>JARHVA010002389.1:0-2587500 GCA_037957365.1 Torreya grandis | reverse complement strand
TACATTGTGGTTAATTTTGGTGGAGGATGGCATGGTCGTCCCCCATGCCCCTACAATGGTAGTTTGGGACCTTTGTTACTAGATTTTCCTTCAGATGGTTATTTAGTTCTATTTTTCATTTCATTTTATTTTAGAATATATATATATATATATATATATATATTTATATATATAAATATATATAAATATAAATATATATATATATATATATATATATATATAAATATATATATATATATATATATATATATATATATATATATATACATGGTGGTAGGCTGAGACCTTGGTCATAGGATCCTATTGTGATTTTTATATTCAAAATCATGCATTCATAAAATATTTACATTTTACATTTAGATACTCATAGTACATACAAATATCATATTATTTGGTTTATATGAAGACTCAACACATACAAATCTACATTTTAACCTAAAACTAAGAATCATACATTCATTGTATAAAGGAATATATATGCATGTTTGTAATATCAAGCTTAAAAGTGTAAGTATATGTATCCCCTTCCTTCATTGTATCACTAAAACTCTAACCCATAAGCAAAAGGAAGAAGAAATCAAAATGAGAAGTGAAATTTGATTGGATTTTTCATAGAATTGCAATTTTAGGGGTTCAAGGTGGGAGTTTAAATTGTTCTTTACCTTTCATAATAGTTAACTCCTCCCAATGATATTTTCAATTCATAAAGTTGAACTACATAAAGGAATTGAATTTTGGGTATGGCCCTTATATATTTCACTTTTGTTTTTGAACATGGGAAATCCATCTTTATTTTTTATAAGGATTTGAATTTCCATCATGTTCTTGTCTTGGTATCTTCCAAACTTATTGTTCTTGATTTTTGAAATCTAATTGGTCTTTTTGTGAACCTTTTAACCCTATTATAGAGACTTTTGTCCTATCAAACGTTTTTAAACTAAAGTTTGAGATTTTCAAAGTAAAATAAAATTTTAAATTAATCACCCTATCACCAAAATAAAGATTAGTCACCTTATGGACAATCATTATTGGAGGTTGTCTTGGCCAACATGACCACACTCAAATTAAACCTTAGTCACAAAATTTAAACTTGACCTTGTACAATTAAACTCTAAATCAAACTTATAACACAACTATAAGACTAAAATGGGATCACGTGATATTTTGAGCAAACAAAAAATTTGGCCAAAGGCAAAACCTTCAACTCAAATAAGTCATTATAAATTAAAACTCATTAGTGTCATGATTGAAATTCATATTTACCATAAACCATTGAAACAAATACTTTTTACTCTCTCAATCAAACAAAAAGGTATTTATCATATTTACTACCCTCTTTTAGCATATCAAAAACTATTTGAAACCTTGTGTGTGTGTGTGTGTGTGTGTGTGTGTGTGTGTGTGTGTGTGTGTGTGTGTGTGTGTGTGTGTGTGTGTGTGTGTGTGTGTGTGTGTGTGTGTGTGTGTGTGTGTGTGTGCGCGCGTGCGCGTGCATGTGCACACATGCGTGCGCATGTGTGTGTGCATGTGTGTGCACGTGCGCAAGCGTGCATGTGCGTGTTTCAAATATAAGAGTTGGACCAGATTTTTTTGATATGAAATGTGAATGCAATAATTAAATAATTTTTGTTTCCAACTATAATGGGTATTTTTGGTTGATTTTGGAATATGTTTTCAAAAATAAAAAAATGTACTTTTCCTTGTTTCCAACTAAATTAAATACAAAAAATTTAAATTTTTCAAACCTAATAACTAAAATACATTTAAAATGGAAAGAAATTATTGGCCAAAACCTTCAACTCAAATAAGTCATTTTAAATTAAAAAACAATAGTGTTCTGATCAAATTTTGTATTCACCATAAACCATTGAAGCAAAGACTTTTTACTCTCTCTCAATAAAAGAGAGTAAATACACACACACACACACACACACACACACACACACACACACACACACACATTTATGTATATATGTATGTACATATGTATGTATTACTTATGTGTGTGTATCTATAAATTTCAAATCTAAGAGTTGGACCACATTTTTTGGATGTGAAATGTCAATGCAATAATTTTTGTTTCCAACTATAACGAATATTTTTGGCTGATTTTGGAAGATGGTTGCATAAACAAAAAAAATTGGTACTTCTCCTTTTTTCCAACTAAATTAAATACACAAAAGTTAAATTTATCAAACCTAATAATTGAAATGCATTTAAAATGGAAATAAACTATTGGTTAAACAAATAAGTAAATATATTCTTTAAAACTTCAATTAAATTTGGATGGTTTTTGAATAAGTTCTGTAAAAGGAAATTTGCTATAAAAAAAATTCTTGTTAAAACCTCTTCAAAAGGATATGTAATTATCCCATTGAATCTCATATAAAAATTATTTATGATGAAAACTTACTCCATCTATCTTATTAAAATTGTGAAAACCATTATAAATATATTTTTATTCTTCTGCAAATTTATTTCAAGGCTTTTCCTAACCCATTTTTAAAATAGAAAACTAGGGTAAAATTAAGGCTCAAAACTATTGTTTTTCTTGCCATGATCTTTAAGTGTTCCCTTCCTAGGTAAAATATAGAGATTATTTTATATTTTTTCATTGATATTAAATATAAGGTATATATATAGGTAATCCATTAGCCTTCTCAGGTTATGGTTTTAGATATCATTTATCTAGCCTTTTCCCTAGGTAAAAATAGATGTGTTAAGGCTAGTGTCCTATTGTGGTGGCGTCTGGTTATGTTTGACCTATTGTAAATTAATAAACTACTATACTAAACTCTTTTTAGTATCATAAACACTTTTAAAACCCTATTTAAATTAAAATACCTTAAATTTTGCTTCTTTTAGTTATTGAGCTAGTTATTTCTTTTCTAATTCTATAAAATTTCTTCCACATACTAGACTATCTCATATTACCTCTTGGTAGTACCTTACTGTGCATAGGCAATTTAATGGTAGAAATATTATCCTCAAGGGTAACTATGTTAACCTTACTTTCAAGGTTGAGTGGTGAAGGTAAGTTGCATTTACAACATAATTAACACTCACTTTGGTAACGAGTGAACTATAACAAGCCCTGGTTCTATTTTTGAAGGTGGTCATATCAAATATGTAGGCAACTCAAGAAGTGAGAAAAATGAGTAATAAATAACTCATTAAGTGTTATTTATAGCACAAGCACTAACTACTAACCCTTAGGAATATTATCCTTAGTGTAAGTTCTAATCATTAACCTTAAGGTGTCCTTCTTTATGTGTTTAACATTATATCATGTTTACTAACTTATTAGTATGTGTGGATGATTAATAAGTGTGATTATAATTATTAGTTAGGTGGTGACCTATGTTTACCTCTTTTGATTGATTTTAGATAATCTAACTTGACCTTGCTACATAGACACTCCTGAGAAATGGTGTTTATCTGAGTAGTGTGATTTTCATATCATTAAAACTTATAATTTAGTTAGGTCAAAAGAAAGTAAGTTCCTTTACATATGCTTCGATACTCGTATGTGCTCTTACATGATAGGACTTTTAGGTAAGCATATACACCTTATGATGTCAAATTGTTTTATGATAAATGACTATTATGAGTGTGTGGTTTAGTCTTGAGTGTTTATGTCAACATCTTATAAAAGCACACTTAATTTAAGATAGTTTCTTCCCTTGTTGGATTAGATTGCTAATCCATGTCATTGATGACATCTCATGAAGGATACTTTTCATAAGTTCAAGGAGAAGTACATATGACCATGATTCCAAGGATCAGATACGTAAGCTACCCAAATATGTGGAGCCATCAGGTCCTAAGTCTTAGAGTAAGTTAGGACTAATTCCAATCCTCAATTTATGCTAGATTTCTTTTGCTAGGTTCACAATTATTAAATTTAAATAAGACATTGTGTGAAATATTAATCATAATATTAATGACTTTACTTCCATGCATATCAAGATGATGTTGATAACCTTTATGTAATTTTAACTAAGAAAAATTACAATTTTTGTGGTGTGTCAATCCTATCCATGTGAATTCTAACATATTTTTATTATTGTTTATCTTGAATATAATGTGAATTGAATTTCCTTAATGCAATTACTAGATTTTTGAAAGGGTAAAGATTGTTAAAAAGGGAAATTTTTACTAAGATTTATTTTGATATCTTTTAATGTTTGTATGTTTCCTTTAAATAATATAAATGGGGTTGAACTATTTTGTGTAACTAGCTTATGATATATTTTTTCCAAACTAAATTTAAGGGATCAAACAGAATGAATGTTAATTGTGTAAATTAAAGAAAATGTATTTTGGGGTGTAGATATGTATTACAAACTTACATTACCATTAAACCTTGATATATGAAATAAGAATCCACATGATTGTACTTAAATTTCAAATGGAAGAGTTGAACAAAACATAATTTATTTTGGACTTATGAGCTAATAAATATAAATAAATTAAATTGAACCACATTCAAATAATTCATAAATAATCTAATGCTCCACTATTTTTATAAGTTGATTGGTTGTTTCTTGTGTGTATCTACAAAGAAAAATTTCCATAAAATACTAAAATTTAAATTTAATTTAGTACAATATCATACTCACCTTGTGAATCATTAGTGGTCAACAATATATAATTAAATGTAAATACATTTTAATAAAAAAATTAACACGTTTTACTTATTTTCTTAGATGTAGATTTTGTGCATGATAGAGATGTGTTAATTATCTCATACACAACCCAAAAATATCTCATTGCCTTGATGCCATAAAATGGATCATTTTTATATCCATCTAATGTTTTACAAGATGAACCATTATCTATTCCCTATGAGTATTTTTTTTCTAGACCACAAAGATATCCACATGGTGTTGCTCACGTGAAACCAAACAAATTTTTGCATAGAAGTGTTGGCATAATGATCAATCAATTTATTAATAATTATCAAATTCAATATCACCCTAATATGTTCCAAAATATTTTTCCTATATGATACCTTATACAACAGACTTGAACCCACCATTGGATTCATCTTGAAAAATTCAAGAAAAAAAGGATGCTAGAATTAGAGTCCAAAAGAAGTTATGGTCTAGGCAAGATATCGATGTCTCAATATCACATTGCCTACTTCAATTATGGATATAACCCCAAATTTGAATCTAATGGTACATTTGGGTTCCTCATAATAATTTATCTAATTTAAAAAAATGACACTTGAATTGGAGTCTAGAAGAAGTTATGGTCTCAACAAGGTATTGTTGTTACGATACCACATTGTCTTCTTTAGTTAAGGATCCCCTGGGCGATATCTCACCTAGTTTAGAATCTAATGGTACCTTTAGATTCCTCATGAAAAATTTTATGATTTAAAAAAAGGATATTCAATACAATATTTTCATGACAAAGTTACAGCCTCTATAAGGTCTCATGTCATTGATCAAACATTGATCTCATGGGAATCTAAAGGTAATTTTAAACCTGGACCTCTTAAAATCCAACATAATGTTCATGAAAGGTCATATCAAACATGTAATATCATGTTACTTTATTGTCATGCTCTCACATCATCAATAAAAATAACCTACTATTAAACAAATAAAGGTACGCACAGTCTTTAAGATTATTTCCACTTTGAAAAGGGATTATTACTATTGAAAAATAAATATATTCCATGAGTACAAACTCTGATGGATAAAGGAAGCACCATTAAGCATGTATAAATAACTATGTAAATTAAAAAAAATTGTCATAAAAAATTTTCTTTGATTCCACTAGTGTGAAAATATAAATGACTTTATAATCAATTGTGCATACTATTAAAAAGCAAATGCATGATATAATTTCCAAATATTATAAATATGTATTCAAAATCATTTTTTAAGGTCACTACTAAGAAATATTGATTTGAGTGTATGATTCCCCTTTATGCAAGTATTTCACATGGAAATACTTATTCTACCTACCTCATTTTTTTCAAGGTGGCGTACAACGTTAATCCCCATCAATTTTGACCTTGTACCTTTAAGGTGGTGTATGAGGCCCTTATTTTTCTATTTAGCTTATGTATTGTTCAAGGAGGTGTAAAATTTTATTCCCATTTGGATTGCATAATTATGGAAGTTAATATTTTATAAGAATCTTTATAAAATTTGGTAAACAACCTCTATAATTGTATTCCTTTATTGTAATATTAAAATATAATATACTTTTTTATAAAATTTTATCACAATTGAGGGTACATTTGATAACTAATAGAGGTTATTTGAAATTTGGTTTGTCCTCTAACTTTATATATTCACCCATTTCATTTTTTTTAAAGATAAGGATAGAAAAACCATTTTTTCTCTCTATTTTTTAATTTTTTATACCATCCTTTTTACCATCTCTCAATGCATTGGTGGATTTCACCTGCAAAAAAGGTTTTGGGGATTTATACAGTAAGGAATTCTTAGACTGTAACTTACAATATGCATTTTTTAGTTCTTAGTGTAAATAATTATAAGGACTTATGTTTAAATTTATTACTATAGTTTTAGTAATTTAAGAAGTAAACATGAGAGGTATATATATCTATACTTTTTTAGTCACTGATAGTTTCTTTTGTAGGACACAACGACACATATTTCTCCTTGAGTGCATGTCATAAAGAGTGCATCAGGATCATGGTTGGGTTAAATCAAGGTAATTTATGAGATATTGTTGTTATATGATTTCCTATCATACTTGTTTACACTCATTATCTTGTTATCCAATCATTGTAACCTCCTTTGGTACTTTTTTCTCTTTTTTGCCTATTATGTGTCATTTCAAGTTTTTTCACGACTTACTCGATCAAGGTTGAGTTCATTATATTTTGGTCCATGTGTTAACAACTATATAATTCATGACTAATGAAGTCTTTTTCATGCCATTATTCCTTTCCAACTATATTGGTCTTACTTGATATATTTGTTTGCCTCTTTTAATATACCAACATGGCTGGCATAGTATCATTTTCTCTCCAAATTATTATTTAGATTGATCTAGATCGAGTTCATTGGCATACTTGATAAGTCACTTTTATGATTTTGATCCATATATATAGGGCTCCCAAATATCATTTTTATAATAAACACACAATTTTACTCTGGTCTTGCACAAAAACTTGATTTTAGTAGAAGAAGAGGAATTAAAATGTAGGAGCTATCTCTTTTGAAGGTCTAATCTTGGTCAATATTTTTGAAATTAATTAAAAGGAAGTTAAAATAGATAGCTACACTTAGTAGTTATATTTCATAATTAAGGATAATTAGGTCTTCATCCTTGTCATCTGAGTTTACACATACATATTTCATAAAGTTCCACTTGAGCCAAGGGGAGATTTATACACTAAATATAAACCTTGTGTGTGTGTTTGTGTGTGTGTGTGTGTGTGTGTGTGTGTGTGTGTGTGTGTGTGTGTGTGTGTGTGTGTGTGTGTGTGTGTGTGTGTGTGTGTGTGTGTGTGTGTGTGTGTGTGTGTGTGTGTGTGTGTGTGTGTGTGTGTGTGTGTGTGTGTGTGTGTGTGTGTGTGCGTGCGTGTGTGTAAACTCTTTATTTAATTTAATTTACATGTATATGTTAGTGTAATTTTTTTTGTATTTTTCTCCATACTTATCTTAGCTTGTGTTATCTTTATATGATAATATATCATTAGTTAGATACCTCTTTATTACAACCCTTTGTCTAAACACCTCTTGGTTACCACCTAATAAAATTTATCTCTCTTTACATTACAACTTTTACATCTTGGATCTAAGTTGTCTTTGTTCATCAGTTACTTACATAGACTCCCTAGTTATATCCTTAATCCCCCTTTTAAAAATAACTCTTGATTTAATTGTTTACCATGCTTTATAGTACAACTAATTTGTATGTATGTTGCATGTCCATTTCATATATTAGATTATGCTTATATTGTTGACCATATTTCCCCATCATACAAGAGGTCTCATTTACATTGTATAATTTTGAGAGGATTCTAGTGTGTGATCTTTTGTCCTTGTTCTTTCTTCAACCTTGTCAAGTAATCAAAAGCATTGTATTTGGGATGCTTAATAGAGATGAAATTTTGAGAAGAAAGTTTATATGGTTACTATTACATGATTTGAGTGTATGATAATGTTGGGAAGTTCAGTGTGTAATAAAAAATTATTGAGGTATATTATATAATTTTATATATTCATGATTAAATGGATAATTTTTTTATTCTTTTTGTAACATCATGTATGAAGAGTTAGAGAGGATCAGTTTTGGATTCTATAGATAACATTTTGATTCACTAGAAAGATTAGTTGAAGGCTCTATTGAATAAGGATATTAGAGGGTAAATTTATATTACTTCAACAACTATTTTAACTTTAAAAGATGGCTTGGAATATTAATTTTAATATTTTTAATTAGATATGTGGTTTATCACTAATATTTAATAAAACTAATGTGATGCATGGGAAACATACAAAAAATAACCTGATGAGAGAAAGGAGTGGAGGGAAGGGTTTCAAAATTGAGCAAGGGTGATGAAATTCAAGGACTCGATCTCAAGAGGAAGGAAACTCTAACAACCTAGGTCTAGACTTAAATTTGATCCATAAGAGGATATTTGTTTGGTGATGCCTTAGGTATTATCTTGCTATGCCTAAGGCTTTAAGCAGTGAGTGGAGAGGGAATTGTGTTCCTAACATTCTTTTTTATGGAAGGATTTTGGAGATCTACACTCCCAATGGTTGGTATATGTTAAAATATTGGAGAGTTTAGACCCAAATATTCTTTAGATGTTTGAGAATGTCATTAATTAAAAATATTATTTTATCCCATAGAAGAGTCAAAGTTGTTTAGGCTAGAATTTTGAGCTTCCTGGAGGGGAACGATCATATCATGGGTGGAGGAGCCACTATTTGGTTCTTTTACATGGTAAGGTTGTGTTTTTATTTGATCATTTTAGGTGATGGGGCCTATTTTTTTAGTGTATAAAGCCATAAACCTATTAGCGATTATGTTCTTTAAGTATGGTTGCATGTTGCCTTATGGTAAGGAGTAGTGATATGGGAAAACTACCAATGTTGGTGGAACATTATTTTAAGGATTTTCCTCATAATGATTGAATCATGGATGGTTGTTCAAAGGGACTTTAAGATATAAATCCAACTTGAGTCTACTCCATGAAGTAAGTATTATATTTGGCTCACTCTACACCTTTCGATAAGTGGATTGGGGAGCCCTGCCCTAGTCTATTAGCCCCTTGTGCTAAGATCAACATGACTTTGCTATTGATAGCTATGGTTGGCATGGATTTAGATTTTTGGGTTTTAGGGTCTAGTTTAAAACCCTTATTTATGTTTTGGTCCCATAGGTTGAAGACTAGTTCTATGTTATCAACTTAATCAAAGCCCCTATATTCAAACATTGGTTATGTTTATTTTCATTTAGTCAATCTTGGATTTTGTTTCATGATGGATACTTGGTTGGTACATTTGCTCTGTTGAACTTCAATTGGTGTTTCACTAGTTGGGTTTGATTTCCCTACTCAAATGAATTATTTCAAATAGGTTTGAGGGATCTTGGTCAAAACCCTTTGAATATGAGCTTAGTTGGTAATATTTTGATTCCTTTATTTCATTGTGACTCAGTTATTTCTTTCTTTTGATTTAGTTATTTATGTGCTTAGTTTTGTAGTGTACCTACTCTTGTTGAAAATCATAGCTTGTAGGCTATTGTTGCTTTTTTTTGGGATTAGATGGTTTTAGTGCAGCTAATCTTATTGTAAACCTTAGCTTGTTAGGCCTTTGTTGCTTGTTTCATTTCTAGGGTATGGTTACTTAGTTCAAAAAACCCCCATCTACTACTACTACAAATAATAATAATAATAATAATAATAATAATAATAATAATAATAATAGTAAACTAATGTGATGCAGGAAGTATGCAGCCACATGTATGTTGATAGCTAAAAGACCCATGACATTCTTAGGTCTTTATCAGGGCCTTAACCCTATGAATTTATATCCAAAAGAATGTATTAATTATATAAAAAAAATTAGAATATATAAATTAAACTAGAAATTAATTCAAGTACAAATTTGATGTGATTTTAGGAAAGTGAATAAATTCATCAATAATATGCCTTCTAGTTTCTATAACATCCACTACTACATCCTGATCTATTTTAGTTGGATGTTCTATTAGAAAGTGCAATGTTTTTGTTAATTTGTAACTTTATTCCATCATTTTGTGATCTAACAAAAATTTGGTGAACATTTGAGGGACAAATCAACTGAGGCTCTGATGGATAATATATTAGTAATCATGTTGGATGCCCTAAATAAAGAGAGGGCATATAACATAGTGGAAACAAAAGTTCAAGAAGGTCATTTAACATGTAATACAAAACAAAAAAGATATTTGTATAATTCTCTATTATTCACATTAAAATAGATTTGAGTTAGGATCTTACATCACAATTGATTACTTTTGTATAAGCAACTAAACACAAAAAATTAAACCAGAAGTAATAAGTAGCTAGAAAACAGAAACAACAAAGAATAAGAGATACAAGAAACAACAAATCTTGTATTAAACTCTTTCAGAAGGAAATACAATGAAGAAATCTCATTCTTCTCACACCTCTCAGATGTACAAATCTCTTTCCCTCAAGAGTTCTCTTTCTCTCAATTACAACCAACTCAATCCTTGAATTGTCTACCTTACAAACTATGAGGATCTAACCCTATTATATAGAGCTAGGGTTCATGAGCCATGCATTCTCCACCGTTAGATGCACCTCTTAATCAAAGGTTCAAATCTGTCCTACCAAAAATAGAAAAGCAGACTCAAGACTAACAGTTAATCTTTACATGCAAACTGATTGTTCTCCTCAGAATAAGAATTTTGGGAACATACAGATGACCGACGTTGGTCTCTGTCTATCTGCATATGACCGATGTTGGCTGATCCCTAACTGATGTTAGTCGACCCTAACCGATGTCGGTTGATCCTGACCGATGTTAGCGACTGTGTGACTCCAGCAACCTCTACATTTGCTCATCTAGTGAAGCTTTTAACTCCACAACTCAATAATCTCCCACTTGGAGATAAATAGCTGCACCTATACCTGTACATCAACATCCTCTAGCTTGTTTCTCCATCTTCAAGTTCAATCTTGAAGACCAACAAAAGTTGAATGAAGATTCAACTTCTCCTTTGTTATCGGCTTTGTTAACATATTAGTAGGGTTCTTTTCCATATGGATCTTTTCTAGCTTCAACTGACCATCCTCCAATACCTATCTAATGAAGTGGTACCTAAGCTATATATGTTTGGTTCTTAAATGAAAGGCTAAATTCTTTGCCACATGAATTGTACTTTGACTATCACTGTACAATCTGCAACTATCTTCCTCCTTTCCCAACTCTTCCATGAACTGAGTCATCCAAATCATTTCCTTGATAGCCTCTATGACTGCAATGTATTCTACCTCTGTAGTAGACAAGGCAACAACCTTTTGCAACTTTGAAATCTAGCTAACCACCATTCCACCAATAGTGAACACATATCCTGTGGTGCTTCTCCTACCATCCAAGTCACCTGCCATATCTGAATCTACATACCCATCTAGAGAAGTGTTTGACCCTCCATAGCATAAATGCCTACTACTGGTCCCTCTCAGATATCTAAGAATTCACTGAACTACTTTCCAGTGTTCCTTTCCTAGATTGGCCATAAACTTGCTGACAACTCCCACTGCTTGGGCAATATCAGGTCTAGTACATACTATTGCATACATCAAACTCCCAACTGCTAAAGCATATGGAACTCTACTCATGTACTCAACCTCATCATGTGATTTAGGACACTATTCTTTGCTCAACTTGAAGTGTCTAGCCATAGGTGTGCTTACCATTTTTGCATCCTACATATTGAACCTCTCCAACACCTTGTTCACATAATCCTCTTGAGACAAAATCAAATTGTGATTTTTCATGTCTCTCTTAATACTCATGCCAAGGATTTTCTTTGCTACTCCTAAATCCTTCATGGAAAATGTGTGAGCTAATTTTACCTTAAGCTCATTAATTTCTTGCATGTGTGAACCTGCAACAAGCATATCATCTACATACAGTAACAGGATAATATAACTACCATTATCCAATCTATTAAAATAAACACAATGGTCAGATTGACATTTACTAAAGCCATGCTCTGTCATAAACCTATTAAACCTCAAATACCATTGTCTTGGAGCTTGCTTAATACCATAGAATCTTTTCTTCAACCTGCACACAAGTTTCTCCTTACCTTTGACCTCAAAACCTTTCGGCTGATCCATATATATCTCTTCATCCAAATCTCCATGAAGAAATGTTGTCTTAGCATCAAGCTACTCAAGATGCAAATCCTCAATAGCAACTAAAGACAATATAGTCTGAATAGAAGTCATCTTTACTATAGGAGAAAAAATTTCACCAAAATCAATACTTGGTTTCTATGCAAATCCCTTTACTACCAACCTAGCCTTATGTCTCATTTGTCCATTCTCTCCTTCCTTTAACTTGTAAACCCATTTGTTTTTCATTGCTTTCTTTCTGGTTGGCAACTCAACCAAATCCCATGTTTGGTTCTCTTCCAAGGAATCAATTTCATCATTCATGCCATGCTCTCACTATTTCCTAGATTCTACCTGCATTGACTCATCAAAACTTTCTGGTTCTCCACCTTCAGTGAGAAATAAGTAGTATAAAGAAGGGGAATAATGAATTGGAGGTTTACTTACCCTTTTAGACCTCCTTATGGGCATTTGAGACTCATTTACAGCTTGCTGTCCACACAAATTTCTTTCTGTCAGTGACCGATCTCGGTCATCTTTGGTCGATGTCGGTCTGTACCTAATCAATGTCGATTCCACTTGACCGATGTTAGTTTCTTCTTGACCGATGTTGGTTTTTGTCTAATCGACGTTGGTTCCTACCTGACCAATGTCGATATTTGTGTTTTATTGTGAGTGATGATTTTTACCTAAGAACTCATTTTGGACCATAACCTCATCCAAATCATGATTACCCTAATCAGAATTATTTAGTCTCTTGAGCTGATCACTGTACATCACCTTCTCATTGAAAACTACATCATGGCTTCTAATAATTTTGTTAGTTTCTAAATTCCACAACTGAAATCCAAAATCTCCAGAACCATAACCAATGAAAGTGCACCGCATAGATTTAGCATCCAGCTTCTTTCTATTTTCTTTATCAATGTGCACAAAAGCTTCAGAACCAAAAACTCTAAGAAATAAAAGATCTACCTTTTTACATATACATGCCTCTTGTAGAATTCCACCATCCAGTGCAGTAGAAGGTCCTCTATTAATTATGTAAACTACAGTATCTATAGCTTCTGCCCAAAACTGTAAGGGCAAACTAGCATGCAACCTCATACTCCGTGCACGCTCCATTATTGTTCTATTCATCCTTTTAGCAACTCCATTTTGTTGAGGTGTCCTTGAAACCATCCTTTCCCTGCGTATTCCACTCATAGAATAGTAACTATTGAATTTATGTCTACAGTACTCACCACCATTGTCAGATCTAAGGCACTTCAATCTCAAACCTATTTCATTCTCAACCAAAGCTTTCCATTTCTTAAATGGGTCAAAAACATTATATTTCCTCTTTATGCAATAAACCCATACCTTTCTTGTAGCATCATCAATGAAAGAAAAATTATACCGTGATCCTCCAATAGAAGCTACCCGAGTTGGTCCCCACACGTCTGTGTGAACAAGCTCCAACTTGTGCTTCTTCTTTGTTGACCCATTTTTGAAAAACCTCACTTTCTTCTATTTTCCAAAAATATAATTCTCACAGAAATCTAGATCTATGCTTTTCAAATCTGAAAGCTTACATTTTGACTTAAGAACATTCATTCCCTTCTCACTCATGTGACCAAGCCTACAATGCCACAACTTTGCATCTACATCTAAAGTAGATAAAATAGAAGGACAATGATCAGTAATACAAGTAGATAGATAAAGTGTACCTACTCTCTTACCTCTAGCTAATACAAGTACACCTTTGAAAACTTTCAAAGATTTAGCTATGAGAGTTACTGTACAACCCTCATCACCCAACCTTCCTGTAGAAATCAGATTCCTCTTCAGGATGGGTACATGCATGACATCCTTCAACACCCATGTGTTTTCACTCTGCAATTTCAGCTGCACTTTTCCTTTGCCAATAATTTGACAAGGTTCATCATCCCCTAAATAAACTTTTCCAAAATCTCCATGGACATAACCATTGAAAAATTCTCTATTTGGGGTTGCATGGAAAGAGGCACCAGAATCTAAAATCCAAGATTCTATTTTATTATCCAAAGAAAATATAAGAGAATCCTTTGCAACAATACCTGCAACTTTTGATTCTTCTTTATTACCTTCATGCTTATTTTCTTTGTTATCCTTCAACCAACAATCTTTCTTTGCATGCTCTTTCTTTCCACAATTCCAGCAGGTTATTCTTCCATTTCTAGATTTGGATCTACTTCTCATCTTTGACTTTGACCTTGATCTCCCTTGCTTGCCCTTCTCTCTTTGCCTTCCCCTGCTTTCAATACTTAAAGCATTACTTGATGTTTCTTTTGTGCTTTTCCTACAAATTTCTTCATTCAAGATTACACTAACAACATCATCAAATTTCAAGATGTTTGAAGTAGATGTAGTATTACTAACTGCCATTACCAAACTATGCCAACTTTCAGGTAAAGAGCATAATATTAAGAGAGCCTTAATTTCATCATCAAAAACTATTTTGACTAAATTTAACTGATTTACTATTGCATGGAAATCATTAAGATGACTAAATACTGATCCACCTTCCTGCATTTGCAAATTAAATAATTGCTTCATAATATATACCTTATTCGAAGTTGAGGGTTTTTCATATAAATTTGCCGAAGTATCCATTAACTCTACCGTTGTCTTTGCCTGTGATAAGTTGGAAATCACAGAAGATGCCAAGCTCAACCTTATAGATCCAAAAGCTTTTCTATCAAGAACATTCCATTCTTCATCTTGCATATCTGTGGGCTTGCTTGAAACCCCACCCAATGGTAAGTATAGATCTTTCTGATGCAGATAATCTTCAATCTGCATCCTCCATAATTGATAATTCTTGCCATTAAATTTTTCCATTCTTAGTTTACTTTCTTCTACCATTGCTTTACTCCCACTCAATCAGAAACCCCTGTGAGTGAATTCTGTAATCAACAAACACTAACTTGCTCTGATACCACTTGTTAGGATCTTACAACACAATTAATTACTTTTGTATAAGCAACTAAACACGGAATTAAACTAGAAGTAATAAGTAACTAGAAATCAAAAACAACAAAGAATAGGAGATACAAGAAACAACCAATCTTGTATTAAACTCTTCCAAAAGGAAATACAATGAAGACATCTCACTCTTCTCACACCTCTCAAATGTACAGATCTATTTCCCTCAAGAGTTCTCTCTCTCTCTCAATTACAACCAACTCAATCCTTGAATTGTCTACCTTACAAACTATGAGGATCTAACCCTATTATATAGAACTAGAGTTCATGAGCCATGCATTCTCCACCGTTAGATGCACCTCTTAATCAAAGGTTCAAATCTATCCTGCCAAAAATAGAAAAGTAGACTCAAGACTAATAGTTAATCTTTACATGCAAACTGACTGTTCTCCTCAAAATTAGAATTTTGGGAATGCACAGATGATCGACATTCGTCTCTGTCTATCTGCATATGACCGATGTCAGTCGATCCCTAACTGACGTTGGTTGACCCTAACCGATGTCGGTCGATCCTGACCGATGTCGGTGACTATGTGACTCCAACAACCTCTGTATTTGCTCATCTGGTGAAGCTTTTAACTCCATAACTCAACAATTTGGAATCACAAAATGCACATTTCAATGTGATCATCACATTGAAATGAATTTCACATATTTTATGGATTAGATTGAGTTTGTTAACAACTTTGGAGATTTATTAGTATGTGGAGATTGCTATAGAGATATATAATTATGTATGAGATAAATTTGAAGAGGTGAACAATTGTTATATATTTTTATTGTTGGTATGTGTTCATATGCATTTTCTAGTTTGACAAAATCACATATGTATATGTCAGGTTTATTTCATTGATATTGTGTTATTAATTGAATTATTGGTTTTAACTTCTTGAAATTTCATCTCATATTCTTGACTTATGAGATATAATATGCTACCTAAAATGTAGAAATTGAAAATTTATGCTGTTGTTTGAAAAAAATGTTTAGGTGATAGTATGCCAATTATTTTAACACAATGTTTGGATAATAGTATTCCATTTATTTGACAAAATGTCTTAATGATAATATGCGCATTATTTTACAAAATGTATGAATGAAATAATTCAAATTGTTTTAAAAAGTATGAATGATTTTATACCATTTTTTATTGAAATGTTACAATGATAGTATGCACATTATTTCACTGTACTATTTTATTCCATAAAACATAAATCTCAACCTAATATCACCTAAATATCATTATTTAAATTATATCTTGACATGTGACTCATATGATATTAAGTATATAGTGTGGCCAATACAGTTTGATCCTAACTCGACCCCCTCGATAAACAAATAAATATTCCATCAAAACATTTTTCATTCAAAGTGTGTCACACCAATGTTACATGTGTACCTTCCTAAAGAGTAGGCAATGTGAGAATATGAAGAAACTACCATATATTTTATATATTACTATGTGAGAATGTATGCCTATGATAAGGATTATAAACTAGTGGTTACAAAACTACCACTTAAGCTTGTAAATTGCATTAGTAGTTCTGTTACTATGCAAAATGTTGCAACTACTATAGGCCATATTGTTTGCATAAAAACTTATCATGAGATGTTTTTAAATAAATTACATAACTTTTCAATAGGAATCCAATTATGCAATCACATTTTCCTTTTGATATATGCCACATAATGTTTTTTACTATACATCAAAACGTATCACTTTTAGGTCTTTAATGGATGTAACCACTTTCTGAATGATCAGTCAAAGAACTCAACCAAATCAATTGAAAAAATGACATCGATCCTCTCTAATGTACTTGTTTCCCTCAAAAAATTTGAGTGTTTATGCTTCCCTTGGATAAAATTATACCATGATAAAATAGAAAACACACTTAGAACTAATCACACTCCTTCATGTTTTTGGTGGATGCAAGATTGCATTTTGTACCTAGATACCCCTGCATCATACTACTCAAGTAAATTGGTTTTTGAGCTTAATTCTCACAAACAATTTTGATTGGTATTAAGTCTGTTATGTTCCCTTCCATCATTTTAGGTACATTTGGATATTTTCATCCACTTTCATCTTATTTTTCTAGTGATAGGGTCAACCATAGACTACCCTCCTTTACCAATCAACATTTTTTATTTTTTCCATCCACTTATTGCATGTTTTCCACATTAATACATCCATGTCCACCAAATATGTGACAATCAAAACACTTAATCAACACATTAGGTCAAAATGGGCTAAAATGTGATTTTTTATTTTATATAAAATGCATCAATAATATAATGCACTTAAAGGTCTCGTTTGCATAATACATGACATCACAAATGTTTAGTAATATCATAATAATATAAAGACACCATACATTGGATTTGGAACTAAGTGATGATAAAAGAGAATAATGCCCATGTTTAATATAATGTCTCATTCTTACTTTGCTTAAAATATAGTTTTTATTTTACCTAATAAATATTTTTTTTCAATTTGCCAAAGTAATAATTGATAATTAATTTTCCAAGTGTCATTAATTAAATACATATGAAATAACTTGTGTAAATAATAATGAAGACATTAACAAGTTAATCATGCCATATAATAAAACATTACCACATATAATTAACCTTGTAATTAAGTTTTGATTAAATTAAAAAGTTAGGACTTTAATGGACTTCAAGTCCCAAATGTTAGAGTTAATAGATATCATCCATTAGATCTATCTATCATAAATAAATACCAAGTTTTTTTTAATAAAATCAGATCTAGGCATATAAAAATTAATTTATCCTCTCAAATAAAATGTTCACACAGAATAAGAAAGAAAGAAGGGGAAGCTTAGCCATGCTTCCACCCCTATGCCACATAACACAAATATTTTTCACCATTGAATAAATTGTGCAAGGTTATAAAAATCCTCTCTTTATTTTTTTTGAAGTTCATTTTTCATATAGTGATAATGGTGAGGAAACTTTTCCATATATGCTTACATTCTTTCCCTTGCTTCTCTTTATTTTGAATGGTGTTCATTCCCTAAAGCTTCTTCATTTTATAGGGTTATTTTACCTTAGCCTCATAGATTCTTAGGCATGTGTATACTAATAGGGGTTATTCTAGTTATAATCCTTTACACATTAATGAATAAATGGAAGATATGCATCCAAAATCTCAGTTATTATATCTGAGTTCTTTTTTACAATGACCAGTAATGTAATTTTTTATACAATTTATTTATATAATGGGATTTTTTTTCCTTGGTTAAAAAGGACTTTATAGAAATTATAAATATTTTTTGTTTTTAGACACTAGTTCCTATTAATATTTTTTTAATATAAAAACTTATATTCTCACAATTAACGTAGAATCTTATATTTACATAGAAGTATGTTAACATAAGACAACTAATTGTTGAATAGGGGCATTCACAACATGTCAAGCCCTAAAAATAAATAATTTTTAGTGTAGGGATTAAATAACATATGTTTGGAATCAAAAATACCTTTACTACATATTTGGATTATTCTCAAATCATTATATAATTTCAAAAAAATAGCATGTGATTTTCAATTTGTATGAAAAAGTTATGGCCTGCAGAAGTTAGAGAACTTTTCATGGTTGCAAAACTATTGGTATGCATATATCAGTAGTTTTTAAAACTACTCCAACTATTTATCAACCACTTTTATATATTTATAATCATTATTGGGTTGTTTTCAACTATTGTGGTGGCTTTGGTTTGCATATATCAGTGATTTTATAAGCATGATAAGTTGAATGGACATTGAGGCATTTTGGTTTCAAATTCTAACTCTTGGGCTTCTTGTTCAAGCTTAAGGGATGTTTTTGTGCATATATATGAGCCTTTAGAGTTAATATAAGGTATAAAATCATTAAATCAAAGGCATTTTAGGGAATTAATTTAGTTATTCCATCATCACCATAATGTTCCATACATTTGGTAGTGTTGAAGATGATAGTACTGAGATAGTTGAGTTCAATAGTATTTATTCATTAAAAGGATAGTCTAATATTAAACATTGTAGAGATAATTAAGAGTATAGGATCCCATGATGTTAGAGTCTTTGTAATCTCAATAAGGAAAAAACTTGTAAACTAGAGAACATAGTGGAGATGGGGAAGCATAACTTCACTCTTGTTGGAGTTTCTCATATTGAGTTTCTCCAATGTATGTCTTCTTTTATCTCTCTTTTTTATGTTTTTGTTTTTTTTTTTGAAAATATTCATTCCTTGAAACTAATTTAATATAAAAAACACTTACAATATCTCAATAATCATCTATCCTAATCATATTACTTTTTCATAAGGTAAAATAACTTCACCTTAGTATTGCATATCTATGCAAGCATTTCAATTTCACTCATGTATGGAGAAGTAGCATGTTTAAAGTGTGAAGTAATATATGTAATGGATGTATCATGTATGAATTTCATGTGAAGGGTTAAATATTCTCTTTTATGTTGTAGATGATAGTCATAAGAGTTGGGATATATCTTAAAACAACACTTTTAATGTTGTTCTATGACATAGAACTTGAGGATAACCCATTATCTTGAAATGATTTACTTTGGTGGAGCCTAAGTGGATTTTAAACCTATTTTATGGATAATATGGTACAATATTAGGGTTTACTTTTGTGTTTAAATGGTTTGATAAGACATTTTCTACATTGTGATATATATTTTTGTGTTTTTGTTTATTGACAAGGAAGTAAATATTTCTTGGTTGCAAATTTTCAACCATGGAAAAAATATTTGAAGAGAAAAATGCTTCGAGAGATTGAATATATAAAATTAAAAATTTGAGAGGAAAAATTTTAATTAATAAATATGTGGTGTCACTTGAAAGATGAAAATCAAGAGCTACAAGAGAGATTGATGAGCCATGGAAAATTTCTCAGAGGTATTAATGAAGAGTTGCATCATGAGTTAAAAACCAAGGAAGATATTTTAGAAAAGTAAAAATATGACGGTGAAGGAGAGAGGAAGAGAAAATATTATACCATGCCAAGGATACCATCCTCTACCAAAGATACACAAATTATGACTAAGGTATGCAAAGTAATCACTCTGTGTACTTTTTCTTTCCATCAAGAAATAGATGTTTCCTTTGGTAAATTTGAGAGGCATACTAACGCATTTGGATTTAAGTATATAACCATGATGTGTTATGTTTAGAATATAAATACAAAGAGGGTTATTTCATTGTTAGTTAATAAACCAAAAATACTTACATGAACATAACATTTTAAACCCATCCACTAGGATTGAGCAAGGTCAAACAAGAGGTTAATCAATTATAAAGAAAACAAACACATTATACCTTCCTTGGAGACTCCTTTTCTTTATGGTTCAAATAGTATTATGATCCACTTTTGGAATAGATATCTTTGGAAATGTTGACTCCAAACATGGGAAACATTTTCCCTTGTATACGCTTGATTTGGTTTGACAATGACAAGATAATTATGAATCTATAATATGATTTTGGAATAATAAGTTTAATTCAAGAGGGATTATGAAATATGAGGGATGAGGCTTGAATTTATAAATTTTATGAATCATTGTGAATCATTATTCTCATCTCAAGATGGAGGGTTGAGAATCAATCTTCACCCTCATTAGTATGGGAGGTTGGTAATGTAAGATGTCAGGATCATAACAAGAACAATTGATTACTTTTGTATGCAACTAAACATGGAATTAAACCAGAATTGAAAGCAACTAGAAATCAGAATCAACAAAGAATAAGAGATACAATAAATAATGAAAACTTGTATTAAACTCTTCATAATTACAAACACAATTCAACTACTTGAATTGTCTATCTTACACCCTTATGTTATCATGCATCTTCTACACAAGCTATGAAGATCTATCCCCATTATATATAATTAGGGATCATGAGCTATGTAATATCAACTATTAGATACACCTCCTAATCTAAGGCTTAAAACAGTCCTACTAAAGATAAAGACTCAGACTCAACACTAACAGTTCAACTAATCATGCAAACAATCTGTTACATCCACAAAAATAGAATTTTGGAACGCACAGGTGACTAACATCAGTCCCTATTTGCCTGCATATGACCGACGTCAGCTGATCCATAATCGACGCCGGTAGCTCCCAGTCGACCACTGACTGACGTCGGTCACTCCTGACCGATGCCAGTGACAATGTAAATCCTACAACTTTGCACTCACTCATCTAGTGAAGCTTTTAGCTCCACACCTCAACAATCTCCCACTTGGAGATAAATAGTTGCACCTGTACCTATACAACAACATCTTCTAGCTTCTCCATCTTCAAGCTCAATCTTGAAGACCAACAAAAGTTGAATGAAGATTCAACTTCTCCTTTGTTACCGACTTGGTTAACATATCCACAAGGTTCTCATCTGTATGGATCTTCTCCAGCTTCAACTCACCATCCTCCAATACCTGTCTAATGAAGTGGTACCTAAGCTGTATATGTTTGGTTCTTGAGTGAAAGGCTGAATTCTTTGCCAAATGAATTGCACTTTGACTATCACTGTA
This sequence comes from Torreya grandis, assembly GCA_037957365.1. Classification (NCBI taxonomy): domain Eukaryota; kingdom Viridiplantae; phylum Streptophyta; class Pinopsida; order Cupressales; family Taxaceae; genus Torreya; species Torreya grandis. Next base: position 2,565,579 of record JARHVA010002389.1, on the reverse strand, counting down.
TAATCTACAACTCTCTTGATCCTTTCCCAACTCTTCCATGAACCATGTCATCCATATCATCTCCTTGATAGCCTCTGTGGCTACAATGTATTCTGCCTCTGTAGTAGACAAGGCAACAACCTTCTACAACTTTGAAATCCAGCTAAATGCCATTCCACCAATAGTGAAAACATATCATGTGGTGCTTCTCCTACCATCCAAGTCACCTGCCATATCCGAATCTACATAACCATGTAAAGAATTATTTGACCCTCCATAGCATAAATGCCAACTGCTGGTCCCTCTCAGATATCTGAGAATCCACTGAATTGCTTTCCAATGTTCCTTTCCTGGATTGGCCATAAACTTACTGATAACTCCCACTGCTTGGGTAATATCAGGTCTAGTACATACCATTGCATACATCAAACTCCCAATTTTGGAAGCATATGGAACTCTACTCATGTACTCTACCTCATCATGTGAATTAGGACACTATTATTTACTCAACTTGAAGTGTCCAACCATTGGTGTACTTACCAATTTTGCATCCTGCATATTGAACCTCTCCAACACCTTGTTCACATAATCCTCTTGAGACAAAATCAACCTATGATTTTTCCTGTCTCTCTTAATACTCATGCCAAGGATTTTCTTTGCTACTCCCAAATCCTTCATGGCAAATGTGTGAGCTAATTTCACCTTAAGCTCAAAAATATCCTACATGTGTGAACCTACAACAAGCATATCATCTACATATAGTAATAAGATAATATAACTACCATTATCCAACCTTTTAAAATAAACACAATGGTCAGATTGACATCTACTATAGCCATGCTCAGTAATAAACCTATCAAACCTCAAATACCATTGTCTAGGAGCTTGCTTAAGACCATATAAGCTCTTCTTCAACCTGCACATAAGCTTCTCCTTACCTTTGACCTCAAAACCTTCCATCTGATCCATATATATCTCTTCATCGAAATCTCCATGAATACATTCTATCTTAACATCAAGCTACTCAAGATGTAAATCCTCAATAGCAACTAAAGACAATACAGTCTGAATAGAAGTCATTTTTACTATTGGAGAAAACATTTCACCAAAATCAATACCTAGTTTCTGTGCAAATCCCTTTACTACCAACTTGGCCTTATGTCTCATCTATCCATTCTCACCTTCCTTTAACTTGTAAACCCATTTATTTTTCAGTGCTCTCTTTCCCGATGGCAACTCAACCAAATCCCATGTTTGGTTCTTTTCCAAGGAATCAATCTCCTCATTCATGTTAAGCTCCCACTATTTCTGGGTATCTACCTGCATTGCTTCATCAAAACTCTCTGGTTCTCCACCATCAGTGAGCAATAAGTAAAATAATGAAGGGGAATATCTAATTGGAGGTTTACTTACCCTTTTTGACCTCTTCAAGGGCGTTTGAGACTCATTCACTGCTTGTTGTCTACCCAAATTCTTTATCAGTGACCGATCTCGGTCATCTCCAGGTCTATACCTGACTGACGTCAATTTTTCCAGACCAATGTCGATTCCTCCCTAATCGATGTCGATCATTGTTTGATCGATGTCAGTTACTGTCTAGCCTTTTTGATCGACATCAGTTCCTTCTTGACCGACGTCGGTGTTTGTGTTTTTTTGGAAGTGATTTCCCATGAGCTCATTTTGGATCACAAACTCATCCAAATCTCCATTACTCTGCTCAAAATCATTCAACCTCTTGAGCTGATCCCTGTACATCACTTTTTTATTGAAAACAACATCACGGCTTCTAATAATCTTGTTAGTTTCTAGATTCCAGAACTGGTATCCAAAATCTTCAGAGCCATAACCAATAAAAGTACACCTCATAGACTTAGCATCCAGCTTCTTTCTATTTTCCTTATCAACATGCACAAAAGCTTCAGAACCAAAAACTCTGAGAAATGAAAGATCTACTTTTTTTACCTATCCAGGCCTCTTCTAGAATTCCACCATCCAGTGCAGTACAAGGTCCTCTATTAATCAGGTAAATTGTAGTGTCTACAGCTTCTGCCCAAAACTATAAGGGCAAACCAACATGCAACCTCATACTCCGTGCACGCTCCATTATTATTCTATTCATCCTCTCAGAAACTTCATTTTGCTGAGGTGTCCTTAGAAACATCCTTTGCCTGCGTATTCCATTCATAGAATAGTACCTATTGAACTTATAACTATAGTACTCACCACCATTGTCAGATCTAAGGCACTTTAATCTCAAACCTGTTTCATTCTCAACCAAAGCTTTCCATTTTATAAATGTGTCAAATACATCATATTTCTTCTTTATGCAATAGACCCATACCTTTCTTGTAGCATCATCAATAAAAGTAACATAATACTATGATCCTCCAATAGAAGCTACCTGAGCTGGTCCCCACACGTCTGTGTGAAAAAGCTCCAACTTGTGCTTCCTCCTTGTTGACCCAGTTTTGAGAAACTTCACTCTCTTCTACTTTCCAAAAATATAATGCTCACAAAAATCTAGATCTATGCTTTTCAAATCTGAAAGCTTACCTTTTGACTTAAGAACTTTCATTCCCTTCTCACTCATGTGGCCGAGCCTATAGTGCCACAACTTTGCATCTACATCTGAAGTAGATAAAACAGAAGGAGAATAATCAGTAATACAATTACATAAATAGAGAGTACCTACTCTCTTACCTCTGGCCAATACAAGTGCACCCTTGGTAACCTTCCAAGATTCAATTGTGAGAGTTACTGTGCAACCCTCATCCCCCAACTTTCCTACAAAAATTAGATTCCTCTTCAGGATGGGTACATGCATGACATCCCTCAAAACCCATGTGTTTCCATTCTGCAATTTCAGCTGCACTTTTCCTTTGCCAACAATTTTACAAGGCTCATCATCCCCTAAATAAACTTTTCTAAAATCTCCCTGGACATAATCATTGAAAAATTCTCTATTTGGGGTTTCATGAAAAGAGGCACCATAATCTACAACCCAATATTCTATTCTATTATCCAAAGAAAGTACAAGAGCATCTTGTGCAACAATACCTGCAACTTTTGCTTCTTCTTTACCTTCATGCTGATTTTCTTCTTTAACCGGCAACCAACAATCTTTCTTTGCATGCCCTATCTTTCCACAATTCCAGTAGGTTATTCTTCTTCCATTTCTGGATTTGGATCTTCTTCTCATCTTTGACTTAGACCTCGATCTCCCTTGCTTGCTCTTCTCTTTTTGACTTCCCCTGCTTTCAATACTTAAAGCATTACCTGATGATTCCCCTGTGCTTTTCCTGTGTGTCTCTTCATTTAAGATTACACTAACAACATCATCAACTTTTAAGATATTTATAGCAGATGTACTATTACTAACTTCCATTACTAAACTATGCCAACTTTCAGGCAAAGAGCATAATATTAAAAGATCCTTAATTTCATCATCAAAAACTATTTTGACTAAATTTAATTGATTTACAATACCATGGAAATCATTAAGATGACTAGATACAGATCCACCTTCCTGCATTTGCAAATTAAATAATTGCTTCATAAGATATACCTTATTTGAAGCTGAGGGTTTTTCATATAAATTTGCTAAAGTGTCCATCAACTCTACCGTTGTCTTTGCCTATGACAAGTTGGAAATCACAGAAGATTCCAGGCTCAACCTTATGGATCCCAGAGCCTTTCTATCAAGAACATCCCATTCTTCATCTTGCATATCTATGGGCTTCTTTGAAACCCCACCCAACGGTAAGTATAGATCTTTCTGATACAGATAATCTTCTATTTGCATCCTCCATAATTGATAATTCTTGCCATTAAACTTCTCCATTCTCAGTTTGCTTTCTTTTGCCATTGTAATAATCCCACTCAAACAGAAACCCCTGTGAGTAACTTGTACTCAACACACACTAAACAGATCTGAAACCACATGTTAGTGAACCCAAGCTCTGATACCACTTGTCAGGATCGTAACAAGAAAAAATGATTACTTTTGTATGCAAATAAACATAGAATTAAACCAAAATTGAAAGCAACTAGAAATCAGAATCAACAAAGAATAAGAGATACAAGAAACAATGAAAACTTGTATTAAACTCTTCACAATTACAAACACAATTCAGCTACTTGAATTATCTATCTTACACCCTTCTGTTATCATACATCTTCTACACAAGCTATGAAGATCTATCCCCATTATATAGAATTAGGGATCATGAGCTATGCAATATCAACCATTAGATACACCTCTTAATCTAAGGATTAAAATAGTCCTACTAAAGATAGAGACTCGGACTCAACACTAACAGTTCAAATAATCATGCAAACAATCCGTTACATCCATGAAAATAGAATTCTGGAATGCACAGGTGACTGACATCAGTCCCTATTTGCTTGCATATGACTGATGTCAGCTGATCCATAACTGATGCCGATAGCTCCCAGTTGACCACTGACTGACGTCGGTCACTCCTGACTGATGTCAGTCACTGTTGACCGACGCTGGCGACTGTGTAAATCCTGCAACTTTGCACTCGCTCATCTAGTGAAGCTTTTAGCTCCACACCTCAACATAAGAGACTCCATTAATGGAAATTTGGAGTATGTAAGAGGGGTGTAAGAAATTATAGTTATTGTGTAAGTGATGTGTAGTAAATGTCATAACCCTTGCTTTATTTCACACTTTTCTTAATAATGTCATCCATTTGTGAGGCAATATTCCAATTTTTAATTTAGGAAAATAGGAAAATTCCAAAATCTATGTAATTATCTATTAAAATTATATTAGGATTGATTAAGTAGGATTAATAAATAATTATAATAATGCGACACTTGAAATTTTCTTTTATTAATCAAATGTTTATTTAATTATCCATCTATAATATTTGTAAACAGTTGATTAGATTTAGGATGCTTCTATCAAAATCAGTGTCACAATACAATACATTGCCCTAATTAGGGATGTGTTACTATAATTTAAGATTAAATTTGATAATTTTATGCATGATTTGGATCAAATAATGATTTATAGTTAAATTAGTGTGTTATTATAAAAAATCATTCCAATTGTAGTTTAAACATAGAACTGAAGAAAATGAAGTGTCTACATTTTACTCCTGTTTGAGAAGGTATTGTGAGAGATAAGAAACAATAATGTATTTTCAAATAATGAAAAAATCATTAAAAATAAATTTGATAATGTTTGAATAATTATGTGTTCATGCTTTTTTTAAATTATGGGCCAATGGACTCAGATTAATGCCCAAGTGGGCACTTGATAAACCATGGATGCCCCTTCAAGCGAATGATTAGAGAATGATTTAAAATGAATGGGCCCTCTAAATGAATAAATTAAAAGTAAGGTATAATAAAATGGGATTAATAATGATCAATAGATCCAAAAATGGGCCTTTGAAGAACATAATGATAATGAGGAGCATGGGGGGTAAAAATTCAAATTTCAAGCTATATATTCACCCCTGGGGGTAAATTCCAGTCATTATCACCCTCCCCTATTAAATATTTTAGCTTTGATTTTGTGTGAAAGGTTGAAATTAAAAATGGATCCATGTGAGTGATAGAGGCATCTTAGTGACTAGGTTTGATAGTATAGGTGACCACCATATGATGTACAACTAGTAAGTTACTCAGTGAAATTTTGCATTTAATAGCATTTTTGGCTACGTGTAGTTAGAAAAATGGTGAATCTACCATTTTTTTTACAAAATGAATTAATACTTTTGCTTTCAATAATGCCAAAATCACTAGAGAAAATAGTGAAAACACCATGGAATCAGTGAAAACACCTAAAATTAGTGGTTTCATAGAAAATGTTAAAATGCCATTTAGGTCTAGTTTTAAAAGGGTAACATCGATTTAGTGAAATTTTAAAGGAGAAAAAATTGAAGAAATTGATGAAAATTACAAATGAGTGGGAAACATTGAATCAATAGAAACATGAATAAAATAGTGAAATGTCCCAATAAACAATTAAAATATAGGAAAGTTGAAAATTGATCTTAGATAAAAATTGTAGGCTCATACAGAAGAGAAATATGTCAATTAATCTAGGCATAAAATAGATTAGATGATTAAAAAGATATTTTTGTCATGAATAATATATTGGGTTTGTTTTTTTATAATATTAGTGATATGTGCTAACTTGTCTATATATAGGAGTAGCTTGTTGTTTTGATTACACATAAACATCACTCACATTTCTTCCAAATGAGATAGATTTGTACTAAGGAGATGTGCATGTTCTTAGAGAGTTTGGGCCTACTACATGTCACTTACATGCCAAAAATTAAGGTAGATAGATCTTAATTTATTACATTGGTTGAGAGATGGCACTCAGAGATGTTGATGTTTCATCAACCCACTATAGAGGCCTTTGTTGTGTGGTAGATTATGAGGATGATGATCATAGGATGAGTATTATACTAGACTAGCCTTGCAGGGTGAAAAACCTCTTTAGATGACTTAATCATTGGTTTTAATATTCCCATGGAGGCTAAGACAATATACTATTAGAACACAACTATATACTAATAGGGGTGAATCAATAGATCAACTAAAACCAATCCTTAATCCTTTTAAAGAAAATTAAAGAGCACATTTAGATTAAAATATAAATGTAAAATCACATACACACAAAAATACACGTGACACTAGATTTATACATGGAAAACATAAAGTGAAAAACCATGGTGAGAATAGCTGATAGAATCTACTGTTCTAATCTAGCCTCATAGTCAATGCCTCACTTGGAAAAATCTCACTATTTATAAGCCTCACTAGGAAAACCTCACTGGTTACATTTAAGGACACCAATCCTAAGGAGAAACTAATCCCCTAGTTTAAAAACACCAACTCCCTAACTAAGCACTGACTTAGCTCAACCTCACTGGTTATAATGTTTAAGGGTAACAACCCTAAGGAGACACCAATCCCCTAACTTAACACCAACTCAGCTAATCTAATGGTACCAACCAATCATATCTATTGAGCTACAACTCTAAATTATAGCATTGATTCATAAATAAATCAAACTCTATTCTCAGTTACAAGTCTAATTTGTAACTGCTCACTCTCTACAAATTATCTCTATGTGCCTTTCTTCCTCTCTACCCCTTTGATTCTATGTCTATATATTTTATATTTAACACTATCTAAATGGATCTAGATTCAACAATATAGAGTTTGCTTCTTTTCTGTGTTCACACTTAGACTATAACATATCATACCAATTCTGGACTTTAGTTCATTATGACTTGAACTATAAGTTTCCCCACGTCTGGATTCCATGCCTCACATCATAATTATATGTCTCTTTACTATCTATAGCATCTGTTAGACTCAAGTTTTAATGCATAGGCTCTTTAATGTATATTTGATCGATTGGATCGATCAATCTCATTGTCTGTGTTAAGATATAGAGATTATACACAAGTTCTTGTATGTTCTTGCATGTTTCTCCACTAAACTGTTGTAATTTAGACACTTTAAATAATGGCCTTTGATCTCTTTCTTTTTTCCATCTCTAAGCTCTCTTGCTCCATTAAACATCTGTACACTGCTGAACTTTAATGTTCCACTCTTTAAAACTTGTCCATCGATCTCCAAATCCTATCTCCCACATGACATTAGATCTATAAATATGCATAACCTTTATCTTGACTAGGTCATTAAACTTATACACTTTGACCTCATCTCACTACTTCTTGCATCTTTGGATTGCTTTCACTCCATCGATCTTCTCAAACCAACTCTATCTTTAACTTGTCATTGTGTCTATAAACATTGATCACTTTATAGAATTTGAGTCCATTAACTCTATTGGATATCCTTTGCATGATTACCCACTCACCATAATATCTTTTAACAAGCTTGATCATTAACTCTGGTAAGCTTACACTCATTGGGTCTCTCTCTGATAAGCTCTGTGAATGTGACACTTGTCACTTGCGTGTTCCCTCAGAGCTCCTTTTGAAAATTTGACTTCATCATGGTCCATTAGATCTCTAATTTTTGATTAAATGTGAACCATTTATCTTACAACTAGATCTAACTTTACCTTGTGCATGTTTGTCTAAGTATGGGGACCATCTCAATTATGCTTGAAAGGCTAACTTTGCAACTTCATATCTTCTACTTCGCTCAATTACCTGGTCTAAAATTTGAACCATATAAACTAGGAATGAAAATGAACAAACCCATATGCTCATTTCTTTCTAAATATTTTACACATGCAAGATATAATTTCATTAATTTGATCACTTAGATTATTCTGCCATAGAGCTAGTTATGCCTAGAACTCGCTGGGAAGGCCAACTTTGTTCTTGCATAACTCTTGTCATAGTAAGTCTTGTTACCTATAATTTAGCGCATATAATATTATTACATAGGGGATTCCATCCATATATCCATTTGATCCTGAAGCTTCCATACATGCAATATATGACATCATAAAAATTCCTTCTCAGCCTTTTTTTGTAACTTGCAAATTTGACTAAGTGTTGAAAAACACTATCAAAATGCCTTGGACCCCTACTTTGCTCAAGCATATCTTTTATCATGTTACATCATGTGACCTAAGATTTAATGAATATAAACTAGGCACAAAAATGAATAGACCAATGTGATTATTTTATCCTAACACCTCCATGTGTGAAAATTATGACCTCATCAATATGCTTACTTAGATTTATTTAGCCCCTTTTACAAATTTGGCTAGGTATAAAAACTTACTGATTTTTGTCCTAGTAGCCAACTTTGTATCCCCATAACTTCAACTACACTTCATGTTATGGATTCAAATCTGGTGTATAACAACTAGGGACTAATGTGATCACAACCATATGACCAATCATCTAGACTCATCTACATGTGGTAATGGTGACATAAGTAAACTGCCTACTCATATTTTCCTCTATAGACCCAAAATGTTTAGATGAAAAATATGAGGAACCAAATGAATTCCACTCATGTACATAAGCACTCCAATCATCCTAACCTCTAATAGGATGCCTTACACATCATAAAATCACCATAATCATCCCTAAGCATCAATTTCATCCATAATCTCCCTTTTAACATCAATGACAATCATATTACCAACAATATCCCCCTTTGTCATTGATGGCAAACTTAATGCTTTGATTTGTTAAAATTCAGCTCCTTCTCTAGCATTTCTTGTATTGGATTCTAATAAGTATGAACTAAATCTATTCATACAAAACTTTCTCCCCCTTCGGCAATGGCACATTTTCCTAATACTCAACTTAGACACTTGCTCTACTTCTTTTTTTTTTTACATTTTCACTTTTTGCTCCAAACTTTTGTAAAGATCATTTGCCCTTTTTCTCCCCCTTTGACATCAATGGTAAAGGGAATCCTTCTCACTATTTATCTAAAGTGTTCTCCCCATTTATTAGATAAATGAGTTTGTCTAAGAACCTAAAATCAACAACTCATTAGAGATTTGTAAAATATAAATACCTGAGTTGCCTTTTCTCTTCTTCTAGGGATCAACAAGTATTTTATGATCCTTCCTTTGGACTAATGCTCCATCACTATTATCTAGTGATGTCATGTAGGAGCTTTCATATAGGCTTACTAGCCTTCTCTCTCTCTGTATATTTTTATCTTTTGATCCTAGGACCTGACCAATTGTAAAGCTCTTCTACTCTGAGCTTTCTTGATCTTGAAAGACTGAATAATCTAGCTTCCACTTACACTATGCATAGCTTCTCAAGCTATTCATGCTATCTTAGTTATCTCCCCCTAACTCCATTTTCCATATTTACATCAAGGGACTACCTACATCACACCACAACTTAATCTAACACATGTATATCATCATTTTACACATGTTCACTGAGTTTGGTGGCCCAACTTCTTTGCAAAACCTAAGATACATAATGTCAAGGGTTTCTTGCATTAGAACCCTTATTCCAAATGAATCTACAGACCATACATGTGTGTGTGTGTGTGTGTGTGTGTGTGTGTGTGTGTGTGTGTGTGTGTGTGTGTGTGTGTGTGTGTGTGTGTGTGTGTGTGTGTGTGTGTGTGTGTGTGTGTGTGTTTGTGTGTGTGTGCGTGTGTGCGTGAGTGATATGTACCCCAACAATCTCAATATGTCATATTGAAACACTCAATCTATCTATGCAAACATAGTATACACATCACTTGACTTGGTTTGATCAATTCATCATCATAACCTGCTTGAATTCACATCTATAGCAGACATCACTTGCTTCTCTACTAACAAGGGTCTCTTAAGAAGCATAGATAGAGACACCTTACTTCACAATGTTCTAAAACAATGTGAAACTAGGAGTTGCCCATAACTCCTCATATTCCTTCTCCTCCTTGGTCATCTTGTGTTTTCTATTCCTCTTCTTCTTCTTAGGCTTGAGATAAGTAACATGCTCATTCATTACACTATTATCATTTTCTTCTCTAATGGGATTAACAATACATAGAGACAATATGGATCCATGACATACCAATTCATATGATTAATCTTTTGTGCAGCTTGGAATCTCATCACTAGGCATATAATATTGTTACTTAATAATATCAAGATGTTTACTTGAATCTATACATACCTTAGAAATGTCCTTGGTCAACACCTTGGACTTCTCTATGAGCTTGGTCTTCTCATTCTCAACATGTGAATCCATTAAGATCTCTTGATATTTTCCAAACTTTGTAGCATTATTAATCATGGATTTATCTTTCACTTTACATACATGCTTGGGTTTCTTATATATCCTATTGGGATTAATTTTCTCTTTTTTAAAGACTTGTGAACCTTTGTTCACACTAGGAGGCATGATTTATTTCTTATACTATACTTTTGATCTTATAAAGCTTGTTATACAATGTTTAGCTATGTGACCAAAATTATTGCAATTATAGAACATTAGATTTGTATCTAAAAAGGGTGAAAATGGATTTTTCTTTAAAATAATGTCTTCTTTTAAGATACTACTATACAATTACTATATTTATGACCAAAATGATTACAACTATAACAATAACCATAAAAGGATGAGGAATACCTGGTCATAGATTTTATTTATGCAGGATGGGGAGTTTTTCTTAACTCTTGCTTCTTCAAGTTGCTTACCCTTATGTAACCATCTGCATCAGTTGCCTTTGTCTTCTACATCCTCCTTGAGTTTACAGAGATGGACTCATTATTATTTTTACTTTCCTCAGGCTTCTTTTCTCCTTTATCCTTATTCACATTAGTAGTGATTTCATATGTCTCTATTCCCTTGCAAGAGTTCTCCTTCTTTTCTCCTAATCCTCAACCTACTCTAAATTTTTCATATAACTTAATAGATGTACTGGTCATGGGAATTTTCCATTTTTCATAACCAAGACTAGATTTCACTTTTGATGGCTTTTGAGAGTTTATCAATTCATCAAGAATGTCTAATCCTCTTATTAGCTTCAGACCTTTGACTATTTGTTCTTTAGCCTTTTCAAGCTCTTTTCTCAAAGCCACTCTCTCTGCTTCTAGCCTCATACACTCATTGTATTTGAATTGTAGTTCAATTTTGACTACATATTCTATTATTTAATTCTCTTCAACTTGAGTCTTAAGGCTTATTATCATCTGATTAGATCTTTCAAGACTTTTGGATAGTTTTTCAATTTATTTTTATCCAAGCTTCTTCTACCTTGAGTTCTACTTTCTTAGCTTATCAATCTCATCTAGAGCATAGATGAGTTGACACTATAGTTCCACTTCTCCTTCCTCTTCTTCATCAGATTCTTCAACTTCTTGATATAGATCTATAGAAGTTGATTCTAATGCCATGAATAGGGATTCATTTCCTTCAACCATAAAGACACAGTAATGGTCATCATTTGAGATATCACTATCATCTAATGAGTCACTATCTTCTCTTATATACAAACTTTTCTTATTTTTAAAGAAGTTCCTCCTTTTATAATAGTGGGGTTTCATCCTTTTTCCATCCTCTTCTTCTTTAGAATTATTTTTTTCTCATAAAGGTATTTAGCAACAAAATGTCTTACTTTACCGTAGTTAAATAATTTAAAGGGTAACTTACCTCTGTACTTTACAAATCCCCTCTTTAGTCTTCTGACAAAGTTAGCTTCTTCTTCATCAGTCTCCTTAGATCCAAATGTATATGCTTTAACTTTTGCTTTCCTAGATGCTTTGAATGCATCTTCTCTCTTAGGAGTATCTACTTTTCCCATTCTCATCTCATAAGCAGAGAAGGTTTCATGCAACTCATATACAATGAGCTTATCTAGATCTCTTGATTCCTCTATTGCAGAGATTTTAGAATCATACCTTGATGGCAAAGATCTTAGGACCTTTTTAACGCTGATTGATTCTTTCATTTCTTCTCCATGGCCTCTGATTGCATTGACTATTTTATCTACCCTAATAAGGTGGTCTACAATATTCTCTTCTTTAGTCATTTTAAGACTCTCAAACATTCCTCTATATGTTTGTATCCTAACTTGTTTTACCTTGTCATCACCTTCATAGATGCTCTTCAGTTTATTCCAAATATCTTGAGCATTTTGACACTACATCTATAGTCATATAAAATGTTCAAATTGGTATTTTGAGTGTGGTTTGTGACACCCTATCCATAGGTCCTTTTTACATGCTCTTACGACCCTTATAGACACCTTTTTTCTCATTACCAGTCATCTAAAACCTTATGAATGATCATTCCACCTCAACTAGACAATATTCCTCATGTTAATCTTGTTCCCCTAAGTCCCAATCCTAAGGATAAGAGCACCCTATTTGGACTATAGTATCCCATAAAGAAGTGTCTTATTTTTAGAGATATTATCCATTTGCACTTTGTGCCCCAATAGTCATTTTCATCTAGTCCTTATCCTTAATTAGGTCTGACTAGTGTGAATACATCTAAACTATGTCCAATTATTCCCTATAAAATCCCACTCAAAGCTAATTTATAAGGGAGGTGACCAAACTTACAGAGCAAGTAAAAATACAAAGAAAGAACTAAGGCAAACTTTCCTATTATTTTCACAGTCACCCAACATAGCTACAAACCTACTCAAATCCTCATAACAGTCCCTAACCACCTCAAAAAATATCAATTTGGCATTTGCATCTTCATCACACTATTACAAAAAACACACTAGGTGGGAGAACTACATATGGTTTGATCTCTCTTCAAAGTATTGGTATGCACGTAGCATTTCCACACAAAGGGTGTGGATTGCACATTTATTACTTATTTCACACTAACCCTCCTCTTTTTTAAGCGACTCAAATGTCATTTTATCAAGCATGATGGAGGGTTAGGGTTTTAAAACAAAATCAACTCCACAACAAGATTCATCGATAACCAATGCCCAATTTTTTACAGTCACAATCAACCTACCTAGAAAGTTTTAGATCTCTATGATCAATTTGGAAAATAGTGGTCAGAATGGATAACAACACCAAACACCAAAGCGTCTAATTTTTGACACTCCTATCCTTTTACCCAATGAAAGATAGATTCAAGTTTATGACACCTTTCCAGTCATGCACAACCATTTTCAACCTCTGTATCAATTGTCTCAGTCTATTTTCTAGCTATGTTATATTTCTTCTTATGTATTACTATTTTTAGAAAGGTGAAAAACACAAACTATTACACAAATCAAGACTATATTTATTGCTATATTTTGTACTAATTTATTAATCTAGGACCTTAATTAAAATATGAATAAAACTCCATTATTTCCAAATAAGTTAAATCATTTGGTGAACTTGACTTACTTCACTTTCACACAAAAACCCTAGGGAATTTTTTTTGCTAATTTTTAGCAATATGTTTCTAATTTTTTTTAATTAAATCAGATTTCACATAAAATCAAAAATGAATCTCACATATTTCAAAACATTTCTTGCAAATAATAAGGAGTCCATACTTGGTCTTATCATGTATATGAATGATGAAGTTTACTATATGTTAATGCAAAGCTTCATTCTTTCTTTTTCATGCATAATTTTTATAATATGGGATGACATTAAGAAATTTATTGCTAAACATGTTAAAATCCCTTTCCTTCAAAGCAATGTTTACTTTTATTTAATATAAGGTTTCATTATTTCTTTTACATACTCTCTCTCTCATGCAGAATAATTTTCAACGCAATCTTGCTAAAAATGTTAGAAATGTTATGTTACAAGTTAAATTTTTTTATGCATTAGTGCAAAGTTTCATGCACTGTATCCCTTGTTTACTATCTCTCATGTGGAATGTTCTATATAATCATATTTCTATATAAATTATAACTCCAATTACATGCATTTCATCCCACATAAATGGTTTCTACCTATATGTATCTAACTCTTTGGCTAATTTTGAGTATCTCCCTATCACTACTAGACACAAGAAAACACTAGAAATTATATTTATTCCTCCTCCCTTTAAACTTGGTTCACCTAGCTCTTATCTAGCACTTACCACCAGCTTTATACATATATTAGATCATGTGGTACATGCTATCACCAAAGTTTATGAAGATAAGTAGGTTGATTACACCCATGGCTATAACTTTGTCACTCAGGATATCACCCCAATAGACACAATTATCAGTGGATTTATTGGACACATATAGAGTTCATTGGGTGAGATTATAATTCCTCTATAGGTTGGTCTAGCATATGTGTCCACACCATTTATTATTGTTCCTAGTGTAGGATTATTTGACATGTTTTTTGGTCAACCATGGATCCAAAAACTTCATGAAGTACCTTCTATAATTCATAGATACATGAAATACATTCATGCTAGTCAGGTTATTATATTTGGTGGAGTTATGTATGAGTTACCACTCTTCACTTCAAATCCATCTCCTACTCTATAGTCAGTAGTTTTAGCTCCTCCACCAGTTATAGTTCTTCCTCTAGTTAAGGTTCAGACATAGTCAAGGCCTCCCTTACCAACATAGAGAGTTCATACACTTCCATGGATGCCTCTCTTAGAGTGACCACTATATCAACAATAGTTTCAAGAATCTAGATAGTTTTCATCTATAGTATTCACACCTAGGGTAGTATCATTGAGGTCTCATGCCTTTGCACACAAAGAAAATTTTTAGAGAGATTCTTCTACTAAAGATGGGTCCCTATGAGCCCCACAGTTACATCCATTTCTTAGAGTTACAGGGGGACCCCATAGTCAATTTATAATACAAATATTTTAGAGAGCTTACAACATACACAAATTTTAGAGTCACAATCTCATCCCTTCCATCGTGCTTCATGATCATGCACTATCCCTCTCCTTGATATAGGAAACCATGATAGGGAGTCTACTGCCCAGAGACTACTGCCCCGACCGACACTGGCCACTTCCTTCACTGACGTCGGCAGACTAAATGACGTCGACAAACCTTGACAACCGACATCGGTAGACTAATCGACGTCAGTGACTGTGACCAGGCCGACAGCAGCATTTAGGTAAGCATTTGCTTCCATTTTTGTTTTAGTCTTTAATCATTTCAGTCTTTTATCATTCTATCTTTTATTAGACATTATTTTTATCAATCAATGGGTTGACATCCCTCAAGGAAGTCTTCATACTTCTAGGATCAAGCTTTTTCTTGGCATCCCACCATCTCCTCATCTAACACCTTCTTCATTTTAGTCTTTTTCTTCTACAGGTGTCATCCTCCACAACCAAAGAGGAGTTCTCACGATGTCTAGATTACAATGCGCACGACTCCATCCAGGTACATACAAGCCTTAGACCATTTCTTAGTTTCTCATTTCCTTCTTGAATGTGAAAGCGAAAATCATATAGAAACATTTTGGCACGCCCGGTGGGACCCTAGGGTCTTCCTTGGGTTCTTTTCTTTTTGTTCATATAGGGTGCATTAGGTTTCTCCTTTTCACCTCTTTCTTCTATATCTCTTCCAAAAGACATCATAAGCAGGATTAAAAAGAACTCTTCTTTCTTTTCTTGCATCTTAGACTAATCAAAAGTCATACTCTTCAACCCTTTCTCCATTTGTCTTCATACGAATTAAAATTTTGACTTGGGATTAAAACACATTGCATTTCATTTCTTCTTGATTGCATACTTAGTCCACACCTAGTAATTAATAACTGCATCATGAATTAATCGTAGTCCACTTTATGTTACACAACCAAATCACTTGCACAAATCAAACATCAAAACTTACCTGAGACAAGGCCCGACTGGGATTTCATCCCCCAACAGATACCTTACCCGTCCTGGCAATCCCACTTGGATTTCATCACCAAGGGGAAAGCCCACTCTGTTCTCTAGTAGAGGATAATCTCTAGGGGAAGTATATTTTGGCTAAGCGAGACCAGTTTATCACTGGGCTCGTGAAGTGAGGGGAGCTTGCTCCTTAGCACCAGGCCACGTACCAAACCTAATACAGACTCTTGAGTGCCTAAACTAACCTAAAACCATCTTTAGACTACCTCTTCTAGGACCCATTCTAACAGCCAACCTCCCAAACATCACTTTAAGGCATAAGCCACAAGATCCTAATAATTTATTCCTAGGGATTTAACGTTTAGGGTATGCTTGTGTTCTTCATCTTTTCTATTCTTATCTACTTGTTTGAGCTTGTGAGGATGTTCTTTTTTGCCTTGAATGGGTTTGACACACAGTCAAACCAAGGATCTTCTTGACCACGCTAGACATCAACCGCTTCCACCTTCCCTGTCTATAACCAGTCCTATAATAGAGTTCTACTCAGAGACTGAAAGAACTCCTACTCGACCGACTCTGACCTAGACTCCCATCATCCCTGAAGGGGACCAAGATTTCGAAAGATTCTTGGACCTCAATGTCAAATCCCTCCAAAACTATCTCGCAAGAAACCCAATGCGAGACCTTTCGGGTGAAGTGGCGAAGGCGTCAACACCATTCGCTACCTAGCCTTTTGCCTCAACCATTAACCTGACCATGGCCAATACGCAAAGTTTGACCTCCTCATCTATTTTTTAACCTACCTCCATCGGGGTTTCATTACCCCCTTAACCACATGTAATTCAACCAAGTTCTACATCATACCATAACTTGATTGTCTCGACTCCACACACTCTTGCACCCATAAATGTAGTAGTGTCTACCTCCCCTTTTGCCAATGCCACCACGCAACTACCTTTGGCAATACCTAGTCAACTTATGCCTTCTACCTTCATGACACAACCACCCTTGGCCTCCACTTCTGTCCCAACGACTAGTTATCAATACGTTGCGCCCCTACAAGTGCAACCGACTACGTCATATGCCCCTTTTAGCACCTTTCAAGCGCCCTACAACTTAGGGGATGCCCCATCTACCAATCTGTCATCAGATCTCATCAAAATGATGATGGATAAAATGTCTAGTCTTGAGACCTCTATTTTTGGTTCACACAATGCCCTCTCATATGAGCAAGTTTGCAATGAACCCATTCATCCCTCCGTCCCTATCCAACCTTACCCCAACCTAAATTTACTCACTTTCAGTGTAAGGAAGACCCACAACAACACCTACGAGCATTCAGACATGCTTGTTATCTTATAGCCCATGACGATGCATTACTTCTATGCACATTCCCCATGTCACTTTCTGGCCCCACCCTTGACTGGTATAGCTCTCTTACCAGACATTCTATCTTCTCATTCACTCAACTCACCCAATTGTTTCTCAACCATTTTTTATCAATATCACCAAACAAGTCTCAATCACAAAACCTCTATTCCATCAGGCAATTTGACGATGAATCAATAATCAATTTTGTCGTCCATTGGAGAGGCTTGATTAACCAGCTCTCCTTCTCCTTGCCTCAACCTGATCTCATCGAGCTCTTTTCTCGAGCATGTGCCAGGCACATCTCTTCTACCTTGTAGATTCAGACATTCTGCACTTTCGATGAAGCTTTCACCATGGCACGAAAGCTTGAACTCCATGCCATTGAAGAAGACAAGGTCAAATTGTGTAATACCAATGCAAGAGCCAATGACCCTTCTTCTTCTAGACCTTCTTCTTCCCATTCCAAATCCCAAGGAGTGGCCAACACTATGGTCATTAGATCACCATCCCCGATAACAACCAACCAATCTCAACCTTCTACCTCTCCAAGCATCACCAAATACTTCCAACAACGGTACATCTAGCGTTCATACACTCCACTTGGAGAATCATATGCTTCCGTTTTGGAAAAACTCATAAAGCAGGGGGTCCTCAATCTCCCTCCAATCCGACCACCTCAATTTGACCCTTCAAAAGCTATCCCTACCTGGTATAGGGAGGCCAACTTCTGTCACTATCATCACGTCCAAGGCCATGACATCGATAACTGCCAAACCTTCAAAAACATCATTCAAGACATGATAGATAGGGGTGATCTCATCTTGGACAACCTGAACGCCCCACCCAACCAACACATCTACATATTCAAGCAACCCTTTCCTAATCATCTGCCTAGTCAAAACAATGTCCAGACCATGACCAATGACCCTCAAGACCATAATATACGCACAGTCGACACTGCCTCTTCTCTTATCCCTGACCAACCTCCTCCACAGGTAGAAGAATCCTCTTCTCCTATTAGTCCTTCATCGACCTCTCTTATATTGGGGGATGCCCTAACCATACCAATGCCATTAGCCCCACCTCCATCCTTCCTCCCACCAATGGAGGACCCTACCTTGCCTACTCCTCAACCACAAGGCAAAGGCACAATCATTCCTACCCTCTGCCCTCTTGAGGAGCTGCACTCTCTTATTTATTGTCTACCAAGAGAAGAACCAGTCTCTTCACCCATTTCAACCAAGGAAGACCCAGTCACAATTTTCTTTTGCCTTTTGTCTGAGATTGCTACATCTCACTCACCTCTGTCCACATCTGAACCCAAACCTGTATCTAACCTCACCTTGCACAATGGTGGCCCTCAACCCAAATCAAAGAAGGCCACTAAACCACACCGGAGGACTCCTCCCCCACCTTCATCATTACCTTCAATTTTGGGCCAACATCCATCCACTTTAATAGGAGTGCTTCCTACTCCCATACTTCATAGGGGCAAGTTGCCTCCATTATTCCCTCAACCCATCAGACATATATTTCCTCTAAAGCATCCAACACCTATCACCACCAAAGTGCCATCTACACGTGTGGTTACAGCACCCACAAAAATGATGGTACAACTAATACCTCTTAGGCCTCTCAAAATTAAGTCATTAACCCCTCTTATAACAAAACACGTAGACCCATTAGCAGGTTCTTATACCTTGTTGTTACGCCAATTGTTGCAGTCTTCTCGCATCAATCTCCTGCCTCTTAAACCATATCAAACTCTCAGACCAAAACTGCCCTGGTTCGACGACACTCAAATTTGTGCATATCATCACACGCCTGGGCACAACACTGAGCATTGTTGTGCCCTCAAGGTTGTCATTCACTAATGCTTGGAGAAAGACACCCTTCTTCTTGACCACATTGTCAGCAAACCTTCAACACCACCCCACTCATCAACTCTCTGATCAAGACCATCTTGGTTTGACAACTCTAAATTTTGCCATTATCATCACACTCTGGGACATGACACTGAGCGTTGTTGTGCTCTTAAAGCTATCATTTGTCAACATCAGAGAAAGGATACCCTTCTCATCAAGGATCCTCTTGACCACCCCTTTGACAAATCATCAACACCGACCCATGCTTCTCAAACCTCATCACTTAAATCGGGATCTCCATGCCAGACTATGGTCCCTTTTCCACCTTTAACCCCCTTATTCGACATCAACATAGTCAATCTGACCACCAAACCTCAATCGACCTTAACCAATCTATCAAACATTCTCCCTAGCCACTGAGGGAATTCAACCTTCATCCATGCCTCGACCAACCTTTTAACCCAGTCTCGACCAAATATCAATCACTCTTTTAATCTTAAACCTTGACTAGGCCTTAATCAAGCCTTGACTATGCCTCGACCAAACATTCAACCTATCCTCGACCAAACATTTAACCCAACCATTAACCAATCATTGACCAAATATCTATCGACCCGACCCTCGACCAAACATTCAACCAGTCTCAACCAATCAGCGACCATATCAACCATCCAACATCAATCAACATGTGACCAATTTGGAATGAAGCAAATGGGGCAAATTTGCTCCTAATTGATTCGGATCTTGCATCATAACACACGCATGGGTCAGGGACTTATCAAAACCTGAGCCCCTTTTATACCTTGCATCTTCGACCGGCCTACTATCAGTTAAGTACTCAACCACTTGACGTTTAACTTGAGCTCAATCCCTTGAGCAATCCCTGTCATTGTCATTCCTATTCCTTTTCAACCCTCAACCCTACAAACATTAGTCAACCCTTTTGTCAAGCATGAATGCTTTGTCTTAATAAAAGGGAAACCCTCTAAACCTCTATAGTCAAGTCCATGACCAAAAGTCCAATCAACAAAAAAAATAAAAAATATAAAAGTGGGATGCATATTCCAAGGTCATAAAAATCTAAGTGTAGACTGCTCCCTCGAAGGACAGCTACATCATCATTGTTGTATCTACTAGACTGCTCCCTTGAAGGACAGCTAGGCCAAAGTCATATCAAAAATATACAAAGTAGAATATAGACCACTCCCTCGAAGGATGGCTATGCCTAAATTTTGCTACAAACAACACTATCTCTGAAGCTTCCCACATCGATCAGCTTCATGACATGACCACCAAGCAAAACAACATCCCATCACAGACGTCCCGCATCGATCAGTCTGCACCTTAAAAAAAAAAAAAAAACTGACTAACAAACTATAAAGTCATGGACTTGTCTATAGTCATTCTTGGGGTCACCTATAAAAGGGGCAAAGTTTTTCCTGCCAAAAAGGGTTCCCCCTTCCATCCATATCATAATCAATCCTATCACCCCAACATACTCAAGGGATTTCGAGCTCACTTAACGTCAAATGATTCAATTACCTCTCTAACACAACCACTGGTCAATGACGTAATGCATGAACAGGGCTTTTGTTCTAACAACCCCTATCCATGCCATCATTTTGGTCCTTGTCAATGAAAGAGAAATATGCCTTTCACTCCTTTTTACACTTTGGTCACATTCAACCAAACCAACCCAAACATTCTCAGACTACCAACATGACATAGTCCATTTCACATAGTTTTTGCGGACACCAA
Organism: Torreya grandis; assembly: GCA_037957365.1. Taxonomy (NCBI): domain Eukaryota; kingdom Viridiplantae; phylum Streptophyta; class Pinopsida; order Cupressales; family Taxaceae; genus Torreya; species Torreya grandis. The sequence continues at coordinate 2,544,380 of JARHVA010002389.1, read as the reverse complement.
TACACATGGAAACTATCGACCACTCAATTTATGTTAAGCATAAACCATTACTTGCTGAAGCATAAATAGATTCAATTCATTTTTAGCATACATCCATCCTGAATATGGAAAATTGCTAGGGATGAAAAACCCTAACCAATGTTATAGAATACACCATCACACAATATGGAAAAGGCTGCAACATCATCTTATCCTCATCATTTCAACACCTGACCACACCAATCATCACTCATTTTGTCTCCTCGTCTGAACTACATTGGTCTGAGGCCCTAAGATCGGGGTTATCTAGGCAACACTCAGATGACACGACTGTCTTCTGGGGTTAGCTCAACCACCCTCATTTGTTCGTCTACCTAATGGACAAACCTTCTTTTCTCCTATTGCCCATAACTTGACCCCGACCAGACCAATCCATACCTTCAACCCTCTTCCTCCCCTTTAGGGAAAACTACATTGGCCTAAGGCCCTTCACACAGGGGCTATGTAGGCAGCACTTAGTCTTCTGAGGTTAGCTCGGCCACATTCTTTCATCCATCCATCCATCTCGACCAACCACTTTGGGGATCATGCCTATCTCCTCCAACCCTGACCACTTCCAAGACGACTTCACCTTGGTTGTTTTTGCATGTATGCTACCCCACGACTGGTTAGCAAACTTGTGCGTAGACTATTTTTGACCCTCACAAGTATAGGATCGTAAGCCGATTGATCCCCACTACTTGTGACATTTTCATGTTTTCTAGGAGCACTTCCTGAGCCCAAGATACTTGGAACATGATGACCATTGGAGATACAACTTAGATTGAATAACCCGATCAGCTACGACCAAATGTTGGGGCCCGGTTACTTCAATTTTGGCACTCCTCGACCCTTGACCTACAACAATTTGACCTGACCATATCGTGCAGTGGTATGCATGTAATCACAACTATTGTTGCATTCACACTCACCATTTTTCATCCACTCTTTGTCAAATCAGCACCCGATTCCAGGTTCCCTTCCCTCGACTCCTACTTTGAGGGGGAATACCTTATCCCACACCTGGGGCAACCAACTCCTATTTTTGTCTTGCAGTTTGTCCAAAACAACCAACAAGACAAAAAGGGGCAAATGTAGACACCAAAATTGTGTCTACTCCCTTGGTCATCCTCTCCCATGCCTATTTAGCCCCTCTCGACCATTTTCCCACGAACCTTGACCCTGGCAGCGTGTAAGAATGGGTAGAAGGCTAAAATTAGCCTCTGTCCCCATTCTGCAACCACCGACGTTGATCACTATTTAACCGACGTCAATGGTTTTACCGACATCGGTTACCCTTAAAACTGCATCCGTTAATCCATTTCCCAATCCGTTATCCATTATCCATTTTCCAATCAGTTGTCCAATCTGTTATCTGACCTTCTTTTAAGATGTTCTCAGATCAGACCTTAGAGAGAACAATCAGTGAATACTCACTCAGTGAATCAACAATCAATTTGAAACAAAATCTATCTCTCTCTCTCTCAGGCATAGGTACTCTACTTCAGTCACCTTGTTGAAAGTCTTCTACATCGAACATCTACAACCAGTCCACAACACATCAGCAGCACTCCTTCTACAAGCCACATATAAGTTTTTATCTGTGTTTTCATTTTAGTATCTTCTCTTTAATCTATTTGTTATTCAGACCAGACTTGACTCCCTCTCGAAAAGGCTGAGAGGCTTTCCCATATCCTCATCACCTCTATCCTCCTTCTTTGAACATACACTCTGTCCATTGTCTCTACAACTCTGTCTAGACCCTGCACAGACCATTCAACCAGACCCAAAATCCTTCTCAGACCCATCCACAAACCATAAACCCGTCCAGACCTGCCCAGACCTCATCTAAAGACTACTGCCCTGACCGACGCTGGTCACTTCCTTCACCGATGTCAGCAGACTAAACGATGTTGGCAGACCTTGACAACCGATGTCGGCAGACTAACCGACGTCAGCGACTGTGACCAGGCCGACAACAACATTTAGGTAAGCATTTGCTTCCATTTTTGTTTGTCTTTAATCATTTCAGTCTTTTATCATTCTATCTTTTATTAGACATTATTTTTATCAATCCGTGGGTTGACATCCCTCAAGGAAGTCTTCATACTTCTGGGAACAAGCTTTTGCTTGGCAGCCCACCATCTCCTCATCTAATGCCTTCTTCATTTTAGTATTTTTCTTCTACAGGTGTCATCCTCCACAACCAAAGAGGAGTTTTCACGATGTCTGGATTACAGTGCGCACGACTTCATCCAGGTACATACAAGCCTTAGACCATTTCTTAGTTTCTCATTTCCTTCTTGAATGTGAAAGCGAAAATCATATAGAAACACCATGATTTACATTTCTACTACCATGCTAGACTTACATTTTGTTGTTCTATGATATTGTTTGTTGGTTTATCTACATCACCATGCTTCACTTGATCTTTTTTGAGTGTGTGCAATGATGCCCAAATCCTTGATTTCTTCACTCTACCCATTGAGGTAGCATCCTCCCTCTACATTAGAGACATACATCGACATATCTTCCCACCAAGGGCATCTTATACATGACTACACCATCCAAGTTATGTCATTCCTACACCACACACTCTAATTATAATGTTGATGTACATTACTTACTATCTTACATAGATTATTCTATCAACACTCACTATTAGATAGTACTTATTTATTTCTTAGTATCTACCTAAGTTTTGTACTACATTTTTTGCATACTTTCACTGCTTACTTTGATCAATTAGATGTGATAGTATTTCCAACATTTACATGCCTTCCTTTCTTACTTTGAGTAGCTAGATGTGATTTTTATTAGTTCTTATTTTTTTACTTGTGTGTGCCTTAGGATATTTGCCAATATCCTTTGCTTGTACTCTTGTATGTGCTTGTGGCCCTCATGCCAATCTTGCTTATTTGTAATTGTATGTGTATGTGGGCATTTGAACATGCCTTGTATGTTTGCTTTCCTAGTTTGAGTGACATGTGCCCATGTCCCTTGTTTTATTGGCCCCTTGGCCTCTTTTATATGCTTCTTACTTGTTACCTTGCATGCTTGTTTGCTTGTTAGTTTATTGTAATGTCATGATCCACACCATGCATTATCTTGCCTTCTTGGATGCCATGTGGACATCATGCTCCATCCCTCCTTGAAAAATAACCAAATTTATAGTTTTAGTTTAGTATATTTTACATGTTATTACAATTCTACATCTATCTAAGCATACCCCTATTGTTCTAACAATCTCCAACACAAACTATGCTATATCTTGAGACATATTTTCAATCATCATTGTTATATCATGTATTTTTCAACATAACATACTTGTAAGGCTCTTTATTCTGAGGGTAGTCATTGTAGGGTATTCATTCCTACCCTAAGAAGAGGGGGAAATAAATAGGGATTTTTTCATAGAGATGAGATCCCTCTACTAGTCAAAATCAATTTTTAGAACATTCAAAACAATAATCAAAATTCAAAACATGCAAAATAGACCCAAAAAAATAGGGATAAACATAGAACAGTCATCAAAAATAGTAAAGGACAAGATTGCCTCATTTAAACTATAGTGCCCTACAACAAAGTGTCCACTTTTTGGTGCTCCTATCCAAAAAACCAAAAACTTAGAATTTTCAAAAACAAATAGAAATGTAAAGGTCAATTATAGTTTTGTCAACTATAGTCCATTTCAGATTGGGTAGTTTAAGTACAATTTTACTTAGAATATCTATATATATGGGCATTATGCATGGCATGATGGCTCTCACTTCTAGTTTTAGATTAGGCAGTTGGTACAACTTCTAGATCAAAATCCATGTTACAGACACTAGTGATTAGGGGTAATGTGCACAAAACATTTACCTTCTTTTCTTTATAGTTCATTGTATCACTTAGGTATTCTCAGTAGTTGCATGCCTTATTTTATCTAAATGTGGTTGGCATAATTTCAAAGTGCCTTTCATATAAGCCTAGTTCTTATTTTTGGAGTGGCTTTCATATAAGCCTAATATCCACCTTTTAGAGTGGCCAAGATTGGCCTAGTTCTCAATACACATTCAGCTATCCATGCCATATTATCATATTATATAACATTTATGGGTTTCCTGAGCCATATCATATAACACACATTCATACCAGTATCAATTCATAGCTCACACTTAGTGGGAAATGATGGAGCCAAAGGACTAGCTAGCCTTTGTATTCTTAAGCCACCTACTTAGATGGATTGGACACATGGTCTAAACATCTATTAACACATGCATGATCACATAACTTCACTATATAGTGGGTGATGATAGATCTAAAGGTCAAACCTTTGTATTCTTGAGCCACCCTTGGGGAATTAAGAACTCAGCTCTATTTTTTATATTACTCTTGGTACAATACATACTTGGCATCACTCAACATCACAATAGGTTTTGTATTAGTTCACATACCTATTAAGGTATATTTTTTCCTTTCTCTTGCTCTCTCTTGTATGCAAACCTTGTATGTTCTTCTTTTAGACATAGTATGTCTAGTAATAACTGATCTATTCATTATTTTCTCTTGCATATTTATGCTTCACACTATGCTCTCTCTTTGCACACTCAAAATCACACATCTACATGGGATTCACCCTTGTAGGTTAGTTCAGGTATGCTTTTTTAATTTTCCTTTATCTTAGTATTTTGATTTGTTGCATCACTAGGATAAAGTGGGGGGGGGGGTAAATTTAGTCATATAAAATGTCTAAATTGGTAGTTTGAGTGTGAATTATGACACCCCATCCATAGGTCCTTTTTACATTCTCTTATAACCCTTATAGAAACATTTTTTCTCATTATCAATCATATAGAACCTTTTAAATGGTCATTCCACCTCAGCCATACAATATTCCCCATGTCAATCCTATTCCCCTAAGTCCTGAGCTTGTAGGACAAGAGCACCCCATTTGGACTATAGCACCCCATAGAGAAGTGTACCATTTTTTATGGTCCTATCCATTTGCACTTTGATCCCCAATGATCATTTACATCTAGTTATTATCCTTAATTAGGTCAGCCTAGTGTGAATACATCTGACCCATGACCAATTATTCCTTTTAAAATTCCACTCAAAGCTCATTTACAAGGGAGGTGACCAGACTTATAAAACAATAAAAAATACAAACAAATCACTAAGGAAAATTTCCCTATTCTTTACACAAAGTCACCTAACATAGCTACAAACCTACTCAAATCCTCATACCAGTCCCTAACCACCTCAAACACTATAAATTTGGCTGTTGCATCTGCATCACACTATTTCATAAAGCCCACTCGGTGGGAGACCTGCATATGGCTTGATCCCTCTTTAGAGTATTGGTATGTAGGCAGCGTGCCCAAATAAGGAGTGTGGATTACAAGTTTAGTACATATTTCACACTAACCCCCCTCTTTATCAAATGACTCAAATACCATGTTATCAAGCATGATGGAGGGTTAGGGTTTGAATACAAAATCAGCTCCATAATGAGTTTTATCAATAACCAGTATTCAATGTTTCATAAGCACACTCATATAGGGACAACACAACTACCCAAAAAGTTTTAGGTATTTGTGATCAGTTTGGACAATAGTGGAAGGAACATATTATAACATTAGACACCAAAGCATCCACTTTTTAGTGATCCTATATTTTTGCCTAATGAAAGCAAGATTTAGGTTTATGACACCTTCCCAGTATTGCACAGCCATTTTCAACCACTTTATCAGTTGTCTTAGTCTATTTTCTAACTAAGTTATATTTTTTATTATTTATAATCCTCATACCAGTCCCTAACCACCTCAAACACTATAAATTTGGCTTTTGCATCTGCATCACACTATTTCATAAAGCCCACTCGGTGGGAGAACTGCATATGGCTTGATCCATCTTTAGAGTATTGGTATGTAGGCAGTGTGCCCACATAAGGGGTGTGGATTACAAGTTTAGTACATATTTCACACTAACCCCCCTCTTTATCAAATGACTCAAATATCATTTTATGAAGCATGATGGAGGGTTAGGGTTTGAAGACAAAATCAGCTCCATAATGAGTTTTATCAATAACCAGTACTCAATGTTTCATAAGCACACTCATATAGGGACAACACAACTACCCAAAAAGTTTTAGGTATTTGTGATCAGTTTGGACAATAGTGGAAGGAACATATTATAACATTAGACACCAAAGCATCCAATTTTTGGTGATCCTATATTTTTGCCTAATGAAAGCAAGATTTAGGTTTATGACACCTTCCCATTATTGCACATCCATTTTCAACCACTTTATCAGTTGTCTTAGTCTATTTTCTAACTAAGTTATATTTCTTATTATTTATAACTATTTTTATAAATGTGAAAAAGACAAATAGTTTCACAAATAAATACTGTATTGTTGTTATATTCTATAATGATTTATTAATCCAAAACCTCAACTAAAATAGGAATAAAATTCCATTATTCCCAAATAAGTTAAATCAACATCACTTTGACAAAATCTAAGTTAAATTCAAAAGTATATACATAGTAAAAGATAAATGTAGAGTCACATACACACAAAAATACACATGACACCATATTTATACATGGAAAACCCAAAGGCAAAAACTATGGTGAGAATAGTTGCTAGAATCTATTTTTATAATCTAGCCTCATAGTTAATGCTTCACTTGGCTAAATCTCACTGGTTACAAGCCTTACTAGCTACAAGCCTCACGAATAAAACCTCACTAGTTACATTTAAGGACACCAATTCTAAGGAGACACCAATCCCCTAGTTTAAGAGCACCAAATCTAAGGAATCACCAACTCCCGAACTGAGCACCAACTTAGCTTAACCTCATTGATTGCAATATTTAAGGGAACCAACCCCAAGGAGACACCAATCCCCTAACTGAGCGCCAATTTAACTAATCTGATGGTACCAACCAATCAAATTTATGGAGCTATAACTCCAAATTATAGCATTGATTCATAAATGAATCAAACTCTATTCTCTATTACAAGTCTAATATGTAACTATTCATTCTCTACACATTATCTTTGTGTGCCTTTCTTCCTCTCTACCCCTTTATTTCTATGTTTATATATTTTATATTTGACATTATCTAAATGGCTCTAGCTTTGATAATATTAACTTCTGACAGTCTCTCAGATGTCATATATATATATATATATATATATATATATATATATATATATATATATATATAAGAATTTGATCTAGGGTTTTCTTCTTTTATATGTTCACACTTAGATTGTAACACATCATTCCAATTCTAGCCTTTAGTTCATTATGAATTGAATTGTAAGTTTTCCCACATATTGATTCTATGTATCACACCATAATTTAAAGTCTCTTTACTATATTTAACATATATTAGATCAATTTTTAATGCATAGGCTCTTTAATGTAGATTTGATCAATTAGATCGATCAATCTCATTGTCTATGTCGAGATGTAGAGCTTATACACAAGTTCTTGCATGTTTTTCCACTAGACCATTTGAATTTAAACACTTTAAATACTGGCCTTTTATCTCTTTATTCTCACCATCTCCAATCTCTCCCACTCCATTGGATCTTTATACATTGCTAAATTTTTATGTTTTACTCTTTAAAACATGTTCATCGATCTTTAGATCATATCTCCGGCATGTCATTATATCTTGAAAGATGCATGACCTTTACCTTAAATTGGTCATTAAAATTTGACACCTTGACCTCATCTCACTACTTCTTGTATCTTTGGATCACTTTCACTTCATCAATCTTCTCGAACCAGCTTAGTCTTTAACTTGCTGCTATGTCTATAAACATTGATCACTTTATATCATTTGAGTTCATTCACTCCATTAGATTTCCTTTACATGATCACCCACTCAACATCAGATCTTCTAACATGATTGATCATTAACTCTGATAAGCTTACACTCATTGGGTCTCTATCTAACAAGCTCCATGAATGTGACACTTGTCACTTGCATGCTCATTTTGAGCTCCTTTTGATAATTTGACTCCATCATGCTCTATTAGATCTTGAATGTCTAATTAAGCATGAACTATTGATCTTTTAACTAGCTCAAACTTTACCTTGTGCATATTTGTCTAAGTATGGAGATCATCTCAATTATGCCTAGAAGGCTAACTTTGTACCTCAATATCTTTTGCTTTGCTCAACCACATGGTTTGAAATTTGAACCATATAAACTAGGCATGAAATTGAACAAACCCATATGTTCATTTATTTCTCAAGATTTTGCATGTGTAATATAAAATATCATTAATCTACTCACTCAGATTATTCTACCACAGAGCTAGCTATGCCTAGAACTTTCCTAGAAGTCCAAATTTGTTCTTGCATAACTCTTATCACACTTAGTCACTTGACCTACAATTTAGCACATATGATCCTATTACATAAGGGTTTCCATCCATATATCCATTTGCTCCTAAATCCTTCATACATGAAATATATGACATCATAAAATTTATTTCTCAACCTTTTCTTGTAACCTACAAATTTGACAGTGTTTGAAAACACTATTAAAATTCCTTGGAGCCCTACTTTGCTCAAGCATATATTTTATCGTACTATATTTCATAACCTAAGATTTAGCACATATAAACTAGGCACAAAAATGAATAGACCCACGTGATCATTTTATCCTAAAACCTTCATGTGTGTAAATGTTGACCTCATCAATATGCTTACTTGGCTCTGTTTAGCCTTTTTTGTAAATTTGGCTAGTTATAGAAACTTAGTGATTTTTGTCTTAGTAGCCAACTTTGCATCCCCATAACTTCAAATATGGCACATAATATTAGGGTTTAGTGTGATCATAACCATATGACCAACTCCCCCAGACTCATCCACATATGGCAATGGTGACATAAGTAAATTGCCTACTAAGATTTCCCTCTATAGACCCAAAATTTCTAGATGAGTAATATGAGGAACCAAATGAATTCCATTCATGTACATAAACACTCCAATCATCCTTAACCTCTAATATGATGTCTTGCACATCCTCAAATCACCATACTTATCCTTTAACATCAATGACATCCATAATCTCCCTTTTGACATCAATGAAAATCAAATTACCAAAATATACATTGACTTGATTGAGACATACACAAATATTCATCTAGATGAATTACCACTAGAGGCATTATTATCACTAGTTGATATTGATAGATGTAGTGGTACTCATGGCCATTATCAGTGGCATCCTACTACATGACAAGAATGGTTAATTCTTCCACATGGGCCTAGTTGGTATTATTAGATACATGCTAGATGATACCATTATTTTTTCTTTGGGGTCGACTGTATTAGCCTAGTTATATCAAGATCTACCCATGATTGTATATCTATATGGTCTTAGAATTATAAATTATATGTTTATCTAGGTCTAGGCCTGGGATCACATTACTATAGAGTGATCTATGGGTTAGAGACTATAGACACCCCATTCTAGCCACAACTAGCTTCCAACTAGACTTTATATTGATTTCTACCAAATAATGCAAATTAAGCCTAGGAATCACTAATTATCCCAATTTCATTTTCACATCAGACATTAGTGATTAGACTCATATTGAGGCATCCCTATTTGGAGTATTATCATGTAATCAACAATAACCTCTCATGTATTCATCTTCAATCAACTTGATACCTATCAAATTGATAGTTTAGTCTTTAGACCCATTAAGTAGGGCACTTGAACAATTCTTAAAGTGAAAAAATGCTAAGTAAAATGAATTAATAAAACAAATCAAATTTAATGACTAAGTGAAATTTCCATGTGCAATTAGTGAAATTAAATTTTTCAAAAAGGAAATTTCAATAAAAATGAAGTTAATAGGACATCATAATCAAAGTCAAGGAATTGTAAACATCTCCCTAAATGCCTTAAATTCAAAAATTAAGATCCATGCTTAATAAATGGGATCTCTATCCCAAATATTAATTATATGTTAACTCAACTAGGGTTAGTTAGAACTCAACCATGGTTAAATCTAACCTAACTACACTTAGGTTAGAGTTAGTTTGGAAGGATACAAATACAAGGCCTCACCCATTGATAAATAAGCTCTTTTGGTGTAAAGTTATCATTCCCATTTGCTAAGCCAAGCTAAGCCAAAGCCAAAGCCAAAATAAACATTACCAAGGTGACATAGAGAGGTGGTGCAAGGAGCTCCATTGCCAAAGAATTATTAATCACACAACTAAGTGCATCAACTCATTGCCAACATATAACTATTACTCTCATAGAAGGTAAAATTACTTATTTTACTTTTATTTGGTAATTACTTGTATTGTTCACTAGCGCTTTGAGTTTTTAGGCTAGAGGTGTAAGTTTCATTAGTGTGTTTCTTTTTTAATTTTCTTCATACTAACACCATACTAATGTCCCCTCTTGAATTCTTATTGGTCACATAATGGCACATCTGGTGGGACAATGCACCCCACAAATATGAATGGAATATATTAGGAGATTTGAAGATTTCATTAGAGATCTTAATTTCTTTATTTATTAATAACATTATTATTATTATTCTTGTGACTATGGATTCACAAATTCATGAATGCATAACTATGAATTTGGTTAGTTAAACCATGAAGTCATCAACCAAATCTATGAATTCATCCTAGAAAACTATGAAATAACTCTAGTTTATCCTTGGCCTTGTGAAATTGTAAAATTAAGCTTAAAAACAGAGAAATAATTGAGAAAACCATGAATTCATCCCTAGAAAAATAAGTCTTATTTTATTTTTTATGATAAATGTAAAATTATTTTTCATTAGTGAATTTGTTTATTTTAGTAGAAAAATTATGGTTTGTAGCAGTGAAATTGTACTTTCAAGTAAAGAAATTGTATTTCTAAGTTGTGAATTCATTTTGTTGAGTTATGAAATCATTTAACTAACTATGAAATCAGTAGAAAAATACAAAATCATTACTCTCTATTTCTATGTTTTCTTGTAGGTTTTCTAGAATTATGTAATTATTTGTCTAAACTATGAAATCATCTATCAAAGTAGCAAAATCATCAAAAATAATTATGGAATCATTCATAAACCTTGAAATCATCTACTATAATTTTTTTTCATTTGAGTTTATTTGTATTTTTTATGATTGAGCAATTTCATAGCTTACAGTTTACTACATAACTGCAAAATCGGTTAAGAGAGTTGATTTTGTGTTTTTATTGAGCTAGTTTGTAGGAATATCACTTTGGCCTAGAAATGAGAAAAACTCCTAACAGTTTTTACAGGACCCAAGGCCAATAAAGGAGGTTTTTATCATTTCAAACTTTCATTCACACTTATATTTAGTGCATAAAAATCATCTAATAACTTTGATTTTATTTTTTTAAATTTTACAAATGCAAACAAAAACAAGGGGATAAATTTCATTTCACACTTCACTTAGTTCTTTAAAAATAAAAATTAATTTAGACTAAGCGCTCTTAAGAGCTTTGTTTTTATTTATTATTTGATTTTTTGTTTTGTTTTCTTACAAATTGGACTTTGCATGTATGCTCTCCCCCCATCCCCTTTACGAGACTCAGGTGACCAAAAGTGCTTTGTTTATTACCTTGTCGCTTAGTCCAAGCCTAGAAGGAATGTTGTCTATGCTCTCCCCAATTTTGACTAACTTGGGTGATTCCAAAAAATGACCTTTAAAGACCTTCAAGTTTTATTTATTTCTTTTATGCACTTGGATTGTGGGCAAGAGTTCATTGCCTCCCCATGAGTTATTTAGGGGATTATTGACCTAGGATTTCATCTCTTGGCATTATTATAACCCACTCCATATTTGGGTATATAAATTTAGGGTGACACATTGGGACATTAGTTTGATTAGTTAAACTAACTCCATTGAAATATCTACCTCAGCACAAAGGCTTAATTTAGATATTTCACTACATTGAGTAACCTGATAGATGTACTGGTTATAAAAAGGATAATACCTTTTTACAACAAGCCAATTATCTTGGATCCAAATGATGTGATTGCATATCTAATTTTAACCACAATTTAGACCATCTAGAATGCATGAAAATTGTAGTTTTTAGATAAACCCCACTAGCTGCATAAATATTATCAATGCAAGGAAAGCATCCCAAACTTCCATGTCATCACACAAATTATTGAGAGAAGAGGGGCCTAAAAAACCCTACTTTCCATGTGCATCTAAATTTATTAGATTAATAAATTATTTCCTCTAAAAAAGGAGTATATCGACAAAATTTGATAATACAAAGTAACCTTGTCAGTTTTAGGGATAGGATGATACACTTAGGTATTTTTGTGTCTATTTATTTTACTTGCATTATTTTTAGTCTATTGTTATTTTTGTTTGTCAATAACATGTCAAAACAAGTCATGAGTCAATCACATGTTTATATACCACTTTTTATCCTAAGGAGGTGTTATTATGCCCATTTGATACCACACTTTGCCTTAGACATTTTCAAAACATTTGTGTGTGTATGACACTTGTTTGAAATGGGAATCATTTCACTACCCATTTCATCCCATGTTTTTTCTTTATAATTTTGAAATAAAAACAGTGTCATATCTTTTTAATGAGATAGCATTGTTACACTTCTTTTATTGTTTCAAAACCTTTTTTATGTCAAACTAAGTTCAAAACCATGTATGACTTTTGGTCTACAATTAGTATCATTATGTCATCCACTTTGGTCTAGACTATTGTCTATTTCAGAACTGAAGTCTTCTAAAACAAGATCAAAATTTGTCTTGTGAAATTTAGATTCAAAATTGAGTGGTTTAGGCCTATGCCTTGCTTAATTTTGGCTTAGGTGTTTACCTCTTACTTTTGAGTTGTGAAACTTGGACTAATTTCATGATTGATTTAAATACTCCTTTTCCTAGATTTAAGAAGTGGTCTCTTTTTCATGTGTCTCTCATATATTTTGTTGCTTAGAGCTAAGGTCAAAACTCTCTTTTCAAGTACAACCTTAAGCGTGATTAGTTTGCATTTGAGTCTTTTTTATCACTTGGGATTAAATGTTTTACTCCTCATGTTTATTTTTGCTTACTTGAGATTGATTTTCCCAATTAATTTTAAGAATATTCCTAAGGTCCAATGTCTTTTACCAATGGTCAAGTTTTTATTTGAATTCGTGTGCCTAGTTTGAGTCCAAGTGTTTTAAATTGTTAGATTAATTACCTTTCAATTTTTACATATACCTAGTTTGTTTCAACTCTAGCTTTGTTCCTTGTTTCCAAAGACCTAGCATATACATTTCTATTTTTTAGACCCAGTGTGTTTTCAATTCTATCTTTGTGCCTTATTTCCAAAGACCTATCATCTTCTATTTATTTCTAGACCTAGTGTGTTTTCTAGTCTAACTTTGTACTGTGTTTCCAAATACCTAGCATTTACCTTAGTTTTTAAATTTTGTTCATGTCATTTTGATCCTAACTTTGTGCCTTGTTTCCAAAGACCTAGCAATGATTTCTATTTTTAGAACTATAATTTGTTTGAAACCCTTTGCCAGAAATCAAGATTCAACTTACTATTTGCATGGGCATTTATATATGAGACATTAGACATTAGACTTTGAGAACATTTTGGACCAAGTTTATCATTAACAATTTTTGAGAACATCGCTAATCTTAGGCCAAGTTTAGATCGAGTTTTCCTTTTATACCATGTTTCTAGATGTACAAAATAGTGACAATTTGACATTTAGACCACATTTTAAGATTTTTAATAACTCTAGACCTTTTTTTGTGATATGTTAGTCATGGATTTGAATATGCCTCACTACACATGTAGTGGAACCATGTACAATTCAGATTATAATAACATGGCCATGAATGATACCTTTATTTAGGACCCATATGGAGATGATGTAGTTTGTGATATGGATCCAGATCCTCCTTACACTACTCAATATGTGGAACAAATCCAAGATCTATTAGCACATTACCTAGTTAATACACCTCCTTATCCAATTCAAGAACAAGAAAAAATAGCTTAATATCTTGCTAGTGTGCCTTCTATCTTTGAAAAATTCAAACAACCATACTATGTTACCCTAACATCAACATATGACCCATATTTATTTAATTATCACTTGCTTGAAAATAAGGATGAGATTTTAGTTAGATCCATGGAGGTAGGGGCCAAGTTTTTATAAGACTTCCATCATGATAACTTACCTAGTTTAGTCAAAGTATTGATAAATGTACCTTACACCCAAACTATTAAACATGCCTCTAATAGTTACCCTCAAGTGCTCATGTATATTTCATACCAAGATTTGAATTTACTTGTAAAGAGAAATGGCCTCATAGAAGACCAATTTATGCAAATGCAATAATCATATCAAACATATATTAATCTAGCACACATTTTCAATGCCATGGCCATATCAAATGCTCCACTTATATAAATAACTACTTCAACAAGATTTCCAATTGATTTGATAGGTCAAGATAATCTGGGTGTAGACATATTTTCCCAAAGTAATTCAATAGGTGACATGTTTAATGTCCCATTCATTAAAGAAGTGATTATGGCTTCTACTCAAGACAATGTGACAAATACAATGGATCACATGCAAGTGTCTTCCAATTGAGGCTAAGGTAAGCTAAATGCACTAAAAAACATCTATAACAGCTAATGCCTCTAGTCAATACCATGAGTGGTTTGCAACAACAAGAGGTAAGAATGCCTACTTCCCAACCACAATAGGCTACTCCCAATCCTCAACTAGTTACTTCTTCAATCATATAACAATAGGGGATAAGTAATCAGGTGTCAACCAATGTTTTAATTTAAGAAGTGATGAATATTATCCCACCTGAATAGGTGATGGATAATATTCCATGATAACATGCACAGTCTAATTTACCACCATAGTAGAGGTACAAGACTACACCACCTCAATCAAAAGAAAAAAATGTTCCACCTCAATAGGTAGTAACAAATGTGCCTCAATAGTTGCAAACTAAAATACCCTAACAATCACATACATTTTCTAGTCAGTAATGTATTTCTATTGGTCAAAGAAAAATAGCAAACACCCAACAACCATATAGTTCACAACAAGTGTTTATGCACCAAAGAGGTATCGATGTCCAATAAATACCTATTGGTAAATCATTACCTTTTATTCATCAAGTAACACAAATTCATAAATAGGGCTTTGGTCAATAACAAGTTACCTTTATTCATCTAGATTTGACTAGTTGGCAGCAAGTCCCTAATCAACCTCAGTAGACACAATATATTCTAAAAAACCATATCCTTCCATCACAACCCTAGTTCCCTTAGACCCAAGGCCATATACCAAATCCAAACTAGAATATATACCAATAACAAATGTAGTATAAGTGACCATATCCCAATTCATGGATGCATACTCTTGGTCGATTCACCCATCAAACCAACATTCCACAACACTCCATACCACCATTATACCCTAATCAATGTAATCCACCTTTGACCACCCAACCACAACCAAAACAAAATGTACCATCAAGTTTATTGGCCTAAGAATTTCAATAGATAAGGATGTAATTACAGCCTTTAAAATAGGAAAGTAGACCAAGAAATTCAAATTAGATGATGTGTGTTCATACCCATTTAACATGGAGTATCTTCAGATACCATTTCCTTCAGGTTATGATCCACTTAAATTTGACAAGTATAAGGTCAAAGGAGATGCTAAGGCACATCTAACATAATTTTTTATCATTTTCCAACAATTGGCCTATAGTGACATTAACCTACTCCTTTTATTTCCTCAAAGGTTAACTAGACAGGATTTGAAGTGGTTTCTCAAATTATCAAAAAATTTAATATCTAACTTTGATGATCTCTTAGATAAATTTATCAAAAATTTCTCCTACAATATCGAGCATAAGGTTTTAGTAGTATATTTAAGTCAGGCCAATCATAAATTTGGTGAAATATTTGTAATCTACTTATAAAGATGGAGAGTAATTGCCAATCATTTCACTCATAACTTACTTGATAAATAATTAGTATCTATGTTTACCAAAAATTTGTATAGTGAAATATCTTACCACTTGGATCTTCAGTGTGCACACATATTTAAGGAGATTATTGAAAAAGGCTTATACATTAAAAATTCCCTTAAAAATAAAGGGAATATTAATTTGACCTCCTTAAACCAGAATTAGAGCCAAAATTAAAATGTAGGCCTAAGTCAGAACCCTAACCCACTCCAAGCACAAGCATATGCACTAGCCCAAGCCAATAACTATGAAAAATCCAAACCATAAAAATGCAAAAATAACTTTGTTTTAAATGGATTAACTAAGTCACATCATGTCCAAATGGTGTAAAAATTATCTAATCAGTCTATGCTATAAATGTAACTTGTTATGCATCAGTAGCCTATCCAACAAGTGTAGCCTAGGCCTCAACCTAGACTGACACCTCAAATGTTACATCCACCACCTTTACAAACCCCTCCTCCAAGAAGAAGACCCACTCCTATAGTCTTTAGTAACTTTGGTGAGTTCATTGAAGTAGTGTTTTGAAAACTAACCATGGCCAATATGATTAGTTGGCTAATTATAAAACACTATCCTGAAGGTATACTATATCTACATTGGTACAAAGAGCATGATTTATTTGATACCATTATGTTCATATACATTCTATATTTCATTGTGTGTAATTGAAGCACCTTATTGAAAAAATGTTGGAAAACGGGTAAATCTAGTTGGATAATATATAGGGTCTCAAGGATGCAAGAACTAGAATTTCTCAATGGTAAGCATTTTTCTACCCTAGAAAACTTGCAATACTATTAGAATAGATTTTAGATAAGCTATAACAAGTGCATTCTCTCTTAGGAGTTTGAGATTGGTGATTTGGTCTTGAAAGAGAACCAAAATAACACAAATTTGAACACAAGAAAAAAAAGTAAATTTCAACCTAATTAGTTTGAACCACTTATTATCATAACAAACTATGGATTAGGGGCATATCAATTGGCTAAATTGAATGGTGAAGAACTTTCAGAGCCCATGAACATTATGCACTTGAAGAGGTTCTACATGTGAATGGCTTCAAACCATTGTCTACAAGACCCCTTGGGGGCAATTTATGCTAAATTAATTTTATCCTACCATTTTATACTACCTTAGACCATTCTCACATGATTCCTATTACTCTCATGACTCTGGATAGTAAAATATTTTGGCCTATTGGTATTCTAAACACATTATATCCTACCTTGTATCATTCTCTTTGAGAGCCATATTATTTAGACCATTCTCCTCAAGAACCTCATTCTTTACTCCACTTTGGACCATTCATTTATTGGACCCTATTCTTTGGATTGTTCTCTTCAAGAACCACATTCTTTTTTATGTCTTGGGCCTATTTTAACTTGAATACTTTTTATCCCTTAACCAATTATTATCTTGATTATGTCTCATCAACATTATGAACACCTTCAATTTTAGTTCTACAAAGAAGTTTATCCAGGATAGTAATTTGTAGCTTCTTCTATAGACAAGTGAGCAAGAACACCTTTTCATCTCAAGGTCTTTACTTATTTCATGGTTCTTCAGATTGATTTCACATTGCACACTATTCTATATTACATTTACTACTCTTTGATGAACATTACTATCTTTTTAGGATCCTCATGCTCACCAATTTGTGAGAATGTGATGTTACAACTAGCTTTAGATATTATGGGAGCTTTCAATTAGTTCCTTAGGCCATTGTTTATATCCATGATGGCTATTGCAGTTTGCTTAGCTATTTATTGGAACTTCTAATCTCAGACGAGCATTTCCTTGACTCGTTGGTTCCCCTTTTGTACATATTTTATCTCAAAAACACCAAAAACATCATAAAATGATCCATAAAATAACAAAGACACTATCCTTTACTTGTGTACATTTTGAACCTCACATTTTTTTCCATTTTTCAAGCATTTTATCCTACTGAATTTTCATTGTGTGATTCATCTTGTCCCATGCACTTCTCATTTTGCAAGATCATTCTCCTTTGTCCCACCATGTCATGCTCTTGTCATTTTGTAAGCAAGACCAATCTTATTTTTCACATCTTCCCTTTTCTTCTACAAAATTAATCATATGTTTTAGTCATCACCTTTTTCTTCTATCCTACTTTCTGGGAGAACTACATTTGACCTGAAGTTTATGTTGGAACATGCATCTATGGAACTATGTAGGCAACATCCACTTGTCTTGTTCATCTAGAGTTATCCCAACCAAACCCTTCCTTTTATTCTCCCCATTTATTTTGTCATTTTTCCTATTTAATTAAGAGGACAAATCTTATGTCCTTACTCTTTGTTATGTTGCGGTGGAAATTAATGCCTCTACCATACATGCATGAATAATTGTCTTTAAACCACACTAACTTGGTTTTTATTTGTGTGTGTTTATTTGAGTTTTATTGGTATTTTGTTGTTTTTTATTTGTGTTTTATTTTTTTTTCTTTGTGTTTTATTTTGATTTTGCACCTCTCCATTTATTTCTTCTCCTTTTTTCTTTTTATTACATCTTGTCTCACCTTGGTCTTGTGTTTCCCTGTATTTTTTTGCTCTTCTCTTTTGTTTTCAAGAGCATCTTGATGATTCACAAATATCTTGATTATTTATATACTGATCTCATGTTATTAAGTTTTTCTTGAACATTTTTGTTTATTTGATTGTTGTTGGTGTTGTTTAGTCTTTTGTTTTCTTGTTTGGTCTTGCTTCTTTATTTTCTTTTTTAAGAACATACTGATGGTCTACATGGATCTTGGTTATTTATATCTTGATCTCAAGTTGTTAAGATGTTCTTTTTTTTAATTTTTAAACATTTTTTATTTTTACTTAAGTCTTAATTATTTATATCTTGATTTTAAGTTGGGATCATTTATGCTTATCTTTTTCTTTGTCTTTGCTTTTTTGTTTAAATGTAAATAGTTGTAACTTTGGTTTTGGTCATTGTTTACCATTATCCTTATTTATAGGTATTCACATTTGAACCAACTCCATGAAATTTAAATGAAATATCATTATGATTTATTCATACTTATGATGACTAATTTATTTTGCTATAGCAAGCATTTTATGTTTTAGACTCAAGTCTTAATGTCAACACAACTCCAATGCAAAATTATCAAGATTAGTAATCATAAACTAGGCTCAATAGGTTTAGCACCTGACTCAGTGTTTAGATGTGCATATATTCACATACATCACGAGTCTAATCAATCTTTTGTTAGTTTTCATCATCCCTTATTCCATTCTCTCCCAATCCTGGGTGAACTACATTGGCCTAAAGTTCATGTTGGACCATGTGTCCATGGAACTATGTATGCATCATCTACTTATCGTACACATCTAGAGTTAGCTCAGCTATTTTCATTCTTCTTTTCATCCCTTTAATCACTTTGTGCATTCTTGTATGCTTGGTGTTTTATGGATTTTTATAAGCCATTATACCATCATATTTATGTTTGTTCCCACTTATTTTAACATATCTTTTGGGTTATATTCTTGAGCTAATATATTTCCAATTTTCCCATTTTGGGGTATAAGATTTGAACCGATTAAAAAATCTAAATCATCCCTACAAGGGTAAGCCATTATTTATTCTTTATCAATGATCAAAATTGGCCTTGTTGGGGCATAACTATTTTATCATGATCAAATATGCTCTAATGAGGCACTTCTTATTATCTCTTTATGGAGGCCATGTTCTCATTTTCCTCTAATTCCAATCTCTCCACACTTTTTCCCATGATGGAAAATTTTTAGTGTGAAACTTGTCTTGGGATTGATCAATGTCATAAGTGCACAACTTGCACTCTCAAATTGGGTACATTTATAATGTGTCCCTTACATATTTGGATCAAATCCTTCCCATTCCCCCCATCTTTGGGGTCCATTATACCTCTAATTATATTTTGATCATTGATTAAATCAATGCATGAAAACATTAGATCCTCTAGATCTGATTTATTCCATAGGTTAATCTCTCACTTTCCCTCTCTTTTTGAGAGTCCATCCTTCTCTTTCATCCTCATATGTCCTTTCGAGGGTGCATCATGGGTCATTTCCAAATTATTATTGACAAATATTTTATTTTAAAATATGTTACTTGGCCTGAGTATATTTCCATGCCTTCTCAAATAATGGGAAAATATAGACATCCAATTCCTAACTCCATTTGTGTTAAAATTGTCAATCTTGAATTTCACTCAAATACCTAATTTAGGTCAAAATCACTAAAAATTTTCTACATGGGTTGAGATTATCATAAACAAGTACCAATTTAGGCTAATGTATCCATAAAATGGGTAATGCATTTTATGTGATTCCTAACTTTGATCAATTCATTTAGAGTCAAAATGATGATTTCTCCTTTTTGTGCTCTGGGACACTCTTTTCTTCTAATTCATTAGTACATGTCACATACCTTTGTTATTTTTTATTGGTAATATTATAAATGGTAATATGATTTCAGCATATCTAACATCACCTTCCAATTATCTCAGTTCAAATTACAACCCAATAATATGACTTTCTAACCATTTTGATTAATTGAGGGCCAATTTGCAAATAATTACACAAATATTGATTAATCTTGTTTAAATCTAATTAATTCAAATCAAGACCTTAAGTGGATTTTATATGGAAGTTATTTATTATTTAAATATTATAAATTTATTCCTAATATATACATCACCTAGTGACATCATCTATGGGGTGGCATCAATAAGCCATAAATGCATAAAATATCTAGATTATGGGCCACCCATGCCTAATTAATGCCTTTTCCTCTAAATCATTATGAGGATATTTATGGATTTAATTCAAAATATTAGATTAATCCATGGCCATACATCTCAATCTTGAGATGGATGGTCATGGTCAATCTTAGACCATTTCCAAAATCTTTAAATAAAAGGGCATAGAACACCATGTATTAAGCTAAAAAATTGTAGAGTTATAATGCAAAATTGTCTCCACATCCTTTTGTGTTGATCATTTGTGTTATTTTTAAGCTTCATTTGATAGGATAGATTAGATATTTATTCTATTTATCCTAGGTTATGCATATTTTTCTTGAGGTAATGGAGGAGAAAAGAAGCCATTGTTGATAAAGACAAGAGAATTAGATCAAGGGGAGAACATGTTTGGAGCTGCTATTGGGTGGTGGAATTGATTTGAGAAGGTAACTAGTATTGATTTCCTTCAATTTGTTATTCATTATAATTATCAAACCCCAAATGAATAGGTTTTCTTAGATTATCAATTCTTATGCATTATTTTATGATTTTTCATGACTAATGTTATAATTTATCCTTTTTGTAATCCATCCTACATCTTATGAATTGGAACCCTAGGGGGAAATGATTAGCTAATAAAATAAGATTTCTCAAGGGGAAATATTAGGAATTTTGTAATGAAAAATGGAATGTAAAATCATGACATAGGCATCTATGAGAATAGCTTAAGAAACATGAGGCATATTAGGTATAAAAGAGATACACTAAGAGTCTAATTAACATTAAAATACAAAGGAAACTTGCTCAAAATAGCATAAATCTATATAGGTAAATAAGTGAGATGCTAAGATTGAATTCATATAATTTAAATATACTTACCTTACCACAACATGTTCCTCATTATTTAGAACCTCTTACAGAGTCATTGGTCTATTGCAAATATTGGGTACTTATGTGAGAAAGTAGGTAATACCAAAAGATTTTTTTACTCTTCTATCCTAATCTATTGGCCTATCGTACCCCAATGGACCTCAAATATATCATGAGGCCAACTATGGAGTTTGAGAATTGATTAGAAATAGCAGATGTGTTATGAATCATGTATTTTAATGTGATTTGACTTTTGAATTTGTATGTTGCCTTTTATATTATTGCCTTTTGTTTAAATGATTTGGATGTTAACTTTTTTATGGCTTTTATTATTCCTCCTCCATATGGATTTTAAATAACCAACATGAGTGATAGAAGAGATACGCATGAATGATATGTAGAATTTGGTTAAATTAAGTTAAGTATCTACAGATATAACTGACTAAACACTTAAGGTTGCCTTTGAACCAATATGTAATCTCAAGTTTCAATTGTATGTATGCTTGGTATGTGAAAGGAATATAAAGGAATAAAGGTATATCTAGGTAAATTAAAGTACAATGAGATGTCTTATTTTATAATTGATCATATGGTACAAAAATATGGCTAAGGGAATCAATGTTGGTATAACCAAGTTATAATAATAATTATCTAATTTTTAATTGAAATAAGATAGAAAATAATCATTGTAAAAGAAATTAATTCATGAAAGAAGTGAACTTATAAACATAAGTGTGAAATCATGAAAAGATATGATAAGAAGTCATAAGAAAGAGGAATTCAAATGAAACCATATAAAACACATAAAGCGTAATATAAAGATCCATGTAAAATAGATAGGTGAAACCAAATGTGACACATATTTAAATGCATAAGGTATATAAAAATGATTCACAAATCCAATCCAAAATCATAATGATGAATAATGTGAAATAAAACCATGCTCTATTCAAAAATACTAATAAATTTACCCATAAATATTATCCATGACATCTGAAATATCTCTTTGAAGATGGATCTTGATAACATCTAGAGTATCATCAATCCTCATGGAAAGTTATGAAAAGACTTATTTCTAAATATCCTCAATATAAAATTTAGGTGTAGCTGAAGGATCATGTTCATGATGGATATCCTACATAAGATACTTAAGGAAAAGAATAGGTTATTGAATAGGAATGGTAGTTATGGGGCAAGAATGAGGCACCACTGGTGGGGAAGAAGGAACAACTAGCAAAGAAAGAGCCTTCTTGCATGGGAAACCTATGAAAGGAGGAATGATTGGTGCAAGTATCAACTAAGGGTGATCACAAATGTGTTGCTAGAGAATATAAAAATGATCAATATAATAGGTACTACACTGGTGAAAAATATAGTATACCTCCCCATATTTAGGTATATACTTAGGTAACAACTTAGGAGGAGGTATAACCTTATCTTTGGGCTGAGCAGTGGTAAGATGTAGTGTGTCTATATACTACCAAAGTATTTAGTGATAATTGGATGAGTGGTTACCTATCCTATAGAAGTAACAAATACATTTGTGATTAGGCTTTGGGGGCCTACTAATGGAAGAGGTAGAAGGAGAAGCTAGGGATGGCTAATATACCTAGTAGTCTCTTGTCTAATGACCATCGAATTTAAAAATATCAAAATAAGGTTAATCAAACCATTAGGAAGGCATGGGATCAAACTAATACAAAGGAAAAATTCCATTGATATGGGAAGTTAGGGCTAGACTAGGCTCATCTGAAGATAAAGTAGGAGTAGAATTTGAATGAGGATCAGTTGAAGTAAAAGCAAAATTAGAAACCAGACTAAGATCAACTAAAGGTGAGATGGGTCTCATAGAAGGCTTAAGAATAGTAGAAAGCATCTCTAGGGGAAGCAAACTATAAATATCTTTATATCTATCAAAAAAGTAAGGACCAATCATGGCATGATCCATGAGCATTCTCCTAAGAGGATCTACAAAAACTAGAAGTGTACCATGTGATCGCTCCATCTCTACCCTAAAAAAAATAGGAAGAAGACTAGAATTGCGCATGATAAAGGAAGGAATGCTAAAATATGAATGGAAAGACTGAAATAAATAAGTGCAATATCAAATAATCTTAGCATTTCTAACTTGGATAAGTCCAGCTAAAAATGGGTCATCTAAAGCATAACCATCATCATAGGTAGGTGTATGTAAGTCGATGGTACATGTAGGTATGACCTTATCATTAGAAGTTGCATGATGGATACAATTTCTAGTCTTGGTTAAGACCATAATTATATCATTGATAAAAGGTTGATAGGATCAAGGTTGTAAATAATGAGGAATTTGGGTGATGAAATGAGGGGATTGATTTTTATTTTGAGGCTAATCTCATCCAGCTCATCATCATTAAAATCTAAGATATTAGGTGGTATGTTCCCAATTAGTTTAGGGTGACCATTATAACCTCAGGTAGAATTTATAGGATAACTGAAGAGTTGATGTTCCCTAAATGGGATACTAGGTAAAGGCTCTAAGAATTTTAAAGACACTATGATCTTGGAATTGTTCAAAATTCTAAGGGTTTGTGTCTCTTTG
This sequence comes from Torreya grandis, assembly GCA_037957365.1. Classification (NCBI taxonomy): domain Eukaryota; kingdom Viridiplantae; phylum Streptophyta; class Pinopsida; order Cupressales; family Taxaceae; genus Torreya; species Torreya grandis. The sequence continues at coordinate 2,520,120 of JARHVA010002389.1, read as the reverse complement.
AATCTTGTAAATAGAACCATTATAAGGGAATTTGATGCATTATCACATATATGAGGTAGCTACTCTCATATGATGACTCCAAGGTCTAACAAACAAGATGTTATAAGAGAGGGTAAATTTAGATATCATAATTTTCACATGGATGGTGATAGGAGGGATGATAATGGGAAACCACATGCAACCTAGAGGAGGCATTTTCCTTATATCATAGACTTAACATGTGTTACATGTGAGCTTGATATTTTATTTAGAATATTGAAGTGTCTTAATGAAATAAAGGGAGGTAACACAAGTACATGAACCTTCATCAATTAAGGTGTGATTAACTTTGATATCATTGATTTGGATGCTAATGAGTAGAGGAGGATCATCTGCATGAAGCAGAATATCATTAGGAATAATAAAAGTGATAGGAAACTTATTTGAAAGAGAAGTGTCCATTGTTTCGTCAACATGTATGGACATATCTTTTCATTATTTGAGGATACTACCATCAGATCTAGACAAGGTAGCTTTGCATCCTACTAGAGGAGGATGAGGGATGTTTATTTCAAACAAAAATTGTAGTAGATAGTTTCGATGATGGGGGGAAGTTTACATTAATTTGAGGAAAGGTATTTGAGATGGAAGATGAAATTTTTCTAAAATGGGGTCCCACTAATCATAAAACATAGGGGTATTTATAGATATTGGTGCATAATGTTGTAAGAGATCCTATTAAGGAGTTTTAGAAGTACAATTAAAATTATGTTGATAAGGTGTAGTCAGTTTTGGTCAAGGACAAATAAGTTGATTGACTTTAGGTGGTGGGATGGTTGGTTGAGGTATTTCTTGTGGTTGGGTTGAAGAAATACTATTGGAAGGTTAAGTAATGTTGACTTGTGTTTCAATGTTGGGGGAAGAGTAGAGATAGTGTTATAAGTATGATCAAGAAAAGTTGTTAATAGTGGTTCTTGGAAGGTTATAAGATCCTCTTGCCCCAAAGCCATTAGATGAAATGGGTAAGTTTCTCAAATGATGTAGAATGATTAAGAGGTTTGATGCATGGGTGTTTGATTAGTATCAATAAAAGCAACTACTATTCACATGTTAGTCATATTAAACACATTTTCTTTATTAGTAGTGAGGTCTATAAGACTTTCAACATTGTTTTTAGAATGAGAAAGCTTGTTGGTTTTATCTTGATGGTTGGAAAGAGGATATTTATATATACCAAGATGATCATTAGCTTGATTTAAAGTTTAATTTTTATTTTGAATTTCATGGGATTTAAAAGATATGTCATATGCTTATTAATGCTTGGAAATGAGTTATTCATGATCAAATCTTGGGCTGAGAATAAAATACATAGCTATATTGCATAATTATATACAAGTCTCATGAGAATGGCCCCAACTTACATGAAACCAACAAAATTTATTCAGATCATACCCTGATTTGATTCGATGAGTGGGATCAAAATATTATGGTAGAGGTTTTAGAATATGCTTTTGAATCTCATATAAGGATAATAGTTTGTGTACATTAGTGTTATTTATTGGTAAATATGTAGGAGTATGGGTTGGAAGGGGATCATGCTCCATAGTGTTGTTTGGAGTAATTGCTTGAATGTTGTGAATAGTGTCATAAGTATCAGTAATGCCATCATTATTTACATGATGATTTTTGTTTTTAATGAGCATACGAGTGTCCATTTTAGGTTGAGATGGTTCAAATTGATGCATGATAAAGTATTGTCACTTAGTTTGGTCAAGGGTTTCTTCCAAAGTTCTTGGAAAGAGAGTCCTAACTTGATATTATAATTTGGGGTAGAAAGCATTAGTGAATAGGTGGAATAAATTATCATTTGCCATATTATGCTCATAATTATTACATAGGGTCTTCCATCATTTGATGAAGTCTTATGCCATTTTAATTTCAATTTGTTTAAAATTGATAAAGGGAGCTATTTTTTTCTCAAGAAGATCACTAGTTTGTAATTTTTGGATTATTGAGTTAACCAATTCTTCAAGGCTAGTGATAGAATGGATTTTTAGTTGATTTTACCAATCTAAACCATCTCCTACAAGTGTTTTATATAATATTTTAGTATCATATATTGGGCCCCTAATTTGACTAAGTATGGTTCCATAGCAACTTGACTGACATCTTGGCATGAGGTAATCACTTAGCATGATTTCTATTTTGATATCTTTTGCACTAGTTGGAGGAATCGATGCACATATTATGCTAGCTAGTAGGTAGATAACTGGTGTTCAAATTTTTAGGGTATCTTTAGGAGTGGCTACATGTGGTGACCAATGCACAAGGGATGAAAGGTGATGGAGTTAGTGAAATGATCAACAAAGGCTCCAACTCAACACTTGACATGCACTCTCCACCTTAGAAATGCAATGCTCCTATGTGATTTAAAATTGAGCTTGAACTAGTGAATGGAGAGATGTGAATTAAGGTAGAGAAGTTCTAGATAAATTGGTTCTAAGTATAAATACCACCATTAATATTAGTATTGGCTTGGATTCCATGAAGGATCCATTTATGTAAGTTCAAACTCATGTGTGATCCTCTGGGTAGGTAAATGGTTTAGAAAAGCATGATATTTGTCTTATATACTCTATTTTGTATGGACTTTGATAAATTAATAATGGTTGATATAAAACATAATGTATCTAGTTTAATTTTCTTTCACCTTGTTATTGAATTATGAATTGAATGGATTAGTTATAATGGCATAGTTTCAATATATGAATGTTATGATTAAGTGAATTTCTAGTTTATAATGTTAATGGAATCCCTATGTTCATCAATGATGTCACCATAATCTATGATATATATTAAGTGTATATTGAGTCATGCACCCCAACTTTGGTATCCTTACCAAGAAGTGTCAAGTCTAAGAATGAACCCTTGATTTAAAGTATCCCCTAGACTTGAATAGTACCTCTATGATGTTAGACTTAATTTAATAAAGACTCTTGCCCTTATTATGAGAATGAGCTCCCCAAGTAAGTTTGCACCTAACTTAGCCTAGAAATGGATTGCATCAGTAAACCCACTAGAGCCTTAGTTGAAATGATCAAGTCCTATAGGTAATGAGTTATGCCATGACACAACTAGCCCAATGCAAGCCCTAGTTCTTTCTCTACTATGATTTGTGTGAGAGTATAAGGCTTGAATATTATGTGAATTTATGCTAGCACAATCGAGTGATAGATGTTGAGAAATATGGGAATATATTGAGTTTACACCCAGTTGTAATGAGTCTAGAATTGACTTGGACAACTAGATAAGCACCTAAAACCATGAATAAATGAATTGACCCCCAAGTTTACAACATTTTGGTTCCATTATGTAGACTCTTATTTTCAAGCTTCCTTATGACATTCACCCCTCTAATATGAACAATGGTTTATTGGAGTATTACTAGCACCATTCAGAAGAGAAATTTCTATGAATACATTCATAGACCCTCATGAAGTGCTTGAAACTGTGCTCAAATTTGAGGTAGTCAAAATTACTAATAGTAGGATCAGTCTATTCATAGAGGCATAGATTGAATCTATGGCCAACCAACTCCAAAATTTAATTGTTAGTTCATCACAAGATGTTTGAAGTGGATTATGGTGCATTGACTACAAGATAAAATGCCATAATATGAACAACTACCCTCGAAGGAATGTGTGCACATTACTTCTAAGTTGTGAGGTCTATTGTGAGGCACATGATGTTAATAACTACCCTTTGTTTTAATGTGCCATCTAGGTTAACACAACCATCTATTATCATTTTTTCAATGCCTACACTCATACTATAGCTAACTACCAAGTGATTGATGAGATGTGCAAAAACATGGAAAGATGCACAAGGTAGACCACTATAGTAGTTGGAGGGTAGGCATCCCAATGAAATGATGGATATGGCTAGCCAAATGTAGGTTATGGGATGAAAAGAGGTGCTAGAGGGAAAGGTGTAGGATGTAATAGAGGAAGACTCCCACCATGCTCATGTTACAAGTGTGGCTCGATCGAGAATTATCAACATAACTACCCTATACATCCAACATGTGGGTATTATCTAGGGACACATAAGGTCAAGGAATGCCCCAACTTATATAAGAAACTTACCCAAGGTAGGCCTAATATAGACAAGGGCATGAGAATCATCAAGTATGATCTAAAGCATAAAATTAGACTCTAAAAGTGCCACCAAATCATACAAAGATGATCAAAGTATAGTTGACTACTCGCAATAGATTCACCAATCAATTTCCAGTTATCCCAATGCTTGAGTTATGCCTAGAGTATAGGAAATAAAGTCACAGTGAGTGTATCACATGGCTTGAACCTAAATTTGTGTCTTACCTAGACCATGTACACCAAAAATAAGTCTTATACTAGGCTATGAGTGTTATCCAAAGCTTATAATGAGAGCTCTAACTAGTGCAAGACCTAGAAGTGTAGGCTACCACCTCTTGCAAGAAGCAAGATACTTAGGAGGTAGAGACACAAGAGCTAATAGAGATCCCATACCTCTTACAAATGAAAGTAATGTTTCCACTATTGAATAACTTACTCGTGGATCATGCATGGCAAAATCCAATTGAAGTTGCCATGTCATACATGAAAAGTACATGAGAAGTCAGGCATACATAGAATATAGAGTATGATCAAGAACTCCTTGTAAATTCCACCATTGATGGATGGTTTTTATGTGAGGTCCTTATAGACATAGGAATTAAGGTCAATATCTTGACCAAGAATGCATGAGATAAGATGGGTAGGCCAACATTGAGTCCTTCCCCTCATATGTTTTTTATGGCTAAAAATACCTGAGTGTGACCAATTGGATTTTTAAAGAGCATCATTGTACATATCATGGGTGCTAAATTCCATACTGACTTTGAGGTGATCAAGTTAATAAAGTAAGATAATTATCTAGAACTCTTATGAAGGCCATGGTTATATGCAAATAATGAAGATATGTGCTTCAAGAGGTGCTACATGACCTTTGAAAATGGAAAAGAGAGGGTAGTTATTCCCCTCACAAGTGACCAAGGGCCCCCCTATATAGAGAGTGTTGATCTTGAGGATGAGATTAACCATATATACAACATCACAACATAAGGCATTGAAACTCTCAACACTAATGACCAAGTACTTTCTTGGGAAGATGGATAGTTGGCCTCAGATGCCACCAATGTTGTTTATGACCAATGGGTTAGGAAGCTTATGAAATCACTGGTCAAAGTTACCACTTAGTGAGTGTGAAGGTGGCAAAACCTATGAGGATTAGCTAGGTCTAGATTCATCGCACTTTGAGAAAATGGGTCCCTTATGATAGGAAGAAGGGAAAGAGAGTGTTTCACTTGAGCAAAGGTAAATTATGACACTCCTAAGATATGAGGGGAGAAAACCTACGTATGATTATGTTTATAACCTAGAATCATTCATCCCAAAGGAGGAAGATAGGATGGGTGAATTGGTGTATACTTTGAAGAGAACTATTGATCATTTGTGGGTAGCATAAAGGCCTAGCTTGCCAAATTGACAAGATGTGAAAGAAGTAATATACACTAGGCTTATGAAAAAAAATGAGGACTTGGACATCTCTACCTACTCCAGTAATTTTGACCCTATAGTGCATGTGTACTTGTGTAAAGAAATATGGACTGACTATGGTGCAAATGCCCTAAGGAACCTATAGGTGCATGCCTTCTATAAAACCTTGAAGACATGGGCATGAGTGTGGTATGTTTTTAATAAGATGCATTATGAGACAATAAATTGGGATGTACTTAAGGAGTGGTTTGTGCACACCTTCTCCTTTTCTTCACTGAACCTACAATTAATCAATCCACTACAAATAATTTGTAGGGCAGTGTTTGAGGACATTACAATCATATAAGAGTGCCTCAAAGACATGTTTGGGGAAAAAGGAGTGGTGTTACTAACTTTATTTGAAGAAGTGCTCAATAGTGACTCAAGTTAAGAGGATAATGAAACATAAAAGGTGCACAACCGGATGACCTTGATAGGCAAAAAGAAGCTAGTGTGCCAAATGGATGATAACAACCCTAATGTAGAAGATTATACTCATCTTTGCATAGAAACAATTGAGGTAAATATGCAAGTTAAGGACTCAGATCAAGAAAGGAATGAGCCCTATTGTGTACTACTCAAAAATATCAAGATAGACATCAGCTCATAAGGGGAATCAAATATGGCTACTTTGGGTATATATTTGGTTTGATGTAGAACTAGCATGAATTGTGGATCTCTTGAAGGAGTTACAAGACTTTTTCCCTCAAAATTATCAATACATGAAGGGTACCCACCCATCCCTTGGGAAAATGAGTATAAATTTGGTGGATGGAGTGAGATCTATCAAGAAGTACCCTTACAGAATGAACCCCAATTTCCACACCAAGGTCAAAACAAAGATTGATGGTATGCAAGCCACAGGCATCATCTACCATATGCAATAATATGAATGGGTAAGCCCCATAGTCATTATCATTAACAAGGATATGTGAATTTATATATATGTTGATTATATTATTTAATGATACCTACATCATTGGCCCCTTCCCAACTTTGTTCACTGATGAAGTATTGGATGGCATCGTAGGCTGTGAGATTTACAATTTCACTAATGGGTTCTCAAGATACCATCAAGTCCATATTGAAGAGGAGGACAAGCCCAAATAAACTTTTATGATGAAATGGGGTTGTTTTTCATACACTGTGACACCCTTTAGAATCAAGAATGTGCTAGCCATGTTTTCTAGATTGGTAATCACCACATTTAAGGACTTCATTCACAAGTTCTTTCAAGTATATTTAGATGACTAGACTGTGTATGGAATCATAAGGGACATTATGATAACTTAAACCTCATGTTTGAAAGTTTTTGGTATTTAAAAATATCCTTGAACCTTAAAAAGTGCATCTATCACCTTTCTTAGGCAAATAATTTGTAAGTATGGTTTGCTCATTGATCCTATAAAGATTATAATTATTATATAGCTCTAAACCCTTTCCATGCAGAAAGATATTTGTGCCTTTCTTGGCCATTGTGGCTACTATATAAAGTTCATAAAGAGATATTCAAATATTGTGGCACTGCTAGAGGAGCTATTTTGAAAAGATGGCCCATTCTATTGGGGCATAGCACAAGAGGAGGCCTTTAAAAATTTGAATCTCAAATTTGCTAGCACATTTATTTTATAATTTCTTTACTAGACAACTCCATTACACACACACACACACACACACACACACACACACACACACACACACACACACACACACACACACACACACACACACACACACATGTAATTGGTACCATTATATCACAACTCAATGAAGGTAATATGGATCATTATATCTCCTTCATAAGTAATAAATTGACCCAAGTAAAGCAAAACTATACCACCATCGAATGCAAGGTGCTAGTCATGGTCTACACCCTATAAAATTTTAGATAATATTTTTTGGTGACCCCATTCATATTCTTCAATGATCATAAGGTGTTTAAGTACATTATAAATAATCCCATTCTTCATGGGTGTATTTTTAGATGGATAGTTCTATTTTAAAAATTCTAATTTTTAATTATCATGAAGCCTGTAAAATAGTTTTTTAGCCCAAACCATTTATCTTATATCAACTATGGTGATACAATAGTTCCTATTGAAGATGATATGCCAGATGCACAACTCTACCAATTCTAACATGTCCTTGAGTACTTGGAAGAGATAGCCACTTTTCTAGTGTTTGGATCTATGCCCCAAACTATGAAAATCAAAGAGAAGAAACAACACATAGTTTGCATTGCCTCTTTTTAATTTGTTAATGGGTAAATCTAAAAAATGAGCCAAGATGAAGTCCTAAATTGATGTGTATTGGAACATGAAATGGACTCTATTCTATAATAAACGCATGAGGGGATTGCAAAAGGCCATTACACTGAAGATAATGGTATGTAAGGTGTTATAATTAGGCTCATGATGGCCAAGTTTATTATAATATACAAAGGATTACACCAAGGCATGTGAAATATGCCAATGCACAGGGAAGCCCAACCATCAAGATGATATGCCCCTCATTCCCATTCTTTCCTAGGCACCATTTGAAAAATGGGCCATTGATTTTTTTGGGTTGATCACTCTTGTAACAAGGTGTATAAGTGTCAAATATATTCTAGAAAACACTAATTATTTCACCAAGTGGGTTGAGGTAGCACAAAAAAAAGACTAAAAAGCTACCACAACTACAAGGTTCATATGGGATAACATCATAAGTCACTATGGGTACCCACTCAGTTTGTCTAGTGATAAAGGTAAACACTTCATCAATGAAACTGTGTGAATCCTGCTGACCGATTATATGGTGGCACACCATAATACAATACCTCATCATCCATAAGACAATGACATAACTAAGGAATTCAATAAGATACTAGGGATGTGCCTCATGAAAATATGTGATGTTGGTCTCAAATATTAGGATGATCTAATGTCATTAGTATTATGTGCCTACTACACTACCTACAAGCACCTAAATAAGGCTACACCATTTTAAATAGTATTTGACTTATAGGTAATTTTATCAATGAATTTTATGGTGCCCTAATTGTGTATTACACATCTTGGTCACTTGGATGACCAAGAATATTTAAGCACAAGGCTAGAGAACATGGAATGCTTAGATGAAACTTGCACCCAAGTAAGATGGAGTCAACAAATAGAGATGGCATGCCATAAGATCTATCATGATAAGCATATTAAGTGCAAGGTACTTTTTGAAGGAGCATTGGTCCTACTTTATTACTCTAAATACCTCAAGCACCTTGGCAAGCTAAAAATTAGGTGGATGGGTCCTTATGCCATCCACAACATTTTAGAAATAGGTGTATTCAAGTTGTGTATGTTGTTAGGTGAAATTATCCCTAGGCATTTCAATGGAAACTAACTTAATCCCTACATAAATTAGGATGGAATTACACCATCAGACACTAAATTTGGGTCACAAGTCAATTTTGTTGTGCTAACCAAAATAAATTTTGGCACAAGCTAAATGTTTCCTTTTGATTTATGTTGTTTTATATTATTGTTCAGGTTGAGTAAATAAGAATCACTTTGACAGCTAGGTGAATTAAGCATAGACATTTGCTAAATGCCTAAGGCTAGACATATAAGTTTATGGGTGCATGGAATTTTCTTGACTTTCACAAATTTGAGTACTAAGTGACAAAAGGAGGCGCATAGGCTACTAGTGCACAAGAGATACAAATAAGGCACACTAAATGATAGTTCATAAGAGATATAAAAGGGGTGCATAAGATGCTCATTTTCAAGGGTCTATGAGAGGATAAAAAATCACTAGAGGACAAATGTAAAGGATTTGTATGGGGTAAGACATGCCAAGTCAAGAGATGAAAGCGTAAGAAATCAACCAAGGAATGGAAGCATGCTTGAAAGGAAATGTAGTAGGAAAAGAGGATATGGAATCAAGGAGGTTGAATCACATGCATGTGAAGTGATGCACCCAATTTTCCATAAGAAGGATGAAATTTTAACCAAGGTGAATGAAGTGCAAGATTAAAATCATCCAGATAAATTGGTATCTACCCAATGATAGGTGAGAATTGATTGTTTGAAAACACTTGTCACTTCACTAAAAATATCATTTATAGAATTTAATGAGGTGAAAAAGGAGGCACTAATATCTAAATTGAATGTATATGTGGTGGTGGATTTTCATGGATTTCATGGGTTTAGTATATTTCAAGAAATTTAGGTATTATTATGCCATTACTCACCTGTAATTAAGATGGTAGATGAAATCAAAGTATAAAGGAGTGAAATGTTGACTAGTTTAAGTTACAAACCTTAAGAGAAATTGAGCATATAACTAGATCCAAATTAGAGTTTAAAGTGAGAAAATATAACATAGAGAGAGCTAAGCACCTAGAGGTGCAAAAGGAGAATGATTGAATAGGGAGTGAAATTGTGTTCCCATTGAGATTAGAATAGAGGTATGTGGAGAAGGAATTCTCAGAGAAACAAATAGCAAAAAATACTGAGTGATGATAAGGATTTCATTAATGGTGGATAAAACTCAAGATCCAAAGTCATAGTTTCACACCTCACGACTATGAGAAGTGCCAAGAAACATTAGAAGGTTTATCAAAATCAATAGACCACGCTTCAACACCGACTGATTTAGAATGGGAAAGAAATGGATGAGTTTTGGTCTACCTCAAGCATAAAAGGATGTCAAAAGGGTGTTAATGATAGAATAGATGGTCATTAAAAATAATAAATCATAGCCAATATAAGGGGTTATCATTTTTGAGGTTGACCTTAAAGTCCTCACCAAAATGTCCTATAGGGAAATGTAGTTTCCCTTGAAGGTTTTGATAGGGGAAACTTGGGTGTCCTTCATGCACACCTATATGTTGAAATAATACAACCATTACACCCCAATTAATGTTCAAGAACTCAACCAAGAGTGGGTGGTTGACATGAAGGAGAAAATAGAGGTGGGTGCGGTATTGTTCAATTTCTCCATTTGAAATAGGCTTGTGACTACCAATGTAACCCATCTCTATGAGTTGCCATATTTTGGTAAGCCAAAGGAGCTCATGTAGTTCCTCCTCTCATGTATCCATATAGACTACTTCTACTTTAAAAGGATGTGTATGTGGATATTAGTTCACCTAATTGGTATAATCATTGGGCTCCTTGACTCAGGTGTAGACATCCACCAAATGATGGAAGATGATGTAGAAGTAGAGAGAGTCATGAAAATCCTTGGGTAATACAAGGGAGGATTCACTTTCCTAATAAAATATATAAAGGACCCTGACATAAGGGACACACTATGAGCTCCAAGCTTTTCCTTGGTGAAATATGGATAGACATTAGCAGGCCTATTTGTGCATCACTCACCACATGGCATAAGGGGTTAAGATAAACATAGTGAAATTCATTACTAAAGAGAAGATAAGGAACATGATTGAATGCCACAAGGAAAAGGATATTTTTAGGTGGGGGTCAATATTGATATTAATAGTCATGGATTAGATCAACAAGACTCCCCAACACTAAATTACTAAGATTTCACTTTCCCATCCTCCTCTTAGAAATATAAAACATGACTAATGGGGTGGTGCATGCAATACATAAAGGCATTTAGGATGGAATGGTGTATCCACAAGGAGATTCCCAAAACATGTTTGGAATGATAACATTCATTTTCATGCAACACTTCTATATAATGCACTTGGTTCTCATAGAAGAAAACCATTTAGGCTAGCTCAAAATCCCTTATGCATTTTCCCTAAAGTATTTTATGGATACGCTAAGGATAATTCCCATTACATAGTAGTTAGACATCTTGATGAAGGCCATGAATTTGGAAAGGAGCATGTTGTGATGCTAATATGTGTACTTAGGAGGGAAAACCATAAAAGATGAGGGGGATGAATCTGATCATATAGACCTCCATCCCCTTTAGAGAGAAATCATCATAGGTCACATCTTCAATCTTTACTATGAGATGAAGCCACGAAAGAAGGTCATAGACCCTAAGAAGGGTGAAGACTGTCCCCTCTAGATTGATGAAGAAGGGACACTAGTGCTATCAATGTATAAGAAGTCCCCTTATAAAAAGAGGATAGAGACACTCAAATAAATCCAAGAGCACATCAAGCTAAGGATCACCTCTAGTGATAAAGTAACTCCTTTAACCCCAAGAAAAAGTGTATGAATTTCACACCAAGGACTTATTATTTTAGCAAGAAGGAGAAGAAAAAGAAGTCTAAGGGTCTTATTGTGATGCTTACAATAACCCTAGAATAAATGGAGGTAAAAGAGGCCTACACACAAGAAAGGGAGGAAGTCTACATTGTGAAAGAAGAAGTGGGAGAGGATCCCAACACTAAATAAGTTTAGAAGGCCCTCCAAGGTAGAATTACTATTGTGCTTGAAGAGACAAGGAAGCATCCCATTACCTCATTAAAATATCCCTCCACATAACCTCTACAAAATAAGGAGGAAAAGAGAAGATTGTGGAATAAAATTGGCCATAGTGAGGAAGGTATTGAGATGGTACTAGTAATTAAGGAAAAGAGAAAATTGTGGAAGAAAATGAGCCATAGCAAGGAAGATATTGAGATGGCACTAACACTTGAGCAAAAGAAGAATGAAATGAAATAAACCAACATGACTCAAGAATACATTAAGATAATTGAGGTTGAATAAGAGAAGGTTGAGGAATAGAAGGCTACAAAATGGAGGGAAGCCAAAGAAGTAAAGTCCATAAAATAAAAGAAGAAAAAGGAGGTTACCACAAGTGTGGAACCAATTGAGAAAATGGTAGAGAAGTTACCTAGTGCCCTGCCAATGAAATAGGTAAATATACATAATAGGCACACCCAAGTAGAGAAGGGGAACCTAAATAAAATCAAGGTGATGATGACACCTTAGAAAATAAATATATAGAAAACACCAAAGAGACCTAATAGAAATAAGAGGAAGGCAAAGTTAGCACCAAAATATAAGAAGAAGTAGATAAAGGGGGCAAGCTCAAAGAAGAACCCCACCAATAACAAGGAGAAGAAACCTCTAAGGAAAGCATTGAATAAAGAAGTAACACCAATGAAAAGGAATAAGGAAAAATAGATCTAGACATCACAGAAGAAGAAGGCATAGAGTTGAGCTTCAGAGAGAAGATACAGATGGGGTGGATACATGAATATTTTTACATGTTTAAATACATACCCCCTAAAACTACCATAACCAAGATGCGCCAATATATTTCCTTTGCATTTTATAGTTACATGGATGAGCCTCACTTTGAGCATTGTAGAAGCCATATTGGGCATGGATAAACCTAAAGAATGGCATGATTCCCTTATCATAAATCCTCATGCCATGAACCCAGTTAAGTTAGTGAATTCACTCATATGGATGGCCAATGAAGTCATGTAAAATAACATCATTAATGATGTTAGGGTAAATAAATAGAAGAAAATCACCTAAGATGCCAAGGAAGAAGTGTGGGTCATGAAGTTTAAATTGCAACAACTAATTAAATCTATATAAATGATTAAACTATTCCTTTTAGTTAGCATTGATATATCCAACCTCTCCAAAGTTGATAATATAAGTGTTCTAGTGGAGTAGATGCTCCTAAGAATGAAACTAGAACTGGTATAGGAAGAAGATGATCCCTACACCATATTACAAATAGAGATAGCTACCAAGCTCGAAGAGGTAGAGGACTTATTCATAAAGCTACAATAAAGTGAAAATATAGTCAACTCCTTCTTCATGAACTTTTCCAACCAAGCATCAGTCATTGATGTGTGTTTTAAGTAGGCAAAGTGGGAGAAGGAAAAGCTAATGGCATAGGTGTACTCTACAAGCAGGGTGAAGCACACATAAATAATGGGTAGGGTCAATGTGTTGAGCACATAAATAAAGGACCAAGAGCAGAACCTATAAGCACTATTTTTTGCCTTACAAATGAAGGCTTATGATCAAGGAACAATCCTTGATAGGGGAGTAATGAAGGCTAAGGTAAATATTACAGTGTTTAGGAAAGAACTAGAGAAGATAGATGTGCTTGAGCTTAAAACCACTTCCATAGAGATAGATAATACAATTGAGGAAATCAATCTCAATGTAAAGAGATTTGAGGACTTCAGTGCTGAACTTAAGGAGAGCTCACTTGAGTTTTGAACATCAAAGGCTTTGGTAGCTTATTTTGAGTGCAAACTAGTAATTTTATATGGGGTAATGTTAGACCCTTAATTTGACTAAGTATGGTTCTACACCAACTTCACTAAAATATCATCATGAGGTAATCACTTGGCATGATTTATATTTTTATATATTTTATGATAGTTGGAGGAATCAACGCACATCTTGCACTAGCTAGTAGGTGGATAACTGGTGTCTTGATTTTCAAGGCATCTTTAAGAGTGGCTACACATGGTGACCATAGTGAAATAGATGCAAGGTGATGGAGCTAACAAAATGATCAACAAAGACTCTAGCTCATCACCTGGCATGCACTCTCCACCTTGGCAAGGAGATGCTCATGTGTGCTATAAAACCAAGATCAAACCAATGAGTAGAGAGACATGAATTGAGGTAATGAAGCTCTAGAGAAATTGGTTATAAGTGTAAAGATCACCATTAATATTAGTAATAGATCAAATGCTATGAAGGATCTATTTATGTAATCTCAAGTTCACCTACGAGCCTCTGAGTAGATAAATGGTTTATAAAATTATGATCTCTATCTTATATACTCTATTTTGTATGGACTTTGATAAATGAAGAATTATTGTTGTAAAACATAATGTTTTTGGTTTAATTATCTTTTGCCTTACTATTAAATTGTGAATTAAATGGAATAGTTATAATGGCATAGTTTCAATATATTAATGTTGTGATTAAGTGAGGTTCTAGTTTAGAGCATTAATGTCATCTATGTGCTCATCGATGACATAACCATACTCTATGAAATAGTTTAAATGTAGATATAGTTATGCACCCTAGCTTTGGTATCCTTACCAAGAAGTGTCGAGCCTAAGCATGAACCCTTGATTTAAAGTATCCCCTAGACCTGACTAGCACATCCATGATGCTAGACTTACTTTAATAAATACTTGCACCCTTATGATGAGAATGAGCTCCCCAAGTAGGCTTGTGCCTATAGATCACCAGACTTAGCCTAGAAAATGCTTGCACCAATAAACCCACTAGTTCCTTAGTTGAAATGACCAAGTCCTATAAGTAATGAGTTACACCATGGCACAACTATCCCAACATAAGCCCTAATTATTTCTGTGATATGCTTCGATTGAATGCATAAGGCTTGTGCCTTATATGAATTGATGCTAGTGTAATCATGTGATAGATGTTGAGCACTATAGGAATATACTAAGTTTTTGCCTAGTTGTAATGAGTCTAGAACTGACTTGGACATCCAAATAAGTGCCTAAACCCCATGAATAAATGAATTAACCCCTGAGTCTAAAAAAACATCAAATGTATTAAGTTTGAACTAATCCTTATAAAGGTTACCAAATGTCTTTAAGTGCAATGTGGGATTGGTGGACCCATTATAGGTGATGGTAGGTGTGATATCTCTTATGTCAATATTAGTAGTTTGAGGTATAAGAGAATCATCTTGGAGATATTTTATCATTTTATTAATGAGGGGTGGTTGAAGAATAAGGTTACCATGAGAATACCTAAGGGGGTGGGGGAATTCAAATTTTATGTTCCTTGTAAAACCTATTGGGGTTGGTTTTGAAGGTTAATGATATGGTTTTTCATCTACATTATTTTATTTTTGTTATTGGTTTTAAAAGTATGCATTTTATTGGTTTGTAATAAAATTTGATGAGTTTGGGTAGTATTTTGACTAGTGTGTGTAGTATGTGATGCACTAGTATTAGTATCATTGGCTTGAGTTTCACTATGAGTAGTAGTATGTGTTGCATTAGTCGTATGAGAAGAATTATAAGCCAAAGATGCACTAGTATCATTATTAATAGTGGTAGCAAAAGATTCACTAGCTACATGATTAGCATTAGTAGCAAAAGATGCACTAGTGGCATGGTTAAGGAGAAGGGTTTTTGGAAAAGGCCCACTAGAAGTTTGAAATGATATTAATTTACCAAATAATAATAATAATAGAAATATATCACAATGATATAAAAATATAACAAAAAATATGAATAACAGATAAGCCACTTTAAGGGGAAAACCTCCCAAATGCTTGCAATAAGAATGACTACTCTAATATGATGATTAATAACTAACCCTACCTCCTATATATAATCTAAAAAGGCCATGTTCCAACCATAGGCTGACCTTCTAAGCTTAAGAATTCATAGAGAAATGTAAAATAATATGCAAAAGGGTTATACAAGCCACATATCGACTACACATATACCTAGAGATGCCAATGGTTAAGGGCGTAGCATGCCCTTCCCCTTCAAAAAAATGTTGTCCTTAATGTTGAAGTAATATCAAATGTTATTGCATGAATGATTCATCCTCCTAGGTAGCATCTTTAGAAGGAAAATTCTTCTATTTGATCAGATACTCTATAATCAGCCTAGATCATAACTACTTAGTGCACATTTAAAGGATCAAGAATAACCCTCCCTTCCTCATCTAATTTTGGTAACTTAGTTTGAGTGGTAAATATCTATCTAGTGACCTTATTAAGGCAAGATACATGAAATACTAGATGAATGCAATTGGATGGAGAAAATTCTAGCTTGTAGGCCACACTACCAATTTTTTACAAGATCTGATAAGGGCCATAATACTTGGCAGACAACTTATTATCCTTTTAATGTTACTTTAAGGACATATAATTATATGGATGAAAGTGAACAAAGACCCAGTCACTCTCACTTGTATGTTGATCTACCTATTACTTCATGTGATTCTGGGCCAAAGCTAAATTTTCATGTAAACTAGAAAAGACTTCTTATTGATGTTGAAGGTGTTCCTCTACTGTACACACCTTTGGGTGGGCCTTTAATGGTGAAGTAAGGGATAGAGGATGGTATCCATATAATTCCATAAAAGGAGACATTTTGGATTAACTATGCAATGAAGTATTATACCACCATTCAGCCAGGGTAGCCACTAAACTCATTTACCTTATTTATCTAACATAAATCAATGAAGATACCATTATAAACACATGTTAACTACCTCATTTTATCCATCAGATTAAGGATGTTCCCAAACATGCAAATAATTCTATCCAACAATTACTAGTGAATATGGGATCTCAATCACTACCAATAATCTTGGGAGTACCATGCAATTTATGAACTCTATTGAGAAAGGTTGAAGAAGATACTATACTAGCCACCAATGGTTGAGATAAAGAAAAAAAATTAGGATAATTTTCAAGTTTATCCAAAAAAACCATGATAACATTTCTACCTTCAGATCGTGGTAACCTAGTAATGAAATCCATAGATACATCTTCCTATCATTAACTAGGGATGGATAAGGGCTATAAAATACCTGGGGTTTTAATGGTTTCACTTTATTTTATTGATAGACCATACATTTGGCCATATATTTATGTACATCCCCCTTGAGTCTTGTTGTCTCCAAATCTTGAACCCTAAAAGAGGGTTATTCAAGCCTCCTCCAGATTTGGGCAATGTTGGGACATTTCTAGGCCTGTGGGTGTGCCTATAAGTGGAAATGAATGTATAGGTTAAAAGGGATAGCTCTCAGTATTAGATTTTTTGTAAAAATACTGATAAACCAATTTATATGAGTGAAAAGATTCAAAAGTTTTCAAAAATGAAAATCCTAGTCTAAGATGGTGATACACCAAGAATTAGTATCCACATGTATGCCCTATACTTATGCATAATATAATAGAATATAGTCTACAAATAAAGCTCTATAATATTCTAACATAATTATTTAAATGTAGAGATAAAATGAATGAGATCCCATAAGGTTAATAACTAGAAAAGACAACCTGTATAGTCCAAAAAAAGGGTTAACGTGTGTAAAATCTCATACAGCTAGAATGCACTCTATATGACTTGTTGGATGAACTTTTTTCTCAAAAACATGAAGGATAGAGAATAGATGGATAAAACATCACTTAATATCACTCTATGTTTCTTTCATGCCCAGGCAAATGTCTAGAGCTTAGAAAGAAAATAGACTTATGCTTCTTTGCTCAAAGGAAAGAAAATGACAAAACATTCTAGTAGGGCTTCATCGTACTATCTATGGATGGTAAAAAAATATCTCAAGGGTCTTATTTATAGAAAAAGAGGGAGAGAAGAAATATCTCTTGGGCACTAAAATAGAAGCCTCCAAAAGGGTTTGTAGTCACCATCCTAGTGAAACTATTTCCAGTTGTTCTCTCATTCAGTTGGAGTTTATCCTTCTCTTTAATTTGCTTTCTTGAAATGATTAGGATCACTAAAAAATTAATGGTGAGATGAACCTCCATAGTAAATGGCTTAGATCACTGCTATGAACCTTAGATTCTTCCTGAGAGCTCCTACATTTTGCACTGTAGACCTATTCAATTTTTTTAAGTGACTTTACTTCTACTTGATTCTTCAGGTTCTTTGATTGCTTCTACTTGTAAAAGTCATAAGAAAAGCTCTTTTGAAAACTTATAAAGCATTGTCTCTTCCTTTTCAATATTTTTGATTGCTTTTACTCATAAAATTTATAAGTAAAGCTCTTTGGGAAACTTGATTTTCACTATCTTTGCTTAAGACCATGCCAGGTTCTCTGAATGTCTTTACTCCTTGTTTGAAGGCTTTAGGCATGAATTTGACATCCTACGGCATGTCATCTTTGAATCTCAATGGCTAGTTGGCCACCTTAAATTTTATGTCCTATGGAACGTCATGTCTTTGAATCCTAATGGCTAGTTGGCCACCCTAAATTTGATGTCCTATGACATGTCATGCCTTTGAATTCCAATAACTAATTGGTGATATTAAACTTGACATCATACATCATGTCATGGGAATCCATAAGGTTGGGTTTATGTTTTAGGTAGTTTTCTCAAAGTAATTCCTTCAAATAATTTGTTTGAAGAAATTTTTTTGGGGAAATTGCCTGAAAGGCAACACTTATTTCATTCGAGAACTTTTCTTGAAGGAAAATTGGGAAAGTGTCCTTCAAAAAAGTTTTGAAGGATACTTGGGGAAGGCACAAGATCCCTTTGGAAAATTCTAAAGGGCATTTCCAATGGAAATTGCCCTTCGAAAATTTTTCGAAGGGAATTTCCAAAGGAAAAGTTCCCTTCAAAAAAGTTTGAAGGGTCACTCAGGAAGAAAAGTGCCCTTCAAAACTTTTCCAAGGGGTCACTTAGAAAGAAAAGTGCCCTTTGGAAAAGTCTAAAGGGTCAATCGAGAAAAAAAGTGCCTTTCATAACTTTTTTGAAGGGTCACTTAAAAATAAAAGTGCCCTTTGGAAAAGTTTGAAGGGACACTTGGGAAAACAAAGTGTCCTTTGAAAAAGTCTAGAGGGACACTTGGGAGGGAACATATCAAGACCATTTTGAGTTTTCTGATTGATTTTGCTTATAAAGGTCATAAGACTTGCTCCTTAGAAAACCCAAAGTCGTGCATCATTGAAAACCCACAAATCATTAAGATTAATTTAGGTTCGTAAACCCAGATTACTTCTACTCATGAAACTTATAATTTGAGTCATTCAGAGAACCCAAATTGGTCTTGAAGAGTAACTTTGGTTTATGAGAGGCCAAGACTTGACTTGTGGAGAACCTGACATACACTAAAATGGAGCCAAAATACTTTAGCCTCCTTAACTTGCAAATTTGGACCCCTAAAATGACCTATTCTTGTAACTATTGTTTAGCTCTACATGAAAATGGTTAAATAAATTTTTCTAAGGTGAAATTTGGTCAATATTCTTGGCAGTTCTGAGGGGAGGCATGCCTACCATGTCAAAGACCAGTCACTTAAATACTTCCATTGGGCATGGATTCATGCATATAGGCACTTCAAAGAGAATTGAACAAGATTTGATTTAAAAACACATTATCTGGGTTAATTACACACAAGGTAGATATGCACACCAAACAAAGGGAAGGAAAACACACCTGTGCTATAAAGCACTTAGGGAAAGCAAACATAACAAAGGAAATACACCAAAACATAGTATCTATAAGACATGGCTAGTAAGGGTCAAAAGTAAGGCTTTAAATGGATTCCATTCACTAAAATAGGCAGCTCTTCTCCATCTATTTTGGACAGCTAAAAGGATTTTCTTTATTTTCACTTACTGATGATATAAGGACCACTCCACAAGGTATCAAACTTTGCATGTTTGCCTAGTTTTGCTTTATCTTCATCCCATTTCAAGACCAAGTCACCTTATTTGAACACTCTTTCCCTTGCCATTTTGTCAAAGGATTTCTTCATGAGGACTTGATGTTGTTCCAAAGCTTTGTGTGCATCATCTCTTGCCTCTTGTAGATGCATTAATTTTATCAATCTGACCTCCATGGGAGTGTTTTCAATTAATTCTAATTGTTGTGCAAGTTTCAAGGTAGGTAGCTTGTCAGGATCCTACTCCTCAATAAGAGTACATATGATTACCTTGTATAAGCAACTAAACACGGAATTATACCAGAATTAACAAGTAACTAGAGTTCACAAATGACATAGAATATGAGAGACAATACACAATCTTGTATTAATACTCATCCAGAAAGAAAATACAATAAAGAAGATGCCACTTCTTCTCACACCTCTGTGAGGCTTCCCACACCTCAAGGGCTCCTAGTAATTCTCAATCAAGAGTTCACTCTTCTACCAAAAATGGTCACAACACACAACTCAAACACAAAGTTATTGTTCACCTCCAACCAGTCAGTATCACTACTGCCAGTACACAAGTACTCAAAGTACTTCAAGTAGATCTCCCATGAACTTGCAACAACTTGCAACTCAAATGATCTTACTTACCATGTAGATCAACCCTGATCTTGCACAACCTACAAATTAAAGATCTTACAATTGGAAGGATCTCTTCCTTGCCTTTTTCTTTATTACAATACAAGCCCATGGGTCTATAAATAGATCCCATACAAATAGTAATTAGAGACTCAAACTCAAGACTCGAACTAGTCTTCACATGTAAACACTCAGATCTTCCTAGAATAGCCCGAGTCTAATTCTGGAAACCGCATGCAAACTCACACTTCACACACACAGGTGACCGACATCGGTCCCTGTCTGACTAGGGATGACCGATGTCGGTCAACCCCTGACTGATGTTAGTTTCTCTGGGTCTACCTCTGACTGATGTCGGTTGGCCTGATCGACATCGGTTACTGTAACACTTCAGCAACCTCCATGTTTGCATCTTGGTGAAGATTTTAGCTCCACAACCTAACAATCTCCCACTTGGAGATAAACAGCTGCACCTATACCTATACAGAAACATATTCTAATTTTTTCCTTGGCTTGTATCCCTCTTCAAGTTCAATATTGAAGACCAACCACCACATAACCTATGGTGCAACTCCTATCATCCAAGTAACCTGCCGCATCTGCATCTACAAACCCATGTAGAAAAGAACTTGACCCTGCATAACATGTGCACCTACTACTGGTCCCTCTTAGATACCTGAGAATCCACTAAACTTCCCTCTAGTGCTTCTTTCTTGGACTGGCTCCAAACTTGCTGACAGCTCCCACTGCTTGGGAAAACTCAGGTCTAGTACACATGTACTTAACCTCATCACGTGAATCAGGACACTATTCATAGAACTGTCCAACCATTGGTGTGCTAACTAGTTTCACACAATCATCTGGAGACAAAATCAACCTATGACCTTCCATGTCCCTAGAACACACTCATGCCAAAGAATCTTTCTACTCCCAGATTCCTCATGACACACCTCTAAACTAACTTTACCTTTAGTTCAACAACTCCCTGCATATGTGACCCTGCAACAAGCACAACATACAGTAATAAGATAATGTAGCTAATATTATCTAACTTGGTAAAGAAAACACAATGGTTAAACCTCCATAGTCCTACAGCTTACTCAATACCATATACCCTGGCCTTTCGTCTCACGTGTCCATTCCCTCTCTTCTTTATCCTAAAAATCCATTCATCTTTCAATGCTTTCTTTCAGCTGGAAACTCTACCAAAAAACTCCCATTTGGTTCTTCTCCAAGGAATCACATTCCTAAGTCATGCCATGCTCCCACTATTTCCTGGATTCTACCTGCTCTGCTTCTTTAAAAACTTCTTGGTTCTTGACCATCAGTGAGCAACAAGTAGTGTAAAGAAGGGAAATAATGAATTTGAGGCTTACTTACCCTTTTAGTCCTCTATATGGGCATTTAAGACTCCTTGATAGCTTGTTGTCTGCCCAAAATCTATCTTAGTGACCGATGTCAGTCACATCTCAGTCTGCATCCAACTGACATCGGTTCCATGCGACTGCCTCATCGTCGACATTGATTCCCTGACCAACACCAGTGTTTACTTGTCTAGAGTCGCTGATGTCAGTCTTCACATAGCCAACGTCAGTCCCTATCTGGATGCTAACATTGGTTTTCTAACCAATGTTAGTCTCTGTGTTTTACTTGTGAGTGATGAATTTTACCCGTAAGCTCCTTTTGGATCAAAACCTTATCCAAATCAACCTTGCTCTGCTCAGAATTCTTTATCCCCTTGCACTAATCTCTGTCTATCATCTTCTCCTTGAAAACCAAGGCTTTCTTGTTCTTATCACGAACATCAAATTTCTTCCTTCTACAATTCTGTGATCCTCCAATAGAAGCTACCACCTTCTTCGTTGACCCAGTGTCAAGAAATGTCACTTTCTTCTTTTGCTTACAAAAATCTCGATCCATTATTTTCAAATCCAAAAGCATACCTTTTGACTCAAGAACATGCATCCCCTTCTTATTCATGTGACCAAGCCTATTAAGCCACATCTTTGAATCTATAGCTGAAGTAGATAAACCAGAAGGAGAATCAGTAATACAAGTAGATAGATAAAGCGTACCTACTTTCTTATCTCTTGCTAAAACAAGTGTACCCTTGGAAACTTTCCAAGAGTCCACTGTGAGAGTTATTGTGCAACCCTCATCACCCAACTTTCCAACAAAAATCAAATTTTGCTCTAGGACTGGGACATGCATGACCTCCTTCAACACCCATGTGTTTCCCGTCTACAATTTCAGCTTCACTTTCCCTTTGCCAACCATTTGACAAGGCTTACCATCCCCTAAATAAGTTTATCCAAAGTCTCCCTAGTCATATTCATGAAAAAATTCACTATTTGGGAATGCATGGAAAGAGGCACCAGAATCTAAAACTCAAGATTCTACTTTATCCAAGGAACATATCAGAGCATCCTGTGCAACAAAATCTGCAACATCTGCTTCTTCATGTCCTTCATGCTGATCTTCATTCACCCAGCAATCTCTCTTTACATGCCCTTGCTTTCCACATTTCCAATAGGTTATTCTACCAAACTTGGACTTGGATCTCCTACCTGTCTTTGACCTTGATCTCCCTTGCTTGATCTTCTCTCTTTGCCTTCCCTTGCTTTCAACACTCAAAGCATTCCCTGATGATTCACATGTGCTTTTCTTGCAAATTTCTTCAATCAAGATTACACTCACAAAATCATCCACTTTTAAGATTTTTGAAGCTGACGCAATATTACTAACTGCCATTACCAAACTCTCCCAACTTTCAAGTAATGAGCATAAGATTAAGAGAGCCTTAATTTCATCATCAAAAACAATATTAACTGAATTTAACTTGTTTACCAAACCATGGAAATCACTAAGATGACTATGTACAGATCCACCTTCCAACATTTTCAAATTAAATAATTGCTTCATAAGAAATACCTTATTCAAAGCTGAGGGTTTTTCATATAAATTTTCCAAAGATTCCATCAACTCTACTGTTGTCTTAGCCTATGATAAGTTGGAAATCATAGATGATGCAAGACTCAACCTTATAGATCCTAGAGCCTTCCGATCAAGAACCTTCCATTCTTCATCCTTCATATCCATGGGCTTGCATACAACCCCACCCAATGGTAAGTACAAATCTTTCTGATACAGATAATCTTCTATCTGCATCCTCCATAATTGGTAATTCTTACCATTGAATTTCTCCATTCGTAGCTTACTTTCTTCTACCATTGCTATACTCCCACTCAAACAAAAAACCCTATGAGTGACCTGTAATCAACAAACACTAACCAAATCTGATACAACCTATTAGTAACCCAACTAAAAGCTCTGATACCACTTGTCATGATCTTACTCCTCAATAAGAGTACATATGATTACCTTGTATAAGTAATTAAACACGGAATTATACCAGAATTAACAAGTAACTAGAATTTACAAATGACATAGAATATGAGAGACAATACACAATCTTGAATTAATACTCATCCAGAAAGAAAATACAATAAAGAAGATGCCACTTCTTCTCACACCTCTGTGAGGCTGCCCACACCTCAAGGGCTCCCATTAATTCTCAATCAAGAGTTCACTCTCCTACCAAAAATGGTCACAACACACAACTCAAACACAGAGTTGTTGTTCACCTCCAACCAGTCAGTATCACTACTGCTAGTACACAAGTACTCAAAGTACTTCAAGTAGATCTCCCATGAACTTGCAACAACCTGCAACTCAAATGATCTTACTTACCATGTAGATCAGCCCTGATCTTGCATAACTTACAAATCAAAGATCTTACAATTGGAAGGATCTCTTCCTTGCCTTTTTCTTAATTACAATACAAGCTCATAGGTATATAAATAGATCCCATACAAATAGTAATTAGAGACTCAGACTCAAGACTCAGACTAGTATTCACATGCAAACACTCAGATCTTCCTAGAATAGCCCGAGTCTAATTCTAGAAACCACATGCAAACTCACACTTAGCACACACAGGTGACCAATGTTAGCTGACCCCTGACCGATGTCGGTTGCTCTGGGTCTACCTCTGACCGACGTCGGTTGGCCTGACCGACGCCGATTACTGTAACACTTCAGCAACCTCCATGTTTGCATCTTGGTGAAGCTTTTAGCTCCACAACCTAACATAGCTCTTATGATATGGATAGCCTATCTTCTCTCCCATAGACAAGTACAAAGGGAGAATTACCAATTGACTTCTTGGGAGTGATTATGTTTGCCCATAAGGCTATCTTCAACTTGTTGTGTCATGATCTTTGATTGGTTTCCAATGTCCTCTTGATGATCTTGATGAGGTTCTTTTTGGTAGAATCAGCTAATCCATTACCTTGAGGGTAGTAGTTGGATGAGGTACTCAAATGAACTCCACTCTTTATTGCCCAATCAAAAGTTTTAGCACTTATGAAATCAAGTGCATTATTTGATATGATGACATGAAGAGCTCTAAACCTTGTTATAATGCTATCATTAAACTCCAATATGACATTTTCATCTACTTCCTTAAAATCAATAGCCTCTACCCATCTTGTGAATTAGTCTGTAGTAATCAATATCCATTTGTGTCCAGCACTTGATGGAGGGTTGATCATGCCAATGAATTCAAGGCCCCATTGCATGAAAGGTTGGTCCACTTGGATAGGATTCAATGGAAGGGAAGCAAGTTTCTTTTTTCCAATAAATAAAGCACATTAAGGACAAACCTTATCCCAATGATAATATTATTTAAAAACAGCAGGCTAATATTAACCAGCTCTCATTATTTTTACAGCTATTGTTCTAGGAGAGAAGTGACCACCATCTGCACCATTATGAAAATTTTATAGTAACATATCAAATTGGTCATTATTAATTCATCTTAGCAACACATTGTTCACATTATTCTTAAATATAATGTCATCCACAAGACAATAAGGAATAGATTTCAGCCTAAAATACCTTCTTTGAGATTTGTTCAAGCCATTGGGACACTCACCATTTTGAATAAAACCAATGATGTCTTATGTCCAACTTTAATTTTGCATTTGATCAGTTGGCTGGTCTTGAACTTGATTTACCAAGGCTAAATCTTTTGGCTCTTGAAATTTAGATGCTAAGTGCTCACATAAACCTCTTCCTCTTACTAGGCTAGTTACCTTGATGTCAATGTCATATTCCATCACCTTTGTTATCCATCCATCTTTTTTCTCATTGAGATCCCTACTTAGGAGAAACTCCTTGGTGTTAGGATGGGAGACCATGACATGGATCCTATTTTTGGAAACCATATGCATGAAATTTTTCAAACCTCTAATGATGGTTAAAGCTTTCTTCTCCACAAAATAATATCTCACTTTGTAGTCTTTTCAGCCTTGGTTGAAGAAAACAATTAGTTGCTCAATACCCTCTTCATTCTTTTACATAAGCATGGCTGAGATTGTGTTCATGTTAGAAAAAGTATAAATAATGAAATCCTTATCAAAATTCATATTTAAGAGAGTGGGAGATGTTGTAATTGCTTGCTTGATTACCTCAAAGCTGCCTTTACCTTCCTTTCTCCAAGTAAAAACTTGGTTCTTTTTTAGCATGGCTATGATAGGCTTTACCATAGCTGCAAAGTTTGGGATAAACCTCCTTAAAAAGTTTATTTTTTTGAAGAAAATTTGTATCCCTTTCTTGTGTTGAGGCCAAGACAATCCTAGCATAGCTTCAATCCTTTCGTGGTTAATAGATAAGCCTTCTTTTGAAACAACAAGACCCAAAAGCTTACCTTCATGGATAGTGAAGATGCACTTCTTCATATTGAGGGATATGCCATACTCTCTAAAATTATCAAAAACTTGCCATATATGTCTCATATGATCAGCAACATCTTTGAAAAAATTATTATATCATCAAGGCAAACAAGCAAAAACTTATTGATCAAACCTTTGAAAGCCATGTCCATTGCCCTTTGAAATGTAGCTCCAACATTAGATAAACCTAATGGCATATTATTGTAGGAAAAGGTCCCCCAATTGGTAGTGAAGGCTGTCTTGAATTTATCCTCTTCATTTACCAATATTTGATTATAACCTAAATAACCATCAAGAAGTGAAAATCGTTGAGAACCTGAAACAACTTGCAGAATTTGTTTCATGGAAGGGAGTGGATAATGATCCTTGAGAGACACTTTGTTTAGATCATGAAAATACACATAAAGTATGATTTATCCATTCTTATTTTGAACTATCACAAGGTTGGCTACCCAATTTGAGTGCTTGATAGGAAAGATAATCCTAGACTCAATCAATTTAGTCATCTCTTTCTTCATGAGTTCTTCTAGCTTGGGGTTGATAGGCCTTTGCTTTTGTCTTATTAATTTAGCTCCATGCTTTAACTCAATGGTGATGAGCTATACTTGGGTTGAATCCCTTCAATTCCTTGTATTCCAAAGAAAATATGTCATGAAAATCTTTGTATAATGCAATAAAAGCTTACTTTTCCAACTGAGAACAAGCCTTGCCAATTGTCAAAAGTTTGTCCTTAAAAATCAAAAATCTCTCATAGTTCTTTTCTTTTTTTGACATGCTCATTCTTTGGTTTTTCTTTTTATCATCCTCATTGAAGACACTCTCCAAGGTAATCAGCCCCTTGGGTATTTTGTTTGTCTTTAGCTGTATAATCTGCTCTTCATAATGATCATGTAACTTCTTTTGATTTCTTGAAGAGAAGCTTGCCTCATTTTTCAAGTGTGTAATGTGTTCATCACTTTCAAACACTTTCCATAACACTTCATTATCTAGAATGGAAGGTCTCATAATGATCTTAATATGAGATTGATCTTTCTCTTGTTTAATGTCAACAGCTGAGCCAAAATGTGCTCTTATTACAACTAGTCTATCAGTGTGCTTATTCAAGTCTCTTGGTATGGGCTAGATGTTGAAGGCATCAAAATCCACAAGTAGATCCCATAGCCTATTCTTTTAGGACTTGATCAAGGGGTTCTTTCCTATATCTTGACTTCTCACTTGATGAATGACTAGTTCACTATCTTCCAAGACTTTCAAAAGATTTATTCATCTCTTCTTTGCCCATTAGAGACCATGAACTAAGCCTTCATATTCTACCACATTACAAGTGCAGTTTAAGTGAAACCTATAAGAAGAGTAGTAATGATTCTTTGATGTGAAAACCAACATGTCACTATCTCTTGCACTTACTTTTCTCATTAAACCATCAAAGAGCATTTCCCACATGCCATCAAGCTCATGATTTTCATTGGTAATTGAAGGAATTGGGACATTTTTCTTATGCATGCAGTCAAATACCAAATCAGTTTCCTCAATGAAAGTGTAAGGATCAAGGCCATGTGTTTTGGTGTTGTACTTGTCAAGATAGAGGTCAAAAATACCTTCAATAGGAGAATATGTTTCACTATTCAGGACTGCCTCTTCCTCCTTGCTGATTAGATAGTTTTGATTTTTCATTGTCTCTAAATATGGATCAATGTGGAACCTTGATAAGGGTTGAGTCATTATTGTTACCTTATTTCCATACCTTGTCTTGAAATCTAGAAAGGACCAATCAGTAGAAAGGTATCCTCCTATCTTAGCTGTAAAGTCCCTAGACAAGCATATAGCAAAGTGTGTTTGAAGGTCCACCACCACAATATCTTGCATGATAGGGAAGCTTGGGAAACCATGTAAAAAAACTTTCATACCTTTGACCAATCCTACCATCTTGGTTGGAGTTCCATCTATCTGAAACATGCCTTTACTATGTGGCTCATAGTTCAAACCCAACTTATCAGCCATTACTTTAGGCATAGCAGTAGTGTTTGATCCACTATCCACAATACAATTGTGGAACAAATTATCTCATAAAATGAGTGTGAGGTAGAAGGGTGGAGAATTTTTAGCCTTAGTGGAAAGCTCTAAAAGATGATTTGGAGAGTTTGTGAGAGCCACACTATGATTTCTTGAAGATTGAGGAGTCATTTGCATGCTTGTTAACTACTCTTACAAAAGCTCCTTTTGACTAAGTATATGTAGAACCTCCCAAAGGGATATGCTTGTCTTAGTGATCTTTAATGATACCAAAATATTTAGAGATGGATTATTCACTTTCTCTTACATTTTTTATGGTAATAAAGGAGTTGTTGTTTATTGTGTTACAATCTTAGTAGCTACATTTACATTCTAAATTTATTGAGAAACATGGTTTGTAGAAGGTGCAGCACTTTGATTGGCATTTTGTGGCCTTAGAGAGGCATCACTTGGACCTTGTATTATATGAAATTGACATTACTCGAGTCAACACAAAATCATCCTTTTCTTGAAACTTCAACATCCCCACACTTGGGTTGTTACCTTCTCCATGATTATCCCTTTGGTTGGGACATGCTTCTTCTACTATCATGTAAGGAGTAGCCTCTTCTTGTATAGTCAAAGTGTAGCTAGTTCCTCCATCATCATGTACAAATTAACCTTGAGGCTGCCCCTATTTGTCAACATGATCTTCTTCTTGCACTATATTTGCATGAACTAGAACAACAACCTTTACAGGAGTAGAATTCAGATTATATGCATTGGGTTGCCTGCTGTAACTTTGTTGATTTTGTCCTCTCCCTTGATAATTGTATTAGGATGGAGCTCTATATCTTTATTGAGGATAGTATTATGCATTAGGAAGATCACTTACCTGATATTGAGCTTGCTTGAGCTTAGCTCTTAATGATCTAATTTCTTCATCCTTGTCCACAATGTTATCCACCTTCTTAGGAAAGGCTCTTGGATTCACATTGGCATTGTGAACCTGGGACATGCTTGGAGATTCAACTAAATTATGGGACAA
Source organism: Torreya grandis (assembly GCA_037957365.1). Taxonomy (NCBI): domain Eukaryota; kingdom Viridiplantae; phylum Streptophyta; class Pinopsida; order Cupressales; family Taxaceae; genus Torreya; species Torreya grandis. Next base: position 2,490,759 of record JARHVA010002389.1, on the reverse strand, counting down.
AAAAGGCATGGAAACTCTTTGAGGGAGTATTTTAGTGTAAATCAAGCTATTCTCATCCTCAATTGCTAGCCCATATGCATTTAGAAGAGTGAATCTTGCCATTGACTACAACATAATAGTAACATTAGTACCAATCCCTTTGAGGTATGTTGGGAACACAAAGATAGGAGGAGGTATCATGATTGGTGGCAGCCTATACCATGTTCTTTGAAATATCTCATTGAAATCTCCTATGGATTCATTTGGACCTCTTCTTATTACATTAAATTGATGTATTAGGGAAGCATGATCACTCTTATTTTTGAATCTTGTCACCAATAGGTCTCTAAAACCATCCCAACTTGTAATGCAACCCCCTTCCAATGTTTTAAACCAGTCAAGAACTTTGCATTTTAAAGACTTAGAAAGCAACCTAATCATTATGTTGGCCCTAGTAATATTATGAAAATTACAAAAATTAGAGATGTCTCTAATATTTTCAAATGGGGTAATAGGACCCTCTCCATTGAAACTAGGAAGATTTTTGGTAGCATTTGGAGGGATGGGGTCATATACAGCAAGATATATTGGGTTTTGGGTATTAAAATCAAGGAAAGGTTGATGCCTATCTATCTCTCCCCTTTTCCCATTTATCTTCTTCCTTTTATGATCATCTATTTCTTTTTCTTCTTCAACTTCCTCTCCTTGAACTTCTTCAACCTCTTCTGCTTCTTCCCCAAAACCTTCTTGTCAAGGATTTAATAGGGCTAGGAGTGGTTTAGGGCATTATTCTTTAGGAAAATATTTAGTTGAAGGGGCTTGGTTATAAAATATTAAGGACCTTATGAGGACCATGTAGGATAATGTATAAAATTTTGTCTAGAACTAGGGATTCACACCCTTTTAGAGTTGTCAAATGTTGTGTTAGGGGTATTTATACTACTTAGGCCTATCAATACCAGAATTCACCTTGACTTAGCAATAATTTAGGTCCCACCAGGTGTGCTATAAATGTTGTCTCCAAATCCTACACCCTAGAAGAGGGTTATTCAAGCCTCCTCTAGATTTGGGTAATGTTGGGACATTTCCAGGCATGTGGGTGTTCCTATAAGTGGAAATGAACCTCTATGTTAAAAGGAATAGCTCCTTGTATTATATTTTTATGCAATAATACTGTTGAACTAGTTTATATGAGTGAAAAGAGTCATAAGTTTGCATAACTTAAAAGCCTAGTCTAAGATGGTGATACACCAAGAATTAGTATCCACATGTATGCCATATACTTATGCACAATACAATAGAATATAGTATACAACTCAAGCTCTAAAATATTCCAACATAAGTATTTGAATGTAGAGACAAAATGAATGAGATAACATAAGGTAAATAACTGGAAAAGATAACCTGTATAGTCTAGAAAAAGGGTTACACATGTGCAAAATCTCATACAGCTAGAACGCACTCTACATGACTTTTTGGATGAACTCTTTACTCAAAAACATGAAGGATAGAGAACAAAAGGATAGAACATCACTTTTTGTCACTCTGTGTCTCTTTCATGCCTTGGAAAATGTCTAAAATTTAGAAAGAAAATATACTTATGCTTCTTTGCTCAAAGGTAAGAAAATGCCAAAACATTCCAGTAGTGCTTCATCATACTATCTGTGGATGATAAAACAAGAGCCCAAGGGTCATATTTATAGCAAAAGAGGGAAAGAATAAATATCTATTAGGTGAAAAAATATAAGCCTCCAAAATGGTTTGCAGTTACCATCTTAGTGAAACTAATTTTAGTTGTTCTCTCATTCAGTTGGAGTTTGTCCTTCTCTTTGATTTGCCCTCTTGAAATGACTAGGATTGATGTAAAATTAATGGTGAGATGATCCTCCATAAGAAATGGCTTATATCACTACTATGAACCTTAGATTCTTATTAAGAGCTCCCACATTTTTTACTATAGACCCATTCAGGTTTTCCAAGTGACTTTACTTCTACTTGCTTCTTCGGGTTCTTTGATTGCTTCTACTTGTAAAAGTCATAAGCAAAGCTCTTTTGAAAACCTAAAAATCATTTTCTACTCCTTTTCAATATTTTTGATTGATTTTACTTATAAAATTCATAAGTAAAGTTCTTTTGTAAACCCGATTTGCACTATCTTTGCTTAAGACCATGTTGGGTTATCTAAATGGCTTTACTCCTTGCTTGAAGACTTTAGGCATGAATTTGACGTCCTATGACATGTCATCTTTGAATCTCAATGACTAGTTGGCCACCCTAAATTTGACATCCTATAGCACATCATGTCTTTGAATCCCAATAGCTAGTTGGCCACCCTAAATTTGATGCCATGTAGCATGTCATGCCTTTGAATCCCAATGGCTAGTTAGTTGTATTAAACTTGACATCCTATAGCACATCACAAGGATCCATCAGGTTGGGTTTATATTTCAAGAAATTTTCCTAAAGTAATTCCTTTAGATAAATTTTTTAAAGGAATTCTTTTAGGGAAATTACCAAAAAGGCAACGGTTAGTTCTTTCAGGAACTTTTCCTAAAGGACACTTGGGGAAGGCACAGGGTCCCTTTGGAAAATTCTAAAGGGCATTTCCAAAGGAAATGGCCCTTTAAAATTTTTCCAAAGGGCATTTCCAAAGGAAAAGTGCCCTTTAGAAAATTCCAAAGGGTCACTCAAGAAGAAAAGTTCCCTTCAAAACTTTTCTAAAGGGTCACTTAGAAGGAAAAGTGCCCTTCAAAAAATTTTGAAGGGTCACTTGAGAAGAAAAGTTCCCTTCAAAATTTTTCCAAAGGGTCACTTAGAAAGAAAAGTGCCTTCAAAAAAATTTGAAGGGAAAATTGTGGGGGGAACATATCAAGACCATTTTAGGTTTTTTGATTTCTTTTACTTATAAAAGTTATAAGACTTGCTCCTTGGAAAACCTAAAGTCATGCATCGTTGAAAACCTACAAAGCATTGGAAGGAGTAATTTGGATTCGTAAACCTGGATTACTTCTACTCATGAAAATTTTATAAGTTGAGTCATTTAGATAACTTGACTTGGTCTTGAGGAGTGACTTAGGTTTATGAGAGGCCAAGACTTGACTTTTGAAGAACCCAACATACATTACAATGGAGCTAAAACACTTTAGCCTCCTTGACTTGTAAATTTGGACCTCTAAAATGACTTGTTCTTTCAATTTTTGTTCAGCTCTCCATGAAAATGGTTGAACAAATTGTGTTGAGGTGAAATTTGGTCAACAAGTCCTTTATAAAAAAAATTGTCTTGACTCTATGATGGGTTTTCAAAAAACCTGAGTGACCCCCAAGTGGAGATGCATGAAGTTCTTGAAGTATTTTTTTTTTAGAAGAGAATTTTGACATAGATATAATCTATCTTTGTACCATAATGCATTACCCTTCCATGTAAAATTTTCAATTGCATCTAGACCTTGTTGTAGATTATAAATTAATGCATGGTTAGTATTATCATTATCCCATTTTTACCTTACTTCCTTGAGCCAGTCTGCCTAGCAAATGGTCATGGCACATAACAATGCCTCAACTAGTTCATTATGCATGGATAGTGCATCAACCACCACATTTTATTTTCCTTTCTTGTAAACTATTTCAAAATCAAAACCTAACATTTTTTTCACCCATTTTTGTTTTTCTTGAAATGGCAACCATTGTTCTAAAAAACATTTAAGGCTATCATGGTTAGTCTTAACCTAAAAGTGACAACCCAATAGATAAGGTCTCTATTGTTTGAATGCATGTAGAATAGCCATCATTGATTTCTCATAGATGGGTTTGAGCCAATTTATAACCTTAAATTGTCAAATTTAAAATGCAATGGGCCTAACCTCTTGTATGAGTATTGCACCCATACCATATCCAAATGCATCACATTCAACCATAAAACTTTTAAAAAAAATTGGAGTAGCCAATATTTGGGTGGTACATAGAGTCATTTTCAGTTTGTTCAAATGCCTTAGTTTCTATATCAGTCCATTGGAAGGAGTCTTTATTAAACAAAGAAGTGAGTGGTGATTTAATACTACCATAGTGTTTTACAAACCTATGATAGTAACTAGTCAGCCCTAGAAATCCTCTTAGTTTCTTAAGTGTCTTGGGAATCTACCACTCTATAATCGCTTGGATTTTTTTGGGATCAAATTTTACTTCTTCATGTGATACAATATGACCTAAATATTTCACTTCCCAAACTCTAAAAGCACATTTGGATGGTTTAGCATATAGCTGATGTTACTCGATAACTAAGATTACTTGTTTCACATGTTATAAGTGGTTTTCCCAATTTTAGCTATAAATAAGGATATCATCAAAAAACACAAGTACAAAATTTCTCAAAATGGCCTAAAAACCATATTCATCAAACTCTAAAAGGTGGATGGTGCATTGGTGAGACCAAAAGGCATGTCCAAAAATTATTAATGGCCTTTTTGAGTACAAAAAGTTGTTTTAGGAATGTCCTCCTCATGAATCTAGACTTGATGATACCCAAAGTGAAGATCTAATTTGGTAAAATAAACAGTACCATATAATTCATCTAACAAATCATCAATTACAGGAATAGGAAGCTTATCTTTGATAATGAATTTGTTGAGATCTCTATAATTTGGGTACATCCTCCAAGTTTTATTCTTCTTTTGTACCATGACTATTGGGGAAGAATATTCACTTTGGCTATGATTAATGATTCCTACCTGCAACAGCTCTTGTACCATTTTTTCAATTTCACTATTCTGAGCATAAGGATATATATATGGTCTGATGTTGGTGGTGTACTTACATGAAGGAGTCTAATGGCATGATCATGGGTATGGCTAGGAGGAAGACCTTTTGGCATGGGGTCAAAAATAATTGAATGTTCATCCAATATTTGTTGTAAATCAAGATGGGTAGACTCATTAGTTTGTTGAACATCAATGGAAAATAAGTGTGCCACAAATCCTTTAGCATATTTTTTCAACACCTTGGTGATCTTATGTGAACTAACCACTTGTGGAGATTTAGATCTTAATCCTCGTATCTCTATTAGATTACCTTTAGAATGAAAGCACATGAATAGTTCTTGGAAATTAATCTCAATAGTACCCAATGTGGTGAGCTATTGAACTTCCAAAATAATGTCAGTCGTACCCATAGGAATAGAAAACATAGGATAATCTAGAAAATAGTCTCCCATTGCTAACTTAATATTTTAACATCTTCCAAAACAATTAAATCTACCACCATCTACAATCATAACTTGAAATTCTAGGGCTGGGTAGATGAAATAATTCAAATGAGTAGACAACTTATTGTTGATGAAATTATGTGTACTACCTAAGTCAATCAACATTATGACCTTATATTTCTTAATAAAACCTACCACCTTAAGAGTCTGAGTAAAATACCTATAAGGGCATGGCAAGAGATAGTAGGTTGAGAATCTACAACTTCATCTATGGGTCCTTAAAAACCCTGACCAGATACCTCCTCATCTTCTTCATCCTCATCATCCCATTTAATGTAAAATAAATTCTTTTTAGCACATTGATGACCTTTGCTCCATTTGTTGTCATAACCATAACACAACCCTTTGGCATGCTTCTCCTCAATTTATTATGGTGTCAATTTGGTAGGTTGAGGTAGTAATGGAGTTGGGAAGGTGTATTCTTGGCTAGTAATGAAAGGATGTTGTTTAATCATCTATTTTTATTCTACTAAGTTTTCCCTTGGTATAGCTTTGGATACAATTATGGGGTTAAAAATATGAAATTTTAATTGAATACTATCTTTTAGTCCACCCAAAAAAAGGTTAGTCAAATTTGCCTCAATGATGTCCTCCACACATAAAGATAGATTTTTAAATTGATGAATATAATCCTTCATTGTTCTTTTTTATCATAGTTTGGATAACTAGTTAAAGTAGTTTTCAAAAACATTATCTCAATAATAAGACATCAATTCATTAGAGAATATTGACCATGTAACAAGAGCACCAGTCTTCTTATTTTGAGCACACAACCAAAAATACCAAATGAATGAATCAGGTTCTAGATATAGAGATGCCACAACCACCTTTTGAGAGTTAGGAGTTTGGTGCAAATCAATTAGATTTTCAATTTGAGTGATCCAAGTGAGTAGATCCTTACCATCAAACTTGCATACATCCAATTTTGTAAATGTTAAATTCACCCCTATATTGGTGGTGTTAGTGTTGAGAGGAGAAAAATTAGAGGGCTTTTGATAGGACAATAAGATGAAATAGTAGTCAGTTGTGTCATGATCTGATGTAACTAATTGTTCACACCATTAAGTTCCCCTTGCATTGTTAATATTTGAGTTTGGACTTGCACATCCTTCTACATCAATCCATGTATATTTGAATTATCTTGAGAAAGCATATCAGAGGTTTCAGACTCCATGTCATCTCCTGAAGGAGTTTTAGGGGTTTCTTTCCCTTTCCCCTATCCACGAGTGTTAGGTTCAGCCATAAGAAGGCTTGATGGTGAACCTTATTTTGCCCTGTTGACCCAAAATTGACTATGGATTTTTTTATATATGTCAGCCTCAAATCAAAAATATCAAAGAATAAATCCAAACTATTTTTTCCAAGATTTCCAAAAATGTAAATAAATTTGAAATTTTTTGCAATTTGCAAGCTATAGAGAAAATTTATGAAAAAACCCAAAATAGAGATAACTCTTGAAAAATAGATCCAAATAAGCTTAAATTTTAATGGAAGCTTACTTGAATTATTTATAAAATCTATTAAAAAATTACAAATAAATTTATAACTTTTTTCTATATATAGCTAAATTTTAAGATCTAATATTTTTGACCTGATTATGGCCCAAATCGACGCTCTAATACCACTTGGAATGATATTAATTAAAAAAATAAGTAGAATAATAGAAATATAACATAATTATATATAAATCTAGAAGAAAATATGAATAATAGATAAGTCACTTTGAGGGGGCAACCTCTTAAATGCTTACAATAAGAAAGAATACTCCAATTTGATGATTAATAACTAACCCTACCTCCTATATATAGTCTAACAAGGCCATGTGCCACCCATGGTATGACCTAAAAAACTTAATAATGAATATATAGATTTAAAATAATATGTAAAATGGTTATGCAAGCCATAATTCAGCTACACATATCCATAAACATACCAATGGTTAAGGGTGTAGCAAATTTTAACCTACTATGTTAGTGGAGATATTTGGCATGGAGGTTGAGGAAGTCATAGAATAAAATGTCATGGTGTGTGAAGGAGGAATAATAGAAGGAAAATGTTGAGAGTAAAATAAAGTGTTTTCCTCAAATCCATAAGAGAAGGTAGGGGAGGGTGAAAGAGGTTCTTCTACCTAAGGACCGATCATAAGATTATAAATGGTTGAAGGGTATTTTACTCTATATTGAGGAAATTCATTTATAAATAAGAGAATCTAAGTTGTGCATTATAAATCATGGTCATATTCTAAGGAGAAAAAATTATTATTAACTAAGGATGAATGGGGAGGAGACCCATAATTGGTAATGCGAGTGGCAACATGGATATTACTTTCATCTAATGTAGGAGCCATAAGTTGTCTTAAAAAACCTATTAGGATTGGTAAGACTCATCATGTTTATCTGATTTAACTATATATTATCCTTAAATATTAAATTAATTATGAAGAAAATAGGCTAAAAAATTTATGGAAAAAAGAATCAATTTATAAGATATAGGATCGAATTAATTAACAGTTTCTGTAAAATAAAAAATAGAATAGAGAATAAAGGGACACACTCATACACGTTTATTATGTACTAATAGACAATAAATAGAACATGATAAATAGAGGATACAATTAGATAGATAAAATATGTACTACAATATAGTAAATATAATAGGTTTAAAAATATACATAGTCAGACAAGTTGACTATGTACTCTAGAGGGAGAAACTGAACAGGCTAATAAAGATACATAATCATATATGGCAATTGTGTATTGAAGGGAAGCAAGATGAATAGTATATAATAGAATGTGTTGACAAGGATGATAGTGATCTAAAAATATTAAAAAAATTCAAGATAATATCAAATTAAATGAAATGAAGCACACAAGCAATTGGATCAATGTGATTTATCTAATTGGAACACACAACACAAACATTGCACTAAATCTAGTTAATGCAATTTTTGAAATAAAAAATACAATGATAAAATATAAATAAATAACTTTAATGTAAATACTAAATAATAGGTCATTCCTAAATGTTTTTAATTTATAATAAAATTTAAAATTAAAGCGATAGAGAGTTGACTGAAAGAAGAAACTAGAAAGCAATCTATAGATAAATTTAGGTAGTTTAGGCTGAAATAAATTTGTATTGGTGATGTTATTGGCTTGGTGTTGGGTCCTACCCCCTCACTTCACAATATCACAGTGATAAGGGTGTTGGGTGCTTTCAAAATATATACCATCAACCATGTTTTATACTTGACTAGAAAACTAAGTAGGCTCCCCCCTTGGTGATGAAATCCAAGTAGGTAGACCTTGGGAAGAAAATGTTTAATGTTTTTTTATGTAAATTTATTTATAAGTGTGTTCAAAATTAAAAAAATTGGTGTGACTAAATTTATAAATTTAAAAACCACCTGATTATTCTATGTTTGTTACTCTAAGGATGCAAGCAACTAAAATGAAAAGTGAACTAATTACTAGCAAAAATATGTTAATTCCTTTGACTATGAAGAGTACAAAGTCAGTTCAAGAGATAATGTGTGTAAACATTACATAATAGAGTCATCAAAGTATCTATTATTATGCGGAAGCAAGATCTAGAAGAACATAGTTGAATAAGTTGACTATGTCTTCTAAATAGAAGACAGGTTACATAATTGTGTCGAGCTAGTCAACCTAGTTTGTTGTAGAGTTGTAGTTTTATAGAGTTAAAACTTGTGAAAAACAATATTATAAATGATGGAGTGATAAAGAAGTTAAAAATGAACCTTGGTGGTTTTAAATATTCTTAGTTTACAAAATTTTATGCTATGATGCTCAAGTGTTGATTTAAATATTCTATAAATAGGTTTGAGTGGGCTGATGTAGTTTATAAAACCTATATGTTGAAAAAGAATTTGTGAATAGATTTGACTAGCTCAACTATGTCTGAAAACTTGTATGTTGAAAAATAATAAATGTGAATAGAGTTGAATGGATCGTCTATGTATGAAATTTTTTAACTGAATAAGATGATTGTGTCAAACTAATTGATCCAATCCCCTGTATTTGGAGAAGACTAACACAAATAAAATAGATTCATTTTGGGGCAATTATGAGTTAAACCTACATATATACTATTAAAAATATACTGGTAGGTTTGATACAATACTAAAAAATATATATATAATATGATGATAAAATGAATGTGTGAAAGAAAACATACAAGGGTTTAATTCACATCAGGTTTACTAGAATGTATACAAAGGAAAATTTATCTAACCTATTAATAAATCCTAATTACACTTATATTTGATGATACATTATATATTTGGGGTCATGACTAAGATGGATCTATTAAACCTAACTAAAGGATATCTTATCACAATAACATCACTAGAGAGGGTTCCAAATCCTATAGTCAAGCAACACTATGCAATAACTTTAGCTAGGTCCTATGTTTTCATATTCACTAAGTATATGTAAATCAAATTAAACTTGAATCTAGTGCTCCCCAAATCTTGTGGCACAAATTAGGGGTAATAAACATAAAAATTAAACATGTATATAAGATATATACTCAAGTCAATGTATAGGAAATCCTAATGCATGGGAGAGAAGTACAAATGCTAATCTATCTAATTTAACAAAGGAGGAATAAAGTTATGAATACTTACCTTTGAATATGAACCCATCAAGCCTCAATCTCTCATTTGGCCAAGGTGATTTTCAAGATATTTTTATGGTATGTAAGGATAACAAGGATAAGTTATCTCTAGGCTACATAACTTCACTGTGCATCCAAAAGAATTTTCCACGAGACAAGATATGTATCTCCAAATAAAGTATTGAAACCCTAAGTTGTGTTCCTCAAGTATAATGGTGGATAATCATATGCATAATATAATATTATTCTTCTTCTCCTCCTAATAAATGACATAAATAGGTGAATATATAGTTGAATCTAACCCTAAACCTTTCCAAAAGTTTAACCAATAGGGTCAACCCAATTTGACTATGTATTATTATTTGATAAAAATAAGTTAGGTCCCAGTCTAGGTCACCCAAGGCTGACCTAAACCCATAAAATGCAAATAAAAATTTGAATATAGAGTTGGCCTAGGCCAACATTGTTTGATAAATGTTCAAAATGGCTTTAGACTAAGGTAGGGGATAAGTAAGGCAATCAATTGCTTAGAGGATTGTGTAAGAGAGGAGCCAAAGCTTAAGGAAGTGTATAAGATATGGTTATGTAGATATCAAGTGGTGGTATAGGGTACAACTATCTTGTGAAGAACCAATGGTCTGCCCACCCCTTTCTCGATGCACCAATTAAGGCATGCATTTAGATAAATTGAGACTCGACAAGTTATTGCAAGAGATAAAGCATCAGTAATTGATAGACTCTAAAAATATTGTGTATAAAGATACTACTAATCAATAATAGGTTGAGATATGAAAAAAAAGAAGAGATATGAATGGCATAGGATTTGGCAAAATCTAAAAGAGGTAATTTTAGGGTCCATCATGCAGTAAAAACCATGTCAAAGTACTATGAGATAATGCTTTCAATTATGTGTTGATGATGACAAAATATGAATTATCCACTACATCTTTCTTTGAATTTGGTATTTGAATCTATCTGTTGTACATATAGACTAGAATCAAGTTCAGGATGGTAATGGGATAGGGGAATGAGAGGGATTAACATAATTATGAAAATTCATGAAGAGGATATGATAAGACTTACCCCTATGTAGGGATCCTCATAGACAATGTTCAAGCAAATCAAGTATAAGAGTGCTTGAGATGCATAATATTCATGGGCTCATCTAGCTCTTGCTCATCTAGTGTAGCCAACCTATATGCTATATATCTATAGTTAGCCATAATAATGAATGGTCCTAGAAAATTATTACATTAATATTTTTATAATTTTATTTCAGCATAAGATCACCAAGTTCAAATTCTCTAGGCTTGATACACATATTATAGTTATGGCATAACTTATCCTTATATGCTTGAAGATTATTCAAGGAAGTAATCCATTTTTCATCAAGTGGTTATAGTTCTTGTAATCGAGTTACTCTATATTCCTCATCATTAATGATATCCTATAATGAAATATGAAAGGAAGTCAACTTTATCTCATTAGGGAGAATAGCTTCAGTGCCATAAACTAAGGAATATGGTGTGGGTCTTGTTGGGGTTTGGGTATTGGTATGTTAGGTGTAAAAGGTAGAATTGTAAGTGTCAATCATGACCAACAATATTAATAATATTTTTAATGATTTAGACCAAGGTTGTATTATATGCCTTAGATTAGCCATTCATTTGGGGAAAATAAGGAGTAGAAAACCATATTTGATATGGTACTTGACACAGAGGGCTTTGACAACTTTATTTTTAAATGATCTACCATTGTCAAAAATGATGTCAAAAGGAATGCCAAAGCAACAAATAAGGTGGTTTAAAATGATTTTGAAAATTTTCTTTTTGGTTATGTAAGTGAAAGCAATGGCTTCAACCCACTTAGTAAAATACTCGATCATAGTAAGGATATATTTATGTCCATCTAAAGAAGTAGGATTTATTTTTCCTATGAGATTGAGTCCCCATGTGAAAAAAATCTAAGGAATAGTAATCGGCTCCAGTGCTCAGACTAGAGCATGAATAAGATTGACATGTTTCTAACACAACACACACTTATTAACATAAGCACATGCATCTACTTCCATAGTGGCCCAATAATACCATGTATGCATGAGTTTTTTAGCAAGGACCATTCCATTGATCTGGGTCCCATAAATCCTTTCATGCATTTCTTTAATCATTAATCCAAATTTTACCAAAGATAAACAATGAATTAGAGTTCCATTATATCCTATGTGATAGAGTATAACATCAAGTAAGGTATAATCAGAGGCATTGTGAATAAAGGTTATTAAGAAGATTGTGGCCATGGAGATAGCCATATAAGTCATGGTACCAAGGTTAGCTAGGAACAGTAATAACACATACCATTTTGTATATTGAATATTCATGAACTAATATTAGAATATGTTCAATAAGGAACTTATTAGCCATAACATGATCAGTGATTGCTATCAATGAGTCAATTTTTTCTATTATGTCTATAATCTTGATTGGCCCTTGGTATATGCTCAAATTAGATATGTTCAAAGTTTTGATTGAGATTATCCATCATGTTTTTGTAAGGTATAAGCTTATCATCTTTGGTTTAGTATTTCTCTATCACCTAGTTAATAATCAATTGAGAATCCTTATGAATGTGAACTTTACTAATATTCCACTATACTTTTAGGTGAAACCCTAAAATGAGTGTTTCATACTCTGTGATATTGTTGATACAAGTGAAACCAATGTGTAAGGCTTTGGGAATAAGATCCCTTTAAGTGTTAAAAACATAATTTCAGCTCCAGATCCATGAGAGTGTAAGGACCATCAAAGTAAAGTTCCAATGTTATAATTTAGAAGAGGTTTCATTTAGAATCAAATGGACTCATCAAGGAAATTGAAAGTGAAGAGCTTGAAATTTGATAAGGGTTCTTCAAAAAATTGATCTGTAAGTACTTTCCCCTTAATTTATTTTTGATGAACATATTCAATCTCAAAATCACTCAAGAGCATGACCCATTTTGGCCATATGGCCATTCAAATCTACCTTGAAAAGTAAATATTTGAGTGGATGAACTTTGACAATAATAATGGTTTTATTTTTGAGCATGTAATATTACAACTTATAGGCTATAAATACCATTGCTAATTAGGGATTTTCAATTAGTGTCTAGTTTTTTCATAGGTAACCAATGTTCTAATCAAATAATATACTATTCATTCTTTCCTTGATCATTATGTTGGGCAAGGAATACCCTCAAGGCATGTTCTATGGAGAAAATATAGAGGAGTAATGGCTTTCAAAGTTTTGGTGGAGATAACATAGGTGGATTTACCAAATATTATTTCAAATGTTTTTTGATAGTCACCACTCCATGAAAAAGGTGGTTCCCTTCTTCAAAAGGTGAGTGAAAAGATGGCATATATCTACCAATTATGAAATGAAGCATTGAATAGATTGAATTTTTCCCTATAAACTATGGAGTTGTTTTAGATTATAAGGAGGCATTTATATAAAATATTTAATCTTAGTTGGATCACCTTCGATGCCCCTATGAGAGACAATGAAGATTAAAAAATTTACCATAAGTGATGCCAAATATGCATTTATGAGAATTAAGATGCACCTTATATTTATGAAACCTTTTAAAGATACTTTGTAACACTTTTGGATGGTCTTACCTAGTCTTGCATTTACCCAAATTATCATCCACATAGTCTATTACAATATCATACATCATGTCATGGAAGATGATAGTCATGGAAAGTTGGTAAGTAGCGCCGATATTCTTGAGGTGAAATAGAATCATTTGATAATAGAAATTACCCCATAGAGTTGTGAATGTTTTTTTATCATGGTATTTAGGTGTTATTTTTATCTAATTATATCTTTGGAATCTATCCATGAGAGAACATCTCATATCCCATTATGTAATCTACAATCATATCAATATTTGGCTAAGGAAAATCATCCTTTAGGCATGTTTTATTAACATCTCTAAAATATTTACATATGCAAATTACTTAGGACTTCTTGTTGACTAGTATGATGTTTGATATCCATTTTAAACAGTCTATGGGAAAAAGACATCCTACTTCTAATAATTTTTCTAATTCTCTTTTTACTAGTATGGTAATGTGTGGCTACATTTTATTGAGCTTCTATTTTATTAGCTTGGTATCTGGATGTACAACAAAGTGATGTACAACTAAATAAGGATCCAAGTAAGGAATATCTAAATATGATTAGGAAAAAATATCAATTAACTCCTAAATGAGGATAGTAATAATCTCACATTCCTCTTTAATGAGGGATGTTCCTAGTTTAATCCATTCAGGATCATTTGGTGTTTCAATGTTTACTTTTGTGGCATCTTCCACAAGTAGTGTAGAACCACCTTCTAGAATAGTTGAAAATGAGGTGAACTGATCTTCTTCATCATCTTTTGTCTCAATTGGATCATCAAGCTCACCCATTTATGAAGAGTTTGAGTCACCAAAGGATGGTAAAGGCCACTCAACAAAGGCATGCAATAAATATTGAACTAATTGTTTGAATACTTTCTGATCTTATGAACTAATTTTTAAATAACATGAATTGTTAGGACTGGAGGCACCTTGGGATTCATTTTAAATAGGATGAACATCCCCATCCAATGGACCTTGAGAAAATTTAAACATGGGAATCATCTTTTTCTTTACTATTTTCCTAGTCTAAAAGCACCTCAAAGAGGTTTTCACTTTGGGGCCTCAATGTTTCATTTCCAATTTTTTTATTTTTCTTTATGATGAAGAAAGTTCACCTGATCTATAAAATAGGTGATAAGGTCCAATTTAATAATAAATCATTATTTATTATCACCAATCATAAAACCATCTCTGAGGACTATGAATTCATAAATTTCCTCATCGTTTAGGAAATCATCCAATGGTATATGTGTATCTTATTGGTCTTAGTCAATTAATTAGGGGTGATGGATAAAAAGAGGGTAATTAGAGGTAATATAGATAATGGTATAAATAGTATTGGTATTAAAAAGGTTGGTATTGGCTAACTCATTATAGATGTTATAATAGGACTCTACGTTATTTTTAGCATCTTCATCATTAGATAGTAAATCAATATCACTCTCAAGACCTGAGGGATCACCCATATGAGATTTGTCTTTAATACTTTGAGTTCCTTTATGTTTGGTAGAATATATTAACTCAATAAGACCTCATTTATTTGCCCCCAGTTCTTTTCCTTCATAAGTTTGATTATTCATTATTTTGCTTGGAATAGGATACTTTTTACTTTTGTAGCAAGTAGCAAAGTCATCATTATACAACCATCATTCATCCTCACTTTTCATCTATTCTAGGTATTGTATAGTATTTATAACAAAATCAATAGGTATATTATAGTGAGGGCCATCATTCTTATGCCATTCCATTCTCACACTCCACTTTGGGCTGACCATATGATTTAGGTGTTTTAGGTAATTTGGCTATATGAAAAGCATTGCCAATTTGGTATTCACCATGTCCTTTGTCTATAATAATAAAATGAGAAGATATATAAGGAGGTCATTGTTGGTTGAATATTTTGTCTATCAGTGTACTGGTAAACAAAATAGGTCTGATCAACCAAAGTAGGAAGATTAGTCATCCAAATGTGTAAGTTTATCACATCAGAAGGAGACTGCTCTCTCCTCTCATCAAGGGGAGGTTCCTTGTGGATATGTTATGTATATGTATAAATATAAAATAGTAATCAAGGATGGGACAAGCCATCCATCTCTCTTTATTTAGAGATGATGTGTACAAAACAAAGGAAAAACTCAAGGGAAATGATAGACAACACTCCTCTTCTTTCAAAAGAACTATTCAGCCAACCACAAGAATACTCCTAGAAATAAAAGTAGAATGTAACTAAGGGTATGGTAACCAGAAAATTGAGACACAACACAAAGTCTCTATCTAAAATGCTCAAGAGTAATATACGAAGGACAATGAGAGCACAAAGTCTTCTCAAAGTCCTTTACACAACAATGAAAATAAAACACACTGAAGGCAGCTATGGGAGCACAAAGTCTCTCCACAGTTGATTCTTCAGGACACCTTCCTGACTAATTTTACTAATCTTGCTTGTTAAATTAATGGAATAGAAAATATATCAAGGAAAAAGACATAAGAATAGTTTCCTCAACAATAAAGATATCACAGCACAAAGTCTAAAAAAAATTCCTTGCTTTCTTATTCCAGTAACAAAATATGATCAACAGACTGAGCACAAAGTCTCAATGATGTCTATCAATTTGGGTAGAGTTTCATTCAGATTGTCAAAAAAGAGATATATTTACAAAGAAGGAGAGTCCCTTATATAACCACTTCAAGAAGGACTCAGGAATAGTAATACATCATGATGCATTGGGAATTGTTAAGAAGACAGGCTGGAACTTTGGGGCATTTTACCCATTTGATCTTCTCAATGTAGATAAACAAGCCATGTAATTGAAAGATTGCAACTTTCAATGTCTACATGGCATTTTGATCTTGTCTTCATCGTTCCTCCTTTTCTAGTTAATTGAATTGAGTCCTGGATTCATTCGTTATTCTATCTTTCCTCACTTTCTGCTCATTTTGATCTTGAATTATGGGAATGCATTTGGGTCTATAAATCCAAAGGATCAATGGCTATTTCATGGTCTTTAAAATTGATGTTTACATGCCCATCAATGTGCTCTCAATGGCTAGTTCACTATCTTGAATTTGACGTCTTCAAGCATGTCACCCCTTGGTTCTCTTTTAGATTTTGGCTTTGCCCTTTCAGGTCTTAGGAAATGATCCTTGAATGGGTCAGAAAGAGCCCTTTACTTTGGCCGCTGAGAGTCCCCTGCAAAGGCACCTGCCCTTCGGGGTCCTTCGACAGCCCTTTGCCTTGGTAGTTCTCACAGACAAATCCTCGGGTTTTCTATTTGAATCTCTCACAAACTATCCTTTAGGAAAATTCTTGGGTGTTTCTCCCATGGGTAATTTTCGCAGACATTTGTTCCATGGAAAATTCCCACAGACAATTTGCCCGGCGAAAATTCTTTTGGACAAAAGTCTATGGAAATTTGTTTCGTGCAGTCTTTGACTGGTCTTCAGATTTCTTACACCCACAGCCACTTAGAATTCTTTCAGACTTTTTGTTTGAATGATTTCCTTGGGATAAAAGTCTGAAATAATTAAGTGTTAGCCAATTTTTAAATGCCTTAAACAAATCCGAAAGAATTACCTTTGGGCTTCTTTGAAAAATGACCCTTTCGAAGGGTGCTTTTATTGATTAAGTGTCTTCCACAAGGGCACTTTCCTTCGATAATTCTCTTTCTGCATTGAACCGTCCCTTTGAAATTTGATGTTGAACCAATCGATTGAACCAAAAAAATTTCAAGCTAATAGTTCAATTGGATGAAACAAGCCGATGAATTAAGCATTGAACCAAACATTATGAACTTGCCTTTAAACCAATAGTTGAACCATTTTGTTGAACCTGTCAGTTAAACCAAGGCTTTGAACCAAGTTTTGGTTCAAGCCAATGGTTCAATTGAATGAACTGACTAAATGAACCAAGCGGATGAACCGATTGAATGAACCTGTTGTTGAACCTATTCGTTGAACCAAGTTTTGGTTCAACAATTCAAACAAAGCTTTGAAAAATGTATTTGAACCTACTGTTGAACCTTGAGACATTGAACCATTAGATGAATTGAATGAATGAACCAACTGAGTGAAATAAAGAGTTGAACCACTTGGTTGAACTGAGCCATTGAATTGTTCCTTTGGTTGAACCTGCCATTGAACCTTGAACTCATTGAACCTTTGAACCAAAGTGGTTCAATGGTTCAAGTCACCTTGATTTGGCCAAGTGTCTTAAAGATGATGAACCAATTGAAGCGATTGAACTTTGAACCTTGATGAAGCGCTTAAATCTTGCCAAAGATGTTGAACTTGTTGAACCTTGAACCCGTTGAACCTTTGAACCAAAGTGGTTCAATGGTTCAACAGTTCAGTGGTTCAAGTCTCTTTTTTTCACTCAGATGCTTGTCGATGGAGATTTTTGATTAAACTAAAGCTCTGAACCAATCCAAAAAAATGACTAAGTGTTTGAAAACTGATTTTTTTGACTGAAACTACCTATAGAAGCCTTTGAACCAACAATTGAACCTGCCTGTAGAGTCTGTAGAAACAAAGTCCATAGAAATCAACATGTAAAACCCATTAAAATTGAACTGTAGAGTTCATAGATTTTTTGAGAAGCTTGGAAAATGAGGAATTTGAATGTCTAGGAAAATTTTTGGAAATGGAAGAGACAATTTTTGGTTTTTAAGACCAAAATAGTTCAAATATTGTCCCAAAAAATGACTGCTACTTTTGGGGGACAACAGTCATGAAGACAAAGTAGATGAAAGATTACTTGGATCTATATAATTTGATTCAAAAGATTATTCCACCTATTTTTCCTTTTTAGGGACATGATCTAGGCCCAAAGGATAATTTTAACTTTCATACTCGACTTCAAGATGTTTACAATATTGGTACGGATGAAAATAACAAGGCATGGTGACCTGCAAACCTAGATTATAGAATTTGATGCACTAATTTAGACTAAAAGGTGTTACATGTACTTCATGTATCCAAGTTTACTTAAGGATGAACTTGTATGACAAATCTAGATAAAGGACATGGCAAAGGGTATCATGGGTTAGAGTTTAAATGATAACAGGAAAGCAAATGATGTCATGTGATTCTATCTCCTCAAGATAAATGTCACTTTGGACCTTGGATTGGCTTAAAATCTCATTCAATATGTATTTTTAGACATTTTAAGTATGTAAAATATCTAGGATAGAATTTTGTGTTAGTGTCTTTTATAGTTAATCCATAATGTCATATAAATTATCATTAGTAGAAGCAGACAGTTTATATTTTTGAGGTAGAGGGACTTGAATTTAATTATTATAGTAAGAAGGTGAATGAACTTAGAATGTTGATTTATTATTTTACAATCCTAATTTGGTAGGTGGTTACTATAATCAAAAGGGGAATTATGGCCTAAAATGGTAACTCTTAGTTATTGGCTAGTATTAATTCCATTTTAAACCAAATGAAGATTACCATTATATAAGGAGGAGGTCCTAAAATGGATAGTGGTAGATGTTAGGTATTGATGATTTTTGGCTTAGGATTGATTTTGATAGTGTCTATATGTTTACTAGTAATGCGACCTATAACATTATTGTAATCTTAGGGGAAATTATTATACCTGACTTGGTTAGAATACATGTCTTGACCTTGATTCTGATTAGTTTTTTGGTGTCCTAACTTTGATTCTAATTGTTGGGAGGCATATTCTAATTTGGATTGTTGGATTGATGCTAATTTTAATTCTGATTATTATAATTGTGTTATAGAAAATGGTTTTGATAAATACCCAAATTTTGGTTAAACATCAAAGAAGCATTATCCAAACATATTTCACTATTTTTTATTAAATATTAGATGAAGTGGTGAAGTTGCACACATCTATGAATTTAATAACCTTTAACCTGATGATAATCATAGAACTCATGTTCCTTTTACCAGTTAGGTATAGGTTTCCCTTTTGTAAATGGATTAAAAACTAGCCAAATGATCATGTTAACTACAACCAACTTATGGAAAAATACCTCAATATATTCACCAAGATCATTGAAAACTATGTTTTGGTATTGTCATTTTATTGGAGGTGGTTGTTACAAAGTAAGTGGTTTAGTAGGTTTGGTTTCTTGATTAGGCAGTGGTTGTATCACTTTCATGACTAGATTTTATTACCCCATCACATAAAACATTTTTGTTTTTATTCAATAACTTATACTTTTCAAATATACTTTCTTGAGCTTGTGCTAGAGCTAGCATCTGCACCTTGTTCTGAATTTGCTTTTGAGAATAAAATTTGATCACCCCTTTATCAATGAGATCTTTCTCAATTTGTATTCCTTTAAATATGATCTCTTAAAATGTGTTTTCACAATGAATTATAAGATTATAATTTATGTCTAGTTGTAAATTGGTAGTAAATACCGCAACCACTTATTAATCAATGAGATTACATGGGAATCAGGTGGCCAATGTGCTTCACCATTGAAAGTAACTAACAAAATTCTCTCCTCCTCTTTGTTTATAATGACACAATTCAACCATATTTACCTCATGTTCTATGTTATAGGAAAAGTGTTGCACAAACTTTTCCTATAAATTGTCAAAGTTATAAACAAAATTTTTTGGGTAGATGGAGAAACCACTCCAAATCTTGCCCAACCAAACTATGGGGAAATAATCAAAGCAAGTACATGATATTATATGAAACCTCTTTACAAGAAATTAATAATTTTTTCAAGTGTTAATTTGGATCACCCTTCCCTTTGTATTTGTTGAATTTGGGAATCTCCAAATGGTGTAGTGATGGGATTTGAAGATAACTCATATCAAAGGGATAAGAGCATATATCATCCAACTTCAACTACTTACTTTGATTTCCTTCTTAGATGGTGAAACTACATCTCTTACCTCTTTCAATTCCTAAAACATGGGGATGAATTGAGATGGAGTGAGCACATGTTGTTGGGTATTCAAAGGTGGATTGCCTTCACCTAGATAAAGTGGTTGTATGGGGTATTGGGAAATTTGTACCTGATTGGTTCTACCAAGAATGTTCACCCATTTATTGTGGTTATATTGTTGATAAGGCATTTTTTTTTAGTAAGGCACTTGTTACTAAGTGTGACATTAATTTGGAGGGAACTATGGTAGAAATGGAGGAATGGTTTATTGGGTATTGAATGAGACTTTTTGGGTACAAAAATGAACCTACTATTGATTCCTATTAATTTTTTTTACAAAAATAGATTGTTATTAGTTGGGTGGAATACATTGTTGGATTGAAGAGGCATATTATTGACTAGAAGTGACATGTAGTTGACTAATAAGAACACATTATTGATTAGGAAATGTTTGTTGAGTATTGGTTACCACTTATTGTGGTAGCAAACTAGTCACCACTTGCTAAAGTAGGGGATTGGTCATCATTTGTTGAGGTGGAGGATTGATCACCACCTATTATTTTGGCTCAAGCGTTTTTGTAACATGTTATGCAATGTGTAAAGTAATATTGGAAGAAAGGACATGTTGTGAAGTGGGAAGAATGTTTTGTTATATGTTGGATGACATTTGATGCAGATTGGAATGTGTTAATTGAGAATTATCAATTGTGTGTTGGGAATAATCATTTGAGGGATTTGGATCAAAATTGGCCAATAGATTACTTTTGAATATAGGCATGTTAAATAAATTTGAGACTAATGTGTTACTAGTAAATGGATCACTATTGGGTGTAGAATGGATTAATAAATTAGGTGGATGTTTAGTTGATGAATTTATCTCTATTAGCAGTGGTTTATGGATATCCAAGGTAGTTAGGGAGTTAGCTAAAGTAGCCAAACCTGACTAGCTTATTATATTTGGGAGGTAATGAATTGGATTTGTGAGGTAGGGTCAATTATTTGACCTTTTACTTTTATAGACACCACAAGGGCTTGGTTATAAGTTGGTACAAGGGTATGACTTTGGATAGAAGTGGCTTGATTATATGGTAAATCAAGGTATGTTTCTTTAGTAGCTCTAACTAGATAGTGTAAATTATCCATTGGAATTCTAGCAGGAAAAATAGCACCAAGTTCTAACCACCTTATAAGGATTTCATAGTTGTTATCAAAGAGGTATCATGTAAATTAGTCTTGTCCATATTATTTTATAGATAACACATTTGTAAGGTATTGTTGATTTTATTCAAGGTTGGCACTAAATGTTACACTTGGGAGGTACTATTAACTTCATCCAAGTTCAACATTAGACAACATGTTAGTTAGGTATTGTTTCTATTTTACCTTGTCGGTATTGGATGTTATACTTGTGAGGTATTTTTGATTTACCTCTTCTTTGACATAATGGTCATACCTGTATGGATTTTAAATTACCTCCTCATTGAAAAAGGGGTTATAAATAACTCCACTGATAGTATACTTCATCATGTTTGGGTTTAAGATCTTTACCTTGGAATAAGTTTGAACATTTTAAAGTTGTTTGGATTCATAATGTGGTTTTGATTAGAATAAGATAGAATATTTAAAAGTAACATACTTTAGTCACATCAAATTAATGTCAAATGAGGAATGGTTTAATTAAAGGTGTGTCAATGTAAGTGGTTTAGCAAGATATCAAGGTGTGTCTTATAAAGGTTGAAAATGTTCAATATTTAGATTTCAAACTTGTTTGAACTTGTACTTGACCTTGAACTAGGATTATTGAATGTATAAAATAAACTTGATTGTTTAGGAACTTTTGAACTTGGAATGTTTGTGATAGAATGTTTGATTAAATTACAAATATTTTGAGCTTAGGTTTCAAACAAGTGTGCTATGAAACATTGTCTTGGTTTAAAGTTGCACAAACTTTGGATCAAAGTTATATCTAGAAAATATTTGGTTATAATTGATATAAGTATTGAATTTCTAAAAATAAGAGTTTGAATTTTGACTTTGGAACTATAAAATTGACTGTGTTTGACTTTGGAATTGGAACTAGAATAGAATTCAAATTAGGTTTGGAACTAAATGGATGGCATAAATTAAATGGTTGGATAAGAAATTAGACCTTTTTTTCAAAATTTATTTTAACTTGGAAATTGGAATTTTCTTAAGATTAGAACTTGGTTCATATTGGACAACCTAACAGCATGGTTTAGATAAAATGGTATGTATTTGGACAAGGTTGGAAAATACATCTAGAACGAGTAATTTTTGGCTTGGAATATGGATAGAGTAATGCCTCTTTATGTAGGTATGGTATGACAATGCTTTAGACTTGTTATTTGCACTTGACTTGTTGGATTTGGTTTTGAATACAAATAGGTTTTAAACATAACAATCAAGCATCAAAACACAAGTATCACAAGGTTATTTTAATAATTGATGTAGGTTTACATCACATCAACTAAACCTTAAATATACTTAATTTTGAGAGTAAAATATTAAATATTAATCCAATTAATTAAATTTAATGATGGTGGTCTGTACTCCCACCCTCTCTCAAAATTTCATACATGATAGGTAATATTTGGGGGATGTTGCCTTTGTAACCTTGCATTAGTGAAGGTTTTATGATAAAATAGGTTCCTATGAAGAAATATAAAATTGGGCTATTCATGGGAGGGTCTATCCTCTTCATTACCATTTATTTCATTGGATTTTAATGAAGTGATACTAGATATTTTGGAATACTTAAATTTTTATTTGGCTTACAAGATGTTCCCTGAAGGACAAAAAATCCATTGAAGAAGAGATCCAGGCATCAATGTTTTCATATAATGATACATACCCTATCAAGGAGACCATAGATTCCTTGATGGTGATGTTTAATGTCTTAGAATTGGGAGTTAACCTATTATATTCATGAAATATTTTATGGGGAATTCCATAAGGGTTTAATGACACCTATCAATAATTTATATCCCACTTCAGATTTATGGGATTGGTATGAATGTTGGGAGATGAAATCCCAATCACCACACCCTAAAGATGTATGATAATGAAATGACACCCAAATCACATAGCCTAAAAGAAAAATAAATGTATTGTTGTTCTGATTCATAGAAATCCCACTAAGGGCAAACAAATAACATAATAGGTAAATCTCTCAAAATAAAATAAGTGGTCACCTTCACATTTTTGTGCCACCCTACCAAGGGGAGAGTATATGTGTGAATTAACTAAAAAATAACATAATAAAAAAGCAAATGAAACAAGTGTGAGAAAGGAAATGACTTAGAAACAAATAATTTTTAAACCCAAATTGAAATTGTGAATTCTTTTTAAGTCTAAATTGAAATGTTTACAAAAGAAAAACACATTTTATTTTTAAGTCTAAATCCACTCTTTTGGCCAAGATCTTACAATAAAAGTGGTTATAAGTATTGCAATGAATTTTAGATTAGAAAAAGAATTTGAAAGTGATTTTATTTAAATATTGAAAAAAAATCAACATAGGGCAAAACCATCATTTGTCAAGGTAAAACTGTAGATTCTTGAAAACATAGACCAGAGAAAGAAATTGGAAAAACTATTGATTAATAGGTAAAAATTATTGATACATAGGTTAAAACCACTGATATGTAGGGTAAAACTGCCTTAATGTAGAGTGAAATTATCAAAAAATACTACAAAATTGCCAAAATGCATGAATAGATAAAAAAGTTACCCGACATGAAGTCACTAGTTTCAAGTGGGATTTTACCAAATAGTAGGTCAAAACTATAGATTTCCTAAATGAAATTATTGATTATGATAGTGTATATAATGATAAATAAATATAAACTCAAATATGAAACCATCGAAATACAAGGCAACCCCACCAATTATGGGGGTGAAACCACTAATAGAAAGGATGAAACTATCAATTCCACTTGAGATGGACTTTTACTATTTTTTTAAGAAAACAAAGTTAATTAAAATAAATATTAGGTCAATTCCTATAATTGGAAGAATTAATAAGACCTAAAAGAGTTCGTGGGGTATATAGGGCCCCATTGGGTGGGCCATCATGTAGATTAAGAATTCAAAGAGGGTTAGTTCATTGTTAGTGAATAAACCAAAAATAATTGCATGAACTTAACATTCTAAGCCTATCCATTAGGATTGAGAAAGGTCAAACAAGAGGTGAATCAAGTAGAAAGTAAACAAACATGTTATACCTTCCTTGGAGACTCATTTACTTGTCAGTTCAAAGAGGTTTGTGCTCAAATTGTAGACTAAAGATCTTTGGCAATGTCAATTCCACATGTGGGTAGAATTTATCCTTGTCTATACTTGAGTTGGTTTGTCAATGGCATAAAAATTGTGAATTTGTAATGTGATTTTTGGATCATAATTTTAGTTCAAGATATTTCATGAAATGAGAGGGATGAGGCTTGTATTTATAGATTTCCTATATCATTGTGAACATTCATCTCATCTCAAGATGGAGGGTTGAGAATCAATCCTCACCCTCATCAATATGGGAGGATGGAAATGTAAGAAACTCCATTAATGGAAGCTTAAAGCATGTAAGAGGGGTTTAAGAAATTGTCTTGAGTTTTTAAGTGAGGTGTAATAAATGTCATAACCCTTTCTTGTTTGCACACTTTTCCTAATGATGTCATCCATTTTTAAGGAAATATTCCAATTTTGAATTTAGGAAAATAGGATAATTCTAAAATCTATGGAATTCCCTATTATGGTAATATTATGCTTGATTGAGTATGATTAATCAATAATTCAAATAATGTGGCACTTGAAATGTTCTTTTGTCAATCAAATATTCATTTAATTGTCTTGTGATAATATTTGCAAAGAGTTGATTCAATTCAAGATGCTTATGTCAAACTTGGTGTTTTAATATGGTGTATTGCCCCAATCAGGGACATGTTATTGCAATTTCAAATTAAATTGGTAATTTTATATGTGATTTAGATCAAATAATGTTTTTTGGTTAAATTCATGGATTATTGCATAAAATCATTATGATTGCAGTTTAGACACATAAATGAATAAAATGAAGTGTCTATATTATGTTGCAAAGGGATTTTGCATCAAGGGCCAAGGGATAACTAATCCCATAAAGTTTGGGATATGTTTATGCTAGAGGAGTTTGAGAATTCTCCAAGATAGTTGAAGTAAGGAAAACTTAAAAAAATAAAGAGCCCAAGGATTAGCTCAACAAAAACAACCCATGAAAATTAATGGCATCATTTATTTTATGAATGAGATAACACATTATCACTCCATGGCCATGTAAGTGATTTTAAATTAGAAATAGGAAGGAAACAAAAATTCAATAATGGGTAAAGAGTCAAATAGGTATGAAAAGAATCTCCAAAGAGAGGTTAACATCCCAAAGGAGGAGATAACACACTACCACTTGATCATGTTTCAATAAAAGGAGTATAAGAAGGCATGGAAAGAAAAAATATGTCATTGTTTACTTGAAATTTAATAAAAGTGGCCATGTAGCATAAAAAATTTGGTATACATATCCATGTTTCTATTAAAAATGAATAACTATTGTGTGGCCATGTATTGGAAGAGGAAATTCATCCAATAGAATCCCATGTCCTTCAAGAGGAAGGATGCAAGTTGTAAAGACCACTCTATATCAAAATGTGGAGATGGAAAAGAAGGCATGTTCCCCAAGAAAGTGGAAAATAATAATTGCATTCATTGCAACATGAGTGGACATTGGCATGAAAAATATTGGAAGCTTCATTTATGACTTCACTCAAAGAATTGTAAGGATAATTCTAAGAAGCAAGAGGCATCTACAGTCAAGAGGGAAGCTATTAAGGCACATACAAATCAAGAGGTATCAAGTCAATAAGCTTATAAATCATTGAAAAATTAGAAAATGAATAAACCCACCTATCAAAAGAAGAATCCATGAAGCAGGAACAACCCATTGAGGAACACCCATCACTATTTCCAAAAGGTAAACATGGTAAGAGATCAGTCCTTAGAAGAACAATACTCAAATTTTGATTTTCATCTCATTAAAGAGTTATCCAAGATAGAAACCATCAAGAGGGAACAACTTTTAGATTATTCTTCATCACCATTTCAAGTGGATAATAGGTAGCATTTATTATTGGTTTCATGGATAGAGTATTTTCATACCTAATATTTTGTTTAACATGCATGGATTAGCATCTCTAAATTTCTTATTGTGTTCCAATGTTGAAAAAAGAAAGCTAACCTCTTTTGTATGAGAAAGTATGGAGGAATTCCACTCACTAAGAATGGGTATGGAGTATTCATATTATTAGTTTTAGAAGCACATGCATGAGAAGTTGATTGCATCAAAAGAGTTTGTATCAATTTTAGCATTCTCATGTTCATGTTGATTGGCAAGTTGACATGTTTACCCTCCCAAGTTCTTGTAGCATGTGAAAAAATAGGTAAAAGAGATACTCTATGTTGAGAGAAATCTCAAGCATGTTTTTAAGGCCAAGATATGACAAAGGTAACATGGTTTTCTTTTCCTCTCCATGTAAATTCAGAATTACATCATGTGTAGCATGTCTAGATGATTATTGATGTTGTAGCATGCATTTGATAATTCACATGATTGCATCATGGAGGTATAGGTTGTTTTTGATAAATGAAAACTATTATAGCATTCCTACATTGGTTTTGGTATGCTTGAGATAATTGTACCGTGTTCTTAATATGCATATGAAATAAGGTTATAGTAGGCTCTCCAAAATAGGGTTTTGTATGACAACAATTGGTATGGCATGTTTTTGGAATATTATAGTATGCTCATGAGCCCAAGGTTTCTTATATGAATGGAGAATAAGTGGAATGACATTCAGTCATTAGTAGAGGATGAAAAGTGTGTCCATGGTGAGTATCAATCCACAAGAAGACTGTTGGTTGTGATGGATGTATGTTTTGGCATCCATTTTTATCTTTTATTTGCATTCAATGTATATTGAATTTATTTTTATGCAAAATTTTAGTTTCAATATATGGGAAACTTTATACATGGAATTTTATGTTTCCAATCCAAGCATGTTACATTTTTGAATTGTAAGACCCAAGATAAGGGCAATTTATTAGTGTGGTGACTTATTATAACACCACCTACATAATGCAATATGTTTTTTTCACTTGTTGAAATCATTCAGAGTAACAAATAGGATGTTGTATAAGCATCTCCTTATGTAGAGCTTCACCATAGCCTATAAGTATGTGTATAAAAATAAAGGGGTTAAGATGAATATCCAAAGGAAGACCTAAACACCAAATATTTCAAGAAGTTCAAATGGAAAAGAGTAGAAGGATTCATGAACTCTTTGTCAACCTAGGTTTTCAAGTTTGATATTTGGGCAGTCACTCTCCAATAAATAGGAACAAGGTACAGTCGATTAAGATGACAAAATTGGTCTTCCACTTGAAAACATAAAATCAAAATCCTATTTTATTTTAAAACATATTTCATGGGACCAAAAACATTTAAATTTGGGATGTGTGATCAAAAATTTGGATCAAGTAGATCATTCAATTAAATCGGTAAGATAATCGATTGTCAAATAGGGTATTCATGACATGATAATTCATGGAAAAGAGATACTTTATATTGTGTGGGCTTAGAAAGCATATGGTTAACATCAAAAGTACCTTTAGAGTACATATTTAGATTAATTAGGAAAATTATATAATTTTAAAAAGATGTATGTGATTATAAGTTTGTATGCAAATGTTATGTCCTCTCAAAGTTAGAGGAATTTTTAGGGTTAGAAATCTATATATAGTTGTGATTTCACAACTGCCTTGAAATTTTTCAAACTACTATGAATATTTTTAAATAATTACTAGTAATTTCACAACTACCATAATGGTTTTGCATTGCATATAATAACAACTTTTGAAGCATGAGAATTTGAAAGGACATGGAGGCATTTTGGATTCAAATTTCAACTCTTGAGCTTCATGTTCAAGCATAAAGGATGTTTTTGTATATGTATATGTGCCTTTAGAGTTCATATAAGGCCATTCTCACACATGCATATATGGGATTATTGCAATACAGGAAGAATATTTAGACTCTCATATAGTCCATCTTGGACTATAACAACTCTATATTTTGTTCTTAGAGAGTTTTTATCCTCTCAAACTCTCTTTTTCTTCCTATTTTTGGGAACCTTCTTTTTCTTGGATATCTCACTCTCTAACTCCTCCATATTTCACTAGAGCTTCCCTTATTTTTAGGCATTTCTATTTATATTTAATGATCTCATAAAAATGTATAAGATCTTCCCTTTCATCATTCTATGTCATTACTTTATTTTCCTCTAAATTTCACTGATAGTTATGCCTAAGATTTGATAGTTTTTAGTTTCCTTATTTTATACGTGATGTCAGTGATGTCTAGGTCAATATATTCATAGAAAAATGTCCTACTTACAAAAGGAAATAATGAGTGTGTGTATATTTATAAAGTTATTTCAAACATAGATTAGTAATATTTTTTGGTGTTCCCCGTATGCATACTTGAAAGATGGTTTTTTGACTCTAGATCCATTATTGTATGGGACTTTGGAGTTGGTTGTGTGACTCTAGAATTAGTTTATAATTTATTAATTATTTTCTATAAAATTACCATAACTTTTGCATATGAACTCGAATTGAGATATGAAAAAATACTTACATAAATTTTTAAGGTAATTCCAAATATGGAATCACATTTAGGTTTATGGATGTTCTTGATGACCATTTTGCCTTTCACCCATAACATATCCATTTTTATCCCTTCAATATATGCAATGACTTCAAGGATTGTATATATGGTTGAGAAACTCAACCAACTTGCTTGGAACCATGTAGCTTCTTAAAATTGAATTTAATTTAATGTACTTAAGACTACTAAAGAGTTTGAGTCTCAATTTTTATCCCATCAACTTCTTCATGTTGAAACAAAAAATAAACCAATAAAAATACACAAACATGCCACTCTATTTTTGGTTGATGAAATATTGCATGTTTGCCTTGGATGCACTTGCATCATTTTATAAAATATTAAAATATATTTTTATGGGATTCAAACACAAGATCTAATGGTGGAAAATTATTTTGTGTCAAGACAAGTACTGACACAAATTCAACATCCAACATCTCCTAAAAATTATCATGTTCAACTACTCAATTTTTTATTTTGATACCTTGAACATAAATTGAGAAGCTCTGGTAAATACATAAGTAAAATTAGATTACATGACAAGATTAAAAGATGTTATTGAGGAGTCAGGGTCTAATAAGCCTCTAGTTTATATTGAGACCAAATTTCCCAAGATAGTGTCCTCAGTAGAAATGGAAAAGGTTCAAATTCTTAAGTAAATACCAATGCCAAGCAAACCATCCATAAATAGAGTAAATAAAGTTCCTAAAATAACTTGGATATCTAAAACCACATACCTCATGACAAATAACCCAAGAAGAGAATGGATAGTCCCTGCTCATCAAAAGACACAACAATCAAATCCACTAAATTTGTATACCAATTCAAGACCAATGCAAACATCTCTATGTAGGAAGTTTTATCCATATCAAGAAAAATAGACCTATTACAAGAATCTCTCAAGAAACACATTGGCTCTTCTAAATAAAAATGAAATGAGACTAAATGGAGAAATAAAACCAATGCAAAAAATAACATTTGTTATCAAACAACTACTACAAAGGTTAGTAGTGATATAAAGTATCCTCCTTTCTATGTATCTCTAATAATTGGAATGCATATAGTCCATTGTATGATAGAATCAAGATCTAGTAGCTCATTGATGCCAAATTTTATATTATATGTTTTTGGTATCAGTTATATTTACGATAGTAAAGGATAAATACAATTAGATGGATCTATAGTCAAGACTAGTAGTATAATTAAAGATATAATGTTGACCCAACATGTTTGTCTTAGTATTTTTTTGTTCCTAGAGATATCTCAATTATTGACTTACCTCCAACTTTTGGTTTAAACTTATCAATATATTTTATAACAAAGACATGAGGCTATATACATTTGGATTTGTCATGCATACTCCTTAGAATCAAATATGGTACATGGATTAGGATAACAACCAAATTAATATCTCCTTTTCATGTGAAAGTGTTTGATCCTAAGCCTACTGAAATAAACTACACCATCCAAGATGGTGATGAAGAAAATGATTTTGGAATATATGAATTACATAGATAAATAATTGATGAGGCTCTAGACCAATGAGTTGAAGATAAAATAAATTTTTATCCTCTTAAAAACATTAAGGAGACATTAATGGATACTTAATAAACTCATGAAGCAATGTCACTAATTCTTAATATATAAGGATGGGGAATGTATTTGGAGGTTATATTTTTATCCAGTCAAGTGTAAGAATGATTCAAGTGTCAAAGTGGTATTAATATCACCAAAATTATATATGGATATGTTTTTTTATAGATTATAATTTAGTTTTACAAATAATATGGTTGAATATGATGCTCTTATGTATGTATTAAAAATATATGAAAGGAAAGGGATCAAAGCCTTGACCATTTTTGGAGAATATGAAATTGTGGTCAGGGAAGTAATATTTATATGTATTGCAAATAACCCACTACTCAAATTATATAAACATAAAATATTGGATCTATTGGAATCATGTTATGATATTTATATGTGGTCTATCCCAAGAGAGAAGAATTATGAAGCTAATGAAATGGCTATAATAAGATATTAATTCTAACCACCTGAAGATTTGTTAAAAATAAAAGCCAATTTATACTTTTGATTAGGCTTGTATTTCTAAAAAATAATTATCATTGGTAAGTCTTTGATAGTGAATATAAATTTCTAATTTCATTGAACATGAGGTTAAATTTTCTAATAATCTTTAATCTATTATACCCAAAACTTAAATTTACTAAAATTTCAAAAATTTGCTTTTCACATGTAAACCTTGTCTCAAAGTTCAATTTTACTTAAAAATTTTAATCCAAACTTAATATTTTTTTGGTAATATCCATTCAAATATTTTGGAGAATTCACACACTTAAAATAATTATAGAACTACCTCAAATACACAAAAAGAATGCCAAGAACGATTCAAGTTCTAAAAAAAATTCCTTCATAAAAATTAATATTTTTTAATCATAAAAATTAATATTTTCTAAGTCGTCTACATAATGCACTTAAAATTTTTCAAAATCATAAATTCACATATTTAAGCTAATTCCAAAAGCACCAAAATTTTGCATCATACATAAAATAATAATACAAATTAGATTGAGAGTTGTGTTTTTCACATGATTTGGAAAACTATAGAATCCCTAAAATGTGAAAAAAGGTATGAAAGAGGTGACGATGAAAAGGTTCACATTTAGCGTGGGTTTTAAGTAGTTTTAGAAGTGTCTCTCGAGCGTGAAATGTACACGTGGCACAACTTAATTGACTTTGCTATAAAAGAGGTTAATAACCCCCACTCAGATCACATTCTATTAATGATGTATGTGCAACCCCTCAACCTCCCCTCTTATGTATATGTGCTCTCACACTTCCCATTGCACCAAAAATATCTATGATCTCCCTATTTCTCTTTGTTTCTTAAATTTCCTCAACACCATATCATTTCCAAGTCATTTGTAAAAAAAAAATGTTTGTTTTTTAATACCAAATTTTTGTTCATCATGGGTTTAAGTATTCAAGTGGATTCATGTTGAAGGTGGATTCAATATTATCGAAGTTTCAAGAGAGGTACTTTAAGCTCCCACAATTGTGATTTGAAAAAAAAAAAGGCATTTCAAGTTTATGTGGAAAAATTAAGTGATACATTATTTTTTTATTTCCTAATATCGTTTCAATGGTGACTATATGGATATAATCATTTTATTGTTTTATAAGTATATTATGAAATGAATTATCTAAAATATCTTGAGGGGAAAACACAATTTTTTGAAACTTTATAAAAGTCACGATTCTACCAAAAAATATATATTTCATACAATAATAAGTTCTATGAATCACTAAAAATTACACCAACATATTCCTCACATTATAGAGTTCGTTCTCTATAACTTTGTTTAAAAATAATGACCAAGTTTTATCCCTCTAAAATAAAATATAATTTTTAGGTACTTTGAGAATAAAAACATTATACCTTGCAATTGTAAACTCAAAATTTTAAAAATACTTGAAAAAACATGAAACACTTATGAAAATACTCACCTATGCATAATTTCCTTAGAAACATAACCTCATACCCCATTAGGCCATTCTCTCTCTCTCTCTCTCTCTCTCTCTCTCTCTCTCTCTCTCTCTCTCTCTCTCTCTCTCTCTCTCTCTCTCTCTCTCTCTCTCTCTCTCTCTCTCTCTCTCTCTCTCTCTCTCTCCATCATGGCCTCCATGCTACATTAGACTTGGAAACACACCTTATTGACACTATAAATGCACTCTACACCTCATGAACATGCTTAAGCAACCTCATACAACCTATCATTCCTTTTTTCTTCCATATTACCAAGTCACCATATTCATACCTTCTCACAAGGACTTTCCATGCCATGACTAAAAATTTTAAGGACTTGTATTCAATAACTAGTACTAAAACGTGCTTACCTTAATGATATCAAAAAATAACACTCTAAATACAACACTCTCACACCATTTCAATAATATCTTTCATGTTTAAACACTACCATGCATTCTTCACATGCCTTGATAACAGATCATGATATCTCATTAGGTTAAACAGGTTATATGACTAGTCTAGTTGGAGACTTGCACTAAAGGCCTTACCCCTATAGGCCCACCTTAAAAATCTCCTTGATGCCTCTACACCTTTCTCACACATCTTAAATTCTCCTCAAACAATGTCATACCTATGCATATGCATATTCATGCTCACCATGCACATGCCTCTTCATGACATGACTATGTTTGATATGCATTGTACCTTCCATTCTTGACCTATACCAATGATATGAGACATTAGTTTTCTTAAAATTCTCTTTCAAGAATGACCTAGTCACATCACATATTGTCAATATGTACTTAATCACCTTGTCATATTTAAAACTACCAACAATACTCTTTTTCTCCTGACCACACACTTATCTCTCATGGCAACACTCATGGTAACTCTTCCATGCACCTGGTCACTACCAACTGTACTCTGCCAATTATATCTATTCACCTTTGATATCCAACTTATGCAAGATGCATCTTCAAAAGATATTCCTTCATATCAATCTTGATCAATAATCAATAGAGAAGACAATGCTCAATAATATCACCTTGAATATATCACTTAAGGTGATATAAGAACACTCATAACACACTCGTATCATTTCTCTTATACTTATACCATGCCATGACTAGACACAATCCTCCAATACACCTAGACACCTTTGACACCTTGACTTGTGCCTTCCATGCTAACACCACTTATGACAATTCTCATCAATACAACAGTCTTATGTGCCTTGACATAAAGTATTGCTAATTGAAATGACCTTGATCTCACCTAGACACTAGTCTCAAAGTAACTACTTGACATCAACCTCATTCACCATGATTACAGTCCCTCTCATAGTAACAACACTCACTATGCTAGCATAAGAACTTAACATACACATACCTAAAGTCTTACTTGACCATGCATCTTCACAAAAACATTTAACATCAATGACAACATTAATGCCAAAACTCAATAATCAATGACAATGCTCAACAATCTCCCCCTTTATCATTGATGGCAAACACACTTAGAAAACTATGAAAACCACTCTTGATGGAAACCATCTTCTAGATATGGATCTTGCCTTTTCTCACCCTTTTTTATCTTTCTCCCCCTTTGACATTGATGACAAAGGGTCACCTGAAACAACTAGAATCACACTTTCTCCCCTTGAGTTGATACTACCTCTCAAAGACACTAGATGCCACATAATCTTTAGAAACTATATTAACCAATCTCTTAACAAAGAACTAAGAGATACCAATCTCCCCCTTAGACCAATAATAACTCCTTTAAATGAACTAGGAACTCAATATCACTTACCTTCCTTGACATTAATGAAGAAGATCAAACTCTTGATCACACACTACGCTACCAGACTCTTGACACCAACTATAGAATTAAGGACTCCTCCTTTGACTTCATAACTCAAAACATGAGTCAATATAAATTTTAAACCATCCTCATCTTCCTTAAAGCAACTTGACACCAATACCCCTTCTTAACATAGATCAATCTCAACTACTTACACATACAAATACCAAAATTTTACCTCTCATATACCAATTGACTACACTTTGACCTTAGATACCTGATGTTAACCATAGATCTCCCATCATGTTTCCTATTACACTTTAAACCTCATGCTTATATTTATATAAGTATGTCTCCATGAAGCATAATGGAGCCACCCATTTTCATAGAGCACTAAAACACCATGAACTCAAGAGATTCCTAGATCTCCAATCCACTCTTCTCAGCCATCTTGCTATTATGAGACTGGTAGTCTCTCTTTAGAATCCTCTTAGGCTTGACTGAAGTAATTGATTCATCCAAATTTTCATCCTTCTTCTTTTTTATTTCCTTATCAATAGATGCAGATAACAAGTGTTCTTGACATTCCTTCACTTTTGATCCTTGATCTACCTCAACAATTAGTCCACCTTGGTTTATGGACTAATCATAACTCACTTTGACTATCTTTTTCTTCCATAACTTGTTTTTTTCTTTCTCTTGCACTTTAGGAGTTTTAACCCTCACTATTCCTATATGACTCTTCTTTAATGAGATGAACTTGTACTTGTCTCCTTTAGTATTTGATTCTTTAAGTTCCTCTACCATAGATCTCAACTCATGCTTCCTCTTATTTTGGTGATTCAAATAATCTAGGGAACTTATGATATAAAATTAAATATATAATTCAACATCTTATTATTAATTTTCATATTAGACTTCTTAATCATACATGTCTTCTTCCTTGGATCAACGTGCTTCTTTAGCCAAGAATAGAAATCCATTGCCAACTTGATCAACATAGTCATTATCATCATTAATAACGCTATTATTAATTACCTAGAATTACTTATTTAACCTCTCTTTTATGTACTTATCTTTTTAACTAAAAATATCTTCATTTATATCATGATAAACACTGTCATCATCACAATCCATTCTTATGCTTCCTAGGATCACCTTCAAGTTGTTAGGCCTACTCCAAAGGACCTGATATGATACCAATTATTGGAAGCACAATCACTAAAATTGATGTGAATTAGTGTCTTCAAAACATTAATTTAGTTCCAATTAATCATACATGAACCATTCATGCGAACATGAACATCTAGCAAATCATATAGAACCATACAATATCATGAAACAAGATAACACATTACATATGTGGGAAACCCTAAAGGGGAAGAAAACACACTGATATATGAAAATTTAATATAGTATTATTCGATAAAAACCAATATTTATTGAAGCATCAAATCCACATGGATCATTAACCCCAACTAGTCAAGCACCCACTCAACTAGGCTTTAGCAAGCACTAACTTGCAAGGAGGCACCAACCTCCTAGATGACTTAGCACCAACTCAGGAACCTAAAAAATTTGATAACCTTTATAAAAATTTCTTTCTCACACAATATATGATGATCACCTTATTTATATCTTCTCACTCTTCTATACCTCTCAAACTAATAGCCTAGGCTTCTTCACTCATTAGGTCTCTTAAAGACAAATTAGGTCATATGACCTTGATATTCATCTATATTACCCATATTATATCTGTATGAATAATAATATGCTCTTATGATGGTATAAAATACCTAATTTTATTCTTCAATCTTCTATATCATTCACTTATGCATCTATACCTTCAACTCACTCAAATAAGCCTAATTAATCTTGTTCTTATACTAAACTCTTGATCATACATATCTTGGTTAGTAACATACAATTGAACAATTATATTTTATAAAAAATATGAATTATTACATGAATAAATCATTACATTAGGTCATCCATAACTCAAATAGACCAAATCGTTCTTTAGGTCTCATGGAGATGTAATTCCATTAGGCCTTCTTTAGGACATGTTACCTTATGTTCTTCTTTCAACAATTTTTTATTTTACACACAGAAGGAAAATTTTATATATCACTCAAATATTCCCATAATAATCTCATATATATTCCATAACACTTCTTAGATCCAACCACAACATTATTACTATTCACAATTAGGCCTTCATATACATAGAAAGCCTATCTTGAACTACTAAATATTAAACAAAAATTAGATTAAAAAACATATAAATAAATCACATATATATATAAACTATATGAACTAAGGTTCATCACTATATTATTTAAACACTTCAACTTAGGGCATAAAGGCTCAGTAACTCTCCTACAATCTTGCTTACTCAGAACTGCTAGAACTATCAAAAAAATAGTTATGAAAACTTGAACTTATAACACCTGTATAGGGATTTTCAAAGACTTAAAATACATGAAAATTATTATATTACATTTCTAGACCATCTTAAAATAAAAAATCAATATGGTCTGATGTCAAAAATTGGTCTTGAAGACCAATATTTTGACCTCTCTCCTCATAGTCACATGAGAACCAGATAAGCCATTTTGGTTTTAAATTTTCAACATCCATACCTAACTTAAAAACCCTATACCAAGAATGAATAGGAAATAAAATTCCCAAAAAAAAAATTATGTACTTCAATCCATCACTCTTTCATGAAAACACATCAAGAATCAACTTCTCATCGCTGCCTAGGTTTTGCATATTTTGCTCTATTAGACCTGTTAGCAACTAGCTCACTTGAATCACAAAATTTACACTCTTAAATATTTTAACCTGCCTATAAACCTTCATGGACATAATCCATGAATCTCCAACTTAATTTTTCATCTATTTATCAACTTTTTCCAATGCAACTTTTGACTTCTATAGTAAATTCTTTAAAAACAAGCCTATAACTCAACATTTTCTCTCTCAAATATCTAACCACGACCACCTAGAGGAAATTTGAGAGTAAAATACAAGATCTAATAGATTAATTGATCATTACAATCAATTATAGGCACTTTTGATCAATATATTCAACATAGTGTCCTTATTAGGGTTCTAGGAGGGTTTAAACATGTTTCCACTCTTAATGATCATTCATAAAGCATACCCCCTCAATCCAAAAAATAATGCCTATAATTTTGAGCTAGGACCCTTCCCAATATACCATTAATATCTCAGGTTCCCATGTAGATTTTTTATGAGCTAACAAACATAAGAAAATCCTTCTTAGGTTGAGAACCCTCCATTCTACACACTCAAGAAACCTTTAAACACATTTTCATGAATTTTCCTACAAATCATGACCTCAAAATTGGTAAACATAATTGAAAAAACATGAAACACTTTTTAAAACACTCACCTATCCATAATTTCCTTGGAAACATAACCTCATACCCCATTAGGCCATACTCTCTCTCTACATCATGGTCTTCATGCTACATTAGACCTAGAAACACACCTTCATGCCACTATCAATGTACTTTACACCTTATACACATGATAAATAAACCTAATAAAACCTCTCATTCCTCTATGAATCCATATTACCAACTCACCATACTCAATCCTTCTCACAAGGACTTT
This sequence comes from Torreya grandis, assembly GCA_037957365.1. NCBI lineage: Eukaryota > Viridiplantae > Streptophyta > Pinopsida > Cupressales > Taxaceae > Torreya > Torreya grandis. The sequence continues at coordinate 2,452,592 of JARHVA010002389.1, read as the reverse complement.
ACATGCCATGACTAGTGTTATGACTAGGCTTCTTAAGCACTTATACTCAAGAACTAGTAACTAAACATGATTACCTCAATGATATCAAATAATAAAATTATTTATATATGAATCTCACACCATTTCAAAAATATCTTTCATGCTTAAACACTTCCATACATTTTTCACATGCCTTTATAACAGATCATGATATCTCATTAGGCCAGACAGGGTTTAGGACTGGTCTAGTTGGAGACTTGGATTGAAGTTCTTACCCTTGTAGGCTTGATGCATCTACACCTTTATCACATTCCTTACATGTTCCTCAAACAATTTCATACCTCTGCACATACATCTTCATGGTCACCATGCACATGCCTTTTCATGACATGATTATGCTTGTTATACATTGTACCTTCCATACTTGACCTATACCAATGAGCTAAGACATTAGTTATCTTCAAATTATCTTTCAATAATGACCTAGTCAAATCACATACTATTAATATGTACTTGATCACCTTTTCATATTTCACACTACCAACAACACTCTTTTCTCTCATGACCACACACTTCTCTCTGATGTTAACACTCTTTATTTCATTAGTGACCTCACTCATGAAAACTCTTCCATGAAACTAGTCACTACTAATTTTACTCTAAAAAATATCTCTATTCATCTTTGATATCTGCCTTATGCAAGATTCATCTTCACAATATGCTCCTTGATATCAATCTTGATCACTAATCAATAGAGAAGATAATGCTCAACAATCTCACCTTGAAAATATCACTCAAGCTTACATAAGAACACTTATAACACACTCATATCACTAATATCATACTTATGCCATACCATGACTAGACTCAAGCCTCTAATACACCCGAATGCCTTTGACACCTTGACCTGTGCCTTCCATGCTAACACCACTTACAAAAATTCTCATCAACTCAACACTCTTATGTGCCTTAACATAACTTATAGCTAACTGAACTAACCTTGATCTCACATAGACACTATTATAAAAATAACTACTTGACATTAAGCTCATTCACCATGACTACACTCTCTCTCATAGCAACAACACTCACTATGCTAGTATAATAACTTACCATACACATGTTGGAGGTTTGTCAATGATGTCTCTAAGGTGACCAAGGATGTTGATGAGGTTTCATGTGTACTAGAATGATAATTAAAAATTGTGCTTCAATGTTCTTTCATATTTATTTATTTTTTGACTTGGATAGGAAGATGGTGGATATTATTGATGGTATGGTTAGATGAGGTGTCATGTGTGCTAGAATGACAATGACAAAGTGTGCTTCAGTGTTTTTGCATAGTTATTCAGTGTTTGACTTAGATAGGTAGATTTTGGATATTATTTATGATATGGTCATGTTATAGAGACCCTATAGGGTGTTTTGAGTGGTTTGAGTGCTTGTGGAAGTGAAAGGAATTCATCAGAGTAGTCATATGAGTTTCTAGGTTCAAGTAGTCATATTGACAGTTAAATTTGAGTGAGAAGATTGATGACATAAACATTCACACATGTGAAGGTTTCAATAGTAGTTTTATATATGGATATATTCTCCTATGTGAGGGGATAATATGGTTCAAGTTTTAGGTCTGGACATGGAGTGTATCAAAAAATATTAAGGTACAAATTTGGCCTCTCAGATAGAGTTCAATATGTTCCCATACTTGGCCAAATTTGTGATATCAAAGATATATGATGAGCGTTTAATCAAGAAATGAATATCTAAGGAAAGTGATCAATATAACTAGATAAGGATCTAATGATGAGCATTATACTTGTCAAATAGAGATCAACAGTGAGCACAAAGTTTAATAGTCAAAGATCTTGAGAATGAATGTGATGAAGACATGTGTCACTTTCATAGAGTTTGAGTAATAGATCAAGATAAAAAAATAAAATTTAACCATGTAGCTGAAGATAAATAGTGTTAAATATTCAATAATTCAATAGAATTCTCAGAATGCATGTGGGGATGCCAAGTGGTAGAATTTCATTAGAGACTAACTACAAGTTATGTAGAGGGTATGTGGGGCTGCGAAATGGCTTGATCTTAGAAACAATGATATAATATTAATGGTGAGTGATGAAATTTAAAGTTAGGAGGATCTCAAGGAGATCAACAGATCACATTTGAGCAAGCTGTGTGAGGACATGAGATGAAGACACATGTCTACAGATGATTTTGCATTAACCAGTGATCGTTGGCATTTGAATTAGCAAAAGGATAAACCAGTACTCAATATTTTGCTTAGATATTTTGGTCTAGGATAGATTTCTTGATGGTGTAAAATGAAAATTTTAATATGACTTTAAATCAAATCCATAAAATCTATTTAGAAGGTTTGACTATTTGTATAATTAAATTTATTGAGCTCCAAAGTTGATTAAATGTTTGACCATGTTCTGCAAGTGATCCAATAAGGATAATTAAAGAGTTACTGATGGTATTTTAATGTTTCAAGATGAAATAGCTATTTGAGAGTGATTTATACTCCATTAGGAGCATATGTATGGATTTTTTAGGTTTTAATAATCCATATTCAATATGAATAAAGGCTTAGGAGTTGACTATGTTTATTGAATACACTAGCAAGTTTGAGTGACCATCTTGCAGAGGTAAGTTGAAAATGTTCTAAGAAGATTTGAGGAATAAAAGGAGTATGGATATGTTTTATAAGTCTAAAATATTGATGATAAGATATTTTTTGTCATGATTTTCACTGGATTAGTTATAGAGAGTCAAAATAGCTTGAGTGTATTTTGACTGTATATGCCCAATCTAAGTGTTAATTCTAAGAGAGTTGATTTGAGTGCTTAAATCCTAAGTTGAAGTGTTTAAGTCACATATAAGTGTTGTATATTTATTTAATTTTTCACCCATATGATATAATCATATGGATATGTGAAAATATTTGAGTAGTTGTTTTATAAGTTTGAGACTATATTTTCTATGTATGAAGGCCTAAAGAGCGAGAAGACCTAATTGGTAGGTTCAAGTGTTGAGTTGGTGTTCCAGGTGGCATAGACCCATATGAGAGTGATAAAGGGGATATTGGAGATATTTTTAACGTGTTTAAATCATTGGTAAAGGATGACGGTGATCCAATTAGTCTCACATGTAACAATGAGTATGAAGGCCTAATTGTTTTAAGTCTCACCAAGACCTAATGGTGGTTTGGGGGTTAATGAGATAATATCCAACCTAAGTATTATGGGGTTATTACATGTAACATGTATTAATACATATTTGAAATTTATAACAAGTATGATAACCATCTTGGCTAACCAAGATGGGTTAGATGAGTGTATGGTAAATACTAGGCATAATTGGCCTATTTAGAGTAGATTTGAGTAAGTGTGGAGTTAAGAGAAGTAGATCACCTTTGAAAGAGAAGGTACAGGTCAATGAGGACCATAAGAGAGAAAATAGGATCAGTCATATTTATTTGATCGAGTTGATGTAGGTGGATACATAGGTCATTGGACCTAATGATCTTAGAAAAGGTAGATTAAATGAGTGAGCCCTTGAGACTGTTTGGGTGAAAGAGTGAAGGTGAAGAGTGAAAAAAAAGGTGGTCATCATTATTTTAAGAGTAGAAATAGGTTTTCAAGATGATATGTTCAAGGTATTTGGGTGGGTCTTTGTTTTCCTAGGGGGTTGGTTCCTCCTTGCAAGGTGAAACTTGCTAAAAGGTCTAGTTGTTGTGGGTGCTTAGCTAGACAGGGGCAATAGCTCCTTGTGGGATTGGTGTCTCATTAAATTAAAGGATGGGTGTTCCTTTATTAATGGGTTCTGGTATAAATGTTATATCTTTTTATTTTAGGACTGTATTCCATCTTATAGGGTTTAGTGGGTTTTATTCCCAAAGAAGGTTTCCCATGTATATCATGTGTTATGTGCTTGATCTTGCTATGTTTATTACAATGGTTAATTTGTATGCATCATGATTATATGTAATAAATGTTGAACAATTTGGAATTTAATTGGATTATTTTGCATCACTGATTCAACCCCCCCCCCTCATTGATTGTACCTCTAAAAACACATACCTCAAAGCTTACTTGGCTATGCACCTTCATAAGAACCTTTGACATCAATGTCAAAACTCAACAACCAATGACAATACTCAACACACCTACTTTACCTTCCTTTTATTAGACTATTACAACTTTGCATGCTATGGTTTTTATGTTAGAGCAAGGTGCATATAGATCTAATCATTCACTAGATTAACATTACTTGATTCATAACCCATTATCCTTGATATAAAAACTTATCCTTTATGTATAGATTTTTTAGATCATAATATTTCATTATATGAAGGCAAAGGTGACCCATAACAAGAGCTTTGATCATTCCACACAACATTTAATAACATGATAATACTAAGAATTATCAATATATATGTTATGTAATCATTCTATGATCTTCCCCTCCAATCATTATATGAGCATTCAACCCTTTGAAAAAATAATTTATAGCACATATCACTATCGAGATTTATGATAAACCATCTTATGCACAAATTTCTAAACTTAAGCAAGATTCCAATGAGCCAATCAATTATAATGTACTTTGGTACAAGACTATGTTAGCTAAGATGATGAATTTTATGGCTGAAAATGAGTTACAAGACCTAGTAAATCAAATCTTGCTTACACCTCTCCATGATTCAATCACCTTCAAGAGATTTAAATCCTTTGATGATGTATACCACATATTAAGGGACATAGAATTTAAGCTCATATATTTGAACAAGATCAAGTATACACCTACTTCTATAGCTAATTCAACAATGAAATTTTAAATAAAACCAAGACACAAGGCAAAACCAAATTAAAAAAAGAATGAGGCAAAGGTGATAGTAAATGTAGTATCACAACCTACAAATCAAATTCAATTGTCAACTTAAAAAAAGAGGACATTTTAAAGTTACTTTCATGTCCAAATATATTGTTACAAAAGGTACTTACGCGTAACCTTATCACTCATCATCCTCGATAAGAGTTTGTTCCAATTAGGCTTATACCAAATAACTATGATAGTAATGCATATTGTGAATATCATTAGATTATGGGAAATTTTATTAACAAATTCTTAAAATTAAGACATAATATACAAGATCTTATTGATGATAAAAATAATGAGTTGAACACCCCTATAGAGGAATCTAGACCACAAAATAATGGAAATCATAAATTGAAAATATTCAATGATCCATTTCCAAAGCATGAGATGAAATATATTAAACATACATTAGAAGTAAACTATGCATATAATATGCGTCATCCACTTTTGACGTATGATCACCTAATAGATGTGATTATTGATATACTTTTCAACACTTAACCACAACATCTTATGATCACATTTTATGATACTGATATTATTGATGATGATTTATATTTTCATTCACCATTCATACAAGGCTATATCAATGAGCAACCCATAGATTATTTCATGGTCAAAAAATGGGTTAAGTGAGAATGTGTGCATAATGACACTTATTCATGATGTTTCTTCACTCCCTTAGATACATGCAATAGTATATACAAGATACATAACTAATAGTTAATGGATTCAATAGATAAAAAATAAAATAACCTAAAATACATGATTACCTCTTTAGGTGGACTTAGCCTTATTAACTACTCCATTCTTAGTTATACATAATAACAATAACTTTGACATGTTGTTAGGATGCCCTTAGATGCAAAATTTTCATGCAATATTATCTATACTACATCGATGTCTCAAGAACATACACTAAAATAATGTAGTCATAGTTACATGTGTATGATATTAATACCCTTTATGGCTAGTAGTATCTCCTCCTCAACCCCCCCCCCCCCACCACCATCACAATTAGTTGATACACCCATATATAATTAGTATATAGACCTAGTAGTTACACATATGCAAGATATTTATATACACCTAGTTTAAAATAAATTGGTTTATAGAGAACCAATTTTTTAGTGCCCATAAAATCAAATAACTATTCAAGGCTCATAAAGACCATCATCTTCTATAGCACATACTCAGTTAGCACCATAGACAATTCAACATGTTCCATAATAAATAAAGTCAGTGAGACATTCTCATGCTACATAATAAAACCCATTGATTCCTCATCCTTCTAACATTACCCATCATACATGGGATTATAAGAGTGATGTTCATGATATTTAATGTAAATTACATGATTTATTATCATATTTTGATATGTCTACATATGGTACCTTTCAATCACAAGTGACCTTTACACTATTTGATGCAGACACTCCTCATGGTTCTCTCATTGATGCAATCATTAGTTAACACTTTTCAAAATTCATATATTTCAACAATACAAACAAAAAAAATAAAAAAGGATAACACTTAAAATATTCAAAAAATAAAAATCAAGACCCAAGCATGACATGATTACTATATTAAACTATTTACATATGTTATTTACCACATGTTTTGTAGATAGAATATTATTTTCATAGACATGCATCTCAAGTTATATGAGTGTGAGATAAGACATATAGGTTACACATAGACATATAGATGTCATACTTTGTTCTACTTGGTGGCGATGCCAATATTAGGGGGATCTTAATCCATAGGTTTACCTATTACAAGTTATATCTCTCTATAACCTTTTACTATGTTGAACTACATATATTACTAGTTAATCATGTCATACACATTTATACATGGATATATTATTATACTAGGATGTGACATTGATACATATGGATGGTGTACAATAATATTTACTTGTTTTATGCTTAATTGATTTTGTTATGCTCTTGTGTGATAGAATAGTTTGTGTATTTCTATTTTTTGCATGCACATATGGACACATTCAGACTCATGAGGCATGATACTAGTTCATGCACATACACAATAATGCAATTTATGAGTTAAATTACAAATATTTGTCATTCCAACTTGCACTTGTTGACACGTAGGTCATGATAGGGGCATGAACATTGTTCATTCTCTTTTGAGATGCATTTAATATACATTAAATGAACTTGGGAGCAACTATACAATTAAATTTTAGGTCATGATTTGGGCATGAACAACATTCATTCTCCTATGATGATGTAGTTTTTTTGTATGGATTGAACTTGAGAAAAACTATACAATTTAATCTATAATCCATTTGTAATGATTGATTCATTTTTAATTCTATCAAACTGATCATTTCATTACCGTTTATTTTCTAATTATTTATTTGGGTTAGCACATCACATATTTCTTCCCATATTTATGAGGTTTGAGGAGTGTTGTCTTCCCAACCTAAGGGTTTGCATAGTTATACAAATTTGGGGCAAAATCACCCCAACTCTTCATGTTCTTCAACAAACAATCATAATTCTTCAATGCTTTAAAAAGGAATCATTATCTCCAAAAAGTTATAAGGGCAGTGTGTGTTTCACCAACATACATGTGTACTCCTTCCTTGCTATTTAATTTTCAAGAATTAAAATTCATATTTCAAAATTAGATATAAATGCAATGACTACTACATTTTTATTATAGGTTCTCCTATTTAGTGACTTACATATTTGGAGCTTCATACCAAAGGCAAAGTGTGTTTTACACACTCAGATATATCTTTTCTTTAAACTATGGAAATTCCATTACTAGAATAAAATGGGGCATTTGTAGATACAAAAATGGTATTAGGTACTTGATAATGGTAAGATTGACATACATTTATTACACATGATTTATGAGCACAAATATGGCTTTATCAATGCCATTCTCTCACACATGTCATCTACCTAATGAGTTTATCCTTTTATTTTACTATTACACACTTACATGAACATCACTATATATTTCAAACCGTATTACTATCATGTATAGACATATCTAAACCTCTAGTTCAATCATCTAATACAAAGGTTGGTAATGTGTATAATAGTTATATTCTAAAATTATATATCCTTATGGTTTATCCATCTACCTATTGTGTTTGTGACATGATAAATTACCTATATGATACACTAATTCACATTGATAAAATATCCCTTATTCTTTCCAAACTATAAATGAGGCAATAGGGTCAATCATAATCCAAGTCCAAATCATACTAAATCCAGGTCAAAGTAATCAGTATTAAGTATCAAATCTTAATCATTAGTTGTATTTATATAGCAAATAATCACAATTATACAATCAAACTAAGTTGGATAACCATGTATGCCTTGATTTCCCTCCTTAGAGTATCAGATATATAGATGGTGGTCAATCATAAAACATGGGTGATTAGGGTCAGCTCATCTCATTACACTTTCCCATGTTTTTAAGTTTTCTAGCCTCACAAACACACCTAGGGTTTCAATGTGAAGGACCCAAAATTTTTTGGTTTTGCACATCATTAGGGTTTAGATTTTTTTAGCTTTGCACATCATTAGGGTTCAGAATTACACACACACACACACATCTTTTAGAGACATAATAAGGTGACCATATAGTCATAAAACCATATTTTGGCACAGGTCACTACCAATCACTCAAGTAGTATCAACAGTTGATACTAACCTAGATCCAATGAAATTGACCATGTGAAAATAGAAACACAATTATTAAACCAAACAAATCACATGCCTACTTTATCATGTTTTATGTTATCATAATATAGTCACATTAATATAGGTATTCAAAAAATCTAACTACTCAACCTTTTTTATACTTACTATATTTAGCATTTACCACTTTTCAAAAAACTACAATCAATTTTTGTATTTTACATTTGGATATATCCTTCAAAACCATATTTATCAATCTAAATTCATATACTAATTTTTATCCTACTAGGGTTCCTAACATATTAGGGTTTATAGTGCACCAATGTCCCAAGTACATAAACTATAACAAGCCAATCACAATTATAGGGGTATGATATGATTACCCTATAAATCTAGTGGTATCTTCTCCTCTACCCCCACCACCATTGTAGGTTTTTGGTACACCCACACATGATCATTATATATAGCCAATGGTATTTTAAGGTAGTTTTATATTAATCATTTGACAATGAAAACCTTGACACACATTTACGTTGCTAATAGTTCACTTGTATATTTTTATTTTAGTTTTGTTTTTATTTATAATTTCATAATGTCTTATGTATTCATTGGGTTTTTGGTGTAGGCAACGAGTACTATAATATTATTGTAGATGCATTTATTTTCACTATAATGTGTGATATTCCATATGATGTAGTTTTGAGTGGATTGATTAAGAGAGTAAACCATATTTTTTGTGTACATGCACATGTTTTGATTGTGTTGCTATTATTGTAGAAACATTCACTATAGTTTTTGGTTAGAAAGATAACATGTAGGAAAATTTGGATAAGTGATAGGTTCCTACTCTTGGAGTATCACTAATATATCTAAAAATATCCCTTCCTACTACAGTATTCTATAGGTGAAACATGCTCAAAAAATGGTTTAATTAGGATCTCTTTAAGATAATGTTATATTATATCACTCTCAATCTCAAGACCATAGAGGAGATAGTAGATCATCTACTTCTAGACATAGTAGGCATACAGATAGCAGCGGTGATAAGTTTGATGAATTGGTGGATTAATCCATGATCATTGATTGAGTTTTTATTGCATTGTAAGCTTTGATTTTATTATATATGATTAGTACTTTGATATTTTTTTGATGAGTTTTTTTAAATGCATTTAGATAGTATTATCTCATGTGGTTTAGTTTATGCATTCCAATTTTCACATTTGATTTCTATTATTTAATGTCACATTTTTTTTATAAATGTAATATTTAACTGATATTGCATTATGTGGTTGATTTGAATTTGTGTTCATGTATTGGCATGTAGTAAATTTGGTTTGATTATTGTGCTTTGTACATTTGTATATATGACATTTATAGAATAATCTTGTAATTGATAAGCATTATGCATGTATATATGAGATTAATCCATGGTATTTTTAGTTATCCTTGATACTCAAAAATGATTTCCCCACACAATTTGGAATAGGAATTTACTATAGTCACGTGAACTCAATTCATGGACCTTTTATACATGACTCCTAAAATAGTAAACTACCTCATTATGACATAAATAAGGGAAAATGTCCATTTTCCTCTAATGTTATTCAAGTAAATGATATGATATGTGTTAAGCTTGGAATAAATAAAATGATAGAGTTATTAATAAACATGGAAATGACATATGAACCTAATTATTATAATTTTTCAGATTTTAAGAAAGTAAAAAGGAGAATCTTTCTATAGAATGGAATAGTCAGTTCATGAAAATGCATCTTATTGATGCATGTATGTTATTAAATAAGTAGGGTAAGAAGGTGGTGGCATTAATTATTTAAAGCATATGAGTTTTTATTTACACCGTCCATCCTAATTCAAAATGCTACATTAAAATCAAGATATTTTCAAGGGGAAAACAAATCTATGAGCAAAGAACATATTTGTAAAATAAAATCTAAAAAGGGGAATTCAATAAATTATGAACTAAAACCTTGAAAAGAAGATAAGATTATATCAAATAAAAGGGAGACAAATTAGTCACGGTGGAAAAAAATCACGATTTCAATAAATTCATAAATACATTCTAAAGCTATATAATCTCAGAATTTAATATATCACCATCTAATATTGTCATTTGAATTAGGGATATGCTTATACCATAATCTTTACAATGAAGATCTCAACTTTCTCTATCCCAAGCCTCATCCTCTGATGTTTCAAGTTAAAAATATGTTCCCAATGTAGATGACCTTGAAAATATTTTATATGATACTAGGATATAAAGTAATAAACCCCATTAAAGGATAAAAGAAGCAACTTATGCAAAATTTACCTCTATATATGGTAAATGATTTGGAATTAGGGTTTGGATTTCTCAAATAGCCATTCACATGGTGCCCAATACTTTCCCTTAATATTAGTTGGTTTTAGCTTATATTGAAAATATATATATTCCTCCCACTCCTATCCCTTATCTCTTATCCATATAGAGGGCCCCCTATCTAATATACATAGGATGCAAATGAAACTCTATATCTATACATACTACACTCACCCTATATAGAGATATGGTTGACTGCATTTCCTAAGTGGGAGGGTTTATTACATATATCTAAAAAGCCTCAACTTCCCAAACTATAACATAATATAGAGAATCCTGATATTTATCCCAATCCAAACTATGGGCATTGACCCAATTATGCATGAGCTAGGAAAAGTGATAAACCCATTAGAGGAAACTATTTTGGAAATTAATGTAGAGTATATTAGAGCTATGTTAGCCCTATTACCAGTCAAATTCTCTATCAGAAGCTTGGATATATAACACACATTTTGGGCATGTACTATTAATAAAATATCATTTCTAATTTCAATTATAATTCAACATAAGAACAAAGATCCTCAATTTCTAACGAATTTAGGAAAATTTAGCTAGAATGAGAAAGGTATTCTGAGTATGACTGTAACTATTTTTGGATATGATAGATATTGGAAATTAGATGCTTCTATAACATTTATTATATTTGGAGTAAATAAGACACCTCCACATGTCCTAAGAATTTTTTATTCTATAGATATCATGGCTAATCACATTAATTATGAGCTAGAGGCCTTTAATAGTGATCACAAATTTAGGTGTTCATCCTTTTTATCTTTTCTAGTATTCTATCAAAATTTTATGAGATTACATAGCCTTTTCAGAGAAAGACATGTGGGACTCCCATAGAAACATACAACATGTAATTTTTTTGCACTTCTTTTCTAAATTTATGACCTTAGAACTCCTAAAGTAGCTTTTCCACCAATTTTTTATTCATATGTTATCCTTTATAAATGGTGAGAATTTAATTAGATTCACTAATACCTAAAAGGATATGTTGAAAGGTAAAATGAAGGGAGGTTGGAATTTCTACAATGATATGACCATCTTAATATTACATGGCTTTATGTATCATTTAGTTAAGCTTCCCACATATTTGATAGAGAGTACCCTTTCCCTAAAATTCCTAAAAAAAATAGACCTAATTAATCAACACTATGGGAATGGTGAAATTAAAACTTTCTTTTTTTCTCCCCCACACTTATAAATAGGAAAGGCTCCATTTTATTAGAGAATAATCTAAAATATCTAGGATTGATATTAGATGATGAAAATTGGGTATATGACCTAAAGGGTGAATTTTATTAATGGATTATAAAGTTACGGAACATTATTGAGTTCAAGCATGAGCAAAGGCTAGAATTTTAGTAGTACATACCTATAAGAAGGAATTCAAGAAGAAGCACAATAAAAAGGCTTACGGTCTCTTTTGTCACTAAATCCCATAACACCAAAACCATGGGAGAGTTATTCGGAATAATAAATTTTAAACATCCATTTTGATCAATAATAAATTCAAAAGCAAGTTAAAATATGATGAATAATGGAAAAAACAAAATATAGAATCCCAGTGGAAGTTAAGGGTGGAATTTGATATTGTAAGCAATTTCAATGGTAATATTAATTATAATTAACTCTAAGAGAAGTAAAATTATGGTAACTAGTCATATTTTGATTAAATCTCAAATAATATCTCTAATGTAGTTCTCAACCTACCCCTTACCAAGATCAAAAGATAGATTATGGACTAGACATGATTATTCTTGAAAACAAAGGTTTCTAAGGTGGAGATTTATAAGTGGCTAGACAAATAATTTTAACACCCATAGAAGTGATACCAAACCTAATGGGATGTATAGCTATAATTGGAATTAGAAAAGAAAAGAAATACCCTACTTTTCATAACATAAGCTAGATACTCTTATAAAATCTCAAAATCCCCATAAATAAGAATAAGAGAGAATCATAGAGGTAACTCAAGGAATAAAAAATATGAAATTAACCATCCTATTTAAAAATAAGAAAAAAATTCACATGCAGGAACCAATAACCAAACTACTATAGAATAAACTAGCTCATGGAGGAAGATAAAATTTAGCCAATGTAGGGATCCAGGGAGAAACTGATTGAGTACCAAGGTGTCTACCTCAAAAATTTCATACCCAAACACTAGAATGATGTCCTATATAAATTTATAAGGTATGTTATTTTAGAGGGAAAATATAAGGTTTCCATTTCTCACCATTTCACCTTCCTAAATCACTTTAGGCATAAAAATATTTTGAGTTTTTCTTTTTTATATTTTACTATCTTTAGATAATTTTATCATAGAGGTGCAATGTAATAAAATCCTAATTCCCCTCCATCAAGAATCCATTTGATTCATACACCACCATGTTATATCCTTGGCCTCTGGCCCTTCTCCCTAACCCCATGTTATGCTTGTTGAACTCAGCTCCCTCAAAGCTTCTCAACATCATGTTGTTGGTGGTGAGGTCAATCCTTCAGTCATGATTCTCAAATCCATTTTTATTATCATTCCTCCTAATGATGTTTTTCATGTTTATGGGCCCAATAAAAAATTAACTTCCAAAAGAACTCCATTTTCCCATATGTTATCCCCAAGCCTACTTCTTTGGTTAACAAATTGGTGGACCATGTTTGTCTAGATACTAGTTCTCCCTCCTCTACCATTGCCTTACATGCTAATACTATGTTCCATGTAAATTTGCTGGATAATTTTTTTTATTTTGAGGAACATGTTCCTTATCCTACCCATACTAATAAATAAGGGGGGGGAAACCACCTAAGATCATTTCAATCCTAGATGACTCTAACCCTTTGGGAAAAATAATTAAGCTTCACAAAGAAGCTCTAAAATTTGTTCTAAAAGAAAATAAATAATAAAAAACATGATCAATTAACTTATACTTCATGTCTTTGGATAAATTGATCTTGAGACCCTAATTAAAATAAGGAAAAAGAGTATTTAATAGGAACTATAGAGGAATTAAGAATTAAAGTGGCCCAGATGAAATAAATAATAATTCAAATTGAATGTAAAAAGAAGAAACTTCAAACAAACATTAAAATTTTGGTTAAAATCAGTAGAGATGATATTAAAAATTATGTAACTATTGGAGTTGGCCACACTTGAGGATCAATCTAGATAGTATCGAATAAATGAAGATAACCCACTATGGAGTAGTGAAATCCAAATAAAACAACTCAAATGGAAGAAAATTGTCTTCACAATAAATAAATTATATTAGTAGCATTTACTCATTAACCATAAAATCTCATAAACATGTCCTCACATCCTCATGTATGTGGGATTATCTTCCATAATGGACTTTATTAAACACCTAAGTGACACATAAGTAAGATAACTAAACATGTGTAGATAAAAACCATTAAATCAAATAAAAACCTACACTAACACTCCCCTTAAAATTAGCTTAGGTAGGTAGTAGAATTGGGTCCCAGCAAAAAGGCCTAATGAAGTACTTAAGTGCAATGAAATTCCCCCTAGAGGAGGATACCATAGCTTCCCTAACCCAAATAACATCTTGTAAATGAAGATGTCTACTCTTGATGAAGGGTTTGGTGAATATATTATCAATTTTCTCTGGGTCTAGATGTAGTGGAGATCAATGACTTGCTCATGGATGAGCTTTAGAATGAAATGCATGTGAATCTCGATATGATTGATCCATTGATGGAAGACCAAATTATTGTAGATCTATATTGTGATTTATTTATTATATAATATGACTATTAGTCATCAAAACTAGATGCCAAATTTAGTGATAATCCCTTGAAGTCAAATAGCCTCAATGGAAGCATTAATAGTTCTTAGGTATTATACCTTTGTAGAAGATAAAGAAATAGCATTCTACTTATTTATTTACCAACTAATCAGACTTGAATAAAGGTGAAAAATATATCCTAAAGTAGAATTACCTTTATTAATTTCATCAACCCAATCTAAATCTATATAACCAATCAATTTAACATCAATGCCTTCTCCATAGTGAATCCTGAAACTATGTGTACCTTGAATGTCATGGAGAATCCACTTAGTTGCTTTCTAGTGTAGTTCATGTGGTTTCTACATGAATCTAGAGACCATGTCCACTGCTTATGAAATGCCAGGTCTATTATGCATAAGTTAAATGAGACTTCCAACAAGTTATCGATATAAAGTAGCATCGATCAAAGGAGATGAATAATCAGTGTCAAGATTCACATCAAATAGAAAAAAGAGTCAGAGTTGGCATATTGTTAGCCATGTTAAACTATACAAGAAAATAAAGAGAATACTTAGATTGTGTAATAGTGATCCTAGAGTCAAACTAATAAATTTCAATCCTAAGGAAGTAATATAATAAGCCCAAGTCATTCATTGAGAGCCCATTAGACAAAATAGTTTTCACTACTATGATGGTGGATTAAGAACTCCCTTTAATCAATAGGCCATCCACTTAGAGAACCATAATCAATAGTGAATCATCCTAATGTAATATTTATACATTTAAATCAGAATAGCATCTAGTAAACCCAACCTAAATAATAAAAAAATCCATCTTTGAATACTAAGTTCAAGGTTCTTTTTTGAGGACATAAATAGATTTATGAAGTTTGAAAACTAACAAGGAATATTTCAAAAATCATAATGGTTGCTCCATGTATATTTCCTTTTTGAGGTCGCCATGAAGAAAGGCACCCTTCACATCCATCTACTGAACATTCCACTGACATGTTGCATCTATAGCAAGATTGAGTTAGAGTAAGTTCATTTTGGAAAATGGGGAAGATATCTCAGTATAGTCAATTTTAGGTGCCTATGAAAAACCCTTTGATACCAATCATGCTTGAAATTTATCTATGAACCCATATACTACAAACTTTGTTTGATAGATCTACCTACATAAAAAAAAGTTTCTTCCCTTAGGAAGAGGGACTAAATCCCAAGTGATGTTCCTCATCAAGGAACCATACTCCTCTTCCATAATATTTTCCCACTCATGAGTGTTTAATAACTCATGAAATAATTTCAAATTGAAAGCATATGCAATGAAAGTATGTCAGGTATCCTGGAATTGTGAATGAGTTTACCTGGTGTTTGATGGATCTACAACTCATTAGTTAGCACTATACATTGTATATCTATCCCAAATAAGACTAGTGCTCAGAGAGTCAGAAGGAGATTCATCATCCTCTGAAGATATTATAGTAGGAGGTGAATCCTCTTCACTACTATCATTGTCAAAACTAGAAGAAGAATTAGGGTCATTATGAAGTTGCTTAGAAGGATATAAGTAATCAAAAGTTTCATCAAATACCAGTGTATCTATGGAAGAGAGAGAATTTTTGAGTGTGGATTTTTAAGGACCCTCTTGAAGATGAACACTCTCAATGAACAACTCATGAGTGTTGGGATAGAGAAGTATGTATCCCTTAACACCCTCAGGATATCCAATGAAGATGCAAGGCTAACTCTAAGGTTATATTACCTTACATTTATTCTTCATAATGGGATCATAGTAGGATATCCAAACACTCAGAAGTGTTTCATTATGATTTTATTACTGCTCCAAGATTCAAAAGGAGTAACTCCCTTTAATGTTTTATAAGGAACTCAATTCTAGATATAACAAGCATAGTTGATGGTATTGGCCCAATACTGAGGTGTAAGAGATTAGGAGTGTAGCATATTATTTTTCATTTCCTTCAAGGACATATTCTTGAGCTTTGTAATGATATTATACTAATAACTATATGGAACTATATGTTTTAGTTTGATCCCCTCTAATGTGCAAAATTGTTCAAAATAGTTACTGACATACTCACCACCATTATCAGTGTGTAAAATCTTGATGGCATTGCCTAACTATTTTTATATAAGCACCTTGAATTAATGAAAATGACCAAAACCATCATATTTTTATTTAAAAATTACACCCAAGTATACCTTTTAAATTCATCAATGAAAGTAAGCATGTATTTAGTTATGTTGAATTAAGGAACTGGAAATGGTCCAACAATGTCAGAACTAGCTCCAATATCTGTATAACTCTCCATGATTTATTTGTTATACTTCTCCTTAGTATACTTACCAATTATGTAGCTTTGACAAATGACATCATAAAAACAAACACATGGCAGCCCTAAAACCATGTCATGATGACTGGGTTACTCTAGTTAGTGATAGTTGAGATGGCCAAATTTCTCATGCCATAATTTACTCGCCCCATATGAATGAGTGAGTAGTGCAGTAGAGGGTTGATCAAGAATAAAATGTGAGAAAACATATAATCATGATTGGTGATCTATTTTCCCAAATGCAATTATAGATTAATTATCTATTTCCCTAATAACCACTGAGTTGAGTGTGAATTCAACTCTCTTTCCCAAACTGATGTGAGTGATTTGATAAATAGATAGGAGATTGGTGGATAAAGAGGGAACATAGAATATCATGAAATGTATCATCATTCACTTCAATAGATCCTTTCCCACTAAATTTTGTATAAGTATCATTACCCAACAAGCTAGAAGGCATAGAACAAATCTCTAAGGATATGAACATGTAACGTGATGAAGTTATGTGTTGTGAAGCACTATAATCAATTACCCATATAGAAGGCTAGGATGCAATAACAACAAGTGATTTTCCCTTATCTTTTACTTTTTTACTATATTTGACCTTAAAATACTCATGTGTTGATGAACTTTGATTGGATAAATCAATGACGTTGATATTCTACTTCTTGATCATATTTTTTAGTTGGTCAATCTACTTCTTCATGTATTTAGATTCATCATGCCCATATTTATTATAATATGCATATGTGAGTCATTTTTTCTTGGATTTCCCATCTAAAGGGTACTTTTTTGATGCTTTAGACTTAGTATTAGATTTTTTACCCTTTCTTTGCTCTGGGTCCTTCTTGTTCTGTTTCTTCTTCTTGCTACTAGAAATTTTATGTTTTTCATAACTCACAATTAAGGCATGTAATTTAGATGACTTTAGTGTACCCATTTGAATGAGCTTGTCTTAATACCAAGTCAATCTAGTATCAAAATCATCCAAATAAATCATGGTACATGTAGCTCTGAGGGCATGTTTGGTGGCATGGAAGGTAGAAATGAAGATAAAATTGTCAGATCTCAATTTGACAAAGATAGAAAGAATCAATCGATCATATTTTTTTTCAATGTCATAAATTTTCAACTACAACCTAAGTGATTTGAACTTTATGAATAAATATTATATCATATCAAAATCATCTAAACTCAAACTAATGAAATCATTCTCCAACTCATGACCTCTCATTATGTGTTTCTTCCCAAAGAGTATTTATCATATGGTCCAGACTTTATTAGGAGTAGTTATAAATTCAATATGAAAAATTAAGTTGAGAGACATAGATAGGCATAGTAGACCATAAGCTTCATCATTTTTGTTAAACCACTTCACCTTCTCTGCATAAAATTTTAGTTCTTTTCTTGTACCCATTATGATTTGGTGTAAGTATTTTCTCCTCAAGAGGATTTGTAGTTTGACTTTTCACTGATGGTAGTTGAATGGTGTAAGAAGCAGAACTGAACTATGATCTATGTTGTAGAAAAGAAGTATGTATTTAACTATGTACACTGAAAGACTAAGAATTTCCAATCCTTCTAAATCTATAGAGGTTTTATTTTATAAGACATGAGAATATCACCAATGCGTAGATCTCAAAAAAATTAAACTTTCCAAAAATGGCACCTAAAAAAGACCTATCGACTAAAATTTATGAAAGTTTGAATGTTTCTTTCTTGTAAAAAATAATGATCTCCACTTTGGAAAAAATTCTTAGTGTGTAAATAGTTTGGCCAAAAATTTTGAGAAAAAATTAAGCCCCCTTGGGTTGGTTGTGACCAAGGGCTAATCTTTCATGTGACCAAGGGAGAAGGGCTAGGAAGAGTGGACATGGATTGGGGATGATGCACAGGTCTTTTTTCACATATGGGAATGGATATAGGACAATAGATAAATTTTGCCAAAAAACTAACTTTTAGATTTTGTCAGAATGGCCCAAGTGGTGAAAAAATTGCATAAAGAACCTCATATCTACAAAAAATTGTTCATCTTCTACTAAAAATGGAAAGAACCCACTAAATTTTTCATAAAGTCTAGTAAAACCTAGAAATCATTTTTTGATTGAAGACTCTAGTAGTACGGATATACGTGAAAACCAATAAAAATACTTGAAACCCTACAAAAATAGATGTCACAAATCTATATCATGTTTACAATCATTCCTATAGTTTTGTCACCCTCTACATCCAATGGTAATGTCCATTTTTCATTTGGAGACTCCAGCAGTTAAATTTGCATGATTTTATAGAAACCCCACCAAACCCTTGAATAATAACATTTGGCTGCCAGAAAAAGATTTGATACCATGTCAAAATGGGCCACACTTGAGGATTGATTTGGATAAGATCAAATTCATAAATAAAACTCTTTATGGAGTAGTGAAATGTAAATAAAATAACTGAAATGAAAGAAGCTTATCTTGATAATAAATAAATTATATTATCAACATTTCCTCATTAGACATAAAATCTTTAAGAATGTACATTATATAGGTGAAAGATAAACATGTCCTCACATTCTCATGAGTATGGAATTATCTTTCACAATGACCTTTATTAAACACCTAAGTGACACCTAAGTAATCTAACTAAACATGTGTAATGAAAAACCATTAAATAAAAAAAAGGCAACAATAAATTCTAGTAGTTATAAAGTAAAAAGTGAAATTTAACAAAGGCTTTGATAATACTTGTATCTAAAAAATTCAAAACTAACAAAATGAGTCAAATTTAACAATCAAATGTTGATATGATTGTCACCTAGTGAAAAACACATATGCCCCGATAGTCTCTCTTCTTATTGATTCTTATCCCATTGCATGTATTCCTTTGTCTACTTACGTCTCTACTTCACTAAATATCCCTATTTCTTTCTTTGTTGTGATAGTAACAAATTTTTATTCCATTAGCTCAACTATCTCACAACCCTCAAGTAAGTTGTTAAGTCAATTACCAACCCATTCTCACAATGTCTATCATTTCTAATACCATTTTTCCTTAGTCTATTCCTCACACTCTTAGGCCATTACTCACAACAATAGTCTTAGCTATAGCCTTTCCAACCTATGGAGTTATTTCTCCTTTTTCTCATTCCCTCTTTTGTTATGACAACTCTCACTCCTCCAACTCAACTATTTATGTTCCATTTAGCTCCCTTATCACTCATATTCAAGATTCTCCTTTATATTCCCATTCAATCTCTCTTTGGGTAATCAACAAGCTATATCACCACTAACTGATAATAAAAACCCTTTCCTATTAATTGACTCATCTAACTCCATGTAGGAATTATCTCTACAAGTTAAAAAATACCCAAATGAAAAAGATATAAAGAGGGTATCTAAAGGTGATACTCAAAGGAAAAATGCAAAATAAATCCCACAATAACAAAGGATCTATTATCACTAGATGGTTCTCTACATATTAAACTATGAAGAATATGTTCCTTTCATATTATTAGATCTATACAATAGTAGTAAATTGTGTAGGTAATCAAGCTATATATAAATTTCATAATTTCAATGAGCACTTGAGAATAATGTACACTAACTATCAAACACTAATAGTAAGTTGGATAAGAAGAAAAAACTATTATTGAGCTCACTGAGAATATGAAAAAGATCAACCCTAAAATCAAGGCCCTAAAAAAATAGAGGAAGTACTTAAATAGATATATTTCTAAAATAGTGGATGCATCCTATCTCATGAAAGAATGTGAAAGTAATTTTTCTCTGGTCAAAGTGTGAGATGAAATCAAGAAAGAGATGCATCAAGTCAAGAAAGCACTGAAGGAAAAAAAAATAGGCAAGGAATATGCCTCAACTCTTAAAAAAATAAATCTAAAGCTTATTGGGATGGAGTAATCCAAGATACATCAATATTATCCCAAGATTTAGATTTCATTGATGTATTTGTGTATCAAATTCAAAATATTCAAAAGGTTTTAGATATATCACTACAAACCATAAACCCAAAGCTTACAAAGTATACAACTTTCAAAGCAACTCTCAATATCATACCCAAGGACCAACTAATTAAGAAATGATTTCAAGAGTAGACACATGTAGCTAAAAATTACATTTATATCTTGTTAATGAAGGATATGGTGGGTAAATTTAAAATTTAGCTAAATATCCTCAATAAGAAAATAGGGTAAATGATATGTCAAATCAACATACTCATCAAGTAGGGGTTGTATTCTCCATTTGGGAATGATAATAGAATGATGTTTATAGATCAATCTACTAAGATGATTTAAATAAAATAAGAATGATGAATCCCATTCAAAAGATAGGATACATAACAAGCTTATCAATATGTTACTAAAATAAGCAATCCAGTATCTAGGTTAGAGACAAACATCATTCAAACAATTGATAACTTGTAAGTATTCTACTATGAGGACACATTAATGATGTTAATACACTATAAACTACTCGTAATGAGGAAGTTCCCTATAGAGGATGAATTTAAGGATCTAAAATATGCACATATGAATTTGCAGTCCAATTGATACTAGGTTCATCTTCCTTCTTTATGAAGTGGTTCCTAAAAGTCACCATTAATGTAGATTTTAAATATTATAATGGAAAACCTTAATCTATATTTTTCTCATAAAAAAATTTATTCTGCAAAATACTATTAGCTACATAAATCATAAGCTTTTTGATTTTTATAAAGCTAAATGCCTTAACCTTTTCTTGAAGAATCTAGACTTACAACTATGTTATAGTGTAAAGTCTCAAAAGAAACATTTTATAGAAATCCCCTACTACCATTTTATTAATCTCTTATTCAATGCTAGGGGATATTTTAAAGATTTTAATATGCTTCTATAGGGTAAAATAAACTCATGTCATCATATTCGTAAGAAGATCCTTACACCATTGGATTTATATTTGTTGAAAATCAAGATTAAATCATAAAGATGTGTAAAGTGGGGCCCACATGAAGAGAAATATTGTCAAATAAACTATGTCTTAGCACCAATTTATTTCTAAAAAGGATTATAAATGGTCCCTAATGTTGTTTTATCATCTCTTAATCAACATTAGGAGTGTTTTTGGAAGTTACCAAGTGATGTCATGTTGATAAAATGGATCTTACTACTGAGTCACCTCCAATAAGAAAGTAAAGACCTTACAAATTATGAAGGCACAGTCATGGACATAAATAATTAAGGCTCATTTAATAATTATTGTTACATGAAAGTATAATTAGAATTTCTCCAAGATATCTAGGCCACCATAAAATTTCCATGTATCTTTATCCTTTAACATAGAAAATGGTAGTTGAAGTTATTCTTAAAAATACAATCAAGCTATTATTATTAGGTGGTGGGTGAGATTTGAAGTCAAATCTTGTATGAAAAACATGGGGAAACACAACACAATCAAATAAAAGTATATAGATAGTTTCCAATCAAAGATGCAGACCATGTTAGGCATTTATGAGAAGAGGAAAGTACTCAGAGCTATGATCTAAAAACTTGCCTTAGTTATAAAAGATTGATAATAATGATATATAAAGAAGCATGCACATCAGAGATCCTCTCTACTTCTCTACTTTTGTTGAGATTGTTTAATATATTTCATGCTCTTCTCCTCTATATATATGTAGTAATTTCATTCAAATAAAAGGTTTATTCCTTGGGTTTTTATTGAGTCCATATTTTATTCAGTATAGTATCTTATACTTAGCTTTTTTCTTATATAATATTTGTGCCAATATTTTTAAAGAAATAGAATGAAATTTGTGGGAATCCTCTTGCAATCGATAAATTTGGTTATGATCATTGATTCCTCTATTTTATTTTCATCTCACTTATATATTAATTTACATTTTGCATAGTTTTATTGCCTTGCATATTAAATGGATATATGTTTGTTCATATATGGAATCAATCCAATCTGTTATGGTGTGTCACCTTTTTAACTATTTCTATCTTTTCCATATTATTAATCAGTTTTCATTTCATGTATTAGATCAGGAGCCAAATTTATCATAAATTTTTCTACAAAATCATCCCCGTGCTACTATAACTTCCTATATGTGCCTAAAGTGCATGTAAGATTTCAATCAAACACTTTTTGCATCAACATATCCTTAGTCTTGGAAGATAAAATTTTGGATCTCCATATGATGACAATTATATTATGAAAGAGGTAAACCATGTCTCATGCATGGACCCAAGAATTTGGTACAAGTTCATTTTATTGTGTTATTTTATAATAATGTAAAATGGAGAGCTTTATAAAGAAAGGAATCTTAATAATGAAGAATAACTCTTTTTTTAAGGAAGGAAATTTTCAATGAAAAGGTTTTTCACAATGAATTACATAAATAGGGATATTGGTTTGAAAAATGGAAGTAATTCATAAAAAATGGATGCTTCACAACTTATAATGTTCTTTAAAAGGGAGGATATTTACAACAATGAGCTTTATCATTTCTCCTTCCACACCATTTTGAGCATTTTACCATGTTTCCTATGTTTGTGTATACATGTTAGAATTACATTTATGAATTTTCCCTAAGATATTATTTTTATTTATGTAAATAAAATAATATAAATGTGAATATTTCCTTGAATATATGTGCATCATTAGTTATGTTATAACATGTCTCAAATAGACTTGATTTAATTTTGGTTATACTAAAGTTAATCCTTGTTGAGTCTAGATAATTTATTTCCTTACATTATATATCCAGTCAAGTTCCCTATGATTAACTTGATGAATATTTTCATTTTTGGAATTAACTAACACTCCTAGTTCCACCTCTATGTCATTATTATTGTTATAGATAGAGGATATACTTCCACCTACATATCATTATTATTATAGATAGAGGATATACATATTTTAAGTTGTTATATTTGTGAAAATTTTGGTATAATTTTATATCATATGTTATTATCACTAATATTATTTTTCCAATTATGGTCAAATATGTGTATAGATATGGTTTATGGTAAAGGGTTACTAGGCAGGATATCAATGTAGTTATGTTCATATATACATGATACATAGACAAGGTATAAGAGATAATACATTATTCCCTCCTTTCATTTAGTAATTAATTGTTACTATTGTCTTGTTGAGTTGAATTTATAATGAGAAAACTAATGACATTTCACAGTCATCATCTTCAGAACTTATTGGCCAATTGTTACTACATCATGACATTTTAAATGATTTAAAACCTCTAGATTGGTTATCATGTCAAATAAAATATAATCTAAATTCCTAAGAAAATGAATTTTCCAAGTTTTTTAACTTTTATTTTTGGATTCAAACATCTTTTATAAAGTTTTATATATTTTTAAAAATAATAATTTGATCAAATGTTTTTTTAATATAGTTTAAACTAATATTTCTAAATGGTCCAAACTAAGATTTTTTATTTTTTATTTTTTATTTTTTTTGGCCTCAAGACCAACCTAGGGCACTTGACCTTTATCCATGGATTCATTCCATGTCCAACAATAGTTTATTATAGACCTATCTATTAGATCTATTCAGCTTCGAGATCCATCCCCTTCGGTGCCTTACACAAGGGAAAGTAGACTCACACCCTCCTATGTTTTTATCAATAGAGTATTATATTTTTATCCTTCCAAAACATGTGCCTTATGTATACTTCTTACACATCTCATCCCTCCTGACTCCAACCTATCCAAACCTAGACTACGTGCACATATGGTAGAATAAACTCCTATCTTCCACACCTCCTTTGATTCATCCCTCATTAAGATTGGATTCCATCTAACCACATTAATTCTTACATGTTACTACAAGTAAAAATTATGATAAACACTCATTCCTATACTTAAATATTCCATACCCTTGATCCTTTCCAATCCATATGTTTTGTGTTATAACCTAGGATCCTTGAAAGTTTTTAGTATTAGGTTAGAATTTACCATACCCACTATTCTTGGAAACTAATTATCTCTTAATTTGGGCTCATCAAATATCACTCATGTCAATATATTAGCAAAATAAAACACTTTTTATGAAAAATAAACCCAACTCAAATGGTTGGTACCTTGTGCTTTCATTTCACAAGTTCATTTCACATAGTGTAGTTAACAACATGCAAAGCACCATATAAACATTGATGAAAATAGGTATTCCATCCAACTTAGCATTAAATTTTATGAGGACAAATTGTTGGGGTGCTTTCATAGGTTTTCATACCCCTTCACATTTATTTTTCACAATGATATTATTTTTCACATTAGTGATTTGAAAAAATAAGCTATATAAAGAGATTTGTTTCTAGATAATCTCATGGCCAAGCCCACTAGTTATTTTTTATTTTTTAATATCCTTCTCCATTTAACACTTTTGTAGACACCCATGTACCTTTACTCTAATAATTTGATCATCCTTTAAATTTTTTCAACAATGTTATCTACAATAGAGTGTTCTCTTTAAGCCCTTCCCATTATTATATTATTTTTTATAAATGCATCAAAATTGCACATGATATTAGGTATCTTCCTATTGATACTAATATATGGTATTAAGTACTTGAAAATGAAAATTTTGACATAAATTTTCCACACATGACTTGTACAAAAAATATGGTCCTAAGTCATCAATCTCTAACACATACATGGTACCTTATGATTTTGATCCTTTTGTTACACACTTATAGGAACATCAGTTTATGTTTAAAACCTACATATTATTATACATATGCATACCTAGATGCTCAGTTCATTCCTATTATGCATAGGTCACTAATGTTAGACTAGGTCAGTATCATCAAACAATACTAACATGCACTTGTCAATAGTAAGCCTCTCCCAATAATGACCATTTTTTAAAATTAAATATTTCCTTAAGGTCAACCCATATGCCTAGTATGTCGATGACATAATAAATTACCCAATTGGACTCATATATGTGTAAATCAAGGCCTCACTTTATAGGGGTCTTGGCACTTATCTAATTCACATCTATACACTATTACACATTAAGAAAGACTACCATATTATTCTAAATTTACAAACCAATCAATAGGAGAAATCATAAGCCAAGTTTAAATAATACTAAAGTTAATTCAAAAAATATATTTTTAAGTATCAAATCCAAATAATTAGTTGAATTCATATGGTAATGGATCACAATTGCATAATAAAACTAAGTGGGAGAATTGCATGTGGATTGATTTCCTCCTTGGAGTATTAGATATTTAGGTTGAATTCAATCATCAAAGGGGGTTATTGGGATCAGCTCATCCCATTAATTTTCCCTAATTTTGATAGGTATTTTTCTATTTTTCTAAATTTTTAAGATGAAGGAGGTTGATTTCAAGATTTGTGTGCATCATTAGGGGTTGAAATCTAGCATACATAGATTTTATAGATATCTAAGGTGATTTTAATGTCACAAGAACTCTTTCCTATAGGGCACTATTTAGGATTACAAGTTAGTATCAATAGTTGATACTAATCCAAACCTGATAAAATCGACCCTACATCTAATTGAATCACAAATCTACTTTAGTATGTTTTCCTCTATCTTAAGTTAGTAACAACCTTACTTAGTACTTATGTGAGGCCCAATTTATTATAGTATTAGTTTTATTAAACATTTTTGTTATTATACACATCCTATTGTGACATGTTCCTTATATTATTTGAGATATGAGACACTTGATGTTATGTTGTTATATGTTTATTAATGTATGCACCTAAAATCACTCACTTCATTATTGTTGACTAATATTCCTATTAGTCGCCATTAATTCTACTTAACCTATTTTATTCTACTAATATATCCCGCTTCTTATCCATTCATCTAATATCCCCTTCTATAATCCTAAATTCACTAACCTTATTCATCCCAGTCCTTCATTAATTATATCTTAGTCCCTATTATCCTAATCTAATATTAGTTATCCATTATATGGGAATTTAAAATTCGTATAACCTCACCTAACCACCTACTAACCTACACCCTAGAATTTACTACATCCCTAGTCCCTAATCACCTACCTAATCCATATTTAACTCTCAACTAATCCTCCATTATCCCTAAGCTAATGGAGAAGTCTCTAGAATTGGAGAAGCTCCTCCAAATCTCTAGAAGTATCTAAACTAGATACTTCTAAGGAATTTAATATTCTTTGAATAATTTATATCCATTGATCTCATCCCTCTAACTTCAAATTTTAACCCTTGATCTTCCCTCCCAAATCTAATAAGCAAGGCTACTCCTCCATGGAAGATATCTAAGAATTCCCATAACATCATCATGCTAATCTAATCCTTCAATTTGAATTTTCCTACCCAATCCGTGTTTAATTATCAATTTCTCCAAGCATCTAACACCCAACATTATGCCATCACTATGTCAAATCTGAGTCCAAAGTAATCACTATCAATCCTTTTGATTTTGAATTTGTTTGATCATGTTTTAGAGCATTAAGGATTTACGATTGCAATGTTATTTTGAATTGCATTCATCTAGTCGCATTATGTTCTAATGGCTCTAAAATTTACATAGTGTTTGAGATTTGGGTGGTTTAAATTAGTTAGATTTAATCCATGGAGCTTGAATTTCATCAACATTATGGTGACCATGGTGGGACTGGCTCCCTCCTAATCTAATAATTTTTCATCCAAGTGTTGTTTTTGCTAGCTTGTAGGTCAAATTTTGAAATTTTATGTACCCAGGTTGTTGTCAAGACATTGCCCTGGTATTAGTAGGATTTCACTATGCAATAACAATATTTCGCCATAAGTCATGATATTGTTTTAACCATCTACTTAACTACTAACCATTTTCCTTGATTGTGTAGGTTTTTGTCTTTTGATAATCTTATGAATTGATAGTCATGATATTTCTAGGCTATTCACAATATTATCAATCCAAGTCATGATTTTGTAAACCGCTAATGGTTTTGTGTTGTAGGTTCATTTTTGACAATATCGAGACTTACCCAATCATGAGTTTACCCTGATAATCACAGGATTGGGCCTGTGAATTATGATATTAAAATATTCCATAAAACCATAAACTTTTGACTATTGTAGGTCCCATTCTAACATTTCATGGTTCTTACATATTATTTTTGACATCATATAGTCTTCCATCTAAAATTTTTAGGGTCTTCTTACTTTAAATTTATATATATTAGCTAACCTTAGTTTTGTATCAAGGTCTTCTTATCTTTGGGTAGTTGTTGTGTGATCCTTTTGTAGGGTTATAGTAGGGAGAGAGGCTAAGGCATGGATAATCATCTAAAAATTAGACACAACCCACAAACCCTTTTCCCCATCTATAACAAAACCATAAGTATCGATATTTTTAGAATCATGATATTGTTCTGGTAAACTTTGATATTGTCAAGGTAGTAGTGATTTTATAGTTTTAACATAATTTTGTCATTTTGACTGTTGGTTATCATTTCAAATCTTGTAGGGTAGATTTAGGATTGAATTTAATCAAATCACTTCCTTAAAATTCTAGATTTTGCCTAGATTTTGGTCTCAATATCTTTTGGTCAAGATTCTAAAAATATCATTAACATCAATTTATAGCTCATCGTAGTCACATGTAGATAATAATTTTAATAAATATGTTACCTATGTAATCATTTTTCTCTTGTCAAATATATAAATTTTGAAATTTGTCCTTCCTAACAATACCATAACTCTCTATTTATTTCTAGTAGTGATTTTGTAGTTCCCAGTTATGATTTTCTAGTTTATCACAAAATCATAATTTTTTTTATATATAAAATTGTAGTATTATCAGTCCCAATCATGATTTTGTCCATCTAACCATGATTTTTTAGGTAACTATCATGGTCATCTCCCAGTTGTGATTTTGCACTATGTAGCTGGAATTTTGTGTGGATTTTTTATCCTTTTTGAGTCATTTTTTATGAATTTTGAGTCATTTCAAGCCTCCCACAAAGCCCAAATTGCCTTCCCCAAAACCTACAAGGGGATCTTCCCCTTGACCCCATAATGGACATTGCCCTTCAACCCCATAAGGGGTGTTACCCCTTAACCCCGTTGGGGGCTACCACCCCCAAACCCCACGTTGTGTCCCACTCACCCCAAAGAAATTATAAAGCCAAACCATGATTTTTTTAGGGTGTTTTATTGAGGCATATTTGACTAACATCTTGTTTATTACATAAGTAAATTTAGTTAACATTTTATCTGACTAATGTCATCTTTTTGTAGGTTATATTTTGGGTCTAACATTTTGTTTTGTAGGTTACCTCTTTTGAGTGCCACCTAAACTACTAACCATGTGCTTATAGGCCACCTATCAAAGAATCCATTTTGAACTTTAAAATCAAAGTTTTATTATCTATTTTTTATTCTACATAACATCTTATTATAAAAAAACATTCTTTGTGTGTGTGTCAACTTGTCATATCATGCCCATCACACATAGATAATTAAATTAGTTAATTAATTATATCACATGTTATGCCTATTTGTTAACCCATCCCCTCTAAGATAACATGTGATATGGAATTGACACCCATGCACAAGCTTAGTATATAGGGTTTAGTTTCATGGATTTCATCACCGTGCATTGACCAAACTTCATGTTCTAATGGAGTCTAAAAATTAGGGATAGATATCATTAGGCTAAGTGATTGACCCCATACAAGTCATCCATGAAGGGGAAGACTTAATTCTCTAAACTATGCATTAGATAGCACCCTATACATACTTGGGCCCTAAAGTGCCTTTATGTATATTAGGGATACCTTTAGAGACCTTGTTCAACCTATTCTAAGACCTTCTAGCTATAACAAGTGTACTGCTACAGGAGTCATTATCAACTCCGATGTAGCCATCAAGTACAAAAAGCATTGAGAGCTTTTAGTAGATTCTATAATGGGTCACCAAACTACATCCTCACTTATGAAGTAGTTAGATGGTGTTGGCATCAGGTTACACACCCATTAGTTTACTAATCATAGGTTGTGACTTGATTACTTGGGTGTGTGTTGTGCTAAATCTATACTATTTGTGGGCCGAGTTAGCCTTCACCTATCCATACCTATCTATTTTCCTTGCACAAACCACCTTGTACATCTTACCATCTTATAAACACCTACCTTGCCTATTCTTAACTCATCATACTTATCCCATCATCATCTTGTATATACCATCATTATATCATCTTATGCATCCTTGTCATCATCTATTTATATATATTATCTTCATCTTATCCTATCCCCCATCTTATCTTCATCCTATCATAGGATACCATACCCACTCATCATATCTAATCATTATTGACCACATCCCCATCATCATCCTTACCTCATTATCCTATTGTATATACTATCTTATATCCCCTTTCATGTTAGACATCTTTGTCATTGTCCCATCACATCCTACATCTTATCTTCACCCTAGATTAGTCATCCCCTATCACTCACATCTCCTCATAATTATCCCATCATCATCTTGTATGTCCTATCCGAACATTCAGTTATCATCCCCCATCACTCATATCACCCAATCATTACTTTGTATATCCTTGTCTTATCCTCTTAGTTTTGTTTACATCCTTACCCCATAATCATCTTGAATATCCTTGTACATATCCTTTTAGTCATATCTCATCTTAGTCTCATTCATCATTAGTCATAACCCCTACCTATCCTAACCACATCTTGTCTCACCATCCACATCATATCCTAAGTTCATACCCCCATATTTTATCTTGACCTTGCCTTCATCACCCATCTAGTCTACCCACATCCTATATTATCCTAATTAGCTTTTTAAAGACATAAACAGGTCTACACCATCTTCATCATTCCCCAACCATCGACATCCCATCATCACCTATGTATATGTATCTTTATCTTACCATCATACCACCTTCATCACATTATCATATCCTATCCCATATTGAGAAAATTAGTCCAAGATTTGAGATATTCCTATTATTTTATCCATATTATCTTATCATCCTAGTCAAATTGTCATTCATCACTTGGTCAGGTATCATAGCTAGTCAATATATTGTTAGCATATTATCACTTTATCAGTCTCAATCTAGCAAACCCATCAATCATCTTTAGTCTAATCATCTTGACTATTTATAACTAGCACCCATCATATCATCCTCTTGATAGTTTAAATATAGGAACCCATCAAATCATTAAACCCTTTTGCTAGCTTGGTAACTAGGCATTGTTGATAGGTCATTAGTACTTGTTGCACTATCAGTTTGAAATTTGACCCTGGTCTTATATCATCTTAAATCACATTTAGTCTCCCCTCTTATTCATCATCACTTATCATACTAGCTCAGTCCTTTGGACCTACTTTATTTGATAGACCATCCTAATCCTTAATCATCCCCTTAATCATCCATCTTTCCCATGGATTTGGACCCAGTTCTTATAGGCCAATATATCCTAGCCAATAAGGATGAAGTCATTTTATGGGCACTAGAGTTAGGTGCTTGCCTACCCTAAGACCTTGATCCCATTCACCCCAAATCACCATCATGTAGCCCCATAAAATTTGTCTTAGCCTTCTTTTATGTGGTCACCCTAATCAATCAATACATCATAGAGAATAGAGATGAATTCCTTTTGTAGTTAAGGAAGATGGGTCCTCACTTGATGATTTTGACCTCATAAGCCTAAATCCACCCCCTGAAATAAGTCCAAAATTAACCCTTATCACATCCCCCATCCACCATCCACTATCCCTATTCAAAACCCCTTGGCCCCAATTCATACCTATCCATAGTCAAATCCTCCATCTATTAATCATAATCCATCACCTTTATCACCCACCACCATGCAATTAGACCCCTCTCTCATAAACCAATACATAGTTACTAATTTAACTTTTTATAAATATTAGAGTCTTATTCATAATTTAGTTAAGGCTCTAGGTTGGTCTAAATTAGTAAATAATATTACAATAATTTAACCACTAATTTGTATAATTTATTTGTATTTTTAACCTTTTTATAAATAGCAATAAATATAGAGGAAATAAGACTTAGCTTAAAATGAATTGAAATAGCTATTATAGGGTCTGATATTAGTTGTGTAGGACTAGGATAGTGTCACAAATCAAGATCTAGCTTTCATTTTGTGAAAGGATAGGACCAAAAAAATGGGATACCCTAGAATTTGGCATTGTTGTCCTCTTCTATCATTATTTTCCAAAATCCTCATAAAGACTTGAGTTTTTTGGGTTTCGTTCATTGTCCCTATGTGAGCCTACCTTTGAAATCTCAACTACTAAAAGTATAAAAAACTCCTTTTAGAGATGATTTAATATCAAACCCTAGACTTCATTGTGTTTTGATAAAACTTGAGAAAGAAGGGGGGTTAGTGTGTGTAAGATGCACTAAATGTGTATCCATACCCCTTATGTGAGCACACTACCTACATATAAATACTTCAAAGAGGGATCAAGCCATATGTATTTCTCCCACTTAATGTGCTTTATGTAATAGTGTAATATAGATACAAAAATGCTAAACTAGGTATGTTTGAGTTGGCTAGGGATTGGTGTGAGGATTTAGATATTCTTTTAGCTATATTGGATGGTTGTATGTAGAGAATAGGGAAATTTGCCTCAGTGGTTTTGCTTGTATTCTTTCTTACTTTGTAATATTTTTCAACCTCCTTATAAATGAACTTTGAATGGGATTTTATAGAGATCTATTGGTCATGGGTTGAATGTATTCATGCTAGGCTGATAAGATATAGGATAGAAACTAGAAGGAAATAACTATTGGAGTTCAAAATTCAATTGGATAAGAGCATTGAAATAAGACACCCTAGGGTCCGACACTATAGTCCAAGTTGGGCACTCCTATCCTATAGGTGTAGGACTTGGGGAGATAGGATTGGCTTAGGAAATGTTGCCTAGCTGAGGTGGAAGGACCATTTAAAAATATTGAGATGATTGAGAATAATCAAAAAGGTGTCTAGAAGGGTCATGAGAGCATGAAAAAAAGACCTATGGGTTGGGTGTCACAATCCACACTCAAGCTAACCAATTTTGACATTTTATATGACTAAATTCCCCCCCGCCTTTATTATAGTGATGCAATGAAGTGAAATACTAGGATAAAAGAAAAGTATAAAGCATACCTAAACATACCTATAAGGGTGAAGCTCATAAATCTATGTGATGTTAGGTGTGCATATAAATCTACAAAATAAAATTAGGAGTAGATCAGTTCTTAACTAGACATGTTACATCTAAAGTAAAAACATACAAAAATTTGTCTAAAAGAGAGATGAAGTTAAATAAATGAATACACTTCATTATGTATGTGAACTAATATAAGACCTTTTGTGATGTTGAGTGATGCTGAGTGATTTTGGGTATGCGTTGTACCAAAATTAATATCATGAATGGAGCTAAGTGCTCAAATCCCTAAGAGTGGATCAAGAGTGCAAATGTTGGTGCTTTGGCTCCATTTTCACCCACTAAGTGAATCTATATGATTATGTGTGTGTTAATCTATGTTTTGACTATGTGTCCAATCTCTCTAAATAGGTGGCTCAAGAATACAAAGGCTAGCTAGTCATTTAGATCCATCATTGCCCCATGAAGTGAAGCTATGAACTAATTTCAGTATGAACACATGTAATATGAGATGGATCCTAAAGCCCATGAATTTTTTGTAATATAAAAATGTGGCATGGATATTCAAACATGTGTTGGAAACTATGCCGCTCTTGGCCACTCAAAAAAGCTAGAGATTGGGCTTGTATGAAAGCCACTCCCAAAACTAGGTAATAGGCTTATGTGTAAGACACTCAGAAATGATGCCAACCACCTACAGATGGAATACATCATGTAAATACTGAGAATATATGGGTAATGCCATAAACTATAAAGAAGAGAATCAAATGTGTTGTGCACTTTACCCCCAATCACTAGTGTCTATAACATAGATTCTGATCTAAAATTTATACTAAAAGTAGTATCTAAAATTGGAAGAAAAATCCATCATATCACACATTATTCCCCTTATATCTATATTATTTGAGATAAATTGTACTAAAACTATTCATTTTTAACTAAATTATTACTGACAAAACTATAACTAGGCTTACCTTTCTATATATTTCTAGAAAATCTAGTTTTTTGTTGTTTAGACAAGATCACCAAAATAGGACACTCTATTATCCAGTGCTATAGTCCAAAGTTAGTTCTCTTGTATTATGTTAATTCTAAATACTATTCTATAATTATCACTATCTTTCTAGTCTATTATGCTTGGTTTGAAGTCTGAATACTATTCTGGGTATTATAAAACTTGATTTTTGACTGGTTAGAGACTTTGATCTCATTACCAAAACCTGTATTTATTTCCCCCTCTTTTGAGGGTAGGAATGAAGACCCTATAATGACTTCCCTCAGAAGTAAGAGTCTTGAAAATGTGTTATGCTATGAAGTACATGATATAGTAATGATAATCGACAAGATATCTCAAGATATAGCATAGTTTATAATGGAGATTGTTAGATCAATAGGGGTATGCCTAGATAGATGTAATAATGTAATAACATGTGTAATATAGTGAATTAGAACTATAATTTTGGTTACTTTTTAGTTTTTAGTTATTAGTTGTTAGTTATTAAGGGATGGAGCATGATGTCCATCATGGCATCCAAAAAATCAAGAGAATACATGATTTGGATCATGGCATTACAAACAATAAAGAATCAAACAAGTAACAAACATGTAAGGCAAAAATCAAGAAGTATATAAGAGTGGCCAAGGGGCTAAGAAAAAAAGGGACATGGGCACATGTCACTCAAACAAGAAAGCAAGCATACAAGCCATATTCAAATTCCATATACACATATAATTGAAACAAACAAGGTTGACACAAGGGTCATAATCACATAGAATAATACAAGCAAAGGACACTGGAAAATGTTCTAAAGCACACACAAGAGATAAATTAGGAACTAAAAAATGCAATCACATCTAGCTATGTAAAGCAGGGAAGGAAATCATGTAATATGCTAAGAATACAATTGCATCTAACTAATCAAATCAATAAGTGAAATTATGCAAGACATGGAGTATAATATTAGGTATATGCTAAGAAATATGCAAGTGCTATATACTATTGAATTTTGATAGAATAAATTATGTAAGCTAGGAACTAATGTACCTCATAATGATAACTAGAGTATATGGTGTAGGAATGACATAACATGGATGGTGTACTAATGTAGAAGATGCCCCTAGTGGGTAGGTATATCAATGTGTGTCTCAAATGTAGAAGTAAGATGCCCACACAATGGGTAGAGTGAAGCAATCATGGATCTGGATGTCACTACACACACTCAAAGAAGATCAAGTGAAGCATGGTAATGTAGATAACTCAACATACAATATCAAAATGTAAGTCTAGCATGTTATTAGAGATGTAAAACATGGATAATGCATACAATTGATTTTTTTTGGTGTTTTGGATTTATTTCAATGTTTTTATATTTTGAAATTTTGTATTATTTTTGGTATTTTGAGTTATTTGAATTTTTTGGAGTTTATGGAATAATATATGTACAAGAAATAATAAAGAAACTATGTACAAGTAATTGAAAAAAATGATACTAACCATTGAGTCTCATGGGAGACTCCCTATCATGGTGTCATGTATTGAGGAGAGGGATCGTACATAATCATGAAGAATGATGGAGAGGCTGAGACTGTAATTATAAAAGTTGTGTATGTTGTAAATTCTCTAAATTTTTTGAAGTAGAAACCAAATTTGGGGTCCCCCTATAAATTTGAGAAGTGGATGCAACTGTGGGGTTCTTAAGTATCCATATGGTGGTAGGAGAGGCTCTTTGAACATGTGTTCTATGTGTAGAGGCATGAGACCTCAATGATATTGCCCTAGGTGTGAACATTATAGCTAGAAACTATCTAGAATCCTAAAATTTTGGTTTCTCTAAAAGAGGCCTCTGTTGAAGTGTATGAACACTCTATGCTAGTGATGGAGACCTTGACTATGTCTAAATCTAAACTGGAAAAAGAACTAAAACTAGTGGAAAAACTAAAATTGGTGACTAAAAAGTAGTAGATGGATCTGAAGTGGGGAGTGGTAACTCATATGGAACTCCACCAACTGTAATAACCTAATTATCATAAGTTTCATGCATCTATAAACTATGAAATGTACTACACAGTTTTTAGATCTATGGTTGATCAAGTAACATATCAAAAACTCTTATACTGAGAATAATAGTAAATGGTGTGGCCACATGTGTTATACCAACCTCTAGAGGAAATAAAATCTCACCCAATGAAATATATATGTGCCCACTAAATCCATTGGCAACTATGTTCATTGGGGTAATATCCTGCTTTGAATATCCCAAATGTTGCAGTAATGTTAAATGCACATGTTCACATTAGATCCATTGTCTATGAGAACACTATGAATGGGATGATTATGAATGTAAGCTCTAATAAAGAGTGCATGATAATCCAAATCATTCTCAACTATCTCCTACTCTGATAAGGAGATCAAAGGTCTAGCTAAAACTCTAGAATTGTACACACCAATCATGTTACTCAAAGAATGTGACTCAACTAAAGGTGCCTTGTATGTAGTTGGTGGTGGATGTGCATGATATGTATGGTGAACACTTGATGTGTCCCATATCTCCTATTTATAATGTTATGTAAAAATATCTGAGAAATTTTTTAAAGCATCATCTTATGTTGGCTTTGTCTGTGAAGGCTCAACTAGAGTGCCAAGATCAATAAGATTACCATCTATCAAGTCATGTATCTTGTGTTTCAAACTGATGCATCTCTTTTTTATGTGGCTTGGTTCCCTGTGAAAGTCACAAAATGTATTTTGATCATATCCCCATGGAAGAGGCTTTGTTGGATCAACTTCTTGAATAAGAGGGAGAGATATGATATTACATTCCAAAAACTATTGTAAAACTATGTCTGGAGAAACTAGTAGATTGGTAAAGGTTCATCGAGGAGGTGTTGATAAAACCACTCACTAAGGGGGATCTAAAGTTATATTTAATTTAGGTTGATTTTGACTTTTGTTATCATTAATCTTGACTTTGTATGGGACTTTGTTGTTACTCTTGTTTGTAATTTCTGATATACTTGTGTATTTGAGTTTGCCCATTGAAATTAATTTAACTTTCCTTTCCTTTAGTGTATGACATAACTCAGTGAAGGAAGAGAACCTTTTAAACATTATTGACTCATGTAAATCTGGTAGAAGACGTTGTTTGAAGAGATCTTGTAACTCTTGATTGGATATGGGGTTAGTCATCTTAGCCAAGATAGTCTTATATCAAAAAATATAATCTATGAGATGTTCATTTAATCTTTATTTATGTTGTGAAACTTAGACATAAGAAACCTTATCATCAATGTTAATACTAAAATGAGCTAGGAACATGTCAGCTAAAGGATTGAATGCATTGACTAACTAATTCAGTAGACTATAGAACCATTATAAAGCATAATCCTTTAGACTCCATGGAAATGGCTTGGTTAGTAGCCAGTCATTTGGCACATAGTCCAAGCATGTTGCATGAAAATATCTCAAATGTGTCTCTAGATTACCCTTGTGATCATATACAGTGAGCGTGGGTTGAACAAAACCTAGTGGTAAGGGTGTAGAAGCAATATAGCATGCTAATGGTGTATACAATAGAACCAAAGAATTCAAGGCCTATTTTGGTCTAGAAGCACCTTGCTCAAGATGTATCCCCTTGGATTGAATATATTTTATCTCCTATATAAGGGCTACCACATTAGGAGACAAAGATGTACTAGATGTAATTGGTGGTACCTCATAGGAAGGTTGGGTTGTTATAGGGGTTGTTGAGACATAGTTGCCCCCATAATGTCATTTGCAATTAGTTGCTCTGTGGTTTGAGAAGATTAACCATTGTTTGAATTTTTTTTCTCTTTGTAGTATTTTAAGCATATCATCTTGCATGTCAGGGTGTTTAGTTAAGAGTTCTTGAAGTTCCCTTTTATCAGTTTCATCAAAACTAGTGTATTAAGCCATTGTTAAAGTAGAAAACAAATTGAAAATTGATTGAATTTTTTGTAATAATTTGTAATAAGCAAAGTGCTATGGAAGGAAAGAACTAAATATAGGAAATGTAAAGTCCTAAAAATAACAAACTAGAAAATGCTTAAAAAGGATACGAAGCTCACAAATATGTAAGGTAATACCTCAAAAGTAATGGGAACTAGTATATACAACTAGGGTTTTAAAAAATGATATATATATATATATATATATATATATATATATATATATATATATATATATATTTAAATTACTAAGTAATTTTAAAAAATAATAATGTAAATTTTTTATTTAAATATGCAGGTAAAAAATCATAAAAATATTGGAAACTTATATATATATATATATATATATATATATATTTAAATTACTAAGTAATTTTAAAAAATAATAATGTAAATTTTTTATTTAAATATGCAGGTAAAAAATCATAAAAATATTGGAAACT
Organism: Torreya grandis; assembly: GCA_037957365.1. Lineage (NCBI taxonomy): Eukaryota > Viridiplantae > Streptophyta > Pinopsida > Cupressales > Taxaceae > Torreya > Torreya grandis. Next base: position 2,413,979 of record JARHVA010002389.1, on the reverse strand, counting down.
TTTATATTTAAATGGACTTAGTAAAATCAACTAGGGTTTGGAAGAAAATGATTTTTTTAAATTACTAAGGAATTTTAAAAATTAATGTGAATTTTTTATTTAAATTTGCAGGTAAAAAATCATAAAAATGTTGGAAAATTTTGATTTAAAAGGACCTAGTATATGCAAGTAGGGTTTGAAATAAAATGATTTTTTAAAAATTACTATGGAATTTTAAAATTTAATGTGAATTTTTGGTTTTAATATGCCAGTAAAAAATCAAAAAAATATTGGAAAAAAATAGATTTAAAGGGACCTAGTATATACAACTAGGTATTGAAAGAAAATGATTTTTTTCAAATTACTAAGGAATTTTAAAAATTAATGTGAATTTTTTATTTAAATATGTAGGAAAAAAATAAAATAAAAATTGGAAAAATCAAGAAGAAATTTTCCCTAGGGTTTCTAGGGTTTTTATGCACAAACAAAGTAAGTTGGGTTCACCAAATGATTTAAATTTTCTAGGAATATTGGAGTCTTATTCCTACTTTAGTTAAGGGTCTAAGTTGGTATAAATCAATAAATAATATTGAAATAATTTAACCAATGATTTGTATAATTTATTTGTATTTTTAATCTTTCTATAAATAGCAATAAATATGGAGAAACTAAGACTTATATTAAAACAAATTGAAATGGCTATTGCAAGGTCTGATATTGGCTATGTACGACTAAGACAGTGTCACAAATCATGATCTAGCTTTCATTTTATGAAAGGATAGAACCATCGAAACAAGACACCCTAGAGTCTGATGTTGATGTCCTCTTCTACCGCTATTGTCTAAATTACTCGCAAAGACCTAAGTTTTTTGGTTTTTCTCATTATCAATGTGTGAGCTTTCTTATGAAATCTTGACTATTGAAAGTCTATGGAACTCCTTGTAGAGTTGATTTAATCTTCAAACCCTAGACTTTATTATGTTTTGATAAAATTTAAGTAATAAGGGGTGGGGTTAGTATTTTTAATATGCATTGAACATGTATCCACACCCCTTATGTGTGTACGCTACCTACATACCAATACTTAGAAGAGGGATCAAGCTATATGTATTTCTCCCACTTAATGTGCTTTGTGCAATAGTGTAATACAGATGCAAAAATGATAAACTAGGTGTGCTTTAGGTGGCTAGGGACTGGTTTGAGGATTTGGATATGCTTATAGTTGTATTACATGGATGTATGTAGAGGATAGGGAAATTTTCCTTAGAAGTTTTTCTTGTATTCTTTTTTGCTTTGTAATATTTGCCAACCTCCTTCTAAATGAAATTTGAATGGAATTTTATAGAGATCTATTAGTCATGGGTCAAATTTATTCACGCTAAGCCAATAAGATGAAGGATAGAAACCAAAAATAAATAATCATTAGAACTCAAAATGCAATTATATAGGAGCATCGAAATAGGATACCCTAGGGTTCAACACTATAGTCCAAGTTGGGTACTCCTATCTTTCAGGTGTGGGACTTGGGGGGATAGGATTGACCTAGTAAATGCTACCTAGCTGAGGTGGAATGACCATTTGAAAATCTCAAGATGATTGGGAATAATAAAAAATGTGTCTATAAAGGTCATGATATCATACAAGAAATACCTATGGGTTGGGTGTCACAAGCCACACTCAAGCTACCAATTTTGACATTTTATATGACTACATCTACCAACAAAGATGAGATCCTTTTGTAGTTCATTGTGATGGGTGTACCACTTCTTGAATGTGTTGACCCCCTTCAACTTATTGCACTTCCAATATAAACCCCTTTGTGTAAGTCTGTTTATAATCCCTCATCCACTAGTCATAGCTAATTATCTACCCCTTCCTCTACTAGTAAAGGGAATCCAAATTTGGCCACTTGCCCATCCACCCAGCCACATCAAACACCATCTAATCTAAAGTCCAATGCTTCCACATCATAATCACAAAGTAAATTGAGTCCTTATACTCCCCTTCTTATGTCCTTGGAAGCCTTTTTCCAACAAATTTGTGCCACTAACATGATGGTCTACCCACCCATATGTCATCTTGATCCTATCAAGATTAAACCCCATTGGTATAAATCAAACCAATATTGTCTATATCATTGAACTTGGGGGTATTCCATTAAACTATGTCAAATCTTTTGAGACTATGTCTAAGACCTCATCAATAGTGGTGACATAGTAATTGAGGATGAATCAAATGAATTTAAATCCCTAGGTGAACAAGAAGAGGAATGCCAAGATTCCATTCCCTATCACAAGCAAACCCTTCCCCTTCCAATCCAAGGTCAAGACATCTTATCCATCCTCCATGATCCCCATATCTGTATCCACCCATCTATTCAAAACAAGTATACTCCCCATAAACCTAGTCCTTATTTATCCCATTATCCCTTTCATGGACCTATCTTTGCTTCATCCATCATCTCCCTCTCACCCATCACAACAAATACCCCTTATTGAAAGGATAATCAATTTTTTACTCATAGCATTACATCATGTACTCCATAGTTGACATTAGCATCAAAACAAGTTTTATCTACCTCAAGATCATGTGCAGCACTAGCATCTAAATTAGATTCCTCATCAGAATCATCATCCCTTATCAATATTATAGTAGATGGTGATAATTCCTTCTCTTTTAAATATCCCAATCAAGATGATGAAGTCATTACTAAATTCTTGAATGCTTTATCCATTGAATATTTTCAAAGTGGATATGATCCTACATGGGATACATGTCTTAATGATCCTTTTAAAATTATTGTGGACACTTTCTCTGATGTTCAGGTTAGGGATCTTAGTGATCTTTATGAGGACTACCCATTATCCCCTTAATCCCTCACACAACATTCATTATCCACCTCACCTACATAATTCCTATATCCCACTCCATAAAGTGAATGAATAGGAACATGCATCATTAAATTCCCCCCTACATTTAATATCATGTGCCACAAATACAATAGTCTAGACCATATTCCTAAATTCATAAATCATGATCAAGTCATCTTTGATCACTTAAATCAAATCAAGAAAAGTCAAATCATCAGCGTAATCAAATAATGTCTTCCCCTAGTTAATCTCAATATTAGGCATTAGGGGGTCATCAAATTCAAAATAATCATTATATATAAAATCAAAAATCAATCCCCTATGGTGAAGCCAAAAATATAGCACCAAGAGGTAGTCAAAATCAAATCCAATCATAAAATAGTCATATGGCTAACCATCCTCTTAATACTTGGATGAAAGAATCAAAAAATCAAAAGGTATTGGATCCCTTAATCATATGGCATCAATATACAAAACTCCCTCCACCATATCCAATGGTGTATGAAAATATCAAACCTCAATTTTGTTCCCCATCCTACCATGTCAACCATCCTGATCATGTCCTTCCTACACATCCTATATCCCATCATTACATTCATGGCATACCCCCATCTATATCATATTTCACATCCCTAATAAGCATTGTCCCTCATAGGGGTCATGAAGACACATGGTTAAAACATTTAGAGGACATTAAATCAAGAGTTAATAAAGGTCACCATCACATGGTCCTAACATCACCCATTTCCATAATAGAGGTTGGCTAAATAATTCATCAAGTATCCATACCTTGCAACTCACACCACTTCCAATAAATTGAGATGCCTAAAAAAGTCAAAAATGTAAAAAAAAATCATTCATCCAATGGTTAAAACTAGTCTTCTGGCACCTTGGGCAAGTACCATGATGAAATCAATTTTTGACATCATGGTAGAATAATCAATTGTCTACATTGAACCTTAAAACTTGGGGGTACAATCCACCTTCCTTATCACATCCTTCATCCACCTATCCCTTATCAATCCCATCCATATCATATCCCTCTATCCATTACTTAACATCATCATGCATCATATTTTATCCCTCTATCCTTCTTATCTTGACCTATTTAAGGAAGTGGAAGGTGTCTTGAGAACTATTCAAATATCATCTTAGCATATCCTCCAATGGACATTCAAGCAATTAAACATTTAGTTCTTTCATGATGTGGTCATTGGTAATCCCTAGTTCCATCTCCCTCATCCCCCATCCCCTTTTTCTACATCACCATCCCTTTTATCATCTCATCCAACACCCCATCCATCCTCATCTTGGTTACTAATCTTGGTATTCCTTTTGCTAGTAACCCCATTTGTACAGTGTATATACATATCCCAAAAATCCTTAAATTTTTAGAAATGTCAAAAACCCTAAAAATCATAAAATTTGAAAAATCCAAAATAGTCCATCATGTCTTGTATTATGTCTAATCCATTAGTCGCATCCATCTCCCTCCATCTCATATTGACCCATATTTTAGATACCACATTTCATCTTGAGACCAAATTAGAGTGGTCACCCATCCCTTCATATCCTCCATCTCATCCTATTGGCCAGGTCTTATCAATATCTATCACTTTGTCAAAGACTTTAATCTGACACCCATCACTTCTTATTAGGTCCTTTTCATACCTAGCACCCATCCAATTACCCTTTACCAATATGGAAGGTACTTGATCCCATCACTATCCTATCATGGCCTCTTCATACCTAGCACCCATCCAATTACTATTTGCTAGTGTGAAAGGTATTTAATCCCATCATCTCCTAGTCTTCTTGCTAGATTGGATCCTTGCAAGGCCTTGTCTATGGGTAATCCATGGATCACTTGTCTAATCACCTTCTTTAACCACTTTTCAATTTAGTTTTGAGACCAAATCAATATCACATCACCCATACTTCTATCCTCAACTAGGGGAAACATCTCATCCTTACCCTAATCATCCTATCCAAATTCAAGTCCATCCTAAGTCCACCATCACATCATGATTATCTTAGTCTAATTTATCATCTAATAACTCATCTCATCCTTAAACATGAATTTTGACATTACATGAAGACACTTGTCTACTACTTGTCTATTATTTATCTATTGTTTATTTTATGTCATGTGCATATCTTGTTTATTTCATGTTTTATTTGCATCATGTCTCTTTCTATCTATTTGGAAATGAATGAGGATGTTATGAGGACACCAAAAATGCCCTTGAGGGTGCAAAGTTCACTAATTTCCCTTGTACTTTGGTACAATGTCCTCTTGGTCATATCTCTATCATAGGGCATACTGCCAAGTGACATATTTAATGGATTACTTAGACTATGATGAGCCTTATGACATTTTTTATGGCTTGATCTCATAATCATCATTCTCCCCATAACAACACATCTAAATAACATCCAATCCTTTACCTTCATCTCATCCTTTAAGTCATATCCTTCAATCACTAACAAGTTTAATCATCCTCATCATCATCACTTTCTAATCACTAATCATCATCATCTTCTAGTCAGAATTACATCAGCTTGAGATCTTTTAGGACTATGTAGGTAGTACTTGGCTACTTTTCCATGCCCAAAGATAGCTCAGTTACTATCTTCTCCCTTATTCCCTTGCATGTGTCTTTAATAGGGACATCATCCTAATCCCTTTGATCACCTGATCATGTCATTTTTTATCTATCATCATCTTCATCATATCAATTAACTTTAGCCTTGAGCTACACCCATTATTAATATTATCAAATCATCATCATATCTTGGCCTATAGCTCTCCCTTGCATACATCCTTGCTTTGGATACATCTAAAGCTTACAGATTTTTAATCCTATCATCATTATGTTATGATTAATTCCCCTTTAGGATATGTCAATAATAGTGATCTCTCCTCTTTGTGCATGTGTCCTTGCTAGGGGCACCATCAATATAACTCATTTTTTGAGTCAAATCAACCTCATATTCATCTTATATCCCACATCTGGCATCCCATCCCTTTATCTATCCATCATATCCCTCCCATCATTTCTTTTTTTGAGTGGCCATCCATCTCATTCTTCCCCACATGTCCTCTCAAGGGAGCATCATATCCCCTATCATCATCTACTAACATTCATCCATGTCATGGTTTTTCTTTGAAATACCATTACTCCTTCCACTTTGTCCACTTCCAATGCCCTTTCAAAGAGGGGCAAAATATATGCACCTAAAATCGCTTACTTCATTATTGTCAACTAATATTCCTATTAATCAACACTAATTCTGCTTAACCTATTTTATTCTGCTAATATATCCCCCTTCCTATCCATTCATCTAATATGCCCTTCTATAATCCTACATTCACTAACCTTATTCATCCCATTCCTTTATTAATTATATCCTAATCCTTATTATCCTAACCTAATCCTAGTTATCCATTATATGGGAATTTAAAATTCCCATAACCTCATCTAACCACTTTCCAACCTACACCCTAGCCTTTCTTACATCCCTAATCCCTAATCACCTACCTAAACCCTATCTAATTTTCACCTAATCCTCCATCATCCCTAGGCTAATGGAGAAGTCACTAGAATTGGAGAAGTTCCTCCAAGTCTCTATAAGTCTCTAAACTAGAGACTTCTAAGGAATTTAATATTCCTTAAATAATTCATAGCCATTGATCTCATCCCTCTAAATTCAAATTTTAACCCTTGATCTTCCCTCCCAAATATATATAAGTAAGGCTCCTCTTCTATAAAAGTGATCTAAGAATTTTCATAACATCATCATGCTAATGTAATCCTTCAACTTGAATTTTCATACCCAATCCATGTCTAATTGTCAATTGATCCAAGCATCCAACATCCAACATCATGTCATCACTATGTCAAATCTAATTCCAAAGTAATCACTATCAATTCTTTTGATTTTGAATATGTTTGATCATGTTTTATAGCATTTAGGATTTAGAATTGGAATGTTATTTTGAAATATCTTCATCTAGTTTCATTTTTCTCTAATGGCTCTATAATTTACATTGTATTTGAGATTTAGGTGGTTTAAATTAGTTATATTTAATCCATAAATCTCAAATTTCTTCTACAATTACAATACTATTGAGATAGTGGGTTAGGTACTTGATGTTTTTTATTTTTACTTACAAGAGTATGATTCAGATGCTAGTAATCATTTATTTCACTTTGATTATTAATATGCATATTATATGCAAATGAAATAAGATATATTTATAATTTATCCAACTCAATAATATCTAAGCTCAGAGAAGGTAATCAACTAACTATTCATTTAGCAATACTTTTTTATTTTAGGGTCATGACCAATAATGGATCCACTAAACCTACACTAAAGGATCTCTTATCACATAATAATAAAAGAGAGGTTTCCCAGACCTATAATCAAATGTCATTTTGTGATAACCCTAGCTAGGTATTATGATTGTAATAATAATAAGCAATGTAATTTACTAAATAAATATGCAAAATAATCTATTAAATGAATATGCAAGTTAATCTAGTGCTCAAAAAGACTTGTGGCATAGATGGGAAAGATAATAAATATTAACAAAAATAATTCTATCTAATATAACATAAAAATAATCAAAGAAAGGAAAGATACAATCCCATATATTAGTTCTACAACATCTACTTATCAAAATATGAAGGGTTAAGAATATACTTACCTTGTTGAAGTAAACTTGTCATGCCTAAATCTCTCCATTAGCCAATGGTGTTTTACAATAGGTTATTGTGGCTTGTAAGGATCACAAGGATAGATCATCTCTAGGCTACAAGACTTCTCATATGCATCCAAGACCTCCATAATACAAGTGATAATTATCTAAGGAAAAAACCTAAGCAATAAAAACTCTTATTGATTGTATAAGTAGATTTATGAGAAGTAATGATGTATAATTGAATGATATTCTATTTATAAATGAAGTTAAGGGAGTATTTATAGCCAAGGATTGACCCTAAACCCTCCCAAGGATTTAGCTAATGAAGTCAACTTGGTCAACTTTATTAGGTAGGAAATATAGTCATTAGGTTTTAAACTATGTCATCTTGGGCTGACAGAGTTTTGTAACATGCACTAAACCCGTAAGTCAACATGATTGACATAGGAGGAAAAGTAGTAAAAGTGGGTTTTTGCTTAGGTAGGGGATATTTTGGAAAATGAGTTACTTAGGTAGGTATATAAGTAGGATTTCAAATCTTAAGGAATTAGATAAGAGTAGCTTGTGATGGTTTTAGGTGGTGGTATAGGGGCCAACAATCTTGTGAAGCACCAAAGGTCTACCAACCCCTTTATTAGTGTACCCTTTAAGGCGTGCACTTAAAGAAATTGAGATTATATGGGTTACTAAAGAGAGCATCATTAACTTATATAATTTTAAAATATTATGTGTATACATAAGCCCCACTCGAAGCTCATCATGTGTCATGCAGTTGTAATATGGGATGGTGATTTGAGAAATAACATAGCAATATACAATGTTGAGCTAATAAATTATAGTGAAAAATGTAAATTAAAATGATAGTAAGGAAATAATTGAAATAATTGAAAGTATCATAGACACACATTGACTTACCTTTATTATTAAATAGTTGTTTGATATATTTGTAGTCTTTATTTTAGATGGCACATTAATTGCTTTGGATAAACTCTAAGGATAGAAAATTAAAAATCAAAAACAAACAATCACAGGGAAATAAAAATAAATTAACTTTACATAGCTAGATAAATCACTTGGATTATTGGTAAGCTAGGATGATAAATGTTAAGTTAAAACCAAAAGACCAAGCAATGAATAAAAATGAGAGTAAATCAGGTAACCTAAAATCCAAGGCTACTAAATGACTGACAAACCTAAACAAATGTACTTTAAGAAAGAAAAGTAACAAACTAGATCAAACTAAGGACATGTGAAAGTGAAATAATAAATCCAACATCGACATAAAATAAGTAACAAACCAAAGTTAAACAAAAATGGAAAATGAAGATAAAGTAAAAAAACATTTGATGAGTGAGAAGTAACAACCCAAACTCACATAAAAATGGAAAAAGTAACATAGATAAATGGATCAAAATTGTTCATAAAAATTTTGAATAATAACTTTTATAATTTTTAAAGGAAAATAAATAAATCCAAGAAGGATAAAGCAATGGTGTAAACAAGTACTACTTAGTCACTAAAAAATATAGTGTTATTCTTAGGATAGATATAACCAAAACAAAACTATGATTAACATGTTTTAAAAATATGTGAAGAATAGGAATTATAAAAGTTAGGAAATAGATTTAAAAATAAACTTGCCTATCAAGGGGGAAATGAAATAGATGATAGGGGAAATGTAGGTGGCACCAAGGTAGAAAAGTTTTATCAAAATCAAGACACTCAAATTAAGTTGGAAAAAAAACAAGGATTTCAACATTAAGGAAACTTAGAGAACTTATCTTAGCCACATGAATTTTGGTTAGTAAAATATAAATATCATCACATGAAGGTTATATGCATGAAAATTAAAATGGACCCACCTTCCAAAAACTTGTTCCCCATTCCTCAGGACCCTTTACAAATTTGTTAGTCTACTATGAAGATTGGGTACTTTCATGAGAAAATAGGTAGCACTATAGATAATTTTGAAATCTCATATCCCAGTCTATTAGCCTACCGCATCTTAATGGACCTTAGATCTATCATGAAGATAACTGTGGAGTTTGATCTTTGACTAGAATAGAAGATGTGATTAGTTATCATGTTTGTTGGTGTTATTTTGACTTTTAAATTTGATATATGTATTCTTATCATTGCCTTTTGTTTTAAATGATTTGGTTTTTAAAATTTTTATAGATTTTTTTATTCTTCCTTCATATAAACTCAAAAAATTGAGCATGGGTTTTAAAAATGACTATCACTAGAGAACTTAGATTAGGTAGCTAAGGAAAAAAACTTAGAGAGAATGGTGTCTAAGAGTCTTGGACTTTCATGTTAAATAATAATGTTATATTAAAACCATCCTTAGTGTTCCCAAAGTGGAATGAGTATAGGGGAGAAAAGGAGAAACTTGTGAAATAATTAAGTTACCTTAATCACAAAAAATGTTATAATGTGAAAGGGATACAATGACAGGTAAAATTGACTCTATATCATAAGAATGTATGTAGGTGTAAGGAAACATGAAAAAATAGCTTATTTTGAAGGTGTTATCATAAAATAAACAAAACCAACTTTGAGAGTATGAGATCATAATTTTTAACCACTGCCTTAATTTCTAAGAAAAACACCATGTTTAAAGAATAGTTTGAGAAATTTATAAATTTTATGAGAAATATTTGGTCCTATCCAAGGTCTTATACTGAAACTCATAAAATATAAACCAAAGTAGGTAAAAATATGATAATTTTATTGTGAGGAAAGCCTGGTCCTATCCAAGGTCCTATACTGCAACTCACAAAAGAAAAGGGGAATAAAAATAAACTTATAAAACAGCAAATTCATTATCAAAGAGAAATATTAAGAATGGAATATGAAATAAAAAATAGATTGAAATACCAATAAAGTAATAAATATAGAATGAAGGACCAACAATAGGAACTAAGGCTTAGTGAGAATAATGTGATGCTGCAAGTTGGAGATCTTTGTAGGAAATCTATCAGAAATGTTAGTATTTATAGTATATGAAAGTTATCTAAGAAAGTAAATATTTAAGAAAAATATTTATTTAAGAATTGAGTATTAGTGGGTTATTTAAAAATGTGTACTTCATTAGTTTGTAATCTATAGGTAATATGACCAAGGATGTCTTTTACTAAGTAAGGACCCCCATCATTTTTGGACATACTTGCCTTCTTTGTCATGTGTATAATCTAGTTTGAGGATTAGATCACCAATATTGAAGGTTTGGATTTTGACCTTTTTATTATGTTGTTTAGTAATGTGAGTTTTGTATTGGCTATTGTGTTATAGATAATTCATACAATGCTCATCTAGGAAATCTAAAGCATGGAGATTGGCTTCATGTAATTCCTCATTAGGAATTATACATGAAGAGAAATATCCAAATATGGGAGGTTAACTTCTAAAGGTAAGGCTAATTTAGACCCATACACTAATGAAAATGATGTTACCCCAGTAGCAATGTGTATGTTAGTAAAATAATCCCATAATGTGGGATAAAGATGGAGATGTCAATTCATTTGAGATTCTCTAATAGCCTTTTGTAAGATTTTGTTCAAAATTTTATTAGTGGAATCTTCTTGGCCATTTCATTGAGGATAATAAGGTGTTGAGAATTTATGTGTAATTTTGAATTTTACACATAGTTATTTCATGTCTTTATTTTTTAATTTTCCACCATTGTTATAAATGATGGTATGAGGAACTCCAAAATGACATATTATTTGATTGAGAATAAATTTTAAAATGGTATTACCAGTAACATTAACAAGAGGCATGGCTTCCACCCATTTGATAAAATATTTGGTGTTAGTGATAATAAATACATGACCATCTTGTGATCTAGGTAATTTTCCATTGACATTTAATCCCCATATAGATAATGGCCAAGGAGACTCCATAGTTTGGAGTTTGGTTGAAGGAGAGTGTATAAGATCATCATGTAGTTGATAGGGATTACAATTTTTAGCAAAATTAATGGCATATTTTTCAAAAGTATGACAAAATTAAACCATCCATATGAATTTTTAGGTTGTAGCATGATTGGTACAGTGACCACTACAAATTCCCCCATGTGCTTGTTACAGGAGAACATGAACTTTTTTTAGCATTACAAAGCATAGTAGGGTTCTTTATGCATTATGATAGTTGAGGGTGTTGTATTGAAGTATATATTTGAATGCTTATTTTTGGATTCAATTATTTTCAAGAAATATATGTTTAGAGGGTAAGTTTTATTTAATGAATGAATTATGTTTTGTACCATGGGTTTTGTCATATAGTAATAGCCTCAATGTGCAAGATTAAAGAATTATTTTTTTATTTTTAAAGAAGAATGTGATTTCCTTATTTGAATAAGAAATTGAGGATCATGAATTACTTGGTGAGGGTTAAATATAGATGATCATTAAGTAAGAGAAACAACTATAGCATTTTAATCTTGTAGGATTAGTTTGATGGTAAAAGAGGAAAATTCTTTGACAAACATAGTGATGATTTGATGATATGTGATTAAGTTTTCACATTTACATTGATAATCTCCACTAAATTAGTGACATATAATTTAATTCACCTAAATAAATTAAATATGTGGTATCTAAATCAATCATGGCCTGCAAGCATAGTATCAGAGCTTCATATTCATCTATATTATTGGTAACATTGAAAGTTAGTTAAAGTTATGATTTTACCTTATGGGTTGGTTAACACACATCTTGCCCTGGCTCCTTCAAGGAATTTTTCAACATCAAAGTGAAGTGTCCCAATATCCTCTTGTAATTAAATTGTAATTTATGATCATTATTTAATTGTTACTTTAGATTTGGTAGTAGATGGAGTAAGGGCAGTTTCTTCTTGGTTATTTGCTTCTAGATCAAAGTGAAATTGTCAAAATAATATTTGAGTGAAATTACTTGGTTTAGACCTTCAATATAAATAATTTATTCATCAAGGAGAGTATCTTGAAGGTGGTTTGTGGCTATTAAGGAAGTTGTTGTGAGTTGGTCTATAATGACTTATCTTTTAACATATTTTTGTGTAACAATTCAAAGGTCAAATTCTATCAATAAGACCATCCATTTTTTGATTCTATTTCTAGGTAAGAAATATTTGGAGAAAAAGTGATGAAGTGGATCAAAATGAATAATGACATAATTAGTTTGGTAAAGCATGTAATGATATATCTTTTCATATGTGAAATAAATAGCGAGGCAATCACATTTTACTTTTTATAACATTTTTCATAATCGTCTAGGCCTTGACTAATATAGTAAATAGCATATTCTCTATCAGTATTATTTTGTTAGGCAGACATTACCCCAACTGATATCAGGGTAGAAGATGTATATAGAATTAGTGGTAATCATTTGAGGGTGGATAAAGATTGAGAGGATGAATAAAAAATTCTTTCATACTATCAAATGATTTTTAACATGAATCTATCCATTCTAGAGCATTACCTTTTTTAAGAAGGAAATTGGAGTAAATATGGTAATTCATTTCTGGAACAAAATGGTGAATTGACCCAAGTTTACCAAGGTATGTTTGTATGTTAGGAGTGGAATGAAGAATAGGCATGTTGATGATGGCTTTGATTTTAATTAGATTGACATCAATACCTTGGAGGGAAATTAAAAATCCTATAAGTTTACCAAATATAACCCCGAATAGACATTTAAAGAGATTAAGTATAACTTTATATTTAATGAGTCGATCAAAAATGATAGCTAAATCATGAAGGTGAGTTTTATAACTTTTAAATTTAGTAATTAGGTCATCTACATAAGTTTCAATAATTTTGTGAATAAGTTCATGGGAAATATGGGTCATTGCATGTTGATAGGTGGATCTGACATTTTTTAGGTTGAAAATAATTTTAACATAATAATAGATGCCCCATTCTATGGTAAATATTGTTTTATGTTGATCTTTAGGAGCTATGTGAATTTAGTTATATCCCAATAAATAGTCAATGAGTGATACATATCATACCCACCAATAGAATTAGCAATAACATCCATTGAAGGTAAAGGAAAATTATTTTTTGGATATGCTAAATTTAGATTATGATAGTCAATGCATATGAAAATAACCATAGTGTTTTTTTAACAAATGGGAATAATTTTTTAGACCCATTTTAATTAGTCCATAGGTTTAATAAATTTAGCATCCAAACATTTAATGATTTATTTATGACATAAGATAGAAATCTCAGAGGGGAATTTCCATTTCTTTTGTCTAGCAAGTTTATCATTTGGATAAGTGATGATGTTATGAACCATGATGATTAGATAAATTCCCATCATATCTTCAAAGGACCAATAGATTATTCCATAATATCTGTCAAATAAAATACTAAAGTTATCATGCTCTTCAAAGTGAGATCTTTAGAAATGGTAATAGGTCAAGGACATGTTGGTGTACCATATTCTATTTTTTTAGTTTATTCAATGAGCATAGCATTTCCATCTTAGAAATGGTAAGGATCAGTAGGAAGAGAAGAAAGAGGATGTGTTTTGGGATCCACACTAGCAATGAAATTGTTTAAACAATGAACCTTTTGCTTAAAGTTACTAAGCTTATGATGTTGGCATGGAAGTTGAGGTTCTCTAGCATGGAAGAGCTCAAGTATAGATTCATCACTAGGAAGTGTAGGTAAAGGTCCATAGTATTTGGCATCCACTTATAGATATATGATTTTATTACCTTTGATATCATATTCAGAATGTATTTGTCTCACATCGGTGGCTTTAGCATTTAGGGTAATTTTTGATGTGGATATAGATTCTATATTGATGGTATTTGGTTGAGTTGAATCAATCATATTAGTAAATGTTGAATTTTTTTGTTCAATATATGAATTTTTAGTTGAATTGAGTTGGATGTATTTAAATGGTATTGATTCAGCTTGATTAATTTAAGAAGGGGAAATAATGTTTATGGTAGATAAAGTGGATTGTGTTTGATTAGGTTGTCTAAAAGGTCCAATAAATGTATGAGTTGGTATTTCCTTGATTTCCCATGGGGTATCTAATAATGGTGGATTAATGGGAGGTACATAACCCTCAAGTTATGATTCAATATCGAATGAGATATGAATGACATAGACATCATGATCAAAGGTATGTATTTTTTCCAATGTCTTTTCATAATGATTTATATCTAAATCTCATGATCAAGCTTGAGCCATGATATAATGTTCATCATAACTACGATAAATAGTGCATGCATCTATTTTTGTAGGAGAATCAATGGTTAAAACACCTAGGTCACTAAATTTATGAGGAGACATTCTTAAAGGATCTTAAATAGTTTGGCCACTACATATGAAGTCATATTTTGTGTAAGAGGCTTCATATGCATTGCATGGAGGGGGTATTGGTAGTGTCATAAATGAGAGGAATGGTGCAATCACATGGGATTAAAGGAGGAATCCATTCCATGATATAGGGGTAATCAAGTGGTATTACAAGTGTTTTGAAATTCATTTGGCTCATCATCATCTAAATCATCAAGAGTAGCATGTATATCAAAGTTCATGTTAAAAAATTTAGGGAGAGGTGCACTATTGATATGGGGAATGGTTGGAATGAGATATTGAGATTTAGGATTTGGTAATTATATATTCCATGGATTAGGATTAGCTTCATGTTTTTAACATTTTTTTATTATTTATGAATTTAATATGATGACTATTTGAGGAGGTAATAACATGCATACAATGTGTTTATGGGCAACCAAGGAGCATGTTATAAGATAATAGAACATCAATAACCATGATCTTAGTGTGAATTGTCTTGGGTTTGATAGTAAGTGGGATACAAATGCAACTAAGTGGTTTTTATTTGTTTTATCAAATCCTCTACACATGACATGTTTTTGTTTAAGTTTTTCTTTGGTATATCCAAGTTGTTGAATTAACCAATGAGAGGTGACATTAATTCATGATCCTTCATCTATTAAGACATTTAAATAAGGGTATTGTTGATTGAAATTTTAATAAAAGGAGGTGGATCATCTGCTCAAAAAATAATTTTGTCATTGATCATATCCTCTTCGATAAAATCTATGGATGGTTTTAAAGATGTAGAAATTGTTTCAATTATATGTACTATAAGAGAGGGATCATTAAAAGATATTTTTGAATCAAGATATGGTGGTTCTTTGATATTTTATAATTATTGCATAATGAATTTAAGATGATATGGAGAATTATTAACTAATTTCATAAGGGGAATTTTATAATGCATTGAATTAAGTTCTTCCAAAAAAATTCAATGTCATTTAGAAGATAAAGAACCATCATGAAATTCACGAGGTATGATGTTTTTAAAAATAATATGAGAACTAGGTTGGGGTTCTATTTGTATAATTTTTTCTTGGTTTGATTCGAAATAGATGTGGATGTAGTGGTTGTAGTATATTTAAGTAGTTCTTCAGTGGAGGGTTTCTTAGGTTTTTCAATAGGGTCTTTATTAGCAAGTTTTTGTATATAATTGACTATTATTATGTTCACATATTGGGAGTTGGTAAAATATTTATCATAATTAGCATCAATTGCATAAATATTGTCATTTTAATATTGCATGTTAGAGGTAAAAAAGTATTTTTGAGGTTTGAAAGATATAGTTTTAGTAACATGTTTCTTTTGGGAAGCTTTAATATAATCATGATGATGTAATTTGATCATAACATCATGGTCAAATGTCTCCTAACATGAAATAAATAGTAAATTTGATGAGATCATGACACTTTTCATGAGAATGACCCACATCATCATGGAACCAAAAAAAATTATTAGGATTATAACATGAAGGTGGGTCACTATTATAGTTGAAGGGTTTAGATGGAAATAATAACTACTTCATTTTTGGTATCCTTAATGATGGGTGGAAAGCAAGTTGATTATCTATTTTTAATAATCTTGCTTTCATTTAAGGAATAGTACTTTTAATTACATTAGTTGAGGTTTGAAAATATTCCTTTGTTGATCTATGGGTTGGCTCAAACTATTTCATGAGTAAATATTTTTCTTTTAACTTGATCAAATGCTTTGTTTAAAGTTTGTGGAGCAAAATTTCAAACCCTATATTTAAGGGAATGTGTTAAAGGAGTGATGAATAATTAGAAGAGATTATCATTATTCATGTCGTGATATATTTTATAATTTAATTATTTCCATCATTTGATGAAATCATGAGCTGATTCAGAGGTTGATTGCTTAACATTGATAAAATGACTAAAACAATTTTCTAGAAGATCAATTGTTGAAATTCCTTAACTAAATCACTAACCAAATATTTTAATTTTGAGATGGAATGTTGAGGTAATTTATTATACCGTTATAAAACATATCCTATGAATGTTTTAATTATAAGTTTGATAGTATCAAAGGTATTTGTTTGGATCCATTCCTTGTAGAGATTACCAAATGCTTTAAGAAAAGATGTAGGGTCTTTAATTCCATCATATTTAATAGTTAGATAAATGTTTCCTATATCAATGGATACATTGAAAAGAGATAAAGATTCATTTTATATAATTTTAAGCATCTTATTATGTATAAGGGGTTATGAAATGATATTCCCATTTGTATCTCTAAGAGGAGGAGATATAATTTTTTGATTATTTTAGGGTAGTATAAGAGGAGGTTGATTAGTCATTTGTAATAGATAATGTTGCATTTACATCATTTGAGAGGTGTTTTTCATTTGAATAACATTAATTTATTAGATTATTTGTGCAATTATTTGAGTGGTATCAATTTGTGTATTTTGGTTATTAGTGTTAAGAGGTGGAATATTAGTATTTTTAGGAGGAACAATGTTAATATTGGTAAGAGGAATATTCCCATTATTAGACATAGGGATGTTCCCTATAGGAGGATTACCTATGGGATTATTCATTAAGTTTCTATCTATTGCTCTAATGGTGTAGTAAGGTAGTTTGGATAAGGTAGTATCCTAAGAAGTGTGAAATGGATTAGAACCATCTAAATCATCACTTCAGGTGACTTGAACCATATTACAATCAATAGATTAAGATGAAGGATGGGAAAAGGTGAAACATGAGGGATTATCATTTTGGGTGGCTAAGGTGAGTAATAAATAGAAACCTGTGTATAGTCTAAATGGATTAAGGTTATCAAAAAATAGTTTGAAAAGTGATTTCATGATGTTTAAACAAGGTAAGAATTTTTTTTGAAATGTGCAGGTTGTATTGAGGAAGAAAATTATGGGAATAAAATTAAGTCAACTAGATACTAAATGGGATCAACTAGATAAGATTAAATTTTAGAAAATAACTATGTCATCTAACCATTATGCATTCGAACAGGTCATAGTTTAGATAAATAAAAATAAAATTGAAAGTAAACTAAGTCAGCCAGTAGGTATGCAGTCAAATAGGTTGACATAGTGGTTCATTTAACTATAAAATATCAATTAGTCTAAGAAAAAACTAAGTTGGCCAATAGCTACATATTCAAATAGGCCGACATAGTTACATAGACTAGATAACAAGAAAAATATAAAATAGCCTAAGTCAAGCAAGTCAATTGAGTTATGTAAGAAGGAAAAATAATATAGTCTGTAATAGACTAGGTCAAGTTGGTTGAATAAGTTTTATAGAAATGAAAAATAGAATGGTCTACAATAGACTAGGTCAAGTTGGTCGACTGAGTTCTATAGGAAGGAAAAATAGAACAATATAAAATAGACTAGGTCGATTTGGTTGACTAAGTTATGTAGGAAAAAAAATAGAATAGTTTGCAATAAATTAGATTGAGCTAGTCGATTGAGTTTTAAAACATGAGAAAAAAATTAAATGGTCTGAATCTAGATGATTTGGTTTTAGTTACTAAAAAGAGAGGTAAACACATAGGTAACTAGGTTGAGTTGGTCGATCCAGTTATAACATAGTACAAACTTTGTATTAACACTAGCTAATATAATTTTATAATACAACATAGAATAGTAAATAGAAAATAATAAAAATGAATTTTAGAATCTATTAATTACTCGAAAAGAAGATCAAGAAGTCATACTAAATATTTTAATTAAAAGTTTAAGATTCAGAAGATACTTATTTGTTGTTGGATAGTGTCGACCAAATATTTTAGAACGTTGACTATGGAGGAAGTATCATTCCCATAGCCCATTAAACCTAGTTTCAAGGAGAATATGGAAGTAGTTTCTCAGTGTTAATCACTAACCGATGCACCATACAAACAAATAGATGGATAGATTCCTGAAGTTGAATAAAGAGGGAAATCTTAGGCATTTTTGAAATACCATGAAGTAGGTGGAAAATAAAGCTCATGTTTAGCTTTGTAATATGGCTATGAGTATTGGGGTAAAACCCTAAGGCCATGATATTTGTAAATGATGGACAAGGATCATAAATAGAGTATCTTGTAGCCCTTCATGACACTAGCTGAATAGTTTTAAAATCATCGATACATAATTTTTAGGGAACACCAAATAAAATGAAAAATAAGAATTAAAATCAAGATTTTGAAAGTTAATTTACAGTTTTTAGAAATAAAATAAATAGGAATCCAACTAAAAAATAAAGTGAGTTTAATTACTATCATTGTAGGTGAATTCACTTTACTTGGACTAGGAAGAAAAATAAATAAAACAAAGTCGATCTAGTCAACCAAGTTGTACAAACAAAATAAAATAGAGTCAAGTTTGTTTGACTCAGTCTGTTGGAAAGACAAACCAAAATGAACACAGTCAAACAAGTTGACTTAGTTTTATAGGAAGAAAACAATTATAGAACTAAGTTGAGTTAGGGGATGTACTTGACTATAAAGGTACAGTTTTATAGAACTTAAAAATTGATAAAAATAATACTAAAATTTAAATTTTGAAAAAGAATAGGATAATAAATTTACTTAAAATTTGATAAATAGAAATTAATGATTTGGTTAGAGTGAAACTGATAGATAATATAGAGTTGACCAAGTCGATGCAGTAGTTTTCCTAAAAAATACTAAGTTATTTTGAACTATGTTATCTAGATGGAAGTTTGAACCTACAAAGGTAGAAGATATAATATTTAAACAGAGTCGAATTAGTTGACATAGTATAGATAAAAGTGGTAAAAAAAAAAAATAGAACTGTGTTGATCTAACTGATGTAGTTATGAAATAAAAAATATAGAAAATAAAATATTTGAGCAAATCAACTTAGTTAGATGTTAAATACTAAAAATAAGCTATGTTGATTAGATCACTCTAGTTTCTAATATTGAAAATTACATGTGTAAGAAGTTGAACAGGGTCGATAAAGATATAAAAACTTACACACAGAGCTAAAATAGTTCAAAAAGGTTGACAAATCTATTAAAAAATGACATACCAAGCTAAACTAGGTCGATAAGGTCAATGAAGTATAAAATCTACATTAAAATGTTTAACTAGGTCGACTGGATCGACCCAGCTGTCTATATAGAAAAATTAAAAATCTACAAAGGTTAGATTAATGTCAAGCTCACCAGAATGTATGCAAGTGAAATAAGATAGATATATTAACTTATCCTACTCAATAATATCTGAACTCAAAGAAGGTAATCAAGTAACTATATGCTTAGAAATACTTTATTATATTGGGGTCATGATCAATAATTGATCTGATAAACCTACATTAAGGGATCTATTATCACACAATGGCAAAGGAGAGGTTTCCAATGCCTCTAATCAAATTCCATTTTATGATAACCCTAGCTAGGTCTTATGATTGTAATAATAATAATAATAAGCAAACTAATCTACTAAAGAAACATGCAAGATAATCTAGTAAATGAATATACAAACTTATTTAGTGTTTACCAAAGCTTGTGGCACAAATGGGAAAAATAATAAATATGAAAAAATAATTCTATTTAATATAACATAGAAATGATTCAATAAAAAAGAGATATAATTCAATCTATTACTTATACAACATCTAATTATCAAAATATGAAGGGCTAGGAATATACTTACCTTGTTGAAGTGAACCCACCAATGGTGCTTTGCAAGAGGTTGTTGTGGCTTGTAAGGATCACAAGGATAGATCATATCTAGACTATAAGACTTTTCCTATGCATCCAATACCTCCACAAGATAAGTGATACTTCTCCAAGGCAAAAACCTAAGAAAACCTCTTATTGATTATATAGGAAGATTTATGATAAGTAATGATGTATAATTGAATGATCCTCTATTTAAAACTGAAATTAATGGGGTATTTATATCCATGTATTGATCCTAAACCCTATCCATAATATATCTGATGAAGTCATCTTGATCGACTTTATTAGGTAGTAAATAGAGCCATTAGGTCTCAAACTATGTCACCTTAGGTCGACAGAATTATGTAACGTGTGTTAAATCCATAATGGGGTCGACCTAGTTGAAATAGTAAGAAAAGTAGTAAAAGAAAATTCTGAAGTATGGGATATTTTGGATGGTGAATTACTTAAGGGAGTGTATAAGTAGGTTTTTAATGCTTAGGGAATCAGATAAGGATATCTTGTAATGGTTTTAGGTGGTGGTATAAGGACCAAAAATCTTGTAAAGCACCAAAGGTCTACCAACCCTTTTCCCGATGTATCCTTTAAGGTGTGCACTCAAAGAGATAAAGATTCAACAAGTTCCTACAAGAGAGAAAGCATTAATAACTAATAAAGTTTAAAAATATTATGTGTATACACATACTACATTAGAGTACTAGTTGAGCTAATACTGTTTTATCATTTGATTTAAGATTAATAATATATGGATTTTAGTATGTTTAGATAATATTATTCTTATAATTCTTATATATATATAATGTGCATTTGTACATGTTATTTGAGATTGTTTCAATTTGAGTTGCTTCAACTATCCTAGGATAGAGCAATTTTAAGTGTGTAATAATGTGCAATATTAAAGGTAGCCAAGCGAGGTATCTTGGACTACATTGGTCATGGATTTTAATATTTACTAGATATGTTGTGTTACTATTTGACACTTAAATTTTTTATTTTGTAATTGTGTTCTAGACACTTATTTTAATTTTAGAAATTATAGACTTAATAACACTATTCATGTCCTTTTTACCCATATCTCAAATATTTATTAAAATCTCTATAAGGTCATAAACTTGAAAATGGATCAAACATGATGTCACCACTTGAAAAACTCAAATGTGATATAAAATCAAACATTTAAGCGTCACATAAAGTCATTTAATAATATTCTATGTTGAAATTATAGCCATTTGAACAAAACAGATGTATGAGAGTTTTTATAGGAGATAAAAAGACTTATAGTACAAACCATGTATTAATTGCATTGGAATATGAGAATAATATTAATTATGGGTGAAAAATAGTTGTCCTTATGCCATTTATGAAGGAGCATGGGTTTTGGAAGAAAATGTAAAATCTATAGAAGATGTTTGTGAGAGACAAAGGCATGGGAGGGACAAGTGTCATCTTCTCATTGGCCAAGTATTAAGGGATTTATCTATAATTTAGTGGGAAGACACTCTTTTGGTTAATTTTTATCCCATTGGAAAATTGAGTTGAAGCTTAAGCATGCAAGAAGTAGCAGGAGACATTGGGAGATGGAGACTAGTTGGGAGTTATGTCTTGGAGTAATGATATGTGATTAAAAAAAATTAAAATTGAGGTAGGAGGTATATTAATACCTTATTATTTAATATTTTATTTTAAAAAAATCCCTTTTTAACTCCTTAGAATGTTGAAAACTTGTTATGGATTGATAAGGCCTTCTTGCTAATAATCCTTCTCTTACTTTTTTTGTGGTTTGGACTTGAGGCCATGTATTTTTTTGATCCTATAAGGGTTTCTTAGGAATGTTGTTATCCCATTTTAGTTTTGTTATTTTTAATGTCATTTTTTAGTTTTAAAAATGTATATTTGTGTCGCCCACATAGGCTTGATTTGCTATAGTAGGATGGGCAAGGGTGAGTGATATTCCCCAATCCATCCTCCTTTCATTCCTTGGAAGTTGTTTTTGAAAAATTCTCAAAGAGGGTTATGTGCCTTCTTTTGAATTATTTGAATAGGTCTCATTTAGAATTATTTTCATTTATAGATATGTGTGTGGTTGAATAAATGTATGAAGTGTTTTTTAGTTCGCAGGATGAGGCACAAAAATTAAAGGTAATGCCTAGTATAACCTTCCTTTCAAAATGAACTAAATCTTTCTTTTATAACATATAAAAATTTAATGATAACCTAAATTATTATATTTTATATTCTTTGGCTCTACTTTTTATATCTGAGTGGCCTAATGTTGGAAATAGGATAGGAGGCAAGCCCCTCCTTGCCTTGGCATTGCGATTACACTTGAGAGCTTATTTGGGGTCTACTTTTCCTTCATGGTTTTAAAAATGTGAAGGATAATAAAATGAGTATTGCTTATTTTCAAGTCATGTTTTAAATAATATTATATTTTAATAAAGGTGACATAAAATGAAGGAAAAATTAGAGGCAATTATTATGTGCTTTCACGTAGTAGTTTTTATTAAAGTGCTCGTTGAAAGAAGAAAGATTAAATATAATAAAAGATTATTTTTATGTTTTGAATCAAGTTGTACATTGGTATGAACAATTTTGTTTGTTATTTTAAATAGTATTTCAAGTTTTAACATTTTGTTTCATATTACTTATTTGAATGGATTTTATTAATCCCAAGAAGGGATATGTTCACTTATATAATTATTATATATTTTTAAAAGTCTCAATAATATTCAAATTCAATTTTTAAAAAATAGGATTAATCATGGTTTTGATACATTTTATAGGTTAATTTTAGGATATACAATTTAATTTTTATGAATTTTTAAATTTAAATCGCTAAAACTTCATAGTTTCCTTTAGAATTTTTTTAATCTTTGTGTAGTTTTTGTGCATGTCAAACAAGACAAAAATCCACCCAAACCAATTTTATATGAACTTTTGTAATTTTTAGGACCTTATTCTTTTCATTTAATTAATTTATAGTTTTATGGTTTGGTCATTATTGAATTTTAAATTATGGGTGTCTGTAGGTCAATTTATAGTTTGGCAGGTCCTTGAAAGGACACAACCATTTTTTCATAGGATAACCTAAACAATAGGCCAACGGTCACCCATGTGACTATGAGACAAGTTAATAAGGATCTAAAGGCATTCAATGTGTTTGGCAGTGACCATTGTATTTTACAAATTTGGTGTTGCATGTGAGCTCCAACACTGAAGTCCATGGTGGTTAACATCCCCACCACCATTTATCTAAATGGACAGTCAAAAAATGTTGATTACCACTAACTTTGTTGCCCATGTTTTAAAACATGGTTTTTTTTCTTATTTAATATCAATTCTTTTAAAGACTATACCAATGTTGTTTTTTATAAGATATTAATTTTAAATAAAATAAAACCTTACACTCCATCAGTTCTTCAATTTAAAATCACCAAGATTCTGGGATGCAACATTATAAATTTACCATCTACTTATTTTGGCATCCCTCTATTTGAAGGCTTGCTAAAACCTTCTTTTTGGATCCACCTCATCGATAGGATTTAGAAGAAGTTAGTTAGTTGGAAAGGGAATCTCCTAACATAAATCAATAAAGTTTAACTTCTTAAGAACTCCCTTCAGAGTATTCTAGTTTATTTCATGGCCACTTTTTCCATTCCAAAATCCATTGTAGACAAGGTGAATAGTATCCAAAAAACCTTCCTTTGGAGAGGTTCGGAGGACAAATTCAAATTTTTGTTGATTTCCTGGGATCATGCCTATCACCCTATATATTTAGGAGGCCTGAGATTGAGAAGGTTTTCAATCAGGAACCAAGCTCTTCTGGTGAAGCAAGGCTAGAGAGTGGTCATGGAGGAAACCAATGGATGAAAATCATCAGGGCCAAATACCTCTCCTTAGGGGAAGGCTCTTATTTTTTAGTGAATCTAGGTTCTATTAACGATTCTACTTTCTAGAAAGCTCTATAGGTGGGTAATAACCTTATTAACAAAGGGCACAAATGGAATGTTAGAAGAGGCAATATGGTGGATTTATGGATCGATTCATGGATCTAAACCACTCTTGAATCCACTCTCTAAGACCCAAAATTGATAGCTTTCTTCAAGAATAATTATGGGATCAAAGTAACGGATTATTAGGAAATCAAAAATGGGAGAAAGTGCTCAAAAAATTTAGCCAAACCAAGCTTAGAACAACAACAAACCCATCTTCTCCAAACTCTGAATGAATCCATTCAACATATTCATAGTAGTTGAGTTCTTAGAGAAGACAAACTTGTTTGAAAATATAATTCCAATGGGATTTACTCGATGAAATCAAGATTCTTATCTCTGTGGAATTTGGAAGAGGAGGATTTCAATTAGAAATCTCTCTAGATAAAAAACCTCATCCCTAAAATCAATGTCTTTTACTAGTTGGTAGCTCAAAACAAGATATTAACAATGGATAATCTAATCAAAAGAGATTTAACCATCCCTAACAGATGCTCTCTTTAAAAATAGGTAGTAGAAATAGTGGAACATCTCTTTCTTTTTTGCCTATTTGGGTTGACTATTTATCAATGATTTTTTATCAATTCTAACATGTCATGGGTTTTTCCAGGTTCTACCCTAGACTTAATTACCCAATGGAAACCCCCATGGGAAGATCCATCATTAATTCACTGGTGGAATTTGGCCCTACCCCATATTTTTTGGGGTATCTAAAAAGCCAAGAATGCTTGCATATTTGAGTGTCATCAACCTCATCCTGAGTCTACTTTCAAAAGGATCAAGGCCTTTATGGAGGAAAACTAGTCAATCTCTACCCATACCTTTGATCAACCAAGATCCCTTTATGGAGGAAAACTAGTCAATCTCTACCCATACCTTTGATCAACCAAGATCCCCATTTTCTTCCTCAATTTTGAAAAAACTTAATTTGGTCATTCCAGGTAAATCCCAGGTAAAAGGGGTGGATAGATCTCTCATCAAATGGTCTCCCCCCATTCCTCAATGGGTCAAATTAAATTTTGATGAGACAACAAAGGGGAATCCTGGTCTAGCTGGGGTGGGTGGTTTGATTAGGGATTCTCTAAGAAACATCAAATTGGCCTATGCAGGGCCCCTTGGAATTCAAACCAATCACATTGTGGAAGCCTTGGTGGCCTTGTGTGGCATTGAAGAGGTGGTCAAACTAGGTTCTCAATTTATTCATATAGAAAGGGACTCAACAAACATCATTAATTGCCTTAAGGGTCTATCCCCATCTTCTTAGAATATTTTTGGAATCATCAGTGATGCCAAACCCCTTCTCAAATGTTTCAAAGGAGTTATTATCAAACATGTTTATAGTGAAAGAAACAAGGGAGCCGATTGTCTTTAAAATATAGGGGTCCTTAGAATTGATTACGTCACTTGGCATGATGGTGAATTTTTGGATGACATCATCTGAATAGTCAAAAAGGAAAAGGGAATTGCCATTGAAAGTCATGATGATAAATTCTTACAAGTTTAGATTGTGGGTTAAGCGTATGGCTTTCCACACATGCACAACCATCTTTTCCAAGGAGTGGCATGAGGGTCAGTCATCATTCCCTTACACCTATATCATGACTAATTATTGTTCCCCTACTTTTATTCTCCTATATCACCAAGCACTTTTTAGAACACCTGCAAAGATAACAACAAAGTGGAAGTGAATATGGGTGGAGATAGAGATCACTTCGAGCCAATTTCCTATTCTGACATTAAGAAAAATGATCATGTCTAGTAGAAAATGGTTAAAGGGGGGTTGGCCCCATTCATGAAACATCTAGTAGGCCATGATACATTACTTTCAAGGGATTTTGGTCATGTTTGGAACAACCATGAGGTAAAAATACATGGGCTAAAGATTCAAATTATAGAGGATCTGATTGGGGAGATAACAGGAATGGAATTCCATAAATTAAAGGCATTTAAATATAAGCATCATAAGGAAGAACTCATGTAGATCTTTTTCAGGAAAGAGAAGGAGAAATATAGGCCTAAACCATTTTCCAACAAAGGTTACATGCATGTTAATTTTCCAAGGAAATGGCCAAAGGTATGTCTTCAAACTATGCATTATATCACTCTAGAAGGTAAACACACCATTCTCTATTCACACCATTTTCTATTTTTGAACCATTTCAAGGGTCATCTCATCAGTATCCCTTTCTTTCTACTACAATCTTTGGAGGTTTCTATTTTCAATTTCAAGAACCCTGTCATAGATCTTATTCACTAGGGCCTTATTTTCCTACTAATCAAAAGTGGGGAACTAGTCTGGTCCAAGACCATTTTAGAGGCTATTGATATTAATAGTGATAAGGAGGAGTTGGAGGTGGAGGGTGATCAACCCTCAATCTTTAAAGAGGAAAATCAAGGGTTTGATTTAGGAAGCCGCTCTTTTGCTTCTAAAAGAAAATATGTTCTAGGGGCTAATGGCAACAAGGGTGTCAAATATTCACTCCAAAAAATTCATACCAAAATCACAATCCAAAATCTCCTTTACAAAGAAATCTCAAAGGAATTCGAGAGGTTATGTAACTTTCTCAATTTTAAAAAGTTTATGGTTCATGATGGTAGGAATCATGAGACTCATAACTCTAATGAGGATTCTATCCAGAAGGACAATGAGGAGGAAGATACTTAGGTTGCTAAGGAAATCATAAAAGAATCTCCTCATGTGGATTTCAAAAGGAAGAAGTTGTATAATGAGGAGTAGTTCATTGGTAGTCACACTAGAGGTAAATTTCAAAAAAAATCTAATACAATGACCAAGTAATTAGTCACTTACTCTGAGTCAAAATAACTTTGTTATCTCCTGATTTGGTTGGGTCTTTTTTGATCTATTGATCGATTGTTGGCTGAAGTTTAGTGACAGTTAAGTTGTTCATCAGGGTTTTCACCCTTATCTCATTTGGGTTTTATTTCTTTCTCTCACTTTTCTATCTATTATATTTTTTATTGGGTCTCAGTCCCTTTAACCCATCTTTACCTATCAAATAAAAAATGATTGTGCAAATAATTTTAAAACTTAGACTATTTATCAAGACCTCGACATTGTTTATGCAACTAATTATGGAAACCTAGACACTTAGAAAGATGAGGTTTCCTCATCATTGATCAAACCTAATAGTTGAAATTTAAAGGATCTAGTGGTTGATATTGAGTGCTTCATCCTCATGGAGCTAAGCAAGGACTCTTTAGACCCATTTTGAGGTCATATGAAGAGTATGCATATTCCATGCTAAGCATTTTTATAAATAGGTAAGTAAACTTAAAAATAGATTTTAGTTGTGAATTTAGGTGCAAACCAAGCCTTATGATTGGATAAAATTTATTAGGACCCCTTTAAATATTGTTTTGATATGGGACAATTCATTCAAGATAGTGGTTTCTCAAACCCAACTTGTTATAATTAAGCATCCATTTTAGATTATGGGGCCCACTAGTTTGCATAGAGAGTTGTAAACTTGTTTGATAACTTGTAGCATGATAAGATCAAGTGGGGATGACTTGGTTGCATAATGACCATAGGGATACTTTCACATTACCATCCATGGCATTTACACAAGTGATTTTGACTTGATGAATTTTGTGTTTTATGCCATGAAGATGGATAGCCAATGGAAAATGTAATTATGTAGAATGTGCATTGTACATCCTCAAAAATAAATTGAAATGTTTTTGTGTGGTTTTAATCATACAAAAATTTGGCCCTGACATTTTCATATTAGAGTATAGTTTAAACACTATGAGTTTTGGGGATGATTGTCGAGTACCACTTCTTCCACACCAAACCAATGCATGTACTTGTTCACTGATATCTCTCATTAAAGAAGTAAGAATAGTACACATGAAAAGTTCCTTGGACCATAGACTCTTTGGCCAAGTAACAAATGTTTGGATTATTGAATTTAGTTTTCATTCCTAAGAGACCCATACCAATATTGTTTGACATCCACCCATCTAGTAAGGTAGGTGAGGTTTGGTGAAGGCTTAGAACAAAGGTTCCAACCAGGTGTTAGAAAAGTTAGATTGTTTTAAGGGACAAGTGAACATTATCTCACAAGTAAGTTGTTATGTATTAATCCGATGAGACTTTCCCATGACCTTATACATGAATCTTATCTGGGAGGACCTCTTAGGGAGTCTTAAGATAAATTGATCTTAGTTATTTAGACCATGAGGTTTGATCATAACTAGATTGTAAAATCCCATGTGGACCTAGGGTCGAGACGAGCATTTATAGGTTAAGTGACCACCTTTTTCAAGAAAACATTTCCTTAGCACTCAAGTGAAGTGTGTTATAGGGTTGCTTGATTTTTCTCTCACCTTGGGTGATGAAGTTAGGAATGAATCAATATGTATGTTAATAAGCCACCCCATTTTCCTTAGTTGACATCTCTTGCCTTACAATTAGATCTAGGAAGAGTTTGGGAATAGTCTCTCCTTATGTCAAAATGCTCATTTTAGTATAGCTTAAAAGGTATCATATACCTTAGGGACATGATTGGTCCATGTGAGGGACCAAGATCCTCATTTTTTCATGCACAGGTTTTCATGTGAAACCTATCTACATACATATAAGTGTTGTTCTATAGTCTTCACCTTATGTGATAGATTGATGATAATACGTGGATCACCTTATTAAAGAGCCTCATGTAGGTCACTTTTTTTTCACATATCCTTGTGTTGAATGATCCTTATCTCCTTTTGGTATTGAGTAATGCCTTATTTTTAACCACATGATAGAGTGAATTTCCATTGGAGTTGGATGTCAATGATGGTTGGAGAGTAATGTGTGGGTCTTATGTGGCCTCTTGGCACCAAACTAGTGTGATAATAAAATTAATCAAGTGATGATTATGTTAGAATGATATTATTTCCTCTTTTTATATGTTTTATCAATACCCAAGGCATACAGATCTATTTTAGATGTTGAAATTTGAATGTTGTGGTTAATCAACCCTTGGGATTATGACCATCTTTATTAGAGTATCTATATAGAGAACACCCTTATATTCAACCAATGGTGTTTAAAAGATGGACTTGTTGATAGGGATTCTTAAGAAGAACATAATTTGTCTTCCCTCACTATTAAGAAGGTTGAGCATACCTTCTTACTTGTGGAACATCTTGAATTGAACGATGTATTCATGACTGTTGAGGTCATTGATAATAGTGAGATAATTTCCTCTTAGTTTGTTGATAATTTGATAAAAGAGAAGTTTATTTTAGATATATAGGTAGAATTGGCCCTAATTGGGTGTGCCTCCTTATTAGGTGTGCCTCCTTATCTATTAAACATGTTTATGATAAGAGTATGCTTTTAATTTTGTATTTTGTGTGCTAGTTGCCTAGAGCATGTAGTTTTGCATGGATTTTAACATCCAAGATTTTGTTGGTGTCAATCTTTTTCAGTTGACCCTTCTCTCTTAGTGTTGACCATTGAGTCCTTTTTATAGTGAATGTTGTACAAACACATGAAAAATGTAGTGGCATGAGGTATGCTTGTGTTGGTTCTTGGGGCTTGAAATTCCTCATTTTCATAATGACACCACACCCTCATATGTATTTTTAGGTTTGGGCCATCATTGTGTATGGCTTGATGAGGAGTTCATCTACTTCACATCTATGATTATTAGTAATTGATTTTCCTAAGAGCATGAATTCTATAGTGATGTCATTTTCATAATCATCTAAGAGTGTCACTTGTCCCTTGATGTCTTACATGATGTCTTTTCTCCCCTTATTAACAAGGTTGTCATCAAATTTTGTTTGAGTTTCCTAAAATGCCCATGATATTGTGATTATAGATTTGATCTAGAGGGGTTGAATTTCTAGCCACCATAATGGATACAACACATGAATCATGAAATTTATAATACATTTTAATGACCCATTTGAGAGGTTAATTATAGTAAAATAATTATGTCCTTAGGGAACACCTTTACCTTGATATAATTATTGAACAGTTACTTTGACTAAAATTTTTGAGTCCCTATTATGTATCATTTTGGGTAGGTGAGTACCCAACATTATTCATTAGTTTCATGAATAATGGTTATTATAACATTTTTCATCACCTTAGGTCAAATATCATTGGTGATGATTAGACATTTTTATTTATAATCAAAATCACTAGGGGCCACTTGTGCCCTATGTAGTGGATGGTGTGCAAGCATGAGATGCTTCTCACCTAAGTGTGCACATGTTGATGGATTTTTGTACCTTCAGAAAGTAAATTATAGGGCAAGGGATATCATAA
Source organism: Torreya grandis (assembly GCA_037957365.1). Lineage (NCBI taxonomy): Eukaryota > Viridiplantae > Streptophyta > Pinopsida > Cupressales > Taxaceae > Torreya > Torreya grandis. The sequence goes on along the minus strand of JARHVA010002389.1, from coordinate 2,383,121 downwards.
GACCCTTTAGATATCAGTACCACCCTTGAGTGGTGGGAATCCTCCTCTTATTGGAGGAGTGTAATATGTTATGTTAATGTCTTATTATGTGTTAGGATTTTATTTATGGATTGATTTTCCATACATTACCTTAGCATTTGGGAAGAGATATGGTTATAGTTGTCACATATATATCTTTTATATGGTTTGATACTCACTCACCATCACATGACATCATCATAAGTGAATTTTAGTGGATTTATATCTTATATGATGTTAATTAAATGTTCCTTTCGACTAAAGTCATGTATCATTAATGTTGATTCATCTACACTTATTGGTCTTCATAGGATGGTGTATTTTGATTTGTGTTGGCTATATAAGTTGTATAGATGGATAATATTGATGCATCCATGTGTTTTAACATTTTCTCATGTTTTGGGAAATATGGCATGAGATTTTCCACTTACATGTTGGTAAATGTGTGGATGTCTTGGCAACTTGGAGTTGTGATTTATACTCCATACCATAAAATGTTATTGAAGAGATATGTTTCTATTTTACTTATATGTCAGCTCCCTACTCCCCACTTGTGGCATTCTAAATCCATACTATTCATTATTATTATTATATCTAAAATTATGAAATTTTACTACTTGATGTGACATACCTTAAAATCATTCTAGTTCTTGAATTGGATTTTTAAGTTAATTGGAATCATCCTTTTATGGTTTTATTTGTCATGGATTTTGAGGTTGTTTAGACATTTATTATTTCAAACCTTTACTAAATGTTAGAGCTCATGATCTTATTTATTATTATTAGTTATGTATTGAATTGGACTATTTAGCCATTTTCACCTTCATTATTATTTAGATTATATTGGGTTTTTAACCCTCTTCATTTGATCTTTATGGATTGAGATGGGTTGCTTAGCTGATTTTACATTATTCATTGATTGGCTTGGTAAATTTTGAATTATTAAAATGTGTTGTTTTGATGAACCATTTTCTATACCTTTTGCCTTGTGTAAGTGTGGGAGTAGTAGATGAGAAGTATATTGTCAACATTAGGAGATAATCTTATGATATGTTGCATAAATTTTTGAGTAATATGAGGTATGTTGTCTTATTTTTTTCCTTCTCAAAAGGTTAAGGATGATGTGAGCCTTAGCCTTATGTTTATTTTGATATTAACATATGTTTCCTCCAAAATCTAAGAGTGATGAAGATGGGTGATGTTGTGATTTTGGATACACCTTGATGTGTTGTATGATTGGGGTTTGGGCATTAGAAAAAATGTCTTAAGTCATCCTAATGGTTTGTGTGACTGGGATTTTTGGAACTGAGACAAGTGTCTAAAGTCCTCTCAATGGTGTTTGTGATTAGGTTTTGGCCATTGGGACAATAATCCAAATTCCTCATAATGGAATGAGGTATTAGGGTTGGGCATCAGGACTAACATCCAAATCCCTCCTAATAAGCTCCTTGATTAGGTTTGGGCATTAGGAATAACATCAAAATCCCTCCTAATAGGCTCCTTGATTAGTTTTGGGCATCATTATTGCATCTAAATTCATCCTAATGGATTAAGGAAATAAGGTTTAGGCAAAGGTGATCTATTAATCCCAAGTCTTCATACTATACTTAAGAATTTGGCAATAATGATATAGTAAATTTACAAAGTCATTCTTCTATGATTCCATTGGTTAGAAACCATATTTTTTGTTAGTTTTATGGGTTAAGGACTCCTTATATTAAAATGATCTATTGTGTCTAACCTTTTATGCTTTATGTTTTTGAAGCATTTTATCTTCATTTTGGCTTAGAATAAATGGGATAAGAAGCAAATTAAAATTATCTTAGTCTTCTAAGATTTTTTTAAAAAAATTAAAAAAAATTTAAAAAAAAAATACCTTATACTGGAACATGACACTTGACATAATGGTATACATACTCTAAACATTAAGTAACAATTAATTGGGACTAAATCATCTTTAATTATATGCTCTCATAACTTGGAAACTAAATATTAAACAACAACACTTCACATTATGTCTTAAAGCATGATTCACCTTATTGAGGAGGCTACTAATCTTTGGCCATGGATATTTTAGTGTATTGCATTGCACTATATGATCTATTAGTAGAGATTTAAGATTTTCAACTTAGAAAGACTATTGAGTTAAGTTCATATGATTCTTTAAAATTGTTTTAACATCCATAAAAGTAAATTTTATACTTTAAATGACTTGTAGGAGGAAGTCTACATAAGAAGATGGGGATGATAAACCCCATTTTTCATAATGCTAATTTTATTGGACTTTTTTGGTATTGTGCACATCATGTTGTGACATGATCTTTATATTATTTGAGGCATAAGACATTTGATGTTATGTTGTTATATGTTTATTAAATTACTAGTGAAACAATGGTTATGTACTTGATGTTTTTAAGTTTTACTTTCAAGGGTATGATTCATATGCTAGTAATAGTTCATTTTGGTTTGATTATTAAGATGCATACCACATCAGCATATTAGTTGAGCTAAAAAGGTTTTTTCATGTCATTTGAGATTACAAATATATGGATGTTAGTATGTTGAGATAATATTATTCTTGTAATGCTCATATGCATAAAATGTGTTTTAGTACATGTTACTTGATAATTGTTTTAAATTAAATTTTTTTAGATATCCTATGATAGAGTAATTTTATGTGTGTAATGATGTTCAGGATTATAGGTATCCAAGTGAGGGTGTTTCTACTCATTTTCGCTTTTTTACATTCAGAAGAAATAAGAAACTAAAGTTAAATGGTTAAGGGTTAGATGATACCTAGATTAAGTTGCGCACCGTATCCAGACGATTGAAGGAGCTCCTCTTTGGCTGTGGAGGATGACACCTATAGATAAGAAAGACTTAAACAAAGAAAATGTTAGATAGATATATGGTGGATTGCCAAGCAAAGCTCGGTCCTAGAAGTGCAAAGACTTCCTTGAGGGATGACAGTCCACTTATTTGACAAAAGAGTGTTGCTAGAAAGAGAAATAATGAAAGGTTAAAGAAGAGAAATAGATAATGCGTACCTAATTCCTGCATCGGCCTCTCACAATCGTCGATGCCAGTTAGTCTGCCATCGTCGGTTGGTCAATGTTGCCAACATCAATTAGGCTACCGATGTCAGTAGGGGCAATGGGCCTTGGACAGATTTCAGGGTATGTTTGTGGTCAATAGAATGGTCTGGGAGATTCAAAAGGGTTGTGTAGGGATGCAGGACAGTGGACAGAGTCTTAAGAAGGACAAAGGTAGGGGACAGTTTGTCAAAATGGGTCAAGATAAAAGGAAGGCTTTTCAGCCTCTCCAAGAAGAAAGCCAGATTTGGTCTCAACAGTACTTAGAAATAGCCAATGGACTAATTACCAATGCATTTTAGAAATATTGAAATATAAACTAGAAGAATACTTAGCTCTTGGTGGAGAACCAGAAGTGTAGAAGATTTGTTCTCGTTATGGTTGATGCTGAAGACTTCATGCAATGTTTCAATCTAGTGTGGAGTGAATTCTGTAGAGTTTCTTAGCCTGGAGAGTGATGATAGAATGTTGATGCCTCATCCCAAAGCCTGCCTTTGATGTACAAAGAGTCGAGGAACAAGAGAGTTCAGATTTGGGGGGAATTCGGGGCAAGAGAGTTCACCTTCGAGGGTGCAGCCGAGGTTAGAATTTAGTTTTAAGTAACTGATGTCAGTGATACCGCCGACATCGGCCGATGGTTAACTGATGTCAGCAGCTAGAGAATGGGTAAAAAGGCTATTTTTAGCCTTTTACTCATTCCTCCATCTGCCAAGTTTAGTTGTCATTGGTGAACGGTCCAAAGGCAGATTTCCTAGGTGTGGGGGTTAGTGAGAGAGGTTAAGAAGGAGTGAAAATAGGTCTTAGGTGATTATGGTTAGTCAGAGGGTGATAAATGGTCTAAGGGAGAGGTATCCAAGGTGAGGTGTCTAGGGTGATGATTAATTTAAAATATGTATTTTAAATTAATAAAGTATAAGTTAGGCATGTTAAAGTTAGAAAGGGACCAAGGGGGGGTTGACACTATTTTGGTGTCTACATTTGCCCCTTTCTGTCTTGTTGGTTGTTCTTGACGAACTGCAAGACAAAAATAGGAGTAAGTTGCCCCAGGTATGGGATGAGGTAGTTTTTATCCTATTGGTTATTGTGATGAACTGCAAGACAAAAATAGGAGTAAGTTGCCCCAGTTATGGGATGAGGTATCCCCCCTCAAAGCAGGAGTCGAGGGAAGGTAACCTGATATCGAGTGTCGATTTGATAGGCAAGAGATGGGTTATGGTGAAGTTTGAGTTTGAACGCTGTAAAAGTTGAGATTGTGCGTATACCACTTCACGTGATAGTTGGCCAAATTGTCACAGGTAAGGTCGAGGAGTGCTAAAATCGAAGTAACCAGGCCCCAGCTTTTAGTCGTAGCTGATTGGGTTATTTGATCTAAGCTGTAACTCTAATGGTCGTCATGTTCCAAGTATCTCGGGCTCAGGAAGTGCTCTTGGAAAACATGAAAATGTCACAAGTAGTGGGGATCAATTGGAGTGCAATCCGATACTTGTGAGGTTTGTGGACAATTTGCTAACTATTCGTGAGGTAGCATATGAAATCAAAACAACCAAGGCATAGTTGTCTCAAAAGTGGTCATGGCCTGAGGAGATAGTCATGATCTCCAAGGTCATTGGTCGAGTCGAGTTGAGTCATGGTATGATCTCAAGTGGCATGTGTTGTGGTCAGGGAGATGTATGTGATCTCCAATGTGCCCCATGAGAAGTTTAGGTAACTCATTCAGTGTCAGGGCTGATTGTTTGGTCATGATTTTGGGTTGGTATAGAGAGTTGGTCCATTAGATGGATGGAGGAAGGAATGGCTGAGCTAACCTTAGAAGACCCCATGTCAACTGAGTGCTGCCTACATAGCCCCTATTTGAAGGGCCTCAGGCCAATGTAGTTCTCCCAAAAAGGGAGGAAAAAGGAGTCAAAGAGGTCAATAGTTGGTTTGGTCATGTTAATGGTTTAGAACTTCCCATATGTTTGATGGTACATGCTTGAAATGATGAGTGTATGACGATGTTATAGCCTTTTCCATATTATGTGATGGTGTATTTTGTAACATAAGTGATGTGGGGTTTTCATCCCTAGCAATTTTCCATATTAGTGATGGTGTATGCTGAAAATGAAATGAGTGATGATGTTATAGCCTTTTCCATATTGTGTGATGGTGTATGCTTGACATAAATTGTGTTTGGTTGATAGTTTCCATGTGTATTGGTTTCCATAGAAATTAGTGTGAATGGGGTATGATATGTTAGTGGTCTGAAAAAGTTTTGGTTTGGTTTGGTCAGGTTTGATTGGGTTTGGTTGTATGACGAAGATGCATAAGAAGTGAAAGGCGTGTTGCTCTTTCATTGGCAAGGACCATAATGGTGGCATAGATAGGGTTGTTGCAAACAAAAGTCCCATTCATGCATTACGTCATTGACCATTGTTTGTGTTAGAGAAGTATTCAAATTACTTGATGTTAAGTGAGCTCAAAATACCTTGGGTATGTCGGGGTAATAGGTTTGATTATGTGAGGTGTGAGGATAGCGTAACCCTTTTTAGCAAGGATAACTTTGCCCCTTTTATAGGTGACCCTGAGAATGACTATAGGTAAGTCCATGACTTAATAATTTTTTTTTGGTAGACTAATCGATGCGGGAAGTCTACATGGGGATGTTTGTTTTATTTTGTGGTTATATGTGAAGCTGATTGATGCAGGAAGCTTCTGAGAGAGCATTGTTTGGAGCAAGATTTGGGCGTAGCCATCCTTCAAGGGAGTGGTCTATATTCTGCTTTGTGTGGTTAAATTTCTTTGAATAGTTGTCCTTCAAGGGAGCAGTCTATTAATTACAACAATTATGCAGCTATCCTTCAAGGGAGCAGTCTACATTTATAGTTTTATGACCTTTGAATAGGCATCCTAGTTTTATATGTTTTGTGGACTAAAGTTTTAGTCATGGACTAGCCTATAGAGGTTTAAGGGTTTTCCTTTTTAGTAGGACAAAGCATTAATGCAAAAAGGATTAACTAATATTTGTAGGAAAAGAAGGGAATAGGAATGAGGATGACAGGGGTTGCTCAAGGGACGAGCTCAAGTTAAATATCAAGTGAATGAGTACTTGATTAACAGTAGAATGGTTGTAGATGCAAGGCATTAAGGGGCTCAAGTTCTGGCTGGCCTTCAAGAGAAGACAGATGATAAGTCCCTGATCCATACTTGTGTGTTATGATATAAGGTCTGAGCCAATTAGGAGCAAACTTGCCTCATTTACTTTTTTCCATATTGGTCACGTGTTGGTTTTCTTTGAGGACAAGATCTCCGATTTTGAAATCTCATTTTCTCAGACTTTTGTTATAGGCACGTTGGATGCGATTTTGGTAGATATGGAGATGGTTGAGGGCAGCAAGGTGATGTTCGTCAAGTAACTCAAGTTGAGCCAACCGATCTTGATGAAAGTCATCATTAGAAAGTATGTCATGTAAAGAGATGCATAAAGAAGGTATTTGTACTTCAAGAGGCAGGATGGCCTCAGTTCCATACACTAAAGAGAAAGGTGTATCACCCGTAGGGGTTCGAATGCTAGTGCGGTAGGCCCATAAAGAGAAGGGAATGTGAATGTGCCAATCCCTTCTAGTGTCGTTGACCACCTTCATTAGGATTTTGGTTAAGATTTTATTAGAAGCCTCTACCTATCCATTGGCTTGTGGGTAATAAGGTGAGGAAAAGCTGAGTTTGATGCCAAAAGAGTCACAAAGTTTTTGAATGGTTTTGTTTTTGAAAGATTTGCCATTATCAGTGATGATTTTGTGAGGTACACTGAAATGACAGATGATGTGGTGGTTGATGAAGTCGAGAATTTTGTCAGCTTTAGTGGAGATGAGGGGAATAGCTTCCACCCATTTAGTGAAGTATTCAGTTGTGGTGATAATAGATTGATGTCAGAGAGATGAATGAGGGTTAATCTCACCTATTAGATCTAAGCCCCATTGTGAAAAAGGCCATAAATCCTTAGCAACTTGTAGAGCATGGCTAGGGACATGAAGTAAGTTAACATGTTGTTGGAATTTGATACAACGTTGAACATAGTCACTGCAGTCTTGATGAAGAGTGGGCCAATAATAACCCAGGTGAAGGATGCGCTTTGCAACTGAGTTATCACTGAAATGCCCTCCACAAATCCCATCATGGACATGTTTAATGGCATGAGATGTTTTAGTGGAGGTTAGACATCAAAGAAGGAGGCCATCGAAACCTCTTTTATAGAGAAGACCCCCTAGCATAGTATATCGAGTTGTGCTTTTGATAAAAGTGCATCACGCATTGCTAGAGAGATCAGGAGGGACAATAGAAAAAGTTTAGTCAATAAGTTGTTTATACCAAACATCATGTGGACTAGAGTCAATAGTGTTGACGAGGTTGATGTTAGTGGATATATGTGAAGGTAATGCCAAACAGTGTATCATAACATAAATTATCAAGGAAGAGGATGAGGATGGAATGCGTGAGGCGAGAGAAGCCATAGTATCAGCAAACTTATTCGTAGATTGAGGAATAGTTTACAAGAGGTAATGGCCGAAAGATTCTAGTAGGGTGTCAACACAGTGTTTGTACCTTTGCAAAACTTCATTTTTACAAAGATATGAACCATTGATTTGATTGACGACTAGTTGTGAGTCGCCAAAGATGTTGATGGTCTTGATGCCTAGGAAAAGGGTGGTTTGAAGTCCCAAAATTAAGGCTTCATATTCAGCCATGTTGTTGGTACATTCAAAGTCAAGTTTGAAAGATAGGGGCATGGGCTCACCCTCATGAGGGATGAGAATGACCCCCGCACCCCCACCGTGTTGACATTTAGACCCGTCAAAGAACATTGTCATTTGATAGAAAATTTCATTGGTGGATAACGTGGTGATGGATTCGTCAGGGAATTCGTAGTGAGAAGGTTGGTTGTCAGGTAGAGGGGCATTCACTAGTTGGTCAATGATTGTTTGCCCCTTTATAGACTTTTGTTGGATGAATTCCAAGTCAAACTCAACAAGGAGCATGATCCAACGAGCCATACGTTGGTTTTGGTATGGCTTGGAATGCATGTATTTGAGGGGGTTAGTGTGGGTGATGACATAAGTTTTGTGATTGAGAAGATAATGACAGAGTTTGGTAGCGGCAAAGACTAATGCCAAATAGAGTTTTTCAATATGAGTATACTGATTTTCATAATCAATGAGCGTTTGGCTTATTTAATAAACCGCTTGCTCATAATGTTGTTCGTCTCAGTGCACGATCATGGCACCTAAGGAATGATTTGTTGCTAAAATGTAGAGATAGAAAGGTTGGTCGTCTTTAGGTGGAATAAGGATTGGTGGAGAGACAAGATAACATTTAAGAGCCTCAAAATCCTCTTGGCAATCCTTATCCAAATTGAAGGAGACATCCTTCTTGAGGAGGTGATGAAAGGGTTGACATCAGTTGGAAAGCTGAGAGATGAAGTGACGAATAGATTGAAGCTTCCCTTGCAGGCTGTGAAGTTATTTTAGATTGGTAGGTGGTGGCATCTTGAGTATAGCTCAAATTTTAGCGGGATCAATCTCAATGCCATGAAGAGAAATGATGAAACCCAAAATCTTCCCTGAGAGAACCCCAAAGATGCATTTCTTAGGGTTAAGGTGAACATTGTATTGTAGAAGGTGAGTGAAGATTATTTTGAGGATGTTTAAATGGTCACGATGAAGTTTGGATTTGCCTAGTAGGTCATCCACATAATCCTCCATGATTTTGTGGAGGAGATCGTGAAAGATGTAAGTCATGGCATGTTGATATGTGGTGCCTGCGTTCTTTAGGCCAAAAGCATGACCCTATAGCAAAAAGTCCCCCATGGGGTGATGAAGGTGGTCTTGTGTTGATCTTCTAGCGCAATCAGGATTTGGTTATATCCTGAAAACCTATCCATGAGTGATAGCATCTCATGACCGGCCATAAGATCAACAAATTGGTCAATGTTGGGTAGAGGAAAATCATCCTTTGGACAAGCCAAGTTAAGGTCATGATAGTCAGTACAAATTCAAATTCCCCCAGTCACTTTTGTGACAAGGACGATGTTTGACACCCATTGCAGATAATCAATGGGTTGGATGAAGGATACAAAAAGAAGATGTTAAAGCTCCTCTTTGACAAGGAGTGCAACGTGAAGATGCATTTTGCAAAGATTTTGCCTAATAGGCTTAGCTTCTGGTTTTGTGATGATGTTATGGATGACGATGTTAGGGTCGATGTTAGGCATATCACTGTAGGTCCAAGCAAAGGCTTTTCTATGGTCTGAAAGGAATTTGGTATAGTCAATTTGTTCCTAGGCATCCAAAGATTGACCAATCTTTAAAACGTGGGGAACATCAGAAGATGGAAGGTTAATGTCAATGGTCGATTCATTTAACATAACCTGTGTTTTCGAAGGAAGTGATCATTGGATGAAAGAGTCGTCTGCACCCATGTAGGTGAGAATGGCGTCATTGTCTACACATTGGACAGTGTTGATGGTAGTAGATTCATCGTCTATCATGTTTGGATAAATGAGAGGGAGAGACCTGGATACCCCACCTAGTTGATAGGTTAGGGGTTCCAAGCGAATGGCGTTTATGCAAAAAAAAACTAGGAGGGATGGAAACCACCGACTCTGTAGGTGAAAATGGGGGAATAGGCAAATTTGGAGGTGATTGTTCTATGATAGGTTTGGGGTGAGGGTTTTTATAAGTTTCAGTAGGTTCTTCGAAACCCAGGCCATGTCGCTTCTTGGCATTCTTTATGGCCTCGTCATTTGGTGGTTCAACGAGCTGGTGGGAGCCTTATTCATAGCACCCAAAGCCAAAGCCCTTCCATGCACACCTATAAAGATAGGTATGAGCAAAGTTTGGGTTTCCAAGAAAAGAGAAGTCACACGTAAATAGTTGGGGTGATGAAAGAGGATTCCCATTAGTGGGAGCTCGATCTAGCCCTCTATAGATGAGATTTGTTTGAGGATTGGGAGGACCATAAGGGATGACCATTTCGATACAATGGTCATAGCTAAGATTGTGATGAAGTTGTCCATACTCTTAGGAGTCTGTAACATGTCCAAGGTGAGTAAATGATACTCCCCAAGTGAAAGACGTTGGAAGGTATCTTCCATAGGGTCTTTTATTGTCACTTGAGGAGGTGGTGTAGGTGTAACCGTCATTTGCATACTTGTTGAAGCTTCCATGGGTGGAGGTGGTGTTTGGCTTGATGTCTTGAAAGGAATGAGAACATCATTGGGTCGATAAGTTGTGTTGCATGTCTTGAAAGGGGAGGGGTCTACGGGAATGACATGGACTTGACCGTCGTGTTCAAATTTGACACAACGGTGTAATGTAGAAGGGACACAGGCCATGGCACAGATCCAAGGTCATCCTAATAACATGTTGTATTGGAAATTTCCCTCAATGATGTAGAAGAGCTCTAGCATTGTTCATGGGCCAACATGAATATGTAAGATGATGGTGCCAATGGTAGTGCCAATGGAGTCATTAAAAGATCAAAGAATTGCATCAGTTTTAGAGATACAATTCTTTGGGAGGGCTAATTGGTCATAGGCATGGGTGGAAATGATATTGATGCTGGCACCCCCATCAATCATAACTCACTTAATGCAAGTTTGATCAACGTAGGTTGTGATGAAAAGGGCAACATCCTGATCTTCCAAGTTGGAGGTAGGATTTTAGAATCACTAAAGGTAATAGAGGCGACGGTGGGTAATGATTGGATTAAGGTAGCTAGTGGTTGGAGGTCCTCGGGTTGGACCTCCACTACCTGTAAAGCTTTGATTAAAGCTTGACGATGTTGTGGAGAGCTTTGAATGAGGTCATATAAAGTCATCTTCATGGGAGTTTGGTGAAGCTGTTTCACCATAGAATCACAGATTGCCTCTAAAGAAGTGGGTTGGGATGTACCCAAGATAGAAATCTTGGGTTTGGGTGGTTGAGCAGGTTTGACAAATGGGTAGGTCTAAGGAATAGCAACTTTCTCTTTTGCTTTATCCTTTAAAGTTTGTGACCTAGTGGCCACATTGATGGTGTTAATCTCAAATAAAGGGGGCAAAGGAGGTAAAGGGACCATACTCTGATGATAGGATCCCGATGAAGGTGAAGAGGTTTGAGAGACATGAGACAGTGTTGGAGATTTGTTGACAGTATCCTCAACAAGAAGGGTGTCTTTTTCCAAGTAATGGTGAATGACAACCTTGAGGGCACAACAACTTTCAGTGTCATGCCCAGGTGAGCGATAATATAGGAAGATTTTAGTGTCATCGAACCAAGACGGTTTTGGTCTGAGAGGTTGAAATGGTTTAATAGGTGGAAGAGTGATGTTAGAAGTTTACAAAAGTTAGCATAGTATCAAATCATATGAACCCACTAAGGGGTCCGTGCTTGTTGATGCACTAGGTGTTGATGACTTTTGTTTGGGAGTTGTTGAGGGAGATTTCCGTACCACCTTTTGGGTTGGTGGTGTGGCCACTCGTGTAGATGACACTTTCTTCGTGAGAGGTGCCAAATTTTTTAGAGGAGGTATGTTTTTGGTGGGTAAAGGGAGTAATAGAGGCAACTTATTTTTGTTAGGTGTTGGAGTAGGGAGCACTCCTATTAAGGTAGAAGGATGTGGGCCCAAAATGGAGGGTAATGATGATGGTGGAGGAGGAGTTCTCCGACATGGTTTAGTAGCCTTCTTTAATACGGTGTGAGTACTACTATTATGGGGGGTGAGATTCAAATCTACCTTCACTTGTGGGTGAGTGAGGTTAGATATGGGGCGAACACTGAGGGATTTAACTGGTGTTGGTATGGTGGATGTTTGTGAGGGGTTCAGATGCAGACGGTTGAGCTTCTAAAGATTTGGAAGTAGAAGCCTTGTCCTCATTGGAGACTTTGGGAGATTTTGTCAAAGGAGGGTCGTTAGTATGAGATGAAGTGGGATGTGTAAGATAAGGAGCTTTAAGTCACTCCCACAATGCCTCATGCTCTAAGTTACTTGAATGGAGAAATCCTAAGTTCTTAGCCAATCGAGAGAATGGTTTGGAAGATGTTAGATGAGGCTTCATAATTGGTTTTTTAGAAGATTTGGGTGGTTGCGAGAGTGGAAATGTGTTAGACGTGGCAATCTCAGGCCAAAGGTGAGAGAGAGCCATTACTATATTGTCTTCAGTTGAAGTAGGTGAAGAGACAAGTTCTTCTCTTGGTGGAGAAGGAATTGGAGAATGGAGTTCTTCGAGAGGAAAGAGCATAGGGATGATCGTGCCTTCTACTTGTGGTTGAAGAGTAGGAAAGGTATGGTCCTCCATTGGTAGTAGGAAGGATGAAGGTGGGGCTAGTGGCATTGGTATGGTTAAAGCATCCTCCAATATAAGAGGGGTAGATGGAGGACTATTAGGAGAAGAAGGATCTTCTTCCTGTGGTGGAGGGATAGGTTGACTAACCTCTTCAATTTGTGGAAGAGGTTGGTTAGGGACAAAAGGTGAAACCATATCGACCGTGCGTATATTATGCTCTTGGGGGTCTTTGGCTGTGGTCTGAACGTTGTTTTGGCTAGGGGGATGGTTAGGGAAAGGTTGTCTAAAGATGTATATGTTTTGGTTAGGTGTCATGTTTGGGTTATCCAAGACAAGATCACCTTTGTCTAGCATGGCTTGGACAATGTTCTTGAAGGTTTTAAAATTGTCTATGTCATGGCCTTTGACACGATGATAATTACAGAAGTCATTCTCCCTATACCATGCAGGGATGGCACACAAGGGATCAAATTGAGGTGGTGGTTGAATTTGGAGGAGGTTGAGGACTCCCTATTTGACTAGTTTATCCAACACGGATGTGTATGATTCTCCTATTGGAGTATATTGACATTGTACGTATCGTTGTTGGAATTGTCATGTAATGCTTTGAGATGTGGAAGGTTCGGATTGGTTAGTTATGGTCGATGATGATGATCTAAGTACCACAACATTTGTTGATCCCTTAGACTTGGGATTAGAAGAATAAGATTTGGATGAAGGGTCATTTGATTTTGCATTAGTATTTTTACTAGGCAGTCTGACTTTATTTTCTTCGACAGCACAGAGTTCAAGCTTTCGGGCCATGGTGAAAGCTTCGTCAAATGTGCAAAATGTTTGGACCTAAAAAGTAGATGAGATGTATTTGGCACATGCTTGTGAAAAGAGATCAATGAGCTTAGGTTGAGGTAAAGAAAAGGAGAGTTGTTTGATTAAAATTCTCCATCGAGCAACGAAATCAATGATTGACTCATCATCGAATTGTTTGATAGAATAGAGGTCTGTAATGGAGACCTTCTTAGTGATGTTGATTGAAAGTGGTCAAGGAATAGTTGGGCTAGTTGAGTGAAGGTAAATAGAGAGTGACTGATAATAAAACTATACCAATCGAGGGCAGCACTAGAAAGTGACATGGGAAATGTGCGTATTAATAACGCATCATCATGTGCTATAAGGTAACAAGCATGTCTAAACGCTCGTAGATGTTGCTATGGGTCCTCTTTACTCTAAAAGCAAGTAAATTTGGGGAGTTCCCACTGGTTAGGATAGGGTTGAATAGGCACCGAAGGGTGAATGGGTTTACTGCATATTTGTTCATAAGAAAGAACATTGCTTGAACTAGAAATGGATGTCTCAAGGTTAGACATCTTATCCATCAACATCTTAATTAGATCAGCTGATGGATTGGCAAGAGGGGCGCCCCCTAGATTTTAAGGTACCTGGAAGACATTGAGAGGGGCATATGACGTGCTAGGTTGCATTTGTATAGGCACAACATATTGGTAGTTCATCATGGGGACTGATGTTGAAGCTAAAGGGGCTTGTGCCATGAAGTTGGAAGGCAAAACTTGACTAGGTGCCACCAAAGGTGGTTGAATGGCAGCACTGGTAAAAGGATAGGTAGTCACTCCCACATTTATGGGCACAAGAGTGGGTGGGGTAGAGACAATCAAGTTCTGAAAAGGTGTAGAACTTGGTTGAATTATTTGTGGTTGAGGGGGTACAGAAACCCCGATGGAGGTAGGTCCAGAAATAGAAGGAGAGGCCAAATCTTGAGTGTTGGCCATAGTTGAGTTAATAGTTGAGGTAGTGGCTTGAGTAGTCATGGGTTGGGTAACAGAGGCTATTGATATATTTGTCGTTTCAACTAAAGAAGTTGGCATCCCAAGAAGAGGGTTACCTAAAGGATCTCGCATTTGGCTTCTCACGAGGTAGTGTTAGAGAGCCTTGACATTGAGGTCAAGGAACCTTTCAAAGTCTTGGTCCCCTTCGGGAACAATAGGGGGTTGAGTTGGGGTTGGTTGGATAGGAGTATGTTCAGTTTCTGAATTATACTCCATTTGGGGACTTGATATAGAAGGCAAAGGTGGGAGTGGTTGTTGCCTTGTGTGGTCAACAAGAGTTTTGGTTTGACTACATGTCAATACCATCCAAGGCAGAATAGATTCAAGTTCTAAAAATTGTATGTTTCAGCCTCAAAAAACTAGAATTTATTTTTAACAGCAAAAAGGTCAAGTTTTTAGCTTGCTGTTTGAGAAAAAAAAATTGACAGTGACCGTCATCGGTAGACAAACCGATGTTGGTGAAGTAAGTTGCTGATGTCCGTCAGATAACCGATGTCGGTGAAGATAGTTGCCGATGTCGGTGTAAAAACTGATGTTAGTTACTATGTATTTCTAGAAACTTAGAAAACTAAAAAAAATTGGAAGAAAGAAGAAAGTTTTGAGTTGTTTTTGGAGCTCAGAATAATGCGTCCTTACTAGCTCAAAAAACCAGATAAAAATAGAAAATTAGATGAAGACAAGCAGCCTCTAAATGTTAAATTCCTAAGAATAAATTTTAGAGTCGCGTTGGCTTATGCCTTAGAAGAATATGTTTGGGAAGTTGGGCTTTTAGAATGGGTCCTAAAAGAGGCAGTCTAAGGTTAGTTTCAGGTTATGTTTTGGTGCTCAAAAGTCTGTGTTAGGTTTTTTACGTGTCCTGGTGCTAGGAGCTTGCTCCCCTCACTTCACGAGCCTAAAGCTATGCTGGGTCGCTTAGCCAATATATACTTCCCCTAGAGTTTATACTCTACCAGAGAACAGAGTGGGTTTTCCCCTTGGTAGTGAAGTCCAAGTGGGATTGCCAAGAAGGGTAAGGTATCCGCTAGGTGATGAAATCCTAGTCGGGCCTTGTCTCAGGTATGTTTAGATGTTTAGTTTGATGTGCTTGTGGTCTGGATGTGTAACATATGTGCACTATGATTTATTCATAATGCATTTTTAATTACTAAGTGAGAGGGCTAAATATGCATTCAAGAAGGAATGAAATGCAATAGATTTTTAACCCAAAATGGAAATGTTTTGTTTGGATGCAAACAATTGAGAAGAGGTTAAGAGTATGAATTTCACTACTCTAAGATGTAGGAAAAGATTGACAAGAAGAAACAGAAAGAAGTTCTTTTTAACTTGTGCTTATGATTTCTTTCTGAGATAAAGAGATAGAAGAAGGATGCAAGAAGAGAAAATTTCCTAATGCACCTATATGAAAGTTTTCCTTTTAGAAGAAATGAACCCAAGGAAAAATCTAGAGTCCCACCGGGTGTGCCAGAATGTTTCTACTCATTTTCGCTTTTTTACATTCAGAAGAAATAAGAAACTAAATTTAAATGGTCAAGGGTTAGATGATACCTGGATTAAGTTACGCACCATATCCAGACGATTAAAGGAGCTCCTCTTTGGCTATGGAGGATGACACCTGTAGATAAGAAAGACTTAAACAAATAAAATGTTAGATAGATATATGTTGGACTGCCAAGCAAAGCTTGGTCCCAAAAGTGCAAAGACTTCCTTGAGGGATAACAGTCCACTTATTTGACAAAAGAGTGTTGCTAGAAAGAGAAATAATGAAAGGCTAAAGAAGATAAATAGATAACGTGTACCTAATTCTTGTAATCTTCCTCTCACAGTCACCGATGCTAATTAGTCTGCCGTCATCAGTTGGTCAATATTGCTGACATCGGTTAGGCTGCTAACGTCGGTAGGGGCAATGGGCCTTGATGTCGATGTCGGTAGGGGCAATGGGCCTTGGATGGGTTTCAGGGTATGTCTGTGGTCAACAGAATGGTCTGGGAGATTCAAAAGGGTTGTGCAGGGATGCAGGACAGTGGACAGAGTCTTAAGAAGGACAAAGGTAGGGGACAGTTTGTCAAAATGGGTCAGGATAAAAGGAAGGATTTTCAGCCTCTCCAGGAAGAAAGGCGGATTTGGTCTCAACATTAATTAGAAATAGCTAATGGACTAATTACCAATGCATTTTAGAAATACTAAAATATAAACTAGAAGAATACTTAACTCTTGGTGGAGAACCAGAAGTGTAGAAGATTTGTTCCCATTATGGCTGATGCCGAAGACTTTGTGCAATGTTTCAATCCGGTGTGGAGTGAATTCTGCAAAGTTTCTTAGCCTGGAGATTGATGATATAATGTTGATGCCTCGTCCCAAAGCCTACCTTTGATGTGCAAAGAGTTGAGGACCAAGAGAGTTCAGATCTAGGGGGAATTTGGGGCAAGAGAATTTGCCTTTGGGGGTGCAGCCGAGGTTAGAATTTAGTTTTAAGTAACCGATGTCGGTGATACCATTTTGGTGTCTACAGAGGGATCTTGGACTACATTGGTCATGAGTTTTACCTTTCTTTACATGTTTTGGGTACCTATTTAACACCTAGGTTTTTCTTTCTGTAAATGTGTTCTAGTTAATTATTTTAATTTTGTAAATTATATACTAAATAACACCATTCATACCTCTTTACCCATACTTCAAATATTTATTGAACTCTATGTAATTTCATATGGTTTTAAATGGATGCAACATGATATCACCACTTGTAAAACTCAAATGGAATTAAAACCCCAACATTATAGGGTAACATGTTGAAATCGAAGCCATTTAACCAAAATTGATGTACATAATGTTTTCTAGGAGCCTAAAAATATTTTTAGTACAACCCACGTGATCACTAATGGCATTACAATAGGGGAATAATTTATTAGGCATGGGTGAACAATAATTTTCCTTATGTCATGTAAGAGGAGCATGGGTTTTGGAAGATTAAGTAAAATCCATAAAAGATGTTTATGAGAGATAGTCATGGGAATGGATAAATGTCACCTTCCCATTGGCTAAGGATTGAGATATTTATCTATAATTAAGTGGGAATCCAATCTTATGATCAATATTTTACCTTGGAATATGGATTGTGAGAGATAAAGTCATGGAAAGGGACAAGTATCAGCTTCCCATTGGCTAAGGATTGACACATTTCTCTATAATTAAGTGGGAAGCCACTCTTATGCTCAATTTTTGACCATTTATAAAATTTACTTTAAGCTTAATCATGGAAGAGCTAAGAAGAGACCTTGGATAATGAAGGTTATTTGGGATCCATGTATTATAGGAAAGGTGTGTGATAAAAAATAGATAACTTAAGGTAGTATGTATTTTGACACATCCCTATTTAATGTTTTTATTTTAAAACAATCACTTGTTACCTCTTTGAAATGTTGAGAACTTATCATGGATTGATAAATAATTTTAGCTTGCAATCTTTATCTTACTTTGTGTGTGTTTTGGGCCTAAGGCCATGTATTTTATTAACCCTATAATATTTTCTTAGGGAGGTTTTTATCATTTTAATTTGATATTTTGAATACCATTTTTGAGTATTAAAATTGTGGAATTGTGTTGTTAGCATGGGCTTTAGTTATTATGGTAGGATAGGAAAGGTTGAGTGATTTTCCCCAATCCATCATCATTTCATTGTTGTTTATGAAAACATGTCCAAGAGGGCTATATGTTTATTTCAAATTATTTGAGAACATCTAATTAGGATTATTTTCCCTTTGTATATATGTATGTGGTTGGACAAATGTAGGTGGTGTTTCCTAGTTCATAATATGAGGTACAAAACTATAGGTAATTCCTAGTTTACCCTTCCTTTCAAAATTAAACAAATCCCTACTTTTTAACTTAAAAAAATTTAATGGTAACCTACATGATAATATTTGGGAGTCATTGGCTCAAGGGTGTTTGGGATGGTTTCTTAATGGTGGTAATCGGATGAGATGAGCCCCTAATTGATTTGGCATCACAGATACACTTGAGAACTTTTTTGGAGTCTACTTTTCCTTTATGGCTTTACTAATGAATGTGAACTAGGAATTTGACTCAAGAGAGGTGATTAATATTATGTTAGTCCCACAATTAAAACAAATTGATAAAAACACACTAACTCGCATAAATCTCTAGGCCTAGTTACTAAGGTGAGCTTAATAACAAAAAAAAATGACAAACAAAACTAAAAATTAAATAAAAACAAGAATCCTTCACCTTCTTTGGATGCTCCAAATGCTTGTTGTAGTGGCTTGCTCAACTTGTGCTCATGAAGTCTTCATCAAAGGAGTCTTGGCTATCTCCTCTTCTCCTTAGCACCTTTGGATTTGGCTTGAAATTAGTTTGGCATGGTAACACTAATTGAAATATCTTTTGGAATAATTTGTGCATTATAACTTTGAATTTTCAAGAATTAAAAATGATGTTCATGGCCTTTCTATCTATAGATTTTGGGAAATAGCTAGAATCAACTTGAACCATCCATCTCAAGATTGAGGTGTGTGGCTAAGGATTAATCCAATTATGTAATTAAAATTGATAAATAGGCTCATAAATATTTGTGATAAAGGAGAAATTAAGAGGCATGGAGGGTCATTATAAGGCATGGAAGACCCATAATCTTGATATTTGTGGCATTTATGGCCTAGGGATGTCTTTCTAAGAAATGAGGTCACTTGATGATGTAGATATTCAATATTCATTTTTGAAAACAAGTATTCAACAAATTTATATGGAATTATTAATTAGGCCTTGATTTAGATTAATAATATCTTAAGCATGATTAAGCACTTTGTGCACAAATTACTCAAATTGATCAGAATGCCTTGTTATTGGTCCAAAATTTGATTGAATTAGAATTGGAAGTCAATGTTAGATGTGTTGGATCTATTATCCCATTTAGGATGTTACCAATATAAAATAATAAAGGCATGTATCTCATACAAAAAAATGATAGAAAAGAGCAATCCAGAGCACCCAAGTGCAAAATTAGCATTTTGACTCTAAATGATCTGATCAAAGTTAGTTGGCCCATAAATTGCATTGCCTCATTTAATGATACTCTAGCCAAAATTGGTACTTGAATATGTCAGATTTAAATATTTTAATGTGTTTTAGTGTTTTTAAGCCAAAATGTGCACTTTGGTATAAATTGGTCAAAAACTTGATTGGAGGTTATCGGTGGCCAGATTTAGGTGTCTATAGTTTGCCCTTATTTAGGAAGGTGTTGCAAGCTATAAGCACAACAATGTCTTCTCAAAGAATGAGAAATGGCTTGTATGTCAAAAATAATATGATGATTGAAGAACAAAGTTCCAAATGGTGTTTGGGAAGCCTAGGATGATGCCCCCTTGAGGGAGTGGTTGTCACATTTTTTGATGGATGGTCCCTCAAAAAGAAACAAGAAGAAAGGTGGAACTAACCCATGGTTGAGAATAATCCAAGAGAGAAAATGCTTGCATGCATTGATTTAAAAAAGATATTGATTTACCCAAAGGTAGTTATAATCAAGAATAAAATTCAAAATAATGATTTGCCTATAGGTGGTTATAATCATTAAGAGGACCTAGATTGGCTAAAGATGAGTGTACCCTAGTTAGGGTTGATTAGCAAGAATAACCCAAGGATATAACCTGGAATATAGATTAAAGATGAGCGGGTGAAAAGTGATGAAAGAGATGAATAGAAGAATAATTTTGATCAATGTGAATTATTCATTTGTACCTACCAACGAGGAGATGAACATCCTTATTAACAATGATATAACTAGAATGGTCAATGGGTTGATTTGATCAAGGGTGGGATGGGATGATTTTCCAAGGTGCCAAGGAGAAACTTTTGTATCTCCATTGATTGTAGACCTTCTTGAAGCTAATTTTTATTTTAGCATGTGATGGTAGGATTTATAATAGAACACCATGAAAACTTGCCAAAATATGCATAAGGACTAACTCCTAATCTAATTAAAACTCAAAAATAATGTACCAATGATAAAAACCATGATGACAATGTTGATGTATGAATATGGATGGACTCAAAAATAATGTGTGCAAGGAATCACCCAATGAACACATATAGACTGAGTCAAGGCAACAATGTTGAAAGAAAACAAATAGGCAAGTGAATAAATAAATAAACAAACAAACAAACAACCTAAAATAAACAAACAAATAGAAAGCTTGAAAACAAAAGCAAAAGAAAACATCCTAACAATGAACATGCCCCAATAAGGCAGATCGAGGATAACTGACTAGGCTTAGATAGGACAAATTTTTTTGGATTTTAAAATATTATGAATGTTTTTGGAATTTTGAGGTATCTTAACTCATTAGAGAATGACAAGATACCTGTTCACAAAATGGCGAGAGCATTTGGCTTAGGTTACTCAAAAAATGGTGAGAGCGTATAGAAAGGGGGACTTAGGTGACCTCAACATGAATTGAGAATGATCCATAGAGTCCTAAAATGACTTCAAGTCATAGTAATTCCATCCACACAAAAGGTATGGAAAAACCAACTAGGTCCCAACAAGTTCTCAAATTTGGCAAATGGCCAGTCAAATAAAAACAATGATGACAAGGTGATGTGACAATGCATGATAAATAAGTGTTGTCCCTAGTTTGCCCATAAGAAGTTATAACTAGGATACAATGGCATAGGTCAATCATACTAATTCTCCCATAGGTAGTTATTATTAGTAGCAAGACTGGTGAAACATTGATTTGCCCATAAGTGGTTATAATCAAGATCACATAAACAAACTTGATAGGATGAAATATATCTTGCCAGATCACCTATCACACTACTTTCATAGACTATAATTATAAAAATGGATTGGATTTATTGTTGAAACTTGATTTGAATCCTCTCGTGAAAAGTGTGGGAAGAACCAAAGGAACCAAGATTGGGTATGGTAGATCAAAACAAGATTGGGTAGGATGACTAAAAATAGGCTTTGGTCTAGATAGGAATAGAATGATAGGATTGTATGGTGTTGCTTAGGATAATGATGGCTTGATAAATTAGATAAAATGGTAAGAGGGTTACCCCCAAGTGATAGGGTGAATAGCAAGGATATGCAATAATGGAAAATGGATTTGTAACAATGACAATGGCATGGCAATGTGAAATGGTATGGTACATGTTTGGCCTGGGTGTGGTTATTTATTATATTATTCTTGTTGATAGTGAGATGCACATCCTAATAAATAATTGATACAAATAGAATACTTGATCATGTTAATTGATATCCCACACCTCATCTAAATAGTTATTCTATCAAGAACTAGATGCCAATTTGGTTGTCAAGAATGCTTTTGTGATTTTCATTGGGCGTTGATTTTGATTCCTTTAAGCATCAAGACAAGGTATCTTTGTAGCCTCTAAAAATGAAAGTGTGGCCATGGATGGTAAACAAGGATAAATGATGGATGGCATGTTTTATTGTGACATGGAATGATGTAGGATAATAGAATGTGTAGTGGTTGGGAAACAAATAAATATTAGGACATTCAGTCACACGTAATGTTGTTGATGCTATATTCAACATAACTTTGGTTGTGGTAGAGCTAAAGACTTGATCTCTTGATAAGACCACCAAAGTTTTCTATTGTTTGATCTTAAGAGTAGCTACCATCTGATTAGGCTGTAGATTGGAAGATATTTTGATTTGATCTTTGATTTTATCTTCATCAAGTAGTGAAGAACTTGTGTGCTTAACTATTGGTTCCTCAAAGAAGTTTTCACCAATGAAGTTGTCTTGATTTTCCCATATCACCTATAAGAAGGTTTCACTAATGAACATTGGCTTTTGACTTTGATTTTCTTCTAGCGCTTCTAAAAAATTTTCACTAGAGGATGTTGAGTTCTGACTTTGATTGTCCCCTACTACCTCTGAAAAGGTTTCACTAAGAGAGTGTTATTTTTCTATATGAATGTGGTTTTGGCCTCCTTACTCGTCTACAACTACTATGTCACCATGGATTTAATTCAACAAAGTGTGATTCTATCAATACCAATCAACACTTATGGGAGATGGAATGTCTATGATATTGTTATTTTGGTTGATGGTATTGGCATGTGGAATGATATTGGAATGGGAAGAGGCTACACAATCCTTGTGGAAGATACTAGGATAACTTGTGTCAAAGTTTAAGTACTCATCCTCAAAAACTATATAAAAATCATAAATATATTCAAATTGATCTGCAAGGCATGCATAACCAATGTTGTAACATCCATGAACATATTCCTCTTTTGAATCTAATTCTAACTCAAAGGACTCTAAATTCAATGTTGAGATTGATGTTGATTCAGATTTTGATGGTAAATTTGATGTCAATTCAAGAATAGAACCTAACTCTAACTCTAATTCTTCATTTGATGTGTACTCTATTATAATGATGTCTTGTTTAAGATTTGGTTTTGGATAAGTAACGGCCTGTGATGGCATAATGGGCTCCATAAAAATTGGTTTGTCAGAGTGTGACTCCTTTAGGATAGGAAAAAGGTCAAGAGATAACTCCTCAGAGATTAGCTTGTCAATAGGAGGCTCTTAAAAAATAGGCACATGGTCAAGGTAATGATTTTCCTAAAGGCAATTATAATCATTAAGAAGTGACTCGACAAAGACTGGATCATCAGTGTGAGACTCCTTGACAAGTAGTACAAGATTAATAGGTGATTCATCATAGGCTGACTTATCATAAGTGGTTAGTTCAATAAAAACATCTTGGATTGGTTGGTTGTCCAGGATTTAGTTTTACATGAGTTGTAAAATACCAATTTTGAACACATCTTGGTCTTCAAAGGATTGGATTAGTTGATGTTTGGATGGGATTTGTTCTGGATGAAGAATGGTTGTGGTTGGATAATGGTAGGGTGTTAAGGAACATGATTGCTCACATGATCCAAAGGATGAAGTCATAAATGGTAAAAAAAGGGTAGTTTGGAGCTTTATTGCTCACACAAGTCAAAATACTAGGTCTTGGAATGATGAAAGGGTGTTGTGGAGCTTGGTTGCTTGCACAAGCCAAAAGACTAGGTCTAGGAATGATAATGGTATTCCTTAGATATTGTAGATCTTGACAACTTGTATAATCCAAAGGAGGGGTAGGGGTAGTTGATGATTAAATAAAAAAAGGATGCCATGGAACTTGATTGTTTACACAAGCCAAAGCATCCAAGTTTTCCTCATAAACCATATCATCCCAGTCATGAGTTAGCTCATAAGCTAGTTCTTTACTATGTTCCATGTACTGATTATTGAAAAGAGGGTATGGATCCATATCCCAAATAATATTATTTATAGTTTGGTCTTCAAATTCCTCCTCACAAGCCCCTTCATGCCAATCAAGGTCTTGACTTGGATTTTGTGGATTTTGTCTATGTTCCCCATATGGAGTATTACAGGGAGAATAATAAAACTCCTTAGAAAATCTTTCTCTATAAGGGTTCTTAGTGGGATTTTGTGTGTCCATTATATCATAAGTTAGATTATATGTAACTCCACCATAATTGAAGATATATTTGACTAAATGAAGAAAGCTCTGAAAATAAAAATATTTAGAGTTCTACAAACTCCAAAAAACTATGTCTAAAGGACAAATGGTTCAAACTTTATCTAACTTGGTTGAAAGTGGAGCTATATCTTCAACGTGGTTTGAAAATGGAGTTGTATCTCTAAACTAGTTTGTGATAATACTTGGCATAAAATAGTCTAACATCAAATGTCAAATGCCATACGCACAAAAGGTCAAGCGTCTAAATAAAAATTGACATGTTAAAAGTCTAGGTCAAAGTGTTCTAAACAAGGTCTAAATTAGGAAAAGGGAAAAGATTCACTAATTTTTTTGTCTAAATGTGAATTCAAAAGCCTAGCTCAAATAAGGCATGTGCTAGGACTTTTAGCCAAATGGTGTCAAAAGCTAAACTTGAAACAAAGGATTAATTTGAATTTAATCTAACAAGTTTGGAAGAAACTTTGACATAGACCTGACAAACGAAATTAAACATAAACATGATCAATTGGAAAAAGGCATGAGGCAAAAGGATCTTGAAGAAAGACCGTGTTCTCCAAAATAAAGGCACAAACATTGATGATGATAGGCATTAAACAAATAAACCATCAATAGTTTTCAAATTTGGGAATTGATTAACCAAAGTTATACAAATCAAAAAGAAAGATCTGTGTATGAACCTCACAAATTGAGATCTAAATAGAAATAAATCAATATTTGAATCTAAACTTAACAAGGTTAATTGAAAACTAGGATTTGACCAAACAACATAGACTAGATTGGATAGCATGATGGCACACGACAAAGTTCCAAATGGTATACATGACATGGTTTAAAACAAAATAGTTTTTGATACAAGGTAAACTAGTCTTGAAACAAATTGAGTAGCCTAATGACATAAGCATGATTGAATGATGTGATATATGTTATGTTTCAAATAATCAAAAGGTAAAATGGTTTGATATTATTTTGGCATCATAACACTACCCTTTGCAACTCAAATTGACACAAACATAAACAAGTTTAGCAATGTGTGGTATAAAATGGACAGCATAATGCCTCTTTAGAAAAAAATAATGATGTATAAACAAATTGATTTTTCCATGGGTTTATGAACAAACAAACAAGTTTTAGTCTCAAAACATACCAAGAAAAAATGATCAAAATACACTAAGTATAATCATCCAAATCCTAGCAAGGTTATGGCAATGTGGGGTTGACTAAGCTAGTAAGATTTTAAACATTTCTAGGGGAATCAATTACACAATGAATTTCATGTCAAATGATGCAAAATAAAATCACTAAAATTGGGTGATTATGGCATTATCTAGGTGTAAAAAGGTCTAGTCCTTTTTATAACCACTACATCATGTTGTTCACTCAGTGTAGTACGATGTCCAAATACATATACATTTCATGTGCAATTTAGAAGGAGTAAGTGAAGTCAATGTTGGGAGATGAAACCCTAGGTCAAAGCTTTCCTAAATAACTCATGAGAGGTAATGATGCCCCCCTCAAAAGCCAAGTTTATATGAAATAAAAGACTAAAATAGAAGGACTTTATGGTCATTTTCAAGGTCACCCAAACTTTGACAAGTCTTTGGGGAGTGTTTTAGATGACATTCTTTTTATGCCTTGGACTAGGCAATTTGAAAATAAGGAAAGTAATTTTGATTCCAAGGGTTTACTAAAGGGTATAAATGGAAGAGCATACACGCACCATCCTTGTATTTTACAAAAACAAAGTGTTAATTGTGAAAACAAAATTGACAAGTGTGTTCAATTTTAAGCCAAAATGAAAGATTTGGTAGTGTTCATTTGACCCCTTGCTCTTAATTTGTAACTTTGAAAGGTAAATACAAGTTTTAAGAAATAGCACCCTAAATTATTTTCCTTTAAACACCAAAATGAAAAGTTTGATTCATTTTAAAATGCCCTAAAATAAGTTTAAAAGGATATATTTAAGCATGCTTTGATTATTTTTCAATTAAAACCTAAAAAAAATGTTAGCAAGATGTTTTTCTTAGAAGCACTTTTGAATATGAAACAACCAACTTAGAAAAATGAGCTCTCGAGTTTGTGTTAAAAAAACACATTGATCATCGATAGTTATACTAACTATTACAATGATGTTTATGCAAATTGATGATGGTTTTACTAATCAGTGATGGTTATGTAGACCGATGATGGTTTTACTAACTTAAATGATGATGGTTATACTTAACCAAAAACATTTCATTGGTGGTTTATTCAATTGGCAATGGTTATTGTGTAAACTTGTGACAAAGAAAAATGGCAAAACAAAGTTAGAAAATCAAATTACAAAAGTTTTAATGATACAAATGAAGATTTTAAAATTCATAATGATCTTCTTCATGTGTGGGATGTGTTGGGTCCCACTGAGTGTTCCATTATGTGAACTAGGAATTTGACTCAAGAGAGGTGATTAGTATTGTGTTAGTCCCAAAATGAAAAAAAAATGATAAAAACACACTAACTAGTATACATCTCTAGGCCTAGTTACTAGGGTGAGCTTAATAACAAAAAAAAATGACAAACACAACTAAAAAGTAAAGAAAAACAAGAATCTTTCACCTAACTTGGATGCTCCAAATACTTGTTGTAGTGGCTTGCTCAGCTTGTGCTCATTAAGTCTTCATCAAAGGAGGCTTGGTTATCTCCTCTTCTCCTTGGCACCTTTGGCTTTGGCTTGGCTTGGCTTGGAATTAATTTTTCATGGTAACACTAATTGTAATAGCTTTTGAAATCATTTGTGCATTATAACTTTGCATTCTCAAGACTTAAAAATGATGTTTATGGCCTCTCTATTTATAGATTTTAGAAAATGGCTAGAATCAACATAAACCGTCCATCTCAAGATTGAGATGTATGGCTAAGTATTAATCTAACTATTTAATTAAAAGTGATAAATAGGCTCATCAATATTTGGGATAAAGGAGCAATTAAGAGGCATGGAGGGTCATTATGAGGCATGAAAGACCCATAATCTTGATATTTATGGCATTTATGGCCTAGGAATGTCTTTCAAAAAAATGAGGTCACCTGATGATACAGATATTCAATATTAATTTTTAAAAGAAATATTCAACAAGTTTCCATGGAATTCTTAATTAGTCCTTGATTTGGATTAATCAACTCTTAATCATGTTTAATCACTTTGTAAACAATTACTCAAATTGATTAGAATGCCTTGTTATTGGTCCAAAATTTAACTAAATTAGAATTAGAAGTCAATGTCAGATGTGTTGGATCCGTTATTCCATTTAGTATGTTACCAATAGAAAATAACAAAGGCATGCATCTCGTACAAGAAATTTGATAGAAAAGAGCAATCTAGAGCACCCAAGTGCAAAATTAGCATTTTGACTCGAAATGATCTGATCAAAGTTAGCTAGCACATAAATTACATTACCTAATTTAATGATACTCTAGCCAAAATTAGCACTTGAATATGTCAGATTCAAATTTTTTATTGTGTTTTAGTGTTTTAAGCCAAATTGTGCACTTCGGTGGAAATTGGTCAAAAGCTTGATTGGAGGTTATTGGTGGCCAGATTTAGGTGTCTATAGTTTTCCCCTATTTGGGAAGGTGTTACAATTTATAAGCACAACAATGTCTTCTCAAATTATGAGAAATGGCTTGTATGCCAAAAAGAAGATGATGATTGAAGAACAAAGCTCCAAATTGTGTTTAGGAAGCCTAGGATGATAATAAAATGGGAGCTTTATTACAGTCTACTTTTCCTTTGTGACTTTACTAACATAAAGGATAATAAAATGAGTATTGGTTAGTTTTAATCTATTTTTAAGTAAAACTATATTGTGATGAATGTGAAATATAAATAAAAATTAGGTGTAATGATTATGTGCTTTCACACATTAGTTTTTATTAAAGTGCTAGTTGAAATAAGAAAGAATAAATGTAATAAAATATCATTTTTATGATGTGAATCTAGTTTTAAATTGGTATGAATAATTTCATTCATTTTTTACACAATATTTTGAGAAAAAAATTAACATCTTGCTTCATATTATTCATTTGAATGGATTTTGTTAAGCTTAAGAAAGGATAGGTTCACTTAGATATTTTTTATATAATTTTTAATGTCTCATTTTAAAAAAAAATACATTTAGAAAAAAATATGATTAATCATGGATCAAATGCATTTTATAGTGTAATTTTTAGATATATGGTTTAATTATTATGAATTTTTAAAGTTAAATTTTTGAAATTTCCTAATTTACCTTATAATTTGCTTAATCTTATGCATATAAAATGAGGCAAAAATGCCCAAAAACTTTATATGAAATTTTTCATATTTTAAGACCACATACATTTTGTTTCATGAATTTAGATATTGAAATTTTGTTGATTATTAATTTTAAATTATGGGTTTGTATGGTAATTTCTAGTTTGACAGGCCCGATGTAAGGGTACATACTCTTTTTTGCAAGGTACCCTATAAAATAGGTTGGCGGTCACCCATTGGATCATGTAGTGAGTTAATAAGGCCCTAATTTGTTAGATGGTGGATCCTAATCTTATTATAATGCTTGGTTCCTGACAGAGGGGGTGTGGGGGGGGGCAATGCCCCTCCACTATGGTTACCATGGGGGTCCAAGGGGGCAGCAGTGCCCCCAAAGAAAAATTTTGTTAAAAATGCATTGTAAAATATTGTAATTTCATAGTAAATCTAGACCATTCACTATTAGGTCATAGATCTAATGGTATAAATTATGTTTGTGCATTTTTTTCCCTAATATGTAACCCTCCTTTGATATGATGGCATTATAATCATGGCGGTACATAGTGTGTGAGTGAAGATGATATTATAATGGATATATTGTAGGATTTTCCCTTCATTTATTGGATTGAATAATAAGGACTAGTTGTTTTTTGTGTGGACATATCTCATGTTGTATTTTTTGCATTTATTTCCATATTTAATTCATTAATATTACTCTATGTTCTATATTCCTAAAATAAGTCCCATTAACATGTTTATGGGTAACCACCATATTTAACAAATTTGGTGGTGCATGTGATCACAATTGTTGAATTCCATGGCAATTAACCACCCCATCAATATTTATCTAACTGGGTGGTCAACAAATGTTCATTGCAACTAAATTTGTTGCCCATGTTTTAAAACATGGTGTTTTTTTCATATTTATTATCATTTATTTTAAAATTTATACCATAATTTATTTTTTATAAAATATTAAATTTAAATAAAATAAAACCTTACACTCTTAAGTCTTATAATTGTGCAAATAATTTAAAAATGGGAACCATTTATGTATACTTGGATGTACAATCAGTTATAGTAACCTAGAGACTTAGAGGTGAGGTGAGCCAAAATGGATCTCCCTCAATTTTTTCACCCTCTTCCACATGAAAGAAATTATAGGCCTTGAAACTACCTAATTTTTAAGATATATCCCTTTTTTCCAAAGGGGGTCCTTTTTGACAATCGTGGGCACTTGAAAGCCTTGATATGGGTTGACCCAAAAGGGAACCCTCCTTAATTTCTTCCCCCATATAGCATTAACAATAAATCAAAGCCTTAAACTATTTTTTTTATTTTTTAACCTATCTAGTGACCTTTAATGGTTGTGGTGGAACTTAAATCTCCCAAGGGCATTTCTAAAATTGTGAGACTTGGTACCAACTAGAGACTTTATGAGAAGATGGGTACCTATAAAATCAACCCAATCATGTTTTTATCAAAATAGATTCTAAAAATAAAATAAAATGGAAAATACTAAAAGCTTGGAGGCTCCATTAATGGTAGTCATCCAAAATTGAGGAAGCAAAAAAGGGATGACTATAGACAAGTCAACATCCAAAACATCCTTCCTCTTTTTCCATATATGAATTAAACATAGATTTATTTGAAACATTTATTTTTATAGTTAAATATTTCTAGGGTTTCCTCATCATTGACTAGACCTAATAGTCAAGATTGAAATAATCCAATGGTTGAGATGGTGTGATCCATCCTCATGGAGCCAATTAAGGATGATTTAGATCCCTTTTGAGTTCATATAAAGAGTATGTGTCTTCCTTTCTATGTAAGTTTTTAAAAAGGTATTCCAACTTAAAAATATATTTCATTTGTAACTTCATGTGCAAATTAAGCCATATGATTGGTCAGAATCACGCATGACCCCCCATGAATCCCATTATAAGATTGGACTAATTGTTTGAGCTAGTGGTTGTTCAAACCCACCTGAATTTAGTCAAGCATTCATTTTAGACCTTGGGGCCTTAGGGTCCAATAGGTTTACATAGATATTTTTGGGCTTATTTGATATTTTTTAAGACCAATTATGTATTTCCATCCATGGCATTTGGGCATGAAAGTTTGTTTGAAACATTATTCATCTTGTGCCATAAGTATGGCTAGCCAATCAACAATGTGGTTGTACATAATGTCCATTTTACATTCTTAAAAAATGACCTATTTTGTGTGGTTTATGTTATATAATAAAATTTACACTAGATAAGTCAAGTAGACCTTCTCAATTTTAGGATAGCATGGAATTATATTTCCTCATAGACAATCCACTATAAGAGATAGATCTCTAGGTTTTAAAGGGATAACTCCCTTGATATATCTTCTAGGCTCACACTACACTAGAATAATCACTATTTGGGGTGAAAAGGGAAGATTGAGACATAAAATAAACCTATGTTAATGAGGTGATATACCAAAGATAATTCCACACAACATACTTGAATCTGCACCAAGAAAGAAGACTACTAAACTAACCCTGAATCTATGTCCTTCTAGCATAAGTATTTCTCATAGAGTAATGTTGTTATGCACTTCTAGATATGAGTGAAAATAAGTTCTTATACTATACACTACTAGTCCCTCTCACACTTCAAGACACACTTAACAACTAATACACTTTATGAGACCTGTTAGAAGAGGTATCACTCACACGAACATGCAAGAGTAGAATAGAAGAAATGAGAACATATTCATCACTTGTCAACAACATAAACCACTTGACATACTTAAGTAAGAGATTACAAATAATTAATAAAATACATAAAACTTTATTCAAAGGCAAATAAGGTCTCAAAACTAGTAGATCTTTACCATACCAATTGTGGATCCATTACAAATCCAAAAAGGCTTGAATATATAGATCATAAGAGAGTAGAGAGAAGAAGTGAAGATGAAATATCACAAGACCAAGTTTAAAAATATGATAAATAGTTACAATTCCATATAATGAAGTTGAGAATAGCCTATGAATACCTTCTTGGATAAGTGTTCATCTAAAGCATGACATATTCCTCAAATCGGCATAGAGACTCTTCATGTTCTTGCTTTGAAACTGCCTTGATGATGATTCATCTACTTTAATATCTAAAAATACCATAAGAAACCTTGACACATATGATGTGATATGAGAAGGTGGAAATGAGGTCAGTGCATGTCATCTACACCTCTCCAACTAATAGACTCATCCTTATCACTTTCCGTTCACTACCTACAATCATTCATTAGCTCTCTTAGCTTTAATCTTCAAATTTGTCACTTAGGTAACCTAAATTTGATAAAATAAATCTAATTTAAAAAGTGTTAGGCAAATCAACTAGATCTCCTTTGTCCTCTAGTCTATCAAATAGACCTCAATGAAACTCAAAGGAAAACTTCTCACTTCCAATCTTTGACATTCATTTTGCTCTCTCATTGTTTGTTTATATTGCCTATGATCAATGAGATAGTATAGGTATTTTCATGCTCAAAAAAGGTGATAAATGAGTTTTAGGATTTAATACATGTCTCTAAATACATCCCACAATGGTTCTCACTTGTCCATTATCTTTTGTACCTACAACACACTTCAAATCCTACAAGAAATATAGTATTAGGTCTATCTATATAGATAATAGTACATATCAAATGAATTTCATAAATCCTAGGAGAGTGATAAATATGTGTAAATAACTTTCATGACCATTCTACCCCTCTTAGATTTATAATTATCCATATCTTCTCCATTGGGTCCAAATAAGGGTTTTAGGAGGGTTTTTGGTCTCCTAGACTATTAACAATGGTTCATAAAAGTTAGACATCCAAACTTAGAACCAATTCCATAAATTTGGAATATATGACACCCTTAAACTCTCCATAATTTATGTAGGTATCATACACGTGGTCCATACATATATGAGCAAAATAAGTTGGCCTCTCAAATGCCTTCTTGTATTTTGAGTAGGCCTGATACAGTTTTATGCCAAAAAGGTTAATATTGAGATTATATATACAAAAAAATGGTTTATTTCAGCCTTATACTCTCCCATTAATATTATAAATTTATTTTGGAATGTCATGTAGTCATATGAGTGAATTTGGAAGTCATTAGGGTTCATGCCTAGTTATAAGCCTAATAGGCCTAGACTATGTATCTAGGTATATGACACTTGTGAACATTTGCAATAGATGTAGGTGACCTTTAGCACTTTATCACTTCAAAAAAAAATTTAAAAATCATCCAATAATGTATTCAATGTTTTTCCCATTCACTTTTACTCATCCATATACCAAACCTCCAAGTTATCTTGTTCCTTATGGAGTGAACTCTGTCTGAGATAAAATAGAGGGAATCTCCCCTATTTACCTAACCAAAGTGATACTATGGAGGGATAAATTGAGTCATTTTTATTATCTACACAAATTTTTAAAACTTTATCATAAATCTAGAGCCCTCAAACATGAAATTTCACAAGACTAGCTTATTAGTTCCTGCGACTGTGTACAATGATCTTGGTGGACCTAAAACCTTGAATTATGATTATAGATTGTATGTCCTTGACTCTAATAATATTTAAAAATTTTGATAATATCACTATGATAGTGTTTTATCATGGTTATCTTAATTTTACCCATTTTTTCATCAATCACCTAGCATCCTTCATTGCTTAGGCTAGTCTGCAGTATAGACCAAGCTGTAGGTGATCATTTGGGAATCATGGGATTATCGTAGGTGTTGGTTCAGGTATAAGAATTTTATTTACACCCTTTGAGATTTATTAAATTCAATAAGACCATAATCAAAATTAAATTTACTTTTCTCTACCTTGAGATCATTTTCTCATCCCTTCTACCATCACTATGTTATAGGTCTGCAGTCAGAATGTAGATGTTACTTGAGATGTGAGGCCTTATAGGTGAAGGTAAGTGTTTGGTCATTGTGTTTAAATATTATTGGTTTCTCTAAGGTAGATATGAATTTATCTCACTTGGATGAGATCATCTCATGCCTTATAATCATGCATCATTCTCTATACTATCAATGCACTAGTTATTTGCAAGTTCTAGTTTCATTTGGCTTCATGGTGTTTGTCAATTAGTTCACTAAGTGTCTACAGTGAAAACTTAATTAAATTGGGAGTCATTCAACCATCAGTTTCCTTTTACAAAACACACTTTTATTATGCCAAATTTATACCTCTACATCTATACTACAAGAATTGAGTCATTCGATGTATATAAACTACACAGACATTCACTAGAAGATAACTCATTATATGAACAAAACCTCATTCATACAAGTTAAGTTATCTCATTTACAACTTTTCTCAACTTTGGTTGACTACAAGGTCTACACTATGAACCCTGAATAGACTTAAGAACCTCCATTTAAGTCTTGGAAGTGTACACAAACTATTTCTTGGGTTTTGGGTAGCCTTACAATTGTATGTGCATGCCTATAGGTGGTTGTAGGTGACTATTCATATTGAGACTCTTATTAGTCCTTATTCACTATATTATAATATTATCCCAATGAACCTCCAAGTCCTTCAATATAATTATTCCATTGATAAACCAGCTTCTATGGTTTGGGAGGAGAGACATAAGTACATTACCCTTGTCTTAAAGTCACTTACAAAAGACAAACACTACCACTTGATGAAAACATTGTCTAAAAACTTCAATGGTGGTCGATTATAGCATAATGAGGGTGATCTACTAATCCTTTCACATTCACACATGTAAAATAAATTTAAGACCACATGAAAGTGATAAAATATCTCTCAAAGAACACATACAACACTTAGAAGCATCAGATCAATCAAAGTAAATGATAAAACCAAGGTGTTAGGGTTATGTAGGTTGTTTTAATATACTATAAGTCTTAGTGTTTGTTCATGAAGTACATTCCACCATTATTGGAACTATTTCCATGTAAATTAAGGTCATGAAAACTAATTTCATCCATGAAAATCATTCAGCTCAACTCTTCTCCTGTTATCCATACTGAAGGAAAATTGGTTGACTTGTTTGCCCTTGTCCAAGAGAGTGATGAGGGAGATGGATAATTTTTTGTGGGAGATGGATAATTTTTTTCCAAGTTTTAAAATATTGAAGCTTCTTAAACCTAAAAAAAACTTGTGGGTAACTGTGGAGATCCTCCTAAAGCCTCCCTATGTGCCAAGTGTACCTTTTAGGCTGTACAACTACCTAAAACTATCTATTTTGTAGTTGATCTTCTTAAATCCACATTGAACTTTCATTTCTTTAGTTTCAAACTGACTCTTGGCACTCAACTAACACCTTGTATATTGTATATTCTCTTAACACATCTTTCATAAGTGGAAAATGGTATAATTCACCTAGAGTGACCAAAAAGGTGACATAAAAGAGTTTTAAGATAAATGACAAAAAATGACCAAGGTTTAAAAAACATTGAATTTTATGACTATGTGTGACTTAACAAGACCCTATAAAAAGCTTAACTATATATAAGGTTGACCTAATTTGAATTAGGGTTAAATTTGGTCAATATTTTAGCAATTTATTAATGGTAACAAGCCTACTATACTAAGGACCAGTTGTCTTCTCCTATCCTTGGGTAATGGATTCACCTATACACTATTATTGATAGTGACAAGACTTTAAAAGGACACCAAACACACCACACATAGTAAGGAAACAAACACACAAGACAAGTAACAAAACTCGCACTTATGCTCTCATGAACACTTAGGGAAAACACAAACCAATTGAAATAAAACACACCTGTCCTAGTATGTACAATACCTCAAAACACTTTAGGTGAATAACCTTCTTCATTTCTTTAACCAGGGTAAAAGACAATGCCTCTTACATCACTACTGCTCCAAAAAATCAAATCCTCTTATGATGCATAATTTTTAGTGAATACTTATTCATGGAGGTAGTTAAAATACTTACCATGATTAGATCTTATATTGACTACAAATCTATCATTTGGAATACTCAAGAACACTCCATCTAGACCAGTAAGGGACTTATTTATCTTTGCAGTTAGATTAAACTTTGTCATGCTCACTTGACAGTCTTCAATATCATCATTAGAGATCATCACAACCTTCTTAACTTTAAGTGTCTTTGAAACATGAGATTTTTCTTATTGTAATTCATCAATATTATCCTCCTTGTTCTCATTAAACACTTCATATTCTACCAAGGTTATTTCTTGCTTGATAGAGATCTCAAGCTCTTCCTTATGTTCATATGGATCATGTTTGACCTCATCATTAATTTTTCATTATTTTTAAAGGACTAAAGGCCTACTAACCTCCTCAAATTCCCAAACTATGGCATTGGACTATTTCCACATATCATCTACTTCTTCATGATGTTCATGTTCATTAATGTTCTCTTCTTTAGTAGGCAGAAGTGAGTGCTCATAAAGACTATCATGTTTCGCCATAGTTGGGATAATTCCATCATCCTCCATGTGTACAAGGTATTTTCCCCATTAAACTTACTCTATAATGTTATCATGATCTACCTCAAGGACTCCATTAGAATCTTCATGAAGTATTTAATTTTTGAGACTAGTTTCTTCAAATCCGCCTTGCTCAACTCCCCACTCATCAAGATACAAATCTGATATGCCATCAAGGAGAGTTAGATGTTCTTGATCATTAGGGTGATCATCTTTGTCAATCATATTAAAATTCATGTTATAAGTGTAAGGCACATAAGGTTCAACATGAAAACTAGAAAGTGGTTCAGACTTTATTATCACTTTTGCACCATATCTTGTCTTAAATCCCATATAGGACTAGTTTGAAGTCAGATAACCTCCAATTTTAGCAGTGAACTCTCTTTACAAACAAAGTGAAAAATAAGGAGGAACATATACCACTATAACATATTTATAAATTTTGAAGGTATGAAAAGAATGAATAACCAATTTCAAACCTCTTATTATGATAACGGTCTTGACAACTGACCCATCTAATCATAACACTCCTTTAGCATGAGGTTCATACTTCAAGTTCAATTTATGAGGTAATTTATTTGGCATAACACAAGTACTAGATCCACTATCAATAAGACAATTATGTATCAAGGAATATCCAATAATGATAGATAGATAAAATGGAGGATTTTTATCTAACTTTTCAACTTTACTTAATTATCCTTCACTTGGTTTCATGGTGTTTATCAAGGTTGTCTCTCTTTGGCTAGGTTATTTGATTTTAAAATTGAGTTTAGACAAATCCTATTGAAGTAGGTATTTCCAATATATCCCACATTGACACATTCACATGAGACCTCTCCATTTTCTCTATAATATTAGTGAAAGGACCACTAACTTTTGCTTGTTCACTAGGAGGAATCATGTTACCTACACCTTAAGAATTATGACGTATGAAAACATTATTAACATTTTGATATCTTTGGCTTAATTGTGTATTTTTAATGACATTATACATACCTTCCCTTGTGTTTGTTTGAACATTCATTGGTTTACCACTAGTAACCCCTTAAACTTCTTCAATTGCCTTCCTCTTGCTCTTTATGTTTCTAGCTATAGAACTTGTATCCATGTTTGACTGCCCCTAATGATTGACTGAACATGAGTTATATTGTTACTAATTGACCAATTTATATTCCATTTTATCACCCTTTCCATTATTCACTCCTCCATTTAGTACTTTATCTTGAGTCATAGTTGGCATAGTTACCAAATTTGACATGAAGACTTGATTGAAGGACTCATTGACATAAGGAGATGGATCATAGGGTTGATCCAATGAAGGTTGATTGTTATTTTCTTGGGAAAGGTTATTTTTAGTATTAAATACTGACCTTGAGGTGTAAATATCATTGGGTTTATATCCACCATATGACTTAGATTTGGCCAGCTATCCTTGACCTTAGGAATGACCTTAGAAAAGAGGTCTATTACCTTGATAATTAGGGTAGGAGTGATTGGGTTGGTATTGTATTTGGAAATTCTTCACTTATTATTGTTTAATTATTCTCTTTAGACCTAATATATCTTGATCCATAGCTCTTATCCTTTCTACTTCATTAGGTTTGCTTAGTTGGGTAGGGGCAGTAGACTTATGTTTATGTGCAGGAATAAGAGAAATAGTAGGTGGGAGTTTGTAAATCAAGAAATAGGGGCATGGGATGTCTTAGGTAAATATTCCTAACCTAAATCAAATGATTCTCTACCCTAATTGCCACTTCATAGGTAGGAGGTAGAGAGTTACCTCACATATATTGTATCATCATTGCAATATAACTATCAAATGCTTTAAGATATTAAAGGAACACATTGTGAGATGTTGGTCTTACCAATATTGGGATTCTATCCCATGTATTATGAAATATTGTTTTGAAATCTTAAATTACTTCTTGTGGTGATCTCATAATGGTGGTCAGCTACTTCGTTAATTACAAGTTGTCACTCTTATCCTCAAATCTTCTTCTCAATGCCTCTCCTAACTCATCCCATGTGGTGATTGATTTAAGTGCCAATGTTCCATACCAATCAATATATTTTCCTTTAAAGGAGATATACAATGACCTATTTCAATTTTCACCTCTATGATGTGATGGATATTACATAATTTAGTAATATTTCTTATATGCTCAATAGGTGTGATGGAAGTTTCACTAGTGTATGATGGAACACTTTAAAGGGCTGATATGGGGATGTCATCATAATGGGAAAGTCTTAGAGGAATATATCCATTGAATTCAATAAAAGTATGATTACTTGCCATGGTTTCCTTAGGACTTCTTAAGAATGGGGGAATCAAGAACTTTCTTATGGGCTTGTGAGCAAGATATGAATTATTTGGATAGGGATGGGTGTTTTCAAATCTACTTGAATTTTAAGAATAATGAGGAATCTCTTGAAACTCAAAGGTAATTCCTTTGGTGAGATACCACTAGTCTACAACCAAGATTGAAACATTGGAGTTTCTAGATACTACAGGAAGTAGATTGTTACAACTCTTGTTGTTAGAGCCATCATTTACCTTGAACAACCTTCTTAGACTTCACATTCCACTTGGTGTGTAAAAAATATTATATAATAAAATATGACCATATATAATTCAATTATACCTTCTCAATTTTAGGATAACATGAAAATATCTGTTCTCATAGACAAGCCACTACAAGAGATAGATCTCTAGGTTTGAAAGGGCTAGCTCCCTTGATTTATCTTCTAGCCTCACACTAGACTAGACTAATCACTATTGGTGGTGAAAATTGAATAAGGAGACATAAAATAAACCTATTCTAATGAGGTGATATGCCAAATTTAACTCCACACAACACACTTTCATCTACACCAAGAAAAAAGACTACCAAACTGACCCTAACTCTATGTCCTTCTAGCATAAGTATTTCTCATAAAGGCAGACTACTATGCACATCTAGGGGTAAATAAAAATAATTTATGATACTAGAAACTAATATTCCCTCTAAAAATTCAATGTACACTTAAAAAACAATACACTTTATGAAACATATTAGAAGACATATCACTCACACAAATATGCAAGAATAGAATGGAAGCAAGGAGAACATATTCATCACTAGACAACCACATAAAGCACTTGAAATACTTAAGTAAGATATTTTATAGAATGAATTAACTTCATAAAACTTTAATAAAAATCAAATAAGGTGTCAAAACTAGTAGGGCTTTGCCATAATAATTGTGTATCTATTACAAAGCCAAAAAGGCTTGAATATATAGAGCATAAGATAGGAGAGAGAAGAAGTGAAGATGAATGATCACAATACCAAGTGTAAAACTATGAGAACTAGTTACAATTCCATATAATGAAGTGGATAATAGGATATTAAGGCCTTTTTGTACAAGTGTATATTTGAATCATGACATATTCCTCAAATTAGCATAAAGACTCTTCATGTTCTTGCTTTGAAACTGCCTTAATGATGAGTCATCCACTTGAGTATCAAAAAATACCATAGGAAGCCTTAACACATATGATTTGACATAATAAGGTGGAAATTAGGTTAAAATATGCCATCTACACCTCTCCAATGGATGGACTCATCCTTGTCACTTGTCATTCACTGCTTGTAGTCATTCATTAGCTCTCTTAGCTTCAATATTCACATCTATCACTTAGGTAGCCTGCAATTGCTCAAAAAAATCTCATTGAATAAGTTTTATTAAACTCAAATGTATCTCCTTTATCCTATAGTATATAAAATAGGCCTCAATGAAACTCATAGAACACTTCTCACTTTTAATCTTTGATGGTCATTTTGCACTTTCACTATCTATTTAAATTATTTATGATGAATGAGCTAGCAGAGGTATTTTCTTGCTAAAAAAAATTTATAAATTAGTTTTATTAGTTATTAAAAGTATATAAAGACTTACCACAATGGTTCTCACTTGTTCATTCTCCTCTATACCTACAACACACTTCAAATCCTACAAGAATTATAGTATTAGGTTTATCTTTACAAATGACAATATGGATCAAATGGATGTCACAGATCATAGGAGAGTTATAGATAGGTATAAATCACATTCATGGCCATTTTTCCCCTCCTAGATTTATAATTATCGATATATTCTCCAGCAGGTCCAAGCAAGGGTTTTAGGAGGGTGTTTGGTCTCCTGGACTATTAACAATGGTTCATAAAAGTTAGATGTCTAACCTTATAAACAATTCCATGAATTTTGAGTATAGGACCCCCTTAAAATCTCCCCAATTTCATTGTCTCATTCATATGGTTCGTACATATGTGAGCAAAATAAGTTGGCCTCTTGAGCTCCTTATTACATTTTGAGTAGGCCTGATACAATTTTAGACCAAAATGGTTAATATTGATATTATCTCTATACAAAAATGGTTAATTTAAGCCTTATACTCTCCAATTAAGATTCTAAAATTGTTTTGGAAGGTCTTGTAGTCGTATGAGTGAAGTTGGAAGTCATTAGGGCTCATGCCTAGTTCTAGGCCTAATAGGCCTGGATTGTGTATCTAGGTATATGACACATGTGACTGTTTCAAATATATTTAAGTGAAATTTATCACTTTTTAACTTATAAACCAACTATAAACACCATACAAAAATGTATTCAAGGCTTTGACCATTTAGCTTTGCTCATCCATATACCAAACCTCCAAGTTATCTTACTCATGGAGTGTCCTCCATCTGAGATAAAATAGAGGACATATCCCCTATTAACCTGACCAAAGTGAGACTATGGATGGATATATTTATTCATTTTAATTATTTTAAGAAAATTTTAAAACTTTATCATAACTCTAGAACCCTCAAACATCAAATTTCACAAGACTAGCTTATTAGTTCCTGTGACTGTGTACAATGTTCTTGGTGGACCTAAAACCTTAAATTATGACTTTAGGTTGTATGTCCTTGACTATGAGAATATTTTGAAAGTATGATAATATCAATATGATATTTTTTTATCATTTTTATCTTTATTTTACCCCTTTACTCATCAATCACCTAGCATCCTTCATTATTTAGGCTAGTCTATAGTATAGACCAAGTTGTAGGTGTTCATTTGGGAATCATGGGATTCTTGTAGTTATGGGTTTAGGTATAATTATTTTATTTACACACTTTTGTATTTATTTAGGTCACTAGGACCATCTTAAAACTTTAATTTACTTTTATTTTCCTTTATGTCATGTTCCCATCCCTTCTACCATCACAGTGTTACAGGTCTATAGTCAGAATGTAGATGTTTCTTGAGATGTAAGACCTTCCTATAGATGAAGATAAGTGATTGAGCACTATGTTTAAATATTATCTATTTATATAAGGTAAAATTGACTATATCTCACCTATATGAGCTCATCTCATGCCTTATAATCATGCATCATTCTCTATACTATCAGTATACTAGTTATTTACAAGTTCTAGTTTCATTTGGCTTCATGGTGTTTGTCACAGATTTCACTGAGTATCTACAGTGAAAACTTTTTTGAATTTGGAGTCACTAAACCATCATTTTCCTTTGACCAAATAATATTTTCTTATACTTAAGTGCTTCCTCTATATCTAGACTACAATAATGGAGTCATTAGACATATACAAACTACATAGACATTCACTAGAAAATAACTCATTGTATGAAAAAAACCTCATTCAAAGAAGTTAAGGTAAGTTATCTCATTTTTAAATTTTCTCAACTTTGGTTGACTACAAGGTTTTAATTGACTACAAGGTCTATATTATGAACCATAAATAGACTTGATAACCTCCATTCAAGTCTTAGAAATATACACAACCTATTACTTGGGTTTTGAGTAGCCTTACAATTATCCATACATGCCTATAGGTAGTTATATGTGATTATTCATATTTAGACTTTGATTATTCCTTACTCATTGTATTATAATATTATCTCAATCAACCTCCGAGTCCTTCAATGTAGATCTTCCATTGAGAAACTAGTGTTACAGGTACAATCACTGGGGGGTGAATCAGTGAGCCCAGATATTTCAAATTTAGTTCCAATCCTTCCAACTCTTAATCACACAATACATACATTCATGAGGCATACACAACATTCATAGCAATGAACAAGAAAGATAATGCAAGATCAATCACATAACACATGACATATGTGGGAAATACTTTTGGGGAATAAAACCCACTTGAACCTAAAATTAGACTACTATCCCATAAAATAAGAACCAATTTAGACCAACAAGCTACTGATTAAGGAAATACCATTCCTAATTTTAGTGAGACTGCAATCCCACAAGGAGTTACTACACCTATCTAGCTAAGCACCCACAACAACTACACTTTTAGTAATTTTCACCATGCAAGGAGGAAATAACCCCTTAGATGTTGAGCACCCACAATAGCACCTATAAACACATCCACCTTTGCATGTCTTCAACACCTGATGATGGACCTCTAATTATCACGCTTCACCTTTGCTCATACTCAAATATCAAGAGCACTATTCTATCAACATAATTATGACCAATAGGTCATAAAAATATTCCTCAAATTATCTTCTCATCAAATCATCATTAGGGTACTCTACCCCTCCTTTTTTCCACTAAACACACACACAAGCCTCTCTTCAAGTCTCTCCCAAGTCTCTCACACCAAGTCTAGAAACCATCATCTTTGGTTCCACTATTTATAGAGCATACTTGATAATTAATACCTTGTTTGGTCATTAGGCATTCCTTAATCCTTAAGGCATATCTCACATCAAGACATAGCTCAAAAACAATCTCCATATGTTATACATAGCATCTATAGGTCACCCTTAAGGAACTATACCTTTTAATAAGGAACTTGTAGCCCTTATAGGTCTCATGTGAACCCATTCACTACTTTATCACTTCATTGAACAAAAAAAGAAAATATAACCTATTCTAAGAGCATGAACCCATTCCATATGATCTATAAGTCCACCTTAAGTTCTAATAACCAACATAGAATACTTTTTCTTAATCGCAATTCGATCAAACAACATTTTCTGTACATATACATTATGAACAAACACATAGTCACCTTCTAAACCATTTTTCATATTGTATATGATTATTCAAATCTTCATAATGCACACAGATCATCTTGATGGAGTCTAAAACACTCCCCAATAGCCAATTCATCTTGAGACATCAAAATAACATCAACATAAG
The DNA here is from genome assembly GCA_037957365.1 of Torreya grandis. Classification (NCBI taxonomy): domain Eukaryota; kingdom Viridiplantae; phylum Streptophyta; class Pinopsida; order Cupressales; family Taxaceae; genus Torreya; species Torreya grandis. The sequence goes on along the minus strand of JARHVA010002389.1, from coordinate 2,340,358 downwards.
CTCAAACATCCTTCTTGGGTCGCTTACAGAACAAGCATAAACACACAATCAACTTAGAACCTTAATATCTTTGATTGTACACACTTTTAGATCTTTAAATTAGGTTTATTAGATATGCCATGGATTCCTCTTCATCTTTACTTTTTATAGCACTAGCAAATTCAACTTCTATCGAAATATATGGATAAAATATAGAGCTTTGTTTTTTCCCTGTGTTAAATTCAAATATTTGAATGATAACGGTCACAGTTAAACTTTGACCACTTTTCTCGCATCTCATGTATTCTCAGCTTTAGATCAATCTCACACCATTAATCTTGTCTAAACTTTAATGCATAGGCACCAATGCTCATACATTAAACCTTAGTCCCTTTGACCTCATCTCATGCAATCTATAAACTTTGACTCAATGTGACCCATCGATCTTTGTGGATCAGTCAGGTCTTTACTTTAAATTATTCACCATTTGAATTATCTATATTAACCCCCACTCATCATTAAATCATTATCTTTTATTTGTACTCAATCATTAAACATCAATAACGTCTTACCATTGCACTCAATATGCACCATTAGATCAATCTTGTATGATCACTTGTGAGTCATTAGATCTCCATTTGGTCCTGATCTTTAACATCATGCAAATTGACTAAGTATAGGAACCAACTGCAATCTATTTGAGTAGCCAACTTTGAACCTCAATAAATTCTTTTGTGTTTACTCACATGATCTCAAATTTGGATCATATGATCTCCTCACATAATAGAATGTAACCATGTAATAATATACTCCTATAACCCTTGTGTGTGCGAGATGTAGTGACATTAATCTAATCACTTAGATTCTTCTGCCATAGATCCAACTATGTCAAAACTTGCTTAGAAGGTCAACTTTGCTCATACATATATTTTGGCACACTTTAGTGCTTAACCTTAAAGTTAGAACAAATCAATAATGCTCAAAAATAAACAAACCCATATGATCATTTTGTCTAGACACCTCCATGCATGTGAATATTTACCTCATCAACATGCTTACTTAGCTCTGCTTGCACCCTTTTGTAAATTTGGCTAAGTATGGGAACATAGTGAATTATGTTTGAGTATCCAACTTTGCATCCTCATATCCTCAACTATACTTCATCACATGACTTGAGATATGGTGCATAAAAACTAGGGACTAATGTGATCACAACCATATGACCAACTCCCCTTGACTCATTCCCACATGGCAATGGTGATGTCATCAAACTACCTACTTAATTTTTTTGCTACTGGACCCAAAGTGTCTAGATGAAAACTATGGATGACTAGATGAATATAAATCATGTATACAAGCACTCAAATAACCATGGAAATCTTATAATACCCATTATGCATGATAAATACTTCAAACTCATCCCTAAACATCTCTAACCATGCCAAAACTAAAGATCAACCAAGCCAACTTCAAGCACACTAGAACAAGCATATTGCACACTTTGTCATTGTCACTTAGGCTATCAGGTCACTTCATCCACTCATCAAAACACCTCCATAACATCACTAAAAACTATCCAACAATCTCCCCCTTTGTCATTAATGTCAAAAAACATCATATAGCAACATATAACTCACCTTCCTTCTCTCTCAAAGCACTCCCACAACAAGAAATTTCTCCCCTTTTAACACAATGACAAAGTGGGCACCAACTGATCTTAAAGACATGAAAATAAAATCAAATAGGAAAGTGCCATCTTATAAAGATGATACAAACCCCCCTTACCTTGAGCCTACTTCTGCTTTTTGACATCCTCTTACTCCATGTCAACACTCTCTTCAACCAAGCACTGCAACTAATGAAGAAAGAATATATAAAATAAAAATATAATGAAAAACATAAAAAAACATCTAAGAGGGATTCCCCCCAATAATTCTAATAAATTTCACCTTTTGAGTGTCTTTAGATCTCTACACACCATGAAGAATCACCACATATGCTTACTAGCGTTCTCTCTCAAGCTATCATAAGGACCACCAAAAGAACTTCATGACACTCACCAAATAGGAAACATGCACTAAACCAGCCTAAGAACTCACCTTGAAATAAACATACTTTTCTCTTTTGGATAAAATGAGAAAAAAAACACTCTTCTTCAAACTAGCCATGTCTAGCCTCCTTGTAGGCCTACTCAGAACTTGTAGAGCCCACAAATTTTTGTAGACACAACTTCAAGACTTGAAACTTCATATCTAGATAAATCTCATATGCCCCCTAAAGCACATCAATTTTCAACAATAGTGTCATCTTCTGAAATATACTTCCTTCACAAACCAACTACCCAATTAGGCCTCTAACATGAAAAAAACCTAAAGAACTTGAGAACCACAAAACTTAAATTTTATGTGAATCTTGATTTGACCACCCATTTGGATCATTCAACATATTAATAATCCTCAGACCTCAAATTATAAGACAAACCATTTTTCTAGCATAGCCCAAAACCCTAGAATCTTAAAACAATCAAAGTCAACAAACCTCCTTCTGGTCAATGCACACTTCTAAAACTTCTTGCACACCTAGATACACCCATCACACACTTCTAGACCAAAAATTGAGCCACCATACCTTTGAGAACATAGACTTACTATAACCCATTTTAGGCTTATTTACCTTTAAGCCAAAAACTAAGAAAAATTGAGAGCACTCATAAATCTTTAATTGGCACATACATACATTCAGACCTTAAAAACACTTGGATCTCATCACAAAGAACTATATAGACCTTTCTAAGCATCAAAATCTTCTTGAAATTTGCATCAATCTTATTAAGCCACTTGGAACCACCCATTCTGATTCTATACTACATCTCCTTCATAAACTAATGGAGCCAACTCATGAAGTTAATGATCCCCCTTAACCAATGACCTTCTAAGATAAACACAAGTCTTTGTATAGATTGGCATTATGATCTTGAGCCTAAAAAATTACTTTTCCATAATAAATATGTCTCCTAAAAAGCATAGGCAGAAACACCTTATGTCACAATGTCCTACAATAATTTGAAACCAGGAGTTGCCAACAACTCCTCATATTCCTTATCCTCCTTATTTATATGATTCTTATATTTCTTTTTATTCTTCTTAGGCTTAATAAAAGCAACATGTTCAACCACTTTAGCATTATCCTTTTCTTCTATGATTGGATTGACAATACATGGAGACAACAAAGATTCATGGCATACCTTTTTATCTGAAGAATCCACCTTGTAGTTTGGAACCTCATCATTAAGCATAGACAATTGATGTTCTTTACATGATACATGCTTATCAATAGTTTGATGTTCACTTGGATCCACACATATCTCAGGACTAGCCTCGACTAATATCTTGGTCTTCTCCTTGAGCTTGAACTCTTCATTCTCAACATGAGTAGACAATGAGACCTCTTGGTACTCTTTAACTTATAAAGCATTCTCCACCATAAAAAACAAATTACTTGGACCTATATTCTCATCATGACTCACACTTTTCACTTTTGGATTCCATATGTTAATACACCTTCTTTCTTGCACTCTAGGATCCTGATTGCACTCATTTTGACTTGATGGCCTTTATTTGCAAAATCTAGCAATGTGACCTCTTTATTCATAATTATAGCACACCATACTCCTTGATGGAAAGATAGTTTGTCTTAATGTGTTTGGATAGAAACTCTTCATATGTCCTTTGTCATGAAAAAAAATAACCTCCCCTTTTTGAAGAGGACTCACCTTGTCTAATCGTATGTGGACAATGGTTTTCAAAGTGTCCCAAATCAAGACAGTTGAAGCACTTAATTTTCCTCACTTATTTTTACTAATGTCCCCCAAAATATTCCCATGCAAGCTCATTTCTAACAAGTCTCTTGCATTCTCTATACCTATGACCAAATTGATTACCTGTGTAATAGTAACCATTAAATCTTGCATACCTCATGGTATTTAGCTGTCTAATCTAATTTGTCTTCATTCTGCCAATACCTTCAGTCCTTGTCAAATGATTTGTCTTCAAATTATGATGTCTTGGTTCACATTAGTCTTTTTACCAGACCAGTTCTATCACTAGCATGCTTTTGACCACTCAAAATGTTATCTAGATCACATGAGTTCTTTTCAAATCTCACAAATGACTTCACCTTACTAGATGTATTCTCTAACTTATATTTAAAAGACTCATTTTTAGAAACATACCTTGAACATTCTTATTCTTTGGCTCTTAGACTATCAAACATAGATTCTAACTTAGAATTAAGAAACATGACAACACCTTTATGCTCCCTAGAGTCTTTAACCAATCTTGACTTAAATACACTGAATTGGTCCTCATAATCCTTGAGTTTAGATTTCATCTTATTATTGATCTTCTTCTCAATATTCAGTTCTTCAAGAGCATTCATCAACACAGTCTCACAATCCACCTCATCTGAATTACTCCAAGTAGACACCTTTTGATGTGAGCAACTTCCTTCCTCAGCCATGAACAAAGATTCATCTTTAGCAAGACCATTATCTTCATGATCATATTTTGAGTCATTATCTTCACTCTCATTTAATGAGCTACAATCTTATTTGGTGTAAAGACTCTTCTTGTTCTTGAAGGACTTCTTCTTATTGTTATATTTTCTAAATCCTTTCTTCTTGTATGTCTTCTTGTTTTCATCTTGACCTTCACCATGCTCTTCATCATCAATCTTTTCATTCTTATGAGGTCACTTATGAGCAAAATGTCCTGTCTCTCCATAATTGAAACATTTAAAGTGTAGTTTACCCTTATACTACCCTAAGCCTATGTTCAATTTCTTAGTAATCAAAGTAATTATTTCATCCTCATCAATATCATAAATGTCATCCTCTTTGCATTTCTTACTTTAGAAATTCTTCTTAGGCTTTATCTTTGTCTTGAATTCATCTTCCTTCTTTGGTGGTATATCATTATTTATTTTCATCTCATATCCAATAAGGGTGTCATGAAATTGATCCATCTTCAACTGAGTAAAATCATGAATATCTTATATAGCAGATAATTTTGGATCAAACTTGAGAGATAGAGACATTAATACCTTTTGGACTATAGTAGCCTCTCTAAGATTTTCTCCAAGACCTCTAATGTTGTTCATAGTCTCATCAAATATTTGCAGAAAGGATGCCACAAAATTTTCTTCCTTCATCTTGAGACTTTCAAATTTCCTTCTATGATCTATAACTTAACAAGCTTGACCTTTGAGTCTCCTTCAAAAATGGTCTACATTTTGTCCCATATATTTTTATCATATGTACAATGGATTACCTTTGTGTATTTTATCTCTAAAATACCATAAGTGATAGCATTCATTGCCTTGGAATTATTCTCAAACAACTTCTTGTATATATTACTATATCGAGGAGTAATAGGAGAAACATAACCATCCAGAATAGATTACCATAAATCAAACCCTAGGGAAATAATATATGTCCTCATCCTTGTACTCCAAAAAGAATAATTAGATCCATTGAACATCAGTGCTTACTTAGTAGAGAAACCTCCTTGATGACTACCCATATTGTACCTTGGATTGCCTTCAAGTAGTTAAGCCTTTACCAAAAGACATTCTCTGATATAAATTTTTAAAGGTACAATCACTAATAGGGGGTGCATCAGTGAGCCTAGATATTGAAAATCTAGTTCCAATCCTTCTAAACTCTTAATCAGTCAATAAATACATTCATGAGGCATACATAACATTCATAGCAATAAATAATAAAGATACTGAAAGATCAAACGCATAACATATGACATACATGGAAACCCTCTTGGAGAATAAAACCCACTATAACCTATAATTGGAATACTATCCTATAAAATAAGAACCAATCTAGACCAACAAGTTAATGATCAAGGAACTACCATTCCTAATTTTAGTGAGACTACAATCCCTCAAGGAGCTACTATACCTATCTAGTTGAGCACCCACAACAACTAGAATTTTAGCAAGTTTCACCTTATAAGGAGGAAACAACCCCCTTAGATGTTGAGAACCCACAAAAACACCTATAAACACATCCACCTTTGCATTGATGTCTTCAAAACCTAATGGTGGACCTCTAATTATCACTCTTCACCTTCACTCATACTCAAATAGAAAGAGAACTATTTTGCCAATAGAATTATGACCAACAGGTCATACAAATAGTCCTCAAATTAATTAGCTCATCAACTCATCCATAGGGTACTCTACCCCTCATTTTTTCCACTAAACACACACATGCAAGCCTCTCCCCAAGTCTCTCCCAAATCTCTCATACCAAGTCTAGAAACCATCATCTTTGGTTCCACTATTTATAAAGCATACTTGATAATTACTACCTTGGTCAGCCATTAGACATGCCTTAATCCTTAAGGCATCTCTCATATGAAAACATAACTTAAAAATAATCTCCATGGGTCATCCATAGAATCTATAGGTCACCCTTAAGGAATTACACCTTTTAATAAGGCACTTCTATCCCTTATAGGTCTCATGTGAACCCATTCACTCCTTTAGCACTTCATTGAACAAAAAAAGAATACAAAACCTCTTCCAAGATCATGGACCCATTCCATATGATCTTAGGTCCCCCTTAAATTCAAACAACCAACATAGAATACTTTTTCTTAAGCACAATTTGTTCAAACAATATTTTGTGCACATAGTCTTTATGAACAAACACACAACCACCTTTTAAACCATTGTTCATATTGTATGCAATTAGTCAAATATTCATAATGCACATATATCATCCTCATGGATTCCAAAACACTCCTCAATAGCCAATTCATCTTAAAATATCAAAATAACATCAACACAAGCTCAAACATCCTTCTTAGGTCACTTGCAAAACAAGCACGAACACATAGTCAACTTAAAACCTTAATATATTTAATTGTACACACTTATAAATCTTCAAATTAGGTTCATTATATGTACCATGGAGTCCTCTTCATCTTTTCTTTTTACAGCACAACAAATTTGAATTCTATCAAAATATATGGATAAAATACAAAGCTTTGGTTTTTCCCTATATTAAATTCAAATATTTGAATGACAGTGGTCAGGGTTAAACTTTGACCACTTTGTTCACATCTCATGTCTTCTCAACTTTAGATCGATCATACGCCATTAATATTTTTAAAACTTTAATGCATGGGTATCAATGCTCAGATGTTAAACCTCAATCCCTTTGACCTCATCTTGTGAAATCTAGAAACTTTGACCCAACATGCTCTATTGATATTTGTGGATCAGTTAAGTCTTTACTTTAAAGTGCTCACTATTTGATCCCTATCCTTTACCTTTATTCAGTCATTAAACATTGATCACTTCTTACCATTGCACTCAAAATGAATCATTAGATAAATCTTGTAGATCACATGTGAGTAATTATATCTCTATTTGGTCCTGATCTTTAACATCATGCAAATTGACTAAGTATAAGAACCAACTACAATCTATTTGAGGAGCCAACTTTAAACCTCAATAAATTATTCTATGCTTACCCACATGATTTCAAACTTGGACCATATGATTTTCTCATATAAGAGAATCAAACCATGTAAAAATATAATCCTAAAACCCTCACATGTGTGAGATATAAAACCATTAATCTCCTCACTTAAATTCTTTTGCCACAGAGCCAACTATGTCAAAACCTACCTAAAAGGCCAACTTTGCTCATGCAATCTTTTGGTGCACTTCAGTGCTTGACCTAAAAGTTAGTGCAAATCAACTATTCTAAAAACTAAATAAACCCATATGATAATTTTGTCAAGACACCTCCATGCATGCAAATTTTGACCTCGTCAACATGCTTACTTGGCTCTGCTTGTACCCTTTTGCAAATTTGTCTAAGTATGGGAACATAGTGAATTTTATCTCAGTATCCAACTTTGCATCCTCATATCCTCAACTACACTTCATCGCATGACTTGAGATCTGGTGCATAAAAAATAAGGACTAATGTGATCACAACCATATGACCAACTCCCTTTGACTCATTTCTATATGGAAATGGTGATGTCGTCAAACTGCCTACTCAAATTTTCTACTACTAGACCCAAAGTATCTAGATGAAAACTATGAACAACTAGATGAATTCCACTCATGTACACAATCACTCAAATAACCATGGACCTCTTATAGAATCACTTACACATGCTCAATACTTAAAACTCATCCCTAAACATCTCTAACCATGCCAAAATTGAATATCAACCAAGCCAACTTCAAGCACACTAGAACAAGCACATTACACACTTTCTCATTATCACTTATGCTATTAAGGCACATCATCCACCATCAGGACACCTCCATGACATCACCATGACATCAATAAAAAATATATAACATTTAGCTTCCATGGTTTGGAAGGAGAGACATAGGTACATTACCCTTATCTTAAAGTCACTTATAGAAGATAAACACTGCCACTTGATGAAAACACTATCCACAAATTTCAATGGTGGTCTCTTCTAGCACAATGAGGGTGATATGATTTCACATTCACACGTGTAAAAAAAATTAAAACCACATGGAAAGGATGAACCAACTTTTGAAAAATATATACAACATTTAGAAGCATCAGATCAATCAATTAAATGAGAAACCAAAGTTTTGGGGTTATGTAGGCAGTTTTGATATACTAACAGTCTTAGTGTTTATTCATGAAGCATAGATAACCATTATTTGAAATATTTCCATGAAAAGGAAGGCCATGAAGACTAATTTCATCCATCAAAATAATTCATCTCAACTCCTCTCCTATTGTCTGTACTGAAGGAAAACTGGTTTACCTGTTTGCCCTTGTCCAAGAGAGCGATGAGGGATATGGACCACTTTTTTCCAAGTTTTAAATTGTTAAAGTTTCTCAAGCCTATAAAATAATTTTTGGGGATTTTATATATCCTCTTGAAGCCTCCCCACATTTCAAGTGTACCTTTTAGGCCGTACAACTACCTAAAATTATCTATTTTGTAGTTGATATTAATGAATCCATGTTAAACCTACATTTATTCAATTTTAAACTAACACTTGACACTTAACTAACACCTTGTACATTGTATATTCTCTTTACACATATGTCCTAAGTGGAAAATGGTACAAGTCACCTAGAGTGACCAAAAAGGTGACATAAAGTAATATTAAGACAAATGACAAAAGATGACCAAGGTTTAAAACACATTAAGGTGACTTCAAATCTATTTTAAGATTTTGCATTCATACGTATACTTAAATGACACATTTAATATTATAAATTTACACTCATTTCTATGTTATTAAGGTTTCTAAAATCAAATTAGGGTAAAACATATTGGTGAACATGTACATTGTTTGAACTATCCCAAACCCAAGTTTTTAAAGGATCCCTTCTTTTGCCACTAGGGTCTATTTATAAATTTTTTAATTCATATTTTATTACAAATGTGATTTCTTATTTCTCCTTTATATGTGACCTCAACCCTAGGTTTTTGTTTTCTTCCACAATTTTAATATATGTATGTGTTTTTACCTATTTAGATTAGGCCTTACCTCTATCTCAATAGCTTTCTTAAGATCTAATAAATCTAAAATGGAGAACAAACTAGAAACCCATAGTAGTTATCATCATATGGACATCATGTTCTCTATTCATTCCTTGCCTTATTTTTATGATAATGAATGGACTAATGAGAAAAATTGTAAAATTAATGATTCTAGTTATGTCTATGAGTATTATGACTATGATCTCAATTATGCAAATCAATTGGATTGGTATAAATGTGAAAAATTTAAAAAAAATAATACACTAATATTGAAATAGAAGAACTTTCCTACTTATTCATTTCATTTTTATCTTAATCATACACTAGAACAAGAGGACCATAATTATTAATGAATTTGTTCTTTTTTCCGACATGTCACATGGGTAATAATGTGAGGAATCTCCCTCTATTACACCTTGTTTATATATGAAAATTTCCACCACCCTTCACCTCAGTAACCATTATAAAATAAAAGGCATAAGCCTTTCAAAAAAATGGTAAATGATACAAAATAATGTGATATTCCTTCTCTCTAGAAGTGGAAAATGATATAAAATAATGTTATATTCCTTATTTCTATAAATTACAAATGATATGAAATAATGTGATATTCATTCTCTATAAATGAGAAATGGCACAAACAAGTGTGTTGAATCTCTTTTCTCTCTTAAAATGCAATGTCACATTCTCTCTTTCTCCTAAAAAGGAATTTGAAACTATATTTATACATGAAGCTTCTATTGAGACACAATGTGACACAATGCCTACTTATTTACAAACATAGTGTGACGAGAATGCCATGATATGCATTGATTCTGAATTATGCAATGATTTTGTCTTTAGAATGAAATCTTAGGAAATGCAATGATATTGGTGATGAATATATTTTATATATTATTAGAGTATAAAATGAGTTAAAACCAATGAACAAATCCCCCTAAATTGATAGGGGAAAAAAATTGTATAATCAACATCATAACAAAAGGACAAAGATGAGGGTATATATAACTAAAATAAGATTTATCCCTCCTTTTATTATTGGCCACAATAATGGTGGATTTTTAAAAAGGTAGTGATATATGATTATTCTACAAGTGCACATTTAACACTTATTACATTTGATATTTTCACCAACAATTATTTAGACTATGATCTAATTAATTATTCTAACATTCCTCCCCCAACTCAACATAGTCTTAAAAATACAAAAGATAATTTATGAATGCTTCAAACTTCTCACATGCAATGACTAAGTGAAGATACCAACACTGATCTTGAGTGTGGATAAAATGGAGTGTAATGTTGTATTGCTAAACATGCTCATGTGTTAAATAGATTTAAACTTTGATGTGGTTTATGCTTTCATGAAACACTGGATTGCAAATAAGTTGAGAAAAAACCTTGATTGTTGTAGTACAAAATCATTAGGTGTATATGTGGCACTCTCAGTCTTGTAAGTGTCATTAGTTGCATATATGGTACTCTCGATCTTGCAAGTATTTGATATAGCCATATCACTTCACAAACAACTCTTCATGCCACATGATATTCTGCCTCATTGAAATATCAAGGAACAAGGATTTGTTTCTTCATCCCCCATGAGATAGGACCAAATCCTAAAAAAAATCCAAATGTGGATTTATTATCATCAATAAATCTTGCATGATCTATTTCCATGTATCATGTAAATAAGAATTTTTCATTCTTATTGTATTCTAACCCATGGTACAAAGTACCTTGAATATATCTCAATATTCTATTTACTACTCTCTAATGATACCTTTAGTTCATGCATGAATCATGAAAGATAACTCACAAAATAACTAATATCTAACATTGTAAGTAAAATAAATAAGACTCACAATCAACTGATGATAGAGACTAGCATTTACTACTGATGATGGATCTGAATAAGATAGCTTAAGTATTATCTCTATGGGTGTTGCAATAGGCTTATAATCTGTCATCCAAAATTTCTTGAGTATTGTTTTGGAAAATTTATTTTGAGACATAAATATGTGATGTCCCTTTTTCCATACATCCAAACCAAGATAATAAAGCAACAGCTAAAGCTCCATCAGTGCCAAACATTCACTTAAAATCATTATTTGTTGCATTAATCATATTCATTAAGATTATAGTGACAAAAATATCATTGACATATATAAGTATAATCATAACCTCCTCCTTGTTCCTTGAAGTAGAGGTTTGCATCATATAGACTCCACTGGAATGCATGCTAAACAAAATGCTCATCAATCTTGGTATTCCATGATCAAGGAGTCTAATTGAGACCATGCATAGACTTGATAAGTCTACACACCTTATGTTATTTACCAAGTGTGATAAAACTCTTTGATTGGGTCATGCACACTTTTTATTGCATATCTCCATTCAAGAAGATGATTTTTACATCCATTTGATGGACTTTCCATCAAAACTATGCAGGCATATCAAAGATAATTTTTGATAGTCTTTATCTTGGTTGTTGGATAAAAAGTATCCTCATAGTCAATTCCTTGTTTTTGTGCATAATCCTTTGATAAAAATATTTCCTTATACTTGTCAATGTTTCCATTTGATTTATACTTGGTCTTAAATACCCACTTGCAGCTGATAGTATTCTTCCTATTGGAAGATCAACAAGTTGTGATGTATTATTTTCCATTAATGAATAATACTTTACTTTCATGGTATTTTTCTATGGTTTTGGCTCTTGGGATTTATAAACCATTTAGAGCCAAAATGATTCTACAACTGTGCTCATAAAGGCTAAATTCACCTCTTCACAAAACATGCTATGAGTCCTTGGTCTTGGAGTGGATTTGTCTAGGACTCCATCCAATTTTGCATATTTAATTATACTTGTATATGACTTGGGAATATGTTAAATATTATTAGTGGGTGATGGATTTTGAGGACATGGATAACCATCATCATTGGCCTCATCCTAATTACCACTATCAAAACTATATATGTTTACAAGAATAATGCATGTTTCAGATTATTATGTGGATGGTGGATTGGACTCACATTTCTCATCAAATAAAATGTCTTTTTTGGTATATAACTTATTGGTCTTAGGATCCATGAGTCAATAAGCCTTCGAATCTTCACTATACCCAAGAAATACACATTTTAAATATTTTTCATCCAACTTTTTCTTATTATTCTTTAGAGTGTGGATATGTGATTTATAACCAAAAACATGAAGATGAGAGATAAAAGGATTATTATCTAACCATGCTTCTATTTAAGTGACACCATGGATAGTTTTGGTGGGTGCACAGTTTAATAATTAAACTAATGTGTGAACTAATTATGCCCAATATGAGCATGATAGATGGCCATATTTCAACATACATTAAATCATTTTAATAATGGTAGGATTGTGTCATTAAACAACACCATTTTTTTTTGAGTATAATCATAAATTAATTGATGTTAAATGCCATGTGCCTTTAAAAATACATAGAATTCATTTATTGTGTGTTTCCCTCATGATGTGAGTGGAGGATATGTATGTGATAACTATATTATCATTCAAATAGATATTTGAACTATTTGAATACTTGGAAGGCTTGGTCATTTGTCTTCAAGTAGTATACCCACATTTTTCATGAGTAATCATCAATAAAGAATTGAAAAGATTTAAATCAAATGACACTAGGAGTGAAATGTCTACACAAATCAGTGTGCATTGGATCCAATAGATCAGTTGCCTAATATGTACTTATGCAAAATAGATCTTTATGTTGTTTTATATTAAAAAAATTAGAGCACAAATCAATGGTCTTCTTAAGGGAGGGAAGAACTCTCACCATATTTTAATGATCTTATTGAGTGAGGCAAGAAAACCCACCATATTATGTCTGTTTAATGCAATTAGGTACCCAAAACTCAAATGTCCATATCTCTTATGCCACATATTGGTTATGTATCTTGGAAAACTAAAAAATTATTTTATTTTTGGAAAACATAAAGCTAAAACATTTTGGCTACACTAAAATCTCTCACAATAATTTTAGAGCTTCAAGATTTGTCTTTAATGAGACAAAAAAATTGTCATTTTGATCAAATTCAAGTATAAGTTTGTGATCAAGAAAATATATTTTTGGTTAGTCCTAAAACATATACAACCTTATTATTTGTACATATATGATACCAAGTGGTAAGTAAATGTCACATGTACCTTGGACACTATATTATGCATCATCTCTAAGAGATATATTACCATGATATGATGAATGGTTCAAAGTGGTGAACCAATTTTTCCAAGTAGTCATGTGCCTTATGGCACCAAAATTCACATATCAAATAAAATTTTGAGGAATCTCCTTAGTTTTTTGTGTAGCATAGACAAAATCCTCATCAAAGGAATCATTATATTATGTAATATTGTGATGTTGGTGTTTTGTGGAAGGCTTCTTTTGCAATTATGTGTGGATTATGGATTTTTAATATCCTTGTGTAGATTCTTGTTTTGTGGGATTATTATTACTAGATGAACCTTGTGTAAATGAATTATACCAAAAATCCTTTAGTTCATGATATATCTTTTCATATATTAGGCAAAACTTATATGAACAAAGTTTGTTCCCTTACTAGTGTTGTTAATTATTATATTTAGGGGATTGTTTTGAAGGCTTTGTGGGCATTTTCCTCTTATATTATGGTGAAATTGTATGTTTTAATTCATAGGCTTCTATTATGTTCATGTATTCTTTTTGTTACAACATATTAACCAAATTTTGAAAATTTGGTCATATCTAAAATATTCAAAGTACTCACAAAGATCTTATAGATGATGTGTAGTTCTCTCAAGATGATAGTTACCAAGTAGTTATTCGATACTTCTTCACACAAAAATATTGAAGTGAGGACAACCATCCTACAACGTGATGAAGAAAACTTTCAACTTTTTCACATATCTTCATCTTGAGATAGTGAAGCTAGCATTGTAGATGAATATTACTCTAGTTCTTAGGCTTATAGATGATGTTCTTTGGTTGAAGTAGCATTTTTTATATGAGGTTGCACCTCTTTGATACCCCAAACATAATTATCAACTTTATCTTCTAGTTTAATTTTTCTAAAATACGTTGTTAGTCATAATTTGTGGTATGTTGGGCGTATGATCCATCAATAATCTGTAAAATATATACAAATTCTAAGTGTGTTTTATCAGCATAAGAGGACTATCATGGGTGACCTAGTGAATCAAGAAGGTTCCATGCTAAAACAAAATTTAGGATCCCCTCTCCATATAAATAATAATTTACAACTATGGGATGTTGTAATCAGAGGAATAAAAATTGAGTTGTCCCACTATATAAATATATGGTTATATTTCGCTTGAATAACTTAGTGGGTTCAATTTGTTATTCAATTTATCCCTATTTATTTCCCCACTCTTATAATACCAAATAAAGTAGCCCTCAATACTAAAGTTGTTCAACCAAACTTATTATGGCAAGGGACAAAATAAATTCAATTCCCCATTAGTGGGATGAGGGAAATTTGCAAGCTTAAGAGTAAAAGGGGAGTAAATATTAGAAATATATTTTTGTCCAATTAAAAAATACTAATGAAATTGGATTTATATTTTATAATAAGTAAATTGATACAACAGGCAAATATGATTGCATACGAACACTAGATCTAGATATGAGAATAATAGATAAGACATACACCATGAAACACCATAGATACCATGAGAAAAAATCATAAAGAGGTAAAAAAAACCACCAATATTATTCATTATTTGAGAGACAAAATATACCAAATACAAGATTTCTTCTCTCACTTTTCCTCAGATATTCACATAACTTGGAAATTTGTTCTCCACATTTCCTCATTTGTCTCAACTCTCTTTCATTTTTTATTGCATCTTAAAATATAAACTCTTTATTATATAGGCAAGGTAATCTAACCATTATAATGTGACATTTTTAACCACCGCGTTAATGGTTCCAACCACTCCAAATGTCATTTGATATATTTTATTATTTATTTACATGAGGATAAACTCATGATAAATAATAAAATATATTATTATTTAACCAATGTAATTTAATGTATTAAGGGTAAATAAATAACACCACCTAACCATTAATTATTCTAACACTCCCCCTTAATGTTAAGAGGGGTGTACATACCATAATCACCTTTAAAAGAAAGAAGTTATACTCCATGAACCATCCACATGATGAACTTTAAGAGGTAACAACATAATGAACTTACACTCCATGAACCATCCACGTGATGAGTTTTAGGAGGTAATAATTGAAGGAAACATCATTCATCATGACATAATCACCTTTAAAGGAATTATGTTATGTAAAAATATTCATCTAAAGGTATTACACTATTTAAATATAGATACCCAAAGGTATTACACTATGTAACTGCAATCACATAGTCATCTTTAAAGGAATTACACTATACAACTATAGATACCCAAAGGTATTACACTATCTAACCATAGTCACATAGTCACCTTTAAAGGAATTACACTATACACCCATAGACACCTAAAGGTTTTGCACTATGTTCCCATAGGCACATTTAAATTAATTACAATATGTGACCCTAAACCACTTAAAGTGAGTTTAGGCTAGCATGATCATGAGATTACATTCCATAGTGACAATACATCCCAATGTGAGACTACATCCCACAGTGATAATTTCTCATGAATAATCAACCAAGCATATTGGAGTCTTTTATAACATAAAGATCTTCATGCTACTATGTATTGGGTACAATGTAAACTTCCATACAAAGTTTACTAAAATCACATAAAGTTATATATTATAATGCTTTACAATGAGAAGAAGTATAGAGAGATAGAAGGAAACACATGACCCACATGGCTATTAGAAAGTGACATTGTCATTCACACTCCCCCTCAATTTCAACTCTAATAGGCCTAACATTGAATGAATTTCAATAGGCTTTATTTCATTGGTGCTACACTAGAATTTTTACCAAATTTATATAACTTTGACTATCACCAATAAGGGTGGTACAATGAATAAATTCCACATGATGTTCTTCTATCATCCTTAATAGCCACAACACTTTTTAAACAAAATTCACATGAATTATTCCAAGTGATAGCATCTACACCAAACAAAAACACATATCTAAAATTACACTCATCATAATATGGTTAGCATCACAATAACCAAATAAATTAGCATTATCAAATGAAGAATAATATAAACCAAAGTTTACAGTTCCTTTTATATACTGAAAGTATCCACTTTATTAATTTATAATGATCCAAGTATGGATTCAACATAAATATGGAAGCAACACCCACATCATATGAAATATCTATCCTAGTAATGGTTAGATGAACTAAACTACCAACAAGATATCTGTAAAGAGAGGTTATCTTTATCACACAAGTTTTGGATCAGGCTTAACATCAACTTCAATAAGAGTGGATGTAGGCTTAAAATCAAGCATTAAAATTTAACAAACATGTTATGTGATGCAAATACAATAAATTCACTAATAATTTGATACTAAGTTAGCCAAACATTATATATCATATTAGGAATAACTCATATCATAATTTGAGTCATGAACATTTCTTCTTCCTTTTAAAAGTCAACACTACAAGTATGCATTTTATATTAAATTAACACAAAAAATATTTAAAAATAAAACTTTTTAAAATGTTTTATACTTCATTTTTAAATAAAAATAAATTTTCTAGTGAGTAAACAATACTATCTACTTAGTTGATTGCAAAAGAATTCAAAAAACATAGATAATGACAACAAGGGCAAAGTTAAAAAAATGTTACAAGTGTCATAAGACAAATTTCACATTAAAATTCACTTAAGGAGGCTTGAAATCAAATAAAGGACCATCCCAATGCATCTAAAATGTGTAAAAACCATATCGACTAGTCACATGACTATCTTTGACAAAAAATATGACAAGTCAAAGGTGTCGAAAGTGTTTTAAACTTCACACATGAGGTTTTGCATAGCTAATAACAAAAATTTTTAACTAATTATTTTAAAATAAACCAATTAATTTTGATCAAATAACATATTAGGCTTGATATTTGATTTCAGGACTGTGGATCTACAAGTATTTTTCAAAATTATAGTAGCCAACTTCTCTTTATCCAATATAAGACTTCGCATGCAAGCTACAAGTTTTAAAGAGTATTTAATTAATTATGATTTATAAATCAAAATATTAAATACATTTTAAAAAATTATTTATTGACTATATAAAGAAAATAATTAAATATTTTTTTATAAAAATAAGTCAATAAAAGTGGGACCCACCACTGCTTACATGGAATAAAATAAAAGGTAGTTATTAAAATCTATGATTTAATAAATACATTAGAAATTAATATTATTAACCATTAAAAATATGCAACAACACGCACAAAACATAGGAATAGCACATGTGTAGGAGATGGAAGCATGGAATGAGCTTTTAGTAACCATTTTTGAAGATTTAAAGCTTGAAACCACTTTGAAATTATCATACAAATAATTTGGAAGAATCATATCTAAATTTTATTATCTATAAAATGATCTTTAAATGAAGCTACTATTGTTATGGTGCATTATGGCACCTAGGCAGATGTAAAAATTTGAAATTTTTCTTTGCTCCTTCAAATGACCTCTCTAATAGCTTTTAATGGCCAAAGGACTAATAGATCACACTTCATAGATCAGAAAGAGACTCTAAATTCCATTTTTATAAATTTTTGACTAAAATTTCCTTCATGAAGCCCATGTAGGGATTCCAATGGAGGATGAAGAAAAAAATTGAGCTTAGATAGGAGTTTTCAAGGTCTGGGAGAAGTTTTGAAGGCTTAAAAACTGATAGTGCATCCTCTAAGAACCAAAAAATAAGATCAAAAGAACTTAGGTAATTTTTTATTAAATTTTCAATGAGGTCATACTATGGCAAGCTTGTATGGAGGAAAAAACTCAAAAAAATGACAAGAGTACCTTAAAGGCTTTGTGGAAGCTTTAGGTGGCTTAGAAACAAATAAAATATCCTTAGAACATAAGAATCATTCAATAGAGACTAGAAACAGATATTTTGACATATTTTACTAAAAATGAAAATCATACAAAGGCCATACAAGAACATCCAAAAGCTAATTTACTCGCTTGTTAGTTTTTTTTATGCTTACAACTACCTTTAGATGTTATATCTATAATTACATAGCTTCAAACATCTTTATAAACATCATTAGACTAAAATAGATAAAATTTTATGATTTTTAATTCTCAAAGAAGCATTTATAACCCGTTTAAGACACCCGAATGGAGCTTTGACATGAAAAAATAGCTTGAAATTTGATTAAATGCTCAAATATAAAATATCTATCTCTAAAAGAAGAAAGAGATGCAAGAACTTACTTCTACTAAAGAAGAAGCTTCAAAGTGCTCTCAAAAACATATCATGGCTTGAAAATAGATGAAATTAGGCTTGAACACAAGCCACAAACTTGATCTACAATCTTGTCACTTGATCATGCATCAATCAGCTCTGATATCATGATATAACAAGTAAATATGATTGCATAAGAACACTGGATATAGATGTGAAACCAATAGCAAAGGCATACACCATGAGACACCAAAGATACCATTGAAAAACCTCATAAAGAGCTAAAAATCCCACCAAGATTATTCATTATTTGAAAAACAAAATGTACCCAATACAAGATTTCTTTTCTAATTTCTTCTCCTCAAATATTCACATAACATGGAAATGTGTTCTCCACATTTCCTCATTTTTCTCAACTCTCTTTCATTTTTCATTGCATCTTAAAATATAAACTCTTTATTATATAGGCAAGGTAATCTAACCATTATAGTGAGACCTTTTCCAATCACCATATTAATGGGTCTAACCTCTCCAAAGGTCATTAATATATTTTATTTATTTACATGAGGATAAACTCATGATAAAAATAAAATATATTATTATTTAACCAATGTAATTTAATGTATTAATGGTATAGAAATCACATCACTTAACCATTAATTATTCTAACAAAAATTATCTAGTCTAGTATGATTCACTATAAATATGCTTAAGACACCTCCGTTGGAACTTATACCTTGTCTATAAACCAATACCTTCAAGTATTGAAACATTCATAAAAATGGGTAGGAAACTTCTTCAAAAGAAATTTAAAATATATCAAGAATGGTCAAAAAAATCAAATCCTAGGAAGACAATTAAAATGGGTACCCTCCATGACAAATACCTAGATAATTGATCTCCACATACATGAAAATCATGTGAACTAATCCACCCTATGGATCAATGCATGGAGGCATAAAACATTCCCACTTAGAATGAGGAGATTATAAAAAGTATTGTCCTTCCTTTTGGTGAATGCTCCAATTCCTCCTCAAATTATTTGAAGACACAAATCATTCTTATAGACAATGAAGATAGAGTAATATGGCCACATACAAGCAATGGGAATTGCACAACATCATAATATAACTTTTTAATTATTTATATTCTAAGACATCTTACTCTTGATAAAAAATGGATAAGTTTGTGGTCAACCAAACTATGGCCTAAAATTAAATTCTTTATGTGGTTATATAAGCATGTAAAATTGATAATAACATAAACCTCCAAAAGAAAGGTTGGATTGGGCCTAAATTCAACCCCAATTTCAAGAATCATATTCCCTTCATTTCTTCTTTCATTGTACCTTTACTCAATCAATATGTAAAGGAATAACATATCTCCTCAATCATTAACCCCCCAAAGCTAAATTTATTCCAACCTCAATTTACAAATGGTTATGTATTCACATTTAAATGTCATCATTAAAATTCATGCAAAAAATTGCTTCAAATTTCATTCACTAACATGTGTGAAAAGCAAATAATTTGTGAGTACTCATCAATACTCAACAACCCACATAGCATATGATCAAATAATAACTACATCCCTAGCATATCAATTAGTGTCTCCTTCAGGGACTTCTTCCATAAGTATGATTCACTATAACCTCAATGAAAAATGGAATATTCCATTTCACTATAATGTAAACTTGCTTCAAATAAGGCCTAAAGATAGAACACAACCCCCCAATCTTGTCCCTTTCAAATTAAGTTTTGATTGGGTATCTAGGATGAACGCATACCATGTTGACATAAGAGGAATCATATAACACACCAGATGAGATCCCATCATTTACTACTCATAGGTTATTAGTATCATTATAAATGAACTTGTTAAGCTTTGGGATTTATACAATGGTATTCACATATCAAATGGATTCTCAACATATAAGGGGACTTGATGTTATTTATTGATCTTTACAAAGGATATTTAACAAAAAACAAACATCTATAAGTTCAATAGCCTCTGATTAACATTTTTCAAAATGGAAAATGGACTAAATTCTATTATAAATTACACAACTAGTCACAAAACTTGAAATACATCATATCAAACATAAAAATGTCCCCAAAAATCATGTGGTAAATTTTTTATCAATTGAATTCTTCAAACTTATCATAGGAATGAAATTACTCTATTTAAAGGAAATTAACCACCCCCTAATTCAATCAAGGAGCCAAGTGGACATAGAGATACACCTCACCAATAATATTCTATATGAATAAAAACTCCAATAAATATACAAAATTTGGTTTGTATTTCCAAATAATCCAAACCAATGCTCTACCTTTATTTAATTAGGAGGTGGTTTCACACTGCTAAAGTATTTAGGAGGTGGTTTCACACTGCTAAATAATACTTATTGTGGTTAATTTTAAATGGATAAACAAAGAGCACTATGACAAAATGTTGAAACATAATCCTTATTTATGTTTGAGGGAAGAAATTTTTACCTATAATAATTATCTCCCTCTCAAAACTAAACATGATGGACAAGAAACATGAACCCAAAAAAGGATAGAACACTCTATGAATTCCTTCCATACAAGAAAATAACAACTCAATTATTTAGCTCTCCAATGCTATTGGGATTGAAACAAATAAGTATCTAGATATAACTAGGCATTAGGATAATGAGGTCCATTACCTAAGGATATCGAATATTCTAAGCCTTGGATGGTTGGCCTGAGTAAGGCCAAGCATTTGAATCCAATTTTCAAGTTTATCAAGGTTTTGAAGTGGATGGGAATCAATCATGAGACATTCCTATCACCCCCTGCTAATGCCACTCAATATTAACTTTATATGTCAGCACCATTATCCATATTAAAAATAATAATAACTCAATTATTTATCTCTCTAATACCATTGGGATTGAAATAAACAAGTATTTAGATATATCTAGGCATTAGGATAATGGGGTTTGTTCCCTAAAGATAGTGAACCTTCTAGGCCTTGGATGGTGGGCTTGAGTAAGATCAAGCAGTTTGATCCAATTTTCAAATTTAGTAAGATTTTGAAGTGGATGATAATTGATCATGATACATTCTTATTTCCCCCTAATAATGCCATTTAACATTAAATTTATATGTTAGCACCACTATCCAGCCAATGTCAAGTTGTTCTATACTCTCCATAAGAATGTAGCTTGTGAGGACATTACACATCAAAGTCCTAGATTTTATTGTGTGATTTATGTGAACTAGTTGTAAAGAGTGCTCTAACTCAATTAATACCATAGTTACCTAAGTTTTGGAGGTGGGGGGAACATGGAGAAGGGGTTTCTTGGATGGCAAAAAAAATACCAAATTTTGGGAACCATAAGGGGATGACTACTAGAATAATATATTAAAAATTATATTTAAATAATTTCAAGTTATTCCATAAAATATGGGGCTTGAAATTTTTTATAGTACTTTTAGGTTTAGGGTTCAATGTATTTGTGAAATTAAAAATTTTCTGGGTGGTGGGGTTTTTGTTTTAAAGTAAAAAAATCAAAAAAAAGTGGGGACATCCCCTCCAAATCCCCAAGTGCCTAAAATGTTTGGGATGTTTGAGCAATCATAAAAATCTAGTGGATACATCCTGTGTAACATTGGGAAATACTCAAATCATACTAAATGGGAATCCTTCACATTCAACTTGCACCTATTAATCATAATGACTTATAGTCATTTCTAATGGAAGGAATTCAAACCTAATAATTATATGTAGCCAGTGCATCACATCCACATCAGTGCATAGTTCATCCTTATCAATGGATTTGTCTCCAAGGAAATGATGTCAATGCTAATGTGGGAAAAAATAAAAATACCAAATTCTTTATTTAGCTATCCCTATTGTGGATAGCAGTGGGAACTCAACTCTTATTATGTCGGAGGCATCTTCATGAAGAGAAAGCAACTTTTTTTCATCTAAACACAAATTATTGCTTAATTTATATTTTTAGCATTAAATTTATTTTAATTAATCATGTTTTTTTAGACTTTAGATAGTGTTTGTGTTGCATGGAAAAGAGAATTGTGTAAATGGAAACAATGTGTTGAACTCTTTGCTAAGAATTTAACTTGCGACCTATGGAAGAATGATAAAAATTTTAAATAAGAATTAAAGACTCTGTAAATATACTTTTTCACTATTTATTTATTCATTTAGATGCCTCAATCTAAAAAATTGATTATAACATTCTTATAATTAAATATTATATTATATTAATATATTATTTATATAATAATAATATTGTATATATTAATAGTATTATTAATATTATATAATATCAATAGTATATTAATATCTTTTATATTATACTTATATAGTATAATATTATAGTAAATGATATAATATTTTATTATCAATATTATGTTTTTATGTTATAATTATATATATATATATATATATATATATATATATATATATATATATATATATATATATATATATATATATAATTCTAGTAATATAATACATATAACAATATATTATTATAATACTATAGATTACATTGACTGATGTGACATGTCATTGAACATTTTACATGTATTTTCTTAGTTTTCTTCAAGTCCATTAAAACATCATCATTTCCCCTCACCATCACCACCTAGATCATCTTAAAATATTTCATCCCTTGCATGTTTCATATGGCCTTGCCCTTCCCCAACACTTCACCATTGTTCTTCATCTTGAAACAGGACATCTCCCCACACAATGCATTTTCACACTGTATGAAAGAACACACCTCATTTTTAACTATCACCTCCATAAAAAATATTAGATTATTATTTCTTAATGCTTTGTGAATAAAATGTAAGATGTAGATGTAGTCAGCAATCATGAATTTCAATTGTGATTCAAATTATGATAAAACTACCATAACGCATGGAGTGAACATGTAGAAAATGGTGGGGATTCAAACCATGATCCAACAAAGTACCTGAAATTGGCAATGTTTATGGTTTTGATGAAAAAATTACCTTTCATTTAACAAATAAATTGTCCAAGCTTCTTTGAGTCCATCATTGAAATAACCTATCATTTCCCCTCACCATCATTTCCCAACACACCTTGAAATATTTCACCACTTGCATGTTTTGTATGGCCTTGCCCTTCCCCACCATTTCAGCATTGCTCAAGCTCAATGTAAAATAAAACATCTACTCCCCACACAATGTAATGCCACATCGTATTAAGAAACATAACTTCGTTTTCCATCGTCACCTTCATAAAAGATACCATATTTTTGTTTATTAATGTTTTATGAATAAAATGTGAGATGGGGTCAGTGGTCATGGATTTTGAGTGTGATTCGATTGTCAATCAAACTGCCATAGCACTTGAAGAAAGCATGTAGAAACTAGTGGGGATTCGAATTCTAGTCTAACAAACTACCCAAAGTTAGCAATGTTTGTGGTCCTCAGGGCAATTTTACATTTCTTCCATTCACCAAATAAAAAGAAATAAGCAATATTATTACAAATACAATAGCAATTATTAGTCTTACTAAGAATGATAATGGAAAAATCTTAGAAATATCATTATCCATATACTATTTTCACATGGCATCTTGCACTAGTGGATTATATTATATAAAATGCATCTTTCAGTAAATAATCCTTTTCCACTTTTTGTCTAATTTGTTTTAGAGTCATCTAATTAGGTTTATATAGTCAACACAATTAGATTTTTTATCTATTTAGTTTTAGACTTGTATAAATTGACACATGGTGTATTATGTTTATTTTTAAAGGAGCCATTAGATATATGACATATGTTTTCATTGAGATGACACATGTTTTAATCATGTATTGGGTAATTGAAATAGTTCAACAAAAACTATAGATGTGGCATGTCATTGAATTTTGTACGTGTATTTGCTTGAGCTTCTTTGAGTCCTGTTGTCACTCAATTTTTCACCCTTGGATTGGTATCTCAAGCCTACTCCAGTTGAGTGAAATAATGGGATTACCCATAAACCTTTGGGTTGTCTATAGTGTAGGTAAATCTCTAGGTTGAAGGGCTAGCTCCCTTGATATATCTATTTAAGCTCATCATATATGCTACTAACTTGTTGGGATGAAAAGAGATAGATAAAACATGATAGAAACATAACCTAATGAGGTGATGCATCAAATTTAAATTGATCACTACCAACCAATTACAATATTACTTCAAATAAGAGCCTAACCTACACATGACACTAATCCAAATCTGCCTTTCTACATTAATATTTCTCATGGAGGTTTGTGAAGTAAGCTTGAGCTAGGAGGACTAAATAAGAGGTCATGACATGACACTAGTGAAGATACAACCCACTAAACTCATAAACACTTCATTTGAACACTTCAAGAGACCTACAAAAAGACTTTCAAAATTGAATATGAATGCTAACAAGGATAGCATGCCAAAGAATTAAGTCTATCACTTAGTAAGATCAACTAGTCTAACATGAGTATTAAAATAGTCCATAGAGAAGGTAAAAATAGTTATTTATTCATTTATAAAAGGTTTAAAATAGTCATGGATTTTCTATACCTAGGTGGATGATACAAACTTAGCCAATTAAGGCTCAATATATAGCATAAGTGAGAGAGAATAGGAGAAAGGCATAGGAGAGAGATAGTTGACAATTGTATTATGAGTTAAAATAAAGAGAGGAGTTATGAAATTACCTAAATAGGTCTTAAATTCCATGTGTAACTCCTCTAAAGATACTCCCTTTCTCCAAGTGGCATAGGAGTTAAAATGCTTACGTAACACCTTGACTAGCTCTCCAAAATTACCCTTTGATTTGGATTGTTGAAGGATAAATAGATTTTTTGATGGTTATATCAAGTTCTCTTAAAAAAATTCTAATATTTACACCTCTCAACTTACCCCTTTAGGTTCTCTTGGACATATCACTTTATTCTCTTACTAGGTGTCTAGAGGACTCTTCATCTCCTTAGGCCAATATTGCATACAAGTGTCAAAACTTGAATTATTATTATTTGGCTCATCTTATATTCATGGATGGCCTATTAACACAATAATATACCTATAATAATCCATCTATAATTCTCAAACCATCCCCAAGAATTTTCTCTCTACCAAAAGCTCTAATTAGGCCTCATTCCTTATAGCCTTGAAATAATGAAAACCTCCTTATGTGGAGAAAATTATGGATGCTACTAAGAATTTGAAGGAATATTATAGTACCTATTATGGCCTTATAGTTTCATGTTCAATTTCATGTCTTGTGAGTAATAGAAGTCCATTTTTCTTATGTTTCTCTCTCCTAACTAGGTCTCAATTAGACCTCCCTTCATAGAGACTAAAAATTGAATATATAGGATTCCCACATGTTCCAAACCCAAAATAAATGTGTTTTTAATTTATATAACCACCTCCCTATTCTCCATGTTAATTTTGAAGTTCTAACACCTTGTACGGACCTCCCAAGTGGCTTAAAATAATGTTTTTTGGCCTTTTCCATATGGTTCCATACCTACAAGTACAAACCAATGGCATGGGGTGATGCTCAAGAGAGTTATGGAAATTTTTAAGGTAATTTAAGAGTTTATCCAATCCATTAAAAGGCATATAAATGCATTTCTCTCTCATCAGGTCATTTTGGCTCTCCTAAATAGCCTAAAAGTGCTTCAAGGTCTTAAAGATTATTCATAAAGGAAAGGCCTTAGATAAACGACAAAATAACATGAATAATGAGTGCATAAGGTTTCATCCTAATTCATAAAATATTTAGACACCATGTAGTTTGTCATGTGATATATGAGCAAAATATGAGAGCCTCACGAGTTGGTAGGCTATGCTAGTGATTTCTAGGAGAGTTGGGGCCTAAAATTTCAAATTTTAAGTTTTAATATGCTTATAAACACTTTAGGTATGTCAATGACAACCTCATTTACTTGTCCCTATGGTATTAAAACCCTTATATCTCCATTATATCCCCTAAAACCTCATTTGCTTAGGCCTAGGGTTTGTGAGCAAAGCAAAGTAAGGAACCCTTATGGTTGTGTTTGATCTTTTTTATTTATTGGTGGAGGTCTATAACTTCATGGAATGTATATTTATACTTATCATCATCTTCTCAAGGTTTCTAAAGTCTCATCCCAACTCCAACTGACCTGCTATATTCTCAACTGATTGCCTTGTAGGTCTACCTATGTAATTAGGCATGTGTATGACTAAATGGGGTTGTCATGATTATGTTTGTCTTTTGATGGGTCTGAGGCTTTTATAGAGTGATTTTATCACGATGTATTCATATTCAAGTTTTATATTTTCAAAAATCCTCCTACATACCTTAAAACCCTTCAACAAGTAGATATTCCTCTTGAAGTAAGACTACTACTGACATTGCCTAGACTGAGTAGGTAGGGTTTCAATGTTTGTCTCATTTATTACTTGAATTTGAGGGATCTCATGGAATTATTTCATATCCATACCAATCATATTTAACTATATTAATCTTAGACCTCACATAGGCCTTAACCCTCTTAAACAAGCATAACTTCTAAAAAGGAAGACCTATATCATGTATTGGCTAAGTATGCAGGGGTTTGACCTATGTTTTGCTCAATCTCATTGGAAATAATTCTTTTATACCTATATCTAACAAAATAACTATATATTTATCTTTCCCTATTCCATCATACTTGATAGTAGACTCTACCTCTTCCTCTTTTAGGCATGAAACTAGCATGTTTACCTTGACAGACCTGTAGGTCTCTATTAGAGAGGTCTGAGTGCATTTACGGTCTTATAGGACTTCTATTACCAATAATTATGCATATTCATGGCTCTATTTCAAATTCTAGGACCTCATAGTGTCTTAAAACTCAATATTTTATCAACCCACTATTCAAGATAACTTTTGTTTATCTCAATTTTAGTTTATTTTCTTGGAAAGAAGCAGTAAGAAACTAGATACGGGTATGGTAGAAGAAACTATTTATTTGTGAATGCATGATTTATATGATTATGAAGAGCTCCTATTTGTCTTAGTAATAATAACCTATAGATAACAAAAAACTAAAACAAAGGGGTTTTTAGATGGATAACAAGGTAGATTGCCTAGCGTGAGCTAGATCCAAGAAGTATGAGCTTACTAGGAGGCTATCAATCCACTCTCTTAGAATAGTTAAGTTGAAATAAATAAATATGAAATAATTGAATAACATGATAGAAAATACTAAAATGGAATACAAGAAGAAATACATGCTTGATAAGGGAAATCAACTAGTTATAGTAATAAGTGGATCAGTACTAATGCTAAATAGGTCAGGTTGGGTTCAAAAAATAGGTGGGGACTCTATGAATAAGAAGAAAGAAATAAATTAGAATTTAGTAGAGGGTAAATAGGTGTAAATAGTTTTTTGTTATTTCCTACCATAGTGACTGTTAGTGGTCAGGGTGACCGTCGACAATTAAGGTGACCATCAACAGTTGGGTGACCATCAGTGGTTGAAGGTGACCATTGGTGGTTGCTATGGGTTCTGAGAAGAGTTGTAAAAATCTTGGGATGATGAGGTTAGTGATTAGGTAGTATATTTTTATAGGTTTGGTTAGGGATGGGAGGTTATAATATATAATATAGAAGGGCCTGGGTCAAAAACTAAGTAATCAAAACTTGAAAACCAAAAATATACTTAACTAGTTATTTGATAGTTGGTAGCTAATCTATGAGTGATTTGGGTAGAGTAATGGTACTTTTTATAAAAACTAATTTTGTTAGAGGTTCAAGTCTCTATTTTATTTTTTGACTTGCTGAAGGGAAAACCTAAAAATAATTTCTTGATGCTAAAGCTCCTGGTGACTACTAGTTGATGGCTTGATTGCTCAATTGCTAAAATTCCTAGCTCTCTAGATCTATGGATGAATGGATTTTTTTTCACCCCGTGATCCTCTCTTTTATAGGAAAAATAGATAGAGGTGTAGGTTATATAAGGGTTGGAACTTGTTGCAAACACTTAATTCTTGATGTGTTAGCTTTTCAGATGAATTAAATTGTGATGTGCTTGGGTTTGCACACAAACTGAGTTTGAGTGTTCAGGTGAAAAAAACCTAACTGTCAGTGGTCAAGGTAACCATTGATGGTCACAGTGACTATCATAATTTGAGTGTTGAAGTTAAAGATGGGTGAAAGAGATAGTTTAGTTTATTGGTTTAGCTAGATAGCTAACTTGACTCAAGGTTATGGTCAGAGGCTGGGTAATGGTCTAATCTTGGGGTGTTTCAACATCTAGAACCATCATGTGCATTTTTCTAGTGTCTATATTTTACCCCTTTTTGTTATTTAATTTGTGTTACCAAGATATAAAACAAAAATGGATTGGGGGTCGAAGGTTTGGTTTCCCCGATTATGGTAGGAGGTGTTCCCCCTCAAACTGGGAGTTGATAAGGTGAAACTAAATCGAGTGCAGTTTGACAAGTAGTTTAGGGTGAGTCACAAGGTTGGTGATAATGGTGGTTGGGAATTTGAAATGAAAATATGTGCATAGACTAATTTTCCATAATTGATAAAAATAAAAGGTTGGTTCTAGAAGGACAGGTAATAAGGTAACTAGGCCATAGCGTTAGGCATAGATGATTGGGTAATTCCTATCAAGTCTCCTAGACAAGGTTGGTCTTTTTGTAGGTATTCAAGGTAGTAAGTGCTCTTGAGAAAAACACAAATAATTTAGTGTGCACTAAGTGGTGTATTCAAATGTTCAACATGGCAATGTTGGTTGGTGTATTCAAAAGGACCAAGGCAAGGTTTATGAAAAATATGTTATAGTTTGGGCACAAAATGGCCAACATAAAAGTGCATGTGGTTGGTATGGTAGGAAGAAAAGTTAATCTTCAAAGGTGGGCCTTAGGGTAGTTTGTTAAAATTTTGAAAAATGTTGACATCCTAACCATCAATGGTCAGGGGTCTTGAATTCAATCATCAATGATCAGCCTGGCCATTGACATTCAAGGATAAAACCCTAAAAGTGTGGAGGTCAAAAGGTGAAATGGTGAGTTAGTATAGGAATTTGTGTTTATTAAATCTCATGATCATGAGTTCTCATACTTTGGCATTTTGTGTAAGAGTGATAATGAAGTATTTTTTGAGTGGTTGAGTGTGATATTTGTGTTGAGTTAACCAATGGTAGACTGAGGATGTCAGGCAAATAGGGGCATGGTTGAGCAATGGGACCCAGGATTCCTCCTTGATGATAGTCAAAGAATAAGGTAGGGGATACATTAATTTGGTAGAATAAAATGATTTTGGTCACCTTTGGTTGAATTTTGTTCATTTGTGGTTGGTTTGGGGAGGGGTTTGGGTTTGCCCTAGGTATTTAGGTTTTAGGTTGTTTTTTGTTGAATTTATAGGTGAAAATGAATTTTGAAGGGTGGTGTAGGTTGAAAGAGGGTAGTGTAGGTATAAGGTAGGTGTATTTTAATTTGGGATGAGTTTTAGGTGTTTTTGTGGGTAGGTTAGGCTAGGGTTTTTCATTGGTGATCACACACAGTGATCATCGATGGTCATACCTTATTCTTCATGAAAAAATTATGAGAGGATAAGGAGAAGGCATGATGTTTCTTCATTGACAAAGATAAAACAAAACTGAAGTTAGCTTTTCCTAAATAACATAAGCCTTTTGAATGTTTTTCATTTGCATGTGTTGGTTGGTAAAAAGGTGTCTTGATCACATGGTGTCAAGTAAGCTCATAAATCCCTTGATTCATAGATAGTACAAAGGGGAGCTAGGTGATAGGTAATGTGAAGGGTAGTGTAACCTTCTTGAGGGTCAGTTTGCCCCTTTTATAGGTGACCTAAGAACTATAATAGACAAGTGCATGTTTTAATGCAAGGTGTAGACTAATCGATGAGGGAAGTCTACTTATGCTATATATGAAAGTTGATTGCAGCTTTCCTTGGGATACTTATTCTTAATTTCGATATGGGGTCTTTCACTATTTGGTTTTTATAATTTGTGAAGCTAATCAATGCGATAAGATTCAAATGATTAATTTTGACAAAATTGACTTAGCCATCCTTCCAAGGAGTGGTCTGAGTTTGGATTTGTTCATTTTGGTAGTTGTCCTTCAAGTGAGTAGTCTGCATGCTAGAGGTATTTTACCTAAGTGATATTTAGGTATCCCAAATTGTTTTGATGCTAGGTTAGACATAGACAAGTCTATATAGGCTTGAAGGTTTACCTTTATGAGTTTAAAACCTCGAGCACAAAATGATTAATGATAGGTGAAAGGAATGGTTTTGAGAGACAATGATCATGGGATTCCATTTGATTAGGAATGAAAAGTATCCATGAGAACCATAACATGGGTAGAGCTATGGTACCAATATTTAGGATTAAGTTGTCACTAAGATGGTTAATCACATGATTCTATGTGGTAATCAGTTGTCCTAAAAGGGATGGTATGAAGGTGTGAGGAAGGCAAAAATCTCATAAATCAAGGGATGAACTTAAGTTAGACAAAAGGTGAGTTTGATCCTTTTTAAACAAAAGAAAGGATGCAAGTGTGAAGCACATATAAGCTCATGTTCTAGTTTACCTTCGAGAGATAAAAAATGATAAGCTCCTGATCTATATTTGTGGGTTATGATGTAGGGTCCAAGCCAATTCAAAACAAACTTGCCTCACTTATATTTCTCTTTATTAATCGCATGTTCATTTTCCTTTAGGAAAAAGTCTTTGATGCTGAATTTTCATTCTTTCAAGTGCTTATTATAGGCATGCTTGACTTGATATTGATAGACATGAAGATGGTTAAGCACAGCTAGGCAATGCTCATAAAGTAGCTAAAGTTGTGCTAGATGCTCTTGACACTAGTCACTCTTAGAAATGATGTCTTGTAGGGATATGTGAAGAGAGGGACTCTAGACTTTAAGAGGCAAGACTGCCTCTACTCTGAAGACCAAAGAGAAAGGTTGGTGTTGGTGATGATAAATTTTTTGTGATTGAGGAGGTAATGATGAAGTTTGGAAGCCACAAAGACTAAGGTTGGGAAAAGCTTCTTGATATGGGTGTATCAAGTCTCATACTCTATAAGTGTTTGACTTATATAGTAGACAACTTAATATTTATTTTGTTCATCATGGTGAGTGAGCATTGCCCCTAAGGAATGGTCAGTGGTAGAGATATAAAGGTATCAGGGATGGTCCTCTTTAGGAGGGATAAAAATAGGTGGATAAATAAGGTACTCTTTGAGTGAATCAAAGGATTGTTGATAGTCCTTACTCCACTTAAAATATGTATCTTTCTTGAGAAGATGGTGAAAGAGTTAACATATATCTAACAACTAAGAGATGAAGCAATGAATGGATTAGAGCTTCCCCTGTAGGCTGTAGAGTTTCTTAAGGTAGGTTAGATGTGGCATGTCAAGGATCATTTTGACTTTGTCAGCATCTACTTTGATTCCTCAAAGAGAGATGATAAAGCCAAGAATTTTTCTAGATAGGACCCCAAAAACACATTTCTTGGGGTTAAGTTAGTCATAGAAATGGATAGGTGCTCAAAGATAATTTTGAGAAATTCTATATGATCCTTGAAATATTTATATTTTCTAAGGAAATCATCTACATATTCCTCAATGATTTTTTTGGATGAGATCATGGAAGATGTAGGTCATTGCATGTTGATAGGTTGTTCCAATGTTCTTCAGACCAAATGGTATGAACCTATAGCAGAAGGTTCCCCATGGGGTGATGAAAGAAGTATTATGCTAATCCTTGATGGAAATCAAGATTTGATTATATCATGATAAACTATCTATGAGAGATAACATCTCATGGTTGGTTGTAAGATCAACAAGTTGGTCAATGCTATGAAAAGGGAAGTCATCCTTTAGACAA
Source organism: Torreya grandis (assembly GCA_037957365.1). Lineage (NCBI taxonomy): Eukaryota > Viridiplantae > Streptophyta > Pinopsida > Cupressales > Taxaceae > Torreya > Torreya grandis. The sequence continues at coordinate 2,307,532 of JARHVA010002389.1, read as the reverse complement.
GAAAGGTTGAGTTCATGATAGTCAACACAAAGGTGAAGTCCCCTTGTGGGTTTGGTGATGGGAATGATGTTGGAAACCCATTGGGGATATTCAATAAATTGGATAAAGTTGACATATAAGAGGCATTGAAGCTCTTCTTTGATTAAAAGAGTGAAACCAAGGTGCATCCTACAAATCTTTTGCCTAACAGGCTTAGCATCAGGATGGATGACAATGTTATGGAGAGATATATAAGGGTTGATTCCAATCATATCCTAATAGTACCAAGTAAATCCTATGCTTTATTCATGAAGGAAGGAAGGGTAATCTTGTTTCTCTAAGGGATTTAAGGATTGTCTAATCTTTACAATATAAGGGTTATCTTGAGTACCCAAGTTGACATCGATAGTGGATTCATTAAATATGGTTTGGTTTTTAGGAGGAAAATATTTATGGATATAAGAATCCCCTACACCAAGATAGGTGAGTATGAAATTATCATCTTGACCTTGAATGGTGTGGATGGTAGGAGAATCATTTTCTGCCATTTTAAGATGAATCAAAGAAAAGATTTTAGTTTTGTCACCCTTGTTATAGGTTAGGGGACCAAAACTAATAGTATTGACTAAAAAAATGTTAGAAAGGATGGTTTCAAAATCATCAAACTTCAAAAGAGATGGGGTTGGAAAGGATGGAATGTCCTCATCAATTATGGTGATGGGTTTGGGTGAATCGATAGGTTCTTCTAGTGGGACAAACCCAAGGCCAAATAGCTCATGAGGTTTCTCAATTTTGATTAAAGATAACTTATGGGGTCCATATTTGTAACATTTAAGGATGAATCCCTTCTAAGAACACCTATGAAGATAAAAGATTTCAAATTCTAGTTTTTCCAAATAGTAAAAATTTTAAGTAAATGGTTGGGTAGAAGATGTGGTGGAGGAAGCAAGAAGGGGATGATCAAGTCCTCCATAGATGAAATTGGTTTGGTGGTTGGAAAGTCTAAAAGGAATGATGGTTTTGATATTGGGATTATAACCAATATTATGGTCAATGTTCCCATGCTCTTTAGAAGTAGGGAAGGCATCCAAGGCCAAAATTTGATATTCTCTTAGTGAGAGACGTTGGAACGTCAGTTCTAAGGGGTTATCTATGGGGATTTGAGAAGAAGGGATAGATGAGCTAGTTGAAGCTTCATCTATGGTAGGGGTGGAGTTATTTTTGGTTGGTTGTGAGGTGGATGAGCAAGGAAGAAGAACATTTTTGAGTCAATATGTCATGTTTTAAGATGTGAAAGGACTAGGGTCAGCTTGTATAATGATGACCAGACCCTAATGTTCAAACTTGACACATCGATGCAAGGTGGATGTGACACAACTCATAGAGTATATCTAAGGACATCCAAGTAATATTTTATATTAGAACTCACCTTATATGATGTAAAAGAGATCTAGAAGTGTGTAAGGTCCCAAAAAAATGTGGAGGATGACTATTCCCAAGGTTTTGACCATAGTATCATTAAAATAATGGAGGACCATTGTGGTCTTTGACATGATATTTTTTGGTAGCTAGAGTTGGTCATAAGCATGAGAGGAGATAATATTAATACTATCTCCCCCATCAATAATCACCCTTTTGATGCAAGTTTAATTGATGTATGTAGATATGAATAGAGGTGGATCAAGATCTTCAAGATGAACAAAAGGTATTTTGAATCCTTAAATGTGACAAGGGTGGAGAGTTGAAGAGTGCCCCAATAAAGGTGGCAAGAGGTTGAGGGTATTCGGTGTGGACCTCTATAGATTATAGGGACTCTATCAGTGCTTGACGATGATGGGGTGAGGTGTTGATTAGTTTTTATAGACTTATCTTCACCAGTATCTGGTGAAGTTATTTCAAAACTACTTGCTTGATAGATTCAGAAGGGTTGGAGGGAAAGGCACCCAAAATAGATATTTTGGGTTTTGGTGAAGGTGAAGGTGAAGGTGCTTGAGTCTTTTTGTAAGGTTGAGGGGTAGAAGGATATATCCATAGAATATACACTTTGGCCTTTCCCTTATCCATCCGTTGGGCCTGAGATTGGGTGACCATATAGATAGTGTGGATGAGGGGAAGCGTTGGGTAAGAAGGATACTTTGGTTCCTCCTCACTCTTAGATGAGAGTGTAAGAGTGGGTAAATGTTGTATAGGTTTATTTTTTGGTTGGGTTGATAATGGGCTTAAGAGAGGTTCATTTGATAATATAGCATCCTCATCCCATAAGTTATGGATAAGTGTTTGGAGACCTTTGTAGTTCTTTATGTCGTGTCTAAGTGTCCTATGGTATGAGTAGATTAAACTATCATTGAACCACAATGGTTTAGAACTCAAAAGGTCAAAGTGTTTTATATGTGGTAGGTTTATGGAAAAATTTTGTAACAACCTTTGTAAAATGGTTGAATAATATTTGAGCAAAGGTGTTAAGGGTGATGAGCTTTTGGTTTTTGGGATGGGAACCATCTTAGGAGTACGCCTTACCATGAAAGTTGTGGGTGGTAAAATGGTTTTGGCAGGTGGGTTTGGTTGGGATTGCCTGGTGTTAGATGCTTTTGAGGTGGAAGTTATAAAGGTGAAATATTTAAAGGTGGGTGATTAAGATGATTAAGGTATGGAAATAGGTGGGTGGGTAGAGGTAGATAGTTTGGTTAACAATGATGGGGAGTTTGATGTTTTGGAGGGGATAGGTAAAGGTAGAATAAAAGGGATAAGTTTAGCTTGGGTAGTTTTGAGAGGGTTGGATTTCTTGATAGAAGGATGAGCTCTTAGGATGGAAGAAGGATGGGGTCCCAAGATAGAAGGTAAGATGGAAGTGGGAGGTATGGTTTTGGTTCTAGGTGGGAGTTTGGGTGGCTCCACCTTCTTGGTTGGTTTGGTTGAGTTTTTATTTGGTAGAATAGATAGGGTTAAGTCCAACTTCAAATATGGGTGGCAAAGGCTAGAAGTAGGAAGCACTCCTAGGTTATTGATACGTTTGATTAAAGAGGAGTAAGGTGATTTGATAATTTTGGATGGAGGTGGTTTGGATGGTTCTTCCATGGTTTTGGGGAAAACAAATTTTGATGGAGTTAAGGTGATTATAGGTTTAATGGTAGGTATGATTAAAGATGAGATGAATGAAGGTGAGGTCAAAGGTTTGTGCTTGTTTTGATAGGGGAGCCCAATATGGTGCTAAAATGTGGCTCAATATGTATTAGATTGAGAAGAGAATTATAGGCTTTGGACCAGTCTAAACAAGGGTTTATAAATTTGTTTCTTTGGGCATAGGATTCAAATATTAGGCCCATAGGTTGAGGTAAGGGAATGGTTTCTTCACCCTTATCTGTGATGAAAGGTTCCAATATTTAGGAGGATGTTTCCTCCATGGCAGGAGTAGATAAGGTGATCTCTCTTTGTGGAATGGTTTCTAAAGAGAGAGTGGGTGGTTCCATGATGAGGGGGAAAGGTTTGATGGCAATGGTTGGCTCCTTTGGTATTTATATCAAAGGAGAGGTGGGTAAGTCTTTTATCAATTCAAGTGAAGGAAAGGAGGTGGTTACTTCCTTTGTTTGGGTATCCAAAGGAATGGAGTGTGAATCTACCACTTCAATAAGTGGAGTGGAGAAAGAGGTAGTTAAGGTACTAGTTTCTTTAATGATAGGTTCATTGATAATAACATTGACCATATGGACCTCACGAGTGTGAGATGATTCTAGTTTGTTATCAACATGGTTGGTAGAAGGGACATGATTGGGAAAAGGTTATCAAAAGATGTCAAGTGACTAATTCGAGGGTGCATTTAGATTGTCCAATGCAAGTTCTCCTTTATCAATCAAATTTTGGACAATGGTTTCGAAGGTGTTACACCTACTAATGTCATGTACAATGACACAATGGAAAGCACATAGATCATTCTCATTGTACCAACTAGGTACAAGGCAAGAAGCATCAAATTGTTGGGGAAGTTTGATGGGGGGAAGTTGTATGATGTTGGCTCTGAGCAACTTGTCCAAAACTAAAGCATATGACTCCACTAGTGGAGTGTATTGTTTTGGGGTAGCCCAATTTTGATTTTGGGTTTTTTTATTTGAGGAGTTAGAGGAGTTGGTTTGGTTGGGTTGGTTGACAATCCGAGGTGGATCAGTTTTAAGGATAACCATGTTTTTGGTTGCCTTTAGTTTGGTGTTAGGGTGGTTATATTGGTAGGTGGTTTTGGATGGGAAAGGGTCACTAGATTTAAAGGTAGAGTTTTTATTTCTTAGTTTCAACTTTCCCTCATCGATGGCCCTAATTTCTAGTTTGCATGTCATGGTAAAAGTCTCATCAAAAGCTCTGGAGGTGTGAACCTGTAGAGTGGGGGTAATGTGTTTGGCATAAGCCCAAGATAAAAACTTAATCAACTTGGGTTAGGGCAAAGAGAAAGAGAGTTGGTTGATAAGACCTCTCCATTGGGCTATAAAACTGGTAATTGATTCATCATCAAATTGTTTGATGGAGTAGAGGTCGGTAATGGAGACCTTCTTAGATATATTGATTTAAAAGTGGTCTAAAAAGGTTTGGGTGAGTTGGGAAAAGGATAATATTGAGTGCTTAGTAATATAACTATACCAATATAATGTTGGTTAAATAAAGATATAGGAAAGGTGTGAGGGATGAGAGCATCATCATAGGTAATCAAGTAGTAATAATGCTGAAACTCTCTTAGGTGTTGTTGGGGTCTTCCTTGCTTTGGAATTTAGAAAATTTGGGTAGTTCACATTAAGGGGGTTAAGGTTGGATATGGGTGGATGGGTGAATAGGTTTATTATAGATTTGGTTGTAAGATAAGGGGTTGTGAGAACCAAAGATATATGACTTTAGGTTGGTCATTTTGTTCACCAACATTTTGATGAAAATTGTTTTAGGTTGGGGAGTTCCATAATTGTATGGTAAGTTTTGATGGGGTTAGGTGGATGAAATATATGGATAACTAGTAAAAGGTTGAGAAGATGCCACATGTTGTTATGTGGTCATTGAGGGTTGAGATGATGCCATATAAGGGTTAATGGGCACAAAAGGTTGGATGGAAGATGGAGATATGTATCCTTCTCAATTAGGAACATAGTGTGGGTAGGGTATCATAGGTATTTTTTGAGGAGTTGATGTGGGTTGGTTCATAGGTATGATCAAATTGGTATATTAAGGAATTGATATGGATTGGATTGGAGGTATGAATGGGTTAATTGGTTGGGGGTGAGTGGTAACTCTGGTACCGATAGGTGGAAGGTTAGAAGGTATAGAAAGTACCACATTTTAAAGTGGTATGGAGATTGGTGGGTTGGAAGTAATAAGGGCAATAATTTCAATATGGGTATAAGGTATCCCCACAGTGGGTGGAGTAGAGGTATACAAGGTGAGGTTGCCCCTATATAGGAGGAGTTGTTGGTTGGTGTAGGGGGGTTTTGGTTATTTTTGGGTTGTTTGATTGAGTTTGGATGGAGGTAGTGAATGGGTTATTGGTGGAGGAAGATGTTTGAGTGATCATAGGTTGGGTAGAGGTAGTGGCAACAAATATATCTCCCATAATATGGGGAGGCGTCCCATAAGGTGGATCACTAGGAGGAACCAAAGCAAGGGTGAGGTAAAATAGGCTATTGAGGTAATGTTGGAGGGCCACGAGGTTGTTATCAAGGAAGGTGGAAAATTTTGGATCACCTTGGACAACAATCTAAGGCATGGTAGGGCTGGTAGAAGATGGGGAGAACCCTCAACATTTGAGGTATAATCCATAGAGAAAGAAGAAGAGGAAGGTGGCTTCTAGTGGGTTTGGTTCTTCAACTATTGTCTAGTAAAAACCATATGAGGAATAGAAAGGAATAAAGGAAAGCTCACAACCCAAACACATAGCAAACAAAATAAAATGATCTCAAGGCAATCAAACATACATTAGAGTGCATTTAAAATATTAGGGTACCTTTTATCTCATTTTTGGCTTATGCCTTAGTTGGAAAGTGTGAATAAGAACTTGGTTTGTATAATAGGTACTAGAAAAGAAGTCTATGGTTGGTTTTAGGTGTTTAAGGATCTCAAAAGGATCTATGTTAGAAATCAATATGTAGCTTGGTATTGGGGCCTAACCCCTCCCTTCACACACCATAATGATAAGGGTGTCAGGTGCTTAGCTAGTATATACCAATTTTTAGAGTTTAGACTCAACCAGAGAGATGAGTTTTGGTTTTTTTTCTTGGTAATGACCTTCAAGTAAGATAGCCAAAGGGTGAATGTGATCCGCTAGGAGATGAAACCCTAATCAGGCCTTATGTTAATTGTTATTATGTTTTGATTGATTTAAGTGGTTTTGTATGGTGTGTGATAAATAAGTGAAGCTACAATCGAATTACTTAGCCTTTAATTTTAACAATGTGAGATAAACATGCAAGGAATCAATGTATGCAAGGTTTATTTTATACCCAAAATAAATCTTTATTTATTTATATGAGCATAGAATAAGGAATAGAAAGGAACCTAGATGTTATTAGATCCCATCGAGTGTGCCAGAATGTTTCTCTCGATTTCAGTTTATTTTCTTGGAAAGAATAAGTAAGAAACTAGATATGGGTATGGTAGAAGAACATGTTTGTTTGTGCACGTGTGATCTAGATGATTGTGAAAAGCTCCTCTTTATCTTGGGAAGAATGACCTATAGATAATAAAATACTAAAACAAAAGGGTTTTTATATGGATAACAAGCTGGATTTCCTACCATGAGCTAGATCCAAGAAGCATGAGCTTACTAGGAGGCTGTCAATCCACTCTCTTAGAATAGTTAATTTGAAAGAAATAAAGATGATTTACTTGCATCAAATGATAAAAAAGATTGAAAGGGAATATAATAATAAATAAATGCTTGATAAGGGAAATCAACTAGTTATAGCAATAAGCAAATCAATACTAATGCTAAATAGGTCAGGTTGGGTTCAAAAAATTGGTGGGGACTCTATGAATAGGCAAAAAGATAAAAAGTGAAATTTGGTGGAGGGTAAATAGGTGTAAATAACTTATTGTTAATTCTTAACATAGTGACCATTGGTGCTTAGGGTGACCATCAATTATTAAGGTGACCATCAGTGGTTGGGTGACCATCAGTGGTTGGGTGACCATCGGTGGTTGAAGGTGATCATTAGCAGTCAAGGTGACCATTGATGGTTGTTGTGGGTTCTGAGAAGTGTTGTAGAAAGCTTGGGTTGATGAGGTAAATAATCAGGTAATCTATTGTTAAAGGTCTATTTAGGGATGGAATGTCAAAAGATATAATTCAGAAGGGCCTAAGTTAGAAAGTAAGTAATCAGAACTTGAAAACCAAAAATATACTTGACTAGTTGTTTGATAGTTGGTAGCTAATCCAAGAGTGATTTTGACAGAGTAATGGTACTTTGACTAAAAAATAATTTTGGTAGAGGTTCAAGTCTTTATTGTAGTTGCTAACTTGTTTGAGGAAAGACCTATAAAGAAGTTCTTGATGCTACAAGCTCCTGGTGATTGCTAGTTGATGGCTTGATTGCATGATTGCTAAAATTTTTCGCTCTTTGGATCTCTAAATGAATGGATCTTTTTTTCAATTTCTAATTATATATTTTATAGGTAAAAAATATGGAGGTATAGGTTCTATAAGGGGTAGAACTCGTTACATAAATTTAATTCTTGATACATTAGCTTGATACATGAATTAAATTATGATGTGTTTGGGTTCACACACAAACTAAGTTTGAGTGTTCAAGTGGTAGGGCCCTAACCATTGGTTGTCAAGGTGACCATCGATAGTCATGATGACCATCGATGGTCAAGTATCAAAGGTAATATTGGGTGAAAAAATTAGGTTAATGAGTTGGTTCATCTATCTAGTTAACTTGACTCAAGGTCATAGTTGGTAGTTGGGTAATGGTCTGATCTAGGGGTGTTTTGACATGTAGAACCATTGTGTGTAGTTTTCTAGTGTCTATAACTTCCACAAAAGGTTATTATAGGTGGTTGTTGGAGAAAAGTTTGAACATGTAGTTTTGAGTTTAGCCTTTCTCACTACACCATAATATCTTATCAATGGTCAGACCTCATCAAGAGCTCATTCTCACTACCTTCAAGTCTATTATCATTCTCAAATCATCTTAACACCTTTACCTTCATTGTCTCCCTACATAGTCATGTAGGTGTATCTTAGGCTTCTTAGTTTAGTCCCTTGACTTGTAATCACTAAGATGTTTTTATGAAAATTTGACACTTCATGCCTACAATGTATGACAAGTTTATTTTAAGGTATACGTCCAACTGCATGAAAATTTGGAGTGTGGAGATTAATGGAGAGAATATTGAAGTCATTATTATGTTTATATGTCCATATCAACATTGTTTTGAAGTTGGATTATTTATATGGTTAGCAAGTTTAAATTTTATAGGTTATAATAGAAAATTATTACTCCCTAGATTCTTAAGAACCCATGCTACCCCTTCTCTTTAATTTGTTAGTATATTAGTTAATATGGATGCATATGCTTTGTAATTAATCCCGTGAGCATTTTACTTTATCGCACATTTATGGGAAGTATTAGTTGCTTAGATTAGACTTATTATATAAGTGTTGAGTCCAATGAAGGCATCCATAAATTCATTATATTGAGCTTGCTCAAAGGAAGTTACCCCCTTGAAGTGGCCCATGATTAATATAATCTTTTTGGTGATTCTGTTAATTCATGCATTTTCATTAATTTTTTATAGGAGGATCCTCTCATCTGGTATCAAATCACTTTCCAAGGCCAATTTTTTTCATAAAGTCTAAACTTTATACTTTTTTTTTTAAAACTTAGACCGGGGGGAAGCCGTTACCGAAAAACCCCAAAGTTTCACAGGGTAAACTTTTTAGCGTGACCAGTGGGGCTGGCGAGACACCACCATCCGGTTCCACGGGGGCGGGGGGTGGGTTCAAACACTTGACCTGCAGAGCACAACGGAAATACATAACCAACTAAACTAAGCCCCCAACCCAGTCTAAACTTTATACTGATACATAATTCACTTAAGTATTTTTATTAAAAAATCTTAACTCTATTCTACTGCATAATTCATTTAAGTAATTTTTTGTGTTACAATAATTTATTTCAAATCAGGGTAAAAACCTATCTACATAACCATGGGAAGTATTGGGTGAAAACCCTAAAACTCATTATGAGGAGTACCACAGGAACCTCAAAGTAGTTGGCCCATTGAGAGGACCTACCAGCAAAATGGGCAATAACCCCTTCCTAATTGAGTAGTTCCCACCCATGAGGAAATCCAAGAGCTATCTCTTAGGGGTAAATCTATGGCCAAATATTTTCTAGAAAGTGGTACTTGATTAGATATCATTGGTGGCCAGAGAAATATCTTTAAAACCTTAGGTAACCATTGAAACTTGGGGCCCATTTCTATCAGTTTCAAAATATTTTTAGTAAACTATCAAAAATCAATCAACAGAGTATTATAAGATTCTTAGAGGACTTGCATTTATATAGTTAATAGAAATTAGAAACCAAAAATAAAATATCTTATTTTGGTCATGGTAATAACCCAAACAGGAGGAAAAAACATGGAGGATGAAACTTATTCCCTCAAGACCCAAATCAAAGATCTTGATGAAAAACTTATCGGCCTCAATATTCAACATACCACCTTGAATAATAAATAGCATCCAAATTCCTCTTTAGACACTGATTTTTATTTTTCTAGTAATTTTCATGGGCCAAAGCTTAATTTTCCTTGATTTAATGTTGTAAATCCAACTGGATGGATCTATCGAGTAAAATAATATTTTAGTTTTTATAATACTTTTGATGCCAATAAGGTACCACTTACATCCTTTCACTTGGAACATGAAGCCCTTCAATGGTATCGTTGCTATACCAAGGCTTATGATGAGCCCATATGGATTAATTTTTGCACCTTAATTTTACAATGGTTTGGCTCGAGTGCTTTTGATGACTTCGTTGAAACACTCAATAAACTTCACCAAATAAGAACCATGAGAGAATATCAAACAAAATTTGAAAAACTAGTCAATCACATAGAAGGATTCTCTGATGAATTATTTAGGAGTTACTTTATCAGTGGACTAAAGGATGTAATTTTATCTAAGTTCAAAATGTTTTGACCAAATATAATGATAAAATCCCTAGGGTTGGCTAAGTTGGAAGAGGATAATATCATAGCTTAACAATAATTCAAATCCAATTTTTCTCCATTCATAAATACAATTCCATAATGACCTCAAACAAAACCAGCCCCCATAACCACTCATATCAAGTTTTTAACTCAAGTAGAGATGCGAGAATGTAGAGAAAAAGGAATATGTTATAATTATGATGACAAATTCACTCAGGGATATCGATGTGTCGAGTAAAATCCCTAGATATTGAATGTGGAATTTCCATCCAAAACTAAATTTTTGGAAGATGCTCAGGATACAACAGATGATCCATAAGAAGCTCCATTGATTGTGTATCTTGCTTCTTAGGAAGACCAACCAGAGATCTCTCTCCATGCCTTAGGAGTCACCACTCCAAAAACCATGTGGTTTAGGGGTTACTTTGAGAAGATCCCTTTCATAATACATATTGATTGAGGTAGCACTCATAACTTCATTAACCCTCAGATTGCCAAATAGGCTAATTGTTTTATCCATCTTTACTCCAAATTTGAAGTCATGATTGCCAATGGGGGCATATTACCTTGTAAAGGGAAGTGTCACAATGTGTGTATCTCTATTAGAGATTATAAATTAGACTATGACATGTTTGCCTTACCCTTAGGTGGATGTGATGTTAGTTGGGGAGCCCAATGATTACACACACTTGGAACCATCTTATGGGATTTTTTTGAACTTTGGATGCAATTTTTAGACAATGAGAAAAAACACACATTGAAAGGCTTATACTTGGGGTCTCTCAACATCATAAGTTTACATCATATGGAAAATATTCTTAATAATAATTCATGTGGCATCATTGACTAGCTCCATTCCATTCAAATACAACCATCAATGGTCTCCACTACTCTTTCTAATCTACAAACTATTATATATAGGTATGCATGTGTTTTTATCAAACTAGTGGGATTTCCACCTTCACAGCCAAAGGACCACTATATTTATCTCATCCCTAGAAGTGTTCCTCCAAACATCAAGCCCTACTACTACCCATTTTATAAAAATACGAAGATCGATATGCTCATTCAAGACTTACTAAAGCAAGGCATTATTTGCCCCAATACCAGCCCATATTCTTCCCTAGTTCTCCTTATCCAAAACAAATATGGGATATGGTACCTCTACATTAACTTCCATGCACTTAATCACATAAAAATAAAGGATAAGTTCTTGATCCCTATTATTTATGAGCTTCATGGCACTCATTTTTTCTCCAAGTTGGATCTTCACTCTAGATATCACCAGATTTTCCTTCATGAAGATGATATCCTTAAGACAACTTTTCACACACATGATAGTCACTATGAGTTTTTGGTCATTCCCTTCAACCTCACTAATGCTCCCTCAACATTATAGGCATTTATGAATAAAATATTCCATCCCTACCTATGGAAATTCATTATGGTCTTCTTTGATGATATCCTTATTTATAGTAAAACATGGTGTGAGCATCTCCAACATCTAGAGTTTGCATTACAACTTATTTCTAATCATCATCTCTATACAAAATGGTCCAAAAAATTTTTTTGCCATAACAAAGTGGATTATATCAGGCATATTATTTCAACCCAATGGGTTCAGGTGTGCTGGCTGAATATTTTGTCAACAGCTAACTGATGAGCAAAATAGGTCTCTTCAACTATAGCAAGGGAGATTGGTCAGCCAAATGTCTAGGTTTACTACATCAGAGGTGGAAAAATCTCTCCTCTCATCAAGGGGAGGTTCCCTTATAACTATGAGGAGCTATATACTATATATAAGTAGAAAATAACACTCAGGGGTAGGACTACACCATCCATCTCTCTCTTTTTAGAAATGATGTTCACAAACAAAGGAGAAATATTGGTGATAATACTAAAGGCACTTCTCTTATTTTAGAAGTGGTCTTGTAGCAAGGCGTAGGATTTCTTTTTGATGGGTAACCAATAGGTAACAAGGGTGTAGTAACTAGCATGATGAAATGGAACATAAAGTCTCCACCTCAACTTCCCAAAGAGTGAAATATGAAGGATAATGGAGGCATAAAGTCATCTCAAGATTCTTTACATAGAAAGAAACTAAAAACACACTAAAGACAACTATGATAGCACAAATTCTTTCCACCACTGGCTTCAGGGCATCTTCTTGATTATTTCCACTAGTTCTGCTTGTCAAATTAAATATACAAGAATGCTTCTAGGAAACAGACATAAGAATAATTTCCTAAGATAACACAAGCTATAACAGCACAAAGTCTAAAAGTAACTTGCTTTCTCATTTAGATAAAGTAATATGATCAACAATTTGAGCTCAAAGTCTCAGTAATTGCCTTTCAATTTGGGTAGAGTTTTGCTTCTATAATCAAAAAAATCTCCTTTGCATAAAATAAGAGATTACAATATATAGCACTCTAAGAAAGACTTGGGTGCTTCATTTCATAAAATGGCCCATGATGCATTCAATGCCTTGAATGCATTTTTAGTTCTATCAAGGGGCCATGCTGGAATAGGGCATTGGCCTTAACTGTGGCATGTCAATTCATCCCAAATGTCTCCTTTTGAAGTATGGGCTACCTAGTCTTTTTCCTGATATGTGCATAGCTATCCACTTCACCTTTACTTGATGAAGAAAAATAGGCCATGTCTTTGAGTGCTTGTGCTCTCTGATGTCCACTTGGTGGATTGTTTCACCTGCTAGAATAACTTTTGCACAGATATTTCTAGTTTTTCCCTCTTTTCTTGCCACATATTTTTGTATTTTGTCATTTTCTTGGTGATCTAAGCTATTAGGCCATCTTCTCACTTTTTTTTGGTCCTTCAGCTTCTTCTTTGGCTGGTCGCCATGTTTGTTCATTTGAAAATCAATAGTTTTTTCATGACTTCTGAATTTGACGTCTACAGGGACATCGGCTCCTTGGTTCAATCACTTCCTTGGTTTAATTTCTTCCTTGGTTCAATTACTTCTTTGGTATAATCACTTCCTTGGTTCAATCACTTCTTTGGTTTAATCACTTCTTTGGTTCAATCGCTTATTTGGTTCATCGGTTGAACCATCTCTTTGAACTTATCTATGGAATCTTCCGCTTCCTTCCTTTGCTTGAAGCTTCCTTTCAAACTTTGAAATTACTTAAACCTTTGAACCTTTGAACTTTGAACCATTTTGGTTCAAATTTCAACGGTTCATTCTCTTTCTCAGAATCCTTTGGTCCTTCAAAGTTTCTGAATCCTTTTCTCTTCTATTGAACTCATTGAACCTTTGAACTTTGAACTCTTTTGGTTCAAGGTTCAACAGTTCAATGGTTCAATCTTTCTTCTTCAAAGTCTTCTTTCATTCAATTTTTTTGATCTTATTAAACTCATTGAACCTTTGAACTCATTGAACCATTTTGGTTCAAGGTTCAATGGTTCAATAGTTTAACCTTCACTCTTCAAAGCCTCCTTTTCTTTAAGTCCGCTGAACTTATTGAACTCATTGAAGACTTAACTCTTTTTGAAACTTTGAACTCATTAAACCTTTAAACCTTGATGAAGTGGGGTTCAATGGTTCAATGGTTCATTCTATTTTTTTGAAGCTTGCCGATGGACTTTTTGTTTGAACCTTAGTGTTGAACCAACCTTGAAAATGCCTAAGTGTTGGAACTTCTTTCTGAGAAAGCCTGCATGTTGAACCTATGAGTTCTTTAGCTAAAAAATTAAATACTCTAGTAATAGAATGAACATTTTTACAAGTGAATATCCCCAGTGAATACTGAAGGTGTGATCATTTTGTTCTCTGTCCAGTAGAACTGCGGACTCTGCAGGCTGATTTCTACATATGCTGCAAGCTTGCTTCTATAGACTCTACAGGCTTATTTCTACTGACTCTACAGGCTTGTTTCTACATACTCTGTAGGATTATTTATATGAACTCTATAGGATTATTATTATTGACTCTTACTGTAGATGGTGGTTACTATGAGATGTTACAATGGTGTGGCTGCTACAGTGGCACAGGACCAAAATAGTTCATATGTTGTCTCAAAAAATGAGTAACAAATTTTGGGAACAATAAATAGCGCCAGTTGGGGAACTTCCATTGATTTTTAAAATAATTGAAGGGATTAGAATCTAGAATCTCTGATGCCTTTAAGTATGCCATTGGGCTACGGAGTCATGCTACCCAAAAATAAGGGTGTAAAAAACAAATGAAAATGAACATCACAAAATAGAACTAAAGACTATACAAAGATACATATGTACAACGTAATCTTATCTGATACTTCAAGATTTAAAGTGCTTCAAATGCTTCCCACTGTGAGGCAATGAAAATGGTGTTCCATCCTGATAAACCAGTAAGAAACCATTTTTTCCCTAGAATTGGTGATGAGTGAATGGAACTCTCCACTAGGAATCAGATTTTTTGTGCATTCTTTTTGGTTCTCTCCTCTTGCCCCATAGCAAGACTTGATTTCCAATCTAAAACTAATTAATCCTTGTTCTCTTGTAGAAGATTTTCTTTACCTAATTTTGACGTGTAATAGTATGATCCACTACCATATATTGTTGCTCTTCTGGTCTAGTGAAGCACATAATTTGATTGTCAGCATCAAACACCTGACAAACCATCAGCTCAGCATCTCCTTTGGCATGAAGGAGTTTGACATCTTTGTCTTGAGCAGCCTTCAATCTGAGCAACAACAATTTGTACTCAACAGTGTTGTTGGTGTTGCCAAACTGTAACTTGTATGAAGAAGGAAAAATATCTCCTTAAGGAGATATTAACATAGTCCTAGTTCTAGCACCGATAGGAGAATTGATGCCATCGAATTCCAGGATCTGAACATCATCAAAAATTTATCTTCTATCAAATTTTTCTTCATTAGAGAGGGAAGATCCCTTTTCATCTATACTACACCCTACCAATTCTTCTGATGTCTTATTTGAATCAATTTTTAGATTGCCAGCTACAGGACTTTCATCTACAAAAATAAGAACATCCTCTGTAGACAAAAAATAATTACCCCTACCTGAAGACTCAAATAGAATTTGAGCTTTAGGTGCTGATATTTTAGTGACAACGTATTTTGCTTCCTTCTCAGGGAGAAATCTCTGCATGACACCTTTCACAGGGATCTTTGCCTCAGATAGGTCCATGCTCAACTCGCCGCCTACATCCTTGCAAAAATTTCATCCAAGAAGAATGCCATATGAGGCTGGGGCATCGACCACCAGGATTGTCATCTTGATTCTCTTGTTTGGGAATGTTGCAAATGCAAATTAGGCATCCTTGATTTGTCCCAGTAGTGGCACTTGTTTGTTCTCCATAGAGAAACATCTCCCAAATGTCTTGGTCAGTGTGAGACCAAGAGATTCTACCACTTTGGCAGGTGTGACATTGTCAGATGCACCTGAGTTTATGATGCAATTGTTCAGCTGGTGTCCATTTATTAGCAGGGAGGCATAAAATGTTTCAGTCCTTCTAGGAGCAGCAAGAGGAGTAATGACAAGGTTATTCTGGGTGGATGTGGGAGTCACCTTTGGAATAGCTGGTCTTGTAGGGATAGTTTTATTCTTTACACATTCTACTAATTTATCCAACTTTTCAGGGTTGGATTGTAGGAATTCAAATTCAGACATTTGAATTTTGGTTTTCTTGACATGGTCAATTATGTCAAATGTCTGAAATGAATTAGGAATAAGGAAAGGAAGTTCATCCTTCTAGTTTTTTGGGAGTGTAGGACTGGTCTGTAAATTTGAAGCAGAAGGTGCAAGAACGTTTGTGGTACTTACTTTTTTAGTGATTACCGAGTCCTTTGATTAAAAAGGTAGAGTAGTCCCCCATTTAGCAATTGAAATTGTTGGTTGAGATCACTCCCCTAATTTTCCCTTATTAGGTTACTAGGCTGACTGGTTCTAGGATCAGGTGAATACATCGTATGATCCATCAAACGCTTCACCTTTACTTCTGGGTTCATCCTGGTAATTTAGGAAACCAATGTTGGAGTTGCCAGCTAATTCTTCTTGGTCTACTACAAAAAGATTAGTGTCATCTTCTGGGTTCAACTTAGGTTGGAAAGAGAAATTTGATTCAGTTTCAAGATATCCAACAGCTGAGTTGGCTGGAGCTGCCTCAATAGCAAGTTTCCCCTGTGGGGGAGGAAAGCGATTTGGTTGCCCTTGATTTCTAGCAATATTACCTTGGTATGACTGGTTGGGAAATGTCCTCCTTGGTATATCTCAGTATGAAGGAGGGGCAGACATCCCTTATGTTATTTTATTTTTTAGAGCTAGCAACTCATTTGTCAGCTTCTGCACCATTGGATCAGTGGTCCCTATAGATGGATATTCATAGGATGAAGAAGATTTACCTCTGTTAGGATCTCTCCTTATATTTCCTACCAAGATGAGATCATCTTCCACCTCAGTGGCCAAATCTTGAGCAGTAGCAAGGTCTATGTGGCCAGCCCATCTCAATAGGAAACTCACTTCAGGTAGCTACAAATTGATGAAGAATCATTTGAGATTCTCAATTATTGGCTAAGAAATTATAGGAATCATGTTCCTCAACTTGTCTAAAATGGAAATGAAATCCCTCATAGGCTCATGAGGCTCCTTCTTCATCTATGTGAGCTTGGCCAGCAGGCATGCACATCTTTTGCAGGATTGAACTTGGCTTTGAGGGTGTTCTAGTCTATCACAGTCTGGGCCTGCAGATGATAGAACCAGTCTATAGTAGTGCCTTGTAATGTTTCTACAAATAGCCTGACTACGACATCTTCGTATTCCACACCTATCATGCCACAGACTATGTTGAAGGCTGCAATATGTTCAAATAATTTGGGGAAATTCTTCCTTGAACTACATGGTAGTTCATGTAGAGGTGGAGTAAGATTGAACAAACCAAAAGAGTTACCCCAAGGGCCTTAAACTACCATTGTATGATTATGAAAAGGGGGAATAACAAATCTAGGTGGAGGATGTATAGGCAAAGCTTTGCTAGTAGAGGAAAAAGAAGCTCTACCTTGTATTGGTGACCTGGTTTTGGTAGGAGGAAGACTCCTAATTTGTTGAAGGTGAGGTTGTGGAGGAGACAATTCAAAATTGCTATGCTACACCAACTCAAAAATAGGGTCAATAACACCTTTATATATTTGGTTTCTTGTATACTATGGAGCTGCCAGATTGTAATAGTAAAAATGGAAAAGAACTGGCACTACTTTAATTTGAAGCTTGAGGCTTCAAACTGTGTGTTCTTCCCTAGTGGAGTCGCTAAAAACTATTGGCGTGGAGCTGGTAGAGAATTGAATTTTGAAATGAAACGCTCGATCTCCATCATCTCAAGTTTTGCAACTTAGAGTATATAATGGAAATGGATAAGGCTATAATGATAATGGATAAGACATAGGTGATGCTTTAATCTGAAGCTCGAGACTTCAAATTACACAAAATTGTTGTGTCTCCAGTGGAGAAAATGGATATGGAAAAGAACTGAAACTATTTCTTCTTCCCTAGCAGAGTCGCCAAAAATTGTTGGCATGAATATTTTGTCACCAGCTAATTGATGGGAAAAATAGGTGATTTCAACCACAACATAGGGAGATTGTTCAGCCAAATGTGCAAGTTTACCACATTAAAAGGGGAAAAATCTCTCCTCTCATCAAGGGGACGTTCCCTATAAATATGAGGTGTTATATACTATATATATAAAAATAAAATAACACTCAGGGGTAGGATAACACCATTCATCTCTCTTTTTTTAGAGATGATGTTCACAAATAAAGGAGAAATCTAGGCTGGAAACACTGAAGGCACTTCTCTTTTTTTAGAAGTGGTCTTACAGCAAACAGTTGGAGTTCTATCTGGTAGGTAACAAATAATTGGTAACAAGTGGCGTGGTAACTAGTAGACTGAGATGTAGCACAAATTCTCCACATCAATTGCCCAAGAGTGAAATACAAAGGATAATGGGGGCACAAATTCATCCTAAGACCCTTTACACAGGAATAGAAAATAGACAAACACACTAAAGGCAATTGTGGCAGCACAAAGTCTCTCCATAGTTGGCTTCAAGACACCTTCCTGATTACTTCCACTAGTTCTACTTATTTCAATAAAATGGACAAGAATGCATTTAGGAAATAGACATATAAACAATCTCCGAAAATGACCCATGCTATAACAGCACAAATTCTGAAAGTAACTTGCCTTCTCATTCAACCAAAGAAATATGATTAACAACCTGAGCTCAAAGTCTCAGTTGGCAGAGTTTTGCTTCTATAATCGAAAAGATCTCCTTTACATAAAATAAGAGATTACAATGTATAGTGCTCTAAGAAAGACTTGGGCACTTAATTTCATAAAATGGCCCATGTTGTATTTAATGCCTTGAATGCATTTTTAGTTCTATTAAGGGGTCATGTTGGAACAGGGCATCGGCCTTAACTGTGGCATGTTAATTCATCCCAAATGTCTCCTTTTAAAGTATGGGCCACCAGGTCCTTTTCCTGATATGTCTACAGCTGTCCACTTCACCTTTACTTGATGGAGAAAAATAGGCCGTGTCTTTGAGTGCTCGCACTCTCTAATGTCCACTTGGTGGATTGTTTCACCTACTATAATAAATTATGTACAGATATTTCTAGTCTTTCCCTCTTTCCTTACCATGTATTTTTGTATTTTTTCCTTTTCTTGGTGATCTGAGCTCTCAGGCTATCTTCTCACTTTCTACTGGCTCGTTCGGCTTCTTCTTTGGCTGATCACTGAGTTTATTTTTAGGTTTCACACCACATTTGAAAATCAACAATTTTTTCATGACTTCTAAATTTGACGTCTGTGGGGACGTCAGCTCCTTGGTTCAATCACTTCTTTGGTTCAATCACTTCCTTGGTTCAATCACTTCCTTGGTTCAATTTATTATTTGGTTCAATCACTTCCTTGGTTCAATCTCTTCTTTGGTCCAATCACTTCTTTGGTTCAATTGCTTCCTTGATTCAATCACTTCATTGGTTCATCAATTGAACCATCTCTTCAAACTTATCTTTGGAATCTTTCACTTCCTTCCTTTGCTCAAAGCTTCCTTTCAAACTTTGAAATTCCTTGAACCTTTGAACCTTTGAACTTTGAACCATTTTGGTTCCAATTTCAATGGTTCATTATCTTTCTCAGAATCCTTTGGTCCTTCGAAGTTTCTAGATCTTTTTCTCTTCTATTGAACTCATTGAACCTTTGAACTTTGAACTCTTTTGGTTCAAGGTTCAATGGTTCAATCTTTCTTCTTCGAAGTCTTCTTTCATTCAAGTTTTTTGATCTTATTGAACTCATTGAACCTTTGAACTCATTGAACCATTTTGGTTCAAGGTTCAATGGTTCAACAGTTCAACCTTCACTCTTCGAAGCCTTCTTTTCTTTAAGTCCACCGAACTTATTGAACTCGTTGAATGCTTAACTCTTTTTGAACCTTTGAACTCATTAAACCTTTGAACCTTGATGAAGTGGGGTTCAATGGTTCAATAGTTTAATGGTTCATTCTATTTGTTTGAAGCCTGTTGATGGACCTTTTGGTTGAACCTTGGTGTTGAACCAGCCTTGAAAATGCCTAAGTGTTGGAACTTCTTTCTGAGAAAGCCTGCATGTTGAACCTGTGAGTTTTTTAGCTAAAAAAGTAAATACTCCAGTAATGGAATGAACATTGTTTCAAGCAAATATCCCCAGTGAATATCGAAGGTGCGATCATTTTTTTCTCCATCCAGCAGAACTACGGACTCTGTAGGCTAACTTCTACGGACTCTGTAGGCTTGTTTCTATGGACTCTATAGGCTTGTTTCTATGGACTCTGTAGGCTTGTTTCTACAGACTCTACAAGCTTGTTCTTCCCGACTCTTACTACAGATGGTGGCTGCTATGAGATGCTACAGTGATGTGGCTGTTGCAATGGCATAAGACCAAAATAGTTCATATATTGTCTCAAAAAATGAGTAATAAATTTTGGGAAGAATAAGGTGGATCCCAAAAAAATAGCTACCATGACAAATTGGCCTCATCCTTAGACACTCAAGAGTCTCTATGGTTTTTTAAGAATGACTAGATACTATCACAAGTTTTTCAAGGACTACAATAAAATTGTACCTCCACTTATATCTATGTTTAAAAGAGATGATTTTACATGGACACAAGTAACTGAGTGTGAATTTGAAGAATTAAAATAATCTGTGTATTACACATATTCTAACTATGTCAAATATTGTCAAGACCTTCATCATCGAGAGCAATGCTTACAAAAATAGACTTGGTGATGTTCTCCTCCAAGACACCCCACTGTGTTCACCAATAAATCCCTTTCAGGAAAGAATTTAGTGCTCTCTACTTATGAGAAGGAAATGATGGCCATTTTTCATGCATTATAGAAATGGTAGTCATACCTACTGGGGAATTATTTTTACATCAAAACTAATCACTAGATTCTATAATATTTCTTGGATTAATGGGTATTTATCTTATCACAACATAAATGGGTCAGTAAACTCATGGGTTATGACTATGAAATCACTTACAAGAAGGGTAAGGATAATATTATGGTTGATGCTCTATCTCACACATTTATATACCAATCTTCCCTTTCATCTATTTCCATGCCTATTCTAAATTAGTTAGACATTATACATCAAGGGTATGCTAATGACTCTTAATTATCTCAAATAATTCAATAGTTGGCCACTAACCCCTCTTCTATATCACATTATTCTTTGGATGGTGATTCTTTGTGATATAAGGGCCGTCTAGTGCTAGAGCAAAGATCTCCAGTAGGTTGTATTCTATGAACTCCATGCTTCTCCATCTATAGGGCACTCAGGGTTTCTCAAAACTTATGAATGGGTGTGACATAACTTATTTTGGAAGGGAATGAAAAATACAATTCAATAGATGGTGGCTAAATATGATTCTTACTGATGCAAAAAGGGTAAAACAACACTCATTCCTAGGTTGCTTGAACCCTTGCCCATCCCTACCAAGATTTTGATAGATATTTCTATGAATTTCATTGAGGGGCTCCCTAAATCTAGAGGGAAAATAGTGATCTTGGTTATGGTTGATCACCTCTCCAAATATAGTCATTTTTATGCCCTCAGCCATCCCTATACCACCTCCATAGTCACACAAATTTTCTTGGACCAGATTTTCCATCTTCGTGGCATTCCTTCTTCCATTATCTTAGATCATGATGCAACCTTCACCAACCATTTTTGGATAGAACTATTTCAATGTATTGAAACCTAACTAAAGATGAGTTTCATGTATCATCTATAAATGGATGGCCAAACTGAAATTGTCAACAAATTCTTGGAAACTTCCCTTCGTTACTTCAGCTTAGAATAACAACATCAATGGGTAAAGTGGCTCCTTCTCACTAAATGGTGGTACAATACCTCCTACCATACTTCAACTAAAATGACTCCATATGAAGCAGTCTATTGTCAAGCACCACCAATGTTTTTTTGTACACCCTTAATATTTCACTAGTTCAAGTGGTCGGCATTAAACTTAGGATCATATCCTCAGCACCCTATAGTAAAATCTTCATATGGCACAAAATATAATGAAATAATAGGCTGATCAACAATGTTCCAAGCACACTTTCCAAGTAGGTGATATGGTTTTTATTTGCCTTTAACTATCCAAGCAATCCTCCCTAAAACTCAAAGGGAATCATAAGCTAGTTCCTAATTTTTATGGGACATATAAAGTTTTCCATAATATTGGGTCAATTACTTATAAGTTGAATCTCCCACCTTCTTCCTGAGTTCACCTACTATTTCTTGTCTCTTGTCTGAATAAAGTTCTTGGCACAAACATTAGAGTGAAAACTATCTTACCAAAATTTGATAATGAAGGATCCATCCTTCTTGAGCCAGAGGCAATCCTAGATGGGTGCACATGCCAAATTTTCTCTCACTCTATCACAGAGGTATTAATTCAATGGCATAAAATGCAACCAAAGTATGCAACATAAGAACCACTATTTCAGATTCAACACCAATTACCACATCTAAAGCTTTAAAGACAAAGATTTTTATAAGAGGGAGGGGATGTTAGGAACCCATACTACCCCTTCTCTTTACTTTGTTACTATATTAGTTGATATGGATGCATATGCTTTGTAAGTCATTCTATGAGAATTCTGTTTTATCCCACATTCATGGGAAGTAGTATTTGCTTAGATTAGACTTAGTATACAAGTAAGTGTTGAGGCTAATGAAGGAAACCACAAATTTATTGTATTGATCTTGCTCAAAGGAGGTTCACCCCTTGAAGTGGCATGTGATCAATATAATCCTTTCGATGCTTCTGCTAATTATATAAATTTGTTAATTCATGCATTTTCATTAATTTATTACAAGAGGATCCTCTCATAGATCAAGTTTTTCTATGAAATAAAAATTTAAAAAAAAATTCCTCATAATGATTTGAAGATAATAATTTTTGGTATGATTAGATAAATATTGCATTTAATTGTAGGAGTAATGGTTTGTCTCTACCCCTCACAGTTTGTGTGAAATAGTTGTGCAACATTTGCACTATTTTTTCCCTTAAGAATGGATATTTTCTCTTAAGGGATGCATTAAATGGAGTGTGATTTTAGATTGCATGACCATTATTACATATTTATTTCCATCTATACATGATTGTGAATTTGGTTCATTGATTAGGTGCATATTTCAAAAAAATTGTGTTATATTGTTCAATTTTTTATCCCAAAAATAATATTCCATTGTAAGATAAAATGTGTCATCATTTATTCCTAGTCATGAATGGAATAAAATCATCATGTGGATACATATATAACTCCAACATGTAAATGTGATAGTTTATGTTTTATCTTTAGCATTCATGAGTTGCATGCACTGACTACACAAATTTTGCATCATTTTTCTCCTCAAGAATGATAAATTTATTTTAAGAGATGTGTTTGGTGACATGAAATTGTTAATGTGGGGGATGATGGAGAGTATAATAATACCTATATCTCATTTATATACCTATAAATATTTGAATACGATGTCAAGTAAATGCACAAAGTTAAGGGACAAAAAACATGACAAAATTAAAAATAAAATCCATTTTTGTAAAGGGCATACACCCTTTATAATAAAAAAACTAATGCAGAATTAGCAAAGAGTCGGTCCTGAACCTAAAGGGTATACACCTTTGCATACCAAAGGGTGTATGTCCTTTACAAAGGGTGTATGCCCTTTGGACTACAAAATATGCATGCCCTTTACAAAGGGTGTACATCCTTTAGATAGGGAATATGCCCTTTGAAAAGGGTGTATATCCTTTTGAAAGACATGTTTTTTTACTTTTACAATTATAAGTATTTTATTTTATAAGGATATATTTAGTAGTAAAAGACATTTTTTTTTGCTTTACAATTAGAGGTATTTTGTTTGCAAGGATATACTTAATAAAATAAATGTTAGGTATAAAAATATAAAATTATTTTATTTTGTATGGATACATTTAGTATTGAAAGACATATTTTTATTTTTATTTTGCAATTAGAGGTATTTTGTTTGCAAGGATATATTTAGTAAAATAAATGTTAAGTATAAAAATATAAAATTAATTTTATATTACATTTTATATTTTTATACTTAACATTTATTTTAATAAATATAACAAATTAGGGCCACTTAGCATCTTTTGAAATTGATTACAGAGCTATAGGAGTTACCATTTAGAAGTTAGTTTTTCAAATTCCAATCTAGTCAATACTTAGTTTTTAGAATTTTAGGATCACAAGATAGAATGAAAAATGAGGTTACAAATCATGTTATGTATGTAATAGATCTATACCATTAAGGATTACATGTCTATTTTACCTACTTAAGTATTCCCTATGTACTTTATCTACATAGTATGTTCACTCATATTGGACACAAATGTAGCTGATAACCCTAGTGGACTCCATTTCCACCTAAACCATTAATCCCAAACCCCTAACCCTAAACACTAAACCTTAAACCCTAAACATTAAAACCTAAACCCTACACCATAAACCTTAAACCATGAACACTAAATAATATACCTAAACCCTAAATCCATAACCCTAATACATTATCCCTAAATGAAAAACAATAATCCATAAATCCTAAGCTATATACCCTAAACATATAAACTTAAAACATTAAACCCTATATTTTATACCCTAGACCCTAAACCCTAAAACCTAAATGTAAGCCCTTAACCCTAAACCCCAAACCATAAACCTAAAATCCTAAATCTTAAACCTAAATGTAATCCCTTAACCCTAAAATCCAATCCTAAAACCATAAACCATAAGTCATAAACCTTAAACATTAACTCCTAGACCAAAACTTCTAAACCCAAATAAAAAATCAAAAGCCTAAAACCTTAAACACCAAACCTAAATCCCTAAAACCCAAACCCTAAATGCTAAACCTAAAACCCTAAACCGTAAAATCTAAACCATAAATACTAAACCACAAATCCTAAACCCTAATCCCTAAACACTAAATCCCAAACCCTAAATACTAAACACTAAGTTCCAAACCCTAAACCTTACACCCTAAACCCTAAGTGTGAAACCATAAACCCAAAACCCTGACCCCAAACACCAAGCCCCAACCCTTGAAAGCTAAACTCTTGGTCCCTTAAGCCACAAACCATAAATACCAAACCTTTAAGAATAAAATATAAATAATAAGCCCTAAATCCTAAGCCATAAGAGATAACACTAAAACTTAAACCTTGAATGTTAATCCCTATACACTAAACCCTAAGTTGTGAATCTTAAACCATAAACCCTAAATTTATAAATCCTAAACCTCAAGCCATAAACCATAATATTTATTTATCACCTATATATATAAAAGAGAGGGGGTATTGGCTAAGCCATATTTTGAAAGGATAGGGGTCATTCTAACCTATATAGAGAAAGGAGTGACTAGGAACATTCATATAAAAGGCTTTAAGGTGGATTCAAGATGAATTCCTAAATAATTTGTGGGTTTTTTAATCAATGGGTCTATTAATATGCATAAATGGTAAGCCTGTAGCATTCAACCTATAAGATACATATAATAATGATATAGTCATTCATACATTACATCTACCCCATACCAAGTACTACATATAGGTATGTTATCACTCATACATGACATATTTCTATATTCATGATACAATCACTCATACTAGACACAAATTTAGTTAATCATCCTAGTACACTCCACTTACACCTAAACCATTAACTCTAAAACCCAAAGCCCATATAATCCTCAATGTATGCATCCGATGGTCAATCATGGCCTATGTGACACTACTAACTATCTCAAGGGTCTCCATATTTGTAATATGATGTAGGTATTTTTGGATGGCAATAGGTGTTATTGACCATTTACATCTCTGGGGCAGTTTTGGCCATTTTGGTCCCATTTGACACAATGTCTATCAATTGAACACCTACCTCCCCTACCTTGGAAAGCCTTCATCTCAAAATAATTTGAGAATTTTTGGAAAACAAATCCACAATAATTATTTCTCAAAAAATATAATGGAACCTCTTTGTTATTGTACGGAGGCTCATCAAACACCATCCACCACCTATCCCTAAAGTTTTTATTTATCTCTGCATAAATATACTAATCAATGTTAATGTGTTTGTGACTCGTTGGTGGTGATTCAGTGGTTCCAGGCATATGAAACAAAGAAAATAATTTTTATTTATTTTATATTTTTATTTTTAATATATTCATATGATAAATAATCAAAATAATACTATTTCAATACCTCTCTTTGATGTATTGTTGCATCAGGTTGGGAAGGGGCATTTCCCACTTTCTTATAAATGACTTCTAAAGTATTGAAAAGTAAATTGTGTGCACTATTTTATGAAAAGTCACACAAAATATGAATAATAAGTTTTAACTATTGTCACTTTGAGTTATATTGTTGATATAATTGTGCTTCTTTTGCAAAGTTAAATTGTTAGGGATTTTCATTAGGTAATGACTCAATAAAATTAAGAGTATAAAATCATAAAAATAATTAATTAATTAAGTGAAAGAAATCATGAGATATTTTTAATTTTAATATTTATTTGAATGTCCCCTTGTTATTTGATTATTATAAAAAATCATGATAGAAAAAATATCATTACAAATCCTAAGTATGCCTTAATGATGAAAAATACATACCGAGGACCATGATGAAAGTGCAGTCATATAAAATGTCCAAATTGGTAGCATGAGTGTGGCTTATGGCACCCAATCTATAGGACCTTCTTGCATGCTCGCATGACCCTTCTAGAAACTTTTTTTCTTATAACCAATCATTAGTAGACTTTTGAGACTTGATTCCAGCTCAGTCAGGCTCAATTTCCCATGCTAATTCCATCCCCTCAAGTCCCAAACCTATAGGATAGGAGCATTGGGGTTGGACTATAGCACCAGACCCTATCCAATCACATTTTGAGCCCAAATGACCATTTCCTTCTAATTCCTATTATTCATTATGTTAGCCTAACACAAATACATTTAACCCATGACCAATAGATCTCTATAAAAACCCATTCAAATTTATTTTATAAGGGGTTAGAAAATATTACAAAAGCAAACAAGAATAAAAGTAAAACCACTAAGATAAATTTTCTTATTCTCTACATACAACCATCCAATACAGCTACCAACATATTCAAACCCTCACACTAATCCTTAGCCACTTCAAGCACTCTCAATTTAGCATTTTTTCATTCACATAACACTATTGCACAAAGCACATCAAGTGAGAGAGCTACATATGGTTTGATCCTTCTTCAGAGTATTGGTATGTAGGCATCGTGCCCACACAAGGGATGTGGATACACGTTTAGTGCATCATACATACACTAACCCCCCCTCTTTCTCAAAGTTTTATTCAAGTATAATGAAGATCTAGGGTTTGATATTAAATCAGATCTATAAGGAGATATATTGACATTCAGGATTCAAAATTTCATAGTCAGGCTTACATAGGGAAAGTAGATAAAACCCAAAAAACTTAGATCTTTATGACTAGTTTGGACAATAGCGGTAGGACCTAGAGTATAGTGCCAAACCCCAAAGTGTCTTATTTTTGGAACTCTATCCTTTTATCAAATGAACTCTAGATCCTAGTTCATGACACTATCTCAGTCCTACAAAGATAGTTTCAACCTTTATTTCAGTCATCTCAGTCTAGTTTTAAGATAAGTTGTATTTCTCCTTATTTATTGTTATTTTTAAAAAGGTTTAAAAGCACAATAAATTATACAAATCAGTACTCTAATTATTTTAATATCATTTACTAATTTATTTATTTCAAACCCTTAACTAAATTAGGAATAAGACTCCAATATTCTCAAAATATTTAAATCATTTGGTGAACCCAACTTACTTCGTTTATGCATAAAACCCCTAGAAACCCTAGGAAAAATTTCTTCCTAATTTTTCCAATATTTTTTTGATTTTTTACTTACATATTTAAATTATAAATTCACAATAATTTTCAAAATTCCTTAGTAATTTTTAAAATATCATTTTTCAAAACCCTAGTTGCATATACTAGGTCCCATTACTTTTAAGGTATCACCTTACATCTAAAATCAGAATGCACATAAAAACAAAAATGGATCTCACTTATTTACACATATTTCTTGCATTTCTTACAAATAATAAGGAGACCATACTCAGTCCTATCATATACACAAATGATGAAGTTTACCATATGTTAATACAAAGCTTCATTCTTTACATTTCATGCTTAATTTTTATAATATGGGATGATATTAAGAAATTTAGTACTAAACATGTTAAGATACCTCTTGCCTCACCTCCCTTGGAGCCTCTATCTCATGCCAATTTATGTTTCATGGTCCATTTTACTCTTCCTTGGGTCACTACCCATCACCAAAGAGCCCAATTGACACCCTTTGTCCCTCTACCACCTCGACTTGTCAATTATCTTTGGTCTCCTCTCATTACTACTACTAGTCCTATATGGATAGTAGATAATGTGGTTAGAGCTATTACTCAACATGTTACCATGCATCCCCTACCTAGTTAGGAACCCCACCACCCTCTTATTATTTCCCATCCCAGGCCCAACCCACCCACATAGGTAGATCCACACAAGGCATATGATATTGTTAATTAGTTGAGAAACACACCAACTAAGATTTCCATGTTAGAATTTTTCATAACACCAATGTTTTCAAGGACATTATTTATCAAGCATTCACTCAGAGTTTTATGCCCATTGATTTTGATCCTTCTTATTTTTCATTAGTGGTTAACACATTAAAAATTATAGAAGATGTTATTTCTTTTGATCATGAGGGCATGCCATCTCAGATAGTTATTGATCAAAATTTACCATTGTTCATACAAGCTCAAGTTAAAACTAGTGCAGTTAAGAGAGTTTTAGTTGATAGTGGTTCTGAACTTAATATATGTAATATTACATTCTTATAGACCATGGGCATAGATATGGCATCCATGAAAAAATCATATAATAATATTAGAGGGTTTGATGATATACCACAATAGACATTAGGCACTATTTCTTTGGATATCATGGTAGGACCCAAAACCCTCTCTACATAGCTTTAGGTCATGCCATGTCCTCTTCACTATAATATTTTACTTTGATGACCTAGGATACATGATATGGGGGTATTTAATTCTACTCTTCATTGATGTGTTAATTTTATCCATGAAGGATACCTATACACATGCCCAACAGATAACTAACCATTCAAATATTATCAAATTACAGAGTCATCTTCAACTATTTCACTAGATGAGACACCTCATATCATAGTTTAGTTACCACTTCATCACATTTATTTTGATCAGATACATACATATGAGGTAGGAGAGACTAGCACATCTGGTACTCCTCCACTTATAGTTGTGTCCTCAATTCTAGATACTCAGCCAATCATAACAACTTCAATCATTCTAGCTACTCCATCAATCATGATTCCTACATTTGTTACAAGTATACAATCATTGATATAAATTTTAGCAGTACTAATTGATTCTATAAAAACAACTCCTTTGATAGTTACAGTTACTCTAAAAGTTATAGATACTCTCAAAACACCACCATCTTCTACTACTCCATTTGATGAAACTCACATATCATAGTTACCCCTTGTAAATTTTGAGTTACTATATGCGTAGAGAGGATTACAAATCAAGTTAGTCAAACATTAGTCCATAAATAATGAACAATGCATAAACAACTAACCAACTAAGCCTATCTATTCCTATGGAAATTACAAAGGATAGCAAGAAACAAAATGAAAGAAAGAAACATCATATTACCTTCCCAAATGTATTCACCATACCTATGTGGCTCAAAATCATGTTATCCCTTGATCAAGCATCCTTGTCTTTGTCAACAAAGGTGGAAAATCCTCCAATGTCTCAAGAACACTCCATAAACCCTATGCTCATGATTCCAAATCACTAAACTAGCCTATCAATGAAGCTTGAAAAAAAAAATGGTCTAATTCAAAGGATTGTGGAGACAATTCTGCATAATAACTTTGCATAAATCAAGCTTTAAATTCATGTCCATGGCCTCTATATTTATAGATTTTTGAGATTGATCAAGATCAACCCTGACTATCCATCTCAATATTGAGATGTGTGGCCATGGATAATCCTAATATTTCAAATTAAATCCATAAATATCCTTAAGATAAATAAGAATTAAAGAGGCATGGGATGCATTAACTAGGCATGGGTGACCCATAATCCTGATATTTGTGGCATTTATGGCCTAGGGATGTCTTCTCAAGAAATGATGTCACCTGATGATGTAGTTAATTAGAATCAATTTTCAAAAATAAATATTCAACAACTCTCATGGAAAATCCACTCAAGATCTTGATTTAGATTAATTAGCCTTAGACAAGGTTAATCAACATTTTGTAATTATTTGAAAACTAGTGCACAATTAATCAAAATGATCAGAAAGTCATATTACTAGGTTCTAATTTGACTGGAAAGGAATTAGAAGGCAATGCTAGATGCATTGGAGCTATATTCCCATTTGTGATGTTTCCAACACCAAATAACAAAGGTATGTGATGTGTACCAATTAATTAGAAGAAAAGAGTGATCCAAAGCACTAAATGGCAAATTTGTCATTTTGACTCAAAATGATCTGATCAAAGTTATCTGGCCCATAAAATGCATTGCCCTATTTAGAGATAATTTGACCTAAATTGGTACTTGTAAGTGACAAATTTGAACCATTTAGGACATTTTATGATTTTTGACCTAAAATGTGCATTTAAGTGCAATTTGAGTAAGATTGATAATTTGAACACAAATGGTGTTAGGAATTAGATGTCTACATTTTACCCATATTTGAGAAGGCATAATGAGACATTAAGGTGAATCAACATCTTTTCAAAGAAAAATATTTTTCAAGAAGAAATTAGAATAGACCCATGATGCCACCTTGAGAGGACATACTAGGATGGAAGAAAAGGATGGACTCTCAAAAAAAGAGAGAAAGTGAGAGATTAATCTATGGGATAGATCACATCCAGATGAGCTAATGATTGCACACATGATTACCATCAATGATCAAAATATAATTAGAAGTATAATAGGCCCCAGAGATATGGGGAATGGGAAAGATATAATCTATTAATGTAAGGGACACACTTTAAATGTACCTAATTTGAGAGTACAAGCTGCATGATTATGGCATTGATCAATCTTAAGATAAGTTGTACACTAAAATATTACCATCATGGGATTTAATGTGGAGAGCTTGGAATTAGAGGAAAAGAGAGAACGTTCTACTTCACGAAGTGTTAGGACTTGTTCCAAAGTCTTAACATTAGGTTAAATTTTTGGTAGGTTAATTAATATTATTGTTAATGGGGCATGCATCTTTTAGTAAAGACACCCCCATAAAATAAAGTTAGTTTTAGTTTTAGTTTTAGTTTTAGGTAGTTTTATATTTTTGAGTTAATTAATTAGAACTACCTTACGGGTTGTTTTCCCGTAAATAGTTGGTTATAGGTTAGTTGTTTTTACTGATCATTGGTAAAAAATATATAAATCAATGTTTGCTATGAAAAAGGGTTAACGGAGTAAAGGCACCCTTATGTACTTGATTTTTTAAATATTAATAAAATACTTGTGCACTCACACTAAGCGGGACAAGGTTCAACTTATTTGGTTCAAGGAGTTATCAATGGTATCAGAGCCAGGTTAATTTTGGGAGCTTGGTGAATTCGAAGGAAGGCAAGGTGAAAATCCAAATTCACGTGATATCATTTTGGCATGAAATAAGGTATGCCATATAAAGTAAAAATTTTATTGGTTTAAATGTTTGAAAAATTATTAAATTATTTTAATTTTTCAAATATTTTTTACGTTTAAACCTGTGTATTGTCCATATACCACAATCTAGTCATTTTGGCCATTTGATACTCCATTTTCTTGTGTTCAAACTCCTAATTTGGCATAAAAAATGAATTTTTAGCATTTAAATGTTATTAAATTCTTTTTTTTTCAAAAAATAGACTTTTACAGCCTGTTTACTTGTGAAAAGCCTCTAAAATTTTTATTCATGGCTGCCATTGTTAATTCATTTCATTCTCAGTCCTTTTAAATCCAAAACACCTACCAATCTTGATTAAACCCCTATTTTTTCATTCTCAATAAAAAATTTGAGAAAAATCTGAGTTGTACGGATTTGTACGGCCTTCCAAACACCCTGGACTCAGTTTGAATTCATTCCCTGCAAAAAATACCTCAAAAAAATTGCTAAAACTCAGGCAAAATCATTTTTATCCTACCTGTATGGATTTGTACGGCTTGTAGGAGAAAGAACAGGTGCAGAGAAATAGTCCAGGAGCTTCCATGGTGTCCTAGCCAAAAATGGCACTGCAATAAATCTGGGAAATATTTTTTTTCATGTTTCTAAAGTTTTTTGATATCAAAAATTCTGCCTTGGGTCCCACATGAGAAAGCCTGAGTGAGAAGGCTAAAAAATGGAAAAGTTTGAATTTATTTACACACATATAATTTTTTTTTTAAATTTTCCCTCATAAAAAAAAAACCAGAATAAGTAGAAATTTCTGAATGTAATATTTTGAAAATGCTCTTAGAGCAATTGGTTAAGCTTATTTTGTGAAGAAGCTTACGAGGAGGTCAAGGGTTCAAATCCCTTCCTTTGGTAAAAGTTCTTTTTACTCTAGATTTTCTTTTTTTTTTGTAAAAAGAATATTCCCTTTTAAATATGAAAGTTGTAAAACACATACTTATTGTATTGTGTTGCTTTTAAATTCAAAAAAGGGGGAATTCAATTCTATTTCTTTTACATTGTTGTGGTGATATAAGGGTGTAATTGGTGGAATAAGGTTGTAATTTGGCAAAATAAGGGTGTAATCATTGATTTTTGGTGAGGTTAAGTACAAAACCCATCAAAAATTCTTGTTTTTCTTTTGTGCTCTACGCAGAGGTTAAGTGCAAAACCCCATAGAAGTAGTGTCTTGTGCAGTGACTATGATATTTGTTTCATCTCTTTTGCATTTTGTCACACTTTTATTTAATGCACTTGCTTTTATTTAAAAAATTTGAAGATTCAAAATTTGCTTTTAGATGGTGATAAATTAACAATTTCCAATTATTCAGATTGGAAACAATTGATGGAGGCTTCACTAGTTTTTAATGAGTTATGGGGTGTTGTTAAGAATGAAAATCCCACATTGCCAATAGAGTAGGCTAAATTATATATATTCAATTTGCGTGATTCTAAGGCCTTAGCTCTCATTAAATTTTTTTGTACTCGTGATATATTGAAAATTCTCCTCATAGTTACACTGCATGGAAAACATTGTCAGATTTGTATGATAAGAAACCTAAGCATAAGAAGATAGATATTCATATGCAATTGTTTACTTTGTCATTAGATGAAGATGGGGATATGGGAGAATATGTCTAAGTTGAATAATATCACTACTGAGTACACTAAGGCTGGTTTTGGAAAACTAGATGATGACCTCATAGTTACTGCTGCTTTGAAAGGACTACCAGGGTCCTATAGGAATTTTGTTGAAATGTTGCATGTCTCTGAAAAGATCACAGGCATCACCTTTGATAATTTGGCTGAATTGTTCATCCAACATGACCTCTCTCTACTCAATAAATCCAAGAAAACTAAAGAAGCCCATGTTTTAGAGTCAAATCATAGTTCATCTTCATCTAGACATCAAAACAATAGAGGAAATAGTTATAGAGGGGGTCAAGGTTACAGAGGAGGCAGATATCAAAACAGAGGTAGGGGTTATTCAAATAAGCAATAATCTAACCAATCACATTCACATGAAACAAGTGATCGAGGACATGGTCACAACTCATATAGGGGCAGAGGTCGAGGTAGATCAGACATTCAGTGTCATAGATGTGGAAAATTTGGTCACATTGCCTCACAATGTAGGATTCCTTTTGATAAAATTCAGAGGCCACAAAAAGTGACTAAGTCTAACTCTGCTCAGTATGCTGATCATGACTATGATAGGTCCAGTAATGTTTCCCATAAATTTGCATTCACTACTTTGGGGCACATTGATTATATTGAATATGAGGCTAGAGATGAGCTCACAGATGTATGGGTTTTAGACACAAGAGCAAATAAACACATGACATTTAGGAGAGATTTATTTTGGTATTTTAAGGAAGCTTCTCTCTCTCTAGTTGCCTTAGCAGATAAGTCTATGCATACACCACTAGGACTTGGATCTATTCATATTTTTCTTCCTAATGGGTCTATAAAATACTTGGAGGATGTTTGGTATGTTCCCACATTGAAGAAACACTTACTTTCTTTGGTAACTATTTGAAATAAAGGTTATCAAATTGTCTTGAAAATGGGCTCATTTACATCAATTTAGTGAAAGATGATTATAAAAAAATGTATATAGGATATGAAGATGGAAACTTGGTTAGATTGCATTGTAAAGTGCTTCCTCCCACTATAGAACTTGTGGTAGTTGTTGACACAGGTATAGGTATTATGTCTACACAGCGGTTATGGCATCTCCACTATGGACATTTAAATATCCACTCTTTAGTGGATTTGTAGAGATATGGTATGGTGAGTGGGTTTCCCACTTTTTGCAAAGATAATATTCTTTGTGAGTCATGTGTTTTGGGCAAACAAAATCAAGAAAAAATTCATAAACAGTCATCTTGGAGAGCTAGCAGATGTTTACAGTTAGTTCATAGTGATGTATGTGACATGGAAAAGTCATCCATTGGTGGGTGTAGATACTTTATCTTGTTTATTGATGACTTTTCTTTGATGACTTGGGTATTCTTTATGATAAACAAATCTAAAGTTTTTGCTAAGTTTGTTGATTGGTTACGCTTAGTTGAAAAAGAAACAGGTTCTCATTTGGCCACTCTTCATTCAGATAATGGAGGTGAGTATACCTCAAATGAATTTTTAGATTATTGTTGAGAACATGGTATTCATCGACAATATAGTAATGCTTATACTCTATAGCAAAATGGAGTATCTAAACAGATGAATAGAACTTTAGAGGGCACAGCACATGCCATGTTACACTACAAACAATTTGATGATAAGTTTTGGGCAGAAGCCATTGGTACTACAGTATATTTGAGAAACAGGTCCCCCACAATTGCACTTTTGGGCCAAACTCCATATGAGGCATGATATGGATTTAAACCAAAAGTTAAACACTTGAAAGTGTTTGGATGTCTTTGTTTTGATTTGATTCCTATTAAACACAGAACTAAGTTGGAACCACGAAGTCAAAAATGCATCTTTATTGGTTATTCTGAAGATAAAAGGGGTTTTGTTTGCTTGTATAGGATTCAATCAAATTCATAGTGAGTTGAGATGTAATATTTGATGAGTTTGGGTCTATGAACACTGCAGAGATTGATTCTCAACTTGATAGATTAGAGAGGAAAAATACAAAAAGAGATAAGGGTTTTAATAATGGGGATAACTCTTTGAATTTATGGTATGAGACTCAAATTCCTTCACTTTCCTCTCCTTGATCTACAAGTTCACAGGTTGATGACTTAGAAATTGTTGAAAATTCTCTAAGTCCCCCTTTGAATGATGCACATAATGAGAATTTTGGAGTCCCTGATTTGAATAATTTGTTTAAGTATCCAAAATGGGCTCAAAGTACTTTTTATGACTTGATAGTAGATGAAGTTGGTTTAACAGGGCCTGAGAATTCTCAAAAATAGGTAAACTATGATATGGTTGTTACTACTTCTTCCATTGAGCCATCCACTTTTTAGGAGGCATCTACTGAACATGTTTGGCAATAGGCAATGAAATGTGAGTATGATTCCATACTTAACAATAATACATGGGTTTTAGTTGATCCTCCTCCACATGTTAAACCCATCAGATGTAAATGGGTTTATAGGACTAAGTATAAATCAGATGGCTCCATTGATAAACATAAGGCAAGACTTTTTGCAAAAGGATATGCGCAACAAGAAGGTATTGACTATGAGGAAACATTTGCATCAATTGCCAAATGGCGCACAATTCATATGGTACTTGCCTTAGCAGCACAAAATAGTTGGAAAGTACATCAATTGGATGTTAAAAGTGCTTTTTTAAATGGTGATTTACAAGAAGTCTATATGAAACAACCTCAAGGTTTTGAACAGGTGGGTGTTGAACACAAAGTATGTAAATTGATAAAAGCTTTGTATGGGCTCAAACAGGCACCCAGGGCTTGGTATGAGAAAATGGATTCATACTTGAAATCCATTGGTTTTCATCACAATGAATCTGATGATACTCTCTATTTTCAAGTGTAGGGTAAGAAAATGGTGATACTTGTTCTCTATGTCGATGACTTCTTTATTACAGGTAATGATGAAAATCATAACAAGTCTGTGAAAAAGGAATTAAAAGATGGGTTTGAGATGATAGATCTTGGACTTCTTCACTACTATCTAGGCATAGAGGTAACTCAAAAAGAGCATAGTATTTTCATTTCACAAACTAAGTATATTTATGAGTTATTAGATAGGTTTGGCATGAGTGATTGCAAACCTGCCCTCACTCCCATGGAAAGTAACTTGAAATTGTCTAAGGATGATAGCAGTGCCTTTTTTGATGGCACCACATAAAGATAATTGGTGGGAGGTTTGATATACTTGATTACTACCAGGCTCGATATTTCATTTTCAGTTGGAAATTTATCTAGGTTTATGCATGAGCCTAGAGAAATTCATTCTCATGCAGCAAAATGAGTACTTCGTTAACTTCAGGGAATGAAAACATATGGCCTTGAATACCGCCGCAACAAGAACTTCAAACTTATTGGATATTGTGATGCATATTTTGGCATATGTGTGGATGATAGAGTGTCAACCACATGATACACTATGCATATGGGTTCAGCTGGCATTGCTTGGTGTTGTAAGAAGCAGGATACAGTGGCAAATTCATCAGCAGAATCATAGTATATTTCAGCATGGGATGCTTCCAGAGAAATTGTTTACCTTCATCGTATTCTTGAATATATTTAGGTTTCTCAATTTTTTCCTACATAGGTATACATTAATAATCAAAGTACAATCAAGATGTCCAAGAATCCAGTGTTTCATGCCAAAACAAAACATATGGATGTCAAATACCATTATCTGTGAATGTTGGTGGCAAAGAAAGCTCTTGATCCAATATATTGCCCAACTGCCAATCAGACAGTTGATATCTTCACAAAACCCCTTGACAGGATCAAATTTGAAAAATTTATAAAAATGCTTGGTATGTGTCCAAAGACCTAACTTTGGATCATAGGGGGGTTTGTTAGGACTTGTTCCAAAGTCTTAACATTAAGTTAGATTTTTGGTAGGTTAGTTAATATTATTATTAATGGGGCATGCATCTTTTAGTAAAGACACCCCCATAAAATAAAGTTACTTAGTTTTAGTTTTAGGTAGTTTTATATTTTTGAGTTAATTAATTAGAACTACCTTACGGGTTGTTTTCTCATAAATAGTTGGTTATAGGTTAGTTGTTTTTACCTGTCATTGGTAAAAACTATATAAATCAATGTTTGCTATGAAAAAGGGTTAACAGAGTAAAGGCACCCTTATGTACTTAATTTTTTAAATATTAATAAAATACTTGTGCACTCGCACTAAGCGGGGACGGACAAGGTTCAACCTATTTGGTTCAAGGAGTTATCAGGAAGGGAAGCACCACTAGAACAGGGTCTTCAAAGAGAAGATAATAAGAATTACTCCACTAGAGCAAATGTGATCATGATAAAATAATTTTACCCTAGTAGGGTGAATCTTGATCATTGATAAAGAATAAATAATGATTTGCCCCTGTAGATCTGATTTGATTCAGATGTTGTACCCTAGCATGGGCAATTAGCAAGCAAAACAGCTCAAGGATATAACTAAAAAGATAGGTTAAAGCGAGTGGACACAAATGTACATGTGATGGTGTAATGTCTTAGAAATCCATATAAAACCAAGCATATGAGAATTCATAAAGTGATGAGAGAGATGAAAAGAAGAATGGAGATAGCCAAGCTGACCTCAATAGAAATTGAGCACTGCCTACATATTTCCATGGACTCATGTTCTAATATGAAGTTTAGGCCAATGTAGTTCACCCAAGTTTGGGAGAGAATGGAATGACGAATGATGAAAAATGACCAAGAATTGATTAGACTTATAATTTATGCAAAGAGATGCACATCTAAGCATAGATGATGAAGCCTAAAATGTATGTTACCTAGAATCCTAATTCCATATCATGAGCCTAAGTTTTTCAAAGTGTTCTTGAGAATCATTCATCGGAGCTGATGTTGATGTTAAGATGTTGAGACCTGAGCACAAAGTGCTTGGTATAGAAAAATAAATTAGGCATCATGAGTATGAATAACTTAGAATGACATAAGATTCCAATTTCATTGAGCTAGTTCAAATGTGAATATCTATAACTAAGGATAGTGGTAAAACAATGACCAAAACTAGAGTTATGGTGATTTAAATTTAAACAAAAAAGAAAAGACAAAGAAAAAGATAAACATAAATGAACCTAAGTTGAAATTAAGATATGATCAATCAAGACTTAAGTAGGAACAAAAATGTTTAAAAACAAAATTCAAGAACCTCTTAACAGCATGAGACCAAGATATGAATAATCAAGATCTATGTGGACCATCAAGGCATTCTCAAACACCAAAGAGAAAAGCAAAATTAAATAGAAAAAATAGACACCAATAATAATCAAATAAACAAAATGGTCCAAGAACAACATAATAACATAGGATCAAGATATAAACAATCACGATCCATGTGAATCATCAAGATGTTCTAAAATACAAAAGAGAAAAGAAAAATTAAATAGAAAAACTAGACATCAACAATAATCAAATAAACAAAATAGTCCAAGAACAATGTAATAACATAAGATCAAGATATAAACAATCAAGATCCATGTGAATCATCAAGATGTTCTAAAACACAAGACCAAGATGAGACAAGAAATAATAAAAAGATAAAAGGAGAAGAAACAAAAGGAGAGGTATGAAAGCACAACAAAACACTAAGAAAACACAACAAAACACCAAGAGAACTCAAATAAACACACACAAACAAAAACCAAGTTAGTGTGATTTAAAGATAAATGTTCATGCATGTACAGTAGATGAATTACTTTCCACCATATCATAACAAAGAACAATGGCATGACAATTTTTCCCTAATTAAATAGGAACAATAACAAAAGAAATGGGGGAAGAGAAGAAAAAGAAGGGGTTGGCCAGGTTGAATCTAGATGTATAAGACAAGTAGACTTTGCCTACATAGTTACATAGATGCATGTTCCAACATGAACTTCAAGTCAAATGTATTTCTCCTAGAAAATAGGATAAAAGAAAAATGATTATTAGACTAGCATGATTAATGTTATATAATAAATGGAAGATACGACAAACAAACAAGAAAGGTATAGAAAACAAGAAGCTGATGAGATGAGAAAGAATGATCTTGCAAAAGGGTAAGTACGTGGGACAAGATGAAGTGAATTGGTATTTTTGTGTTTCCAAAATGGCAAGAGCATAGCATTATGAAATGGGAATGTATAAATGTATAGAAGTATGAGACAATGTTTTTGTTCTTTTGTGGATCATGTTCTAATGTTTTTGGTATTTTTAAAGTATTTCTAATGTTTTTGGTATTTTTAGGATAAAATATGCACAAGGTGGGACCATCTAGTCGAGGAGATGCATGTCCTAAGATTAGAGGTTCTAATAAGATAGCTAAGTTGACTGCAATGGCCCATGATCACAAATCGGTGAGAGCGAGTCAAAGGGGTGACCGAGCTAACATCAATAAAAATTAAGTGCTACCTACATAGTCTTGAAGAACCTCAAGTCAATGTAGTTCAAATGGCATGGTTCATAGATCTCAATGGTATGATAATACCTAAAAAGGGTTTTTAGGATTATCCCTAAGAGACGAGGCATGGTAATGGCAAATGGGTGAATGGTAGATGAAAATGGATTTTGTTGCTCTTGTTGACAAGGAGATGCATGTCTTAGTCAATATGTGAGACAACAAAAATGATCAACTATATAAGTTTATATCAATCACCCTTTCAAAAAAACCACTCTATTAAGAAGTTGTTGCTTATTTGGATCTCAATAATGTGTTCATGATCTTCATAGATCATTGATTATGCTTCCTTCAAACATTGAGACAAGATATCCTTATAACCTTGATAAAGGAAAGTGTTACCAGTAATGGTAAATAATGGTAGGATAAATGAGATAAGTGGGTGATAATTGAATGTATAATGAATGGGAAACAAATGGAGATCATGACTTTTAGTCACACATAATGTTTTTGATGCCAAATTTGACATAATTTTGGTTGTAGTGAGTCCAAAGACCTCTGAATATGCTCTCAATATGACCATTAGATTGTTTAGTTGCTTGTTCTTGAGAGTAGCTACCATCTGATTATGTTTTAGATTGAAATTAATTTTGATTTGATCTTTGATATTATCTTTGGTAAACAATGAATAACTTTTGTGCTCAGCTATTGGTGCCTTGATGAGGTTTGCATCAATGAATTTTTTTTGATCATCCCATAGTGCCTCTGAGAAGGTTTTAAAAAGAGATGTTAACATTTGACTTTGATTTTATTCTAGCACCTTCAAAAAGGTGTCACTAAAAAATATTGATTTTGATCTTTGCTTATCCCCTAGTGCCTCCAAAAATGTTTCACTAGGAGATTATTCTTCTTTAGAATGAATGTGGTCTTGGTCCCCCTGATATTCTGCAAATGATATGTTGTCATGGATGCAATCTAACAAAGTGTGATTCTATCAGTCTCAATCGACACTTATGGGAGGTGGAATGCCAATATAATTGGTATGTTGGGTGGTAATAATGGGATGGTGAAAGGCAACAAATCTTCATAGAAGATACTAAGAGAAATTGTGCCAATGCTGAAGTAATCATCCTCAAAAACCATAGAAGGATCATAAATATATTCAAATTGATCTACAAGGTAATTGTAACCAATATTGTAACAACCAATACTATAACTTATTTTTAAATCCGATTCTGAAGTAAGGGACTCTAAACCCAATGTCACAACTGATGTTGATTCTGTTTCAGATGCTAAATCCAATGTTGGTTCAAAAATGAAACTTGACTCTAATATTGATTCTTCATTTGATATGGTTATTTTGATAATGTTCTATTGAATACTAAATTTTTGACAAGTAATGGCCTGTGATGGCATGATGGGCTCAATGAAAACTGATTCATCTTGGAAGGGTTCAACATAGACTGAATCGTCTAAGTGAATCCCCTCAAAAAGAGATAATCGCTCAAGGGACGTCTCAACAAAATAATGTCTATCAAAGTGAGACTCATCAATGAGTGAGAAAAGATCAAGAGACAACTCTACCAAGATTGGCTTGTTAAGGAGATGAGGCTCTTTAAAAATAGGTAACATATGAATATGTAACTTATCACAGTTTATCTTGTCACAAATGGGTGTTTCAACAATAACATGTTGGTTTTGATTCACCATTGGTTGTGAAAGATCAATTTTGAAAACATTTTGATCCTCATAAGATGGCTTTTGAAGAGGTAATGGTTCTTGTTTAGACTCAAATATTGGCACAAAATTTATAATGTGGGGAACATTTGGTTTAGTGGGAACAATGGTTTTTGGTTCAATAATGGAATATCTAAAGATTAGACTATTGAAGGGATAAAAAATAATTGGTTCATCAAATGGAGGTTTTTCAGCAATAGGTTCATAAAAAATTGGTGATGAGCCAAGAATGGTAACAACTAGATGCTTCTTAGTTTGGTTGCTTGTGCAAAGCAAAGGAGGAGGTCCTAAAATGGTAATAACTAGACACTTCTTAGTTTGGTTACTCATGAAAAACAAAGGAGGAGATCCTAAAATGGTGATGACTGGATGCTTCTTAGTTTGGTTGCTCATGCAAACCAAAGGAGGAGGTCTCAAAATGGTGATCTTGGTATGTTGTCGAGTTTGGTTACTTACACGAGCCAAAGCATGCAAGTCTTCATGATAAACCCAATCATTCCAATCATGAGTTGGATCATAAGTTGGATCTTGACTGTGTTCCCATGATTGATTTTTGTCAGGGGGATAGAAATCTATCTCAAAAACCATATTGTCACCATAGGGGTCTTGACTAAAGTCATAAAAGTAATTTTGTGTGGCTATTCTATCATAAGTTAGATTATCCATGACTACACCATAAGTATAGCTAGACATATCTACATTTAATGAAGAAAGCTCCGAAAATAGAAAGACTTAAAGTTCTACAAACTCTGAAAAGTGATGTTTAAAAGACAAAAAGGTTCAAACTTGGTTGAAAGGGTGAATTTGCATCTCAAAAGTAGTTTGTGCTAAGATTTGGCATAAAATAACCTAACGTCAAATGTCTAACATCAAAGGTTTTTGAAGAAAGGTTGTGTTTTCCCAAACAAAGTCACAAAAAATGATGAGGATAGGCACTCAAACAAACAAACAATTAATAGTGTTCAAAATTGGGTAATCATTTAACCGAAGCTATGCAACCCAAAATAAAAATATCTATGTACCAACCCCGTGAATTGAGGCCTAAATAGAAAACAATCAATGTTTGGATCCAAACTTGACAAGGTTAATTGAAAATGCAATGTTGAAGACTAAGATTTGACCACACAAGCTATACAAGAGCGGACAACATAATGATGCATAAACAAGGTCCAGATGGTATACATGACATGGTTTGAAAGAAATGGTTTTTGATACAATATTAAATAAGCTATTGAAACAAATTGAGTAGCCTAATGGCATAAGCATGCTTGAATGATGTGGTCAATTGTTATGTTTCAAAAGACTCAAAGGTAAAAAAGATTTAACATGATTTGGGCAGCATAACGCTACCCTCCTCAATTCAAATACATGATTTTGACATGGCTTATGAATAAACAAACAAGTTTTAGCCTCAAATCATACCAAGCAAATAATGACCAAAATACACTAAGTATAATCATCCAAATCCTAGCAAGGGTATGGAAAAATAGGTTTGACTAAAACTAATTAGTTTTTTATCATTCTATGGGAATCAATTACACAATGAATTTCATGTCAATTGATGCAAAATATAAGCATAAAAATTAGGTGACCATGGCATTGGCTAGTTGTAAAAAGGTCTAGTCCTTTTTACAACCACTACATCCTATTATTCACTCAGTATAGTGCGATGTCCAAATGCAAATACATCTCATGTGAAACTCTAAAGGAGTAATTGAATTCAATGTCGGGAGGTGAAACCCTAGGTCAAAGCTTCCCTAAAGAAATCATGAGAGGTAATGAAGTCCCCCTCGCAAGCCAAGTTTGCATAAAAATAAAGAAAGCATGAAAGTAGAAAGACTTTAGGGTCATTTTCAAGGTCACCCAAACTTTGATGAGTTTATGGGGAGTGCTTTAGATGACTTTCTTTCTAAGCCCTAGACTAGGCTACTTGCAATAGTAATGACACTTTTGATTCTAAGGGTTCCCTAAAGGGGACAAATGGAAGAGCATACATGTAACATCCCTCTTTTTTCCA
Organism: Torreya grandis; assembly: GCA_037957365.1. Classification (NCBI taxonomy): domain Eukaryota; kingdom Viridiplantae; phylum Streptophyta; class Pinopsida; order Cupressales; family Taxaceae; genus Torreya; species Torreya grandis. The sequence continues at coordinate 2,264,188 of JARHVA010002389.1, read as the reverse complement.
AACAAAAATTTAATCTAAGCAACTAAGTAAACACAAAAAGCTTTGAAAATGTGAGTTCATTTTTAAGCCCAAATGGAAAATGAGATGGTATTCATTTGACCCCTTGCTCTTAGTTGTAAACTTTGAAAACATTCACCATAAACATCTAAATTTTTTGTTAAACACCAAAACAAGGTTCCTAATTGATTTTTAAGCATGAAAAAGGTGATCTAAACATGTTGTTAGCAAATGTCAAGCTTGGTCCTTCAACAAAAATGTTAGCATGTCCTTTATCCTTGAAGATCTTTTAGGTTTAAAACAATGAACTTTAAAAAAAGATCTCTCGAGTCTATGTTTTAAGAAAAATATAGTGACTGACATTGGTTATATAACCAATGATGGTTACATTTTCTAATTGATGATGGTTATCTGACATCAATTATACCAATGTGACTAATGACAGGTATCTAATCGATGTTGGTTTTACTAATTGATGTTGGTTAAGTTATCCAACTGATGTCAGTCTTACTAGCTAACGTTAGTTATTGTGTAAACCCATGGTAAACAAAAATGGAAAAATAAAGTTAGAAAATCAATTTGCAAGAGTTTAAATGGTCTAAATAAATATTTTAAAGCTACAAAATGATATTCTTCATATGTGGGATGTGTTTGGTCCCATTGGGCGTGCCAAGATGTAGAGAGGATTACAAAGCAAGTTAGTTGAACATTAGTCCATAAATAATGAACAATGCATAAATAATTAGCTAACTACACCTATCTATTCCTATGAGAATTACAAAAGATAGCAAGAAACAAAATGAAAGAAAGAAACATCATATTACCTTCCCAAATAGATTCACCATACCTATGTGGCTCAAAAGCATGTTCTCCCTTGATCAAGCATCCTTGTCTTTGTCAACAAAGGTGGAAAACTCCTCTAATGTCTCAAGAAAACTCCATAAAACCTAGGGTCATTATTCCGAATCACTAAACTAGCCTATCAATGAAGCTTGAAAACAAAATAAATGGTCTATTGCAAAAGATTGTGGAGACAATTCTACGTAATAACTTTGCATAAATCAAGCTTTAAATTCATGTCCATGGCCTCTCTATGTATAGTTTTTTGAGATTGGTCAGACTACCCTAACCATCCATCTCAAGATCAATATGTGTGGCCATGGATAATCCTAATATTTGGAATTAAATCCATAAATATCCTTAAGATAAATAAACATTAAAGAGGCATGGGAGGCATTAACTAGGCAAGGGTGACCCATAATCTTGATATTTGTGGCATTTATAGCCTAGAGATGTCTTCCCAAGAAATGATGTCACCTGATGATGTAGTTAATAGGAATCAATTTTCAAAAAAAAATATTCAACAACTCTCATGGAAAATCCACTTAAGCTCTTGATTTGGATTAATTAGCCTTAAACAAGGTTAATCAACATTTTGCAATTATTTGAAAACTGGTGCACAATTAATCAAAATGGTCAAAAATTCATATTACTGGGTTGTAATTTGACTGGAAAAGAACTAGAAGGTGATGTTAGATGTGTTGGATCTGTATTCCTATTTATGATATTGTTAGCACCAAATAACAAAGGTACGTGACATGTACCAATGAATTAGAAGAAAAGAGTGATCTAGAGCACTAAATGGTGAATTTGTCATTTTAACTCAAAATGATTTGATCAAAGTTAATTGGCCCATACAATGCATTGCCCTACTTAGAGATACTTTGACCTAAACTAGCACTTGTAAGTAACAAGTTCAAACCATGTAGGGCATTTTATGGATTTTGACCTAAAATGTGCATGAGTGCAATTCGAGTAAGATTGACAATTTCAACATAAATAGTGTTAAGATTTGGATGTCTACAGTATGTACATAATGTTGATATAGATTTATAAACTACTTCAGATGATGATACGACACCCACACTCATAGATGACTATTTGTGTGGATTGAGCTTTACACCAGTTGGCCAAGGAGAGTGCCAAGATGACTTTAGATCTCTCATTACACATCCTACATCACTCTTAGCATCTCACACTACACTCTTAGGATATACTCCACATTCAAGACCACAGATAGGTCACTTGGCACTTAAATTTCACATGGTTACCTCTATGGATATAGATCTAGTCATTTAGATTCAGGCAAGCAACATACAACATCAACCACAAATTATAATATAGAAGTTACTTGATCGTGGATTAATCACACTCCCTATACTATGACACACATCTATTAGCAGGTTAACATGACAAAATGGTCACCCATTTTGTCTTTTTCACAAGATCACATGCCATGATATAAACTCATATATAAATTTACAATAGAAATTGGATAAACTACAGGTTTAGGGTACTATTCAAATTACATCACCATTGGCATCAGTCGTGCCAATTCTACTAAAACTGTCTACTACCAGAGTTAAACATCCCAAAGGAGACTCAACATCTTCACCACTAGAGCAACCTTCAGTTTGCCATCGATAGGATGACAACATTATGAGTGATAAATCTCCAACTACACAAAGAGCATAGATCTTATTGAGACTTGAGGAGATAGCCACTAAGCATACATAATATATGGCATATGATGATACTTATGATGATGACCTTGAGGCATTTGATTATGGTTGTGATCCCTTCCTCCACTCTGTCCCTAGTGGGTTCCATCCTTAAACCCTTTACCTCCTCCAACCTAGTATTTTATGTCATTATGTACATATTTCTTTATTCATATGCTTGTACATAGTTTCCTTTCAGCTTACTTGTACATAATTTTTCAAAATTACTTGTATATAACTTTTTTCAATTACTTGTACATAGTTTCTTTTTGTTTACTTGTACATATCCAAAAAACATTTCAATTGTACACATTATCCATTCTTTACATTTATACTAACATGCTAGACTTATATTTTCTATTTTATGCTATTGTTTATCAATTTATCTACATTACCATGCTTCACTTGATCTTCTTTGAGTGTGTGCAGTGACATCCAGATCCATGATTGCTTCAATCTATCCATTAAGGGGGTATCTTACTTCTACATTTGAGACATACATCGATATATCTACCCCTTGGGAGCATCTTCTACATGACTACACCATCCAGGTTATGTCATTCCTACACCACACACTCTAGTTATCATGTTGATATACATTACTTACTAGCTTACACAGATTACTCTATTAACACTCACTAGTATATAACACTTGAGTATTTCTTAGCATCTACCTAGTTTTGTATTACACATTTTCCATACTTTCACTTCTTGTTTTGATTAGTTAAATGTGATTGTATTTCTACCATTTACATGCTTTCCTTTCTTACTTTGCATAGCTATATGTGATTGCAATTCTCAGTTCCTATTTTGTCTCTTGTGTGTGCCTTAGGACATTTGCCAATGTCATTTGCTTATACTCTTCTATGTGTTTATGGCCCTCATGCCAACCTTGCTTGTTTTCAACTTGTACGTGTATGTGGCATTTAAACGTCTTGTATGTTTTCTTTCCAGTTAGAGTGACATGTGCCCATGTCCCTTATTTACTTATCCCCTTGGCCACTATTGTATGCTTCTTACTTCTTGCCTTGTGTGTCAGTTGCTTGATTGTTTCTCAATTGTTTGCAATGTCATGATCCACATCATGCATTTTCTTGTTATCTTGGATGTCATGATGGACATCATGTTTCATCCCTCCTTGACAATTAATAATTAAAAATTAATATTTCTAGTTTCAATTCAATATATTGCACATGTTATTACATTTTTATATCTATCTAGGCATACCCTTATTGATCTAACAATATCCAATACAAACTATGCTATATATTGAGACATATTTTTTATTATCATTGTTATATCATATATTTCACAACATAACACACTTGCAGGGATCTTTCTTTTGAGGAAAATCATTGTAGGGTCTTTATTCCTACCTTCAAAAGAGGGGACAACAAATAGGGGTTTTGTCACAGAGATCAGACCTCCTACCATTCAAAAAAATAGTTTTCAAAATACTCAGAATAGCAATCAGAGGTCAAACTAGGTAGAATAGATTAGAAAAATAATGATGATTACAAAATAGTCATCAAATTCAATAAAGGACAATAATGCTAGACATAGATAACAACATCAGATAGTAGGGTGTCTTATTTTTGATGTTCTTGTCCAAACAACAAAAAACTTAGATTTTTTTAAAATAGACAGAAAGGTAAACTCAGCTATAGTTTTTTTAGATATAGATCAATTTATATTTAGCAATTTCAGTATAGTTTTTCTCAGAGAATCTAGATAAAGGGGCATCATGCATGACATGATGGCTCTCATTTCTAATTTTAGATTGGGTAGTTGGTATAACTTCTAGATCAAAATCCATGTTATAGACACCAGTGATTGAGGGCAATGTGCATGACACATTTGACTTCTTTTCTTTCTGAGTTTAGTATATTACCCAAGCATTCTCAGCAGTTGCATACTTTATTCCATCTATAGGTAGTTTTCATAATTTTAGAGTGGCTTTCATATAAGCCTAACCTCCACATTCTTGAGTGGATTTCACATAAACCTAGTTTTTAGTTTTGGAGTGACTTTCATACAAGCCTAATCTCCTCCTTTCAGAGTGGCCAAGTTTGCCCTAGTTTCCAGTACACATTCAGTTATTGATGCCACATTGTCATATTACATAGCATTCATAAGCTTCAAGAACCATCTCATATGACACACATTCATATCAATATCAGTTCATAGCTTCACTTAGTGGGCAATAACAGAACCAAATGACTAGATAGCCTTTATATTCTTGAGCCACCTGCTCAAAGGGATTGGACACACAGTCCAAACATTGATTAACACATGCATGATTACATAGTTTTACTTAATGGGCGATGATGGAGTCAAAGGGATATCCTTTGCATTCTTGAGCCACTCTCAAAGAATTGAGCACTCAGCTCTATTCATGATATTACTTTTGGTACAGTACATATCTATCACCACTCAACATCACAACATGTTTTGTATTGGTTCGCATACCCAGTGAGGTGTATTCATTCCTTTCTCTTCCTCTCTCTCTTACCCAGATTTTATATGTTCTTATTTTAGATATAGTATATCTAGTAAGAACTGATCTACTCTTTGTTTTTCTCTTGTAGTTTACACTTCACAATATGCTCTCTCTATGCACACTCAACATCACACAGCTTCATGGGCTGCATCCTTGCAGGTAAGTTCAGGTACATTTTTTCTTTTCTTTTATCCTAGTATTTCACTTTGTTGCATCACTAAAATAATGAGCGGGGGGGAGGGGGCGAGGGGGCGGCGGGGGTGTAGGGGGCGGCCGGGGGCGGGGGAAATGAGGTCATATAAAATGTCCAAATTGGTAGCATGAGTGTGGCTTGTAACATTTAATCCATAGGACCTTCTTGCATGCTCTCATGACCCTTCCAGACACCTTTTTGCTTATAATCAGTCATCTGTAGACTTCTGAGACTTGATTCCAACTCAGCTAGGCTTTGTTTCTCATACTAATTCCACCCCGTAGGTCTCAAGCCTATAGGACAAGAGCATTGGGGTTGGACTATAGCACTAGACCTTAAGGTGTCCCTTTTTTGATGCTCCTATCCAATCACATTTTGATCCCAAATGACTATTTCTTTTTTATTTTTATTCTTCACTATGTCGACCTAACACGAATACATTTAACCCATGACTAATATATCTCTATAAAATCCCATTCAAAGTTCAATTAGAAGGGGTTGGTAAATATTACAAAAGAAAGCAAAAATACAAGCAAAACCACTAAGGCAAATTTCTCTATTTTTTACATACAACCATCTAATATATCTACCAGCATATTCAAACCCTCACACCAGTCCCTAGCCACCTCAAGCACTCTTAGTTTGGCATTTTTACATTCGCATAACATTATTGTACAAAGCACATCAAGTGGGAGAACTACATATGGCTTGATCCCTCTTCAGAGTATTGGTATGTAGGTAGCGTGCCCACACAAGGGGTATGGATACACGTTCAATGCATCTTACACACACTAACCCCCCCTCTTTCTCAAAGTTTTATTTAAGCGCAATGAAGGCCTAGGGTTTGAGATTAAATTAGCTCTACAAGGAGCTTTGTCGACATTCAGGATTCAAAATTTCACAAGCAAGATCACACAGAGACAACGGACAAAACTCAAAAAATCATATCTCTATGACCAGTTTGGACAATAGCAACAGGACCTAGACTATAGCATCGGACCCTAAAGTATCTTATTTTTGGTGCTCCTATCCTTTTATCGAACGAAAGATAGATCCTTGTTCACAACACTGTCCTAGTCTTGCATAGCTAGTTTCAGCTGTCTCAGTCCAATTTTAAGTTAAGTTGCATTTCTCTTTATTTATTGCTATTTTTAAAAAGGTTTAAAAGGCACATTAAATTATATAAATCAGTATTATAATTATTTCAATATTCTTTACTGATTTATTTATTCCAAACCCTTAACTAAATTAGGAATAAGACTCCAATATTCCCAAAACAGTTAAATCAGCAAGCATGGATGCTTGGAGGAGAATCTTGGAAAGGAATTTGTCAAAAAAAGCACACATACCCTTTGATTTGTCTTCTAATCCTGAGAAATTCAAAGAGTAATATAAAAACATAAGGTCTATGTTGATTTAAATTTTTATAAGCTTTCAAAGGAAATACTACAAAGGGTCCACACCCTTTGTAATGTAAAGGGTGTATGTATTTATTATTTCAAAGGGTGTGCGCCTTTTGCATTTTAATTGGTGTATGTCCGTTAGGATTCGTAATGTGTAGTTTGAATTTTCAACTCATTTTTGTTTTGGCACTCATCCTTCATAAGCAATGAAAGAATTTTCCAATAATAGTCTATTTTTGTCCCCCAACTTTGTGCATCCATCCTTTAAATTTCTATATGTCTTCACTATATAATTTATTATCATAAATGTACTAATGTACATGTGTATTCATAGACTTATTGAAAGGGTTGTAGTTTAATTGGTAAGGATGATGGTTATTTATATCCATCAACTAAGGTGCAAATCCCTCTAGATACTCGATACAAAGAGTCAAGCAATTAAGTCTAGGATCATGCCCTGACTGATTTTGATAGTGTGGATGCCCTTTAATCGTGGTTACTTAACAAAGGAGCTCACTGATTTAGATATATGCTTACTCAAGATTGTAATCCGCTATATGTTTACTCTCTAAATATAGGCAGAGATGTTGACATTCTATGTAATTCAGTAATTCTATGTAATACTTAGGCATTCAATCAAATAAGAAAGACTCTTACCATTGACATTGACATTGACATTTAATGAGAAAAACGAAGAAGATGGAACTACAAGTCTCAAGTGCACCTAAATAAAATTATATAATACAATTCTCGAAAATATATATAATGTACAATTTTAAGACACCAAAAATCCAATCCAAAAAAAAAAAAAAAAACATGGACGGTGGACTAAACCTCGATTCCCCTAATTAACCCAAAAAAAAAAAAAAAAAAAAAATTAAAAAACAAAGCCTTGGATCAATATTAAAGAAGTACACACGTCATCATAATAATGAAAATTTATGAATAATATCCTCCACGGGGTATTTTGAGGTGTCTGTACTTTCAAATGAATTAAAACATAATCATATACTCCAAGTGAAAAATTACATAAAAATAAATCTACCTTAACTTCTCCATTTCAGGTAAAAAGCTGGAATAATTTCAACACATTTTTGTATAGAGTGGTAGAACATGGGCATCCAACGATTAATTTTCATCCTTAGATTTTTTTCAAAACAGTTTGGCCAATCTATAAAATCCAAGCTTTCATTTTCATTGTTTTTTCATCAGGTGCACTGTGCAACGATGAAGACGCCTAACGTGACAGCAGCTCAAACATGAGGGTACGGTTCGACGTTCGAACCAGCTGTCCTGCCCAAATTAAAACGTGGTGACATAAATAATTGAACCGACCACTGATTATGTCAATGCTATAACTTATCAGTGTACTATTGTTTTCGCTGCCCCAGTTATTTAAATGTCCAACGACGAAACTTGTGGACTAGACAAAACTACGAACGAAAAAAAAATTAAAAAAAACTTACTTTACTGTAGCGGACGCATTTCAAAAAAGAATATTTCCTAGGAAATGAATCAAACAAAGAATGAAATTGACAGATAGAGGGATCAGCGAATCCTGAGAAACCCAGCTTTTTTTGTGGCTGCTCACTACGCTCCATAAATGGCACTTCTGTATTGACAGCTTTCTATACCTTTTTTGGGATACATGCATGATGCAGCAGATTATTTATGGACTTGTGACGAAAAAGCGATGTTAAAGATTTCTGAGAGCCGCATAACATCATCCATAAAGTTGCTTGTTTCGTATTTTTTGTGTGAACAGGAAACTGTTGTGGACAATAGTACACCTGCTTTTGACAAATCCAAACCATCTAGTCCAGGTAAATGGTGCAAGAAGCACAAAAGAAATGTAGAGTGCCATGTTCAAAATATTTTTCCTACATGGGTAGAAACATAGGATTCTACCCATAGGATTTTCTTGTATGGGTAGCAACATAAGATTATGGAGTCGAGCCTTTATATGGAGTCATTGACATAGACCAAAATGTTTTAGTATCCATCATTTAGGTAACACTGATAATGAAATATAACTACTATTCCATTTGCAGATGTAGGAGTAAACACTATTCCATTCGCAGATGTAGGTGTAAGGGAAGCTACAATAATATATGATTGATTGTGATAGTACATGAATAATGTTATCCTTCAAGTAATCATTAAGAAATTGAATCTTTTAATTATATCTTATTCATAACCTTATAAACTGGGATGGTTTATTTCCTCTAACATTAAAGTTAAATGTGTCATTATCCAATAACCATGTTTTATATTATATCAAAGAGATCTATTTTATGATGTATCGCAAATTGATATATATGATGTACTTTTTAGGCATCTTTACATGTATAATCATAAGTGTACATATAATACCAATACTTTCAACGTAGTTGTATAAGTGAACAATATTATATTATAAAAGTGATCCCATACTTTAATCATGTTATTTCAATTCTGAAAAATATTGTGTCATATAATTATGCATAATCAACATTTAGAAGTTCATCACCTACTCATGCCTAACCTCACTCAAAAAAGATAAATTTCTAAAAAACACATACACACATGCATGCATGCTAGTGTAGACAATTATCAAGAGTGGGTCATCTATCAGAACAAGAAAAATGGCTCAAGAAGTGTCAACTAGAAGTTAAGGTTCCACACTTACTTCTTAGACTTACCACAATCAATATTATATCCTTATAAGGAGAGACAACTTGTATAAGAGGATCTCCAAATAGCGGTTCCACCAACACCACCAAATCTATTCTCATAGCATTTCATAACTATGGTTCATGTTTAATGTCTATGATACATCTAAATAACATCTAGAGGTTGATGGTAGTTCCAAACTCATCATCTTCTTTCTAACAAAGCCACACACACACTAGTAGTGGTGCAATGCACTCTTTGTAGATCAAATATGGCGCTACACATCTATGTACCCAAATTTTGGTGATACCTACCATCGACTTCCGCAAGATCTAACACACTTCCTTGAAAAATGACAAAAAATAATTCACACTATGCATTTTCAAAAGGTGTCAAAAACATGTTGGAACTCCAATATGGACATAACATGTATTCTGCAATGACTTAATTTGTGTGGGGTTGAAGAGCAACACCCATTTTTATGGAAAAACGTCTTATGCCAAATTGTCTATATTTTTTTTATGCCGATCAATGTGATGGTCGGAAGGTGAGATTCACATAGGAGTTTAATAATTTCAACTTTTGTAAGAGTTTTTTTTGCCTTTACGGCTTTGTAATATATGTATACACATCAGACTATTAGTTAGTAATAATATTAGAATATAGACAACCATATACCCTTTTCAAAGGTATGTCATGTATAAGACACACCAATAAATAAAATATTCATTATTAGAATCTCTCTCTCTCTCTCTCTCTCTCTCTCTCTCTCTCTCTCTCTCTCTCTCTCTCTCTCTCTCTCTCTCTCTCTCTCCTTTGCTTATAATTTCATATTGCTTCTACATATATATGACACATTTAGATTCTCATTTAGAATGTTACCCATAGATTTCTTCTTGGGCCAAAATCAAATGCGCAATAGAATATTGTAAGAGTAAATGTTATATAATCTTTCAAAATTCTTTTAGATTATTGAATGCTTTCACTATATACTTTCATTTCATAATTGTCTAATGTATATGTGTATTCATAAACATCTAAATTTATAAATATGATTATATTAGCGTCAAAATTAACATCTAATAGATAAAAAAGTGAAGAAGATGAGATCACAAGTCTCAAGTGTACCCTTATAAATGTACAATGTATAATTTTAGTGCCCGTAGATAACAAGGGAAAGAGAGGGAAGAGAGAGAAGAAGAAAAAAGGGAGCGGGGGGCAGGGGAGGGGAAAGACAAGACATTAATAAAAAAGAAGAAGCCTAACTTGAATCAATAATAAAGTACTACATAAGTCCTTATAATAATGAAAATTTATGAATAATTGTTATTTTCACCTGTGTACACTTACACAAACACACACACACACACACACACACACACACACACACAAATTTATATATTTGATGAGTCGTTGCTTTATGCGGTGATCTTTAGCTAAGAAACAAGAATTGAGAAGTATCCATTCCACCAAAGTCGTTTGGGATACGATTCTTATCTCATCCCTTTTCACATGTCAAGCTTTGCAAGTAGCAAGAAACTTGGTGGGCTCTCTGTGAGCCAAGCAACTTCACCAATTGAACTATTTCAAATGAAAAAATAAATAAAAAATAGAAGTATCTTAGATCCTAATGGAAAGGTCTCATTAGTGGTACATCTTAATTTGAACAGTGAATTAAGGTACCATAACATCACATTAGACTTTGAAATGTTTACCTATTTTAATATATTGTGTTAGCTACTTATAATTAAAATTTCAAGGTCTAACTAATTATATATTTTATAATATAACCAATTTTATCACTACAAATCATAAAATACATTTTTAAATCTATAATCAAAATTTTATCTTTAAAATACCAATAACTATATGTAAAAATATCTTAAAAATTACTTGATAAGACATAAATAATTACTTTTAATTTTATAAAATAAACTTGAATAAATATTAAATATTATATACTCAATTTCTTTTATACTTTAATATTTATATACACTAATATATTTTATTAATAAATCACACTTTAATAAAAGTTAAATCATGTTCTGTAATTGAAAGGTGCACCACTGCTGAGACATTTCACGTACAAAGTTGGACAAATTTAAACACATTTTTCGATACAGTCGTACTCGTGTTAGATCCGATAAGCTTGCGCTCAGATTTTTTCCAAAACAATCTGGCCAATCTGAAAAGTCCGGCTTTCATTTTCATTATTTTTGTCAGGTGCACCGTGGAACGATGCAGGCGATTAACGTGACAGCAGTTCAACGTTCGAACCAACCGTCCTGCCCAAAATAAAACGTGGTGATATAAATAATTGAACCGACCTCTTATTATGTCAATGAGCACTTTAAATTATTATTAGTCTACTATTCTTTTCGCTGCGCCAATTATTTCAATGTCGAACGACAAAACTTGTGGACTCGCCGAATTCGGGAAGGAAAAAAAATATTAAAAAACTTCCATTACAGTAGCGGACGTATTTGGGAATAAAATGTTTCTTAGGAATATACACAATCTGGTAATGTTAGAAGAATCAAAGATGGATCAGAGAATCCTGAGAAACCCAGTTTCTTTTTTGGTTGCTCGCTACACTCCATAAATGGCACTTCTGTATTGACAGCTTTCTACGCCCTTTTTTGGTTAAAAGAGATGTTAAAGACTTCTGAAAGCCATATAACAAAATACATAAAGTTGCCTGTTTCGGAGTTTTTGTGGGAGCAGGAAACACATGGGCCGAATTGAATGTTTGAGACAAAAACGCCAGCTTCATAAACTCCCAGCCGCAAAAGCTGCCGAACTAGCAGTGATGGAGGCTTGACAGTGGAAAGGTGTAGATTTTACGCCATTCATTGGCTGACAGCTGCAAAAAGCTATCCAATCACTGGTAGCTGAGGAGTTTATATATAATAATTTGCAATGGTAACCATAACAGGGTAATATGACTGCAAGGAAAGTATATTTACTATTGGGACGATCATTATATTTATTATCATAAGTAAAATACAAAGATGGTTATAACAATAAATCGGTTAGTTGGTATTTACATTACAATCTCCATGTCAATAAAATAAATATATGGTTTAAAATAGAGGATATAATAAAAAGAAAATATAAAAAGGTTTTTGTATTTTTTTAACAGTGTATAGTGAGTTTATTCTTACTATATTTTTTATTTTTTGCATCGAATAATCAACTTGAAACTTGTCATGTCATTGTTTTAACTCATACTTTAGGTTACATGCTACAAAAATATTATTAGAAATCCTAGATGAACCTCATATCCCAAACACTTGAACCGCAGCCACAATTTCCTTTGAAAGCTCCGTTGTTTCCTATGTTTTAATTACTTGAATGCCATATGTCTCTGATCTTACAATCTCAAAAGGGTTGGGGCCTAGGTTAACTTGTGGACTGGTGGTCTTCATTTTCTCTTGAATTTTCTCCTTCCCTTTAGCATCACACTGAGGGATTTTCTTACATTTTTATCCAACCATCTGAAACTCCCCCTTTTTGCTCTCTTTTCCAATAGTGAGGGGGTAGTCCTGAACTAAATGGCCATGGGTGTGGCACAATAAACACCCAAAAAGGAGGTTCTCAGAATCTATGGTCGTTTAGAAAACATTACCTATGGATATTTTAACCATATTCTTCTAGGAAGACATTTGCTTACATCCATTTAAAGACATTTTTTTGTATATGTGTTGTGACATTCAAAATTTTGGGCCTCGATGCCTATTTATCAAGTGTTTCACTCAAAGTTTATTTTTGGCTTTGTTGGTAAATACCAGGGTGCAATGGAAGGGAAATGAAACACATTGTTTAGGGCATGTTTAGGACTTGCATCAAATAGTGGTGATGGTTCCCTACAATAATTCTATGAACCTGGAGTAGTAGATAATGACTAATAATGGTTTCCTCCTTCTGCTCAATCCTATGCTCTGCCTATGACAAATCATAGTTTCAAAAAATAGGAATTTGGTAGAGCTGAGATCCCTTGCCAATAATGCAAGAAATGAATGCCTTTGGATGAAATCAGGTGTATTAAAACAACTGAGGAAGAGCCCATTATCACAATTGAAAATAAAGGGATTAAAGAAGAAATGGCTACCCTAACAAAAAAAGGGTTGATATGGAAGTTTGTGAGTCGAGGTCCTCGTGAAACTGAGTTATGAACATGGGTAATGAAGTATTGATAGGGGATTAGGCATGTAGAGATTCACATTGGCACATGAGGCTTCTTGATTTTTATTTTTTCATCTGAAGAGGATAGAACTAATGTGTTTAAATAGGGACCTTGGTTTTCTGGCAAATATTTGATTACACACTAGAGGACCAAATAGTAACTCCAATCTTGGTAAGATGTTTTTACCTCCTTACATATTTGTGGGCTAAAGGGTTAAAAACTTCCCCATTTATAAAATTATATTTCAAATAAGAACTTGTAAGAGAAAAATAAAATAAAACATAAAACACAAGAGCTAATTTGTCTAGATATTTTACTTGATAATTAATTATACCGAGTAGAATAGTGGATTCATTTTTGCCCATAAAATTGAGGTTGAATAAAGGACCTTGAATTTGGAACATAGAACAAAGAGTTACACCATTACACTATCAAATCTTAATGAGACTAAATCTATATTGATTCATCTCTCTAATGAATAGAGCCATGCATTTTTTATCCTCATAATAAATGAGATATCATAAAGAGCATTGATCTTTTATAAAAAGGTAGTAAAACCTGCCACAGATCTTATAACACATTATACACCTAAATATAAAATACTCCTCTGATTTTAATTCATTATTTAAACTTTTACATATGCATTCATATTTCAAAATAAAACACTCTAGCTCCATACAATGTTGATGACATCATATCCATAATTGACCCAAATGAAAAATCAAACCAAAATATAACCTAGTGTACATGGGAGTATTAATACCTTCATCTTCTACTTGAAGATAATACTCCAACTAGTGATGCATTTTTGTTGACAATGGTTTCGATTGTTCTATCTAAGTTGACTTTATGTAGGATTTATAAATATTATATTTGATTCCTCTATGAATATCTCTTTTCAACATGTATGGACCATTGATGAAAAATAAATTAGGAGGTAGATAATTGATATCATACCAATTACCTGTAAAAAAGACTTATATCAAACATACCAAGTGCTATTGATCCCATGTGCACATAGGTTAATATATAATTGAAGAGCCTTAAATATATATCTATTATTCCCAACCGCATGTATCTTTTGTAATTATTAATATGTGAAACAACATTACTAAATGGATAACAACTAAAATATGAATTGGATGGATGGAAAATTTAGAAAAAGTAATTACATGCGAAATTGGATACTTTTCCTAAAAGTTTTTTGATAACATGTAAATAACAACTCTATCAAACTGATCCCAATAGATATTAAAAATTACATGTCCCCATGTCTCATAGCCATAACATATTTTTTGTGATAGTAAATTTTGGAAAATACATAGTTTTGTTTTGGCATCTTGAGATAAAGATGGAAACATTCCATATATCTTAATTTTTGAAACAACATCACTACATGAAAAATAACTAAAATATGAATGGGTAAATCTCTCAACTTGTGATGGTATCTCATAAAAAAACTAGTGCAACAATATTTCAATTCATAGGGGGTTCTCTTAAGGGGGTGCCCCACCTCTACAATAGTTGGTTGCTTCTAGTATAGATCATTGATAGATAACCATAACAACTAGTTAGACCTATATACTTAAACATAATATCCCCAAGTTGATCATTAATATGATGGATGAATGATATTACTCACATCATGTATATAATAAATGGATGATGTGGTAATCGAGCCCCTCTCTATAATTCTATTTTTTTGGTACTCGAGATGGATGGATGGATAGATGATGGCCTATGTGTGATTATTGACACTATATCTCATATATGGAGAGGTTTAATTCAGATGCTTCAAGTATGAAGGTGGTACTAATTGACCCATATATGTATATGGGACTCGACTACTAGTAGAGGAGAGTAATTGACCTATCTTTTTCCTCATATATCAGATATACCAATCTATATCCTATTTTTCTATGCCATATTCCCATCTATCTTCCCCATATATTGCATACACGTGGCCAGTCCCCTATGCCCTATTCATTCTAATGGATTTAAATCACTCTACCCCACCCATGTGTATGAATCTCATACCATCTCATCCCACTTGGTGGCATCACATGAATAAAGTGCCCAGTTTAGAACCCTATAATTCATTATTCCTATTGGCGGTGAGAAAGTTGAGGACCCCCTATCTTTATATATGGTTCACTCAATCCATTCCTTCCCCTAACTCTCCATCTTATCTTTGTGACTAGGTCGATTGTGTATATCAACTTATCATAACAAGCCCGTTCACAAGAATAATTATTAACTCCTCACAAGGACTAATGCTGATTTGTGAGGAAAATGACTCTAGTTGGCCACAAAGATCCCTATTGGAGATAGTTACCAACCAATTTGTCATGAGTAACACCTCCTGACACTAGTATTCATGAGGAACCTTACGCTTATGTTTTATAAGAGGCCAATGTCTATGATTAATGTATCCATATATTTAATGAATATATATATTTATGCCCACTACATCAATTTTCATGGGTATCCCTTTCATTTGAGCACATAAATGTCCCATCTCTAGCATATAGATCTTAACTAGGAACTATTTTGTAAGGGATGGTGGCCCCTTGATGAATGATGAGTGATAATGGAGAACTTTATGGATGGATCTATGCTACCTATAAAAAAATAACTCACTCGAGTAAGTTGAGGCCCCACTCTTGTGATAAATTTTCATCTCTGTGTGTGTGTGTGTGTGTGTGTGTGTGTGTGTGTGTGTGTGTGTGTGTGTGTGTGTGTGTGTGTGTGTGTGTGTGTGTGTGTGTGTGTGTGTGAGAGAGAGAGAGAGAGAGAGAGAGAGAGAGAGAGAGAGAGAGAGAGAGAGAGAGAGAGAGAGAGAGAGAGAGAGAGAGATATCATAAAAATATTACATGTGAAACTGATTACTTTTTATGTTACTTTTTTGATAATATGGAAACAATAACTCTTTCAACCCGATCCCTACTAGTACTGAGAAGTCTATGTCCCTAAATCTCACAACCATACAATTTTTTTGTTGACAATAAAGTTTTGAAGGTATACAATTTTGCTTTGACATATTGATAATAAAGCTAGAAACATTGTCTTTCAAGTATACTAAGTGCAACATACCTCTTACCTAATCTCTCTTTTGTAATAGGGAGGATAGTGAAGGGACATTATTTGTAAGGCACACCATGGTAAGTATAGGATAAAATCACTTCAACCAAAATTCCTTTGTGAATTAGATTATATTTGTAAGATTTTTGCTTAGTTGTGTTAAAAACCATGACCTTTATTTTACTCAATTTAAATTTGTAATGAGCATCAAAAAATGAGCTAAAAATATTAAGATGTATTTGGATGCCTTCAATGGTATGTAACATGAGAATAATATCATAAAATAATAATAAAATAATGATGATTATATCATAAATAATTAAAATTTCACTTGATTTCCTTGAACTTATAATTAAATCTACCAGTTTATCTATGTAGAGAATAAACAAATTAAGAAAAAGTGGAAAATCTTATTTAACACTAATGGTGCTATTGATATTGTCTATAAATAAAATTGCATTTTTGGCCATGGTAAACCACTTTATCATAAAGTGTCATCATTATAACAACCAAATGTTTTTCAATTTCTTGATTTTGAAGCCATTTGATTAAATTTTTTATAGAAATAATGTTAAATTACTTCCAAAAACAAAAAACTAGAGTAACCCTTATGCTTGTGTGTTCTTGCTTATTTGATTACAACCCAAAGTGTTAAAATGCATCTTATTGTTTGATGATTTTGTTTAAATATGTTTTTATTTTTTCATAAGTTTTTTGCACTATGTTTTACCCTATTTTTGTTTCAGATGAATTACCATCAATTTGGAAAGGTAAAATAGTTGTAAAAGGAAGATATATCATTTCACAATGTAAAAAAATATTTCTTATTTTGTGTAAGTATCTAAAAATTAAGAAAAACATGCAAAAAATAAATATTTTCTTGATAATTGAACTTGATAGACAAGTAACTATTAATAAATTTTCACAATTCATATGAATTTTAGATTTATGAATGTGGATCTAGAATGTGTAGGCCTGTAGCTAAGTGTATACCAAATTTGAAGATCTAATTCAACATGAAGATGATTGGTGGGTTTGATATATGTTTTTAGGGTAGGAGTGATATTGAGTATTTATGAATATCGATCAAATCCTCTTACACCATTTATGTATTGTGTTCAATTTCAAAGCATGAATTTTATTTGTTACTTCATAGCTAAATGTTATTCATTTTTATACTTGTGGTTTACATAGTTGATTGGTAGAAGTGTCTTTCATTTCACTTCATTTCCCTATCAGGATTGAGTCTACGTTCCAAATATGTTGAATGCATAACCTGAGTGATTGCATGAAACAAGTAGGTGGACACCACAAAGTAGATAAAATCAAAATGAAACAACAATGCGAGAATATTTCACAAGACAAGATAGGAGCCAAAATCCAAACCTCAATTAACAAAGATCATAAATGTGAGAAGTAAATTTATAAGAGAGTGTTGAGTAACTCCTCCACAAAAGGTGGTCAATAGACCCCCAAAATAGAATAGTAACTACTCTATAAAAGGTGGTCAATAAGGCCAAGAATAGAGGAGTAACTCCCATACTTGGAATAGCCAATCAAGGGAGTTACTTCCTAGTCACACAGTCAACCTACACACATAAGCAAACTTCTCCATGAAATCAGGAATACTCCAAGTGAGGGAAAAACCCATAATAAATAAATATGGTAAAAAATAAAACCCCTACTCTAACATCCAGGTGGGAAGTGTAAATAAAATGGGTCGTGATAACTAGGTATGATGAGGTGCCCATGTACAAAGCAATCTCTCATAAATTAGAGAAAATGAGAAAACCCATAGGAAAAACTCATCCCCAAAACATAGACATAAAAAGAAGAGGCTATAAGGCCCCCTATAAGATGATGTTGTTGTGAGGAACCTTCTACACAGATTTATGAACTATAAAAAATAAATGAACAATAAAAATTAACTTTAGAAATCAACTTAGAATAACCTTTCAATTGTAGCCCACTTTAAGGGGGAAACATATTTTAAGCAAGTTCAATACAATAATATTCATGGATGCCTTAATTGGGCCTCAAAACTTACTTAAATACTAAATTTATTCTAACAACTACTACTTCCCATGTATGTGGGATAATTCAAATATGCTAAAGGGATGACTTACAAATCATATACATCCATAATGACTAGTACACTAATAATGGAAAGAGAAGGGTATGACACATGTTTCTAAGATCCCCTCCCCCTTAGAAAAAACTTTATCCTTAAAGATCTATATGTGGGAATCATTATTGAATTTGTAATAGTGGTTCTCATATGGCATCTTCTTGTTGCATGTCGTGTCACTAGATTCTAGACTTATGTGATGCGGGAGATAAGTTAATGGGTGTGCCTGTCCAAGACTGCTTCTAGTTTGAGAAGGATAGAGCCTTCATTATCAAGTTCTGGTAAAACTATTTGCATTTTGATGATGGTTCCAAGAACTTTATTCAAATAAGAGACATGAAAGACTAGGTGAACTCGAGAGGAAGGTGGAAGCTCCAACTTATAAGCAACAAACCCAATCTCCTTTAGAACCTTATATGGCCCATAAAAATGTAGGGAAATATTATGACTCCCTTTTAGTTTCAAGGATGATTGAATGTATGGATGCAGATGAAAAAAACCATATCATTGGGTTGAAAGGTATGTTTGGAATGGTGATGATTGTAAACACCTAAAACTAGCCACCGATAACCATCAATCAGGTTTTTAACTAATTTCTACCAAAGTGCACAATTTGGCCTAAAACACTACAACACATTAAAAGATTTGAAATTGATATATTCACGTGTTGATTTTGGCCACGGTATCATTAAATGGGTCAATGAAATTTATGAAGCAACTAACTTTCATCAAATCATTTTGAGTCAAAATGTCAATTTTGCACTTGGGTGCCCTAAATTGCTCATTTCTATCAAATATCTTGCATGAGACATATGCCTTTGTTATTTGGTGTTGACAACATCCTAAATGGGAATACAAATCCAATGCATCTGACATCACATCCTAATTCCAATCTAGTCAAAATTCAAGCCAATAACAAGACATTCTGACCAATTAGAGTAATTTGTGCACAAAGATCCAAGGTTTGTATCAAGTTCCTAATCATGTTTAAGGCTAATTAAGCCAAATTAGGGCCTTAATTTAATTTTCCATGGAACTTGTTGAATAAATTCTTTTTGAAAATGAATATTAAATATCTGCATCATCAAATGACACCATTTCTTGGAAAAACATCCCTAAGCCATAAATGCATAAAATATTAGGATATATGACTCCCATGCCACATTAAGACCCTCCCATGCCTCATCAATGCTTCCAATTCCTATTCATTTCCCCTCTATCCCAAATATTGATGATCTTATTTATGAATTTTAATTACATAATTGAATTAATTTTTAGCCACACATCTCTATCTTGAGATGGATGGTTCAGGTTGATTCTAACCATTTTACAAAATATATAAATAAGAGGCCTTACCTATTGAATTTTAAGCTCTTTTATGCCAAAATTATAATGCCCAAATGCATTCAAAATCATTGCATCTTAGTGTTATGATGTCCAAATATTTAGCTAGGCCAAGCCAATCCAAAGCCAAACATGGTGCCAAGGAGAGATGGAGGTAGCCATACTTCATTGATGCAGACTTCATGAGCACAAACTGAGCAAGCCACTACAATAAGGATTTTGGAGCATCCAAGGAAGGTGAAAGGTCTTTATTTCATGTTTTAGTTGTGTTTTCTATTTTTGTTTTGTTATCTAAGCTCCTCTTTTGAGATAGGCTTAGGGTGCTAGTTTAGTGTATTTTTTATTGATTTGGTCTATTCACTGACACAATACTAATCTCCCCTATTGAAATCCTATGTTCAAAAATGGCACTCTTGGTGGGACATTTGTGAACATAGTATTGCAATAGGGGGAGATTAGTATTGTGTTAGTGAATAAACCAAATCAATCAAAAACACACTAAACTAACACCCTAAGCCTATCTCAAAGGAGGAGCTTAATTAACCAAAAAAAATGGAAAATACAACTAAAAAATGAAATAAAGACCTTTTTTCACTTTCCTTGGATGCTCCAAAATTCTTGTTGTAGTGGCTTGCTCAGTTTGTGCTCATGAAGTTTACATCAATGAAGTATGGCTACCTTCATCTCTCCTTGGCACCATGTTTGGCTTTGGCTTGGCTTGGCTCAATATTTGGGCATTATAACACTAAGATGAAATTATTTTGAATGCATTTAGGTATTATAAGTTTGGCATAAAAAAGCTTAAAATTTAATAGACAAGGCCTCCTATTTATAGATTCTGTAAAATGGTTAGAATCAACCTAAACCATCCATTTTAAGATGGAGATGTATGGCTAAGGATTAAATCAATTATGTAATTAAGATTTATAAATAGGCTCATCAATATTTGGGATATAGGGGAAATGAATAGGCATGGGAATAATTAATGAGTAATGGGAGGGTCTTAATGAGGCATGGAAGACATAAATCTTGATATTTTATGCATTTATGGCTTAAGGATGTCTTCTTAAGAAATGATGTCATTTGATGATGCAAATATTCAATATTCATTTCCAAAAAAAAATTATTCAACAAGTTCCATGAAAAATTAACTTAAGGCCATAATTTGGCTTAATTATCCTTAAACATGATTAGGCACTTTAATACAAACCTTGGATCTTTGTGTACAAATTACTCAAATTGGTTAGAATGTCTTGTTATTGGCTCAAAATTTGACTGAATTGGTATTAAGATGCTTTGTCAGATGTGTTAGATTCATATTCCCATTTGGGATGTTGTCAACAACAAATAACAAAGGCACATGTCTCATGCAAGATATTCGATATAAATGAGCAATCTAGGGCACCCAAGTGCAAAATTGACATTTTGATTCAAAATGATCTGATCAAAGTTAGCTGATTCATAAATTGTATTTCCCTATTTAATGATACCTTGGCCAAAATTGGCACTTGAATATGTCAATTTAAAATCTTTTAATGTGTTTTAGTATTTTAGGCTAAATTGTGCACTTTGGTAGAAATTGGTCAAAAGCCTAAGTGATGGTTATCAGTGGCCAATTTTAGGTGTCTACAATTTGCCCTGGTTTGGGAAGGCATTAAAAACTATAAGCATAGTAACATCTTATCAAAGAATGAAAAGGTCCTATATGCTTACAACTTCAATGGCAATTAATGAACTATATGATGCCCCTTGAGAGAATGGTTGTCACAAGTAGGTCGACAAACGGTCCCTCAAAAAGAAAGAAGTGAAATGAGAGGACCAAATAAAGAAAGGAAAATTATGGGGTGAAAACACAATGAGTTTGAAAAAATACTCAAAATCATTAAGAATATAAGTGGGATGGTATACAATGGTTTGCCCAAAGGCAGTTATAAGCATTGTACCCTGTTAGTGATAATGTGGTATAAAAACACAATGATTTTCCTAAAGGTAGTTATAATCGTTGATACAATAGAGCTGCCCTAGTTAGGATAGATAAACAAGATAACAACATGCCCCTGTTTGGGCAAAAAAAATTAAAGTTGATGAAAACACAATAATTTACCCAAAGGTAGTTATAATCATTAAGAAATATAGGTGGGACAGTGTACAATGATTTACCCATAAGCAGTTATAATCATTAAACCTTGATTATGGCAAACATGATTGATTCGTTGATGAAGATGGTAACCTGATATAGAAGATAGAGATGAATTAGGACAACCTGCTAAGAGGGAGATGCTCATCCAAACTAAACAAAGGTTTAAATTCTTTCATTGTTTAATTATGTTGTGTAGGATATGATCAGTATTGAATCAGGATGTTAGTGTTAAAGAGATGTTGATGTTGCCATTGCTAAATAGAATTTTTGAAGCTGAGGTTTATTTTAGCACATGTTGATAGGTATCATGGTATAACATCATGAGGACTTGGACTAAATATGTATAAGGACTGACTCCCATACTCTAATAGTCAATGAAAAATAATGCACTAATGATAGAAACCATGATGTAAATTTAGACATATGAATATGGATGGATTTAAGTATAAGTGTTGGAAAAGAATCACTTAATGAATGCACATAAATTGAATCAATGCAACAGTACTAAAAGCAATTAAACAGGCACACAAACAAAAAAACAAAGAAACAAATTTAAGCCATATGAACATTGCCCTTAAAAAATAGGTGACAACTTAACAAACTAACAGAATGGGAGAATAGAAGAAAAGGAAGGGGTGGCTGAGCTATCTCCATATGCACTAGGCAAGTAGATGCTACCTACATAGTTCCATGGATGTAATATCCAACAAAAACTTTAATCCAAATGTAGTTCTCCAAGAGAATAAGAAAAAAATGATAACTGATGGAAAAAACAAAATGGATGTGATAGAATAATAGGAATGGTCTTGAAAAATGGTAAGTTCATGGGAGAAAAGACCAAAAAAGATGGGGAAACTAAGTGACAAGTGATTTGTAACTTAGTAAGGGTTCCTAGAATCCTTAAGGCAAAGAAGTGGTCAATGTTTTTGGTCTTTTCTAATGGTTTTATAAATGTTTTTGGAATTTTTGGAGTACCTTAACTCGATCAATATTGATGAGACACTAGATGGTTTAAGCTCACAAAACAATGAGAGTGTTACTTAAGATGATTAAAAAATGGTGAGAGCGTAGCTTAGGGTGACTGAGCTGAATATTGTCAATTAGACTCACACCCTTATGAAGGTAGTTTCATGCTTTCAAAGTCTATTTAAACATGGAAACAATCTTAGGCTATGGGTGGCCTAATTGGCAGATTGAATCTCTAGATTCCAAGGGCTAGCTCCCTTTGGTGTATCAATTAGGATCCCTACTCTATGCTATAAACTACTAAGAAAAAGGGAAGAGGGAAAAGGTAAGAAATAAAATTGAAGGGAAATCCTATATAATGATGGTGAAATACCTATATTTTAGTTCATCCACTCAATTTGAGCTTCTAAAACATTGATTAGACAAGAAAATATTGAATCTTCAACTCTAATTGGCTCCTATGCATCAGTATTTCATGAAAAGGTTTTTATCTAGTGATCAAAGCTTGAGGGAAATGATGAAATATGCCTAATTCAAGGCACTAACCAACCACTTACATCCACTATAAATTCATCTAAAAGACATAAAACATAGAACATGACCTGCATAATCTAATCAACTAGGAACTAGGTAAGAATCAAGACTTGACAAGGAAGAAAATTCTATCACATATACAAATCACTGACATAAATACACTATACCAACACCTTGGAATCTGAAAACAATCCTTCTATTTATCTATAAAGGTTACAAAACTCAATCTTGATAGAGTCTATTTTTTTTTAAAAGAGGGACATTTTAAAATGGCTAAAAAGCCAACTTATATAGTAAAAGCATACAAAATCCAAGAGATTGGTGTTTTAAAATTGGGTAGGAGATCAACTCCCACATCACACAAGTCCAACTTGAGCTATCAAAAGATAACAAAACCTTCAAAATT
Source organism: Torreya grandis (assembly GCA_037957365.1). NCBI lineage: Eukaryota > Viridiplantae > Streptophyta > Pinopsida > Cupressales > Taxaceae > Torreya > Torreya grandis. Next base: position 2,240,097 of record JARHVA010002389.1, on the reverse strand, counting down.
ATACTTTTGTCTTATGTCTTGCATGAAAAATCTCTTTGGCATTGGAAACAGATGGTGGGCCCATCCTGGACTAATCTCCTTCATGCATGGAAAGATATGCCAAATATTCAAAGAGAAAATCCACTTGATATGTTTGGAATTTGAGTTGAAACAAAAGAAAGTCTTTCTTTTCATGGAAAACAAGGAAGATGCATGATAAACCTTGTCTAGTCAACTCTAAGTAACTCCATCCTGTATGAGATGATGCTACGCCAATCCTTAGGTGAAGAAATTCAATTTGAAAAAGTTGGAAGTTTTGTAATCCTTTAATTAACAAGATAAATTAGAATAGATGTGACACTTTGACAAAAAGTCAACTCAAATTCAAGACCAATCAAATCCAAATGGCCTCCACTTATATGAAAAGGGGATTTGAAAACTAAAGCATGCATGAAATTCTATGTTAAGATCAGATATGTAGTGTTTGAAAATCCATGTTAGCTCCTTAAAGTTCCTCAACCTTTTGCTCTTAGGCTCTTCATTTTAGCATGTATTCCTTCAAGCTATTGTCCGGTCTATAATTCTTTTGGGCTATTTGTTTGGCTACTTTTCAATGAAAAAAGGTCTTCCAAAATTTTCTTCAAATTTTTTGCTTCTATCTTGAACAATTTCCATGGAAAAAATGTCCAATGGAAATCATGTCTTTGGGAGCTCTGTTTTGGGCCATTTTGCCAAAATTACCCTTTGGCCTTCCTGAAAATGCCCTTCAAATTTCTTGAAAATGCCCTCTTCAAAAGGAAAGTACCCTTCGGCTTTATGAAATGGATCGTTTCCTCACAAAAATTACCCTTTGGAGTTTTAGAAAAGAACCTTTTAGCTTTGGAATTTCTCCCATAGAAATCATTCGGGCAATTTTTCCAAAAGAATTCCTTCGGGCAATCTTTTCAAAAGCATTCCTTTCGGCTTTTTATAAAGTCCTCTTCGTTTATTTGAAATGTCCTTTTGGAAGATTATAAATGGTCCCTTGGATTTTTTAAAGTTCCCTTTGGGAACCTTGAAATGACCCTTTTTGAAAGGAAATTACCCTTCAATTTTCTTGAAAATGACTTTTCCTTTTTAAAAAGATCCTTTTGGCCTCTTTGAAAATGGTCTTCCCGAAAGGAAAGTACCTTTGGCTTTTGAAAATGAACCCTTCATAACTTTTGAAATGGTCTTCAAAATTTCTAAAAATGACCTTTTTGAAGAGAAAGTGACCCTTCGGCCTCTTTGAAAATGGTCTTCTCGAAAGGAAAGTACCTTCAACTTTTGTAAATGAACCTTTCAAAACTTTTGAAATGGTCTTCAAAATTTTTGAAAATAACCTTTTTTGAAGAGAAAGTGATCCTTTGGGTTCTTGAAAGTGACTTTTTTACTGAGAAAAGTGCCATTCGGCGTGTTGGAAAGGAGCATTTCTTTGGGAAAAATACCTTCAAGAATTTTGGAAAGACCAATTCCTTCAAAAAAATTTAATTGGACCATTCAAAAAAATTGAAGTGCCCTTTAGAAAAGTTGTTTTAGGCAAAATGTCAAAAATAATCCCTTTGGAAAGATATCCTTTGGGAAAATTACTTGAGACAAAATGTTTGAAACAATTCTTGATACTTAGACAAAAACTCCAAAAACAAAAACTCTGAAAGAATGAACATTTGATGAAAAAGAGTCCCAAAAGAAAATAAACTTGTACTTTTAATTAATCAAGTTCTCCGCTTCTTCTTACTTCAAGCTGTGGGCTAACATGACCATAATTGACCAGCTACAAGGAGAAATTTGACCATTCCAAGGAAAGTTTCAAATAATAGGGGTAACAATTTGGCCTTAACAGGCCAAAATTACTAACATTTTGGTGACTCAGTTGGGAAGCATGCCTACTATGCTTAAGAACTAAACCATTTACATGATTCTTGGATTCACAAAGTAATGACAAATTTGATCCATGACTTCAAATTTTCCTTTTAACCTGGCTTGAGACAACCTTCATCCTCCAAAATAAGAAGGAAAACACACAAAACAATAAAACTAACTAAACAAAGCAAATGTGTAAACAAAAACTTATTTGGGATAAAATAGAACTAAACTAATGTGCTTGAACAACACTTGGAGGAAAATAAACAAATAAACCATGCACAAGAAACTTAACTTTTTAGTAGAAATGTTTTAAATGTATTTGATTGACTGGGATTAGAAGCTCCTCACCATCCATCTTTGCAAGGTGGAAGGCATTATGGGATTTGTAGCTGGAGATTGTGTATGGGCCACTCCAAAGGGAATCAAAATTTGTGTGCCTTCCTAGTTTAGCTCTATCTTCATCCCACTTGAGAACCAAATCTTCTTATTTGAAACTTCATGAAAAATCTCCCTTGTCAAAATCTCTTTTCACTTGTGTTTGATGAATTTCTATAGCTAGATGGACTAATTTTTTATCTCTTCTAACTCCATAAGCTTAGCATACCTGATCTCTATGGGATTATTCTCCAACAACTCAAGTTGATGCATTAGTTCTAAAGTAAGAAACTCAAGAGAAATGGGTAACCTTGCTTCCTTACCATATATCAACTTGTATGGAGAGTTGGCTATTGATCTTTTTTAGGTGATCCTATCAACCCATAAAGCTTACTTCAACTTGAGATGCCATGACCTCTATTATCTTCAATAGTCCTTATGATCTTCAATAGGTTCTTATTCATAGATTCAGCAAGGCCATTTCCTTGTGGATAATAATTTGATGAAGTGCTAACATAAATTCCACGTTGAACAGCCCATTGGCTGATCCTAGTTCCCATAAAAGCCATTGCATTATCAGAAATAATAGTTAAAGGAACTCCAAATCTAGTAAGCAAACCTTCATAGAAATCTATAACATTGGTTTTGTTTGCTTCTTTCAATGTCACTGCTTCTATCCAACATGTGAAGTAATCTATAGTAGTTAGAATCCATTTATGTCCTAAAATTGAAGGAGGATTTATGAGACCAATGAAGTCCAATCCCCATTGTATAAAAGGCTGATCCACCATAATTGGTTGAAGAGGTAAGGCTACAAGTTTCACTTTTATTACAAACATAGCACACTGTTTGCACTTCCTAACTCATGCATGGCAATCACCAAATATACTAGGCCAATAGTACCCACCTATCATGATCTTAAGGGTTATAGTTCTTGAGGAAAAAAGTCCTCCACCATGTCCATCATGGAATTCTTCAAGTAATCTTTGAGTTTGGTTTGGCTCTATACATCTTAACAACATGCCATTGATATCTTTCTTGAATAAAACACCATCAATAAGAAAAAATAGAATTTATTTCAACCTAAAATATCTTTTTTTTTGAAGCAATTAGATGAGAGGGATAAATACCATCTTGGAGATAGCTTACCAAGTCATGAAACCAGCTGGAAGGTGAGGTATGACTAGTTGCAACCTCTTCATCATTTGACACCAAAACAACCTCATTAGTCTCTTACAAGTCTTGAGATAGATGCTCACAAAGTCCTTTGCCTCTAATCAGCTTTGTGACCTTAATTTCCACATCATACTCTATTACCTTGATTATCCAACCAGCCCTCTTCTCATTTATATCTTTGTTCAAAAGGAACTCCTTGATGCTTGGATAAGAAACCATTAGGTGTATTTTATTGTTAGACAACAAGTATCTAAACTTTTTAAGAGCCCTTATAACTGAAAGTACATGTTTTTCAACAAAATAATACCTTGTTTTATACTCTTCCAAGACTTGACTAAAGAAGGCTATTGGCTACTCCAAAGCCTCATGATTTTATTGCATAAGAATGCTTGAAATGGTCTCAATGTTAGCATATGTATACAAAATAAAATCTTTTATGAAATCTAGATTTATAAGTGTAGGAGCACTAGCTATGGCCTTCTTAATATCCTTGAAACTCTTTATTCCTTATTTGGACTAGATGAAGCTCTGATTCTTCTTTAACATGGCTATAAATGGCTTAGCTAAAATGGCAAAATATGAGATATATCTCTATGAAATTGATTTTCCCTAAGAAGCTTTGTAAAGCCATTTTGTGCTTAGGCAAGGAGAGTGAAATAATGGAGTATACCCTTTTAGAATCTATGCTTAAACCATACTTTTAAACCACATGTCCAAGGAGTTTACCTTCATGAACCGAGAAGACACACTTTTTGGGATTTAGAGATACCCCAAATTGCCTACACCTTTCAAACACTTGCTTGAGATGAACCATGTGATCACTTGCACTCTTTGAAAACACTATTATATCATCCAAATAAACAAGTACAAACTTGTTAAGAAGGCCTTGGAATTCCATATCCATGGCTCTTTGAAAGGTTGTTCTAGTATTAGATAAACCGAAGGGCATCTTTTTGTATGAAAATATCCCCCACTTGGTCGTGAAGGCTGTCTTAAGTTAGTGCTCTTCCTTGACCAAAATTTTATTGTAGCCACTATATCCATCCAACAAATAAAACCTCTCTAAACTTGAAATTAGCTATAAATTTTTTTCCATTGATGGCAATGGATAGTGATCTTTAAGTGAAGCCCTATTCAAATCATGGAAGTCAACGCACAATCTAATCTCACCATTATTCTTCCATATTAGAACAAGACTTGCCACCCAAGTTGAGTGCTTTATTATAAATATAATAGCTGACTCTATGAGCTTGTGAAGCTCAGCTCTCATCAAAGGCTCAAGCTCAGGATTGATGGGCCTTTGTCTTTATCTCACTGGTTTAGTTTCAGCCTCTAACTCAATGGTGTTTTGAGCTAAACTTGGGTCAAATCCCTTGAGATTACTATATTTCTATGAAAATAAATCAAAAAAACTTTTACATAACTCAATGAAAGCTTCTTTTTGTGAAGAAGTGCATACCTTACCCAACTTCAAATTCTTACTAGCTATAATCTCTACATTGGCACAATGATCTTATTTTGTTGACAAGGATGAATTATCCTTCCTTAACTCATCATCACCATTGAAAATATTCTCAAGTGTGACCAATCCCTTACGAAACTTATTTTTTTTAGTTGCACAACCTAATCACCATATTGATACAACTCTCCTTGTGATGCAAAACTTGTATCTTGGTACTGACTTCCTTGAAAAGAAAACTCTTCTTATGTCATTTGTAGAATAATGATGTTTTGTGATACTAAGGCTTGGTTTTGAGCATCATTGAGATTTGAGGACTACCAACCTAAATCCTACATCAAGTTGTTTTGAGGTGGGGTGGGAATAATGGCCTTTAAAGTGGAAAGAGCATTAGGATCAAGGGAAACATATGGATTAGCTAGAGTTATGGCTTATTGTGTTTGATAAGGTGGTTTATTCTCTCTGAAACCTTGATAAGAAGGCCTTTGATCTTTGAAGGGCTGATAGGTGGTCTAATTTTTTTATTGATAGGGTATTTTAGCCTGATATTATTGTCTCTTGAGTTGCACTATTTCATTCCCAAAGGATTGTAATAAGCCTTTCAACTCTCCTATCTCACTAGCTTGACTAGTAGGGGATACAATTTGAGCTTGAGGTGATGGAATAGGAGCTAAGGATGGAATTTGAAAAACTTGAGGGGCTGGTATAGAATTCAATTCTAGGAATATAGACGTTGAAGACCTTGGAGAAATCTTACCATCTTGTATCAAACTATTCTCTGCCCTTATTGTATCCTCATAAGCATTTGTTAAGGTAGTACCACCCATTAATTATATCATCACACTAATGCTAGAGTTAAAGGATTTCAAATAGTACAAGAATGCATATTCAAGGGATGGCCTAATCAACATAGGTATCTTAGTCCATGTCTTTTGGAATTTGATATTAAAATCAAAAATGAACTCATGAGGAGCTCTCTTTATGGTAATTAACTATTCAACCAAAGAGAGGTGATCATATTTGTCTTCAAACTGATTGACTAAGGCTGCACTCAATTCATCCCAAGTAGAAATGGAGTTTAGTGGTAAGTTTCTATAACACTGTAATGCTTTTCCTTTGAAAGAAGAATCAATTAATCTAATATCAGCATTATTCTCAATAACATTATAGACTAAATAAAGATTAGCTCCATCTTGGATATGCTCAATAGGGGTTGTTTGATTTTCTCTTGAGAAGAATGGGATGCTCTTGAGGGTGGACATCAGAATGTCATCAAACTGGGCTAAATTCAGTGGGCTACATCTATTGAATGGAACAAACTCTTGGTTTGTGATAGCCATTTGAATAGTGGGGGTTGTAGTGATTAGAATAGTAGGATAACCAAGAGACAAATATTGTTTTTGAGGATATGGGTTTGTCCTACTAAACCTTGATATTTAATATGATGTAGAAGACAACTCAATGAATTCAAAAAGAATATCTTTACTATCTGACTTTGCAATAACCTTTGGTATGAAATAATTACCTATATGATGCTATGAACTCTGTAACATGAAGAATCTTTAAATTGTGATGAAGATAGATATTGTCCTCTACTGCAAATGCTTCTCTTCAGCTCTAAACTTTAATTATGCCAAGGAGTAAGTGTCCCACCGAGCATGCCAAAAACTATTGTCAATCAAACTCACACCCTTGTGAAGGTAGTTTTAGGCCTTCACAGTCTACTGAAACATGAAAACAATCCTAGGCTATGGGTGGTCTAATCAGTGGATTAAATCTCTAGATTTTAAGGGCTAGCTCCCTTTGGTGTATCAATTAGGATCCATACTCTATGTTATAAAATGTCAGGGAAAAGAGAAGAGGGAAAAGGTAATAAATAAAATTGAAGGGAAATCTTATGTAATGATGGTGAAACACCTATATTTTGGTTCATCCACTCAATTTGATCTTCTAAAACACTTATTAGAAAAGAAAAGATTGAATCTTCAACTCCAATTGACTCCTATGCATTAGTATTTCATGAAAAGGTTTTTATCTATGTCAGGATTAGGAGCACAATTGATTACCTTGTATAAGCAACTACACACAGAATTAAACCAGAAGTAACAAGTAACTAGAAATCAAAAACAACACAGAATTTGAGAGACAATACAATCTTGTATTCAACTCATCCAGAAAGAAAATACAATAAAGAAGATGCCACACTCTTCCCACACCTCTGAGGCTTCCCACACCTCTAGGGATCCCAGTAATTCTCCTTCAAGAGTTCTCTCTCTCAATTACGGTCACAACAAACAACTCAAACATAGAGTTGTTGTTCACCTCCACCAGTCAGTAACAATACTGCCAGTCAAATAAATACTCAAAGTACTCCAAGTAGATCTCCCTTGAACTTTCAACAACCTAAAAATCAAAAGATATTACTTACCATGTAGATCTAACCTGATCTTGCAACCTACAGATCAACCTGGTTTTGCACACTTGCAGACCTAGATCTTACAATCGAAAGGATCTCTTCCTTGTCCTTGATTACAATACAGCCCTATGAGTCTATTATATAGATCCCATGCAAACAATAATTAGAATTCTAATTACAATAATTAGAAATGCAGACTCAAGACTAAAATTAGTCTTTTACATGCAAACAACCGGTTCGTTAAACTAACTATTCGTCAACTAGCAGTTCTGGAACCACATAGGCGACCGACGTCAGTCCCTGTCTATCTAGAGATGACTGACATCAACTGATCTATGACCGATGTCGATAGATCTATACACTGGATATGATCGATGTCAATTGGCCTGCTGACGTCAGTTACTCTGCAACTCAGCAACCTCCTCTGTTTGCATAACAGTGAAGCTTTTAGCTCCACAACCTAACAATCTCCCACTTGGAGATAAATAGTTGCACCTATACCTGTACCTATACATCATGTAATTTGTTTCCTAGCTTGTATCCCTGTTCAAGTTCAATCTTGAAGACCAACCACCACACATCCTGTGGTGCTATGCCTGTCATCCAAGTCTCCTGCCACATCCGAAGTGCTTGACCCTGCATAACATGTTAACCTGCTACTAGTCCCTCTCAGATACCTAAGAATCCACTGAACTACATTCCAGTGCTTGTTTCTCAAATTGGCCATGAACTCACTGACAACACCCACTATTTGGGCAACATCAGGACTAGTACATACCATGCACTTAACCTCATCATGTGAATTGGGACACTGTTCTATGAACTGTCCATCCATAGGTGTGCTAACTGGTTCTGCATCCTACATATTGAACCTTGCCACTACCTTATTCACACAATCATCTTGAGACAACATCAACCTATGATCTTCCCTGTCTCTAGGAATACTCATGCCAAAGAATTTCACTGCTTCCAAATTCTTCATGACAAACCTCTGAACTAACTTTACCTTTAGTTCAACAACTCCCTACATGTGTGACCCTACAACAAGCATACACACTACATATAGTAATAGGATAATGTAGCTAATATTATCCAACCTGGTAAAGAAAATATAATGGTTAAACCTCCATTTTTCTGCAGCCTGCTCAAGACCATAAACCCTGGCCTTCCATCTCACGCGTCCATTCTCTCTCTTCTTTAACCTGGGAATCCATTCATCTTTTAGTGCTTTCTTTCCAACTGGAACCTCTACCAAATCTCCCATTTGGTTCTCATCCAAGGAATCAACTTCCTCATTCATGCCATTCTCCCACTATTTTTTGGATTCTACCTGCTCTGCAGTGAGCAAGTAGTATAAAGAAGGGGAATAATGAATTTGAGGCTTACTTACACTTTTAGTCCTCCACATGGGTGTTTGAGACTCATTGACAGCTTGCTGTCTGCCCAAAATCTATTCTCTAGTCAACCCTGGTCTGCACCTAACTGATGCCAAATCCACTTGATCACTGATGCCAGTTCCCTAACCAACATCAGTGTCCTCTTGGTCACCAATGTCAATTCCTTGACTGACACTGGTAGCCACCTACCCAACACCACTGACTCTGGTCTGCACATGACCGACATCAATACCTGCCTGTTTGATGTCAGTTCCACCCTTGACTGACACTAGTGACCACCTACCCAACACCACCGACTCTGGTCTGCACATGACCGACGTTGATACCTGCCTATTTGACGTCAGTTCCACTTAATTAATGCCAGTAACTATGTTTCCCTGTGAGTGATGACTTTTTACCCATGAGCTTACCTTGGATCAAAACCCTATCCAAACTGCCCTACTCAGAATTATTCAGCCCCTGTGACTGATCTCTATTTGTCATCTTCTCCTGGAAAACCAAGGCTTTCTTGTTCTTGTCAAAAACATTAGATTTTCTCTTTGTGCAATAGACCTGATCCTTTCTTGTAGCATGTGTTTCAAGAAACCTTACTTTCTTCTGTTGCTTATAGAAATCTCAATCTATGCTTTCTGGATCTGAACTCTTACCCTTTGACTCAAGAACATGCATCCCCTTTTTGTTCATGTGACCAAGCCTACGAAGCCACATCTTTGAATCTACAGCTGAAGTAGATAAACTAGAAGGAGAATTAGTAATACAAGTAGATAGATAAAGAGTACCTACTTTCTTACCTCTTGCTAAAACAAGTGCACCCTTGGAAACCTTTCAAGAATCCACTGTGAGAGTTACTGTGCATCCCTCATCACCCAACTTTCTAAAAGAAATCAAGTTTTGCTTCAAGACTGGGACATGCATGACCTCCTTCAACACCCATGTGTTTCCCATCTGCAATTTTAGTTGCAATTTCCCTTTGCCAACCATTTGACAAGGCTTACCATCCCCTAAATAAATCTCTCCAAAGTCCCCTTAGACATAATCATGAAAAGATGCTCTATTTGGGGTTGCATGGAAAGAGGCACCAAAATCTAAAACCCAAGATTCCACTTTATCCAAGAAACATACAAGAGCATCATGTGCAACAATATCTACAACATCTGCATCTTCATTTCCTTCATGCTGATCTTCAACTGACCTGTAATCTTTCTTTACATGCCCGCCTTTCCATAATTTTAGTAGATTACTCTGCCATACCTGGATTTGGATCTCCTGCCTATCTTTGACCTTGATTTCCCTTGCTCGATATTCTTTCTTTGCCTTCTCCTACTTTCAACACTTAAAGCATTCCCTAATGATTCACCTGTGCTTTTCCTACAAATTTGTTCATTCAAGATTACACTAACAACATCATCAACTTTTAAGATATTTGAAGCAGACACAGTATTGCTAACTGCCATTACCAAACTATCCCAACTTTCAGGTAATGAGCATAAGATTAAGAGAACCTTAATTTCATCATCAAAAATAATATTGACTAAAACTAACTGGTTTACCAAACCATGGAAATCACTAAGATGACTGTGACCAGATCCACCTTCCAACATTTGCAAATTAAATAATTGCTTCATAAGAAATACCTTATTCAAAGCTGAGGGTTTTTCATATAAATTTTCCAAAGATCCCATTAACTCTACTATTGTCTTAGCCTGTGATAAGTTGGAAATCACAGACGATGCCAGGCTCAACCTTATAGATCCCATAGCCTTCCGATCAAGAACCTTCCATTCTTCATCTTTCATATCCATGGGCTTGCTTGCAACCCCACCCAATGGTAAGTACAGATCTTTCTTATATAGATAATCTTCTATCTGCATCCTCCATAATTGATAATTCTTGCCATTGAATTTATCCATTCTTAGCTTACTTTCTTCTGCCATTGCTTTACTTCCACTCAATCAAAAACCCCTGAGAGTGACCTGTAATCAAACACAAACCTACTCCCTGCAACCTTACTCTGATACCACTTTATCAGGATTAGGAGCACAATTGATTACCTTGTATAAGCAACTAACATAGAATTAAACCAGAAGTAACAAGTAACTAGAAATCAGAAACAACACAAAATTTGAGAGACAATACAATCTTGTATTCAACTCATCCAGAAAAAAATACAATAAAGAAGATGCCACACTCTTCCCACACCTCTGAGGCTTCCCACACCTCTAGGGCTCCCAGTAATTCTCCTTCAAGAGTTCTCTCTCTCAATTATGGTCACAACAAACAACTCAAACACAGAGTTGTTATTCACCTCCACTAGTCAGTAACAATACTACCAGTCAAACAAGTACTCAAAGTACTCCAAGTAGATCTCCCTTGAACTTGCAACAACTTGCAAATCAAATGATCTTACTTACCATGTAGATCTAACTTGATCTTGCAACAACCTGCAGATCAACTTGATTTTGCACACTTGCAAACCTAGATCTTACAATTGAAAGGATCTCTTCCTTGTCCTTGATTACAATACAGCCCCATGAGTCTATTATATAGATCTCATGCAAATAATAATTATAATCCTAATTACAATAATTGGAAATGTAGACTTAAGACTAAAATTAGTCTTTTACATGCAAACAACCAGTTCGTTAAACTAACTGTTCGTCAACTAACAGTTCTGAAACCGCATAGGCGACTGACATCGGTCCCTATCTATCTGGAGATGACTGATGTCAGCCGATCTATGACTGATGTCGGCAGATCTATACACTAGATATGACTGACGTCGATTGGCCTGCCGACGTTGGTTGCTCTGTAACTCAGCAACCTCCTCCGTTTGCATAATAGTGAAGCTTTTAGCTCCACAACCTAACAATCTGGTGGTCAAAGCTTGAGAGAAATAATAGAATATACCTAATTCAAGGCACTAACAAACCACTTACATCCACTGTAACTTCAAGTAAAAGACATCAAACACAAAACATGACCTACATAATCTGATCAACTAGTAACTAGGTAAGAATCAGGACTTGACAAGGAAGAAAATTCTATCACATATACAAATCACTGACATCAATACACTATACCAACACCTTGGAATCTAAAAATAATCCTTTTATTTATCTAAAAAGGTTACAAAACTCAATCTTGATAGAGTCTAGTTTTTTTTAAGAGAGGGATATTTCAAAATGGATGAAAAGCCAACTGATATAGTAAAATCATATAAAATCCAAGAGATTGGCATTTAAAAATTGGGTAGGAGATCAAATCCCACATCACACAAGTCCAACTTGAGCTATCAAAAAATAATAAAACTTTTAAAAATATACTTTTGTCTTATGTCTTGCATGAAAAAGCTCTTTGGCATTGGAAAAGGATGGTGGGTCCAACCTAGACAAATCTCCTTCATGCATGGAAAGCTACACCAAATATTCAAAGAGAAATTACACTTGATATGTTAGGAAGTTGAGTTGAAACAAAATAAAGTCTTCTTTGCATGGAAAACAAGGAAGATGCATGATAAGCCTTGTCTAGTCAACTCCAAGTAACTCCATCCTATATGAGATGATACTATGCCCATCCTTAAGTGAATAAATTTAGTTTAAACAAGTTGGAAGTGTTGAAAGCCTTCAATTAACAAGATAAATCAGAATAGATGTGACACTTTGACAAAAAGTCAACTTAAACTCAAGACCAATCAACTCCAAATGGCCTACACTTACACGAAAAGAGGCTTTGAAAATTGAAGCACGCATGAAATTCCATGATAATATTAGATATGAAACATTTGAAACTCCATGTTATCTCCTTGAAGTTCCTCAGCCTTTTGCTCTTAGGCTCTTCATTTTAGCATGTATTCCTTCAAGCTATTATCTAATCTATAATTCTTTTGGGCTATTTGTTTAGCTACTTTTCTATGGAAAAAGATCTTAAGAACTTTTTTTGGATTTTTTGCTTTTGTCTTGAACAATTTATGCAGATAAAATGTCCAAAGGAAATCATGTCTTTGTGAGCTCTATTTTGGGCCACTTTGCCAAAAGTACCCTTCATAGTTTTAGAAAAGAACCTTCCAGCTTTGGAATTTCTCCCACAGAAATCATTCAGGCAATATTTTCAAAAGAATTATTTTGGGCAATCTTTTCAAAAGAATTCCTTCAAGCTTTTTGTAAAGTCCTCTTGGCTTGTTTGAAATGTCCTTTTGAAAGATTGTAAATGGTCCCTTGGCTTCTTGAAAGTGCCCTTCAAGAACCTTGAAATGACCCCTTTTTGAAAGGAAATTACCCTTCGGCTTTCTTTAAAATGACTTTTCCTTTTTGAAAAGAACCCTTCGGCCTCTTTGAAAATGGCTTCCTAAAAGGAAAGTACCTTCAGTTTTTATAAATGAAACCTTTGAAAATTTTGAAATGGTCTTCAGAATTTCTATAAATGACCTTTTTCAAAGAGAAAGTGACCCTTCAGCCTCTTTGAAAATGGTCTTCCCAAAAGGAAAGTACCTTCAAATTTTGTAGATAAACCCTTCAACTTTTGTAAATAAGCCCTTCAAAAATTTTGATTGGTCTTTAAAATTTCTAAAAATGACCTTTTTTGAAGAGAAAGTGACCCTTTGGGTTCTTTAAAGTGACCTTTTTGTCAAGAAAAGTGCCCTTCAACTTGTTGGAAGGGACCATTTCTTCAGGAAAAATACATTTAAGAATTTTGGAAAGACTAATTCCTTCAGAAGTTTCTAAGTGGACCATTCAAAAAAATTGAAGTGCCCTTCAAAAAAGTTTTTTTGAAAAAAATGTCTGAAATCATTCCTTCAAAAAGATATCCTTCAGGAATATTGGTTTAGACAAAATGTTTGAAACAATTCCTGACACTTAGACAAAAAACCCAAAAATAAAAACTTAGAAAGAATGAATACTTGGTGAAAAAGAGTGCCCAAAGAAAATAAACTTGTACTTTTGATTAATCAGGTTCTCCACTTCTTCTTACTTCAAGCTTTAGGCTAACAGGACCATAATTGACCAACTACAAAGGGAAATTTGACCATTCTAAGGAAAGTTTTAGATAATAGGGGTAGCAATTTGGCCTTGACAGGCTAAAATTGCTAACACTAACCTCAAAAAGTATCGATCATGGCCTACATAGTCCCAAACTAGGACCTCAAGTCATTTTAGTTCTACCCTATAGTAGAGGAATCCAACTAGTGTAGTAGTCAATTCAAATAAACTAGACACAATTGGTATAAAGGCATAGTACGACATAGAAAATGGCTAGTTGGTACATCAAGACTCAATAAACAAATATTTCCCCTAGTTTTCCCATAGGCGGTTATAATTAGGACACATTGACATAGATCAATGATACTAATTTGCTCATAAGAATTTATAATTAGTAGCAATATTGGTGATAATAAAAGAATAACAAATGAAGGATGCAACTATCAAAACTTCTATTATACTACTCCAAAATATGATCTCTATTTGAAATGATTGAAACAACTATAGAAACTGAGCAAATTCATTGGTGCTACAAAGGTGAAACCAATGGAAAAAACCAAGGTCAAATAGGGTAGGCAGATAGGATTAAAAAATAGTTGGTCGATAGAACAAAATGGTAAAATAGATAAGTAATAGGTTAAGAGGAATGATAAGAATGACAGTCACACAAAGAAGAATAGTGATAAAGTGTCATAACTGAAATGGTCCCTATAGATAATACACCATAGCATTCAATCATAGTACCACTTGAGGCGAATAATATTCATCAGCTCAGGAAGTTCATCTCTATCTAGTGTGGTGAGCCTATATGCTGCTGATCCATAATCTATAGTAATGATGAAAGGCCCTATCTAGTTTGGTTTGAATTTATCTTTATGCTTCTTCTCAGTCATGGTTTTCTTTTAGTTTTCTTTTAGAACAAGATCACTAAGTTTAAATGTTATATACTTTATGTACTAAATGTAGTGGCTTTTGAGTTAGTTTTGATATGCCTAAAGATTATTAAATGTAGCTATGCGTTTTTCATCAAGTAGGTCTAGCTCTTATAGGAAATATTCCTAATGAGGTCAAGGCCCTATGTAGTAAATGGCCATGGTGTCAACATTGGTTTTAGAGTCTTTGTCGGAGCATGATTCAAATTAGCATGCCTTTAACATTTGTTACACTTATTTACATATGCAACTACATCTGCATCCATCATGGGCCAATAATAACTAGTATGCAATAGTTTTTTGGATAAGATTGCCTCACTGGAGTGTGCTCCACATACTCCTTCATGAACTTCCCATAACACTAGTGTAGATTCTATTGAAGTTAAACAATGAAGTAGAGTTCCATCAAAACTATAGTGGTAGAGGGTTCATCCAAGTAGAGTATAATGAGTGGAGTGATGGATATAGGCTTTAGTTTGTTTTTGGGAAAGGTCAGGTGGTAAAACTTGGTCATGAAGGTATTTGTAAAGGTCTAAGTACTGGATAGAATTAGGACCAATATATCAAAAATCATTGCCACAATTGAAAGTTCATGAGCTGGGGTGATCAAATTATTGATGAGGAACTAATAATCTATAGCTTTGTCCATTTGTCAAATCAAAGAGCCGATAGCAACCATGGCATCTAGAGTTCTATTACTAGCCCTTTGTATATGCTCAAATTAAATATCTATAATTTTTTATTGTAGTGTCAACCATAGCTTTATAAGGAACCAACTTGTCATCTTTAGTCTAGAAATGGTCTGTGACCTGATTGATGATTAATTGAGAATCACCATAAATATTGAGATGAGATATGTTCCACTGTATTACCTATCAAATTCTTACAATAAGTGCTTCATACTCAACCATGTTGTTTGTACAAGAAAAACTGATTCTAAAAGACTTAGGAATTAGATCCCTTATGGTGTAATGAATAAGAGGCCTACCCCTAAGCCATGTACATTAAATGATCCATCAAAATACAATTTCCCTTGCTACTCTTCAAGAGGTGTGTCAATGATGGTCATTATGGATTCATCAAGAAATTGGAATGTGAGTGGTTCTATATCTGAAAAGAGTACTTCAACAAGCTGATCTACAAGGATTTGTCCCTTGATTGCCTTTTGATTGACATACTCTATGTCAAAATCACTAAGAAGCATAATCCATTTGGCCCTTATGCCTTGTAAATATATTTTAGACAATAGATACTTGAGCGGATCTACTTTTGAAATGACCATGGTTTTATTGTTCAATATGTTGTGTCATAATTTTTGAGCTATGAATACCATGGTGAGACATGGTTTTTCAATAGACATATAGTTGTGTTCATACGTGACCAATGTATGGCTAAATTAATATACTACATGCTCTTTTCCTTTATCATTGTGTTGAGCTAGAAGTGCCCCCAAGGCACTATTTGTAGTTGATAGATACAAATGAAATGGTTTTCCTAGTATAAGAGGCAACAAAATAGGTGGATTTGCTAGATAGTCTTTGAGTTGTTGAAAAGTTGTTTGATACTGATTATCCCAGTGGAATGCAACTCCCTTCTTTAGAATATGTGTAAATTGATGACACTTGTCTACTAATTGAGATATGAAGTGTCAGATTGATTGGATCTTGCCTTACAAATTGCAGAGATACTTCAAATTGGTTGGTGGTGGCATCTCTATTATATCTTGGACTTTGGCTAGATCGACTTCAATGGCTCTATGAGACATAATAAAGCCAAGTAATTTTATGGATGTTACTCTAAATACACATTTCTTTGGATTTAGTCAGAATTTACACTTACACAGTCTTTCAAATATTCTACGTAGCACTGTTGGATGGTCAACCCTAGTTTTTAATTTACCTAATATGTTATCGACGTAGTCTTCAACAATATCATGCATCATATCATGGAATATGATGGTCATGCCTCTTTGATAGGTGGCTTTGGTGTTCTTAAGTCCAAAAAAAATTACCTAATAATAGAATGTTCCCCATGGAGTGGTGAATGTTGTCTCGTGTTGATCTTCTAGTGCTATTATGATCTGGTTATATCCTAAAAAGCCATCCATGAATGAAAGCATCTCATAACCCATTATGGAGTTGATAATCATGTCAATATTAGGTAATGGAAGGTCATATTTAGGGCAAGCTTTGTTTATATCTTGAAAATCATTATAGATTTTGATTCTTTCAATCTTTTTTCTAATAGGTACAACATTAGATATCCATTTTAAGTAATCAATGGATTGAATACATACTACTTCTAAGAGTTTTTCCAACTCTTTTTTTACTAATACAACAATGCGAGGATGCATCTTATGTAACTTTTTCTTAACTAGTTTGGCATCAATATTTTCCACAAGGTGATGTAAAACCAAGGCAAGGTCCAAACCTGGCATGTTAGAATAAGCCTATGCAAATATATCTATAAATTATCTAAATAGAGCTGTAAAGACTTCATGTTCCTCCTTAGTGAGAGACGTGCCTAATTTTATCCATTTTGGGTTTGATGGAGTCCCGATGTTACCTATATTGTATCTTTGACTAGAAGGGTCAAGCCATCTTCTAGTATAGTAGGTAAAGACTTGAATTTTTGGACTATACAAGGGTCCTCTGTTAGGACTTGCTCTTCAACTTCTCCTAGGCATGATGAATCTGAGTCCCCCAATGGGAGATTTGGCCATGTGACAAAAATAGTCACAAAATTTTGAAGAATTTGATCAAACACTTTTTTTTTTATCAAAATTAAACTTGAGTCCATAATCAAGTTCATCATTGGTGGTCTCCTAGTCTAAATTCAAAGAAGAATGAACACCCCTATCTAATGGCACCTAAAACAGGGTTTCACTACTAGACTAGCCTTTATCTTTAATTTTTCCCTAGTCAAAATGCACCTCAAATAGGTTTTCATTTTGGGACCTCAATGTTTTATTTATTTATTTTTGGTTAAGGGTATTCATAGCTCAAAAATTATGACACTACATATTGAACAATAAAACCATGTTCATTTCAAAATTAGATCCACTCAAGTATCTACTATCTAAAATAACTTTACAAGGCATAATGGTCAAATGGATCATGCTTCTTAGTGAGTTTGACATAGAGTATGTTAATAATAAGGTAATCAAGGGATAGATCCTTACAGATCAGCTTGCTGAAACACCCCTTTCAGATATAGAGCCACTCACATTCTAATTTCTTGATGAATCCATAATGACCATCATTGACACACCTCTTGAAGAGTAGCAATGGAAGTTGTATTTTGATGGATCATTTACCGTACATAGATAGGGGGTAGGCATCTTATTTATTACACCATAGGGGGATCTAATTCCAAAGTCTTTCAAAATTAATTTTTCTTGTACAAACAACATGGCCAAGTATGAAAATCTTGTTTCAAGACTTTGATAAGTAGTATAGTAGAACATATCTCATCTCAAAGTTTATGGTGATTCTCAATTAATCATCAATTAGGTCACATAACATTTCTAGACTAAAGATGACAAGTTGGTTCCTTACAAAGCTATGGTTGACACTCTAAAATAGAAAATTATAGATATTCAATTTGATCATATACTAAGGGTTAGTAATAGAACTATAGAAACCATGGCTATTATTAGCTCTCTGATTCAACAAATGGACAAAGCTATATATTATCAATTCCTCATCAAGAATTTGATCACACCAGCTCATGAACTTTCAATTGTGGCAATGATTTTTAATATTATTAGTCATAATTCTATCTGATACTCAAACCTTTACAACTACCTTCATGACCAAGTTTTACCACCTGACCTCTCCCAAAAACAAACTAAAGCCTTTATCCATCACTCCACTCATTATACTCTACTTGGATCAACCCTCTACCACTGTAGTTTTTATGAAACTCTACTTCATTATTTAAATTTGATAGAATCTACATTAGCATTATGGAAAGTTTACAAAGGAGTATGTGGATCCCCCTCTAGTGGGGTAGTCTTATCCAAAAAACTCTTACGTATTGGTTATTATTGGTCCATGATGGATGTAGATGTAGTTTTATATGTAAAGGAGTATGAAAAATGTTAAAGGCATGCTAATTTGATTCATGCTCTAGCAAAGACTCTGAAACCAATGTTGACACTATGGCCATTTTCTACATGGGGCCTTGACCTCATTGGGAAGATCAACCCCACTTTATCTTATGGTCATAAACATATCTTTACCACCATCAAATATTTAACTAATTGGGTTGAATCTATACCCCTCACTTACATGACTGGAATATCCAAATCATCTTAAACCATCTCATTTACCACTACAGTATCCCCTCTAACATTATATCTGATAATGGATGATCATTCAAGAATAAGGATGTTGACAAGCTATGTGTTGAATACATCACACAACATTTATCTATGGCATATTACCCTCAAGGTAATGGCCAGGATGAAGCATAAAATAAAACCATTTTCAACATTCTCAAAAATATTGTTAATGATACCAATCATGATTGCACCTTCAGATATTCCATGCCCTTTGGGTATACCATACCAATCACCGTACCCTCACAAGAGCCACTCTATATTCACTTGTTTATAGTACAGAAGTCATCCTTCCCATTGAGGTTGAGTTACCTTTGTTGTACATATACTTCAATCATGTCCTAGATGATCATGACTATCGAGTAGCTCACCTACAAGAGTTAGACCTACTTGATGAAAAATGCTTAGCTGGACTCAAAAATATTTAGGCATATCAGAATTGAATGAAAGGCCACTACAATTAGCGTATCAAGTATAGAACATAAACTTGGTGATGTTGTTATTAAATAAAACCAAAAGAATACCATGACTAAGAAGAAGAATAAAGGTAAATTCAAAGCAAACTAGATAGGGGATTTCATCATTACTATAGATTATGGATCAGGAGCATACATGCTTGCCACACTAGATGGAGATGAACTTATTGAGCTGATGAATATTATTCACCCCAAGCAGTATTATGCTTGAGCACTATGGTGTATTTTCTATAGGGACCATTTCAATTGTGCCACTTTATCACTATTCTTCTTTGTGTGAATGCCATTCTTATCATTCCTCTTTACCTATTACTTATCTATTTTATCATTATGTTCTATCGACCAACCATTTTTGAATCCTATCTACCTACCCCGTTTGACCTTGGTTTCACCTTTTCAACACCATTGAATCTAATCAATTTCAGTAGTGGTTTTGAGCATTTCAGATAGAGATCATATTTTAGAGCATTATGATAGAATTTTTGGTAGTTACATCCTTCATTTGTTGTTCCTTTCTTATCACCGGTCTTGCTACTAATTATAATCACCTATAGGAAAATTAGTACCATTGATCTCTACCAATGTGTCCTAGTTATAACCACTTATGGGAAAACTAGGGGCAACATTTGTTTATTGAGCTTTGACATAATAACTAGCCAATTCTTATGCCATACTATGCCTTTATACCAATTGTGCCTATTTTGTTTAAATTAACTGCTACACTAGTTGGATTCCTCCACTGTAGGGTGGAACTACAGTGACTTGAAGTCTTACTATAGGACTATGTAGGCCATGATTAATACTTGTCAAGGTAAACTCAATCACCCTAAGCCACACTCTCACCATTTTACAAGCATCTTAAGTAACACTCTTGCCATTTTGTGAGCTTGAACCATCTAGTGTCTTATAATTCTGGTCGAGTTGAGGTACTCTAAAAATTCCAAAAACATTTATAAAAACCATTAGAAAATATGAAACACATTGACCACTTCTTTGCCTTAAGGATTCTGGGAACCTTTACTAGGTTATAAGATCCCCATCCTTTTTGGACTTTGCTTCCATGCACTTGCCATTTTACAAGACCATTCCTATTCTTTTATCACATCCATTCTAGTTGTTTTCATCAGTTATCATTTTCTTTTCATTCCCTTGGAGAACTACATTTGGCTTGAAGTTTTTATTGAATATTACATCAATATAACTATGTAGGTAGCGTACACTTTCCTAATTCAAATAAGACGAATTAGCCACCCCCTTCCTTTTCTTCTATTCCCCCATTTTTTTAGTTTGTTAAGCTTTCAAATATTTTCTATGAGCAATGTTCATATGGCTTAAATTTAATTTATTTGTTTCTTTGTTTGTTTCCTTATTATTTTGTTTGTTTACCTATTTGTTTACTTTTAGTACTGTTGCCTTGATTCAGTTTATATGCATTCATTGGGTGATTTCTTGCTATCACTTAAACTTGAATCCATTCATATTTATATGTCTAAATTTGCATCATGGTTTATATCATTGGTGCATTATTTTCCATTGACTATTGGAGTATGGGAGTTAGCTCATATGCATATTTCAGCCAAGTCCTCATGATGTTATACCATGATAGCTATTGACACATGATACAACAAACCTTAGATTCAGGAAGTCTATTTAGCAATGGTAGCATCAACATCTCTTTGGCACTTACATCCCAATTCAATCCTAATCATATCCTACACAAAATAATTAAACAATGAAAGAATTATAAATTTTGTTTAGATCAGATGAGCATCTCCCTACTAGTAAGTTGTCTTAATTCATCTTTATCCTCTATATCAGGTTACCATCTTCATCAGCCAATCAATCATGTTTTCCATAATCAAGGTCGAATGATTATAACTACCTATGGATAAATCATTATACACCATCCCACCTACATTTTTCAATGATGATAACCACCTTTGGGAAAATAATTGTGTTTTCATCAACTTTACTTTATTTTTTCCCAAATAGGGGCATGTTTTTATCTTGTTTGTCTATCCTAACTAGGGTAGCTCCATCATCTCAATGATTATAACTACCTTTGGAAAAATCATTGTGTTGTCATACCACGTTACCACTATCGAGGTATAATGCTTATAATCACCTTTGGGAAAACCATTGTACACCTTCCCACTTACATTCTCAATGATTTTGACTAATTTTTCAAAGTCATTGTGTTTTCACCCCATCATTTTCTTTTCTTTGGTCCTCCCATTTCACTTCTTTCTTTTCAAGGGACCGTTTGCCAACCTACTTGTGCCAACTATTCCCTTGAAGGGGCATCATACAGTTCATCAATTACTATTGAAGTTGTAAGCATACAAGACCTTTTTATTTTTTGAGAAGACATTACTATGCTTATAGCTTGTAATGCCTTCCCAAATAGGGGCAAACTATAGATACCTAAAACTAGCCACCGATAACCATCAATCAAACTTTTGACCAATTTCTACCAAAATGCACAATTTGGCCTAAAACACTAAAACACATTAAAATATTTGAAATTGATATATTCAAGTGCTGATTTTGGCCAAGTTATCATTAAATGGGGTAATTTAATTTATTAATAAACTAACTTTGATCAAATTATTTTGAGTCAAGATGCTAATTTTGCACCTGGGTACCCTAGATTGCTCTTTTCTATCAAATATCTTGCATGAGACATGTGCCTTTATTTTTTTGTGTTGAAAACATCCTAAATGGGAATATGGATATAATGCATCTGACATCACATCCTAATTCCAATCCAACCAAATTTTGAGTTAATAACAAGACATTCTAACCAATTTGAGTAATTTGTACACAAAGAGCCAAGGTTTGTATCAAAGTGCTTAATCATGTTTAAGGCTAATTAAGCCAAATTAGGGACTTAAGTTAATTTTATGTGAAACTTATTGAATAAATTATTTTTGGAAATGAATATTGAATATCTACATCATCAAATGACATCATTTCTTGGGAAGACATCCCTAGGCCATAAATACATAAAATATCAAGATTTATGCCTCCCATGCCTCATTAAGACACTCCCATGCCTCATCAGTGCTTCCCATGCCTACTCATTTCCCCTCTATCCTAAATGTTGATGATCCTATTTATGAATTTTAATTACATAATTAAATTAATCCTTAGCCATACATCTCCATCTTGAGATGGATAGTTCAGGTTGATTCTAACCATTTTGAAAAATATATAAATAAGAGGCCTTGCATATTGGATTTTAAGATATTTTATGCCAAACATATAATGCCAAAATGTATTTAAAATCATTGAATCTTAGTGCTATAATGCCAAAATATTGAGCCAAGCCAAGCCAAGTCAAAGCCAAACATGGTGCTAAGGAGAGATGGAGGTAGCCATACTTCATTGATACAGACTTCACAAGCACAAACTGAGAAAGCCACTACAACAAGCATTTTGGAGCATCCAAGGAATGTGAAAGAAGGTATTTATTTCATATTTTAGTTGTGTTTCCCATTTTTATTTTATTAACTAAGCTTCTCCTTTGAGATAGGCTTAGGGTGTTAGTTTAGTGTGTTTTTAATTGATTTGGTTTATTCACTAGCACAATACTAATCTACTCCTATTAAAATCCCATGTTCACAATGATCAACCTACTATTTCATTTGATTTTGTGCTAGATGGACATTTACCCATAGAGTTCAGATAATCTAATATCAATGTCAAAGAGTAGTGCCAATCTCCTAAATTAGGGAACTTTTGGGGGTATACAAGAGAAGTGATGGAGGTGCTTAACCATAAACTACTTCATATAGAATCATTTTAGTAGAAGTGTGGTAGGAGGTATTGTACCACCATTTTGTGAGGGGAAGACACTTTTAACATAGTTGTTGTTAGTCTAACACAAATTAATGAAAGAATGTTTCTAATAATTTTTTGACAATTTCTATCTGTCCATCTATTTGGGGGTGATACCCAAAGGTTATCTTCAGTTATATGCCTATGAGTTGAAATAGCTCCATCCAAAAATGGATATTTAAAGTTGCATCAAAATTTGAGACAATTGAAGAAGGGATGCCATGAATATGGAAGATCTGATCCAAAAAAACTTGTGTGAATGTGGAGGCTATATAAGGATGGTTTAGGTCACAAAAATGAGTATATTTGGAGAGGCAGTCTACCATGACTAGATCATTATTTTTACTCTAGATTTAGGGAAACCCTCAATAAAATCCATATATATACTAGTCTAGATCCTATTAGGAATGGGTAATGGCTCGAGCAAACCAAGAATCATTGTGGTTTCACCTTTGTTTTGTTGGAAGGTACCACATTTGACCACCATATGTTTAATTCCCCCTTTCATCCCCTTCTAGATTACATTTTGACATGCCTCCTCATATGTTTTTATAAATCCTAAGTGCCCTACTGAGGGAGAAGCATGGACTTTATAAAATATGTCTTGATGAAGGTCTGTTCTATGTGGAAGCACTGAACAACCCTTGTAATGTAGATAAGAACCATCCCATGAATAATGTGGTATTGTAGAGGAGTTAGTGGTCAATTATTGAATGAGGTGGTGTAAAGAGGGATCATGTGCATACCCTTGGTATATAGATTCCAACTAATTTATAATGGGCATGCAGATGGAAGAAAGGGAAGTTTGGTCCTTGAATGTGTATGAGAGATCATTCACCTTAACATTGTCTTTACCCTTATTGTAAGTGATCTCATAATCATAGACAATGAATTTTTTGACCCATTTATATTGTGGTGAGGATGAGATCCATTGTTTCAAGAAGTACTTCAAACTCTGGTGATCATTTTTGATGCAAAAATAATTCCCAAGTATGGCCACCATTTTTGTATTACATGTAAAATTGCCATAATTTCCTTTTCGTATGTAGACAAATCCAAATTTTGTCGAAAAATGGATTTAATAGTGAAAGAAATTGTATGACCCTCTTAGATAAGAAAAACACCCAGGTTGTTCCCATAGGCATCACTTTTAATTATGAAAATTCTGGGGAAGTTTAGCATGGCCAAAATTGATGTGCTACACATAGCATGTTTGAGTGTCATGAATGCCTGGTCAGTTACAACATCCCATGTGAATGCATCCTTATTTAATAAGGAAGTCAAGGGATTTGAGATATTTCTATAATCCTTGATGAACTTGTGGTAGTATCTTTTAAGGCCTAAAAATCCATGAAGGCTCTTTAGGGTTGTTGGTTGAGGCTAATGTTGCATGGAACTAATTTTTTGTGGATCCACATGGACCCCATCAGATAAAATAATGTGACCTAAATATTCAACTTTATCTTGAAAAAAGGAACACTTGAACTACTTGGCACACAATTGATTCTCTTCTATAAGCTGTAATTCCTTATCAATATGCTAGAGATGCTTGGCCCATATGTGGTTGTAGATCAAAATATCATGAAAAAAACCAAAACAAATTTATAGAGGCAAGGCTTAAATATTTTATTCATTAGGGCTTGAAATTTTGAAGGGGCATTTGTAAGTCCAAATGGCATGATAAATAATTCATAGTGACCATCATGAGTGTGGAAAGATGTGTTTTGAATGTCACCAACATGCATGTAGATTTGATGATAGCTTAAACGAAGATCCAATTTGGAGAAATTTTTTCCCCCTTAGAGCTTAGTAAGAAGCTCATCTATGACTAGAATTGGGAATTTATCTTTAATAGTGAGGTGGTTAAGGGCACATAAGTCAATGCAAAGGTGCCATAACCTATCTATTTTATGGATAAGAAAAACATAGGAAGATTATGGGCTGGTGTTGGGTCAAATAAATCTAGACTTAAGGAGTTCCCATACTAGTTCAATCTCAATATTTTAAAGATGGGGATAACAGTATGACCAGATGTTAGGTGGGATGCTTCCTAAAATGAGCAAGATGTGATGATATTTAGGGTGTAAAGGGGCAAACCCATTATCTCTAAAAAATGGTTGCATGTATGAAAAGGATGACTTGTAAATCATCAGGGTGGTTAGTATAAAAAAAGAGCTGGGGTTGGAGGGAGTGTAGCTAGGTAATGACCCCATGTGATCCTTTCTTCATAAGATTTTCCATGCGATGGGAATCAATGATGTTAACAGATCTAGGCAATAACCCTTTTAAGGTGTGCTTATGGACATTATATTTGAACTACATCCAAATCTCAGATAAGTCCCATAAAATAGGTCCCAGTGTGCAAATCCGTTGTGCCTATAAGACCACATCACATTCCCTTAATGGTAGGGAAAACATATGTAAGTGAAGAGTGTAATATCCTATAATGATACATATATTCTGACGCTTCCCCTTACAAGGCACTATTCCCCCATTAGAAATCATGATATCAAATCTAAAACAAAGGGGTACAAAGCAGTCTTCCTACTTAGCAATGTAGGGATTGATGAAATTATGAGTGCTTCTAGTGTCAATGAGGATTGTGAGAGGGATATTTTTAAATAACCCATTAAGCTTCATGGTTTGAGGGGTGGTAAAACCTACTAGTTTATCTAGAGATATATTAGGTTGAGTCTCTTAAGCCATTGAGTCCTTGGAGGGGCTTTTTTATGCTTAAGCATCCTAAAATTCTTAGATGTCAAGCTCATTGTCCTACTTTGGTAGTGATTCCACATCTAATAAGTAGATATTTTGTGTGATGTACCTATGACCCTTAACCCATTTGTCATCATAATTATAACATAATCCTTTTTCCTTATGAGCCCACATCTTTGCCTTAGTAAGGTGCTTGATCGGTGTGGTTATAGCTAGGAATTGGTTCATTATGTTCTTTACAGATGGAAAAGTGGGAGGTTAACATTGCACTAAGAGTTTATCTTCTACTAACTTAGATAGACCCAAGGCATCCATCATGTTATTGGGATGAAACATTTTCACTTATGAATAGATTAGCTCTTTGAGTCCACTAATAAAAAAAATATTGAAAAAGTCATCTAATAACCCTCAGTGTGATTAGGTGATTTCTCAAATGCAATCTAATAATCATGAATGGTGCTTGTCTAGCAGAGTTTGGTGAGAGATCCTATAGAGTCCTTGATTGCTGAGGGACCAAACCAGCTCCTAGAATGAGAAAAGGGGAAAATAAACACAGTTCCACCTAGAATCATTACATGAAATTTGTCATGGAGTTGTAAAGACATAAATGAGTCCTCAAATATATACTTAGTTTGTCAGTACCATCTGTACACTATCCTACATAAGGAAGTTTACATGATTCTTGAGCTATAAGGAATTGAGCCAAATGAGAGCATAAGATTCAAGATGGAGTCTTGGGGTTGTTTCATGAACCTAAATAAATTTTTTTAGGTATGATAAGGTATGTGGATGCCTTTCATGAAAATAAATTCCCTTAATGAAGTTGAAGTCATGTTTTGAGCCATTTGTACAAGGCTAGGCATAGTATACCAAGGAGTTGGGTGATGATTACCATTGAAATGTCAAAGCAAGGGAGTTTAAAAATTTAGGATAGGTGTCAAATAAAAATTATTAATTTAATCATGGTGATATGATGATGAAGATGTATAACTGTCAAACTTTTCATGCAAAAAAGGGCAGTTTTGAAGAAGTAGTGCAAGGTGTCAAGCCAAGTTTGAAACTCCTATGCCATGTGGTAAATGAAGAATCTTCAAAAGAGGAACACATGTCCTTGGAAGTCTATTAGGACTATTTTATAACTCCTTTATTATTTGTAACTCTTGTGGACACTTGTAAATCTCCCTCTTCTACACCCCTCTCGCTCTCTTCCTCAATTTTTTATATAAGCCTATATTAGTCTATTGTTGGATGACAAGTAATAGTTCTCTTTCCTTTCATTCATCTCACTCTTTCATGATTTATGTATTTAATCTACCTTCTATCAGGTCACATGAAGTGTAATTGAATTCTTTATTTGTCTTTAAGTGTGAATAAGACTACTAGTGTCTATTATCAGACCTACTATTCATCTACCTTGAGGAATCTATTATATTCTACCTTCAAGTTGAAACTGTTAGGAGAACCTTGGGTTTTGAGATTATTTTTGTAAGTTGTCTTCCATATTGTAAGTTCAAGTAGGATTTTGGAGTACATATTGGTGCATGGCATCCATTAGATTAGTGTGTAATCTCATTTTATCCCTTTTGCTTCAAAGCAAGTAGGATAGTGGTTATTTGTAGGTGTTGTGCATGGGAGCTAGCCCATAATCTAGAGAATCACCTCTAATAATTTTCACCCAAAACATATGAGGTGTTTTAATGTTATTAAAAAATTTAGGAGGCTAGAATATCCCTCCTTAGGGTGTGATTTTGGTTGATAACATGACCTAATTGAGTCCTTTGAAGCATTCAACATTAGATCTATTCCAAGAGAGAATAAATGGACATCATATTCATTAGCAGCCTCAAAATCTAATTTGACACCACTTCAAGATTAAAAAATCCCAACATTTTCATTAGAACTAGTTCCATACCCTTCTATCCTTGATAACATGGATAACTTCCTAGTATTTGAGGATGATTAACTGATTGTGTAATTTTTAAACAATTTTAGAGATTTTGAAGCCCAGATAATGAAGGAGAGGTCCAACTACTATAGATTGAGGATATGGGAAAAGATGGTGATCTAGAATTAAAAGAGAAACACATCCCATTAGACATGGTCTCTTTGGAATGAACTTTTGATGTGGTTCCTCAAGCTCAGAAGCAGAAACAACTTAAAGCCACTGAATATGATTTTTTAAGAGATAACCTAAGAATTGACCAACATAACCAATTGGTGAATTTAGGTCTGACTCATATAGAAAGTGAAAACAAAGGTTGAAGGGATTACATCCCAAGTATAAATATGTCATTGCATAAACATATGATGAACTAAATATCTTTGACGCTAGGGTGATCACTCGTACCATTCCCCTAAGGCCATAGCATAAGCCTTTCAAGAAAAGATAGAGGACATTGAATCCAATATGAGAGATTATCATTCAAATGGATGTATGGAAGCTAATGGATGTCAAAATTATTTTTTTAATTAGGCACTTTACCTGGTTATCCAATATCATACTAGTTAGAAAGAATATTATATAAATCAAATTATGTGTTGATTTTAGGAACACAAATAGAGTCTCAACAAAAGATAACTACCCTCTACCCTCTTTGGATGAAGTATTTAAAATGGTGAGTGGGTCTCAGATGATGTCTGTCTTGGATGGATTCTCAGGCTACAATAAATTACTCATTGAAGTAGAAGATAGGATGAAGACTACCTTCACTATCGAGTGGGGAACTTTCACATATAAAAGGATGTCATTCGGCCTAATTAACATGATATATACCTTCCAAAGAGCAATAGATTTTGCCTTCCAAGGATTGGTGTGGAATTGTATCATCATCTACATGGGTGAACTTAATATGTTTTCAAAATAAATAGTTGGTCACATAAACCATCTACATAAAGTCTTTGATAGATGCAAAAGATATAAGGTATATCTAAGATTGAAGAAAACCATATTTGGAGTTAATGATGGAAAACTATTGGGTCATATCATTAATAAGGATGGGATCTACATTAATCTAGAATGGTTCTAGGATATCTCCAAGTTGACTCCACCAAACAAAAAGAAAGAGTTGAAGTCTTTCTTTGGTAATGTTAACTTTGTAAATAAATTTATTTCTATTTTTACAGAGATTGTCAAGCCATTAAACACTATGTTAAAATAGGATGCCAAGATTGAAAGGAAAATTAAGGCCAAGAAATATTTTTAAGACATCAAGATCATAATTTCCAAAGCTCTATTT
Organism: Torreya grandis; assembly: GCA_037957365.1. Taxonomy (NCBI): domain Eukaryota; kingdom Viridiplantae; phylum Streptophyta; class Pinopsida; order Cupressales; family Taxaceae; genus Torreya; species Torreya grandis. The sequence goes on along the minus strand of JARHVA010002389.1, from coordinate 2,210,894 downwards.
TTGATTATTCCTAATTTCCATAATTAATTTTATCTTTATTCATTCACCTCAGAACATACTGTTACTATAGTACTTACACAAAAGGTACAAGATAGTGAACATATCATTACCTTCATGAGAACTAATCTAAAAGGTATAGATTTTAAATACTCCATGATTGATAAAAAATATATTACTTGATCAAATCTATCAATAAATTAAGGCATTATATCTAGAGGAGTAAGACATTCACCATCATCCTAAATCTAGTTGTCAAGATCACACTTTGACAAAATGATTTAAGAGAAAGGAAAGGAATGTGCATGACCAAACTTTAAGAGTTTAACATTGAGATCAAACTAGATAAAATGTTGAGAGGCAAGGGAATTATCCAGTTGATGGTTGATACTAATCCACACATCAAAATTGAATAAATCAATGAAACACAGGTAGTTGGGTGTAAATGGTACTCAAATATCATCCATTACATACTCATAGGTACATGTCCCACATAAATGAAGAGAGATCAAAGATGAGATATTGGGATCAAATCAACTAATTGCATGATAAAATGGGAGTTCCATATAAAAATAACTATGAAGGCTTCTATCTAAATTTTATTTCAAAAGTAGAGGTTAATGATATCTTGGATAACTTACATCAGAAGATTAGAAGTGTAAATCCTTAGGGTAACACTAAAGCTCATAAGATTCTAAGGATGGGATATTACTAGCCTACAATATTCAAGGACACATATAACCATGTTAGGACCTGCCATGAGTGTCAGGTATTTGGTAAAAGAGAATTAAATGCTACCATGCCCTTATAGGTGGTCATTAAAGGATGCCTCTTTGCCAAATTAGTCCTTAATTTTATCAAGGTGATAAACCCAAACTCTTCAGTATGACACAAGTTTATCCTTATAGCTACTGATTATTATACTAGGTGTACAAAATCTATAGCTACTAAAAATTCCATAGCAATAGATGTCATTAATTTTGTGAAAGAAAACATATTAACTAAGTTTGACACTACCATTTCCTTAGTTTATGACAATGGACCAACTTTTCAATCCTCTAAATTTATAAAATGGGCCTATGAAAATCAAATAATAGTTAATTTCTCTTCAAACTACTACCCATAATGAAATGGAGTGCTTGATTCCATCAATAAGAATCTAATAGATGTCATTAATGAATATATGCAATATAGACTAAGAGAATGATAACAATTATTGAAGTATGCACTATGGGAAGATAGAACTAAGAACAAACAAACCCTAGAGGCTTCACCTTTTATGTTGGTGTATGGAAAATAACACATCTTCCTTATTAATCTCAAGATACCAACTTATGAGTTCATTCAAGAGTATGTGGGAGAAGATAAAGGAGTTCAATCTAGACTACATAACATAGTCCAATTAGAGGATGTAAGAACTAAAGCACTACACAACTTCATCAAACACTAGGATGCTTTCAAACAATGGTTTCAAAAAAGAACCAAGATCAAGGCCTTTAGGATTTTAGACTTAGTGTTTCTCTGGGATAAATCACATGAAAGGAAGGGACAACATGACAATTTCATTCCTTTGTGGATTAGACCATATTAAGTATATAAAATCTTTGGTAACAATGCCCTTTAGTTGAAGGATGTCTAAGGTAATGACCTTGCCTTTCTAGTCAATGGATGGTTTTCAAAGAACTACTTTATGGCTACTCCAACTAGAGATGCATCAGAGTAAACTCTAAGTGGATATTTAGATTAGGAATAGATTAGATTTCTTGATTTATATAATAGTTTCCATGCTTTTTGTATTTTACTTTCATTAGGTTAGCTATTTTGCTTTGGATAGATTAGTTGTTATGATTTATAGACTAGTTATAAATTATAGTTTAGACTCACAAATTTTCTATTATGAAAATACAAAAATATGCCAAATTCAAGGGGATGAGGTATAAAGAAACATAGTTCATTCTCAAAGGAATGCACTCTAACAATGTAATATTATCTAGGATTGAGGTATGCATTATGACTAAACTAAGTTCTATTTTGATTGAATAGGTTTATTGAACATTTAGGATTTACTATAATAGAATCATGAAAATTTAGAAAGACTTCCCATTTCCAATTATTAATTACACTATATCATGCTAAAGCTTGGATGAAAGATAATAGACATTGAGATGGATGCATACTAACATGGACATATTGATAAAAATAAAATTTCTTATATCTACACCTAGCTAACGGTGGTTCCCAACTCTTCTTCTATCTGTCTTTCAACACACACACACACACACACACAAACTGATAGGAGATGGGTGATTCAAATAATCTATATCAAGGATATGAATACCTGACTAGTAGCAAAGTAAGCCTTTGAGTGGAAATAGAGGTATCTCTATTAGGGATATGAATTCCTAGATGATATTAGAGAAATTCCCAAGATTTCCCAACTATTTGGTTGTAAAATACGAAGTCAAAATGAAACCTATAGTGTTTATTCATAAGTCTATTAATACTTTCATAACCAAAGGGAATTGATTTCACTAGATCACACACATAAATAAAAGGAATGGAAGGGTTAGCATGCCAAATGAGGAAACAAGAGTTCATTTCAAAGTTTGGTTTGCTTTTTCTTTTTTTACTAGAGCTGAATTTTCCTTATGATACATTGCTACAATTATGGGTTCTTAAAATACTTAGGAGTGTTTTCCCCTATGAATCACCATTTTTTGTGCCCTATCAAATACACCCCCATTTTTAAAAAAATCAAATAGGAACCCAATATTGATTGAACATGATATTGAGATATTTTAAAATGGAAGTGTATGTTACAAAATTTTGAGGAAGCTCGAATGCAAACAAATTTATCTAACACTTGAGAAATTAGTTTGGTTGTTTCAGGGTTGATTTATTTGCTTAAACATGATCTAGAGGTTGTTCATTATTTTTAGGGTGTTCTCAAGAGTAAAGGATCAAAGATATGCCTAAGATACATTACATTATTTACTATTCACCTTTAATTTCCTTTAAATGCTTGCATAGATGTTCTTAATTATGATTTTATAGCACCAACAGAGCTAACATGTCATTACATCTAGTGGATAGTTTTCCTTTTATGTCTTAAACATAATGATTCACACTTAGGCATTTCCTGGATAATCCAAGAATCCATCCTTGACACATGACAACATTCTGCACACCTAAGCATCAACCTAAAAGGATCAAGTCACCATATTTCTAACCCAGAGGTGACATCATTATAGACATATGTAGAAGACCCCAAGAAGGTGGAGTAGTGAGATATTACCACTTGTCATCATATTACTAGTATCAATGACCTAAAGGCCCATGCATGGCATACAAAACTCAAATTTTTAGTAGAGTAGTGATATATTTAACTTATCATCATCTCATTAGTTTGGTAACCCAAAGGCCCATGCACAACATATGAAGCTCAACATCTCAATGAAGCAGTGAGATTTTATTACTTGTCATCATCCTACTAGCTTGATGACCCAAAGGCCCATGTATAGTGTATGAAGCTCAACTTCTTAGTGAATTAGTAAGATATTTTAGCTTATCATCATCCCACTAACTCAAAAACAAGGAGGTAAATGCACAATGTATGAAGCTCAAATTCTCAGTGGAGTAACAAGATCTTTCCACTTGTCATAATCCCACTAGTTCAGTGATCTAGAGGCCCATGCACAACATATAAATCTCAAATTTAAAATAGAGCAGCAAGTATTTTAGGTTGTCATCATCCTATTAGATTGGCCACCTAGAAATAACTGTAGACACCAAAATTATGTCACACACATGCATAACTCCCTATGTCAAAACCTCCCTTGAGTGCTTTTTTTAATAATTAGCCTTCTTAACCCATGATTTTACCCCTCACACATTTAATTAATTTAAAACATTAATTAAGTTAATTAAACACTACTTATGCCACCTTATCTAACCACCTCATCCTAAGACTAATTCTTACCCTTTGAGTCATCTCAAGATTTAGTACCCTAATCCTAACTACCCATGACTTATTCTTGGCCCAAAAATAAATTCCTAACTAACTACATCCTTCTTAACCTCGCATTTCTACTATCTCCTAACATATACCACACTTGGCACAAGAAAGAATAGAAAATAGGCTAAAAATAACCCTTTTACCTATTCTCATGCCACCAACGTTAGTCAACCCATGGCTGACATCGGTGGGATCACCGATGTTAGTTACTTAAGCCAAATTACAAATTGAAGTTCAAGTTAGTAGAAATAAAAAAACTCAATTATTCACATACAGGCTTTTGACATTCAACTTTATACATTCAGGGTTACCGTTACTCTACATAAATCAATCCAGATCAGGAATTGATATATTGCATAAAGCTTGGATGCTTCTAAACCAAAAACACACACTCATATTTATATTCACATATTTCTTCCACACACCCCACTAGAGCCATCTATCTAGCAACCACGATTCGTCCATTTCATCAGCTAAGTATATCTCTATGTTTTGGTAATTCCTTTAAATAGTCATTTTACAATTACTTTACATTGTACTAGTTATCATTTCATGAACATCCCGACTCTCCCTGTAGAGGAGTTGTAAAAATCCTTCAATTATTTTTCTCTACTCCAAACATACCAACCTTTTATCTAGACCCACTTGAGTCTTACACACTCCTTTAAGACTCTTCCCAACTTCATAAACCTGACCAACATCCACCTTCTAACTTAGAAAATTCTCCTACAACCCCCTGAAGACCTACTGCCCCTACTAACATCAGTCACATAACTAACATCAGTCATATCATTGACATCGGCCATATCTATTTATTGACATTGACAACCTAATCGATGTTGGTGACTATGTATTTCTATTAACTCCCTGAACCTGCCTCAACCACCTCCAAAAATATCAACAATTCACATTACCTTCACTGTGTCATTCTCTATTGCACTTAGACTACAATAATGATACAAATATCTCTCTCTTACTCTCTCTTTCATTTTATTATTCATTACCAATTTTTTTTCAAAAATTGGATTGTCATCCTTAAGGAAGTTTGACACTTTCAGGAACAAGCGCGTAGATTGGCAACCCACTCATTTATCTGTTAACAAATATTTTTGGTGGTAGTACTTTCTTAATCATAGGTAGTCCTCCCAAACTAAAGAGGAGTTCTCAACATCATCTAGATATAGTGTGAAATCATTCCTAGTTCTCTCTAATCTCTAATCCTTATCTTTCATCTTTGTTTCTCTGTAAACATCAAATAGATTCAAAATTTAGTGAAACATTTCTGGCACGCCCAGTGGGACCCTAGAGTTTTACTTAGGTTCATTTCTCATTTTAATCATTAATATAGGTGCATTATAGTGAAAATTTCATTCCTTGCACTTTCCCCTTCTTTTCTCCCTCCAAGCAAAATATTCAACATTTTATTTTCTATTTAAGGGCAATAAACTGAAATTTCTTCTCCCTTGCCACTCTTTTCTTCCTTTTGCCTCTAAAAGTAACTTATCATTTTTATTACAAGATTAAAATAATATCTTATTTATTTTTTTCTTTCATGCACATTAGGATAGTGAATTTCATTCTCTTCTCTTATTTCATCATTATTTTTATTCAAATCTAAACACTTCAGATTTGGGTTTAAAACTTATTGCACTTCATTGTTTTCTTACTACATATTAACTCAGTTAATTACAAGCATTATGAATAAATTATAGTACACCTATGTTACACAACTAGATCAGACTCACAAAAACAAACATATAAACTCACCTAAGACAAGGCCCATTGGGATTTCATCACCTGGTGGATCACCTTACCCTACCCAGCTGTCCTACTTAGATTTCACCACCAAGGGGAGAACCCACTCTATTCTCTAGTGGAGTATAAACTCTAGGCAGAAGGTATATTTTGGCTAAGCAACGTCACTTGGCTTTAGGTCTATGAAGTGTAGGGAGTAAGCTCATATAACAAACCACATACCTAGTCTAACATAGATTTCCTCTTGAGCACCAAACTACCTTGAATCTAGCTCTAGATTGATTTCTAGTGCCTTCGATAACCAAATTATCTTCTCACTATCTAATTAAGGCATAAGCCAACATGAAACTAAAATTATTCTCTAGGAGTTAAGAATTTGTGGCTATATGTTCTTTTTCTCCTTTTTTATTGCCTTCTATATTTTGGAGTTGGTAAGGATGTTTTTCATTGATTTAAAAAATCAACACCATTTATGATACTTGAGTTGTATAACCTATTATATTAGGTTTTTTGAGTATTCATTCTCCTTATCCAGACCTCTTCCATCCTCTATTTTACCTAGATTCTACCTCTAGGTTTTTAAAACATTAGATTTTCCATCTCCCAAGATATCATAGTGACCGACATTAGTTAATCCAACTGACATCAATAGACTTTAGCCTATCAACATTAGTTATTCCAATCGACATCGACAGACTTTAATTATTGACATTGTTCAAGTGACCAACGTCGATGACTATATAATTTTAATTTTCTCAAAACATCAAGTTAAAACAACCTACTTACCTACACCTGAATCTAGTTTTTGCTTACTTTGTCACTAATACAGAGTATTAAGACTATTTATACTTATTTTTGCATGGTATTAATGTGATCCAAATCCAAAATTCTTTCCAATTACATAAGCCAACACCCACTTCCACCTTCCCCTCTTGTTGTTGATTCTATCATGGAGCATAATTTAGATACAGAGCATACTCCTAACCCCAACTAAATTCCCATTGTGCCTGAAGGAGATCAAGATTTTGCTAAATTTCTTGATCATAATGTGGTAGCCCTTCAGCATTACCTTGCCATGAGCTGAACCCACAATTCTTTAAGTGACCCACTATATGGTATGCCAACTTATCTGATGGAGACAACTTTAATTTCAATTGTCTCTATTATTTTCCCCATGGTTACTCAAAACACTACTTCAACATGTAACCCAACCATAAATAATGTCCAAAGTTGAACATCACCAACTGTCCAATCCTACCTAAACCCTAGTGTGACTTCCCTACTTTTACAACCACAAGTAGTTCGGTCAAGTCTCACCCCATTTCAAAATTTGGTGGTACCTATCCCATCTACTCTCACACCTATAATCACCTAAGTTAAGACTCACCCTTCACCCAGTATAACCATGCCAATAACCTAACCTACAATAACAACAACCAACCAAAGCATAGTCTCTAACCCAATGGGACAAGCCCCTTTTCTTTATTCCCCCAACCTATGACTCACTATCCCTATGTTACATCAACACAATGTCAAAAATTTATGTCATACACTCCCTCTACTTCCTATCAGGTCCCCTATAACTTAGGGGGTATCTCCCAAACTAATCCCCCTCCTGACCTCATTAAGATGTTGATGGACAAGATGTCTAATCTAGAGACATCCATGTTAGGTTCAAAGAATGTGTTCTCTTATGATCAGATATACAATGAACCCATCCATCCTTTTGTGCTTATTCAGTCTTATCCAAGGCAATGGGAACTCCCCAAATTTACTCATTTTTAGAGTAAAGAGGACCTGCAACAACATTTATGAGCATTTAGACATGCTTGTTATTTAATAAGGCATGATGATGTGTTATTACTTCACACTTTCCCTATTTTTTTTTTGGGTGATACCCTAGATTGGTATAGCTCCATAACTCAGCAGTCCCTTTTCTCATTTACCCAACTCATATAAATATTCCTAGACCATTTCTCTATTAACATTTATAAAAAGGTTTCTATTACAGACCTTTATTCTATTAGATAATTTGATGATGAGTCTATCATAGATTTTGTCACTCATCAGAGAGGCTTAACCAATCAACTCTCCTTCTCTTTACCCCAACCTGAGCTTATTGAGCTCTTTTTGAGGGCATGTGCTAATCACATTTCATCCATACTCTGAGTACAAAATTTTTGCACATTTGATGAAGCCTTTACAATGGCATGGAAACTTGAGATTCGGGCTATAGATGAAGGCAGAGTTAAGTTACACAGTAAAAATTCCAATTCCAAATCAAATTACTCCTCTTATTCTAAAACTTCTCCTTCTAAATAAAAATCTAAAGGCTCCACCAATGCGGTGGTCATTAAATTAACTTCTTTCACAACCACAAACAAACCTAATTCCTTGACTTCCCAAAATATGACGAAGCAATTCCAACAATGGTATGAACAAAGACATTAAAATCCTATTGGGGAGTCATATACTTCCATTTTGGAAAAAACTATTGTAGCAAGGAGCCATAATCCTTCCTCAAATCAAGCCTCCTATATAGTTTGACCCCTCCCATCCTATTCCAACTTGGTATAAGGAGGATGAGTTTTACTACTACCATCGAGTCAAAGGCCACAATTCTAATAACTATAAAACATTCAATAACATTGTCCAAGACATGCTTGATAGGGGTGATCTCATCTTGGATAACCTTGATGCACCTACTAATCAAAATATGGATGTGTTCAAATAGCCTTTTCCTAACCATTCACCAAATCAAAATATTTTTTAGACCATGACTAATAACTCATGTGATCATACTATCCATATGGTTTATATGGTCTTTCCTTTACCTCCAATTCAACCTCTCCCACAATAGGAGGCACCCATTTTATCTACTCCTCCCCCACAGTCCATGCCATTTATTTTGCCCATTCTTCCTCCTTAGGTAGAAGAGCCTACTTCACCCATTCCACTCCCATATGAGGAAGAGCCTCCTTTACCACTCCTTTTACCACTAAAAGAGCTTGTATCGCCAATTCCTTTTGCACCAATGTTACCTATCCTCTTACCACTTGAGGACCACATCTTACCCGTTCTAGAACCACATGTTGAGGGCAAAATCATTCTTGTGTTATACCCTATTGAGTAACCCTCTTCACCTACCTCTCCTCTACTGATAGAAATTAGTACCCTATCCACTCCTCCTTTTTACCTAAAAGAGTTAGTGTTATCTACCCCTACATTAGATGAGAGACCTATTGTGCCTACTCCAATTACACCAATTTTACCACTTATTCTACCTATGGAGGATCATACTTTACTTGTTCCTCACCCACATGTCGAGGGATAAATTATACCTATGATATACCCCCTTGAGGATCCTTCTTTGCCTACCTCTCCTCCACCCATGGAAGACCATGCCTCTTCTCCTATCTCTGTCGAAGAAGACCCTATTGTGGGTCTTTCTCATCTTTGGCCTAAGGTAGTAAAGACCAACAATTTCCCTCTTTATTAATCACCTTATCCTTTTAAATAAGTAATCTTAAGTCCTATGTCAACTTCATCTAAACCCTTCTCAAAGTTACTGAAAAGTTTGAAATTTATTGACTCTATAAAGCTAGATCACATGGCATTTTGGGACTGAATTAAAGCTCCTTATCCTACATAATGAATGTTGATCTTTATCACCAACCATATCACTACCCTTTACCCCAAGGTATTTGACAAAGTCAAAGCTTCTTCAGCAAAATCACTAGAAGCTCATCCATCTATGTTAGAGCCCTCACCCTCACAGGCATCTACCACATTAAATTAGATCAAGCCTTTAGGCATACATTTGGTCTCTAATATAATTCATCCATAAGTAAAAATTAGATCTGACTCTCTAAACAGAAGTTAGAGTTTCATGACTTGAACTATAGAAAAATGTTAAGCTCCCTAGATGTCACTGATCCTTCCCTCTTCCACCCTTAACTTTGCCATCAATTTTAGGATTTCACCTCTCTACTTTAGTTGGAGTATCATCAATCCAAGAAAAACAAAAGGCTAAGTTACCTCCACTACTACCTCTACCACTTGGTAGGCATTTCACATATGACACCATGATACCTAACACCAAGAAAATGTCAATAAAACATGTAACTCCACTGCCATCTAAAAATGTACCACATAAAATCACCCCTACAACTCTTAAACTAAAGAATGTGTCCACTCCTATTACCATAACAAGCATTTGCCCACTCATAGGATCTCAAAACTTTCTCCTATGTCAGTTGTTAAAATATTTTATAATAACTCTTCCTCTCATTAAGCCTTATATCCCTCTTAGACTGAAGCCATCTTGGTTTAATGATACATAAGTGTGTCAATATCATCATTCACCTAGACATGATACTGAGAGTTATAAATCTCTCACAAAAGTTATTTGGTAACACTTTGATGTTGAAACTCTTTTTTTATACTCCCATTAACTTTCCTTTTATTTCATCTCTGGCATCCACAATGCCTCATATTGTCATACCCACTTTGCCACCTCCTTCACCTATGTTTCAGATCAACACAGTTAATGTGGTCACATAGTCATAAAATAAAAAGGATAAAGGTAAGGGAAAGGTCACTACCCCTTGGGATCATCCCTTCTCCAAAGACACTCCTCTGAATCCTAAGATTTCCATCTTGGGTGTCCCAAAACCAACATCTTCCAAAGTTATTCAAAGTTTGATGGTGAAATAGCTTCACCAAACTCTTATGAAAATGTCCTCGTATGAGTTAATCTAAAACTCATTCCAATACCTTCAAGCTTTGATTAGTGACTTGAAAGAGGTTGAGGTATAACTTGATGATCCCTAACCTCTTATAGCTTTGGTCAACTCTCTTAACTCCATATCCCTGATTTCCTTTAGTGATTAAAAAATTCCACTTCAACACCTTGAAGATTAGGATTCTACCCTTTTTATCACTACATATATCAATAAAACTCATGTCAAAAGAGTCATGATCGATAGGGGAGCTAGTATTAACATTATCTCCACTTATGCCAATAAAAAGCTAGCTCTTCTCGATAATTGCATCTCTCAAACTGACGTGGTGCTCCACTCCTTTAATGATACCACAACTACTACAGTGGGCACAGTTGTTTTACATATCTGTGTAGGTCCCCACATAATTCTTGAGCTCTTCTATGTTGTATAAGGAGAGTTCCAATACAACATACTACTTGGATGACCTTAGATACATACTATGGCATGTGTGCCCTTAAATTTGCAATGTTGTGCTCAGTTTGAGTACAATGGGCAAGTGCATATTATTCCCATTGACCCACCTCCATGTAAAACATAAAACATGACTTATAGTCCAAATGATGTTCTCATTCCATTAAAGACATCATCTTCTCCACATGATACTTTTGAAGCTTCCACAAGCTCCACTACCTCGGTTACATAGATATCGATGACAAATTCGTAACAAAGATCCCATGGAGGAAATTTTCAAGCATTTATCACTCAAAGAATATCATTTTTTGACACTCGACATGTTACATACTCCAAAAGAGTATGGAAAGCATCATATGTACCTAAATTATTATCTTCATATTGGGATGGTCATTCCTTATAGACCCCTTAACCTTTGAACTAATTTCGCATATGGGGGAATTAATTAGGCTCCTGCTATTGGCAACCCATCCTCTTCACCACAACCATTTACTTGTGACTTCTCTTTCCTAAGAAAGCCTAGTTTCACTCACACTTATCTTTATAGGTGTGCCTAGAAAGGATTTGGTTTGGGTCGTTCCGATTAGGGTGTTTATATGCCCATTGAATATCCCACTAGCAAAACCATTGAAAATGAAGAGCATACTTGTGAACAAGTTACTAATGCTTAGAAAATTCTTCAAAGCTAAAAACTTGCGATGATAATGCAATGGTAGAGGGGCTTATTTATAACAATTTTTGGGCGGTCCTGCTTGCTCGCTGGTAAGGCGGTGTCAATCCCATCATGCTTTACAGCTCAAAAGATGGCTACAACGAGATGCTATTCGATGCATTGGATCCACAGGATGATGATGGTGAGGATGGAATCCTAGGCTGTGGGCCCAACATATCTTCCGCTTCGTCTACAAGGTCATCTTCGGATATCAAATTGAAAAGGCATCTTATCTGGAAAGTGCTTTGGAGATGCCAATGTCGACAATTAGGGGGTCCCACTTCACATGGCATATGTCATGGAGTGTAGTGGAAATAAGATTCCCACTCAAGCTGTCAGTGAATGATTGTGTGCACGACAGTGTCTTGATCATGATTTTCTTCTTCATGAATTCGGTGCGGGCCATGTCGAGTAATCCATCGATACAGATGTTCATTGAAAGTAGATATGATTTGAATGCACCATGTCCATAATGGTCGCTTTAGTAGCTCAGTGAACTGGTGGTATAGGAATTCACTATTGAGCCTTTCAATGGTGATGACTCCCAAGTTCTGTCGGCAGTTAGCTTGGATTGTCACTGCTGCAGACATTTGTAAGTCTTGTGCTGCTGCATAGGAAATCCTCGTATATCAGGGATGCAGGCCTTTTCGAAGGATTTATTCTTGCACAAGAACATTCATGGAGTTGAATCCTTGGTTAAGTATCCTAGTGAGGTTGAAACTAGGTGCAGGTTGATGCATCAATGTTGCTGGAGGATTTCGGCTAAGCCAATCTGTAATTACATTATTAGATCATATAATATGCTCCACAGAAAAATTAAACTGATGAAAGAATGCCTGCCACCGGACATATTTTCCGTGACCATCTTTCTGACCATGATCTTTTTCTCTGAAGGTCAGAAATCTAGTACAATCGGTTACAACTATAAAATGTGGCAAAAGGAGAAGTTTAAGCATGAACTTCTCAAGACATTTCTTTATAGCATAGATCTCTTTATCAGAGGAGATCCATTTTAATACATCGGAGCTAAACACACCACTCGTAAACTCACATACAAACTCTTTATTATCTACAATACAAACAAGTACTCCTCCCCATGTGAGGTCAGAGGCATCAGTATATACTTTCATTTGTTTGGACTTCAGAATATGCAGTTTTGGTAGCGAGGCTACAGTTGCTTTGATTTTATGAACTGCTACAGTATGTTGTTCTATCGAACAAAATGCTTTCTTTTTTTGGAGAAGTGTTTGTAGAATGTACCTGTCTTCACCAGAGTTAGGATAGAAACTATTTAAATAATTTAGCAAACCCAAAAATGCTTATAGCTTGGGTTTATCCAAACATTTGAGAAAATTGATGACTTTTTCTTTGATGTGTGGCTGGACTTGCAGTTTAGATTCTCGGATTACCATACCGAGGAAGTTGCATTCAGTTTTACACAACTAAAATTTAGTCTCTGAGAGGACTATTCCTCCGTCTTGTGCCAGCTGAAAGAATTGGGAGAGATGAGTAGCATGCTCATCTAAAGAATTGCTAAAAATTAAAATATCATCTATATAAACACAAAGGAAATGAGAAGTGCCACCAAAAATTTTATCCATATGCGCCTGGTAATATGCTGGCGCATTCATAAGGCTGAAAGGCATAACAGTCCATTGATAATGGCCAAAGGGGCAGCGGAAGGCTGTCTTGGCTCTGTCTTCTTCTTTGACTCTGATCTGGTAAAAGCCTGACTTGCAATCAAACTGTGAAAAGTATTTACATGCTGTAACCTTTTCAAGCAAGTATCTTTTATCTGGTATTGGATATGGATATGGCTCTGTTATGGCATTTAATGCTCTGTAATTAATGACCATTCTCTTCTTACCTTGTTTCTGCTCTGAATGTTTGTTAACCATAAAGGCGTAACAACAGAAAGGAGAGGTTGATTTCTCAATGAAGCCATTTGCTTCCAGATCTTTGATCTATGCTTCCATATCATCGTAATCCTAAGCTAGTATGGGAATCTTTTTCCCAATCTTCATGTGCTTACCTTCAAGTATCTTGATTTCCATTTCAGGCATAGCTTTGGACCAAAACTGCTGAGGGTTCTCTGAGCAGATAGAGGACTTGATCCTATTTCCAATTTCTAATATCTCAGCTGGGATTATTTCAGGACTCCGAGTCATGGAGCTCGGGAACTGTTCTGTGGCATAGATAAGGCAAGGTATTCTGAGCCTTTCATTTTCTATGGTGAACATAATGCTTTTTGCAGTAGTACGATAGGGTGTATATCTATCTATGAATGATCCTCCAAGGAGGATATCAATGGGCATCTTCCCAAGGGCAAAGAAATCACAGTGGAAGAGTTTATTTTAGATACGTAGGGGTTGCTGGTGTTTGTACTTTGTACAGGTGAAGTTGTTCCCCTGAATATATATACTCTTATAAGCTGATGCTTCATCAAGTGTCTTCCAGTCACTGATGAGCTGAGGTTTAGCAAATGAGAGAAAAGCACCAGTGTCTACTTATGCGTCTACCAGTCTGCCATTTATTTCTAATGTAAAGAATTGGGTAAATCTGCCATTAATCAAATGATTTAAATAAGCAGGCTGTGGAAGTTCTAGAGAAGGAATACTGGTACATACCAGTTTCTGTCTTCCTAGATCTTGAACAATTACTGTTTTAGGGTAGACTTCTTCTTCTGGTTCAGCTTCTTCTTCTTCTTGGAGATTACTGCATTCACCAGGGCAGTAATCTTGGTCGGAATAGAACATACTTCCGACTTCATCCTCTTCATTGTCGTTGTCCCATCGTGGTTCTGCTGGTGTAGCTAGTTCTTCTGCTAGTAGGAGTGTATTCCATAATGGCTTTCTTTTTTCTTTTGGCAGCTCTTTGCTGGTGAACTTGTTCTTTATCCAAGAGTCACTTGGCTTGAAAGAGCTTGGATATTGCATAGGAGAATGATCTAGTCTGTGCATTGTGGGTGGTTGTCTCAGCCTAGAGGGATGTCTCCCTCTAGATGATTCTCCTCTGGAGTATCCATTTCCTCTTAGTTTCTCTGGTCGCTTAGGTACTTCATAGTGAAGGCATGACCAGGCTCCATATGCTTCATTGGACTAGATAGACCAATCGTTGTGACGAGGTCTGTAGTGTCTTACACCACGTTGCATATTTGTCATTGGTTGCTCTAGCTCATCTGCAAGTGATTCAAGAGCTGCTGCATCTTCTTCATCATCAAAGTCTTCATCAGGAAGATCTTCGAGAACTGGCTCATAAATATCTTCTTGAAGATATAAATCTTCATCTGCATCAATGATATCCCACCACGCTACTCCGTGGGAGGAAAAGATAGCTTTAACAGCAGGATTTTTGCAAGAGCAATTGGGAGCAATGTGGCCGGGTTTGTGGCAAATATAGCAAATCAACTTGTGAGAAGGAGGATGAGCAGTGCGTCATTTCTTGAGGAAATGATGAGGAGGAGCATAGGAATGCTTCTTAGGAAAAGAGTGGCGCTTGTAAGAGACATGCTTGTGGTGCTGCTTCTGTTGGTGATGAGGTTGTACAAATGGTCTACAGCCGAATGGGGCTATTTTGGGGAATACAGGAGCAATCTGGGATGCTTGGTGCTTACTGAGTTTTTGCATGGACTTAGTCTCAGAGACTAAAGTCATGATTTGTTGCTTGGCAAAATCCATGACATCTGAAAGGGATAGATCTTCGATCATGAGTCCTTTTAGGTCAATATAAAAAAGCACTCGATCAATCAAATTATAAGGCATAGCATGCAAAAATTTGAGCTTAATCTCATTAGAGGCATAACATCAGCTTTCATAAGCAAGTTGCCTGAATTGCTTGGCAAAGGCATCAAACTGCTTTAAATCACAGAGCTCCATTTTTAGTAACCATTTCTTTGACTCTAGTTCTCTATTGCCAACCAGAGGTGCAAACTCATTAATCAATAAAAGAAATAATGATGCTAAAGAATCGGGTTGGTTATGTACACGCTCATATTGTTGTGGTTCAGTCATTGACTGCCACCATAAACTAGTGACACCCCATAAAAATTTTGTTGCAAAGCAAGAACTACCAGCTTGGTCTAGATGGGCCTGAATAGAAAGGACACGCATGGTATTACACCAGGCAGTGATTTCATTTAAAGGGTTTAGCAGGTCATCTATATTTAAGTACCAAGGCTGCAAATGTATATGGGTTCTTTGCATAAGGGTATGACTAGGTGATCTTTTTATAGTTTTGAATGTAGGACCAATAGAGACTGAACATAGAGGTTTGGAGGATGATTTTACCTTTTGGTCTTCTTTTGACAGCCAACTAAGACTATCATCTAGAATGTCTATTTTAGTATCAATGGATGATACTTTTTTCTCTATATTATTTACAATATCCTTAATGGATAAAACATCTCTACACAGGTCATCAAAATTTTCCATAAAATGAGAATTAAATCTCACAATATAGTTCCTTTGCTTGAACTCATTAGAGGTGTTCTCATATGCAGCTACAAAGTACTGCATAGTTCCTGCTAGTTGCTTGTGGACACCTTTTGGCGGTGGCCATCTTCCTCCTTTGTACAGAGTAGTAGTATCTTCTGTGTAGAAATCTATACTGTCTTCTCTGGGAAGACTCATGAATGTTCCTAGTAAATCATTGCCTTGATTTACCTCTTCATCTTCAATCAATATGTGACCGGTTTCGATAGATCTACGTGAAGAAGACATAGATGGTCTTGTAGGAGAGAGACGAGAATTTACAGACAAGGATCTTGGCAAAATATTTACAGTTCTACCATGACTGTGGTGGACTGTGGCTTGACCTTTCATCTTTGGAGAGACGTTTTTCAACCAGTCAAATTTCCATTCATGGGGAATTTCAACTGCTTCAATATGGCCTTTCTGCAGTTGGACAGTTCCACTTAGTCTTCTGGCATAGGGCAGATTCTCAAGGATTTTGGGGTGATTGGTGTTGGTCATACTATAGACAATTGAGATGTTAATGGATGCATATTTAAACTCACCAAACATGTCTAGACCAACCAGAGAGGTGAACAAACCCCAACAATCCAAAGATCCATGTTTTACTTCTTTACAACCTTTATCGTGGACTGCAACAGAGAGGTTGGGACAAAACTCAAAACAAATAATATCATCATTTAAGCGGCCAATGTTGGATAATTGACAAGAATGTTTAAAACTAACTTGGCAGCGATCACACAAGGCTAGCTAAATAACAAGCTTAATGTTGCTAGGAATCAAGGGTACTATATGGACTCGGATCAAACCAAAATGAACAAATTTGACATCTTCATGTGACCTGATATAATTGATTTCTTACTCAGGTAACAGGGAGAGTAAATTTGTCTGATAGGTTTTCTTGGGTTTGTAGCAGAGGGTTAATTCTACAGACTTGATTCCAGGCTTAACAAAAGATAGATAGGTGGATGTATACAAAAACATAGATTTAACTAATTCAGATTTTTTATACACATGGGAAGCCTTAATAGCCGGAGGTTTAAACAAACTAGTTTATTTCTCAAGATTTTCTTCAGTAACATCAATATCGGGACAGTCTGATATTTGATCTAGGACAAATGGAGGGAGTTCATACATGCCTTCCAACTCAGATTCGTTCATGATCTCTACGGTAGATGTGGATGGTGCTTTTCCAAATTCCATTGCGGGGAGATTTGGGTTCTGGTAAGCGAGAAATTTTTGGCAAGGGAAAAGGGGATACAAAGATAAAAGTGGCCTATGACAAATGAATAACAGCCTGTGACTCGATGTAATCACTTTCCCAAAGAAATTTTCAAAGCAAAGAACTCAAAAGATTGATCCGCAAAATAAGAAAAATGATGAGCTGAGGTTTGTACTTTGTACAGGTGAAGTTGTTCCCCTGAATATCTATACTCTTATAAGTTGATGCTTCATCAAGTGTCTTCCAGTCACTGATGAGCTGAGGTTTAGCAAATGAGAGAGAAGCACCAGTGTCTACTTGTGTGTCTACCAGTCTGCCATTTATTTCTAATGTAAAGAATTGGGCAAATCTTCCATTAATCAAATGAATTAAATAAGCTAGCTGTGGAAGTTCTAGAGAAGGAATCCTGGTACATACCAATTTTTGTCTTCCTAGATCCTGAACAATTATTGGTTCAGGGTAGACTTCTTCTTCTGGTTCAGCTTCTTCTTCTTCTTGGAGATTACTGCATTCACCAGGGCAGTAATCTTGGTCAGAATAGAACATACTTCCGACTTCATCCTCTTCATTGTCGTCATCCCATCGTGGTTCTGCTGGTGTAGCTAGTTCTTCTGCTAGTAGGAGTGTATTCCATAATGGCTCTCTTTTTTCTTTTGGCAGCTCTTTGCTGGTGAACTTGTTCTTTATCCAAGAGTCACTTGGCTTGAAAGAGCTTGAATATTGCATAGGAGGATGATCTAGTCTGTGCATTGTGGGTGGTTGTCTCAGCCTAGAGGGATGTCTCCCTCTGGATGATTCTCCTCTGGAGTATCCATTTCCTCTTGGTTTCTGTGGTCACTCAGGTACTTCATGGTGAAGGCATGACCAGGCTCCATATGCTTCATTGGACTGGATAGACCAGTCGTTGTGTCGAGGTTTGTAGTGTCTTACACCACGTTGCATATTTGTCATTGGTTGCTCTAGCTCATCTGCAAGTGATTCAAGAGTTGCTGCATCTTCTTCATCATCAAAGTCTTCATCAGAAAGATCTTCAAGAACCAGCTCATAAATATCTTCTTGAAGATATAAATCTTCATCTGCATCAATGATATCCCACCACGCTACTGCGTTGGAGGAAAAGATGGCTTTAATAGCAGGATTTTTGTAGGAGCAATTGGGAGCAATGTGGTTGGGTTTGTGGCAAATATAGCAAATCAGCTTGTGAGAAGGAGGACGAGTAGTGCATCGTTTCTTGAGGAAATGATGAGGAGGAGCATAGGAATGCTTCTTAGGAAAAGAGCGGCGCTTGTAAGAGACATGCTTGTGGCGCTGCTTCTGTTGGTGACGAGGTTGTATAAATGGTCTACAGCCGAATGGGGCTGTTTCAGGGAATACAAGAGTAATCTGGGATGCTTGGTGCTTACTGAGTTTTTGCATGGACTTAGTCTCCGAGACTAAAGTCATGATTTGTTGCTTGGCAAAATCCATGACATCTAAAAGGGCTAGATCTTCGATCGTGAGTCCTTTTAGGTCAATATAAGAAAGCACTCGGTCAATCAAATTATAAGGCATAGCATGCAAAAATTTGAGCTTAATCTCAGTAGAAGCATAACATCGACTTTCATAAGAAAGTTGCCTGAATTGCTTGGCAAAGGTGTCAAACTGCTTTAAATCGCAGAGCTCCATTTTTAGTAACCATTTCTTTGACTCCAGTTCTCTATTGCCAACTGGAGGTGCAAACTCATTGATCAATAAAAGAAATAATGCTGCTAAAGAATCGGGTTGGTTATGTACACGCTCATATTGTTGTGGCTCAGTCATTAACTACCACCATAAACTAGTGACACCCCATAAATTGTTTTTTGCAAAGCAAGAACTACCAGCTTGGTATAGATGGGCCTGAATAGAAAGGACACGCATGGTATTACACCAGGCAGTGATTTCATTTAAAGGGTTCAGCAAGTCATCTATATTTAAGTACCAAGGCTGCAAATGTATATGGGTTCTTTGCATAAGGGTATGACTAGGTGATCTTTTTACAGTTTTGAATGCAGGACCAAAGGAGACTGAACATAGAGGTTTGGAGGATGATTCTGCCTTTTGATCTTCTTTTGACAGCCAACTAAGACTATCATCTAGAATGTCTATTTTAGTATCAATGGATGATACTTTTTTCTCTATATTATTTACAGTATCCTTAATGGATAAAACATCTCTACACAGGTCATCAAAATTTTCCATAAAATGAGAATTAAATCTCACAGTATAGTTCCTTTGCTTGAACTCATTAGAGGGGTTCTCATATGCAGCTGCAAAGTACTGCATAGTTCCTGTTAGTTGCTTGTGGACACCTTTTTGCGGCGGCCATCTTCCTCCTCTATACAGAGTAGTAGTATCTTTTGTGTAGAATTCTATACTGTCTTCTCTGCGAAGACTCGGGAACTATTCTATGGCATGAATGTTCCTGGTAAATCATTGCCTTGATTTACCTCTTCATCTTCGATCAATATCTGACCGGTTTTAACAGATCTACGTGAAGAAGATGTAGATGGTCTTGTAGGAGAGAGATGAGAATTTACAGACAAGGATCTTGGCAAAATATTTACAGTTCTGCCATCACTGTGGTGGACTGTGGCTTGATCTTTCATCTTTGTTTTGAGTTTTATCCCAACCTCTCTGTCGCAGTCTGCGATAAAGGTTGTAAAGAAGTAAAACATGGATCTTTGGATTGTTGGGGTTTGTTCACCTCTCTGTTTGGTCTAGACATGTTTGGTGAGTTTAAATATGCATCCATTAACATCTCAGTTGTCTATAGTATGACCAACACCAATCACACCAAAATCCTTGAGAATCTGCCTTATGCCAGAAGACTAAGTGGAACTGTCCAACTGCAGAAAGACCATATTGAAGTAGTTGAAATTCCCCATGAATGGATATTCTTGGCTCTGATACCAATCTTTTATAACATCAGTAGACGCCTCCGATCTTCCAGTGTTTTGTATCTTGATGTAGAAGAAACCTGCGATAGTAGGCAGGGGCCGAATGGCTACAGCTTCACACTATTGCCTCAAACTTAAACTATTACAAATTATTACACACACTTGTATCAATTTTTGATTCTCAGAATCCATCAAAATGGGCAAGAGAAGAGCATACTCGTGAATAAGTTACTAATGCTTAGAAAATTATTCAAAGCTAAAAACTTGTGATGATAATGCAATGGTAGAGGGGCTTATTTATAGCAATTTTTAGGCGGTCCCACCTACTCGCTGGCAAGGCAGTGTCAATCCCATCATGCTTTACATCTCAAAAGATGGCTACAATGAGATGCTATTCGATGCATTGGATCCACAAGATGATGATGGTGAGGATGAAATCCTAGGCTATGGGCCCAACATGTCTTCCACTTCGTCAACGAGGTCATCTTCAGATATCGGATTGAAAAGGCATCTTATCTAGAAAGTGCTTTGGAGATGCCAATGTCGACAATTAAGGGGTCCTGCTTCACATGGCGTATGTCATGGAGTGCAGTGGAAATAAGATTCCCACTCAAGCTGTTGGTGAATGATTGTGTGCACGATAGTGTCTTGATCATGATTTTCTTCTTCATGAATTCGGTGTAGGCCATGTCGAGCAATCCATCAATACAGATGTTCGTTGAAAGTAGATCTGATCCAAATGTGCCATGTCCATAATGGTCACTTTAGTAGCTCAGTGAATAGGTGGTATAGGAATTCACTATTGAGCCTTCCAATGGTGATGACTCCCGAGTTCTGTCGACGGTTGGCTTGGATTGTCACTGCTGCAGACATTTGTAAGTCTTGTGCTACTTCATAGGAAATCTTCATATATCAGGGATGTAGGCCTTCTCGAAGGATTTGTTCTTGCACAAGAACATTCATGGAGTTGAATCCTTGGTTAAGTATTCTGGTGAGGTTGAAACCAGGTGCAGGCTGATGCATCAATGTTGCTGGAGGATTCTGGCTAAGCCAATCTGCAATTACATTATTAGATCCTATAATATGCTCCACAAAAAAATTAAACTGATGAAAGAATGCCTGCCACCAGACATATTTTCCATGACCATCTTTCTGACCATGATCTTTTTCTCTGAAGGTCAAAAATCTAGTACAATCGGTTACAATTATAAAATGTGGAAAAAGGAGAAGTTTAAGCATGAACTTCTCAAGACATTTCTTTACAGCATAGATCTCTTTATCAGAGGAGATCCATTTTAATACATCAGAGCTAAACACACCACTGGAAAACTCACATACAAACTCTTTATTATCTACAATACAAACAAGTATTCCTCCCCATGCGAGGTCAGAGGCATCAGTATATACTTTCATTTGTTTGGACTTCGGAATATGCAGTTCTGGTAGCGAGGCTATAGTTGCTTTGATTTTATGAACTGTTGCAGTATGTTGTTCTTCCCAATGAAATGCTTTCTTTTTCTGGAGAAGTGTTTGTAGAATGTACCTGTCTTCACCAGAGTTAGGATAGAAACTATTTAAATAATTTAGCAAACCCAAAAATGCTTGTAGCTTGGGTTTATCCAAACATTCGAGAAAACTGATGACCTTTTCTTTGATGTGCGGCTGGACTTGAAATTTAGATTGTTGGATTACCATACCGAGGAAGTTGCATTCAATTTAACACAACTGAATTTTAGTCTCTGAGAGGACTATTCCTGCGTCTTGTGCCAGCTGAAAGAATTGGGAGAGATGAGTAGCATGCTCATCTAAAGAATTGCTAAAAATTAAAATATCATCTATATATACACAAAGGAAATGAGAAGTGCCACCAAAAATTTCATCCATATGCACCTGGTAACATGCTGGCACATTCATAAGGCTGAAAGGCATAACAGTCCATTGATAATGGCCAAAGGGGCAGTTGAAGGCTGTCTTGGCTCTGTCTTCTTCTTTGACTCTGATCTGGTAAAAGCCTGACTTGCAATCAAACTGTGAAGAGTATTTACATGCTGCAACCTTTTCAAGCAAGTAGCTTTTATCTGGTATTGGATATGGATATGGCTTTGTTATGGCTTTTAATGGTCTGTAATTAATGACCATTCTCTTCTTACCTTGTTTCTGCTCTGAATGTTTGTTAACCATAAAGATGTAACAATAGAAAGGAGAGGTTGATTTCTCAATGAAGCCATTTGCTTCCAGATCTTTGATCTGTGCTTCCATATCATCATAATCCTGAGCTGGTATGGGAATCTTTTTCCCAATCTTCATGTGCTTGCCTTCAAGTATCTTGATTTCCATTTCAGGCATAGCTTTGGACCAAAACTACTGAGGGTTCTCTGAGCAGATAGAGGACTTGATACTATTTCCAATTTCTAATATCTCAGCTGGGATTATTTCAGGGCTCTGAGTCATGGAGCATGGGAACTATTTTGTGGCATAGATAAGGCAAGGTATTCTGAGCCTTTCATTTTCTATGGTGAACATAATGCTTTTTACAGTAGCACCATAGGGTGTATATCTATCTATGAATGATCCTCCAAGGAGGATATCAATGGGCATCTTCTCAAGGGCAAAGAAATCACAATGGAAGAGTTTATTTTGGATACGCAGGGGTCGCTGGTGTTTATACTTTGTACAGGTGAAGTTGTTCCCCTGAATATTTATACTCTTATAAGCTGATGCTTCATCAAGTGTCTTCTAGTCATTGATGAGCTGAGGTTTAGCAAATGAGAGA
The DNA here is from genome assembly GCA_037957365.1 of Torreya grandis. Taxonomy (NCBI): domain Eukaryota; kingdom Viridiplantae; phylum Streptophyta; class Pinopsida; order Cupressales; family Taxaceae; genus Torreya; species Torreya grandis. The sequence continues at coordinate 2,187,838 of JARHVA010002389.1, read as the reverse complement.
GAAGCACTCGTGTCTACTTGTGCGTCTACCAGTCTGCCATTTATTTCTAATGTAAAGAATTGGGCAAATCTGCCATTAATCAAATGATTTAAATAAGCAGGCTGTGGAAATTCTAGAGAAGGAATACTGGTACATACCAGTTTCTATCTTCCTAGACCCTGAACAATTACTAGTTCAGGGTAGACTTCTTCTTCTGGTTTAGCTTCTTCTTCTTCTTGGAGATTACTGCATTCACTAGGGTAGTAATCTTGGTCAGAATAGAACATACTTCTGACTTCATCCTCTTCATTGTCATCGTCCCACCGTGGTTCTATTGGTGTAGCTGGTTCTTCTACTAGTAGGAGTGTATTCCACAATGGCTCTCTTATTTCTTTTGGCGGCTCTTTGCTGGTGAACTTGTTCTTTATCCAGGAGTCGCTTGGCTTGAAAGAGCTTGGATATTGCATAGGAGGATGATCTAGTTTGTGCATTGTGGGTGGTTGTCTCGGCCTAGAGGGCTGTCACCCTCTGGATGATTCTCCTCTGGAGTATCCTCTTCCTCTTGGTTTCTCTGGTCGCTCAGGTACTTCATGGTGATGGCGTGACCAGGCTCCATATGCTTCATTGGACTGGATAGACCAGTCATTGTGTCGAGGTCTGTAGTGTCTTGCACCACATTGCATATTTGTCATTGGTTGCTCTAGTTCATCTGCAAGTGATTCAAGAGCTGCTGCATCTTCTTCATCATCAAAGTCTTCATCAGGAAGATCTTCAAGAATCAGCTCATAAATATCTTTTTGAAGATATAAATCTTCATCTGCGTCAATGATATCCCACCACGCTGCTGCATTGGAGGAAAAGACGGCTTTAACAGCAAGATTTTTGCAGGAGCAATTGGGAGCAATGTGGCTAGGTTTGTGGCAAATATAGCAAATCGGCTTGTGAGAAGGAGGACGAGCAGTGCGTCTTTTCTTGAGGAAACGATGAGGAGGAGCATAGGAATGCTTCTTAGGAAAAGAGCAGCGCTTGTAAGAGACATGCTTGTGGCACTGCTTCTGTTGGTGATGAGGTTGTATAAATGGTCTACAACCAAATGAGGCTATTTTGGGGAATACAGGAGCAATCTGGGATGCTTGGTGCTTACTGAGTTTTTGCATGGACTTAGTCTCAGAGACTAAAGTCATGATTTGTTGCTTGGCAAAATCCATGACATCTGAAAGGGCTAGATCTTTGATCGTGAGTCCTTTTAGGTCAACATAAGAAAGCACTCGGTCAATCAAATTATAAGGCATAGCATGCAAAAATTTGAGCTTAATCCTAGTAAAGGCATAACATCGGCTTTCATAAGCAAGTTGCCTGAATTGCTTGGCAAAGGCGTCAAATTGTTTTAAATCACAGAGCTCCATTTTTAGTAACCATTTCTTTGACTCTAGTTCTCTATTGCCAACCAGAGGTGCAAACTCATTGATCAATAAAATAAATAATGCTGCTAAAGAATCGGGTTGGTTATGTACACACTCATATTGTTGTGGCTCAGTCATTGACTGCCACCATAAACTAGTGACACCCCATAAAATTTTTGTTGCAAAGCAAGAACTACCAGCTTGGTCTAGATGGGCCTGAATAGAAAGGACATGCATGGTATTACACCAGGCAGTGATTTCATTTAAAGGGTTCAGTAGGTCATCTATATTTAAGTACCAAGGTTGCAAATGTATATGGGTTCTCTGCATAAGGGTATGACTAGGTGATCTTTTTATAGTTTTGAATGTAGGACCAAAGGAGACTGAACATAGAGGTTTGGAGGATGATTCTGCCTTTTGGTCTTCTTTTGATAGCCAACTAAGACTATCATCTAGAATGTCTATTTTAGTATCAATGGATGATACTTTTTTCTCTATATTATTTACAATATCCTTAATGGATAAAACATCTCTACACAGGTCATCAAAATTTTCCATAAAATGAGAATTAAATCTTGCAGTATAGTTCCTTTGCTTGAACTCATTAGAGGGGTTCTCGTATGCATCTGCAAAGTACTGCATAGTTCCTGCTGGTTGCTTGTGGACACCTTTTGGTGGTGGCCATCTTCCTCCTCTGTACAGAGTAGTAGTATCTTCTGTGTAGAATTCTATACTGTCTTCTCTAGGAAGACTCATGAATGTTCCTGGTAAATTATTGCCTTGATTTACCTCTTCATCTTCAATCAATATGTGATCGGTTTTGACAGATCTACGTGAAGAAGATGTAGATGGTCTTGTAGGAGAGAGACGAGAATTTACAGACAAGGATCTTGGCAAAATATTTACAGTTCTGCCATCACTGTGGTGGACTGTGGCTTGACCTTTCATCATTGGAGAGACATTTTTCAACCAATCATGTTTCCATTCATGGGGAATTTCAACTGCTTCAATATGGCCTTTCTACAGTTGGACAGTTCCACTTAGTCTTCTGGCATAAGGCAGATTCTCAAAGATTTTGGGGTGATTGGTGTTGGTCATACTATAGACAACTGAGATGTTAATGGATGCATATTTAAACTCACCGAACATGTCTAGACCAAACAGAGAGGTGAACAAACCCAAACAATCCAAAGATCCATGTTTTACTTCTTTACAACCTTTATCATGGACTGTGACAGAGAGGTTGGGACAAAACTCAAAACAAATAATATCATCATTTAAGCGGCCAAGGCTGGATAATTGACAAGAATGTTTAAAACTAACTTGGCGGCGATCACACAAGGCTAGATAAATAACAAGCTTAATGTTGCTAGGAATCAAGGGTACTATATGGACTCGGATCAAACCAAAATGAACAAATTTGACATCTTCATGTGACCTGATATAATTGATTTCTTGCTCAGGTAACAGGGAGAGTAAATTTGTCTGATAGGTTTTCTTGGGTTTGTAGCAGAGGGTTAATTCTACAGACTTGATTCGAGGCTTAACAAAAGATAGATAGGTGGATGTATACAAAAACTTAGATTTAACTAATTCAGATTTTTTATACACATGGGAAGCCTCAATAGCTGGAGGTTTAAACAAACTGGTTTCTTTCTCAAGATTTTCTTCAGTAACATCAATATCGGGACAATCCGATATTTGATCTGGGACAAATGGAGGGAGTTCATACATGCCTTCAAACTTAGATTCGTTCATGATCTCTATGGTAGATGTGGATGGTGCTTTTCCAAATTCCATTGTGGGGAGATTTGGGTTCTGGCAAGCGAGAAATTTCTAGCAAGGAAAATGGGGATACAAAGATAAAAGCGGCCTATGACAAATGAATAACGGCCTGTGACTCGATGTAATCACTTTCCCAAAGAAATTTTCAAAGCAAAGAACTCAAAAGATCGATCTGCAAAATAGGAAAAATGATACACAACTTACAGTATTCTTGGCTCTGATACCAATCTTTTATAACGTCAGTAGATGCCTCTGATCTTCATCCATTAAATATGCATCCATTAACATCTCAGTTGTCTATAGTATGACCAACACCAATCACCCCAAAATCCTTGAGAATCTGCCTTATGCCAGAAGACTAAGTGGAACTGTCCAACTGCATAAAGGCCATATTGAAGCAGTTGAAATTCCTCATGAATGGAAACTTGACTGGTTGAAAAACGTCTCTCCAAAGATGAAAGGTCAAGCCACAGTCCACCACAGTGATGGCAGAACTATAAATATTTTGCCAAGATCCTTGTCTGTAAATTCTCGTCTCTCTCCTACAAGACCATCTACGTCTTCTTCACGTAGATCTATCAAAACCGGTCACATATTGATCGAAGATGAAGAGGTAAATCAAGGCAATGATTTACTAGGAACATTCATGAGTCTTCCCAGAGAAGACAGTATAGAATTCTACACAGAAGATACTACTACTCTGTACAGAGAAGGAAGATGGCCACCGCCAAAAGGTGTCCACAAGCAACCAGCAGGAACTATGCAGTACTTTGCAACTGCATACGAGAACCCCTCTAATGAGTTCAAGCAAAGGAACTATCCTGCAAGATTTAATTCTCATTTTATGGAAAATTTTGATGACCTGTGTAGAGATGTTTTATCCATTAAGGATACTGTAAATAATATAGAGAAAAAAGTATCATCCATTGATACTAAAATAGACATTCTAGATGATAGTCTTAGTTGGCTGTCAAAAGAAGACCAAAAGACAGAATCATCCTCCAAACCTCTATGTTCAGTCTCCTTTGGTCTTACATTCAAAAATGTAAAAAGATCACCTAGTCATACCCTTATGCAAAGAACCCATATACATTTGCAGCCTTGGTACTTAAATATAGATGACCTGCTAAACTCTTTAAATGAAATCACTGCCTAGTGTAATACCATGCGTGTCCTTTCTATTCAGGCCCATCTAGACCAAGCTGGTAGTTCTTACTTTGCAACCAAATTTTTATGGGGTGTCACTAGTTTATGGTGGCAATCAATGACTAAGCCACAACAATATGAGCGTGTACATAACCAACCTAATTCTTTAGCAGCATTATTTCTTTTATTGATCAATGAGTTTGCACCTCCGATTGGCAATAGAGAACTGGAGTCAAAGAAATGGTTACTAAAATGGAGCTCTGTGATTTGAAGCAGTTTGACACCTTTGCCAAGCAATTCAGGCAACTTGCTTATGAAAGCTGATGTTATGCCTCTACTGAGATTAAGCTCAAATTTTTGCATGCTGAGATATTAGAAATTGGAAATAGGATCAAGTCCTCTATCTGCTCAGAGAACTCTCAGCAGTTTTGGTCCAAAGCTATGCCTGAAATGGAAATCAAGATACTTGAAGGCAAACACATGAAGATTGGGAAAAACATTCCCATACCAGCTCAGGATTATGATGATATGGAAGTGCAGATTAAAGATCTAGAAGCAAATGGCTTCATTGAGAAATTAGCCTCTCCTTTCTGCTGTTATGCCTTTATGGTTAACAAACATTCAGAGCAGAAACGAGGTAAGAAGAGAATGGTCATTAATTACAAACCATTAAATGCCATAACAGAGCCATATCCATATCCAATACCAGATAAAAGCTACTTGCTTGAAAAGGTTGTAGCATGTAAATACTTTTCATAGTTTGATTGCAAGTCAGGCTTTTACCAGATCAGAGTCAAAAAAGAAGACAGAGCCAAGACAGCCTTCAGCTGCCCCTTTGGCCATTATCAATGGACTGTTATGCCTTTCGACCTTATGAATGCGTTAGCATATTACCAAGCGCATATGGATAAAATTTTTGGTGGCACTTCTCATTTCCTTTGTGTATATATAGATGATATTTTAATTTTTAGCAATTCTTTAGATGAGCATGCTACTCATCTCTCCCAATTCTTTCAGCTGGCACAAGACGCAGGAATAGTCCTCTCAGAGACTAAAATTCAGTTGTGTAAAACTAAATGCAACTTCCTCGGTATGGTAATCCGAGAATCTAAACTGCAAGTCTATCCACACATCAAAGAAAAAGTCATCAGTTTTCCTGAAAGTTTGGATAAACCCAAGCTGCAAGCATTTTTGGGTTTGCTAAATTATTTAAATAGTTTCTATCCTAACTCTGGTGAAGACAGGTACATTCTACAAACACTTCTCTAGAAAAAGAAAGCATTTCATTTGGAAGAACAACATACTGCAGCAGTTCATAAAATCGAAGCAACTGTAGCCTCTCTACCAAAACTGCATATTCTGAAGTCCAAACAAATGAAAGTATATACTGATGCCTCTGACCTCGCATGGGGAGGAGTACTTGTTTGTATTTTAGATAATAAAGATTTTGTATGTGAGTTTTCAAGTGGTGTGTTTAGCTCTGATGTATTAAAATGGATCTCCTCTGATAAAGAGATCTATGCTGTAAAGAAATGTCTTGAGAAGTTCATGCTTAAACTTCTCCATTTGCCACATTTTATAGTTGTAACTGATTATACTAGATTTCTGACCTTCAGAGAAAAAGATCATGGTCAGAAAGATGGTCACAGAAAATATGTCTGGTGGCAGGCATTCTTTCATTAGTTTAATTTTTCTGTGGAGCATATTATAGGATCTAATAATGTAATTGCAGATTGGCTTAGCCAGAATCCTCCAGCAACATTGATGCATCAGCCTGCACCTAGTTTCAACCTCACCAGGATACTTAACCAAGGATTTGACTCCATGAATGTTCTTGTGCAAGAACAAATCCTTCAAGAAGGCCTGCATCCCTGATATACGAGGATTTCCTATGTAGCAGCACAAGACTTACAAATGTCTGCAGCAGTGACAATCCAAGCTAACCGCCGACAGAACTCTGGAGTCATCACCATTGAAAGGCTCAATAGTGAATTCCTATACCACCAATTCACTGAGCTACTAAAGCAACCATTATGGACATGGCGCATTCGGATCAGATCTACTTTCAAGGAACATCTATATCGATGGATTGCTCAACATGGCCCGCACTGAATTCGTGAAGAAGAAAATCATGATCAAGACATTGTCGTGCACACAATCATTCACCGATAGCTTGAGTGGGAATCTTATTTCCACTGCACTCCACGACATATGCCATGTGAAGTGGGACCCCTTAATTGTCGACATTGGCATCTCCAAAGCACTTTCTAGATAAGATGCCTTTTCAATCTGATATCTGAAGATGACCTTGTAGACGAAGTAGAAGACATGTTGGGCCCACAGCCTAGGATTCCATCCTCACCATCATCATCCTATGGATCCAATGCATCGAATAGCATCTCGTTGTAGCCATCTTTTGAGCTGTAAAGCATGATGGGATTGACACCGCCTTGCCAGCGAGCAGGCAGGACTGCCCAAAAATTGCTATAAATAAGCCCCTCTACCATTGCATTATGATCGCAATTTTTTAGCTTTGAAGAATTTTCTAAGCATTAGTAACTTATTCACGAGTATGCTCTTCTCTTGCCCATTATGACAGATCCTAAGAATCAGAAACTGATACAAGTGTGTGTAATAATTTGTAATAGTTTAAGTTTGAAGCAATAGTGTGAAGCCGTAGCCATTCGGCCCTTGCCTACTATATCAGGTTTCTTCTACATCAAGATACAAAACACTGGAAGATCGGAGGTGTCTACTGACATTATAAGAGAATCGCAAGTTTTTAGCTTTGAAGAATTTTCTAAGCATTAGTAACTTGTTCACGAGTATGCTCTTCTCTTGCCCGTTTTGACGGATCTTGAGAATCAGAAACTGATACAAATGTGTGTAATAATTTGTAATAGTTTAAGTTTGAAGCAATAGTGTGAAGCCATAGCCATTCGGCCCCTACCCACTATCGCAGGTTTCTTCTACATCAAGATACAAAACACTGGAAGATCAGAGGTGTCTACTGACGTTATAAAAGAATGGTATCAGAGCCAAGAATACTGTAAGTTGTGTATCATTTTTCCTATTTCATGGATTGATCTTTTGAGTTCTTTGCTTATGGTAAAAGAGGCATGGAGTGGGTTATGATGAACCAACTAAACTTATCAAAACTTCTCATGTACTAATTATCGAAGAGTTAGTCTCTCCTTCTCCACCATCACCTACTAAGTTAGAGGTATCTATACCTCCTAATTTTTTTTCAATAAATGCCATCCATTTGGGGCCTCTCACCTATCACCAAGGTAAGGAAATAGGGTCCCTTCCTCTCATTCATCCTGAAATGATTGATGAAAACTCTCCCACTATCAACACTATCTAATGTCAAGATGATGATGCTATTATCACATACATGGGTTCAAATGATTCCTATATCCAATAATCACTCCCATTTGAAACACAAGCTATGTTAAATGAATCAACCATTGAAATCAATTTTCCCTCTCATGATAACCCTCATGTCCTCAAGATTGGCCAATCTTTGGATTCCTTTGAGCAAGCTAATTATGCCACATTTCTTAATAACCATAGCAAAGCCTTTTCTTGGTCTTGTAATGACATGCCTGGTATTGACCCCTCTATTGTCACCCACAACATTATGACTAATCAAGATGTGAAACCTATTAAGCAAAAAATTTACAAAATGTATCATCGCATTATTCTCCTTGTCAAAGAAGATCTCCAATGCCTCCTTTCTGTTAACTTTAACCAACCCATCAAATACCGACAATGAGTTTTCAATATTGTTCCTATCAAAAAAGTGACTAGATGAATATACATCTATACTGACTACCATGACTTAAACCTCACTTGTCCAAAAGATGACTTCCCTTTACCAAGTATCGACCAACTTATTGATCTAACAGTTAGCCATGAGATGTTATCACTTATGGATGGGTTCTCAAGTTATAATCAAGTCTTGGTTGCTCTCGAGGATCAACATAAGACAACTTTCATTACCCCATGGAGAACTTTCTATTATTGGGTCATGCCCTTTAGTATGAAGAACGTTGGTGCCACCTACTAATGTGCCATGACTTACATCTTCCATGATCTCTTACACAAAATTATGGAAGATTATGTGGATGACTTACTCAAAAAGTATAAACTTTGCCAAGATCACTTGATGATTCTCAAAATCAAATTCACTTATCTCCTTCAATATAACATTTAACTAAACCCAAATAAATGTGTCTTTAGTGTCCTTTCCAGTAAGCTCTTAGGCTTTAGCATTTCTCTCTATGGTATTGAAGTTGACCCTACTAAGGTTTGAGCAATACTAGAGATGCCTCCACCTACTAATATCAAACAACTCCATAGCATGTAAGACAAGCTTCAGTCAATTTGCCACTTCATCTCCTAGTTGTTAGATCATTATCAACCCTTTCACCATCTCCTCAAAAAATATGTCTCCTTCCATTGGAATACATATTGTTAGGAAACCTTTGATGTACTCAGATGGTATCTCCTTTCCCCATCAGTTCTTATTCCACCTAAGGAAAATCAACCTTTCTACCTTTATATCTTTGAAATAGACCATTATCTGGGTGTTAGTATTGCAAATCGAGATAATCACAATCAAGAACAAGTTGTTTACTACATAAGCTACACACTTATTGCTTATGAAACTTGAAATACCCATGCCGAAAAGCTTTGCCTCACATTCGTCTTTGTAGCCTCTAAGCTCCACCATTACCTCTTAAATCATAAAATCTATATGGTCACCCATACTGATCCCCTCAAATACACTCATTCTAAGCCATATCACAACCAACATGTAGCTCAATGGCTCATGCTCCTTTCTGAATTTGACTTTAAGTTTATTCAAAAAAAATTGATCAAGGGGTAAATAATCATTGACCAATTAGCTATCACCCCTTTACCTGATAACCAACCTTCAAACCTCAAATTTCATAACAAACCCATCACAATCCTCTCCACTGATGACATCTCCTATCAAATGATTATGTTCTTTGATGGGTCTAAATGTTGACATAGTGGGGGTGTGAAGGTCATTTTTATTCCTCTTGATGGACAGCCTATGCCTTTGTCATTTAAACTAGATTTTGAATGTACTAACAATATGGCTAAATATGAGGCTTTGATCTTAGGGATTTAAATGACTATTTTCTTGGGTATGAAACTAATAACCATTTTTGGTGACTCTCAGTGTAGACACCAATATTGTGTCAACCCCACCTTGGTCCCTTTCTAAATGTTAACACTTCTAACCCACACTTGCATACCTTATTAATTTAAAAACTTCTTATTTTAAATTAATTACCTCACCTTGGACACCTCACCTAGACACCTCACCCTAAGACCGTTTCTTAGCCTATGAGTCACCCTGAGACTAGGTCCTCTAAACCCTAACTACCCATGACTTATTCTCACCCTATCTTAACTCCCTAACTAACTTCCACACCTCATAAGCCATTATTTTGACCATTCTCCAATGGAAAAGGCACTTGGCGGGTGGAGAAATAGGCAAAGGGATAAAAATAGCCCTTTTACTCATTCTCTCTCCACCGATGTCGGTCAACCCGTGACCGACGCCGGTAGGATTGCCAACATCGGTTACATAAGCCAAGCTCTAAACATTGAGCTGCCCTACCTTCTCACACATTGACGCCCACACTCTAAGATTTCAAGAGCAAGCACTCGACTATCATTCTCTTGGCTATCAAAGCTCTACACAAGTCATTCCAGAGACTGGATTGAAACATTGTACAAGGACCTCAACATCAACCATAATGGGAATAAGCATTCTGACACCTCTGGTTCTTTACCTAATAGAGCTAAATATTTTGGTTCTCATTTCATTATTTTAGAATACATTGTTAATTAGTTTCCATTTAATATTTCTAAATACTATTGAGAAGCCTAACTTCTTTTGAGGAGGGGCTGAAAGGCCTTCCCCTTATTCTCACCCTCTTTTCACACCTATCCTCTACCTTTACCCTTCCTCAAGCCTCATTCACCTTCTCGTAAACCTGCACCAACCTCTAAATTCTGAGAAACTCTTATGTCCATCACAAAAAATATTCTAAAACCCATCCAAGGCCCACTACCCTGATCGACATCGACAACCCAACCGACGTCAACACTATTTTCCTCACCGACCTCGATAGACCAACCGACATCAGCGACTGTGTAAACTAGAAAACCTATCCAAATAGCACATAGACCAGACAAAACCTTTAGCCAACTTTTTGTAACATTCAGAGACATACAGACTATAATCAGGGAACAGGTACACACATTCTACCTTTCCATTTCTTTAGTCTTTTTACCATTTCCTTTTATACAACACTCTTTTCTTTAAATAGTGGACTGTCATCCCTTAGGGAGCTTTATGCTTCTGGGACTGAGTGCATAGCTTGGTAGTCCACTGTTTCTACCTCAAATTTGCTTTTAAGACTATAAAGAAAGAAACTAGAAGAAAGTGAAGGACAAGGCTTGGAAGTACCTGGACTATAGATTGCGCACCGTAAATCCAGACGTTCGTGGGCACTCCTCTTTGGCTGTGGAGGAATGACACCTGCAAGAAAAAGGGAAACTAGGACCAAAAAAATGTTAGACAGATAGGCAGTGGGTTGCCAAGCAAAGGCTTGTTCCCAGAAGTGTAAAGACTTCCTTAAGGGAGGTCAACCCACTGTTTTGATAAAATAAGTGACTGATAAAAGACAGAATGACAGAATACAGAAATGATAAAAAGATTAAAAATGAAAGAAGAAAACAAAATGATTACCTGAATGAAGGAGTAGGCTGAAGACAGTCGCCGAGGTCGGTAATGTTGCCGGCGTCGGCTATCTGACCTGCCGTCGTCGGCTATTCTGCCGACGTCGGTTGGGGAAGTGACCGGCGTCGGTTGGGGTTGCGGCCTGTAGTCGGGCTTGAGCAGGGTCTGGTCTGAGTCTTGGTCTGTGCTCTGTGCGTGGACGGGTTGGACACTGATGGACGGGTCTGGGTCTTGCTCTGGGGATTGGTCTCAGGCAGAGATACAGGGGAAGGAAGGGACAGAGAGGAAGGAGAAGAGAAGGGTACACAGAGGAAGGGGCCTGAGAAGGCTTTGCAGCCTCTCAGGGGAAGGGACAAAGGGAGAGACACAGAGGACAATAGAAAACAGAGAATTAAACCAAAGAAAATAAAATAAAACCAGAACTAACCTTTAGCCTGCTGAAAGAAGAAGATGGAGATGTTGCTGGAGCCCGGGAAGATTCTGCAAGAAGAGAATTCTGATGAAGAGCCTTTGCACCTACTGCTGTTGTTGCACGAGGTTCAAAACGAAGACAAGATGAATGCCAAACGCCAAGAGAGTTCTGTTTGCGAGCTCAGGAGTCCAGGGGTTGCAACGGATACAGGACGGGATAATGAAGGCTGCCGACGCCGGCAGTTTCGCCGACGTCGGCCGAAGGGTCGCCGACGTCGGTGGTCGCAGGATGGGCACAGAGGCTAAAAATAGCCTCTGCCCATTCTTGCACACCGCCGAGCGAGGGGTCATGGGCAGAACGGTCGCAAGGTTGCCAAAATGGATGAGGGGGGCTATAATGGTGAGATTTGGGCTAATAAATGCTAGGGGAAGGTGGAGGGATTCAAGGGAGGATCCAAGGAGGCAAGGGTAGGGTGGAAAAGGGGGCCTCAATTAATTAAAAGATGTTAATTTTTAATTAATAAGACCTAGGTGGGTTAGGGACCAAGGGGGAGAACCAAGGTGCAGACACGTTTGCGGTGTCTACATTTGCCCCTTTTTGTCTTGTTGGTTGTTCTAGACGAACTGCAAGACAAAAACAGGAGTTGGTTGCCCCAAAAAAAGGATGAGGTGTTCCCCCCTCAAAGCGATAGTCGAGAGCAGGGAACCGAAGATTGAGTGTCGATTTGACAAAGAAATGGATAGAAAAGAGTGAGTGAAAACGCTGCCATAGTCATGATTGCGCGTAGTCCACTTCACGAGAGGGTCAGGTCAAATTGTCACATGGTCAAGGGTCAAGGAGTGCCAAAATTGAAGTAATCGGGCCCCAGCATTTAGTCGTCTGCTGATCGGGTCACTCAATCTAAGCGGAAGCTCCAAATGGTCGTCGTGTCCCAGGTATCCAGGGCTCAGGAAGTGCTCCCAGAAACACGAAAAAGGCCACAAGTAGTAGGGATCAACTGGCTCGCGATCCTATACTTGTGAAGGGTCAAAAATAGTCTGCGAACAATTCTGCTAACCAGTCGTGGAATAGCATACACGTAAAAACAACCAAGGCAACATTGTCTTGGAAGAAGGTCAAAGAAGAAGGAGATAGGCATGGTCGCCAATGGTCATTGGTTAAGAGGATGGATGGACGAAAGGATGCGGCCGAGCTAACCCCAGAAGACCCCATGTCAACTGAGTGCTGCCTACATAGCCCCGATGATAGGGCCTCAGGCCGATGTAGTTCTCCCTTAAAGGGAGGGAGGGTCAGAGGGATTGATTGGTCTTGGTCAAAGGGAATGATTGGTCTTGGTCAAAGTCGAATGAGTGGTCGTGGACAAAGGTCTTGGTCAAAGGAAATGATTGGTCTTGGTCAAAGGTCTATGATTGGTCTTGGTCAAAGGGAATGATTGGTCTTGGTCAAAGTTGACGAAGGGAAAGTTTGTCCATCCAAGAGACGAACAAACGGGGGTGGTCGAGCTAACCTCAGAGGATGTGTTATCTGAGTGCTGCCTACATAGCCCTGGTCATAGGGCCTCAGACCAATGTAGTTCGGAGTGCGAGGGTCAAAATGGTCGATGATTAGATGTGGTCAAGCGTTGAAATGATGAGGATAAAAAGATGAGGATAAAAAGGATGCTACAGATGGTGTCTTCTGTAGAAGTGGTCGAGAGTCTTTCATCCCTAGCAAGTTTCCATAGTCGTGATGGATGTATGCTAAAAATGAATAGAAGGTCTATTTATGCTTCAGCAAGTATTGGTTTATGCTTAACATAAATTGGGTCTGGTCGGTAGTTTCCATGTGTATTAGTCTCCATAGAAACTATGCGAAAAGGACAAGGATGATGCCTGATGTCATGTTGGAAATGTCGAGGTTGGTTTGAAAAAAAAATGTTGAAGTTGGCTGGGTTTAAGGATGAGTCGATAATTGACGTGGCCAAAGCGTGACCAAAGTGTAGAGAAAAGGTGAAAGGCAAATCGCTCTTTCATTGACAAGGACCAGAAAGGAAGCATAGATAGGGGTGATTAGAACCAAAGCCCCGTTCATGCATTACGTCATTGACCAGTGTTGAGTTAGAACGGTAATCGAATCACTTTTGACATTAAAGTGAGCTCGAAGTCCCTTGAGCCGGTGATAGGAGGAGGATAGGGTAACCCAGTGTAAGAGCAGGAATAACCTTGCCCCTTTTGTAGGAGACCCTGAGACAACTACAAGCCAATGTCCGTGACTTTTTTTTTTTTTTTTTTTTTTGCGCAGGCTGATCGATGCGGGAAGCCTACATAGAGATGTCTTTTGATTTAGTGGTCATGTTGCGAAGCTGATCGATGCGGGAAGCTTCTAAAAAAGGTTGCTGTTAGTAGCAAGATTTAATTATAGCCATCCTTCGAGGGAGTGGTCTATATTTTTGCTTGATAATGTTTGATAAGTTGGCCTAGCTGTCCTTCAAGGGATCAGTCTAGTAATACAGCAATGATAGTACAGCTGTCCTTCGAGGGATCAGTCTGTCTTTTTGGATTGACTTGACTTGATTTAGTGACCATGGATATGTTTTGACATCTTGATTTGGATTTATTGATAGGAATGAGAGTCACGGACAAGACTGTAGAAGCTCAAGGACGCCCCCTTTTTATTAGGACAAAGCATCACTACATCCTAAAAGGGTTGTAGAGGACTTGTTAAAGGGGAATAGGGTCGAAAGGAATAAGGAGCCAGAGGATGAGGATTGCTCAAGGGACGAGCTCAAGTTATGTGTCAAGTGGACAAGTACTCGACTAACAGAAGAATGGTCGAAGATGCAACGCATTAAGAGGCTCAGGTTCTGGCCGTCCGTCGAGGGAGGACAGACGATAAGTCCCTGATCCATACTTGTGCGTGATGATAAAAGGTCCAAGCCAATTGGGGGCGAATTTGCCTCGTTTACTTTGCTCCATATTGGTCACATGTTGATTCTCTTTGAGGACGAGGTCTCCGATGTTGAAATCTCGTTCTCGTAGATTTTTGTCGTAGGCCCGCTTTATGCGACTTTGGTAGACATGGAGATGATTGAGGGCAGCAAGGCGGTGCTCGTCGAGTAACTCAAGTTGAGCTAAGCGATCTTGACAAAAGTCATCGTTGGAGAGAATGTCATGCAGAGAGATGCGGAGAGATGGGATCTGTACTTCGAGAGGTAAGACAGCCTCTGTTCCGTACACAAGAGAAAAGGGAGTAGCACCCGTAGAGGTTCGGATGCTAGTGCGGTAGGCCCACAAAGCGAAGGGGATATGAACGTGCCAATCCCTTCCTGTATTGTCGACCACCTTCATGAGAATTTTGGTCAGAATTTTGTTGGAAGCCTCGGCCTGCCCATTTGCTTGTGGGTAGTAAGGCGAAGAAAAGCTGAGTTTGATGCCAAATGAGTCGCATAGTTTTTGGACAGTCTTGTTTTTGAAGGACTTGCCGTTGTCGGTGATGATTTTGTGAGGGACACCGAAACGACAGATGATATGGCTGCTGATGAAATCGACAATTTTGTCGGCTTTTGTGGAGACTAGAGGAATAGCTTCCACCCACTTGGTGAAATACTCAGTGGCAGTGATGATGGACTGATGACGAAGAGACGAGTGAGGGTTGATCTCACCGATGAGATCCAAGCCCCACTGAGAGAAAGGCCAAAAATCCTGAGCGACTTGCAAGGCGTGGCTGGGAAGATGAAGCAGGTTAGAGTGCTGCTGACACTTGATGCAACGCCGAACATAATCGCTACAGTCTTGATGAAGGGTGGGCCAATAATAACCCAGGCGAAGGAGGCGCTTGGCAATCGAGTTTCCACTGAAGTGTCCGCCACAAATCCCGTCGTGGACTTGTTTTATGGCATGAGAGGCTTCAGCAGAGGTTAGACAGCGAAGGAGGAGGCCGTCGAAGCCTCGCTTATAGAGAAGACCCCCTAGCATGGTATAGTGAGCTGTGCACTTGATGAAAGCTCACCGCGCATTGCTAGAGAGGTTGGGAGGAGTGATAGAAAGAGATAAGTAGTCCACAAGTTGCTTATACCAGTCATCTTGTGGGCTAGAATTGATAGTGTTGATATGGTCGATGTGAGGAGAGATGTATGAAGGCAAAGGTACACGATGCACTGTGACAAAAAGACGAGATGATGATGATGAAGACGGGATATGCGAAGCAAGAGAGGCCATGGTGTCGGCAAACTTGTTCGTAGAGCGTGGAACAGTCTGCAAGAGGTAATGGTCAAAAGATGCCAAAAGAGTGTCAGCACGATTCTTATACCTCTGTAAAACTTCATTTTTACAGAGATATGAACCGTTAACCTGATTGACGACGAGCTGCGAGTCGCCGAAGATGTTGATAGACTTGATGTGGAGGGAAAGGGCAGTTTGAAGTCCCAAAATTAAGGCCTCGTATTCGGCCATATTATTGGTACAATCAAAGTCAAGCTTAAAAGATAGAGGCATGGGTTCCCCTTCGAGTGGGATAAGGATGACCCCCGCACCCCCGCCGAGTTGACATTTGGAGCCATCAAAGAACATGGTCATTTGATAGACGGTGTCATCGGTGGAAAGTGTGGCGATAGACTCGTCAGGGAACTCAAATTGTGAAGGTTGATTGTCGGGAAGAGGGGCATCTGCCAGTTGATCAGCAATGATTTGCCCCTTGATAGATTTCTGCTGGATGAATTCGAGGTCAAACTCAGCAAGCAGCATAAGCCACCGAGCCATACGTTGATTTTGATATGGCTTGGAGTGCATGTATTTGAGCGGGTCGGTGTGAGTGATGACAAATGTCTTATGGTTGAGAAGATAGTGACGGAGCTTGGTGGCGGAAAAGACTAATGCCAAACATAGTTTCTCAGTATGAGTATACCGAGTTTCATAGTCGACCAGTGTTCGGCTGATGTAGTAAACCGCCTGCTCACGATGATGCTCGTCTCGGTGCGCGATCATGGCACCTAACGAATGGTTGGTGGCGGAGATATAAAGGTAGAAGGGTTGGTCGTCTTTAGGTGGAATGAGGACTGGTGGAGAGATCAGATAGCTTTTGAGGGCATCAAAGGCCTCTTGACAGTCCTCATCCCACTTAAAGGAGACGTCCTTCTTAAGGAGATGATGAAAAGGTTGGCAGCGGTCTAAAAGCTACGAGATGAAACGACGAATGGACTGGAGCTTCCCTTGGAGACTGCGAAGCTGCTTGAGATTGGTCGGGGGTGGCATTTCAAGGATAGCGCGAATTTTAGCAGGATCTATCTCGATACCATGGAAGGAAACGATGAAGCCGAGAAGCTTGCCTGAGAGGACCCCAAAGACACACTTCTTGGGGTTAAGGCGGACATTGTATTGAAGAAGACGAGAGAAGATGATTGTGAGAATGGTCAAGTGGTCGCGGCGGAGCTTGGACTTGTCGAGAAGGTCATCCACATAGTCCTCCATGATTTTGTGGAGGAGATCGTGGAAAATGTAGGTCATGGCGCGCTGATAAGTGGCACCAGCATTTTTCAGGCCGAAAGGCATGACTCGATAGCAGAAAGTCCCCCATGGGGTGATAAAGGTAGTCTTGTGCTGGTCTTCCGGTGCGATCAGGATTTGATTGTATCCTGAAAATCCGTCCATGAGAGAGAGCATCTCATGGCCGGCCGTGAGATCAACAAGTTGGTCAATGTTAGGAAGAGGAAAATCGTCTTTGGGACAGGCTAGGTTAAGGTCGCGATAGTCCGTGCAGATCCGAATCCCCCTAGTTGCTTTAGTAACTGGGACGATGTTAGAGACCCACTGCGGATAATCGATGGGTCGGATGAAGGAGGCAGAGAGAAGGCGCTGAAGCTCCTCTTTGACGAGGAGCGCAACGCGAGGATGCATCTTTCGAAGCTTTTGCCTAACAGGCTTAGCCTCTGGTTTGGTGACAATGTTGTGGGTAGCGATGGTGGGGTCGATGCCAGGCATGTCGCTGTAAGTCCAGGCGAAGGCCTTGCTATGGTCGGAAAGGAATTGGGCATAGTCAAGCTGCTCCTGAGCGTCTAGAGATTGGCCAATCTTTAAGACGTGAGGAACATCAGAAGAAGAAGGGAGGTTGATGTCAATGGTGGATTCATTTAACATAACCTGGGTCTCAGAAGGGAGGAAATGCTGGACGAAAGAGTCATCGGCACCCATGTAGGAAAGGATGGCGTCATCGTCAACGCAGCGGACAGTGTGAATGGTTGCCGACTCATCCTCTACCATGCTAGGAAAGATGAGAGGGAGAGACCTGGGCACCCCATTGAGTTGATAAGTCAGGGGTTCCAGGCGGATGGTGTTTATGGAAAAAAAAAAAACTAGGAGGGATGGAAACCACCGACTCCGTAGGTGACGAAGGAGGAATGGGCGAGTCTGGAAGAGATTGGTCAGTGGTTGGTTTGGGACAAAGGTCGGAAGGAGCCTGAGTGGGGTCATGATATCCCAGGCCATAGTGTTTCTTGGCATCGTCATCATTGAGCGTCTCGATAGGCTGATGGGAGCCCTGCTCATAACGTCCGAAACCAAAACCCTTCCATGCACACCTGTAAAGGTAAGTGTGTGCAAAGGCAGGGTTGCCAAGAAACGAGAAGTCTGAGGTGAAGGGTCGGGGTGACGAAAGGGAATTGCCGTTGGTAGGAGCTTGATTGAGCCCCCCATAGACAAAGTTGGTTTGGAAGTGAGGAGGACCATAAGGTACGACCATCCCGATCCGATGGTCGTAATTGGGACTGAGGTGAAGGCGTCCATACTCTTGCGGAGTTTGGAGCATGTCAAGGGTCAGCAAGCGATATTCCCTAAGTGATAATCGTTGGAAGACGTCTTCCATGGGGTCTTTGGTTGGCGCTTGAAGAGGAGAGGTGAGGGCGACCGCCGATTGCGAACTGGTCGAAGCTTCCGCAGATGGAGGCGATGCCGGAGTTGAAGGTTTGATGGGAATGAGGACATCGTTGGGACGGTAAGTCGTGTTGCAAGTCTTGAAGGGTGAAGGGTCAGCGGGAATGGTGTGGACTTGCCCGTCATGTTCAAACTTCACACAACGATGCAGGGTGGAAGGAATACAGGCCATGGCACGGATCCATGGTCGGCCCAACAGAATGTTGTATTGAAACTCTCCTTTGATGATGTAGAAGAGCTCCGGGACTATGCGTGGACCGACGCGAATGTGGAGGACGACTGTGCCAATGGTCGTGGCGGTGGTGTCATTGAAAGAACGTAAGATAGCGTCAGTTTTGGAGACGCAATTCTTGGGAAGAGATAGCTGATCAAAGGCATGGGTAGAGATTATGTTGATGCTAGCGCCGCCATCGATCATAACGCGTTTAATGCGTGTCCGATCAACATAGGCAGTGATGAAGAGGGCGGCGTCCTGATCTTCCGTGTTGGATGTGGGAATCTCAGAATCGCTGAATGTGATGGAATTGATAGGAGATAAAGAATGGACAAGGGCAGCAAGCGGCTGGGGGTCTTCGGGTTGGACCTCTGCTACTTGCAAGGCTTGGATGAGGGCTTGACGGTGTTGGGGCGAGGTTTGGATAAGGTCATAGAGAGACATCTTCACCGGTGTCTGATGAAGCTGCTTCAGCATGGAGTCTTGAATCGGCCCAGAAGATGAAGATGAAGAAGGTTGGGATGCGCCAAGGATAGAAATTTTGGGCTTGGGCGCAAGAGGTGGTTTGACAAAGGGATAGGTCCAAGGAATGGCAGCTTTTGCTTTGGCCTTGTCCTGCTGTGACCTAGTGGTTATACGGATGGCATTGATTTCAAAAATGGGAGGCGAAGAAGGGGTCATGTTTTGCTGGTGAGATGTTGACGTGTTTGGACAGGAAGGAGTCGGGGTCTGGTCAAGAGTGTCCTCAAGGAGAAGAGTGTCCTTCTCCATATGGCGGCGGATGACAGCCTTGAGGGCACAGCAAGTCTCGGTGTCGTGTCCTGGCGTATGATGATATAAGCAAATTTTCGTATCGTCGAACCAGGAGGGCTTGGACCCGAGAGGTTGGAAAGGCTTGATGGGCGGAAGAGTTATGCTGGAGGTTTGCAGAAGTCGGCGCAATATCACCGAATATGAGCCCACTAAAGGGTCTGTGTTGGTTGATATGCGCGAGGTCGGTGACTTTTGCTTGGGTGAGGCTGGAAGAGGTTTCCGTACCACCTTATGAGTTGATGGTGCGGGGACAGATGGAGGTGACTCTGGTCTGCAGATTGAGAAAGGCTTTTTGGGAGAGGGACGGCTGGAGGTAGGCGGAGGAAGCAAAGGAGGTAACGAGTTCCGATTGGAGGCCGGAGTGGGAAGAATGCTGGCCAAGGTCGAAGGATGGGGGCCCAGAATGGATGGCAATGGTGACGGGGAAGAAGGCGTTCGCTTTGGAGGTCTGGCAGTCTTCTTTGTCTTGGTTGGAAGACTGCTGCTGGTCGAGGTCTGGTCTAGATCCACCTTCACTTGTGGATGAGTGAGGGCGGAGATAGGACGAACGCCAAGTGATTTGATGGGCTTGGATGAGATGGATGCACGTCTTGATTGGTTTGGTTGAGGTCTGCGTGTCTGGTCTTTGCCGAGAGTTTGAAGAGATTCTGCCCAGGGAGGATTGGCAGCATGTGATGAGAGGGCGCGGGTATGTTGAAGGGCTTTGAGGCGTTCCCACAGCACCTGAGGCGTCACTTTCCTTGAAGGGAGAAGCTGGACCTTCTCCACTAACCGGGAAAATGGCTGAGAAGATGATGTTGAGGGTTGCGGGGTCGAAGACGAGATGGGGGTAGTATTGAATGGCGAAGTCATGATGGATTTGGATGAAGACAGAGGGGAGACAGGATCTTCTCTGGGTGGAGAAGAATCCGAAAAGCGAGGCTCCTCTAGCGGGTAAAGGGCGGGGATGATGGTGCCCTCTACTTGCGGCTGAGGAGTAGGAAGGGTCGGGTCCTCCAAAGGCTGCAGAAAGGAGGATGGCGAGACTGATGGGACTGGTAGAGTCGAGGCATCCTCCAAGATGAGAGAGGTCGGTGGAGAACTAGCCGGAGAAAGAGGTTCGTCCACATGTGATGGACTAGCCTCTTGAGATGGATTGGGGACGAAAAGAGAGACCGCATTGACGGTTCGAATGTTGTGTTCATGGTTGTCGTCAATTAAGGTCTGGACGTTGTTTTGGGTCGGCGGATGATTGGGAAAAGGTTGCTTGAAGATGTCAATGGCCTAATTAGGGGGTGCATTAGGATTGTCTAAGATGAGATCTCCCTTCTCAAGCATGTCTTGTATTATGTTCTTAAATGTCTTGCAGTTCTCCGTGTCATGGCCCTTAACACGGTGAAAGCTGCAGAAGTCTTGCTCCCTATACCACGCGGGGATGGCGTGTGAGGGATCGAATTGCGGAGAAGGACGAGCCTGAGGGAGATTGAGGGCCCCCTGCTTAACAAGCTTTTCCAGCACAGATGCGTATGATTCTCCGATAGGAGTATATCGTCGTTGCACGTATCTTTGCTGGAACTGGCGGGTGGCGCTCTGAGATGTTGATGGCTCAGGCTGATTAGATGAGGGCGAGGAAGATGAAGGCCTAACGACTACAGCGTTAGCTGAAGCCTTGGGCTTAGAATTGGATGACGATGGCTTGGCTGAAGAGGAGTCATTGGTTTTAGAGCTGGGATTCTTGCTCCGCAACTTGACTTTATTCTCCTCGATGGCACGCAACTCAAGTTTGCGAGCCATCGTGAAGGCTTCGTCAAAAGTGCGGAAGGTTTGAACCCTCAGGGTGGAAGAGATATGTCTGGCGCAAGCTTGGGAGAAGAGTTCGATAAGCTCGGCCTGGGGTAAAGAGAAGGAGAGCTGGTTGATAAGGCCTCTCCATCGAGCTACAAAGTCGGCTATGGACTCATCCTCGAATTGTCTGATAGAATAGAGGTCCATGATGGAGACCTTCTTAGTGATGTTAATGGAAAAATGATCGAGGAAGAGCTGGGCCAATTGCGTGAATGAGAAGACAGAATGGCTAGGAAGGGAGCTGTACCAGTCAAGTGCAGCGCCCGAGAGAGACATAGGGAACGTGCGTAAGAGTAACGCATCGTCATGGCCGATGAGGTAGCAGGCATGTTTGAATGCCCGCAAGTGTTGCTGGGGATCTTCCTTGCTTTGGAAGCGAGAAAACTTCGGAAGCTCCCATTGGCTAGGGTATGGTCTGATTGGGATAGAAGGATGGATGGGCTCGTTGCAGATTTGCTCATATGAAAGAGTGTTGCGCGAGCCGGAAACAGAGGTCTCAAGACTGGTCATCTTGTCCATCAGCATTTTAATGATGTCTGCCGACGGATTGACGGGTGGCGCGCCCCCTAAGTTGTAGGGCGCTTGGAAGAGGTTAGGGGATGCATACGATGTAGTCGGTTGTCCTTGTGAAGGGGCAATATAGAGATAACTAGTCGTAGAGGAAGAGGCTAGAGGTGGTTGAGTGGAAGGCATAGGTAAGCCCGATGTTGCCACAAGAGGTGGGATAGTGGTAACAGGGGCCAAGGGGTAGGAAGCCACCCTGGTGTTGATAGGGGCCAGGGCAGGCGGGATAGAAACGACAAGGTTTTGGAAAGGAGTGGATAACGATTGAACGGGTTGAGGTTGACAAGGGGTTGGAACCCCGATGGAAGTGGGCCCAATGATAGAAGGGGAGGCCACACCTGTAGGATTGGTCAAAGTCTGAGTCTGGTCGGTGGTCGAAGCGACGGGTCGAGTGTCTGAAGGTTGAACTACGGGTGTTGTCGATACAACCGTAGTCGCGGCCAGAGAGGTCGGCATTCCGTAGATCGGATTGCCCAAGGAGTCCCGCGTTCGGCTATGCACAAGATAATGTTGCAAAGCCTTGACATTGAGGTCCAAGAATCGCTCGAAGTCTTGGTCCCCTTCTTGGACAATGGGAGTCTGCGGCGGGGTCGGACGGACAGGAGTTCTTTCGGTCTCCGAGTTGAACTCCATTGTAGGCTTGGTCACGGATGGGGTGGATGGAAGCGGTTGACGGCAGACGTGGTCGACAAGAGCCTTGGCTTGGCTACGAGTGAAAACCATGCAAGGCAAAGAAGGTTCGCGTCTCAGGAACTGTGTTGCTCAGTTTCAGAAGACCAGGATGAAGTCTTGACAGAGAAAAGACAGGTTTCAGGTTGCTGGTTTTGGAAAAAAAAAGGACAGTGACAGAGACCGACGTCGGTTTAAAAACCGATGTCGGTAGGAAAATGAGGCCGACATCGGTCAGATAACCGATGCCGGTAACAGATGAAGCCGACGTCGGTATCAGAACCGATGCCGGTGACAGGGGACGCCGACGTCGGTGGAAGAACCGATGTCGGTCACTGTGTTTTCCAGAGAGCCGAAAGGTTCTTGGAAAAACAAAGAAGAAAGCGTCCTCACACACTCAAACAAACAGATGAGAAGAGGAAAACAGAGAAAGACAGACAAGCCTGAGCGATAAATCCTAGGAATTAACCTTAGAAATTTGTGGCTTATGCCTTAGATGAATATTTGGGGAGATTGGCTGAAAAAAAAGGGTCCTAGAAGAAGGCAGTCTAAAGATGGTTTCAGGTGTTGTTTTAGGTGCTCAAAGATCTGTGTTAGGGTCTGGTATGTGGCCTGGTGCTAAGGAGCAAGCTCCCCTCACTTCACGATTCCAGTGGTTAGCTGGTCTCGCTTAGCCAAGATATACCTCGCCTAGAGTTTAGACTCCGCCAGAGAACGGAGTGGGCTTCCCCCTTGGTGATGAAATCCAAGTGGGGTCACCGGGACGGGTAAGGTATCCGCTGGGGGATGAATTCCCAGTCGGGCCTTGTCTCAGGTATGTTATATGTTTGTTTTGTGCATGTGAGTCGGTAGTGTAACATCAAGTGTCTAGATTTATTCAATATGCGTTTAAGTTACTAGATGTGGACTACGAAGATGCAAGCACAAGCAGAGATGAATGCAAAGTGTTTTAATGCCCAAAGTCGAAATGTGATATTGTTATGAAGACAATGTTTTGAGAAAGGGTCAAGAATATGACGTTTAGACTAGTCTAAAATGCACAAGAAAGAAGGATTCGTTTTAATTCTTGCTTATAGTGTCATTGAGAAGAAAAGAAGGAGGAGAAAAGGTAAGAACCTAATGCTCCTAAATGAATAGAAGAGAAAAGGAACCCAGGAGGAACCTAGGGTCCCACCGGGCGTGCCAGAGATGTTTCTACCTCAAATTTGCTTTTAAGACTATAAAGAAAGAAACTAGAAGAAAGTGAAGGACAAGGCTTGGAAGTACCTGGACTATAGATTGCGCACCGTAAATCCAGACGTTCGTGGGCACTCCTCTTTGGCTGTGGAGGAATGACACCTGCAAGAAAAAGGGAAACTAGGACCAGAAAAATGTTAGACAGATAGGCAGTGGGTTGCCAAGCAAAGGCTTGTTCCCAGAAGTGTAAAGACTTCCTTAAGGGAGGTCAACCCACTGTTTTGATAAAATAAGTGACTGATAAAAGACAGAATGACAGAATACAGAAATGATAAAAAGATTAAAAATGAAAGAAGAAAACAAAATGATTACCTGAATGAAGGAGTAGGCTGAAGACAGTCGCCGAGGTCGGTAATGTTGCCGGCGTCGGCTATCTGACCTGCCGTCGTCGGCTATTCTGCCGACGTCGGTTGGGGAAGTGACCGGCGTCGGTTGGGGTTGCGGCCTGTAGTCGGGCTTGAGCAGGGTCTGGTCTGAGTCTTGGTCTGTGCTCTGTGCGTGGACGGGTTAGACACTGATGGACGGGTCTGGGTCTTGCTCTGGGGATTGGTCTCAGGCAGAGATACAGGGGAAGGAAGGGACAGAGAGGAAGGAGAAGAGAAGGGTACACAGAGGAAGGGGCCTGAGAAGGCTTTGCAGCCTCTCAGGGGAAGGGACAAAGGGAGAGACACAGAGGACAACAGAAAATAGAGAATTAAACCAAAGAAAATAAAATAAAACCAGAACTAACCTTTAGCCTGCTGAAAGAAGAAGATGGAGATGTTGCTGGAGCCCGGGAAGATTCTGCAAGAAGAGAATTCTGATGAAGAGCCTTTGCACCTGCTGCTGTTGTTGCACGAGGTTCAAAACGAAGACAAGATGAATGCCAAACGCCAAGAGAGTTCTGTTTGCGAGCTCAGGAGTCCAGGGGTTGCAACGGATACAGGACGGGATAATGAAGGCTGCCGACGCCGGCAGTTTCGCCGACGTCGGCCGAAGGGTCGCCGACGTCGGCGGTCGCAGGATGGGCACAGAGGCTAAAAATAGCCTCTGCCCATTCTTGCACACCGCCGAGCGAGGGGTCATGGGCAGAACGGTCGCAAGGTTGCCAAAATGGACGAGGGGGGCTATAATGGTGAGATTTGGGCTAATAAATGCTAGGGGAAGGTGGAGGGATTCAAGGGAGGATCCAAGGAGGCAAGGGTAGGGTGGAAAAGGGGGCCTCAATTAATTAAAAGATGTTAATTTTTAATTAATAAGACCTAGGTGGGTTAGGGACCAAGGGGGAGAACCAAGGTGCAGACACGTTTGCGGTGTCTACATCCACCATATCCTCTTCTAACATTTTCCTTGTTTGAGTTTCTTTCTTATTGTAGGTGTTTCCTCCATAGCCAAAGAGGAGCTCCCACAAAGCTTGGATACGGTGCGCACTAAATCTGGGTAACACCAAACCCTCAACCTTTTACCTTTAGATTCTTCCTTAAATCAATTAGTGAAAAACTTAGAGAAACATTTTGGCATGCCTTGTGGCACCCTTAGAGTTTTCCTTGGGTTTATTCTTTTTCTTTTAAAAAAATCAAATTTTCATATAGATGCATTAGAGAAATATTCACTTCTTGTATCCCCTCTTCTTTGCCTTTATTTCTTGAGAGAAGAAAAAAACTTAGCTTCTCTTAGCTTCTTCTATCTTTTTGTTTCAAAAAGAAATCATTAGCAGACGTTAAAAAGAACATCTCTTTTTCTTCTTGTTACTTCTTGCATGCATCATAGGGTAGTGAAAAACTCATACTCTTTACCTCTTCTCCAATTGTTTGCATTTGAATAACATATTTTGATTTGGGTTAAAAACTACTACATTTCATTCTTGCTTGGATGCATACTTATCCCACTTAGTAATTAAAGCATTATGAATGAATCGTAGTGCACAAATGTTACACAACCAAATCATAATCACTTGAAATCAAACACATAAACTTACTTGAGACAAGGCCCATCTAGGATTTCATCACCTAGCAGATACCTTACCCCACCCGGTGATCCTACTTGGATTTCACCACCAAGAGGAGGACCCACTCTATTCTCTATCAGAGTATAAACTATAGGCAAGGTATATTTTGGCTAAGCAACCCAGCTCGACTCGGGTTTGTGAAGTGAAGGGAGCAAGCCCTAGTACCAGGCCACGTACTAACCCTAACATAGATATTTTTGAGCACCATAACACAACCTGAAACTAGCCATAGACTTCCTCTCTAGTACCTATTCTACAAGCCCAACTCCCACACATTCTTTTAAGGCATAAGCCACCACAACTTTAAAACTCATTCCTAGGAATATAATGTTTTAGAGGTTGCTTGCCTAATCATCTATTCTTCTAGTTTTATCTGAGTGTTTGAGCTGGTAAGGTCATACCATTCTAAAGTCTAAAACAACTTAGAATATCTTCTTCTTTGAAAAACTATCAATTTTTTATATTTTTGGAATTACACAAAAATTGACATCAGTTTTTCCACCGACGTCGACAACCGAATCTTCACCGACATCGGTTAACTGACCGATGTCGGCATCATTTTCTAACTGAAATCAGTTAAACAACTGACATCGGTCACTATCAAAAAAAAAAATAAATAAATAATTTCCAAATAGCAAGCTTAAAACCCAAATTTCTTGCTGTTTAACACAAATTCTAGATTTTTGAAACTAAAACACATAGTTTTTGGAACTTGAACCCATTTCGCCTTGGATGGTCCTGACACACAGCCAAGCCAAATTTCTTGTTGACCATGCAAGTCAATAGCCACTCCCACCTTCACCCTTCATGCCAAGTCATCTAATGGAGTATACTTCAGATACTGAGCATACTCCTATCCAACCTACCCTCGATCAACCTCCTATTACACCCGAAGGGGATCAAGATTTTGAGAGATTCCTTGACCACAACGTTAAGGCTCTCCAACATTATCTCGCTAGAAGCCAAACATGAGATTCTTTGGGTAACCCTATTTATGGGATGCCAACTTCTTTAGTTGAAGCAGCAATGATATCAACAACATCCGCTACCCAACCTATGGTCACTCAGGCCACTGCCCCAACTAGTAACCCAAACATGGCCAATGTTCAAGATTTGACCTCCCCTTCTATCCTTTCTGGCCCTACCTCCATTGGGGTTTCTGTACCCCCTCAACTGCAAATAATTCAACCAAGTTTGACACCTTTTCAAAACTTGATTGTCTCTATCCCATCCACTCTTGCACCTATAAACATGAGAGTGACCACTTATCCTTTAACTAGTGTCACTGCCATTCAACCACCCTTGGTGGCATCTAGTCAAGTTGTGCCCTCCAACTTTGTGGCACATGCCCCCTTAGCCTTGACATCAGCCCCTATGATGAACTATCTGTATGTTGCACCTACACAAATGCAACCAAGTATGTCATAGACCCCTCCCAATGCCTTCTAGGTACCCTATAACTTAGGGGGTGCCCCTCATGCCAATCCATCTGCTGATCTAATTAAGATGCTCATGGATAAGATGTCCAATCTTGAGACATCTATTTCATGTTCGAGGAGTGTTCTTTCATACAAACAAATTTGCAATGAATCTATCCACCCTTCAGTTCCTATTCAACCATACCCTAGCCAGTGGGAACTCCCAAAGTTTACTTGCTTTCAGAGTAAAGAGGACCCATAACAACATCTATGAGCGTTTAGACATGCTTGCTACCTCATAATGCACGATGATGCGTTATTACTTTGCACATTCCCTATGTCACTTTTTGGCACTGCCCTTGACTGGTATAGTTCTATTACCAGTCATTCTCTCTTAACCTTTACTCAACTCACTCAGCTATTCCTCGATCATTTCTCAATCAATATTACCAAGAAGGTTTCCATCACAGACCTTTATTCCATTAGATAATTTGAGGATGAGTCAATATCAGACTTCGTCACTCATTGGAGAGGTTTGATCAACCAACTCTCCTTCTCACTATCTCAACCTGAGCTCATTGAGATCTTTTCAAGAGCATGTGCCAAGCACATTTCATCCACTCTGTGGGTTTAAACTTTCTACACATTTGATGAAGCATTCACTATGGCCCAAAAGCTTGAACTCCGCATAATCAAAGAAGACAGGGTCAAATTACGTAACAAAAATACCAACGCAAAATCTAATGACCCTTCTTCTTCCAAATTTTCTTCTTCCCACTCCAAGTCCAAGGGATCGGCAAATGCTGTGGTCCTTAGGTCACCATCTTCTACCAAAACTAACCAATCTAAGCCACCCACTTCATAAAACATCACTAGACAATTCCAACAACGGTATGAACAACGACGATACACTCCAATAGGAGAATCATATGCTTCCATATTGGATAAATTAGTGAAGTAAGGAGTTCTTAGCCTTCCTCAAATTTGACCACCTATCAAATTTGACCCCTCATGAGCCATCCCTGCATGGTATAGGGAAAATGACTTTTGTAACTATCATCGTGTCAAGGGTCATGACATAGATAATTGTAAGACCCTAAAAAACATTGTTCAAGACATGTTAGACAAAGGGGATCTTGTTTTGGATAACCCTAATGCACTGGTCAACTAAAACATGGATGTCTTTAGGCAACTATTTCCTAACCATCCCCCAAGTCAAAACAATGTTCAGACCATGGCTGATGACCCTCAAGAATGCAATATACACATGGTCGACATGGTCTTTCCTTTCATTCCTAACCAACCTCTCTTATAATTTGAAGAGGCTAGTCAACCCATTTCTCCACCATGAGTAAAAGAGCCTATTTTACCCATACCACCCCCATGCAATGAAGAGCTCCCTTTACCTCACCCTCTTCCTCATGTGGATGAACTCGTTTCACCTATATCACCCCCATGACATCAAACACCATTGGAAGAATTTACCATTCATACCCCACGCCCTCATGTAGAAGGGGCCATCATCCCTCTACTTCACCCTTTAGAGGAGCCTTCCTCTCTTATTTTTCCTCCACCGATGGAGGATAGTCCTCCATCCACCCCCCTTTCACATGTAGGAGAGTCTACTTTGACCTCTCCCATATTGAAGGATGCTTTGACAATACCAATGCCGGTGGCCCCGCCATTATCCTTCTTATTACTAATGGAAGATCATACTTTACCCACTCCTAAACCACACGTGGAAGGCATGATCATCCCTGTGCTTTATCTGCTTGAAGAGCCAAATTATCCAATCCCTTCTCCACCAAGAGAAGAACTCGCCACCTCACCCACTTCGGTCGAGGAAGATCCAGTGATAATTCTCTCTCACCTTTGGCCCATGATCGTTGCGTCCCACATGTATTCACACTCGCAATCACCCAAATCCTTTGAAGGACCGACTGTAAAGCCTCACATGACGTCATCTAAACCCTTCTCTTAATTGGAAAAAAACTTAGGATTTCTCCATTCTAGGAACCTAGAATATGAGGCGCTATGGGAGCGACTTAAGGCTCCTTATCTTACACATCTCGCTTCACCTTATACTACCAACCCTTTCGTGATGATTTGCCCCAAAGTCTCTAATGAGGATCAAGTTTCCACTTCTAAATCATCAAAAGCTCAGCCTTCCATGTCTAAATCCAAACCCTCACAGGCATCCACCATGCTAAAATAGATTAGATCTCTCAGTGTTCACCCTGTATCAAACCTCACTCACCCACAAGTGAAGTTAGATTTGAACCTTGCCCCACACAATAGTGGTCCTCACACCAAACTAAAGGATAATACTAAACCACATCGGTCTACTCCTCCCCCACCTTCACCATTGCCCTCTTTCTTGGGTCCACATCCTTCCACTTTGACAGGAGTGCTCCCCATTCCAACTCCTCACTAAGGCAAATTACCTCCATTACTCCCTTTACCCATCAAAAACATATTTCCTCCAAGAAATTTGACACCTCTCATCAAGAAAGTGCTATCTACACATGTGGCCACACCACCAACCAAAAAGGTGGTATGAAAAACTCTTCCTACAACTCCTAAACAGAAGTTGTCAACCCCTACTGCAACAACAAGCACAGACCCATTAGTGGGGTCCTATGCCTCACTATTACACTGATTGTTGTAGTCTTCTAGAATTTTTATCCCACCCATTAATCCATACCAACCTCTCAGATCAAAACCATCTTGGTTTGATGACACTCAAATCTGCTTATATCATCGCACACCTGGGCATGATACTGAGAGTTGCAATGCTCTTAAGGTTGTAATTCACTAACACCTAAAAAAGGATGCCCTTCTCATTGAGGATTCTCTTGACCACCTTTTTGACAAACTACCGACACCATCCCATGCCTCCCAAACCTCCTCATCAGAATCAGGATCCCAATGTGAGATTATGATCCCTCTACCAGCTTCTCCCCCTTTATTCGAAATCAACACCATCAATATTGCCACCAGGTCCCAAACCCTAAGGGATAAAGGGAAAGATGAGGTTTCTACCCCTTAGACATATACATTTGCCAATCCCTCTCTACCACCAAAGCCCAATATTTCTATCTTGGGCACATCTCAACCAACATCTTCGGAGGCAATTTGCGACCCCATGGTGAAACAACTTCACCAAAATCCTATGAAGATGTCTTTGTATGACCTAATACAAATCTCTCCACAACATCACCAAGCCTTGATCAAAGCTTTATAAGGAGTGGAGGTCCAACCTGAAGACCCCCAACCACTAGCTGCTTTAGTCAAATCATTACCCACCATTGCCTCTATCACCTTCAGTGATTCTGAGATTCCTGCCTCCAACCTGGAAGATTAGGATGCCACCCTCTTTATCATGGATTACATCAATCAAACTCGCATTAAGCAAGTTATGATTGATGGAGGTGCTAGAATCAACATCATTTCTACCCACACATATGATCAACTAGCCCTTTTGAAGAACTATATGTCAAAAATTGATGCAATTCTTCATTCTTTCAATGATGCCACTGCCACTACTGTTGGCACTGTGGTATTGCATATTCGCATTGGCCCATGTATAATTTCAAAACTTTTCTATATCATCGAGGGGGATTTCTAATATAACATGTTGTTGGGATGACCTTGGATACGTGCCATGACCTGTGCCCCTTCCACGTTGCTTCATTATGTCAAGTTTGAACACGAGGGGTAGGTTCATGTCATTCCTACTAACCCTTCCCCCTTTAAAACATGCAACATGACCTACCAAACTAATGATATTTTCATCCCTTTGAAAACATCTACCCAAACACCACCTCCACTTCCAAAAGCCTCGACAAGCTCGCAGACACCGATCACACCTACGGCTACTCCTCAAGTGACCATGAAAGATCCTATGGAAGATACCTTCCAGCACCTTTCACTTGGGGAGTATCGTTTTCTTACCCTTGACATGTTCCAAAATCCACAGGAATATGGAAAACTTCATCACCACCTTAACTATGACCATCGTATTAGAATGGTCATCCCATATGGTCCTCCCAATCTCCAAACTAATCTCCCCTATGGAGGGCTAGATCGGGCTCCTACTGTTTGAAATCCTCTCTCATCACCCCAACTATTCACTTGCAATTTCTCCTTCCTTGGCAACCCTCGCTTTTCTCACACCTATCTTCATAGGTGTGCATGGAGGGGTTTTGGCTTTGGGCATTATGAACGAAATCCCCACAAGCCCATTGAGCCTCCAAATGATGAGGCAATCAAAAATGCCAAGAAATGACATGGCGTGGGTTTCAAAGAACCTACAAAACCCTTTAAGATCCCTCGCCATGAAATTTTCATAGAACATTCTCCTCTAAACTCACCTATTCCCCCACCCTCACCTATAGAGTCAGTGGTCTCCATCCCTCCTAATTTTTTTCATAAATGCCATTCACTTGGAACCCCTGACCTATCAACTAGGTGGGGCATCAGGGACTCTTCCTCTCATTTATCTAGACATGATAGATGATGAATCTTCTAACATCAACACTGTCTAATGCCTAGATGATGATGCCATACTCACCTACATGGGTGCAGATGACTCCTTCATATAATGATCACTTCCTTTAGAAACACAAGTTATGTTAAATGAATCAAATATTGACATTAATCTCCCATCTTCAGATATTCCTCACATTTTAAATATTATTCAATCTTTAGATGCCCAAGAACAAATTGACTATACCACATTCCTTACAAATCATAGCAAAGCCTTTGCTTGGTCCTATAGTGATATGCTCGATATTGACCCCGACATTGTCATCCACAACATCATCGCAAACCACAAAGCTAAGCCTGTCAGGCAAAAGCTTTGTAGGATGCATCCTCACATCGCACTCCTTGTCAAAGAGGAGCTTCAATGTCTTCTCTCCGTCTCATTTATCCAACCCATTGATTATCCACAATGGGTGTCAAACATTGTCCTTATCACAAAAGCAACAAGGGGAATTTGAATTTGTACTGACTATCGCGACCTCAACTTAGCTTGCCCAAAGGATGACTTTCCTTTGCCAAACATCAACCAACTTGTTGATCTTACGGCTGGTCATGAGATGCTATCCCTCATGGATGGATTTTTAGGATATAACCAAATCTTGAATGCCCCAGAAGATCAACATAAAACCACCTTCATCACCCCATGGGGGACATTCTGCTATAGGGTCATGCCTTTTGGCCTCAAAAATGTAGGTACAACATACCAATGTGCCATGACTTATATCTTTCACGATCTCCTCCATAAAATCATGGAGGACTATGTGGATGACCTGCTGGGGAAATCAAAACTTTGCCATGACCACCTAACCATTCTCAAAACAATATTCACTCCTTACTACAATATAACATTCGACTCAACCCCAAGAAATGTGTCTTTGGTGTTCTCTTAGGGAAGCTTTTGGGTTTCATCATTTCTCTATGTGGCATTGAGGTAGATCCAGCTAAGATTTGAGGCATACTCAAGATGCCCCCACTAACTAATCTCAAACAACTTCGCATCCTGCAAGGGAAGCTTCAATCTATTGACCGCTTCATCTCACAGCTATCTGACCAATGTCAACCCTTCCATCACCTCCTCAAGAAGGATGTCTCCTTTAATTGGAATAACGATTGCCAAGAGGCTTTTGAGGCTCTTAAATTCTATCTTGTCTCTCCACCAGTCCTTATTCCACATAAAGATGACCAACCCTTCTATCTTTACATTTTGGCAACAAATCATTCCTTAGGTGCCATGATCACACATCGAGATGAACAACATCATGAGCAGGCGGTTTATTATATAAGCTGAACGCTCATTAACTATGAAACTCAATATACTCATACCAAAAAACTTTGCTTGGCATTAGTCTTTACCACCTCCAAACTCCGCCACTATCTCCTCAACCACAAGACTTACGTCATCACCCACACTAACCCTCTCAAATACATGCATTCCAAGCCATACCAAAACCAATGTATGTCTCGTTGGCTCATGCTTCTCACTGAGTTTGATTTGGAATTCATTCAACAAAAGTCTATAAAGGGGCAAATGATTGTTGACCAATTAGCAGATGCCCCTTTACCTGATAACCAACCATCTACCTACGAATTTCCTGATGATTCTATCACCTCACTATCCACGGATGATATCCCTTATCAAATGATAATGTTCTTTGATGGATCCAAATGTCAACTTTATGGGGGTGCAGGGGTCATCCTCATCCCTCATGAAGGCGAGCCCATGCCCTTATCTTTCAAACTCGACTTTGAATGCACCAATAACATGGCTGAGTATGAAGCCTTAATTTTGGGGCTTCAAACTACCCTTTTCTTGGGCATTAAGACAATCAATATCTTTGGCAACTTGCAACTAGTCATTAATTAGATTAACAGTTCACATCTTTATAAAAATGAAGTTTTACAATGATATAAACACCGTGTTGACACATTATAAGGATCTTTCGATCGTTATCTCTTGCAAACTATTCCTCGCTCTATGAATAAGTTTGTCGACACAATGGCCTCTCTCACCTCACACATCCCATCTTCATCTGCCTCCTCAAGAATCTATGTCATGGTACACCATTTGGCATTGCCCTCATATATCTCAACTGACATCAACTTTGTTGGCAATATCGACTCTAGTCCACATGATGTTTGGTATAAACAACTTGTTGACTACTTGACTTATTCTATCATTCCCCCTGACCTCTCTAGTAATGGACAACGGGCTTTTATCAAGAGTACTACTTGATACACCATGCTAGGGGGTCTTAAATACAAACGAGGTTTTGATAGCCTCCTTCTCCGATGCCTAACCACCACTGAGACATCTCATGCCATCAAACAAGTCCATGATAGGATTTGTGGAGGACATTTCAGTGGTAACTCAGTTGCAAAGCACATCCTTTGCCTGGGCTATTATTATCCCACTCTTCACCAAGACTGCAGTGATTATGTTCAGCATTGTATCAAATGCCAGCAACATGCTAACCTACTTCACGTCCCTAGCCATGCTTTATAAGTTGCTAAGGATTTTTGGCCCTTTTCACAATGGGGCTTAGATCTAATTGGTGAGATTAACCCTCATTCATCTCTCTGACATCAGTCTATTATCACAGCAACTGAATATTTCACTAAATGGGTGGAAGCTATTCCCCTCATCTCCACTAAAGCTAACAAAATCATCAAGTTCATTAACCACCACATCATCTATCATTTTGGTGTACCTCACAAGATAATCACTAATAATGGCAAATCTTTCAAAAACAAAACCGTCCAAAAGCTTTGCGATGCTTTTGGCATCAAACTCAGCTTCTCCTCACCTTACTATCCACAAGTAAATGGATAGGTAGAAGCCTCTAACAAAATCCTAACTAAAATCCTAATGAAGGTGGTCAATGACACTGGAAGGGATTGGCACACTCACATTCCCTTCACTTTATGGGCCTACCGCACTAGCATCCGAACCCCTATGGGTGCTACACCTTTCTCTTTAGTGTATGGAATCGAGGCCGTCTTGCCTCTTGAAGTACAAATACCTTCTCTTTTCATCTCCTTACATGACATACTCTCTAACAATGACTTTCATCAAGATCGATTAACACAACTTGAGTTACTTGACGAATGTCATCTTGCCGCTCTTAATCATCTTCATATCTACCAAGATCGCATCAAGCATGCCTACAACAAAAATATGAAAGAGTGAGATTTCAAAATTAGAGATCTCATCCTTAAAGAAAACCAACACATGACCAATATGGAAAGAATAAAATGAGGCAAGTTTGCTCCTAATTGGCTTAGACCTTATATAATAATGCATAAGTATGGATCAGGCACATATCATTTGTCTTCTCTCGAAGGCCGGCCAGAACCTGAGCCCCTTAATGCCTTGCATCTACGACCATTCTACTATTAACCAAGCAATCATTCACTTGATGTTTAACTTGAGCTCATCCCTTGAGCAACCCTCCTCATCCTCATTCCTATTTATTTCAACCCTTTTTCCCTACAACAATTAGTTAACCCTTTTTTAAGCATTAATGTTTTGTCCTAATAAAAGGGAAACCACTAAACCTCTATAGTCTAGTCCATGACTAAAAGTTTAGATCACAAAAAAAAAACATAAAACTGGGATGCCTAACAAAATATTCAAAGGTCATAAACTATAAATGTAGACTGCTCCCTCGAAGGATAGCTACATTATTGCTATAAGTAATAGACTTCTCCCTTGAAGGATAGCTATTCAAAGAAATCAAAACATACAAATCAAAATATAGACCACTCCCTCGAAGGATGTCTATGCCCAAATTTGGCTAAAAAAATAGCACCCTCTTAGAAGCTTCTTGCATTGATCAGCTTCACATGACTACAAAATGAAAACAACATCCCCAAGTAGACTTCCCGCATTGATCAGTCTACCAAAAAAAAACAAAAAAAACAAAAGACTAACAAACTATTAAGTCATGGACTTGCCTATAGTCGTTCTCAGGGTCACCTGTAAAAGGGGCAAAGTTACCCCTTCTAAAAAGGGTTACGCTATCCTCACATATCACATAATCACACATATTACCCCAAAACACCCAAGGGATTTTGATCTCACTTAACGTCAAGTGATTAGGGTACTTCTCTAACACAAAGTAATGGTCAACAACATAATGCATGAATAGGGATTTTGTTTGTAAAAACCCTATCTATGTTATCTTTATGGTCCTTGTCAATGAAAGAGCAATGCACCTTTCACTTCTTACACACCTTCGTCACATGCTAGTTTATCTTTTAGGACGCAGTGTCTTAAAATTATATGCTCGCATATTGTCATCTCATAATATAACCAAAACATTTTCTAAACCACTAACATAACATCATGATTTATTTAATGAAAATACCACTTTGTGTTATATAAATTATCATAGCCCATTCACATTAGTTTCTATGGAAAACAATATACATGGAAACTATCAACCAAACATAATTTATGTCAAGAATATACCATCACCAATATGGAAACCTGCTGAAGCATAAATAAACTCATTTCATTTTTAGCATACACCATCACCAATATGGAAGATTGCTAAGGATGAAAAACCATATAACCTATGTTACAACATACACCATTACACAATATGGAAAAGGCTATAACATCATCATACACTCATCATTTCAAGTGTGTACCATCAAACATATGGGAAATGATAAAAACACTGACATAACCAAACCAACCACCAACCTCTTTGGCTCTTTTTCCCTTTTTGGGAGAACTACATTGGCCTGAGGCCCTTAAAATAGGGGCTATGTAGGCAGCACTTAGTTGACATGGGCTCTTCTGAGGTTAGCTCAGCCATTCATTCGTTCATCTACCTAATGGACCAACTATCTAAACCCTAGGCTCACTGCCTACCCTGAACCCTAGGATCCCACCTATCTAAAACTACCTCATTTTTAGTCTTTTTAACCATCTAACCTTTAACCATGACCTAACTTAATCAAAACCAATCCATAACCTACCCTCCACTTTCCCTTTTTGGGAGAACTATAGTGGCTTGAGGCCCTTTAAATAGGGGCTATGTAGGCAGCACTCAGTTGACATGGGGTCTTCTGAGGTTAGCTCAGCCATTCATTCGTTCGTCTACCTAATGGACCAACTATCTAACCTAAAAACATAGGTCTTCTCTAAAACTGCCCAAAATCATGACCAAACAACTAACCTTGACACTATAGAAGTCACCTTAGACTTCTCATGGGGCACATTGGAGATCACATACATCTCCCTAACCACAACAAACAACACTCGAGATCACTTATATCTCAGCCCGACTTGATAAATGACCTCAGAGATCATGATTATCTCCTCATACCATGACCACTTTCGAGACAACTTTGCCTTGGTTGTTTTGATTGCATATGCTAACTCAAGAATAGTTAGCAAATTGTACATGCCCCTCACACCTATTGTCAGATCGTGACCAAGATGATCCCCAATATATGTGGCATTTACATGTTTTCTAAGAGCACTTCCTAGCCCAGATACTTGGAACACGATGACCATTGGAGCTACAACTTTGATCGATCTAACCCAATAAACTACCACTAATAAGCTGGGGATCGGTTACTTCAATTTTAGTCCTCCTTGACCTTACCTATGACAATTTGACTTGCCTATCAAGTGAAGTGGTATACGCGCAATCTCAACTATTACAGTGTTCACATTCCAACCTCACCCTACCCATCCTCTGCCTATCAAATTGGCACCCGGTTTTGGATTACCTTCTCTTGATTCTTGCTTTGAGGGGGAATACCTCATCCCATACTTGGGTAGCCTACATTTATTTTTGTCTTGTAGTTTGTCAAAACAAACCACAAGACACAAAGGGGCAAATGTAGACATCAATATCGTGTCAACCCCCCTTGGTCCCTTTCTAAACGTTAAAACTTCTAACCCACACTTGCATACCTTATTAATTTAAAAACTTCTTATTTTAAATTAATTACCTCACCTTGGACACCTCACCTAGACACCTCACCTTAAGACCATTTCTTAGCCTATGAGTCACCCTGAGACTAGGTCCTCTAAACCCTAACTACCCATGACTTATTCTCACCCTATCTTAACTCCCTAACTAACTTCCACGCCTCATAAGCCATTGTTTTGATTGTTCTCCAATGAAAAAGGCACTTGGTGGGTGAAGAAATGGGCAAAGGGCTAAAAATAGCTCTTTTACCTATTCTCTCTCTGCCGACATCGGTCAACCCTTGGCTGATGTCAGTCAACCCACGACTGATGCCAATGGGATTGCCGACGTTGGTTACATAAGCCAAGCTCTAAACATTGAGCTACCTTGCCTTCTCGCACATTGATGCCCACACTTTGAGATTTCAAGAGCAAGCACTTGACTATCATTCTCCTGGCTACCAAAGCTCTGCACAAGTCATTCCAGAGACTAGATTGAAACATTGTATGAGGACCTCAACATCAGCCACAACGGGAATAAGCTTTTTGACACCTCTGGTTCTTTACCTAATAGAGCTAAGTATTTTGGTTCTCATTTTAGTATTTTAGAATAAATTGTTATTTAGTTTCCATTTAATATTTCTAAATACTGTTGAGAAGCCTAACTTCTTCTAAGGAGGGGTTGAAAGGCCTTCCCCTTATTCTTACCCTCTTTTCACACCTATCCTCTACCTTTACCCTTCCTCAGACCTCATTCACCTTCCTGAAACCCTGCACCAACCTCTGAATTCCCAAAAACTCTTCTATCCATCACAGAAATATTCTAAAACCCATCCAAGGCCCACTGCCCCGACCAACATCGGCAACCCAACCAACATCGACACTATTTTTCTCACCAAACTCAGCAAACCAACTGACATCGGTGACTGTGTAAACCAAAAAACCTATCCAAACAATGCATAGACTAGACAAAACCTTTGGCCAACTTTCTATAACATTCAAAGACATACAGACTGCAATTAGGGAATAGGTACACACATTCTACCTTTCCATTTCTTTAGTCTTTTTATCATTTCTTTTTATACACCACTCTTTTCTTTAAATAGTGGACTGTCATCCCTTAGGGAGATTTACGCTTTCGAGACCGAGCGCGTAGCTTGGTAGTCCACCATATCCTCTTCTAACATTTTTCTTGTTTGAGTTTCTTTCTTACTACAGGTGTTTCCTCCATAGCCAAAGAGGAGCTCCCACAAAGCTTGGATATGGTGCGCACTAAATCTGGGTAACGTCAAACCCTTAACTTTTACCTTTAGTTTCTTCCTTAAATCAATTAGTGAAAAACTTAGAGAAACACTCAGCTAGTGGTTAATCAAGTTAATGGTTCTTACCTATGCAAAAACAAAAAAATTTAGTGATATAAACATTGTGTAGATATGTTATTGGGATCATCTGACTCCTACCTCTTGTAAATTATTCCTTGATATACAAATTTTCTGACATAATGGCTTTACTTGCTTCACACATACCCTCTTCCTCAAAAATATATGTCACTGTGCATTGTTTAACATTGCCCTCCTATGTATCAACTAACATCATTTATATCATAAATGTAACACATAACCCACATGATTTATGGTACAAGTAACTCACATATTACCTTTCCTTTTCTATTACTCCATCTGATCTCTCTAATAATGAGAGATGTGCCTTCATGAAATGCGTCACTTGTTACACTATTCTAGGGGGACTTCTCTATAAGTGAGGTTTTGATGATCTCTTCCTTAGATGCATCACTAGTACTGAGACCACCTTCACCATTAAGGAAGTCCATGATGGGATTTGTGGTGGACATTTCAATGGTCACGTAGTTGCCAAGCATATCCTTTGACTTAGCTATTATTGGCCAACACTCCATCAAGACTATAGTGATTATACTTGTCATTACATCAAATGTCAACAACATGATAACCTCCTTCATGTTTTGAGTCATGCATTACAAGTTTCCAAAGAATTTTGGCCCTTCTCTCAGTGGGGATTGGATATAATTGGCGAGATTAACCCTCATTCATCCCTCCATCACCATTCTATAATTATTACCACTAAATAATTCACTAACTGGGTCGAGGCTATTCCTCTCATCTCTACTAAGGCTGACAAAATTGTTGACTTTATCAACCATCACATCATCTATCATTTTGGTGTCCCCCATAAAATTATAATAGATAATGGCAAATATTTCAAAAATAAGATTGTCTAACATCTTTGTGACACCTTTGGAATCAAATTAATCTTCTCATCACCGTACTATCCACAAGCAAATGTATAGGTAGAAGCTTCTAACAAAACATTGACCAAAATCCTCATGAAGGTAGTCAACAATACTGGCAAGGAATGGCACATGCACATTCCCTTTGCTTTATATGCTTACCACACTAGCATTCAAACCCTTACAAATGCTATGACTTTTTCTTTGGTCTATGAGATGGAGGCTATTTTGACTCTTGAGTATAAATTCCTTTTCTTCACATCTCTCTACAAGACATACTTACTAATGATGACATTTTCCAAGAACATTTGGCTCAACTCAAGTTGCTTGATGAACATCATTATATAGCACTAAACCACCTCTAAATCTATCAATAGCATTTCAAACATGCTTACAATAAAAACCTCATGGAGCAAGATTTCAATATCAGAGATCTCATCATAAAGGAAAATTAACATGTGACAAACATGGAGAAAAGAAAATGGGGTAAGTTTGATCCTAATTACCTTGAACCCTACATCATAAATCACAAGTATAGCTTAGGAACTTATCGCTTGTCTTTTCTTGAAGGAAATCCAAAACCTAAACCTTTAAATGCTTTACACCTATAACCATTATTTTGTTAATCAAGCGATGCTTCACCTCATGTTTAACTTGAGCTCATCCCTTGAGCAACCCTATTATATTCATCTCCCTTCCTCATAACCCTTACTCCTACACACTTAGTTAACTTATGAAGTGATATGGTTTTTCCCTCGAAGTGGAAAACCCCTAAGCCTCTATAGTCTTGTCCATGACTAAAAGTAAAAAAAAAATATGGGATATGTAGACAAGTTATAATCTCTCAAGTCATGATTCTCAATGAAGACTACTCCCTTGAAAGATAGCTACGTACCTTCTATTTGATACTATAAATAGATTGCTCCCTTGAAGGACAACTATTAAAACTCAAAAACAAATGCTTAGACCACTCCCTTGAAGGATGGCTAGGCCAAGCTTTGTTATCAAGAGAAATAATGATTTAAAAAAAATGCTTCTTATATTGATAAGATTCATATGCCCTCAACACAAACAAAATCCCATTGTAGGCTTCCTACATTGATAAACTTACACCAAAAAAAAAAACTTCAAATCATGGACTTTCCTATAGTAGCTCTTGGGTCACCAACAGAAGGGACATACCATCCCCACTAAGAAGGTTACGATACCCAAACACTCTCACTCATTTTACCCTTTTCTCCTTATACTCTTTCAAGGGACTTTGAACTCACTTAACACAAGGTGGGTACAATGCTTCTCTAACAAACAAAATGGTCAAATGATGTAAAGCATGAAAGAGGCTCATATTCCTAAACCTATTTATGTTATGATTATGGTCTTTGACAATTCATGAGCATCCTACCTCTTTATTTCCCATCCCAATCACATGTTGATTCTCTGCTACGATGAAAAATTCATACAAATACTATCAAGCCTAATCCATTTATTTTAAGCATACACCATCACAAATATGAGAAAATGCTGAAATAAAATAACATAACCAACCTATCCATTTTAAGCATACACCAT
Organism: Torreya grandis; assembly: GCA_037957365.1. Classification (NCBI taxonomy): domain Eukaryota; kingdom Viridiplantae; phylum Streptophyta; class Pinopsida; order Cupressales; family Taxaceae; genus Torreya; species Torreya grandis. The sequence goes on along the minus strand of JARHVA010002389.1, from coordinate 2,146,390 downwards.
CACAAATATGGAAAAATTCTAAGATGAAGCTAAAAACTCAACTATACATATACCATCACACATATGGTAAATGCTAGTCTAACTCAATTAACATGCTCAACATTAACATAATATAAACATCCACATCAATATCATCAAAATCATCACCATCACAATAAATGCATCTCAAAATAACACGTCATACACACACACACACACACACACACACACACACACACACACACACACACACACACACACACACACACACACACACACACACACACACACACATGCTAAACATGAATGTACATCCATACATCATAACAATATCATCTCTCGTTCAAAATATACATCTCTCATATTTGGCTCATAGGCCGATGTGTATACAACATATATAACAATAACAAAATTTGGTGCTCAGAATCTTTGAGGCTATACTCATGGTCATGAAGTAGTGTCATCACCACTCCCCCTTATCTGTGTTTGCTTAAGCTAGAAGTTGTGGCATGTGTCACTGATCTCTCCTGCTCTCTAAACTTGGAATACCTCTAAATCTATGGGAACTTCATGATGTCCCTCTCATTATAAGCAATCTCATCAAGGGTAGTGTTCTACCTCACTAGAGATATAGTCTACAATGGACCCATCACACCTAATAAAGGTCCCTGTACTGATCCCTATAGTGGAGGAGGAGGATTAACCTATCCTAATGCTCTCAAACTATCCATCTCTACTATCAATGTAGTAACTTGACCCTATAATGCCCTGACCTACCCCTACAATGTCACAACATATCCCTATAAAACCAATACCTATACCTGAGCTACATCTCAAGCCTACACTCACATTTTGGGCCTATACTAATGCATCTTATGCCTATACCACTACATCTTAGGATTTTATGACTACATCTCTCTCTCATCACTCCCTATAAATCTAGTGGTGGCCTCTTGACCTAAACTATGAGATGAAAACCTATCTACCACACAAAATATGTCATTGTGCATCTAGGATCTACTACACTTAGGCTTGATGATAGCTCCTTAAAATATATCCCATTTATCTCGTAGGGAAAGGATAGGGGTGCCTCTATATCATCCCTCTTATATTGAGGAAAGGTAGGAGGTAAATTCTATAACAATCCAAACTATCTCCTGACTCGTGCCATATGTATCATCTCTAGCTCTCCAACTCATCCCTCTGACCCATAATGTGATCTGTAAACCAACAAACTGCTCTGCCTATCTTTTGAATGTAGGGTATGTCAAGTAAGGACTCCAAACAATATTTTTGGAGTCAATCCCTCTATCATGCACCTATAATGGTCAATATCTTGCACTATGTCATCTACTCATGTCTAGTCCATACCATCTCTCCACCATCTGAAATTGACCTTGAACCTAGATACAATCATGGTGGGTAATCCTAATGGTCATGTCACCAGAATTTTCTCATATGCCCAATAATGGAGTAAATACCTGACACATAAATTATACCATCATCACAACATCAACCCCCATATCTCTCTATATAACTATGCTAGAAAATCTAGTCCCCATGCAAATATGGTCTTCTACTCAACCATCTATACTAGAACACTTATCAACACTACCATCTACATTTGATAGTGCATATATTGTAATCCCTATCATCATTAGGATGCTCAACTGATGCTACTCCTCATCAACAGTGTACAATGACTCATAGTCAAAGCTTGCTAAGTGATAGGTCACCTCGCTAACATGCTCTCCAAATAATGTAACCATATGAATATCATGCTCCTCTCTCAAATATGATAAAATATCTTCACCTTAGAGTGGAAACTATAAAACCCTATACACATCCTCCTATGTCACTATTAACTCTTTGATCAACAAATGGAAGGTGTAGGTGGTGTGATCCCACCTCTCTATTAATGCTATCATCAAACTAACATCCCATGTAACTCTATAATATCATCACCCTCTTCCTAACCCTAAGGCTGCCATGTGCTCCCACTCATCTAGGGTGACATCCCTCCTCATCTACATCAATAGCATTGCTAGTCAATCTTGTAATGTCAACTTCTGCCTAGCCTACATCCATACACATAAAACTCAAGTCACATGCTTTCCAATATAACCCACCACCCTTTTTCCCTTTTCTCTGGGAGAAATACATTGGCTTGAGGCCCTTATCTAGAATATGTAGGTATCACTCAGTCAACATGGGGTCTTCTAAGGTTAGTTGAGCCATATACCCACCTAACTATCTAACCTACTCTCCCAGCTAAACCCTAAACCTCACTGTTTATCTCTCCACCCTAGGCCTCATTGCCTACATCTCCACCTTAGGCCTCCTATATCTCCACCCTAGGCCCAACTACCTATCACAACTCTAGGACCCATGGCTTATATCCCATACCCTCGATCCTATAACCTATCTTTTAAGCCTTAGGTCCCATGACCTATTTCAACCTACCTTTTCTTAACCTTTTCTCTTAACACACTTTTAACCATACCTTAGATCTTTTTCCCTATGCATTGGGAGAACTACATTGGCCTAAGGCCCTCAATTAGGCTATGTAGGTATAACTTAGTTGACACAAGTCTTCTGAGGCTAGCTTGGCCATTAGGCTAGTTGACTACTTCAATTAGGGATCTAAAATTAGCCTTTTCTCCTATTTTTAGGTTTATCTAGGTTACTGACATTGGTCTTATATGCTGATATCAGTGCTTGGTGTTGATTAACATTAATAGACCCCACCAATATCAGCACTCTGTCAACTAATGTTGATGAACCCCATTGATTGATTCAGCCCTCTAACCAAACAACCCATCTCCCACTTCTAAGTTTTTCCCTATAAACTACCCCCAAATCCCTCCCAAATTAAACTAAACCCACCCCACCCCATTCCTACCCCCCAACACATTTTTTCACCTCAAATTTTAAATTTAGCCTAAAAAAAAATTAACAAACTTAAAATTCAAATTCAATTGCAAAGGATCTTACCTCATCTCTCCATCTCCTCCAAACTAGAATAGCTGATCCTTATGGTGGCACACCTTCATTTGGGTACCCTTCTAGTTCTACCATCTCACTATCACTTAAAGCTCTTTTTATCTCCAACCAAATGTTATAAATAAGTTTTAGTGGGCCACCAAACCCCTTTTTGTCAAGTTTGGTCACCTACTGATTTCGACATCCTTGAACTAAGCCACTAACATTGATAAAAATTCCTATCAACATCAGCGAAATAATCAATGTTGGTACCCTTAAACTAGAGTTTCCAACACCAACCACAAACCTTTGGACTATACCATTAATTTGGGGTAAAGTAAATATCATTTATATCTCCTTGACCATGAAAACCACCTTGGAGATCACATATATCTCCCCAACCACAACAACCAACCTTAGAGACCACTTAAATCTCCACCCATGATGACTTTGACTAAATATCATGAATATCTCCTTGATTATTGACCCTTTTAAACCAACCTTGCATTGCTTGTCTTGACTGCTTATGCTACTTCATTATAGTTGGCTATTATACACACACATGTATATCTAGTGTTTTGGATCATGACCACTCTAGTCCTATTACTTGTAACCTTTCGTGTTTACCAAGGGCACTTCCTACCTCAGATACCTAGAACACATGGACCATTAGAGCTATAACTTTGATCATTTTAAACTTATTAGCTATCACTTACAAGCTATGATTTATTTATTTCTATCTGAATCCTCCTCACCTTTACTTGAAATTGATTATGTTAACTATAACTCATAGTAGTATATGTGCCAACAGTGATACCATGTTCTCACTCAACATCCACTCACCCATTTCACTTCTTATCAAACCTGTACCCGATTCTAGTTTCTCCTCCATTGATTCCCATTTTGAGGGGGGATACCTCATGCAATACCTAGAGCATCCAAATCCTATTTTTGTCTTACAACTTATCAGTATAAATTATAAGATAAACAGGGGAAAATGTAGATACCAAAATTATGTCACACACATGCATAACTCCCTATGTCAAAACCCCCCTTGAGCCCTTTTTTTTAATAATTAGCCTTCTTAACCCATGATTTTAGCCCTCACACATTTAATTAATTTAAAATATTTAATTAAGTTAATTAAACATTACTTATACCACCTTCCCTGGCCATCTCATCCTAAGACTAATTCTTACCCTCTGAGTCATCTCAAGACTTAGTCACCTAATAATAACTACCTATGACTTGTTCTCACCACAAAAATAAATTTCTAACTAACTACATCCTTCTTAACCTTACATTTATACCATTTCCTAATGGATACCACACTTGGCATGAGAAAGAATAGAAAATAGGTTAAAAATAGCCCTTTTACCTATTCTCATACCACCGATGTCAGTCAACCCATGGCCGGTGTCAATGGGATCGTTGACATTAGTTACTTAAGATAAAATCTAAACTAAAATTCAGGTCAATAAAAATTAAAAAAAACTCAATTATTCACATATAGGCTTTTGACATTCAAATTTCTACATTCAAGCTTACCGTTACTCTACACAAATTAGTCCAGATTAGGAATTGATATACTACATAGAGCTTGGATGATTTTGAACCATCATCACACACTTTTATTTCTATTCACCTATTGCTTCCACATGCCTCACTAGAGCCATCTATTTGGTACCTATGGTTCATCCATTTCATCAACTAAGTATATCTCTATGTTTTGGTAATTCCTTTAAATAGTCATTTTACAATTACTTTACATTGTACTATTTATCATTTCATGAATGTCCTGAATCTCCCTACCAAGGAGTTGTAAAACTCCTTTTCCTATTTTTCTCTACTCCAAACATACCAACCTTTTATTTAGACCCACTTATTTCTTACACACTCCCTTAAGACTCTTCCCAACTTCATAAACCTGACCAACATCCACCTTCGAGCTCAGAAAAGTCTCCTGCAACCCCTTGAAGACCTACTTCACCTACCAACATCGATCACATAATCGATGTCAATCATATAACCAACATCATCCATATCTCTTTACCAACATTGAAAACCTAATTGATGTTAATGACTATGGATTTATACTAACCTCCTTAAGCCTACCTCAAACACCTCTAAAAACATTAACAACTCACATTACCTGCATTGTGTCACTCTTTGATACACTAAGACTATAAGAATGATCAAATATCTCTTTCTTACTCTCTTTCATTTTTTTATTCATTACCAATTTTGTTTCAAAAAGTGGACTATCATCCCTAAGGAAGTTTGACACTTCCAGGAACAAGCACGTAGCTTGGTAGCCCACTCATATATCTGATAACAAATATTTTTGGTGGTAGTACTTTCTTATTCACAGGTAGTCCTCCCTAGCCCAAGAGGAGTGCTCAACATTATTTAGATACAGTGTGTAACCAATCTGAGTTCTCTCTAATCTCTAATCCCTACCTTTCATCTCTATTTCTCCTTAAACATCAAATAGATTCAAAATTTAGTGAAACAATAACATTATCCAAAGTAATTAAATGAAAGATCATGGGTAAGCAAAGTAACATAAACCATTCATATGTCACCATCTCACCAACCTAAGGCCTGAAGGAGCAAAGTAAAAACATATTACACCTCCACCATCTATCAAATAATGATATACATACACATGGTAGACACATAATCAACTAATAAAGACACCAAAATCAAGTTCCAAAGAGCAAAAAAGACACATCTATCATATTGTCATAACTAAACATATGGGAGCTCATGAAAAGGACCACATGGCATTGGAATGCCACAAAAGTTAGTTTTATTAAATTAAAAGAAATAATAAATAAAGTCATTTTTGTACTTAATTTGCACAAACTATAAAATGAATGCATTTAATTCCTATATTCAATGCATTCAAAGTAATATATTTTGAATTTCCACTATCCGTCTAGTTAAATTACCACCAAGCTATCTAGAGCATTGTGAACTTAGAGCCAAAGTGCATACTACTAATCCAAAAATTTATTAAAACCAAGAATTTGTGATATTTTCACATATCTAGGAGTTTACAAACAACACCAATGGATTCTTAATCTCACATCCTAATTCTTTTTATGTACACCATTATAGGTGTAGATGAATTCACAAAGATGAGATTTGATTTAGTAACTTTGAATCATGAATTCAATCACTATTCAGAGATTTTGGACAAGACTTAATTAGTCAAGTCTTATAGAGTATAGGATCAACTTTCCCTCTTTACATAGATATAATAACAACTTTCTAGTAGTTAAGGTAGTTCATCTCCATAATGCAGTGGTGAAACTAGAGGTAATGCCCTGCATCAACTTATTATATGATTAATTATTTAATGACAAGGTTATCAAAAATATATTACATTTTAGATTAATCAAAACACCAATAGCATACATTAGTGGGAATGCCCTCAAAAAATATTATAATATTCCCATGTTAGACATGACATACATACAAGAAATAGTGAATGTGTGGCTTTAGAGCAATAATGTTATCAACAAGTTACAAGAATGTGATGGCAACCCAAGCAAATTCAGATTAAAATGCCTTATATTTTCTATTCTCATCATCACATTTAGGCTAGGGGTCAAAATCACCATGGCACTACTAAATAGGATATTTGGTCTCCCAACCATTGCTTATGTCAACAAGGTATGGGACTTATTGTTAGATTTTGACTTATAGCAAAAATATAGCCCTATGAGAAATTATTAGTTCCAATCTAATTTCAAAGATCACCAATCCTACAAGTTCTCCAGATGAGAATTTATATATTATGTCATATGTGGTGGATGAAATAAATATAACTATACATGCATATCATGATCAACCTTGGAAACCATCCACTTAGTACCCTCATAACAAGGTGTGTGATGAGTTTAACATTTTTCATATTCATAGGTTTAGGAAGAATATAAAGAGGGAAATTAAGAATTTTATCCCATAATGTATCAATCCATCTATGGAAAAATATGCCTAAGATTTTAGGTCAATTAAAGAAGACTATCATAAATATAAGTGACTATTAGATACCTCTTAAGCATATTATGATCAATATTGAGGGTACAAAGGCATAATTATTACTCATCCCAAGGATTATGCCAGATAAGGTGTCTCAAAAAGAAATTATTTCCCAATTAGCTGATAGTGTTGACATTGATCTGAAGAAGGCAAATCAAGGAGCGCTCCATCTCACCCCCTCATCATTGGTCAAATACAGTATGAAATATGGAAGCACCTATCAATTGTCAATAAAATTAGGACTCATTATGGGTTCAAATATGTACCTTTAAGGCATTGGTATCTAAGAGGGAACATCATATGACACCTTATAAAATAAGAGAAAAATGTGAGAATTAATTATGGACAATGTTGAAGATGACTTTAAGGTGGCCATAAAGATTCGCAAAGATAATATGTCTATGATAATATAATAAAATATTAAATATGATCCCACCATTACCATGAAGGATTCTAAGAGTATTATAAATCAACAGTGGATTTCCAAATCCATCCATGGACCTCCTCCTCAAGAAGAAAAGGAAACACAAGGAGAAGCTAGCCCATCTTAGGCAACACATAGTGAATAAATAAATGAGAGTCCTTCTACCTCTTAGACATATATAACTATTGTGGTTTCTCCACAAAAAATTTTTTTGAGGAAAGGCCTACACATCATAGGGGAGTACCTAATATATTATCTATGCTTCACCTACCTCCACTAGTTATTATAAAATAGGTAACTCTTCCCTATTTATTATCTTGGTTTCCTATTATTTCCTCTCCTTTGATGCCCTCAACAATAATTCCACCTTCTATTGGGTAGAATCCATCACCACCTATCATTTAATTAGTGATGTCTAGCATTCCCATTCTAGCATCACGTGTTGCCACTTTTGCATATCCATCTTGCATTTCACTTTTGATTGGTTTATCCTCTACTACTAACAAAATAATTTTGACATATACAAGGAAGCCCAAGACCCCACCTATTTCTTCATAAAATGTGGAAGTAAAGGAATAACCTAAAAAATAATTTAAGGAGAGTTGGGATAGAAGGAAAAGATTAAGGAGAATAGCCCCTATTAAGGTCTACGATAGTGAAGAAGAAGAAAGAAGGATCACTAATGAAGCAGAGTGGATATATAGGAAAAAAAACATAGGCCTCTTCTTCATTAGTGATTCAACTAAATTTGATCTAGAGGATGAGTGGCTCTCCAATAAAAATAATCAATCATGGGAAATATAATCAATAGCTTAGTACAAATAAGTTATTAGGGAAGATGGTAGCTTAGTTTCTGCTAATTCATTACTAGGATAAGAAAGAGATGTAGGGGTAGAGGCACAATCATAACTACAAGATATATTTTAGGGGTCACACCCATGTACATCCCCAGGATCCCTACCTCAAGTAAATATATCAACTTGTCCTACTACTCCTCCTAGGATTGTAAGTTCTAGCATTCCACATTATTTAACTAATATGTCAATTTATACAATTACTCTAGTACAATCGATTCTTTAGATTCTCTACATTCATTGAGCTCAATAACATAGCCTCAATATGCTATATCTATTCTAGTATTTTTTGTTTATTTTTATTAATAACTAAACTTACTAAAAATAGAAATTGTGATACAAGGTTTTAAAGGGATACTTGTGATGGAGGTTATACACCATTGATCCAATGAAGTAGGAAATCCTTTTTAGATAGGAAGGATTACTTGCACACAAGAGACAACTTGGAAATGATTTGATTAATAAGATAGATAAGTAGATTGCCTAATGTTAGATTAGTTTTAGGAAGTGGTACACTTCCTTAAGGGGATGCAAGTCCACTATTTTATGCAATTAAGTGGATAATGTAATAATATAAATTACAAAAAAACATATGATAATGTATATGTAATACTAAAATGAAATAGATTAATCTATTCCATAGATGTTATCAAATCATTAATTCCAATAAGATATAGCTAAATCTTCGTATTTTTGTATTACTTCTAATTGTTCAATGATTGCATCTCTAGTAGGGGCAAAGATAATTGCACAAAGTCCTAACTCAAAGGAAATATCATTATGATCTATGAATAATAGGTGAGGGACTATAGGTAAATCATGGATGGAACCCACATCATGTATAATGCATATCAATGTCATCTACAAATAGAGATTCATGATTTAAGGACTACAACTAATTAAAATTCCTTAGGATTATTAAACTAGCTTTAGATTGCAGATAGAAAATAAAAACATAAGAATCAATGTTGATTATCTCAAAATTGATATCAATTAGGTAATCGGTGTTGTTTCTATGAGTAATCATCATTGATCCTGATAATGGGGATAAAAAGCTCAATATGGGGCCTAAAGGTAGGCTTTAAGGGATGCTAAACTACTTTAAGAATAATTAATGATTATCTAACCAAACTAAGGGTGATAATTATAATGTCAATAAATTATATAAGAATAAAAATATGTTAAAAGTGATTAATATACTTACCTCTAAAATACCTACAATATTGAAAATAATTATCATGTTGATGGGGATATGCTTAACTTTTAAATGAGTGGGGATGAATTGATATAGGTATGTCATTCTTTCGTAGGTGTTTTAGGATAATTTATCCAACATTCTAGTGTATGAATTTAGGATCCATTTTCAAGGGTGTTTTGAGTTTAAATTGACATCAATCCTAATGCGATTGATAATGATCATGAGGATCAGTGTTGATCTAGTCAAAGTTTACCTAGTTCACTTAAACAACTCCAATTCATGAGGTTAAATTTAGTCTAGGTTGTTTTAAATGAAATTTAACTAGTAAAAGGTTGTTTAAGAGGTTAAAATAACTCAACTCTAATACATTTAGGAAGATTTTACTATATTTATGGAGGATTAATTAGTTACCTATGTGAAAAGTAATTAGTAAGACTAATTACGTGATTTAAGATAGTAATGGAAAAACTACATCACCTAAGGTAAAAAAGGATGGGGAAGTGGTAAGACATATATATCAATACTAATATAATAGTTTATATTCATAGTGTCTACATTTACTCCTTTTTATTGAGTGGTTTATGATAACCTGCCATGAGACAAAAACTAGGATGGGTCTAATGCCCCAAGTTTATGTGAGGAGGTATCCCCCCTTAAATTGAGATCTAAAAAAGCATGATGAGGTAGAGATGGGTTTGAAAAGGAGGTGGTAATGGATAAGTTAGATTGCAAAGGAGCATCTAAAATTCAAGGATAAGCATGAATTATAATGCTGCACTAATAAGATGTAGGATATCTAAATAGGAATGCCTCAAGGCAAACAAGTAATGGATTATCACAACTACAAACATAAAATATCGATCAAAGGTAGTCAAAAGGGAAAAGGCTAGGATGGGATGATCAAAGCATCTGATGTACTTATTATAACTATGTTACTTAGAGACACTTGTTCTCAAGAAAAGGTACACCTTTAGAATCCATAGGGGATAGAATTTGAAATGAATATAGACCTATCAAATCCTATAGGACCAATAGGGGGTCTATGTCCACAAACTAGTAATGTAGGGTAACAAAGAATGGGATAATATAATAAAAGATAACTTAAGTGCCATTTGGATAGGACTATAAGGGTGCAAAAAATTTAAAAGCAGTGCAAGGAACAAGCCAAAATGGACATAATCAACATCAATTTAATGGATTGATATCGATTCTTAGAGAATAAAAGTCAATCATGAAATAATCGATGTCAATCCTATAAAGATATAGATAGGATGATAAAATGTGATGGAAGATCATTTGAAAATCATGAATGTGTAAGCCAAAGCCAAAAAAATGACACCCATCCACATGTTTGAGTGAAGTATATATGATGGAGGCTAGGAGTGGTCGCTAATGATGATAATCACATAATGAGGTAGAGGTAATTATTATTAATTTTTTTCCTTATTTTTTTGGCTTTTTTTATTTTAGATATTTTTGTATTTCCTAGAGCTAGTATGGGTTAATATATATCCATAATAGATTGATAAAAATTTCTTAATGATCGATAATCAATTGGTTATAAATCAATGCTGATCATACAATTGGCATTGATCAAGTGCTAATCGGTGTCAATCTTAGAAGGATTGGTGTTGATTCTTAGGGGTATAAAACATAGATAATAGAGTTAGTGGTGTAAGAAAATAAATAAACCTAGGGGATTTATGGGATTATAGGCATGCATACTACCAACCATGCAAGATTGAGTACCATCATTGCTAGAGCAGATATAATAGGTGATGGGAGATACAAATTGGGAGCATCTAAAGGTAGTATGATTAGGTGGACTATACCACTATCACTGAGTATACAAAGGTCAAAGTTTATTGGTGTAACTATTAGAGTGATGGACTACAATAATAGGGAATTTTTAGTTTTCGACTAGAGAGATGACCCTAAAGACATATGATACTATGACTATTGGTGTAGAGGGAAAAGATTATTTTAGTGGATGACAGTGGATGAGCAGTAGCACTGACATGATGATATGGAGATGATGCTATAGATATTACATTTATAGTAGGAGGATTTAGTTTTGAGGTGCTATATGATCAAGACTAAGATGGGAGACAAGTGATCACCATGATGATGCTAGCTATCTCCTACTATGATTTACCTGATTTAAGTGGTGGGACATTCACATAGAGCTTAATAAGGGTACTAGTAGATATATGGGATCATCACATAGTGTTTACCTAGGATCTTACACTATTAGCAAAGATATATAGAGAGTTATGGGGATATATGACATAAAGACACTTTGGCCTAGATGTGACCTTCATATTACAATGCTAGGATTATGAGCATATACAAGTATTACAGCCACAAGGACTATGATAGATGGGATGTCATCAATTTGCATTCAATGTGGGATTTATATGATGGAGAGATGACTTTTACAATATAAATGGATATGAGAGAGTATGTGACTTGGATTATTATCAATAAATTCTAGAGGAGATATAGGAGGAGGATGTGGTGTGGATTATATATGTTAGATTTATATCATGGTTGGGGATGGATAGGGAATTGATAGTGGGGTAATGGGTGAGATGGCTACGAGGGTGACACATAGATCATGTAAATATATTTGAGTTTGGGCACATGCAATGATAGTTTTGGATACTTTAGGATATATCATAGGCACCATAGGTATACAAGAGGGATGACTTTGAGGGGAAGTTACCAGAATCATAGGTGATAGATCTTAAGATTTTGGTAGAGGAGGAGATAGAGGAAATGGATGTAGATGATGTTAGGGATACCAAGGCATAATTTTTATGGTGAATGGACCAACTTTGAGGAGGATATGAGACAATGGTGAAGTCTAGATAGGATTTAGAAGATATAGAGATTGTGGATGTGGAGGAGATAAGATGAGATGGGGAAGGAGAGATGAATTTATAGACAGTGATAGTAGAGAGGGATGTGGCATAGGTGTATTTATCTAGAGTTGAATTTGAGTAGAACCACCTATAGGCCATTTTGATTGATTTACAGGGGAATTATGATTCATTATAGGTGATTTATGATGAGGCATGTTAGGTTATAAATAAATATCATGACCAGTATAAGAGAATATAGGTATTATCAAGGGATGCAAGAGGAGTTATATTAGGATCTACCATAGGGGGAAGGACACATGGTAGGAGCATGGATAGAAACCAAGATGTTATGATAGAGATCTAGTAATATGAACATATTATTATAGAGAAACTACTAGAGGTTCCTAGATATGCCACTCATATAGCCACACAGGGTTAGACTCCATGACAGACATAAACTACTATAGCTAGTATGGGGAGCAAACCATGAAAGAGATATAAGAGGGATGTAGGTGAGGATGGAGGCAATAGAGGAGGTTGAGTGAGTATCCACCTATCCCAACTCTAATTTATAGAGTAGCCATATATATGGCTTATTATATGGATTGGCTTTTTATATATTGTATATCGTGACATTATTATGATGTACATTTGATCTTTCATATATATATTCATGAATTTTATGTACCACAAATTTGTTACATTATCTTGTGTTATTTGATTATGGATATAGATTATTTAGATTATTTTTATATGGTATTTGATTTTATTTATGTGATATATCATGGTTTATATTGAGTATATGGTGTTTACATGGATTATGGTTTTTAGATCATGCAATTTATCTTGTTATATTGATTAGGAATTTATATGTATGTTTTTTAATTAATTTATGATGGATTTTGGATTTTGAAATCATACAATAATTTTAGAGCTTATGAATTTATGATATATATGGCTGGATTTTATATTATATGGATGGTGTTTACATGGTTGTTTTCTTTTGATTATACTAATTAGATTATGTGGGCTGTCATTAAATGGATTTTATGTCATGGTTGATTATGGATTTAAATTATGCTATGGTTTTTAATTTTTTTAAATAATGGTAATTTATAATGAAATGGTTTCTTTATTAACTTATCAAGGATGCAAGACTTGTAATTGGCTTGAACCCTAACAAAAGCTAGGCCTTCTGTTGCTTTCACATGTGCATTCTTTTATCCATTGTTAATGAGAATATTTAACAATCTCATGCCAATTGAATTCAAAATCCTTTGGGTTGAAAAAGGGGATTTTTATGTTTGTAGGGAATGGGGAAAACTTAATTCTCTAGGAATAAACTCTTATTTTGTGTTTTTGAGCTTTTTAGGTTAACCTTAAACTAATCCATGTATATATGTAGATTGATCAATGCAAGAAGTCTAAAAAATTATGAAAGTTGATCAATGTAGGAATATTTAAAGGGATATAATTTTGATTCTATAGATTTTTAAATGGTTTTTATTTTAATAGGAAATTGATCAATGTGGGAAGTTTCCTAAAATAGAGGCATATAGCCATCCTTCAAGGGAGTGGTCCATATATTTAGATGCATGTATTTTAGTAGTTTTCCTTCAAGGGATCAGTCTAAAATTTCTCTTTTTTCTTGATTTCAATAACAACTATCCTTCGAGGGATAAATATATAACTTTGATCTTTGTATTTGATTTCATATCCCAAATTAACCTTTTTAAATGGATTAGATTAAGGTAAACAAGGGTGCTTTCATAAACCAAGCCATGAAAGAAGGCAATAGTCTATTCATTTTTAACAAGATTTTAAGGTGAAAGATTTTAAGAAATAATGATTTAGAACTTCACTCTATTTTGAGTGAAGCTAATCCATGAGAACATGCTATGGATAGAGCCAAGGTGTCCATATTTAAGGGTAAAACATGTATACTTCTAGAAATTCACATGATTCTCTATCATTATTAGGTATGTTTAGAGATAGTGGATAAGATTTTAAGAGAACTTATGCTGATTGTAGTTTGTAATAAGATTATTAATAGTATAAAAGGCATAGATGCAAAGCAATAAGAGGCTCACATTCTAGTTTCCCATTAAGGGAGGCCAAGTGGTATGCCCTAAATATGTATTTATGAGTGATAATATAGGGTCCAATCCAATTTAGAGAAAACTTTCCTCATTTACTTATTTCCATATTTGTGACATGTTGATTTACTTAAGGACAAAGTCACTGATATTAAATTCTCATTCTTTTAAATGTTGATTATATGCACATTTTATTCATTCTTGATATATATGAAGGTGATCAAGATTTGTGGTTTGGTGTTCATCTAAAAGTTTTAGATATGTTAATCATTCTTGATGATAATCCTCTTCAAAAATATTGTCCTTAAGAGAGATCTAAAAAGAAGGAATTTTGAATTTTAGGTGGAGAAATGATATGGTACCATGGACCAAAGAAAAAGGGGTAACACCTGTAGGGGTTTGAATACTAGTTAGATAATCCCATAAAGCAAAATTTATGTGAAGATGCCAATTCTTTCCATACTCATTGACTAGCTTGGTTAACATCTTGATAAGGGTTTTGTTGGATGCCTCAGCTTGTTCATTGGCTTATAGATAATAAGGTGATGAGAAGATTAGCTTAATGTTTAAGAAATCACACAATTTTTGGACTTGTTTATTTTTAAAATATTTCCCATTATCTATAATGATTTTATGTGGGACACCAAAATGACATATGATATGATTATTTATGAAATTAATGATCTTATCTGGCTTGGTCAAAATAAGGGGAATGACCTTCACCCATTTAGTGAAATATTTGATAGTAGTAATGATGAAACTATGTCACTAGGAAGATTTAGGATTAATCTACCCTATAAGGTCTAATCCCCCCATTGGGACAAAGGCCGAAAGTCCTTGGATACCTATAATTCATGGCTAGGGACATGGGATAAGTTGGCATGTCATTCAAACTTCATGCATTTCTTGACATATTTACAATAGTCTTGATTCAAAATGGGTCAATAATAACCTATTCGCACAATCTTCTTGAGCGACAATTAAACTACTAAAATGGCTGCCACATATTCCATCATGTGTTTCTTTGATTTTGAGATTTAATTTTGAGCTCTAGAGACAATGGAGGAGAATACCATCAAACCACCACTTATAAATCACACCCCCTAGTATTGTATATTGGGTATTCTGTTGTAGAAAAGCATGCTTAGCATTTTTGGATAATATGAAGGAATGATACCTTTAGACAAATAATCAAATATCTTTGTGTACCATAGATCTAAGTGATTTTATTATATAATATGGATAGAAATAAGATAAATGTTGGTATAAGAATGTTTATTGACCTTGTGTATAAATATAAATAATTTAAATTACTAAGAGGAAGATGGGATAGAGGAATCCAAGGAAGTTATGGTATCAATAAACTTGTTGGTTGATCGAGTAGTGGTCTAGATGAGATAGTGGACAAGAGTGGCTAATAAATTTTCTACTAATATTTTATACCTCTAGAGGATGATATTATTGTATTGATATACACAAATTATTTTATTGACTACCATCTGGGAGTCCCCAAAAATACTAAGTGACTTAACATGTAGAGCCAAAGTTGTTTGAAGACTTATAATTAGGATTTCATATTCTACCATATTACTAGAACATTCAAAATCAAGTTTGAAAGATAGGGGTTTTAGAATGCCTTCTGGAGGTATTAGAATAACCCCTACTCCCCCTCCATGTTTGCATTTAGATCCATCAAAGAATAACATCATCTGATATTTAAGATATCCTTGGGATGTGGAGGCTATAGATTCATTAGGGAATTCATAATTGGATGGTAGATTATCAGCAAGGGGTGCCTCATCTAATTAATCAGCAATGATATGCTCCTTAAGTGACTTCTAGCTAAGGAACTCGAGATCAAACTCAACAAGAAGCATAATCCATCTTTTGGTTCATTAATTCTAATAGAGTTTTGAATGCATGAACTTAAGAGGATCAATATTGGTAATCACATAGGTTTTGTGATGAAGCAAATAATGGCAAAGCTTAGAAGCTATGAATACTAAGGCCAAATGTAGTTTTTCAATATACATGTAATGAGTCTCATACTCAGCCAAAGTGTGACTTATATAATAAAATGCTTGTTCTCTATGTTTTTCATCTTGATGGGTAAGAATGGATCCTAAAACATGGTTCATAGTTGAAATATACAAGTAAAAAGATTTTCTTTCTCTTGTTAGAATAAAGATAAGGGGAGATAAGAGATACTTATTAAGCATATAAAATGTTACTTGATAATTTGAATCCCATACAAAATGGTTATCTTTCTTAAGAAGGTGATGAAATGGCTAACATCGGTCAGATAATTATGAAATAAAGTGGTGAATAGACTACAGTTTCCCTTATAAACTATGAAGCTCCTTGAGGTTGGAAGGAGGTGGCATATCAATAATGGCTTTAATTTTAGCAGGATCAACCTCAATTCATTGAATGGAAATGATAAAACCCAAAATATTTCTTGGTAAAACCCTAGAGACACACTTTTTAGGGTTAAGACAAACCTAATATTTGATTGAGTAAAGATTATCTTAAGGATAGATAGGTGATCCTTATGATACCTAGATTTACCAAAGAGATCATCCACATAATATTCAATGATTTTTTGAATTGAGTCATGGAAAGTATAGGTAATGGCACACTTTTAAGTTGATCCTACATTTTTAAAACTAAAAGGCATGAATTTATAACAAAAATTCTCCCATGCAGTAATAAAAGAGGTTTTATGCTGATCTTTTGGGGTGATAAGAACCTAGTTATAGCCAAAAAATCCATCCATGAGTGATAACATTTTGTGTCCTACAGTGAGATCTATGAGCTGGTCAATATTAGGAAGGGGAAAATCATCTTTTGGATAAGTAATGTTAAGATCATGAAAGTTGATACAAAGGTGAATCCCCCTTGTGGGTTTTGTCACAAGTACTATGTTAGATACCCATTTAAGATAACTAATGGGTTTGATAAAGTTAATGGATAATAACCATTGTAATGATTCTCTGATAGAAGGATTATGTGAAGATGTATTTTTTGATGTTTTTGTTATACTAGTTTAGCTTCAAGGATAGAGATGATGTTATGGACAACTATAGAAGGATCTATTTCTAATATATCACTATAATACCAAGCAAAGGCTTGGATATGATTAGTAAGGAATGCTATGAAATCTTGGTGTTCCTAAGAATCTAAGGGTTGGCTAAGTTTGATGTTTCATAGGACCTTGAGCATTCCTATGTTAATATCAATTATAACCTCATTTTAAAGACTAGGAGACACAAATAGTATGATATTATTCATTTTTGAATCTTCTACCCCTAAATATGTTAAAATAGATTTGCCATATTAACACTTCATTGCATGGATTAAGGAGTAATTTTCATCTATTAGGTCAAGAAAAGTTAGGGGAAGTGATATTTTTTTATTATTGTTTCGATAGGTTAGTGGTTCTACATGAATGGTTCTAATAAAAAAAAATAGGTGGAATGGAAATGGTACCATCGGTTATTGTAGTAGAACTGAGTGGGGATGAGGGTGCTTTATCATCTATATCTATAGAGATAGTGGATAGCAAAGTGTGATCGTTGTTATCTTCAAGAGTTTTATTTAAACTAAGGACATGATTTTTGTGTAGTTTTCTAAGATCATTTATTATAACCTCATGAGGTCCTTATTCATAATGTTCAAGGCTAAATCTTTTCCAACCACATCATTGTAGATAGGTTTGTGTGAATTATGGTTTGTCAAGAAAGGAAAATTTAGCCATGAATGGTTTGGTATGTGTTTGAATCTACCCATATAAATGGGATTGATCGATTCTTCCTTAAATTAAGTATGTTTGGAGGTGAGGAGGTCCAAAGAGGATAATATCTCCTACGTTGGGTTAATAAGCACACTGTTGGTTAGGGTGCCCATATTCTTGAGGGGTTGATAAGGTGATAAGAGCTAACAACTAATATTCCCCTACATAAATCTGTTAGAATGCCAAATCAAAGGAGTTTTCATTAGGGATACAAGATGAAGGTATTGTGTAACTAGATGATGTTTCCCTTGAAAATAATTGTCTAGAGTTATTTAAGGTGATTAAGACAACATTAAGATGGTAAGTCAAGTTACATGTCTTGAAAAGATGTGGGTCTAATGGGACATCATGGATCTTACCTTCATGTTCAAATTTAAGACATCAATGTAAAGTAGAGGGGACATAATGCATAGTGTATATCCAAGTATGTCCTAGTAGGATGTTATATTGAAATTCTCCCTCTATCATGTAAAATATCTCTGGGAGGGTATGTATACCTACTTGGATGGATAGGATGACTAAACCTAACATGGGGGAAATAGTATCATTAAAGGATTATAGGATGAATGGAGATTGAGCCACATTAATTTTGGGTAACTGGAGTTGCCTAAAATCATGTGAGGAGATAATATTTATACTAGATCCATTGTTAATCATAACCCTTTTGATTTTTGTTTGATTAACTTAGGCAGTGATAAATAATGGTGGGTCCTAGTCATCAGGTTATAATGGGGATATTTTGAAATCATGAAATGTGATAGATGATAGATTTTTTAAGGATCCAATAAAGGTCGATAGAGGTTGTGTTTCATCTGATTGTACCTGGGTGGCCTGCAAGTTCTCTATCATAGCTTCATGATGTTTTAGAGAATTTTGGATAAGTTCATATAAAGAAATTTTGATGGGAAGTTGGTGGAGTTGTTTTAGAATTGATATCTATATCAATTTTAAGGGATTTTTATTCTATGCTTTCCATAAAATATAAACTTTAGGTTTTGGGATAGATGATGTAGGATTGTTTGTAGTAGAAATAGGGGCATTTACAATATAAACCTTGGATTTAATGGGATTTTAGGTTTTATGACCCTGTGTCTGGGATCAAGTGGCTATGTGTATCGTATTTATTTGGAATGATGGTTGGTTTTTTAGGTTTCTCAAATCATCTAATTCTAGATGGTCTAAGAGGGGTTGATACTAAGCCTCATCAAAGGTTCTACCTTCATTTTTTGAAGCTCATTCTGACCCTCTCAGTAATTTACTAGTTTTTGGGGTGGTCATGACTCTAGTATTTTGATTATGAGGATAATCATGACCAAAATATTTCATTAAAAGATCATCCTCTTTTAATAAATCTCAAACTACAACTTTGAGTCCATTACAACTTTTAGTATCATTCCTTGATATTCGATGGTAAGCATATTTCTTGTTTTCTCGATACCATGCCATTTTTTGAGTATGGGGGTTAACAAGATTTATAGGTGGTAGCATGATAAGGGAGGTTCAAAGGAGTAGATCAAGATAGTGGAATAAGACCCCCATAATGGATCTTGGTTATGTTTTTCCACCTTTCAAGGTAGTGCCATGGGGGATACATTCATTTTTGTGTTTTGATTCCTTACATTGATTGTTTGAATGTTTCCAATAGAGGGTACTTTATGTTTGGAATAAGAACTTATACCAAGATTATGAGGATAATTAAGATTTAAGGGATTGTATATTAGAATTGTTATTGTGGAAATATCATTTTTTACTGGTGTATATTTCTTAGAGGAAGATTCCATAATGATGGATTTTGGCCTTATAGAAGGATAAGGTCCTAATATAGATGTTTTAGTTCAAATTGGTGGCAGAACCATTTTTTCTTTTTGAGTCTAGTTAGAAGTAGTAGGGATATCCTATTTAGGGAGTTCAATTCTTATTGGTTGATGTTGTAAAAATTTACCTCATGGCACCCTAAGGTATTTTATCAATTTATTGAAACATTTCCCCTATTTTTCCCTTTTATAGGGTTTGGTTCAGTCTAAGTGATAAGGGAAGCTAGTTTTAGAGCTAGTCAATGTAATATAGCAGACATATCGAGAGGGCATAAGCTAGATGGAGTGATTATGTTACGTAAAGGTTTTGTAATGACTAAAGGAGTAACGTGTGAATATTCTAGGATATATAAACAAATATCCTCCTTGATAGTTTTTTCATCCTTTATTTTGATCATTTGCCTTGACTAGGATTAGGTAGCATTTATTTAGGAGGACCCCAAATAATGAGATCTAAAAAACTTGAGTGTATATTAGGAATAGATCTAACCAGTTCAGTTGGTTCAAAAATATCTCGTGTAAGGAGATCTGGGATCCTTGTTATTTTAGAAGAGATTTGAAAGCATTATCAAATTCTTTAGGTAGAATTTGATCACATATTATGCTTATTACATGGGTTTCATGATCTGAGGTGATTTTGACATTTTCTTGTATAGAATTAGATGTATAAAGATGGTTGGGGAATGGTTGCCTAAATATATTGATGTATTGATTAGGAAGAGAATTAGGATTATATAATTGTAATTCTCCTTATTTGATAAGGTTCTGCACCAAACCTTTGAAATATCAAAGTTTGTTGATTCCATGACTAGGTAAATGATGATAAGCACAAAAATCACTTTCATTATACCAATTAGGTTTGGGGCAAGAATCATAAAGGGGTCTAACCATAGGAAGCTCAAAAATGGAAGATTTTAGGAGTTTATCTAAAACAAAAGCATATGACTCCCCTAAGGGTGTGTATTGCCAAGGAGGAAATTATTTTAAAGGTTTTTGTGGTTGAGTTTGGGAAGGAAAAGGTTTAGATTGGTTCTTTATTTGTAGAGGTGATGATTTTATGAAAACAATATTTATTATGCATTTATTTTTAGCATTGTTAGTCCCTTTAGAGGTGTCAAGTTTGAAGTTCTTATTATGTAACTTAATGTTTCCTTCTTATAAGGCTTAGACTTGTAGTTTACAATCCATTATAAAGGCTTCATTGAAAGTGTTAAAGGATTATACTTGTAGTGTTGATGAGGTTGCTTAACACACAATCTCATAAATAACTTGATTAATTTAAGATGAAGAAGGGATAAATTTAATTGATTTATATGACCTCACCACCTAGCTACAAAATTGGTAATTGATTCATCATCAAATTGTCTAATGACATACATGTCGGTTATGGTTACTTTCCTTGTGATATTAATGGAGAAGTGTTCTAAGAAGATTTAGGCCAATTGACCAAAATAAAACAAAGAATGATGAGGGATAGATCTATACCAATCTAAGAATGGTCCAGATAATGACATGGTAAATGTCCTTAAAAGGAGAGCACCATCATGAAATATAAGATAACAAGCATGTCTAAATGCCCTAATGTGTTGTAGGGGATATTCTTTGTTTTGAAATTTCATAAATTTTAGAAGTCCCACTATGAGGGATATGACCTAATTGGGATGACATGATTAATAGGTTCATTGTAAATTTTCTCATACATGAGCATATTTTTCTTGCTCAAACACAAAAGCTTCTAGATTCACCATCCTATTCAAAAGGACATTCTTAAGGTCAGGCTATGTATTATATTGATGAATACCCCTAAGATGTTTATTTGTGGATGTTGATAGGTATGAAATGGAGTGGAAAATGGTTTTAAAAGCATATAACCAATAGAAGTGGTCATGATAGGTTGAGATATAGCCACATACTATAGGACTTGAAAGGGTATGTTTTGTTGTAGGGAGGAGTAAAAGAGAGTGGTCACAAAGGATTATGAGGGAGTTAGGTATTGAGTAGTCAAGGGGATGTATTACTGAAGAGGTTGACTTAAGGGAACTTCTTGTAAGGGTTGAGTTTGAGGATTTGAAGCTATGCTTGTTTGGATATGTGGGAGAGTCATAGGGATTAAAATTAATAAATTCTAAAGTGAAGTAGTGGGTGGTGGAGTACGTGTAAGTTGGCTTTTAGTAACATTTTGGTTTTGGGTAATGGTCAAAGAAGGGTTACTAAATACTAACGGTGGTGGATTATCCAAGGGTTAGGATACATTAGTATCAAAACCTATTAGAGGTGGATTGTTGGAAGAGAAAACCATGGCCATAGAAATAACTTCAAGTCCTTATAAGGGCATGCCATACAAAAACCCATAAGATTGGGTTCAAGGGGAAATAAGGATTCATATGGATAGATTACTAGGATAATGATTGATGGAAATTAGATTAATATCCATTATACTAATGAATTCAAGGTCTCCCTGTGTATAAAATTAGGGAGTGACTTCCCCCATGGATTCAAGGGAGGTAGGAGGACTTTGTGTGTTCTCCATGGATGAGGATGAGGTATGAGATTTAGTTTGTTTTAGCAAATGTTGTCACATTAAAACCATGTATCACTAAAAAAGAAACAAATAATGAAATGCAAAAGACATAATATTATTTTGATTATCTCTTTTTAATGAAAGCAAACACAAACACTACTAAATGTACTTAAAGGATTTTTAATTTTTAAGAAACTAAATTTAGAATGTGATAGAGAGATTGGTTAACAATGGTACTAAGAATGGTAGTTTAAATTTGGTTTTAGGTTCTGTTTAAGGATGGGAACCTCTATATATGTAAATGTACATTAAGGCCTACTTCCATGTTGGAAGGAAGTATGTGGCATGGTATTGGGGCTTACCCCCTCACTTCACACACTACAACAATAAAGGTGTCGGTTTCTTAGACTTTATACTTCTTTGCCAAAAAATGTATACTTAGTTGGTACACTAAGTTAATTTTCCCCTTAGTGATGAAATCCAAGTGGATCCACCTAGGTAGTAAAATGTTTTGATGCTTATTGTAAAGATTATTGTGGTTTAGTTGTGTGTGAGATAGTGTGACTATCATGATGTATTAATCTATGTGGATTATCTAAACAAGTAGGGGGATGAATGCAATTTATTTTTTAGACTTTAAAAAGGAAAGCATAAATTTTGTATTTTCTCTTTTTACACAATCAAGAAAATGTAATTAACAAATGATTTTAAAATAAAATATAGCAAGAATAATGAGATGTAAGGTCCCACTGGGCATGCCATAATGTTTTAGTATATTTTTGTTATTTTTATTAATAAATAAACTTACTAAAAATATAAATTGTGATATAGGATTTGTATGGGATACTTGTGATGGAGGTTGTGCATCGTTGATCTAAAAAAGTGGAAACTCCTTTTTAGATAGAAGGATTACCTGCACATAAGATAAAACTTGGAAAATTTTGGATTACTAAGATAGATAAGTCGATTTCCTAATGCTAGATCAGCTCCAGGAAGTGGTACACTTCCTTAAGGGTATGTCAATCCACTATTTTATACAATCAAGCAGATAATGTAATAATAGAAATTACAACAAAGCATATGATAATATAGATGTAATACTAAAATGAATCAAATTAATATATTGCATATATGTTATCATATCATCATTCCAATAATCTATATTTGTATCTTTTTATTCATGTATTACTTCTAATTATTGAGTGAATGCATTTAGGGTAGGGGTAAAGACAATTGTAGAAAGTCCTAGGTCAAAGGAAATATCATTCTGATCTATGAATAGTGGGTGAGGGACTATAGATAAATCATGGATGGAAACCCCATCATGTATAATGCCTATAAATTTTATCTATAAATAGAGATTCATGATTTTAAGACCATAAAAAACTAATTAAAAATACTTAAGACTATTAAATTAGTTTTATATTGTAGACAAAAAATAAAAACATAGGGATCGATGTTGATTACATCAGAATAAATATTGATTAGGTAATCAGTGTTGATTCTATGAGGAATCATCATCGACCCTGATAATGAGGATAAAAAGCTGAGGATGGGGCTTAAAGGTAGGCTTTAAGGGATTTTAAGGATCTAGGAATAATTAATGATTGTCTGACTAGACTAAGGGTGATAAACAAAATGTAAATAAATAATAAAAGAATCAAAATATATTAAAAATGAGTAATATATTTACCTCTAAAACACTTCCATTATTATTTAGAATTATCACATTGATGAGGATATGCTTAATATTTGAATGAGTGGGGATGAACTAAGACAGGTATACCATTCTTCAGCAAGTGTTCAAGGATAATTTCCATAGCATTCTAGTTTAAGAATTTAGGATCCATTTGGTTAAGGGTGGTTTGAGTTTAAATAGACATCAATCCTAATAGGATTGACAATGATTTTGAGGATCAATGTTGATCCATTATAAGTTTACCTAGTTTGCTCAAACAACTCCAATTCATGAGATTAAACTTACTCTAGATTGTTTTAAATGAAATTTGACTAGTGAATGGTTGTTTAAGAGGTTAAAAAAAAATTCCTCTAATACATTTAAGGATATTTGACTAATTATGCAACATATGATAGTAATGGTAAAACTAGATTAACTAAGGCAAAAAAGGATGGGTAAGTTGTAAGACAAAATTTTCAATACTAATATAATATGGTAAATTCATAGTGTCTACAATTTCATCACCAATGTTTCCCATTTTGTAAATAATAGCTTAGTCTACTACTATAGTGATAATTCCCACCATAATTATGAATGTCAGGGTCACCTATACTTATACTACCAACTATTTTAAAAATTTGTTGAGTACCCTAGTGACCTATTCATTTTTTGGTAGAACTAGTCCCCAAACCCATGGGTCTAACATTGGAGCATATTTTTAAAACTTAGTGTCTACTTACATTGTTTCCATAGTGGATACTCCCCTTAATACAACCTCCCAAATAAGGATGCCAATTATTCAAACTCCCTAAATCAGATTTGTTAAGCATGAAATATACCAAGAGGGGGGTGAATCGGTAGATTATATATTTATTAATTGATCTAATTTACTTTCTGTAACTACTTAATCACACATTCAAGATATGTAATAAAATTGAAACAATAACATGCACCACACGAGAGAGAGAGAGAGAGAGAGAGAGAGAGAGAGAGAGAGAGAGAGAGAGAGAGAGAGAGAGAGAGAGAGAGAGAGAGAGAGACCATGGAGAACAATCTCAAGTATATGAATGAGCACTAACTCAAATTATAAAGTTTTCAAGCACCAACTTCTAGGAGCACCAACCCAATAACTATTGTATGAGCACCAACACAATAACTATTTATGAGCACTAATCCCACAATATTTGTGAGCACCAACCCATAAGATCACCAACCCTCATTGTGTATAAAACATAACTATCTCTCAATGTTGTTTACTCAACAAATGATAGAACTCTACAATATCTCCTTCTTTTCTCTCCTCTTTTCTTATATAAAATAATTACAAAACCATGCACTCTCTTTCATATTAAAAATGGCTTCTCAAGTCTTTATTTATAGATTTCCAAATGACCCTTGGCATTAACCCTTTGTGACCCTTCAATTCTCATGACAAATGGCACCAAACTTGCATGACCCTTTGTATCCTTACATTTGAAAAGTCACATGGTGACCCTTCATAATCAAATGCATCTTTTCCTCTTTTGTATTTATCTTTGTGACTTTTCATATTCCTCAAAGTATCCCTTCATGGAAAAATGCACCATACCCTCTTTTGTCTTCACATGGTGACTATTGGAATTCCTCAAGATGACTCTTCATGATAAAATGCATCTCATTACTCTTTTATCTTTACCCCATGACTCTTTGACTTCTCCATGGGCCCTCTTTTGACTTATATGCAACCAAAAATATATTCATTAATATTAAATAAATATTAACACACATTAGCTAAGATATAAATATTAAAAACACCATTAAATTCAATTGGGCCTTTATCACCAATGCTATACCTTTGACATCAATGATAATATTTCTAAAAATCTCCCCCTTTGTCATTGATGGCAACCTCAAACTAAAACTACCACATCTTGAAACCTATACTACACATGTCAACCTGCACATACTACCATCTCAAAAACATACAATAACCCCCCCTTACTGTAGCAACCTATATCTATTCCCTGTACCTATTTTTTCACCTATACCTATACCTATTTTGTTCTTCTCTCCCTTTGATATCAATGGCAATAGGGCCTATCCTATAGATAGTCAAATGTGATCTTTAATAGGAATATGTTTTGTTCTTGAATGCATCATTGGATTTTTTGAAATATCTAGCAATTGTGTTATCTCTAAAAATAGTACTAGGTTTATCATATTTTACCTTGATATCTTCTAACCGATTGATTCATCCAAAGCACTTGAGTACAACATAATACTACTACAAGTGATTATCTAATAGGAATATGTTTTGTTCTTGAATACATCATTGGATTTTTTGAAATATTAATAGCACTTGTGTTATCACAAAAAATATAAATAGGTTCATCATATTTTACCTTGATATCTTCCAAAGTTTGCTTCATCCAAAGCACTTGAGTACAACATAATACTACTGCAATATATTATACTTCAGCTATAGAAAGTGATATCGAGCTTTGCTTCTTTCTTAGCCATGATACTAAGTTATCATCAAGGAAGAAAGCTCCTCCACTTGTACCCTTTCTATCATCCAAGTAACCTACCTAATCTGAATTCTGTATAAGCAACCAAAGTGAAATCTTTTCTTGTGGGATACCATAATCCATAATCCAATGTCCCCTTGATATATCTAATTTTTTTTTCACTAACTAAACATGACTATCTTTTAGAGCTCACTAATATCTTGAAGCCATACCTACTGCATGCATGATATGTGGCCTCAATGCTATCAAATATAAAAAACTACTAATCATATATATATATATATATATATATATATATATATATATATATATATATATATATTGATCTACAATAGGTGAATCTTCATCCTTGTTCACCTTATTTCTTATACTCATTGGTGTGCCAACTGGTGCACAATCCTTAAAACCAAATTTCTTCAACATTTCCTTGGCATATTTACTTTGAGATATGAAAATTCATTTATCTGACTGGAATATTTACTTTGAGACATCTCAAATTATTTTTACATATTATCAAAAAATTATTTTGTCATCTTTTCAATGTTTCCTCCAAAAATGATGTCATCAACATTTACCACAATAATTAATTGATCATCACCTTCTATTTTGATGTAGAGATTACTGTCAGCAAATCCTCTATTAAAACCTTGATCCTATAGGTATTTATTAAGTCTTGCATACCAAGATCTGAGAGCTTGTTTCAATCCATATAGTGCTTTTTTCAATCTGCATACATGGCTACTAATATTTGAGAGAATAAATCCCTCAAGCTAGTCAATGTAGACCTCTTCTTCTTTATTGTCATTTAGGAAGGTAGATTTGACATCCATCTAAAACACTTTGAAATTTTTAAACACTACATATGAAAGAAACATTCTAATAGCCTCTAACCTTACCACTGGTGCAAAAGTTTCTTCAAAATCTATTCCCCTAATCTGAGCATATCCTTTACATACTAATCTTGTTTTATTCCTGGTCACTTCTCCATTTTTATTCAACTTATTTCTGTAAACCCATTTTTTTCCTATCACATGGTGATATTTTGTTCTAGGAACTAATTCCCAAGTATCATTCTTTTCTATTTGATTTAATTCTTCATCCATTGCTTTAACCCAATGCTTATCATGTCTAGCTTCTAAAAAAGTTATAGGCTGAATTTTGGATAATAAAGGGAAATTAACTTGTTTAGATTCACTTACCATCATTTTTTTGGTGTAAATTCCTTCATTTATGTCCCTGATTATGTCACTTTTATTATGATTTCTCTGGACATATTTGGATGGGGGTTTTGGTGTCCTCTTTCTCCTTCTTTTCATCTTCATCTGATTCTTCAAAATCTTCCTCTTCAATGATTTCAAGAATGTCTAATGGATCACTAATTCTTTGTGCTCCATCTTCTTCTATCATGACACTTGCACTTTCAACTATTTTCTTGCTTCTTTTGTTATAACATTTATAAGCTCTACTTTTGAAAGAATTCATCTTCTCTAGATTCAAACTTACCCAATTTTTCATTGGTTCTCTTTATGAAGCATCTACTATCAAAAACTCTAAAATAATCAACTGTAACTAGGTTTGTCTTTCCATATCTCAAAAGGAAGTCTTGTCACTATTGAATATAAATAATACTCTGTTTTAGATATGCACTACTATACCAACTACCTCTCTCCAATATTTATCTAGTATCTTGGATTCAATTAGCATTGTCCTCACCATCTCTTGAACTATTTTGTTTCTCTATTTAACTACTCCATTTTGCTATGGAATTTTGGCTATTGAATAATGTCTCTTTATTCCATGGTCTTCAAAATACTCAATAAACTAATATAACATGAATTCTCCTCTTTGATATGATCTTAGGCACTTAATCTTCAAACTAGTTTCATTCTTAACTAATGCTTTGAATGCTTTGAAATGTTTGAAAGCTTCTAATTTTTTCTTTAAAAACATTACCCAAGTCATACATGAAAAATTATAAATAAAAAAC
Source organism: Torreya grandis (assembly GCA_037957365.1). Taxonomy (NCBI): domain Eukaryota; kingdom Viridiplantae; phylum Streptophyta; class Pinopsida; order Cupressales; family Taxaceae; genus Torreya; species Torreya grandis. The sequence goes on along the minus strand of JARHVA010002389.1, from coordinate 2,117,643 downwards.
ATGAAATATTTCTCACCTTGAGTACTTTGAGCTCTCATAGGTTCACATAAATCAATGTGAACAATCTCTAACATCTGAGTGGTTGAGTATTCTTTTGTTTTAAACTGTCTTCTAGCCTGATTCCCATGATGACAAGGTTCACAAAGCATGTCGGATGGCTTTGTAATCTTTGGAAGATTTTTGACTACTTGCTTCTTGTTAATGTTGACAAGATTATCAAAATTTATGTGTCCTATTCTCTTGTGCCATAGCCAACTTTCTTCAATTTGACTCAAACAACATCTTTGACCTTTGATGTCCGATAACATATACAAATTATTGCATGTTCTCTGAGCATCTACAACCAACACATCTGAATCTTTTCTCCTATTTTTAAAACCTTCTAAATAAAACTTTAGTGTGTACCCCTGATCACACATTTGACTTAAACTCAAAATATTATGCTTAAGACCTTCTATATATAAAATATTTTCAATTTTAGTTTTACCATTATCAAAACTTATTGTACTTTTTTTGGCAATTTTGGTAGTAGTATTATCTCCAAATTTCATTATGACACCATTGATCTTCTTCAAGGTTATGAACTTGATCTTATCTCCTATCATGTGATTTTAAAATTCACTATCAATGAACCATGGCTTTTATTTATTTCTTGCATGCAAAGCTATCTAGACCAACATAAGATTTTTAGGTTGTCTCTTCTACCATGAACCTATCTAAACTTTCTTCTTGATGAATGGAACCTTGAAAATCTAGTGATTTTTGACTGAATCAAATATGTTTCTACAATACCAAGATATGTATCCAAAGTTATTACACTTCTAACATATTATGGTCTCTTCATTAAAGCCTGTTAGAGGAGCAAAAGAGTTGTGGCTTCTACTTGACTCTGCATGAGTTTCCTTCTCCTTGTTTCTGAAATTGTTACCCCTTTTTTGACATTCTATTTTCTTATTGCCATATCCATTACAATAAAAATAGTAACCATAAAAATAGGACCTATTTGTGTATCTCTAAATGATTATCTTTTGTATCTCTATTCCTTCCATCCTTATTTTTTTGAGATGTCCTCTGTATTCTTAACTTCTTCCCTTTTTATTTTCTCTTTTGTAAAAGCTTCAACATAGCTCTTTCATTTTTCTGTGTTAACCTTGTTTGTGAAAGTAGTGGCATCCCCTTTCTATTTTTCAAATCTGATACCTATCTTATTTGACATTGATCTTTGACTTTCTAACATCTTATTTAACATATTAATTCTATTCTCAAGTTTTGAATCAGTAGCTTCTCTATCATTAATTAATTTATTTATTTTCTCAAGATCTACTTTTAAAGAAGCAATTTCAATAAAATACCTTTCCCATTCTTTACTTACTTTTTGTAACTATGTCATTAGATATTTTTGATTATTCTTGGCTTCTTCAAAGTGTGTTTGTAGATATTTAATTATTTCCTTTGACTCCTTCCCATTTTTCTTGATCTGGAGTTTCAATCTTTGATTCTTCTTCTCAAGAGATTTTAACTATTATAAGGCACAAGTAAGTTCTCCTTCTAGATTCACTTCAGCTTCATCTTATTCTTCTTATTTATCATCTATACCTTTTCTTGTGGAGGCATCTTCATGTATGGCTATGAATATAATCTCTTCTTCTGAATCATTGACTCCACTATCTTCGACTGAACTAGGATCTTTAGAATACAAACTCTTCTTCTCGAATCACTTCTTGAATTTTCCTTTGAAATTCTTCTTATATGTAGATTTTTATTCTTCATTGTCACCATTACCCTTATATGGGCACTTAGCTACAAAATTTCCAATCTTTCCACAATTAAAACATTTAAAAGGTAATTTTTCTTGATATTTACATGTGCCCTTTTTTGGCTTGTGAGTGAATAGAGCTCCATTGTCATCTTCATCATCACTAGAACTATCACTTGATTCTTGAATATTAGCCTTCTCTTTATTTGATGTCTTAAAAGTAGCTTCTCTCTTTGAGGGTTTCTCTTGTTGGTCTACATCTCATATGCCATAAGAATACCATGTAGCTCATCCATATTTAGCTTGGATAAATTTTTCATCTCTTCAATTGCTAAAACTTTTGCATCATATCTCAATGGTAGAGATCTCAAAACTTTTTGTACCATGATTTATTCTTCTAGATTTTATTCAAGAACTTGAATATAATTAACTATTTGATCAACTCGTAAAAGATAGCTTGCTATATTTTCTTCCTCTTCCATCTTCAAACTCTCAAACTATCTTCTGAAAGTCTGAAGCTTAGCTTGCTAAACCTTTCCATCACCTTTGTAAATATTCTCAAGCTTTACCCAAGTTTCATGAGTAGATTTACATTGCATAACTTTAACAAATTCTAATTCACATAAACCACATAAAATAAAATTTAAAGCTTTAGCATTATTTTCACTTGCCTTATTTTCCATTGGAGTAGTTACAAGTGTTTGTGGCTCTTCATATTCCTCCACCACTGCTTGCCAAATGTTGAATCCAAGAGCCATCAAATAAGTCATCATCCTTATGCTCCAAAAGGCATAATTTATCCCATAAAAAAAAGTTACCTTATTTGTATAAAAACCTTCATGTGATCCACCCATTGTACTTTCCCCGATCTACCTTCAAGCTATAAAACTTTTTTAAAAAAGACCCTACTCTGATATCAATTGCTAAGCACAAATATACTAAGAGAGGGGGGGTGAATCAGTATATTATATATATTTTACTTAATCTAATTTATTTTCTTTAACCACTTAATCACACATTCAAGATATGCAATAAAATTTAAACAATAATATTCACCACACGAGAGAGAGAGAGAGAGAGAGAGAGAGAGAGAGAGACACTAAATTTTTTACATGAAAACCCAAAGTGGGAAAAACCATGAATAACAATCTCAAGTATATGAATGAACACCAAATAAAATTACAAAGCTCACAAGCACCAACTTAAAAGAGCATTGACCCCTTTGTCGAGCACCAACACAACAAATATTTTTGAGCGCCAACCCCTCTTGTGTATCAAACACAACTATCTCTTAATGTTTCTTACTCAACAAATGATAGAACTCTACAATATCTCTTGATTTTTTCTCCTTTTTTCTTATATAAAATAATTACAAAACCATGCACTCTCTTACATATTACAAATGGTTTCTCAAGCCTTTATTTGTAGCTTTTCAAATGACCTTTGGCATTCACCCTTTGTGACCCTTCAATCCTCATGTAAAATAACACCAAACTTGCATGACCCTTTGTATCCTTGTATTTGAAAAGTCACATGGTGACCCTTCATAATAAAATGCATCCTTTCCTCTTTTGTCTTTATCTTGGTGACTTTTCATATTCCTCAAAGTGTCCCTTCATGGAAAAATGCACCACACCCTCTTTTGTCTTCACATGGTGACTCTTGGAATTCCTCAAGATGACTCTTCATGAGAAAACGTGTCCCATTCCTCTTTTGTCTTTGCCCCATGACTCTTTGACTTCTCCATGGGCCCTCTTTTGACTTATATGCAACCAAAAATATATTCATTAATATTAAATAAATATTAAAAAACATTAGCCAAGATATGAATATTAAAAACACCATTAAATGCAATGGGGCCTTTATCACCAGTGCTAGACCTTTAACATCAATGACAATATTTCCAACAAGATTCACAGGTGGTTTTTATCACTAAAGAGGCTCAAAAGGATGCATTTATCATCAATAAACTAGTTCTAAAGAAGGTTACTAGTTGGAGGAAGATCATTCCTCCTTTTCCTACAATAGGGACATAATCTCTTGGAGCTATGCTACATTATCTACCACCCCTTTTAGTTACTCAAGGAGTTAGGCTAGCAAAATCATCTCAACCAACTTACACTATAACACAAATAGAAAAATAAGTTGTCATGAATGTCCCCTCATAGATCAGGAAACTATAGCAAGAGGAGGATATGGGTAAGTAGGATATTGTCATCCATGATGTAATATCCACAAATGGGATATTTTGAACAATTTTGGATTTTTAACTTAATCTTTGCTGACTAAGCATGAAAGCATACAAGATGGAATAAACCATACAAATGAAACATCCAAACTCATAATATTTTGTTAATATTGAATAATACCTATAAATATAATAAATTGTTACATCAATTCTGAAACACAATCATAATATCTGAGTGGGATTGTCCTATTGAACCAAAGGGGTTTCATCTTATGATCCAAGAAATATATGGGTTTTCATCCAATGATCTCAATCTCAAATGGGTTTTCATCTATGAAAGATGAAAGAATGAACACAAGTTTAAATCTCACAAATGGGGGGTTTCAATATATAATCCAAGAATGAATTAAAATGGGAAAGAGCTCTCATTATATATAAAATACATGAAAAATAGAGAGAGAGAGAGAGAGAGAGAGAGAGAGAGAGAGAGAGAGAGAGGGAACTTCATGGAAAATCAAATGAAGGTGCCTCCTTCAAGTGGGATCACTATTGATCTATAATTACAATATTTTCATAATGTGTAAGAGTCAAAAAAGAGATCATGCTTCCTCCACTTCCTTGTCTTTGTCTTCCAATATGTGCAAAAGTCCATAAAGTAGAGAATATACTTTAGACAAGATCCACCATCCCCATATAAACTTATTATCTTTGTATTCCACCTATTCACTAAGGTCTAAAACACCATTAAACACATGAATCATGGGTCCTCCATAGAATTTTTACCTATACCTACTCATGTGAAGATAAGCACATGAAGATCTCCTTTGTCCTTATGCACACAAGAGTCAATAGATTCCCAAACACCTTTTGAATCCAATAACACCTCTTCACATGCACCCCCATTATAATTTTACCCCACTTTATCTCACATAAACCTTAGTACATATGAGATTCCCCATGGGCCATGCCACCTAATCCACAAGTTGCATCACCTATTGCATTATCATCTACATCACTTTACGCAAGAATAGTGATAGTGAATTGTAATCTATGAATAGTGCTTATGCGAATAGTGACCTGACACATAATTATTCCCTTACAACACCCAAATTATCCTATGGTAATGAATTAGGATAATATTCTTCTTACATATATCACATTCAAATGAAGGGGACATTACATCTTTCCTTCCTAAAGATTGCTTATCCTCAAGAAATCTAGTTAATTATTGTCACCAAATCTTGTACCCTATAGGATGTTTTTCAAGCCTAATATAAGAGTTGGGAAACATTAGAATACCTATAGGTTTGTAGGTTACCTATGGTAGAGGTAGACCTCTAGGTTTAAGGGCTAGCTCCCTAGATTGATCCTTAAGTGCTTATCACCTATACTTAACTTATTGCTTGGATGAAAAGGGATAGAGATAGAAATGAAAGTAAGATACTCTTAAAAACACACAACACTATTTCATGTTTTTAAGATACTCTAAGGGGGTGATAAACTAGAAATATCTCCACAATATTACCATATAATTTCACTAAGAGACATGACACACAACACTATTTCAAGAAATACACTTAAAAACACTGAGGTGATAGTCTTAGAATCCTGAATTACTCTAACATTAATATTTCAAACATGGAGATGATATGCATAAAAATACTCAAGGTAAGTGAACTAGAGATTATTTTTAGACACTAAGGATCTTTGTACACATGAAAATATACCATACACTTAAAAACACTTCATATGACCTGTTAGAGTGTAACAACTTGCATCAAACATGGAAGGATTGAGAGAAAGTAATGATAAATGTTAATCACTTGAATTTTTGCTATTCATCACTTCACATACTTAGACAAGATAGTTTTTAAAATCAAAACTAGATTTTAAATCTTATTCAAAGTTAAGGTACAATATCAAACCAATAGGGATTTACCATCCTAGATGTGGAATTAGCATACAAGAGCCAAAAATGACTTGCATTTATAGAATGTGAGAAGGGAGAGAAGAAAGTGGAGATCAAGGGTCACAATGCCACATGTCAAGGCATGAAAACTAGTTAAACTGAAGAAGGATGAATTGGAGAATAGAGTTATGTAAGTTCCTCTTGGATAAATTTCCACCTAAAGCATGATAACTCTCCAAACTTGGTGTAAGACCTTTAAATGCCCTCTTGAAATTGGCCTCATGATTAGGCCTATTTTGAGCACTTAAAACTATAATGGGGAGAGTTAACACATGTGAACTATCAAAGGAGGGGTTAGAAATAATATTCAACAATCATCAGATGATTTCCTAACCTCTTTTCTTCTTTTATACACTTGTTCTCATCATCCACAGTCATCATCACTAGCTTTGTAGGTCTATGCTCACATTTTTCATCCAAATGATCTTTAGTTTCTTAATCAAATTCATTGAAGAGGTGTTAGGAAAACTGTCTAGGACACCTCTACCTTCCACTCCATTAATTAAACCTTAAAAATACCCCCATTTTAACTTATCATTTTTTAACTTAGAAATCACTCTTCATTTCTATTATTTGCCAAAGACTGCCTAAGATGAATGGATTAGCAGAGATGTTCATGTGATCATCTGAAGTGATAAATGGACATGGAGAGTTATTATAGGTCCCAATTTACCTCCCATAGTGATCCTAATTCTTCAAAACTCCTCTACACCTACAAAACAATCAAAATATGTTAAAAAAACCTATTTTGTAACCTTATTCATACAAGTAGGGTACATACCAATCATGTGTCATGGAGTTTGAGAGATTTCTCTACAAGTCCAAAACCATTTATAAGCCATATTATCCCTCATGAATGTATTACCATCCATATCTTTCCAATCAGGTCTTTGACAAGGGTTTATAGTGTTTCAAATTGTTAAGGATTGTTCATGAAATCTTTATGTTGAAACCTCACATAAACTCCACTAATATCATGCTAGGGACCTCTTAAAAAACTTATAAATCCTTTTAGTCTCATTCACAATGTCTATATTGGTGTGATCTCTTTAAGTTAGCCTCTCAAGTTTAAGAGTGCATTCTAGATGTGTCTGAGGTGAAATAGGTCAAGTTTGAACAACTTGTGTCATTTATTTTCACACCAATAACTCCAAATAGTATCATTCCTTCCCATAAAGGTTAAAACATGTATTATAAGGTTCATATAATCTTGTAATTATATTTAGACCCCTATAGGGCTCAGGTTTAGTCTTAGGCCTAACAAGCTTGATCATGTTCTTGATGACCATAACCACCCTATGTATTTTATAATGGATATTAGGTATCATTAATGTTGTTTAATCATTAAAAAAACTCCCTAAAGCATAATTTTAGTTTTACAATACTTATTATCACCCTCTCTTGCATCACATACCCTACTTACAATCTAATCTAGTTGGGAGTGCCCTCTGTCTAAGAGAAAATAGAGGGTAGTTACCATATTTTCTCTAGAAAAATTAGAATATAGGAATCTCAAATATGTCATGAATACATTTTTTAATTAATTTCACAGTTGGATCGCACAAATAGACCCCTTAACACTCCAAAACTCAATGACAAACTCCTTAAACCTAGTGACTATTTGCAAGGTAAGGGTCTGATTATAGGTTGAATATTGAAACCCTTTTGCTCTACCTCTCCTCTCTAAGAATAATGTGAGGTGTGTTGATAACTATATTAGATTTATCATCATCATGTTCAACACCCCATACCTCTGCTAACTTATCAAAGCTCACACCTTTATCTAGCCTACACTAGTCCATGGACTATGTGTAAACTGTAGGTGTCAATTTTTGGATGTTTACTGTAGGTGATGTTCCACACCAAAACCATATAAATCAACCTATTTATCTGATATGGATATCATGGTGTCATTTATATCCAAATGGAGTCACTTTTCATTAAGGTATGCTTCCATTAGGTCTTGTTATCAACCCACTCTCAGTCAAACTATAGGTGCTTTGTATGAGGGATCTTGGAATCCTTATGTAGGCAGTATTGTGTCTTAATACATGTGTTTTAAAAATCATTGGTTTCCCATTGAGGTTTTTTAAATACTCCTAAAATTAATGGGTTTCATCTCATGTTCTTATAACATAAACTATTTTTCCATCTCTCAAGGTTGTTCTTCAAAGTGCTGCATATGGTTGTAGGTGGTCATCAATGTTTGGAGACTCCTGTAAGTGATACATGTACTTAAGATAGATGTATTCCATATTTTTAATTATTTTAAGGTCATTAGGTGTATCCATATATAATTTTTATACCATTGTATAATCTTCACTCTCATCCATACACTAGAAGTCGTTTGCAATTGCTTCAAGGTTGATTTTGGACTAAGAAGCACTATATAACACTGAGTGTTACCAGTCACTACTAAACTAGGTTAAAACTCTAAATGATCATCATTATCCTTAATTTAAATGACTCATTTCTTAAATTGGCATATTATTCTCAAGGCATAAATTACAATGGAATTTATTCGACCAACCCAAACCTTAAATATCTCCATCATGGCATGATAATGTGTGTAATCAAAACACAACCTCAAAGAAACTAAGGTAAAGTTGCCCATTTATCATTTGATTCAAGTCTACATTATATAGATATTATTTAAGGTTCTTTATCATTCACCATTACAACCAAGATATTGTCTACACTCTTATACCATCATGGAAACCTTCTATGGGTTTAAACACTTCCAAAGTCTCTTGACACTCTGTCTCAAACCTCTGCAACTAGGTTTTGTTGTAACCTTCTTTGTCCATAATTAGTATATATATTGTGATGAGACATTTATGTTTAGTCTTTTCAATCATGGTTTGAAACATGCAAGTCAAGTGAGTCTAGGGTGAACACTAGGCATTCAGTGGACTATAAGATCCTTAATGATTTTAATATCCTATAGAAAACACTTCAAGCCCTTGCAATTAACTCTTTCAAACCATGAACATGTCAATCATCCTTTTAAGACTTAAACGTATCCTCATATGGATTATTTAGAACATTTAAATTAGGTCATATTATTAATGACATTCTTCTCATCATATTAAGATATTCCTTTGAATTGAAGGCCCCTTCAGGTATATAAGTCCTACAATTTGATGGAACACAACCTACAAACTAGTAATAGAGTCTCTCACTAGAAAAGGAGATAGGTTGCTTACTTCATGACCTCCACATGTGAAAACAAAGCAAGGAACCTTGTGAGAATAAATATCATGCCCCTAAATATTACGTATAATAACTAGTTTTCAAAACCAATACAAATTGAGAGGAAACCTGAAGGTGATGGGGATGAGCAGGTAGGAAATGGCAACAAACCTTCTAAGTAATGGTTCATACAGCACAAGAAACAAATCATAGAAATATAACCACATAATTTAAGTAGACAAGGATTAATTTCATACATTAATATCATTTTCCTTAACTCACTTCCTACTGGCGATATCATGCAAAGACCAGTTGACCTTTTTTACATGCAAAGGAGAGCAATGAAGGAGTAAAATGGTTTTTTTACATTTTTGAGATTTTCAAAGTTGATGAACCATATAAGTAAGTTAAGGGGACCTGAAGGGTCATTCTGAAGACTTCCACATGTGCCAAATATGTTGTATAGGCTATATAATTAATTAAAAACTATTTTTAACTACCTTATTTTCTTATTCTAATGTATAAACCTACAAACTTTAGTTTTGAAATATTTATTTTGACACATAATAATATATGATATGTTGAAGAACACATTGACACATGTGTGTCCTCTATGTTAAACCATACAATTCTATTAAATGACCCAAATATGACCCCTAGATGACATAAGACCAAATAAGGACTACAAATGACTATGACCAAGGATATAAAAACAAGTAATGAACCTATAAGACCATGGTACACATTAAAATACCCTAGTGAACCCCTATATTAATTTTTAAAGTATAGGGTTTGACCTATTTAGACTTGTGGTCAAAATAGTCAACATTTTTGGAAATTTTCTAGGGGTGGCAAGTTAGCTATGCCAAAGACCCAGTAACCTACTTTTATCCATTGGGATATAGAGTCACCTATGCAAAAATTTGACACTAAATTTCCTTTGAACCACACCAAACAATATAAAATAATACACCTAAGAAAACACACATTTATTCTCAAGAACATTTATCAAACACACACACACAACATAAGCAAAAACACACATATCCTAATATTTAAAAAACATCAAACACTTGAAGTGAAGAAAAACTTACCATGCTTCAACCAAGGTCAAATATGGTACCTCTTGCATCCTTTCTACTCAATGAAAACAACCTATCATGTAAAACATGCTTGTCAATAACTACTTGCTCATGTTGATGGTCAAAAGACTTACCATCCTTGGATCTTATTTTGCCTACAATTACACTAATTTGAGATTTCAAGGATGTTAAATTATGACTCTCAAAGATCTTATTTTAACTTACATCTTGTATATACTCTGTCATATCCAATTTTTGCTCTTCAAACTATAAATTAGGATTTATCAAATCTGATTTAACATTGCTCTCTTCTAGGATATAATATGCTTGATGTATATGATCATCAAGTTCATTTTTTTTAAATCTAACACATGTGAAAATGATTCAACCTTAGGCTGAGACCTTGACTACTCCTCAAACACAAACATATAATCCTTATGTTCATTAAACTTGTTTATGATAATATCTTCTTTGACAATAGCTTGATGCTCATCTTCATTATTAACAAGACATTTCCCTTCATGCTTGATAAGACACTCAACAACATTATTTTTAGGATCATCAACATACTCATTAGAAATACATTTCTTATGAGGAGAAGTAGGCTTACCTAATTTTTCAAACTCTTGACTTATGGCATGAAACTTTTTCCATAGGTCACTTTATTCTTCATGACAGTCATGTTCAAGGACTTCTTCATCAAGTGTAGGTATAAATATATTGTTCTTCTCACCATATTGATATGTCATGTTTTGTAGGCTATCATCATGATACATATGAGTGAGGTAATTACCCTTAGTATCTTGTGAAAAGGCATGTTTAATGATTATCTTAGATTACTCATATACTCCCTTGTGGATGATATAGGTGCCAAGGTTATTTTTCTCAAAGTAAGTGTATGGATCATATTCATAGGTGTCTGCACCATACTCATATATAAATAGATCAAATACACCCTCAATCTTAGAAGATGTTCCATCATTCATAATAGACTCCTTTTGATCATTGATGACTAATGGGTGTCATTTTTACCCCTTCATTTAACCAGTCTATGTTGGTGTCAATTCTTACCAAGGTCAATGTTGAAGGCTATTTATAGTAAGGTAATTATTGGTTTCATCTAACAGTAATGTTTTGGGGTTTTTTTTAATGTTTTACTAACCTAATGTTTATTCCTAAGAATCTAAATTAATTTTGAAAATAAAATATCTTGTAGTAAATGTAAATAAATCAATCTATGTTGAATTGAATAATCTAAAAATAATCACACACTGCAAAGTAAGCTTGCTAAAACCAAATCTCAAATCCACACTTGTAAAATGAAAGTTACAGGAATTAAAGGAATGCTAAATGCTTATGTAAATCTGAAATTAAACACAACATATATATCAATTTCAAATAAAATAGATAAGAAACAAACTTTATAAATACCAAAATAATGTATTTTATCTCTTTGGGGAGTGGGCCCTTGCTCACCCTTGGATTCAAGTTTGAATCAACTCAATATTAAAATTCTATCTCAACACATGGATTGAAAGAGTAAACTACTATGAGTTTTCTTTTATTAAAAAATAACCAAAATTATAATATATGTGTATCTCCATATGTCCCCAGATCTAGCATGGATCTATCTTTTTATTCTATGCAAAATAAACTATCTTAGAAATCAGGCAACAACTCAACTAACATAGAACAAGAAGATATTTAAAGAGATTGGGAGATATAGCCAAAATAGAGAAAACATTGAAATAAGATCTACACAAAATTAGAAAGATCCACATGAGATTACAAATGCTACACTTAGCTATATCTAACTACTAAATCTATACATACAATATATCCATATCTTCTAACTTTATAGTTACATCTTGAAATAAAAACTTCCATAAATAGAAGACCATATAGAAATATATATATATATATATATATATATATATATATATATATATATATATATATATATATATATATATATATATAAAGTATCAAAAGGAGTCTTCAGATCATCATGGAGAATGTGGAAAATCTTTTTGAATACTTTGGAACATGTTATGACCAAATTTAGAGTGAACTATGAAAATCCATAGCATAGTTATGGTAATCCATAGTCAACTATTGTAATCCATAGCTAACTAACATGATCCATAGTTGAATGATGTAATCCATAACTGGTTGACATAATCCATAGCTAACTAACATAATCCATAGCTATGCTTCAAATGATCAATTTTGTGTCCTGAAACATCCTTATCTTCATGAGATGTTGTCAAAACTCTTTTTAGATGCTATTATGCCTGTATATATCAAAATATGAAGACTAAACATGCAAATGGTCATAACATCATGCAAAGAAAGATAACTTATACTCACATGAGTTTATATAGATAAAAGCATCTACTTTCTACCTTAGGCTAGTCCTAAACCATAAGACTACATGCAATGCTCAATCAAATGACATGTTCAAGGCTATAAAGTATGGCATATCAAGGAAATAATGAGTCATAATGTAGACTGATTATTTCCCCCACACCTTAGCTTTTGCAAGTCCCATTGCAAACTAACTCTCTCTATCCTCATAATTATGAAACCTCTACTCTAATTTGAGACTTAGATCATAGATGGAATACAAGTCCTAATATATCCTGTGATGGTGAGGAGTAAATCCCATATCTCTCTTTACAAAGTGGATCCAAATAACAAACTACTCATCAAATTGAGGTCTTGTATTTTTCCATGGATACATAGGGGAGAGTAATAAGGGAGGTCGAAATCTCATCCCTATCCATGGTTTTTGTCCATCCCCTTGAATAACATTAGTAATTATTTGAATGATGATCTTAGGCCTTCTAAGATTCCATTGAATAGTAGGGGATAAAACTTCTCTTTATCTTTTAAGTAACTAGTAACATATGCTAATGTTGTCCACAAGTAATCACCACTTGGTCAAAAAAGTGTTAAACAAACAATTCAAAATTGATGAGGCCATCTTGTAAAATATAGAGATAATGGTCACAAATCCTAGGTTATTGATAAAAACTTTGGAATTTCTCCAATATTTGTTGTGCATCACTAAACTAGGGTCTAATACATAGACCAACATCCCTTGTAATGTTTGTATGACCATCATATCTAGCTTGTCATGCAATCTGATTCCTATATATATAAAGAAGAGCCCTCAATTGTAATTCTCCCATAAACAAATTCACCGAGAAATTATTTGTATTCCCTAAAATGATATCACATAAATATAATTCACATAATAAATCTTGCCTATTAGGGGTACTATTCTAACAAACTATCATGAATTCATTACTTTTATTAATTTCATGGGGTAAACCACAAGAAATTTGTAGTAATTACCATTAAAAAAACTACTCATACAAGAATAAGTTGTATGATGAGGAAGGAACGCTACAAGTTAACAATTTTTCACCAAGTTAATAGGTGAACTGAAGGTTTTTTTTTAATTTTTCTTCTTTTTATTGTGCCTATGTCAATTCCTCTTGAAATTGTTGATTCTCTTTCCCAAGAAGTTGGTTTTGCCTCTTCAACTCCTTAAAATTAGAACAAACTTGCTCCCATTGGTTTCTTACATTAGGAATAGAAAGAGTGGTTTAGCAACATTATTCTATCATGACTTTAAGAGGCATATTATAGGAGTTGGAACCTATTTGAACTCTCAATCTAGCATTTTCTTATTCAGACTTTAGAAGATTTATTTTCAAAGAGATTTTGTCTTCCTCAAGTGTTTTAGTATAGCTCCACAAATCAATAATATCATTTTTTGATTCATCTAATTTCTTCAAAGGCTGAATTTCAATGCTTTTTATTTATTTCATTGGTAGGGAAATGACAAAATCCTTATTCTGGGCTGAAGAGATTAACTCAATAATTTATTCAACATTTTGCTTAATTATGGCCTCTAATTGAGATAATGTTAAAGCATGTTATAATTCCACATCATCTACTTCTTTATAAGGTTCGACTTCTTGCTTAGTCATTGGGTCTTTACCTTTATCTCTTTATTTATATGTGGAGTAGGAACATCCTTAAGAAGAGTTTATGCAAAATCATCCTATGAAAGATGAGTTTTTACTTCCTCTCTATCTTGTGCCTCACTGGCAGTGGTAGTAGTGTCCTATCTTAGACTATCTAGAGATTATGCATTTGTAGTTTCATCATTGTCAATAGCCAATATCAATTTTATCCTTATTTTTTAAGGGAGATAAATTATTTTTTCACGTGAGGTCTCTTGAGGTATAGGCTATGAAATAGGGTTTACGGATAATTCATCTTTAATGATTTGGATAGGTTCTTGTATAGGGGCAATTTAGGGATATTACTTAGGATTATTGGTGGAAGATCTAAGCCTTAATTTTTTACTTGGCTAATGTGGTGAAATCACATTAAGAGGACTTGGGGGTTTAAGTGTAGTAACTCTAACTATGAATCATGTACTTTGAGTGGATTTAGGAACAATTACTTTAGAAGAAGTTCTAGATGGAGCCCTAAAAATTGAGCCATGAGGGTCTAGAGGTATTTGCTTAATAATTCTAAGGTTTTTTCTCTTTTTACCCTCACAAAAGGTATTCCAGTAATCCATGCCTTGTTCTTATTACATAAAATGGTGCTAGATAATTAATTAAACTAGGCCATGGTGACAGATGGCAGATGGGTTTTTGGGGTATTTCATGGCCATAACTTGAATGAATCCTAAAAAGAATGAGGGAAAATTAATTTAGTGCTAGGGTTTTTGAATACCATATCTCAGATGTATTAACATTCTCATTAATATGCAACTTAATAAACTATATTCACTCTCACAGGTTAGGTATTTTATAGTCCAAAAATATACTAATCTCTAAGGTTCAGGTAAACAATCCCTGCTAATATCTTTGATCTTGCCTTTGACATCTTAGACATATAATGGAACTGGTTCTCCTTTGCTATTGAATATTCGAATGAGGTCACTAAAGGAAAGTCTACCTATAATTATTTCCCCTTATTTGGAACTCCAAATAGCTTACTAAGAACCTGAGTAGAGAACAAAGTTGTCACACCTCAAATAGTAGAGAAGTTTATTTTCAAATAGAGGATGAAATCTACAAGTGCCTCATTGAGACACTAGAATTTTAGGAGGAATTCAAGCCACCTTGCTACTATAAATACTTGCCTCACTAGCTCATCTTCTAAAAGATTAGTTATAGTCTCTAGTTTAGATTTTTTATTCTACCCCATCCTAAGTACTAATTTTGCATAAGACACAATCAACCCACAAATCTATTTTCAAAAGAAATATACTTCGCTAGGAAGCAAATGGATATTAATGATATATTTTTTTTAGTTATTTGCTATAGACAAAACTTGGAGCCTTCAAGCATGCCAAATAATTATGACAATACCAATTGAAATAATAATGATTTTGGATTTTACCCCTTTTTTAATTATCCCATCTTCAAATCTTTAGCAATTACTTTATCCACATGAATGTAATATGATGACAATGACAAATCATCATAAAGTGACTTATAGATTGATAGGATAATGTTGTAGCATATAATTAAGTATTCAAAATGTGAGTTTTTGTAAATATCCTTTATTTTCATTATGGGAATATTATCCTTATAACACTTTATGGGAATTTTTTCCAAAGATTTGAGCATATGCATGCAAACTCAAAAATTCACAACTAATGTTTAGTAGAAGAATAGATACTATACCTTAAAAACTATGGTATTTTATTTTTTTGACTTCTTTACTTGTTATAACAAAAAAATTGCATGAATTAGTTATGAGGAATAGCACAAAAAATAATAACATCAAATTTTATTGCTTTAGAACAAGGAGAGTCAATTATGACTCTTGAATTTTTGAACTCACTTTTCTGATTTTTTTTAGTTTTTTTAGTTTTGCCCTTGACCAACCATTTACTAGTTTTCTAATCAAGGCTCATCATGCATTACATGAATAACCAATAAGTTTTTTGTATAGTCATGACTATCAATAATGTCCCTAAGTATTTTTATTGTTGATTTTTTTTTCTTTAAATTCTTAGAGAAGAGGTGGATCCTCTTCTTTTATTCAGGCCATCTTGTCTTCAAGGATCAATATCCATGGAGGATTTTTGTTCTTCCATGGTGATAAACTCATTTTATACCATTTGAATGAATTATTATTTACTAGAAGGCTTTTGGTGCAGCTTCAACTAATGCCCATTAACAAGAAGTGTCTTATAATTACCATCTATGGGCAGAAATTGTACTAAACTAATATCAAAAATATTTTTTAATCTAAAATGGTCCTAAAAATTTAGTTCTCAAGTTACCTTAGAAGTGATGATACTTAGAATCATAAAAAAGTGCCCAATCTCCTTCTTTAAAATGTCTTTGCTTGATGTGTAAATCATGCGATTATTTATTTTAATGTTACTTCATCTCGGTCTATTGTAAAGCTTCTATTCTCATCTCATCTAGCTCATTCAATTGTAAAATTATCTCTCTTTATGCTTCATTCAATTTAATTCCTACTTCTAGGGTAGTCCTTAAAGTTTGCATCTCAAATTCAATTGAAAGGATAAGTTTCTTACCAAATACCAATTTATATGGTGAAAAACTAGTAGTAGTCTTCCACATAGTGTTATAAGACCATATAGCTTCTAGAAGTTTGGCTACCCAATTATTTTTGTTGCTACTGACTATATTTGTAAGGATATTCTCTAGTTCTTTATTAGTAACCTCTACCTATCAGTTTTCTTAAGGGTGGTATAGATAAGACTTTATATGATTGAATTGGTAAATCTCTATGAATGTTTGGATCATCTTGGACATGACCTAAGGTCCCTAATCAGACACTATCTTTCTTGGTACCCTAAAATGTTACATGATCTTATAATATATAAATCTACTACTATCTCTTCTCTTGTAAAGGAAAGAGCTTGTACTTTATCCCATTTGGTCACATAATCTGTACATACCAATAAGTATGTTTTACCTTGAGAAGGTGGATCTATGGGCCCAAGAAATTCCATAACCCACTTCTCAAAAGGTTCTAGAACTAATTGAGGATGGAGGGGCATCTCAGAGGATAATGTAAGTTTCCTTATTCTTTGACATGGATCACATTGCCAAATATATGCCTTGACTTGCTTGTGAAGAGTTAGCCAAAAGTAACCAGATCCAAGGATCTTATGTATTATCATTTTAATTTAATAATGTCCACCACTAGGTTCATGATGACAAGCATAAATGATGTCATACATTTCATTCTCCTTTACACACCTATGTAAAACATAATCAAATCGAAGTTTAAACAATATACCATTAATCCATTTATAACAAGAACTAACTTTAATTAAACTTTTATTTTATTTTTTGGTAAAATGAAAAGGAAACTTCCCTATAACTAATTTTTTTTCTATATCATCAAACCAAGGTGATTGTGCTATAAAAAAAATAGTTGTTCATGTAGAAATCTATATTCTATAGGTATTTCTTCATCTATATTTTTCAATCTAGAAAGAAAATCAGCAATTACATTGAATTTACATGGTTTGTCAACAATTGTTATATCAAATTCCTATAATAATAATATCTACCTAATAATTCTTCCTCCTACCACTGGGTTGTTTATCAAATACCTAATAGATGAATGATCAGTATTTACAAAAAATTTGTAATTAGTAATGTAGTATCTAAATTTATTTATGGTATAAATTATAGAAAAAAATTCTTTCTTAGTGGTTTTGTAGTTTATTTTAGTTGAATTCAACGTCTTGCTAATGTATTATATGGTATACATTTGTCCATCTTCATCTTTTTATCCAAGAATAGATCATATAGCAAGATTAGATGTATCTATATAAATATGGAAGGTTGTGACTAGTTAGGTCCTCTTAGGACTGGTGTAGTACTCAAATTTTATTTGATGGTTTAAAATTCTTGTTGGTAGTTTGAATTCTAGACAAACTCACTCTCTTTTGTTAGCAAGGCAAACATTAGAGCAATAATCTTGCTGAAATCTTCTATAAAACTTTTGTAATATCTTGCATGGCCTAAGAAGCTCTTGATATCAATCTAATTTTAAGGAATAGGTAAGTTTTAAATGACTTCAATTTTCTTTGGATATATTTGTATTCCTTTTGTATAAATATGATGTCTTAAAACTATGCCTTTCTATACCATGATCAAACATTTTTCATGACTTAAGAACAAATGGTGATCATCACATATTTTTATTACCTTTCTAATATTTCTCAAACTTTCATCAAAGGACTCTCTATAAACAATAAAATCATCCATGTAAACCTCCACACAATCATTGGTCAAATCTAAAAATATATTTAGGCCTACTCATTGGAAATTGGTAGGTGCATTGCATAAACCAAAGGGAAAGACTCTATATGAAAATTTCCCTCATGGACATGTGAAGGTTGTTTTGTATTGATCTTTAGGTGCCACTTATATTCTGGTTGTATCCACTAAATCCATCCAAGAAATAAAAATATCTTTGCCCTGCCAAGTTGCTAAGTACTTGGTCAATAAAGGGTAAACGAAAGTAATATCTCATGGTTGATTTGTTTAATTCCTTATAGTCCACACATACTCTCCATTTACCATTTTTATTAGGTATAATAACCAAAGGAGAGGTTCATTGGCTATTATAAATAGGATAAATGAATTCCACTTTTAAAAACTTTTCAATTTAAGTTTTCACAATGTCTCTTAAGGCAGGATTAATTCTTCTTTGAGGTTGCCTTACTGGTTTAATGTTATCTATGTAGATACGATGTGTGTATATACTTAGATGGATTCCATTCATGTCTTGATATTCCCAAGAAAAATCTTGAGTATGGTATAAGAGTACATCAAAGACTTTCACTTCCTAATCATCTGTCAAACAACTATTTATCTTAAGTGCCTTCCCTGGCGCTACTATGATTTGTTTAGTTTCTAGATGGGAAGAATATATTTGTTTAAATTAACTCATAAATGAGTTGAGAAGACAAGGATGTGGTAAAAATTTATTTAATGTGATAGTATCATTGAAAAATTTATCTCTTATAGGAATCACTCCAGCTAAAAGATATTAGAAGGTTGTTAAGAATGAATTTTGGCCTTCATGTACCCACTGCATAACACTACTTTGAATGTCTTTATGGTCATACAAGATATTAGAAGTAGTGAAAAAGTATGGGTGATTATAAAGATAATAAATACCATCATGAAAGGATCTTATATCAAAATTTATAGCTGGACTAATAAGATCTGTAGCTGGACTATCAAGATCTGTAGCTAGATTGGCAAGATCTATAGCTAGACTGTCAAGATCTATAGTAATTTTAATACTTATTAATAACTCATCCTATAATTATTCCACATGATAATTGATTATGACCATATCTAGAGAGTATATACTATCACATTTTTATTTAGGTTGATCTACCCACAACTGTTTGACAAGATTGGTTGATGGTTGAGCAGGTGTATATAAAGAAATATGTTTTACTTTAAGACCATTTGAGATGGTCATATACCTTGATCTACAATCAATCAATGCTACTATAGTTACTAACCAAGGTCTTCCTAAAATCAATGGGTATCTAATTCTTTTGTTTTTGGGTTAAAGGACAATAAAATCAGTAGTGTATTCCCATGAATCTATAGTCAACATTATAACCTCAATGATACCTTCTAGTTTGGTAGTGGAATGATATGCCATTTGTAGGATTGTGGTATTTGGTTGCATATATTTCAAATAGATATTTTCTATGGTGTCCATAGTCATTACATTAATATCATCTCCCAAATCCATGAATACATTTGGTATCTCTTGATTTCTAATCTTTATAGAAATGATAGGACTTTTTGGGTCCCCATATCTAGATAAAAGTAGCTTACCTGCTAATAAATCAAAAATCTTGAAATATACCCATATTTTCTTGGGATATTTTATTTTTATGCTAGGGGTCTTGATACACAAACTTTTGATCACCGTATTTAGTTATGGAATGTCCCTAATGGATTGTAATAATGGAATTGCTATGTTGAGTTTCCTGAATTCTTGAATTAATTGAAATTCCTTATTGTCTTCTACTCCCTTCAATTGTTCTGTAAAAGGAATAGATGGAGGAGTTATGATGACTTCATCTATTTTTATAGATTTCTCTCTTCACTCCTCTTCTTTATTTAGTTGAGTCTGTGAAATTGTGTTTTCTTGATTTACTTTTATAATGATGATCTAAGGTTCTTGTAATATTTTTCCTAACCTAAGATATATGTCTCCACATTCAATAACATCTACCCTTATGGTTTCACCTTATTCATTTACATAAACCTATTTGTTCTTTGGATTTTCTAATAGTTGAGCAGGTTGCTGAGGTTGGTTTACTTGATCTATAGGGGTTGTTTGATTTCATTGAGGATATATTAATGCTTGTTATTGTTATTGTTGTGGATACCTTATTTATTACTATTGGTTATAGTTTGGACTAGGATTCCAATGTTGATTTATCCATGGATGTTGGTAACCTTGGCATTTCTAAGTTTATTGAAAAGGTTGAGGCATCATCTATTTTTGTGGCATCCATTCCTGGGTGCCCTATTGTTGTGGTACTAGCCACACTTGTGGAGGTGCATGTTATTGTGGAAAAAGAATCCTTGAGCCAAACTATTTTGGTTGATTTTGTTGAAAGGTATTTTCTTATCTCTAAACATAGTTGATTTATTATATGGTGTATGCATTCTATTTGAACTAATTCTTAAGGGTAGGAAGGTGACTAAAATTATTTATTCCATGATCTTGAGCATCACATATTCCATAGATTTCTATTTTGTCCATAAGACAGTCCCTGAGTGCATGTTTTAATCTACACTTTGGATAATAGATTTATAGTGGTTCAGTGTTATATTTAGCATTATCCTAAAATCCATATAATTTTGAATTCAATTGAAAAAATATGTATATTTTTAAGTTTGATATTTCTTTAATGAGTTGGTTTACATCACTAGATTTCCCTAATTTTCCTCTTCTACTATTGGGTTTTGTCCTAGAGTTGTTGGTATATAAACATGTGATCTCTTGGAAGTCTAGTTAGGTAATATCTCTATTCTCCATGAGATTCAAAGAATCACTAGAGGATTCATCCAATTCTTTAAGGAAAATAGTTTTGATTACTTTGTTAGACAACTCATAACCACATCTGTTGTGGGAAAAAGCAAATTAATTTAAGTAATCTTCAAGGTTTTCATCTTCATTTTGCTTGAGTCTGAAAAATTATTATTTTTTATCCTTAACCCTATAGTAATCCCTATATTTATTTAAGAATACTATTTCCATTTCTCTCCAAGTGCTAATGGAGTTCCCTACTAGTCTCATAAACCACCTCATCTCTCCTTCCTTCAGAGTAGAAGGAAAGAGTTCAACTTTTAGTTGTCTAAAGTGTAATAATAGGTCTCGTAGAGGACTTTGAACTCAAAAATAAATTGATCTAGGTATTGAGTGGATAGACCTCTGAAGGTAGGTAGATTGGATGGGGAAATATTTTTCATTGTTGTTAAGTCATCATTCTCAAAGATAATAGGATAAGAGAAAATCCTATTAGGAGGACTATTGTGAGGATTTTATACATGGCTTATATTATCTCATATTTCAAATAGAGTTCTATTGAGAGGAGGGGGTTCAGGTTGTTCAATGTTTGAAAGTTCATCTATTACAGAGGAAGATTCTTCCAGATCCATAGAGGTACTTATGAAAGACTCACTTATTTATATTTGAAAATTTTCTATATTTTTTAAAAATGCTTTGATTCTTTCCTATAAAGGATCAGAATATTTTGTAACAAACCTTCCTTGTGAATATCTTTGCCTAATCATATACTTGTATTTGATAATAGAGTGATTTTATTGTTTTTTTTTAAATTTTACTATTATCTTGAGTGTTTTCCTTACTAACACTTTTAAAGGAGTCCTTATAAATGACACTAAAAATGATGGGTATCGTTGTTACCCCTTTATTTAACCAACTTATGTTGGTGTGAATTCTTATTAGGGATAGTGTCCAAGGCTATCTGTAGTAAGATGCTTACTGGTTTCAGCTAACAATACTTTTTTAGGGGATTTTTAATGTTTTACTAACTTAATGTCTATTCCTAAGAATCTAAAATAATGCTAAAAAGAAACACTCTTGCAATAAATGTAAACAAACTAAACTATGTTGAATTGAATAATTTGAAAGCAATGACATAATGCTACAAAGTAAGCTCACTAAAACCAAATCTCAAATCCATACTTATAAAATGAGAAGCTCACTAAAACCAAATGTCAAATCCATACTTGTAAAATGAAAGTTAAAAGAGTTAAAAGAATGATAAATGCTTATGTAAATATGAAAGTACACACATTAATATTTATTCTATCTTGTAGTTTATAAATCTAATCACATAAAACATATATCAATTTGAATTAAAATAGATAAGAAATAAACTTTATAAATACCAAAATAATGTCTCCTATCTTCTTGGGGAGTGGGCCCTTGCTCACCCTTAGATTAAGGTTTGTGTTTTACTTGAATTTTTTTAATTTGTTTATAGAAAAAATGAAAAACTAAAAGAGGGGTAGATGTTGGTATAACTTGGATGGGTATGCACTCCATAATCCAAATGGTTGTAGATACTCTTCTTTGGTTTGTAAAGATGACTTGAAATAAGAGAGAACTAGAAAAGAGTTTGGTTAGTTAGGTAGGTTGGGTGGATTTACTAACAAGTTAGATCCAAGAAGTGTGAGCTATCTAGGAGGCTATCAATCCACCTTTTGATACAAGTTAATGTTGAAAATAAAGGTTGCATAACATGAAAGAAAGTACTAAATCTAAAAAATAAATACTTTTCAAATGAATGTTAATGTTCTAACAAGATAACATTAATATAGATGCTAAATGGTTAGATAATGGTTTAGGTTAACTTAGGTTGCTATTTTTGGTATATGAGGTGACAAAAGCCAAAAAAATAGGGTTTTGATTGAGGTTTTGGGTTGGTTTTTGCTTGCTAGTTTTTGGTCCACACAATGACCATCAATAATCAAGCTAACTATCAATGGTTAGATTAACCATCAATGGTTGTTTTATTAATAGTAGTTTAATAGCTGATTATTGATAGTCAAGGTGACTATCAATAGTGTGGCATTTGATTGTTAGTGGTCAGGGTGACCCTTAGTGGTTATTGTTGACAAGTCTAGTTCAGGTAAAGGTTTATTTGTAGGTTAGAGGTAAGAGGGAAAATGGTAGACATATACAATAGGTTGTTTGGGGTTAGTTAATTAGTTGAGAGGTCAGAGGGCATTGTTGAATTAGGATAAAGGTAAATGAATACATGAAAATAAATATTTAGCTCATATTGGAAGGTTTGACTTATTGAAGATTCTAGAGAAATTTAAGTAGAGTAATATTTGGGTGATGTTGGTGAAGTTTGGAATGATTTGGGTAGAGTAATGGTACTTTACCTGAAGAATAATTATAGTAGAGCTTTAGGTCTCTATTGTATCTACTGGAAGAATGAAAACTTGCTTGTTTGTGGATCCTCTTTCATGCCTTTTCACCTCCTGCTCCCCTCCTTTTATAGGCAAAGAGAGATGGAGGTATAAGGTTCCATAAGAGGTTTGGTTGATGGTTTCAAGGCTTATAATGCATTATAAAATGGATAATGTGGACACCTAGATAATATTTTGATGTGTTATCTTGCACATAGATCAAGTTGGTAAGTTCAAATGCTGACCATCAGTGGTTAGAGTGACCATCAATAGTTAGAGTGTTGACTTTTTGTGGTCAAAGTGACTATTAGTGGTTGAAGGTTGAAGGATGAAGAGTCAAAGTTCAAAGGGATAAGTTTGGTGAAGGAGTGATTTGACTTAATTTTATGGCCAAAAGGGTGTGAATGGTAGGTTGGGCATCCAGGGTTTTTTTGACATCTACAACCATTTTATGTAGTTTTCTAGTGTCTACATTTTTCCCCTTTTTGTTATGTAGTTTGTATCAACAAGCTATAAAATAAAAAAAAATTGTGGGTCAAAGGTTTGGTTGCCCTGAGTATGGGAGGAGTTGATCCCACTCAAACTAGGAATGAATGAGGTGAAGCAAAATCAAGTATGGGTTTGCTGAGTGGTTATGTGGGTGAAAAGATATGTGAGAATGGTGTTTGGTGAGGTTGGGTATTGAGGCACAAACATATGCATAGAATGTGAGTAAGTGTGATAGCCAAGATCATGTATAGACTAAATTTCTAATTTTAATTAAAATAAGTTTGGTTTTAGAAAGAAAAGTGATAGGGTAACTAGGCCCCAGCATTAGGCATAGTTGATCATGTTAATCTATAAGTCTCCTAGACAAGGTCAATGTCTCATAGGTATCCAAGGTAAGACTTTATCCTAGGAAGACATAAAATGGTTGGTTGTGCACAAGGTGGTGCAAATTAAAATGTTCAACATGTCAAGGTAATCAATATGGTCAAAAGGACCAAGGCAAGGTCATCACAAAATATGTGATAGTTTGGGCCAAAATGGCCAACATCAGGGTGGATGGGGTGATTGGTTGGTTGTTGGTTGGAAAGGGTGTTTTCCAATGATTCATGGTTGGTTTGTGAAGAATATGTTCTCTCCAAAGGTTGGTTATTGGTGTTTAAATGGGTTTCCCCAGTTTGATGTACTACTTGGTTCAGGTTGGGTTGAAGGTTTCTGGATAAAAGTAATCTCTAAAGGTTAAATTTTTGTAAAGGAAGGTAATCTCTAAAGTCTAGGCAAGAAGGTGACTCCCCAATGGTAGGGTGGTGTTTCAAATGGGTTTCCCCAATTTGATGTACCACTTAGTTTGGGTTTGGTGGAGAAGGGAAATATCAAATTGTTCATGGTTATGGTAAGGTGGTTAGAGAAGGGTAATCTCCAAAGGTTGGGTTTGGTTTAGTTGAAGGTTTGTAGAGAAAGTTAATCTCCAAATGTTTGGGGAGAAGGTGATTATCAAATGGTTCAT
The DNA here is from genome assembly GCA_037957365.1 of Torreya grandis. Lineage (NCBI taxonomy): Eukaryota > Viridiplantae > Streptophyta > Pinopsida > Cupressales > Taxaceae > Torreya > Torreya grandis. The sequence continues at coordinate 2,092,444 of JARHVA010002389.1, read as the reverse complement.
GGTTAAGGTAAGGTGGTTGGAAAATGTTATTCAAATAGGTTTCCCCAATTTAGTGTACCACTTGGTTTAGTTTGGGTGAAGGAGAAAGGTAATCTCTAATGGTTCATGGTTAAGGTAAGTGTAGGTTAGAGAAGGGTAATCTCCAAAGATTAGGTTTGGTTTGGTGGAGAAGTTGTTATCTAATAGGTCATAGTTAGGTTAATTAGTTGGTAGAAGAAGTGACTCCAAAAGGGTGGAGAAGGTGACTCATAAATAGGTTCATTGATTGGTTAGTTTCAATGACTAAAGGGGGAAGACACATCTTCCTAAGTGGTCATGAAATTATAAGGAGGTTAAATTCTTCAATTGACAAAGACCATGATGGCAAGATGGGTGGGCTTATGAACATAAATCCCTATCATGCTTTTATTTATTTTTATTTTTATGGTTTAAAAAGTTAGCTTGATCAGATGGTGTCAAGTAAGCTCAAAAATCCCTTGATTTATGGAGAATAAAAGGGGAGATAGATGATAGGTAGTGGGTGATAGTTAGGGTAACCTTACTACGGAGATGAATTGCCCCTTATATAGGTGACCTAAGAACTATGATAGATAATTCCATGTCTTGTGATAGGTTTAGACTAATCAATGTGAGAACTCTATTAATGCTATTATGAAAGCTGATTATAACTTCTTTAGGATTGCTTGTTTTTGATATAGGGTGTGTAATTGCTTGGTTTGATATGTTTGTGTATCTGATTGATACGAGAAGATTCAAATGATTTCTTTTGATAAATTTTAACTTATTCATCCTTTAAAGGAGTGGTTTAAGTTTGGATTTGCTCATGTTTGTATCTATCCTTTAAGGGAAGAGTCTATCCTAAGTTCAAGTAATTTAGATTTTGGGTAGTTGTCCTTCAAGGGAGTAGTCTGCATGTTAGAGATGTTGACCCAAGTGATAGTTTGGTATCTCAAATTGTTTATATGTTAGTTTAGACATGGAATATCAATATATGCCTAAGGTTTTCCCTATATAGAGGAAAATCCATAGCACAAGGAGGTTGATGATGGGTAAAAGAGGTGGTTTAAGTGATAATGATAATGGGAATCCATCATAAAAAGGTTGAAAAGTACTATGAGGATCATGTCATGGGTAGAGTCATGGTATCCATGCTTAGGATTAGGCTAAGGTTGTGATGGATAATCACAAGATCCTATTTTTAATCAATTGTCCTTAAAGATAAGGAGATGAGGGTGATTAAAAATAATGGATAAGATTAAGTTAGACACAAGATGATAAGAAACTTGTTTTAACCAAAGAATAAGTGTGCAAATGCAAAATTATTTGAGGAGGTTGAGGTTATGATATGCCCCTAATATATGACTTGTGTAAATGGTTGATGTCAATTAGGAGATTAGATGTAGCCCAATTACTTTTCTAGACTTGATTAGATGTGAAAAAGACTTGGATTGACAAAAAGGTGAGGTTGGTTAGGTGATAGTTTGGTGGAGAAGGGTAATATCTCAATGGTTGGGGGAGAAGATGACTCTAAAATAGGTTAGGTGGTGCTTAAAGATGGGTTTCCCTAATTTGGTATACCACTTGGTTTAGGTTGGGTTGATAGAGAAGGTATTCTTTAAATGTTGGGAGAGAAGGTGACTCCCAAATAGGTTGGTAGAGAAGGGTAATATCCAATGGTTGGGGAAGAGAAGGTGATTCCAAATAGTTTGGTGATCACAAAAAAAATGAAAAAGGTGGCCAAAAATGACTAAGGTTAAAGTCATTTAGTTGGTTGGTTAGTTAATGGACAAGGGTAACCTCTAATGGTTTCATGGTTAAGGTAAGGTGGTTGGTTGGTGAGTTCTCAGGTATCTAAGGTAGGATGTGATATTGAGAAGGCACAAATGGTTGTTTGGATGGAGAAGGGTAATCTCTAAAGGTTAGGTAGGTTGTTGGAGAAGGTGACTCCACTAGGTAGGGGAGAAGGTGATTCTCTAATAAGTTTGGTTAGGTGAAGGACAAAGGTAATATCCAATAGTTCAGGGTTGGTTGGTTGATAGGCTGAGGCAAAAATTCCAAGGGTTATTTTGGTTAATTGTTAAGGTATGGTTTGGGTTGATAAATGGTCAAAGCCTTATGGAGGGAAAGTTCTCTTGATTTTCTCTTTTCATGGATGGTCCAAGATGGGAAAATGATCCCAAGCTGAGGTGTTGGTTGATAAGAGGGTTTAAGAGGGGTGAAGATGACTTCACCCACCTTCCAAAGGGTTTTTAGTATTTACTTGTTAGTTTTTAGTGGTTAGTGGTTAGTAGGTTAATGGTTAGCAGGTTTAAGTTATAGGCAGTGGTTCAGGTGGGATTTCTTCTATTATACCAAGGCAAGGAAAATATTGTTGGATCAGATTTAGGTAGGTTAGGGTAGGTTTGATAGGTTGATCTTGGTTTGGGTTATTATATAGGTTGGCTATGGTTGAGTTATGAGGTATGTTGATTATGTTTGATTAATTTAGGGTAGAGGTTGGTTTGATTGATTGAGAGAGGTAATATAAATGGTTGAGTTGGTTTATTGGTGGGGTTGGTTTAATTGTTTGATTTAATTAGTGAGGTAAGGCTGGGTGGATGGTTATAGGTAAGGTTAGGTCGATGGTAAGTTTGGTTGGGTTAATGGTAGGTTTAGTTTGGTTGATGGTAGTTGAGGTAGGGTTAATGGTTGTTAAGGTTGGGTTGATGGTTGGTAAGGTAGGGTTGATGGTAGGTTTCATAAAACTGGGTAAGTGGAAGAGGTAGGTTGGTTGGTTCCACATGGGTAAGTAGAAGAGGTTGGTAGGTTGGTTCCACATGGGTAAGTGGAAGAGGTTGGTAGGTTGGTTCCACATGGGTGAGTGGAAGAGGTTGATTGGTTGATTCCACCTGGTTAAGTGGAAGAGGTTAGTAGGTTGGTTCTATATGGGTGAGTGGAAGAGGTTGATTGGTTTGTTCCATGTGGGTAAGTGGAAGAGGTTGGTTGGTTGGTTCCACATGGGTGAATAGAAAATGTTGGTTAGTTGGTTTCACATGGGTATGTGGAAGAGGTAGGTTAGTTAGTTTCACATAGGTGAGTGGAAAATGTTGTTTGGTTGGTTTCACATGGGTAAGTGGAAAAGGTTGGTTGGTTGGTTCCACATGGGTAAGTGAAAAAGGTTGGTTGGTTGGTTCCACATGGGTAGGTAGAAGAGGTTGACAGGTTGGTTCCAAATGGGTAGGTGAAAGATGTTGATAAGTTGGTTCCACATGGGTAGGTAGAAGAGGTTGATTGGTTGGTTGAGGTTGATTGGTTAGTTGAGGTTGATCCACTAAAAGGTGAAGTGGATGAGGTTGATTGGTTGGTTGAGATTGATCCACTAATAGGTGAAGTAGATGAGGTTGATTGGTTGATTGAGGTTGATCCAAATGCATAAGTGAAAGTGGTAGGTTAGTTTCTTTGGTTGTGATTTCAAAATAAAGTTGAGAAGGTTCTACTTTGTTAACAAGTGGTTTGGTTAAGGGTTGGATTATGGTTTCCTTAGTTATAGGTTGACTAAGAACTGAATCTAATGGATGGACCTCATTATGTTAAGGTCTTTGGTTATTGGTGTGCATAATAATGGGTGTAAAAAGAGGTTCAATGATGGATTGCTCTTGATTTTTCAAGCTAATCAATTGGTTTGATGAGGTTATCTAGTTTGATAGGTCTAGTTGATTTGATATGTTGGGTGGGTTTGATTGCTTGGGTAGAGTTGATAAAGTGGATTGGTTTGATAGGTTACATAAGGTTGATAATTTGGTTTGATATTTGTTGGTTGGATGGTAAAGAGGATAGATCAAATCTCAGTGTTGAGATAAAGAGGGCTGACTCAAAGTGGGTTGGGGTAGTTGATATGATGGTTGGGATAGGTGACCCAATGGTTGATGAGGTTATATAGGTTGAATTTGAGGTTGGTTATGATAATTGTTAAGTTGGTTTTGATGGGTTATTAGCTAGGTATGATGATAGTTAAATGGTCATTGATATGTTGTTAGTTGGTTGTAGTTGAGATTTGATTGGTTATAGGTGAGGGTTGATTGGTCATGGGTACCAAAAATAGATAACTCTACTTTGATCATCTAGTCCATTAACATTGTAACCAACTCAAGTGGTAGTTGATAGTTTGTTGGTTGGTTGTAGTTGAGGTTTGATAGGTGATAGGTAGGGTTTGATTGGTTGTGGGTGAGGTTGGGTTAGTTGTTGATGAGGTTAGGTTAGTTTTAGGTAAGGTTAGGTTGATTTTAGGTAAGGTTAGGTTGGTTATAGGATAGGTTAGGTTGTTTTTAGGCAACGTTAGGAGCATAAGTGGCTGATGATGCAAGATATCACTTTAAGGAAAGATGGTTATTCTCCTAGATCCTAGAAAAGTTAGGATCTCCATGAGAAAATATAGATTGGTTCCTTATTGGATAAGGAAATAGAGGCAATATGGTGGAAGATAGGTTTCTCACAACTCAAACAAAGAGAAGACAAGAAAAATTCAAAGAATTAAAACACACACTAAAGTATGTTACCTCCTAAGGTTCCTTTTAGTCTCTCTTTTGGGCTATGCCTTAAGTTAGAAAGAATTTTGGAAGACTTGGATTGTAGAATAGGTATTAGAAAATAAGTCTATGGTTGGTCTCAGGTTAGTTATGGTTCTCAAAATCTGTATTGAAAGTTAGTACATGGCTTAGTATTAGGGCCTACCCCTTCACTTCACACACCACTATGATAAGGGTGTTGGGTGTTCAGCTAGTATAGACTGATTTTAAAATTTTGTACTCAACTAGAGAGTTGATTCTTGGTTTTTACCCTTAGTAGTGAAGTCCAAGTAGGATAGCCAAAGGGTGAAGGTTTACCACTAGGTGATGAAATCCTAGTTGGGCCTTATATCAAGTGTTAAGATGTGTTGATTCATAAGTGGTTTGGTATTTGTGTGATAAAGAGGTAAAGCTATGATTGATTACTTTGATTTTAATTTAACTAAATTATTTAAACAAATAAGCATTCAATATATACAATTAATTTTATACCCAAAATAAATTTTCAATTTCATTGTATGAGCATAGAATAAGGAAGAAAAGGGGACTGGATGTAACTAGGTCCCATTAGGCATGCCAAAATGTTTTACTTGAATTTTTATTTTTACCTATATATAGAAGAAAGGTAAAATTGAAAAAAAGGGTAGAGGTTGATAAAACTTAGATGAGTATGCACTCTTTAATACAGATAGTTGTAGATACTCTTCTTTGGCTTGGGAATATGGCCTACAATAAGAGAGAACTAGAAAAGGGTTTAGTTAGTTAGGTAGGGTTGGTGGATTTATTAGAAAGTTAAATCCAATAAGCATGAGATATCTAGGAGGCTTTCAATCCACCTTTTGATACAAATTAATGTTGAAAAGAAAGGTTGCATAACATGAAAGGAATTACTAGATCTAAAGAAATAAATACTTTTAAAATGAATGTTAATGTTCTAAAAAGATAACATTAAGGTAAGTTCTAAATGGTTAGAGAATGGTTCAGGTTAGATCAAGTTGTTATTTTTGGTCTGTGATGTGAAAGAGGTCAAGAAAATAGTTTTTGGTTGAGGTTGTGGGTTGGTCGTTACTTGTTAGTTTTTTGTCCACACAGTGACCATCAATGGTTAGGTGACTAACACCAGTATGATAGAAAACCATATATAATCAAGGTGATTGTCAATAGTGTGATAATTGATCATCAGTGATCAAGGTGACCATTGGTGGTTACTATTGATAGGTCTAGTTTAGGTAAAGGCTGATCTACACGTTAGAGGCCAGAGGGAAAATGTTAGACAGGTTATTTGGGGTTAGTTAATTAGTAAAGAGGTCAGAGGGAATTGATAAATTAGGAGTAAGTTAAATTAATACATGAAAACAAATATTTAGATTATGATGGAAGATTATTTGACTTACTAAAGATTCTAGAGCAATTTTAGAAAAGTAATGTTCAGGTGATGTTGGTGAAGTCTAGAATGATTTGGGTAGAGTAATAATACTTTACCTAAAGACTAATTGTGGTAGAAGTTCAAGTCTCTATTGTAGCTACTAAAAGAATGAAAACTTTCTTGTTTTTGGATCCTCTTTCATGCCTTTTCACCTCCTACTCCCCTCCTTTTGTAGGTAAAGAGAGATGGAGGTAGAAGGTTCCATAAGAGGCTTGGTTGAAGGCTTTCAAGGATTATGATGCATTATAAAATAGAGAAGGTGGATACCTAGACAATATTTTGATGTGTTAGCTCACACATGGATCAATTTGGTAAGTTCAAGTGCTAGCAATTGGTGGTTAGAGTGCTAATCATTAGTATTCATAGTAACTATCAATGATCAGAGTGCTGACTATCAGTGGTCAGAGTGACTATCAATAGTCAAGGGTTGAAGGGTCAAGGGTCAAAGGTTAAAAGGTTAATTTTGGTCAAAGAGTGTTTTGACTTGGGTTTGTGGTTGAAAGGGTGCTAATGGTAGGCTGGGCATCCAAAGGTATTTTGACATCTAGAAACATTTTATGCAGTTTTCTAGTGTCTATAATTTGAATCAACTTAGTCTTAAAATGTTATCTCAACACATGGATTAAAAGAGTAAACTACTGAGATTCTTCTTGTATTTAAAATTAATCAAAATTAAAATATTTATGTATCTCTATATGTCCTATATCCAACATGGATATATCCTTTTATTCTATACAAAAGAAACTATCCTAGAAATCAGGCAACAATTCAACTAACTTAGAATAAGAAGATATTTAAAGAGATTGGGAGTTGTAGCCAAAATATAGAAAACATTACAATAATATCTACACAAAACCAAAAATATCCACATGAGATTACAACTACTATGCTTAGTTATATCTAACTACCAAATATGTACATACAATATATCCATATCTTATGAATTTAGAGTTACATACTGAAACAACAACTTCCATAAATAGAAGACCATATATAAATAAGAATGTATATATATATATATATATAGAAATATAAAGTATCAAAAGGAGTCTTTAGATCATCATTGAGAAGGTGGATAATCTTATTGAATACTTTGGAACATGCTATGACCAAACTTGGAGTGAATTACGAAAATTTGTAGCACAATTATGGTAATCTATAGTTGACTATTGTAATCCATAGCTAACTGATAAAATCTATATCTAATTGATGTAATCTATAGATAGATAACATAATCTATAGTTGAATAATAAAATTCATAGCTGGCTAATAGAATCCATAGTTATGCTTCAAATGATCAGTTTTATGTCTTAGAACATTCTTATCTTCATGAGATCTTGTCAAATCTCTTATTAGACACTAGTATGCCTTTACATATGAAAATATGAATACTAAACAAGCAAATGGTTAGAATATCATGCAAATAAAGCTAACTTAGACTCATATGAGCTTATAGAGATAAAAACATCTACTTTATACCTTAGGATAGTCCTAAACCCTAAGAATACATGTAATGCTCAATCAAATGACACTTTTAAGGATATTAAATATGGCATATCATGGCAATAATGAGTCATAATGTGGAATCCTCAATGACACAATTCAGATTGGAGGTTACTTCTAGATAGGGATCAATATGAAATTTAGATAGTGGTTGAGTTCTAATGGTTACCTTTGATCCATAACTTATCTTGAAGGCTAAGAAGGACCAATTAGCTGAGAGGTTGCCTCTTATCTTGGCTATGAAATCCCTTGAGAGGTAGATAGAAAAGTGAGAAGGTAAGTCAGCAACCATAATGTTTTGAAGGATGGGGAAACTAGGACAATCATGAATAAAAACTTTAAAACTTTTGACCAATCCTACTTATTTAGCATGTGTCCCATCTAGTTGTAGTACCCCTTACTATATGGTTCATATTTTAGGCCCAACTTATCATCTATAACCTCAGGCATCACTAAATTACTAGACCTACTATCCACTATGCATTTATCAACAAGTTTGTACCCCACAATGAGAGTGAGGTAGAAGGGTGGGGGTTTCTTAGATTTAGAAGAGGGTTCAACAATGGGATTAGGAGAATTGGTGAGAGAAACATTACCATGACTTGATGGTTGAGGGTTAAAATGAATTTGAGACGGTTGATTTTGTAAAATTTCCTTTTGGCCAGGCATGTGAAGGACATCCCAAAGAGAGATAACTACCTTAGCATTATTTAATGAGTAAAAAATGTTAAAATAATAAGTAATTACCTTTTATTATGTCCTTGGAGGAAAATAAGTGTTTGAGGTTTGGGGTATTGAAGCACTTGAAATCACCCTCACAACATTCTGATTTAAAGAAGGTGCAAGAGTTGAGGGGACTGCCATACTTGTCACCTTATAGGAGGGATATTTAAACTTGCATGAACACCATTATCATCTCTTAGAGACTTCTTATTAACTATATTATTGTATATAATTTAATTAATTTGGTTTAGAACATATGTATCTTCAACTAGGAAATTATTAAAACTCACTCCTTGAGGATACCATCCTTCATTTATTTGCATGATAAATTCATCTTCTATTTATATTTGAGGTGTGAATCCTCCTTGATAAACCAAAGCTTAATCCCCACCTTCATTGAAATCTATGAATTTACCTTGTTTCCATTATTCTCCTTGCACCAAGTTGTTATGCACCGATATCATTACTCTTGTGTTGGAAGTAGAGGTTGGGTTGTATGCATTGGTAGGCCTATTGAAGTTAGGCTATCCTTGGCCTCTACTTTGACCATTATTTTTAGGTGAGAACCTATTTCATTGTTGAGAATAAGGATAGGGGTTTTGATTTATACCATACTATAGATTTATTTTCCTAAGTTGAGCCTTAAAAGCATTAGATCTTTCCTTTCAATCAATAGTATCTTCTACCTTCTTAGGAGTAGTTATAGGCTTCGTATTTGTACTTAGAAGTTAGGAATGATTTGGATAAGTAGAAGAATTATTTTTTAAAAGAGGCATGGATACTTTTGGAGGTAACTTCCAAGCTTGTATAAGGCCATTGTTAGCTCTAATGTCAAGGTCATATGCTTCAAGTAAGGTATAACTACCCATGGACTACAACATTATGGCTATGTCAATACTAATAGCCCTTAGATATGTAGGAAATGAAAAGATAGCAGGTGATCTCATGGGAGGATGTAACCTATGCCAAGTCCTTTGGAATCTCTCATTAAAATCATACATTGTCTCCTTAGGGGCTCTTTGAATCACATTGAGTTGATGAATGAATGATGTGTGATCACTCTTATCTTTGAACCTTGATGTTAGCATCTCCGTAAAATAATCTCATGTGGTAATACATCCATCAGTAAAAGTCCTACACTAGTCAAGTGATTTCCGTCTAAGGGACATGAAAAGAAGTCTAATGGAAATGTTGACTTTAGTGACATTGTGAAAAATAAAAAAGTTTAAGATATTCCTAATATGATCAATAGGAGTGACATGACATTCACCATTGAATGTAGGAGTACTTTTGGTAGCTTTAAGGGGTATGTCATCATATGCATTGAGATGGATGGGATTTTTAATGCTAAAGGATAGGAAGGCATATTTCCTAGCCATGTTTTCTTCAAGTTCCTCTTCACTATCTTGATATTCTTGGATTGCAAAGTCCTCTTGCTCTTCAAAGGTTAGAATAGGCTAAGGATGTTGAACTTCAAGAGGAAGTTCAAGTTGAAGAGGAGGGTTTATGGTATTGAAAACTCTACTATAAGATGACCTAGTAAGGACCATGAAGTATGAAGATAAAGATATAAAAAAATTATTTAAAACTAGATATTACCTTGAATGGAGTCACTAAATGCTGAGTAGAACACCATATGCAGCTGTGATGTTGTCAAGACCAACATTCACCTTGACAAGTTGTCTTTAGAAAATGATCCCACCGATCATGCCAAAACTATCGTCACCAAATATTCCACCCTAGAGGATTTTTTTTAAGCCTAGAAACTTTGGAATACCTCTAGGCCTATGGGCTACCTATGGTAGAGGTAGACCTCTAGTTTTAAGGGCTAGCTTCCTAGATTGATCCTTAAGTGTTTATCACCTACACTAACTGATTTCATGGATAAAAAGGGATAAATATATAAATGAAAGTAAGATAATCTAGGGGTGATAAACCATAAATAGCTCCATAATATTACCATACAAGTGCACTAAGAGACATGACATACAACACTAGTCTTAGAATCTTGAATTACTCCAACATTAGTATATCAAACATGGAGGTGATATACATAAAACTACTTAAGGTAAGAAAACTAGAGATTATTTGCAGATGTGAATATAGGATTTCAATAAGGGGAGATTAGTATTGTGTTAGTGAATAAAACAAATCCAAACAAAACACACTAATATTAACATCTTAAGTCTATCATAAAGGGGGAGCTTAGTTGACAAGACTAGAATGTAAAGTAGAAATAAAATGAAAAATAAATATTCTTTCACCTTCTTTGGATGCTCTAAATAGATTTTTGAAGTGGCTTTCTTAGTTTGTGCTCATGAAGTCTACATCAATGAAGTGTGGCTACCTCCATCTCTCCTTGGCACCATGTTTGGCTTTGTATTAGATTGGATTGGCTCAATATTTTGGAATTATAAGACTTAAATGTAATGATTTTGAATGCATTTTAGCATTATAATTTTTGCATAAAAAAGATTAAAACTGAATAGGTAAGGCCTCCTATTTATAGATTTTGTAAAATGGTCAGAATGAACCTGAACTATCCATCTCAAGATGAAGATGTGTGGCTAAGAATCCATTCAATTTTTTAGGCAAAAATAAATAAATGCCTTCATAAATATTTGGGGATAGATAGATAATAAATAAGAATGGAGGGTCTTAATGAGGCATGGGGTGTCTTGATGAGATATTTTATGCATTTATGGCTTAGGGATGTCTTCCCAAAAAATGATGTCATTTAATGATGCATATATTCAATATTAATTTCCAAAAAGAAATATTCAAAAATATCCATGGAATTATCAATTAGGCTCATGATTTGAATTAATTGGGTTTAAGCATGATTAGTCACTTTGGTGTAAATTTTGGCCCTTTGATGCACAAATTAGTCAAATTGGTCAAAATGTCTCGTTATTGGCTCAAAATTTGAATAGATTAGAATTGGAAATCGTTGTTAGATGTATTGGATCCATTATACCATTTAGGATGTTTTTGACACCAAATAATAAATACACATGTCTTGTGCAAGAGATCTGATAGAAAAGAGCAATCCAGGGCACCTAAGTGCAAAATTGGCACTTTGACTTGAAATGATCTAATCAAAGTTAGCTAGCCCATAAAATACATTGCCTAATTTAAGATACTTTGGCATAAATTAGCACTTGAATATGTCAGTACACAAGATTTTAATGTATTTTAGTGTTTTTAGGCCAAATTGTGCATTTTTGTAGAAATTGGTCAAAATCCTGATTGACGGTCATTGGTGGCCAGATTTAGGTGTCTATAATTTTCCCCTGTTTGGAAAGGAATTACAAACCATAGGCATATCAATGTATTCTCAAATAATGAGAAATGGCCTATATGCCAAAAAAGAAGATGATGATTAAAGAACAAAGCTTCAAATGGTTTTTGAAAAGCCTATAATGATACCCCCTCGAGGGATTGGACATCACATATGTGCCTAAAAAAGAAACAAGAATAAGGGTGAGATTAACCTATGGTTGAGATTAATCCAAATGATAAAATGATTGCATGCAATGATTTAAAATAGATATTGATTTGCCCAAAGGTGGTTATAATCAAGAATAAAAGTCAAAATAATAACTTATCCATAGGTAGCTATAATCATTAAGAGGACCTGAATTGGATAAAGATGATTGTGACCTAGTTAGGGCTAATTATCAAGCATAAATCAAGGATATAACATGGAATATATATTAAATATGATTGGGTGTAAATGTTAATTTGATGGTCTAATAACTAAAGAAGTCACAAACAACCAGGGATATGAGGATGCACAAAGTGATGAAAGAGATGGATAGAGGAATGAGATTGATAAATATAAAAGATTTAGTTGTACCTACCAATGAGGAGGTGTTCATCCTTATTACCAATAATAAAACTAGAATGGTCAATGAGTTTATTTGATCAAGGGTGGGATGGGATAATTTTGTCAAGGTGCCAAGGAGAAACTTTTGTGGCTCCATTGATTGTAGACCTTATTGAAGTTGATTTTTGTTGTAGTACATGATGGTATGCATAATGATAGAATACCATGAAGACTATCCCAAAATATGCATAAGGATCGACTCCCAATCTAATAAATAATTGAAAATAATGCACCAATGATAAAACCCATGATGACAAGGTTGATGTATGAATATGGATGGACTCAAGAATAATATGTGTAAGGAATTACCTAATTCATATGTATAGACTGAGTCAAGGCAACAATACTAAAAGAAAACAGACAAGCAAGCAAGCAAAAAAACAAACAAATAAAAAGCACACAAAGAAACCAATAACTTGAAATAAACAAACAAACAAAAATCTTGAAAATAAAAGCAAAAGAAAGCATCCTAATAATGATTATGCCCTAGTAGGCCAAATCAAAGATAACTAACTAGGCTTAGACAAGACGAATGTTTTTGTATATTGAAATATTTGAATGTTTTTGGTATTTTTAGGTATCTTAACTCGTTAGAGAATGACAAGATACATACTCACAAAATGGTGAGAGCGTTAGCTTAGATTTCTTGTAAAATGGTGAGAGCACGTGGAAATGGGCACCGAGGGGACCTCCACATGATTTGAGCATGGCCCACATCATCCTAAAATGAACTCAAGTCACAATAATTCCATCCACACAAAAGGTATAAAAAACTAGCTAGGTCCCAACAAGTTCTCATATCTAGCAAATGGCTAGTCAAATGAAAACAACAATGACAAGGTGATGTATCAATGCATGATAAATAAGTATTTCCCATAGTTTTCCCATAGATGGTTATAACTAGGATACAATGACATAGATCAATGATACTAATTTTCCCACAAGCGGTTACAATTAGTAGCAAGACCAGTGAAAAATTGATTTGTCCATAAGTAGTTATAATCAGGCTCACATAAAATAACTTTGATATAGGATGGAAAATGAAATATATCTTACCAGATCAACTTTCAAAATACTTTCATAGACTATCATTGAAACATGAATTTGATAAGAGTTAAAACTTGATTGAAATCCCCTCATGAAAAGTGTGGGAAGAACCAAAGGAACCAAGATCAAAATAGGATTAGGTAGGATGACTAAAAACAATATTTGGTCTAGATATGAATGGAATGATAGGATGGTATGGTCTTATTAAGGATAATTATGGATTCATAAATTGGATAAAATGGTAAGAGGGTTTCTCCCAAGTGGTAAGGTGATTTCTTGGGATATGCAACAATGGTCAAAGGATATGTAACAATGGCAATGGCATGACAATGAAATGGTATGTTACATGTTTGATTCTAACCTAGGTATGATAAATGGAATATGATTATGTGGTTCCTACTAAAGTGGAGATGCATGTTCTAATCAGTAGATGATATAAATAAAATAATCAATCATGTTAATTTCTAGCCCATACCTCATCTGAATAGTTGCTCTATCAATAACTGCCTATAGATTTGGGTGTCAAGAATACTTTTGCGATCTTCATTGGCTATTGATTTTGATTCCTTAAAATATCAAGACAAGGTATCTTTTTAGCCTCTGCAAAGGAAAGTGTAGCCATGGATGGTAAATATGGATAAATAAAGGATGATAGGTTTATTTGTGAAATACAATGGCAAGTGATAATGGAATGAATGATGGAGGGGAAATAAATGAAGATCGTGACTTTCAATCACATGTAATAATATTGATACCATATTTGACATTTTATATGTGGTGGGGTTCAAGACCTTTGAAGATGATTGCGATCTTCATTGGCTATTGATTCGAATTCCTTAAAATATCAAGACAAGGTATCTTTTTAGCCTCTACAAAGGAAAGTGTAGCCATGGATGGTAAATATGGATAAATAAAGGATGATAGGTTTATTTGTGAAATAGAATGGCAAGTGATAATGGAATGAATGATGGAGGGGAAATAAATGAAGATCATGACTTTCAATCACATGTAATAATATTGATACCATATTTGACATAACTTTATATGTGGTGGGGTTTAAGACCTTTGAAGATGATCTCGATAGGACCCTTAGATTTTTCTATTATTTGGGCCTGAGAATAGATACTATCTGATTAGGCTATAGATAGGAAGCTATTTTAATTTTTTCTTCATCAAGTAGTGAAAAAAAATTTATGCTTAGCTATTGGCACTTTAATGAGGTTTTTAGCAATGAATTTGTTATTGATTGTCCCATAGCACCTCCAAAAAGGTGTCACTAATGAACATTGGCTTTTGACTTTGATTATCTTTTAGTGCTTCAAATTCACTAAAAGATGGTGAATTTGAACTTTGATTGTCCCCTAACACCTCTAAAAAGGTTTCACTAGGAGAGTGTTCTTCTAATACATGAATGTGGTCTTGGCCTTCTTGATCTTCTTCAATTGATATGTTGCCATGGATGCAGTTCAATAAAGTGTGATTTTATCAGTACCAATCAACACTTATAGGAGATGGAATGTTAATAATATGGATATGTTGGTTGATGGTAATGGAATGGGGGCTGGCTACACAATCCTCATAAAAGATACTAGGAGGACTCATGTCGAAGCTAAATTTCTCATCCTGAAATATTATAGAAGGATCAAAAATATATTCAAACTAATCTACGAGGCATGCATAACCAATATTATAATAGTCTTGAATGTATTCTATTTTTGAATCTAATTCTAACTCAAAGGACTTTGAATCTGATGTTGAGATTGATGTTTATTACATTGCTAATGCTAGATTTGATGTTGGTTCAAGAATAGAATCTGACTCTAACTCTGATTCTTCATCTAATGGGTACTTTATTATAATGATGTCTTGTTGAATATTTGGTATTAGACAAGTGATTGCATAATGGGCTCCACAGAAACTAGTTTTTTAGAGTGGGACCCCTCTAGAATGGGAAAAAGGTCAAGAGATAACTCATCAGAGATTGGATTTTCAATAGGAGGCTCTTGAAAAATATGCATATGGTTAAGGTAATGATTTTACCAAAGGTGATTATAATCATTAAGAAGTGACTCAATAAAGACTAGCTCATCAGAGTGAGACTTCTTGACAACAGGTATAGGATCAATGGGAAATTCATCATAGGTTGACTTATCACAAGTGGTTGGTTCAACAAAATCATCTTGGATCGGTTGGTTCTCTTGGCCTTGGTTTTCCATTAGTTGAAAAATACCAGTTTTGAACATAGTTTGGTCTTTAAATGATTGAAACAGTTGAGTTTTAGATGAGATTGGTACTGGAGGAGGAATGGCCTATGGTTGGATAATGATAGGGCATTGAGGAGCATCATTTATCGCACAAACCTAAGGATGAAGTCCTAAAATGGTAAAAACAAGGAAATGTGAAGCTTTATTACTTGCACAAGCTAAAGGACTAGGTCTTATAATGACGAAAGGGCATTATGGAGCCTGGTTACTTGTACAAGCCAAAGGACTAGGTCCTGGAATGATGAAAGGGCATTGTGGAGCCTAGTTTCTTACACAAGCCAAAGGATGAGGTCTTGAAAGTTCAAGTTTGGGGTGTTGTGGAGCATGGTTGGTTGCACATGCCAAACGATGAAGTCTTGGTATAGGAATGGTGCAATATTGCGGTCCTCAAATATAAATGGTATGACATGGTAGAGCATGATTACTTATATAAGCCAAAGCATCCAAGTCCTCCTCATAAACCATATCATCCCATTCAGGGTTTTGAGTTTGATTGTAAGCTAGTCCTTAACTTTGTTCCCCATATAGAGTATTTTAGGGATAATAATAAAACTTCTTAAAAAATATTTCCTTGTAGGCGTTCTTAGTGGGATTTTGTGTGGCCATTCTATCATAAGTTGGATTTTATGTTACTCCACCATAAGTGTAACTATACATATCAGCATAAATGAGAAAGCTCTAAAACAAAAAGGCTTAGAGTTATATAAAATTTGAAAATATATGTCTAAAAGAAAGATAGTTCAAACTTGGTCTAACTTGGTCAAAGGTGGAGCTGTATCTCCAAACAATGATTTTATCATGGATTTGTATCTCTAAAATGGTTTGTGCTAAGATTTGGCATAAAATAGTCTAACTTAAAATGTCTAATGTCAAATGTAATACGCATAAAAAGTCAATCATCTAAATAAAAAATGGCATGTCAAAACTCTAGGTCAAAGTGTTCCAAACAAGGTATAAACTAGGAAAGGGAAAAAAGTCACTATGTCTTTTATCAAAACATGAAGTCAAAAGCTAGGCTCAAATAGGCTGCGCTAGGAATTTTGGACAAATGGCATCAAAATCTAGGCTTGAAACAAAGGATAATGTGATTTGATTTAATCTAACAAGTTTGGAAACAACTTTGACATAGACCCAACACATGGAAGCAAACATAAACATGATCAATTGGTATAAGGCATGAGGCAAAAAACACCTAGAGAAAGGTTGTGTTCTCCCAACAAAGGCACAAACAATGATGAGGATAGACATTGAACAAACAAACCATCAATAGTCTTCAAAATTGGGTAATCGATTAACTAAATTTATGTAACCCAAAAGAGAAAGATGAATGTATCAACCCCATGAATGGAGGCCTAAACAAAAATCAATCAATGTTTGAATCCAAACTTAATAAGGTTAATTGAAAACTCAATGTTGAAAACTAGGTTTTGACCAAACAAGCTAGACAAGATTGGATTGCATGATAGTGCATAAAAAAGGTCCAAATGGTATATATGACATGGTTTGAAATAAACAGTTTTTTATAAAATAGTAAACAAGTCTTGAAATAAATTAAGTAGTCTAACGGTGTAAGAATGCTTGAATGATGTGATCAATGTTATGTTTCAAAGACTCTAAGGTTTAAACTTGATAAAAATAATGGCACCCACCTCAACTCAAGTCACACACACAAACAAGTTTAGAAAAAATTTCAAGGCACAAGTGTGGTGTAAAATGGCCAACATAATGCCTCTTTAGATAAAAGAGTGACGTATAGAAAAATTGGTTTTGACATAGTTATAAATAAATAATGAAGTTTTAGTCTCAAAACATCCAAGCAAAAATGACCAAAATATACTAAGTATAATCATCCAAATCCTAGCAAGGGTATGACAAAGTGAGGTTGACTAAAACTAATTAGTTTTTTATCATTATAGATAGATCAATTGTGCAATGACTTTCATGTCAAACAATGAAAAATAATCACACTTTAATTGGGTGTCTACGGTACTTAGATTGTTGTAAAAATGTCTTGCCCTTTTTGTAACCACTACATATATCACTTGCTTAGTGTAGTGAGATGTCCAAAATGCAAATATGTCATGTGTGCAAATCCAACACTAGAAGGTGGTTTAACCATTTAAACCTCTGACCCTAGTAGAAGTGTTTGAAGTTAGTGTTGAGAGATGAAGCCCTAGGTCAAAGCTTCTCTAAAGAACTAGTGGGAGGTAATGAAGTCCCCCTTGCATACCAAGTTTGCATAAAAATAAATGACTTAATAGAAATACTTTAGGGTTGTTTCAAGATCACCCAAACTATTGTGAGTTTTTGGGGAGTGCTTTAGATGACATTCTTTCTATGCCTTGGATTAGGCATGTTTGTAATAAGGATGATTCTTTTGATTTCAAAATATCCCTAAAGGGGATGGATGGAAGAGCATACACATAACGTCCCTCTTTTTTCCAATCAAATTATAGGTTTAAACAACTATTGAAGATAAATTTTGACAAGTAAATTCAATTTTAAGCACTAAATGAAAGATTAGGTGGTGTTCTTTTGACCTCTTGGTCTTAAGTTTTGAATTTGAAAGCACAATTTGTCAACACATTCACTTAAGCACCAACTTTGAAAGTGTGTTTGGTTCAATACAATCAAAAATTCTAATCTACTCCCTCAACCTGAAAAAACACAATTATAAGGGCCTGCTTTGAAGCACTTAATATTTTGAGTAAATAACATTAAAATTTTTAACTCTCTATTGCAATCCCACTGTTACATAGTTAATATCGCTATTTTCCTACAAAATCAAAATTTTAGAACACAATATCACTGTTATGGATTAGTTTGAAAGAAAACACAATATTTTTATTTTCCTATAAAATCACTGATAAACAAAATCATTGTTTTAAATGAAATCACTAGACAAATTAATGATATCACTGCCTAGGAAACAATATCATTGTTTTTGTGAAATTACTACCCAAGTGAGTGAAATCATTGTTCTGGTGAATGATATCATTGCTTAGAGCTACAAAATCACTATTTTGGTGAAATCGCTACTTAGGCAAATGAAATCACTTTTTAGAAAATAATGATTTTGTTTCAAAATTGCTACTGTGACAAAAATGATGTTGCAACAAAAAGCAAAACCAACTTTACTAGGAACAAAAATGTAATTATCAGAAAAATAGAATTTTAACTTAAAAATTCACTCTTTTGACTCCTTCACTCCAATATTCTACATAAAATTAGTTAGTAAGTTTCTTGAAAAATCCTTTGTGAGCAAATTTGTGGGGCTAGGGTCCCACTGGGCATGCCATTATATGAACATAAGATTGCAATAAGGGGAGATTAGTATTGTGTTAGTGAATTAAAAAAATCCAAACAAAACACACTAATGATAACACCTTAAGCCTATCACAAAGGGGGAGCTTAGTTGAGAAGACTAGAATGGAAAGTGTAGACATCTAAATCTAGTCACCAATGACCTCTAACTAGGCTTTTAACCAATTTCCACCAAAATGTATAATTTGGCCTAAAACACTAAAACACATCAAAGGAGTTGAAATTGATATATTCAAGTGTCGATTTTAGATAGTGTATCATTAATTGGGGAAATAAAATTTATGAAGTAGCTAACTTTGATTAGATCATTTCAAGTTAAAATACTAATTTTACACCTAGGTGCTTTGGATTGCTCTTTTCTGTCAAACATTGTGCATGAGACATGTGCCCTTATTATTTGGTGTTGACAAAATCCTAAATGGGATAATGGATCCAACGCATCTGACATTGCATCATAATTCCAATCTGGTCAAATTTTAGGCTAATAACAAGACATTTTAACTAATTTGAGTAATTTGTGCCCAAAGAGCCAAGGTTTGCACCAAAATGACTAATCATGCTTAAAGATAATTAATTCAAATCATGAGCCCAATTAAGAATTCCATGGAACTTGTTGAATAAATCTTTATTGGAAATTGATTGTCATTAACTACATCATCAAATGACATCATCCTATGAGATGGCATCTATAAGCCATAAAAGCCATAAATATTAGGATTTATGCTTCCCGTGCCTCATTAAGACCCTCCATGCCTATTCATTGCCCCTTTATCCCAAATATTAATGGGGAAATTTGTAGATTGAATTTCATAATTAGATTTATTCATGGCCACACATCTCAATCTTGAGATGGACGGTCATGATTGATCCTAAAACCATTCTAAAAATCTATAAATAGCAAGCCTCAAAGAACAAATTTAGAACTCTCATATGCAAAAGTTATAATGTTGAATTGCTTCCAAATCTTCATGCAAATTAGTGTTATAATGACCAAATATTGAGCCAAGTCAAGCCAAAGCCAAACATGGTTCTAAGGAGAGATGGAGGTAGCCACACTTCATTGATGTAGACTTTATCAGCACAAACTGAGAAAGCCACTTCAACAAGCTATTTGGAACATCCAAGGAAGGTGAAAGAAGGTTTCTTTTGAATTTTAGTTGTGCTTGCCATTCTAGTTTTGTTAACTAAGCTCCCCCTAGTAATTAGGCTTAGAAATGTTATGCTAGTGTGTTTATTTCATTTTGATTTCATTTTGGACTAACATGATACTAAATATCCTCTCTTGAGTGAAATTCCTAATTTACATAATGGCATGCCCGGTGGGACTATATCCCCACTAATTTGGTCACAAAGATTTTTCAAGCAACCTACTAATATTTTCTATGCAGGATCTTGGAGTTGGAGGCTAAAAAGAATTAAATTTTAGAGTAAAAATCTATATTTTGATAAATTGCATTTTTGTTCCTGATTTTTATAGTTTTGCTCTCTATTATAATATCACTACTAACACAATAGCGATTTCATAATGAAATCATTGTTTGCTAAACAATGATTTTGTAGTTTAGAGTAGCGATATTATTATCCAAAGTAGTGATATTGTAAAATAGTGATATCATTATTTTGGGTAGTGATATTGTTAATTTGGGCAATGATTTTTAGTTTGGAGTAATGATATTGTTAGCCAGAGTAGCGATATTGTCGAACAATGATATTATCATTCTGGGTAGAGATTTTGTTAATTTGGGTATTGATTCTATAGGTAAACAATGATATTATGTTTTATGTCTGATCTAACTCAAAATAATGATATTATTATCTAAAATTGTGATTTTACAGGGGAATAATGATATTTAATATGTAACAATGATTTCGAAACAAAGAGCTTGTTTTGAGAAGTTGCTTCACTCGTTTACAAATTAGCTTCAAATATAAGGGACATACTAACTTTTCATTTCAGGATCAAGCTTGAAACTTGTTAAAACATGTTTTTTAAACCTTTTTTGAAAGTTTAAAATGGATTAAGATCTTTTTTTTGTTGCTTAATGAAAAATTTAGATGATTAGGTGAATGTTTTTGACAAATTATGCTTTCAAAGTTACAACTTAAGACCAAGGGGTCAAAATAACACCACCTAATCTTTCATTTGGTGCTTAAGATTAAACTCACTTGTCAAATTTTGTTTTCAATAGTTGTTTAAAATTAGAATTTGATTGGAAAAAAGAGGGACGTTGCATGTATGCTCTTCCATCCATCCCCTTTAGGGAAATTTTGGAATCAAAATCACTATTCTTATTGCAAACATGCCTAGTCCAAGGCATAAAAAGAATGTCATCTAAATCACTCCTCAAAAACTCAAAATAATTTGGGTGACCTTGAAATGACCCTAAAGTATTTTTATTAAGTCATTTATTTTTATGCAAACTTTGCTTACGAGGGGGACTTCATTAGCTCCAGTAATTTCTTTAGGGAAGCTTTTACCTATGGTTTCATCTCTCAACACTAGTCTCAACCAATCCCATTAGGATTAGAGGTTTGAGTGATTGAACCACCTTCTAGTGTTGGAATTACATGGGACATATCTACACTTCGGACATCAAACTACACTGAGCAAGTGACGGATGTAGTGGTTGTAAAAATGATAAGACTTTTTTGCAACAAACCAAGTGCCATGGACACCTAATCACATGAATTTATTTTGCATTGTGATGTGAAAGTCATTGTGTAATTGATCCATCTAAAATGATCAAAAATCAATTAGTTTTAGTCAACCCCACTTTACCATACCCTTGCTAGGATTTCGACGATTATACTTAGTGTATTTTGGTCATTTTTGCTTGGTATGTTTTGAGACTAAATCTTGATTATTTGTTTATAAACCATGTCAAAACCAATTTATTTATATGTCACTCTTTTATCTAAAGAGACATTATGCTAGCCATTTTACACCACACTTGTACCTTAAATGTTTTGCTAAACTTATTTGTGTGTGTGTCATTTGAGTTGAAGTGGGTACCGTTATGCTACCCACATCATTATCAAGTTTGAGCCTTTGAGTCATTTTGAAAAAATAACATTGATCACATCATTAAATCATGCATAAACCGTTAGACTACTCAATTTATTTCAAGACTTGTTTACCATTGTATCAAAAACTATTTGTTTCAAACCATGTCACATCAACCATTTGGACCTTGTTTATGCACTGTCATGTTATTTGATCTTGTCTAACTTGTTTGGCCAAATCCTAGTTTTCAATTAACCTTGTTAAGTTTGGATTCAAACATTGATTGATTTATATTTAGGCCTCAATTCATGGGGATGATACATAGATCTTTATTTTTTGGGTTGCATAAAATTTAGTTAATCGATTACCCAAATTTGAAGACTATTGATGGTTTGTTTGTTCAATACCTATCCTCATCATCATTTGTGCCTTTGTTTGGGAGAGCACAACCTTTCTTCAAGAGCCTTTTGCCTCATAGCTTATGCCAATTGATCATGTTTATGTTTCATTTCATGTGTTGGGTTTATGTCAAAGTTGTTTCCAAACTTGTTAGATTAAATCAAATCACATCATGATTTTGTTTCAAGCCTAGATTTTGACACCATTTAGCCAAAAGTCCTAGCATAGCCTATTTGAGCCTAGATTTTGACTCTGCATTTGGATAAAAGACATACCAACTCTTTTCCCTTTTTTAGACCTTGTTTGGAACACTTTAGCCTAAACTTTTGACATGTCAATTTTTTATTCAGATGTTTGACCTTTTATGTGTATGACATTTGATGTGAGATAATTTTATGCCAAGTCTTAGCATAAACCATTTTAGAGATATAATTCCACTTTGAAATAGTTTTTTGGAGATACAACTCCACCCTTTTGACCAAGTTAGACCAAGTTTGGACCATTTGTCCTTTGAATATAGTTTTTCAGAGTTTTCAAAAATCTAAGCCTTTTTGTTTCAAAGATTTTGTCATTTATGTAGATATGTCTAGCTACACATATGGTAGAGTCATGTACAATCCAACTTATGATATAATCACTACATAAAATCCCACTAAGAAACCATATAGATAAATATTTTCTAAGGAGTTTTATTATTCTCCCTATAATACTCCATATGGGGAACATAGTCAAAATCCATAAAATCCAAATCATGTTAGCGACTAGGATGATATGGTTTATGAGGAAAAATTGGATGATTTGGCTTATGTGAGTAATAAATATCCACCACATCATACCATTTATACTATAGAACCAAAATATTTCACCATTCTTATACCAAGACCTCATCCTTTGGCTTGTATGAGCAACCATGCTCCACAACACCCCAAACTTGTCCTTTCAGGACCTAATCCTTTGGCTTGTGTGAGAAATCAAGCTCCACACTGATCTGTCATTACCATTTCATGACATCATCCTTTGGCTCATGTGATCAATCATGTTCTACAAGGCCCTACTATTATCCAACCATAGGCCATTCTATGTCTAGTAACAATCTGATCAAAACCTCAACTGATCCAATCATTTGAAGACTATGATATGTTCAAAACTAGTATTTTCCAACTCATTAGAAATAGAGGCCAAGAGAACCAACCAATTTAATATGTTTTTATTGAACCAAATAGTTGTGATAAGTCAACCTATGATGAATCACACATTGATCCTATACCTATTGTTGAGAAGTCTCACTTTGATGAGCCAATATTTGTTGAGTCACTTATTAATGATTATAACCACCTTTGAGAAAATCATTACCTTGACCAGATGTCTATTTTTCATGAGCCTCTTTTTGATGAACCAATCTCTAAGGATTTTTCTCCTAACCTTTTTCCCATCTTAGAGGGTTCCCACTCTAATATACTAGTTTTTTGGATCCCATTATGCCATCACAGGCCATTACTTATACAATACCAAACATTCAACAATACACCATTATAACAAAGTACTCATCAGATGAAGAATCAAAGTTAGAGTCAGGTTGTACTCTTGAACTGACATTGGATTTAGCATCAAAATTAGAATCAACATCAGTCTCGACATCAAATTTAGAGTCTATTGAGTTATAATCAAATTTAGATACAGAATATGTTCATGATTGTTACAACATTAGTTATGCATGCCTCATAGATCAATTTGAATACATTTGTGATCCTTCTATAATTTTTATGGTGAGTACTTCAGCTTTGACATAAGTTATCTTGGTATTTTCTATGAGGATTGTGCAACCTCTCCCTATTCCATTACCATTCCATAGGGTATTACCATTCCATAGACCATTACCATCACCCAACATAACCATATTATTGAAATTCTACCTCCCCTAAGTGTCAATTGGGACTGATAGAATCACACTTTACTTAACCACATCCATGATGACATAATAGTTGAAGAAGAGAAAGGAGGCCAAGACCACAATCATGTGGCAGAAGAACACTCTCCTAGTGAAACTTTTTTTAAGGTGTTAGGGGACACACAAAATTCAAACTTAGAATATTTTAGTGAAACTTTTTTGGAAGCACTAGAAGAAAATCAATGTCAAAAGCTAATGTTTATTAGTGAAACCTTCTTGAAGGTGTTATGGGACAATCAAGACAACTTCATTGGTGAAAACCTCTTCAAGGTGCCAATAGTTGAGCTTAAAAGTTTTGCACTACTTGACGAAGATAAAATCAAACATCAAATTAGAATAACTTCCTATCTATAGCCTAATCAAATAGTAACTAATCTCAGGCCTAAAAAATAAAAAAATATAGTGGTCCTATTAAGAGAATAAGCCTTCATCCCTACCACAACCAAAGTTATGTTAAATCCAGCATCAACAACATTACATGTGACTAAACATCCTAATATTCATTTTTTGTCCCAACATTATACATTCCATTATCATCTACCATTTCATTTAACAATTAAACCTATCATCCATTATTTATCCCTATTTACCATCCACAGTCATATTTTAATTTATAGAGGCTATAAAGACACCTTGTCTTGATGCTTTAAGGAATCAAAATCAAAGACCAACGAAGATCACAAAAGCATTCTTGACAACTAAATCTTCATGTAGTTCTTGAAAAAACAACTATTTAGACAAGGTGTGGGATAAAAATTAACATGATCGATTATTATATTTATATCATTTATTGATTAGGATGTGCATATCATTTCATTTGACATATCCATTTGCCATTATCACATATTCCTACCATTTACCCCATCACTTGGGGGAAACCCTCTTACCATTTTATCTAATTTATCCAACCATCATTATCCTAGAGTAACACCATTCCATCCTATCATTTCATTCCTATCTAGACCAAAGCCTATTTTTAGTCATCCTATCCAATCTTATTTTAATCTTAATTACTTTGATTCTTCTTGAACATTTTGTGAGGGTATTCTAATCAAGTTTCAACTCTTATAAAATCTATGTTTAAATGACAATCTATAAAATTAGTGTGATAATTGATTTGGCAAGATATCTTTCATTTTCCATCTTATATCAAAGTTGGTTTATGTGAGCCTGATTATAACTTCCTATGGGAAAATTAGTGTTTCAGTAGTCTTGCTACTAATTATAATTTCTTATGGGTAAATTATTATCATTGATATATGATGTTGTATCTTAGTTATAACCACCTATGGGCAAACTAGGGGAAACATTTATTTATCATGCATTGCCACATCACCTTGCTATTTTTGTTTTCATTTGACTGGCCATGTGTTGTATTTGAGAACTTGTTGGGACCTAGTTGGTTTTTCCTTGCCTTTTGTGTGGACAAAATTAATATGACTTAAGGTCATTTTGGGACTATTTGGTTCATTCTCAATTCATGTTGAGGTCACCTCAATCTCCCTTTCATATGCTTTCACCAATTTGCAAGTAATCTAAGCCACACTCTCATTGTTTTGCAAGCAACCTAAGCCACACTCTCATCATTTTATGAGCAACCTAATCCATTCTATCACCATTTTATGAGTAACCTAAGCCATTCTCTCATTGTTTTGTGATCAATCTAAGCCAAAATCTCACTATTTTACAACTAACCTAAGCCACACTCTCACCATTTTGTGAGCAACCTAAGCCATGCTCTCATTGTTTTATGAGCTTGAACTATTTTAAGTATATTGTCATTCTCTAATGAGCTAAGATTACTAAAAATACCAAAACATTCAAATATTTCAAAATCCAAAAAAAATTGTCTTGTCTAAAGCCTAGTCAGATATCCTTGATCTACCCTACTAGGACACAATCATTGTTAGGACGCTTTTTTGTGCTTCTATTTTTAGAATTTATATTTATTTGTTTATTTTAGGTTGTTTGTTTGTGTGATTTATATTTATTTATTTATTTGTTGGCTTGCCTATTTGTTTACTTTCAACATTATTTCCTTGACTCAATCTATATGTATGTATTGGGTGATTCCTTACACACATTATTCTTGAGTCCATCAATATTCATACGTCAACATTGTCTTCATGGTTTTTATCATTGGTGCATTATTTTCAATTATTTATTAGATCATGAGTCATTCCTTATGCACACTTTGTCTAAGTCTTCATGGTGTTCTATCATGAAGCCTACCATCATGTGCTAAAACAAAAGTCAGCTTCAATAAGGTCTACAATCAATAGATCTATAGAAGTTTCTCCTTGGCACCTTGGAAAATTTTTCTCATCCCACCCTTGATCAAATAAACCCATTGACCATTCTAGTTGTATTATTACTGATAAGGATGATAATCTCCTCATTGGTAGTTATAATTGAATCCTTTCTATTGATCAATCTCATTCCTCTATCCATCTCTTTCATAAATTTGTACCTGCTTAATTTGAATCTATATTTTAGGTTATATCCTTGAGTTATGCTTTCTAATTAGCCCTAACTGGGGCACCCTCATTTTTATCCAATCCAGATAATCTTAATGATTATAACCACCTATGAGAAAATCATTATTTTTGAATTTTATTCTTGATTATAAATGTCTTTAGGCAAATTAATATTCTTTTTAAAGTAATGCATGAAAGCATTTTCTTATTTGGATTAATTTCACCCATGGATTAATTTCAACCATGGATTAATTCCACCTTTTTATTCTTGCTTCTTTTTGAGGTACTGTCCATCTACATATGTGACGGCCACTCCCTCAAGGGGGCATCATCATAGGCTTTTCAAAAACCATTTGAAGCTTTGTTCTTCAATCATAATCTTCTTTTTGGCATACATGCCATTTCTCATTATTTGAGAAGACATTATTATGCTTATGGCTTGTAACACCTTCCCAAATAGAGGCAAACTATAGACACCTAAATCTAGCCACCAATGACCTCCAACCAGCATTTTGACCAATTTCCATCAAAATGCACAATTTGGCATAAAACACATCAAAGGAGTTGAAATTGATATATTCAAGTGTCTATTTTGGCCAGGATATCATTAATTAGGGTAATGTAATTTATGAAGTAGCTAACTTTGATTAGATCATTTCAAGTTAAAATGCCAATTTTACACTTGGGTGCTTTGGATTACTCTTTTCTATCAAATCTCTTCAATTAACCTTGTTGATTTTGGATCCAAACATTGATTGATTTTTGTTTAGAACTTACTTTATGGGGCTGATACATAGATCTTTCTTTTTTGGGTTGCATAGACTTTTGTCAATCAATTACCCAAATTTGAAGACTATTGATGGTTTATTTGTTTGATGCCTATCCTCATCATTGTTTGTGCCTTTGTTTGGGAGAGCAAAAATTTTATTCAAGATACTTTTGCCTCATGGGTTATGCCAACTGATCATGTTTATATTTGATTATGTGTGTTGAGTTTATGTCAAAGTTATTTCTAAACCTTTTAGATTAAATCAAATCACATCATGCCTTTGTTTCAAGCCTAAATTTTGATGTCGTTTGACCAAAAGTCTTAGCATAGACTATTTGAGCCTAGATTTTAAATCCATATTTGGAAAAAAGACCTAGTGACTCTTTTCCCTTTTTTTTAGACCATGTTTGGAAAACTGTGGCCTAGACCTTTGACATGTCAATTTTTATTCAGATGCTTGACCTTTTATGTGTATGACATTTGATATTAGACTATTTTATGCCAAGTATTAGAAAAAACCATTTTGGAGATACAACTCCACTTTCAAATCATTGTTTGGATATATAGCTCCATTATTTTGACCAAGTTAGACCAAGTTTAGACCATTTTTCCTTTAGACATAGTTTTTTAGAGTTTTTGGAACTCTCAGCCTTTTTGTTTCAAAGCTTTCATCATTTATGCAGATATGTATAGCTACACATATGGTGGAGTCATGTAAAATCCAAATTATGATATAATATCCACATAAAATCCCACTAAGAACCCCTACAAAGAAAGATTTTCTGAGGAGTTTTATTATTCTCCCTATAAGACTCCATATGGGGAACATAGTCAAAATCCACAAAATCCAAATCAAGTTACCGACTGGGATGATATGGTTTATGAGGAAGACTTATATGCTTTGGCTTATATGAGTAATCAAGATCCCCCACATCATACCATTTCTATTCCAGGACCACAACATTTCACCATTCCTATATCAAGACCTCATCCTTTGGCTTGTGTGAGCAACCATGCTCCACAACTCCACAAACTTGTCCTTTTAAGACCTAGTCCTTTAGCTTGTGTAAGTAATCAAGCTCCAGACCAATCTATTTTTACCATTTTAAGACTTTATATTTTGGCTCATGTGAGAAATCATGCTCCCTAAGGCCCTACCATTATCTAACCATAGGCCATTCCATGTCTAGTAATAATCTCATCAAAACCTCAACCGATCCAATCATTCAAAGACCAAACTATGTTTAAAACTAGTATTTTCTAACTCATTATAATTAGAGGCCAAGAGAACCAACCAATATGATATGTTTTTGTTGAACCAATGACTTATGATAATTAAACCTATGATGAATCACTCATTGATCCTATACATATTAGCAAGAAGTCTCACTCTGATGAGTTAGTCTTTGTTGAGTCACTTATTAATGATTATAACTTCCTTTGGGAAAATTATTACCTCAATCATATACTTATTTCTTAAGAACCTCCTTTTGACAAGCCAATATCTAAGGAGTCATCTCTTAACCTTTTTCCCATCCTAGAGGGGTCCCACTCTGACAGACCAGTTTTTGTGGAGCCTATTATGCCATCATAGGCCATTACTTGTCCAATACCAAACATTCAACAAGACATCATTGTAATAGAGTACTCATCAGATGAAGAATAAAAGTTATAGATAGGTTCTATTCTTGAACCAACATTAGATTTAGCATTAGAATCAGAATTAATATTAGTCTCGACATCAAATTTAGACTCTATTAAGTCAGAATTAGATTCAATGATAGAATATGTTCATGATTGTTACAACATTAGTTATGCATACCTCATAGATCAATTTGAATACATTTGTGATCCTTATATGGTTTTTGAGGATGAGTAATTTATATTCAACACAAGTTATCCTAGTATCTTCTATGAAGATTGTTTATCCTCTCCCCATTCCATTACCATTTCAAAGGCCATTACCATTCCATAGGCCATTACCATCACCCAACATAATCATATTTTTAACATTCCACCTCCCATAAGTGTCAATTAGGACCAATAGAATCACACTTTATTACACTACATCCATGGAGACATAGAAATTGAAGAAGAGAAAGGATCCCAAGACCACATTCATGCAATGGAAGAACACTCTCTTAGTGAAACCTTTTTGGAGGCACTAGGTGACACACAAAATTCAAACTCAATATCTTTTAGTGAAATTTTTTTGAAATCACTAGAATACAATAAAATTAAAAAGTGAAGGTTCATTATTTAAACTTTATTAGAGGTGATATGGGATAATCAAGACAACTTCATTGGTGAAAACCTCTTTGAGGTGCCAATAGCTGAGTACAAAATTTCTTCACTACTTGATGAAGACAAAATCAAAGATCAAATTAGAATAACTTCCTATATATAGCCTAATCAGATAGTAGCTACTCTTAGGCCTAAAAAATAGAAAAATTTGGTGATCCTATCAAGAGAACAAGTCTTCAGCCCTACCAAAACCAAAGTTATGTTGAATTCAGCATCAACAACATTACATGTGACTGAAATCCCTGATCTTCATTTATTTTCCTAACATTATACATTCCATGATCATCTACCATTCCATTTCAAAATCAAACCTATTATCCATTATTTATCCTTATTTACCATCCATGGTCATATTTTAATTTATAGAGGCTAAAAAGATACCTTGTCTTGATGCTTGAAGGAATTAGAATCAAGGACCAATGAAGATCACAAAAGCATTCTTGATAACCAAATATATAGGTAGTTATTGAAAGATCAATTATTAAAATGAGAGGTGGGCTATTAATTAACATGATTGATTATTCTATTTATATCATTTTTTTATTAGGACATGCATCTCCACATCAATAGGAATAATAGAATCTAAAACCATACCTAGGCCAAACACATCAAAAACCAACAATCACCCAAGCCAAAAACATGTACCATACCATTTCATTTTCCATTGCCACATATTCCTACCATTTACCCCAACATTTTGGGGTAACCCTCTTACCATTTTATCTAATTTATTAGACCATCATTATCCTAGAGTAAGACCATGCCATCCTATCATTCCATTCTTATCTAGACCAAAACCTATTTTTAGTCATCTTATCCAATCTTATTTTGATCTTGGTTACTTTGATTCTTCTTGCACTTTTCATGAGGGGATTCTAATCAAGTTTCAACTCTTATCAAATCCATGTTTAAATGATAATCTATGAAATTAGTGTGACAGCTGATCTAGAAAGATATCTTTCATTTTCCATCCTCTATCAAAGTTGGTTTATGTGAGCCTAATTATAACTATCTATGGGCAAATCAATATTTCACTAGTCTTGCTACTAATTATAACAACTTATGGGAAATTTAGTATCATTGATCTATGTTATTATATCCTAGTTATAACCACATATGGGAAAACTAGGGGAAATATTTGTTTATCATTCATTGTCACATCACCTTGCCATTGTTATTTTGATTTGACTAGTCATTTATCAAATTTGAGAACTTGTTGGGACCTAGTCAATTTATCCTCACCTTTTGTGTGGACATAATTAATATGACTTAAGGTCATTTTAGGACTATTTTGGCCATTCTTAATTCATTTTTAGGTCACCTCATTCCCCCTTTCATATGCTCTTACGATTTTATGAACAACCTAAGCCATGCTCTTGTTATTTTGTGAGCAACCTAAGCCACACTCTCACCATTTTACAATAAACATAAGCCACACTCTTCCCATTTTATGAGAAACCCAAGCCATGCTTTCACCATTTTTTGAGCAACTTAAGCCACATTCTCACATTTTACAAGCAACCTAAGCCACACTCTGACTATTTTACAAGTAACTTAAGCCATGCTCTCGTCATTTTGCGATCTTAAAATATTTTAATTATCTTATCATTATCTAATGAGTTAAGATACCTAAAAATACCAAAAACATTCAAATATTTCAAAATCCAAAAACATTTGTTTTTTCTAAAGCCTAGTCAGTTATCCTTGATCTACCTTACTAAGGCATAATCATTGTTAGGATGCTTTCTTTTGATTTTATTTTTAGGCTTTCTATTTGTTTATTTATTTTATGTTGTTTGGTTGTTTGTGTGATTTCTATTTATTTATTTATTTATTTTTTCACTTGCCTATTTTTTTGCTTTCAACATTTTTGCCTTGACTCGGTCTATATGTATGTATTGGATGATTCCTTACACACATTATTCTTGACTCTATCAATACTCATATGTCAACATTTTCATCATGATTTTTATCATTGGTGCATTTTTATCAATTATTTATGGGATTATGAGTTAGTCTTTATGCATATTTTGTCCAAGTCTTCATGGTGTTCTATCATGAAGCCTACCATCACGTGCTATAGCAAAAATTAGCTTCAATAAAATCTACTATCAATATAGAGATAAAAGTTTCTCTTTGGCACCTTGTAAAAATTATCCCATCCCACCCTTGAAAAAATCAACCCATTGACCATTCTATTTGTATTATTGTTGATAAGAATGAGCATCTCCTCATGTGGAGGTACAACTAAATATTTTTTATTGATCAATATCATTCCTCTATCCATCTCTTTCATCACTTTGTTCCTATTCATATTTAATCTATATTCTAGGTTATATCGTTGAGTTATTATTGCTAATCATCCCTAATTGGGGCACCCTCATCTTTATCCAATCTAGGTCATTTTAATGATTATAATCGCCTATGGGTAAATTATTATTTTTGACTTTTATTCTTGATTATAACCACCTTTGGGAAAATCAATATCCTTTTTAAATCAATGTATGCAAGAATTTTATCATTTAGATTAATCTCACCCATGGGTTAATTCCACCTTTTTATTCTTGCTTCTTTTCAAGGGATCATCCGTCCACATATGTGATAGCCACTCCCTTGAGGGGCCATCATCATAGGATTTTTAAAAACTATTTGAAGATTTTTTCTTCAATCATCATCTTATTTTTGGCATACAAATAATTTATTATTATTTTAGAATACTTTACTATCCTTATATCTTACAACACCTTCCCAAATTGGGGGAAATTGTAGACACCTAAATCTAGCCAGCAATGACCTCTAACCAGGCTTTTGACCAATTTCCATCAAAATGCACAATTTGGACTAAAACACTAAAACACATCAAAGGATTTGAAATTGATATATTAAATTATCTATTTTGGCTAGGGTATCATTAATTGGGGAAATGTAATTTATGAAGCAACTAACTTTGATTAGATCATTTTGAGTCAAAATGCCAATTTTGCACCTAGGTGCTCTGAATTGCTCTTTTCTATCAAATCTCTTACACAAGACATGTGATCTTGTTATTTTTTATTGAAAACATCCTAAATGGGATAACATATCCAATGCATCTGACATCACATCCTAATTCTAATCCATTCAAATTTTAGGTTGTGCCCAAAGAGCCAAGGTTTGCACCAAAATGACTAATCATGCTTAAAGCTAATTATTTCAAATCATAAGCCTAATTAAAAATTCTATGGAACTTGCTGAATAAATATTTATTTAAAATTTATTGTCATTAAATACATCATTAAATGACATCATCCTCTAGTGTGGCATCCACTAGCCAAAAATGCCATAAAAAATAGGATTTATGCCTCCCATGCCTCATTAAGACTATCTATGCCATTCATTACTCCTCTATCCCAAATATTAATGGGGATATTTGTAGATTGAATTTGATAAGTAGATTTATTGATGGTCATACATCTCAATCTTAAGATGGATGGTCATGGTTGATCCTAAAACCATTCCAAATTTCTATAAATAACAAGCCTCAAATACCAAATTTGGATCTCTCATATGCAAAAGTTATAATACTAAATTGATTCCAAATATTTATTCAAATTAGTGTTATAATTCCCAAATATTAAACCAAGGAGAAATGGAGGTATCCACACTTCATTGATGCAAACTTCATGAGCACAAACCGAGCAAGCCACTTTAACAGGTTGTTTAGAGCATCCAAGGAAGTTGAAAGAAGGTTTCTTTTGCATTTTAGTTGTGCTTTTCATTATAGTTTTATTAACTAAGATCCCCCTAGTAACTAGGCCTAGATATGTTATGCTAGTGTGTTTATTTCATTTTGGGACTAAGATGATACTAATCATCCTCTCTTGAGTCAAATTCCTAGTTCACATAAAGCACAACTAAAATGTAAAAAAAAAACCTTATTTCACCTTCTTTGGTATTCTCTAAATATCTTGTTGAAGTGGCTTGCTTGGGTTGTGCTCATGAAGTCTACATAAATGAAGTGTGGCTACCTCCATCTCTCCTTGGCACCATGTTTGGCTTTGTCTTGGCTTAATATTTGGGCATTATAACACTAAAATGTAATAATTTTGAATGCATTTTAGAATTATAAGTTTGGCATAAAAGATATTAAAATTCAATAGGCAAGGCCTCCTATTTATAGATTTTGCAAAATGGTCAGAATGAACATGAACCATCCATCTCAAGATGAAGATGTGTGGCTAAGAATCCATTCAATTTTTGAGGTAAAAATCAATAAATTCTTCATAAATATTTTGGATAAATAGGCAATAAATAAGCATGGAGGGTCCTAATGAGGCATGGGGTAGCTTGATGAGATATTTTATGCATTAATGGGCTAGGGATTTATTTCCAAGAAATGATGTCATTTGATGATGCAGATGTTCAATATTAATTTCCAAAAATAAATATTCAAAAATCTCCATGTAATTCTCAATTAGGCTCATGATTTGAATTAATTTGCTTAAAATATTATTAGACACTTTGGTGCAAATTTTAGCCCTTTGGTGCAAAAATTAATCAAATTATTCAAAATGTCTTATTATTGGCTCAGACTGGAATTGGAAGTTGATGTTAGATATATTGGATCCATTATCCCATTTAGGATGTTTTCAATACCAAATAACAGAGGCACATGTCTCATGCAAGAGATTTGATAGAAAAGAGCAATCCAGGGCACCCAAGTGCAAAATTGGCATTTTGACTCAAAATAATCTGATCAAAGTATAGCTATCCCATAAAATTAATTTCCCTATTTAGGGATACTTTTGCCTAAATCAGCATTTGAATATGTTAGTTTCAAAGCTTTTATTGTGTTTTAGTGTTTTTAGGCCAAATTATGCATTTTGGTATAAATTGGTTAAAATCATGATTGATGATCATTGGTGGCTAGATTTAGGTTTCTATAGTAGACACTAAGGCTAATTTTACACTTTAAAATAGACCCATACACTTAAAAACACTTCATGTGACCTGTTAGAGTGGAACAACTTGCATCAAACATGGAAGGATTAAGAGAAAGCAAGGATAAATGTCAATCACTTGAATTTTCACTATTTATCACTTCCCATACTTAGAAAAGATAGTTTTTAAATTGAAAACTATATTTAAAATATTATTCAAAGGGAAATAAAAATATCAAACCCATAGGGATTCACCGTATCAGGTGTGGAATTAGCATACAAGAGCCAAAATGACTTGCATTTATAGAATGTGAGAAGAGAGAGAAGAAAGTGAAGATCAAGGGTCACAATGCCACATGTCAAGTCATGAAAACCAATTATATTATATAAGGATGAAGTGTATAATAGAGTTATGTAAGTTCCTCTTGGACAAATGTCCACCTGAAGCATAACAACTCTCCAAACTAGGTATAAAGACCTTCAAATGCCTTCTTGAAATTGCCCTCATGATTAGGCCTCTTTTGAGCACTTGAAACTATACTAGGGAGAGTTTAATCATTTGAAATGTCAAGGAGGGCTTAGAAACAAGCTTTAACATTCATCAAATTCTTTTTTAACCATTGTTATTTTTTTGAACATTTATTCTCATCATATGCAGTCATCATCAGTACCTTTATAGGTCTATCCTCACATTTATCATCCAAATGATCTTCAATTTATTAATAAAATCCATTTAATAGGTGTTAGGACACCTATATAATACCCCTATACCTTCCACTCCATGAATCAGACCTTAAAAAGACCCCTAATTAAACTTCTCATCTTCTCACTTGGCAATCACTCTTCATTTCCATTATCTGCCAAAGACTGCCTAAGATGAAGGGCTTAGTAGAGATGTTTATGTTCTCATATAAAGTGATAAATTTACATGAATAGTTATAATAGGTCACAATTAGCCTCCCCCAATGATATTCATTCTTCAAATCTCCTTTACACCTATAAAATAATCAACATTTATCAAAAAACATGTTTTGTATCATGTTTGTGCAAGTAGAGTATATAACAATCATGTGTAATGGATATTTAGAGATTTATATGTAATTACAAAACCATTTAAAGGCCAAAATATCCCTCCTAAATGAATTCCTATCCATATCTCTCCAATTGGGTCTTTGACAATGGTATTAGTGTTTCAAACTGTTAAGGATTGTTCATGAAATCATGACATTGAAACCTCAAAACAATTATAATAATAACATGATAGGGACCCTCTTCAACAAATCATAAATCCTTAGAGTCTCATGCATAGTGCTCCTACTAGTGTGAGCTCTTGAAGTTAGCTTCTTGAGCTTGAGAGTGCACTCTATTTGGGTCTAAGGTGAAATAGGTCAAGTTTGACCAAACTATGTCATTTCTATGCACACAAATGGATCAAAATAGTCTCATTACTTCCCCTAAAGGTTATAAAATTCATTATAATGTTCATATATTATTTGAAGTAGATTTAGACCCCTATAGGGCTTAGGTTTAGTCTTAAGCCTAACATGCATGACCATGTTCTTAATGCCCATAACCACCCTATGTATTTTATAATGGTTATGAGGTATCCTCCATATATTTTATTCTTAAAACAACTCCCCATACCCTCCTTTAAGTTTTCCAATACTTCTTATCACCCTCTCTTGCCATCACATACCCTACTTATAATCTAGACTAGATAGGAATGCCCTTTATCTAATATAAAATAGAGGGTACTTCCCTATATTTATTAGGAAAAATGAGAATATGGGGGTATAAAATAGGTACTAAAAACCTTATACACTTAATTTCACAATTGGATCACACGAATAGACCCCATAACACTCCAAAACTTCAAGACAGACTCCTTAAAGTTAGTGAATGTTTGTAAGGTTAGGGTCTAACTATAGGTTAAATGTTGAAACCCTTTTTCTCTACCTCTCATATCTAAGAATAATTTGATATGTGTTACTACCTATATGATAGTGATCATCATCATGTTCAACACCCCATACCTCTACCAACTTCTCAAATCTCACACCTTTCACTAGCTTGCACTAGTCCATAGACTATGTGTAAACTGTAGGTGATAGTTTTTGGATGTTTTTTTTGTAGGTGATGTTCTATACCAAAACCATGTAAATCAACTTATTTATCTAATTTTTATATCATTGTGTCATTTATATCCAAATGGAGTCACTTATCATGAAGTATGATTCTATTAGGTCTCATTGTCAACCCACTGTTCGTCAAATAGTAGGTGCTCTGATGAGGGGTCTTGGAATCCTTCTATAGGTAGTACTGTGTCTTAAGAAATGTGTGTTTTCACTCATTGGTTACAATTTTGGGTTTTGGAAACCCTCCTATAATTAATTAGGTCCATCTCATGTTTTTATAATATAGACTTGTTTTCCATCTCTCAAGGTTATTTTTCAAAGTGCTACATATGGCTGTAAGTGGTCATCAGTGTTTGGATACCCCTATAGGTGGTACATGTAATCAAGATAGATGTATTTCACTCTTTTTCTTTGATATAAGTTCATTATGTATATCCATTTTTTTTTGACCATTTTAAAATCTTCATTATCATACATATGGTATAAGTCAATTGTAATTGCCTCAAGGTTAATTTTGGACTAAGAAAATTTTTATAGCACTGTGTGTTTTCACTAAATACTAAACATGGTTTAAAAACTAAATTATCATCATCCTACTTCAATAAAATGACTCATTTATTACATTGGCATGTTATTCTATAGGCCTAGACTACAAAAAAAGTGATTATACCAACCCAAACCTCAAATATATCCATCATAGCATGATACTGTGTGTAAGAAAAACACAACCTTAGAGAAACTAAGGTAAAGTTGCCCATTTTTCATTTGATTCAAGTCTGAATTGCATAGATATGGTTTGAGGTTCTTTAGATATTCACCACTACCACAAAGACATTAACTACACTCCTATACCATCATAGAAACATTCTATGGAGTCCAAACACCTCTAAAATATCTTGACACTCTACCTCAAACCTCTACAATTGGGTTTAGCTATCACCTTCTTTATCAATACTCATTCTATATATTACAATGAAGCATGTATGTGCAGTCTTTTCAAGCATGGTTTTAAACATGCAAGTCAAATGAGTTTAGGGTGAACACTAGGTATTCCATGGAATGTGATATCCTTCATGATGTGAATATCTTACAGTAACACTTCAAGCACTTGTAATTAACTCTTACAAACCATAAACATGTCAATCATCCTTTCAAGACTTCAACCTGTATTCATTTGGATGATTTATGAAATTGAACTAAGTTAATATTAGCAATGACATTATTCTCATCATATTAAGAGCTTCATTTTATTTGAAGTTCCCTTCAATCATATAAGTCCTAAAATTTGATAGAACATAGCCTACAAAATAGCAATGGAGTCTCTCACTAGAAAAGGAAATGGTTTTCTTACTTCATGACATCTGTACATGTAAACCAAGCAAGGAAAATTTGAGAATAAATATCATGACCCTTAATACCACATACAACAACTAGTTTACAAAGACTAATCCAAACTAAGAGGAAACTTGAAGGTGATGGAGATGAGCAGGAAATAAATGGTAAAAGGCGTTCTAAGCAATGGTTCATAGAGAAAAAACAACCAATCCTATAAATATATCCATGGATTTTAATTATAAAAGGATTAATTTCATCCCTCAAGAGCATTTGCCTCAATTCACTTCCTACTAGCTATACTATGTAAATATGGATTGACCATTTTTGCATGCAAAAGAGAATGATCGAGGAGAAGAATAATTTTATGCCATTTTTTAGCTTGTCAAAGCTGGTCAATCATGAAACTGAGTTAGGGCGACCTGAAGGATCACTCTAAAGCCTTCCACACATGCCAAATATGCTGCATAGGCCATACAATCAATTAAAAATTATCTTTAATTGCCTTATTTTTTTATTCTGACGTAGAAACCTACAAACTTTAGTTATGAAATAGTTATTATGACACCTAATAACACATGGGATGCTGAAGAAGACATTGACACACTTGTCCTCTATGGTAAAATGTACAAGTCTATTTAATGGCCCAAATATGACCCCTAGATGATATAAGACTAAGGATTACAAATGAATATGACCAAGGCTATAAACATCTTGAATGACCCTATAAGACCATGATACACAATAAAATACCATAGTGGATTTCTATATCAATTTTTAAACTATAGGGGGTTGACCTATTTTGACTTATGGTCAAAATAGTCAACATTAACTTCGAGAATCCAAATACCAAGATCCCAAACTAGCTATGGGAGTTTAAAATCTTCCATCCTTGATCCTCATTATGATGCAATTAGATTCTTCTATGATACTCTAATTATATGAATAATTGGAATTAATCTCTCCATCTCGATTGCAACATTCCCATCTACACCACATACTGGGGCTACCATACACATGATCAACTCCTCCTTCCACTTGGTGAGTGCAAGAGACTCACTTGCCATACTTGCATTATCTATGATTATTATGAAAATTCTATCATCATATGAAGCTTGTGAGGCCTCTCCCTCATGTGAATACTTCCAAAAAATATCTTCGTGGAATTCTTCTTCATCAAACTTGGCCAAATCTGATTTTTCTTCAACTTGGTCCCTTTTTGGCATCCCAGTGATTTCCTTTTCTTTGAATGCACTAATAGCCTAATTTACAAATTTTATGGCATGATATTCAAAATAATATTCTTCCTCACAATTTATTTGATCAAAGGTCATGGAATCACCATACTCAAACAATGAGTATTCACTGGAATGATATAGATGCTCCACATTAGGTGTTGATTTAGAAAATTTTATAACATCAAACTCTTCATTAGTAGTTGTAACTCTTTCAAATAAATCATTATGGAGTGCTTCCATACATGAATCTTGATAAAATCCATTTTCTTCTTTAGAATAAAGTGTTGAATGATCTTCCTTCTTAAATTATGGATCTTCTTTAGAAATTTCTATTGTGCACTCTTCTTACTTTAACAACATTTTCTTTGTCTCTAGATCCTTCATCCATGTTCCTAGATCCTTTTGATATTTTTAAAATGTTTGAAACGTTTATATTATTTATTCTTAAAATAGATTCATTTTTAATCATAAAAATTAGTTTTCTTCCATCATCTTTATCAACCAACAAATTTGCAAACATAAACACTTATAATTTGGCAGGATACACAACTCTGATACCACTGTAATAGCCCCAAATGGGATATTTTAGAATTACACATAGAAATGAAATAAAAAAATAACCAATTCACAAATAATTTTAAATATTGATTACATATGAAAATGATAAAGTTATATAATTAAACAATAAACTCTTACAACCATATTGATAACTTTGAAGCACATTCACAACCTCTGAGTGAGATTATCCTATTGAACCAAAGGTGTTTCATCCTATGATTCAAGAAATGAATGAGGTTTCATTGAATAATCTCAATCTCTAATGATTTTTTTTCCAAGGAATATGCTTTAATGAATATAAGTTTAAACAATGCCACGAAAAACATGAAAGAGTTATAATTTGGCAAAAGATTATGATATTTACAAAGGGAGAGAGCTCTCCTTATATAAAATACAAGAGAGAGAGAGAGAGTAGAGGGAAACTTCATGGATAATTAATAAATGTGACACCCTTCTATTTGGATCACTATTTATGCATAGTGCCTTGTTTTCCACTTATGTAAGGTCCAAAAACTAGTGGAAAACATCCCCTATCTTTACCAAAGCACTAAGATAATGAATCCTCCATAAGAATTTCGACCCACACCCACTCATGAGTGCATAGAAAATATGGATATCCTCTTGATCCTTTTTCCCCACTTTAATACACCACCTCTTTATCTTTGTCTTCCACTACTTATCCACCATCTCTTTGTCTTTTTGCACTTTCCACTAAAGTCCAAAATAACTTTTTGACTTTAGGCAAAACACATTAATCAATGGGCCTCCATAGAAATTCAACCCATCCCTTCCCATGTGACTCACATCTCATGTAAGATCCCTTATTGGCCATGCCACCTCACCCATAAGACACATCACCTATATCATCATCACCTGCATTACCTACCACATCACCATGAATAGTGATAATAAATAGTTAACCATGAATAGTAACTTGTGAATAGTGATTTGACACATAATTAATCCCTTACAACACCCAACTTAGCATATGGTAATTAAATAAGCTAATGGTCTTCTGTATATGTCTCATTTAAAGAAAGGGGAAATTACACATGATCAACTCATAGTCAAGTTCCACTTCTACTAACAAACAAGCTCCTTAAAAAAGGTCAAAAGGAAGACTATCATTACTGAGGGTTAGCAAGTGGAGATATAACAAAGAGGACATTTTATATTTAACCAAAATAAGGAAGATAAATCCTTAAAACCCTAATAGGATTAGATAAGATCCTTATAGTTTTGTTGATGCCGTAAGAGGATTTCTTAAGGAAATGTTTAAGATATTTGACTAGACTATCCAAAGGCAGCTAGAGATATGCATAATTCAGGCTCCTAGGGAGATTATTGATCATTTTCAAGGGGTATCCAAGAACTTATTTGATGAAATTTGCATAATAAGATTTATTAAAGCCACTTATTATCCTAAGTATGGATATGTTCTCTAACTATTTTATAAAATGGAAGACATCGATGGCAAGTTGAGTTTTATTACCCAGGGAACTAGAAATAAGGCTTATGCCCACTTGAATTTAATAACTATTATTGAAGAACTATGGGTACAACATTACATTACTACAAAAATATAAATCTTATTGGAATGGCATCAATAGATATGGACCTTGATGTAATAGTTTGAAAATTAAGAAGGTGGCATGATCTTTATTTTGACTGATTTGAGGGTAATTTTGGTAATAACTACATAGGGGCAATTGGTGCCAAAGCCCATTTTTGAGAATCCCTTATGGGTAAAGTTAGATAGTTTAGATTAGATATTGAAGACATGGTCTATAATACCACATATGAAATAATGTAAAAATGTAAATTTTGTAATGGACAATACCGTTGGGACTAAATCACTATATGCTAAGGTTAAGGCTACGTTAAGCATTCATAATAAATTGATGGACAAGAATTTTTAGCTATTCAAGAAAGTTTTTCTCAAATTTGAGACTATAAAATCTAACTTTAAAGCAAGTCATGCTCTGCATCTCTACAAGGAGTTAACAAATCATGAAACCATAGCATAGAAGTATCTTCAGCTCATACATAGAGCTCTCAGCTTCTAAGTTACACATTAGTATAGACAAAGATTGGGCATGCCTACGTACCAATTCCAATTACAATACAGAGTTCACTTCTAGTGTGAGTTTTTGTTCCACCTCCAACTTTGGTTGTAACTTTAGTCTCTTCCACATCAACTGTGTTATAATTAGAGTTCCTCTATCAATGCCACAACAACACAAAACTAATTATAAATATGTGTTTGCATGTTATAACTAAGTTGGAATGTTAGTTCCTAACTTAGGGGGGGTTTAAATTTATATATTATATTTTTAGATGAATTATTATATTTTAGGAAATTAATATGGTATGTGAACCTTTTGCATGAAATTAGACACATGTCCTATTTTTAGATGTATGTGTTTAGACAATGATTGAAGAGATGAGGCCTTCCCCATCATAAAATTAGATATACTTGTAATATTTTAGTCCCAAAGGGAGGATAATTTTAGTTATTGAGATTAATAGTAAATTCTAAGAATTTATAATTGAAATAGTATTTATGTACAAATCTTTGTTCTTATCTAATTTTTTAGATTGTATGAGACGTTCTATCATTATAGTATCTTAGTTTTTGGTTGGTACATGGGTTATATTTTAATATAGTTATTCACTTTAATCTATCACTAATTTGAATGCCTTTTACATGTTGATTATAATACCCCCTTATAAATATACAATAGCAATCTGATAAACATGGTAACTTTTAATTATGCATGTCTAGGTTTATTGTGTTTTATTTCCCTTTGACTCCTAAATGTGTTTGAGTGATGGTTTGGTATATCATCATGTAATAGATATAAGTATTTTTATTTCTTGTCCAAACTTAGGTCAAGTGATGTTCTTGAAAGTTTTTCATCTTGTGTGGTCCATATGCCTCTTTTCTTCCCCTCCTTTCCCTCTTATTTTGATTTTCTTTGAGAATCATACTCACTTTATTTAAAATCATAATCCTTCCATCCACTCCAAGTATATTTAGGTTCACCAATAGTCAACCCATTCATGGTATATAATCTATATCACTCACTATTTTTTTACTAATAGGTCGTTATAAAATTGAATAGCTGATAACTCGTTCCTTGGAGCGAAATCTATCACTGATCCTAAAATGTTAGAGGCAACCTCATAAAGGTATCTATGGTGTGCATAAAACCCAAATCAATATACTGTAGATTTAGGCTTCTATTTTAAGGTGTTAATAATGAATTGATATGATGCTAGGTAGTTAGGCAACAAGAAAACCCGATAATCTTTACATCATTTAAGAAATTGTAATTTTGTATTCTTT
This sequence comes from Torreya grandis, assembly GCA_037957365.1. NCBI lineage: Eukaryota > Viridiplantae > Streptophyta > Pinopsida > Cupressales > Taxaceae > Torreya > Torreya grandis. The sequence continues at coordinate 2,049,292 of JARHVA010002389.1, read as the reverse complement.
TTCCCTAGATTTATTATTAGCTTCTTAATAAGTGTATCCTAAGGAAAAAAATCCCTCCCATGAAAATAATATATAAGAGATATATTATTTCCACATTCCATACAATAATAAATAATATTTATAGATAAAATCAGGTAGAAATGTTATAAAATCAATGTTTTGGATTGCACTGTGATCTATCATCAAGATGAGAATATATTTCAGACTTAGGTTTCTATTTAAAGTTATTGACAATGAAGTCTTATGATTTTTTGTAGTTGAGCAAAGGAAAATCTATGGTCCTAACATATTTTAATAACACTAAGTTTTCAATCTTCTTTCCTATCTTGATTATAATCTTCTCAAGAAGTTTAGCATCAAGGAAAATTTCCATCCATGAAGAACAGATGTAAATATAGTATTCCCGCAATGCATAAAATAATAAATAATATTTATAGATAAAAATGTATAAATTTTTTATAGATCAACATTTCAAATCACACTATATGATTCATCATTATGATGAGAAAATGGTAAAAATATATTGGGGTTAAACCATAATAGTGTGTCCCACTTTTTGGAGTAAAGTCACATACACTTCTAATCTTCCCTCAAAATATGTTGAGTTTGATCCATTTATAAATTAATCAAACATATATGTTTTATACTATATAGACAAAATTGTAGTATGTATATACTTTTCAAAAATTTAAAAAAATCATTAAGTATTTTGTAAGATTTAATATTGATTTTTTTTTTTTTCTACCTAAAGGGTCACAATATTATTATTTAACTGATTGTAGACTTAGGTTTTTACATACATATATTAAAAATGAAGTATTATGATGTTGAGTAGTTAGGAAAAGGATAAATATGATGATCCCAACATCTTGTAAGAAACATTAAGCCTAAAATCATATTTCCTAGATTGATTCAAAACTTCTCAAGAATTTTAGACGTAGGCAAAATTCCCTCCCATGAAGAGAATATATAAGAGAGGTAGTATTTTCATAATCCATAAAAAAAGGTTAAAACCATTATAATGTTTTTAGATAAATATTTTAAATCACTCTTTGTGATCCATCATCAGGTTGAGAAAATAGTATGAAGAGACTGTAGACTTAAGTTTCTATTCAAAGTTTTTGATAATGAAATGATACAATGTTAGGTAGTTGTGAAAAGGAAAAAACACTATGATCATAACATATTTTAATAAATATTATTTTTTATTTAATGGTTTATGGAAAAAAAATTAAATTAAAAAAATAATTTTATTTATTAAAGCTAAAAATAAATATAACAAAATATTTGTCATGTAAAGGATAAGGTATTAGATAATGAATCATATGTTGAATTTCAATCTTCCAGTTTTGGATAATCTAGGACATGCTAACGTTTTATGCTACTTATAAGATGGAGTCTAATGGTCACCTCTAAACATCTTGACAAAAAAAGCATGTTTGAAATATATATATATATATAATCATGAATTATATAAAATGATTTTGTTAAAATTTAATTAAATATAAAAATAAGATTTTTCAAACATATATAATGTTTTTTGGGGAGGAGTTTAGCTTCTTTCAAGTCCAATTGGTTTAAATTTGTTCTATGTTGAAAACAATAGTCTAAAATATATAAACATGTAAATTATATGAAGGGTATCACAAATAACTTTATAAATAATGTGTCTAATTATTTAATTATGTACATACTATAAATAAATAAGATAATAACTTATTTACATTTAAATAAATTAAACATTGAAAAGTTTACGTAACTATAATAAGTTCATATTTAATATACAATTATTTTTTATCAAATTAATTATAAGGACAAAAATATGGCTTACAAGTGTACATCTCAAATTTATTGTTGTGATATACCTCTTGCTTGAGTATAAACATGAATACACACATTAAATAGTGTCAAAAACCTCACCTCAAATACTTGATCTAATAAGGAACTAAAAAATGAAGCCCTAAGAATGGTTCTAACAATTTCCATGATAACTAACATCAGTAGGAAAATCCCATTCCAAATTTATGACTGGATTCACTTGGTTGTAATCTCCAATTTCTTTAATTTGATATGCATGTAACGACCCTATTTTGACCAACATGACTCCACTTATTTTTATAAATGGAAACAAATTTAATTTGTAAAATCATTATTATCTCAATTTGTAAACTAGGTTATTGTCATTTTCACATGACATTCCCCTTTCAATATCCTCTGATGACCTAAGAACAAGGTTTTAATTTGATTAAATTGGGCCAAATTTTTACTCTTTTATTCTAAATTTCATTATGTTTTATTTTGTATATCCTAACTTAAGTCTTTAATGATCACGTTAATATTTTTAAAAAATCATAAGGGTCAATTTATATGCAAATTTTTTTTATGTTTCATGGTCATTTTTGTCTAAAAGGTTCACTTTATATATATTGAGCTTTCGGCCCTTTTTATATTTGCTTAAGTTCAAAATTCTTATGAACACATTTTATACTCAAACTTAAGATTTTTGTAAATCCATGGATCTGATTATTTAAAAGTTGGATGCTAAAACGCAATGGGTCCATCGAATTCACAAACTACATTTTGTTCAAACACCAATCTCTCATCCTATGGCTCCATGGCCTTATGAACATAACATTTTGGAGTGGATTGACTCTATGGTCCCATGAATCCAAGAGTTCATGGGTCATAATTTTATTAAGTGTTAAGCCACGTTTTTTTTTTTTAAATCTAAAAGGTTACAACCACTTTGTTCTCTATGTGTAGGTTTAAAATTCATGGATGCATGAAGAGTATTCTTTGGATTTTATAATCCAATGGGTCCATAGAGTCCCTATATTGTGGAGTTAATTTAATAAACAACTAATTGATTCATGATTTTTTGGCCTGAAATTGGTTGCCATGTGTATTATATTAAAGTGAATTGTTACGTGTATTTTTTGTATATTATAAGTCTAAATACAACGACTTTATCAAATTTTCATGGATTCTAACTAGGAATAACATATAATGTTTTTTATTAAGACATAAATCCACATCTACCTTTGAAATTCCATGATCACACTATGACTTTTTGATTTTGAGTGAATGAGGAGAAGCCATGTGTCACTATATGATTGGCAATGGAAAAGTAGAAACCAAAGAAACATTGTGTTTCTCTATGATTGTGTGCCTAATGGATGACTACCACATATGTTCATCTTAATCCAATATTTTTTTTAGAAAAAGTATATGTTTGTCATGTTATACATGTTAGGTTGTGGAGCTAAAAGCTTCACTGATGCAAACAAGGGAGGAGGTTGCAGAGAGTTTGTTGAGTGTCACAGACACCGGCATCGGTCAGGCCAACCGATGTCGGTAGGATTAGACAGGAAGAGCAACCAACGTCGGTCAGGGATCGGCCAGCGTCGGTCACCTCTAGGCAGACAAGGACTGACGTCGATCGCCTATGTGGTTCGAACTGTGAGTGTTACGGACAGTTTGTTAACGAACCAAGTGTTTGCATGTCAAGAGCCAAATTTAGACTAGAAGCTGCAGATCTAATTATTGTAATTAGATGTCTAATTATTGTTTGCATGAGATCTATTTAAGAGACTCATGGGTTGTATTGTAAAGTGTTCTAGTTTGAGTTGAGCAAACTTAGCTCCTTCTATGTGTGAGGTGAGCAAGGGTGTTCCTTCTAGTTCCACAGCAGTGCCAAGGTGGGTGTTGGTTTTGGAGAATCAGAAGGGTTCTTCACGTATGTATGATCTTAGTCAACAGGTGTGCATGGCTATGTTAGGAGATCTGCATGGTAAGTAAGATCATTGATCTACAGTTTTATGTGTATGCATGATCCAGGTTTGCAGGTGTGCAGAACCAAATTGATTTGCAAGTGTGCAAGATTAGGGAGGACAGCAACACAACAGGGAGCAGGATCAGGCAGGATCTACTTGGAGTACGGTGTGTACTCAGTTGGAGAGCAAAGAGGAAGGCAAGGTAGTTCCTTCCATAAGTAAGATCAGATTGAGTTGTAGGTTATTGCAGGTTCAGGGGAGATCTACTTAAAGTACATTTGTGTACTTGGAGTGCGTGGAGCACTTGTGGAGTACATGGAGCATTGGAGTACTGGCAATAGTGGATATTGACTGGTTGGAGGTGAACACCAACACTGTGTTTGAGTTGTGTGTTGGGACCGTAAGAGAGAGAGCTTTGAGGGAAGATTTATTGTTTATGCCCTAGAGGTGTGGGATCCCTAGAGGTGTGTAAGGAAGAAGAATTGTGGCAATCTTCTTTGTTGTATTTCCTTCTGGAAGAGTTTTAATACAAGTTGTGTATTGTCTCTCATATTCTGTGCTATTTTTGAATTCTAGTTACTTGTGATTCTGGTTTAATTTCCGCATGTAAGTTGCTTGTATTTGGTAATCAATTGTGTGCTTTCGTATTTCCCAACAAAGTGGTATCAGAGCTAAGGTTGCAGGGAGCAGGTTTTGTGTTTGGTTACAGGTCACTCTCAGGGGTTTCTGATTGAGTGGGAGTAGAGCAATGGCAGAAGAAAGTAAGCTAAGAATGGAGGAATTGAAAAGCACAGATGGTCAATTACGGTCCTATGGAAAGAAAGAGCAGGGAAAAGAAAATTGTTAGTTTGTGGAAGATCAACATGAAGGAACTGAAGAAGCAGATGTTGCAAGTGTTGTTGCACAGGATGCTCTGGGAGGTTTCTTGGATAAAGTTGGATCTTGTTTTATAGATTATGTTGCCTCTTTCCATGCAGTCTGAAATAGAGTATCTTTTCATGGGAAGGTCTTTGGAGACTTTGGAAAGATTTATTTAGGGGCTGGTGTGCCTTGCCAAAGAATTGGCAAAGGGGAAGTGAAGCTAAAATTGTAGGCGGCCAACACATGGGTGTTGAAGGAGGTTATGCAGGTCCCAGGCTTAGAGATGTGGCTAATTTCTTTAAGAAATTTGGGTGATGAGAGATACACAAGAACTCTCATAGTGGATACACGGATACACTTGAATTAGTTGGTGGTAAGAAAGTAGGTACTCTTTATCTACTTGCTTATATTACTGATTCTTCTTTTGTTGTGGAGACGTGGCTTTGTAGGCTTGGTCACATGAGCAAGAAGGAGATGCATGTTCTTAAGAGGAAGTCAGATGTGTTTGACAGGCTTAAGAACTAGAAAGCCTTGGTGTTCTTGGAGGAGATGACAGACAGAGTTTAGTGGATGGGGCTAGATACTTCTAAGCAAGGCAGTTTGCACATGGGTTTTGATTCAAAGGAGCTCACAGGTAAAAAGTCATCACTCACAGGCAAACACAAGTATCAAAGTCAGTCAAGGAGAACTGGCATCAAACAGATAGGTGCCGATGTCGGTCATGTGCAGATCGAAGCTAGTGATGTCGGGTAGGGTAAGACCGATGTCGATCAGGAGGACCGATGTCGACAACAAGGACACTGACGTCAACAGAGTTGGTAGTCAAGACAGGCATATGGAAATTGACATCGGTTGGATGCAGACTGTGTAGTGATCGAGGTCGATCACTGTAACAAATTTTGGGCAGACAGCAAGCTATCAAGGAGTCTTAAACATCCATATGGAGGACTGAAGGTGGTAAGTAAGCCTCAAATTTGTTGTTCCTCTTCTTTATACTAGTTGTTAACTGTAGAGTAGGAAGGATCCAGGAAACAGTGGGAGCATGGCAGGAATATGATGCAGAACCAAATGGGAGATTTGGTAGGGTTGCCAGCTGGATGAAAGCACAGAGACGAATGGATACCTTAGTTAAAGAATAGAGAGAATGGACACGTGAGAAGGAAGACCAAGTCATATGGTCTTTAGGAAGCTACAAGAAAGTGGTACAGGTTTGACAGGTGGATGACAAAGTATGGCTTTAGTCAATGTCAGGGTAACTACTGTGGTTTGTCTTACCAGGGGGATGATGGTCATGACATTATCTTGTTACTGTATGTGGATGGTACGTTTGCTAATAGGTTTGTACATACAGGGTTTTGCTGAGCTAAGGGTAAGGTTAGTTTAGTGGCATGTCATGAGGAATTTGGAGTAGCTAAATTCTTTGGCATGAGAGACATGGAAGATCATAGGTTGATTTTGTCTCCAATGGGAGCTGATGTGAATCAGGTGTTGGCAAGGTTCAGGATGCAAAATTAGAGCACACTAAGCACTGGATAGTTCAGTGTCTAAAATCACATGAGGTCTGGTATAGACCTGAGTTTACCCAAGCAGTGGGTGCTGTCAGAGAGTTAGGAGTCAATTCGGGGAAGTGGGTTCTCAGGGATTTGAGAGGGACCAGCAATAGGTATACATGCTATGCAGGGTCAGGACTTCACTACATGGGTTTGTAGATTCGGATGTGGCAGGGTACTCGGATGACAAGAGGTGCACCATAGGGTGTGTGGTGGGTGGTCTTCAGGGTTGATCTTGAAGAGGGATACAAGCCAGGAAATAGATTAGAAGGGGTATAGGTACAGGTATAGTGTAGTTGTTTATCTCCAAGTGGGAGATTGTTAGGTTATGGAGCTAAAAGCTTCACTGATGCAAATAGGGGAGGAGGTTGTAGAGAGTTTGTTGAGTGTCATAGACACTGGCGTCAATCAGGCCAACCGACGTCGGTAGGATTAGATAGGAAGAGCAACTGACGTCGGTTAGGGATCGGCTGGCATCGGTCACCTCCAGGCAGACAGGGACCGACGTCGGTCGCCTATGTGGTTCAAACTACGAGTGTTACGGATAGTTTGTTAATGAACCAAGTGTTTGCATGTCAAGAGCCAAATTTAGACTAGAAGCTGTGGATCTAATTATTGTAATTAGATGTCTAATTATTTTTTGCATGAGATCTATTTAAGAGACTCATGGGTTGTATTATAAAGTGTTCTAGTTTGAGTTGAGCAAAGTTAGCTCCTTCTGTGTGTGAGGTGAGCAAGGATGTTCCTCCTATTTCCACAATAGTGCCAAGGTGGGTGTTGGTTTTGGAGAATCAGAAGGGTTCTTCACGTATGTATGATCTTGGTCAGCAGGTGTGCGTGGCTATGTTAGGAGATCTGCACGGTAAGTAAGATCATTGATTTGCAGGTGTATGTGTGTGCATGATCCAAGTTTGTAGGTGTGCAAGATCAGGGAGGATAGCAACACAATAGGGAGTAGGATCAGGCAAGATCTACTTGGAGTACGGTGTGTACTCAATTGGAGAGCAAAGAGGAAGGCAAGGCAGTTCCTTCCATAAGTAAGATCAAATTGAGTTGCAGGTTGTTGCAGGTTCAGGGGAGATCTACTTGAAGTACATTTGTGTACTTGGAGTGCGTGGAGCATTGGAGTACTGGCAGTAGTGGATACTGACTGGTTGGAGGTGAACACCAACTCTGTGTTTGAGTTGTGTGTTGGGACCGTAAGAGAGAGAGCTTTGAGGGAAGATTTATTATTTATGCCCTAGAGGTGTGGGAGCCCTAGAGGTGTGTAAGGAAGAAGAACTATGGAAATCTTCTTTGTTGTATTTCCTTCTGGAAGAGTTTTAATACAAGTTGTGTATTGTCTCTCATATTCTGTGTTATTTTTGAATTCTAGTTACTTGTGATTCTGGTTTAATTTCCGCATGTAAGTTGCTTGTATTTGGTAATCAATTGTGTGCTTCCGTATTTCCCAACAATACATTATTATCACAATTTTTTTCTTTATTTAAATTAAAAAAATATGGTGGACCTCACAAGTTTGAAAAGAAGAAAAAATATAGATCTGTAAAATTTATACATTGTAATATATAATCTAATGGATTTGTGGATGTCACTCAAAATAAATTGATCCTTTTAATTGTGTCGGACTCCATGAGACTAAATGTATGGAAATAAACCACATGTCATGTTTTAATTATCAAATATAAATCAATGTTAATATAATCCTTAAGACCACTCCATTGAATGTGAAGAACTCTAAGGTAGCCATGTGTCACAATCAAAGTCAAGTCCTAAACCATATTAAAAGATTTATTCCACAAGGACACTATTTTAATACAAAGAGATCAAGGTGAAGAATGAGTCACCCCCTATTTTACATCAAATTTCATTTAAATTAATAGGGATACATAACTTAAAGAAAATGGGAATACCACTATGATGATATATATTTGCTCCCAAGTGAATCTATGGTGAAGACAATGTGATTAAAGTTGCCAAAAAATTTCAATTCTTAGTGAATTTCACCATCATAATACATAGTAGCAGACAAGGGAACATTAGGCCACTCAAGGTATATGTTAGAAATGATGATATTCAAATTAAAATTTAAATAATCATGGTATATTGATTTCATATGGTGATCCTATAAATCAAAATTTATGGGAAATATGGAATTCCATTAATGAGAAAAAATGGTGACAAAACTTAGAAATGAAAGTTGGTGAAATCATTAATCAAGGTTTAAAGTACTTTGATCCACTCTATTTTGTTATATATAACCTATTTTAAATCTTTTTTAAGATATAAAATCTTGAAATACAATATGAAAGTTTAAGGAAACCTCGATGGACGTTTTGCGAGTAGAATTTAATTTTCTTAGTCAACTTGATGTGGAGTATGTTCATAATTTGAATCTTATATTAGTGAGGTTTATTTTATCTATTTTATGAGTGGGTTAAATTTTGCATTTTATAGTTTAATCATTTCATTAAAAATCTATTGTTAACACTAAATTATTATATATATGTGTGTTTTGTTATTTCTTGTAGATGATTATTTCTCAAAGAAGGTATATGAAATTCATTCAGAATCTACTCCATAGATTTTGGTACTATGTCTAATAAAATTCAAGTTATTGCTAGATTTTGTAGACATCAATTTTTTGTAATAAATCACCTTTAATTTTTACCTTAGCCAAAGAACACAAAGTTACAACCTAAATATTCTTCTCTACCCTCCCTTTCCTTCTCTTTTATGTTTGTTTATAAAAATTGGATCATTGTATAATAGGATTTAGTAATCATGTTGAATATATATATATATATATATATATATATATATATATATATATAGTATTTTTTCATAGGTTATGGTAAAAATTGGTTATTTTATTTAAGGGGAGAGAATCCACATTGAGAACCAATCTATCCCACAAAGGAATCATTTTGAGAATTACAAACTACAATTCATGCCCTATGTCATGTACTTGTGATTATGAAATGAGAGGGTGGAAACAATTATATTTTGGGTGGTACATAAATCCAAATTAATATAAGATGGACCTAGAATGAGGTCCTATAAGAATTAACTTCAAAAAAGATCAAATTGTGACCTCTCCATAAAACAAAGACTTGACAAAGATAAAGTCTAGATTTTTCACCCTGTCTTATGAGGTCCACATCAAAGTCTAGTTTCTTTTTAATCTACCCCTTAAAATTACATAGAATACCCAATTCTAAAATGTGAATACTATAAATCTCAAGGACCCAACCAAACTCCCCATTTGGTCCTAACCTTCTTTCACTTATACATTTTGTTGTTAATTGGTTAGAAGGGAAAGCAATAGATGTTCTTATATATTTCATGAATTACCTAAGAATTGAAAGAGAGAAATTTCTTGTTATACACCTAATGGAGGGAGGACAATAGAGGAAAACATAACATCTTTAAAATCATCCCTAAGATTTTTACATGTTTAACATGCATTACTTTTAGGTTGTTTGCATTTATGTTGTAAGATGTGGCCTAAGACTAGTTTATAAATCTGATAGTGAACTCCATAAATGATTGGGATAAATTTGAATCCACTTTTCTAGTGCAATTCAGCCAGGTCATCAACCCTAGTGTGTTATATCAACAATTTTACATTTTTAAAATATAATTGAACAATTGGACCAACTTTTGACACTTTTATTATAAAATTTATTATGGCCCATTTTATATATCCTCACTTAAGTCTTTAATGGAAATGTTAATATTTACAATAAAATCTTAGATTCACTTTATATTCATTAACTTTTTGTGTTTTGTAGTCACTTTTTTCTAAAAGGTTCACTTTATATGCACTAATATTTTGAACCTTTTTTATATTCACATAAGTTTAAAATTTTCATGACCAAATTTTATATTCAAACTTAATATTTTTTTAAATCCATGGATTTGACTCTTTATAAATTACATTATAAAACCCAATGCAATTCATGAATTTCATTTTATTCAAACAAAAATTTGTGACCATGTGACTTCATGGCCTCATGAAGGCAAATGTGTCTTTATCTTGTCCATAGGGTTTGGAGTGAATTGACACTATGATCCCATAAATCCAAGAGTTTTTGGGTCATAATTTTATTAAGTGTTAGGTCACATTTATAAAAAAAAATATTATAAAAGGTTACAACCACTTTATTTTTTTATGTGTACGTTTAAAATTTATGGATGCATGAAGATTATTTGTTGGATTTTATAATCCAACTAGCCCATGTAGTTCCTATATTCTAGAGTGAATTCAACACATAAGTCATTGATTCATGAATTCATGGCCTATAATTGGATGCCATGTGTATTATATTAAAGTGACTTGTTGCATGTTTTTTTTGGTATGTTATAAGTTTATATGCAACCACTTTATCTATATTGCATGGTTTCTAACCTTGAATAACATAGATTTTTTTAAGACATAAATCCACATATCCCATTAAGGTTCCATGACCACACTATGACTTTGTAAGTCTGATTGAATGAGGGGAATCCATGTGTCATTATGTGATTGCTAATGGAAAAATAGACACCAAAGAAACAATATATTACTCTATGATTGTGTGCCTAATTAATGACTACTATATGTCTTCATCTCAAGCCATTAATTATTTGCTGAACAATTATATGCTTGTCATGTTATATATTTTGATCACATTTTTTTTTATTTGTTTAAATTATAGAAATTTGTTAGAACTTGTAGATTTTATAAGAAAAATGTATATCTATAAAATTTATACATTATATTTTATAGTTCAATGGATCCATATACATCACTCAAGATAAATTGATCCTATGAATTGTGTTTGACTCTATGAGACCAAAAGGTATGGAAGGAAACCACATGTCATGTTTTAATTAGACATGATAAATAAATTTTAGGAGAAACCTTAATACATCTTTAGTGAATGCAAGGAAATCCAAGATAACCATGTGTCATAATCAAAGTCAAGTCCTAAGCCATATTAAAATATTTAATCCACAAGGACACTATATTAATACAAAGTGATCAAGCTGAAGAATTAGTTCCCCCCATTTTAAATAAAGTTTCACATAATTTAACATGGACATGCAAATTAAATAAAATGGGAATGCCACTATGATGATATATATTTGTTCCCAAGTGAATATGCAGTGAAGTGATTATGACTTAAATTGGCAAAAAAATCAATTTTTAATGAATTTCACCCTCATAATGTATAGTAGAAGGTAAGAGAACATTAAACCACTCGAGTTATATGTTAAAAATTATGGTGGTTTGATTAGAATTTAAAGAATCATGGTGTGTTGATTTCATACAGTGATCCTAGAAATCATAATTTATGGGCAATATGGCATTCCGTTAATGAGAAAAAATGGTCACAAAACTTAAAATGGAAAGTTGGTGAAATCATAAATCAATATTATTAGGACTCTAATCCACTATATTTTATTATATGTAATCTATTTTAAATATTTTATAGGATATAAACTCTTGAAATATAATTTCCAATCTTAAGGAAACCTCGATGGATGTTTTGTGAGTAAATGTTTTCTTTTTTAAGTCAATTTAATGTTGAGTATTTCATAGTTTTAAGCTTAGATTAGTGTGTTTTATTTTATCTATTTTATGAGTTGGTTAAATTCTAAATTTTATAGTTGAATAATTTCACTAAAAATATATGGCTAAAACTAAATTATTGTATACAAATATGGTTTTTTATTTATTGTAGGTGATTATTTTTCAAATAAGGTCTATGGAATTCACTCAGAATCTAATCCATAGACACAAATACCATGTTTAGTAAAATTCAAGTTAATGGTGGATTTTTTAGACATTATTTTTATGTAACAAATCACATATAATTTGTGTCTTATCTAAGGAACATAAAGTTACAACTTAAATCTTCTTTGCTACCCTACCCTTCCTTCTCTTTAATGTTTATTTATAAGAATCAAATAATTGTGTATTAGGATTTAGGAATCATTTTGAATATCCATGTTTATTTATTTTGTGTGTTTTTATAGGATATGGTGAAAATTTTTGATTTTCCTTTAAGGGTAGAGAAGCCACATTGAAAACCAATATATACCACCAAGGAATTATTTTGAGAACCATAAACTATAACTCATGCCCTATGTCATATACTCATGATTATGAAGTGAGAGAGTGTAAACCAATTATGTGTTGGGTGGGACATAAACCCACATTAATATAATATGGCCCTATAATGAAGTCTTAGAATAATTAACTTCAAAAAATATCAAACTATTATATCTCCATAAAATAGAAACTTAAAAAAGATAAAATCTAGATTTTTTACCCTATCTTATGAGGTCCACATCAGAGTCTTGTTTGTTTTTATTTTACCCATTAGAAATACATAGAAGACACATGTATGAAAAATAAATACTATAAATCTCAAGGACCCAACCAAACTCCCCATTTTGTCCTAACCTTCTTTCACTTATACCCTTGGATTCTAATTAGTTAGAAAAAAAGCAATAAATGTTCCTAGATATTTCATAAACTATCTAGGAATCATAAGGGATACCTTCCTAATTATACACCTAATGGAGGGAGGTAAAATGAGGAAAAAACATCCTATTTAAAAATAACCCTAATATTTTTAAATGTTTAACAAGAGTTATGTGTTTAGTGTTGCCATTCTACTTGTAATACACGACCTACGACTAGTTTATCAACCTGGTAGTGAACTCCATCAATGATTGGGATAGGTTTAAATCCAATTTTATAGACTAATTTTTATAGGTATTCAACCCTTGTGTGCTATATCAATAATTTTAAATTGTTAAAATGGAACTGAAAAAACTAGTTAGCACATTCAATGCATAATTATAGTGGATGTATTATTAGGTCACACCTTAGTATAAGTCTGCTATACCACTAGCCATAAAGATGTAAAAATTCCCTTGACCCCAAGCTTCCATATTTTTAATGAGAGGAACATGAAAAAATAAATTATAGTATATTATGTTGAAGCCATCACCATGGATAAACAACTCTGTCTGTAGGGCCACATCCTCACATCCATTCTTCATGTCAATCAAAATTTCAACATGATGAATATTAATCAAGTTGTGAACCCACTTCCCTTAAGATAGACATACAAAAATTAACATTTGGGTTTTTAAATAACTATAAAAATAAGGTGCCTCAAAATTAGAGCTTAGTTCTAGTCCTAGCTATGAATAATACCTAAACATTACCTCAAAATTCAACCAAGAATCAGATGGATGTTATCCAATAAGTGTTAAAAATACTAAGCAATGATCCAAATTTGAATTCTAAAAAACCTTTTTTTAATCTTAAAAAATGGTCTGAAGGGGTAATGAATTGGTTCCTAATGATAAAAATTCGTCTATTACAATCAATGCACCTAACACTTTGCATGCCATCACTACTATGATGCTAGAGACTTTTATTTTTCCCAATGAAAAAGATAGTGAACTAGAAGAAAATACAAAGGAAGTTCATAGTTTACAAAAATATCAAGAGAGTAAATTTGATGAGAAATATAATATAAAAAATCCTTGTCTACTTCCATACCTCCCAATAATATGGATATCCCACCTAATCCCAATTCCAACAATGATCCCCGTCTGCTAGAGGGAAAAAACTATCACTCCATGTTGATTTCCATGTGACCACTATAAAATGTGGCTCTAATATTTTAGAGGACATGAATAAAATAAAATATAACATCCATTTTCATGATCTAATCTAAATCACTAAACAAATAGATCTCCTTTTTAAATCATTGAGTAAGAAAGCCCCCAAAATAAGAAAAAATTGGCCCATGCATATGTGTTCATTCATAAAGATAAAAGAAGATCCCCCCCTTTATCCTTAAATTTAGTATGTTTGATAATAATGTTTATATTTTTTTAGTGGATTAAGGATCATCCACCAACATTATTCCTATGATAATTTGTATAAAATTATCACTAACCCGAATTAACTTTGACTAGATAGTTCTCCAGTTTGATAAATTAGATAGTTTGGGAATTGTTGAACATACATATACAACTAGCCTATAAACCAAGGGTGTATCAATTCATATATATTCATTTCATGGATATCCATGGACCCTATAATATGCTATATATTAGGGATATATCTAAAACAATAAATGGTTACATGGACACCAAAGTTTCTCACATGTGGTTGCCTTGAAGAGGCATGGACAACCAAATATAAGTGTATAGAGAGACTAGAATGAAATTAAAAATCACTAAAATGAGTGAAGAGATAATAATTAAAAATTTAAATGTTATGTACATTGATTTAGTACTTTACACTTTAACCTCTAAATCCATTGTTAATAATAACAAAGAGATAAATGTTGACCATATAAGTACATGGATGCTATTTTTTCTTTTGTATCTATTCTAAATAGGTATTAGGAACTATATTAATTTTAATAAATCCTACATGAAATAAATAACTTACTAATATATCTTCTAGTTACCCTATGCAAATAATTTAGTTGAATATGAGACATGATGCTTGCATTTCTCTACGAGTCAAAAAGTGAAAAGATTACAAATTTATTGTTACTCAAAATTGGTGATCAACCAGATTAGAAGTAAAACCAATGAATTTTTTCATAAATTTAGAAATATAAACACAAAGTGTGGGATCTCATTGATTTATTTGACACTTTTAACTTCACTCCTATCATTAGAGAAGATAACTAAACTAATGATTCATTTATGGAATCAACATTGAGTCCATTCCATTTAAATAAACCTAAATTATGAAATTTATTTATATAATTGGTCCCCTATACTTATGTTCCCAATAGTATTTTAAATTTTCAAGATTTTAATGATGATCAACAAATATTTCAATTTATAAAAAATATTGATGTTTTAGGTACAGTTTATTAATGATGATGAGAGATATTATTCCTTAGATGGATAAAAAAAGAACACAAATGGATTTTCAAATTAAAACAAAATAATATTCCTAAGGGAATGATGTCACTAGAGAGGATATTCGACCTAGATATGCTTGTGTAATAATGTAATTAACCAAAGCCTAATAGTTAAAAATCAAATAATTAACTTAGTTTCACTTATTTTTAGATAGTAAAATATTATTCATATAGTACCTTAGTCTTGTACACTTGGAAAATACCTATTATGGTTATACCAAATAGATTTAGACCTACCCACTACTCAAAAATATCACATTCATTGTATATTTATGCTAGATTGCTTATCTATTGGTCTGACTATTATTATTTTGATGTTCAATCCTTCCATAATATGAAAAAATATCTAAACTTGATTTTTATCCATCACTTTTAGTTATAGACCTATACCTATTTTATAGCTCAATGGATACTTACATCCTAGACAGACACCTACATTGATGCAAGTGTCCACTTTTACTATAAAGTGTCTAATGCCCAAAACTCATCTACTTTGGAAAATAAACATATATTAAAGGTGGAAATAAGTGCATTATATATGATATTTATAGAAGGGATTAGTATATATAAAAAATAAACCCTCATTAATTCTTCACCTACAAATCATATAAAACTCAAAAGGCAATATACCAAGAAGCACTCGATCAAGCATTCAAGTGATTAAACATGCCTTATTCATCCCTATTTACATATCAGTCATATGAGAAGTATTTACAAATGTTTGAACCATTGAATGAGTATCCCATGAGCCATATTTTCCAAGTTAAAATATTTAGCATTGCATGTATTTACTTATTACACATTACATCCTTGTGCACACACAAGCCAACACATAGGAGAGAACTAAATAATTATGAGGCCCTCTTCAACATATTATATATGTAGGCAACACCCATTGATAGAGTAATCCTTGGGGTAACTTGACATTATGATCCAACTAACCCATTTTTCTCCCAGTTATTCCAAGGTTAAAGAGCTAGGTTTGGTCATTTGATAAAGAGAGACAAACTATGCACATAATTTGAATACACCAAAAATAAAGGTGATATAAAATCCAAAAGGCTCTAGTAGATCACATATAGATAAAATCGGTATTATGTATAGGACACCTATGGTAGGGTTAAACACCTATGTCGATGTAACTTTTCACATTTGATGTAAATGTCTGAGGCCACAAATTGAATGTTTCAAAAATATGTTGACTGCTCAAGGATAATCTTCTAGTCTACTTTCATCCTATTATAAATAAAACCTTCATGCACATAGTAAAGCTAGTTAAGTATCATTTATTTGTAATTCATTATAATATCTATCAATAGTTTTACTTTACTACTTTTAGCAATCTCATTTATATAAATTTAGAATATTATTTTTTTTAGTTTTTTTATTAATTGGTATAATTATTAAAATATCTCACCACCTTCATGTAAAAGCTAATATAACCCCCCATTAATCATATATAACCCTATTTATCTAAATTTAGTGTTAAACATTTGTTGATCTTGACCTATGTGTTTATTTATGCAAACCATAGCTTGCCTTAGGGTATTCAACCTCCCAAAGTTTTTAATTTTCTTAAGATTTATTCTGTTTATATGCATGCAACCTAGACATAACCCTAGATTAGGAGGTGTTTTTATCAAACACTTAGAGCTTCTTCTCTTTCCACCTAATATGGCTGAAACTAGTGAAATATCAAATCCTATGCTTAATGAAAGTGAAAATAATGAAATTGAACAAAATACTAAAGATGTTATCTCATAAGATAATTCTTATCTTGAAAAAAATGTTAGATTAGGTTATTTAGGTTAGTTCATGTTCACCTAGGTTCTTTATTTTTACATTTATTTAGTTATTCTCACCCACTTATGTGTGGATATTTCATTTATTTTATTTTAGATATTATAAGATATTACATTTTTATCTGTTAGATATTATGGGGATATTTTTTATTTGTTTCTATCCTTTAGGGATAACTATCCATTAGTCCTAGATTTGATCTCTTAGATTGATCTCTTAGTTATGATTAGTCACTTAGCTTGATATCTTAGTTATTATTGATCACTTATCTTGATCTCTTAGTTAGAATTGATCTTCCTTGCCTATATATGCAAGGCCCATTCATTGTATTTGATAAGCTTTGGAGATATAATATATGATATTGTTGCTCTTTTGTTTTGCATACCTATCTATAAGTCTATGTTATTAAATTGATTTCAAATTATTATTTTTATGAATGTGATGTTATATTAACACTATAGATCCTTGTATCTTGGAACAATATGATTTTCATTCCTTTCATATCACCAGAGCTTAAGGTGTTGCATACATTCATTTATAAATTTGTTACAGGTTTTTCATATATCTAATTTATTTCATGTTATGACATCTATTAGGAAGATCTCTATATTTTTTTATTGTGGGTATTAGATCATGGTGTTTGCAGCAATGATTTTGAAAGAAGGAATAAGATCATGTGGTTCTATATTTGCTATGGTGTGGGCATGTTTCATGATTCATTCTACAGTTTATGTGCATTATTTGTGCACTATATATATATTTTTTTTATGTCATAATCATGTTTATTTTATATATCCATGTACAACATAATGATGATGTTTATAAAAGTGTCAAATCTAGGACAACATACAAAATTAGGATGATATGTAAGATAGTGTCAATTTTAGACCAATAGATAGTATCACTATTCATCTCAAATTTCCCTCTCTTTTGTTGATGTACACACATCAATAAAATCAATAAAAAGAGAAAACTCTCATCCTTACCCTTATCCCCTTGGTCATATGGTATGGTCATGTGGAGGGGGCTTAATTTTTTATTTTTATTAATGGTGACTTAACTCCACCCCTTGTATTTTAGTAATCTCTCCAAGAAATATTTTTTCCAAACATTTAAATTTTTTTGATGCATTTAAGATGGGAATTTTTTTTTAAATATATCTTTTATTCAATAACTTGAAATCAAGTGTTGTTTTTTTTCAGAAGTGTATGTGTTTTTACACCCAATTTATTGGTGTCATTTATTTTTCAAGACACACTAAAATATAAAGTGCCATTTTTTTTGGGGCGGCTTAATAAAAAATATTTTAGGGGTTGTCTTGGTGCTGAATTGTTCACCCTTTTACATTGTTTTTCTCTTTTGTGATTTATTATAATGGTTTTTTTTTCTACATTAGATCAGTGCGAGTTATTAACAACACATAATTACTACACATGGAGACCAAGAATGGAAATAATCATTAAACACAAAATATTATGAGCCTTAATGACTACAACACAATCGGTATTCAGTAGAGAATATGATAAATCTCAACACCAATACAAATTTGATGAGTGTATGGGTTTGATAGTAACTTATGTAGGTGATAGTATTTTATCTCATTTGGAAATATGTGACGCTCCTTTCAAAATATGAGAAAAATTAAAGGGTTTATTTGGTAAGGTTTATCAAATGAGAACCATGCAGCTTGAAGTAGAGATCACTTCTCTCAATCCTAAAGATTATCCATCTATTGTAGACTATCTTACTAAGATTAAACACTTGTTGACATAATTTAAGGGGAGTGGAAGTGACAATAAAGACAAAGATTGTGTTGACATAATTATGTCTAAGTTGAAAGGTTCATTACAAATATTTGCTTCTACCTTTTTCTCTAGCATGGATTCCTTATGTGCCACATTCAAAATCCCTAATTTAGAGTTGTTTTGTGAAAGAATTACTAAGGAAGAATCTAAATTCTCTAACCTTGAGTCTTACATCTCTCAAAAGGCCTTATTATAATCTCATCCTAAGGACAAGGGAAAATAAAAAATTAAACACAAATTACTTCTAAATCTCAAAGTTATAATAAACCTAAATACAATAACTCTAAACTTAAAGAGTCTTCTAAAACCAAGAATAAGTCTAGTCTTTCATGCTCCTTTTATGGGGTATTAGTCATGTAGAAACCAGGTCTTGGAAAATAATCCAAACCTTAGAAGATGCAATTAGAAAACACAAGATATATATCTCCACTCCACCTCATTATAACGAGCATGGTAAAGTACTTAATTTTTGTGGAAGATCTCAATCACCTATCACAAATAGTTAGGTTATAGATTCTAATGCTTCTCACCACATGAATTCTTTTAAGCAATATTTTTCATCTCTTCGTTTGAGTTTTACTTCCAACATTGAGGTTGGAGATTATTAATTTCTTTTTGTTAAGTGAAAAGGTGACATAAAAATTTATAGTGGTTGTATTAATGATTCACTATATGTTTTTGACATCACTTCACATTTTATTTTTGTTTATCAAATTTGTCATTTTGGTCAGGGCAAGACAATGACTTTCACACAAGGGGCTGAAATTTGAACTTTGTTGGAGCCTCATTCACTTGTTTCATAAGGTTTTGTTGATCATAGTTATATATTATATCACTTTGAGTGTTTTGTTAACACTTATTCTATGGGGACATGTTTTATTTATCATGTTGATTCTGAGAGTAAGCTTCGTCATGAAAGATTTGAACATCTTAATTATAGATATTTGAAAGAGTTGAGAACTCATGGTATGGTTGATGGTCTTCCTATAATTTATTGTCTTGATGGAGTTTTCCATTTATGTGCATTAAGTAAATAACACCAAGATACATTTCCTAAGGGTATGTCTAAGAGAGCTTCTTCACCACTTGAGCTTGTTCATAGTGACTTGATGGTTTTTTCTACTCTTTTAAAGGGAGATAAGTATGCACTTACATTTATTGATTTTTTTTTAGGTATAATTGTGTTTATTTTCTCAAGTAAAATAGTGAAGAATTATTACACTTTAAATGATTCAAGGCTTTGGCTAAGAATCAATCTTCTAGTTTCATAAAGAAGCTTCGAACTGATAATGGGGAGGATTACTTCAACAAAGAGTTTTCTGAGTTTTTGGTAGCTCATCACATTGCTCACCAAAATTATGTTCCTTATACTCCATAATACAATGGTTTATCATAAAGGAAGAAACTACATTTTTATGAAATGACAAACTTCATGATGCATTCTCAAAATTTAACTCCTATATAATGGGTAAAAACACTTAATTGTGAAAACTACATTCAAAATCATAAACCATATAGAGTACTTGAGCATTTGACTCTAAAGGAGGCTTGATCTAGAACTAAGCCTAATTTCTCATTATTTCAATTTTTTGGGAGCCATGCTTGGGATTTTGTACCAAAGAAGAAAAGGAAACCCTTAGTTAAGAATAAAAAACCCTTGTTCTTTGTAGGATATTATGAGGACATGAGATAGTATCAACTCTTATATCTTGCTACTTATAATGTTATTTTTTGAATTATTGAAAATTTATATTCTTATGATTGTTCATCTTATTCCATGTATTCTTCTTCTTCTTTGCTCCCATCTATTGATTATTCTTCACTTTATTTTGATGATCCCTTCTTTGAGGAGCTAGTTTAGGAGGACACTAAGGAAGTTATGGATGTAAACTTAAATCTAGATCTTATTCCCAACATGCCTAGTGAGATCATACTATAGTTTTTGAAGTAGCACCTTTAATATATGACATTCCACCCACTAGATATCATCATACACATTCTATAGGTTTTATATTTTTATGTCAAGAATTTTTTTGGGATCCATGATCTTTTTCACAGGCTCATAGGATATAGGAGTGGGATGATTTGATGATAGATGATCATTATTTTTTGTTAAATAATCATACGTGGGATTTGGTCAATATTTTTAAGGGAATAAAGCTAGTTAGATACAAGCTGATATATTGCACCAAATATGTATTTGATGGGTCTATTGATAAGTATAAGGCACATATCGTAGCAAAGGGTTTCTCAAAATTCAATGGTATTGATTACTTTGTGACTTTTACCTCTATTATCAAGATGGATTCTATGTGACTTTTACTTTCTCTAGCTGCATCACAGGGTTGGTTGGTGTACTAGATGGGCATAAAGAGTGCCTTATTACATAGAGATTTGTAGGAGGAAATCTAAATGGAATAATTATTAGAAACATAATGACTGATAGGTATGGGGGGTGAATCATTATCTTAAAACTTCCTTCACACATACTTTAACATTCATTGAACCATCAAATCATTATAAAGATATATCAATGCATAAAGAGTCATTCACATGAGCATAACATAAGAAAACACACTTATGATCAGGAAACCTTCAAGAGGAATAAAAACCACTAATCCCTAGAAATGGAATACAATCCTATAATACAAAATATCACAATTTAGTTAATCACCAACTCCACATGGAGCACCAACCCTACCTAGATAAGCACCAACACAACTAGGCATTAGCAAGTACCAACTTGCAAAGAGGCACCAACCCCTTAGACGACTCAGCACCAGCTTATCCACCTAAAAAAATTTATCACCTTTATAATATTTTTTTTCCTACATAATAGATGAGTATCACCTTCTTTTTTTCTTATCTCTCTTTTATCCCTCTCAAACTGCCTTCTAGGCTTCTTTGCTCATTTAGGTCCCTTCAAGATAGATTAGGTCATATGACCTTGATATTAATATATAGTACCCATATTATATCTTCATGATAGTTTATGTTCAATATTTTTATGGCCTAAAATATGTCCTTCATCCCTTTAAAGAGCTATATCCTTTGATTTTCACTCACTTATTTTCTAACTAGTCAATTAGGCCTATTAGGCCTTGTTCTTATACTAGGCTCTTGCTCATATACCTTTTTTTCAGCCATACACACTTGAACACTTATATTTTACACACAATAGTCCTTATTACATGAAAAAATCATTAATAAATCATTACATTTGGTCATTCATAGCTCAAATAGACCAAATCATTCTCTAGGCCTTAAGGAGACCTAATTCAATTAGGCCTTCATTAGTGCACATTACGCTTTGATAATCTTAGATCACTTTAAAACTTCATACACAGTAGTTAAAAATAATATGACACTAAATATACCCATAATAATCTCATATTAGGTCCATGACACCTTTTAGCGCTAATCACCACTTGAAACATGCCATTAGTACTATTTACATTAGGCCTTCACACTCACATAAAGGTCTGTCTTGAAAAACTAAAGATAACATAATGTTTGGCCACAAAAAAATGAAAATAAAAAATATACATATAACATAAAATATATAAAAAAATTCATCAAGAACATTATACTTCATTATACAAGGCAAAAGGACTCAAAAACACTCCTACAACTTGCTCATATAGAACTACCAATTTTCCTCAAAGACCAATCATGGTGGTAATAAAATTCAAAAATTGTATGAACACATTAAAATACTTATGATGTATGTATATGATACTATTATTTTATTATACCATTATTATATATAAATATAACATGGTCAAATGGAAATATTGGTCTTGCAGACCAATCTCATAACCCTGTATCTCACTATCTCAATCTGTACTAGATAGGTTGACTTGTGAGCAACTTTTCACTATAATTATTAACATAAAAAACTTATATAAAACATTAAAATGTCTTAAAATTCATAAAAAACATATCCCTACACTTGGTTTTATCCCTATTCCATAATAACACATTATTAAATCTCTTCTCACTATTGCTTGTGTTTTTCACTGTTTCCACCATTAGGCCTGTTAACAACTAGCTATCTTGGATGACCAGTTTAACATGCCTGAGGGATAGAACCTATATATAAACAACCATATAAATAAAATGAAATTCTCAAAATTATCCATCCAATGATTTTAATATTTTGACTTGGTTCAAATCTGATTGCTAAAGAAAATCTTCAAGAAACTAACACTTTCAATGTAGGGTCTACTTACACACCTGAAAACTCAATCACACATAAAGATGCCTAAGAGATTTTAATAAAAGATATCATAGTTTTTATAGTCATTTAATACCATTATGGGATATTTTAAACCATATCTTAAACATCAAGTCACTATTAGGGTTCTAGGAGGGTTTAAACATGTTTATACTCTTAACGATCATTCATAAAGCATAACCCCTTAATCTAGAAACTACTGCTTGGAATTTTGAGATAGGAACCTTCCCATTATAACATTAATATATTGGTTTCCCATGTAAGGTTATTATGAGATAATGAGCATAAGAAAAACCTTCTCAAGTAGAGAACTCTTCATCCTGTACACTCAAGAGACCTTAGAACACATTTTCATTCCTTATCCTTCCAAATTTGACCTAAAAATTCATGATAAAACTTTAAAAAAATACCTTACCTCTTAAAATTATTATATAATCTTATACACCCTTAAATCTGATCATGACCCTTCATTAGGCCACACTCTCTCTCTTTTCTTACTTAGTTATTGACCTACAAATCATATTAGGCATTGAAACTAGCCTTAATGCCTCTTTCAATGTGCCATCCACCACTCTAACATACTCAAGCAACCACATACATTCTTAAATAGTTCTATACGTCTTTAAATATGCCTTTACAATAAATCATGATGTCTCATTAGGCTAAGCAAGGTCTAGTTATAGACTTGACCTGTAGGTCCTACCCCTATAAACTCACCTTGAGACTCACATGAGTAATCCAATACCTCATATACATGCTCAAAAAACCTCATAAAACTTATCATTCATGTGTACATTCATCTCACCAATCCATCATGACCCTTCATTCATAATACTGGGCATTTTATACACATACCTTCTCAAGTCACTTACTAGATTCAAACACTTGACAACTTTGACAACAATGACCTTCCATATTGACCATCACATCAATAATGTAGTCATTAAAACATATAAAAATAATGTATTACACTCTCATAATCACTACAACATTGATCAATATTCTCTCTCATAGCTACATTATTCAATGACCTCATGAATAGATTTCTCAAGAACCTTTGAAATCAATGACAACATCAATGCCAAACCTTAATAACAGTAACAATGATAAAAAATCTCCCCCTTTGTCATTGATATCAAAACACATTGCATACTGATCATTATTATCTCCCCATTCTGTTCTTTTTCCCCCTTTGACAAAATTGACAAAGTGATGTCTACAACTCCTTGTATCACACTCCTTGCAACCAAAATACTCAACACATAGGACTATGAGTTTATGATACATAATACAAACATGCTCCTCCTATCTCCATGTATACCTTCTTATAATAACTCACCTATTCTAGGATCTAATGATAATGATTATCTCCCCCTATGTACTTGACTTCTTCAATGATTTCTAGGGGTAGGAATTACACCCAATCCCTATCTTAGGTGTTCATATGTTATCTTTAGAATTGGTTTGGTTAAGATGTCTACAATATGATCCTGTGTAAAAACATATTCAAGTCTAAAACTTTATTCACTTACCTTCTCTCTTAAAAAATGATACCTGATGGGAATGTGATTGGTCCTTGAGTACATGATAGGGTTCTCTGAGATGCTTATAACACTTTTATTATCACAATATATAGGGATATGACTATCATACTCCACCTTGTATTATTTTAGGGTATGTCTCATCCATAGGACCTAAGTTTAACATGAAGCTTTTACAATGTACTCAGCCTCACATGTGAATAATTCTACTAATGGTTTCTTCTTGCTTATCCATGAAACTAGGCACCCACCTAAGAAGAAAGCTCCTCCATTGGTACTCTTCCTATCATCTATAATTCCTACCCAATCTACATCTAGATAGGCTATCAAATTAAACTCTTTAATTCTTAGATACCAAAACCCATACTCAGTAGTCCCCATGAGATACCTAAGTATCCTTTTTATTGCTTATAGATGATTCTCCTTTGGATATGCTTGAAACTTTCCCACAAGACCTACTGATTCCAATCATTGACCTATATGATGTATGATTGAATTTTGAATACTCATATTCCTTGCTCAACTTACAACCTATGATCATGGGTCTATTAACTACCTTGAAATTCTCCATCTCAAACTTCTTTAACATTTATCTTATGTACTTATATTGTGAGATGAATATACCTTTTTTAGATTGAGTGATTTGTAACCCAAGAAATAATGATAGTTATCCTAGCATGGACATCTCAAACTCTTTCTTCATCACTTATTCAAAGGCCTTGGTCATGCTCTCATGTTTACACCAAAGATGATGTAATACACATAGATAACTACTATCAACTGATGGTCATCTTTTGTCTTTATGTATAGATTACTATCTATAACTCCTCTTTTGAACCCTTGATCTAGCATATACCTATCTAACCTAGCATTCAAAGCTCTAGGATCTTACTTTAGACCATAGAGAGCCTTTTTCAATCTAAAAACATAGTCCTTGTCATCTAATAGTGAGAACCCATTAGGTTTCTCAATGTACACTTCATCTTCTAAACTCTCATTCAAAAAGATAGTTTTGACATCCATCTAATATATCTTGAATCCTTTGAATCTTACATATGCTAGAAATAATCTGATGACCTCCAATCTTGATACTAGTGCAAATGTCTCCTCAAAGTTTACCCATTAAACTTGTGCATATCCCTTGCATACCAATCTATCCTTATTCCTAGTGACTTATCCATCTTCATTCAACTTATTTCTAAACACCCACTTGTGCCAATGATATTCTTATCTTTAGGTTTAGGAACTAGTTCCCAAGTCTCATTCTTCTTGATTTGGTATAACCGCTTATTCATAGCATCTATCCAAAATTTGTATTTTCTTGGTTATATAATATTCTTAGGTTCAATCTTAGATAATATAATAACATTCTTTTAATTTGGGTTACTTCTAGTCTTCTTCTTGTTTGCATACCTACATTATTATTGCTAATGATTTGATATTAAGGGTGATCTCTTTGAATCTTCCTTGAGGGGACTTTTGAGTCCTGTCTATCCTCAAATTCTTTTTCTTCCTCATCAACCTATATGGTTTCTTCTTCATTATTGAATTCTATATTCTCTAAAGTATCATTTGATTGTGGGTGTGATTTCCTTATCTCATCAATCTTCACATTGGTGCTTTCCACCATCTTCTGTAACCTCTTGTTATAACATATATAGGCTAAGCTCATTGATGAATATCCTAAGAATATACCTTCATCATACATAGAATCAAATTGTCCTAAGTCTTCATTATATCTTTTGATTAGACATTTGCTCCAAAACACTTGAAAGTGTTACACATTAGCAGGTCTACCCTTTCACAATTTATAAGAAGTTTTATTTCCATTAGTCCTTATTTTTCCTCTATTCAAAATGTAGATTGAATTGCTTAATTCCTCTCTCCAATATCCATCAAATAATATAGACTCATTTAGCATAGTTCTAGCCATTTTTTAAATTGTCCTATTCTTTCTTTCCACTACCCTATTTTATTGAGGTGTCCTAGTTGTTGAGAACTATCTTCTTATTCCATGATCTTCATAAAAGTCATCAAAATCATTAGACCAAAAATCTCCTCCTTGATTATATATTAGGCACTTGATTTTCCAATTCTTCTCATTCTCAAAAGGCACCTTGAATGTCTTGAACTTGTCAAGAGCTTCTGACTTTTCTTTTAAGAATGCAACCCAAATCATTCTTGTGTAGTCATCTATGAGTAACATGAAGTAGCTATCTCCTTGAAATATTTGAATTCTTGTAGGCCCACAGAGATTAGTGTGTATTAAATCTAAGGGTCTTGTATTAGAGTACTCCTTGGACTTGAACCTTCTTATAGTTTACTTACCATGTTGACAAGCCTTACAAAGTATGTTTGTAGGTTTGGTGATCTTAGGCATGTTATTCACAAAATTCTTAGTGCTTATCTTGAATAAATTATCAAAGTTTAGCTAACCTAACCTTCTATGCCATAGCCAACTTTAATCTATATTTCTCATAAAGCATCTCTCCTTTTTTATCTCATTCAAGACATATAGATTTTTATCAATCCTCTTAGTGTTGACAACTAGCCTTCATAATTTGTCTCTCCTTACCTCACACCCTCTATCATGAAATGTTAGTGTGTGTCCTTGATTGCACCTTTGAATTACACTAACTAGGATATGTCTCAAACCTTCTACATACAACACATTTTGTGTCTTGGTCTTCTCATTTTCCAAACATAAGGCATCCTTACCAACTATATTAGTAGTTGTGTTGTCTCCAAACGTCACTATTCTTACAACATTAATCTTCAATGAGATGAAGTTATTTTTGTCTCTTGTAATGTGGCTTGAGAAACCACTATCTATATATAATTTAATTCCTTCATCTTGAATGTGAAAAGCAGTCTGAGCTAGTATAAAATCCTTTTTAGTCTTTTGTTACTCTTTAGCAAATAGTCTATCTTGTCTCTTGAGCTCAATATGATCAGTCCTAATTTACTTTGGATTACATACCAATGTTTGATTATTCTCATACATTCTAGGATATTCATATGTATTTTTGAATATTTAGGTCCTTATAACTCTATTAGAGCATAATATTGCTATGTGTCCTATATTATGACATATGTAACAAACAATATTTCTATACTTACCTCTTGACTGATTACTCATTTTCCCATGGTCCCATGATGACTTATCCTTTATTTTATTAAGATGCCTAACTGGTCTTTTCATGTTGGTAATATTTTATTATTATAACTTCTCACACTCTCTCTCTCACTTACTCATTTTATCTATGAGTTGATCATGATCAACCTTCAAGGAATTTAGCTCTATTTTCAACTGGTCATACTCAACTTCCTTTGACCTAAACCTTGTGTTGACACCTTCTAAATTAATCTTGATATCTTTGATAGTATTATTTTGATCATTCAAATAATTAATGACACTTATGACCTCAACTTCAAGGTCTACTTTAGCTTATCCTTATTCACTGTCATAGTAGACTTCTTCATCATACATTTTATCTTCTTGTTTTTTATCACAAGACATTTTGTGCTTCTTAAGATCACCTTAAATCTATTGAAATTATTTAAAAGGACCAGACTCTGATATAAATTATTTGAAAAATAATGACTAAAAATGGAGTTAATCAATCTCTTAAAACTTCCTTCACATGTAATTTAACATTCCTTGAACCATCAAAGCAATACAAAGATATATTAATGCATAAAGAGTCATTCACATGAGCATAACACAAGAAAACACATATATGAGTAGGAAAACCTCAAGGGGAAACCCACTAATCCTTGTAAATTTTATATATTCCTATAATACAAAATATCAAAATTTAGTGAAGAACCAACTCCACATGCAACACCAACCCCAACTAGCTAAGCACCAACCTAGATAGGCTTTATCAAGCACTAACTTGCAAAGAGACACCAACCCCCTAGATGAATCAACACCAACTCAGCCACCTAAAACATTTTATCACCTTCAAAATATTTTTTTTTTATTACACAATATATTATGATAACTGTCTTTAGTTCTTCTCTCTCTTCTATCCCTCTCAAACTACCTTCTAGGCTTCTTCACTCATCTAGGTCTCTTAAAGATAGATTAGGTCATATGACCTTGATATTAGTCTATATTACCCATGTTAAATATTCTTGATAGTGTATATACACTCTTATTATGGTATAAAATACCTCCTTAATCTATTCAAAGTGATATATCCTTATCTTTTCACTTTCTCATTCTCTAACTAGTCAATTAGGCCTATTAAGCCTTATTCTTATACTAAGATCTTGCTCATACACCTATTGGTCAGCCATACACACTTGAAAACTTATATTTTATAAAAAAATGGGCCTCAATAGATTCTAAAAACATGAAAAAATCATTACATTATGTCATCCATAGCTCAAATAGACCAAATCCTTCTTTAGGCCTTAAGGAGACCTAATTCAATTAGGCCTTCATTAGTACACGTTATCCTTTGATCTTCTTGAAGAAATTTAAAATTTATTAAATGATAGGAAAAATTAATATGTAAATAAAATATATCCATAATAATTTTATTTTAGGTCTGTGACACCTTTTATATCTAATAACTACTTGAAGCACACCATTAGTATTGTTTACATTAGGTTTTCACACACAAAGAAAGGTCTGTCTTAAACAAATAAATATAAAAAATATTTGGACACACAAAAATGAAAATAAAACATATAAAAAGAACCTAAAATACCTCAAAAAATTAATAAATAACATTATACTTCATTATATAGGGCAAAAGGACTCAAAAACACTCCTGCAACTTGCTCATTCAGAACTCCCAGTTTCCCTTAAAGACTAGTCATGGTGATAATGAATTTAAACACATGTATGACAAATTTAAGAGACTTATTATGTATTTATATGTTATTATAATATAATTATACCATTATTAGATAGAAATATAACATGGTAAAATTTTAATATTATTCTTGTAGACCAATCTCATTACCTTGTATCTCACTATCTCATCTGCACTAGATAGGTAACTTATGAGAAACTTTTTACTATAATCACTAACCTTAAAAACTTATATATATAATTAAAATGTATTAAAATTTTTTCAAAACATATCCATACACTTGGTTTCATCCCTCTTTTATGATAACACATTCTTAAACCTCTTCTCACTGTTGTTTGGGTTTTTCACTATTTCCACCATTAGGTCAGTTAGTGACTGGATATCCTGGATGACCAGTTTAGCATACCTAAGGATATAAAATGTCCATAAAAAACCATAGAAATAAAATATATTTCTCATCCTTCTCCATATAATTATTTTCATACTTTGAATTGGTCAACTCTGATTACTACATCAAATCTCTAAGAAACTAGCACTTTCTTGTAGGGTCTACTCATTACCTGACAACTCAATCACACATGGAGGTGCATGGGAGAGTTTAATACAAAATAAAATAGGTGTATAGTAATTTTATACCATTATAGGCTATTTTTAACCATATATTTAACATCAGGTCACTATTAAGATTCTAGGAGGATTTAAACCTATTTCCACTCTTAACAATCATTCATAAAACATATCCCCTTAATCTAGAAACTAATGCCTAGAATTTTGAGCTAGGACCATTCCTCTTATACCATGAATATATTAGGTTCCCATACATAGTTTTATTAATTTAATGATCACAAGAAAAACCTTCCTGGGTATAACCCTTCATCTTGTGCACTTGAGAGACCTTAGAACACATTTTCATGCCTTATCCTTGCAACTTTGACCTAAAACTTCATGATAAAACTTGAAAAAACATACCTTAACTCTAAAAATGATTATATGATATTATACACCTTAAAATATGATCATGACCCCTCATGATTTTACATTCTCTCTTTTTGCTTGCTTAGACCTTGACTTGAAAATCACATTAGGCTTTGAAACTAACCTTCATGCCTCTTTCAATGTTCTCTTTACCAATATCACATACTCAATCAACATAATACATGATTAAAAAATTCCATACATCCTTCATATTCCTTGAAAATATATCATGATGCCTCATTAGGTAAAGCAGGGTCTAGAATAGGTCTAGTCACAGACTTGACCTATAGGTCCTACTCCTATAGGCTCACCTTGAGACTCAAATGAGTACTAAAATGCCTCATATACATGCTCAAATAGCCTCATAAAATTTATCATGCCTATTTTCATTCATATCACCAAGCCATCATGACCCTTCATGCATAATACTAGGCATCCTATGCAAATATCTTCTCAAGTCACTAGACTCAATCACTTGACAACTTTAACAACAAGGACCTTCCATGCTAACCTTCACATCACTCATATAGTCATAAAACCATATACCAATCATGTTTTACACTCTAAAAATCACTACAACACTAATCAATATTATCTCTCATAGCTACATTATTCAATGACCTCATAAACACCTTTCTCAAGAACCTTTGACATTAATGACAACATCAATGTTAAACCTCAATAATAGTAATAATGATCAACAATAACCTACTAGGTTTATTCATGATTCTTCACTTAGAAAAGAGACTTATGGAAACACTACACTAAAATTAGCCAAACTCGACATTTTAGGTCCTTTTAGGGAACCCATCCTTAGGAGAAAAATATTCATGGACCTAAAACATTGAGTTTGGCTTATTCTTGTATAGTGTTTCCAGAAGCCTATTTTTTAAATAATTTTCACTATCAAAGTATATGATAATCAATTTCTCACTTGTTTGTCAAATACGAAGGTCTCTCTATGGTATCAAACATGATCATTGAGCCTGGTATGATAAGATGGTTTTTTTCTTCTATCTACTAGCTTTATTCACTACCAATTAGATCATACCATATATATCCATCATGTTGGAGAGGATATTATTATACTAATTTTTTAAGTTGATTATCTTCTTCTAATAGGTTTCTCTTCTTCTCAACTTTAGATGATTTAGTAGGTTCTTTTATTGTAGTTTGATATGACAAAACTCAATCTTTTGCAATTTCCTTGGTTTGTATATTTCTAAATAAGATTCAAGGATTAATTTTAGTTAGCATAAGTACACACTTGATCTTCATTGGAATTTTAGCATGGCTGATCTCAATCAAAGTCCCTCTCCTTTCCAAATTAGGTTCACTCTTACTTCTAACTAGACTACTCTTTTTGATCTTAAATTATATAGATAGTTTTTGGAGAGTTGTAAATGATGTCATGGTGATGTCATGGGTGTGTTCTAGTGAGTGGATGATGTGCTTTGATAGTCTAATTAATAATGACAAAGTGTGCAATATGCTTGACAAAGTGTGTTTGAAATTGGCTTGGTTGATCTTCAAGTTTTGGCTTGATTAGAGATGTTCAGGGATGAGTATGGTGATTTGAGAATGTTAAATGGGTAATATTAGTGGTCAAATATGATTAGAGAGATTGTGTGCATGAGTGGATTTCATCTGGTAGTCCATAGTTTTCATCTAGATAGTTTGGGTTTAGTGGTAGAAAATTTAAGTAGGTAGTTTTTTGACATCACCATTGCCACATGTGAATGCATCAAGGGGAATTCGTTATATGGTAATGATCACATTAGTCTTTAGTTTATATGTACTAAATATTAGGTCATTCACCTAAGTGCAATCAAATATATATGGGTGCAAAGTTGGGCTCCCAGGCATTTTGACAATGTTTTTCCATGGCCAAATTTGCATGAGGCAAGAAAGCGTTGATTAAGCATTTTGATGATGGCATATCTCACATGTGTGGATGTTTTAGAATAGATGATCATATGGGTTTGTTTAGTTTTGTGCCTAATTCTTATGTTCCAAATTTTAGGTGATGTGATATAGCATGATAAAAGATATGCATATGAAAAGTTGGGATCCCAAGAATTTTGATAGTATTTTCTATGTTCAAATAAATCTAAGTAGTTTATTTATGTCATATCTCTCATGCATGAAGGTTTTAGGAGGAAATGCTCATATGGTTTTCTTCAATATTTTGCCTAGTTCTTATGCATTAAATCCTAGGTCATGCACCAAAACACATCAAAATATATACATGTTGAAATTTGGATTCCCAAACAAGTTTTTGAAAGTTTTGGCTCTGTGACAAGATTTTGAGAAGGAATTTTAATGTCATTATATCTCACATGTGTGAGGGTTCAAGGAGCATATTATCATATGGTTAGATTCTGTATTGAAAGGTAATCATATGGTCCAAATTTTAGATCATGTGTCTAAGTGTATAATATGTTATTTAGGTTCAAATTTGGCTACTCAGAAAGATTGCAATGGTCCCCATAGTTAATTTTACAAGAGGTAAAGATTGAGCAAGTTTCAAGGAGATCGATGGAGCACGTTTTCTCCAAGATGTCAAGAAGCAATGAGATGGAAAGATGTGCATGTGGTTTAAATATGAGAAAAGGTAAAAGATAAGTATCTAATGATGAGTAGGTGTTCATACATATTAATCTAATGGTGAGCATTTCTAGTTAGATACCTGGTTGATCCGTAGAGATCGATGGTACATATTAAGCCAACATTGCAAGGGTGCATGAGATGAGGTTAAAGTAACTAAGGTTTAACATTTAAGAATTGGTGCCTATACATTAAAGTTTATAGAATATTTATGTTTTAAGATTCATAAAAATTTGAGAGGATGTGAGATGTGAGCATGGTGTTTGAAGTTTAACTGTGATCGTTTGCTTTTGAATATTTGAATTTGCAAAGGAAAAACTAGTGCTATGTATTTTCGCCATAACTTTTGATCTATATAAAATTTAACAATGGTGTAAAATTAAAAGTGGTATAGGACTCCAAGGCACATCTAGAAATATGGATTTAAAGATTTAGAAGTGAGTGTAGACAAAGATATTGAGCTCCAAAGTTGACTATGTGTTCATGCACATTTTGCAAGTAACCCAAGAAGAGTAATTAAGCTCATTTTGATGTTGTTTTAATATCTCTTGATGAATTAGCTATATGGGAGTGTTTTAAACTCCATAAGGATGATTTTCATGCATTATGAATGTTTGATCAATCATATAAAGTATGAAAAAATGTTTACAAGTTGATTGTCTATTCGTTCATGGTGACTATGTGTACAAAATGTTGTTTAAGTGAATTATGCTTAAGCAAAAGGGTTTTATGTTGGTTATTGTACTTAAGGGGGATCTATAGATCATATGGAATGGGTCCATGCATTTGTAAGTGGTTCTATGTTCTTATTTTATTTGATGAATTTATAAATGAGTGAATGGGTTCACATTATACCTATAAGAGCTACAAGGGCCTTATTAAAAGGTGTAGTTGCTTAAGGGTGACCCATAGATGCTTTCACCAAACTATGAAGATTGTTTTTAGCCATGTATTCATATGATAAATGATTTAAAGACTAAGGCATGTCTAATGGCTGACCAAGATATTGATAATTATGATAGATCTATAAATGGTGAAACAAAAGATGATGGTTTTTATATTTGTAAGACTTTGCGTATGACTTTGAGGGTTGTGCGGATGTGGATCCAAGTGAAGGAGAGAACCTTTGAAAGAGAAGGTACAAGTCAGTGAGGACTAATATAGAACAAAGAGAATTAGAAATTCTTGTCTAATCAAGGTGATGAAGGTGATTACATAGGTCATTGGACCTAATAAGCCTAGAAGAGGTAGAATGAGTGAGTATGCTCAAGAGGCTATTTTGAAAGAGTGTGTATGGTGAGCAAAGGAAAAGTGAAGGTTGTGTGTGATTTGTGAATGGTTTGAAAGGCAGATCAGGTTGATGATGGTGTGCATGACTTATAGGTCATATTTATGATGTAATAATAGTGATTTTGTAGGTTTAATTATGTATGAGGAGAGGTAGAGTTCCCAGTTGATGAGTTAATGAGTAGAGAAAATTGAGGACTATGTGTACAACCTATAGGTCATATTTGTGATGTCTAAAAGGTGTTCTTATAGTTTAGGGATATGCAAAGAGTTATGATTATGAATATAAGTATATTTTGAGTAAATAATAAGAGAGATTATGGCATGCCTATGTCAGAGTCATGTTTGAGATAGAGAGAGAGAGTTTGTGTAAGGGTTAGATAAATAGAGATCCATTATCAGGTGTTAAAGACATCATTTCTAAGGTGGAAGTGTTCAAAGGAGGGTGTAAAAGACTTGGTATTCCTTAGGGGTAGTTTTTCCTTATGAAATAGGTGTTTCACTAAATACCTTTGGTTAGGAGGATATGATTAAGGTTTGCTAGTCTAAAAGAGTTGATTAGTCTCTTGTTTGTAATTTATTATAGGATAGTAGTCCATTTGTGTTGTAGGATTCAAAGTGGGTTTTATTCCCCATGAGGGATTCCCATAAGAACTATGTGTTAAGTGTTTGATCTTGTGTATGTATTGAATGAATGAGCTATCTTGTTTATGTTGTTTGATTAAGTTAATTTATGTTGATTGTTTAATAGTTTGAAAGGAATGAAATTGTAATTAAAATATCTGAGCTCACTTATTCACCCCTAGTGATTGTACCTCTAACAATTGGTATCAGATTAGGTCCTTTAGAGGAAGTTTAATAGTTTGAAGGAGATCCTAAGTTGTTACAAATATGGTTAAATAATTAAAGAAAGAGAATCAATAGTGGAAGGTTGTGATAAACACACTTGAAGATCATATATGTACTTTGAAGGAAGATACCAAAGAGGATGAGAATGTTATCAATGATCTCAAAGTTTAGCTAGTAGATTCCAAGACAAGTTTGTGTTCAAATTAAAAGGACATCATGTTTGATAAAGAATCTTGCCATAATAGTAAAGAATATGACAACAAATAATAATAAGTTAATCTAGAAGTTGAGCTCATAAGTGCTCTTGACAAACTAAAGGAGTAGAATAAGAGGAATCATAAAATGATGAATATGATCAAAGGTCTTGAAGCACAAGTCATTTCTCTTGAGGGAAGTTTATAAGGCATATCCAAGAAAGATGAAAACAAGGATCAAGAATAGATCAAGTTTATTGAAGTGCAAGCACATAGATTAAAAGACATGGCCAACAAGTCCAAAGAGGTTGAAGAGAAGATCAATATTCTAGAGGATTAGTTAAAGACTACATATACAAATGTGAAAGCAAGAGAATATGAGTACACTTAGCTAAAGATTGAGATGGGGTCCTTGAAGATTCAACATGATCTTGTTATATTCAAGTTGGATAAACTTGCAAAGAATTATGAGAAACCTGAGTAAGTAAAGGAGAATGTAAGATCTGAAAGCAATAGAAGAAGATCTGTTAGATAACCAATTATTTTAAGATATGATAGTTTATTTCATGGTCATTGTTATACATGTAATAAGTATGGTCATAGAGCTAAGTACTATAGAAGGAAGTAAGTCAAGTATGGACATTCTTGGAGCCTTGGAAGAAGGAGCAACTGGTCATGGAATAGTCATAACTCAGATTAGTTAAGATAAAAGAAGGAATTAGATATGAAGAAGATACAAGACTACCAAGAGAAATTATCTTCTATCAAGATAGTAAAATAATATCACAATCATCATCAAGAAAAAGGTATGAATGATCTTATTTGTTTCAATTGTCATAGATTTGGTCACATTACTATGTATTGCAATAATAGGTTAAATGAGTTCCCAAAAAAAATAAGGTGTATGGAGTTTCTAGTGTGCAAGGAAGAGGTCATAAATGGGCATGGAAACCTAAGCTTATTAGAAGAGATTAGATTGAGACTAAATATGGTCTATTTTCCATGATAGACATGAAGAAAAGTCAAGAGCTTTTATTGACAAAATTTATTGAAAATCTAAAGAAAAAATGAAGTCAAGGATTTATTTAAAATCAAGCAGGACTGTAAGTCAAAAAAAAAGTATGGAGATATGGGAGTCTCTAGATTTTTGGGACTTTTAGTCTCACTATGTCAAAAGGGGTGTCTCTCTCTTAGCTTCAATGAGACACTTTTTAGAAATAGGAAGCATGGTAGATGTTATTTGGGTCTTTTTTGATGTTGCAAGACAAATAAGGTCATGAGAAGATGTGTTGGCTTACTGTGAGGGACTTTGTTGATTTTTAGACCTATATTTCATGTTTGCTCTTAGTTTTTGAAGAACTAACGTAAAGGATGAGAGGTAGTGGCTTGAGGTTTTGATGTCTACAAACCCTAAGGTGTGTGTTTTTGATGATAATGTCTCAATTTTTGGAGATAAGTGAACATTAGTTGGATATTATGAAATGTTTTCATCAGTTGGTGACATGATTGTAATGCATGGTTGAGGCTAGTTTAGTGTTCTTTGTCATAAAATAATATTGGTAGTATGTGTAAGGTCTGTAAGTATGAATGGTAGTTTATAGATGGCATAATAATATTGATGAAATGTAAAGAAGATTTTGGTGCTTAGAAATGTCTATACACTTCTTTTGTGATGTGCTTCAGGTGATTTTGTGGTCTAAAGGTATGTTAAAGTCAAATTGAAGATTCTTGTTTGCTCTCAGGTTTCTCAGTTTGTGCTTAAGAATATGCAGGTCCTAAAATGGGTTATAGGAAGTCAAGGTTCTCAATGGTGTGAAATCTTAATTTTTGGTCTAGAAGTGTGTAATGGTTGTCTCTAGGTGTAAAAGAAGTTTTAGAGGTGGACGTTGACCAAAAGAAGGTCTTTTGACTTTTGTTTGTTTTTGATATTCTAGGTTTTGGGATTTGATATAAAATTAGTTTGCCTTGTGATTTGAGATCTAAGGCTTCTTAATATGTTGATTGGGATAAATGGGTTATCAAATAAATATTCATAAAGATTTGAAGATTTGTGGTTTTCAAATTATTCGTGTTTTTGTCAAGATGGATTCCTATTTAGTAAGTTTGTTTATGAATAAAGTATATTGTAGAAGATGATCTAGTTGTTGAAAATTGATATGCTTGAGGGGAATATGAGAGTGATCTAGATATGAAGTTTTAGATTTTGAATTTGTGAGTATAGAAATTTGTGGGCACTGCAAGTTCCAAGTAGGGATACAAGGAGTCTAAGACAATCCTAGTCTTGAAGATGTGTTTTTTGTTCAATTTATCCAAAAAGGGTAAGGCATTATTTTTTCAAGGTATGTTCTTAGGTTGATTTAGATAATGTTTCCTATTTGGTATGTGGTATGAAGTTTTATTGGTGGTCCTTGAGGTGGTTTGAGAGAAGGCTAATAAGATTATATGATGGTTTTTGTTGTCACTTGCATTTGTATCCTTTAAGGAGATGCAAATATCTCCTCATCCAAGTGGCACAATGGAATAACCTCTAGGCTTGTGGTCATCCTAATAAATGAGGTGAGTCTCTAGATATGGTTAGCTCCCTTGATTTACCACTATGGATTACAACTAAGACTAACTTTGGGGGTGAAAAGGGAGAAAGAAACTAAAAGCAAAGATAGACAAATGGAGGTGATAAACCAAATTAAATAATGACATCCAACCATATGTGTATTACACTTTAGACCAAGAAACAAACAAAACATACACTCTTCCAATCTACAACTTCTCACATCAATGTTATATTGTGAGGTCAAGATGAACATCTAGGCTAGGAAGACTAGACAAGAAGCCTTGAATGGAATTGATGAAGAGACAAACTCACTTAATTCTTGAAATATCCCAAAAAAATTTACATGCCCTGCAAGAATAAGTTTTCCAACTACAAATAGGTTGTAAGAATGAGCTAACATGCTAAGGAAAAAAGAGTGTCACTTAAGAAAAATCAATCATTAAAATGAAACACACTATGAAAATTCATATAAAAGGTAACACGTAGTATTTTTATTGATAAAAATGTATATGAATGATCAATTATTCACCATACTCAGGTGGATCATCCCATACAATGCCAAAATGGTGAACTCTTATAGAGTTTGAGAGAAAGAGAGAAGAAGAGAAGTTTAAGGGGAACAAGGACACTTATAAAGATAATAAAATAAGTTATACATGTATGAGAAGAGGATTTGGGTTGAAAAATGCAAGGTCAGGATCTTCAAGTGTCAATCCAAGTCACAAACCTCATGAAAAATGACAAGAAAACTCTCCATTTCTTACACAAAACACTGCCTTCATGATTAGGCCTATTTGAGTGACTTGTAACTAATAAATGGAAATTAAAAATTATTGAAATTTAAGGGGAGGATATCATACATGCCTCTCCATGCATTGGTTGTATGCTTTGTCTTTTGAAATCACCTAGAAGAGAGCCATCATCATCTATACTCTAGGAAACCTCCTTCTCATGTACCTTGCACACTTGTCTTCAAATTTTGCTTTATTTTTTCATTAAATTCCATAAAAATAAGTGGTTATAATTTTTTAAGATCCTCCATGGCCTTGGAAGCATCATGGGCACCTTAAAATCACTTTACTTGAAGATTTCCTCCCTTCTCTTTAGTTTGTGCAATATGCCAGATTTGACTGGCTGAGTTAAAGGCCCTATTTGAAACACTTAAGAACATTTTAAATGAATTAAAATTACATGGGGAGTTATCTTAGGTATTAATATTTCCATCCATGTGATTTTAATCTCTTGAAACTTCCTACAACCTAAAATACAAACAAAATAGTGAGAAAAAGCCTATTTTTACCTCCATCCATATAATTCCGTACAAATAGATGGCATTTGAGGGATATTTATGGAGTCCTATACAACTTATAATCACCATTATGGACAAAAAATCTCATTTTGGTATCTATCCAACTCCATTTCCCAAAACCGGTTCCTTTAAGGGTTTTGCAAGGGCTTTAGGTGCATTTTACTCTTAAGGTTGGTTCATAAAATATGAGCATCCAATATAAAAAAAAATTCAAGAACCATATTATATTTCCTTAACTCCTTTGGTAACCATGCATAGAATCATGAAAGAAATAAGCTTCCAATCTTACCCTATCAAGCTCATTTTCCTCTTTCTTGCAAGTCTAAGTGGTTTTCAGAGCTAGCAATGACTTCATTATTATTTATTTGACCTATAAAAGAGTTAAAATATATATATCCATCCCATGAACATGTCCTAATTAATTTATATTCTTGATTCATGTTGTAAATGAAAATGACTCCTTGTTTGGGCCTCTAAGCCTTAATCTTGCCTTTAGGCCTGGCTACTCCTCTAAGAGTTTAAGCTATATTGATGAGTTTATTTGTGTTTAAATATATTAAAAATATATATATTAGGTTCCCATAATAATTATTAAAAAATTTAAAATTTTCAACCAAGACTATAGGTGAAGATGCCCTCTCATTTGGGTTTTAGATCTCACCGTACACAACTAGCTTGTCTGCAACTTTATAGAATTAGATCATCCCATTGGGTTTATTTTTATTTTTATGTGTTTATATTATTCCCATAGGTTTATTATATATTCATATATCTTATTTAATGGTTAACATAGACTCTGGTCTCATTTTCTTACCCATCTCTTTAGAGACTACCAACTCATGAATGGGGAAAGTTCCCCATGTCTGAGACAAAATAGGGGGTACTTCCCCTATTTGTTTTATAAAAACAAAAAAAAATTAGGATTAAAAAAGTTTCCATTATTGCATCCATAAAAATTTATATCTTTATTAGGTCACTTGGTCCTTTAAAACTTATATTTCCCAATATTGGTTATGTATTTGAGCACTGTGTGTAGGAAACTTCAAATGTGGACTATATGCATGTGATTTAAGCTCCTTGTCTAATAAAAATGCATCACAAATTCATGAGGTTTTTTTAAATTACATTAATATGTTATAATATTCAATAATATCTCCAAACTTTACGTGCTCCTTATACTTTGCTTATATGCTTGCTTGAACCAACCCATATATCAAACCCTGACTGTGTTTTGTCTTGGAAAAGGGCACCTAAAGGTTATTTTGTTTGAATTAGACTAATAAGTTATAAATTAACCCTAATTTAATATTTATAATTCATTATATAACTGAATTTTCCTCTTTTATGTCTAGAGTGGGGTTTATCACCAAGGAACAACCTCTTTTAACTCACTATCTGCCCTGTTGTGACTGTGTAATAAGGGTTTTAGAAGGCTGACTGTATCTACATGATTAGGAGACTCATCTCTAATTGTATCCAATTTTTATATATTTAAAGGTTATAATTAATATAATAATAATTTTTTCATATGTTTTATCCATCATCATAAACTCCTATTAACCCTTCTTATGCACTTTGGGCTTCAAAACTGAGTTTCTTCCTCAATTAATTGAGAAACCCTATTTACCCTTATCTGTAGGTGTTGGTGTTTGGTTTGAACATTGAAGGTATAATTTAAAAATCTTGTAGATAATTATATATAAAATTAATATTCTCTCATACTTTATTCATCACTCCAACCTTCCTATATCCTCTTATTCTTTACTCAGTCAAACTGAGTTCCACCTTGACTATGTTTTCTCTTTACAGTACCCTTGTTGTAGGTTTCATTTGCTTGTATTGAGCTTAGTTATGACTTTATTTAAGATTATTTGACATACCTTAAGGTTATATAGTGCATATTCATTCTTTAAATCACCTTGGATACCCACAAACACTACCAAACATCAAGTGTTAACTCACTGTTAACCTACCTTTTTGTAGGTAGTCATTTCAACCTAGATGGACACGTGTAGGTATCTATAGGTTTTGGAAACCTATGTATCCATATTTTAAAGTGATCCTAATACACATTTTGTGCACCATTTCACCCACTTGAATCATTACCAACATGATAGAATGCATTACTGCCTACTCAAGGTGTCAAAGACCATCTACATCTTCATGAGCCTATAGATGTTGTAGAAGGTTTTTATTATGTTTAAAGGCCACTTTGAGACCTCGAACAAACCTTCTCCCCTTATAATCTTCCCCTATAAATTTTTAAACCCCATGTACATACTATATATAATAAAACTCATCAATCTAGATGTTTTATAACACCTTGTAAACATGTTGTAAGGACTCTGGAAAAACCCCTTAGACCTCTGTTTGGACAATTTAGGAAAAATGTCTTTGTAACCAATATTTACCTTTTGAAGATGGTTATCAACATTTTGATTAATATATAAACCTCACAAGTAATTTTTATAATGATCTCAACCTATTATAACCTCAAGAGGGATTTTATCACTTGTATCAACATCCCAAAGGGGTCCTCATTTCTCTACCTAGGTCACCTATAGGTGGAGGTTTAGTATACAGGTAGTAATCATGAATTTAAGTATTAGAGAGAGTATATATGTTTATGGTAAATCCCATGCCTTCACTAATTCTAAAAATTCAATATTAACAATCCTAAAAGTTTGAAAAACATATCAAGCCTTTCTCCTCTCATCATGACTTTATTGAAGACCCCTGTAAGTACATATGAATTGTAGCAGGCAGGATGCTTGGAATGGAGAAAAAAATAAGAGAATGAACCTCAAAAGCAACTCAAACACAAATTAAAAACCTCAAAAACATGATCATGACCAACGATACATTGAAACAGGTTCCAACATATCTTCTTCAATGTGAACTTTTTCATGACCACCTGTAGATGCACACTCTAATGGCAGACTAGGTGAAGTGTGTTTATGCATGCAAACCATGAAGATTTCTTGGAGAAAGAGAATGAAAGTTGAAAATGGGAGTAAATTATACTTTTAAAAAATGTAGATGAATCTAACTCAACCCTTTGAATCCATTTACAATGCATAAAACTCCCAAAAATGGTGAAAACTACCCATAACTCAAAAAATTATATCTTCCTACAGATTGAGATGATTAGCACATCAAAACAAATTGAAACTTGAAAAAAATAATTATAACTTTAAATAAACATAACCAAAATATTTTTGAGAAAATATGAGTAATTGGTTTGTACAAAGCTATTCAAACTAAAAGAAAATCGATAGGGTGCACAAACTAGTAAGCAATTTTGGAAGCTAAACTTAAAATGGATGGTTCATAAAGCATGGTTGACCAAACTCAAACTTATTATTATAAAAATATATCTACCTAAGTTTAATATCTACCTTGTAGATAATTTTTATTGAAACCCTTTTTTAATTGTACCAAGCAAAAACCTACAAGTCACTTTAATCTACCATAAAGAGTGAAAATGGAGCAAAATAGTTTTGAGCAAGAAATTTCAGTTTCAGATCAAACTAAATGTTTATTTCAGTGTTGGTGATCTTAATATACACTTTTACATCTTTTCAAAGTGGCACACTTCCAAAAGAGGATGTACAAGTGCCAAACTCACTCTTTTCTTTAATAAAACTACCTTTTTTTTAGTAACCTGACAATTTTCAATTAATGATAGTTACTATAGACCTCTTAGGACACATGTCACATGAAAAAACTCTATTAAACTTGAAAATTTTTCAATAAACCCATACAAAGCATTAAATGCACTATTTTTTACCCAAAAAATGACTCAAAATGATAAATGGACCTAAAAACTAATTGACCAAAGTTAGTACAACAATAATTGACATAAAATGACCTATAAAGTATCTCACAACAATACATTATACCCCCTTATAGGCCTTAAAATAATTTTTTATTATGGGTGCCCCAATTTGACCTAAGAATCAAATTTGGTCAACAAATTGGTGACTCATAGGGGTAGTATGCCTGCTATACTAACTAGACCAGTAGCCTTATTAGTCCATTGGGCTTATGAGTCATCTGAAGACTAAGATAAAAAAGAAAAAAAATGACCATTGACCACAAACCTTTGATCAAGACAAGACACTAGTGACTACCTCCACCACACAAAGTAAAGGACACACACAACAAATAAAGAAAACACAAGACACACACATGTGCTTAAGGCACTTAGGGGAATTAATAAATAACTTATTATGTAAAAATAACAATGAGCATACCTCCCTCCTCGATCAAAGGAAAAGTTTGAAGCATCACCCTCTTCATGAGATGAAACATGGTGCAAAGAATATTTCTTCTTAGATTGGATGTTTTGTAGACCAGACTTATTTTTTGGCATTTTAATTATCATACTCTCAAGTAGGGAATATTCAAACAAGTCTAAGATTTAAAAGTATTCCTCTTGCATCCAAACATCTTCAACCTTGTTATGTATATCCTCAATTTCAATCTAAAATGATGATTGAGCAAGGCATACCTTCTTGTCTTCCATGGTGTTCTCAACAATATTAGGCTTCTTCTCAGCTACAAGCTCTTCTTTCTCATCAAGGAGCTTTGAAAACTCTATCTAA
The DNA here is from genome assembly GCA_037957365.1 of Torreya grandis. Lineage (NCBI taxonomy): Eukaryota > Viridiplantae > Streptophyta > Pinopsida > Cupressales > Taxaceae > Torreya > Torreya grandis. Next base: position 2,005,560 of record JARHVA010002389.1, on the reverse strand, counting down.
TCTTGATCATTGTCTTCCATGGAAACCTCTTCTTTCACTTTGTCATACACTTAGCTTTCAACTTGAAAAATCTCTTCAAGCTATTGAATTAAATTTATTTGTAGCTACCAATCATCCTTGTTCTCTTTATCATCTAGAATTGCTACTTCTTCCATGTTTTCATGAAACTCTCCTAGGACTACCACTTCTTGAGAGATGACTTGAAAGTATTTTCCATCTTTTATAACACATTCCACTTATTCAGTATGATTATCATCTACAACCATTTGATTAGATGTATAATCTTCTTCAAATTCTATAAGATCTCCCATTTCCTTCTCCTTCATGGTGATGCCAAGACTACGCATTTTGAAATCATGTGACTTAGCCCAATGAGGCTGCCAAAGAGGTAGACTTTCTTCAAACAAGAGCTCTCTTTCTTTTTCAACCAACTGATCCTCCTTAGGTTACCATACCACATGTCCATCAAGGTAAAGAGTGATAGGGTGAGGACAAGATGAGCTAGTTGGTGGAGGTGGTACATAGAACTCAAAATTAGGTTGAGGGTGAAATGTAGGAGTTTTTTCATGGACACACATCCCTTAAAACATAGAGACATTAGCTATTAGATTATACTTTTGTTTACCGTGGAGACTACCTATAGTGATTTCTTCCTCACAATCACTCATGAGAGTCTCTTAATCATCCATGAATGGAATTTTTTCTTCTTTACTTGCTTCTCTCAAGATAGGTTCCTCTTAAGAAGAAATGAAGTGGAGGCTTGATGGATAGGCTCATGGATTTGAGGTGCTGAAGTTAGAACATGAGATGTAATGGGAGGTGAAAGTATTTGAGATGGATTTTGGAATGGAGGATAAGGTTTATGAATATGTTTGGAAAAGAATAAATCACTAGTGAGTCTTAGTGGAAGTGAATCCTTGGTTTGAGTAGGAAGAAAAACATCTACATAAGTAGGAACTTCACTTTGTTAATGATACCCTTGTGTACACTCTATGGAAACATTTGGTGTACAAGATTCATATGAATGATCTTGAGGTTTAATATTAACTAAAAGGATCATATTGGGACTGATAGAGAGGGGTTTCTTGGTAGCCATTCTCATAGGAGTATCCAACAACATAGTGCCCATATGAAGAAGGAAATGAAGGATTGTATGGATGCCATGGCTTATAGGGATATTGAGGGGAAAAGTATGGTTCATAACAAGGATTATTATATTATTAATACACTTCATGACAAGGTTGATTATAGTCACACCAAGGTTTATTGATAGCTTTTTCACATTGATGGGGAATGGCATAAGCTTGGAAGGTTTCGCCAACTTATAGGGAACAAAAATCAACATCAAAGTCAAATATGAAACCTTCATTTGGAATTAATAACATAATAAATGATTATAAACCATCTTCAAAATAATACCTGGGTTACTTGACCAGTTAATAAAACTTTGGAATCACCATTGGTGCTTGAATATATGCCTCCAAAGGCCTATTGTTGAGAGACAACACCAAAAATTTCTCAACCTCTTGGAACAAGAGTCCCATCAGGAGTGCCAAAAATTGTCACTTGGATTTTCACCCTTTGAAGAGATGAAAATATCTCCTCATCCAAGTGGCATAATAGAATCACCTCTAGGCTTGTGGGAAACCCAAGGAATGAGGTGAGTCTCTAGATATGGCTAGCTCCCTTGATGTACCACTATAGATTGAAACTAAGAATAACTTTAGGGGTGAAAAGGGACAAAGAAAATAAAATAAAATCTAAACTAATGGAGGTGATATACCAAATTTACTAATGACATCCAACCATATGCATATTATACTTGAGACCAAGAAACAAACCAAACATACACTCTTCCAATCTATAACTTCTCACATCAATGTTACATTGTGAGGTCAAAATGAACATCTAGGCTAGGAGGAATAAACAAGAGGCTTTGAATGACATTGATGAAGAGAAAAACTCACTTAATTATTGACATATCCCAAAACACTTCACATGCAATGCAAGAAGAAGTTTTCCAACTATAAATAGGTTTTAAGAATGAGCTAACATACTAAGGAAACAAGAGTGTCACTTAAGAAAAATCAATCATTAAAATGAAACACACTATGAATAGTAATATAAGAGGTAATAATTAGTAATTTTATTTATCAAAAGGTATAAAAATTATTAGGGCTTCACCATACTCAGGTGGAGCATCACATACAATGCCAAAATGGCTAACTCTTATAGAGTTTGAGAGAGAGAGAATAAGAGAAGTCCAAGGGGCACAAGGAAACTTGTCAAGATAAGAAAATAAATTATACATTCATGAGAAGAGGATATGGGTCAAACCATGTAATTATAAGATCTCTAAGTGTCAATCCAAGTCACAAACCTCATGAAAAGTGGCAAGAAAACTCTCCATTTCTTGCACAAAAAATTACCTTCATGGTTAGGCCTATTTAAATAAATTTTAACTAATAAAATGTAATTACAATGATTGTAATGGAAGGGGAGGCTCTAAAATATGCCTCTCCATACATTGGATGCATGCCTAGTTTATTAAAATCACCTAGAAGAGAGCCATCATCACCTACACTCTAAAAACTTTCCTCATGCACCTTGCACACTTGTCTTCAAATTTGGTTTTAGTTTTTCATTAAAGTCCATAAAATGTAGTTATTGACATGATTCAAGACACTCCGTGGCCTTTGAAGCATCAGGGTCACCCTAAAATCACTTTACTTGAAGATTTCCTCTGTTCTCTCTAGCTTGTGCAATATGCCAAATTTGGCTGGTTGAGTTGAAGAACCTATTTGAGACACTTAAGAACATTTTCAAGGCATGAAACTTACATGGGGAGTTATCTTAGGTCTAAATATTTCCATCCATGTGCTTTCCATCTCATAAAATTCATATAACCTAAAATACACATAAAATAATGAGAAAAAACCTATTTTTACCTCCATCCATATAATTCCATACAAATAGATATCATGTGAGGGAGCCTGAGGGAGTCATATAAAACTTATAATCACCATTATAGACAAAATATCTCATTTTTGTAGCTATCCAACTCCATTTCCTAAAATTGGTTCCTTTAAGGGTATTACAAGGGTTTAGGTGCATTTTACTCTTAAGGTTGGTTCATAAAATATGGGCATCCAATCTAAAAACAAATCCCACAAACACATTGTTCAAGAACCTTTTTAGCTTTCCCTAACTCCTTTTACAACCATGTAGAACATATCTAGCTCCTTTCCCTCTTTCCTATAAGTCTGATTGGTTTTGTAAGCTAAAAATGGCTTCATGATGATTTATTTGACCTCTAAATGCTTGAACATATCTATATCAATATAATTAACACGTTACAATTCATTTATATTCTTGATTCATGTTGGAAATGAAAATGGCTCTTTGTTTGGGCCTCTAGGCCTTAATCTTGCCTTTAGGCTTGACTACTCCTCTGAAGGTTTAAGTTATCTTGATGAGTTTATTTGTGTTTAAATAGATTCAACATCTATATTAGGGTCTAATTATAGTGATTCAATAGTATATAATTTTCAACCAATATTATAGGTGAAGATGCCCTCTCATTTGGGTTTTAGATCTCACCATGCACAACTAACTTGTCTACACTTTATAGGTTTAGATCATCCATTGGGTTTCTCCTCTTTATGATGTGTTTCTATGCTTCCCCTAGGTGTATTACAGTTTCATACATCTTATTGAATTATTCCCATAGCCTTTGGTCTCATTTTCTTATACATCTCTTCAGAGACTACCAACTCATGCATGAGGAAAGTACCCCCTATTTGAGACAAAATAGGGGTACTTTCCCTATTTGCTTCAAAAAACAAAAAATTGTGTAGGCTTTCTCAAGTGGCCATGATGCCCTCCACAAAAATTTAGCTCTTGATTAGGTCACTTTGTCCTTCAAAACTTAGAGTTCCCATGACTAGTTATGCATTTGAGCACTGTGTGTTCATAGGAGGTGTTCCACAAAACCCACATCAAATGTACAAGTGTTCTTTCTTTTAGAGTTTTTATTTTTAGGTTTTTTTTTCAAGTTTTATAAATTGTCTTGGAATTTTTTTCCAAAACAATTTCCTTGAAGGATATCCTTTTCAAGCTAGGGGTCAGAAGTCTTAGGAAAATTATCCACATAATTTATCTAAAAGAATTGTTCAAATGTAAAAGTTCTAAAAGGTACATTTCAAAAAATATAAAGGGTGTTTTCCTTTTATAAGGTTTATTTGCAATAACTTTAAAGAGTCTTTTTCAAAAATCCAAAGGGGCACTTGTAACTTTTTCAAGGGGCACTTGCAACTTTTCTGAAGGACATTGTAATTTTTACGAAGGGCACTTCAATCTTTCCAAAAAGGTCTTTTCCAATTTTTTTGAAGGGTAATTTTGAATCAAGGTTCCCTATTCAAAAGTACAAAAGGGTAATTCTCAAGTTGAAGGGGTCTTTTTCAAATTGTTAAAGGGTCATTTACAAGAAGTCTAAGGGGTCATTTTAGAAAAGTTGATGGTACTTTTTGATTTCCCTGAAGGGTACGTTTCCTTTCAGGAAACGTATTTTTCAAATTTTCAAAGTGTCATTCTATAATTCTGAAGGTCCACTTAAAAAAACCTGAAGGAACATTTCAAAGAACCAAATGGACCATTTTTAAAAGTTGAAAGGTCATTCAATATCCCAAAGAAATTAATGCAAAAAAGGAGCTGAAAGATTTATATTGAGAAAAACCTTGAAGGAAAAGACCTAATGCAAAGAGCTGAATGAATTATATCAAGATAAAATTCCAAACAAAAAGTCCAAAGGAATTTGTTCAAGAAAATTGTCCATAGAAATGGTCAAAAGCAAAAGTCCAAAAGAAGCTGAAGTTTGAGGAAAGTGTTTCAAATGAATAAGTAAGGTGAAGGCCCCACAAACATCAATTTCAAACTACCAAAAATAGCCATTGATGCCAAAAGACTTGGTGGGAACATGAGAGAAAACATGGAGGTAAAAAATGGTTGAATCTTGAGCATTTGGTGTAGACAAAGTAAGAAAAATGGATAAGTTGATGGTTCAAGTCATTGTTGGTAGCTGACCAAATCAAAGAGCTTCCATGAAATCAACAAACATAGGTGTCCAAAATATGGCTAGTAGTTAAAAAAAGCATTTTATAATTTTCACCATAAGTCCCATTTCCCTCAGTAGTGTTATGTGTCAGCTCCTTTATTTTTAATTTTGAACACTCATAGATGATTTTTTGATAGAAACCATTTCTTATGTCAATTCTAAAGGTTGTATGCCACTTTTCACCATTCTTATGATTGGTTTTGAATAATTATACCTCCTGACATGGCATATCTCACCCCACCTCTCTTTCACATGTAATTGTAACTAATTTTCACATATGGACACATGTCCAAGTGACTCTTAAACTTCCTTTGCTTGACCTCTCTCTCAAAAGCTATATATGCATTCTTTTGGCTTGTTCTAGTAACCTCCACTAGTTACTAGGAAAAATCTAGCTATATTTGTAATGAAGAACTCTTGAAGAAATATACAAGTGTTGTTTCCACTTATATGATGCAATATTGAGTAATGACTTGAATCTTGTTGGTCTAGTCTAGTGAAAGATTATCTTTTCTAGCTTATACTATTGATGGTCTATCATTTGTAGAAAGGAGATTATTTTAGGTCTCTGTTAGTATTCTTTTCTAAGTGTAGAGATATCCTAGAAGTGGTCCATGATTATATCCCTCTTTGGAATCATTCATTCCCTTCCTAAGAATCATATACTTTCTTGAATCTAGCATATGAAACATTGATGTAATAATGAATCTTGAGTTGTGAGTTTTGTGTGAGAAACACTTTATTTATCTTTAAGTAGTAGTTTTAGTCAATTTGGAGGACATTATATATTGGTTCATCACCATTTGGTTTCTCAGTCATTTTTCTTATCCCTTTTCATATACAAATTGTTAAGTTAGAGAAAGAGTTTTAAAGGTGAATCAAAGGGAGCTAGCCCCTTATCTAGAGATTCATTTCTCAATATTATCACCCACATCAAGAGAAATGTCTCCATGGTACCACTTAGATGAGGAGATTTAGTCATCTCCTCAAGGGTACGAATCCAAGTGTCAACAATGAGTGGACTAAACTAGGAGGGGATTAAGACAAGGTGGTTATTGGAGATAAGATAATGAAAAGGATACACAAATATAATATGTACAAGAGGATGATGATAAGGAAAGGATATACAAGGTTATATGTGAAAAATACCTAGATAGGCATGTATATGTTTGGGTAAAATGTTGACTTGGTTCACAAATAACATGAGTTTAGCATAATACTCACCAAATCAAGCAAGCCACAAACCTATTATTAGTAAACTCAAGGGTGTGTAACCCAATGACCATAATATGTAATGGATTCATGGGTGATTTTGTAGGCTAGTGACCCATTATGAAATGCCCTAAACTCTCTCAACCCCATCTACACATGATAGTCACTTGGGAGCTGATACTGACTCTAGTAGTGGATCGCCTGTTACGATTGAAAGGTCCTATGCTAGGCTGAATAGGCTCTCTAGGGGCATCCCTGATAAATGCAAAGGTCTGATAGGTCCAAAATCCATATAGGATGTTGTCTAATTGCTTTGTATGTTAGAATTGAAATACCATTCACTCCACAAAACCCTTTATGGGGAATTATGCTTTAGTGCCTAATGATATCTCTCAAGATATTTATACTATGTTGGAACATGAAGTTTGGTCAAATGCATGGTGATGAAATACACATCATTATCCACTAGGAATAAAGTATAGGGAGGGTTTATAGGTGGCTTTTGATCCTCTAATAATCACCACAAGGGCACAAGGAGGATAACATATACCATTGTATCCCTCAAGAGACCAACAAGCAAACAAAAAAGATTAATTAACCACTTAAGATTAAGTGTGAGATATTTTTACAAGATTTAAGAATATACAAGACAAAATGATGAAAATGATAGATACAAGACGAAATGGTTGAAATTATCCAAAAATTATTTTAAAGAGAAAAGAATGTTGGAAATATTGTCATTGATGTCAAAAGTCTAGCATTATTGGTGATAAAGGCCCCATTGCATTTAATGATGTTTGTAATAGATATATCTTGGATAATGTGTGTTAATATTTATTTAATATTAATGAATATATTTTTGGTTGCATATGAGACAAAAGAAGGGCCCATGGAGAAGTCAAAGAGCCATGGGGTAAAGATAAAAGAAGGATGGGATGCATTTTCCCATGAAGAGTCATCTTGGGGAATTCCAAGAGTCACCAAGTGAAGACAAAAGAGGAAGGGCACAATTTATCATGAAGGGACACCTTGAGGAATATGAAAAGTCACTAAAGTAAAGACAAAAGAGGGAAGGAAGTTTTTGCTCATGAAGGGTCACCACATGACTTTTCAAAGGCAAGGATATGAAGGGTCATACAAGTTTTGCACCATTTTCCATTAGGATTGAAGGGTCACAAAGGGGGAAGGCCAAAGGTCATTTGGAAAGCTATAAATAAAGGCTTGAGAAGCCATTTGTAACAAGTGTGAAAGAGATTGATTTGATATTGTATTATCTAGCTTAGAAGAGCATTTTGTGAGAGATGAGGGTTGGTGCTCCTGCAAGTTGGTGCTTGTGAATATTATTTGGGTTGGTGCTCATTCATATACTTGAGATTGTTCTCCATAGTTTTTTTCCACATTATATCTGGTGTCTTTCTCTTGTGTGGTGTTTATTGTTTTAGTTTTATTACATATCTTGAATGTTTAATTAAGTGGAATTTGATTAAGGGAAAGTTTTATAAGATATATGATATACTAATTCACCCCCCCTCTTAGTATATTCCATGCTTAACAATTGGTATCAGAGCAGGTTCCTTTTTGAAAAAGTTTTATAGCTTAAAGGTAGATCGGGAAAGCACAAGATGGCCATACATGAAGGTGCCTCTGCAAGCAAAATAATAGTTGATTAAGAAGAAGAAGAGGATGAAGCCAAAGTAAATATGGAAGGAGAACTCATGTGTGCCTTAAAAGAGTTAAAAGTTGTTGAAAAGAAAAATTGAAGATTGAAGCGCCAGAATGAGAAAAATGAAAAGGAGTTAAAGGAGATAATTGAAGATCTACAAGCACACTTTGAAGAAGCCAAGAAGAATGAAGAAGATCTAATGGCATAGTTGGAAATAGCAAGAAAATAATGTGAAAGGTATGTTACTGAAATTGCCTCTTTAAAAGAAGAGATTGAGAAAGCGGTCAATAATAAAATAGGCAATGATTCAAAATTTGAGAATAGCACTAATACGCTGAATAAGATATTAGAAATCCAAAAGGCAATATCAGATAAGATAGGTATCAGTTTTGAAAAGAAGAAGACCTATGTTGAAGCTCTTACAAATGAGGAAACAAGAAGGGAAGAAGTGAAGAATACAGAGGATAAAGAAGGCTGGAAAGAACAAAGCTATAAAAGGCAATCAGGTCAAAGATACACAAACAGGTCCTATTTTTATGGTTACTATTTTTATTGTAATGAATATGGTCATAAGAAATTAGAGTGTAGAAAAAGAGCTAATAATCTCAAAAATAAGGAAAAAGAAGGTCATATAGAGTCAAGCAGAAGCTATAACTCTTTTGCTCATCTATCAAGCTTTGATGAAGAGACCATAATTTGTTACAAGTGTAACAACTTCAAACACATAGCTCGATATTGTAGAAGCATGTTCGAGTCAGTCAAGAAGGACTAGAGTTGCAGGGCTCCATTCATCAAGAAAAAGGTTCAGACATGGCAGAAGAAACAACCTAAAGGTTTTATATTGGTCCAGACAGCTTTGCATGCAAGAAATGAAGAAAAGTCATGGTTTATTGATAGTGGATGTTCAAGGCACATGATAGGAGACAAGAGAAAGTTCATAACTTTGAAGAAGATCAATTGTGGCACAGTGCAATTTGGGGACAATACTACTGCCAAAATTGCTAGAAAAGGTACACTAAGTTTAGATAATGGTAGAACTAAAATTGAAAATGTTTTATATGTAGAAGGACTCAAGCATAATATTTTGAGTGTAATTCAAATGTGTGATCAGCGGCACACACTAAAGTTTTATGTAGAAGGTTGTGAAATTAGAAGAAAAAATTCAGATGTATTGGTTGTAGATGCTCAGAGAATAGGTAATAACTTATATATGCTATCAGACATCAAAGGTCAAAAATGTTGTTTGAGTCAAATTGAAGAAAGTTGGTTATGGCACAGGAGAATGGGGCACATAAATTTTGACAATCTTGTCAAAATCTATAAAAAGTAAGCAGTCAAGAATCTTCCAAAGATCACAAAGCCATCTAACACACTTTGTGGACCTTGTCAGCATGGGAAGCAGGCTAGAAGGTAGTTCAAAACAAGAGTACTCAACCACTCAGATGATAGAGCTTATTCACACTGATCTATGTGGACCTATGAGGACTCAAAGTACTTAAGGTGATAAATATTTCATGTTTCTTATTGATGATTTTCACGTATGACTTGGATAATGTTTTTAAAGAAAAAATCATAAGGATTTAGATAGTTCAAAGCATTAGTTGAGAATGAAACTAATCTGAAGATTAAGTGTTTAAGATCAGATCAAGGAGGAGAATTCATGTCAGATCAATTTATTGAGTTTTGTGAAGATCATGGAATAAATAGACAGTATTCAATAGCTAGAATTCCACAGCGAAATGGAGTAGTTGAATGAAAAAATAGAACAGTTCAAGAGATGGTGAGGACAATGCTAAATGAATCCAAGATAGCAAATAAATATTGGAGAGAGGCAGTTGGTACAATAGTGCATATGTAGAATAGATATTTATTAAAAGTCAACAGTGATAAGACTCCTTATGAGCTATGGAAAGACAAACCAGCAATAGTTGATTATTTCAGAGTTTTCGGTAGCAAATGCTTCATAAAGAAAACTGATGAAAGACTTGGTAAGTTTGAATCCAAAGCAGATGAAGGCATATTTCTTGGTTATTCTTGTAAAATTAAAGCTTATAAATGTTATAACAAAAGAACCAAGAAAATTTTTGAAAGTGCAAGTGTCAGGATAGAAGAAGATGGAACACAATGAATTAATGATCCAATAGACATTCTTGAAATCATTGAAGAGGAAGGCTTTGAAGAATCAGATGAAGATGAGGAAAAGGAAAAGGAGAAAAAGGGCACCAAAACTCCATCAAAATACATTCAAAAAAATCATAATGAAAGTGACATCATCGGGGATATAAAAGAAGGAATTCGCACCAGAAGAATGATGGTAAGTGAATTTGAACAAGTTAATTTCTCTTTGTTATCTAAAATTCAGCCTAGAAAGTTTTTAGAAGCTAGACATGATGAGCATTGGGTTAAGGCTATGGATGAAGAATTAAATCAAATAGAAAATAACAATACTTGGGAATTAGTGCCTAGACCAAAAGATCACAATGTGATAGGAACAAAATGGGTTTATAGAAATAAGTTGAATGAAAATGGAGAAGTAACCAGAAATAAAGCAAGATTAGTATGTAAAGGATATGCTCAGATTGAGGGAATAGATTTTAAAGAAACTTTTGCACCAGTGGAAAGGTTAGAGGCTATTAGAATGTTTCTTGCATATGCAGTGTTTAAAATTTTCAAAGTGTTTCAGATAGATGTCAAATCTGCCTTCCTAAATGGGAATCTTGAAGAAGAGGTCTACATTGAGAAACCTGAGGGGTTTATTCTCTCAAATATTAGTAACCATGTATGCAGATTAGAGAAAGTATTGTATGGATTAAAACAAGCTCCCAGATCTTGGTATGCAAGACTTGATAAGTACCTACAAGATCAAGGATTCAAGAGAGGATTTACTGATAGTAATCTTTACATCAAAACAAAAGGTGGGCATCAATTGATTGTTGTGGTATATGTTGATGATATCATTTTTGGAGGAAATATTGAGAATATGAGAAAAGAATTTTTTGATAGAATGCAAAAAGAATTTGAGATGTCTATGCTTGGAAAATTATCATTTTTCTTAGGGTTGCAAATATTTCAATCAAATAAAGGAATTTTCATATCTCAAAGTAAATATGCTAAGAAGATATTGAAGAAGTTTGGTTTTGAGGATTGTGCACCAGTTGGCACACCCATGTGTACAAGAAATAAGGTGAGCAAGGATGAAGATTCACCTATTATAGATCAATTTTTATATAGATCTATGATTGGTAGTCTTTTATATTTGACAACATTGAGACCTAACATCATGCAAGCAGTAGGTATGGTTGCAAGATATCAGTCATCTCCAAGAGATAGTCATGTTCAGTTGATGAAGAGAATATTCAGATATATCAAGGGGACATTGGATTATGGATTATGGTATCCCACAGATAAAGATTTCACTTTAGTTGCTTATACAGATTCAGATTAGATAGGGTGCTTAGATGACAGAAAGAGTACAAGTGGAGGAGCTTTTTTCCTTGGTGATAGCTTAGTATCATGGCTAAGCAAGAAGCAAAACTCAGTATCACTTCTACAGTTGAAGCGGAATATATTGCAGTAATATTTTGTTGTACTCAAGTGCTTTGGATGAAGAAAACTTTGGAAGATATCAAGGTAAATTATGATGAACCTATTTCCATTTTTTGTGATAACACAAGTGTTATAAATATTTCAAAAAATCTAGTAATGCATTCAAGAACAAAACATATTCCCATTAGATATCACTTCTTGAGAGAGCAGGTTGTAGATCAATAAGTTAAGATGGAATATATTAGTACTATAGATCAGATTATAGATATTTTCACAAAGGCACTACCAAAAGACACATTTGAGTATCTGCGAGAGAAGTTGGGAGTAATTTCCTTTACTTCCTACCATTGAGGTTCATCATCAGTTGAGGGGGAGCTAAGTATTAGCTCCAGATAGGCCCTTTACCATTGATGTCAAAGGGAGAGAATAATAGGTATAGGTACAGGTTCAAAAATAGGTACAGGGAATAGGTACACGTTACAGTAAGGGGGAATTACTATATTTTTTCAGATGATAGTATGTGCAGGTGACAAGATGTGGTAGTTTCAGGATTGAGGTTGCCATCAATGACAAAGGGGGAGATTGTTGGAAATATTGTCATTGATGTCAAAGGTCTAGCATTATTGGTGATAAAAGCCTCATTGCATTTAATGATGTTTGTAATAGATATATCTTGGCTAATGTGTGTTAATATTTATTTAATATTAACAAATATATTTTTGGTTGCATATAAGACAAAATAAGGGCCCATGGAGAAGTCAAAGAGCCACAGGGTAAAGACAAAAGAAGGATGGGATGCATTTTCCCATGAAGAGTCATCTTGGGGAATTCCAAGAGTCACCAAGTGAAGACAAAAGAGGAAGGGCAAAATTTCTAATGAAGGGACACCTTGAGGAATACAAAAAGTCACCAAAGTAAAGACAAAAGAGAGAAGGACGTTTTTGCTCATTAAGGGTCACCACATGACTTTTCAAAGGCAAAGATATGAAGGTTCATGTAAGTTTGGCACCATTTTCCATGAGGATTGAAGGGTCACAAAGGGGGAAGGCCAAAGGTCATTTGGAAAGCTATAAATAAAGGCTTGAAAAGCCATTTGTAACAAGTGTGAAAGAGATTGATTTGATATTGTATTATCTAGCTTAAAAGAGCATTTTTTGAGAGATGAATATGATTTGTATTTGTTATATCTAGCTTAGAAGAGCAAAGGTGAGAGAGAGGAAAGAGATGTTGTAATGAACTATCATTTGTTGAGATTGCAACATTGAGAGATAGTTGTGTGGTTTACACAAAGGGGTTGGTGCTCCTGTGGGTTGGTGTTCACGAATTTTTGTTGTGTTGGTGCTCAGCAAAGGGGTTCATGCTCCTATGGTTGGTGCTCACAAATTTTTGTTGTGTTGGTGCTTAGCAAAGGGGTTGGTGCTCCTGTGGGTTGGTGCTCACGAATTTTTTCTAGGTTGGTGCTTAGCAAAGGGTTGGTTCTCCTGCAAGTTGGTGCTTGTAAATATTTTTTGGGTTGGTGCTCATTCATATACTTGAGATTGTTCTCCGTAGTTTTTTCCCACAATGGGTTTCCACATTATATCTGGTGTCTCACTCTTGTGTGGTGTTTATTTTTTAGTTTTATTGCATATCTTGAATGTTTAATTAAGTGGAATTTGATTAAGGGAAAGTTTTATAAGATATATGATATACTTATTCACCCCCTCCCCTCTCAGTACATTCTGTGCTTAAAAAATAAAATTCATTGATAGGTAGCCTATAAGTAAAGGTTAGTAGTTTGAATTTTGGCACTTAAAAGAGGTAGCCTACAAGACAAGGATTATTAGTTTGATTGACTTATTAAAAAATGGTTGACTGCCTAAAAAATCATAATTACATAGCACAAAATCACAACTAGAGAGTGTAAAACTAAAATCAAAGATAAAATCACTGATTATGAATCATGATATTGATGTAAGTAGTTAATTATGTTAGGGACCTAAAAAATCATGGTTAGAAATGCAAAATTGTAACTAAAAAGGCAAAATCACAATTGGAAAACAATTGAGATTAGCAATTTTATGCAAAAGCATAAAATTTTCAAATTTTGACTTTTTACCATAACATATGCATATACAGGGTATGACAAGTTTTCCAGATGGCTAAATATGCCTATTTATAGATAGGTTTAAATCTCATTATGATGTATCAAATTTTTTACAAAATAGATATTAATATGTTTTATCAAAACAATCTAAAAATAAAAAGATTATTCCTAGTTAGATTTTATCCTAAGTCTATCCTATAGAATTTTAAAGGAAATAAAATTGATTTAAAATGATATAAATGACTTAAAATGACAAAATCATTAATATAACTACAATATCACTATTCACAAGGCAAAATCATGACTTTGTAAATCATAATTTTATAGAATAAAGATAAAAGGTAATGTTTTGTCTTGACTTCAAATGACCTCCTTGCCTTGGCTTCTCTTCTACTGACCTTATCAATTATTCACACATTAGATCACATAGGTATAACAACCCTTTACAAAATATGTTTAGCTAAAAATATGTTTTTAAATCAAAAAACCCTTGAATAATGATATAAAAGGTGTGATGTGATAGACTTGTAACATACCCCACCCAATTCTGCCAATGAACTTTTTTTTTCTCAGTTTTCATTCGATGACATTTTGTCAAACAGTTGGTGTGCAAAGTAAGATTTGAGATTTCTGCATTCTTGGTAAGATATTAAAACACTTCTCTTAAAATAATACTATTGATGTTGATTACAAACTTGATGATGACTATTCCATTTGGCAACCCCACGAGTTTGCCTTTGGCGCAGGTCCGTGATATGTTCTTGGAACAGGCTGTACGGCACGGCACTGTGGGAAGAATATGGATTTTTGCTGCACAATGGCTGCCACAAAATGATCAATCTGAAAGTGCCCAGGCTCTAGCAAATGCAGCCAAGTCGAAATCATGTTATTCGGTCCAGTAATGATGGACTTATGACCTCCAAGGCGCGTCCAGGCAAACCTGCGAACTCCCCTATTGGTACCTGCTTCGCAAATGATGTTATCTTCAAACAATGCTGACTAGGCACTACCAAAACTAGTTCAAGAATCTCAAGACCATCTATTTCAATGGCGTCAAGATTCCAGCTTGGAGGAATTTCGTCCTTCAAGCTATTGGGATGCAATCTCCAGAAATATTCCCTGTCTCTTTTTTTTTCAAAACCAAAAAATCCCCAATCAGAACTATTCTCTTTCTTTTTATCCTTCCTCCAAAAATCTCCATTGTTTAATCAAAATAGTTAATTAATTAATTAAAAAAAATTTAAAGCTTCACACATTCAAAATAATATATCAAATAAACTCAGAATCCCACATAGCTCATCATGAAGAGCTAGACAAAAAAATGCATCACATCCTGTCACTAAAATTTGAAGGTATGGCATCCCCTCCAGACTGGCTAAGTGGGGGACATTACATTCCACCCCTCTTGAAATTGCTTGTCCCCAAGCAATCTCAACTCAAGGTGCTAAATAATTTGCTCGGCCTCCCATGTCGCATCCTCAACTGGTAGGTTCCTCCACTTCACTAGGTACTCCTTAATAGTTTGCCTGTGAAGCACCCTCTCCCTGGAGTCAAGTATAGCCTCGGGAACCAAGATAAGCTTCCCCTCATCATCAAGAGGTGGCAATACTACTGAAGGCACCACATTGTGCCCCAAGGTCTTCTTAAGGCATGACACATGAAACACATTATGTACTTTACTATCTGCAGGCAACTCCAACTCATAAGCTACTTCGCCCACTCTCTTGATTACTTTGAAGGGTCCATAGTAGCATGGTTTCAATTTCTCTACTCCACTCTTCTTGAGGGAAGACTGTCTATACAGTTGTAACATGAGATACACCATGTCTCCTACCTCAAAAGACCTCTCAATCCTGTGTTGGTCAGCATATTGCTTCTACTAATTTTGTGCCTTTTGCAAATTTTCCTTCAAGGATCGCATAATATCCTAATACTCCTGCAAAAGATCCTTGGCCTTTGACACCCTACTGTCCCCAAATAACAAATCCAAAAAATTAGGAGCATCATACCCGTACAGTGCCATGAAAGGGGACATTTGAATAGACATATGGAAAGAGGTGTTATAGCAGTACTCTCCTAAATGTAGCCACTTCACCCAAGCCTTCTGCTACCCTGCAATGTAGTTCTGAAGGTACCCCTCAACCCATTTGTTCACTATATCTGTCTACCCATCAATTTGGGGGTGGTAACTGCTACTCAGAGTGAGCTCAGTTCCACACAACCTGAACAACTCCTACTAAAAGTGGCTCATAAACCTATTGTCTCTATCGCTGACTATGCTCTGTGGCATCCCATGTAATCTAAATACCTCGCAAAAGAATAGCTCTGTTGTCTGTGCTGCCAAATATGTAGATGAGATTGCAAAGAAATGTGCAAATTTTGTCAATTAGTCTACCACAACAAAAATACAATCCCGACCCTGTGCCTTTGGAAGGCCAGTGATAAAATCCATATAAATGCTATCCCACTTCTTCTTCGGTATAGGTAGGGTCTATAGTAATCCGCTTGGAAAGGAATGTTCCTGTTTGTTTTTCTGACACACTGGGCATTCCCTAATGAACTGTAGCACTTCAAACTTCAGCCCCTTCCAAGTGAAGTGCTCTCTCACCTGCCGATATGTCTTAAAGAATCTTGGATGTCTGGCTAATGGTGAATCATGAAATGCTCTCAATATCTTTTGCTTCATAGCAGACCCAGGTACCAAATAAATCCTCCCCTTGTAAATGATTAGGTCATTTACAATAGTATATCAACTATCCTGAATAGCCCCTTCAATAACGCTAGTTGCCCAACTATCCTTGGCATACTCTACCAATATTATCTCTCTCTAATCATCCATGACTATCCCAATAGCAAGCTAATGAGGCCTCCTGGATAAAGCATCTGCGACAATATTTCTCTTCCCTTTGACATAGGCTATGTTGAAATCATAGGCCTGTAACTTACTCACCCATTTTTATTGCCTGTCATTAAGATCCTTTTGTCCAAGGAAATGTTTCAAGCTATTATGATCTATTTTTACTATGAATCGGCTTCCTACTAAGTACTGCCTAAACTTAGCTAGCGCATGCATGATTGCTAGCATTTCCTTGTCATAGATGCTATAAGTTCTCTCAACACCTCATAATTTTTTAGTTTCATATGTGATGGGATGTTTGTCCTGCATGAGGACAGCTCCTATGCCTTCTCTTGAGGCATCACACTGTAGCTCAAAAGGCCTGGTGAAATTTGGAATGGCTAAAATAAGACACGAACTCATCAGCTCCTTGAACCTGTCAAAACAATTTTGAGCTCTCTCTGACCACTCAAAACTATCTTTTCATGTCAAATATGTAAGTGGAGCTGCTGTTTGTGAAAATCCTTTCACAAATCTATGGTAGAACCCACAAAGCCTGAGAAATCCCTTAAACTGTGAAGTGTTCCTCAGTGGTGGCCAATCCATAGTGGCCCTGATCTTGTCTGGGTCAACCTGAATGCCTCCTACACTAATAATATGCCCTAGATAGAGCAACTTTGTCATCCCAAACTCGCATTTACTCATCTTGGCATATAATGACTCCCTCTCTAAAATATTGAGTACTATATCAAGATGCTTCAAATGTTCCTCCCAAGTGCTACTGTATATCAGTATATCATCAAAGAATATCAACACAAACTTCCTCAACTGATCTCTGAACACTCTATTCATACAGGACTGAAAAGTGGTGGGGCGTTAGTCAACCCAAAAGGCATGACCAAAAACTCAAAATGTCCATAGTGGCATCTGAAAGATATCTTCTCCACATCCTCCTCTCTAACCTGTATCTGGTGGTAGCCAGATCTCAAATCAATCTTAGAGAAAAGGTGTGCACCGTGCAATTCATCAATAAGCTCATCAATGCACGAAATGGGGTATCGGTTCTTGATTGTTTTCTTGTTCAGCTCCCTATAATCTATGCACATCCTTATTATACCATCCTTCTTCTTCACCAATACTACTGAAGAAGTGAAAGGACTCTTGCTTGGCCGTATGTGCCCCATGTCCATCAACTCCTTGATTGCTTTTTCTATTTCATCCTTATATCTCTTTGGATGGTGGTAAGGTGTGATGATAACTAGCTTAGCCCCTTCTTCTAACTCAATAACATGCTCGATTCCCCTATCTGAGGATCTCCCTAGAGGTATTTCACCAAACACCTTAGTGTGTTTGGTTATTAGTTCCTGCACATCAGGTGGATACTCTTGTTCATGCTGCTTTTTCATCTCAGGCATTGCTCTGAACTCTGCTGCCCACTGCACCTAATCATGTCTAAAGAAACTCTGCATCCACTTGAGTGACACCACTCAAAGTCTCCCATCTGATAAACCTCTGAGCACTATCTTCTTACCATTTGCCTCAAACCTCATTTCCATTTTTTGGAGGTTAAATGTAAACTCTTCCAGAGACTTCATCCAATTCATCCTAAGCACCATATCCTGATCACCAATGTTGACCACAAAGAAATCTCCCACCATGTCATAATCTCCCAAATGAAGCTGTAAGTTGGAGATTTTATTGGTACAATCAATCTTGAAGCCATCAGCAACCATCACCTTAAATCCCCTATGCTCCTCTGTATGTAATCCTCTACTTGACACAAACTTTTCATCAATAAAGTTATGTGTTGCCCCTGTATCAATGAGTGCCACAAATCTCTGTCCATCCAAAGTCCCTCTAACTCTAAAAGTGATGGCTCCCTATAAACTAGATAACTGAGCCATTATGCTATCATTGCGTGCTTCCCCATATGAAGGACCATCATCATCTCCATCAGATTCGGATGACTGCTCTGCATCTCCATCCTTTGACTCTTCGGCGGAAAAATGCTCCATCTGCTTAGTTTTTGCCTTCAATGGACACTTATGTGACAAGTCCCAAGGTTCCTTGCAATGAAAACAAAGTTTATTCTTCTTGAGATCATTAAGTGTCTCACTATCCGGCCTCTTACTTTCCTTCTTAGGTGGCAAAACGATTTCCTATCCTTATCTTTCCTCAGAGGGAAATTCCTTCCCTGGAATTTACTCTTAGACGCTGAAGAGGAATCCATGTCCCTAGCCTTCTTAATGGCTTCCTACAAAGTGGGAGGGTTGAGATCCTTAATCCATCCTCTCAACGGATTAGCTAACCCATCCATAAATAGAACCAGTATCCTCTGCTTGGATATATCTGTTACTAACACTGTGAGTTTCTAAAATTCTGTAATTTATGTTTCCAATGATTCCCACTGTTTAAGCTGAGCTAACTCCTTGAAATGGAGTTCTAGATCCTTCCTATCAAAATGTTCAATCAGTCTCTCCGTAAACTCCACATATTAGGAAATGTGTGCATGACCCATAGTGACCATACCATGATGCCACCACTCGTGTGCAAGCCCATCCAGATGAATTATTGCGTACTTAATAGCTTCTTCTTCAGGCATAGGGTTCAATTGAAAGTATGTGTCAAGCTTTTGAACCCAAGCTCTTGCTGTAGACTTCCCTGAGCCATCATAATATGGTAACTAAAGTTTCCCTACTTTCTTTCGTAGCTCATAGTGTTGGTTCCTATCATGTCCACGTGGCATATGATTCATCCATACATCCATATACTCTCTAAAGGTAATTGTAGTAGTAAAGTCTGGTCCTCTAGCTTCCCAATCTCTCCTCAGCTGATCTTATATATCAGTGATTCGGGGCTCTGGTATCGGCTATTCTGGAGCTCTAGGAGGAAAGGTAGGAATCATAGGCCTTGAACTCACTATCCTAGCTTGCTGGGTTGCATGACTGAAATTGTTCCCAACTTGTCCACCTCCATTTTGTGTCCCATCTTGATTACTCCCATTTTGATTATTATCATTTTGATTATTTTCTCCACCCATGTTAACATTCAACCCCATTTAACAGGCCATCATCTGCATCATAAGCTCTAATCTCTGATTTTGTTCATGTGCCCTCTGTTCTGCTAATCGCTGTCCCTGTGCCAATGTCTCTAATAATTGTAAGAATCTTTCCTCTCCAAGATCCCCAGCATTCATGTCTCCCATATTGCCAATAACTTGTTCACCTGTATCAATATGGTCCTCTAAATTTTCTTGTTCCTCTTGCCCTGGGTCTAAACGAGCCCTGGTTCTTCTTAGATTATAGCGATGAGTTAAAGGTTGAACACTCTGATCTGTCATGTCACCACCTATTCATGGTGTTTGTACCCACTAGGATGGTAGGATAAACAAGCTTTGATACCACTATAACATACCCCACCCAATTCTGCCAATGAACTTTTTTTTGCTCAGTTTTCATTCGATGACATTTTGTCAAACAGTTGGTGTGCAAAGTAAGATTTGAGATTTTTGCATTCTTGTTAAGATATTAAAACACTTCTCTTAAAATAATACTATTGATGTTGATTACAAACTTGATGATGACTATTTCGTTTGGCAACCCCACGAGTTTGCCTTTGGCGCAGGTCTGTGATATGTTCTTGGAGCAAGCTGTACGGCACGGCACTATGGGAAGAATATGGATTTTTGCTGTACAATGGCTGCCACAAAATGATCAATTCTGAAAGCACCTAGGCTCTATCAAATGCAGCCAAGTCAAAATCTTGTGATTCAGTCCAGTAATGATGGACTTATGACCCCCAAGGCGTGTCCAAGCAGACCTGTAAACTCCCCTGTTGGTACTCGCTTCGCAAATGATGTTATCTTCGAACAATGATGACCAGGCACTACCAAAACCAGTTCAGGAATCTCAAGACCATCTATTTCAATGGCATCAAGATTCCAGCTTGGAGGAATTTCATCCTTCAAGCTATTGGGACGCAATCTCCAGAAATATTCCTTGTCTCTTTTTTTTTCAAAACCAAAAAATCCCCAATCAGAATTATTCTCTTTCTTTTTATCCTCCCTCCAAAAACCTACATTGTTTAATCAAAATAGTTAATTAATTAATTAAATTTTTTTTAAAGCTTCACAGATTCAAAATAATATATCAAATAAACTCGGAATCCCACATAGCTCATCGAGAAGAGCTCGACAAAAAAATGCATCACATCCTGTCACTGAATTTTGAAGGTACGACATCCCCTCCAAACTGGCTAAGTGGGGGACATTACAAGACTATATGATAATGAATCCCCTAAAAAATAGAAAGCATTAGGAAAAACCCATAAGTCAAAGGGAAATAGACAAGTATTAGTGTTTTTATCAAAAAAATTAATATCATGACTCTCATCATAATATCATGATTCTCATATCAAAATTATGAGTCTAAGATTAGTGATATTGCATCTTGTCATGCACTAGAGTCTCAATTTATCCTATTTCTTACACATTAGAGGGTAAAAGCCTTTATGTTATAATATAAAATGTTTAATATTAATAGATAAGGGTTATAAAATGATAAAATAGGTGATTTTATGCTTGCCCTAAAGACTTAAAAAAACATGATTTATGAACTCAATACCATAATTACCAGGGTAATACCGCTAATCCAGGATAAGCAATATCACGTCTTATGAGTTGTGCACTAAACCCCTGATTAATCCTATTTTTTCACACAAAAAGATATAATAACCCATATATAACTTATAAATATATGATTTGGTCACATAGGGGTTTAGAAAACCATGGTAAATAGACAAAATGAATGATTTCAAACTCGTCATGAGACCCCTACAAAATCATGATTCATAATCATAATTAATGATTACTAGTGCAATATCATGATTTACAAAATCATGGTATTACATAGGCATGATAATTTACTAGGAAAACCATTAGTGGTTACACATAATACCATGATTAGGTATGCAAAATTACTATTTTTGGTGCAATGTCACTACTTTTGAAGTAGCGGTATTGCACAATAGTGCCAACCTACTAGAAATGAGGATTATTAGTGGTTAAGATGTATGGTTAATGTAAATTCATGACTTTTAAAGTAAAATTATGACTTTAAAGTTTCAATTAATAGTGCAAAACTATAATTTTCAGCTTTGCATGCAAAATTTCAAAATCTACCCTTTATTTTAGTTTAACTAGACCTACAAGCTTAAAAACACCTTTAACCAACAAAATGATTTAATTAAGAGGGATGACCTCCCCAGTGGAGTCACCAAAAATGTAGTTTGAATTTTGAGCTATTGGATTAAATTACCATAAACATGCAATTTTAACTCAAAACGTCAAACTACCTATTAAGAAGGATTGTGGAAATAAATCAGAATCGCAAGATAAATCTTACCAAATTCTTTGTTTTAGCTAGCCTCATTCCAATATGTTTAAATAGATGGTTGACTTCTATTAGACTCAAAATTTTGACATTATGCCTACTTGATCATAGATTATGGATTCATGGATTATTTGATCATGGATTTGGTATATTTCTTCCTCATAGTTTGGCCATAGAAGAGGGGTGGATTTAAATAGATAAATGAGGGAAGGATCAATGGCTGAAATTCAAAGTTGGCTTATGGAGATCTATGGTGGAGAATTAAAAGGAATTAAAAATTCCTTGAAAACCTCTAGATTTAGGGCTTCTATAGAAGGAAGGTGAGAATAGAGAGGATTATAAAATTGGAGAATTATAGAATCCTCTTAGGGGTTACTTAGGATTAGGTAGGGGATTAGATAGGGATCAGGTGGGTGATTAGGGACTAGGGGTGTATGAGAACCTAGGAATAGGATTAATAGGTGGTTAGGTGGGTCATGGGAGTTTAAAATTCCAAAATAATGGATAAGATAGATTAGGATAAGATTAATAAATTATTAGAGGAATTAATGAAGAAGTGGGATAAGACTATAGTTAGAGGTTAAAGAAATATTGATGTGGGATATGAGATAAATGATTAAAGGGGGTAATTTTAGGATGGGATTAGAGAGGATAAATTAGATAAGTGTAATTAGTGTCAAATAATAGTGATATTAGTGATGTTAAATGAAGTGAGTGAATATAGGTGCATATAGGAAGTAATTGGTGTTTTTTGTGTTTTAGACATAATTCGTATATGCCCTTAATTATTGTATTTATGAATTTGGTTTTTAAATTCTTCATGTTGATTTTTATGATGACCAAGGATTAAATGATAACAAAAATATGGTAACCCTTATTTAGGAATAAGTTTGATGCCTAATTTATACCTATTAGGAGGTAAGTATATCATGCGATGCTCAAGTAACATAAAAAATATTGTATCCAAAGTGCTTTGGTTTACCACAATTTGAAAATTATGTTTGGAGTCTTATGAGATACCTCCACATTATTTACATGATGTATTTGCATTTTCCCCTTGTAAGGTTGACTTAGTGTGTGTATCCAAGAGGGATGTATAGAATAACAAGCATTTACATGCTCATCCATTATTCTTGATTTTCCATTATCTTGATTTGGTTTTGTATCCTCTTGAGGTGAATTTGGCTTATATATATCAGGAATTGCAAGTTCAAATAGATTATGTGAAAGATGCTTAAATGGATTAAAATTTAGTTTTTGCAATTCCTCATGTATCATATCATGGGCAGCTTCATTGTCATAGTCATAGTAATATGAATTATTTCCATCTTATTGCTTAGTATTGACCAATAAAGGAAGCTCAAATTTTGGATTTTCCATTTCTTTTGACATTATTGATTCCTTTGGTAATGGTTCTTGCTCTTGATGTGCATCCATGTGTACCTCAATGTTTTATGTCTCATTTGCATATGTAAATAATGGATCCATTGTAATTTACTCAACCATTTCATAATTTTGGATATTTTATAGAATAATACATTATGTAGGTGGTACCACTATAGGAATGCCCTTTATATCAGAATGTATCATTTTGTAGAATTTGATAGGTTCATTATTGATAGGAATTTTCAATAAGGTCCCATCATGTATGTATTTTACACACTAATCCAATGTATATGAGATGACCTCCATTGTATGTATCCAAGTTATACCCAAAATTAAATTATAATGTAATGAGTGGGAAATTATTTAAATATTAGTTTAAACCATTTTTGTCCCCAATGTCACATTTAATGTGCTTTGGCCAACTGGAGGACTATGTGAATCATCAAACCCTTTGATGTGCATGACCAAATTTTGAATAAGGTTGGTGTTAATACCCATATTAGTTAATAATTCATTTATACAAATGTTTAAGCCTAATCCATTATCAATGAGTATAATTTTTATTCCCTTGTTATACATAGTCACTTGTATGAATAAATGAAAATATTAGTTAATAACATCTTTGGATGGTAAATTTAATGGATCAAAAACAATAATTTTTGTATTATTTTTGAGATGTTTCATAATATCCATAAATTAAGTTGGTTCAATATCACTTGGAACTCGGATATCACATAATGCTTCATATATTATATCTTTATAGATAGTGGATTATTTTAGAAGTTTGAGGATTGAGATCATAACATGCATGTTGATGAATTGGTCAACAAGGTCATATCCTTTAGATTTGATCGCAAGTTATGATATAGGAAATACTTTTTGTATATTAATATGTGGAAGATTAGGTTGCAAACATTTAAATTTTTTATTAGTGACAACATGGGCCACAAACCTAATATAATAAATGGGATAATAATGGATGAGGGATGGTATTTATCACTCGAATAAGATTTAGGTGTAAATTATTTTTGACGTCATGCATATCAGCATCTAGATATTGGCTCTATAAAATTGTAAAAGGAGTTATGAAGAAAGTAAGTGTTGCTTTTGATTTAAAACCCTCTCATTATACTAGTTGATTTGCTTATTTTTTTAGATTACATAGTTGATTAGATTATTACAAAATAAAATTATCGCTGCAATTACTAATTATAACATAAAATGATCTACATGCATCCATATTGAACATATTGATAAAAAAATGAAATTTGATTTGAAAATTATAAATATTTTACAATTAGATAAATCAAAAATCAAGAATAGAAAAATAGGAAACCCTAGATCAACATATGGTTTTGAGACCAAAGGTTGGGTTCACCAAATGTTTAACCCTAAATATAGATTATGATATCTATGATTAAAAAGATAGATATAGCCTAGGGCATAAGGGTGATAAATTATCTCTATAGTAGTCTAATTACTTGTAAACTTAGATAAATAATATTCTAAATTTAAATACTGAGATGCTAAAAATAGTAAGTACAAATAATTATTAGTATTAAATTAATTAGAAACCTATGGTAATTAGTTGGATTATAGTGTACATGAAAATTTAATGTGGAACATGTTAGAAATAGACTAGATCTAGATTCTAAATCGATCATTAGATTTTATAAATTTGACTCTGTGACCTTAGACACTTATATTGACCTAAGATAGTTATGTTGACACTTTTTTTTGACTTAGACATAGGTTCCCAATATGGAATACATGCTGGATATAGATGTGACAACCTGGGATGTTATGGGTTTTTCATCACCTTCACTATGGTGTATTCATATCTAGCTCATGGACTTTTACTCTTGTGAATCATCAAAACCCTAGCTCTTCATCTTCATAGTGACCTTAGAAAAGATGGGTTAGTGGGCTCATAGTGTTGAACTAACCTTAAAGACCAATTTGTTAATGGGTTCTACCCATATATCCACTACTTCAAAGAGTACCTCATACTCATGTAGTTATCCCCTACATGTTGGCTTGTGTATGCATAAGGATATAATATGTGATAAGCAAGTATAGCAATGATATATCTTGTAACTTGGAAAATATAGCTCATGGAGTTTTACTTCAAACCTATAGATATGTTTTCCTTATTATTGATATTATAGTAGGAGAAAATAGGGAAGCTTATCTCACTTGAATTCTTGATTTAAAGCTTTTGGTGCATTGCCTTGTGAGAGGTAGGAATTTTATTAGTGAGGATTGAATGAAGATTGATCATGTATTTATACCAATAGTTTCAGGAAATATATTGAAATAAATAACTTAGGCCACACATAGGGATACATTAAAATTACAAATTGGATGACTTTAGTGTACTAGACACTTACATTGGCACATGACACTTGCATTGATGTAGGTGTCTGAATAAGATTCAAGTGTTTGGGAATCTCGAAATTAGGTACATGTTCTAAACTTGAAGAGTAGATGAGAACCAAGTTTATAGCATTTTGGGCAAGATAGAAGACCTAGGTTATCAATATAATAATAGTTAGATTAAGAGATAAGCAATGAGAATAAATATATATCATATGCGAGCCTTTTTGCAATGGGAAAAGGTATAGAACTAAGAGGAACCACCAAAGTTCATATTTTCCAATTATATAAGATTGGGGTGCTATATAATTTATAAATAGTGTCTATAATTTAAAAAAGCCTTGAAGTTGTATTCATAAATAAAATATAAATTTTGATTCTATTATTATATACTTAGTCACTTATTATGAATTATATGACTTGGTAAAATAAAATGTATGCTTTGATTTTGTACATGGAGGTGGTATGATATTTTATATTATGGTTATATTTTAGAATAGAAATGAAATGACTTAATTTAAATATGATTACATGTATGTTTCGGCATGTGAAAATTATTTATTATTATGTAATTAATACATGTTATATGTATTACTTAATTATGTGTTGGGATTAGTTAATATTTTAAACCATAACAAAATTGTGAGTATTTTACTAATGTCAGATGAGAAGACTTCTTAAAAAGAAATATCTTCTAATGATAACATTTTTATAAAATTTATAGACATTACTAGCACTTATTTGGGAGTTTTTCCAATCTAATCCACTTCTTCACCAACAAAATAGAAAAAATTACTTTGTATGGTTATATTAATTCTCTAAATATTGATTAATCATGTTTTCCTAAATATTTACACTAAATTTTTAAAACTCCATGAAATATTTGTATGCATGTCCCCATTTTGAGGTGAAGGTGTTTCAATAAATTTATGCTTATTATTTCAAAAAGGGAAAAGAAGAAACTATGTATGGGTATGGTTGAAAAAACTATTTGATTGTGTGCTTGTTAAATCAGATGATTGTGAAGAACTCCTCTTTGGCTTGGGAAGATGACCTGTAGATAAGAAAGCACTAAATCAAATTTATTTGCTAGATAGATAGTTGAGTGGATTGCCTAGTGATAGTTAGATCCTAGAAGCAAGAGCTTCCTCATGGGTTGTCAATCCACACATTTTAGACAATTAAGTTTATAAATTTAAAAAAAGTACTTACATCTATAATCAAAGGCACAAAAATTGAGCACAAAAATACTTGCTTAAAAAATATACTATAAATGATCAAAATAACAATAAGCTAATTAATACTACTACTAAATAGTTGGGGTATGCTTTATAAGATTAGGTAGTGATCTATGAATAGGGAGGAACATAAAAAATTAGATTTGGTTGGGGGTAGGTAGGCAAAAATAGCTTGCTAGATTTTACTTCCATAGTGACTGTTGATGATTGGGATGACTGTCAATATTTAAGGTGATCATCGATAGTTAAGGTGACCATCGATGGTTGGATAAACCATCGATAGTTGAGACAACTATCAATGGTTACTATGTGTATATATGAGCTAATAACAGGCTGATTGATGGGATCACAAAGTGAGATTTTGGGAGTTGGGTTAGTACTGGGCCAGATGTGAAAAGCAAATAAAGTAATTAAATACTAAAAATCAAATACTTATCTTGTAGAAGATGATCAAGTGATTGATTGAGGTAGTTGACTCATTGATAGAGTTTAGAATGATTCTAATAGAATAATAATACTTAGTGCTTTGGTGAAGCTTTAGGGGAAAGTTGGATCTCTGATGTGGTAACTGGTTCACTAGATTGCTAATGATGATTGACCTAAAAAAGCAAAATTCTAGATGCAAAAGCTCTTGATAATAATTACAGATGGATTTCATTTCTTTGCTCCTCTCTTCTTATAGGCAAGGTTGGAGAGTTGTAACAAGGAATAAACTGGGCCTCCTAATTTTAAATTGCACATGTAATGGCTTGTAATTGGGTTTAAATGAGTTATTTTTAGAAAACAATGTCGATGAGTTTACATGTTGGTGGTTAAAGAGGTGCACCCTAACAATCGATGGTCAGGGTGACTGTTAAGGATCAACCTTATCATCGATGATCGAGGGTGAAGGGTAAAAATAGGTAAATGCTAGGGTAAAGATCGTTTGGTCAGACTAACTATGGTTAGGTTTGGATAAGGGTTAGAGGATCAGATTGGTCCTGAGAAGGTCCTAAGGAATTCAAGGGGTGTTTTGACATTTGAAATCATGGTGTGTAGATTTATGATGTCTACATTTTACCCTTTTTTATGTAGCTTGAATCAACAAACTACAACACAAAAATTGATTACTGGTCAAAGGTTTAATTTCCTCAATTATGGGAGGAGGTGTTTCCCCTCAAACCAAAAGGTGATGAGGTAAAGTAGAATTGGGTGCAGTTTTGAAAAGATGGGTGAAGGTGATGATGAAGTTAAACATCATGAAGGTAGATGATAGGTTGGGAACTAAATCACAAACAAGTGTGCAAAGTGTGACAAAAAGGTGTGATAGCCAAGATCATGCATAAACTAGGTTTCCATAGTTGAAAACAATAAAGTTTAGTGTTAATAAGATAATGGACAACTGGACTATGTTGCCACATTTAGGCATGGTAGCTGGCTACACTTGCAAGTCTCTTAAGTGATGTTAATGTTTCAATGGGTATCTAAGGTAAGAAGTGCTCTTGATGAAAACACAAAATTGTCAAGTGTCATAGGTATCTAAGGTAGGAATTGCTCCCAAGAAGACACAAGTAGGTTAGGTAAGCATGAAGTGGCATAATTTCAAAAGGGTCACATTGGTAATGTTGTAATTATGGTCAAAATACCAAGTAAAAGGTATTGTAAAACACACATGAGTTGGGTCAAAATGGACCAACGATGAGGTGATGAGGTGGTTGGGGTGGATGGAGAAGTTAATCTCCATGGGTGGATATAAATGGGTAGATTTACCAAAAAATAGGTCTACTTAGGTGAAAGTAATAAAGGGGGACCACCTAATCATCAATGATCAGGGTCCCTAAGGGTGACTATCAATGGTCACCTTGACCATCGATGGTCAGGGTGGAAACCTTAAAAATACATACGTTAAAAGTGAAATTAGAATCACTTTTTACCCATTTTGGCATTTACTTGGTTGAGTTGGAGCTTTAACATTTTTGCTACTTTATAGTGAAGGTGTTGGTTGAGTGTGTTTGTTGAGGTGGATGGTTGACATTTAGCTAAGGTGGATCGATGTGACCAATCAAGATGCAGGGAACACATGGGCATGGACAAGGATGGGTAGACATATGGCTAAATCCATGGTGGTGGTCATGAAATGAGATAAGGGGTGCCCTTGAAATTGATAGCTTAGCTAGATTTTGTAAATGGTTAAGGGGTTAACTATTTGGGTTAGCTAATTAGATAATGCCCTAGGGAGGGTTTACATAGATAGAGTTCCCTATTGGCTTCATGTGATGGAGGGGTGATTTTAATGCATTAGGTGCAAGAGGTGGTGCACATTATGTGGAGTGGTTTAGGGGTATAATGGGTACACTAGTGATAGGAAACATCACTTGGAGGCCTTATGTCTAGTTGCCAGTATGCCTTGGATATAAGAAGCAAACACTCTCCCTTTAAATCTATAGATGGATAATTGGTAGGTAGGATGGGGAGGTGGAATTGATCCCATTTAATAAGATACATTGATATTTTGTCCTAGTAAAGGGCATTCCAAGTCTATTCCCTAGGTACAGGTTAGAGGATTCAAAGATCTTACTACCAGACCCACATCTTATGCTGACTTTGCTAGACTATGAGGAACTTACAACTAGGGCATAGATAAATGATGTTGGGTTTATAGATGGGTACATGGCATGGTACCAGCCCATATATATAGCTATAAACATTGGTAGCGATGATGGAGGTGTGAGGCTGATGGTCATGGATCTAGCTATCCATGATGGATACGTAAGAATGGCTTTAGCCATTGCATAAGGATAGGTGACAAAATTATAGGGGTAGGTGTCCACATTCTAGGGCTAGATTTCTACATTACAGGGTCAATTTTTTACCTTATAGGGTCAAGATTCTATTGTGATAGGTGAAAGGGATTAGGCTAGGACCTTACTAGGCTTGGTAACCCAAGCGAGGGACTTTTTGAGGTAGAGAAGAGGATGAGGAGTAGCAACAAAGATAAGGCCACTAGACACCATCCCCATGGCATGACACCTAGCTACCATATAGGAGCTATGGTACTATGAGGCCATAGTTTTGACATAGTGTCTATAAGAGACATGATGGGGTGAGTATATGGCTAGCTTGGTAGGTGGTACCAATGTGGTGACACTAGGGTAGTGGGTAGCATCTATATATAGATAGATAAGGATAGCTAGAAGATCAATAGGTAGAATAGGTGGGTAAGCACCAGGATCTAGTGATGCTCTAGGAGGTAGTGGTGCCCTTGGGGCATAGATATAGATAGATTATGACATTTTCTATATCATTTTGATTCTAGCCTATGAGCTAATGTGGTGAGATGTACATTTTGAGAGAGATACATGTTTATCTACTTTTACACATGATTATTCTATTTGACTCACAAGTTATACATATGATCATTATTTATGCTCATATTGATGGTTTATGGCTTATGGTTTGATGTTGATATTTAACGCTTATGGTGTGATGTTTATATTGCTTATGGATGATGCTTATGTTATGGATTATAGACATCGATATAGGTTTATCTAGGCATGATTTGATTTATGGTTAAGATTATGACATGATAACTTTTAATGAGTATATACTAAATTATTTGACTTAGACATGTGGTGGAAAAATGGTTGGTTGCTTTAATTACTTATGGATGTTATGGTTTTATTGTGCTTGTTGTTAATTTTTAGGGTGAAACACATGAGGTATTTTAATTAACAACATTAGATAGGAGACCAAAGAATATAATCAATAGACAAATGTCATAATGAAAATATCAACTAGTCATGATAGGATAAAAGAGGGCATGATGCTTCTTCATTGATAAAGACTAGAACAAAACTGAAGTTATATTGGATTAATGAACATTATCCCTTTGAATGCTTTGCATTAGCCTTCATTATTTGGTTGAAAGGTGTCTTAACCACATAATGTTAAGTAAGCTCAAAATCCATTTCTTATAGTGAGTAAAGGGGGGGTGGGTGAAAATGGAACATTCTTATGAGACTAGCATGCCTCTTCTGTAGGTGTCTAAAGAGCCAGTATAAATAAATATATGCTAAACTTTATTGAATAATTGATGTGGGGAGTCTACTTGTGAAGCCAATTATAAATTCCACCTTATTTTATTATTTGTGAGAGCTAATTATGGATTTTGACATTAGTGTGCTTTTATTGTGATTTTGATGAAGGGTGTTTTGTTGATTATTGTGTAAGGGAAGTTGATCAATGCAGGAAGCTTCCATGAAATTACTATGATTTTGACAAAATGCTTTACTCAGTCATCCTTCAAAGGATTGGTCTAAGTTTATTTTCTTTTTTTAATGATTTTTGATAGATATCCTTCAAGGTAATAGTCCACCTTATGTTTTGGCAATTTCAAATAAATTTCCAACAACTATCCTTTAAGGGAGCAGTGTGTGAATGCTAGGAATGACCCATGAATGCTAATGATATGGTTTTTTACTTTTTATTGCTTTGATTTTTCTTGACATAGACTTTCTTAGGCTGGCTTAGTGGTTCACCATTATGAAGACAAAACTAAAAGTGTAAGAAGGTTGATTATGTATAAATAATTTTAGGTGATAACGATCATGGGAATCCATCCTATGAAGGTGCACAAAGTACAATGACAACCATGCCATAAGTAGAGCCATGGTACCCATTGTTTAAGATAAGCTTATGTTAGTGATAGATAATAACATGATTCTATTTTAATTAATTGACCCCAAAATAGGGAGATGGGATGTAAGTAGATAGAAAGGGATGAACTTAAGTTAAACAAAAGGTGTGTTTCTATCTATTTTTTTCTTTTTCCTAAGTGTGAAAAGTAAAAACTAGTTATGAAGGGTGTGGAAGAATACTTGTTAAAGTGCACATGTTAGATCTAAGTGATTATTGAGAGCTCCTATTTAGATTGGGAGGATGACCTAAAAATAATAAAACACTAAAATAAACTTGTTTGTTAGATAATTATATGGGTGGATTGCATAGCATAAGCTAGATCATAGAAGCAAATGCTTTCTAGGAGGCTGTCAATCCACCTGATTTGAACACTTAAGTTTGATAAATAAAATTGATATAATTTTCATGAAATGGAAGAAAAATAAAACTAATAACAACAAATAATATCAAAGGAATTAAATTTTTTGCTAAGATGACCAAAATGAAGCAACTAGTTGGGGTGATGTTAATACTAAAAATTGGTCTAGTCAAAATGGTGGTTTCTGATTTGGTAAAATGGCAAGGGTCAAAAGGATAGACTATTTAGGTTTGTTAAATGGTTAAGGTTACACATAGATAAAGAGATAAATGGGTAAATGGGATAAAGATGACAAAGGAGGAAGATGGTAAATGGGGTGAAGGTGGAAAGGGGTAAAAAAAGGGTAAATGGGATGAAGCTAACAAAAAAGGTAAGGGGATAAAAGGGAAAAAGGGAAAGAGAAAAGAATGGATGAAGGATGAGGTTTAGGGTTAAATAAATAAGAGTCCAAAGGGAAGAAATGAATTGAAGTCAAATAAATAAAATATACAAAAGGAAATATTACCTTCCAAGCTTGAAGAAGAGTGTTGATGTTGATGATGGTTGATGAAGATGGAATCCTACAATAATTCTAACATAGTTTCATTGATTTTAATTCTTTCCTTCCAATATGATGATGACCTCCAAAATGATAACCTCCTTCAAAAACCTTCAACAAGATGTTAATGACCAAAGACTAACTTGAAACTTAACCTTGGGTGAAGGAGAGTGGGGTTTTTAATAACATTGTTGTGAAGAATCATGCCAAAAGAGAGAATAGTGGAAGTGTGGTACCATTTTACATGTGGAGAATGATTTAGTCAAGGTTAAGTGGGTGAAGATTACCATGTGGGTTGGTGAGTCTCCTACTTTTCCCATGAATCCAAGTTTGAATGGAAATCATGCACATGGGTTTGAATGAGACTGAAGACTTTTTACCACCCTCATTTATCTTCATTCAAGAAATTAAAGAGGTGGAAAACCAAATGTGGTTCCATTTTTCATGTGGTGCATGGCTGAGTCAACATGAGGTTGGTGGGGATTCCCATGTGGGTTAGAAAGTCTTTTATTTGGGTTGTTGAGCCTCCATTTCAGTTAAAATTTTCAAAAATGAGTGCCCTTTGTCTTTAAGAAGGTAGGTATCTCATTTTAAGGTCCACTTTCATGTGTGAAGTCAAAATATATGTTTAATGATGGCCCCTTAAAGGAAAATTCACTATATTTCAAGGGGGGGCCTTGTGATTATTAAATGAGGTCATTAGACACTTTGAAAAAGGGTCCCAGGTGGGGCATGATGTCCCACATCAAGCCATGTCACTTTGCCATGTCACATGTCATGTCACATACCATGTTACATGCCATGTGACTTTTCATTTCATTTTACCATGTCATATGCCATGTCATTTTACTGTCACTTGCCATGTCATTTTCTATGTCACATGCCATGTCATCATGAATAGTGATAGTGGGTTCCATAGTGAATAGTGATAGTGAATAGTAATTTTGAATAGTACTTTCAAATAGTGATTTTGAATAATATTGTATGACTAGAAGAATAGTGATTTGGATAGGTTAAGAGTGGTTTGTTAAGGCTTAAAAAGGTTTAGGGGGTATCAAGGTATTTAGTCCTCAAAAATTGTAAGTGTGTAGTTTTTTAGTGTCTACATTTTGTCCCTTTTTGTAATGTGGATTTGAATTAACAAACTACAAAACAAAAACAAATCACTTGGTCAAAGGCCAGGTTGTTTTGAGTATGGGAGGAAGTGTTCCCCCTCAAACTAAAATTCAATGAGGAAAGGTTAAATCAGGTGTAGGTTTGATAAGCATTTGTTGGAGAGGTACTAGGTGGTGCCACAAAGTAGTTAGGTATGTGAAATGCTAATGGGTTCACAAAATATGACTAAGCACAATAGTCAAGATTACATAGAGACTAAAGCTACCAATGTTCATAGAAAAAAGGTTAGGTTCTAAGATAAATGACAAGGTAATAGGTCCCCAACATTGGTCATAGCTGATCGGGTTAGTCTTATCAAGGCTCCTAGATAGGGTCAGTGTTGACTTAGGTATCTAGGGTAGGAAGTGCTCTTGAGAAAACACAAATGGTCTAGTTTTAAATTAGGTGGTGTAAATGTTTAAAATTTTAACATGGTAAGGTTGGTTATTATGGTCAAAATTTATTACAAAACACACCAATTTTTTGGGTCAAAAGCAATCGATGTTAAGATAGACATGGTGAAAGCATGGGTGGATTGGGTATGGGTTGGAAGGGGATGGGTGAACTGACTCTAGATGCATGCTACAAGTGGATGCTGCCTATATAATTCCATGGATAGTAATCCAAAAATAACATCAAGCCAAATGTAGTCCTTTTAAGGTGAAGGGTGTTGGTAAACTTGGTTTCACCAATTTGATATCATTTAGTTAGTTCTAATTTAAGGACACTAGATAAATGGAAGCTCCAAAGGGTCAGAAATATGGGTATCAAATAGTTTTTTGATTGGTTTGGTATAAATAATGGATGAGATTACCTAGGATGTAATTAGATGATGGCATCAACTATGTAAAAGAAATCTATAGCCATGTATAAGTAAGTTAAAGCATGAAACTTCTACCACATTTGTAAAGAAAAAAAAAGGAGAAATATGCTTTACTAAGCTTTAGAAAATATAGAACTACTTGAATTGTTATGGTGATTTGATGGGTTTTTTCATCACCATCCAAGTAAGCTAACATTGTGCACATGCCATAAAATGTCATTAATAGGATATGAAAGGGTAGTATGCAACAATTTAGGGAAGAAAAGTAGTATATTTGGTAAATGAGAAGTGGCAAAGATTCAAACCCTTGACCCTTGAGTCAGTGGGGTCTAAAAATAAGTAAGCATTGAGTTTTGAGGGAATTCAGAGAAAGTCACTGAGGGGTTTTGGAATATGGAGTGAGGAAAATAATAATATTAATTAAATGGGGGAGTAGGTTGTATATTTCATGTATTAAAGTAAGGGTATGGAGGACATGAGAAAGCAGACAAGGAGATGTATGTAGAAGCAACATAACTGATGGCCACACTCTAAAGGGGTGAAGGTTGATTTTAGAGAAAATAAGGGAGATACAACAAGGGATGAGGTGAAGGTAGACCAGGAGATGGATGAAGAGAAAATAATGAGGTCATAAATAAAGATGAAGGTGGGGAAGGATAGAAGGAGCCAGGCATGGTCATATAAGAGGAAAAATAAGGTCAAGAAGAATAAGGGATGTCCTCAGTATGATAAAAATGAAAGGAAATGGAGAAAAGGGAGAGGATGGTGGAAAATAATCAAAGGGAATGAGATAAAGATAAAGGATGAAGATCATGGATGATAAGAAGAAAAAGGAAGAATTGAAGGAGGGATACAAAGAAAGGATACTCACATAGATGCAAAAGACAAGTGAGTACCGAGATGGAAAGAGGAAAAGGGGAATGTAAAAAGAAAAAGGCAAGAACTGAGGAGAAGAAAAGAGGAAATTATGGAAGGCTTCTTAAAGGATCAATACCCAGGGAGAAACTAGTTGTGGAGGAAAAAAGGAAGACAAAAAAGATGGAAAAAAGAAAATAATAAAAATGGAAAATGTGTACGGTGGTAAAAATGGTGAAATGGTGGAGAGTGGTGGTACACGTAAAGAAAAAGTATAGTAATAGAGGAAACATCAAGCTTGCAAGATGCATAGTAAGATGGGGAATTGGTGAGGAAAAGAGAGTGATAAAGAGGGTATGACAAATGAAGTATAAAAGACAAGGTTGGTAATAAGTGGAAAGAGAGACCAAAAACATGAGAAGTGGGTAAGGGAGTGAACTATGAAGTATGCATAAGGAAAGGTGATAAGGAGGCTAGCAAGGCAGAGTATGTTGTGGCTTTATGGGAGATAAGAGGGGTGAATGAGAAAGGCTATCAACCCTTGTGTTAAAAGAGATTGACAAGCTAGAGAGAGGTAGGTGATAAGGAGATAGGTAGATAAGTGGAGGAAAAAATATTAGGTGAGAAGAGAAAATAAAGTAAAGGATGTAGCCAAAATGACCTTAGGAACTGAGCACTACCTACATAGTCTAAAAATACCTTAGGCCAATGTAGTTCTCCCAAAAATGGGGGAAAAACTTAAGAGGAAGTATTAGATGGTGTTAAAACATAAGGATGCTTAAGAAAGAATTCAAATATTCCTTGACGTAGGATGCCCTAAGTAAGAGGGCATGGTTAGCAATGGAAATGAGTGAGAAGAAAAAGGGGATGGGAATTAGTTGTTAGTGGTTGAGCTACCTATAGAAGTGAATCAATACATACATAGTCCATGGACATCAGGCCAATATAGTTCAATAAGGGTAGGATAAATAAGTGAGTTGGTTTGGGCTGATAGAGGTTTTGGGTTTTGGTGAAGGTGATGATGAAGGTGTATGGTATAGATTGGTGAATAGTCACCATATTAATCCAACATGCATCAGGAGGAGAAGACACAGATGGGAAGGGTAGGATAAATTAGAAAGGAACATAATGCTAAGCACCACAAATGATCTTTAATGGAGTTAATCCAAAGAGGAGGTGCCTTTGTAAGGAGGTTACACCTTCTCAAATTATGTGAGGGTAGGAGTTTGGAGATAGTGTCTACTACTACGAACAAATTTTTAGGAGGTAGGGGTCTATCTAGATCTATAGAATCACTTTGGCCAAGGTTCATCACCACTATGAGCTGAGTTTTAAGGGTAGTAGAGAAGTGACAACCTTTAAATAATTTATTTGATGGTCAAGTAGATTCTACAAGTAAGAAAGTTAGTAGCATGGTGAGCATCAAAGGATGGACCTTGCCTGACCCAAGAGCTGCATGGGTAGGCTAGACAAATGGTGGCCATGTTTGCATCCTTTGTCCCAATTCCATGGAACCAATGACTTATTGGTTCTACTAGTTTGGGCCTAACCAATAAGAAGCTACATGGCCAAGAGAAGATGGTGGTTCCATTGCTATGGATGAATGTTCACCTAGCACAAAATAAAAGACTACCATGTTGGAGCAAGTACTACTAATGGTTGGGGTCTAACGTTTAGATCTTATGTCAATGGGTTGGTAGGAAGAGGAGGGTAGAGGGGAAAAGAAGGTGAATGTATCACTATGAATTCATGGTGGCCTACCTTAAATGGAAGAGTTTCTATAGCAACATGGATTTAGAAGTTGCCATTACCAATAATAGTGGTAGTTTTAGAGGCATGACCATTGTAGCGACACATGGCTAGAAGCTAATTTACATCAATGAAGGTAATGGTTATAATGATGCTAATGACCACTAGGCCCATAAGGATCATAAGATGACAAAACAAGAAAATACATTAGATGCAGATCAAATGATAAGGTCAACAAAAAGATATCATGATGGTGCATAATGGATTAGTCTGATAACTTTGTATGTGTCATGCGACTCCTTGGACCTTACATAAAATATTTTAGAGTTTGATGTAAACATGTACAAAATGTGTTGGATGTTGTTGGTTGAATGTTATGGTTATGGTTATGGTTATTATTGGTATGGTTATGGTTGTTGTAATCTCACTTGATGTAATAGGGATGACTATTATTATTACAATGTTGGAAGGTACAAGTCATGGTGAAAACATCAACCAGGCACATTAAGATAAGAATAGGGTCTGATGCTTTATTTTTGATAAGGAATAAAAATAGACCTAAATTGAGATCAACTTAATGAATATAAGCCCTTCAAACACTGTGCATGAGTAGTCGTTAGTTGATAAAGAAGGTTTCTTGATCACAGGGTCTCAAGTAAGCTCTAAATCCCTTGATGTATAGATAGTCTAAAGGGAAGATGGGTGATAGGTGGTGTGAAGGTTAATGGGTGATATGTATCATAGTCTCATGTGAATTAATTTATCCCTTCTATAGGTGAATTAAGAATGGTAATAGACAATTCCATGTCGTATGCTAGATGTAAACTGATCAATGTGGGAAGTCTAAGTGTGAAAGTCGATTGTGGCTTTAAAATTTGTTATGATAGTAGGTATTTTGATTTATTTTTGTATATGGGAAGCTAATAAATGTGGAAATTTTCTAATAAATTGCTCTGCTTTTGATAAATTTAACTTAGCCATCCTTCAAGGGAGTGGTCTAAGCTTATTGGCTTTGTTTAATGTTATTGACAATTGTCCTTCAAGAGAGTAGTCTACCTTACATTTGGAAACTTTTATTTTGTTTTTGGGTAGCTATCCTTCGAGGGAGTATTATTTAATGCTTAAGATATTGACCCAAGTAATGTTTTAGTATCCAAATTATTTTGGGATGTAATGTGTTTAGACATGGACAAGTCTAATTAAGTTTAGAGGTTTATCTTTATGATAGTAAAACTTTAACACAAGAAGGTTAATGGTATGTGAAAGGGTGTGGTTTTAAGAGACAATGACCATGGGATTGTTGGGGATCAACCAAAAATATGATTACACTTATGAAAGCAATAAACTGTGGAATTAAATCAGATAGATAAGTAACTAGAATTAGTTAATAGCAAAGAACAAGAGATACAAGAAACCACCCTAAAAACTTGTATTAAACTCTTTACAAAAGGAATACAATTGAAGAAACTTCTTTCTTCCACACCTCTCTCAGATGCACAAGATCTCTCTCTAGATCTCTATCCGTCAAGAGCTCTCTCTCTCAAGTACAATCAACTCCAACAACCTGGATTGATACAACTCTGTACTGTTCTTCAACATTCACATACAATGAACTACTACAATAATCACACTAAGCTAAGAAGATCTAATTCTACATATAGAATTAGGAGACTTGAGCATGCACTTACAACCAACAGTTAAGCCTCTTGAATAAGGGCTCTAAAAACAATCTTACTAATAATAGAAACGTGAACTTAAGACTAAGACTTAAACTCATCATGCAAACACTCAGTTCTGTCCTCAGAAATAGCATTCTGGATGCACAGGTAACTGATGCCAATTCCTGCCTACTTGCCTGTGACTGATGTCAGCCGATCCTCTACCGATGCTGGCGTCTCTTCAACTACACTGGACCGACGTCGATCACTCCTGACCGATGCTGGTGACTGT
The DNA here is from genome assembly GCA_037957365.1 of Torreya grandis. Classification (NCBI taxonomy): domain Eukaryota; kingdom Viridiplantae; phylum Streptophyta; class Pinopsida; order Cupressales; family Taxaceae; genus Torreya; species Torreya grandis. Next base: position 1,966,609 of record JARHVA010002389.1, on the reverse strand, counting down.
GTAAACCTGAAACTGTTAAATGTGCTCATATGTGAAGCTTTTAGGCTCCACACCTTAACAATCTCCCACTTGGAGATAAATAGTTGCACCAGTACCTGTACATCAACATCTTCTAGCTCCTCCATCTTCAACTCAATCATGAAGACCAATAGAAGTTGAATGAAGATTCAACTTCTTCTTTATAACTAGCTTGGTTAACATATCATTAGGATTCCTATATGTATTGATCTTCTCCAGTTTCAACTCACCATCTTCCAATACCTGCCGTATGAAGTGGTACCTTAGCTATATGTGCTTGGTTCTTGAATGAAAGGTTGAATTCTTAGCCAAATGGATTACACTCTGACTGTCACTATACAATCTACAACTCTCATGCTCCCTTCCAAGCTCTTCCATGAACCGTGTCATCCATATCATCTCTTTGCTAGCCTCTGTGGCTGCAATATACTCTACTTCTGTAGTTGACAAGGCAACAACCTTTTGCAACTTTGATATCCAGCTAACCACCATTCCACCTACAGTGAAAATATATCCTATGGTGCTCCTCCTGCCATCCAAATCACCTACCATATCTGAATCTACATAACCATGTAGAGAAGTATCTGAACCTCCATAGCACAAGTGCCTACTGCTGGTTCCTCTCAGATATCTGAGGATCCACTGAACTGCTTTCCAATGTTCCTTTCCTGGATTGGCCATATACTTACTTACAACTCCCACTACTTGGGCAATATCCGGTCTAGTACACACCATTGCATACATCAAACTTCCTACTGCGGAAGAATATGGAACCTTACTCATATACTCTACCTCATCATGTGAATTAGGACATTGTTCTTTACTCAACTTAAAATGTCCAGCCAAAGGTGTGCTTACCAATTTAGCATCCTGCATATTGAACCGTTTCAACACCTTGTCCACATAATCCTCTTGAGACAATATCAACCTGTGATTTTTTCTGTCTCTCTTAATGCTCATGCCAAGGATTTTCTTTGCTGCTCCCAAATCCTTCATAGCAAAAGTTTGAGCTAATTTCACCTTAAGCTCGAAGATATCTTGCATGTGTGATCTTGCAACTAGCATATCATCTACATACAACAATAGAATAATATATCTACCATTATCCAATCTCTTAAAATACACACAATGGTCAGATTGACACCTACTATAGCCATGCTCAGTCATAAACCTATCATATTTCAAATACCACTGTCTAGGAGCTTGCTTGAGGCCATACAAGCTTTTCTTCAATCTGCACACTAACTTCTCCTTACCTTTGACCTCAAATCCTTTCAGTTGTTCCATATAAATTTCCTCATCCAAATCTCCATGAAGAAACGTTGTCTTAACATCTAGCTACTCAAGATGCAAATCCTCAACAGCAACCAAAGACAGTACAATCCGTATAGAAGTCATTTTAACAACAGGAGAAAAAATCTCACCAAAATCAATACCTGGCTTTTGTGCAAATCCTTTCACTACCAATCTGGCCTTATATCTCATCTGTCCATTCTCACCTTCCTTCAACCTGTAGGTCCATCTGTTCTTTAGTGTTCTCTTACCAGCTGGCAACTCAACCAAATCCCATGTTTGGTTCTCTCTTAAGGACTCCATCTCCTCAACCATGCCACGCTCCCACTGACTCTTGGACTCCACCTGTATTGCTTCTTCAAAACTCTCTGGTTCTCCACCATCAGTTAGCAATAAATAGAATAATGAAGGAGAATATCTAATTGGAGGCTTACTTACCCTTTCTGACCTCATGATGGGTGTCTGAGACTCGTTCACAACACGTTGTCCACTCAAATTCTCTGACAGTGATCGACCTCGGTCACCTCCAGACCTGTTACTGGCCGATGCTGGTTCTGCCTGATTGACACCGGTGCATGTCCTGCCGACATCGGTCTCTGTATGACCGACATCAATTTTTGATCTGCTGACGCCGGTTCCTATCCTGCCGACGTCAATCTCTGTGTTTTCCTGCAAGTGATTATTTATTTTTCCCACGAGCTCATTTTGGATTGTCACCTCGTCCAATTCACCATTGCTCTACCCAGATTGATTTAGCTTCTTCAGCTGATCACTATACATCACTTTTTCATTGAAAACAATGTCACAGCTCTTAATTATCTTGTTAGTTCCTAGATTCCAAAATTTGAAACCAAAATCATCTAAGCCATAGCCAATAAATGTGCACCTCATAGAGATAGCATCCAGCTTCTTTCTATTTTCCTTATCTATGTGTACAAAGGCTTCACAACCAAAAACTTTGAGAAAAGAGAGATCTACCTTTTTACCTATCCAAGCCTCTTCTAGAATTCCACCATCTAGAGCTGTAGAGGGTCCTCTGTTAATCAAGTACACTGCAGTGTCAACAGCTTCTGCCCAAAATTCTAAGGGCAAACCAGCATGCAATCTCATACATCTTGCATGCTCCATGATTGTTCTGTGCATCCTTTCAGTAATTCCATTCTGCTGAGGTGTCCTTGGAACCGTCCTTTGCCTATAGATTCCATGCATATAACAATACCAGTTGAACTTATAACTGTAGAACTCTCCACCATTGTCAGATCTCAGGCACTTTAATCTTTTGCCTATTTCATTCTCAACCATAGCTTTCCAAATCTTAAAAGTCTCAAATACATCAGATTTCTTTTTAATACAGTAGATCCATACCTTTCTTGTAGCATCATCTATGAATGAAACATAGTACTATGATCCTCCAATAGAAGCTACCTGAGCTAGTCCCCACACGTCTGTGTGAACAAGCTACAACTTATGCTTCTTCTTTGTAGACCTAGTCTTGAGAAAACTAACCCTTTTCTGTTTTCCAAATACATAGTGCTCACAAAATTCTAGATCCATGCTTTTCAAATCTAAAAGCTTACCTTTAGACTTAAGAATTGACATCCCCTTCTCACTCATGTGGCCAAGCCTTGAGTGCCACAATTTTGCATCCACATCTGAAATAGATAATACAGAAGGAGAATTGTTAGTAACACAATTACACAAATAGAGAGTACCTACTCTCTTACCTCTGGCCATAACAAGTGCACCCTTGGTCACCTTCCAAGATTCTGCTGTGAGAGTTACTGTACAACCCTCATCCCCTAACTTTCCTTTAGAAATCAAATTTCTCTTCAAGCTAGGAACGTGCATAACTTCTCTCAACACCCATGTGTTGCCATTCTACATTTTAAGCTGCACTTTACCTTTGCCAATAATCTTACAAGGCTCATCATCCCCTAGATACACTATTCTAAAATCTCCATGGATATAGTCACAGAAATATTCCCTATTAGGGGTAGCATGAAATGATGCACCAGAATCTAACACCCAAGATTCTATATTATTATGCAAAGAGAATATTAAAGCATCTTGTGCAATACCTGCAACCTTTGCTTCTTCTTTTCCTTCGTGCTGATTGTCCTCCTTAGGCTTTGACCAGCAATCTCTACTTATGTGCCCCATCTTTCCACAATTCTAGCATTGAGACCTTCTGCCATTTTTGGATTTGGATCTACCTCTCCCCTTAGACTTAGATCTTGATCTCCCTTTCTTGCTCTTCTCTTTTTGCCTTCCCCTGCTCTCAAAACATAAAGTGTTCCCAGATGTCTCTTATGTGCTTTTCCTATGAATTTTCTCATTCAAGATAACACTAACAACATCCTCTACTTTTAAAATATTTGATGCAGATGCAGTATTGCTAACTGCCATTACTAAGCTATGCCAGCTTTCAGGCAAAGAACATAATATTAAAAGAGCTTTTATTTCATCATCAAATACAATTTTGACTGAACTTAATTGATTTACAATACCATGGAAATCATTCAGGTGATTAGATACAGATCCACCTTCCTGCATATGCAAATTAAATAGCTACTTCATAGATATACCTTATTAGAAGCTGAGGGTTTTTCGTACAAATTTGCTAAAGTAGTCATCAACTCTACCATTATTTTTGCCTGTGATAAATTAGATATCACAGTAGATGCTAGACTCAGTCTTATAAACCCCAGATCCTTTCTGTCAAGAACTTCCCATTCTTCATCCTCCATGTCTGTGGGCTTCTTTGCAATCCCACCTAATAGTAAGTATAAATCTTTCTGATACAGATAGTCCTCTATCTGCATTCTCCAATATTGATAGTTTTTGCCATTGACTTCTCCATTCTCAGTTTACTTTCTTCTACCATTGCTTCTCCCACTCAAATAGAAATCCCTACAGAAACTCTTGTGAGCAACCTGTAATCAATACACACTACACAGATCTGAACTGCCTATTAGTGAACCTGAGCTTTGATACCAATTATTGGATATCAAACTCTAAACCTACAACCAAGGCTCTGATACCACTTGTTGGGGATCAACCAACAATATGATTACACTTATGAAAGCAATAAACTGTGGAATTAAATCAGATAGATAAGTAACTAGAATCAGATAATAGCAAAGAACAAGAGATACAAGAAACCACCCTGAAAACTTGTATTAAACTCTTTACAAAAGGAATACAATTGAAGAAACTTCTTTCTTCCACACCTCTCTCAGATGCACAAGATCTCTCTCTAGATCTCTATCCCTCAAGAGCTCTCTCTCTCAAGTACAATCAACTCCAACAACCTAGATTGATACAACTATGTACTATTCTTCAACATTCACATACAATGAACTACTACAATAATCACACTAAGCTAAGAAGATCTAATTCTACATATAGAATTAGGAGACTTGAGCATGCACTTACAACCAACAGTTAAGCCTCTTGAACAAGAGTTCTAAAAATAATCTTACTAATAATAGAAACGTGAACTTAAGACTAAGACTTAAACTCATCATGCAAACACTCGGTTCTGTCCTCGGAAATAGCATTCTAGATGCACAGGTAACCGACGCCGGTTCCTGCCTGCTTGCCTATGACCGACGTCGGCCGATCCTCTGTCGATGTCGACGTCTCTTCAACTGCACCGGACCGACGTCGATCGCTCCTGACCGACGCCGATGACTGTGTAAACCCGAAACTGTTAAATGCGCTCATATGTGAAGCTTTTAGGCTCCACACCTTAACAAGGATTCCATCTTGTTAGAGATGAAAAGTATCCATGAGAACCATGCTATCGGTAGAGCCATGGTACCCAAATTTAGGATTAGGCTATGATGGTGATCGTTAATCACATGGTTTTATGTTATAATTAATTATCCTCAAAAAGAGAGTAGAGAGATGGGTGAAGGTTAAAATCTTGTAATCAAGGGATTGTGGATCTAGGAATTTGACACAAGAGAGGATGGTTAGTATGGTGTTAGCTCCAAAATGAAAACAAAATGAAAGAAACACACTAATAGCATAACACCTCTAGGCCTAGACATTAGGGAGAGCTTAGTTAACAAAAATAAATGACAAACACAACTAAAAAGTAAAGAATAAAACACAATAATTCCTTCACCTTCCTTGAATTCTCCAAATGCCTTTGTAGTAGTGGCTTACTCAATTTTGTGCTCATGAAGTCCTTAGTAATGGAAGCTTGGATACCTCCATCTCTCCTTGGGACCTTTTGGCTTGTGGCTTGGCTTGGCTTGTAATAAATTTGGCATGGTAACACTAGTTTCATGAAGTTTTTAGAACCAATCCTACATTATAACTTTACATTCTCAAGTATTAGAAATGATGTTCATGACCTCTCTATTTATATTTTTTTGAGAATGTCTAGAATCAACTTGAACCATTCATCCCAAGATTGATATGTGTGGCTAAGGATTAATCCAATTATGTAATTAAAATCCATAAATAGGCTCATCAATATTTGGGATAGAGGAGCAATTAAGAGGCATGGAGGGCTTTGATGAGGCATGGGAAACATGAATCCTAGTATTTGTGGCATTTATGGCCCAGGGATGTCTTCCTAAGAAATGAGGTCACCTGATGATGAATATATTCAATAGTTATTTCCAAAAATAAGTTTTCAACAAGTTTCCATGGAGTTTTTCATTAGGCCTTGATTTAGGTTAATTAGTTGTTAAGCATGATTAAGCACTTTGTGCACAAATTACTCAAATTGATCCAAATGCCTTGTTATTAGTTCAAAATTTGACTAGATTGGAATTAGAAGTTACTATCAGATGCATTAGAACCATTATCCCATTTAGGATGTTGTTGACAACAAATAACAAAGGCATACGTCTCATCTAAGAGATTTGATAGGAAAGAACAATCTAGAATACCTAAGTGCAAAATTGGCATTTTGACTCAAAATAATTTGATTAAAGTTAGCTAGCCCACACATTACATTACCCCATTTAAGGATACCTTGGCTAAAATCATCACTTGAATATGTCAGTTTCATATTATTTAGCATGTTTTAATGTTTTTAGGCCAAATTATGCATTTTGGTGGAAATTGGTCAAAAGCCTAATTGGAGGTTATCAGTGGCTAGTTTTAGGTGTCTATAGTTTGCCCCTATTTGGGAAGATGTTACAAACCATAGGCAAAGAAATGTCTTCTCAAATAATGAGAGATGGCTTATATGCCAAAAATAAGATGATGGTTAAAGAACAAAGCTTAAAATTGTTTTGGGAAGCCTATAATGATGCCCCCTTGAGGGATTGGCCATCACATTTATTGATGGATGGTCCCTCAAAAAGAAACAAGAAGAAAGGTGGAATTAACCTATGGTTGAGATTAATCCAAATGAGAAAATGCCTACATGCATTGATTAAAAAATGATGGTAATTTTCCCAAAGGTGGTTATAATCAAGAATAAAATTCAAAATAATGATTTGTATATAGGCGGTTATAATCATTAAGTAGACCTAAATTGGCTAAAACTAATGGTGCCCCAGTTAGGGCTGATTAACAAGCATAAATCAAAGATATAACTTGGAATATAGATTAAAGATGAGTGGGTTCAAAGTGATGAAATATATGGATAGAGAAATAACATTGATCATTATAAATGATCTAGTTGTACCTGTCAATGAGGAGATGCTCATCCTGATTAACAATGATACAACTAGAATGGTCAAATGAGTTATATTGATCAAGGTGGGTGGAAGGATTTTCCAAGGTATCAAGGAGAAACTTATATTGCTCCATTGATTGTAGACCTTCTTAAAGATGAATTTTTCTATATCATGTGATGGTAGGCATCATGATAGAACACCATGAAGACTTGGCCAAAATATGCATAAAGACTAACTCTTGATATCCAATAAACACTCAAAAACAATGCACCAATGATAAAAAAACATGATGACAATATTGACGTATGAATATGGATGGACTCAAGAATAATATGTACAAGGAATCACCCAATGAACACATATAGACTAAGTTGAGGCAACAGTGCAAAAAGTAAACAAATAAGCAAGCAAAAAAACAAACAACCTAAAATAAACAAACAAATAGAAAGCCTAAAAACAAAAGCAAAAGAAAGCATCCTAATAATGATAATGCCCCAATAAGGCAGATCAAGGATAACTGAATAGGCTTAGACAAGACAAATATTTTTATATTTTTGAAATATTTGAATGTTTTTGGCATTTTGAGGTATCTTAACTCGTTAGAGAATGACAAGATACCTGCTCACAAAATAGTGAGAGAATTTGGCTTAGGTTTCTCACAAAATGATGATAGCATATAGAAAGGGGGACTGAGGTGACCTCAACATGAATTGACCATAACCCACATAATCCTAAAATAACCTCAAGTCATATTAATTCCATCCACATAAAAGGTGAGGAAAAACCAACTAGGTCCCAACAATTTTTCAAATCCAGCGAATGGCCAGTCAAATGAAAATAGTGATGGCAAAGTGATGTGGAAATGCATGATAAACAAATGTTACCCCTAGTTTTCCCATAGGAAATTATAAATAGGATACAATTAAATAGGTCAATGATAATAATTTTCCCATAAGTGGTTATAATTAGTAGCAATACTAGTGAGATACTGATTTTCCCATAGGTGGTTTTTTTCTCGCAAAAAAAAACTTGAATATGGCTCACATAAACAAACTTGAATATAGGATGAAATATATCTTGCTAGATCAACTATCACACTACTTTCATAGAATGTCATTTAAATATGGACTTGGACTGATTGTTGAAACTTGATTGGAATCCTCCCATGAAAAGGTATGGGAAGAACCAAAGTAACCAAGATCAAAATATAATTGGGTAAGATGACTAAAACTAGGCTTTGGTCTAGATAGGAATAGAATGGTTAGATGGCATGATCTTGCTAAGGATAAAGATGGTTTTTGATAAATTAAATAAAATGGTATGAGGGTTTCCCCCAAGTGATGGGGTAAATGGCCAGAATCTACAATAATGGTAAATAGGCATAAATAACAATATCAATGGCATGTGAAATGGTATGGTACATGTTTTTGGGCTGGGTGTGCTTTTTGATTCTATTGTTCCTATTGATGGGGAGATGCACATCTTGATCAAAAAATGATACAAATAAAATACTCTATCATGTTAATTTTTATCCCACACCTCATCTAGATAACTACTCTGTCAATAATGGCCTACAGATTTAGTTTTCAAGAATGCTTTTATGATCTTCATTGGTCATTGATTCTAATTCCTTTAAGTATTGAGACAACGTATCTTTGTAGCCTCTGCAAAGGAAAGTGTAACCATGAATGTTAAATAGGTATAAATAATGGATGGTGGGTTTGATTTTGAAATGGAATGGAAGATGATAATGGAATGTATAATGGTGGGGAAACAAATGAAGATTGAGATGTTCAGTCACATGTAGTGTTGTTGATGCTAGATTCAACATAACTTTGGTTGTGATGGGGCCAAAGACATGTTCTCTCAATAGGACCACCATATTTTTCTATTGTTTGATCTTGAAAGTAGCTACCATCTGATTAGGCTATAGATAGGAAGCTATTTTGATTTGATCTTTGATTTTCTCTTCTTCCAGTAGTGAATAAATTTTGTGCTCAGTTATTGGTGCCTCAAAGAGGTTTTCACCAATAAATTTGTCTTGATTGTCCCATAACACCTCCAAGAAGGTTTCACTAAGGAATGTGGACTTTTGACTTTGATTATCTTCTATCACTTCTAAAAAAGTTTCACTAGAAGATGTTGAGTTCTAACTTTGATTATCCCTTAGCGCCTCTTAAAAGGTTTCACTAGGAGAGTGTTCTTGTGATATATGAATGTGGTCTTGGCCTCCTTGTTCTTCTTCAACTGCTATGTCTCCATGGATGCAGTTTAACAAAGTGTGATTTTATACATCCCAATCAACACTTGTAAGAGATGGGATGTCAATGATATGGCTATTTTAGTTGAGGGTAATGGCTTATGGAATGGTAATAGAATGGGGAGAGGCTACACAATCTTCATATAAGATATTATGATAATTTGTGTTGAAGTTGAATTAATCATCCTCAAAAACTATAAAAGGATCACTAATGTATTCAAATTTATCTACAATGCATGTACAACCAATGTTGTAATAGCCATGAACATATTCTTCTTCTAAATCTGATTCTAACTCAAGGGACTATGAATTTGATGCTGAGATTGATGTTGATTTTGATTCTAATGTTAAATATGATGTTGGTTCAAGAATATAACTTGATTCTAACTCTAATTCTTCATCTGATGGGTACTCTGTTACAATGATGTCTTATTGAATTCTTGGTATTGGATAAGTAATGACCTGTGATGGCATAATGGGCTCCACAAAAACTAGTTTGTCAAAAGTGGGACTCCTCTAGGATGGGAAAAACGTCAAGAGACAACTCCTCAAAGATTATCTTGTCAATAGGAGGATCTTTAAAAATAGGCACATATTTAAGGTAATGATTCTCAAAGGTGGTTATAACCATTAAGAAGTGACTCAATAAAGACTAGCTCATCAGAGTGAGACTCCTCAACAATTGGTATATGATTAATAGGAAATTTATCATAGGTTGACCTATCACAAATAGTTAATTCAATAGAAACATCCCAAATTGGTTGGTTCTCTTGGCCTTGGTTTCCAATGAGGTGGAAAATACCAATTTTGAACATAGCCTGGTCTTCGATGGATTGGATGGGTTGAGGTTTGGATGGGATTGGTACTAGATTAGGAATGAATTATGGTTTAATAATGGTAGGGCTTTGGGGAGCATGATTTCTTGCATGATTCAAAATATAAAGTCCTGAGATGCTATTGATAGGGTGTTATAGGGCTTGATTGCTTGCATAAGCCAAAGGACTAGGTCCTGGAATGATGAAGGGGCATTGTGGAACCTGATTGCTCACACAAACCAAAAGATGAGGTCTTGGTATGAGAATGGTACAACATTATGGTCTTTTAATAGAAATGGTATGATGTGGTGGAGCCTAATTACTCAAATAAGCCAAAGCATCCAAGTCTTCCTCATAAACCATATCATCCCAATTGTGAGTTGGCTCATAAGCTGGTTCTTGATTGTGTTCCATGTACGAATTATTTTAAATAGGGTATGGATCCATATTCCAAACAATATTATCTATAGTTGGATCTTCAAAGTCCTCCTCACAAGCCTCTTCATACCAATCAAGGTCCTGAGTTAGATCATAATTTATTTTGTGACTTTGTTCTCATGAATGATTAATATGAGGCAAATAGAAATCTATCTCACAAACCATATTAAAATCATTGGGGTCTTGACTAAATCCATAAAAGTCATTTTATGTATCCATTATATCATAAGTTAGATTATACATGACTCCACTATAAGTTTAGCTAGACATATCCACATACATGATGAAAGCTCTGAAACAAAAAATCTTAGAGTTCTACAAACTCTATAAAACTATGTCCAAAGGACAAATGGTTCAAACTTGGTCTAACTTGGTCGAAGGGGTGGAGATGTATCTCTAATGTGGTCTGAAAGTGGAGTTGTATCTCCAAAATGTTTTGTGATAAGACTTGGTATAAAATAGTCTAACATCAAATGTCTCATGTCAAATGTCATATGCACAAAAGGTCAAGTGTTTGAATAAAAATTGGCATGTCAAAGGTCTAGGTAAAAGTGTTATAAACAAGGTCTAAACTAAGAAAGGGAAAAGTTGAGTTACTAGGTCTTTTTTCCAAATGCAAAGTCAAAACCTAGGCTCAAATAAATAGGCATGTGCTAGGACTTTTGGCCAAACAACATCAAAATCTAGACTTGAAACAAAGGTTGATGTGATTTGATTTAATCCAATAAGTTTGGAAACAACTTTGACATAGACCTGACACATGGAATCAAACATAAACATGATCAATTGGCATAAGACACAAAACAAAAGGCTCTTTGAAGAAAGACTGTGTTTTCCCAAATAAAGGAATAAACAATGATGAGGATAGGTATTAAACAAATGAACCATCAATATTTTTCAAATTTTGGTTATTGATTAACTAAAGTTATGCAACCCAAAAGAGAAAGATCTATGTATTAGCCCCATGAATTAAGGCCTAAACATAAATCAATTAATGTTTGAATCCAAACTTGACAAGGCTAATTGAAAACTCAACTTTAAAAACTAGGATTTGACCAAACAGGCTAGATAAGATTGGACAACATGACAACACAAGATAAAGGTTTAAATGGTATACATGACATGGTTTGAAACAAATGGTTTTTGATACAATGTGAAACAAGTCTTAAAATAAATTGAGTAACCTAATGATGTAAGCATGCTCAAATGATGTGATCAATTTTATGTTTCAAAAGACTTAAAGGTGCAAATGGTTTGACATGATTTGGGTAACATAACACTACCCTCCTCAACTCAAATGACACACACACAAATAAGTTTAGCAAAAATTTCAAGGCATAAATGTGGTGTAAAATAGCCAGCATAATGCCTCTTTAGACAAAAGAGTAACATATAAACAAATTGATTTGGGCATGGTTTATAAACAAACAAACAAGTTATAGTCTCAAAAACACTAAGATAAATGACCAAATTACACTAAGTATAATCATCTAAATCCTAAAAAGGGTATGGAAATATGGGGTTGACTAGACTATCAAGTTTTGAATGTCTCTAGGGGAGTCAATTTCATAATGACTTTCACGTCAAATAATGCAAAATACAAACACAAAAATTGAGTGACCACGGCATTGGCTAGTTGTAAAAAGGTCTAGTCCTTTTTACAACCACTACATCCTACTATTCGCTCAATGTAGTGTGATGTTCAAATGTAGATACGTCCAGTGTGCAACTCCAATTATGAACCAAATGAAGTCAATTCTAGGAGGTGAAAGCTTGGGTCAAATCTTCTCTAAATAACTCATGAGAGGTGATGAAGTCCCCATCGCAAGCCAAGTTTGCATAAAAATAATGAAAACATGAAAGTACAAAGACTTTAGGGTCATTTTCAAGGTCACCCAATATTTGATGAGTTTTTTGGGAGTGATTTAGATGAATTTCTTTCTAAGCCTTGGACTAGGCTACTTACAATAGGAATGGCACTTTTGATTCCAAGGGTTCTCTAAAGGGGACAAATGGAAGAGCATACATGAAACATCCCTGTTTTTGCCAAAAAAAAATTAATCTTGTTGTTCCCAAAATCTGTCACTCATTTTTGGGACAACATATGAACTATTTTGGTCTTACATGCCAAAAATTTCCTCTTTCCTTCTCAAAAATTGTTGTGGGCATTCAAATTCTCCATTTTTCAAGCTTTTTCAGCTAACAGACTTCGCTAGAAGAAATCTACGAACTTTGCAAGCTTAAATCTACGGACTCTACAGGCTTAAATTTATGGAATCTAAAGGCTTAAATCTATAGACTCTACAAGAAAGAAACAAGCTCTCAACACTTAAGTAATTTCAAGGTTGGTTCAACACGAAAGTTCAATGACATTGGCAAGCTTAAAGAGTTAAGTGCTTCAGCAAAAGTTTAAAGTTCAACCACTTCAACAAGTTCAACAGCTTCAAACGGCTTTAAAATACTTATTGAGAAAGAAGAAGGCTTGAACCATTGAACCATTTAACCTTGAACCAAAATGGTTCAATAGGTTTAAACTTTCAAAGGTTCAACAAGTAGTTGGTTCAAAGCAATTGGTTCAATCAGTTGGTTCAAGCGGTCAAGTGGAACACAAGAAGAAAGCAATTAAATAGTTGAACCTTTGAACCATTGAACCATAGTTGGTTCAATCAATCGGTTCAATTAGCAGGTTCAAAGGAATGCCCCAAAGCAAAGAGACCAAGTGCCTTTGCAGAGGGCAATGAAGAAAAGAAGACTTCAAAGAACAAAGGAATGAACTGTTGAACCATTGAACCATTGAACCTTGAACCAAATTGGTTCAATGAGTTCAATGGATTCAAAGAAATCAAGGGACTTAGAAAAATAGAGAAGCGATGGAACAAAGGATGAACCGATTGAACCTTGAACCAAAAAAGTTCAAAGTTTGAAGGTTCAATGGTTCAAAAGAAGCACCAGACATAGGCAGGAAGCAGATGATTCCAGAGACTAATTCAAAGGGATGGTTCAACCAAAGAGCAAAAAAGTGATTGAACCGTTGCACCATTGAACCAAAGTTGGTTCAAAGGTTCAAAGGTTTAATGTGGATGGTTCAAAGGAGTGCCCCAAAGCTGAAAGAACAAGTGCCCTTGTGGAGGGCAGTGAACTAAGGGCAAGTGCCCTTGCAGAGGGCAGAGAACATTGGTTCAAAGATCAAAGGAAGCATCGGACAAAGGGATGGTTCAATCAAAGACCAAGAAAGTGATTACTGAAAAAGTGATTGAACTAAGAAAGTGATTGAACTGAGAAAGTGATTGAACTGAGAAAGTGATTAAACTGAGAAAGTGATTGAACTAAGGAAGTGATTGAACCAGGAAAGCAATTGAACCAGGGAAGTGATTAAACCATTGACATCCCCACGAATGTCAAATTTAAGATAATGAAATATCTATCAATTTTCAAATACGACACAGACCCTGTGAACAAATTCAGTGACCGACCAAAGAGATAGCCTGAGAGCTCAGATCACATAGACAAGGACAAAATACAATAGAAGTTGCCATGTGTCCCTTCTAAAACTCAACAAAAAGTGCCAAGTGTCAGTGTCTGTCATTTCTTCATTTTGTCTCATTATTGAGTAAGAACTATGGTGGGTCCTAGGTGAATTGCTAAGGTAAGCAGAGCACACCAAGTGGCATCATCCGTGTGAATCCAAATGAGTCCCACATGTTTCTATAGTGTTTCTAAAAGCTCAGCAGAAGCCACCATGTGTCATCTTCTGTAGGACTCTCAAAGGATATCTTAAGCTTCTATAAGGTAAATGGATGCTGCCAAGTGTCCTCACCTACTTCACAATAGAAAGTGCCACCTATCCCTTCATCAAGAATAAAGCACCCGAGAGCTTAAAATACAGCAAGGAAAGGGGAAACGATGGAGAAAAATCAAAAAATATCTGCACATGGGATATGTTTCTAGAAGGTGAAGCAACCGACCAAGTAGACATCAGAGAGCATGAACATTCAATGGCATGGCCTATTATCTTGCATTGAGTTAAGAGAAAACAACTATGCACACATCAAAAAAAATATCAATCGGCCCATATTTAAGACTAACACCCGACTCCAGCATAGCCCATGGACAGAATTTAAAATGCATTGAAGGCATTGAATGCACATAGGCCATCATTTTTGTGAAACAAAGCACCCAAGTCTTTCTTGGAGCACTATATATTAGACTCTCTCTTATTATTTTAAGAGGATCTCTCTGTTATCAAAAACAAAACTCTACCCAAATTGAAAGGCATTACTGAGACTTTGAGCTCAGATTGTTGATCATATTTCATTATTTGAATAAGAAACAAGTGACTTTTCAGACATTGTGTTGGAATAGCTTGGTTGTTGGGGAAATTTTTCTTATGTCTATTTCCTTAATACATTTTTTGTCCATTTAATTAAATAAGTAAAATTAGTGAAATTAATTAAGAAGGTGTCCTAAAGCCAGCTGTGGAGAGACTTTGTGCTACCACAATTGTCTTTAGTTTGTCTATTTTTTATTTCTATGTAAGGGATCTTTAAACAACTTTATGCCCTCATTATCCTTCGTATTTCACTCTTTGGTAGTTGAGGTGGAGACTTTGTGCTACATTTCATCTTGTTATGTTACTGCACCCTGTTACAGTTACTTCTCACTACCTGAAAGGTTTCTGTTATTTACTGAACAGCACTTCTGAAAGAAGAGGAATGCCTTCTATCATTTCATCAGGATTTATCCTTTGATTGGTGAACATCATCTCTAAAAAAAGAGATATGGATGGTGTTATCCTACCTCTGAGTGTTATTTTTAGCTTATTTATAGTAGATTAGCATATTATATAGCCTCTTCATACTTACAGGGAACCTCCCCTTAATGAGAGGAGATATTTGTCCCCTTTTGATGTAGTAAACTTGCACATCAGGTTGACCAATTTCCCTATGCTATGGTTGAAGAGACCTATTTTGCTCATCAATTAGCTGATTGACAAAATATTCACCCAATAATTTTTGGTGACTCCACTGGGGATTTACGCACAAATTAAAGCCTCAAATCTCATATTGAAGCTGTCCCTACCCTTATCCATTATAGACTCTGGTGACTCCATTCTATGTCTTACCCATTATCATTATAGCCTTACCATCTCCCTCCACCTCCATGTCAACTGGGATAGAATGCGCAGTTTGAAGCCTAAAGCTTCAAGCTAAAGTAGGGCCAGTTCTTTCCCATTTTTGTTTTACAATCTGGCAGATCCATGGTATATGTGAAGCTAAAGAGATAAAGGTATTATTGACCCTGTATTCGAGTTGGTACAGCAAAGTAATTTTGATCCATTTCCTTCACCATCTCGCCTCCAACGAACCAGGAGCTTTCCTCCTACTAAAGTCATGTCTCCATTACCGGGCAAAGCATCCATTTCCACTATTAATAAAGCTTTGTCAATACTTACCCCTCTGAGATTTGTTATTCCACCTTTCCATAGTCATACTATGGTAGTTCAAGGTCCCTGAGGTAACTCTTTTGGCCCACTCAATTTAAATCCACCTCTACATGAACTTCCACATAGCTCAAGGAAAAAATTTCCCACATTCTATGGTGATGGGAAGGTCCATCCTGATGAATATATTACAGCCTTCAGCATAGCCTGTGGCGTAATAGGTGTGGAGTATGAGGATGTAGCAGTCAGGTTGTTCATGAAAACTTTACAAGGTACTACTACAGACTGGTTCTATCATCTATAGGCCTAAACTATGACTAACTGGAACACTCTCAAAGCCAAATTTGAAGCCAGATTCAAGCCTATAGAAGATGTGCATGCCCTGCTGGCCCAACTCACACAAATGGAGGAGCCTCATGAACTAATGATGGATTTCATAGCCAAGTTCGATAAGCTAAGGAACAAGATTCCTAAAATTGCTTAGCCTATAGGTGAGAATCTCAAATGTTTCTTCATCAACTCTCAGCTACCTGAAGTGAGTTTTCTGCTAAGACGTGCTGGCCAAATAGACCTTGTTATAGCTCAGGATTTGGCCACTGAGGTGGAAGATGACCTTATCTTGGAAGTAAAGATAAAAAGATATCCTAATAGAGGTAAATCTTCTTCATCTTTTGAATATTCATCTACAACACAACTGATCAAATGGTGTAAAAGCTAGCAAATGAATTGCTAGCCTTTAAAAGACAAGTGGCCCAAGGTATGTCTGCTCCTTATCAGGATATGCCAAGGAGGACATTTTAGAACCAGTCATATCAAGGCAATGTTGTCAAAAGTTAAGGGAAACCAAATCATCTACCTTCCCTAAAGGGGAAACTTGCCATTGAAGCAGCACCAGCTAACTCAGCAGTTGGATATCTAGAAATAGAACATGATTTCTCTTTCCAACTTGAGTTTGAGCAAGAAAATGATGCTGATCTTTTTGCAGCAGAGCAAGAAGAATCAGCTAATGACTCCAACATTAGTTTCTTGAATTACCAGGATGAACCCAAAGATAAAGGTGAAGTAGTTGATGGATCATATGTTGTATTCACCCTATCCCAGATTTAGTCAGCCCAACAAGCTGATAAAGTAAAAATAGGGGAAAGTTCTCAGCCTGTAATTTCAATTACCAAATGAGGAACTTCTCTACCTTTCTAGTCAAAGGACCCAATGAGTAATAAAAAGGTAAATACATCAAGCATTCCTCCATCTTCAACTTCAATTCCATAGACCAATACCACCCCTCCTAAAAACTAGAAAGATGAACTACCTTCCTCTGTTCTTAGTCCATTTCAGTCATTTGACATAATCGACCATGTCAAGAAGAACAAAATTCAAATGTCTAAATTTAAATTCTTGCAATCCAATCCTAAGTAATTGGATAGGTTAGTTTAGTGTGTGAAGAATAAAGCCATCCCTACAAGACAAGATGTTAAAAAGGTAACTCATGATCCCTCAAGGAACATGTCCATCCCAAATAACCTTGTCATTGCTCTTCCTACTACTTCTAGAAGGACTGAACCATTTTATGTCTCCCTACTGATAAATGGACATCAACTAAATAATTGCATCATAGAATCAAGTGCGTCAGACAATGTCATGCCTACTAAAGTAGCTAAATCCCTTGGTCTCACACTAACCAAGACATTTGGGAGATGTTTCTCCATAGAGAACAAACAAGTGCCACTATTCGGACAAATCAAGGATGCCCAATTTGCATTTGCCACCTTTCCAAAAAAGAGAATCAAGATGACAGTCTTGGTGGCCAATGTCCTAGCCTCATACGGCATCCTTCTTGGGCAAATTTTTTGCAAGAATGTTGGAGGAAAATTGAGCATGAACCTATCTGAAGTGAGGATCCCTGTCAAAGGCATCATGTAGAGGTTGCTTCCTAAAAAGGAGGCAAAATATGTTGTCACCCAAGCATCAATCCCTGAAGCTCAAATTTTGTTTGAGTCTTTGGGTAGGGGTAACTATTTTTTGTCTACTAAAGACGTTCTTGTTACAGCAAATGAAAGTCCTGTAGGTGGCAATCCAAGAATTGGTTTGGATAAAAAATAGAAGGTATGAGAGAGCACAGTGTAAGCCCAAAGGAACTCTCCTCTCCAAATGAAGAAAAATCTGAGAAAGGAGCAATTTTTGATGATGTATGGATACTAGGATTTGATGGCAATTGCTCTTTTAGCAGTGTTAGAGCCAGGACTGTGTTGATATTTCCTCAAGGAGATATCATTCCTTATTCATACAAGTTACAGTTCAGCAACACCAATAACGTTGTCGAGTATGAATCTTTGTTACTCAAGTTGAAAGCTGCTTAAGACAAAATTGTCAAACTCCTTCATGCCAAAGGAGATGTTGAGCTGATGGTTTGTCAAGTATCTATTGGGGACAATCAAATCATGTGCTAGACTAAACTAGAAGAGCAACAAGCTATGGTAGTGGACCATACTGCTGCATGTAAAAGTTAGGAAAAAGAACTCTTTGCCAAGAGAGCAAAGATTTATGGTTTTTAGATTGGAGACCACACCTTGCCATGGGGTAAGAAGAGAGAACCAAAAGGAGTGCACAGAAAATGTGATTCCTGGTTGAGACTTCCATTCGCCCATCACTGATTCTAGGGAGAAAATGGTTTCTTACTGGTTTATCAAGATGGAATGCCAATGGTTTCTTACTGGTTTATCAAGATGGAATGTCATTTTCACTATTTCATAATGGGCGGCATCTTAAGTGCTTCAAATCTTGAGGCATTAGATAAGATCATATGTATATTTGTATAGTGTTTAGTTCTATTTTGTGCTTTTCATTTTTGTTTTTGGTGCCTTTCTTTTTGGATAGCATGACTCTATAGCCCAATGGCACACTTTAAGGCACTGGAGATTCTAGTTTCTACTTCCCTCAGCTGTTCCAAGTCTTCAACTAAAAAAAGTTTCCCAACTGGAGCCAGCTATTATTCCCAAAATTTGTCACTCATTTTTGGGACAACATATGAACTATTTTGGTCTTACAGGCCAAAAATTCCCTCTTCCCTTCTCAAAAATTATTTTGGGCATTCAAATTCTCCATTTTTCAAGCTTTTTCAGCTAATGGACTTCACTGGAAGAAATATATGGACTCTACAAGCTTAAATCTATGGACTCTATAGGTTTAAATCTATGGACTCTACAGGCTTAAATCCATGGACTCTATAGGCTTAAATCTATGGACTCTGCAGAAAAGAAACAAGCTCTCAACACTTAGGCAATTTCAAGGTTGGTTTAATGCCAAGGTTCAATGACGTCAGCAAGCTTAAAGAGTTAAGCGCTTCAGCAAAAGTTCAAAGTTTAACCACTTCAGCAAGTTCAATAGCTTCAAATGGCTTCAAAAGACTTAGTGAGAAAGAAGAAGGCTTGAACTATTGAACCATTGAACCTTGAACCAAAATGGTTCAAAGGTTTAATGAGTTCAAAGGTTTAAAGGTTCAATAAGCAGTTGGTTCAAAGCAATTGGTTTAATCGATTGGTTCAAGCTGTCAAATGGAACACAAGAAGAAAGTGATTGAACCATTGAACTACAGTTGGTTTAATCAGTCAATTCAATTGGCTAGTTCAAAGGAATGCCCCAAAGCAAAGAGACCAAGTTCCCTTGTGGAGGGTAGTGAAGAATAGAAGACTTCAAAGAATAAAGGAATGAACCATTGAACCATTGAACTAAATTGGTTTAATGGGTTCAACTGGTTCAATGAGTTCAATGGATTCAAAGAGATCAAGGGACTTAGAAAAATAGAGAAGTGATGGAACAAAGGATGAACCAATGAACTGATTGAACCTTGAACCAAAAAAGTTCAAAGTTTGAAGGTTCAAAGGTTCAATGGTTCAAAGGAAGCGCCAGACAAAGGAAGGAAGTGGATGATTCTAGAGACTAGTTCAAAGGGATGGTTCAACCAAAGAGCAAAAAAGAAATTGAATTGTTGAACCATTAAACCAAAGTTGGTTCAAAGGTTTAAAGGTTGAATGTGGATGGTTCAAAAGAGTGCCCCAAAGCTGAAAGAATAAGTGCCCTTATGGAGGGTAGTGAACTAAGGGTAGGTGCCCTTGCAGAGGGTAGAGAACATTAGTTCAAAGATCAAAGGAAGCGCCAGACAAAGGGATGGTTCAATCAAAGACCAAAAAAGTGATTAAACTGAGAAAGTGATTGAACTAAGAAAGTGATTAAACTAAGAAAGTGATTAAACTAAGGAAGTGATTGAACTAGGAAAGTGATTGAACCAGGGAAGTGATTGAACCATTGACATCCCTGCAAACTTCAAATTTAAGATAATGAAATATCTATCAATTTTCAAATATGATGCAAACCTTGTGAACAAATTTAGTGACCGGCCAAAGAGATAGCCTGAGAGCTCAAATCACACAGATAAGGACGAAATACAGTGGAAGTTGCCACATGTCCCTTGTAAAACTTGATGGAAAGCACCAAGTGTCAACATGCACCGTTTCTTCCTTTTGTCTCATTATTGAGTAAGGACTGTAGTGGGTCCTGAGTGAATTGCTAAGGTAAGCAGAACACACCAAGTGGCATCATTTATGTGAATCCAAATGAGTCCCACATGTTTTTATAGTGTTTCTAAAAGCTCAACAGAATCTGCCATGTGTCATCTTCCACAAGACTCTCAAAGGATATCTTAAGCTTCTATAAGGTAAATGGATGTTGCCAAGTATCCTCACCTACTTCACAGTGGAAAGTGCCACCTATCCCTTCATCAGGAATAAATCACCTGAGAGCTCAAAATATAGCAAGGAAAGGGGAAATGATGGATAAAGATCAAAAAATATCTGCACATGGGATATGTTTTTAAAAGGTGAAGTAGCCGACCAAGTGGACATCGGAGAGCGCAAACATTCAATGGCATGGCCTATTCTCTTGCATTGAGTAAAGTGAAAATAGTTGGACACACCTCAGGAAACACATCAGGCAGCCCATATTTAAGACCGATGCCTGATTCCAGCATAGCCCATGGATAGAATTTAAAATGCATTGAAGGCATTGAATGTATCATAGGCCATCATTTTTGTGAAACAAAGTGCCCAAGTCTTTCTTGGAGCACTATATATTGGACTCTCTCTTATTGTTTTAAGAGGATCTCTCTACTATCAAAAACAAAACTTTGCCCAAATTAAAAGGCATTACTGAGACTTTGAGCTCAGATTGTTGATCATATTTCGTTATTTGAATAAGAAAATAAGTGACTTTTCAGACTTTGTGTTGGAATAGCTTGGTTATTGGGGAAATTGTTTTTATGTCTATTTCCTTAATACATTTTTTATCCATTTAATTAAATAAGTAGAATTAGTGAAAGTAATCAGGAAGGTGTCCTGAAGCCAACTATGGAGAGACTTTGTGCTGCCATAATTGTCTTTAGTTTGTATGTTTTCTATTTTTGTGTAAGGTATCTTGGGATGACTTTGTGCCCTCATTATCCTTTGTATTTCACTCTTTGGCAATTGAGGTGGAGACTTTGTGCTACATTTCATCCTATTGTGTTACTGTGCCCTATTACAATTACTTGTCACTACCCAAAAGGTTCTTGTTATTTGTTGAATAGCACTTTTGAAAGAAGAGGAGTGTCTTCTATCATTTCATCAGGATTTATCCTTTGATTGGTGAACATCATCTCTGAAAAAAGAGAGATGGATGGTGTTATCCTACCCTTGAGTGTTATTTTTAGCTTATTTATAGTAGATTAACATATATATATAGCCCCTTCATACTTGCAGGGAACCTCCCCTTGATGAGAAGAGAGATTTGTCCCCTTTTGATGTAGTAAACCTGCACATTAGGCTGACCAATTTCCCTATGCTATGGTTGAAGAGACCTATTTTGCTCATCAATTAGCTGATTGACAAAATATTCACCCAACAAATCTAAACAACTAAGCAAATAAAAAAAAAATTGAAAAGGTGAGCTCATTTTTAAGTCCAAAGGGAAAGTGATGTGGTGTTAATTAGACCCCTTTGTCTTAGTTGTAACTTTGAAAACATTCACCATAAACATCTAAAAAAATTTTAAACACCAAAACAAGCTTCTTACTTGATTTTTAAGCATGCAAAAGGTGATATAAAACATGTTTTTAGAAAATGTTAAGCTTGGTCCTACAAAAAAAATGTTAGCATGTCCTTTAGCCTTGAATCTCTTTCTAGTTTGAAATAATGAACTCTAGGAAAAGAGCTCTCGGGTATGTGTTTTAAGAAAAACATAGTGATCAATGTTGGTTTATATAACTGATGATGGTTAAATTTTCTAACTGGTGTCAGTTATCCAAATGACATCAGTTATACCAATGTGACCAATGACAGGCATCCAACTGACATTAGTTTTACTAACTG
The DNA here is from genome assembly GCA_037957365.1 of Torreya grandis. Lineage (NCBI taxonomy): Eukaryota > Viridiplantae > Streptophyta > Pinopsida > Cupressales > Taxaceae > Torreya > Torreya grandis. Next base: position 1,944,302 of record JARHVA010002389.1, on the reverse strand, counting down.
ACATTGGTTAAGCTATACAATTGATGTCGATTTTACTAGCTGATGTTGGTTACTGTGTACACCTATGGAAAACAAAAATAACAAAATAAAGTTAGAAAATAAATTATCAAGAGTTTTAAGGGTCTAAATGAATATTTTAAATTTGCAAAATGATCTTCATGTGTGGGATGCGTCTAGTCCCACTGGGCATGCCATATGTGGATCTAGGAATTTGACTCAAGAGAGGATGGTTAGTGTGGTGTTAGTTCCAAAATGAAAACAAAATGAAAGAAACACACTAATAACATAACATCTCTAGGCCTAGCCACTAGGGAGAGATTAGTTAATAAAAACAAATGATAAACACAACTAAAAAGTAAGGAATAAAACACAAGAATTCTTTCACCTTCCTTGAATACTTCAAATGCCTTTGTAGTAATGGCTTACTTAGTTTTGTGCTCATGAAGTCCTTGGCAATGGAAGCTTGCTACCTCCATCTCTCCTTGGCACCTTTTGGATTGTGGCTTGGCTTGGCTTGGAATCAATTTGGCATGGTAACACTAGTTTCATAAAGTTTTTAGAACCAATATTGCATTATAACTTTGCATTCTCAAGTCTTAGAAATGATGTTCAAGGCCTCTCTATATATAGATTTTTGAGAATGTCTAGAATCAACTTAAACCATCCATCCTAAGATTAAGATGTGTGGCTAAGGAATAATACAATTATGTAATTAAAATCCATAAATAGGCTCATCAATATTTGGGATAGAGGAGCAATTAAGAGGCATGAAGGGCTTTGATGAGACATGGGAGGCATGAATCTTGATATTTGCGGCATTTATGGCCTAGGGATGTCTTCCCAAGAAATGAGGTCACTTGATGATGTAGATATTCAATATCCATTTCCAAAACTAAGTTTTCAACAAGTTTCCATTGAATTTTTTATTAGGCATTTATTTGGGTTAATTAGCTCTTAAGCATGATTAAGAACTTTGTGCACAAATTACTCAAATTGATCAAAATGCCTTGTTATTGGTCTAAAATTTGACTGGAATTGAATTGGAAGTCATTATCAGATGTTTTGGAACCATTATCCCATTTGGGATGTTGCTGACAATAAATAATAAAGGCATATGTCTCACGTAAGAGATTTGATAGGAAAGAACAATCCAGAGCACCTTATTTTGACTTGAAATGATCTGATCAAAGTTTGCTGGCCCACAAATTGCATTACCCCATTTAGGGATACCCTAGCCAAAATCAACACTTGAATATGTCAATTTCACATCATTTAGCATGTTCTAGTGTTTTTAGGCCAAATTGTACATTTTGGTAGAAATTGGTCAAAACCCTGATTGGATGTTATCAATGGCTAATTTTAGGTGTCTACAGGGATGAGCTTAAGTTAGATAAAAAGAGTGAGCTTGATCCTTCCTTAACAAAAAAATGGATGCAGATGTGAAGTGTTGAGAGGCTCAAGTTCTGGTTTACCTTCAAGAGAGAATAAATGATAAGCTCCTCATCCATACTTATGGGTAATGATTAGGGTCCAAGCCAATTAAAAGCAAGCTTGCCTCATTTTACTTTTCTTCATGTTGGTCACATGTACATTTTACTTTAGGATGAGGTCTCCAATATTGAGGTCCCAAGGTTTGAGGTAAAGTTGGTTAGGTTTGATGGAGATGGGTAATATCCAATGGTTTGATGGGAGAAATTGTATCCCAAACAGGTCAGGTGGTGTCCAAATGGGTTTTCACAATTTGATATACCACTTGGTTCAAGTTAGGTTAATGGATAGGTTTGGTTAATAATATGAGGCCAGAAAGTCAAGGGTTAGTTTAGTTAATGGTTAAGGTATGGTTGAGGTTAATAAATGGTTAAAGCTTTATGGAATGAAAGTTCCCCTAGTTTACTCTTTGCATGAGTGGTAAAAAGATCCCAAAGTGAAGGTGTTTGTGGTTGGGTTCAGTTAAAATGTTGAGGGTTTGAAGGGTATGTCTGTGGAATGGACATTTTAGCCTTTCCCTTATCCTTTTGTTGGACCTGAGAGTGGGTAACCCTACAGATGGCGTAGATAAAAAGAAGTGTTGGTTTAGCTTGATGCTTCATTTATTCCTTACTCTTAGGTGAGAATAGGGGAATAGGCAAGTGTTGGATAGGTTTGGTTGATGGTTGTGTTGGTAATGGGATCAAAGGAGGTTCATTTGATAACATATTATCCTTGACATAAAGCTAATGGATAATGGTTGTAAGAGCCTTGTAGTGTTCTATATCATGGCCAAGTATCCTATGGTAAGAGCACACATGGTGGCCATTGTACCATGATGGCTTTGGGCATGAAGGGTCAAAAGTTTTAATAGGGTCAAAAGGTTTGATAGGTGGTAAGGTTAAGGAAGAGGTTTGCAATAACCTTTATAAAATGGTTGAATAGGATTCATGCAAAGGTGTTAGAGGTGATAGTTTTTTAGTTTTGGGAGCCTTCCTAAAATTAGTTTTTATCGTAGAAGTTATGAGTGGTGGGGTATTTTTAGTTTGTAAATTAGGTTAGGTTGGATTGGTTAAGGGAGGTTCATCTGATAACATATTATTCTCATATAATTTGTGGATGAGTGATTGGAGAGATTTTTAATGCTCTGTGTCATGTCCAGGTGTTCTATGGTATGCACAGACTAAGCTAGCATTAAACCATTTTGGTTGAGGGCATGAAGGGTTAATATTTTTGATAGGCTGGAAACATTTGAGATGTGGTAAGGTTAAGGAAGAGGTTTTTAATAACCTTTGTAAAATGGTTGAATAGGATTCAAGTAAAGGCATTGGGGGTGATGGATTTATGGGCTTTAGGGTGGGATCCTTCTTAGGAGTAGGCTTTACCTTGGAAGTTATTAGTTATGGAATGGTTTTAGTATATTGGTTAGGTTGGGGATGCTTGGTTGGTTTAAAATTAGAATATTTAAGAGAAGTGGGGCCATGGGTCTAGTTTGAGATGGTTTGGTAGATTCCACCCTTTTAATAAGTTTATTCAATTTTTCCTTTGATGGACTTGATGGAGTTAGGTCTAATTTAAAATATTGGTGAGCTATGCTAGGAATAAGAAGTATTCCTAGATTCTTGATGGGTTTGGTCAAAGAGGTGTAAGGTTATTTAAAAAAATTAGATATAAGTGGGTTGGATGGTTCCCTTATGGTTTTAGAGGATGGAGTATCTGAGGATGGGGTTGAGGTAGTGATAAGTTTGAGGGTGGATTAAATTGAAGCTAAGGGTTCTTGTTTATTTTGATAGGGAAGGCCAAGATGATGCTAGAAAGTGGCTCTATCAAGATTGGGTTGAGAAGTGAACTCTAGGCTTTGTACTAGCCTAGAAAAGGGCTTGTAGATAGGTTTGGTTCCTTGATCATTTATTTCAAAACTTAAGCCCTTGGGTGGAGAAGAGGGAATAGTTTCCCCATCTATGTTTTTGGTGGAAGGTTCAAAATTTAGAGAAGATGTTTCTTCCATAGATGGAGTGGATAAGGTGACCTCTTCTAAAGGAATGATTTCCAAATGAAGAGTAGGTGAGTCTATGGTGGGGGAGGAAGGTTTAATGGTGTCAAGTGAAAGGAAGGGAGTGGTTGCTTCCTTTGTTTAGTCATCCAAAGGAATGGGAAGTGATTCCCCCACTGAAATGAGTGGGGTGGAATAAGTAGTAGTAATAGGTTTATCAATAACAACATTGATCATGTGCACCTCATAAGTGTTAGATGATTCTAGTTGGCTTTGATTCACTAAAAGGTGAAGTGGAAAAAATTGTTTGGTTTCCTTAATTATGATTTGTAGGGAATTTTGTAAAGATTCTACTTGGTCAAAAAGTGGATTGGTTAAGGTTGGTGTTATTATAGTTTCTTCAGTTGTAGGTTTACTAGGGGATAGAAGAGGGTGTACCAATGCCTCAATTATCACATTATGCTATGAAATTATTTTTAAGTTATTTGGTTGGATTAAAGAGGCTAGTTGGTTTGATAGGTTGACAAGTTGGTTGGGTTGATAGGTTGATTGATAGGTTGGTTGATCAGTTGAGGGTGATGAAATTGATTGGATTAACAAGGTGGGTTAAGGTTGATATGATGGTTGTGGGAAATGGCCTAAGATTTGACAAGGTTGGGGTGATTGAGATGATAAATGTTGATAGGTTGTTAGTTAGACATGATAAGAATTAAGTGGTTGATGATAGGCCATTGGTTGGTTGTAAGTGAGGTTTGATTAATCATGGATAATAGAAATAAATGGCCTAAGTTTTGACTCTAATATATCTATCTGATCTGTTATCATTGCAATAAACTCAGGTGGTAGTTTTGGTGAAGGTTGATATTTTATGGGTTGGTTGAATTTGGAGTTTGATGAGTTATAGGTAAGGTTAGGTTGATTTTAAATAGGGCTAGGTTGGTTATAGACAAGGTTGGGATGGTCGTAGATAGGATTGGGTTGGTTGTAGACAAGGTTAGGTTTATTGTTGATAAAGAAGGGAGCATTAGTAGCTTGTAATACAAGGTACCACTTTAAGGTGAAAGGATTTTTATCTAAGATCCTATTAAAGTTAGGATCTCTAGGAGATAAAATAGTAAATATCTCCATTAAACAAGATAGTGGAGATGAGGTATTGGAAAATAGGTTATTGGTTGGTTTGATTCTTCAATTTGTAGTCTGGTAAATACTATGTGAAAAATGGAGAGAAACGAAGCTCATACCTCAAATAAGAAGTAAGAAAAAGAAAAGATTTAAGAAAGTCAAAGAAAACACTAGGATATGTTAAATCCTAGAGTTTTAATTATCTCTCTTTTGGCTTATGCCTTAGAAAGTGTAAAGGGGAAGTCAACTTGAATACGTCCTAAACAAGGTAGTCTATGTTTAGTTTTAGGTTATGTTTAGGCACTCAAGAAGAAGCCTATATTAGATTGAGTACATGGATTATTGATTGGGGATTTATCCCCTCACTTCATGATCCCATAGCCAGTGTAGGCACTTAGCTAATATATACCAATTACTAGATTTTATACTCAACTAGAGAGCTGAGTTGGTTATCCCCTTGGTGATTAAATCCAAGTATGATAATCAAGAAAGGGTAAGATGATCTGCTAAGTGATGAAATCCTAGTCGAGCCTTGTCTCAAGTGAATTTTTTGTTTGTTTTTTTCAATTGGTTTGGTTTGTGTAACATTTGTGCACTATGATTAATTTTCTTTGCCTTTAATTAATCTAGGTGAACTAATTAAGCAAGCAAGCAAACAATATATGTAGTTTATTTTAAAATAAAAGAAAATTTTAGATTTATTTTAAATGAAAATTTAAAAAATAAAATTCAACTAATTGCAACATGAAAATACAATCCTAATCCTATGATGAATTCTCTTTTGATACTTTAGAAATGCGAAAAAAAATAAGTTCTTTTACTTTTTTTTTTTTTGATTTTTTTAAAACAAAAGAACCTAAAATTTGCATTTTGAAAAGAAAGAAAGGAACGTGTAATTTTAATAAATGAAATTAAATATAAATTTAATTTAAATAATGCAACTAAATGTACTAAAATAACTAATAAACCCAAAAAAACTCAAGGGTCCCACCAGGCGTGCCAAAATATTTCTATCTAATTTTTATTTTTTCTGAAGTGTAAAAAGTATAAACTAGTTATGAAGGGTGTAGAAGAATACCTATTAAAGTTTACATGTTGGATCCAATTGATTGTGTAAATATCTTATTTTTCCTTGGATGATTACCTAAAAATAATAAAACATAAAAATAAACTTTTTTGTTAGACAAGTAGATGGGTGGATTGCCTAGCAAAAGCTTTCTAGGAGGCTATCAATCCACTTGCTTTAAAAACTTAATATTGATGAATAAAAATAATATAATTTTCATGAAATGCTATAAAACTAAAAATAATAACAAAAAATAATATTAAATGAATTAAATGCTTTGCTAAGATGACCAAAATGAAGCAACTAGTTGGGATGATGCTAATGCTGAAAATTGGTCTAGTCAAAATGATGGTTTCCAATTTGGTAAAATTGCAAGGGTCAAAATTATATCTTAGTTAGGCTTGGTAAATGGTTAATTCTGCACATATATAAAGATATAAATAGTTAAATGGGTCAAATATGACAAAGGAGGAAGATGGTAAATGGGGTAAAGGTGGAAAGGGGTAAAAAAAGGGTAAATGGGATGAAGCTAACAAAAAAGGTAACGGGATAAAAGGGATAAAGGGAAAAGAGAAAAGAAGGGGTTAAAGGATGAGGTTTATGGGTAAACAAATAAGAGGCAAAAGGGAAGAAAGTAATTGAAGTCAAATAAATAAAATAGATAAAAGGAAAGATTACCTTCCAAGCTTGAAGAAGAGTGTTGATGTTGATGATGGTAGATGAAGATGGAATCCTACAGAAATTCTTACAGAGTTTCATTGATTTGAATTATTTCCTTACAAGATGATTATTACTTATAAAATTATGATGAACTCCAAAATTATAACCTCCTTAAAAAACTTGGAGCATTATGCTAATGACCAAAGACTAACTTGTAACTTAGAAGGAGAGGGGGGGTATTGATAGCATTTTTGTGAAGAATCATACCAAAAGAGAGAATAGTGGAAGTGTGTCACCATTTTCCATTTGGTTAATTATTTATTCAAGGTGAGGTAGGTGAGGAATCCCTTGTGGGTTGGTGAGTCTCCTATTTTGCACATGAATCCAAGTTTGAATGGAAATCATGCACATGGGTTTTAATGAGACCGAAGACTTTTTACCACCCATATTTTTCTTAATTTTAGCACTTAAAGAGGTGGAACACAAAATTTGGAACTATTTTCCATGTGGTTCATGGATGATTTAAGGTGAGGTTGGCGGGGATTCCCATGTGGGTTGGAAAGTCTTTTATTTGGGTTGTTGAGCCTCCATTTGGATTAAAAAGTCCAAAAATGAGTGCCCTTTGTCTTTGAGGAGGTAGGTATCTCATTTTAAGGTCCACTTTCATGTGTGAAGGAAAAATATATGTTTAATTATGGCTCCTTCAGGGTAAATCCACCATATTTGAAGAGGGGGCTTGTGATTCTTAAATGAGGTCATTAAGCACTTTAAAAAAGGGTCCCAAGTGGGGTATGATGTCCCACATCAAACCATGTCACTTTTCCATATCACATTCCATGTCACTTTCCATGTCATTTTTCCATGTCACATGCTATGTCACTCACCATGTCATTTTCCATGTCATCATGAATAGTGATAGTGGGTCCCACAATGAATAGTGATGGTGAATAGTACTTTCAAATAGTAATTTTGAATAATATTGTGTGACTAGAAGAATAGTTATTTGGTTAGTTTAATATGGGTTTATTAAGGCTTAAAAAGTTTTAGGGGGTCTTTAAGGGGTCTAGAGGTATTTAGTCATCAAAAATTGTAAGTGTGTAGTTTTCTAGTGTCTACAAAGTGAACCTGATCCTTATTAACAAAAGAATAGATGCAAAAGTGAAGCATTAAGGGGCTAAAGTTCTAGGTGGCCTTTGAGAGAATAAAATTGATAAGATCCTAATCCATACTTGTGGGTTATGATATAACATCCAAGCCAATTGAAAGCAAACTTACCCTATTTGCTTTTCTCCATATTAGTGACATGTTGGTTTTATTTTAGGATAAGGTATTTGATGTTGAATTCTCACACTTTAAGGTGTTTTTTATATGTTCACTTGATGCACTCTTAATATATGTGGATATGGGTAAGGGATATTAAATAATGCTCGTCAAGTAGCTCAAGTTGAGCTAAGCAGTGTTGATGATAATCGCTCTCAAAGATGAGATATTGTAATGATATGTGAAGAAAGGGGATTTGGAATTTGAGAGGAAAGATGGCCTCTATTCCAAACACAAGGGAGAAATGGGTAGCACTCATAGGGGTTCTAATGATAGTATGATATACCCATAAGGTGAAGGATATGTGCAAATGCCAATCCTGACTAGATGCATTTACCATTCTAGTTAGCATGTTATTAAGAGTTTTTTTAGAGGCCTCAACTTGTCCATTCACTTAAGGGTGATAGGGCAAGGAAAAGCTTAAATTAATATTTAATGTGTCACATATATCCTAGAATTTCTTGTTTTTAAAGGATTTACCATTGTTGGTGATATTCTTATGAAGAACACCAAAATGACAGATAATGTGATGGTTGATAAAGTTGATAATCTTTTCTACCTTGGTCAAGACTAGAGGAATGACCTCTACCCAATTGGTAAAATACTTAGTTACGGTGATGATAGAGTGTTGTTGATGTGAGTAATGGGGGTTAATTTCACCAATAAGGTCTAGACCCCATTGTGAGAAGGTCAAAAAATTGGTGGAAACTAAAAGGCTATGGCTAGGAGAGTGATGCAAATTGGCATGTTGTTGATATTTGACACACTTTTTAATGCAATAATAGTAGTCTTGGTTAAGGGTAGGATAATAATAGTTGACTCTAAGGATGCACTTAGCTACAATTAGGCCACCAAAGTGGTCTCCATAGATACCATTGTGTGTTTCTTTGATAGCATGAGAGGCTTCTTAACTACATAGGCAATGGAAGAGGAGACCATCAAAACCAAATTTATAAAGGATACCTCCTAGTATGGTATAATGTGAGGTATTCTAGATAAACACTCTTCAAGCATTTCTAGAAAGGTTAGAAGGAACTATGGTGAGGTTAATATAGTCAAAGGTTTACTGATACCAAAGGTTAGTTTGGTTTCCTCTACATTATAAATGGTGGGAGAGTCTAGTTTGACATAAGAAGGTTGGGTTAAGTAGACACCTAAATCTAACCACTAATGACCTTTAACCAAGCTTTTGACCAATTTCTACCAAAATACACAATTTAGCTTAAAAACACTAAAACACATTAAAAACTTTGAAATTTACATATTCAAGTGCCGATTTTGGCCAAAGTATCCCTAAATGGGGCAATGCATTTTATAGGCTGGCTAACTTTGATCAGATCTTTTTGAGTCAAAATATTAATTTCACACCTAAGTGCCCTAGATTGCTCTTTTTTATCAAATCTCTTGCACAAGACATGTGCCTTTGTTATTTGGTGTTAACAATATCCTAAATAGGATAACAGGTCCAACACATCTAACATCGACTTCCAAATCCAATCCAATCAAATTTTGAGCCAATAACAAGACATTTTAACCAATTTGATTAATTTGTGCACCAAAGGACCAAAATTTGCACCAAAGTGACTAATCATGCTTAAATCTAATTAATTCAAATCGTGAGCCTAATTAAGAATTCCATGGATCTTTTTGAATATTTATTTTTAGAAATGAATATCGAATATCTGCATCATCAAATGACATCTTTTTAGGAAGGCATCCATAAGCCATAAATGCATAAAGTATCAGGGTTTATGCTTCCCATGCCTCATTAAGACCCTCCATGCATATTAATTTCCCATCTATCCCAAATATTGATGAGCCTATTTATGAATTTTAATTACATAATTGAATTAATCCTTAGCCATACATCTTCATCTTGAGATGGATGGTTCAGGTTGATTCTAACCATTTTTGAAAATTTATAAATATGAGAGCCATGAACATGAATTTTAAGATATTTTATTGAAAACTTATAATGCCCAAATGCTTTCAAAATCATTACATTTTAATGTTATAATGCCCAAATATTGAGCCAAGCTAAGCTAAGGAGAGATGGAGGTAGCCACACTTCATTGATGCAGACTTCATGAGTAGTATCCAAGAAAGCCACTTCAAAAATCTATTTGGAGAATCTAAGGAAGGTGAAAGAAGTTTTATTTTACATTTTAGTTATGATTTCCATTCTAGTCTTGCCAACTAAGCTCCCCCTTTGTGATAGGCTTAAGGTGTTAGCATTAGTGTGTTTTATTTGGATTTATTTTATTCACTAACACAATACTAATCTCCCCTTATTTCAATCCTATGTTCACATGATGGCACATCCATTGGTACCCTAACCCCACAAATTTGTTCATAAAGGCTCATTCAAGCAACCTACTAACCAATTTTATGCAAAATCTTGGAGTGAAGGAGTCAAAAGAGTGAAATTTAAGTTAAAATTCCTTTTTTTTTATAATTGCATTTTTATTCTTGGTAACATCAGTTTTGCTCTCTATTGTAATATCACTACTGTCATAATAATGATTTTATAACAAAATTGTTGTTTGCTAAAAAGTGATTTTATTTGTTGAAACAACAATTTCATTGACCTGAGCAGTAATTTTTCCAAAATAGTGATTTTGTCTCAAAATAGTGATATTGTTTACCCTGTGTAGTGATTTCATTCACCTGAGCAATGATTTTGCAAAAATAATGATATTGTCAACTAGAATAATGATATGTTCACCATGTGTAGTAATATCATTGATATAACTAGTGATTTAATTTAAAACAATGATTTTGTTAAGCAATGATTTCATAAGAAAATAATGATATTGTGTTTTCTATTGAACTAATCCATAACAATGATATTGTGTTCTAAAATTTCAATTTTATAGAAAAATAACGATATTGATTGTGTAATAGTGGGATTGCAATAGAGAGTTGAAATTTTTTAATGTTGTTTACTCAAACTCTAAAGCGATTCAAAATAAGCCCTTATAATTGTGTTTTTACAAGTTGAGGAAGTAGATTAGAAGTTGCTTTGATTGCATTTAATAAAACACACTTTCAAAGTTGGTGTTTAATGAAAAACTAGGGTGATTAAGTGAATGTTTTGGAAAATTGTTCTTTTAGAGTCACAACTTCAGACTAAGTGGTCAAAATAACACCTAATATTTCATTTGGTATTTAAAATTTAACTCGTCAAATTTTATCTTTAATAGTTATTTAAACTTAGAATTTGATTGGCAAAAAGAGGGACATTGCATGTATGCTCTTCCATCCATCCCCTTTAGATAACTTTTGGAATCAAAAGCACCATCCTTATTGTAAACATGCATAGTCCAAGGCATGGAAAAAATGTCATCTAAAGCACTCCCTAAAAACTTACAATATTTTGGGTGATCTTGAAATGACCCTAAAGTCTTTCTATTAGTCATATATTTTATTGCATCTTGGCTTATGAGGGGTAATTCATTACCTCCCATAAGTTATTTAGTGAAGCTTTAACCAAGGGTTTCATCTCTTGACACTAACTTTAACCACTCCCACTAAGATTGGAGGTTTGAGTGTTTAAACCACCTTCTAGTGTTGGAGTTACACACGGGACATATCTGTACTTTAGACATCACATTAAACTGAGCAAGTGACAGATGTAGTGATTGAAAAAGGGCAAGAACTTTTTAAAACAATCCAAGTGCCATGGATTGCCAATTACATGCATTTTTTTTACATCATTACATGAAAGTCATTTTGTAATTAATCCATCTAGAATGATTGAAAACCAATTAGTTTTAGTCAACCCCACTTTTCCATACCTTTTCTAGTATTTGGATGATTATACTAAGTGTATTTTGGTCTTTTTTGCTTGGTATGTTTTGAGACTAAAACTTGATTGTTTGTTTATATCCATGTCAAAACCAATTTGTTTATACATCACTCTTTTATCTAAAGAGGTGTTATGTTGGCCATTTTACACCACACTTGTGCCTTGAAATTCTTGCTAAACTTGTTTGTGTGTGTATCACTTGAGCTCAGGTGGGTACCATTATGCTTATCAAGTTTAAACTTTTGAGTATTTGAAACATAACATTGATCACATCATTCAAGCATGCTTACACCATTAAGCTGCTCAATTTTTTCAAGACTTGTTTACCATTATATCAAAAACTGCTTGTTTCAAACCATGTCATGTATATCATTTGGACCTTGTTTATACACCATCATGATATCTAATCTTTTATAGCTTGTTTGATCAAACCCTAGTTTTTAACATTAAGTTTTCAATTAACTTTTTCAAATTTTGGATTCAAACATTGATTGATTTCTATTTAGGCTTCAATTCATGGGGTTGATATATAGATATTTCTCTTTTGGGTTGCATAACTTTGGTTAATCGATTACGTAAATTTAAAAACTATTGATTGTTTGCTTATTCATAGATCCTATTCTTATCATTATTTGTCTTTATTTGGGAGAACATAACCTTTATCTAGATGCCTTTTGTCTCATGCCTTATACTAACTGATCATGTTTATGTTTGATTCTATGTGTTAGGTCTATGTCAAAGTTATTTCCAAACTTGTTAAATTAAATCAAATCACATCATCCTTTGTTTTAAGCCTAAATTTTGATGCAGTTTAGCCAAAAGTCCTAGCATAGCCTATTTGAGCCTAGATTTTGACCCCACATTTGGACAAAAGATCTAGAAACTCTTTTAGCTTTCTTAGTTTAGACCTTATTTGGAGAACTTTGACCTAGACTTTTGACATGCCAATTTTTATTTAGATGCTTAACCTTTTATGCATATGCCATTTGATATTAGACATTTGACATTAGACTATTTAATGCCAAATCTTAGCACAAATTGAGCAAGCCACTTCAACAAGCTATTTGGAGCATCCAAGAAAGGTAAAAGAAGTTTTCTTTTGAATTTTAGTTTTGCTTTCCATTCTAGTCTTGTCAACTAAGCTCCACCTTTATGATAGGCTTAAGGTGTTAACATTAGTGTGTTTTGTTTGGATTTTTTTAATTCACTAACACAATACTAATCTCCCCTTATTACAATCCTATGTTCATAGGTTAGCCTATGGATAATGACAAATAGCTTAGAATCTGAGGGTGAAGATGGTATCTGAGAGGCAAGGGAAGCCATGGTGTTGGTAAACTTATTTTTAGATCATGGGGTTGATTGAATGTGGTAGTGTTAAAATTATGCCAAGATTTCATCAACTAGTTGTTTGTACTATTTCAAAACATAATTCTTACATTGGTAGGAGCTATTTATTTGATTGACCACAAGCTGGGAGTCACCAAACATATTGATTATTTTGACTCCTAGGGCTAAGGCAGTTTGAAGGCCTATCACTTAGTTTCATACTTGGCCATGTTATTGGTACATTCAAAATCAATTTTGAAGGATAAATTAAGAGGTTCACCATTAAAAGGGATAAGGATGATACCTTATCCCCCACCACATTGACACTTTAATCCATTAAAGAACATGGTGAGTTGATAGGTGAAATCCACTTGAGAAAGGGTCACAATAGACTCATTAGGGAACTTAAGAAGAGGGGGTTGGTTCCCTAATAAATGTACCTTAGCCAATTGGTCAAAAATGACTTGCCATTTAATTGACTTTTACTAAAGGAACTCAAGGTCAAACTCTATTAAGAGTATGAGCCACTTGGCCATACACTGGTTTTGGTAAGGCTTGAAGTGCATGTATTTGAGTGGTTCAATGTTGGTTATGACCTACATTTTTTGGTTAAGAAGGTAGTGGTGAAGTTTAGTATCCATAAAGAATAAGTCCAAACAAAGTTTCTTAGTATGGTTATATTGAGTCTCATATTCTACAAGCGTATAGATAATGTAGTACAGAACTTGCTCTCTATGTTGCTCATCTCGATGAGGCAATATTGCTCCTAGGGAATGGTTAGTGGTAGAGATATAAAGGTAAAAAGGTTGGTCATCCTTGGGAGGGGTGAGGATAGGTGGTGATACAAGGTAATCTTTGAGTGAATCAAAGGCCATTTGACATTTGCATTCCGCTTGAATGACATATCCTTCTTCATAAGGTGGTGGAATGGTTGACATCGATCTAAAAGTTGGGTGATAAAGAAATGAATGGATTGAAGCTTCCCTTACAAGATAAAAATTTGTTTAACGTTGGTTTGGGGAATCATGTCAAGGATGGATATGATTTTAGTGGGATCAACTTTGATTCTATGAAGGGAGATAATGAAACTAAGAAGCTTTCCTTGTAAGACCCAAAAAATGCATTTTTTGGGGTTAAGTTAGACTTGATAGTGGATGAGGCATTCAAATATGATCTTAAGAATGGCCATGTGATCCTTATAGAGTTTGTATTTATGGAGAAGGTCACCCACATAGTCTTCAATAATCCTATGGATAAGGTCATAGAAGATATAGGTCATAACACATTGGTAGGCTGCACCAACATTCTTTAGTCCAAAATGCATAACTCTATAGTAGAAGGTTCCAAAAGGGGTGGTAAATGTGGTTTTATGCTGATATTTGGGAGCAATTAAAATATAATTATATCTCAAGAATCAATCCATGAGAGATAAATCTCATGGTTGGCTATAAGATCAACAAGTTGGTCAATGTTTGGTAGAGAAAAGTCATCTTTGGGGCAAACACAGTTGAGGTCATGAATGTCCACATAAATCCATAGTACCCCTATGGATTTGGTGATAGTTATGACATTTGAGACCCATTAGGGATAGTCAATGGGTTGAATGAAATTGATAGATAGAAAATGTTGAAGCTCTTCTTTGATGAGAAGGGCTATGTTGAGGGTGCATGCATTGAATCTTTTGCTTAATGATCTTGGCATCACGGTTGGTTACTATGTTATGGGTAGTAATGGTTGGTTCAATTCTAGGCAAGTATGTATAAGACCAAGTGAAGGCTATGCTATGGTCTTTGAGGAAAGAAGGGAAGTCCCAAAGTTCCTTGGCATTTAGTGATTGGCCAAGTTTGACAATGCAGGGGTTATTTGAAGTGCCCAAGTTGATATTTGTGGTGGATTAATTCAACATGGTTTAGGTCTCAAGAAGAAGGTATTTATGGATGGAGGAGTCTAGGGAACCAATGTAGATGAGGATAGAATCATGATCCTGATACTAGATAGTGTTAATGGTAGGAGAGTCTTCTCCTATCATCTCAAAATGGGTTAAAGGGATGGTTATGATTTCCCCTTCCTTTTGGTAAGTTAGGGGTCTAATGTTGATCATGTAGATGAAAAAACATCAGGTATGATGATGTCATCATCCTCATATGTAGACAGAGGAGAAGGTGGTGAGGAAGGGGCATCTTCCTCAATAATGGTAATGGAGATTAGTTTGGGTTACTTCTTGTTGGGTAGGATGAAACCAAGGCCATGATTCTCATGAGGCTTCCTAGTTTCAATGGTGACCAACTCATGTGGGCCATTCTCATATCGTTTGAGACCAAATCCTTTCCAAGCACACTGATGGAGGTATGTCTTGGTAAATTTTAGTTTATCTAGGTAGGAGAAACTGATGGTAAATGGCTTGGGTGAAAGGTAGGTGGTAGAAGTGCCAAGAGGTTTATCAAGTACCCCATAGAAAAAATAGGTCTAACGGTGGGGAGGTCTAAATGGAATGATAGTTCTAACATTAGGGTCATATCTCAGCTAGTCAATAAGTTTCCCATACTCGTGAGGAGTAGGGAACATGTCAAAGGCTAAGAGGTGATAGTCTCCCAATGAAAGGTGATGGAATGTTGATTCCAAAGGGTCTATGGTGGGGATTTAGTTTAAAGGGATAGATGAACTAGTTGATGCCTCATTTGTGGAAGGGGATATGATATCTACTTTAGTGGTTTAAGGTTGGGTTTTAGCTATTGAGGGTGTGTTGGATGGGGGTATGAGGACATCATTAGGGTGATAGGTCATGTTCCATGTTGAGAAAGGACTTAAGTCATCTCGAATGGTGATGAACTAGTCGTCATGTTCAAACTTAATGCAATAGTGGAGGGTAGAGGGAACGTAACCCATGAAGCAGATCTAGGGTCATCCTAACAAAACATTATATTAAAATTCACCTTATAATATACAAAAAAGTTTAGGGAGCATGTGGGGTCCTAAACGGATATGAAGGATGACATTTCCCAAGGTAGTGGCCATGGTATCATTAAATAATCAAAGGATGATTAAGGTTTCAAACATGACATTATCTAGTAAGTTAAGTTAGTTATAGGTGTGGGAGGATATGATGTTAATGCTAGTACCCCCATCAATCATGACCCATTTGATGTGGGTTTGGTTGATGTAAGTAGTAATAAAGAGAGGGGGATTTGGGTTCTTGTGATGGATGGAAGGTATTTTTGAATCCTTGAAGGTAACAAGGTTATAACTTTGAAGGGATCCAACAAAGGATGCTAGAGGTTGAGGGTCTTCAGGTTAGACCTCAATGGATTATAAAGCCTCTATTAGTGCTTGGAAATGATGGGGAGAGGTAAATATCAACTCATATAATCTCATCTTCATTAGGGTCTAGTCAAGTTTCTTGAGAATAACTCTCCTAATGGATTCTAAGGGGTTAGATTGGGAGGCACCTAAAATAGATACCTTGGGTTTGGTTGAAGATGGGGATGATTAGGTGTGGGTTGGTTGGGAGGTCGAATATGGATACATCCATGGAATAGATACCTTAGCCTTCTCCTTGTCCTTTTATTGTGATCTCGTGGCCATATTGATGTTATGGATAAAAGGAGAGGTAGAGGTAGGAGATTGGTTAGACTCGTCTTCACTCTTAGGTGAGAGTGGAGGAATAGGTAAGCATTGGGTAGGTACAGTTATCAATTGTATTGGTATGGGGCCCATAGGAGGTTTGTCTATTAATTGATCATCCTCATCATAAACCCTGTGGATAATAGTTTGGAGAGATTTTCAATTTTGTTTATCATAGTTAGGTGTCCTATGATAAGAACACATGTGGTGGTCATTGTACCAAGTGGGTTTTGAAGCTAAGGGGTCAAAGGGTCTGATAGGGGGCAAATCCAAACAATAAGTTTACAATAACCTATGGAAAATGACTGAGTAGGACTTAGCTAAAGGTGGTAGAGGTGTAGTGGTCTTTACTTTGATGGTTGAGGTAGAAGGTTGCTTAGAAATAGGTCTGGTAGTATATGTTTTGGGTAGGGCAGTGCATTTGGTCAATGTTTTTGGTTTAGGCAAGGAGGTTTATGAGATATAGGTGGAGGATCTCAAGGTAGGTATCACACTACCCTACCCAAAAAACATACTACCAAACCTATTTCTAAGCAACCTTCTACCTCAACCAAAAGAGGTGTGTCAGAAATCAATTGTGAAGGTAACTTAGGTACTACTAGCATGGTGAAGAGAGGTGTGTTAGAAATCAATTGTGAATGTATAACAAAAATATGTGGTAAGGTCTTGGTAGAGATAATTGGCTTCCTACTTAAGGTAGAAGGATGAGGCCCCAAAATGGAGGGCAAGGTTGAGGGAGGTAAAATTTGGGGCTTTGAGCTTTTAGGTGTTTTGACCTCTTTGGTTGCTTTGGCTTGGCATTTGGTTGGTGGGTGTGAAGGGGTTAGGTCTAATTTCACAGGTGGGTGACTAAGGCTTGGTGTAGGGAAGGTACCAAAGCTTTTGGTTGTGTTAGATGGGGTGATAAAAGAGGGTTTAGCCATTTGGGTCTTGGTTAACTTAGGTGGTTGGAGGTTTGTTGGCTTGGTAGAGGTCTTAGTTGATTGGGTAGATGTTTTCATCGATTGGGTGGAGGTTTTGGTTGGTTGGGTAGATATGGTAATAGGTTGGTCAATAGAAGTGGTAGGTTAGTCTATCAAAGAAAGGGTTGGAGATTCCAGTCTGGTAATATAAGGGAGACCCAGCTACTGAAAAAAGGTATCCCAATCTAATTTGGGTTTGGAAACAAATTATAATCTTTGAACTAGTTTAGAGAGTGGTTTATAAATTGGTTTAGCTTCCCTAGTAGTAGGTTCAAATGATAGGTCCATAGGTTGGGTAAGGGGGGTGGTAACCTTGTCCTCTTCCTCAATCAAAGGATGCAAGGTTGAGATAGGTGGATCTTATGTGGAAGGAGTGGACATGTAGATTTTTTCCTTGAGAATATTCTTTAAAAAAGGGGTGGTTTGTTTGGTAGTTAAAGGTGAAGATAAGGTAGTGATGGTTGGTTGTTATGATATGTCAGTTAAAAGGAAGACTAGTGGTTCCCCTACCTCAATAAGTGGAGGAGGAGAAGATGGCACTTCCTCAGTTTGAGTGTTCAAAGGAAGGGAAGGTAAGTCCACTATCTTGATAGATGGAGGAGGTGGAGGACCAGATGACTGGATACTAGGTAGTTTAGTAATGAGTGCATCAAGGACCATGTTAACTATATGGGTAGCATGATAACACTCAATGTTATTTCTCTCATTCTTGGTAGGAGCATGGTTTTGGAAGGTTTGCCTAGATATATCAAGGGCTTGGCTCAATGGTGTATTGGGGTTATCCAATGTAATCTCCCCCTTGTCAATGAGGGATTGGACAAGGTTCTTGAAGGTGTTATACCTACTGACATCATGTCTTATTACCTGATGAAAGGTACATAGATCATTCTTATTGAACCAACTAGGTGCAAGACAAGAGGCATCAAATTGTTGAGGAAGTTTGATAAGAGGAATTTGACTGATGTTGGATTTCAATAACTTCTCCAAGATGGAAGCATATGATTCTCTGAGTGGAGTGAATTACTTTTGGTTGTTCGAGTTTCGATCCCTCATGTTTTTGTTTAAGGAACTAGAGGAATTTGGTTGGTTGATGGAAGGTGGAGGAGAGACTTTAAGGATAACCACATTTACAATTATTTTTCTCTTGGTATTGGTATTGGACTAGTTGCTTGACTTGAAAGAAGAGGCTTCATTGGTTTTGTAGGTTGTGTTGACCAACTTTCAACCCTATAGGTCAAAATTTGGCACCCCTATATGAAAATTTGTCTTTTAGATATTTTAGGGGTGAATATCATGTCATAGTGTGATCTCAAGTTTATTCAATGTAATATAAATGCTATTATATTTGATCAGTTAGTTGTATAGGTCCCTTTAACCTTGCTTTGAGTCATTCTAACAAGTCTGAGTAGAGTTTTAGAGAACATTTTCAAAGTGTCATATCTTGCACGTGTGTTAGTTGCAGAGGAAGATAATCATATGGGTTTGTTCATCCTGGTTCAAAGTTACTATGTACTAGGTGTGAAGCCCTTCACTGAAGCACAAATAAAGTTATTTGTGTTTAAAAACTTGATTCAAAAAACATTTTTGGGTTTAGTCATTCAAGTTTGGCCATCCACTTTGGGTTTTCCTGTTAGGTAAAATTCCTTTAGAGGAGGTGTTCCACACAAAACTTGTAGCAAAAGTGCAAGTGTTCTTTATTTTGGAGGTTTTGTTTTTGGGTTTTTTGTTCAAGTATCGGGAATTGTCTTAGACATTTTGTCCAAAACAATTTCCCTGAAAGATATCTTTTCAAGCCAAAGGGGTCTTTGAAACTTTTCTGAAGGGTACTTCAACTTTTCTGAAGGGCACCTCCATCTTTTCAAAAAGGTCATTTTCAACTTTTTCGAAGGGGTCACTTCAAAATTTCTAAAGGGACATTTTCAAAAAGCTGAAAGGTACTTTACATAAAATCCAAAGAGTATTTTCATAGGAAGGTGGACCAAATAGAAGTTCTAAAAGGTGCATGCCAATATTTTCAAAGGGTATGTTTCAATCAAGGTGCCCTATTCAAAATTATGAAGGAATTAATGCAAAAAAAGGGGCCAAAGAATTTGTTTTAGGAAAAACCCTAAAGGAGAAGACCCGATGCAAAGATCTAAATGAATTCTCTTGAGAGAAAATGTCAAAACAAAATCTAGAAGACTTTTAGGGACCATATAAGGAATGACAAGACCACATGAAAACCCTATGAAAGTTTCAATTTAGAGGGTTTGACCCATTTTGAATTAACGTTAATAATTTGGTGATTCATAGGGCTAGCATGCTTGTAATGCTAAAAAAACTAGTAACCTTGTCCTTCCATTGGGAAATGGAGTCACTTGTACTCAATTTCAGACCTGACTAAACCTTGATCATGACATAATAAACTTATTTGACCTTCAAACACACATAAATAAAGACAAAAAAACACAAAAAAAAGTAACAAGACTCACACATGTCCTATCAAGCACTTAGGGAACACAACAATAACATGAGAAAACTAACTATATATATCTAACCTAAAATCAATCTCTTCCTCCTGGATCAAATGGGAAGCTTGTACAATCTCTTTCTCCATGAAATTAAGGATGACATGAAACAATTTATCTCTTAAGACTTGATCTTGATGTCTTAATCTCCTTCATGTTTTCCAATCTTCTTGGCATGATCCCAAATGAAGTAATGACAAGTAAAACCCAATCACCTGTGAAGGTTAATTCATCTTGTGTTTCAACAATCTTCTTATGACCTCTCTTGATGTTTGTGCTTGACTCAATCATGGCCATATCTTGACTTATAAGAGCAGCCTCAATCATGGTACCTTAGAGGTTGTCATATTATTCTTTAATAAGGCATCTCCAATAACATCTTCAAACTGACTAGCAAGAGGTGTATACCCTTGAAGAGCCTCAAACTCATCACAAATCTCCTTAAACCTCAACAACATATCATCTTGGTCTATGTAGTTTGTAGTAGCTTCAACCTCTATCATTTTTTCAAATTTAATCTCTTGATCATCTTCAAGAGTGTCAACAAACTCAATCAATGTGATGTTTCTCTCCAAAGCCTTATCTTTTATGTTATGATCAACCTCTTCATTGGCCAAGGTTGCAATCTTGGCACTCTCTTCATGGGTAGCTACAAACTAATTTAGATCATCTCTTTCTTCACTCAAGACGATTGATTTGTGTTTTTCTTCACTAAGGGGGGTACCAATAGTGAAATATTCATCATAGACCCTTGATTCATCTTATTTAGTTACAACTATAGCTTGATCCTCTTCACTTGCTTCCCATAGTATAGGTTCTTATTTTAGGAGGGAGATGGTGGGAGGGTGATGAATAGGTTCATGATTTGGAGAGGGAATATAAGGTATGGTGGATGGCTCATAAATGGGCTTGGGGATGGAGGGAGATTCTTTCATAAGTTTATATTATTTCACAATATTGGCATGGTATAAGTAGGAATCATAGTCTAAGAATTCCTTCAAGATGATGAGATCTTGATTTCTTAAGGAGGGATAGGTGTAAATTGAGGAAGACTTTGAGTCAAAGGATGAAGACTAGGAATAGGAGATTATGGTTGAGATTTCTTGGATTGGGTCTCTTGATTCTCCCACCTTTCTAATTTGTCTATCCACCATTGGATAAAAATTTCATTTCATACAACTCGTCATTGATATCACATTGGGTTTCCTCTTCAACTAACATCCACTTACCCATCAAGAATTGAAATTACTTCCTCATCCTCTCTATAAGATGAATAGGGATCACATCAATTTCTCTATCCCATGTTCTCATCACCTCTTCTAATGTTAACATATTTGACTTAAGTGTAAATATGGATATGGAAGTGGAAACATAACTTTGAGATGGAATTGAAGTAGGAAGGGAGGAGTATGACTACTACAAGTCTTGGTAAGGCTATTGAAGCATATAGTTGGAATCATATGAGGAGAATATAGGAAAACCATAAGAATGATATGACTCATGACAAGGCTGATAAGAATTAATGTGAGGTTGATATTCATTATAGGGTTGGTAGGAGTTATGTTGAGGCTAATAAGAAGCAATAAAATAGGAGTTATTTTCATACCCAACCATCCTAACTTCATGAGTCAAAGGAAAACACAAGATATTATCAATTACTTTTCACAAATAAGTACCTATGCTACTAGAACTAGTTGATTTCATTTGGATTCACCATTGGTGTTTTTTGAATGCCTCCAAAGGCCAATAGGTATAAAAACAAACCAAGAATTCTTGTACAACTTTGGACCTTAGTCCCACTAGGCATGCCATAACTGTTGTCACTCAATTTTTCACCCTTAGAGAGGTATTTCAATCTTACTCCAATTGAGTGAAATAATGGGATTACCCCTAAACCTATGGGTTTTCTATAGTGGGGGTAAACCTCTAGATTGAAGGGATATCTCCCTTAATATATCTATTTAAGCTCATCACCTATGCTACTATCTTGTTGGGATGAAAAGGGATAGAGGAAACATGAAATAAACCTAACCTAATGAGGTGATACACCAAATTTAAATTGATCACTACCAACCAACTTTAATTACACTTCAAATAAGATCCTAACCTATACATGACACTAATCTAAATCTTCCTCTCTACATTAGTATTTCTCATGGAAGTTTATGAAGCAAGCTTGAGATAGGAGGACTAAACAATAGGTCATGACATGACACTAGTGAAGAGAAAACTCACTAAACTCATACACACTTCATTTTAACACTTCAAGAGACCTACAAAAAGACTTTCAAAACTAAATATAAATGCTAACAAGGACAATAGGCCAAGGAAGTAAGTCTATCACTTATCACGATTAATTAGTCTAACATGCACATTGAAATAGTCCATGTAAAAGGTAAAACTAGGTTGTTCCTCATTGATCAAAGGTTAAAAATAGGTAGGGCTTGGCCATACCTATGTGGAGGATAAAAACTTAGCCAATTAAGGCTCAATATATAGCACAAGTGAGAGAGAAAAAGAGAAGGGCATAGGAGGGAGATTGTTGACAAGTGTCTAATGAGTTACAATTAAGAGAGGATTTATAAAACTACCTCAATAGGTTATAAACACCATATTTAACTCCTCTAAAGATGTTTCCTTGTTACAAGTGGCATAGGAGTTAGAATGCTTGCTTGACACCTTGATTAGCTCTCCAAAACTACCCTTTAGTTTGGCTTGTAGAAGGACAAATGGCCTTATTGATGGTCAAATCAGGTTCTATTACACCTTTACTCTACTATTGACACTTCTCAAATTAACCATTTAGGTTCTCTTTAACACATTACTTCATTCTCTTACTAGGTGTCTAGAGGACTCTTCATCTCCTTAAGACAATATTGCATATAAGTGTCAAAACTTGAATTATTCTTATTTATCTCATCTTATATTCATGGATGAAATATTCACACCATACTAAACCTGCAAAAATCCATTTATAAGTCTCAAACTAGCCCCAAGAATTTGCTCTCTACCAAAACCTCTAATTAGGCCTTATTCTTTGTAGACTTAAAATCATTCAAACCTCCTTATTCTGAGAAAATAATGGATGGTAATGAGAATATAAAGGCATATTATATGACCCAGTATATCCTTATAGCTTCATGTTCAATTTCATGTCTTGAGAGTGAATAAAAGTCCATTTTTCTACTGCTTCTCTCTCTTAACTAGGTCTCAATTAGGCCTCCCTACCTAGAAACTACAAATTGACTCTATAGGATTACCACACATGAAAAACCCTAAATAAATGTGTGATTTAGTTAGATTACCTCCTCTCCATTCTCCATTTTAATTTTGAAATTTTGGCACCTTGTATGGACCTCTTAAGTGGCTAAAATAGTCTTTTTTGGCCTTCTACATATGGTTCCATACCTACAAGTACAAACTAGTGGCATCAGGTGATGATCAAGAGATTTTTTTATATGTTTCAAGCCATTTTAGAGTTTATCTAATCCATTTGGAGGTATATAAATTCATTTCTCTCTCATTAGGTCATTTTATCTCTCCTAGGTAGCCTAAAAATGCTTCAAGGTCTTAAGGTAATTAATAAAGGATAGAACTTAGATAAATTAAAAAATACCATGAATCATGAGTGCACAAGTGTGCCTCCTCATGCCTAAAATATTGATCCACCATGCAGTTTATCATGTGAGATATGAGCAAAATTTAACAGCCTCATGAGTTGGCAAGTTGTGCTCGTGAGGTTTGTTGGAGAGTTGTTAGTGATGTCATGGAGGTGTCCTTATGAGTGGATGAAGTGCTTTGATATCCTAAGTAATAATGATAAAGTGTGCAATGTGATTATCCTAGTGTAGTTAAAAGAGGCTTCATTGATCTCCAGAGTTTGACTGTTTAGAGATGATTAGGGATGAGTATGGAGTATTGAGCATGTGCAAAATTTCCCTAAGATGTTTTATAAGCTTTGAGAGCTTGTTTGTATATATGGAATTCATTTGGTTATCTATAGTTTTCATCTAGACACTTTAGGTCCAATGGAAAAAAATCTAAGTAGGCAGTTTGATGACATCACCATTGCCATGTGGGAATGAGTCAAGAGGAGTTGGTCATATGTTATGATCACATTTGTACCTAAATACTATGTGTTAAATCTTAGGTCATGTGCCTAAGCACAATTATAGATATAAGGGTGCAAAGTTGGTTTTTCAGTCAAAATTCATTATTTTCCCATACTTAGCCAAATTTGCATATGGCCAAAAAGAGTTGAGTAAGCATTTTGATGAAGGCATATTTTACACATGTGGATGTTTTAGGAGAA
The DNA here is from genome assembly GCA_037957365.1 of Torreya grandis. Taxonomy (NCBI): domain Eukaryota; kingdom Viridiplantae; phylum Streptophyta; class Pinopsida; order Cupressales; family Taxaceae; genus Torreya; species Torreya grandis. Next base: position 1,920,135 of record JARHVA010002389.1, on the reverse strand, counting down.
GGTGATTATATGGGTTTGCTCAATTTTATGCATAGTTGATTTGCACTAAATTTGAGATCATGCATTGAATCACAACAAAAGTTATGTAGGATCAAAGTTAGTCTCCCAAAAAAATTCTTAGCATAGTTGGCTCTATGATAGAAGATGTTGAGAAGGCATTTTAATGGTGATATATCTCACATACATAAAGGTTCTAGGAGCAGTTTGTTATATGGATGGATTATCCTATGCAAGGAGATCATATGGTCCAAATTTGAAATCATGCATCTAAGCACAAAAAAATTTATTAAGGTTAAAAAATGGCTATTCAGGGAGATAAGTAAGGTTCCTATAATTAGTCAAATTAGCACATGTTAAAGTTTGAGGAAGATCAACAGAGCATGTTTTCTCTAAGAAGTCAAGAAGTAATGAGATGAGGATAAGTGCACATTGTTTAATGACTGATTAAAGGTATAGGATAAGGATATAATGATGAGTGGGTGTTTGTATGTATTGATCAAATGATGAGCATTAGTAGTTAAATACCTGGTTGATCCACAGAGATCGACAAAGTGCATGGAGTCAACATTACAAGATTTCATAAGATGAGGTCAAAGTGACTAAGGTTTGATGTTTGAGCATTGTCTTTTATGTATTAAAAATAAGACAAAATTAATAGTTCATAATTTATGTAAGCAACAAGGACATGATATGCGAGCTTAGTGTTCAAAGTTTAACTGTGACCGTTGACATTTAAATATTTGAATTTTATGAAAGGGAAAAAGTAATCTATGTATTTTGGCTATAAATTTAGATCTAGGATGAATTTTCTCATGATATAAAAATAAAATATGAATCAAACTCCATGATGCATCCAATGAACCTAATTTGAAGATTTGAAAGTGTGTACAGACAAAGTTTTTGAGCTCCAAAGTTGACTATGTTTTTGTATATGTTTTGTAAGAGACCCAAGAAGATTATTTGAGCTTATTGTAATATTGTTTTGATATATCTTGATGAATTATCTATTGGGTAGTGTTTTAGACTCCATGGGTATGATCTATGTGGTTTTTATAGGTGTGATAAATTTTTATTCTATATGAAAAAAAGTTAAGAAGTTGATTGTGTGTTTGTTCATAGTGTTCTTGTGCACCAGGTCAGTGATTGAGTTGTTCAAGCACATGAAAAGCTAAGCATGAGTTACTGTAATCATTTGAAGATGTCCTAGGGGACATAAGGAGTAGACCTATGTATTTTTAAGTGATTATATATTTATTAAAGTGATAAATGGGTGAATAGGTCTCCATGAGACCTATAAGGGCTACAAGGGCCTTATTAAAAGGTGTAATTGCTTAAGGGTGACTCATAGGTGCTATGACTAACCTATGAATTTTGTATTGAGCTATGTCTTCATGTGATAGATACTTTAAGGGATAAGTCATGCCAAATAGCTGACTAAGGTGTTGATTATCAATTATCCTCTGTAAATAGTGAAATCAAAGATGGTGATTCATAGATGTGTGAGCAAGAGACTTGGGAGAGATTTGAGAGAGACTTGTATGTGAGAGATTTGGAAAGCAAAGGAAAGGAGAGGAGAGTGAGAGTGATTAGCTATTATTTTGATGAGTAGAAGAGATTAAGGACTATGTGTATTATATGTAGGTCATGTTTTTTATGATATTATAGTGTTATTGTAGGTTGAAGTTGTGTAAAGAGATCTACATGTGCATATGAGGACTATTTGAGTGAAGAAGAGAGATTGTGACATGCCTATGTGAGAGGATTGTATGAGTTAGAGAGAGTTTGTGTAGTTTTTAGATAATTAGAGGTCCATCATCAAGTGTTAAAGACATTATTTTTAAGGTTGAAGTATTCTTTTCAAAGAGGGTCTAAAGGACTTAATCTTGAAATAGGGTTTCCTAAAGACCTGTTGAGGGGTAGTTGTAGATCCTTAATAGTGAAGATAGTATTAAACTCTTTACAGGTTTTTCTTCCACATCTCTCTCAGATAAAGACCTCTCTCTCTCTCAAGTGGTCAACTCCAACAACCTAGAATGACTTGATCAAATTTGGAAGGTCAAGACTTGACCAAATAGGTGGTCTAAAAAAAATAATAGAGACTTAAGATCTTATCTTAGGGTAGGTACTCCTTGTGAGAATTGTTGTTTTACTAAAGACGCCTTAGATCAGAAGGACTTGACCAATGTTCTTGATCAAATTTGGAGGTTAGTACTTGACAAAATAGGTGGTCAGAAAAACTTGATCATCTTAGGGGTAGGTACTCCTTATAGAATTGTCGTTTTACTAAAGGCCTTAGATCAGAAGGACTTGACCAATGTTTCTGATCAGGAACTTGATCAGACTCTTATTTGTTATCATCTTATAGGGTAGTATTGCATGTGTTTGTAGGCTTGAGAGTGGGTTTTATTCCCCAAGAGGGTTTCCCATGTATATTTTGTGTTGTGTATGTGATCTTGCATTATGTTCATTGTTCACTGCTATTAATGATCTATATGCTTCATGAATGATTGTATTTAATGCTTAAATATTTGTAAGGGTTTGGAAATTGAATTGGATTTTTTTCCACCACTAATTCACTCCCCCCCTCTTAGTGGATTTTACCTCTAAAAATTGGTATCAAAGTAAGGTCCTTTGATAAAGGCTTGACAGCTTGAAGATAATCCAAGGTACAATGGCTAGACAGAATGTGCAAGGTGGTTTCTCTACTAAGAAAGCACCAATGTTCAATGGATCCAATTATGAATTTTAGAGTGTTAGGATGAAGATGTAAATTATGTTCCTAGGGTTTGATGTATGGAAATATACTTTGGATGGTTATGTTACTACTGTTATTCCTCCATCTAGTGTTGTAGACAAGAAGTTGTTTGAGAACAACTCTAAGTTAATGAATGTCATCACTTGTGGTCTTACAAAAATTGAGTTCACCAAATTATTTCATTGCACATCTACCAAGGAAATATGGGATAAATTAAAAACTATTTTTGAAGGAGATTCAAAGGTTAAGTTGGCAAATTTATAGATTCATCAAAGACAATTTGAGAGCCTCAAAATGAAAGAAGAATATTTTGTGGCATCCTTTCTATAGAGAGTTGATGGGATTGTAAACACCATCAAAGGTCTTGAAGAGAACCTTGAAGAGGATAATGTAGTTCAAAAGGTATTAAGGTCTCTATCCCTCAAGTTTGATCTAAAACTATCTACTATAAAAGAAAGTAATGATCTTACTCAATTGAACATGGATCAATTGCATGGCACCCTTACTGCATATGAGATAATAGTAAATGATGATATACTACCAAAGAAGGAAGCAGCATTCAAAACAAAGATGAATCCAAAAAGGGAGTTCCAAGGTAATAAACCTAAGGAAGATGACATTTTTGATATTGATGAGGATGAACTAATTATTTATTTACAAGGAAATTGAAAATAGGTTCAGGAAAGTATAAGGGTAAGTTATCTTTCAAATGCTTCAATTATGGAGAGGTAGGACATTTTGCTAATAAGTTACCTCATAATTACAAGAAGGATATTAATGAAGAGCATGATCAAGGCCATGATGATAGAAAGAGATCATTCAAGTTTAATAAAATCAAAAAGGGATTTAGAAGGTTTGACAATAAGAATAAGTATGTTAAGAATGAAAAGAGTCTTTACAACCAAAAAGATGGAAGCCCATCAGATGAGAGTGAAGTTAGTGACTCAGAGTATGATCATGAAGATGATGGTCCTGATAAACATGAATCTCTATTCATGATTGAGGAAGGGAGTTTCTTACATCAAAATAAGTCTAATTGTAGTGATTTAGATGATGATGAAAATGAGGTGGACTATGAGACTACATTGATAAATTCTCTTGAAGAACTGAAGATTGAAAATAAGATTAAAAAGATGATGAAGTCTCAACTCAAAGACTATGAGTAACTATTCAGTTTTTTGAGGCAAGAATGAATGAAGATGCCAAAGAACATGAAGATATGGTCAAGCATCTTAGTTTTCAATTAGAAATCCTATCTATAATCCTAAAAGATAAAGAATATGAATGTTCAAGGTATGCTTCTAAGATTATGTCTTTAAAAGATGAGTTAGAGAAGTCTGCAAGCAAGGTGAAATCATTTATCAAGTTTGATAAAATTTCTAATGATCTTGATGATCTCCTAAAGAGTCAAAAGTCAGCTAGTGACAGATCTAGATTAAGTTTTAATGAAGATACCAAAGTTGCTTCTCAAGTTGACATGAATGTCAAAAAGATAAAGGTGGATCAACCTTTGAAGACAAATCAAATCAGATAACCAAATACCATGAGGTATGTAATTTTCAATGGTTATACTTGTAATCAATTTGGAAAAAGAGCTAGAGAATGTAGAAGACCTATTAAAAATGAGTTTTCATGGGACTATGATGGGGGTCATTGGTCAAAAAGAGTGAGCAAGGTTAAGTGCTTCAATTGTCTTAATGAAGGACACTTTGCTAAACATTGTCCAAATAAGGAAAGGAAAGGTAAGTCTTTTTCAAAAAGAGTAGTTTGTTTCAGTTTTCATGACATTGGACATATTGATAGTTTTTGTCCAAACAAGGTAAGATAAGTTGAGTTTCCATCAAGGAGTATGATTTGATACAACTATGAACAGAGAGGTCACATTGCTAGATTATACAAGTAAAGGCCATTAATTCAGAATAGATTTGATCAGGCTCTTAGAGTGAAAGATAGAAGGCAAGTGAAGTCATGGAGACCAAAGGTGGTAAGTAGGAATTATGATGAGTCTGAAGGTCCAAGTAATCTATTTACTGTGGTGGAGAATGCTACAGAAGTTGAAGAGTCTGAAGAGGTATCATTGTCTGCTCATGTTGAGGATAAATATATCAAGCTCAAAGAAAAGACCAAGGTGTTGGTTTAAGCTAGTTTTCAAGTATGTATGGATCCAAGTGAACATCCTAATATTATTTAATAAGTGCCTAGTGATGAGAATCTAAGCTGCAAGGAAGATTCTTTAGATGAAAAGGTATGCCATGAATCTTTATTTTCTCCATGTATTGTAAATACAATCATATAAGAAAAGGAGAATGTTGTAGTGGATGAGTATGTTTCTTCTCTTAATCCTAAGAAGAAGAAAAATAACTACAAATATCAGATGACCAAGGAGGAGAAGGAATATGAGGAGTCTTGGGAAACTTCTAGTTTCACACCATGGTAGAGGATTGTGGTGTAGAAGAGGTCTATGTCTATGCTTCCTAAGAGACTCCTTTTAGTAGAGAATAAAATCTATGTGCTCAAGACCATAATACCGTTCTGAATAGAGACTAGTTTTGATTTGAGAAGGTCTTTGTTTAAGGGGGAGTAACAAGTTCATGAGCTTGCTCCAGAGGTTTGTGACAAAGATTTTGTGCAAGGTCAGAATGGATGTTTTTAGATGGCATAATAAGTTTGATGCAATGTCAAGTAAAGTTTGGTGCTCAAAAAGGTCTATGCACTTCTTTCTGATGTGCTCTAGGTGATTTTTTGGTGTAAATGTATGTTGAAGACAATTTGAATTTTTTTTAGTGCTCTCAATTATGACTTTAAATAGGTTTAAAAATGGGTTATAGGAAGTATATGCTCCCAAAGGTATGAAGGCTCAAATTTTAGTAGAAGTGTGTGATGGGTATCTTTAGGTGTGCTTCAAATATGTGTGTTGACCAGGTTTGTTGACTTTATTTGTTTTGAGATTCTAGGGTTTTAGGCTATGCTAGAAAAGTGGTTTGCCTTGTGAGTTGAGATATTAGGATTCTTAATATTTTTAATGGGAAAAATGGGTGGTAAAATAAACATTCATAGAGAATTGAAGTCTTGTGGTTCTCAATTTATTCAATTTTTTGTCTTGTTAGAGGCCTAATTAAGTAGTTGGTTTATGAAGGAAGTATATTAAAAAGGAAGTTAGTTGCTTAAAATTAGTGTACTTTAGGGGGAATTTACTCTAGATTGAAGTTTTAGGTGAATATGAGTCCACTAAAAATTATGGGATCTGCAAGTTTAGGGCTACAAGGAGGCTAGATATAGTTTGACTCAATTTCTCCAAGGTAAGGTAAATTTATAAAGTTATTTTAAAATTTAATGAGTAACATGAAGTTATTATGGTCCTTATGGTGGCTTAAGAGTAAAGGCTCTTAAGCATGTGTGTTTGTTCTTATTGGTGTGTGGAGATTTGAAGATACTCAAAAGGTGAAATGGCTCAAAAATATTAGGGGGAGTCCCTCTCAGATGCCTCTTGGTAATTTCCATCATATTTAAGTGTTTTTTGTGTTCTTTCTTCATTGGTTGCAGTGCTTGGTTAAAGAGAGTGTTGACATGGAGCAAGAGGAAGTTGTCAAGACAAACATAAGTAGGCTCAAGGTAAGGGGGAGTTTGTATCATCTTTATAAGATGGTACTTTCAAATTTATGGCATTTTTATGTCCTCAGGATCATTTGGTGCCCACTTTTTTATTGTGTCAAAGGGGGAGAAAGTTCTTGTTGTGGGAGTGCTTGAAGAGAGAAAAGGTGAGTTATATATTACTATATATGATGTTTGTTGACATCAATGAAAAAGGGTAAAATTATCAAAGATTTTTTAGTGATGTCATGGTTATTTTATGAAGGTGTCCTTGTGAGTGTATGAAGTGCTTTGATATCCTAAGTAACAATGACAAAGTGTGCTATGTGCTTGTCTTAGTGTGCTTAAAGGAGGCTTGGTTGATCTCTAGAGTTTGAATATTTATAGATGATTAGAGATGAGTATGGAGTATTGAGCATGTGAAAAATGTACCTAAGATGTTTTATAAGATTTTATAACTTGTTTTCATATGTGGAATTCATCTAGTTGTCCATATTTTTTCATTTATACACTTTGGATCCAATGATAGAAAATATGAGTAGGTAGTTTGATGACAACACCATTACCACGTGGGAATGAGTCAAGGGGAGTTGGTCATATGGTTGTGATCACATTTTTACCTAATTTATATTCACTAAATCTTAGGTCATGATCCCAAGCATAATCAAAACTATGAGGGTGCAAATTTGGCTTCTCGGTTAGAATCTATGCAGAAAGTTTCAAAACACAATTTGTTTGCTAGGAACATGATGCCACTAGAGGACTAGTAAAAAATAGTCATATGATTGGAGAATTTTAGATGAAGTATAAAGGTGACTAAGCATATACAATCAACATTTTAATGCCTATGAACCCTGTATAAACTCTAAAATAATGGAGGACATTGATAGTCACTTGCACCATGTAAAGAATAACTTTTCTTGCCAATCCAAGCCCATACACACATTCCAACATAGTGAATGAATATTTCCAATGAATTCATATACCTCTAATAACTCATTTCAATTGGTTTCATGTAGATAAATATTTCACACTTGCACTAGAGTTGCACAAAACTGAACTTGTGGGGATTTAAGCCTCAAAAAAGCAGTCTAGCTCTTTAGCAATTGTTCATAAATTTAAGGAGCTTAATCCAATTACCAATGCCACAAACTAGAATCCCATAAGGGTCCAAAACTTTGTATAAAATATTATCCCCCAAATCTACCTGTATAGCCTGTACCATGTAGTTAAAAATGGCCTTTAAGAGTTTATGAATGGAACAATGGAGGGGAGAGAAAGATTTTTGCAACTGTTGGACTTGAAACTTCTTCCCATGCTTGTTTCTAACTTGTGTGATCTTAAAGGACACCTCTTCAACATTTGTACTTGAAAATGACTTCAACAAGTCTATACAAGTCTCTTAAATCCTCTCTTTGGCATTGAAACTCAAGATTTTGACCTTTGTCTGACTTGTTGACAAATGTGGCAGTTTTGTAACTACTCCAAGGTCCTTATGAGGTTTTTTTTATGTATTTTACACTTGGAGATATTTTACATACATGAATGTTAGCCAAAAATCACCTTTTTATTCATTTTCACTACCTTAAAGTTCATTAATGAACTTTAAACACTCCAAAACATCATGAAATGTTATTACAAGATGATTAATACAAGAAATTACTTTGATAAACTCCTAAAAACCTATGACACCATTTGACCAAGCCTTATCTCTCCATGACATGTCGAGACCACTATATGACCAAAATAAGACATTACCTTAACTTCTCCAAACTTACCTTAAACAACACTAATAAGGTTTTATGAAGACTTTTAGGGACCATATAAGGCATGAAAAGACCACATGGAAACCCTATGAAAGTTTCAATTTATAGGGGCTGACCCATTTTGACTTGAGGTCAAAATTTTGTCAACAAGTCCATTATTGAAATACCTTACATTGTCCCTCACCATCACTACCCAGCTCACCTTGAAATCTTTCACCACCTGCAAGTCTTGTATGGTCTTTCCCTTTCCCACCACTTCACCATTGCTTAGGTTCAATGTGAAATAAAACATCTCCCCTCATAATGCATTGTCACACTGTATGAAGAAACACAGCCTCATTTTCCACCATCACCTCCACAAAAAATATCATATTATTATTTCCTAATGCTTTGTGAGCAAAATTTGAGATGGGGTTAGCAATCATGGGTTTCAAGTGTCATATTAATATGGATTTACATTCTTTATCTTTACAAACCCCCACTTTAACAAAAGAGAAAATTACATCCCTTCTAACATAACTTACAACTTTGGGGTAATTGTTAGTTATTATTGTTTTTACTTGTTCTCCATCATTGAAGCAAGCAAGAATACCATGTTAGGTATATTTTAGTTGTGTTGCTTTTGTTCACTTTATCTTTAATGGATTGAAAGTAAGTTTGTAATATTTGAAAAGCAATAGATGTGAATGGTCAAATCCTTTGCACTATGGAAAATTTGTCAGTTCATAATTTTGATATTTTTATGACCTAGTTGTTTATATGTCAAAAAAACTTATTTATTTTAATATAAAACCCTTAGTTATTGTTCTATAATTACTATTATATATTACATATTCTCATTTATTTTAAAGAACACATTTAGGCCTGATGCATATTATCAATGGCAAACCCAACATAGCAGTTTGAGATAGGTATATGTGTGTTAATTATTTCAAGTGACCACCAGCAAGCAAAAACATTGATAAAATCAACAAAAGGTTAGAACATGATAATATTTGATTTCTTGTAAAGGAAAACTAACCCTAGTGATAATAAAATTAGTCAAATACTTATATCAAAACTTGAATTGGATGCAATATCTATCTTCTTGGACAACTAGAGGTATCAAGTGAAGCTTTGAATGAAAAGTGTACAATGGTCACAAAAGATGTATCACCACTTATCCACACTATAAATAATAAAAGGACTTTGTTGGGAGTGTTATCATAGGATAGGCAAACTATTGAACTTAATACAAGACCCTTGACAAGAAAAAATGAAACCAAAACATTATTTGATCTAACTACCCAAATTCTCGTGAAAGGAAGGTGAGGATGCTAATACACATTATTTAGATTGGGAGTACTACATAGAGGAAAATGGAATAGCATATTATGACATATAGATTCATTAGTTTCCAAGTAAATTATAATTGTATACTATTCATTGGTATGTGCAACTTGCTGCAGAACAAAAGAAATCATGTGATGATATAAAAACAAAATTGAAGGAAGAACTCAAAAAGTGGCATACCAATGCACAAGTCTATAATGAATTTTCAAGTTTAAAATAAGAAAAATGTGAATCGCTAAGATAATATAATATAAGGGTGGTACATTTTACAAGAATGTTGGAAAAAACTTGTGGACGAGTTAAAAAAACAATATTTTATGAAATGAATTATGGAATTCAATCTAAGAAAGTCTCAAAAAAAATCCAACATCAAATTGTTGGGATACTTATCATCATATGTTGGTTGTGGAGAAGTAGCAAATTTTGTGAGCATAAGGTAAATATGAGAATGAATAATATGGGGTGGATGGTGTTAAAGCTATCACCAAATTATTCCAAAAAAAACTAAGATAAACTAATGGTGTTAAATTCTGGTATCTAGTTATTAAAATGTTTCATGGAAGGGAATAAGGAAGAAGATTATCCATCTATTTTTGGTAGAGATGTGTCCTCACCCTTGTCCCCATCACCATCCTTATGCTATTTTCCTATTCAAATAATATTTCTAAGATTTTAAGGGTGCTTCTATGCATCTCCTTTTGTGTTCAAATGTTTCCCTAAATGACCACTTAGTGGAACATATATTTCCATTAAAGTACTACACAACAAACCTATACACATGTTGTGGATATGAAGGTAAATATAGTTTGTAACTCACCGCCAAGAAAAACAAGGTCTCCAATCACAAGGGATAATAAGGGTAGATAGGTAATTCAATGTTGTAAATGTATCACATGGGGATATTTCATTTGGAAATGTCTAAATGATGAATTTCAAGCTAAAAAATTATAGTATAAATAGAAAGACAAAAAAGGATGAATATTTATTAGCAGCACCTACAAGAGATGCTAAGAAAAAGAAAGAACTAGATATATAAGTAAAAAAATAGAGGATGCAATATATGATTCAAGTTATCCATGACGTAAATAATCAATCAAATGATTTGGCATGCTTAGAGAAATAACACAGCCACCAAAAATAAGAATGGGTAGATATAAACAAAATGAACGCATATAAACCATGTGAGAGAAGTGAAGGATGAACATATCTGATAATAAATTTCCTTAATCAATTTCCCCATGGTGATAATACCAATGAAGTTGTTAATAGACTACCTACCACAATTGGTACATGCTTAAGTATTAGAGCAAGAAAATTATTAGATTTTTAAATCCTTTTTATGTATAATGGATGCACATAAGATTTGAACACCTTTACCAACTTCACACAACATAGATAATTGGAATAAAACTGCATCATGTAACTTCCATAAAAATGTAAAAATAAAGTTGCCAATGTCTAGTCTACTTCTCTTGCATATCCCAAATAAAGAAGGTTGTGTCCTTATAAAGTGAAGTCCATGATCCCTAAGTTTAAGAATGAAACAAAAAAGCAATAAATCAAACTTTTAAAAAAAAATCTTTCAGTTAATCTTACACTCAACTTGAAATAAAGATAAGTCTAAACCTAATAAAAAATAACAAAAAAATTAAAAAATTATTGTTATTAATTCAAAAATCACAAAAAAATACAAATAACCAAAAAAAAAATTAAAACATGGATATGGGAAGGTCATGCACTGCCAAAGTAAAAATAGGTTGGCAATCAAAAAATTATAAAAAAACATGATTGACAACACTTGGAAAACTACTTAATACTTAGAATCATGCGCTACAAAGTTGACAGACGGACTCAAAATGCCATTTCCCTATTTTTGTAGGTGATTCTACCTCAACTTGTATGTCTTGTCAATAAACTACTCCAATAGAAATTTTTAGGGTAAAACAATAGGGATTTTTTTTAAAATTAAACAAAAAAAAGGAAAAAAATAGACTTTACCACCAAGATGCCAAACTAGGAAAACCTATATGTTTGGATATAGATCTTCAAGAGGTTGATATGGGTAGAACTAGAGGCCGCTTTGGCTTTATAAATAGCCCTAGATCCATGGCAGAATGTAATTCCTACACAAGAGAAGCTTCACATTAGTTATTCACAACTTTGATATCATATTAGATTTATAATCCTTTGCATACAGTGGATGCATTCAAGTTTTGAAAACCTTTAAACTAGCTCACACACAACACAAATAATTGGTACAAAGTTACATTGTGTAAATTTCATAAAAAATTAGAAACATTGCAATATCTAGTCTCTCTCTCTTGCATATCTAGACCTAATAATCCCATGCCCTTTTAAAAACAAGTCCATGAGCCTAAGTTTATGAATTTAATAATGCAAAGCTTCAAAAAAATTTAAAACTTCTTTAAGTTAAGCTTACACTCAACTTGAAATAAACACAAGTCAAAATTATCTTTTATTTATAATTTAAAATTAATTAAATATTATAAAGTAAATGGTTAGTTGGACCAACATAAGCACACACATAATCAAAAAAGGAAGAAGATAGAGATGACTACATGTTAGGAAAGATGGGAAACTCGAGACTACAATTGAAGTAGACAACTTGACATAAGGATACCTTCATTGAAAGAGGATCATGAGTAAATATATATATATATATATATATATATATAAAATCAATTTCTTACCAAGTTGACATTATGATTTTCAAAATTAAGTTATCATGTACATTTGTAATAATAAGAATGTAGAGTGTTTTATAAAACTTTGAAGAAATTTTGGGCAGATCTTGGTTGGAACTATTGACCATTTTGGCCACAAGTCAAAATGAGTCAACCCCCTATAGTACAAAACTTGATATATGGGTATATTATAATTTCATGGGGTGTGTCATGGTGTTATTTTATGTCTTTTAATGTGTCATCACCTTGATCAGAGTCATTTCCCTTCCTAAGTCATTTTATATCACTTAAGCTGCATATTGGAGTCATTTATGAGATTTGTATGATTTTATAAGCAATAAAAGTGTTATAAACTCCTTATCAACTTCCCTCATGTCATTCCCTATTAGATATGTCAGTCTCTAACTAAAAATCTTGCAGGTGTTAACTGAAATCAAGAAAATAAATGAGAAAATAGGAGTTTTTTGCAGTTGTATGGCCCATGAGGAAAGTGGCACGTGAGAATATATTTTGGGATGGATATTAAACTTTCTTGGACTTAATTCAATGCTTGAACAAATTTTTAATGATAAAAAATGGCTAAAAACCATTCTACTCTTCCATCATTTCACTAGATATGCAGAACTAGTCAGCAAGTTTCTTCTTGGTATGACTAGTAAGAGAAGTTCCAGGTAAAATTAATTTGGGGGGTGATATTAAACTAACTCAAATTAATTTTAATATTTGGGTTTTTAATAATGGTGGTCTATACTTTATGAACCATCCTTAACAAGTTGATTGTCTAGTTTTGCATGCTAATCCCCACACCCTGTAGTTTTACCTCTGTTTGAGCATATCCGTATAATCTATCTGATGAAATGGATTTTATAGGATTTTAACTTCCCTCTCACATGTTTTATATATTTGGTTTAATTTTTGGAAGTGTTTTAATAAGTTTGAATCCCTCAGGTTACAGATGATGTTACTAGTGAGGTTGTAGTCAGTTTTCATCAATTATAGAAGGTTTAATTCTCTGTAATGGATTTAATTCAATGTGACACAATTTTTCATGCATCTCAAATGTCATGAAAATATCCTTCTTCCCAATTTCAATCTCCAAGATTGGCATTATAGAGGTTGCAGTCAAAATATGAGATAAAGTCAGCTTTCAATTCACTTTCACTTACAATCATGGCATGTAAGGGTCTTGATAAAATTCATGGAGGTATGATGGAACATTTCAAGGTGTCAAATATCTTCTTGTAACATGAGATATCAAATTAATCCTCCAAATGATAATAATGGACTGTGACAATCATATGCAACACACATACACATTCAACCCATTGAATGAGCATCTACAAGTGACTTAGAAGGAGCCCATCATGTTGAGATAGAGAATTTTATTATTTTTATACTCTTTATGATTGAAGAGTTTCACTTTAAGATATTTAATGAGCTAGGATTGGTTGAAGGATCCTTCACCATGTGCATTGGTCATGTCTCCACACTCACTGCCTGTCTACAACTCAATGCATACCTATAGGTGCCTCACAAATGCCAATAACATTGAAAGGGAACATTTGAGTTTACTGAGGTTCCTCATGTTGAAAATAATCCATTTGAATTTTTTAATATTTTCTAAACCTCATTTAAAGTTCATATACCATGACCATATTGATCATCTCACCTTCACTTCCCTGCAACTTGAAATGTCCACCTACAAGTGGCTTATACAAAGATCTATAAATGTTGTATGGTGGATGTTCAAGAATGTTAAGGCCTTAATTAGGATTTAAGAATATGTATATGCCTTGAGGACCATGTAAAAGGTCATATAACATACACATTTTTCAAGCCTTATACTTATTGCCTTGTATGTTATTGTGTGTGCATATACCTGCTCTCTCATAGGCTTGAGATTATTGCATAGATATGTTAAATAAATGGGAGACTTTCTTCAAGGTCTTTGAGTGATGGATACATAATTACAACCAATGTTTAAATAATATAGTGTAAAACAAGTCTAAAAGAGTATTATCTATATATGGACTGAGCTTTAGGGACAGCTTCGCTAAAAACTCCAATATAGAGTACTATATGATTTTGATGTTTCCATGAAATGAGGTAAAATGGTGCCTAGTTGAGCTTTAATGTTTCTATCTATTAGCCTTCATAAATGGGAATAACCTTGAAAAAAATTATGTATTTATGATTAGAGGAAAATGGTGTTTGGAGGCTCCCAAATCATGAATTTGTTCACTGTAAACATTTAGTAACTTCTACAAGATTTGAGCTTCAAAGTAACCCCTACACCCAAATTTGCAATATGGAGGAATTTATTCATATTAAGTGGTCTTGTTCAGTTTAAATAACATAAGGTTAATTAATAAATATTTTAGATGAAAATTTGTGATTTGACCGCCACCTACAAGTGCTTTGCCCTTAAAAACTCACCTACAACTGACTGCAAGTGCTTGTTTGCAGGTTTATAGGTGAACTTGGTGGAGACATGATAATAAGAACACATACAAATTCAAAATTCTTATAATACCTCTAGTTTTATTATATCCCATGTGTCATGGATTTTAAGGCTAATGCTCATCTATAGAACCCATATTTTTTCATCAATAGGGCAGTTATAGTCAACTATAGTTGATAGTAAACTAGAACATTATGGTCTTGGTGTTGATATGGCCTAATTTTAGTATGAATTAACTCAAGTGAGTTGTAAAATTGTTTAATTACTTCAATAATACCTTATATAAATGATATAAGCCCTTTAACCATGTAATATTCACCTACACGTGCCCCTTTCAAGCAAGAAACACAGTTAGCACCATGACCAGTCAAAGTGGAGAGACATGTAATGAGGAAGGTTGGAAAGTTTGTAAGAATTTTACATGCCTAAAATTTCCTTGATAATAATACTAAACTTTTTTAACTCTCATAAAATGGAGATAATGTAGATAAAATACTCAAACATGCACCTACAGCCTATGTTCAAGCCCATGCACACAGTCACCTTATCACAGTCTACCTAGAATATTTTATGATGTTTGAAGGAGATATCCATGTGATCAATTTCTAATAAATTATTTTGATAATATTCATAACTTTTATAATCCTGCCATACCTTAAATTTTAATGAGATAATAGGGGAAGTTCCCTCTATTTTATCTCAGACATAGGGCACTCCCCAAGGGTGCAAACCTATAATTTTTGGAGATTGAAGGTGAGAGGGTGAGTTAGGAGTTGATTAAACCTTGAAATAGGATGTGGATAGCTGTAATACACTTTTAAAAACATGTAAAACATTTCATAAGGGTGAGAAACATGTCAGGGTGTCTTAAACCCATAAACATGTAGGCAGACCTTTAGGTATAGATTAAGCCTATTGTCCATTTAGGGATCTATTTTCACTTATAGAATTAGAGGAACATTATAACCCATTTAAACATGTTTATAATGATATATCAAATGTGTTTAAGCTCTATTTATGAATAAGAATCCAAAGGAAATCTATTTTTGGCTTAAGACCAACTCAAGCCTATGTAGAATGGAGAACAAAGCTCGAGAGGCTCATTTGAAATGCTCACACCTACTTGTAGGTTATGCATGGGAATATGAGGAGTTTGGAAACATTTAAGAATCTCTTAAACATTATCCTTGTGTAATTTGTCTACAAATCCAATGTCAGGTCTTTATGAATAAAGGCTAAGGGTGAAAATGGCCTAAAACCCTTAGTAATGACCCAATTTGGAAAATGAAGAAAGAGATGCATCTATATGGCATGTAATTAATTTGGAAATGGTTGGAGGTTATAGGGGGCTCGCTATGGATCCTCCCCATTAACCTAGGTTGCACCCTACCTATACGGATAGAGTAGGAAAGGGATTGTCTTGACTATTTTTGGTGTTGTGTAGGTACAAAAGGGTTCTAAGAGATGCACTTCACATTAAGAGAAATATTGGGACTTGATCTAATCCCTCATATCCACTTATTTCAGTAGAATATCTCATAAGTGTCTTCATCTCAACCAGTCAAATTTGACATAGTGAACAAGCTAGTGAGAGAGTGAAAACTCTAAGTGGAAGGCCTTTTAAGGCCTGTCTAAGGAATATAAGGCCATGAAAGGTCTTAACAAGTGTCATTCACTCCTCTATATGGACTAGTTTATAAAATTGAATACAAATTTGGTGCCAAGTGTAAAGGGTGAGTATTTGGACTGTAGGCAATGATAACTCATGTGCAAAAAAATATTAGTGATCAAGGATGCAACCAATGCATGTTGAATCATGTATACAAACCCCCCTCTCTCATTGCAATCATCACATCTATCCCTAGTTAGATTTGAGACATCCTAAGAGGGCCAAATGATGAAGGTAGTTTTTTGAGCAAGCAAAAAGAGTTCTACACCACATTTCAAGAGTTTCATGCATTTGATGGGCATTTGTATTATGATACCTTGTATGGTTTATCTTTTAATTAATTATCCTACATGTGTAACTTCTCCTTTCAGCTTGACAAGTGTTCTTATGACTCTTATACTTCTCTCTTCTCACTTCTCTCTCAAATTCTATTAGTAGTATCCATTTTGGCTCGTATAAGCTAATACCACACTATGTATGGCAAAGCCCTGTTGGAATGACATTGTATTTTGCCTTTGAAAAATTAATACAAATCTATTTTTAAGTTCATGAACATTTTTATAAGTTTGCATAGTGATCCTTGCTTTCCCTATCCTTTCATGTTTATGTAAGGTTTCCTATTATAACATGTCATATAGAGTGTAGCTAGTGTGTTAGGTATATTTTCAAGTGTACAATCATCCTTAGAGTGTGAAATATTCTCTCTAGTTCACTTACCTTGTGTTGTCTCATCCATATCACCTCTATGTTGAAACACTTATGCTAGAACCTTGTAAGGCTTAGAAGCTAGTTTGTATGCCTTGTTTCTTAGTGAAAGAGGTATGATGGTCATGTGGAAATCATCTTGGTGTATCACCCCCTTATATTAGTTTCATTTCATTCAAACTTCTAACTCTTTTCCCTACAAGTAACTAGTTAAGTAGGTGATAAGCATTTCAAAGTATTTATAGGGATCTAGCCCTTAAACCTAGAGGTCTACTTCTACCTATAGGTAAACCAACATAGCTATAAGTAGTCCCATGTTTCCTAAATCTGGAAGAAGCTTGAACACCCTCTTTTAAGGTGTAATATTTGGTGACAACAAGAACAAGTTAAGGTAATTCATGATTGGGAGCATAATTTAATTGTAGGAATGATTGCATGTGTATGACTAATCATGGAAATACTAAGGGATAAATAAATAGATGATGAAAAATCAAGCTCTAATGTTGGATCAGATTAGGGGAAGAATAATTTAAACCCAATAATTAATGAGTCTTACATTTAAATGATTTCTTTGAAGATGTTCATTACTCAATCAAGGACCAATACATTGGCAAATGGGTGAGTACATAATGTTCAGACTAGCATATATGATTGAGGTGAAACTAAGAGTTATAACATAAAGATGTATATAGACAAAGAAAATTTCACCCATTATATCTAATTGATATTGTAGTGAAGAATTAAATTCTATTATGTATGAGTAAACCTATAATTTGCATAGTATAGCACACAGGAGGTTGATTTGGATATGCAACTAATATACACACATCAATGTCTCTACTCAATCAACCTCCAATAAATGTAGTGCATAAGAATGGTCTAGTAAAAACCCATAGCAATTCATCTCAATATTTCTAGTTAAGTTATGCATGCATGGGTTCTTGATGAAAAGTGAAGCAAACTAGATATAAAATGCAAAATTTGATGTTTAAAGAGTATGACCACCATAAATAATATTAGTTTACTTTAATTTCAAACTAAAAAAAGTATGCTTTAATCAAGATGTCATAGTTTATCAAAATATTGGGTCATTCTATAAATTTATTGTAAATTTAAGTGGCATGGTTGAGTTTGTAACACAGATGGATGGGATAGTCATCATTTGGAGAAACAAGCCCCATGTATGAATCTCAAGAAAAAAAAATTGCCTAGATACAGTTGCAAGTTCATCAACAAGACACTAATGTTGATTAGAAGGGGATAGAATAGCATAAGAGACCAAAATGGTGGAGTTGGAAGTTCCTCAAACCATCAAGATAACAATGTTGATTTGAAGGGGAAATAACAAAAAAAGAGACCAAAAGGGTAGTACCACAACTATGGCTATGTTTGGGAAGATGAGCTACCTTATATGAGAGGAAGGAAGACCAAAAATAATTAATAAATTTGATATGGGGAATTATACTTTAATAGCTAATCTTCAACATTCTTTTGAACCTAAAGTATATGAAGAGGCCAAAGGAAAACCAAAATGGTTAAAGGGTATGCATGCCAAACATGAAACTTTGATAACCAAGGAGTTATTAAGATGGCAAAGAAATCTCATATTTCATGAGTGAACAACCATGTTATCTTCTATTTTTACTTCATTTTAGAACTCTTAGAATATGGAGAAGTTGAGCTACAATATTTTCCAACCCAAGATTAGACTACAAACATTCTCACCAAGTCTCTTAGCCCATATAAATTTTTAAAATTTTGAGATAAACTTGGTGCATTTTCTAGAATGACCTTTAAGGGAGTGTGTTAGTTTGTAACATAAAATTATAATGCTCGTATATGATAGGATTCACAATAAAGTCAATACATGACTTTAGTTTGATTTTTAAAATAATGAATGTTCACTTATTTCATTTTAGGATTAAGGTTTGAGTCACCCAATTATTAGTGTTTATGTTGTAGATTTACCATAGTGTGACTATTACTCTTTCAATAATTTATCCAAGAAGTATTTCTCTCTTTCAAGCTCTCATATTTTTGCTTACTTTATTTGTGTGTTAGGATTTATTAATATAAAATGGGGATATGATGTGATAAGGGAGCTATAAGAATGAGAAGATCTTCCATTAGAGGAAGATACAAAGACTTTAATAGAGCATGAAAGTCCAGGGATGGAAAAAATATTTGATCAAGCAAAAGAAGTACAAGACCATCTCTTACTTGAAGAAGATATGAGGAAGATATAATGTTTGCTTGATTTAGCTAAGAATAAAAAGGAACAATAAGACCATACATTAAGTCATGAAGAAAATAGAGGGAAAAAGTGGGTTTCTTGATAGGAACTAAGGGAGAATTAAGATGAGGATATTGTGACCAAGAAACATTACAAGTTGTAGTGGTGGTCTTTGAAGGCCCCATATTTGAAAAATAAGAAGTTGAAGATGAGATTTCTTTCGTTGGAAGTGGGGATGAGAAATTTATAACTTGGTGGAAGGCTTAGAGATTAAAAATGGAATAAAAGATGGTGCAAAGGAGATATGTGAAAATCAAAATCAAAAGAATAGAAAGTTAGCAAGGGAATGTTCCCAAGTTAATGTGGATGAAACAAGCTATGAGCATAAAGAATGTATAATTGACTCTGTGTTAGTAGAGATGGAGGAGAAGAATGTTTCTAAGTGCATGCCAAAATAAGTAGAGGATGATGTTATCATAGTGTGAGACAAGAATCATAACATCATGGAGTAGAGTACAAAGTTCCATTGGAGGAGAGGCCTATTAAAGCTCTTAATTCTCATAATATTGTTTGTGTTGATTAATGTGCAAGTAAAACATGAAGAGAAAAGAGTGAATGTTGTTGAAGATGACCATGAAAAGGTTGAATGTGTCCAGAAAGTGGACAATATGGTTGTTGCATACATTTTACATGCACTAGAGTGTTATGAGTGATGCAAAAGTTACTATGTTTAAGGACAGTAAAGAGATTGCAATAGAAGATCTACAAAATTAAGAAAGGATGGCCTTTTGAGGTCATTATAAAATTGAGATTTTTGATGAGGAGGCAATAAAGAGAAAGGAGTTATTTTTATCAGCCTTGAAGACAAATTAAGAGGGATCCATGGCAGAAGATATTCAACTAGAAGTGACCACTCAAGGTCAGTTGAATGAGGTTAAAAATGAGAAATGTGTTAAAGTTATAATTAGATATTAGTTAATGTCTAATTAAAAAATGGTTATGAAGCATCCCAATTGATATAACTAATTCATGATTAATAAAAGGATGGTCACATAAGTAAGTGTGTCCATACTTCCATTTTCTCTTCATTCTCTAAACATTCATTTACTAAAATTGTTATTAGAACCACTCATTTGAAGAAATACTATAAGGTTAAAAAAAAATCACAAAGTTTTAGGAAACCTTTATTCAATAGTATGAACTATAAATAGAAGGGTTGTAGAGTTGAGGTCATAAAGAAGCACACTTAGCATAGTGCACTAGCACACATAAGGGGTCACGGGAAAATGAAAAATGTAGACGAAAAGAAAACTACGTCATATAGATCAGTCATGAAGAGAGCATATTCTAAAATTCATGAGAAATAGTGACAAAAAATGTGAAGTTGTGAGTAGTCAGTAAATAAGAATCATGAAAAGTCACAATAGAACACGCAGTGAAAACATGTGAGAAATCTTGAAAATGACATAGGAAAATGCAACATTTAGAAAAAATACAAAACAGAATTCACATTTTTAGTAGATGAAATATTGAAGGAAGCAACAAACACCAAAAGTAAACATGAGGAGAAGGAATGGCAAGGGTAAGGAACATGAAGTTCAATTCAACAAGAACATAAATGCTAAACTAGAATAGAGATGGGAAAGAGTTAAAAAGGCATGATCAAAACAATGTCAAAGATTAGAATGATGTCAAATTTGTCAATGTCATTCATGGGAATAGGGAATGATATAGTAAGCAGTCCAGCAAGGGCACAAAGCAAAACCTATTGTAGTCTATGTCATTTGGGCACAAATAGAATGCCACAGAGCATATTAGAACACACATAACATAGTTTTTTGAGTCTGTGTTGAAATTGTACTTTCCTTATTTTATTAGTTTATATGCGTAAAATGGCCAACATAAAAAATTTGGTTTTGTAAAAAACACAAAAGTTAACTAGCTATAATTTTAATGTGTGAAGTCATAAGATTTTGACAATTATGTAATATCATGATTGTGAAAAATCATTATTAGCACTTTAAAAAGACATGCAACAAACTTTGTATATTATGACAGACATCATAAGGAGGCCTTGTTATTAAAACTATTTGTGTTGAATGACATGATACATGAGGTCCAAAATTCCATTATAAAAAGTGTGTTGTGGACCACTTTACAAAATAAATACCAAAACTCTAAGAAACATCGAGTTATGTACCTAAAAAATCTATTATTTTCCACAAAGATGTTATAGGATGAGTCTTTAACCTGCTTCGGATAACAGATCTCTCAGACCAACTATTAGCAATTATAAAAATGGTGGATGATGATGATATGGTGGCATTGGTTATGAATAGTTTACCATCCTTATGAATATTTTGTGGAGGATCTACATTTGATGATGGAAAGTTACAACCTAATGTTTTCTTAGGTTAGTAATTATTTGTTGTAAAAAGAATGCAAACATACACAAAATGAGTCTAGTTTTGGACAAGCAAAAATTGCATTAGTTGCTCAATCAAAATGGAAGTGGAAATGTATCCCTATTTATTTATAAAATCAAGTAGTGTTTTTATTATCATAAGGTTGGGCATGTCACAAAGGTTTTCCAAAATCAATAGTATGCATTATCCCAACAAAATAGTCAAGCAACAAATGTGGCAATTGTTGATGAAGGATAGGATTCTAAGAAAGAATATGCTCATGGCATTATACTCAAAGCATATTAATATCAGTTGTTATTTCATTGATTCTATCACATCCTAACATTCCATGTGTTGTAAGGATTGGTATGTCAAGTTTACTACAAATACAAACCTTTATGATTTTGTTTTATTAGTTGATGGGTAGTCACGTGCAGTAGATGGGATAGGAGATATTACCATAGTATTGAATAATTTTATAAATGTCATATTAAGGAATGTTAGGTATTTTTCTAGCATGAATAAAATCCTTTATCTCTGATTTATTTAATAGAAAATCCCAACATAATTACACATGTGGAGGGACACTTCACCATACAGGATGTGCAAAAATATGACATTTATTGTAGGCTTATTGACCCTGATCGAGTCAACTTATATGCATTATTTTTGAATGAAATATCCACTATAAAATGCATGCAAGAGGATGCAATTCCTCACACTCAATTACATGCACAGGTAGTTATGTAGGTTACACAATCAATTGTGCAAGTGGATGCTATGTTGAAGTCATAAGCATTAGCCCATCTTGTTGCGAATGAATTTTAACAATAGGAGGGAATAGATGAAGGGATGGTTTATTTTCATATTGTAGAGATGGATCTTATTCTCACTATTACTAAGGATTCAATTTTTACACCTACTATGAAGAAGATCACTTTGCAATTGCTTCTCTCCAAAATAAATTAGTTTGGATTCTTGAGTAGACATTTAGATGATGAGGTCTTCATAGAGCTTCCTAAAGGTTTTCAAGTTAGTCGTGATCATTTAGTTTTTAAAATGGTTAAGTCCCTATATAGACTTAAGAAGGATCCATGATCCTGTTATATTTTGTTTTAGCAACATCTCTAGGTTTCTAGATTAAGAACTGTGGTGATTAGGTTGAAGATTTCAATAAATGATTATTCATCACCAATCAATGAATCACCCTATAGTGAATTGGTGGATAGATTTATATATCTTATGTCGACATGGTTGGATCTTTATTTTTTTATTGGTTATCTTTTTTAGGTTTTGTCTATACCAAAGTTCCTACATTAGACAACAATAAAAATGTTAGAAGATTGTGGATGTCATGTTGATATTTTTAGAATAGTATATAAATGTAATGACTATACTCTTTTGTCCCATTGTGTTTATAAAATTTTAGGATGAACTTGGAGTATTTTTTGGTTTATTCATTAATCGAGGGTGTTAAAATTTATAATTAGTTATTAGTTAATGTCTAACTAATAAGCAATTATGAAACCTCCCAACTGATGTAACCACTTTGTGATTAATAAAAGTATGGTCACATATGTAAGTGTTTTGCATACTTCCATTTTCTCTTCATTTTCTCATCTTTAATTTGCTAACAAGATGGATAATTTACAATCCACCAAAGAGTGTTGTTTAACACAACAATTAGAGAATTTCCTATGAG
Source organism: Torreya grandis (assembly GCA_037957365.1). Classification (NCBI taxonomy): domain Eukaryota; kingdom Viridiplantae; phylum Streptophyta; class Pinopsida; order Cupressales; family Taxaceae; genus Torreya; species Torreya grandis. The sequence continues at coordinate 1,896,811 of JARHVA010002389.1, read as the reverse complement.
ACAAAAGTATTATAGATATCCATGGGAAGAAGAGCATGAAGGAGAAAGAGGGATGTGATGAGATTCATCATAATATTAGTCCAAGAGTGTTTAACACAAAAGGCAGGAAAATTATATGTTAAAGAAACTGATACAAGACAAGGAACTTACAAACATTAAGATTTAGGAAAAAGTGGTCAATTTATAAGTCCAACATTATATGGGAAAAAGAATGCAAATGATGAGAATAAGAAGAGAAATTATAGAGATGGACAACATGTGGGTTGATCCCTATAATGAGATGGAATAAAAGAAGTAGATCTAGGTGGATAATGGTCTATGGTTCAGCAGTGGGCTAGAAAAGGAGATAAAAACAATCATAAACTGTGACATACTTGACATAGTGAAATGGCACACCATGCCCATTTTAATTGGCCAGAAGAGCAAGTCTACCAGTCAACCTAAGTTTGTGACTACTAAGCTTGGAATATTATAACCTAGATACTCTAACGCATAAGGATCCAACTAAGGTTGGCAATCTTTCACCAAAAATATATTAGTCAATTGAATAAGTAAATTTTATATTTGAAATGTTTTTCTTGGATGTTAAGCATTTGACCTTCGTGAAGCCAAAAATAAATGCAGTTAAAAAAAATGGAGAAAAGAGGAGTTTCAACAAGGAACATCATTCCAAGATTATCTTAATCTTCAAAACTTATATCAATTTAAGCTCTTCAAATCTAAACTAGGATAATCCTTCCTTTAGGAAACATAAAGGAATTCTTTGATGTTAATTTGACCAATCTTTAAACCCCGTATGAAGCAATGGAATATACCTTTTGAGCTAATGAAAAGGACAAATCTTGTTATAAGGCTATAGAAAATATCAAACATTGAAGTGGAAATATGCTTCAAATCTTAATAATATTAAGAAGGCAGTTCAGCAACACAAGAATATTTTTAGTAACCCTGGGAATAACTCCATTAAATTTTAGAATAAAAATGTTGAGTATAAACCCCAAAACATTTAGAGGAATGTTGGATTTGCTTTTACTCTTGCTACATGGGCAAATAAAGTGTCATTTGTGACCAAAAGACTTGGTGGACACTTTTAGACTTGTAGTGGTGATCACTAAGTGCAAGATTGCATGAAAAAGATGTAGAAAACAAGGTAGATTTATGCAGCCCTACATCATAAATAATAATAATAATAATAATAATAATAATAATAATAATAATAATAATAATAATACATGTTATGAAGCTAAAAGGTAACTTTCTAAACCAATAATTTATTGTTTTGGTCGATCCTTGTGCTACACATAGCTTCATTTCTCCTACTGTAGTTTTTCCTATTGTAATAAATTATTATGGATGCAAAAATAAAAAATTAAGAGAAATGGGAGGTGGAATTGGGCATTGAAAAACATTGTCATATCACAAATATAGGTTAGGCAAGATAAAATAGACTTAAGAGGAAATGATCACAAAATTGAACCTGCATGTTATACCCAGAGGGTCTTATGATGAAATTCTAGGCATGGACTAGTTGCATCAACATGGGGAAATTTTGAACCATTTTAGAAATACCATCCATTGTCTCAATTATCAAAAGTGAATTGTGGTATTTTAAGTACCAAAAGGCCTATTGATCTTCACTTGGTTATAGCCATAAAGCTATAAAAGGCAAAAAAGAATGGTTGTATGTTGTATTCAGCCTAAATTAATGACTATCCAAAAAGGAAAATACTAGTTTTAATGATCATCCCTTAATATGGGAATTTATAGATGTGTTCCCTAAATACTTTCCTAGAATGCCACTAGTGCAAGAGTTTGATTCTACAATCAATATACTACTTAGATTTGCACCTACATCAAAATCACCTTATTGCATGAACATTGAAAACTAGTAAGAGTTAAAAATATAGTTACAAGAGCTACTTAGCAAAGGTTTCATAAGGCCTAATGTGTCTCCCTAAGGAGCATTAGTGTTGTTTATAAATAAGAAAGATGAAGCACTACATTTATGCATTGACTATTGAACATTGAATAAGGTTACCATCAAAAATAGGTACCCATTACCCCTATCAATGATATTTTTAATCAATTTAAGGGTGAAAGAGTGTTTTCAAATATTTATCAAGTTACCACCAACTCCAAATCAAGGATGAAGATATCCATAAAACTAATTTTAGGATAAAGTATGGGCACTATCAATTCACAATGTTGTCCTTTCAATTGATGGATGCCCCTATAGCATTTATGAATCTTATGAACATGTTTAGGAACTATCTAGACCAATTTTTACTTGTGTTTCTTGATGATATCATGGTATATTTAGATAATATACAATATTAAGAGAACTATTTGCAAATAGTGTTGATAAGTTGTCCAAATGTTTATTTTTATAGAATAAGATTCATTACTTGGGTTAGGTGATCTCCAAGGATGTTGTATTTGTTTATCCAACCAAGATCAAAGCCATTATATATGGGTCTACTTCCAAATAGCTTGCATGAAGTTAGGAGCTCCATGCATTTGGCTGAGTACTATAGGAGGTTCATTGAGAACTTCTCCAAAGTAACCAACCCAATAACTTCTCTACATCAAAAAGAAAAAAGTGTGTTTGGATTGATGAGGATGAACCAGTATTTAAAAATCTTAAGGAATTACTCACTACAACACCTAATTTATTGATATTAAATCTAAATGGAGAATTATTGATGTAGATCTATACCTCCAAGTAAGGCTTAGGTGGTGTGATGTCCCAAAATGGACATGTGATGACCTATGAGTGAATAAAACATAATACATGTGATTTTGAGCTCATTGTAGTAGTGAATGCATAGAACATGTGGAGACATTATTTTTTGGGCAAACATTTTACAATCAAATTAGATCATTATGGGCTTAAACATATCTTCACACTAGATAACCTAAATGCTAGACAGTGACAGTGAATTGAATTTATTAGTGATCATGATGTGGTTATTGAATACATGAAAGGGAAAGAGAATCAATTTGTTGATACACTCAATAAATCATAGGCCTACATTATTGCTCTATCCAGAATTTAGTCTTTCAATGATTTTATCCCTGAACAACAACCAAATGACCCTTCTTCCTTAAAAATATAGGCTAAATTAGTTGTAAACAAAGGATAAAGTAAGAATTTTGATTATATATTTGACATGGATGGCCCCCTAAATTTCCAAGTCAATATTTATGTTCCTGTAACAAACAATTTGAGACTGAAAGTACTGAATGAAGTGTGTAATGCAACTTATTATGCACGTCCAAGAGTGATAAAAATGATTTGAAATCTAAAACTATATTATTTTTGGCATGGGATGAAAAATGATGTTAATTTTATGAAAAAATTCCTTGAAGGTCAATGAGTAAAATTTGAACATTGTGATCATAGAGGAAAACTGTACATGCATGATGTACCAATTCGTAAATAGGTAGTGGTGTCCATGGACTATATGATCCCAAGTCCCAAAACCACCATGAAAATGGATTAGGAGAGATGGTCAAAAAATTGAACCCATATGTAATTTCCACAAGTTATTATGATATAATCATGGGCATGGACTGGTTGCAATAGCATGAAGCAAGGTTGAACTGTTTCAGTAAGCTTGTATATTACCTTGAACAAAAATGAACTATGTTACTACATGGTGCCAAAAGGCCCATTAATATTCACTTAGTGAAATCCATGTAGTGATAAAAGGAAAAAATTAAGGGTTTTAAGTTGTATTTGGTCCAAATCAATGAGTTATTCAAAGAAGAACAACCTAGTCTGAACGATCATCCTTTACTTTGGGAATTCAAGGATGTGTTTTTGAAAGGCTTGCCTAAAATGTCACCAATATGAGAGTTTGATTTTACAATCAATGCACTTCCTAAATTTTAGATGGCATGAAAATCACCCTACCTTATGAATACTACAAACCAATAAGTATTCAAAATATAGATGATGTAGTTTTTAAATAAAGGGTTATTAAGGCCTAGTGTGTCTCCCTAGGGAGCACTGGTTCTATTTGTAAAGAAGAAAGATGGATTGCTACATATATGCATTGACTATATAATGATAAAAAAGGTTAAAATAAAAAAATAAGTACCTACTACCCCATATCAATTATCTCTTTTATCAACTAAAGGGTGCAACAGTGTTTTTAAATATCAACTTATGATCTAGGTACCTGTAATCATACTTCCCATGACCTTACTCCTCCCTATGATGACACATTGGCTCAAGTGAAGACTAATGACCCTGTTCATCCCACTTTTAGACATATTCCACTTGATTATACCTTTCCCACATCATATTATTACCCTCCATACATCCTTAGTCCATATTGGCCCTTTTACATGCAAAACAGGGTTTCTAGAGACCCCTTAGGGCCTTTTAGGAGCTTGTTGACCAGCCTAGGCCCTTGTTTAACCTAGGCCATGGCTTGTGTGAAATAAACCCATGGCCTAGACTATATTTTTCCTTCACCAAATCCATGGCCTTGGAAAACTGTGCCCAAAAGTGCTTATTTGGGCCCAAACAATCAAAAATGACTAGTTTTAGGTCTTTTGGCGGATGGGGGTTAGGATATATGCCTCATTTTCATTCATTTGAGCCTCTTCTCTTCGCTGCCCACACTCTCTCTATATTTTTCTTCCCTCTCTTAACTCTCATTCCTTCTTTAATATCTCTTGATTCATTCTTGGCACTCTTAAGCTTGATTGGGGATAGAGGATCCCATATGCTGCTACACATTTGCTTAGAGACTCCATTATTGCTCTCAGTTGTTCCTAATTCCTTATGGCTTGCTTCTAGCTTCTGCATCTAGAATTACACCTAATTTTTGAACTTGGTTGGATATCTTACACCATTTCAATTTCTCACTTCACCTCCTCCTTTGCTCTTAGCTTTTGGTTTGGATTTTAGCTTATAGATAGCTTGGTCTTCCTCCTACATTGCTTCCTAGCTTAGATTCCTAGTTGGTAGAACATTCGCACATCTTCTTTGATCTTTATTTGAGGTAAATTTTCTATTCAAAGTGAAACTCCATTGTTTTATGTATTTTATATGCTATGGTTTTAACTATTTTAGTGAAATAGTTGTTTTGTGTATTGCTTAGAGTAGTTTCTAAAGTTTCTTGCATTTGTATATGAGTAAAGAGTACTTTCATTGCTTGAAATATTCCTTTGTTTCATATCATTGATCTATTTAGAAACATTCCTCATTACATATGCTAAATATATATTCTCAAGACAAACTAAAAAACTTACTTAAACATTCTCTCTCTCTTACTAAACTATAATATTGCATTGTTAGAAAATAATAGTATTAATTTAGAAAGATAACTCAAATCTAGAATAGGCGTGCTCTTAACAAAATTCTTGGAAATGTATTTATTGATTAAAATGTCTCTCATTTGGCCTCAAAGTTCATTAGTTTCTAGATTTAAATTTTAGTTTTTATCTCTCTCCATTTGGTATTGTTGTTCTCACTTATGCAATCAGTAGTCTAGTCTTAGCTACTTGTTTTACTGTGGTTGGACCCATTAGAGTAACTTACATTCTTTGTGTGGCTATTCATGCTATCCCCAACCTATTTTACAAGTCTATCTATAGCTTGGTGAAATTTGGCCAATCAGATAGCCACTATAGATCTCTTGTAGCCTGTAGAACCGCTAAGCCTTTTTCCCTCATAGTGGTTGGCTTTAGTACCCTGTCAAACACTAGTGGTTACATTCAGATTCTTAGAGTTACATTTTGGCACGCCTAGTGGGACTTCACATATGGTTTCATATTAATTTTATCCCATTTAGATATTTAATAGCCAACTCCCCTCTATTAGTGATTAGGTTTTGCTTTTAGTTGTGTTTTGGCTCTTGCCTTGGTTGTTTCTTCTTGTTTTGGTTTTGTGTCTTTTTCCTGATTGGTTCTCTATCATTTTGACTTTTCTATTATCTTACATGTTTCTCATGCTTCATTACATCCATGGTCAATCTCCCACCTTTGGGTTTTCAATCTTGGTTGATTCAAAGTCTCATCCCTAAGCTCACTACTGAGTAAGTTATAATTGTAATGGAACATCATAAACACCATAGGACTCAGGAGCTTCCCTTGACCCAGCATGGTAGTCTACACCCTCTCATGTTTGAAAGGGAAAAATATTGGTAGGAATATAACCAATGGACTTGATCTCTTTTTCACCAATTTGAGCTTCATTCATTTGAGTATGTTTTATCTTAGCCTCATATCGCACCTCATTCACATGTTCGAGGTAATGAGGATCTCCTTGCACAACTAGGGCCTGAGGAGTTACAAGTAATCATTAATGATTGTCATAGATGTATTTATGTGAATGAAGTGGTTCCTTCTCCCCCTAGTATTTGATGACATGTTTCCTCTAGAAATAGAGCCTGCACCTGCTCAATGTCAAGTGCCTTGACCAGTTCTTATGCGAGTTCCCCACCTCTTTCCTGGCTAGAGACTCAAAAGTAAGAACATCCTCATATCCATATTGTGGATCATATATACTATAGATTAATGAGGTATACCTATCTTATAGGATCCTCCCATCCTCCTAGTCCTTATTTAAAGTTTTTGATGAGCATGTTGATTTTGATCACCATTTGTGGACTAAAGACCCATGGGATGCGTATCGAGAGCATCAATGACCATTGGTTAACCCTCATGCGATGGCACGTGACTATCACCATGGATATTTTGGTCATCATGACCATTTCCATGAGTATGCCACATATTATAATCATCCCCATAGGGATATTCACACTTCTTATGGTCATTCTCCACCTAGTGGAAGAGATGATTTCCATTATGAGCGTCTTCCCTATCAAGAGCCTCCCTGGAATCATCTTACCCATAGTCATGGTCATGGTGATGCCTATGTGTATAGGAAACATCATCACCATCATAAACCCCCTCTCAAAGTTCATCACCAACCTGCTATCAACCATGCTTATGAGGATCTCCATTGGAACCATCTAGCCCCTTGGGTGCATGTTATTCCCCTTCCTACTCCTATCCCTAAACTGCCTAAGTTTAATGGAATGTGGGACTCTAGTCCCATGGAGCATATCACAGCATTGATGATGGCATATATGGATTAGAAATAGGATAAAGGCATGATGTTGAATCTCTTCACTCATTCTCTATGAGTCAAAGCTCTTGTTTAGTTTTAGAATATCGCTAGATTCTCTATTTAGTTTCTAGCTCCTTCTAGATGACTTCCTCCAATATTTTGATATTTCCAAACCCTTTAACCTCAACATCCAATCACTCACTTCCATGGTGTAGGCCAAAGGTGATTCAAAATTTGATTTTGTGCATAGATGACACTCAATTTTTCATACATGTAAGACTAGGTTTTCAGATGACCAACTTTATGATGTGTTCATGCAAGCATCGAGGTAGGAGATTCACCTTGAGGTCCTCAAGCCTGAACCTACCTCTTATGATGAAACTATTAATGAGTGTTTGAATATCAAAGTGTTTGAGGTATGTGTGGGCATGCATCCCATCCCTTCCCAAATGTCATCCTCTTCACATAATCACAATCATAACATGATTGGTGATCGTGTCACCGATTCTCCTCCTGAGAAGAAGGACAAGAAGAATATCCATGAGGTGAATGTTTTGAGTAAGAAGCCAACTAAAAAGAAGGTTTCTAAATCAAACATAACAAAATAATGGATGGTGTTTCCTTATGAACTTGCTAAGTTTTGAAATTTCCATCGGATGAGAGGGCATGATGATGTTAATTATGTCACCCAAAAGTCTAGTGCATAATCCTAGCCTCCATCTCATAGTTCTCCTCTTGCAGAACCTAACTACAAGTTGAATGTGTTTAAGGTGCCTTTACCTAACCATGACAAGGAAAAGAATAAGAAGAAGAAATCAAAGGCTAAGGCCCCACATTCCCCTTCTTTCTCTTCCACCTCTTATGACTCCTCTTCCTAGGTAGACCTAAGAGGGAAAGCCAAGAATGAGAGTAGCAATGTTGTTACTACTATCGACATAGCCTCTATTAGGTATGAGTGCTTTGTCAACATGCACTTTGATTAGGCCATCGACCCTATTAGAGAGAGTACTGGTGTTGGGCCCCTTGTCTAGCTCATGGGGGTAGGAAATCCTAAGGTCATATTTAACTTTAGGCATAACATCCCTCCCCAAGACAAACAACATCCTTACTCCATCATAGATGAGTTATAGGGCCTCTTAGATTGGATCTCCATTTGGGACCTTCTTTGCCTTTGCCCTGAGTAAAGGGGCCTCATCTGTGATGAGCTTGGTCTCTATTATGAGGCTCCACTATGTGATGATGTCAAATTATTGTTCAACTCTAATGCACATGAGCACCCTCATCCTCTTGTCTTATCTTTCAACCCAACCTCTTTGCCAGATGTTTTAATTCTTGTAAAGAGGGATTATTTCTCTCTCTACATAGAGACTTCTATTGATGATTATTTTGTCAAGTGGTGCATTATCGATGAAGGAGCTATGTTGAATATCATGCCCTTGTATGTGTTCAATGAGTTTGGGATCAGTTGGAAGAAGCTCTTCAATCCTCACCATAATTATGTTGGTTTCAACAATGACATGATTATGCCAGTGGGGAACATGAAGATTTAGGTCATGTTTGGCCCCAAGATAGAATCAATTTTTGTGTGTTAGACCTTGATCTTTCATACAACATGATTCTTGGCCATCTTTGGGCCGCTACCATGTAGGTCATCATGTCAGCCACATTTCATGCGGTGTAGTTTGTGCATGAAGGTAAGGTTCACACCTTGGAGGCTGACCTAGATCCTTGGGTGTTACTCTATGCAAAGATAAAGCCTTCAGGAAAATATTTAGCTATCTCCTTATGGGGATATAAGATTCTCATACACCCCTTATTTCTAAGTCTCATTTCTTCAAAGACAAACATTTTAATCTAGCTAGATATCGATTAGAATTCATTCCTTTAGAGTCTGAGACGTGTCAATCGACTCCCTCTTTCACTCCATGACACCAAACCAGCCCATATCTTTTTAGATATCTCTTCCAAGATGTCTCTCTAGATGTTGAGATCCCCCTTGTGTCACACTTTGCCCATCAAAGTGTAGGCTCTCTTCATGCATCTCCCACTGAGATCATTAGAGTGGTCAAGTTTAATCTCGATTGTTATTTTATTCATGATAAGGTACACAACCTATTCAAGGAGAGAAAGGCTTACACCAAGCTCATGTGGGCTTGCCATAAGTATCATTATCTCCTTAATCACCTTGGTTTGGATATTTCTCTCATAAATGGACCAACTCTAAGCCTTCCTATGGTGAATGTCCTAGAAATTCAACCTAAGGCATTAGATGAGTTGTTCCCTCCCATGCCTAAGTGTTTTGAGGAAGGTAACACTATGGATGTTGAAGGATCCATAAATATCAACCTTGGCACTTTAGTAAGGCTTAAGATCATCAAGATCAGTATCAACCTTGATCCTAAGGAATGAGATGTTTTGGTTACATTATTGCATGAATTTTTATATGTATTCACCTGGGAATACACTGACATGAAGGGCATGGATCCTGACATAGTCATCCATAACCTCGTTATGGATAACAGGACCTGGCCCATTCATCAAAAGTAATAACCCATGGCTCTTAAATTCTCCCAGTTGGTCAAAGTAGAGATCAAAAAACTCATCTGAGTTGGCTTTATCCAAGCTATTGACTATCCCTAATGGATTTCTAACATTATCCCCATTCTCAAAAAGAATGGGGCTATTTAGATTTGCATCAACTTTCAAGATCTCAATATGGCCTGCCCAAAGGACAACTTTCCTACTTCTTTAATAGATTATATTGTTAATTTCACTACTAGTTTTGAGATCATGTCCCTCATGGATGATTTCTCCAAGTACAACCAAGTTTGGATTGTACCTGAAGACCAGCACAAGATGACACTAACTAACCCATGGGGTACCTTCTGCTACATTGTCATGCCTTTTGGTCTAAAGAACACTAGGGCCACATATTAGCATGTCATGACCCATGTTTTCCATGACCTTATCCACAATATAGTTGAGTGTTATGTAAATTATCTCCTCAGTAAATCTTGTAACTAAGATGAGCATGTGTGAGACCTCATAATCATCTTTCAGCATCTTCAAGAGTATCAATCACATCAGTCTCAACCTTGAGAAGTGCATTTTTGGCATTTTAGCTAGAAATATTATTAGCTTCCTCATCTTGTACAGGGCATTAAATTGGATCCTACCAAGATCAAGGTGATCCTTGAGATGCCTTCCCTATGTAACTTCATCTAGTTGCAATCCTTCCTAGGAAGAATCAACTTTCTCAGACATTTCTTTGAGGAGTATGCTCATAAATCCATACCCCTCACACGTCTCTTGTGCAAGGACACTCTATTTTGTGGTCTACTAAAGTCTAGGTGGCTTTGATAAATTAAAATTTATGCTTCATAGTCCTCCCATCTTGATGGCACCCATTGAGGGGCATGAGTTTATCTTGTATACCTCTGTCACTAATCTTTTCATCGGGGGTATGATATGCCTAAAGGATGACATTGGTAGAGAGAGAGTTATTTACTACATCTCTTGCATGTTTGTTGGCCCTAAACTCAACTATTCTCTTATTGAGTGTTAGTGCCTCTCTCTCATCTTTACTATGAATAAGTTACGACATTATATGTTGGGCTAGACTACTAATGTGATTATCTAATCTGATCCACTTCACTACTTACTTAGCAAGATGCATTTTACCATTAGGACTATGAGGTGGATCATGCTTATTTAGGATTTTGACAACCACATCGTTAATCAAAAATATACTAAGGGCCTGGTTGTGACTAATTAACTTGTAGAGTGCCCACTACCCAACCCTAGTGTAGAGCTAGTTGACAATGCCTTTCTTAATGAGATGGTCTACTCAATTGACTGGGTTGAGGTCTTTGAGTGTGATTGGTATCAAGACATTGTTTGTTACCTTGGAGACTAGTCTTATCCCACCACCACATCTTCATAGGAATGCTATCAAATCCATAATATTGCCATCCACTATGTCATCATTGATAATGTCTTGTTCAAGAGGGGTCTTGATGATGTGTTGATGTAGTGCCTCACCCCTGAGGACATCCCTCTCATGCTTGAGGAGTCTCATGAGAGAATTTGTGGTGGCCACCCAGGAAGGCAAGCCACTACTTAGTGTATTATCAAGATGGGCTACTATTGGCCTACTCTTGTTAAGGACATCATCTAATACACTAAGAAGTGTAAGATGTATCAAGTCATAGGGGATTCTATCAATGCCTTGACTATCCTCTTACACTTTATTTTGGCTAGTTGGCCCTTCTTGGTTTAGGCTCTTGACTTTATCAGTGAATTCAAACCTACCTCTTTCGATGGCCATCATTAGTTCATCACTGCCACTGACTATTTTATGAAGTGGATTGAGGCCATGACTCTCAGTGGCATGTGTGGGAAGACCATCACCAAGTTCATCCTAAACTAACTTATTTATAGGTTCAAGGTTCCCATTATGATTATGATCGATAATGACCTGGGCTTCTAAATCCTTGAGATGCATGAGCTTGTTGAATGACTTTAGGTTCAAGCTTAGTTTCTCCTCTACCCATTACCCCCATAGAAATGGGCAAGCAAAGTATATAAATAAAAATTTGAAGAAGATGCTTCTCCATACCATTGCCTAGTCCAAGAGAGACTATCCTCTAATGCTTTATCCTGCCCTTTGGGCTTATTGAACTAGCTTCTGAATGACCATAAAGGCAGCCCCATACTCTCTTGTGTATGGGTCTAAGGCTATTTTTCCCTTATAGGTCTCAATCCCTTCTCTGTGGGTTAAGATGTTTGGTTCTCTTTCTAATGAGGAAGAATACGCCACTCACCTTGTCAAGCTTGAGCAATTATATGAGTGATACATAGCCACTCTTGAGTACAACGGTGTTTACTTGCACTATTAGCACCACCAATTTGAGAAATTGGTGCACCCTCATTAGTTCAAGGTAGGTGATACAGTCACTATTTTTTATAAATAACATCATAAGAAGGGAAAAGTCTCACATAAGTGGTATGGCCCTTTCATCATCATTGCATCTCTAGTAAATAAGGCCTTTCATCTTTTGACCCTCGAAGGCAAGCCCCTATGGTACTCGATCAATGGGTTCTACCTCAAGACATTTCATGTTTAGGACCCGCATGGCCCTCTAATAAAGGTTCTTATGGTGTTAAGGTGATCCTTTCCTCTCTTCTATCACCATTAACCTCCATGCCAATGGTATATGTGTGTTTATGTGGGTTCCTTATTAGAAGTTCCTACTATCTAATCACATGTATCTAGTAGTCTATATCAGATGAAACATACACATCACCCACAAAATCATATACACATATATGATAATGATAAGAAAACCATTATATTATATATATATATATCTTAAAAAATACATGTATTTCTCTAGGTACATCACATGGGCTCATAGTCCCCAAAAACTACCATGTGTGAACTAGGAATTTGACTAAGAAGAGGATATTAGTATCGTGTTAGTTTCAAAATGAAAACAAAATGAAAGAAACACACTAACTAGCATAACATCTCTAGGCCTAGACACTAGGGAGAGCTTAGGTAACAAACATGAATAAAACACACAACCTAAATGCAAAAGAAACCTTCTTTTACCTTCCTTGGATGCTCTAAAATACTTTTTGTAGTGGCTTGCTTAGCTTGTGCTCATAAAGTCTTCATTAGAGGAGGTTTGGCTATCTCCTCTTCTCCTTGGCACCTTGTGGCTTTGGCTTGGCTTGGCTTGGAATCAATTTGGCATGGTAACACTAATTTCAATAGATTTTGGAATCATTTGTGCATTATAGCTTTACATTATCAAGACTTTTGAAACCAATCTTGCATTATAACTTTGCATAAATTAAGCTTAGAAATGATGTGGTAAGGCCTCCTAGTTATAGATTTTTAAGATTGATCAGAATCAACTTGAACCATCCATCTCAGGATTGAGATGTGTGGACAAGGATTAATCTAATTTTTTGGAATTAATTTTATAATTATCCTCATCATGACATTAGAAAAAGGGGCAATTAAGAGGCATGGAGGGTATTGATGAGGCATGGGCGGCATGAATCCTGATATTTGTGGCATTTATGGCCTAGGGATGTCTTCCCAAGAAATGAGGTCACCTAATGATGTAAATATTCAATATTAATTTCTAAAACAATTTATTCAACAAGTTTCCATGGAATTATTAATTAGGCCTTGATTTGGATTAATTAGCTCTTAAGCATGTTTAAGCACTTTGTGCACAAATTACTCAAATTGATCAGAATACCTTGTTATTGTTCCTAAAATTGATTGGATTGGAATGACAAGGTGATGTCAGATATGTTGGATCTATTATCCCATTTAGGATTTTATTGACAACAAATAATAAAGGCATGTGCCTTGTGTAAAATATTTGATAGGAAAGAACAATCCAGAGCACCTAGGTACAAAATTGGCATTTTGACTCAAAATAATCTGATCAAAGTTAGTTGGCCCATAAATTGCATTGCCCCATTTAATGATACCCTAGCCAAAATTAGCACTTCAAATATAAATTCAAAGCTTTTAATGTGCTTTAGTGTTTTTAGGCCAAATTGTGCATTCTAGTGTAAATTGGCCAAAAGCCTAGTTGGAGGTTATTGGTGGCCAGATTTAGGTGTCTACACCATGTACATGGATACATATGCATGCCTAGTCTACCTATGACTGGGTGATATCTATGTTAGTCATGCTCTAGGTAGAGATATCTATCTCTACCTCTTGACCAATAGAGCTACAATCTCCTCCAGTGCAGCTAGCTAGTTTGCCCTCACTCTAGGTACCTCGGCTCCTATAGTTTGCTCTCAAGCTAACTCAACCCATAGTCAATCGAACTCAACCTCTACTCTTACTAGTCTTACCTCAGTCTCCACTATATCTACTATGTGGTTTTTCATAGATGCCACATGTTGTGTTAACTTAGCCTCTAGTTGTGGAATCATGTGTCATGTCTTTTCCAACTCAAGCGAGGCTCGTGCACCCACATACCAAAATTGAGTATGTGGCTTTGGCCTTACAGATAGATGAAGCACTCACTCTACCAATGGTGTCACTGCCACATCAGAGATTAGCTCCCTTAGTAGTGGGTCTACCTAAGGCCCAATCCATCTAGGTTGGTCTCCTATACACATACATAGAGAACATATGTTATTCACATATTAGCTCTCGCTAAGGATGATTACCAAACCTATAAAATGATATCTACCAAATACCTTGGCTACCTACCAACCTCAGCCCCAACTCACTTGAGTTATGTCCATCTTCCTTGCCCTACCAAAGCCTATTTCCTTAGATGATGGTATAATCCCTATGGACCTTAGAGCTCCTCTCATCCCAAGTAGGGTTCTACCCTACCATCCTTTAGACATGCTATAGACCTGTAGGGATCTTAGATGTAGCTCAAAAATACGTCCAGATCCAAGGTGGTTCGTAAGGGCCCCACACTATATATGAACTGTACAGCCTATAGTCATTCCCTCCTCTAGTGTAGGGTATGCCTCACTACTATATGGTGTCCTCAATCATATCAGTGAGAGACTATTATAGGCCCAGAACATGAGTAGACTGAGATGTCTCAATTTGTCCAACCTTATGCATTAGATGTGATCCAATTGTTGGTATAATCCACATATAATTTACTAGCCCTAGGCAAATATCAGTCCTCCCTCAATGTGTTAGATAACTCCTATCCATGAGAATGGTATTCATCTTATACTCTAGCTAGCGTAGATCCTCCTAACCATAGTCCCTATTATCACTATCTAGAGAGTGGGTATCCTTAGTGACAACTATGTGATCTACACTCCATGGTTGATTTGTTATGGGTGGGTCCCCCAAGTAGATCTCTACTGATATTATGTCCTACATTGGTGGTAGCTATATCTTTCTACCCATTAGCTCCACCTTGTAAAATTGATAAACATCCTCAATATTGAGGATGGCTTCTAACTTGATCTCCAATTGGAACACATACCTTTCAAGTACCCATGTGATCACTAATACATTCACTAGGTCTCTAGAGTAACGTAATGAGGGTACATATACTAGCCACCAAAGTCTTGCACTTCATAGGTGATCCTGGTCTACCATTGGTAGAGCATCTGCCTCTTTGGCCAGCCATGTTAGAACTCTCTCTTGGTTTGATCACCTCACATGGCCCATCTCGCTATGTTAGCCTCTCTCTCACTTGTGAAGGTCCTCCCTCCTTTGGTAGGCTAGCTCCTCCACGTGTCTACACAAGTAAGCAAATAGGTAAATGGATTAATCTATTGGTTGAAAAATGAGTAAGAGTAAGTAAAAAACTATGTTTTTTATCTATCTTATTTGTTTCTTTATTTCCTCTTCTAGCCCTTTTCGGGACCTCTTGGGCTCCGTCAGGCTCCTCGGGGCCTATTTTAAGGCCTCTCTACCTAAGGCCAAAAATTTTTGGGCAAAGCTATGGCCTGGATAGGCTAGGCCATGGCCTATATTGGGATGTTCTAGGGAGCCTTAGGGATCCTTGTCTTTTGCTTTATGGGGCTCCATTTAAACCCCCATTTGTCCTGATTTCTCCATCTCACCAAGCCCATCATTTTGATGCCTTGTTTTTCTTGATTCATCCACCGAATCATCTAGAATGAGTCAAAATGTGTTTGGGGCCACCCAAACCCCAAAAAAATGAATAAATTTGACAAAATTCATTCATAAGACTTACCTAGACCATCCTGTGTATCTCTGATATTTTCCTGTGTCTTTGTTTGCTTTGCTTGGGCTTTGGTTGCTCATGGGCTCTCCTCTGGCTCTCTTAGAGTGAAAATAAGAGTGAAAGTGACCTCTTTTCTCTCCTTTTACCTCTTTTTAACCCCTTTTTCTTACTTTTTGTGGGATTTTTTGGGTGCATTACCCATTTTTGCATTTCAAACTATGAAACCTCCATCTTAGAGGTTTTGGCACGTTCTAAGCACATTAACAGCCTCTATTTTTTCATCTGAAGCTTCCTTAAGATTGTCTATCCCTATTTTGGTTTTCAATACCCCTTATAGGTCCCCATTAACCTCTTAGGCATGTGTCTCATCTTGTGGGCACTCAGGGATAGAAGTTACTTATTATGCTTCTTTTAGTTTGTCATTTTTTTATTTTCCATAGTCGATCCATTCTAATTCCCTCTCTCTCTTATTCATCATGATCATAGGTAGGGTTGTTAGCTAGTTATGGTGGTTTAGGACTTTCTCTAGTCTTATCAACTAGTCTTTGTATTCTCTGAGCATCCCCTTACTTTCTCTTGTTACCTCTTACCATAACTGGTATTGGTTAACCATTATAATTATGGCTTGATTTCATTACTTGTTTCCCTTTTGCAACTTGCTTACACTACTTTGCTTTGAGATCACCTTCTTTTAGTAATTAGTAGTGTATTATCAACCCCCATTATGGTGAACTTCTCATTGTTAATTCACACCAATGGTAATAATCAGGGTAACCTAGGACTAGTAGCTACAGCTTAGGTTATCAATGATCAGTGGGGCCATGATCTTGTTACAGCTAGTTTCTTCCTTACCATTGAGATGAATAATGTCACCAAGTATCACCACAATCATTGATGCCTTGACTGATGCCTATGAGTTAGGCACATGCTATGTGTAGTAATTCTTTGACTCACTTTAGCTATGTCTCAACTCACTAGTGTATGGGCTATCCTTAGCTCTGAGTTGCTCCCCCTCTTTGAGGTGGCACATGATTTGCTCTCTTTCTTCGAGGATGTCAAGTTCACCCATATCCCTCATAGGGAGAACACTAAGGTTGACATCCTAGTGAATGTCATTTTGGATAGTATGATTTGATTTGATATCACTTGTATCCCTCCTTTGTAGGAGCTAGAGCTAGAGTTGGATTTTAGATTACGTAGCATTTGCACTCTCACCCATGGATCATGCCATCGAATTCTTCCACCACCATCCTTATCTAGGTAACTATACATAATGTTTCCTTTTATCTTTTTAGTTCTTGATTTCCTTTGATTTGGTGTAGTTTTTAGGTAATGTATAACTCTTTGTTTATTTAAATACTGATTGTTTATACCTCAGGGGCATATGTAATCATACTTCATATGACCCTACTCCTCCCTATGATTACACATCAGCTCACATGCAAACTATCAACCCTAGTCATCCCACTTTGATATATCTACCACTTGTTTGGACCTCTCTTTCATTATATTCTTACCCTCCATACATCCTTTTTCATATTGGCCTTTTTGCATGCAAGATAGGCTTTCTAGAGACCCCTTAGGGCCTTTCGAGAGCCTGTTGACATTCCTAGGCCCCTATTTAACCTATATTATGGATTGTGTGATGGAAAACCATAGCCTATGCTACATGTTTTCTTCACCAAAGCCACATCCTAGGCTACATTTTAGACATAACATGCCCAAAAGTGCTTATTTGAGCCCAAACAGTCAAAAATGGTTAGTTTTCGATCTTTTGGCAAATGGGGATTGGGATATATGCCTCATTCTCATTCATTTGAGCCTCTTCTCTTCTCTCTCCATACTCTCTCTAGATTATTCTTCCCTCTCTTGACTCTCATGCCTTTTTTAATCTCTCTTGATTCATTCTTGGCACTCTTGAGCTTGATTGGGGATAGAGGATCCCATGTGTTGTTACACATTTGCTTGGAGACTCCATTGTTGATCTCAGTTGTTCCTGCTTCCTTGTGGCTTGATTATAGATTCTACTTCTATAATTTCACTTGCTTTGTGCACCTTTTTGGAGCTCTTACACTATTATAAGTTCTCATTTTACCTCTTCTTTTGCTCTCAACTTTTGGTTTGGACTTCAACTTGCATATAGCTTGGTCTTCCTCCTACATTGCTTCCTAACTTGGATTTCTAGTTCATAGAACATTTGCACATCTTATTTGAGCTTGATCTAAGGGCACTTTACTATGTAAATTAAAACTGTATTATTTTGTGTTGTGTATATGCTAGGGTTTGCATAATTTTAGTGAAATAGTTGTTTTGTTCATCTAGAGTTCAATTCAAAAAAAGTTTCCAAGTGATGATGAAACCAATTTCATAGCATAGATCTTGTCGAGAGCTTTCAAGCACTTTTTTTAGATCATAAAATGAATTCTAAATGCCCAAGTTATAGGTTGTTGAAGTTATTTTATGATAGGCAAAATAAGGAAGTGTTGCAATGTGATTGCGACAAGTGGACCAATCACCCATTGACACATGGCAGTACATTTATGTATAGTCATGCAAAAAATTTGGTTGGTGTTTGGTTTGGTTCCAGCCTCCAGTCTTTGATAGGTGGTCATATGGAGAACCGTGGGCCCTGCTATTGGCTCACTGGGGGTCCTCAGCAAGGGTCGACACACTTGATTAAGGAGGGGTGCCTTGGCCTCCATCTCACAACGCATTGTATTTGATTTTGATTTTAAATTTATCTTTGTGCCCATCGGATGCATGTGGGACAAATCAATTGTATGTTTTAAATAGCTTTGTAATATTCCTTGGTAATACGTTATATTTATCAATTACCACGCCCCATTAAGCCACATGGGAGAACCAACTTACCACGGCCATCTAACTACCTTGATGAGTCAAGCTCGAGAATATATGCCAACTTTGGAGACCATGTGAAATGTGTGGCTCATTCGAGTCCACACAGCTCGTGATTATCTTCCAACTAACCATGTCATAAACTGTGAGAAATGCCAAGTCTTATGCCAACTTTGGAGACTGAAATACATGTAATGTGGAACATGAGAAGGGGACATCACACTTACCCATAATAATTTGGTACACTAAACCAAAGAATTAAGCTAAGTTTGGTGCCTTGAGCCCACCAAAAGGGGCATCGATATTGTACATGGAAGCCGCCAGCCTTTTTAAAGTCACAAAGTCATTGTGATTTTACAAATGTGGGATTAAAAGTATAAGCCAAGCTCCCAACAAGGAGGTCGATGACTTGAACCCATGACATCCCATGCAAAAGAGATATGCCTTGACCACCCAAGCTATGGGTTTGGAAGTGTTATAAAAGGCACGAACTTGTATTTGAATTAGGTGTTCAACTGACTGTGTAATTATTTTTAAGAGGTCGAGAGCTAGATGGAAGCTTGGAGAAAGCTAGCAAATGGATTTTAATCCATTATCCAACCTAGTACACAATAATTAAGCCTTTTTAATTATGTTTTGTAATTAAAAAGAGAAGTTAAAGATATTATTTTAGATAGACCAATAGTTAAGTATAGGGACTTAAGCACCTGCAAAAGGGGATTGAAGACTGAGGAAGGATTCCATGTTGTTGAGCTTGAGTTTATCAGTGTAGGTGGAATTATTAGATAGAGATCAAACTTGAGGGGAGTTGTGTAGTGTTTCAAATAATTTGTAAGCCATTTGTTTCACAAATTTAATAGAAACATCCTCACTATTGGGCAGACCCAAAGACGTAGGCAAGAGATGCCGAACTCCGTTATCAATGTCAGATGGTAAAATTGTCTTTGATTGCATGTTTTATTTTAGATTCTATTTTTTAATTATGAATCCATGCAAAGATTAAAAATTTGACAATTTACGACATTTGATTTAAAACAAAAACTAGTTTTATTGGTAAATGGAAGTAAAAAGTCTTGTGATGGTTCCAACCTAATTTGATAACCGAGAACACTTTTGCCAAACAATTTTCAAGTTCTTTTGAGTTTTTCAAGAATTTTTTAAGTTTGAGAAATTTAGTATTCATAGTTTAAACTTCACTTTGAGTTTATCAGTGTATTTTATGGATCAAATTTTGGTATCTGAGTAGTTAGAAAGTAGAGTTAACTTCTAATTATGTGATTTGATAGTTGTTTTCAGTTTATTGATTATCAATATCACTTGATTAGATTGCAGTGTGCAGTTGTGGAATCAGTGTGTTTGCAGGAAACCATGGGCAAGTTGTCACATAAAGCTAAGATGGAAGAGCTTGAAGCCATCAATACCCAGATTCAAGATGAGAATGCATTCCTGAGATGCAAGCTCTTAACTCTTGAAGAGCAAGTTAAAAGTTTGAAATCAGAGCTTGAATATAAGGATGAGCTCTTGATCAAATTGTAGTGTGGTGAACCAAAGAAGGCAATACCTTCTACTTTAAATGCAAAGACTATGACTGAATGCACTGTAAGTTATTCACCAAGTAATTCATCTTCTTCTTTCCATTCAGATTCAAATTCAAGTAATGATGTTTTTGGTAGTTTTGAACAACACACTAAGGGTATAGGATCCAAATTATTGAAGAAAAAGGGACTTAATGGAAGAGGTCTTGGTTGAGATGGACAAGGAATTACTAACCCAATACAAGTAAAGCATAGATCTCTTCATGCAGGTTTGGGTTACACTAGTGAGCAGGTGGATATTGGAGAAACTTCCTCCATAGCTAAAGGAAGACAAGTTTCTAATAGTGAAGGTCTAAAGCAAATAGTAGAGCATGTGTAGTGTAAGAGAACACGTAAACGAGGTATAGAGATTCCACCTCCTAGTTCATACACTAGAGTTAGCACTAAATCTTCTGATCCACTTTTTATGTTTAAGAAATTTGGATTTAACATTCAGAAGATGATGCAATCATTTCCTTGCACTTTTTGTGGGATGCATAACCACAGTGTTGCATTTTGTTGGAAGAGGCATGCTTTGATTAAGTAGATTGTAGGTGTTAAAAACCATTCTTGTTATGGCAAAGAGAGAAGAGGTAAAAGGGAGACCTCACCTAAGAAGGTTGTTTGCACTCATTGCCATAAGAGTGGACATCAGATTAATCATTGTTTTAAACTTCAATCATCTTCTCATTTTAGACATGGTAAAACTAAGATGATTTATCAACCTATCAATAAGGTCAATGAAGTTGAATCAATCCATAATGATGTTAAGGAAATCAAGTTAACTAGTCAGAAAATTTGATTAAGTGGATTAATAATGCATTTATTTGTCAAAGCATTGTTAAGAATTTTGTTAAGAAAAAAACAAGCTTTGATGATGCATTATTATATCTTGTGAGAAAACTTCAAGACAGGTTTATCATTCGAAGTATTTCAATTCTCACCTTATGTTTAATAGCCCTATATTTTTAGAATCTCCTATTTATGCTGAGTGAGTTGTCTAGAGGACTTGAACTCATTTGATCAGTTGGAGATAATAGCAGAATGCATGTTGTGGGTTGAGTTAATTCCTTACAACATTTTTCTCATATTTGACTACTATTTTTAGAATGTATCTATTTTTGGCACATGGATGTATAGATGCATTGTAAGACCCTATGGGCATGTTTGGATGTTAGGCAATATACACTTTGTGTTGTTTATATTTGCTTAGCATTGTAAGTCCCATACCAGGGCATTGTATTACAATATGTCTACAACATTTATTGTATGTCGTTGGCATTAACAAACTTATTTTGCAATTACATTGGGAATTGTTTGAATTTATTGATAGTTCACCATTTTACAAGATGTGACATGGGTAGATAGTTTTTAGTATGTTATGATCAATTTATTGGTAGTTGTAGATTCCTTTACTCATGCCATGTTGTAGGCATTTTTAGTTGAGTTATGGATCATTTATTTTTCCAATTTTTATCTCTTACTATGATTAGGTTATGTTTGATGTGATGCAGTAGACCAGTTATCAGTTTTCAGGAGATAGTAGACTGTTGGAGACCAAAAGCCTCTTTTGTAGGGAGGTGTGATCTAGATTTTAGTTCAAAAAAAGTTTCCAAGTCATGATGAAACTAATTACATAGAGTATATCTTATCGAGAGCTTTCCAGTGTTTCTTTTAGATCACAAAACGGAGTCTAAATGCCCAAGTTATAGGTTGCTAAAGTTATTTTGTGATAGGTAAAATAAGGAGGTGTCGCAATGCGAATGTGATAAGTGAACCAATCACTCGTTGACATATGGCAGTACATTTATGTACAATTGTACAAAAAATTTGGTTTGTGTTTGGTTTGGTTTTAGCCTCTGGTCTTTGACAGGCGGTCATATGGAGAACCGTGGGCCTCGCTATTGGCTCGCTGGGGGCCCTTAGTGAGGGTCGACACACTTGATTAAGGAGGGGTGCCTTGGCCTCCATCTCATAATGCATTGTATTTGATTTTGCTTTTAAACCTATATTTTGTGCCCACTGGATGCATGTGGAACAAATCAATTATATGTTTTAAATAGCTTTGTAATATTCCTTGGTAATACATTGTATTTATGAATTACCAAGCCCCATTAAGCCACATGGGAGAACCAACTTACCATGGCCATCCAACTACCTTACCGAATCAAGCTCAAGAATATATTCCAACTTTGGAGAATGTGTGAAATGCGTGCCTCATCCGAGTCCACATAGTGCGTGATTATCTTCCAACTAACCACATCATAAACTGTGAGAAATGCCAAGTCTTATGCCAACTTTGGAGACTGAAATGCATGCCACGTGGAATGTGAGAAGGGGACATCACACTTACCCATACTAAGTCGGTACACTAAACTAATGAATTAAGCTAAGTTTGGCACCTCGAACCCACCAAAATGGGCATCAGCATTGTACATGGAAGCTGCCAGCCTTTTTAAAGTTACAAAGTCATCATGATTTTACAAATGTGGGATTAAAAGGATAAGCCAAGCGCCCAACAAGGAGGCTGATGACTTGAACCTGTGACCTCCCATGCAAAAGAGATATGCCTTGACCACCCAAGCTATAGGTTTGGAAGTGTTATAAAAGGCACGAACTTGTACTTAAATTAGGCATTCAACTGACTGTGTAATTATTTTTAAGAGGCCGAGAGCTAAATGGAAGCTTGGAGAAAGCTAGCAAATGGATTTTAATTCATTATCCAACCTAGTACATAGTAAGTAAGAATTTTTAATTATGTTTTATAATTAAAAAGAGAAGTTAAAGATATTATTTTGGATAGACCAATAGTTAAGTACAGGGACTTAAGCACCTTCGAAAGGGGATTGAAGACTGAGGAAGGATTCCATGTTGCCGAGCTTCAGTTTATCAGCGTAGATGGAATTCTTGGATAGAGATCAGACTTGAGGGGAGTTTTGCAATGTTTCAAAGAATTTTTAAGCCATTTGTTGTGCAAATTTAATATTAACGGTCCTCACTATTAGGCGGACTCGAAGACGTAGGCAAGAGATGTTGAACTCCGTTATCAATGTCAGATGGTAAAATTGTCTTTGATTGCATGTTTTATTTCATATTCTAATTTTTAATTATGAATTCATGCAAAGATTAAAAAATTGACAATTTACGACATTTGACTTAAAACAAAAACCGGTTTTATTGGTAAATGGAAGTAAAAAGTCTTTGATGGTTCCAATCCAATTTGATAACCAAGAACACTTTTGCCAAACAATTAGCAAGTTCTTTTGAGTATTTCAAGAATTTGTTATTTTTGATAAATTTAGTATTCATATTTTAAACTTCACTCTGAGTTTATCAGTGTAGTTTACGGATCCTTTGTGCATTGCTTAGAGTAGTTTTTAAAGTTTATTGCATTTATATATGAGTAAAGAGTACTTTCATTACTTGAAATATTCCTTTGTTTCATATCATTGCTCTCTTTAGAAACATTCCTCATTGCATATTATAAATATACATGCTCAAGACAAACTAGAAAACTTGTTTAAACATTCTCTCTCTCTTGTTAAACTAGAATATTGCATTATTAGAAAATAATAGTATTTATTTGGAAAGATAGCTCAAATCTAGAATAGGTATGCTCTTGAGCCTTTTATTAGAAACATATTTATTGCTTAAACTGTCTTTCATTTGGCCTCAAAGTGCCTTAGCTTCTAGATTTTCATTGCATTTGTTATCTCTCTCCATTTGTTATTATTGTTCTCACTTTGCTTATGCAATCAGTAGTCTAGTCTTAGCTACTTATTTTACTGTGGTTGGAATCATTGGAGTAACTTGCATACTTTGTCTGTCTATTCATGCTAGCCCCATTCTATTTTAAAAGTATGTCTATAGCTTGGTGCAAGCTAACAAATTGGATAGCCATTATAGATCTCCTATAGCCCATAGAACCACTAAGCCTTCTAGCGTCTTAGTGGTTGGCTTTAGCACCCTGCCAATCATTGGTGGTTCTGTTCAAATTTTTGGAGCTACAGTACCATCATCTCATAATCAAGGATGAAGACATCCATAAAATAGCCTTTAGAGAAAGGTATGGGCCCTATGAATTCAAGGTGTTATCCTTTGGGCTAGTGATTAAACCTACAACATTTATAAACCTTATGAATAATGTGATTATGGATTGCCTAGACAAATTTGTACTTACATTTCATGATAACATCATGGTATACTCAAAGAATAAACATTAACATAAGCACCATATGTGAATAGTGTTGTAGCAACTTCATGAAAGGATTTTATTTGGTAAGTCATCTAAATGTTCATTTTTCTAAAGATAAAATTCAATATTTGGGCCATGTGGTCTCCAAGGATAGTTATCAATTAATCATACCAAAGTCAAAGCCATTAAGGAGAGGTTGTACCAAAAATGTGAATCAAGTTATAAGTTTTACTATTTTGGCTAGGTACTACAAGAAGTTCATTGAGAACTCCAAGGTAAAAAACCCAATAACCTCACTAGAGTGCTAGGGAAAGAAATTCATTTGGACTATTGAGTGTGAATGGGACTTTTAAAAGTTGAAGGAATCGCTCACTACAACACCTATTTTATTGATTATAGATCCAAATTGGGAATTTTTAGTCTAGATTGATGTCTTTAAGTAAGGTATAGGAGGTATGTTATCCTAAAACTGATGTGTAGTAGTTTATGAGTCAAGAAATCTTAAGACTCATGAAGTTAACTACTGTGCACATCATCTGGAGCTCGTTGTAATAGTCTATGTATTGAAAATGTGGAGACATTATTAGTGGTAAACCATTTCATGATCAAATTAAAGTGAAATGAAACCTAAATGAAAAAAATCATAAAAGAAAATAGAGTCCTTAATGCCCTCAGTAGATAGACATACATTGTTTCTCTATCCCCAATTTGGCCAGAATTCAAAGATTTGGTCCTTTAACAAAAACCAAATGACCCTTTTTACCTAAAAAAAGACTGAATAGGGTGCAAATAAAAGTTAAGGTAAAAATCATGATTTTACCTTAGATATAGATGGCCTTTTGAGGTTTCAAGGTAGGATTTACATACCTACAACAATAGTTTAAGACTGAAAGTGTTGGATGAAGTGCACAACACACCCTATTCTGTGCATCCAAGTGCGATAAAAATGACTCAAGATAAAATTGAACTATGTTTGGCATGGAATGAAAAATCATGTTCTTGATTTTATAGCAAAATGCCTTAAATGTTAACAAGTAAATATTGAACACTATTAACCTATAGTAACCTCACTGACATTATCAACTAGTAAATGGGTAGTGGTGTCCATGGACTTTATAAGAGGTTTTCTAAAGTCCCAAAACCACCATGATATACTTATAGTTCTGATTGATAAATTTATAAAGGTGGCTCACTTTATACCTAGAAAATTGATTGATGATGCACCTACACTAGTGACAAGATTTGTCCATGACATCGTAAGACTTCATGGAATACCTAAAGTAATTATTTTAGATAGGTATATTTTGTTCATTCCCCTTTTTGTCAAACCTTGATTGTTGTTTTTGGCACCAAGTTGAATTTTATAGTTTAACATACCACCCACAAATATATGGCCAGACTAAATAGGTCAACCAAATGGTTAAGGACATGTTGCACCTGTACATGATGGATTAGCTCACTAAGTGAAAGAATGTCTTCCATTGGTTAAATTTTCCTATAATAAAATGTTTTATTCTTCACTAAATATGGCACTTTGAGGTCTTATACATAGAAAAGTATAACCCACTTGGCTAGGGTAGTTTGGACAATAGAGTCACTCTCGGACCTAAAGTTTTGCATGATTTTGACATATTAATGCAAATTATAAGACAAATACTGAAAGAGGATTCAAATTGACAAAAGATCTATGCTAATATAAAAGAAACCAAAAGATATTTTATATTAGTTATAGTCTTTTTAATAGTTCATCCTGGTAAGAGCTCCATTAAGTTTGGCAAGGTGGCCAAACTATCTCCTCGATTTGTTTGGCCTTTAGATGTGGTTGAAGTAATCAATTTGGTGGCTTGTTGATGTTGATATTCCTTGTGTAATTTATTGGCATAACTTACATGTGGTATACAATGGGATTCCTTAGTTAAACCCAATGTGAGTGTTGAACTGACACAACATTAAACTGTAGAAAAGGAATATCAAGAAAGTACTTATCCAGTGGAATCGAATGAGCAAGAGAAGCTACATGGGAGAATGAAATTACCATTCATATAACTTACCCTCACTTATTTGAATACGTCACTGTGTTAGTGCCATTTTTATGGGGGAGGAAGATGTCATGTCCCCAAATTTGATTATTTATTTTGACTATTAAATTAAATAAGTTTTTGGTAGAAAAAAATTGGACTATGTTTTCACCATGGTGACTGTAATGAAATTACTTCAAGAATTCAGTATAACAGTAGAATTATATCCAAATATGACTGAAATATATCCAAATATATGATAATAGATAAGCCACTTCGAGGGGGAAACCTCCACAAGCTTTAATAAGAGCAAAATTCACAATATGATGATTTATGATTACCCACTACCTCTTATATATAGTCTAACTAGGCCATGGTTACTCGATAGGCCGACCTACTAATCTAAAGAAAGCCACAAGTCAGCCACAAGTCAGCTACAATATAATGTCAAAGAGGGATAAGTAATCCACAAGTCGGCTAATACTATCCTCATACATGTGATAGGTTAGGGGCGTAGCATGCCCTTCCCCTTCAAACCAATGTTGTCCTCAGCGTTGAACAATTGTGGATGTTGTTGCAGAAATTCTTCACCTTCCCAAGTTGCATCTTCACTGCTTTGGTTTTTCCACTTGATCAAATATTCCTTAATCTCTCTGGTTCTCAACCTCTTAGTACGTGTTTGGAGGATCTTCTCTGGTTCCAAAATGACTCGTCCTTCTTCATCTAGTTTTGGGAGCTCTGTTTGGGCAGAAACTTTCTATCCAATGACCTTCTTGTTGACCCATTTTTACCCCTTGGAAAAATTTTGGTCAACTTCTCTCTTGCTATGAAAGACCAATCATTTTGGGTTGCAAGGGCCATTTTCAAGTTCAACATGTTCAGTTCAAGCTTGGTTCAATACAGGAGGTTCATCGGCATTTGGTTCATCCTTCGTCAGGTTCATTGGTTCAAATTTGTTCATCAACAGGTTTGGTTCAACGTTCTTTGTCCTCGGCCGAAGGGGAGTCCAAGTTCAAATGCCCTAGTGGAGGGCTAGCATTTTTAAATAAAGGGGACCCAAGTAATTTTCATTTGGTTCGAAGTCCAAGTTCAAATTTTGTTCAAAAGCCTAAGTCCAAGTCCTAAATTCCTGCGGGCATGACTTAGTGCAAATGCAGAGGCAAAGGAGTCGGGTCGCAGGGCAAAATACAAAGGGTTAAGGTAGTCCACAGTGAAAATACCACTAATTGCATTGAGAGGTAAAAAAAAAGGGCCCGCCAATGGAAAAGGCCCACCAATGGAAAATGTCCACCGCGGATATTTTACCGCTAATAACATGTGCAGCGGGGAAAAGGCTTAACAAAGGCCATGGGTCATGTCTGCAAACAAATGTCCGTGGGTTATACACAATCCACAAAAATTCATAGTTGCGGGAGCTCGTTCAAAGCCTGCGAGATTAACAAAGCCCGACGCAATGTCTGCGGGACATATAAAGGCCGCAAAGCAGCTAAAGCCTGACACACAAACCTTCAAGCTGCAGGTCGCCAAGCAAACAACGTGCAGTCTATGCAGGCCATGAAGAAGGAATTGGTAGGCAGCGAGGGCTGACAAGGGTGCCATGAAGAAGTTAGCAGGCTGTAGGAAAAGCCCACGGCCAATATTTAGCCCAAGAGCAGCGAGCGGTAATTTTACTGCGAAGAATAGCGAGCGATAATTTTACCACGAACAACAGTCTACAAGGCCCGTTCAAAAGCCCACAAGGAAAACTTTTCTGTATCGCAAACAAGTCTGTGGGATTTTCAAGGCCTAATAAGACATTAATGACAAGCCGTAGAGCAGATAAGACAAGATGAAAAGAGACAAATAGCAAGCATGGTCCCAACAGATTTTTGATGTCAACTACAGTGTTTTTCCCTCTTCCCAATGAAGACTCGAGCAGCCACTTGCAAGCAAAGCGCCAATGAGTCTCCTCTTGGATTTTCCATATAAATTGGCAGACTTGGTCATTTTAAGAGATCTTCTCCATTTTTGTAAAGAGCCCAGCTCTGCAAATTTTCCACCTGAATCAATAAAATATAATTTTTGCCTCCATCTTGGATAGATTTCTCTATGTATGTCATGAGTATTATTTGTGTTTAGTCATTACCTCTGATGCTTTCACAGGTTAATGCCAACAGACCAGCGATCTATAGGGTTCCAGTTCACAGTTCACAGGAGAAGAGTTCTTTTGAGAAGTAAGACAAGGGAAGTCACTTACAGTGTGTGTAGTACAACACCTTGGTGAGTCTCTGTCTCTATTTTTCTGAGGGACTTTCCCTATCTTTTATTGTAAACTGGTCTCTTTGCCAAGCCTAAAGTGCATGTCATATTGTTTGGCCTGATTCTGAGTGTGGATGTGGGAGGATCAACCTTTATTTTGGTGTATCACCTCTTTAGAATAGGCTGTTTGTTTTCCTATATTTTCTTCTCCCTTTTCATCCCCCCAGTATATCTATATATCTATATTTTGCACTGCCTGAAATAAACAAGATACATCAGAGGGAACTAGCCCATACCTAGAGACTCTCCTCTCCTGCTTCGTTGTCCCACAGGTGAGAGAGGAGTTTCCATGTTGTGGGGAGAGGGCAAGAACCTATTTTCCTGTCATCGGGTGCAATCTCTAGCGTCAACAATTTTGGCACGCCCGGTGGGACAATTTTTTTAACACAGTAAGGTTTCAGGATTGATGCTGGTCCTGTTACAACAAATCAAGTTTCTTCAGCATCTGGTGACTCTGAGTAAATTCGCTGGTTAAGCAGCCTGGTGCCTTCAAAAATCACATCTTGTATGTATACTTCTTTTGCAAAAAATCATGGGTTTTGTTTTCCTGCATATAATATCGACCAGACTCAAAATATTCAAAGAATCCCCTCAAGCAGCTTTCCTAGTTACACTGCAATAAAAAGGGAGGTGGCCTTGGAATTGGAAATTAATAGGCTAGAAGAGCAGTACAGATATTAGCATGAGCTGATGAATGAAGAGGAGCGCTTGTTTAAGCAAGCGCAGGCCATACAATCCATGAAGGAAGAGGTGCCAAATTGGAGAAATCCATCTATTCAAGGTAGTCAACCTTGCGTGCCCCCTCCTACCCTGAAGAAAACCCCCTCTTTTGCACCAAATCCATTTTATCAAATTGCACTTGCTCACTCCAACTCATCAAATATAGCTGCTCCCAATCTCATGCACCTGGCTTTCCAACACCAAATGGCATCAGAAAAACCTCCCATGGAGATCAATCTTTTTAACTCCTTAGATCAGGAATCTTTCATTGAGAATAATACCACCAGCAAGCACGTCCCTCTTCTAAAGACTCCTCCAATGCACCAACAGTGTTTTCCTTGCATTCCTCAGCCTCCCCAAGTTTTCCAGCATGATGTGCAAATTCTGAGTTGGAGGAAGGAATGCCAAGGACCAGCTCAGAGCTTTGAAGAGGATCATGCTAGCCACCTCCAAGAAAGACTCTTTCAGGACAACCTAGCCAAACAAATTGAAGATTTAGAGGCTAGGATGAAGCTGCTCCTTGAAAGAGAGTTAATTTTTTTAGACCTTGTGGATGAGCCTCAGGTCCTTGTGGAAAATGAAGTTGCTGCCTGTTCACAGGAGCAGAATTCAAATTTTGAAATCCTGAATTAGGGGAAAACGGTGGAATCATGGGGCAGAATAGAAGAAGAAAAGCAAGTTTTTTCTCAAAACTTTGAAGAAGCTAAAGCTACATCTGATTATGATGATGTTGTCAGCCTCCAGGAAAAGCTTTTCCAAGAAGATCTAGCCAGAAGAATTGTAGAGTTGGATTCTAAAGAGAAATTCCTCAGCCAATGTGTGGTGGACGGTTTGGGCCAAACAACATATTCCATCCCTGAACACACCCCACCTACACATTTCCAAGAGAGTTGTCAGGGCATGCCTGATATTGATAAAGTGTTGATCAAGTGGAGAGAGGAGAATCATTTGATTCTAGCTCAAGGACTGCTTCCTCTTCCACATGCTTTCTCCACTTCACCCCTTCTCAAGGAAGAACTTGTTTTGCAAGAGGCAGGAGAGGAATAAAAGATCCAATCTGTAGTCCTTCAAGAGGTTGTCATGAGCGATAACGAAGAAGAAATTGTCATTGATGCTCCTTGTGAAGACCTTATCAGCAGTGGAGAAGATGCAGGCCTTGCGTATATGTGGATGTTCCAGCAATTCGAAGAGGAACAAATGCATGGTAAGCTCTCTTCTCCTTTGTTTGATGAACTTCCTTGTTGCTTTGATGATGAGATCGACTACATTGAAGACCCTGAGTTAGAGGAGGATCAGGAGAATATTTTTGAAAATCTAGAGAACCTGATCAGCAAAGAGGAAAAGGAGAGGTCCGCCTTCTTGGAGGAATGCCTTGAAGAACTGAGCTTTAAACAGGAAAGTGAAGTCTTGTGGGATGAGCAATCATTTTGCGAGTCCCTTTTAGACATCACCACATTCACCCTTCTTCAAGAAGGCCAAGAGGAAGTAGAGGATGAGTCTGATAGATTTTTCAAAGAGGCAGAAGGAAATGAATCAAACCATGATACGTTGCAGAAGGAATGTGCAGATTAGAAAGCTTACAGTGATGAGCCGGTAGCAATTGATTTCTTGGTGAGGAGCACCAATATCAGGGACCAGCATTTAACAGGCCTCCAGGGACAATCAGAATACCTATATATTAGAGGCATGTTCGATTTTGATCCCCTCGGTTCCTAGCCAACTCAAGTGACAGGCAGGAGGAGCAGGTCGCCATCTCTCTTTTTATTTCAGCTACTTGCCTACCACCATAAGTCTCCTCACCAAGAAGGGGACTTAAGAAATTTTCCTTTCGACCCAGGAGGGAGGTGAACATTCCTGGTTAGCTGTATATAATAGGTTTCTTTCAGTTGTTTTCCCTATTTTCCCTAAGTGCAATTGCACAGGTAGTTTTTTTTAGCCTTGTGTGTTTCCCTTCGTTTGTGGGGGTGAAAGCTTCATGTTCAATTCTAGGATCTTGAGAGCTGTTGTGAACCCTTTTCAAAGTTACCATCTGAATCTGCACCCAATGGATATTCAGAGGCAACTGGATTCTAAGCACTGCAGGCGTACTTCCCCTGTGAGTCGCCAATCTGTTGACCCATTTTTGCCCCTTGGCAAAATTTTGGTCAACTTCTCTCTTGCTATGAAAGACCAGTCATTTCAAGTTGCAAGGGCCATTTTTGAGTTCAACATGTTTAATTCAAGCTTGGTTCAATACAGGAGGTTCATCGGCATTTGGTTCATCCTTCATCAGGTTCATTGGTTCAACTTTGTTCATCAGCAGGTTTGGTTCAACGTTCTTTGTCCTCGATCGAAGGGGAGTCCAAGTTCAAATGCCCTAGTGGAGGGCCAGCATTTTTAAATAAAGGGGACCCGAGTAATTTTCATTTGGTTCGAAGTCCAAGTTCAAATTTTGTTCAAAAGCCTAAGTCCAAGTCTCAAATTCCTGTGGGCATGACTTAGCGCAAAAGCAGAGGCAAGGGAGTCAGGTCGCATGGCAAAATATAAAGGGTTAAGGTAGTCCACGGTGAAAATACCGCTAATTGCATTGAGCGGTGAAAATACTGCTAATTGCATTAAGAGGTAAAAAAAGGGCCCGCCAATGGAAAATGTCTGCCACAGATATTTTACCGCTAATAACATCCGCAGTGGGGAAAAGGCTTAACAAAGGCCGCGGGTCATGTCCGCAGACAAATGTCTACGGGTTATACACAGTCCACAGAAATTCATAGCCGTGGGAGCCTGTTCAAAGCTCGTAGGATTAACAAAGCCCGACGCAATGTCCGCGGGACATACAAAGGCCGTGAAGCAGCCAAAGCCTGACATGCAAACCTTTAAGCCACAGGTCGTTAAGCAAACTGCATGCAGTCCACGCAGGCCATGCAGAAGGAATTGGTAGGCAGCGGGGGCTGACAAGGGTACCATGAAGAAGTTAGCAGGCTGCAGGAAAAGCCTGCAGCCAATATTTAGCCTGAGAGCAGTGAGCGGTAATTTTACCATGAAGAACAGCGAGTGATAATTTTACCGTGAACAATAGTCTGCAGGGCCCGTTCAAAAGCCCGTAGGGAAAACTTTGCTACAGCGCGAACAAGTCTACAGGATTTTCAAGGCCCAACAAGACATTAATGACAAGTCATAGAGCAGATAAGACAAGATGAAAAGAGATAAACAGCAAGCATGGTCCCAGCAAATTTTTGACGTCAGCTACAATGTTTTTCCCTCTTCCCAATGAAGACTCGAGCAGCCACTTGCAAGCAAAGCGCCAATGAGTCTCCTCTTGGCTTTTCCATATAAATTAGCAAACTTGGTCATTTTAAGAGATCTTCTCCATTTTTGTAAAGAGCCCAGCTCTACAAATTTTCCACCTGAATTAATAAAAATACAGTTTTTGCCTCCATCTTGGATAGATTTCTCTGTGTATGTCATGAGTATTATTTGTGTTTAGTCATTACCTCTGATGCTTTCGCAGGTTAATGCCAACAGACCAACGATCTATAGGGTTCCAGTTTGCAGTTCACAGGAGAAGAGTTCTTTTGAGAAGTAAGACAAGGGAAGTCACTTATAGTGTGTGTAGTACAACACCTTGGTGAGTCTCTATCTCTATTTTTCTGAGGACCTTTCCCTATCTTTTATTGTAAACTGGTCTCTTTGCCAAGCCTGAAGTGCATGTCATATTGTTTGGCCTAATTCTGAGTTGGATGTGGGAGGATCAACCTTTATTTTGGTGTATCACCTCTTTAGAATAGGCTGTTTGTTTTCCTATATTTTCTTCTCCCTTTTCATCCCCCCAGTATATCTATATATCTATATTTTGCACTGCCTGAAACAAACAAGATACATCAGAGGGAACTAGCCCACACCTAGAGACTCTCCTCTCATGCTTTGTCATCCCACAGGTGAGAGAGGAGTTTCCATGTTGCGGGGAGAGGGCAGGAACCTATTTTCCTGCCACCGGGTGCAATCTCTAGCGTCAACACTTCTTTAAACAAGAAACATGAAATACTGGGTGTATGTGAGATGAATGAGGTAACTCGAGCTTGTAAGCCACACTTCCAATTTTTTGTAGAACCTGATAAGGGCCATAATACTTTGGAGCAAGTTTGTTGTCCCTTTTCTGTTGCTTCAAGGACATCTACTTGTAAGGTTGCAAATGAACAAATACCCAGTCACCCACCTCAAAATTTCACTCACTCCAGTGTTGATCTACTTGTTGCTTCATCCTATTTTGTGCCAAAGCCAAATTCTCTCTCAAACTAGCCAAAACCTCTTGTTGATGTTGAATGTGCTCTTCTACATCTCGAATCTTGGTGTGCACCTTTAATGAAGAAGTGATGGAAGGTGGATGGTAACCATATAGTGCTAGAAATGGAGACATTTTAGAAGAGGTATGGAAAGATGTGTTATACCACCATTTTGCAAGTGGTAGCCATTTAACCCAATGTTCTTGTTTATCTGATACAAAACAATAGAGATACCCCTCTAAACATTTGTTAACCACTTCAGTTTGTCCATCAGATTGGGGGTGGTAAGATGAGCTATGAGCTAGCTGAGTACCCAAACAAGAAAATAGTTCAGTCCAGAAATTGCTAGTGAAAATAGGATCATGATCACTTATAATTATTTTTGGGGTTCCATGTAATTTGAGAACTGCTTCCATAAAAATAGCCACGATTGTACTTGCTGAAAATGGGTGTGAAAGAGCACAAAAATGGGCATATTTTGTAAGCCTATCCACAATGACCAAAATAACATTATTACCTTCAGAACAAGGCAACCCAGTGATGAAATCCATGGAAACCTCCTCCCACCTTTGACTAGGAATTGCTAATGGTTGTAACAAACCTGGGGTCTTAACTATTTCACCTTTATTTTGTTGGCATATCATGCATTCTTCCACAAACTTTTGTACATCTCCCTCGAGTCCTTCCCAAAATAATTCTTTCTTAATTCTATGATAAGTTTTCAAGAACCCTGAGTGTCCCCCAAGTGGATATGCATGCAACTCTGCAAGAATCTTATGCTTAAGCTCTGAAGTTTTGCATAAGTATAACCTACCCTTATACCATAGGACATTACCTTTCCATTCAAATTTGTCAGAGGATAAATTAACTTGCTGGAGATTCTAAATCAGAACCTATGTATCCTTGTCTTTCTCCCATTCTAACCTAGCTTCATCCACCCAATCTACTTGCGATATGGACATTGCACCAAGTAATGCTTATGTGGATGCATCCCGTCTAGATAGTGCATCTGCTACTACATTATCTTTACCCTTCTTGTAGATGATTTCAAAATAATAACCCAACATTTTGGTTACCCATTTTTGTTGTTCCTCAGATGATAATCTTTGCTCCAAAAAGTATTTAAGACTATCATGATCCGTTTTCACCTTAAAGTGTCTACCCATCAGATAAGGCCTCCATTGTTTAACTGCATGAAGAATAGCCATCATTTCTTTCTCATAGATAGGTTTTTTTAGATTATTACCTTTGAATTGACAACTTTCAAATGCAATGGGTCTTCTTTCCTGCATTAGTACTGCCCCCAATCCAGACCCAGAAGCATCACATTCAACAATGAATGTTTGTGAGAAGTCTGGAGTAGCCAAAATTGGAGCGGTGCACATAGCTACTTTTAGTTTCTCAAATGCTTTAGTGGCATCATCATTCCAATGGAAAGCATTCTTCTTTAGCAAAGCAGTGAGTGGAGCTGCTATGCTACCATAACCTTTCACAAATCTTCTATAGTAACCTGTTAGTCCAAGAAAACCTCGAAGGTTTTTGAGAGTTTTTGGCATGGGCCATTCCATTATCGCTTTGAGCTTCTAAGGATCAACTTTGACCCATTCATGGGAAACAATGTGACCAAGGTACTCTACCTCTTGTACTCCAAAAGCACATTTAGATTGCTTCGCATAAAGTTGATGCTTCTCCAAAACTATCAATACATGTTTCACATGTTGCAGATGTGCTTCCCATGTCTGACTATAAATCAATATGTCATCAAAGAAAACTAACACAAACTTCCTTAAAAAAGGCCTAAAAATAGTGTTCATCAAGCTCTGAAAAGTAGATGGTGCATTTGTAAGACCAAAGGGCATTACCAAAAACTCATAATGGCCCTCATGTGTTCTAAAAGCAGTTTTATGAACATCTTCATCCTTGATTCTAATTTGATGGTACCCTGAGCGAAGATCTAATTTTATGAAATAATTAGCACCATGCAACTCATCAAGTAAATCATCAATTACTGGAATAGGAAACTTATCTTTGATGGTGTACTTGTTGAGTTCCCTATAATCGGGGCACATCCTCCATGTGTCATCCTTCTTCTGCACCATGACCACTAGTGATGAATATGCACTTTGGCTATGCTTGATGATCCCTGCCTCCAGCATCTCATGGACCATCTGTTCAATTTCACTCTTTTGTGCATATGGATATCTATATGGTCTGATATTTGGTGGTTGACTACCTAGAATTAGTTGAATGGCATGATCATGTTCTCTTTTTGGTGGTAGTCCTTTTGGCATGGCCACAAAAATAGATGAGTGGTCTTCAAGAATTATTTGTAGATCAGGATGTGTAGATACCTTTGGGGGTTGAACTTCTATAGAGCATAATCATGCAATAATTCCCTTTGCCCCCTTTTTTAGCATCTTGGTTATCTGATGTGAACTAACCAATTGTGGAGATTTTGCATGTAATCCATGTAGTTCAATTTTCTTACCTTCAGAATGAAAGCGCATGAATAGTTCTTGGAAGTTCATCTCAATGGTACCTAAGGTTGTGAGCCATTGGACTCCCAAAACAATGTCTGTGTTACCCATGGGAATAGAAAACATAGGAGAGTCAAGATTGTACCCACCCATAGTAAGCTTAATACTATGGCATTTGCCTGAATAATTAATTGTGCCACCATCTGCAATCATGACCTAAAATTTTGGTGCTGGGTAGATGAAACAGTTTAATCGAGTGGCCAACTTATGGTTTATAAAGTTATGTGTGCTCCCTAAATCAATCAACACTGTCACCTTTTGTTTCTTGAGGAAACCCACCACCTTAAGAGTGTGTGAAGTGCTAATACCTGCAAGTGAATGACAAGAGATTGTAGGTTGGAAATCTCCAGGTACCTCCTCTATATCTTCCTCATCATATTGGAGGCATCATCTTCTTCATTTTCATTTGGTCCCTCAATGTAGAATAACTTCTTCTCAACACATCTATGTCCTTTACTCCACTTGCTATCACAACCAAAACATAATCCTTTTGCACGCTTTTCTTCAATTTGTTGAGGGGTCAATCTAGTAGGTGGAGGAAATGTTGATGATGATATGCTACAATCTTTGAAGTGAGTGAATGGATGCTTCTTGTTCGCTATGAATTTTTCCTCAGCTCTACGTGCTAGGATAATAGATTCAAAAATATTAAGTGGATTAAACATGCATACCTCATGTTGAATGTGGTCATTGAGTCCACCCAAAAATAGGTCATTCAAGTTTGCATCAGAAATTGTCTCCACACGTAAGGATAGGTTCTGAAAATGATGAATATAATCCTTAACGGAGCTAGTTTGTAGCAATTTTGCCAGTTGGCTAAAGTAATTAGCTGTCACACTATTGCCATAGTGTAATTATATTTGCTCTGTAAAAATTGACCAGGTGACATTGAGACTCATCTTTTTCTTTTGAGCACACAACCATCGATACCAAATGAATTGATCAGGTTCAAGATACAAGGATGCCATGGTAACCTTTTGTCCACTTGGAATCTAATGTAGGTCAAAAAAACTCTCCATTTGGTTGAGCCAATTGAGTGGATCTTTTCCATCGAATTTGCGCATATCCACTTTTGGTAATAGGTTCTTCTGTGGCCATGGAGTTGGATTTGAAGTAGACTGGTTAGGAAAACCACCCTAGTGGGTTTTTTAAATAGAGTTATCTTGATGATTTGATTGATTAATATTCAAAGCCATCATGATATATCCCAAACTATCTTGTATGGATTGCATATTAGATTGTATGTCTTGCACCTCACTCTGAATGCCTTGCACACTATAGTCAAGCTGGCTCACTTTGTGATCTATGTCAGAAAACCCTGGTACAAAGGGTCTATTACACCCCCCCTTCTAACTCCATCTCATCCTTGTTAGGAGTTTTTCCTAGAGTTTCAGCACCCTTTCCTCGGCCCCGAGTTTGTGGACCTGCCATAAAAGGGTTTTACGATGTCGACCCTTATTGACACTTTTGACCCAACTTTGACCAAGTGATTTTGGAATTATTTCGGCCCCAATTCAAAATATACAAAGAACAAACCATAGCCAAATTTTTCTAAGCTTTCTGAAAATGTAAACAACTCAGAAAAATTCTTTGAATTGCGCATGATAGAGCAATTTTATGAAAAAACATAAAATAGCGATAACTTTTGAAAAACATATCCAAATGATCTTAAATTTTAATGGAAGCTTAATGTAATTATTTCAAACCTTTAGTAAAAAAAATTCAGAGAAATTAGCAACCATTTTTTATATATCATAAAATTAGTGTTTCGCCCACAAGATTGCCCAAATCGCAGCTCTGATACTACTTGTAATGAAATTACTTCAAGAATTTAGTATAACAGAAAAATTATATCAAAATATGATAGAAATATATCCAAATATATGATAATAGATAAGCCACTTCGAGGGGGAAACCTCCACAAGCTTCAATAAGAGCAGAATTCACAATATGATGATTTATGATTACCCACTACCTCCTATATATAGTCTAACTAGGCCATGGTTACTCCATAGGCCGACCTAATAATCTAAAGAAAGCCACAATTCAGCCACAAGTCGGCCACAATACAATGTCAAAGAGGGATAAGTAAGCCACAATTCGGCAAATACTATCCTCATACATGTGATAGGTTAGGGGCGTAGCAATGACAAGTAATATCTCATTATTACTTTGTTTGATATTGTTGTATTCATCATAGTTACATTGAATTTATCATGTGTTGGTTATACTTTAATTATGTTTTCTAATAAGTTTATATGTTGATTAATGTATTATTGGAATTTCTATGATTTTATATATAATTCAGATGTTGTTGATGGAATTTGGTATATTCATGCCTTGTAAGATTGAGCCATGAAATTGGTATTTGCACCCAACATGGACCTGTCATGCATAATGTTATTGATATCATGCTAGTAAAATGATTGAGTGTTTAATGTTTTTTTTTAAGTGATTTTTTTTCATGTTTGAACTTGCTTAGTTGTCATGAGAATTATGATATGAGTCGTAGGGGTTCTTAAGTTAAAACCAACACCCATAGGGCACTAGTGTTCAGTCGTTTATGCCACTATTGATGTTGATTCCATCTTTACAGACTCAATGCTTATATAGTTATACATTAGGTTATGAGGTCATATTCAATAAGTTATAACATTTACTTGATTGATAAAAACCTTAAGGGAACATAAGCATTATTTTCTTTATAAGATGTTGCAACACTTCTTATTCCTTTAGGGTACTTAACATGGAATTAAAATAGAAATGTTTGGTAATTGAGTTAAGTAATTAAATACATTATTATTTATTAAAATTCTTAGTGGCCAAAGCTCTTGGCATACTTGAAATTTATAGGTTAACTGGAAGGGGGAAACATACCTCATTTGATGATTGTTAAGCTTTTGATGATTGTTAAGCTAATGTTTGGTAATTGAGTTAAGTAACTAACTAAATACATTATTATTTATTAAAATTATTAGTGGCCAAAGCTCTTGGCATACTTGAAATTTATAGGTTAACTGGAAGGGGGAAACATACCTCATTTGATGATTGTTAAGCTTTAATTCATCTTAGGGAGCTTTAGAAAGTGGCAACAGCCACACAGAGCTCAAACCCAAACCATTATCCATTCAAATTATATTGTTTAAAATCACAAAACAAATGATTTTTTTATTGGTTGACTTAATTTGATTCAAGGGTAAGTTAGTAATAGTTAGGGTTTTGGGGTAAATGAGTATATTTTTTACTCATTCAAGTCATTTTTGCTTGGGAGGTGGACCAACCATGGTGAAGCCCTATCAGTTTGGGGACAAGTAGTCCATGAAACCATCTATGGCTAGATTTCCTTATGATAATTAATGTGTGGGTCTATTAAAATGAGGGAAAACTAGTTCATAAAAGGTATGTAGAGATTAAATCAGTGGAGAAGATTTGTTATCTATCTTTTGGGGTTAACTGGTTGTGCTCCTTAGTTTAGTGAAGTTTAAAAACATGTTTATTGTATGCATTTAACCCATAAAAATAAATCATTTTTGTATTAATATTTTACTCTCTTTTGTTTAAATATGGTTGTTACATTCCACGTTAGGAGGAAATTTTAATGGCCAAGAGGCCTAGAAAGCATTAGCCTTTTGGGACATCCAAGATGTGTGTGTGTGTGTGTGTGTGTGTGTGTGTGTGTGTGTGTGTGTGTGTGTGTGTGTGTGTGTGTGTGTGTGTGTGTGTGTGTGAGAGAGAGAGAGAGAGAGAGAGAGAGAGAGAGAGAGAGAGAGAGAGAGAGAGAGAGAGATTTATATGGGAAAGAAGGGGATTTATGGGAGGTTGTATTCTAAGTGAAAAGATGAAAAGATAACTAGGAGCCTTATTTTGACCTACATTTGCATACAAGGTCTCGACGCTTTTTGTTTTTAATATTTTATGCTTATTTTTATTTATGAAAATTGAGTTGAACATTCTTTGAATGAAAATGTGGCTAGAAAATTGTTGTTAGCTTGAATGGCATGCTTAGTTCAGTTATGCAGATGATTTGTTATGCTTAATGTAAATAAAAGAATTGTTGTTAAAAAAATAATGACAAGACCTAGGAATTTTTCCATTGTGCATGACTTCATAGCATAAAGTGCTCAAATTCCATGTTTAATCTTTTTGAAGCCTTTCCAAAATTTGGTAATGGGTATTTATGATTTTTTTGTGATAAAAACTGGACC
This sequence comes from Torreya grandis, assembly GCA_037957365.1. Lineage (NCBI taxonomy): Eukaryota > Viridiplantae > Streptophyta > Pinopsida > Cupressales > Taxaceae > Torreya > Torreya grandis. The sequence continues at coordinate 1,856,351 of JARHVA010002389.1, read as the reverse complement.
CAAGGGTTTTATTTTTATGCTTAAGTTTCTAGATTTAAATGTTGGAAAAAGTTAGGTTTACCAACTGATGTATTCGAATTTTAAAACAATACTGTATTACTCTCTTATTCTTATCTTCTTTGATGAAATGGTTTGAGGAGTATGAATGAACAATAATTGAGTGGGTTGTTTGATAATATATCAGAATTTGAATTTATCTAACATGCTTCTCAAACTAGATAATACATTTCTATTTATATCCACTTTGAGATTAAGAGAAATCAAGAATGGATATAGCCCAATCAAGCCCTTAGTAAATGTCATATTGTATCCCAATCAAGGCCTTATTAAATGTTAGAATGTAGCCGAAGCAATTGGTACATGTGAATGAGCAAAGAATTAATAAACTTCTAGTTCAAGTCTAAGTGAGTAGATTAGCAACAATATCTCTTGAATGAGGACAATGAATTGAACCAGAAATAAATAAATAAATTTAGATAAGTTTTAAATTAAAAAATCCTAATTGTGGATTCTCTTAAGGACCTAAAGGTCTCTTATGTGTTCAATATATTAACAAATTATTAAATCAATTAAGTCAAGATGTAAGTCTACTAAAAAAGGTTGCTTGTTATTTATGTGGAAAAAAATTAATCTCAAAGTTGTAGGGAAACCTAGCAAAGGCATTAAATGAGGTCATGATCTAATGGGTCCATAAAATTTAAGATAAGAAGAAAACCAAGTGAAATAAGAAAACTGACGATGAATGTTGAATATGCATTGATGCCACACATGCAAATAACTTAAGAAAAAATCCTTGGTATAAATGATACTAAAATAAATCATTGAAGGGATTTAAACTTGAAAATTTCTTATAAGGAATTACATGGGAATGAAACTGTTGTTACTTGTGATATGTAGCACCATACATTTTAAACTGTGTAAAGAATGAATGTTTGATATTCATTAGCCTGATTAGAAATAGATAGATTGTTGTAATGTAGTTGGAAAACTTAATAGTCTTGAACCCTAATATTGGATATTCACATGAATTGATTATTAACATTATGTATATTAATTGGTTGTGAATATTTATTTAAGTTCATTGTTCATTTGACTTGCAATGTGAGAGTTGCATGATAGTGAAGTTAAAGAAATGGAATGAGGTTGTCATTGATAAATCTTACTTGAATGTATTCATATCTTCTCATGGTTTGATAATCAAGTAGACAATATAAGTTATCAATTAAGAATTAAATTATGAAAACCATGAAAAAATGGAATATGTGAAAATGCAAGGCATTAATAAAATTCCAAGAGTATGACTAAGAAATGGGCTAATAACATGAATTTCTTATTAAGTACAATGAGATGAACCTGCATTAAACAAGTAAACTTAGATAAGGTTGTGAAATTTCAATTTGGGTCTTAAATGTGGTTTTTCATAAGGACTCCAAGATTGCTTAACGTGTTGGTTCCATGACTAATTTATACTTTAATTGAAATGGTGAAGAAAATAAGTCAAGTCATAAACTAAGTGGAAGCAATTGCAAGTGAATAAGTGTGGAAATTGGTAAACCCATAACTTGCAGTAAAACCCACAACAAAGAGCATTAATGAGGTCATGAACTAAATAGTCTAATAAAAATAAAGATAAGAAGATAACCAATAAAATAAAAAGGAAGCTCCAATGGTAATTTATACAATCACCTTGAATTCACGCACACCTAATGGGAATTTAATGACATAAATTTTAAAAATGATTTATTGAAGGGGGCTGACCCTTTGAAAATATTACCTTGAAAAGGAGCTAAGAGGGGTCCTAAAAAAATTTAATCTACTATTCTAATTTAAAGAAACATGGACCCATATTCCAATGGCAAATTTGTATATGATATAGATTGAGATATAAAAGGAACCATGGCATGTCCATAAATAAACATAGCATGTCAACTGATCTCAAATGAAAATGTTTGTTGGCATGAGTCAATTGATGGATCATAAATGAACAATAGGATTGTCCATCTTAGTCTTGAATATAATAATACCACTTTAATAAGGGCATGACCCAACATGAGCATAACAAGTAAATATTATCAGAAGGCTATTGAATCCATTCTAGATGTCTATAGAAAAATGGATTCAAGACGTTTATATAAAAAATATTTTTGTTGCAAACAAGCTAGGAGGATGATAAATTTTCCATTAGTGGAAGATGAATAGAGTTTAGAAGAGCATGAAATTTAAAGAATGACAACAGTATTTGAACATGGAGGAGAAGGATAAAACCATCTCTTATTTGAAAAAGAGATGAGGATTATAGAAGGATTGTTTAATTAAATTAATAAGTAGAAGGAACAACAATATTGTACTCAAGTCATGAAGCAGATACAGAAGAGTGGGTTTTCTTAGAGGAACCAAGGAAGAATGAAGTTGAGAAGATTGTGACAAGGAAATTTGCAAGTTGAGATGGAGGTATATGAAAGCCCCAAATGTGACATATAAGAAGGTGAAGAAGAGCATCCCCTATTGAAAGAGGTGGAAAGAGAAATTTAGAAAGTTGGTGGAGGGATCCTTGGAGTGAAAGAGTGAATAATAGAAGATGATGAGTGTATCAATTTAACAAGGGAATGTCCCCAATTTGATGTGGATGAAGCAAGGTACAAGCATAAAGTATGTATAATTGACTACATATTAGCAGAGATAAAGGAGGATCATGTTGCTAAGTGCATAGCAAAGGTAGTAGAGGATGATGTTGCAGTAGAGTGTGTACCAAAAGAATTATATCATGGTGGAGTAGAGGAGGAAGATCCATTAGAGGAGTTGCATGTGATAACTCTTGATTCTATTAATGTTGTTTATGTTGATTTATGTGCAGTTGCTCTAGTGAGCAAAGAGAGTGGGAATGTGATTGTAGATGACCAGGAAAGAGTTGAATGTTTCCCAAGGTTTTTGATATATGTAGATGTTAGTGTTATGAGTGATGTGAAGACTTTTCTATTTGAGGATAACAAAGAGTTTGTTGCAAATCTTCTACAAAAATTAGGAAGGATGGCCTTTATATTTCACGATACAACTGAGATTTTTTATAAAGAGGCAATAAAGATAAAGGAGTTGTTTCTAGCAAATGCACTGATAAATGCAGTGGGAGTCATGGCAGAAGATATGAAACTATAATAAGTGACCCATGAAGGCCATTCCAATTAGGTTAAACAAAAGAAAGAGGCAAAGTATTGATAATTTATAATCCATCTAGGAGAGTTGTTTAATAGAACATCTACAGAATGTCCTACAAGACAAAAGCATTATAGTGAGGTAGGGGAAGGAGATCATGAATAAGAAGAGAGAGTTGATTAGGTTGATCATAATATCAGTCTAAGAGTGTTGGACATGGAAGGCAGGTGAAGTTCCCATTAATGGAACCTATATGAGAGAAAGAGCTTGTAGAGACTAGAAATTACGAAGAAGTGATCATTTTACAAGTCTAATAGTAGATTGGAAAATAATGTAGAGAAAAATAGTAAGATGGGAACATGGTGGAGGTGGACAACATGAGGGTTGAGCCCTATAGTAAAGTAGAAGAAAAGGATAAGAGAGCTAGGAGAAAGAAGATGAATAATAACCCAACAGTGGGTTGGAAAAGGACACAAAAATAGTCACATATTGCAAAGTATTAGACATGATGGAAGAACACACCATGGCCATTGTAATTTTATAGAAGAGTGGTTCTACCACTCAACCTATGTTAGTGATCACTAAGTTCTCAAAATTCTAACCTAGGTAGTCTAATGTAGGAACATCCAGTTAAGGTTGGCAGTATTTTATCACTAAAAATAAGTTATTCAACTCAATAAACAATGATTTTGATGTGGTGGTTTAATTTATCTTTGAATTGGGAGGAAGTCATCATGCAAGGAATGGAACCAATTTTTCATTTGTAAGTATATGGTGGCATGATGTAGGTTGGAAAGTTATGAAAAAGCCCAAGATAAATTGGTGACACTTTTGATGTGAATTTGTGCTCTAGAAGGTGTGTGTATTGTCAAAGTTTAAATTAATAATGTTTTGTTTACATTTTAAACATTTTATCTTTGTGAAACCCAAAACAAATGAATTTGAAAGAAATGGAGGGTGTATGCATGTTAGAAGCAGATAAAAACGTTTGGAAAATCTCACCAAGGATGAAGGATAGTAAGAAGGGTCTATTAGGAGAGCAAAAATATCATAAAACCTTGAAAATACATAATAAAAGTGGCCAACATGAAAAATAAGGGGTTTACCTCCTTAGAATTCATTTTTGGACATCATAATAAGAAAAAAAAGGGGAAAAGGAAAGAACCACGAGGGAAATGAATGGAAAATGTTTTTAGGGGATCTAATAACATAAAGTGAATGCAGTCCTTATTGTTTATACTAGTAGTGAAGATAAAATAAACCAATAAACTAATACAAGAAGATAAATTTTACAGAATCTAAATATATAAAAATAAATAAAAATGGCACACACACGATACATAATATTTTCACCTTGGTAAACCCTTTCGAAAAAATAAACCCAGTGCAAAAACTTTATTTTTTACTACATTAACTTGATCGTTTATAATACAATAATGTACTTCAAAGTATTGATTTACCCTAATCTATGTGTGATTATGTATACACACATCAATAAGAATATGTCTAGGCGACATTATTATACAATGGGTATAAAACCATGGGTCGTTAAACCACCCATATGTTACTATAGGTAAAAATACCCATGGGATCACCAAAACTCACATTTGTGCTAGGATATACAATACCTAAGGGGTGAAAATAATACAAAATATAAAACAAATATCCAACATTCTCCCCCTTGTTAAACACTTTGCATAGAGTTTCATAGATACATACTTTTAGAAACTAAGGGCAGCCATGCCCATTCATCTTCTACACCAAGAAAACTTCTCAGTATTCATACAATCTTCATCAATGAATCAACAACATTATCCAAAGTATCAACCTTTTCCAATAATACCTTCTTATCTTCAGCCATGTCTCTAACAAAATGGAATCATACATCAATATGCTCTGATCGAGCATGATCATTAGGGTTCTTTGCCAAGTAGATTACACTTTGACTATCATAATATAGCCTCACTATTTTATATAAGAAACCAATATTTGAACATAGTGTTTGTAACCATAGAGCTTCCTTACTTGCATGAGTCGTTACCATGTACTCAACATCCATAATTGATAATGCAACTGATGCATGCCTCCTGATCATCTAGATGATTGATCCACCAAACAAATTAAATACACAACCACTTATAGATATTCAAAAATCAAGATCTCTAACCCAATCAACATCAATAAAGCCTTATATATTTATCATTTTGTTTTGGTCAGGTGTTCTTTGATATCATATTGCATAATCTAAAGTGTCATGAAAATATTTGAAGATCCTATTAATTCCAATCCAATTTTCCTTTCCTAAGTTGAACATATATCTTCTCACAACTCCCACTACATGGTCAATGTCAGGTTTAGTACATACCTTGACATACATTAGACTTCTAATAACACTTGCATAAGGACATTGAGACATTTCCTCAATCACTTCTTATGTATTTGAACATAGTTCAATGGATAACAATTGGAAAATAGGAAAGGGTGTATTTACAAGTTTAGATTATTGCATTTTAAACCTCTACAATATCACCTCAACATACTTCCTTTGATTCAACCACAAATTCTTATTTGTTCGATCCATTTTAATTTATATGCCTGAAATGAATTTTTCAGAACCTAGATCCTTCGTATCAAACTGAGATGACCATTGAAACTTAACCTACTTAATCATTTCCTTGTTGTTACCAGTTAATAACATATAAATCACATACAAAACTACAATAATAAGGTTATCACCAATCTGTTTCAAATACACATAGTGATTAGCCTTGCTTTGTATAAACCAACATCCCAACACAAAATTGTCACACTTTTGATTCCACATCCTTGGATTTAGATTTAACAAGCATGATCATTTCTTTGTTTTTACAAATTAAAAACACTTCATACATATACAAAACTATAATAACAAATTAAATGATATCCAATTTAAAATACAAACAGTGATCAGCATTGTTTTGGATAAACTAATTCCCAACACAAAATTGTCAACCTTCAGATCCCAATCCTTAGTGATTGCATCAAGCCATAGAGTGGATTTTTTAACCTATAAACTAAGTCTTACTTTCTTTTAAACCTAGATTTATGGTTGCACCATGTAGATCTCTTCCTCAAGCTCAACATGTAGAAATGTTGTCTTCACATCCATCTAACAACAATAACCAAAAGAAATCTAATAGAATTTAAATTAGAAATAAGAAGAAAAATCTCATCAAAATCAATTCTCTATGCCTAAGAAAATCCATTTGATTCTAGATGACCTTTAAAATACTCAATTTTTCCTTTTCATTGTACTTCTTGAATAACCATTTGCAACCAATAATGTTTCTACTAGAAGGAAATTTCACCAAGTCCCACGTCATATTTTTATCTAAGAACTCTATTTCTTCATCCATGGCCTTCTTCTAGAATTTAATTTCTTTTGATTCAAGGGCTTCCCTTACAATCCTAGGATCTTCATCAATAATAAATAACATGGATAAAACCTATGTAGAAAGGAAATCAGGGGGACTATACCTTTCTAGCTTCCTTATAGATTGATATGATCTTCTCGAGGATGGATTTTGACATTCTTGCTTCTTTGGTTCATCATCCTCTTCTTCGTCTAAATCTTCCTCATGTAACTCAATTTTCTATTTTTATTTTTTAGTTGTTTTGTAATCAAATGTAAAATCTCCCTCTTCTAATTCAACATGCACCTCTCTAGGTTCTTCTTTTGGTTGTCCTCCCTAATTTTGAACCCCCTTAACCTCTCTAAAAATTACATTATGATTTTAAAAAGCATTTTTATTATTGGATCCCAAAGTTTATATCCTTTTACATCATTACTATATTTGATATAGATACACTTGATTGATCCCACTTGTTAGGATCTTGCTCCTCAGAAAGAGCACAATATGATTACCAAATACAAGCTGCAAAAATATCCAGAAGTACAAGTAACTAGAATTCACAGATGGCACAGAATAAAAGTTCACAAAGTTTGTAATTTGATGAAACCACCACTTTTTGCAAGTGGTGGTTTTGTAAGAGTCAATGGCAAATTCTGAACTGCCAGTCCATAAAACATGCCAATGGGTCTATAAATAGATCCCAAACTTAAAAAATAACTTAGACTCTTAGTTTACTAATAATAGACACGCAGCTATATAGCCTTTACATGCGATAGTTTCACAACTACCACAAAATTATCGAACTGCATATAACGGCAGTTTGACGGCATGAATTATAAAAAGAAATTAACACACTAGAATAAAGGGATAAAAAGGATAGGTTGTGGGGCATATTAAAAAATGGGCATCCTTAAACCTAAAAAAGGTTGCATATTTGGATTCTTGATAATTTTTAAGATGATAAGGAATATGAAGAGACACTCAAAAAGGCATAAGAATGTCAAGAAAGATCTAAAATGGGTAGAATAGTGAGTTTTATGAAGCGAGTGGATTTAGCTCCAAGTAGAGAAAGGAAAAAATAAGTTAGAGAAGATCTCTCCAAGAATGAAATAGAGAGTATGTTATAGTCCATCATTACCTACATGTGGGATCAAGTCATATCCATGTAATGTAATAATCCTATCAATGCATGTGTGAGAGTGTGAGTGAGTGTACATTCAATTCTTTGTAACATGATGTTGAACTCAATAAAGATAGTATTTTGAAATGTGTCAAGTTTGAGTAAGGAGTTGTAAATGTGTCCATGGGTGAGTGTTCAATTTAGGTAACATGGTATTAAAGGTTGTTTATCATTGGACCCGCTTACCATAACTACACTAATTAGTATTAAAGCAAGCTCTTTCCTTACTAGGTTGAGTGTGTGAGGCTCGTGTATGAGTCAATTGTAGGCTATGAAAGATAAGCTCACTTGAGATAACTATGAGTTGTGAAAATGAAGCTCACATAGGAGAGAGGATAAAAATTTTACTAGTATGAAAAAAGCCCTGCAAGTGTTGAAGAAGTGTGAGAAACTCTTTTTTGAGTCTCTTTCAGGTTGTAAAAGAGAAGCCTTTTCTATAGAAGATATGTCACACAAGGGAGGAAGAACACAAATAATAAGAGACTTGACAAAGATGTCGAAGGAAATCCATGTGATATTGGACATGATGGAGGATGCATAAGGTGGAGAATATGTTATAGCAATGAGTAAATATAAATTTCATATCAAATAAACTTAAATAATAAATTTAAAAGCATTTGTTACATGTGAATGAGCAAACAATTAATAAACTTCTATTTTAAGTCTAAGTGATTGTATTAGTAATGCTAACTCTTGAATGAGGACAAAGAATTGAACCATCAATAAATAGATACATTTAGATAACTTGTTAGCTACTGTAATTATGTCTTTGCTTAAGCACCCAAAGGTCTCATAAGTGTCTGATGGCAAATTAAATTGGTAAATCAATTAAGTCAAGATGTAAGTCTACTATAAAATGTCACTTGTTATTTATGTATAGAACCCTTAATCCTAATGTTGTAGGGAAACCTAGAGTAAGGGTATTAAATGAGGTAATGATATAATGAGTCCATAAGAATTATGATAAGAATAAAATTGATTTATGAATTAAAAACTAGTGATACGCATTGATACCACACATGCTTAACCTCAAAAAAATTCTTTTGTATAAATGATATTAAAATAAATCATTGAAGGGATTAGCCCTTGAAAATTTCTTATAAGGAGTTAATTGGAAATGAAATTGTTGTAAATTTTTTCTTCTGCTTGTATGAGTTTGACACCATATAATAATGATTGATTTTTCTATATTAAAGTTGACTCAGTAAAAAGGAACCAAAACATGGTCATGAATAAAGCATGTCAATTGATTCAAATGAGATTTCTTGTAAGCATGAGTCGACTGATGAATCATGAATGGATGATAGGTTTGGCCATCTTAATCCTAATGGTAAAGCAATCACTTTATTAAAGGCATGACCCAAAGTGAGTAAAGTAAAATATAACACTATGAAATTAGTCAAACATAATGACTATGAGTTTAGTCAAATACATGGAGTAAGGTCTTAGTCTAAACATTTAAATAAAGGTAAATATTATAAGAATGTTTTAGTAAATGAGTTTTTATGATAAATCAAATTGTTGGGTTGAATATGTAGATTACTCAATTTCGATCATAACACCAATGCAACTTGCTTAGTTAGTAGTAGTTGCATGATTATTTTTTTAAATTGTAAGTTCAATTTGGGGTTCTCTACATTATTGGGCCTTTTGATGTGATTGGAAGTGTAAATCTAGTTGGTTATCCACTATCACTTCTTCCTATTTCACATATTCAAGATGTATTCCACATTTCTATACCAATAAAATATATTGTCAATCCTTCACATGTAATTGATCAAAATAATTTACAAGGGGAAGATAGTGGGATTCTTCAACAGGTTCTAATGCAAGTGATGGACCAATGTAGTGTTAAGTAGTGGAAGAAGGATATCCAATAAGTATTGATCCAATGGAATTAAATGAGTGAAAGAAACATGAGTAATAATGAAAGCATCATGCATAGCACTTACCCTCACTTATTTGAATAAAACACCAACCAGTGCTAATTTATGGAGGAGAGGATGTCATATCCATAATTTGGTGCATGGTTGTGATGGTTAAATTGAATAAGTTATTATTTATTAAAACATCTTGATCATATTTTGCAATGGTGACAAGTGATACTTATTACAACTTTATTCAACGTTGTTATGTTTAGCATATTTACATTGATTTTATCATGTATTGGTTGTGTTTTAATTTTTTTCATTATGAATATCTTATTGATCAATGTATGTTTAGAACTACTATGATATTTTATAAGTGTAATGTTAATTTTATAGGATGGACATGACCTCAAAACCCTTATGTGTTGAGAGTTGCTTACATACCAATACCTCATCTCACATGATGCAGTTCTCCCAATATAAGTGTTAGTGCAAGTGCAAGTGAATGCTAGTATGAGTGTCAGATTGAATGCTTTGATTGTGACTTGAGACTAGAAATCTAGGTAATTTGAGGTTAAGATTTTTGTAGATGGTTATATATAGAAGTAGGGTAGAATAAAGATTAATGACATTGATTTTCACAACTTATTTTTTAGCTTGTTTGTGTGTATTTGCATTTGATTTCCATCTAGTGGGTAAAGGGATAAAAGTGGAACATATATACTAATTTGGTGATTGTTAAGATGTGGAATATGTCTAGGTTTACCCTAAGGTGTCTTGAAAAATGGAAATATGTTCATTGGATAATAATTATGATCCTTTGGTCACTAGAGCAATGCACTAGTGTCCAAAGGGCCATGCTAGTGTTCAAGTGGTAGAATCTGGTACATTAGGGGCTTGGATGCCTGGGAGATGGTTTGGGACTACTTTTGATAGATCTAGGGATGGGTTATACCCACACAAAATCTAGATAAGAATAAAAAGAGGCCATAAGATAGTTCTAGGGATAAGCTAAGGATAGGGTGGTCTCCAATGACACTCATTGCACTCAATTGACATTTTATATGACTATATTTTCCCTCCTTTAATTCTATAAATGCAACAAAGCAAAATGACTAGGATAAAGGAAAAAGAAGTGAACCTAGATTTACCTATGAGGTGAAGCCCGTGAATTTGGGTCTGAGTTTGTAAAGTATGTTCCATTACATATCCTACAAATGAAACATGGATGAATTATTTCTTACTTAAGGAGTATCAAAAGCAAAGACAAGATTGAGTAACAAGATAAGAGAGATAGATGAAAGGAATGAATACACCTCATTGGGTATGTGAACCAATGCAAAAACCTAGTGAAATCTTTTGTGTGTGTAGCTGATGATCAAATCAGTGAATAACTTAGACTAAATTGATGACTTGATAAACCCATGTGTGGGTAGATCGATAACTCAATCCAGTTTTGACTCCATCATTGCCCACCCCTATTTGGTGGATCATAATCTATGAATAACTTAGATTATACTAATGGCTTTTCCAACCCTCTTATATAGGTGGCTTAAAAACTCAAGTAGGCTATGATTCCATCATTACCTACCCACATATGGTAAATGAATCTATATTAAAATTGTGCAATGTAACTAAAGCTATGTGATGTGACTAAAACTATATAGGATGGCTCTAGGGCCAATTAGAAAAATTGAAATGAAAAATGGCTCTATGGCCTCTTCGGCATTTGGGTATGTAGCTCAGGGACTACTCGATAATGCCAACCATTGCAAAGGTAATAAGGAAATAATCTAGTGTGAACCTGGTGAAAATGGTGTCTAGAGTATATAACATGGAGAATGACATGGATTTTACCATTCCATCTGATCAACTAGTGCATAAGTGAGTAAATGAAAATAATGTGTCACGTACATGCCTCCAATTTTGATCTTTATGTATTAATATTTTGGATTGAGTTATAGTAATATATATATGAGCATATCAAAAATTGAAATAGGAGTGATCATGTTGCGCATGATGCCCTCAATTTGAGCAAATTGGTATGATTTTGTGTAAAATTGAGATTAAACTAAGCACAACTAGAAATCTGTGACTGATATTATGCAAACCTAAACTGTAACTATTGTACCTTTTTGGGCAATCTATATTTTCCTATTTCTGAGGCTATTAGAAAGTAGCACAGTCCCTTGGATAGTAGTGAATTATGCTAATGTCTTTTATATCGCAATAGTGTCTTTCTATGTTTTTTCTATGCCAAATTGAAATTGATGTGTCTTACTATTTTCCATTGTGTTTTCTTAATTTTGAGCTCTATAATCTGTGTTTGCATGCTGGAAATTATGTTTTGAGTGCACCTAAATGGCATGATCTCTGTGATAAACCCCTATGAATGCCCATATTTTGAGGGGAGTTGTTGAACCTATGTAATAACTAACTTCAAAATAAATCTTTTCATCTTATATGTTAGACTAAAAATATGCATGACAAACCAATATAATATGTATGCATGGCATTAGAATGTAAAATAATTTGAGCATAAGTTGGTAATGTATGATGTATGTTAGATCTAACATTCACATGATCATCAAGATAAATAGAATAATGTAAGCATGTATATGGATAAAAAATTAGAGTATAATATGAGTAACTACTTAGGGGTATGGGCATGATATCCATCAAGGCACCCAAGGAGGAAGGGGAGAATCATAAGATCCCTCATGGCATCATAAACTATATGTGAGTTTAACAAATAAGAGATAAGTGTCATGGCCATGATGCATACATTAAAGCATACATACAAATGCATGAGGCACACAAAGTAGGCCAAAGGGCCACAATACAAGGTAAATGGGCACATGTCACTAAATTTAAGAAAGAGATAGCATATAAGGACATTTTCAAAAGCCCACATATGCATACAATAAGTAATGTTGGCTTAGACCCACATAAAAGGACATGTTCTAATGTCCACATACACAATCAAGAAGGAACACACAATGACATGGGCACATGTCCAAAGCATACACACAATGAAATTAATTAGCATAGAGTTGTAGAATAATGGCATATTCAAATGCCCTCAAATAGATGTAGAAGTAAAGAGAGACAATCAAATCTAAACTAGGAAAGCTATAAATGAAAATATGCATAAACATGTGGTACCAATCTATTTATGAATAAAGATATATATAAATTGAGTATATAGTAATGGTAGTCAATAAAAAATCTATGTAATATAGGAAGATCGATATCAAGATATAAACAATGCTAAATTTGTTATATGGATTGTAGAATGATATAACCTAGTAAATCAAAAACTATGTATAGGATGCCCCCAATGGGTGAGTATCAATGTTGAATCTATGTATCTATGTATGTGGCCCTAGTGGGTAGATCGTAGAAAATTTGGATCTATGTGATGGACCTAAAACCTATAATAATTTGGGAACACTCGAAGAGAAAAAGTGAAGCATGTATGTATGATAAAATTGAACTACACTAACATAACTATCTTATGTAGTACCTATCAAATAGAAGGAATGTAAACATGGGAATGCATATAATCTAAAATTTTGTATTTTTTGAGAAATATTTGAATGTTTTTTGTATTTTTGACATATTATATTATTTTTGTGTTTTATAAGCATAAGTTATGTATAAGAGGATAAATATTACTAACCAATGAGTCTCACAAGATACTCATAATCAGTGTATCATGTATCAAAGAGAGGAAGAGTGATCGTGTGTGATGTGTGATGAGGTATTTGAGATTTAAGAATCAGTACTGAGTGATCTATAAAATAATATCTATGGAGTGGGGATATGAATCTATGGAATTGACTAAACAAACCTATGAACTATAGAGCACTTGGAGACCCATCTAGTAGAAGGAATTGTAACTAGAGTGGATGTTCTATGTTATAACACCAATTTGTGTGGTAATGGGGTAATAAAAGGCTCTCTTAAATCCATAAAATGTCTATGACATAGGGGTCTCTTTAATAAAGGTCTCTATGGTAGAGTATGCATACATGGTAATGCGATAGGATTAGACCTCCCCTGCACTAGTGGCTTAATTGATGTCGAAGGTGTGTTAATAGAAGTTGTGTTCAGAATGGTAGAAGGTGTCTATTATGTAACCTATTATGGAATATGTAAATGATACTCATATGGAAGGCCCTAAAATATAACCACCTAATTAACATGTATATATTTGAGACATTTGTGTATGTTGGATGGGATATCTCAAAGTTTTGTATCCAATGCCAACCCAATAACATGTCAAATGTGTTGGCACTAAGTATGACTATGAATCTAGTAGCCACATATGCGGGACCAACCTATAATAAAAATATTATCTCCCTGATGTAGCTCTAAATGTGGCCACTAAAACCATGAATAATTGTATTTGTCTGATAAATATCTTACTCTAAATAACCTAAGTGTTGTAGAAGTGTGGTAGTACACATGTTAATGCTTGACCCATTATCAACCATGACACTCTGAATAAGATGATGATCAATGTAAAATCCTACAAAGCATGCATATAAATATGTGTCATCATTAACTATATCCTACTCTAATAAAGTGATGAGAGGTATAGCTGGCACCATAGTATGATACACCCCAATGATATTATGTAGAGGGTGTGTGTCCACTATATGAGTATAATAACATGATGGTGGTGGTTATCCCTGATATATATAATGAACACCTAAAGTGCATATTGTCTCATTAGTCGTGTGCTTTGGAAATGGATCTAAAAATATTTTCAATGATTTTACTTTTGTTGATTGTGGTATAGGTGCCTTTGTAGGAGTGTTGACATCAATGATATTAGCATCTATCAAATCATGTATCTTATGTCATAAATTGATGCATCTATTTTTATTATGGCCTAGTGATTTATGATAGTCTCAAAATGCATTGGCATCATAATTATTTGAAAGAGGCCTAGTTATATCAACCTTTTTTATGGGAGGGAAATATATGATGTTGCATTCCAAGAGTTGTTAAAGAACACGTGTTGGTGATTCAGGAAGGTGTGTGAAGGGTATCCTTAGAAGGGCTGATAAAACCATGTGAGGAGCTAGGTATGAAGCTATATTAGTTATTATCTTTTGATCATTCTTATTTTTAGTGGCCTCACCTTGTATGGGGGCTTATTGGAACTCTTATTAGTTTATTTTGATCCAGTTGTGTACTTTAACTTGCCCATAGAGAGAAGCTTGACTTTCCACTCTTTCACTATGTGGCATAGCTCTATGAATGATATAAACTTATTAAATAGAATAGCTTCATTTAATATTGGTAATAAACTCTATTTTAATATGTCCTAGAGTTCTCTATCTGCCATGGGTCTAGTCATCTTTGTTAATATAGTTTTATATCACAAAACATATTCAGCTATTGGCTCATTACATTTTTATTTGAGTTGAGAAACTTGAGCATAAGAAACCTTATCAATGATGTTGATCAAAAAGTGTGATAAAAACATATCTACCAATGGACTGAATGATTTTATGGACTGATTAAGAAGATCATAGAACCATTGTAATGCATAATCCTTTGAACTATGAGGGAACAACTTAGTGAGGAGCCAGTCATTGGACACATAGTCCAAGCATGTTGGATGGAAAGCTCATGGATGATCTTCTAGGTCACCCTTATCATATTACAAAGTAAGCTTAGGTGCCATGAATACATATGGTAAAATATTTTCCACTATATGTTGTGTTAAATGTATATGTAGGAGCATGTGAGAGTCCAAGGCATAAGATGGTCTAGTAGGACCCTGCTAAAGATGTAACATATTAGTCTACAAAGAATTGATCTTTTATTGAATGGATTGTACATCTAAAAAAAGGTATGTGTATTAGTTGTAAGAGGTTATGCCATGGGTGAAGTTTGGCTAGTTATAGCCAATTATTTTAGAGTCTGAGTTTCCCCCATAGTAAGTGTAATAATATCAGTGTCTATGGGATTGGAAGATTGGCCTATAGTGGATTTCATGAACTCTCCTTGAACAATATGAACAAGGTCATCTTGCATATAAGGATGTTTAGAAATAAAATCTTGAAAATGTCTCTTATGGTCTCATCAAATCAGTTATTGAATTCTACCATTGTAGGTTGGGAAGTAGGAAAACAAAAAGTTGTTTATTTAGAAATTTTTAAGAAATTAAATTTATGAAATATTGTAGAAATAAAATAATGAATCAGATTAGAGATTTTGAACTTAATTATGGAACATATAAAATAAAAGGATACAAACCCTAATAGAATATATGGCTAGGGTTGTTGAAGTATTCAAAGTAAGTCAAGGTCACTAAATGATTTAACTTTTAAGGGGATTATGGAGTTTAAAACCCTAGGTTGTTAAAGGGATGAAACAATAAATTAGGGAATAAATATGCAATAAATACAACCACTAAAACTAATTTGATTATTATAAAAATAGCAATGAACTACACAAATATGTAATTAGCTAGAAACTAACTGAGATAGATAGTTAATAGGCTAGAAATTGGTGCAAAGACTGGGTAGGGTGTCATCAATAGTAATCTAAAGTCAAAACTCCTCCTAAATAGTAATGTGATCCTCTAAATAGTAGCACACTATGCTAGTGTCCTATGGGGCATGGTAGTGTCCCTTGTAAGTAGAGGCTAAGCTTCTAAGTGAACCTTCACCTCAATTCAAGGTACTTATTCTTATGTGCTTGAGTGTTGGATCATTGTATTTTATCTATTTTTGACTACTTAGGAATGCAAAACCTGAGACCTCTATGTTGTTAGGGTATTTGAAGACCTAAATAGAAAAATTGTAATGTTAGTTGGATAGGATGGACATGACCTCAACACCCTGATATGTTGAGATTTGCCTACATACTAATACGTCAAGAAGGGATCAAGCCTGATGTATTTCTCCCAATCTAAGTGTTGGTACAAGTGCAAGTGAATGCTAGTATGAGTCCTAGTTTGAGTGCTTTGAGTGTAACTTTAAGACTGAAAATCTAAGCTTAGGATTTTTGTAGATGGCTTATGCATAAGTAGTGTCAAATAGGGATTAATGACCTTGATTTTCACAACTTATTTTTGAGCTTGTTTGTGTGTATTTGCATATGATTCCCATCTAATTAGTAAAGGGTTAAAAGTGGTGTATATATATTGATATGGTGCTTGTCAGTATGTGTAATAGGTCTAGGCTAACCCTAAGGTGTCTTGAGAAATAGAAATATATCTATTAGAAGATAAAAGAGGTCAGGGATAATAGCATGATCTCTTGGTCACTTGCACAATATGCTAGTGTCCAAAGGGCCACACTAGTGTCTAGGTGGTAGAATCTAGTGCACTAGGGTCCTGGATCCTAAGAGATGGTTTTGGAATACTTTTGGTATATATAGGGATGGGTTAGACCCACACAAAAGTTATATAAGGATCAAAAGAAGCCCTAAGATAGGTATAGGGCAAAGCGAGGGATAGTGTGGTCTCAAGTGACACTCTTAACATTGAATTGACATTTTATATGACTAGACATAATTGAGCTAATCTTAATTGTCGGGTAGAAACTCACCTTTTCTCAAAGGTTTGGGGCATGTGCCTTCCAATATCTTTTTCTCTCTATCTATTTAGATATATGCATTTTCTAGATTTATATATTTGTCTCAATCTCAAGTTTTGTATCCTTACAATGATATATATTTTCAAATAAAGTTTTCAATAGGCAAGGTAGTTGCATCGATACACATGTGTACTCCTAAACCTTGCTCTTTCAATTTTAAACATTTCAAATGCTTTTAATTTCAAATTATATGCATTTATTATATGTTGTAACATGCTCTTAGTTATAGGTCAGTCGCCAACAAAGCACTCAATTTGGACTCACACAAAGTCAAGGTGTGTTATACACACCTAGGTATGCATTTCTTCTCCTTTAAACCAATAATTTAATTAATAAATTAAAGTGGGGGTGTAGATGATATTTATAGAGTATATAACCCATCGGTCTTGTACACTTGGAAAACTTAGACCTTGGTTGTTCCTCTTAGTTATGAACCTTTTTGACTTTTGAAAGTCTAACATCTACTCTATCTTATGCCCTTTGGCCTATCTCTTGGTCTAACCAATCTTATGTTGATAATCCAGACCTTCTATCTTACCCAAAATGCTTAAAATATGTTTATTTTATGCCCTTACAAGTTCTTAACCTATGCTTATTTTATAACTACCAAAACATAAGTGTCAGTCCCAAACCCTTATGTTGACGCTAGTGTCCTACCCTATTGGAGGTGTCTAGTGTCCTAAAGTCATCTAATTTTTAAATGAAATGTATCTTATTTATTGGTCCAAGTGTTTTAATTTGAGTTATTTCACCAAGAGGATTGTTATAAATATAAGATCAATCCTCATTCTTTCCTCACATACAACCTATCATTCATACCAAAGAGCATTCAATTGAGCAAAAATTCCCTATTTATTCATATTTACATATCAATCATAGGTACTACACATCTACAGGTATGAAGTACTAAAAGATCATCCCAAGATCTTGATTTTATAAGTTACAAGCTAGGTCATTGTTATATTTTCTTTCCACATATTTCATGATTCACATACAATCCAACACATAAGGGAGAACTACATCAATCTGAGGCCCTCTTCAGAGTATTGGCTATGTAAGTAGTGCTCATTGATAGAGGGGTCCTTGGGGTTAGATCAACACTGTGTTCCCACTAACCTATTTTTCCCAAGGTCATTACGAAGATGAAGAACTATGGTTTTGTACATTTCACTATGATCAATAATCCATGACCTAGAACTAAATGCACCAAAGCAAAGTTGATGATAAACATAGAAGCATCCAGGTAGTCACATCATTTTCCAATAGGTATTTTGTACAAGATGGTTATGTCTAATTTAGATAGTAATGTCAACACAATCATCCTATGCTAATGCTAGTGTCCATGACTCTAGAGGCACTTAATTGAGAATTTGGTGATCATTCCAGAATCATCTTCTAGTCTACTTCTTGCCTATTCCAGATCTAGAACTGTTTCAGCTTCAGAACCAGCTAAGTATATTATTTCTTTGTCATTTACATATATAGCATAGTTATACTTAATATTTTTAGCCTATCTCAATTTAATGAATTTAGCATATGTTATATATGAGTTTAGCATTTAGTTAGCATGTTCTAGATCTAATTATCACCCTTGTGCATTGTCATTTCTATATTTTTAACTCTATCAACCCAAGTAGGATCCTTATCTAATCAGGGTTAAATATCTATGAGTACATTGCTTTAGCTTAAATGTTAATTTTTATGTCTACAAAGGTATATCAAGTGAGACATAAACATTTTTATTGTATAAAAACTACAATGAAATATCTGGTTAAAACTCACTCCTCTATTCAAAACACACTTTGTTTAAAAACCCAAATATAAATACTTTCAACCAATGCTTCTAATACAAATATAAAACAACCATGGAATGATCTAGTAACAAATATTACATTTTTTTATTTCTTTGTTCATAGGCAGCCAAATTTTAGTATATGTAATAATGCATGGAATATACCACAAGTGTCTAAGGTCTTTTCGCTGAGGTTTCTGCAAGAACAAATGACACCAATAAAAATAGTTTATGAGATAATACATCTATGTAAATGTTGGTTTGGATATTTTTGTTCAAGATAAGATAGCTAAATTTTCTTTTAATGTATCTTTGTGTGTCAAAAACAAGGGACATTTTAAGAATTTAATAGTGTAAGGAAAACACAATAAGGTCTAAGTGCAAATAAGAATGCATTGATCCATTTTGTGTATCTTTTTATTTTTTTGGTCGCTCCACATGGGTTTATAGCCTAACAATAAGAATATCTATATCTTGCCAACTTATAAAAGAAAGAATTTAAATTATGTAAAGAAAAAGGAGAAGGCAATGTATCTTATTGCATAAGTGGTCAGATTGTTTGTGTTCAAAATCTGAACTTAACACAAATGGAAAAGAATAGACAAAATAAATAGTTCATAAATTATAAGAGTTTACAACAACCTTTAAAGGAATTTCTTCCCCATTATCCTCTGATATACTTGCCATTTATACATCCCACTCTATATTTAATCCCTCTCTAGTAACGTATAAATTATAATAAGGTAGGATACTATCAATTCATAAACCACAATCATGAAGCATGACAACATATTTTTCCAAATGATGACTTGAATGTAACAACTTACTAGCATTTTTCCATACCTATTTACTATTTTACACCCAAACATCAAAAAGGGCTTTTTATGATATTTTTAAACCCATAGCCAAAAATGGGGTAGTTATAAATGATAACAATGTCATGACCCTTGGCATCCTAAACTTATAAGATGGTTATCACTTAGAAAACAAGTAAAGGAGACAATATAAGACATAGTTACATACCCAAAAAAATCCCAAACTACTAGATTCATTAATTGACAAGAAGTGTCCATCAATTAGAATTTTGTCTGCAAGGACTTGAAAATAAAAGAAAAATGTCCAAGAAAACACTAAATAATTGTCTAATTTCCAAAATGTCCACTAGCATGTGTAGCATAACGAAATTAGGTAGTTTCCACATATATGACCCTGATAACCAATATTTAGGAGTATAACATCACCAAAAACAAGATAAAATATGAAAAATTTAAATCTCCCCCCTGATAACCTAAATAGGGAATGCAAAAATAGTGTCATATCTAAGACTAAAATAGTTTCACTTGATGCATTCATTGTGTTTGTGGGTGAGATTTATTATTTAAGACACACAAAATATGGCAACAAGTTACATCTATAGTTGATTTTTTCTCTTTTCTTTATTCTAATTCTTGAACTAGAGAGATTTTCATTACTCACTAATTACTGTAGATTAGAAAGACTAAGGACAAACTTGTTTGTGAAATAAAGTATGGAACCCAACAAAGGAAATTCCCATGTGAATACAACTTCTTGAAATAAGTGTTAGTATCACATAAATGCTTCTCTTAAAGTGAATATACTTCATTCAAAAGTTACATTGAGCATTCAAGTAATTAAAATTTGTACCCTACATAAAATTATTAACATTAATTAAAAGTCTTAAACCTTTCTAAGATAAGTTATCTAAATATGAAAAGTAGCATCTATATGGATCAATGCCCATCTTCAAACAAAAATTACGTCAAATTGTATCTGATAAAAAAAGTAAAAATCTATAGAATGCAGAATAAAAGCTTAACTATAACACAAGTTACAATAATAACAATAAAATCTATATTTTCAACATCATACATGTTGACCATTTTGGCCTCCCTAGGCCAAAGGTCAACCCCCCTAGTTCAAAACTTGACCATTGAAGTTTTCTTGAGGTCTAATTAAGGCATTTATTAGGCTTTTAGAGAAGTTAAGGTACTTTTGGAGAAATTAAGGTAATTGTCATATTTGTCTCATGCTTATTCAAGTTATTTCATGTCAAAACTAAGGTTCTCCAAGCTAGTTCAAGGATAACACAAGTCAAGGAAGGTATTGTTTAAGTCATTTGACACTTGTACAAGGATATATGGCATCCCTTTGACTTGTACAAGTATCCAAATAACATCAAAGTTTCTCATTTCTAATGTTATTTCACCTTTAAAACTTCTTTGTTCTTTGTCTCAATGTTCAAAAGGGCATAATGTTAGGTTTTGGTAGTCAATAAGGTGTTTATACATTACATCCCCATTATACAATTCAAGAACAACTCCATGAACATCATGTACAGAGCTCCACCAGGGCATGTTTTCATTTTAGCAGGTTTATCATGCAAAACTAGGTCATTGGCTATGAAAATGGGACGGAAATGCAGAGTGAAAGTGTGAAACAAACTTTTTAAAGGAATTAAATCATTACTACAGGCTCCCCTAGCCTCCATTATGATCAAAACTAGGTGCAAATGGCATTTACAGGGTAGAAAAGTATAAAAACCCATCCAAATCTTGTATCAAGTTCTTGGAAATCCAAGAAACTCAATAGGTTTAACATTGGTTTATGATAAAGAATATGGTTGGATAAAATAATCCTAGGGTATGTTTACCACCCCTATGAACTTCCATTTTGTTGTAGAGGTTCAAAGTTTAAGGCCCCCAACTCTATGAACCATCCTTAAGAGTGTAAGCCTCTCTAAAACCCCATGGGCTCGATTTTCCCTTTGGGTTTACATTTCAAGGTTAATGGAGACAAATTGATGATTGGATGGTGATATAATAGGGTTAAGGGTATCCAAAACACCAAATACAACATGGTATGATATGCATGTACTTGTTTTGACAAGAGAAAGGCACTTTCTCACTGTTTTGGTGGGACAGTAAATATTTTGAGAGATATGAAGTGGTCCCAGGAATATAGTAGGATGGTTTTTAATTACTTGTGATTAAGACCTCATCCACCCTTCTCATTAGATATCTTCAAGGTGTTAATAATTATTTAATGGCCAAGAAAGGTTTCAGAGGTGTACTCAACTAGACTTAATCAACCACTAGAACATGAAAAGAGCTCTCTTAGCCCAAGCAAAGATCAAGTGTATGGTGGAATTCATATTTTATTACTTAATTAATATTAATTTACCTTTAATACTCTTTCTACTAGTCCTTTAAATCTATTTTTACTTCAAGGGACCTTCTTATGATGTTCTAATACACAAGCTCAAATGTAAAAAACATAGTTTTGGAAGCATGTAATAGCCATGTTGCAAGGGTTATACACCTCAAGTGAGGTTTGTAACATCATGGATAGGTATATGAGTAATTATTAGAACTAAAAAAAAACTTTTAAATACTCATGGTCACTCTTAATGAGAGACTACAATTAATAATTCTCAAGAATCTCAATTTAGTGATTGAAGTATGTGTAAAAAAGACTGTGATAGGCCTGAGTCAAGTGTTGATGACATATTGAGAGGTTTTGAAGAGGATTTTGACATTTTAAACAATTTTTTAAGGTTAATTAGATGAATAATGGTCCAAAAGAGCTAATAATTATGTCATCAATGGTCTAAATGGGGTAAATGTAGACCTACATGTCTGTAGACCTGTAAGTCCTCATTCTTAACTAAAAGGATCAGAATCTTATAAAAAGAAAGGTGTTTTGAGATTCCTAAGGCAATAATTACCTCATTAAATAATGATATGGGTCACATATACTTTATACACTCACCAAAGATTAATAAATGGTGTTATCAAAGGTGGAATGCACAAAGAGATAGCTGGGAGAAGCCTAGAAAGGCCTAATGGAGAACTTCAAGTTTGTCTCCATGAGTTTGAAGATATTATATGTTTATTGTATTAAAATTGGATTTTGAATGGTTAATATACATTTAAGTTACCTAAAATAATTTTTCATAATGGTTGGAATCTTGAGTTGCAGAAGAAAGCCTCTAAATAGGGTTGTTAGGGTCACGGTGTCAAAGCTACCTTCAAACCCTCACAATAGGCAAATTAAGTTGCATAACTTTGTGGAAAGCCAATTCCTATTAAAAATAATTGAGATACATGGTATAAATTATTTTTTATCCATTTAAGGTAATTCTAAATAATAACAAGCATTTGGAAAGCTTTTAGGCCTAAAACTTTTTCATGGTCATTACACACAGTCCTTCAATGTTGAGAGGCTACTTTTGAAGCTCAGACCTTCATTAATAAAATACATGGGAATGAATGGTATTTATAGGTGATTAATATTGTCCCATAACACAAAATCATGGAATTATTTCATTGATCAAGTTCCTGTACAGTATGAACAAAGCTTAAGAAGACTGAATACTTAAAATTGTCCTAAAACATAACTAAGAGCTCGAGAAGACATAGACTTTTGATCAAAACTTGAAGGAGGTTTTTCATGCGACTAAGTGCCTCTTAGGGATATTTTTAGGTTTCCCCTACTTCTAAAATATAGCATTGTTTCATAATTTGAGAACCTTAACTTTATGAACAATTGTTAAGAAAGTAAAGCATCGTAAATCCTCCTATAACCATTTTAAAGACTCGATGAATGAGTTTTGATTTTTAAGTGACCCTAATGCATTTTATTAGCCATAAAATTATATTTATAGTCTTATTGGGTCTCGTTATCATATATTAGAGCCATTTTTTGGCACGTGTGGAGGGTAGAAGGTATGGGAAATGGCAATTTTAGACTCATTTATAAGGATTTAACCATGTGAAAGCATCTTGACCAATTGTGAAGACTTATTGAGCATGGGTAGAGGTCTGGTGGTCTCCCTAAAAGATATTTAAGACTCCTCAAGTGACATAAATGTTTCCAATGTCCTTAAGATAGACCAAGGTGAAGATTGTCTCAATATTTTTGTATAAGGAGACCTAATTGTAGACCTTTTAAGGTCATTTGAGGCATGAAGATCAATAATGCACCCCTTATAACATTATATATACCTTTTGAGAGTCTCCACTAGTCATAGACAAACCTTTTCCATGAGTTTTATTTAGTATTTTTTTCTTCATGTTGAAGAGAGTTATCTTGAGAAGTGCATCAAGCATTTGTTGGTTTCTTCAAGTTGGTTTCATAGATGACTAAGCTCTTGAGGAATATTAAGAAGACCTATAGCATCTAAAAAATGAGTATAACATTTAAAAACACCTAAACAACCCCTAGAATCTAGTTCATCAAAGATATCTCAAGGAATCTAGTGGTAAGTAGATATATCATCAAGAGTTCCTAATATACCAAAGGCATCTACATAACAGTCCTTGGAGGTGGTCTACAAGTTAAACAACAATAACATGATATTATACTAGACCTCTATGAGGTCCCTATCAATTTTAAGAATCTTGAGTCTAAGTTATCATCCTCACCAAGATGAGAGAGGCATTTAATTATCTAAGGATAGCATGGGAAGACTCTAAGAAGTAAGATCAAGAGTGTCATGTGTCAAAGCATAAACTTGTAACACCTTCAAATCAAATAATGGGTAGTTTCATGAATGAAAAGATGAATAATAGAGGATAATGATGATATCCTATGCCACCTTGATGAAGGAATCATAAACTCAAAGTAAAACTTGTTGAGTAAGATGACAAAACTATTCTCTCACCCTCCATTTGGATGGTAACTGATTTGAGGTGGATGACACTTGTCATGGGAATTTCCAACATCCATATTCTCTCTCTCATATTTTGTATTTTATATATTGAAGCCTTAAAAAGCATTTATGAGATCCTCCACTTAAGTATGGAAAAGCCCTGCTCCTTTTTAAGCCATTGAAATAATAGACAAGCTAGTTTTACCTTCTCTTATGATTGTATTCTAGTGTTTGTGCATGAATGATTGATCTTATCTAGTGTTAATTGAGTTCTCCTTGATATTTTTTAATATTCTCTCACCTATATGTAGTTTGAACTCACTCTTGCAGGTCATATGGAGTGTTTAATTAGTCTTGTGAAGGTTAAGTGAGGCAATCTTCCGTTAGTGTCTTTAGACCTCTTGAAAATCAACCCTCCTAGCCCAATCATCCTCTACCACCTTCATATTGAAATACTAATGTAAAAGGAGAATTTTAGGAGTAGTGTATGAGTAGGTCAGCTTTATATTTATTGTGCATCTACAAATGTGTGTTAGTGGTCAACATATTTGGTGCACCACCTCCTTGGTTAGGTCATTTTTAGATCTCTTTATCCCTTTTCCCAAGAAATCAATAAGTTTAGTAATAGTTATAGGTGAGAGCATCAAGGGAGCTAGCCTTATCTAAATATTCACCTCATTAATGACTCCACCCACATCCTAGAGGTGTCTTCATGCTATCACCTAAGTGAGGAGGCTTGAACAACCTCCTCAAGGGTGTAATTTAGTGTGATAACAATACCACGCTTCCTTGATGCCTTACTGATTACAAATTAAACAACATAACAATAATAATAGACACTACGATTAAAATTTTAGAACAAAGGAAACAACGTGGTAAACAAATTTAATACTAAGAATATGAATTATTTTACAAAATTATTATAGAACTTCAAGTTTAAAAAGTTTCATATGCAAGCAACATTAATGGAGTCTTAAAGAGGGTTATTTTAAGATAACATTTGTCAAAATGCAATAGGTACAAAGATGGTGAGGCTTACTTCAGTATTTATTTGAAATTTTAGTTACATTAAATAAAAAATCAATAATTCATAATTGATCATGTTTATGATAGATGGATAGGTTTGGATCTCCTAGATCAAATTTAATGCAGAGATATTTTGGTATGAGATAAGATATTGTGTTGGTTTTTATTGAAGGTGGTGTGGAGATTATTCAATTTTTGGAATTGATGACTCGCATGTGCCAACCATTATTATATTATTGGCCTCTGCTTTGGTTGTCCTCATCATATTTATTCACCATTTTTCTTGCTTGTGGTATTCCAATTGTTTTGGTGTTACCATTTGAAAGTGTTTGGCCCTATTCTCACTAGTTCTGGTACTAAAGGCAATGCACAATGAGATGGAATTTGGGGGGTAGTGTCTGAATGAAGATTGCATATCATTTTCTTTCTACCAATAGTGGAAATTGTAGGTGCAATCTATGCCATTATCAGGGAGGATTTCATTCTTATAGTGTGGGGTACTAATTCAGCCTACATTTCAGTGTGGATTGATGGGACGGCTTGGTAGGTTTCTAGTCATTTTTGGCTATGTTATCTCATTTATAGGTACTCACTACTTGGGCTTCATTCCCCTTTCAGCTTTCCCTGAGTTGGAGGTTTTGTATTTAGAGCTTCTTGATTTTGTGAATGAGGTACTGATTGGTAACATGGATTGTATTCCCCCTACCTCTAACTTGGATATGTGATTGAATCCTTTGTCATTGCTATCTAGCTTCACTACATTTTTTTATTCCCCTAAACTAGTGCAGGCAACAAAATCCCTAATGGTTTTTGCAACTAGCATGTCTATTTGGGTAGAGGACTTCATTCTCAGGTGGTGGTAGATGGCGTTGTTAGTGCAAAGGATAGGATTTCAAAGCACAAGCATGTGGAGAAGGATTTTTTGGGTCTACCTATTCTCATCCTCACCGAGGTTATTGATTTTTAAATCTTGTGAATGTTATATATTATCTTTTGTAATTTGAGGTTACTTTGTATTTCGGATCTTGCCTCTTATTTTTATGGTTGCAATCCTTTTGGATTTGTGATGGGTTGGCCATCTTTGTGTCCTTCTAGGAAGCCATCCTCCTTTTTTATCATTATATCTTTTTTTTGGTTGAGGGATTATCCCTCAAAACATATCACAAAAAAATAAAAGTAAAAAAATAGTAAATTTATTTATGTTCTATCCTTACAAGGTTCCCTAGAAAAACCTAAACAATAGTAGAAGATAACACATCAATAACTATAATATCAATTCCATAAGAACGTAATTCATAATCAATGTACTTGTTATAGGAAGTAAGTACAAGATAGTAAAGATTAATAAGAAATTGTATGCAACCTTTCATATGTATGAGTTCTCCCCATATGCATTTCTACGACATTATGTTTCTTCAAGGTTTTCTTTAATATCATTCTTAACATCATTATCTAACAACTTGGCTACCTTATTTACCTTTTAGCACTCCAATCTATTATAATAATAAATACCTCAATATGTGTTTCCTTAAAAAAGATAGTGACTAGTATTAACATCTTAAAAAAACTTACCATCACTTTCTTGCTTACCCCTCCATTTGTTGTAGACTATCAAGGTCATGATCTCTAACTAAAAGAGCAAGCTTTTTTGGCCCAAATTCAAATCCATATACAACATTATTTGACAAAAGAAAAATTATGAAGTGTTTTTAATATTGTGAAAGCAAAAAATGGAAAGACATATTACCTTACCTAGCATAATACCTTCATGTAAGAAATTAAGAGCTTCAAAATAATGTACGGATGATATCAGAGCACGATAGAAAGAGGATACTTGTGAATTCAAAATACAAAATATAGAATAAAATTAATAATGTTAATTTGGCATTCCTAACATGCAAGACCCATTCCTTAAAGATGGACATGCATACAAAATAAAACACAAATGTACATGTTCTTATTATGTTCTAGGGCATGTCATTAGTTCAAGGAGTATGCATATATAATTGACATAGTTATGCATTCCTTATCATCCTTGTGTTGTGTTTACCTCTACATTGATCTATCAAACAATCTATAGAGAGGGGCATAGTAGTGGATGAAATGCACATGAAATCCATTCAATTTTGACATAAAAACCCATGGTAGCAGTACCCTCACCCTACTCAAACCATCCTTCCCTCACTACCTATACACCTCTATAAACAAAAGGTCATAGCTTTTTTTGTTAGTGATTGCAATTTTTTTAATTATGGAAAATTAGTAGTTCGAAGACAAAATAAATAGAACCATAAATATTCAAATACCATAATAAAATAGTTTCATAAAGCCTGGAAAATTCCTATTTTTAATCAATAAATTTATGGTAAAATGTTTGAGATGCAAAAGCATATACGACTACAAAAAGAATGACAAGATTCGACCCACTTTTTTATAAGTTCATTTATTAAAGACTCACTTTTCAAATTTTTAAATTTTTGGACTGATAAATAACCTAATTTCCACAAAAAAATGGTTTCATCGGTGTGTTTTAGCAAATCAATATTTTAAAAAAAGTAATATTTTTTATTTATTTTAAATTGCATATATAATAAATAGTGATGTTAAAATTTTAAAATGTAGCTTTTTTTGCTTGCACATTTTCCAATACAAATTAATAAATAAATTTGATTACAATAGATACCAACAATAGGTACTAATAAAGGGGAAATATATTCAACAAAGAAACAAGTGTTGTGACCACCATTACTACCCTTTTTTTAATTCTAATAATATTTTAGGAATTCTTATTAATTCACAATGTTAGTATTGCTTAGAGAATATATATATATATATATGCTCGAAGGCATTATATGGAATCATTGAATTATATAGAATGTCAACATCTCTATTCATATTTTAGAAATAAACATATAGCGGATTTATAATGTTAAGATAGCATACATCTAAATCAATGAGCTTCTTTGGCAAAGAAACCACGAGTAAGGGGTATCCACACTGTAAAAATCACCTAGGGCATGATCTTGACCTTAACTACTTGACTTTTTGTGTTGGGTGTCTAGAAGGATTTGTACCTTGGTGGATGGAGAAAATATATTTTAAAAGAGTAGAATTATTTTGAGATGTTTGTTAAAAAAGATATATTATATAATCTTTTATCGAGGTGTCCTCTTCGATAAATAAATTTTTTTTGTAATGTTTGATGTGTGACAAACCATATTTTAAAGGCATCTAGATTGAATGAAAATCATGCTATGGAAGATTTGTTTGGCCTTATTTGGCATCATTGAATGAGTTAAGGGGCTAAATTCAGTATTCAACTCTACTTGTCATGATTTTTTTATGATGGTTATTTATTTAACATCACCCTTAAAATGATTCAATAATTCACAATAAAATAAGGAAACATTATAGAGAGAGAGAGAGTGTGTGTGTGTGTGTGTGTGTGTATAGAATCATTTATTGTAATCTTGACAATATATATAATTTCCTATGTTTTTTTTTAAGGTTAAAGGGGGGGATTTTTTGAACTACAGTCCCCAAACCCTAGGAGTCATATAAACAAAAGAGAGACAAAGGTATACCACAGACCAAGAGAGAAACTAAGACCAAACAAGGCCAGAGATAACCTAAAAATAGATAAAAACGATAGAAACAACAACAAAGAATAGTTATAGAGAAACCTAAGTCTAATCTAGATCTAAATTTCTTGCGATATCCTCCCAATAGGTTTTCATCTTTTTAAGATAAGCATCAATTTGAGACAATAATTTATCTTTGTCCATGACATACTGGGATCCACTGCATTGCCACTGCTTACCATTCCCTATGCCAGATGTCTTAGTTTCAAATAACTCCCAAAGATAAGCTCTAAGATTCTCTACATTTTGAATCCCCTCATACATGGCTACTTTACTACAATTAACTAAAAATTTGATATTATTCTTAATCTTCTCATTCTCCAAGATATCCTTCCTAAACTGAAGGCTCTGTAATTGTTGCTCATTTTCCTTAGCCAAAGAGAATTGGTTCAATCTAATGTTCTCCTACTACAGAATATTAATCTTCCCGTTAAGATTTGTGAGCTTCCTCATAAACCAATGCATTATAGTTTTTTTTAGATCTAATTATATGCCCATCTTATCAGCATTCTCCTTACCCTTAAGGGAACTAGCAAGGTTGTTGAAATTCTCATTCATATATTAATGTTTCTTGTCAACTAAATTCTTACCTTTCCCTTTGGAATAATCTCTAGTCATTTCTTTCTTAGCCTCATATATAATTTCCTATGTTTGATCAAGTTCACACAGCGAATTTATCTACTTTGTGATCTAAGAGCAAGGGATTTTACCACATGGCCCAAGTCTCACTACTTTGAGTAATGCAAGGACCACTTTCTAAATTATACTGCATGGCCTTTACATGAACCACGTGAAGTCTGTGATTTTGTGACTCCATGACGTGAGGATACAACCAAAGTTAATTAACAAGAAATACATAAATGCCATGTTTGTTAATACAAGTAAAGGTGGATTCATGCAAATATAAAGTATATTTAAAGTTTCAATGCATCTGCAGAGTTCATTGAGGCCATGTTGAAAGAAAAAGGCACTTTGTGTCTGCCTGACCCCACGATGCATAAATTATTGATATGTGTCTTCTTTATGTCATAAATTTTACTAAAGTAATGTGTGTGATTTATTAATATTTTTAAATATAACTTTTTGTCCCCTTGACCCCATGATTATGAAGCATTGAAATATTTCCATGTGTATCACTTTTAGTAGACATGGTAAAGGTAGAAGAGAATAAAAAGTTGAAGCTCAACAAGGACATACTATGAAATATTTCACCACATGGCCATGATAAAATAAATATAAAATACATACAAAATTGAGTAGACATAAAGAGGAATTAAAAGATCCAATATGACTTACATAATGAAGATTAATTTTATTACTCCGTGACCCTATTACCTTGAGACTGTAGGATTGAGACATATGGACGGTCAAATCAAAAAATTCAATTAAAGTCATGAATTCTATAGAAATAATAAATAATGAAGACTAAATTTTAATGGATCCATGAAGATTACATAAAGATATTCAAGATCTTGAAGCATTGCATTACCTCATGACTATAAGACAATAAGAACATGACACATGCATCATTTTGAGTGGAGATGGTAAAGGTAAAAGACAACGAAGGCTTGGAACTTGGTGAGCATACACTTCACATGATTCCACAACATGGCCATGATAGATGTAAATATAAAAATACATTTAGATTTTAGTAGACATAAAAGGTAAATTAATAATTCAATGTGTTTGTGGAATTCATGATTGAAGTGAGCACAAGAGTGAATATTGTGACTCTATTACCTCCATGACCTAGAGACTATGCGATAATGACATGTGGGTGGTCAAAATTCTTAAATATGACTAAGGCCATGAACCCAAAGATCAATAAATCTATAATATGCAAAACTTGGAGGTGATTAATAAGCAAATTATATGCCAGCTAGTGGCCTTTTAAATTTGAATTGGAATTGAACTGGCTATGGAAAATTAATTATAATTAATAAAATTCATGGGTGACCTCCATTTGTAATAATTTGCATACTAAAGATTGCAGATAAACATACATTGAATGTTTTTAATTCTGAAAGAATAAAGCAAGTAGAATTTACAAGTGACGATCACAAATTTTATCAAGAAGAATGAAAATTTCCACAATGATCAAGCATGGATTGCTTTTGTGAATCAAGTCAGAAGATAAAATACGAGAAATCGAAACTTGTCGCTTATAAATCAATTTTATTTTCATAGTGCATTCAAAGTTTTTTTCACATGATGACCAAATGTTGGATTTGGTTAAATCACATTAATTAACCACATAATAGAATCATATCTATTCTTGTGAAATTTAAATTAATCATAGCCAGATTTGTATATCCTAAGTTAAAAGTTCACACTTTTATCCTATGACACACACAACTTGGTGGCAAGTAGACCTAACGATAGTTTAAAACTGAGTCTATGTGCTAACATGTTCATGAACATTTCTTTTATTTTGAATGTCAAATTTCTACTTTGTGAGTCTATGACCTTGTTCTCATTGCCACGTGTCGAAATTTTTATATTGCAAGGTTATTCAAAGTCATGGGCATGTCATTTAATTTTTAAAATGTTATCATGATTATGGTTGTGCATTGTATGTAGGATTGATTGGACACATGTAAAGATAAAGTGGATTTAAAGTTTCTATAGATCCATGGGGTTTGTTGAAGCCATCTTGACACTAAAAAAGATAATTCATGATGTTGTGACTCCATGGCCATGTGAATGATTACTATGTGTTGCTGATTTTATTAATAATTGTGTGTGATTTATTAATGTTTTTCAAATATGATCATGATATGTTTATTTAGTTTGTAGGGAAAGGGGTACAAACTTGAAATGATATCTAGGCAAATCTAAAATTTAATGACACTCCATAAAGAGGACATGAACACTAAAGAAAAAGTTATGGATGCAAAAATAATATACAACTAAACCAAAATTCAAATGGATCGATGGATAATAAAAGATGTCACTTGAAATCTAGAGTTACTTCATGACCTTGTGACTATCAAGTACTAGCATTTTTCCATGTGTTTCTTTTATATCACAAAGTCTTTTTAAATGTTATGTGTGCTTTATTAACATATTTTGAATATAATTATGACTTGTTTATTTACTATGTATGGGAAGGATGTGGACCTAAAATAAATATAAAGTAGCTACTAGAATCCAATAGATATGTGGACTTCAAACAAAATCATTTCAAAAGATTGAGACACTATGTGACCCCATGACTACAAACCAATGACACATTACCACATGCTTCAAATTGAGTGGACACAGTAAAGGTTAAAAGGGAAAAAATACTTAGAGTTGGGTAAGGACATACTATTAACACTTATGAGAAGGTTTTTTAAATTTCAAATGTCAAGTTCATTCTCTATGACTCAATGACATGGTTCTCATTGCCACGTGTCTTCTTTTTTATACTGCAAGCCTATTCAAATTCATGTGTGCATTGTCTAATTTGAAAAAGTTGATCACAAGTATGTTTGTGTGTTTTGTGTAGGAGAAAGTACACACATGTAAAGATAAAGTGAATTTAAAGTTTCAAAAAATCCATGGAGTTTGCTATATCCATCGTGACAATAAAAAAGACATTTCCTGATGTCGTGACCCTATGGGATTGATATGATTACCATGTGTTATAGATTTCATTAAGTAATGCGTGTGTTTTATTAAAAAAAAATTAATTTGATGGTGACATGTTTATTCAATGTGTAGGGAAAAGGGGTGTAGATGTGAAATGATATCCAAGAAAATCTAAAATCTAACAGATCTATGGACTCCATAAAGAGGACATGAAAAATAAAGGAATATATGTGGATGCATAAATAATATACAATGAAACATAAATTTAAAAAAATCCTCGAACAAAAATGAAGTCACTTGAAAGTAAAAATCACTCCATGACCCCATGACTACAAAGCACTAACATATTTCCATGTGTTTCATTTATATCACAAAGTATTTATGAATGTTATGTGTGTGCTTTCTTAATGTGTTTTGAATATGTTTGCAACATGTTTATTCCTTATCTAAGGGAAAGGTGTGGATGTAAAATAAATATAAAGAAAATACTAAAAGCCAATAAATATGTAAAATTTAAACAAAATCATTTCAAAATCTTGAGGCACTTTGTAACCCTATGACTGCAGACCAATGATATATTGCCATGTGTTTCACTTTGATTGGACATGATGAAATTCAAATAGAAATATAGACTTGGTGCTAAGTGAGGACATACTAAACATGATTTTTTCACGTGGTCACAATATATGTGAAGACAAAAGTCACTCAAACTTGGACAAAGATAGAACTTGATTTCAAGATATAATGCATGAGCAAAGGAAAGAGTGACTATCAAAAGTGAATGAGGTACTCTATGACCCCTGTGACCTTAAAGTTACAAGATGATGACACATGGATGTTTAAGATTAAAAAATCACTAAAGTTATACCATCCAAATTTTGAAGGGTTAATAATATGATATTCCATGTCACCTACCTTTAATTCACTATGTTGAGGGGTGAATCAAATGTAACACACATTGAGTGTTTTGAAGTGTAAGAGAACATAACAGGAAAAATTTATAGGTGACAGTCTATTCTTTATCAAGAAGCACCAAAATTTCCATAAGTGTATATAGAAGTAATAATTTGATAACTGTAGATGAATTCACAGTGATCCCAAATAATTTTACAATTATAAACAACTATAAATGGTTTTTGCAAATAAGAAACACACTCAAAAATATTTATATAAGGAAGTATTGTGATGTTGTCAATGGCATTATGATTGGGTGTGGAATGGCACACATGGAAAGTGACTTGCTAGTGAACAATGACTTGATAACTATAGATGAGTTCACAGTGATCCTGAACAATTTCATAGTTGCAATCAAAGTGGAAGTCTATGTTACAAATAATAATAGTCAATTACACTTTACAATATCTTACAATATTAAAAGTCATATAATATCGTCAAGCATGTCAATTCAATATTTATGGTTTAAGCATGTCAATTAAATACATACATTTTTTGTGATTAAGTCTACATTTTTAATGTAGATCCTACGTGTAAGTACACCTAACATATAATATTTTAAAGGTTAGTTTAAATTAGAAAAATGTGACAATGATTTTGATTTTTTAGGTCTGAAAAATAGTTGAATTTACCTCGAGAATTAGTCTATGATTGTCCTCTGACTAATATAAAACTAAAAAATAATATTTTCCATTTTTTTTCAAAAATAATATATATTTCAAAGTTAATGTTAAAATTTAAAATGTGTAAAAATATTTGTTTATACATTTTACAATAGAAACTAACCAACAAAAGTTATTACAATAAAACCCTATTGCACATGTACTAATAAAGGGAAAGTATACTCACTTTCAACTATGATTATTCCTATACTTTTAAAGCATACAGCCAAACATTGATATAGAGAATATAGTTATGTATTTGAGATTTTGTGGTTATAAAAGCCACTCAACAAAACAAATAACATAGAATTCACACCATGCACCATAAAATCTTATATAATCAACCATATTTTAAGTTCATTAACGTTATAATGAAACATTTGCACCACAGTTCCTTCATAAGTGTACACACCATAATTTGGTCAAGCAACCACAAGTACTATATCTTTTGTTGTTCTTTCATAGGAATGTTTTAGTGATGGATGTGACTCTTGTTTGTGTGGTTATTTTGGGTCTTTTGGTATTTCTTATGTCTCGTTTTCCCTATTTGCTATGCCCCTAGTGGTCCTATGTCATCCCCTCCTAGTCACAAGGCCCCTCTAACCTATTTTTCCTAGTCTTTACTTAGTTTTGGGACCTTAGGACATTAGCATTAGTCTTAGACACTAGCATCATGTGTTAGTGTCCACTTTCAGTGCTAGTGTCAAACAGTCACTTTCTCACCATGTTTTGTGTCCTAACCCTTCTTTGAGCCTTATCTAAAGATTTTGTCTCTCTTTTGCATATTATCAACCAATGAATAAGGGTCTTACATTCAAATCAAATTTATTTCTATATAAAGAGCCTCACAAGGCATTTTACATCTAACACTTACTATCTTGGCACATATTTACATAAAATTAATCAATAGTATAGCTCAACATACTGTATACTACTCGACTATCATGCCTAGATTTGCATGCTTGATCAAATAAGGGCCTAAGTAAAAGTCATTCTAACATACCGTGCATGTTGATTATACATGTTCCCTAAGGGAGAACTACATGCGATCTGAGACCCGTATCATTAGGGTTAATGTAGGTAGTGACCAGGACAACAAGGGTTATGTCTCACATGATCATAATATCCCACAACCCACTTTCCCCTTATTTTTGCATTTGATGTTATTGTTATTTCATGTGTATAGGTGTTTATTAGGTTTTGGAGAATATCCAACAAAATAGTGACACGGGATAATGACTAGGAGATAAAAACTTACCTACATGTATCTAAAACTCTCCCATGACATCCCTAAAAGTTTCAAGTAGTATCTCTATAAAATGACATTAATGTCATAATTGGACACTAGAGCTACAATGCTACTATTCTCCTTATGGTGCTATTTTTTGAAGCTATTTTTCAACTATAATCCCAAAATGAAACACTCCTAACTAGTCTCCAAGCCTGTTCTAGCTTTGCTAACATCTGACAACGCTCATTTCATTCTAGATAAGTGTATTTCCTCATTAACTTTATTATTTTAGGTAAATCTATCTGGTTAACTATTTGTGATATTTATCTTAATTTAACTACTATACTCAACCCTTTAACAATCTAGGATTTGTTGTACTAAATCCTAAATAGTTAAAACATTTGGTGAACTTGACTTACTTTAAATATTGTTTAAAAACCCTAGTTTCATCCTAAGATTTACCTTCTTCACTTTTGTGTGATAAATTAGGCTTTATAAAATTCTACTTTTTACTAATTTTTGCACAACCTAACTAATCCAAATTAGTCCTCTATCAGGGATTCATTAATTTAATACAATTTAAATTTTGCCAACAAACCCTCTAAAACCCTAGATATGCATACTAGGTCCCTATACATCCAAACATTAGCCTTTAGGGTTTCAAATAAAATTCTATTTTTTTCTATACATTGAGATGAATATTCCCCATACTTGCACATATACCTATGTTATATTACAATATGCCTATTATGTGCTTGTTAGTCATTGTTTACATTATCTTCTTTAGCAAGTTTAAAATGACATCCAAGAAGCCTCTTGCCTCTCACCCAGTTGATGAATTTCTAGCCTTTTCTCATAATTATAATAATAAATGGACAAATTTTCAAGATTTCACATTAGCACATGATAATGATTTCATTTCTAATGATGATGATGCTTATTGTTGTACTGATGGATATGATGATTATTATGAGCATGATAATGAAAGTGTTGATGAGGATATATTACATGCATCTTTTTTCTCTTTCCTCTCCCTCTTCTCATACTTCTCAAAATCAAAATAGCAATACAACGCCAAAATAACATCTTGTTGGTAGTTTTTTATTCCAATGTGACCCTAGTTTTTCAACCACTTTTGACACCTCCTTATTCAAATTAAAACAATACAAGTGTAATAAATGAAATCTACTTTCACATGATTCAAGTAATACAGAAAAAATTAATGCACATTATTTACCTTTCTCAATTCAATTTGAAAAAACAAATACAAATAATGTTGTTCCTTTTCTATATTTGCAAACTAAAGTAGATGATATTGTCTTGTCACCTTATTTTACATTCCAAGCTTAACACAATGATTCCATACACAATGTAGATACTTCAAATATCTCTAACTCTTATCCTACATTTTATAATATTTCAAATGAAAATGTGAGTGCTCCTTCTTCTACCCTTGACTCTAAGATTGAAAATTATGATAATACATGCATTACACTCATAACTAGTGAAGATACACATTGTGTTGCACATACACATGATAATACATGCATTACACTCATAACTAGTGAAGATACACATTGTGTTATACATAAACATGATGATATATTGCATAGTAGCAAAAATTTAAAATCTTCTACTCTCTCTTTCACTAGGTATGGTAATGATATCTCTTCTTCCCTTCTACAAGTGAAATAAATTCTGATTTTAATGAAACATGGAATAAAAATTATGAATATGATGTTAGTGAAGAAGACATTGAGTCTAATCCTTCTAATTTTCTCCCTAATTCACCCATATCTCATGTTTAAATTGATTGCTTATCAAATGTTAGCTTAAATGATACTATGCCTTCAAATAAACATAGATGAACATATACTTATGTTCATAATTTATATGATTTACATTCGTGGGATAATAATGTATCTTTTATTCCATTAACATGTGATACTTCTTTGAAAACTAACAAAATAAGAGATACCAACACATCTCCCTCAACCCTCCTCACTCTAGTAGAACCTATTTCTCATTCTAACCTCCACAAGGGTGATAGCCCATTTCCTTCTCACTAGGTCCAAGCTATCACCCCTCCAAAGGTTACAGAGAGTAAACCAATTCTCCCTAAAAAAGGTCCCCAATGCAATGTACTAATGGCTAAGATTAATAATAAGATTCAAGATTTAAATGAACCCCTTGACGATGTTAATATACCTTCACAAGAGGTAATCTCCTTAATGCATTTGTGGGTGCTTTAAAATAACAAGTACACCATCTCACATTGGAAAGTAAAGCATACCACTATTGTGTTGATTCCAATGCCATCCATGAAAATCCTATTCTATGTTGAATCTTCACTACAAAGTTGCCACCCAACTTTCATATACCAGTGTTACCAAAATTTGATGGGCATGGAGATCCATACTTGCACCTTCAAGATTATGGGAAAGCCATGACACATGTCACTAGCAGTTTGACTCCACTATAGTTATTTCACAATATCTAAAGGGTGAGGCATTAATTTGGTTTCATCATGCACTCCCTAGTGGTTTACTGGATACATATGATGAGTTAGAAGTGATCTTTCTCATGCATTTATTCATAATAAGGGACCTTGAGTTACATATGAGAAGTTGCCTGCACTACACCAGGGTAAGACAAAAACACTAAATGAGTACATTCCAAGATTCAAATCAGGTATGCATCAGTTGATTTACCAATTGACATATTTAGAGGTACAATACATATTTGTTAGAGGACTCATTTTTTCTCCTAAGGATAAAAAATTAGGACTAGTTGGGACACATTCAGAGGTAGATTCATATATAGATTTCCACAACCACAGTCATCTAATATGGTACAGGAATATACTCCACCTATGATTAAGAAACAAGTGGAATATAAACAACTAATCAAGATACTCATTAAGGGCAAAGAGCCACTTCACATAACATCTCCTATAGTGAGTAGAAAATAAGACACCAATAAAGGGGTTATATAATTTTCAGACAAAGATAGGCCTAATGATATCTTAATTACATTATTAGATAAGGAGATGATCACACTTCCTTCTACTCATCACCATCTTGCACACCATTTGCACAAGATACAAAATA
The DNA here is from genome assembly GCA_037957365.1 of Torreya grandis. Lineage (NCBI taxonomy): Eukaryota > Viridiplantae > Streptophyta > Pinopsida > Cupressales > Taxaceae > Torreya > Torreya grandis. The sequence continues at coordinate 1,817,479 of JARHVA010002389.1, read as the reverse complement.
AACCATATTATTATTTTCATCTAATAAATAGACATTAGGACAATAACTATTATGCACTCAGAGATCATACTAACTAGTATGTCGACAAAGGCATTATAACATTTACATGGGGGTATCAAGATCTCAATATCCACACTTTCTTAGATCACACTCCTTTATGACTAAGTTATCTTAGGATGTTCCTTTTAAGGATCCATTGGTTACCCATCGTATGAGCCATCTATTTTTTAGGACACCTACTTATGAGAGATCTCATGTACCATAAAGTTAGTAGAGATGGCAACTGGTTCACATAAATCCACCTACTTGTAATATCATGGTAAAAAAATGGAAAGTAACTCAATCACCAGTTACAGGTCAATATATGATTAAGATATTTGACAGAGATCATATAAATATGAGCATAGGTCAATAACCAATTAAGATATTTGGTAGTGATCATAGAAATCATATCATAAGTCAATAATTGATTAAGATATTTGGTAGAGATCACATAAATCAAAGCATAGTTCAATAATCGATTAAGATATTTGGCAAATATCACAGAAATCAGAGCACAGGTCAATAACTGATTAAGATATTTGGTAGAGATTATAGCAATCAGATCAAAGGTCAATAACTGACTAAGATATTTGACAAAAATCACAAAAATAAGAGCACAAGTCAATAACTGATTAAGATATTTGATAGAGATCACAAAAATTAGAGCATAGATAAACAATTGATTAAGATATTTGGTAGAGATCACAAAGATCAAAGCATAGTTCAATGATTGATTACTATATTTGGAAAAGATCATAAATATCAGAGCACAAATTCAGTACAATAATCAATTAGGCTATTTGCTATAAATTCTACACATCTAGCTACTAGCAGTGTACCATAAGTAGTATCAGTTTTAGAGTCTATTTCTATGCTGACACAACATAAGCAGTATGATCACTTGTTCACTATGTCATCCAAGTTTAGATAGTGCATGTCAAAGTTACATGATCCATGCTCAGATATCCTATGATACTCCTTAACACTATACTAACAACTAACATTCCTAAACCAATATACATATCTACTTAAACATTTATAAATAGATAAACAACTAGTTGCCATTAATTAGACAAATAACTTATTTCCATATCAACATATAAATAATGAATATAATCAAACACATATGCAAATACATAATGTCATAAATCAAGATGCCAATGTACATGATACCCATGTAACAAAAAAAATCCATATATATATCACTCGATACAAATTCTAGTATAATGATACAAGTCACTCAATAATCAGAGCTTGGTCACTAGGACCAACCCCCTCACTCTTGCTCTCTGATACATCCATACTCGAGCTAGATGCTCCACCATCCCCCCAAGATCTAGTCTAAGACCGATGTCTCTTCACTCTATCCCATAACACCACTACCTTAGCTAAAAGCTCTTTGTGCTCTCACTATAGATGAATATAGTCATCCATCATCCTACTACCTACCCCACCTAGAATATTGGGTACTTGTCTCTATAGATCTGCACATGCCTTGTCTCTATCGATAATTACTCATCTATATGCCACAATATCAATGGTTGATTGATAAAATAGGTGAGCATGAATGTTGGCAACATCTATGGCCCTCTTCATTAGTCCATCATCCACATCATCATCAGGGATATGTTATGTCAGTGCTTGGAGTGCAGACTCAATAATAGTCTCCCAATACTTATAATCACTTGGACCTACACATACCAACACAATACATCAATTATGTACCCAAATAAATAACATAGTAAACTAAACATACAAATATAAAATAACAACCTACTCTCAACTTCCCTAATGGGATAAACATCCATCATTTCTTCCATGATAACCCCACCTCTTGGAAATAATGATGCCCATCTATGTTTCACCCACCATGCTATGTAGGCGTCGGTCACTCTTACATCATCCATGTCTAGTATATCCAACACTAGATCTTGTGTTGCCAACAAAATCAGAGCTAGCTCTATTGCTGATGGTCTAGGCCTACTCATTAGCCTCATTAGATCTTGAAAAATCCTCACCCAAACCCATGGTACTGGTGTAACACCCTAAGTCACACCAAACTACCATGTCACTCACTTATACAAAAATATCTTAAACACATTGACTCAATGATCATGTAGCTAGCATCTCACTCGAACTCATCTCAACTGAACACCATCCTTAGGCCACCCCTCAAAGCCCCTATAAGGTCTCTAAATAATATCTTCAGTTATCAACCTATCCAAAACCTATCGATATCACATCATTCTTCTCCTAGGCACATGAGTTGTACTAGTCCATCTCTCTACAAACATATATGGGTGAGCCCAATCCTCTCATGGATACCCCTCTAGTCTAGCCATTGTGATGTGCTCATAGGCCCAATAATGTAATAATGTTGAAGACCGAATGCTACCCATGCACAACTCCTAATTGAAATGATATAAATCTTGATACAAGTGGGTTAGCATAGTATGACCCCATGAGTATGTGGTCCCATGATCCTCTATATCCTACAATATACTATGTATCCTATATGAGATAGATACACCACTCCCATCCACAACAATAAAGGAAGACAATAGCATTACCAAAAACTTTTGCTACTACAGAACATTGGTCATAATAATCAAAGATAACAATATATCACTACTAGCCCCTACCTGATGCATCCCTATGGGAATCACTGCAAAGTACCTCATGGCCCAGTCTATAGATCGATCTCTAATGACTTCCTATAACATTTCTCTCTGACCAGTAATGGGCAATCTCAAGATCCTATAGACATCCTCTAATGTCACTTTGATCTCCCCAATGGGAAACCAAAATGTGCAAGTATCAACATTTTACCTCTTACATAACATTGTCATCATATGCCTATCCCAGGGCATTAGAGCCAGTGATGCCATGTAGCTCAAAATAGCTTTATTGATCACCACCCTCTTGACATCTATCAAGGGCAGTCCCCATAAACACTCCATCATCTAACCACTATAGAACTCCCTCATACCCACATCCACCTATAACATATAGCTAAATCCAACATTAACATCTTGGAATACTATATAAATATGAAGTAGAAGTTATTAAACATAAATCATAAGCAAAACTAACAAATTTGACTTAGTGGACACTAGCATTGCATCTTAGACAGTAATGTTGGATAGTAATGCCATACTCAAGACACTAGCACCATCTTCCTAAATAGGGCCCTAAATTACCAAATTTTCACTAAAATTGATTTAAAAATGCAATAAATATATAAAAAATAGGAAAAATGATAGATTACCTACTAGGGTAACCTCTTCCTCAGCCTAGATAAGCACCTCCACTCCTTATATAGGGTCACACTTGCTCCTCATATCCTTGGCATGTTTCTAAGCTCAAAGTAAACATTTTATATCAACACAAATGGTTCAAATGATTTGTCAAACCAATCAACCAAAGTATTTAAGCCATGTTTTAAGAATTCCACCTACCTAAGGTTAACCTTGCTTGCTAATTTTGCCAACCAATACCAAATTCTTCCAAATATGATATCTTGAGAATCGTAGCTCTTATTTTTTATTTATTTCTTATGCATAGGACTTACTCACAATATCCCTTTCCCATTACCAGTTATACTACTATCCCGATCAATTCAACTTTGCAAAATGATAAAACCTATATTTCCTTAACAAACTCAATATAGACCAAAGGTCTATCTTACTCCTGATTTAAAAACAACTCTGTTACAATCAATAAATTAATCAAACTTAAACCAACATTACCAACACTAACATACTGATCGATATCACTTTTGGTTAGACACCTTTATTACAATCTCAACTCTCTGACCAAAAGGGGGATATATATATGCTATTTACACTAACATGCAAATTGGCTTAGATATAGATTTACACAGATGCACAAATTGGCTTAGATACATATTTACACAAACACATAGAATGGTTCAAATACAGATTTACATAAATATATATAGGCTTAGATATACAGATAGGCTCAAATATTTAGGTATACAACTTGATTCAAATTTTCAAGGTTCCATGATCTTGTCAGATATTGGTTTAGATACACAGTTACATTACTTGAATATCAATTTTATATTCGATCCCATAAGGTTCTACTAGATTGTATAGATTGAATGGAAAGTTATACCAATCTCTATATTAAGATTACCATATTACAATCAGTTTGATGTCTATAGCAGTTGATCCATAGTTGCTCACTAGACCTAGATTATGTGGGTTGAATAATATTTTTGACCTTCAATTACAGACTCAGTCCAGATGTCAGAGTGGGAATAATCATGCCTTATTTCTCCACATTTATAGATTGCATACCCAAATTTAGTCTAGAAATCAAAGTGGGGGCAAACAGGCCTTATTTTTCCACATTTATAGATTACATACTCAGATTTGGTTTAGATATCAGAGTGGGGACAAGTAGGTCTTATTTCTCCATAGTTATAGATTACATTCTCAGATTTAGTCCAGATATCAAGGTGGGGGCAAAATAGGGTTTTGTTCCTCAAAATTTAGTTCACTATTCAGACTTAGTATAGGGGGTACCCACATTTTGGATTTCCTCTTCACATACATCGTTCCAGCTCCTATCCACTTCTCTGGCCAAGAAGTGGGCCAGGTCTAGAGCACATCCACACAATTAAGTACAAGTACACATTTCATTTTTCCTTTTAGTTTAATACTTCTATTTCCTTGTGATATTAGAATAAAATGGGGCAAATGTATACACCCTAATTTGGTCAAGCAACCACAAGTATTATGTTTTTTATTTCTCTTTCATAGGAAGGTCTTAGTGATGGATGTAACTCTTGTTTGCATGGTCATTTTGTTTCTTTTGGTCTTTCTTATGTCTTGTTTTCCCTATTTGTTACACCCCCAATGGTCTTATATCATCCCCTCCCAGTCACAGGGCCCCCTAGACTTGCTCTTCCCAGTCTTTACTTAGTTTTGGGACCTCGTAACATTAGCACTAGTCATGGACACTAGCATCATGCACTAGTGTCCATTTTCAACGTTAGTGTCCAATGGTCACTTTCTCATTGTGTTTTGGGTCTTAAACCTTCCTTGAGCCTTCAATTATGGTTTTATCTCTTTTACATCTTGTCAGCTAGCGAATAAGGGTCTTACATTCAAATCAAAGTTACTTTTATATAAACAGCCTCACAAGGCATTTTACATCTAGCACTTACTATCTTGTCACATAATTACATAAAATCAATCAACAATATAACTCAACATACTGCATATTACTCAACTGTAACACCTAGATTTGCATGCTTGATTAAAAAAAAGCCTAAGTGAACGTCATTCTATCATATTATGTGCATTGATTATGCATGTTCCCTAAGGGAAAACTACATGTGATCTGAGACCCCTATTATCAGGGTTAATGTAGGCAATGGCCAAGATAATAGGGGTTTTGTCCCATGTGATCATAATATCTCACAACCCAATTTTTACCTTCTTTTTACATTTGATCTTGTTGTTGTTTCATGTGTGTAGGTGTTCATTAGGTTTTGGAGAACATCCAACAAAATAGTGACATGGACAAATGACTGGGAGCTAAAAACTTACCTACATGTCTTTGAAACTCTCCCATAACATCCCTAAAAGTCTCAGGTAGTATCTCCATATAAGGACATTAGCACCATAGCTAGACACTAGCGTTGTAATGTTACCATACTCCTTACGGTGCTATTGTTTGAAGCTATTTTTCAACTACAGTCCTAAAATGAAAGACTCCTAACTAATCTCCAAGGTTATTCTAGCATTCCTGACATCTGACAACACCTATTTCATTCTAGATAAGTACATTTCGTCATTGACTTTACTAAGGTAAATCTACCTGGTTAACTATTTATAATATTTATCTTGATTTACCTACTATACTCAGCCCTTTAACAACCTAGGATTTATATGTATTGAGTCCTAAATAATTTAAAAATAAGCAAATCCCACTACATACATCCTTATAAAATTAAACACAATTATATTAAGTAATATTAATACTCTTCACAAAAATCTAATGGAACTGTTGAGCGATAAAAAGTTTTTGAATCTTGTTGAATGAGAGGATATTGAATCCATTGAGTGGGATATCGAGCTAGGTTTGACAACTAGTCTCTAGGTTTCCCAAGATCGAGATCAATTAAAAGAGGTAGTGGGGGAAGATAATTTGTTAGAGTATTTTAAACAATATGAGGCATAACCCAATTTTAGTATTTTTTTCATTGTTGGAACTAACCGAAAAGGTAGTCGCTCCATGGACGCGATTCCAAACTCTTGCAAATAGGAGGTCAAAGTTGTTATTTCAGCTAACACAAAGGAAATATCTATAGAGTGTTTAAGGCCCCATCCCCATGGCAAAGTATGAATGCCAGAGTTGAGAGGGATGGGGGGGTAGGTTATTCAATGAAGTGGTTCATGGGGGAGTAAAAGCCCCTAAACCATCCTTGGAAGTGACATCATGACCCATACTACCTTATAAATAGGGGATCAAACCCCTAGTACCTACAAAAAACTTAGTTTTAGTCTCATTTTATGGGGAGGATCTTTGTGAGGTAATCCAATTTGAAGCATTGCTTGCTAGTAGGGGAGTTATATGCAAGTTTATCAATAACTAGTCTTCTCTGAAGGAGCTCAATGAATGGATAATAGAAGTATGGCAACTTACCTTACAAGGTAAAATTAAAATATTCCCTTGTGCAAAGGGTTTTTTTATTGTGGTATTTGAGTTTATTGAAGATTGGAATAGATTTTTAGATGGGTGTTGGGTAAGGGTAGGATCTCTTTTTGTTGAAACCTTGGTACATGTCTTTTAACCCTCTTATCGCGTCCTTCTGCATCGGGCCCGTCTAGGTTCATTTACCTCATTTTCCCTCTTGTTTTAGGTAAATTCTTGACTCAAGGCCATAGGGGAATCTTTAGGGGAATTCTTGTTGACTGATTCACCCACTTTAGATCTCTCACACAACCTATGCAAGAATGCTACTTTCCATTGATACTTCTAAAAATCTTATAGCTTCAATTAAGTTGAAGGTGGGGGGACATTATTGGAAACAATGCCTTGATTATGAGGGGTTGTCATTCTTCTATTGAATATGTTTTGAAATAGGCCACTTGGCAACATCCTATAGAAATCCCAAAATAAAGGGGGAGTCTTTATGGTGTAAGGATGGTATCCCAACCCATTTGTAGAGGGAACCACATCTCTCAAGAAGGAAGTTTCAAAACATGGTACAAATTCAATCTCAATGTCTTCAGAGGAGGCTTTGTTGGAAATGGGGAAGCCTCCTATAGACCTTGAGAACATGAATTTTTCTGTTGAGAAGCAAGGGGAACCGATTACCAAGTTTGATCCAAAGGTAATAAAATCAATAGGTGTTTTAGCGAAAGATTTAAATGATAAATTTTAGGCCATTAATTAATCTAAAATCAAAAAAAATGTTTTTTTTAGATTCAGAGAATTTAGAATAAAGAGGGGATTGGATCTAAGTTCAAAAAAATAAGAAAAAAATTAATCCCAAGTCCAAGAACCATCTTACATGATCCTTAGATCCCACAAAAAAATTAGTTCCTGATGGGTGTTACTTGTTAAAGCCAGAATATTTTCTTATTGAAAGCAGATAGTTTTTTGCTATATGGGAAAAGGAGTTTCATTATAGTGTAAAGTAGGAGGCTTTCAGGATGACTACTCATTGGCTTTTTTCCAGTTGTGTCGTCTCATGTTTACGTAGCTTTTTGTTTGTATGTTTGATATTGTATTCCTCGAGCTGCTAGAATAGATGTTGCATATGATCTCCAATGTTTTATCTTTTACTCCATTATATAAGACTTTAGAGCCTTTCAAAACCTGAACCTTTACCCATATCTAAAAAAAATTGGTACTCTTGACTTCCAAATCTTGAAACCCTCTTCACTCATCTCCTTGCTATTTTATAATTATCATTTGTATGTTACATGTGGTAACTTCAATAAAGAGTATTGTAATCATTGTTCTCCACAAGGCCGTGAATTTATTTACATTTTGTCAAACACTCTACATGCATTTTCCATGTTTTATTTTCAATCACAAATTAAGTATATGTTTATTGTTTTAAGCTTGAAGATTTCATAGCTCAGTGTTCACTTTATTTCATTCGCCTTACTTTGAAACCAAACAAATGAGCTCACCGTCTACTTATATATCATTTTAAAAAAAATCAATAATAAGAAAAACTAAATGTAATCATGTAGGTACTTAAGTTGCACTTTCACTCTTGTTCTTAATAGTTTTTTCATACTTGTGATATGTTTATGTTAAATGTTGCAATGATGAGTCCTATTACATTTCATTGTACTAATTATTTGTATAGAGATTTTGTAAATAATTTTTGAAAATAATATTTAGTGAATGTAATTTTTTAATTTTTTTTTAAATATTAAACTAAGCATATTAAATGTATTTATACCAAATAACCATAATATATATATATAATAAAATGATAAGCCAAAAATATTAGATATGGTAAATTAGTTAACATAAAGATAAATATAAGAATTAATAGTAAAATCAATCTAACTAAAACATTATTATTGTACAAGTAAAAATAATTTAATTACTAAAAATGTTTTTAAAATAATTTAATTGTACACATGAAATAAGTCATAAAATAATTGACTCTTTATAAAAAATAATAGTCGTGAATTGAGTTTAAATTAGTTAAAAAAACAAAACAAAACATTTATACTTTGGTGGATGGACTATGAAAACATAAAATGTAAGATGTCAATTGTAATTGTATATGTAAACCTATAAATATATTGGGTATAAAATTAAAAATAATATTGAAATATTTAACATAATTATGTAATAAAAAATTTTAAAGTACATTTTATAATTTGGATCTGAGTGGATGGCATCTGAGACTAAATTGATGGTCGTATAACTATGTTTACATTTTTAGGTCATAAAATACAATCTTTTTTAAAGAGACCATATTAACAGTATGAAAAATTATAAAGGATTATAATAAATTAAGATACTATAATATTTATTTTTTAGTCCTTGCTCTACGGGGTACTATAAAAATCACTTGAACAAATATTTTTCTTATTCTAGCCAATCAAAACTTTTCAAAAAACATAATATCTTATTAATACTAAGTTTAACATCAAATATTATGGAATATTCTTCCACATGTTCTTATGAAATATTCTAATTGTATTAATATTATAAATAAAAATTCATTTAAAAAATGACACATTAGAATGCAACACAACAAATAAAAACATTACGGCATAAAAATTGACAACAAATCTATTATAATTAATTGCTAGAGTGAAATGGATATGTACCATTAATATCATCCAAACTCTATTCACGATTTTCACGATAATATAGTTTTATATTTCTTAGCATTTATGATGCCTTTTTTCATAACATTTATGATTTTGATTTAACAATTTTGGGAATATTGGTGTATTATTCCTAATTTAGTTAAAAGGTCTGAGTAGTAAAATCAGTAAATAAATATACAATAATTAAGCTACTGATTTATATAAACTAGATTGCAATTTTGACCTTTATAAAAATAGTAATAAGAGATGAAAAAAAAGACTTAGCTAGAAACTGACTGATACGACTGAGATGAGGTCTGATATTCACTGTGTAAGACTGGGACACTACCATAAACTAAGATCTAGTCTTCATTTTGTAATTGGATAGGAGTGTTGAAAGTGGACAGGAGTGGCACCAGTGTTGTAGTCCATCTCTGCCACTATTATCCTAAGGATCTAAGATTTTTGGGTTTTGTTTGTAAGGTCTGTGTGACCCTGTCCATGAAGTTTTAGCAGCTAGAAGTTTGTAGAGCTCCCTGTAGAATAGATTTTCTCTTCAAACCCTATGTTCCATTGTGTTTTGACCAATTTTGAGAAAGAGGGGGGTTAGTGGGTGTAATATTCACTAGACATGGATCCACACCCCTTGTGTGGGCACACTGCATATATAACAATACTTCAAATAGGGATCAAGCCATATGTAGTTCTCCCACTTGATGTACTTTGTGCAATTGTGTGAGCTTGTAAATAGTTTACATCAACATGATAAATAGAATGGATGGTGTAGGAATGGCATAACCTGGATGGTGTAGTCATATAGAAGATGCCCCTAGTGGGTATGTATATTGATGTGTGTCTCGATGTAAAAGTAGGATGCCCCCTCAATGGGTAGAGTGAAGCACTCAAAGAGTTGGATGTCACTGCACACACTCAAAGAAGATCAAGTGAAGCATGGTAATGTAGATAAATTGATAAACAATAACATAGTAGTAGAAATGCAAAGCATGGATAATGCATACAATCAAAATATTTTTGGTGTTTTGAGTTATTTGCATGTTTTTGTATTTTGAATTATTATATTGGTTTTGGATTTTTGAGATTTTGAGCTATGTACAATCAATCATAAGGAGATTATGTACAAAAATTTGTAAAGGACTATGTACAAGTAAATAGAAGAAAGCTATGTACAGACATTGGAAAAAAAGGCTATATGCAAGCATATGAATAAAGCAATATTTACATGATGACATAAAAGACTAGGTTGGAGGGGGTAAAGGGTCCAAGGATGGAGCTCACTAGGGATGGAGATGGAGGAAGGAATCATGACCATTATCAAATGCCTCAAGATCATCATCATAAGTATCATCATATGTTGTAAAAGCTGTGTATATGGTGTCATCCTACTGAAGGTGAACTAAAGGTTGCTTTGGTGGTGGAGATGTTGATTCCACTCTGGGACGTTTAGCTCTGGTAGTAGGTTGTTTTGGTGGAAGTGGAGAAGCTAGTGCTAGTGGTGTTGTAATCTGAATAATACATTGAACTTGTAGTTTATCCAATCTCTATTGTAATGTTGTACATGATTTTGTATCATGGCTTGTGATCTTGTGAAAAAGACAAAATAGGCAACCATCCTACTATGATAATCTGCCAATAGATCTGTGTTGTACTATAGGTAATGTGATTAATCCATAATCAAGTAACATATGTAACATAATATATGGTTGATGTTGTGTGTTGCCTGCCTGAATCTAAATGATTGGCTCTATATCCATAGTAGTAACCATGTAAACTGTATGTGCTAAGTGATTTATCTATGGCCATGAATGTGGAGTTTATCTTGAAAGTGTAGTATGAGATGCTACGAATGATGTCAGATTTCTAATGAGGGTTCTAGAGTCATCATGGTACTCTCCTAAGCTAATTGTTGTAAAACTCAATCCACACAAATAGTCATCTGTGAGTATGGGTGTCGTATCATCATCTGAAGAAGCCTGGGAATTTGTATCAACATCATATACATATGGTAACTCAGAATTTACCACAAGGGATAATTGTGATATGGGAGTCTCATCAAATATATTAGTAGAAGACAATGGTGTTGTGAGAGTGTCTGTAACTAATGGAGTAATTGTATCTGTAGAATCAACTGGTACTATTAGAACTACTATTGGTAAATGTATAACTATAATAGGTGTAGGAATCATGACAGATGGAGTAGCTAGAATGATTGAAGCTATTGTGACTAGCTAAATATTTGGAGCTGAGGGCTTAACTATAAATGGAGTGTAAGAAGTGCTAGTCTCTCCAACCTCATGTATATGTATCTGATCAAGAGAAATGCAATGAGGTGGTGGCTGAACTGTGATATGAGGTGTCCCATCTAGTGAAATAGTCAAAGATGACTCTATAGCTTGACAATATCTAAATGGATGGTTGTTTGCTGAACATGCGTATAAGTATCATTCATGGAGAAACTTAACACATCGATGAAGAGTAGAAGGAACTGCCCCCATAGCGTGTATCCAGGGTCATCAGAGTAAAATATTATAATGAAGAGGACTTGGCATGACTTAGAACTATGTAGAGAGGATTTTAGGTACTACATGATATCTAAAGCAATGGTGCCCAATGTCTGTAGTGGTATGTCATCAAATCCTCTAATGTTTTTATATGATTTTTGCATGGATGCCATATCCACACCTATGGTTTGTAAGAATGTAATATTACATATATTAAGTTTGGAACCACTATCAACTATAAATATCTTAACTACACTAGTTTTGACTTGATTTTGTATGAGTAGTGGTAAATTTTGATCAATAATTGTCTGAGATGGCATGTCAGCATGATCAAAATTAATATCATCTTCTATAGTTTTTAGCGTATAGACCATTAATGTAAAATAAGAAGACTCTGAATCAATGGGCATAGAAGTCTGAGTGAGTGCCTGATAGAGAATGTCTTTGAATACATTAGCTTTCTAAAGTAGTTCTAACATGAAAATCTTAGTTGTGTTTCTCAACAGATCAACAATATCATATGCCTTATGCAGATCTGCCTGTGCTGGTGGGTTGGGCCTGGGATGGGAAGGAATGGGAGGGTGGTAGGGCTCCTGACTAGGTGGAGGAGGCATGTCAAGTAACAACTTTAACCATATTATCTACTATTTGTATAAGACTAGTAGTAGCTACAAGAGGAGAGTGGAGATAATCGATAGGTTGAGGTGGTGGAGGGACAAAGGGTGTCAACTGGGCTCTCTAGCGATGCGTAGTGACTTGGGGAAGAGCAAAATGGACCATACAACATGACTCAGCATGGGATAGAGGCTCCAAGGGAGGTGATACAAAAGATATCTTAGCATGTTTAATAATAACTTTCTAACATCATCCCATATTATGAAAAATAAGCATGAAACGCAAAAAATAAAGCTTTGTATTAACATATGGTAAACTTCATCATTCATGTATATGATAGGACCAATGATGGTCTCCTTATTTTTTGCAAGAAATGTAAGAAAAGTTTATAAATAAGTGAGATCCATTTTTGAAATCTGATTTTAGAATGTAAGGTGATATCTTAAAAGCAATAAGACCTAGTGTATGCAACTAGGGTTTGAAAAATGATATTTTTGAAAATACTATGGAATTTTGAAAATGAAAGTGAATTTTTTATTTAAATATGCAAGTAGAAAATCAAAAATTTAATGGAAAATTTGTGATTTAAAGAGACCCAGTAGATGCCACTAGGGTTTTGAAAATTAAATGTTTTTGAAAATTACTATTGAAGTTTGAAATTTGAATGGATTTTATGATTTAAATATGTTAGTAAAAAATCAAAGAATTATTAGAAAATTACTGGGAAAATACTAAGACCTCGTATGGGCAACTACGGTTTGAAAGAAAATTATTTTAAAATTACTACAAATTTTTAAAATTTAATGTTAATTTTTTATTTTATTATGTTGGTAAAAAAAAATTTAAAAAAAGAAAAAATCAGTAGGAAATTTACCCTAGGGTTTATAGGTTTTTTATGCACAAATGAAGTAAGTCGAGTTCACCAAATGATTTGACAATTTTAGGAATATTGGTGTATTATTTCTAATTTAGTTGAAGGGTCTAAGTAGTAAAATCAGTAAATAAGTATACAATAATTAAGCTACTAATTTCTGTAAACTAGATTGTAATTTTGACCTTTCTAAAAATAGTAATAAGAGATGGAAAAGAAGACTTAGCTATAAATTGACTAATATGATTTAGTTGAGGTCTAATATTCATTGTGCAAGACTGGGACACTATCACAAACTGAGATCTGGTCTTCATTTTGTAATTAGATAGGAGCACCAAAAGTGGACAGGAGTGGCACTAGCACCATAGTCCACCTCTACCATTGTTGTCTTGAGGATCTCAGATTTCTAGTTTTTATTTTCCAGGTCTATGTGACCCTGTCCATGAAGTTTCGGTATCTGAAAGTCTATAGAGCTCCTTATAGGGCAAATTTTCTCTTCAAACCCTACGTTTTATTGTGATTTGATCAATTTTAAGAAAGAAGGGGGTAGTATATGTAAGATTCACTAGACGTAGATCCATACCCATTATGTGGGCATGTTGCCTACATACCAATTCTCCGAAGAGGTATCAATCCATATGTAGTTCTCCCACTTGATGTGTTTTATGTAACTATGTGTATTAAGATGCATAATGCTAAACTAGATGTGCTTGAGGTGGCTAGGGATTGGTGTAAGGATTTGAATGAGCTTGTAAGTGTATTGGTTGGCTATATGTAGAGAATATAGAAGATTGCTTGAGTAAACTTGCTTGTATTCTTGTTTGCTTAGTGATAATTGACAACCCTTTCTAAATGATCTTTGAATGGGCTTTTATAGGGAACTATTGGTCATAGGTTGAATGTACTTATGTTAGGTCGACAAGGAGAAGGATGGGGAACCAAAATAAATTAACTGCTGGGGCCAAAAATAAACTTGGACAAGATCATTGAAAGTGAATAGGCGTGGTACCAACGTTATAGTCCTAGTGTGGTGCTATTATCCCCAGCAGACAAGACCTAGGGGGATGGATCTATCATGGAAAGAGGAGTCTGGCTCAGCTGGGGTCAGGTTTGGAAGGCTGTGGATGATTGGGAATCAATGAAAATGATGCCTATGAGGATCATGAAAGCAAGCAGGAGGGACCTAAGGGTTGGGTGTCATTAGCCACACTCAAATTACCATTTTTTGCATTTTATATGACTAGAGATTCCTATTTAAACCTTCTCCAGGGATTCTTTTATAAGTGTATGTTTTTGTGCTTACCCTTTCCCTTAATGTGAAGAGATCTTTATTGAGATAGGCTATTGAACACCACTGATTCATCAAACATACAGGTTCTAATTTTCAACCAATCTTTACTTTCTCATTGTTTCATGCTTTGTTGAGCAGTGGATTTATCCAATATAATAATTATCTTCAAATCTTATTCAACAAAAGAAATTTTTGGTTATGTTTAGAAACATGAGTGTGCTGGTACATATATATAATTTAAGTATATTTGATAAGTAAAAGGACACAGTGAATTCAAAAGTGAACAAACTTGCAATGAAGCATGTCAGTTGCAATGTTGATGACAACAAACTCCTCTGCTTCCATTTCACTAGATTCACTTGTTCAATGGGAATGAATGGCTCTTCCAGTCTCTGTATTTTACCTTGTTGAAGAACCATAAGTTAAGATGCACAAATCACACAAGCACATCCAAAAATTTAGTGGAGGAATCATGGTTTTACATTGTCGAGATTGATGGCATTGGTTTTGGGGTTTTTTAACTTAAAGCTTTTAGGATACAAAATTGTTACATCTTGTTTATTGTCATACATGAGTAGGTTTTATGGTTGCAATTGGAGATTTTTTTCATCCTTTTCAATTGCATTTTCAAAGATTCTAAATCATTATAGAAGCCTTGTAGGGCCAAGAAATTACATTTACAATTTTACTTAAACAAAAGCATCACATGAAAGGGTAAAATCAAGAAATCCATTTTGGGAATTTTTTTAAATATCTGTAATGTCAAAAGTCATATCAGGCGGATTCCTATAGCAAAAATAACATGCATATAAACCAATGGAATTGTGAGATCTAAATTTGAGAGAAGAATAGTATGTTTCTACATTGGAAGAGCAAGTACTACAACTTCTGTGATGAGGATGTAAACATTGTAATTTTAGGAAACCTATGGGATAACAATGACCATCTCCAAACAATCTCTGCAAAAGCTTTCATGGATTTAAGCTTCAAACTTGCCCTCCTACTTATGGGATTAAACAGCCCCATCTTCCTTGTATTCCAAAGCAAAAATCCACACATTTATATTGTTACTTTTCACTAAAAAGGCCTTTGGAAGGACTGTCTCAATGTATTTATCAAATAATGGATGTGATTAAAAACTATTTAAAATCTTTCACCAACATCTTTTAAACAAATTTCTTAATGGAAAAAAGATTAGAAGGTTGGAAAATTAAGGCTCTAGAATATATTATTCCATGTTCTATCTTTACCAAGTCCTTTATGTGTTAAATAGGCATTTATTTTGTGATCATTACTAAATAATTCAGTATAATGATTATTAAAAATTAAATGAATCCAGTGTGATAGTTGACTATACAAGTTGACACTATAATCAATATCAATAAATTTACAATTAAATAACAATCTCAAGAACATGTTTAATATCTTATTTTTGCTGAGAGGTTAATTTTGTTATGAGACAAGTCCAAAATCACCAATAATCAAATAAAAGATTACCGTAAGTGACATCCTTGTAATATTTATGATTGCCATGGCAAGACCATTTAATGAAGTTTTAGAGAAATCATTTAGTAGTGAATGCATCTCCACTCTGATTTTGAAAATGTTTCGAGAAGCTTGTAAACTTAAATATCATTTAATTTACTTCACATAATCATAAATGGGCTATATTGGGAGCATTGGTTGCTAGTGGTAGCCTACCCCATAGAGTTCCACAAATATATTTTGCTATTTCTCTTTTCCTACATGTGTATTTGGCAAATGAAGAGCAGGGATAATATATCTTTCATCCCAGTCAATAATACTTATGTGTTATTTGTATATTATTCATTGCTTTGATGATCTTATATTGTATATTTATATACACATTTAACTGTCAACTTTTTTCAATATAAAGGCAGGGACTAGCCGCTACACGGCCCTTGTTTCTACTATAAATTATATTGGCATTTGAAAGGCAACATCCACATCAATTAGAATACAACCTTTTTAATTATAATATTTTTTTGATTCCTGATATTTGTAAAGAAACTAGAATAAAAATTTAAAGAGAAATATAGCCCAAATTAATAAGAAAAGGAAAAATTTCTGTTAACATAATTAAATCACTCCATTTCATAAAATAAATAAAAATTAATTACCGATGTTTTAAAATAAATGACATTATAAAACAAATGTTGTGCTATGGCTTTGGTACATGCTTTTAAGAGGAATATTTAAAGTTCATCGGTGTTATCATTTTATTTAAAAGCATCTAAATGTGGAAATCGTTGTTAAGACATAAGTCATGGAGAAATATGGCAGTGATGATAATACTAATGACAAATATATGGGGTCTTTTGATTCATATATGTTCAGGGAGAGCACAAAACAAAAAGTTGATGTCTCCTATAGATAGAGAATTGAATTCACTAACAATAAAGGAGAAATGTGTTCCATCGATTAATATTCTCATAACACAATTATATAGCCATCAAATTTAGTCGTTGTTCCAAAAATATAACATAAATAAATAAAAAAATAAATAAATATTGTTTTACTTCCATAAATAAAAAAAATTAGTTAGAATGTTATCTTTCATACACTATGTTTATTATGTATGACATGTATAACAGAAATCCATGTAAAATTAAGACGACTCTAAAACCAATTAGATGAAAAATTGAAATGGCTTCTTCAATAAAACCACAAGTGCTGTCACTTTTGGGTAATCCGGTGGACTTAGGTATGAATCCACACTAGTCTTTGCATACTCTCTACAAGCACTTTGGTGGTCTGATGTACCTTAAATTAGGTAACACCTCAATTGTTATAGCTTCCTCTATGGAGGTTGTAACTATCATATTGAACAACATAAGCTATGTTGTAAGGGATGAAAGTTTTTATTTTGGTAAGAGGGGTTTTGTAAAGTGAAATAATGTAAATCAATAGTTGTACCTCACTTGAAAACCATCATTGTTGACCCTATCTGACCTCTTATGCACAAAGCATTAAGCAACAATAATATCATATTCATTTTAATAACTTTTTCAAAACTTATTTCCCCTGACAAGTGCTCCTTTAGATTTTATGTTGTTTTTAGGGATAAATTTTATGCTTATAAAAATAAGCTCCAATTGTGACTGAATTTTCTTCTATGGGTTTGAGTCATTTTTATATGTTTTTGTGTCTGATGTAAGTATTCAATATGTCAATATATTTGCATCATGGATGAACAAAAGCTACAAGATAGTGTATACAAAGGAAAATGTAGTTAACCTATTAATCAATCCCATCTCAGAGAAGATAAATCCTACTTACACTTTTGTTTATTGATACATTAGATATTTAGGGTCATGATCAAGATGGATCTATTAGACCTAACCAAGGGATCTCTTATCATAATAACATCACTAGAGAGGGTTTTAAAGCCTCTAGTCAAGTAACACTATGTAATAACCCTAGCTAGGTCCTATGTTTTCATATTCACGAAGTAAATGATAATTAAATTAAAATCTAATCTAGTGCTCATGAAAGCTTGTGCTATAAAGTGGAGGTGATAAACATAAAAAGTAAACATACATAGAAGATCTATACTCAAGTCAATATATAGGAAATACTAATGCATGGGAAAGAATTACAAATGTTAATCTATCTACTCTTACAAAAGGAGGAACAATGTTTGGAATACTTGGCTTTGAAGATGAACCCGTTGAGCCTCAATCTCTCCCTTGGCCAAGGTGATTCACAAGAGGTTGTTGTGGTATGTAAAGATAAAAAGGATAAGTTAGTTATAGGCTACACAACTTCTCTATGCATCTAAAAGACTTCTCCATAAGACAAAATTTGTATCTCTAAAGAAAGTATTGAAACCCTACGCAATGCTCCTCAAGTAGAATGGTGGATAAGCAGATGCATAATATAGTATTCTTCTTCTTCTCTTCCTCTCTAAATGATAGAAATGGATGTGTATATATAGCTGGATCTAACCCTAAACATTTCTAAAAGTTTAGTCAATAGGGTTGGCTCAATTCAACTCTGTATCATTATTTGATTAAAAAACAAGTTAGGTCCTGATCTAGGTTGGCCAAGGCTGACCTAGACTTGTAACATGAAATTATCAATAAGAATACAGGGTAGACCCAGGCTGATAGTGTATGATAAATGTCAAAAATAGAATTAGGCTTAGGAAGGGGCTAATTAAGGCAGTGAATTACTTGGAGGAGTGTAAGAGAGTTATTAAACCTTGGGGAAGTTTATAGGCGATGGTTGTGTAAATAGAAAGTGGCGGTATAGGAGACAACAATCCTGTGAAACACCAATAGTCTACCCACCCCTTTCTTGGTGCACCATTTAAGGCATGCACTCAAAGAGATTGAGACTCAATGGGTTCTTGCAAGAGAGAAAACATCAGAAATTGATAAAGTTTGAAAATATTATGTGTATATGTATGCCCCACTCGAAGCTCATCACGTGTCATGTAGGTGCAATAAGGGATGGTGATTTAAGAAAATAACATAACAACACACAATGCTAAAGCTGAATAAATTGTAGTAAGAAACAAGTAAGATAACTAAAAGGACAAAATTGAAAAACACATACCTTTACTTACCTTAGTATTGTAGATAAGAAATGAAGTGAAAAAAATGTGAAGGTGTCCAATGTAAGGAACATTAGGTGAACCTATAGAAATTAGCAAAAAAAGAATAAAAATTTGATTTTTTTGCAAAAAATACATGTAATAAATGAAAAGATTCTCTACAATGTCAGGATTCCAGAACATCTTATGATTCAGAAAAAGAGCTAGTAGAAACAAAGATATGATTGAAAAATAGAATCTATTTGTAAATGTTTGATAGGTAAATAATTTTGAATAATAAATATAAATAGGGTGAAAACTAATTCATTTGTTATTTTTATTATTTTAAAAAAATATTGCTTTAAGAGATCCAATTTGAGCCTAAAGAGTGACCATGGTGACGAGATGATAACTACGATGTAGAGGATGCATAGTGATCATAACTAGTGAAATGCAAGTAAGAAAACATGAATTTCAAAAATTTTGAATAATTTTATTTGAAATTGAGCTAATTATATAAAATTGATTGGTAAGTAAAATCTAGATACTAAAAGTGACCATAGGAATTTTTTAAGTAAACTAGGGGTAGAATGGGGTATTGAGTAGGAAAATATCAAACCAATAAATGCTTAAGGCATTTATGGTAAATGGTCAAAAAGTCACCGTAGACAAAGAACAAAGTCGACCCTATTGACTCAGTTCATAATGGGAGATGAAAATAGGGGGGTGAATACATAGCAGTGAGCCAACATAGTATTGTTGAAAGTAACTGACTGCATAACATTATGTTGACATAGTGTGGAATGGCAAGATAGATGACATAGTACTCTCTGGGCCATGCAATTGGTAATATGTGGCTGATATAGTTTGCTAAAAGGGATCAACTATGTACTAGAGGGTCGATGTAGGATGCTAAAGCTAAAAAAGGCCGATTTAGTATCAAATGGGTTGATGGTGTAGAAAAACTAGAAAACTAAATCGAACACGTTGATGAAGTAGTTAATTTGTAAAATTTTGAGAATGTGGTTTAATTATTATGACATTGAGATCTAGTACATCTTTTATTGTTTGATATTTTAAAGAGATGCAAAATATTTTGGCACCTGATGGATGTGTCCTAGCTACTAGATCTATTGGAGTAGTTAACAGACATGGATAGGGCTAGATCGGTCACTTTGAGCTTCATAGGTATTATGGAGATGAGACCGACCCCTTTGAGTGTTGATCTCATTGTCATGTTCTTAGAAGCATAGAAATAGTTGACCAAAACTTTTTGGTGGGATGTGGAGGTGGACACCATTGAGGTGGCTATCACATTGGAGGATGTCCATGCATTGCTTAGACTTCTGATAGGTGGGACAACGGTGATCATTGATACACCATAGTTAGAAGATGAGAGACAATCCTTAGCTTAGTGGGCTACAAGATTAGATAGGATCTACCCTATATTATGGGTGAGACTATTCAATGTATATCTCACGGCCATTCTGGACATCTTAAAGGATGTGATAGGACTTATGGCAGCACGAGTGTTGTGTCATAAGTTAGACATCAGGGTATCTTTGTACATGATATCCTTGTGCCAGTTGATATTAGATCAGGGAACGTTGTATGATTTTGGTTCTATCATCTGGGTCTAGCTCATGCATGATATGTATGGGATGATGTCTAAGGGAGAGAAGATGATGGGACCAGTTATAATCTTGAGTGCATGGATATATGAGAGGTTCACTATATATCAGTCGATTGGGTTGCCCCACATAGTTGATGATAGGTTGCCTTGGGTCATTCGATGGAGGAAAGACCATGTACCATGGGTCATTCCCCATGTTTCAACATTGTATACTATCACATGAGGGCAAATAGTGTGGTAGCCATACACTCACATAGCTTTTATATGGCCTAGTTGGTCTCTATTATTACAAGTTTGGCACATGTGTGGATCATGGGCCACTACACTTCATAGGTAGAGCCTCATCCATTGGCTCATGTACCTGGACAATTAGTAATTCCCCATCTAGAGGCTCCTCTAGTAGTGTTTGCTTATTGGGCATGACATGCCAGAGAGACGAGAGGGAGAGGAGGTGAAAGAGTACCTATGGAAATACTGGTGATCAGGCCTTGATGGGCTAGACCATGGATTAGTCAAGCATGACAACAAGAGGTAGTGGGGTTAGGAAGAGATGCTATGGATGTGGATATAGAGGAGGAAGGAGCATAACGAACACCACAATAGAGGCTATAATGACCACCATGAGCTCATCAGATATAGAGACACCATCGACGTGAGGAGATGCAGGCACTAGTTATTACGTAGGGGGATCTTACAATAGCTACAAGACACAGTTGGTCCATAGAGAGGATACTGAGGAGAGGACCATGATGGATCAAGTGGTGATTCTTGGATTTTCATTATTGTGAAGGTAGCTAATGGAGGAGGTATTCACTGGGTGAGCAGATGGTGAGACAGTGATCAACAATACTAGCACTGATGAGAAATGTTTTAATTTTGATTTAGGTTTTGGATATAGAACACCAGTTGCATTATTGATTATGATGGATAGATGATTTAATATATATGTGATTTGATGCTTATTTGATTTAGGTTTTGGATATAAAACACTAGTTACATTATTGATTATGATAGATAGATGATTTTATACATGTGTGTGTGTGTGTGTGTGTGTGTGTGTGTGTGTGTGTGTGTGTGTGTGTGTGTGTGTGTGTGTGTGTGTGTGTGTGTCTATCTAATTTTTGGTTTTGTAGATCCTATGACAGAGGAGGTCAGATGAGGAACCCTGGTTATGATAGCACATCATGATATTTTAAATGGGATATTGTCACCATATAACCCTATCACATTAGATGATCTTATGGTTTCATCTGCCCCAGCCTAGGCATGTTGGTTTAGACTAGTGGGAGAGGTTGCAAGACAACTACAAGTGTGATGATGGGTTACAGCCATCGATAGGGGTTATAGATGGAGAGGCACAGGCCTGGTAGGCCTTAACATAGGAATGATCCATGCACATTGTGAATAACATCTAGCTTGGATAGGTGCAGGCCCAGATGGCCAATTTATAGGGACAATTTGTTGCCTTGAGATCCCATACTGCCTCTTTATAGTGCATCATTTAGAGGCGTGATTCATCGGCATCCATGGGTAGCATGGCTAGGCCATAAGATAGACATGATGTAGCATAATCTTAGAACTATAGCTACTGCATTTTATACTTTGCATTGTATAAAACACACACACACATATTGATGTTGACAGTTTCATTGATCTTATGAGTTGTACTTAAAATTAGGTATGGATACATGGATATATTTCCTTTCTAGCACATGTATTTAACTTTTGTTGCATATGTTATGGGAAATATGTGATGTATGTTTTATTTTCTAGCACTATGTGAGACACATACATGGTTAAAAAGAAAAAGACAAAAATGTTTTGGAAAAGTATAAGTAATCAAATTAAATGTAATACACACTATATCAAGATGGGAAATGTGTAATAACAAAAGATGAATAAATACAATAAACCAAAGATGGTAAAAAGGTAAAAAATGTTTTTTTAACCATGTAAAATATTTGCATCAAATTAAAACAAATAAAAATCACACTATATCACGTTGGGAAGTATGAAAATATTGTAATAAAATGGAAGGCACATGAAAAACCAATGGTATAAAAACAAAATAATTAAGTCAACAAATCATACTAAATCAAGCTAAGAAGTATAAAAAGAAAGACAAAATGTAAAATGAAATTAAATTAATCACAATAATTCAAGCTGGTAAGTATGAAAAATTCAATAAAATGGTTGTAAGCATACATGCAATCGGAAAATAAGAAGATAAAAGTGAAGGACTTATGAAGTAAGCACAACACATACCAAATCAAGATGGGAAGTATGTCAATGACGTGTAACTCATAATCAAACACTACTTATCTCAAATTTGATGCATGTAATTTCATTGTGACTTGGTTATAGCATAAACTAGGTATTAGAATATTTTGTGAGGAGGACCTAGTCCTATCCATGGTCTTATACTGTAACTCATAAAGGGAACACCAATGAGGTGGAGACAACTATGAGAATGATTTAAAAGATGTTTTTAATGTGGTAATTTGTGAGGAGGGCCTGGTCCCATCCATGGTCTTACACTACAACTCACAAGGGGAACATCAATGAGGCGAATGGCAATAAGAAAATGTTTTATTATGGTAATTTATAAGGAGAGGCTGGTCTTATCCATGGTCTTACATTGCAACTCACAAAAGGAAACCCTAGGGGGACTGATCAGTAACAAAATAATATTCATTGAGGGGAAATATGAGGAATGTTATAATGAAAAAGAGAATGTAAAAATCATGACATAGGCGTCTATGAGAAGACCTTAGGAATCATGAGGCATACTAGGTATAAAAGAGAGACACTAAGAGTCTAGTGACCATCAAAATACAAAGGATACCTACTCATAATAAACACAAAGTTTTATGGGAAAATAGGTGATATACTAAGATCAACTCATGTTGGTTATATAAACAAGAAAAGTAAAATAGACCTACCTTCCCACAACATGTTCCCCATTCCTTAAGACCTGTTACGGAGCTGTTAGTCTACTATGAAGATTGGGTACTTGTGTGAGAAAATAGGTAACACTAATATATATTTTTATTTTCCTTTCCCAATCTACTAGCCTATCACACCCTAATGGACCTCGACTCTATCATGAGGCCAACTATGGAAATTGAGCTTCGATTAGAAAATAAGAGATGTGTTATGAATCACATCTTTTAGTGTGATTTGACTTTTGAATTTGTATGTTGCCTTTTGTGTAAATGATTTGGATTTTAACCTTTTTATGGATTTTATAATTCCTCCTCCATATGGATTTGTAATAACCAACATGAGTGATAGAAGTGATACACATGAATGAGATTTAAACTTTGGTTAAAGGAAACTAAGTATCCAAAGATATGATTGACTAAACACTTAGGTTTACCTATGAACTAGTATGTAATCTCAAGTTTCAATTGTATGTATGCTTAGCATGTGAAAGGAATATAATGGAATAAAGGGAGGTCTAAAGTATATCAATAAATAGAAGTACAATGAGATGTCTTAATTGCTAACTGATCATATGGTAAAGAAAGATTACAAAGGGGATCAAGGTTTGCATAACCAAGCCACAATAATAATTATCTGAGCTTTAATTGATATAAGATAACAAACAATCATTGTAAAAGAAGATGAATCCATGAAAGAAGTGAAATCATAAAAATAAGTGTGTAATCATGAAAATAATGATAAGAAACTTTAAGAAAGAGGAAAATAAATGAAACCATATAAAACACAATACAAAGATCCGTGTAAAATAGATAGGTGAAACCAAATTTGACAGAGTCAAATGTACAAGATATATAAAAATGGATCATAAATCCAATCCAAAATCACAATGAAGAGCAAAGTGAAATAACACTATGTTGTGTGTTCACAAATATTGATAAATTTTCCCACAAATATTATCCATGACATCTTATCTAAACATCTCTATGAAACTAGTTCCTAACAACAATTGGTAAAAAAGAAGGAACCACAGTGGAGAAGAAGGTGCTCATCAATCCTCATGGAAAGCTATGCAAAGACTTATCTATGAATCGGCCCTCAACAGAAAATGTAGGTGTAACTTTGCATGAAAGATCATGCTCATGAAGGCTCTCATGCATATTGGAAATACTCAAGGAGAGGAATTGGTTGCCTCAATAGGATCTTGGTCACAATAGTATCCATGGGGTGAGAAATAAGCACCATTGGTGTGCAAAAAGAAGCAACACAACAGGAACCACAAGTACAGGTGTGTACTCGGATAAAGAAGAGGAAGGCAAGGGAGTGCCATCAATGAAGGAGGAGCCTTCTTGTGGAGTGCGTGGAGCACTTGTGGTGTGCGTGGAGCACGGGAGGTGAACACCAACTCTGTATTTGAGTTGGGTGTTGGGACCTGTGAGAGGGAGAGCTTTGGGGAGAAGAATTACTGTTCACTTGAGGTGTGGGAAACCTCTGTAAGGTGGTGGAGAAGAAGTGGCATCTTCTTTATTGTATTCTTTTCTGTATAAAGTGTTAATACAATTTGGTATTGTCTCTCATATCATGTGTTATTCTGAATTCTAGTTACTTGGTGAATCTGGTTAATTTCCGCATATTAAGTTGCTTGGTTTGGTAATCAAATTGTGTGCTTCCGGTTTTTACACCCTCCTCCCAACACCTTCTTGCATAGGTGACCTATGGAAGGAGGAATAGCTGGTGCAGGTGCCGACTGAAGGTGATCACAAAGGTGCTGATGGATAATATGACAATGATTGGTATGATGGGCACCGCACTAGTGCCAAATATAGTATACCTCCCCATACTTAGGAATATACTCAAGTAAAAACCTAGGAGAAGGTATAGCCTTATATTTGGGTTGAGCAATGGTGGGATGCAATGTGTTAATATATTACCAAAGCTTTCAATAATAAGTGGAAGAATAGTTATTTGTCCCATGTAAGTAACATATACACTTGTTAGTAGACTTTGGGGGCCTACTAATAGAAGAGGTAGAAGGAGATGTCAGGGGCAATTAATATAATCGACAGTCTCTGGTCCAATGACCGATAACTTTGTGGATATCACAATAAGGTTGATCAGCCCATTACACAAGCATGGGATCAAGCTACAATAAAGGAAGAAGGCCATCACCAAGGGAAGGTAGGGCTAAATCAGAAACTAAATTAGGCTCGTTTGAAGGTAAAGTAGGATAAAAAATAGGATGAAGCTCAGCTGAAGGTAAAGCAAGAGTAGAAACTAGATTAGGCTCAGTTGAAGGTGAGGTTGTTCATGCAAAAGGCTTAAGAATAATATCTAGCATCTTTAGGGGAAGCAAACTAAAAGGATCTTGGTATCTATAAAAATGATAAGGAATAGTCATGGAATGATTCATGAGCATGATTTTGAGAGGCTCTGCTAAAACTAGAGGTGTACCATGCAATCACTCCATCTCTACCATGCAAAAAATATGATTAAGACTAGAATTAGGCACTATGAAAGAAGGAATGCTAAAAGATGAAATAAAGAAGTATGATATCAAAGAATCTCGACATTTCTAGATTGGATAAGTCCTCCTAAAAATGGATCATCTAAAGCATAACCATCATCATAGTCAGGTGTATGCAAGTCGATGGTACATGTAGGTATGACCTTATCATCAGAAGTCATATGATGGCTATAATGTTTAGTCTTAGTTAAGACCACAAGTATATCATCGATAGGAGGATGACATGATCGATGTTACAAAGAGGGAGGAAGTTGGGCAATGATTTAAAAGGATGTATCAGAAGTTTGGATCTCGAGGTTAATCTCATCCAACTCATCATCATTATAATCTATGAGGTTAGGTGGTATGTTCCCAATGAGTTCGAAGTGAGCATTATAACATTAGGTAGAATTGATAGGATAATTAAAGAGTTGAGATTCCCTAAATGGGATATTAGGCAAAGGTTCAAGGGTAGGAATTTTAAAGACATCATGTTCTTGGAATTGTTCAAAATTTCAAGGGTTTATGTTTCCTTAAATCTTGTAAATAACACCATTATGGGGGAATTTGATGCATTGACATGCATATGAGGCAACTTCACTCTTACAATGAATCCAAGGTCTACTAAGCAAGATGTTATAAGAGAGAGGAAATTTAAAGATCATAACTTTCATGCAAACAATGATAGGAGGTATGGTAATGGGAAGCCACACGCAACCTAAAGGAGGCATTTGCATTCTATCCTAGTCTTGACATGTGGTACATGTGGACTTGAAATTGCATTCATAATATCCAAGAGTTTTATTGAGTTCAAGGGAGGCAATGAAAGTACCTAAACCTTTATCAATTAAGGTGCACTTAACTTGGATATCATCAATTTAGATGTTAATGAATAGAGGAGGGTCATCCACATGAAGCAAAATTTTGTCTAGAATCATGGAAGTGATAGAAAACCTAAAGGAAAGATAAGTACCCACTATATTCTCAACATGTATGGATATCTCTTTGCATTGTTGAAGGACACTATCTTCGGATCCAGACAAGGTAGCTTTGCATCCTACTAGAGGAAGAAGGGGGATGTTCATTTCAAATAATTGCATTAGACGGTTTCAATGACAAGGAAGTTCGCATTAATTTGAGAAAAGGTATTTGAGATGGGAAATGAGAAAGTTCCACAACAGGGTCCCATTCATCATAATCCATGGTGAGATTGCTAGATATAGGCATGTAATGTTGCAAGATCTCCTATGAAGGAGGGTTGGAAATGCAATTAAACTTGTGTTGGTAAGGTGTAGTTGGTTTACGTTGAGAACAAATAGGTTGTTTGACTTCAGGTGGTGGGATGGTTAATTGAGGTATTTTTTGTGATTGGGTCGAAGAAATACTAATGGAGGGTTGGGTAATGTTGTCTAGATGTGTAGATGTTTAAGGAAGAGTCGAGATAGTATGAGAGGTGTGATCAAGTTGAGTTGTTGAAGGTGATTATTGGAAGGTTATAAGGTCCTCTTGCCCTAATTATGTGAGATGATATGGGGAAGTGTCTTGAATGACGTGGAACATTTGATAGGTTTGTTTCATGGGTGATGGATTGGTATCGATAAAAATAACTACTCTTCACATGTTAGTCATATTTACCACATTTTATTCATTAGTAGTGAGGTCTATAATATTTTCAACATTATTTGTAGGAGAAGGCTTGTCATTGCTATCTTGATGATTGGGAAGAGGATATTTATATATAGCAAAATGAGCATTACCTTAATTTAAAGCTTGATTTTTGTTTTGTGTTTCATGGGCTTTAAAAGCTATGTCATATGCTTGTTGATGCTTGTGAATGAGTGATTCAAGATCAAAGTTTGGGCCAAGAAGAAAATCCATGGATAAATTTTACATAATTGTCTACAAGTCTCATGAAAATGGCCCCAACTTGCATGAAACCAACTAAATTTGTTTGGATCATACCATAGTTTCATTAGACGAGTAGGGTTAAGATCTCATGGTAGAGGCATTAGAAGATGATTTTGAACCTCAGCTAAGGATAATGGTTTATGGATATTAGTGGTGTTTGTTTGTGAATATGTAGGATTAAGAGTGTTGTTTGGAGGGAGAACATGCTCCATAGTTTTGTTTAGAGCGATTGTTTGAATGTTGTGAATAGTGTCATAGGTATCAGTAATGCCATCATTAGTAGCATGATGGTTTTTATTTTTAATGAGCATACGCATGCCCATTAGAGGTTGAGATGGTTCAAATTGGTGCATGAAAAAGTATTGTTACTTAGCTTGGTCAAGGGTTTATTCCAAAGTTTTTGAAGACAGAGTCCTAACCTGATGTTGTAACTTGGGGTAGAGAGCATCAGTGAAAAAGTGGAAGAGGTTATCATCCACCATATTATTCACACATTTGTTAGATAAGTTCTTCCATCGTTTGATGAAGGCTTGTGTTGTTTCAGTTTCAATTTTATAATTTATAAAGTGAGCTAAGTTATTCTTAGGGAGATCACTAGTTTGAAATTCTTGTACTAGTGAGTTAACCAAGTCTTCAAGGCTAGTGATAGAATGGGTTTTTAGTTGATTGTATTTATACAAAGCATCTCCTGAGAGTGTTTTAGTTAATATTTTGGTAGCAACAAAGGTAGTAAGTTTTACCTAATCTTTATAAAGGCTACCAAATGTCTTTAAGTGCAACGTGGGATCAGTAGACCCATTATAGGTGATGGTAGGTGTGATACCTCTTATGTTGATATTAATAATTTGACTGACAAGAAGTTCATTTTGCAGGTGTTTTATTATTTTATTAGTGAAGTGTGGTTGAGGAATAAGGTTACCATGGGAAATTTCTGAGGGGAGGTTAGGGGCAGTTAGATTTTACGCTCTTCATGAAACTTGTTGGGTTTGGTTTTGAAGGTTAATGAGATGGTTTTGCATTTGTATCATTTGATTTGCATTATTTGTTTGAAAAGTGTGCATTTGATTAAGTGTTTGTAATAAAATTTGGTGAGTTTGGGCAGTGTTTTGACTAGTGTGCATAGCATGTGATGCATTGGTATTTGTATTAATGGCTTGAGTTACACTATGAGTAGTAGCATGTGCCACACTAGTGGCGTGAGAAGCATTGGTAGAAAAAGAAGCCCTAGAAGCATGATTAACATTGGTAGTAAAAAATGTGCTAGTGGCATTCTTAGCACTGGAAGAAAAAGAATCACTAGTAGCATGATTCACATTGGTGGTAAAAGACACACTAGTAGCATGTTTAAGGAGAAGGGTCTTTAGAAAAGGCCCACTGGAAGTTGAACCTACCATGTTAGTGGAGATACTTGGTGTGGAGGTTGAAGAAGTCATGGAATAATATGTCATGGTGTGTGAAGGAGACAAAATAGAAGGAAAATGTTGAGAAGCAAAGAAAGTGTCTCCCCCACATTTGTGAGAGAAGGTAGGGGAGGGTGAAAGAAGTTCTTTTATTTGAAGACCTATCATAAGATTATAAATGGTTGAAGGGTGTTTTCCTTTATGATGAGGAAATTCTTTAATGAAGAAGAGCATTTCAGCTGCGTACTCTAAATCATGCTCATCTTCTAAAGAGAACAAAGGATTACAAGCTAAGGACGAATGAGGAGGAGTCCCATAATTAGTAGTGAGAATGGCAGCGTGAACATTGCTTTCATACAAGGTAGGAGCCACAAGCTATGCTTTGGGAAACCTATTAGGATTGGTAAGACACATCATGTTCATCATATTTAAATTTGTATTATCCTCAAACAAGAAGTTTATGATGAAGTAAAGAGGCTAAGAAGTTGGCAGAAAAAAGAATCAGTTAATAAGATACATAATCATACAGATCAATAGTGTTCTGTAAAATAGGCAATAAAACAGGGAATAAGAGAACACAATCATACATGTTGACTATGTATTGCTAGATAGGAAATAGAACAAGATGATAAGATACACAATTAGATGGGACAATTGTGTGTGCTAGAGGGAAGAACTGAACAAGTTGACTAAGATGCACAGTCAGACAAAATGATTATGTGTGCTAGAGGGAAACACTAAATAGGTTGACAAAGATACACTATTAGACACAATGATTATGTACTAAAGACAAATAAGATGAGCAGTCTGTAAGATATTATATTGATAAGGACAACAGTGTTCTAAAAACAATTTTTTTTTGCAAGATAATATTTAAGCAAATGAAATGAAACACGCTAGCAATTAGATCAATGTGATTGATCCAATTGGAACACATAACACAAATCTTACATTAATGCTGGCTAATGCAAATTTTACAATACAAAATACGATGATTAAAGAGCAAGCAACAAACTTGAAAGTAAATGCTAACTAATTGATCATTCCTAAATGTTGTTAAGTTATAATCAAATTTGAAATTAATGTGATGGGGAGTTAGATGCAAGAAGAAACTAGAAAGCAATATATATATATATATATATATATATATATATATAATATATAGATAGTTTCAGGTAGTTTAGGTTGAAAGAGATATGTATTGGCAATGGTACTAGCTTGGTATTGGGGCTTGCCCCCTTACTTCATAATACCATAGCGATAAGGGTGTCGAGTGCTTTGCCAATATATATCATCAACCACATGTTTATACTTGGCCAAAAAACCAAGTCGACTTTTCCCTTGGTGACGAAATACAAGTATGGATGCCTTGAGAAGATAAATGTTTAATATTTTTTTGGTGTAAATTGATTTGAAAGTGTGTGCAAAAGAGAAAAATAGTGTAATTAAATCAGTAAATTGAAAAACCATTTAGTTAATTTATGTTTGTTACTCTAAGCATGCAAACAACTGAAATGAAAGGTGAACTAATTACTAGCAAAAATATGTTAATTTTGTTGACTGTGAATAATACAGAGTCACTTCAAGTGACACTATATGCAAACAATGCAAAACATAGTCGATAGGGTCGCTACTATTTTGCAGAAGAAAGATCTAGAAGAACACAGTCGAACAAGTTGACTCTATCTTCTATATAAAAGACAAACTATAGAACTATGTCGAACTAGTCAACCCAATTCATTGTAGGGTTATGATTTTATAGACTACAAACTTGTGAAAAATAATATTGAAAATGAAAAACTGAAATGACAAAGAAGGTAAGAATGAACCTCACTGGTTTTGAAGATGCGTAGTTTTCAAATTTTTATGGTGTGGTGTTCAAGTCTTGATTCAAATATTCTACAAATAGAGTCGATTGGCTTGATAGAGTTTGTAAAACTTGTATGCTGAAAAATAAGAACTGTGAATAGAGTTGATTGGCTTGACTATGTATGAACCCCTGAAACTAAAGAAGACTATGTGTCGAGTTGATCGATCCAAGCACCTATATTTGAAGAAGACATGCATAGACAACAAATAGTCATTTTGGAGTGACTAAATGCTAAACTTACACATAGACTGCTATAACTATACTGATATATTTGATACAGTACCATAAAAATAAAAATATATAATATGATAAAATGAATGCGTGAAAAAAACCCTACAAGGGTTTGATTCATGTCTGGTTCACCAAAACTTATACAAAAGAAAATACAACTGACATATTAATCAATCTTAGCTTGGTGAAGATAAATCTTACTTACACTTTCATTTGTTGATACATTAGATATTCAGGGTCATGACCAAGATGGATCTGCTAGACCTAACTAAGGAATCTCTTACCATAATAACATCACTAGAGAGGGTTTCAAAGCCTATAGTCAAGCAACACTATGCAATAACCCTAGTTGGGTCCTATGTTTTCATATTCACAAAGTAAATGATAAGTAAAATAAAATATAATCTAGTTCTCACTAAATCTTGTGGCACAAAGTAGGGATAATAAACATAAAAAATAAACATGCATAGAAGATCTATACTCAAGTCAATGTATAAGAAATCCTAATGCATGAGAGAGAAGTATACATGTTATTCTATCTACTCTTATAAAAGGACGAACAAAGTTATGAATACTAACCTTTGAAGATGAACCCACCGAGCCTCAATCTCTTCCTTGGCCAAGATGCTTCACAAGAGGTTGTTGTAGTATGTAAGGATAACAAGGATAAGTCAGCGCTAGACTACACAACTTCTCTATGCATCCAAAAGACTTCTCCATAAGACAATATTCATATCTCCAAATAAAGTGTTGAAACCCTAAACAATGTTCCTCAAGTAGAATGGTAGATAAGCAAATGCACAATATAATATTCTTCTTCTTTTCTTCCTCTCTAAATGATAGAAAGTGATGTGTATATATAGCTGAATCTAACCCTAAATCTTTTTGAAAGTTTAGTCAATAAGGTCGGCCCAATTCGACTTTGTATCATTATTTGATAAAGAATAAGTTAGGTTCCAGTCTAGGTCGGCTAAGGCCGACCTGGACCCGTAATATGCAACTATCAATACGATTACATGGTCGGCCCAGATTGACAATATATAATAAATGTCAAAAAGGGGATTAGGCTTAGGAAGGGGCTAAGTAAGGCAGTGAATTGCTTGGAGAAGTGTGTAAGAGAGGTGTTAAAGCTCAGGGAAGTGTATATGATATGTTTGTGTAGATAACAAGTGGTGGTATAGGGGACAACAATCCTATGAAATATCAATGCTCTGCCCACCCCTTTTTTGGTGCACCATTTGAGGTATGCACTCAGAGAAATTGAAACTCAACGGGTTCCTGCAAGAGAAAAAACATTAGTAATTGATAAAGTTTGAAAATATTATGTGTATATAGATAGACTCTAGGTCCTCAAAGTCTTGTTTCAATGTCAGCAATATTGAAACACTAATTCAAGTTGCACATCAAATGTGGACCCATACCACAATCAAATTAAGCATCATGATGTCTTTATCCAACCTTGACAATAGAAAATGCCTAGTCAAAGATATTACCACTCGACAAGTTATAAACCTCTTTGTAATAGGCACAATACATGTAATTTTTGGTATTAATACCCCTCAACAAATAAATGGGAGGTGTCTTACTTTATCTAATGTTATCTTATGATAAAATATGAACTTGAACTAGGATAGCACTATAAATAACATCTTAAACAAGGTTATATAAGAGTCAATTCTTCAATAAAATTGTAAGATGTTTACGTTTTAATTTAAAATATATGATATTTAGTTTAAAAATATAAATAATTATATAAAGCATAAATAAATATATAATAAATGTATAATGTTATTTTAATTTTATGTACAATTGATATTGTCAAAAAATAAAATAAAATAAAATATTTTAATAATATTATTTAAAAAAAATAAATTAAATAAATAAATATAACTTAAACTATAAACTAGCACCCAACAAAAATTAAAAAAGAATCAATTGTTTTTTTGGAAAAAATTATAATTATAATCCACTAAATTGTAATAACAATCAATAAACAAAAATTAAAAAAGAATCAATTGTTTTTTTTTAAAATTATAATTACAATCCATTAAATTGTAATAACAATCAATAAAAATAAACCTTTTTTTTCTCACCAACAATATTCTTTCATTCTTCTTCTTAATCACTATAAAATAAATTAAAATTTAATATCCTTATATATAATAACATAATAAATTATATAAATAATAATAATAATTTAATTTTAAAAAATTATTTAAATAATATTTATATATATATATTTTTATACATATATATCGATTGTACATAAAATTAAAATAACCGTATACATTTTATTATATATTCATTTATGCCTTGAAAAACACCTACATATTTTAAGAGATTTATTTATTGATTATTTGCTTTGGTTAAGAGGAAAATCTGTTGTTGTGGTGGCTCAGACTCAGATTGGCTGGAAGGAAACAACTGAAGTTCATATTTTCAAGGCAGATCCTCCTGGTAAGTCGCGCAATTTTTTTTGCTCTGGATTTTTTTGAAAATTTTATTTTCTGATAAGCCACACAATATTTTTACTTCAGTGAATGTTTTTGAAAATTTCAATCGATATATAGAAAGAAGGGTAAGGGTTTACTGTGAATGTTTTTGTAAATTTCAAATTTTATATATATAAAGAAGGGTAAGGGTTTACGGTTGTATTTTACTGCTTTTTAGGGATGAAAAAATAAGACATTAAAATTCAGGTGGAAGACAGGTCTGTGCCGTAGAGAAAGCCGAGAGTGTCCGAAATAAGAGGTGGACAAGAACAACAAATATCACCGTGTGGAAAGGAAGTAAGTGAGCTTCCTGCGCCGTTTCAGGCTGCTTGAAAATGTCAAGTTGGACGAAGTGAATGCCAAGATGGAAAATGGTGTGCTGACTTGAGATTTCTGGTTGAAAATGAAATATTATGCAATTTTTGGACGAGAATATGATACTACGC
This sequence comes from Torreya grandis, assembly GCA_037957365.1. Classification (NCBI taxonomy): domain Eukaryota; kingdom Viridiplantae; phylum Streptophyta; class Pinopsida; order Cupressales; family Taxaceae; genus Torreya; species Torreya grandis. Next base: position 1,782,834 of record JARHVA010002389.1, on the reverse strand, counting down.
GATATCTGGAAGGGCACATGATATTATGAGTTTTTGTATAGGTTTGTCCGGTGCAGTGCGGTGGTCTGTTAAGTGTTTGAGTGGATATAGGGGAAAGGTCCCAATCGCTGTGCATGTTCCAATTGTGTTAACTTGTGCTCCATGGATGAAACGTATTGGCGTGTATAAATATTAAAGTGCACCAGAAGCTGAACATGTAGTATCTAATACTTGTTCAACATTTATTTTATAAAATTAAAAGTAACCAAGCACATCTTTACAAGTAAGACTCAAGTATTGATACTCTAATGCACAGCTATTGGTACTCTAAAGGTTAAGTTTTGGTCATAGGTTTAAAAAATGCATTTTATGACCTCTCGTGATAAAATAGATTATATCGTAAAATATATAATGTGTTAGACCTTGAAACCTTAGTTATAAGTAGTTAAGACGACATATTAAAATGGGTAAAAACTTCAAAACCTAATGTGATGTTATGGCACCTTAATTCACTGTCCAAAGTTAGGGTATGCAGCTACTGGACCTTTCCCCTATGGATGTGCATATGTAATGAAATGTTTGTAATGTGCAAGACTTTACCAGCATCTGTACAGAGCAGTCACTGTCAGATCAATTTGCATAAATTTTCAAATGTTTGATGTTGCTTTTTTACACTGCAAAAATTAATGTTTTCAGGTCCCATAAATAACCAATTTTCCCAGGATTTTTGTCAAATCACTGGATTTGAGCCAACGAAGGTTTAAGAAATTAATTTGTTTCTTATTTTTTCATTACTTTATATTCCTAACCAAATGTTCAAACTCAAAAAATGTGGGAAAATAAATGATTTTCATTGTCTGCACAATTTTCAATGGAAAAAATACATTTAATCCATTACAATAGATACCTGCGCAGTATTACTAACAAATAATTTATAATTCAAACGAATGAGTGTAATTTTTTTTTTGGTTTCAGGTTTTAAGAGGAAGGAGGCTGAGGGGGTTTGATTAGAAGGCAAAGAGTGAAAGAAAGTGAAAGCAGAGATTGAAATAAAGTGAAAGCAAGGATGACGAGTAATGAAGAAGAAGCGGAGGTGCATACATTTGCTAGTTTGGGTGTATGCGAACAATTAACCGAAGCCTGTGATGCACTGGGATGGAAGAAGCCAACTGCCATTCAAGTCCAGTCCATTCCTCTTACTCTTGAAGGTGCGTTATTTTTCTTCAATTCTTTCTTTTGTTTATTTGATTTATTTTTTTAAAAATTTTAGGCGAGGTTATGGGCCACCCTTGTTATGCAATGTAGAGTAAGCTTGGAGAACCATATATGGATTATGATTGAAACTGTAATTATAGTACATATGACCACTGAGGTTATTAGTTATTGACGCCTTATTATACTGAGGGGGATTTGAATCTGGGTCAAACATGCCGTATAGCGATAAAACTTAAAAAGGTGATTTTTTTTTAATGGACACTGCCAAGCCAAATGCCAGTTTTCTGTATAAGACCTCTGCATGGAAACCCTGCCAAACAGATTGATTTTCCATTTACCTTATGACCAAGTTCGGTACTAAACTTAAATTTGTCAATCCCCCTGCACTCGTGTAACAATAATCAAATGCCCAATAATCACACCCTCGGTAACAACTTTCTTACATAATGTTCAACACGGTGGATTTCAGATTTAAAAAAAAGAGAAAAAAGACTACTGAATTAAATACCACTAGATATGGAAAAGAACATTACAATATAGGCGCCCCAGACCAGATATATAGGGCTAGGGCACCTCTCAAGTGCCATATATAGGGGGGGGGCTGGGGCCAGAGTCGGCGTAACATGATCTATATAGGGTGGGTGGGAGGGGCACCCGGCCTTCCTCTTCATGGTTGGGTCCATATATCTCTATAGGCGAACCCCGGATGGATAGACAGAGATGGCCTATATCCTATTCACCCATGGTGGGATAGGGGGATAACTAGATGGGGGTTGGTCTGGTTGGCACCCAGGAATTGTATATGCTATATAGAAACTTGCAGTCACGGAAACTCCCCAAAATACACAGCACTTTCTTCTTTTACATTTAAAAATATAATCTTCAAATTCCTCTACTTTTGAAGAGGCCAAACTGCATTTCATGGCAGCAATTTTATTTGACATACTGTTTTAGGGGATAACCTAAACATTTTCACGACAATATTCTCATCCTAATGATGGATGGAGTGTGATTCAAAATGTCAATCAATAAAATTCTTAAACAGTTTTTTAAGAAAATGTCTCTCTATTTACATGTATTGTGAAAACAATATATTTCTCAATTTCAAGACATGAAACTTTTGGTTGACTGAATATTCTGATTTTTCCCCCTTTTTCTCCTTTTTAAAAATTTTCACCCAAAAAGGATGGTAAAATACGGAAAAGTAGTCTCGTACAGCTGTATTTTGTTACCATTATTGTCCCTTAGAAAGTCGCAAAGCCTATACAAATTTTATTTACTTTTGAATCCAGTATCCACAATGGCATGCAACTCAATTCTAATTTTCATCCGAAAAGATACCATCTATTGTGCTATTAGATTAGCTCGGCATTACAAGATAAGTCATCAACTAAAAGATAGGGTCAAAGGACTACTCAATCCAGGATTAAGCATTTATAATATTCATAATCTAATCAAATCAACAATAGTACAATTGGAATTATGCTCTTTTATTCTGCACCAAAGGGATTATACTGTTACACCACAAGCCCTTAGACAATTCTCTTTTTTTCCCACATGAGGCTGATGAGTTACCTCTTCTGACGAAGGCCTTTCAGGACATTTTTGCCTTTCTCTTGTTTGACAGAGAAACCTGTTTGATGCGAGGAGACTGAGGAACTCAAACACTAGGTTTAGCCTAAAGGCCGTCTCCTTAACTACCCCGTCTGGGAAGTACTTGCAAAAATGAAACCCAAAGGAATTGACAGGTAACCTGCACAATCAGTGGATTCTGTGGTTTAATTCAATGCAGAGCGAAGAACCTATGCACTTGACCACCTGTTTTGAATCTAAATATTTCTTCAGTTCTTTTTCAGTGTTTTAGTCCTTTTGTTTGTAAATTTTGGACGAGGTTATGGACCACCTTTAATGTGACGCTGGCTAAGCTTTGAAGTGTAGGATCAGCTTGGGAAACATTCTTTAGATTTAAACCTAGGTTTCTATAAAATCTACCCATTTATTGTTATACCACAATCTCATGACATTTCTGCTGTGGTTAAGGACTATCTTATTGAGTTAGGGGAATTTGAAACTAGGCTGCACTTTTATTAGTGTCTGGCATTATTTTATACCACAACCCATTGCACGTCTTTTAATTACTTTGAGTATGGCTAGTTTTATGCATGACAAGTTTTGGTATTTTGTATGTGATTCTAGTACCCTTAATGGGCCTATTGAAATCTGCAAATCTCTTACTACCTTGTTCCATGTACTTTCAGGGCGGGATATAATTGGGTTGGCGCAAACAGGTTCTGGGAAAACAGCAGCATTTGCAATTCCAATTTTGCAGGCACTTCTTGAGAAACCACATCCACTGTTTGCTTGTGTTCTTTCTCCAACGAGGTATTAATATAAAAACACAAGATTAAGATATGGTGTTTGGGTTATTGTGGCATGATTAATGGATTATTTTTTTCTTTCCTATTACTTTCAGGGAATTGGCACTTCAAATTGCAGAGCAATTTGAAGCTCTGGGGTCTGGTATTGGTGTCAAATGTGCAGTGGTGAGTCCTGAAAGCCATTTTCATTGATAGAATTCAGAGTGAAGTTTTTAAAATTCTTAGTATTAAATAATCAGTGCTTAGTAACTATGCCTGCATCAGTGCTTAGAAGGAGATCACTCCCCAATCATTATTGTATCAGTTATAAAAAAACTGATGAACAACAATTACAGCTTAAATAACGGGGAGATAAATTGTAACCCTAACTATGGATTTAGATTTCCTGCAAATTTGTTTGTATTCCAAAACCCGAATTCATGGTTCTCTGCCAACATTTAGAAGAAACATTGATTGCTTTTTAGCAAAGAAGAACTCAGATTGGTCCATGGAAGGCCATGGCTAGTTGAATTTGGCTTGTGTGGTAATTGTTAAAGTTTAAACACAATCAATATATACATCAAACACGATCTTCCCTATAACTGTAATCCATGCAACTTATCCGTAAGAGTATTATGATGCTATCATTGGTGTAAATTGTGAGCATTAGAGCATATAAGGCACTTGGAGGAAATGCTGAGCATGTGCTTTTTTATTTGTTCCATTGACAGAAAATTGAAAACCCCTTATCTCTGACAATTTGATTTCAATAGGAACATAAATCTAGAAAGACCTTGGCAATGTCTTTGAAGTCATAAGGCTGGTTGCTTCAGTAATTACATTGACAGTGAATTGTCAGAATATAGCTTACTTTGATTTTAAGGTGCTACATGCTTTTTGTCATGAAATTTTTAACATGCAGTGACAACTACCATTTAAAAACCCTGAAAAAAAAAACAAAAAACAAAGCAATGCATACACAATTTTCAATTTGATGAATGGTAAAGCGGATTTTTATGTTTATGTTTTTTTCTGCATACATATAATATAAAATTTATTATTCCCCAATGATGGGGATGCTAAGAAGGTTAATCGGCACACTATTTGGACCCCCAGCCTTTAGGGAACCCAAAGATTAAAATTTAATACCAGTGGTGCTTTTGGATCATAACCTGGGGATTGCTAGAGCTAGTGGAATATGTCGTGACAACAATGGATGACATAATTCTATTTCCAAATGCTTGTTTACATTAAAAAAACATACATTTATGGGCCAAATCTTACAGAAAAGTTAATGTTTCCAACTCGCACCTACCAACTTTCAAATGGCCATCTCCTAAATTTGTGTAATGTCCCGTTCTAGTTAGATATTGTACTTTCAACATGATTAGCCTATCAGTGGCCCTCGTAGGCTAATACGGCAAGGTTTGAGGGTCCTCTCCGCAGTTACCCAAATGGCAGTCGGTTTCTTTGGGGAAGTTTCGACATATTCTGGAGGTTTTCTAATGATTTATTAGAATGTTCTATTTTTAGAAACCTCATGTTACAAGATGATGTTATATTTGTGCTTTGTGATATAATTCATTATTTTATATTAAAGTGCAAATATAATATATTAAAAGGAAAAAATAATAATAAAATATTATGATGTTTCTAGAAGCTTCCCAAATGAAAAAGAGTATAAAGGGAGGTGTGGGCTGCCATTATGAATTATCCAGATTTGATGTTGTCTTTGCTGTGGTATGCTGGTGGAGCCTAGAGTTTCTTGCAGTGAATCAATTTGTTTTTGGAAACGATAACTCCCATTGATAGCATAACTGAGAGGAGTGAAATATCTCTTGAAGGGTTGCATTTTGGAGGTGATATTTCAGTCATCTCAATTGGAGCAAAATTTGTGGCCATTGGCCAATTTTGGAGAAATCGATTTGGTGAATTTGTGGAGGTTGCATAGCTAACTCCTTGGTGTTGGTTTCTATATAGCTTGGCATCGATTTTTTCTTGGTTAAGAGAGCATATTGCATTGTAGAGAAAGCTGATATAAAAATCAAATATTTACAGTCAAGGAAGGACGCCATTAGGAGGGACGTTTTTGCTTTTGGGGGTTCCATTTTGCATCGATTCTCTGCTTGGCTTGGTGTGTCCACTTCCTTGGAGCATGGAGATGATATTAGATGCTTGAGGCAACGCATATTCAGTGCATATTATTTTAAATTTGAGATCAGAGCAAAACAGGGGCGACTGGCTTGGAAAATTCGATTTGGCTTGGGAGATCATCCTTTCGCTGGGAAATTGCTTGCTCCTTCATCTATTCTCAAGGGCGCCTCAATCCCACCAGGGTTCATTGCATACAATCCATCCTTTAGTATAGTTTATATTTGCAGCTGTAGGTGTACGTTCTTCATACCAGCATACCATATAATTGTAATTCTTGTTTATGCCAAGAGTCTTGGCTAGTTTAGTGGAGCATTGTATCAAATCATCAATACAATTAAGAATCACAAGTTGCTGGTCATTTATGGTTATCTTTTGAGCATTTGAATTGAGATAGTAGGTTGCATGCCAACTATTCGACTAAATGTCCATTGGCTGTAAGTGATTAGTTTGCTTTGTGAATTTATCTAATTGCATAGAAAATAACAAAACCTGCATCTAGAACTCAGCATTGTCATTCTTAAAACTTCTTGAAGCTTTAATCCATCGTCATTTAAACAAATCATCAAAACTATGACAAAAACCAGCAAGAAGCACTTTGCTTACAAAGTGTTTGAAAAAATTACAAGGTAGCAAATTGAGACAATTAAGACCAGATTGGGCAAGGATTGGTACAATTTGTTTCTATCCACCCTTTGAATAATTTTGATAACCCACTTGCATGCGATTTTGATTGAGTTTTAATAAATAGTTGTAGTTAACATCTCGATTCCTAGCTTCATTATACCCAATTTCTAAATGAGATATAGAAACTTCCTTGGAAAAGTCGGCTTGAGAACCATTGTGCTTGTGTCGGTAGGGTCCTTTGCAGCCAACAAGGTATGTAGTTGTTTTCCCCTCACAATTGATGAGTCCGAACATTGAACAAAGTATCGTGAGCTAACGGTGTTGAAAATGGCAAATTATAGATTTTGGATGAGTTATAGAAACCTTCTTTGTCTGAGAGGATGTCATGTCCCCTTCTCAAATAAGAAAATAATAATTTAATAATAATGTCTAAGTTGTTTCTTCAACGTCACTTTATAATTATAACTTAAAAGGGGACATTTAAGTCATTATTATTAATTGAATGGGGCAAAAGTGTGTATTAATTATAAGCCTAAGTGGGAAATAGAAAAATAAAAGTAATTATTAATTACATTTTGAGCAAAAGTGGAAATTAGAATTAAAAGTAAATTTAAATTGCTTTTAGGGGTTTTAAGTGAAAAAGTAATTATAATAAGGTGGAAAGAAGGAAAAGTACATTCATTCAATAATTATTATCATTCAACCAATTTCAAATACTTTTCAAGCTTGAGCAACCATTGTTCAACTTTCATTACAAAGGACGAAAAACCTCCCGTGTAAGGCTTTGAGGATGAAACTCTTCATATCGAGAAGGTGATTCCACTCAAGAATCATATTGGTGCTTCAAGAATCAGAAGAATACAATTCCAGGGATTTATTTTATAGCAACAACCATCCAGACAACCCATGGTTCAAATAGCCAAAAAAAAGAGAAAAAGTACAGATCCATACGGATCCATACGTTGGCCGTATTGGGCTATTTCTGGCTGTACAACTACAGTGTAGTACGCTGTGCCACTCCAAGAGCCATCTGTACCCGTTCAGGGACATTTCTAGCTAGGGTTTCAAGAAAATATTCTGTCTTTATGCTGTTCCAAGTTAGGGTTTGGTGGAAAAATGAGGATAAATTAATATTCTGATTTTATTATGCTATTTGTATCTTCCATAATTGTTTTTTCAATGTTTTCAGTGTATTCAATCGACTGAAAGCAATAGTACACCAACGATTATCAATATTTTGTATTGCATGTGGTGTTTTGTGTTTGATTGAATTATCTGGGTTTTAGAAAAAAAATACCAGAATTCTGATTTATTAGGAAAAGGGTTACTAGAGAGACTTTACAACTTGACCTTGCTCACATATACTACACCATGGATGCCAAGCTAAGTTGGAAGATTGAGGCGAAGGCACTAGGCCCCAATGCTTGGAGAATAGTGTAAGGTCTGTATATGATGAGCTTCAACTTGTGGTGTTTGCTGTGAAACCTCTGCTATACAAGTGAAGGCAAACACAATCACCAACTTGGAAAGAATGAGGTACTTGGCATTGGTCATACAATGCCTTGAATCTCACTTTAGTTTGGTGTTGAATGTCCTCAATGTTTCTACGAAGCTTGGCCAAATTTTGTGCAAATGATGAAGCTTTGTTTGCTCCTACTAGTGGGAGATATTTGGAGTTAGAAGTGTGATTGGAATCTCATAAGGTACCAAAGGTTGGAAGCCATAACAAACTGTAAAAGGAGAATGCCTTCTAGAGACATGGGCAACTCGGTTGTAGCTATGTTGAATGACATGTAGATGAGTGTCCCTTTACGTGCTCTATGTGAAGAGCATGGACTAAAGTGCTATTAACAACCTCAGTTTGGACATCAATTTGTATATGAAAGGAATTGGAGAAGCTCAACTAATAACCTAGAAGCTTCTACAATGATTTCCAAAATTAGCTCAAGAAGTGAAATTCATATTCTGAAATGATGGCGAGCAAGAACTTGAAATTTCTCAAAACATGCTTGAAGAACAAGTCTATACCCTTTGAGCATCAACTAATTTGGTGCATGGCATTAATATTGACATTTTGGAAAATCGGCAAACAACCACAGAGATGCAATCATGTTGGCTTTGTGTTGGGAAAACCACCACTAAAGTCCATGGAAATGGACTTCCATTGTCGAGAAGGCATTGGTAATGGTTGATGTAATCCAAGCCTCGAATTGGAAGTCTCAGACTAATTGCAAAGAGAGCATTGATGCATGCAATCCTTATCTTGCTTCTCTATAGAGGGCCAATAAAAGTAATGTTTTAGGGTTTTAGGGTTGTACTTTAACATTACCACCATAGATGGACGAGTGAGTTTTTTTTAACAAAAGTTTGGAGAAAACGCAAATGCGAAGCTAAGTTAACATTACATCTTGTTTGTAAAATTGTTGTCAAGGAAAGGAATTTTTTTTCACCATTTTTGGTTGCTTCAAAGCTTCAACAATTGAACTGCAAATAAATTGGTTATTTGTGGTGTTGAGACTTTTCCAATCATTGTAGGCTATGCATTGAGTATCCAAAATGTCAAGTACGCAAAAAGAAGGATAGCTAAGAAGACTGGTCACTATATTGGGGACAGCTTTCTTATATTTTAACTCCGAACACAACTGTTGAATGCAACATGCCCGCTTCAAATGCTGATGTTCTTGAATCTTAGATCTAGAGTTCAAGATATGAAGTGGTATGCTGTTATGATTAGTATGTAGAATGGCTTGCTTACCAAGAAGATGAAGCATTGCTTGAGTGCTTGGACCCAAGGAATGTAATTCTATGCTATAATTGAGCTTGGCTTGTGACAAGGCTTTTGAATGACAAGCCATTGGATGTCTTTCCCACTTAAGTACTGCTCCCATGGCATATTGTGAAGTGTCGGTCTCAAGCTCAAGTTCCTGCTGCAAGTCGGGGAGAGTGAGCATTAGAGAAGAACAAAGAGCTTTTCTCAAACAGATAAATGCTTGAGTGGCATGTGGGTTCTAACTTCTTGTTAAGATCCTTTTAACTAGTGAGTTGGTGAAGAGGGTATGCATGTGAGTGGTTATTAATGAGCTTTCTACAGAAGTTCACACTCCATAGAAAACTCTCAGATCTGAAATGATGGATGGAGTGTGCCACTCCTGAAGGACCTTTACTTTATCTCCATCCACATGTCCTCTTGGTCATTTATGCGGAATCCCAATTAATTAGCTAAGGTTGGATTGAAGAAGGATTTTGTCATCTTGGCTTGGAGACGATGTTGGCAAAGAAGATTAGAACTGCCTGTACATTTACCAAGTGGTTGTCCAAAGATTTGCTATAGAGCAAGTTTCCATCTAAATAGATGGCAACAAATTTGCCAAGATGGGGCTGTAAAAAGTTATTGATGTCAGATGATGTGCGTGAATGTAGCAGGTGCATCGGTGATGCCAAAAGACATGGCCAACCACTCGAAGAGTCCAAAAATGGCTTTGAAAGCCGTCTTGCAAACATCACAGGGCTCTATACTGGCTTGGTGATATTAAGAAGTCAGGTCAAGCACAGTGAAGTAGTTGGCATCTTGAAGCTTGTTGATCTTGGGAAATGCGTAGCTGTTCTTCACAGTGATATTGTTGAGTGCACGATAATGTGTGACTAACCGCCACTATTATGTTCCTTCTTTGGCACGCCAAGAGCAGAACGTCCGCAAGGGGAAATACTGGCTTGGATCTTACCATATTTAAGCAGCTGTTAGATTTGGTTCTCTAACTTGACACTCTCAATGGGTGTTGTGTGCTAAGGTGGCCACTTTTGCAATGGGGAAACTAGAACAAGCTCAATAGGATGCTGAACAGGCCTCAAAACAGGAAGACATTTCGGCTCCTTAAAAACATCAGAAGAGGAATCAAAAAGAGATTTGGTTGATTCAAGTGGTAGCTTCATAGCATTATTTGCCTTTGCTTCCTAAATGATACAAAGGGTAAGAAACTTATGTAGATTGACCTGTTTAATTGCTGGCCATCGGAGAGCAAAGGACTAACTAACATAAAAAGTGAGTTTTTACACTTTATCATCTTGTTGCGGTGGGTAGGTCTTGTGAAAACCATAAAAGACACTTTGCAGTAATATTGATAAGTTGCTCCATGCATCAGACTGAACAAACAAGGGGAGTGACATCACAATGAACTGTATCTTGGAATGGTTCAATGGCAAATGTGACATAACATTTGCGGAGCAGAAGTGTGGAATTTCCCTCCTTGACCCACACCAAAAGTATGCATGTGAAATTGTGATTGCACTGTAGTTGACAGCTGAAGATTGTTTACCAACTAATGTTAAATCAAGTTTTTGTTTCCCTTGTCACTAATACGCTTTACCAATCTATTGTTGATTTGACATTTATGAGTGAACAGTACTTCCCTATTGTTGACAAACCATTGACCATGAGAATGAGCTGTGAGGATTAGAAGTATTGGAATTGGTTACTTGAATCTCCAAATCTCTAAGTTGTGAAGCCTGCTTGGGTAGGGGTCCCATGCTGGGGGCTAGCTAATTATTTTTAATGGGGCAGTGCTGAGAAATTATAGGAGTCTTTTTCCTTATTAACGATTCCATGATTCTTTAAATTTTGTGCAATACACGCTGCTGACAAAAAAATAGCAGCATTTTATTAAAAAAAATTTGTTCAAAAAAATAAAATAAAATCTGATTGGATGCAAATGTACAGTTGGCAACCAAAAAAATAGGAGCAGTCATGTGAATCTTCAACCCCTTACTGCTTCCCACCCTTCAAAAACTTATTCCTAAACACTAGCTGCTCCTAATTTTAAGATGCAAATATTTTGTAAGCAGTTTTTAAACTTGTGATGATGCATGGGACCGCTCTACCCAAAATCATAGAAGCAGTAGCCCCCAGCCTGGGACCCCTCTATCAGCAAGAAGGGTCTTCACCTTATTTGATTTGAAGACATGACATTCACTGGTCAATTTACGGTGTGCTTATTGGGTTTGCCAAGGGCAAGGGGATCCACACTAGCAATTGTGCATAGGCCATGATTATTTGGTTAGGAATCTGGCTGGCAATTGAAATGGGTCTCACCTCGATTATTTTTATGATGGACTTCCTTGTCATAGCTAATTTTTTCTAAGGTCGTAGTTGTCGCTTTCCAAATAATTGTCGATTTTTGATTTTGGCCAAGGGCACAGAGAATGTTGGCCCTTTTTCAAAAGATTGAAGGTAAATATAAACCAAGGGAATCTAACAAGCTGGCATGCCTGCTTGCAAAGGCTGCCTCTAATTTACCTCCTGGAGTATGTATGGATTATGTGGATGCAGAAATTTGATTGTGATGTGGCTTTGAGCATAGCCCTCTTTGTCTGCTAAGTGGCTGGATCACTGACAGAAATTTATTGCTATGGATGATGGTTGTTCCCTGCCTAGGTATGTTGGTGGTTTAAGTCTTCTGTCTGGAAAGTCTTGGTCTTGTTTTATCAGGACTTTTTTTTTCCCATGTTATTTTCTCCCCATTGTGGATGTTCACTACCAAAGCTCTATCTTTAAAATGTGAACTTATTTGTTCAAACTTGCCTTAGTATACGAGTTCTATTAAAAGACATTTTTGCCTTTATACTTGTCACCTCGACTGTCTTGTCATCATAGTTGTGAAGCTGCCTTGGAATATGGGGAAATTAAATGTAGGAATGTGGTCACTTTTTCTTCTTGAGTCTTCATAGCCTTATGCCACATGAAAGTATTATTCACCTGCGGTGAAATGTTGGTGCATTGAATAGGTTTGCTTTGTCTGTTTTTAGGTGCTTTTCTCGTGTTGCTGTGAAGAAAGTTACTGCTATTGCCATCCTCTATTTAATGGCAATGGAGTTGTTTGGTGTGGTATTTGTATAGTTGGATTAACTTGGTTGTGGTGGGTGTTTTGGCTCATGTTGAAGGTGTTCATCTGGGGAGGAATTTACAGCAACTTCTTCTTTCAGTGCCTGCTTTTGTGCAGGAATTCTTGTAATTTTTGTAGCTGGCATACCCAGGCAATAACCGTTACCCTTTTTACTTCCTGCAATTCAGTGATTTCCAGTGTTTTTTTACTCTTTAATTGCAATGTCATCAAGACCCAAAATGGCATGTGTGAAGGCTAGCTCCCCCCCCCCAAAAAAACCAAGGTTTTATGGTGATACCTCTCTTAAGGAATGGGAAGTTGGCCGTAATAAAGGCATCTCTCAAGTTGATGCTGTCTTCCTTGGTGATTTCACGGAGGAGCCAAAGGCAAGAATGTCATATTGAGATGTTTGTTGAAAAGAAGTGTCAAAGTTTGTTTAGGTCCAAGGAGTCAAACCATGTGTGATTGAGATGAAGCTGGAAGAATGATCAACAACCTTGACGAGTTATGTTGTTCAATATATGTATATGCATGTACATGGAGTTCAGGCAGTTGAGGGCACATCGTAATTTGTAGTATCTAGAATGTTGAAGTGCAAAGGTTTATTGTTCATGATTTTTGGTATCCTATCGAATTAATTACTTGGTCAAATAAAAAATTTCAAGCCTTATAAATGATTGTGTGATGAGATTAGTAGACTTTTATACAGGCAAAAAGATTCGTTTTTGATATATGCTACAATGGTGACAAATCTACGAGGAGGAGGTGATGATCGAGATAAGCCTAGAAGCTGAGAAGGTTACAGTGAGATGTTTGTTGGAAGCAAGTTACATACACCATATCAAAGTTTGGTTAGGTCTAAGGAACTGAAGCATGAGTAATCAAGATGAGGCTTTAATTTTAATCAACAACCTTGATGAGTTAAGTTATTCAAAATTTGTATCTACAATTACGCAGAGTTGAGGTTCCAGGTTGGTGGAACTAGCTGGTGAGGGATTACATAGTTTATACACTATACACTTGAGAGCATTTCTCAATTTTTTTATTTCTATAACAAAGAAGCGCAAAGGTTCATTGATCATTTTTCTTGCATCCTGTCAAGTTTGTCAGTTGCCCAATAACAAGATTTCAAGCCTTTGAAATGTATTCTGTGACAAGATAAGTAGAAAATATTGTAACTACTAAACTTAATTAAATAATTACATTAGAAGCACATAGATCAAAACTAGAACTTGATGATTTTCATCTTGTCTATTATGCTTAAGCTAAGGGACATTTTTAAAGTTTGATTATAACAATTATACAAATAAGTAATAAGGAAATTGAAATTTTGGAGTTGAAACTAGCAATTGTAAGTCAAATTTATGCATTTTTTTACATTTTAGTGAATGATTTCTATGCATTTTGATTTCAATTTTTGTATTTTTGATTGTTTTTGTCTTAACTACAAATTTATGTATATGTCTTCACACATGTTTGATTGAAATACACACATGTATAATTGAAGTAAACACAACACTTGAAGTGTTTTTTAAGGGATGACGTAAAAGCACCAAATGATATGTATCTTTGTTGAATCATTTCAATTAAGGTAGAGAATGGCATATCGTTGAGCTCAATATGGATTACAAAATAATGGTATCTTTGAATTTTGATTGGAATTTTATTAAAGCTTTAGGGAACCATCTTACATTGTTGTAATATTGAACTATATAAGAGATTTCTCGTTTTTTTTTAATGTTGTTTTAGCGCAGCATTTGAAATTTATTTTTCTATGTTGGGTTTAGAGCATTATGTTCATTATTTTGGCACTAACATGGATTAATTTCTACCAGGTTGTTGGGGGTGTTGACATGATGGCACAAGCAATTGCATTGGCCAAAAGACCCCATGTTGTGGTAAATGTCTTATGTCTCATTTGAAACTTATTTGATCTTGAGTAATACATGGTTGTATAACTAAATTTTGCATATCAAACATTACAAAGGGAAAGTGTGATATATTTAGTCTGTTTTAGGTTATTGTTAAATCTTAACTAGTTTATATTGGAGATGCATTAAGCACAATCACAGAATGTACTATTATTTCTTGTAATTTGTTTTAATCATTTTGTGGGCATAAGCCCAACTCCTTTTTTTGTTCCTTGTAGTAAGGAAAGCATGCAATTATTTTGGCTAATCACTTTTTTCTTATGAATATTTGGTGTTTATGCTATCTGTATAAATGTTTTGGAAACGCTTGTAGCAACATGTTATAAATATGCAATGTTAAAAGAAAATAGAGATGCATGCAATGTGTAGAACTTACCCTCAGAAACATGAATATGTCGAAGCTATGGATTTCATGGTTGGCTTCAATCCTAATTATTTAAATTTCAGCAAAATGTTCTTTGTTATTTATATGTAACAATCATGTGTGCAGTGTCTTTTTGACAATTAGTATCATCTTGTTACGTACTCTTCAATGAATTTTGTGATTGATAGTTCTTATACTTGATTTTTATTGTTTAAAGAAAAAACATAATATTGAATGATAAGTCATAATAGTAACAAACCCTACTAAAGCTAAAATATAAGCACAATTTCTTATTAAAGCATAGCACTAATTAAATGACAGTTTCTAATTAGTTAAGACAATAATTTTTTGGGTAGTTTCATAAATGCCCAGCCATCGATTGAGGATATTTTGTTCTCTTAGGGAAAATTTGTTTGATTGATTCTTCTTGACAACGGATTTTGTGATTGGCTCTTCTCATGCCCGTGAGTATGATGATTCTCAATACAGTAACACTGCTTTCATGTTAATAAGTATTTCCTGTTATTTTATCCTGTATGGACCAAGTCTTTTTTTTTTTTGGTTGGTTTCAACATGGAGGTATAGATTGCCATGGAATGAGAAGAAAAAATAGAGGACTCATAAAACATGATGTATATTCTAACTCTTTTGTGGATGCATTGAGTATTGAGGGAGGCAATTTGAAGCTGATGGTGATGGATTATTCTTCAACTTAACACCTTTATTTATCAATTCTAATTTATAAAGCTTAATGAGATGCTATATTATTTCTCACAAAAGTCACATACCATGCTATTTAAGGGAGAAGCTTCTGTGTTACTCCATGAAGAATAAATGTTATAGATCATTCCAACATGAATTCTCAAGCACGGCGATTATAAATGACACTCATTATTTACCTATCCAGTAGTTGGGTGATGTGTATAGGACCATCCTAATTGGACACACCTATGCTAAGCTTTACTATTCTATTCTTAATGCCCACATATCAACATTTGAACATGGGGATGGTTTTTTGGCCAAGGGGCATATAGGGTTTCATAGAGATTATTAGAATCTTGACCACATCTTCATGCTATCTTATTATTAAGGCAAGTTATTGTTGTTGTTAATTTATGGGCTTTATAGGCATCTTTCAAGCCCATGACATTTGCTATTGGATCAACTTTAAAAGCATGGATTCTCTTAAGAGGTCCTCTATGTAGTTAGGACAAGATATTATGATATGATTGACATAGTTCATACAAATTGTAATTTATTAAAGGGTATTCAAAGTACAATTGTGATGAAATAGTGAAGCCCTATCTTTCCATTTTGGGACCGACACATTAATGAGCTTGAGAACCATATATGATAAAATATTGAGATGGTGAGCAGATGCTGGTTACAAGGTGTAATTATCAATCCTTTTGCTTGTAAATGATGGTATCGTCTTTATCTCCTAGCAGGACTACAATGTGAAGTAGTTCTATGTTATTTTCATAGCCCATCTAGTCAAAAATCAATCTTGACAAGACGAGTTCATGATTTTCAATACCATTACTGATGCACCGGTAAGACAATTTTTCACTTTCGTCATCATGTGCAATTGAGTATAAACAGATAACTTTTACATATGTCTTGGTGTGCAATTTAAAGGGCCTAGGTTTGATAAATCTCCAACAATAGAGCTTAGACATTGTAAAGGTCACGTGTCTTTGTTACTTTGAGCTATTTTGTTCTTTGAAGCTCTTTTTCTAGAATGTGCCCAGAAAAATGAGGTTATTGGATACTTTTAATGCAATCCATGACTCCTTATGGGTCCATGATATGTGGAATTGGTGTTCTTTTGGCAATAGATGCATGCATTAGGAGAGGTTAGTCTCTTATGCTTGCATGCATCATCTATTGTAACCAGATAGTACTTGCAGATTATGAAGGTAGAGGTTGGTGTTCTCCCACTATGCTTGCCAATTATCTTTGGATTTTTCTCTTATTTGCATACAGTTGGGTGCAATGTGCATGAATGATACCTCTTTGGACAAGATATCTACCAAAAGAAAAAATGAAAGGTCCTCCTTTCTGTCAGACGATGAGCTTCTCCATTGATTATTTGACCCTGCTAGGTTCTACATTGATAACAAATGCAAGAAAATGTTGAAGTATTTTGTTCTAATCACATAGATCTCATCTTCTGGAGAGCTAACATATAGACTTATTTTTCTTGTGTAAATGTTTCTTCTATGTGGTTATTGGTATTATTGTGTCTTTACGCATTGTACAAATGACATTTCCCTTTTGATTAGTTTAAGGTTTGGTAAGAAATCACGAGGATTGCCATATTTCTAGAGAAAGAGTGAAATATGTTGGTGGTGCTATCTTCCAAGGTTATCTAGGTACGTGGAACTCTCCTGGCATTTGCTGTCGATGATCTGCTAGATATGTCAAGAAAATGGTGATTCATTCTTGATCTAGGATTTAGGTCAATTTTAAGCATATGATCTACTATGCCAATGATTGGGCCTGGTAGTGTGGGTTAATATCAAAGCAGTGCATGTGGAGGTGCATTGGCTGATCAGTCTACCATTGCTTATGTTAGTGTTAGTAAAAGCTGCATGGCATTTGCAATTTTGATTACATGAGATGGGTTTGAATAATGATGTAATTAGTTTGATAGGATTTGGAAAGCCTCCTAAGGCTTGGGCCTAGAAGCCTGACCTTGTGTAGAAATAATTCAAGTACCTTTGGTTTGAAAAATGGAAAATAAATAGGCATCCCCTGAGTCTCTACGGTTGATCTCAGAGTAATTAATGCATTTCAAGATGAAATGCTTTTTAGTCTCCACCTCCTAAAATGAGTGTGATCTATGGGTCCTCTCGGGGATATGGTGGATTGGTGTGAGAGTACTCTCTCTTTGTTAAGTGGGAACTGGAGTGTTGGACTGGTTTTGCGTTTAGCCAAACATTAAGGCCATAAAAACTTTGTGAGAAATCCTTGCATGGGCAGTCATCTTGGGTTGTTGGGCTGGGAAAGGGGGAATCCATTCAATCAATTATCGATAGACGTCTTACTTGACCACTTTATTAATCCCCTCGGAAGCAAGAAGGTGATAAGGAGAATCCAAGGACCATCTTCAGTGAGGGATATTCTCAATGGAACATCCATAGATTCCTATTAAGGAAGTTTCAGAATATCAACATTGTCTTCTTGTTGGACCAAGAAGGGAGCAGGAAGTGAGCTTTTTAAAAGAGCACAAAGCCAAAGAAAGATACCTCTTGTGCCTAGAAGCTAAATTACTCACTACTGAATTTTTATGAAGATGTGATAGTGAAGATTGTCTCCGAATGGAGTGGACTGGCATCAAACTTGGCTTGAATAAATGCTTTGAGGAATATTTGCTTGCACCAGATCGCACTAGAGTGTTACTGTCCAGACCTTCCCTTTATGCACCCAATCAATCTCCCTAAGGCTAGGCCATCCAGACCTCAAGCACGTAAAGCGTGATGGGCTTAATAATGGTGTTGAAAATATACATCTTGGATGAGATATCTTGGAAATCAAGTTTAAACATTGCTGTTACTAAAGGTGCATATTTCTTACATAACCTTGTTGAGAAGTTAGCTTCAAACTATATGAAGGGAGGGTGAACTGCATCCTGAAATAAATATGAGTATTAGTGAGCTGAACCAGCTGTCCTTGAAGGGAGTGTTGTGGCCTGGACTAAGCATCTTCTGAGATATTAAAAACTAAATCTATAGTTTTACTAAGTTTGAGTGGGGGTTGGTGAAGGTCACAAATATGGACTAAAGACTTCAATTATCTCTGCAATCCATCAGGACTGGAAAATAAATATGCTCTCCTTAGTCTTCTTAATAGGACTGTAGTCTCCTAAGATACTGGTCAAACTTGTAAATATATTTCCCAAAAAAATTAGGAGAGAGTGGGCAGCTGTGTTTGACCCCCATGGTACTCTTGCTATGGTCATAACGGCTGCCTTGTGCTTACTGTAGATTTCTCTTTCATTTCATAGAGCCTTATGATAGTAACAATGAAGGATTCAACCGTTCCAGTATGACAGTTTCTTAAATAGGCAGTGTCCATGAACTGAATCAAAAGTCTGTTGAATTCTACAAACACCATTAGCTATTTTTTGATCTTGGCCTATCTATTTGATAAAAACATAAAGAGTGGAGATGTATCTATTTTTCAAGAATCTTTTTGGAAGCATGTACTGCCAACATTTTCCTATACGTCAAAAAAAAACATGAATGGAGTCATAGAGTTCGTCAAAATTATGCCCAATCATAATAGTCTTGTAGTATTAGGATCAAAATTGTCTACTCATTTGTGAATAGGATGATCAATATTTTGGGACTGGGATGGGGGGAAGCGTAGTGTAACCACCTAATTTAAGAGATCTAAAATAGCCAAAGATCCCTCAAAATTATAAGCTTTCTTGTGTTCAACATAAATAGCTTTCCAGATTTCATTAGGTGAGAAGAAATGACAAAAAATGGGCTGAGAGAAAACCTGCACAACGGGATTGGTGAGGAACATCATAAAGAGCAGTGGCAAGAGATCCAATTACAGGAAATTAGGAATCAATGTGGAAAAGAGGGACATTCTTTGGGAGGAGAGCGTGCCAAAATGTCTTAGGGGATGTGTGAAGGCCACTTTGAAGCTCATTCTTCTCAACATAAGGAATCCTCATTTCTTGTCTCATGGGAGATGACAATACTCCATTTAGTTAATAAGAGCCAAAGTTGTTAAGATACTTCATGCAAGCCATCTGAGCTATTAATAAAACAATAAGTATTGCAGAATAACAGTAAATATCAACAAGAAATGATGCAAAATAGCAGTATATCTGATGGAAACATTATTTCTATGCTACTTTGAGGGGAATAACAATATAGCAAATTGAAATATTTTTACTCATTTTAAGGGGTTAACCTCCAACTTACACTAGAGAAATACACAAAACCTGATAATTATCCAAGTCTCTCCCTACCCTATATGTAGAAGAAGAAATAGGGTTAGGTATTGCCCTGCGACAGTTGGGAGATTAGATATCGGTACTACCATCTTGCCCATTGATCTTTAAAAATGTTGAGGGTCACATGAGAATGCTTGCTAGCTTTTGTTAAGATGTTTAGACCATAGTTACCAAGTTTGGAAATTGGGCTTAGTTTGGGAGGGCAAAACAATCCGATTTTCTGAAACCTTTGAAAAAGTTCTGAAAAATCCGACGCGGAATGTATACATATATGTATGCATAGTTACCAAGTTTGGAAATCCGGATCCGTTCGGGAGGGCGAAAAAATCCGATAACCGGAATTCTTGAAAAAGTTCGGAAAAATCCGATCCGGAATATATATAGATATATATGTGAGCATAGTTTTATAAATATGCAAAACGGATAAATACAATGAAAAGTATTAATATAATAATATAAAAATGTTAAGATTATATCATATGTATGGTTTTTGGATTTTTTTTGTGTAGAAAACCTTAAAAAATAAAAAATCAAAAAAAAATTTTTTTTGAAAAAAAAAACAGGACCGACTTGGACGAACTTATCCGGGCTGGCCAAAAAATTCAGATCCGGCCGGATTTTGTCCAGATTTGGTCGTATTTGGTAACTATGTATGTATGTGAGGATAGTTTTATAAATATGCAAAATTGACAAATACAATGAAAAACATTAATGAAGTAAAATAAAATGTTAATATTATATAATGTTTATGGTTGCTGGGCTTTTTTTCCCACGGAAAACTTTAAAAAATCAAAAATTAAAAAAATGAAATTAAGAAAAAAAACAGGGCCAACCCGGATGAACTTATCTGGGCCAGCCAAAAAATCCGGATCTGGCTGGATTTTGTGCAGATCCTGTCGGATTTGGTAACTATGGTTTAGACTTATAGATCTGGCTAAAGATTCTTGTATGTTTGGAGAAGACAATGTTTATTGCATATTGCAATTCGACCATTAATTATATTTAGATGTTCATATACCCAATTTCCATGATATCTTTAAGTATTTGATCCGCACTGCATTTGTGTTGCTTGTTTTAGTTTAAATCAGTGTTCCCGTTGGTTGCAAGATGTTGGTAGTATAGAGTATTTTGTTAAAGCTCTATCATCTTTCCATGAACTCCTGAGAAATATTGTTGCAAATTGGATTTTCTTATAATCTTAGCAAACCTAAATTCTAACATTTTGTTTTTATTTTTTAAACAGGTAGGAACTCCGGGACGTCTTCTAGATCATTTATCGAATACTAAGGGCTTTAATCTACGGACATTAAAGTATCTGGTAATTCTTATGGCTTGTGTGCTCTTTGTTTCTTTAGTAATTTGTCAGCTTTGATGACAAGATTTTTACAGGGACTATTTTGAAATGACATGTTTCAAATCTCCTCTCTTCCTACATAGCAGAAACTATGAGTTAACTGTTTCTAAATGGCTGCGTCGATAAAGTTATCTCAGTTTTATAAGCCCTTTAATAAATTTTTATTTCCTACTTAGAGGGCATAGAAAAACCAAGACTTTCAAAAGGTGACTGAGACACGTGAAAGATCGTTCTTTTATCTTGGTTTTCCTTAATAGCAGAATGATAAGAAACCTATCTGTTACATTATAAACATCATGGTCCATGAAGCTAAGCACGTCACAATTATAGAAAATAGCAATCCACACATTTCAGAAAATTCTTTCTTGTTTTGAAAGACATCTTTACAATGTAATTAGGAAGTCCAACATTATTGGGACATAAACAAAGCAAAAGTTGGATCAACCAACCAAAAGTTGAAGTTGCGTTCCTGTTTTTAGACTCTATTTGGATATATCTATGTAGTTATTAAATATGTTAAGTCGAACGCTTTCACGAGCAATTTTCGTTAGATATTAAGTTTTGTGGGATTTTATACTTGTGTGTGTTTTAGCCATTTACCCAAATGACCTCCATGAGTGGTCATTAGCCAAGTGAAAATTTTCCTCATATATTTACAAGGCTACTTTAGCACTGTAAGCATTAGTTAGTAGGGGGAAGGAATGGTGAATGGAATTGTGGTGCTACAGTAGCCTTGCAATTATGAGATGAAAAATGTCATTTGGGTAATGGCTACTCATGGAGAGGTCATTTGGGTAACTAAAACACACACGAGTATAAAATCCCATAAAAATAATATCTGGTTTTTAAATAGTTTACAAATAGGTATTAAAAGTGAAAAATAATTGAAAGGATACTTGAGGGTAGCATTTTCCTATTGTAGACTTTTGGACTAAATTATTTTAGTAGCCATTCTATTTTTTCAATGATCAATTTCCGGGATTCTCTACTATGTTAGTGTGAAGCTATATATTTAGATAGGTTGAAATTGAGCAGAGTATATTTTGATTTCCCAATATGTAAGTTACCGAGGATCCTTAAACCTTAGAGATTATTATTGTCTTTCCTGTATCTTTGAATGAGAGACGGATTGAGTAAGGCAGAAGTCCAAATCAGTTCCATGGCATAGCTGCTTGTTAATCCGTATATCATGATGGATGCATTTGTCATTTATTCTTTGGGATTCAAGGAGAAAGCATCCTTCCTGAGCACATTTTGTGGACTACAATATGTTTACAAACAAAATTTGAATTGAGGAGCTCCCTAAATAGCAGACCATAACCTTGATAAGGATCTGGTAGGCAGAGCGTTAAATTTTAGTAGATGATTCAATGGAAGTTTAATCTTGGAGGAGAAATTGGTTATTTGCATAGCTACCCAAGACTCTGGGATGGGGTTTCTGGGACATTAGGGACGGTGGGGGTATGGCTAATGAAAATAATATATGAATATTTAAAATTTTAAATATACAAATAAAATAAAAAAATAATTTAGAACTAGACACATAAATGATAGATTAAACGAGCAATATTTCCTTCACGCACATCTAGTGCATCCTCCAGCACATTAAATATCAGACAAAGCCCAATGAAACAAGAGCCAGCAGAAATTTCATCAGCAACTAAGAGTGCTGAAGCCCAGAAAATCAGGAAGTACAGCTTCCTATTATTCACAACTTTTCATACGAGGAATATCGATTCTTCCTTTTGCCTTTAAGTAGTGATCTCTTGGTATTACAAACTTTCTTTGTCTTTTGTTTGGTCATGAATTTCCAAGTTCAATTACACAGTCAAATTGCACTATCAGGTACTTATGTAAGCAGAAATTGGAAATTTTAGGACAAGTCCTTTGCAGTTTGTAATAGATCTGTAGTCCTTTGGTTCAACTGATATCATACTCAGAAAACAGTCGAGA
Source organism: Torreya grandis (assembly GCA_037957365.1). NCBI lineage: Eukaryota > Viridiplantae > Streptophyta > Pinopsida > Cupressales > Taxaceae > Torreya > Torreya grandis. The sequence continues at coordinate 1,760,052 of JARHVA010002389.1, read as the reverse complement.
GTTTTGCAGACTAAATGTATGCTTTTTTTGTACATGGTTTTCAAAAATAAATAAATTCAAGGGCTTTATATTGTTAAAAAGGAGAATTTTACAATCACTAGGACAGCTCATAAAACAAAAATACGAGCTTCCAAATAGCCAATGTTCAGAAGGGCCTTTGTTTATACATCAGCTAAGCCAAAACAGAGAAAAGCACCATAAAAAAATTAAAGCCTAAGAATGTACATAGCTAACAGACCCAAATAACCGACCATAACCCAAGAATTTAAACCATGATAAAACCAACTTTGCAAGCCGTTTGATAAATAGTCATACTACAGGAACCCCTATTCGTAATATAAAAATTGGGTTATTCTAACGATTTTCTGATCTCTGCATTTCTCCAGGAAGGGTGAAATTTTTAGTTGAGACCTATGCCAGGCCCCTTCTGCTCTGAAATAGGTCCCTATCCTTATTCCATAGGATCATTTGGAAATGAGGGTGGTGGGACAATATATCGGGGCATTCCTATCCAAAGCTTGGCCTTGCGTGGAGCTTGTGCTGCCAGCACGATTGTATGTCAATTGTGGGTTTGTTCTTGCATTGCTTCCTGCACCAATCATATAATAGGTGTTGACCATTTTTTGACACCAAGTCAAAAATGGTCAACCCCTATAGGTTGAAAATTTTCATAGGGTTATTAAAACTTGTATGTGGTCTTGTAATATCTTGTAATGCCTTCAAAATGGTCTATATGTGGTCATTTTTGTCCTTGACTAGCTTTGTTTGAGGTTTGGTCTCATATGTCACATGTGCTTGTATAGTCTCAAAGTCATTTATAAGGTCTTGGTGTTGTCAAGTGTGGTCAAAGGTTTGACATGGTATTGAGTCATTAGTAAAGGTTTTTAATGTGTCTTGAAAAATATATTGTCATGTATTAACCTTTTACTATGTTGATATGCACCACAAAGTCATTTTGGTCACTTTTTTGGCTAATTTGGAGTTGTACGTACAACTCTCAAAGGCAAACGTTTCAAGAAGTGTCAGAGTGTACCTGATGTCAGAAAAATAATCCTTTACAAGCACTTTTGGGCACTTGTATGGCCTTGAAAGATCGACTTGTAGGTGAAAACGGTTTTAGAGAGTCTCTTGGGTTTCCACAGACCAGATTCAAGCTTGAGATCAAGTTTCAGGTCCAACCGATGCAGACAACTCTCTCTCTCCTCCATCGCCACTTTCGCAAGCTCAAAAAAGCAAAATTCAAATGCCTGGTATGGCTAGGAGAGAGAAAGTTGGAAGCTGAAACTTTGGGCAATGTTAGGGGTCCTAATGAGCTTCAATTTAGTGGCATTGGTTTGCAGATTCATGGCCCTTTCTTTATGAACAATCATTAAGAGCGATAGGAGGTCACTATGTCTTGTCCATTCAAGCAGGGTTTAATGTTGCTTCGGTTTTTTCACCTCAGAGAACAATGGGGAGAATGGTTTTGTGGGATGTTTTTCAGAGGTCAAAAGAGTCCTTTCAATGCTGGTTCCATCAACCAACTCAACTTCATGAAGTGCCTCCATCAAAGAGAAAAGTGTCTCAAGTGTATGGAATGTATCATTCCAGCTGCAAGCATTTTTGGTTGGCTTGTGATGTTTGTCACCTTTAGAAGTTCCAAGTGCCTCAGCGTTCATGGAGGATCTCTCACTTTCATAAGATTCATGTGCTCTCCCTTGGAATGTGATCCTTGTATACAATCTCCAAGTGTCTTGCTCTTTGAAAAGCATGGTCTGTGCATAAAGGTTCTTCTACAAGTTTGAGCACCAATGTTGGCCCAAGTGGCAAAAAGAGACCAATGTAGCATGAGAGAGTACTATTGAGAAGGTTAGAAGTCCAAAGTAATGAGAAGAGAGATCAAATTGTACTCTCAAACAAGGCTATAAGGTGTTTCAGTCACTCACAGGTTCGCAAACTTGTAAGTGAACATTCATGGGGTCTAAGTTCCATGTTGAGTATGTTCAAGCAGTGGATAAGATATGGTACTCCCCTTCAAACATTCATTTCACTCTGATAGACTCCACTGCCATCATCAAAAGAAACATGGATGAGTGTATAGACTTCAGCTTTCATACAAAGCCTTGTACATGAACTAATTGTATACACAGGGTGTACATACAGTCTAGAGATTTGAGATTGTATAGTGTTCAGTGGAGATCTACAAGATTATAGAGGGGATGACAAGAATTGGACATGAGTTGATACCAGATCAAAATTGTCAAGGACTGAAGAAGATGCTCTTAACAGTCACCTAAGCAAAGTACAGACTTGTAGGCCCCCATTTTGAGGATAGGTATGAAACATGACTCAATGCTAATATGAGAGATGACTCAGACCAATGCACACTTGAACTAGTTGAGGGTCATAAAAGGGTTGACATGGCCAATGCCATAACTACTAGAAGAATCTACAAGCTCTTTTCAATAGGCACCTATACACAGGTTGCATATGGAGACAAGAAGACAAGGGGCCTGAAAAAGCTATGAAAGACTAATGACATTCCAAGATGGTGAAAAGAACAGTCATTGAAGTTGATCATTCTTAAAATGTTCCTAGCCTAAGTGGAGAAGATCAATTCTCAAGCTAAAGCTCAAATTCCACCAAAATGATACCTACAGCGAGGCTCAGAGAGGAGTAAGAAAGAGATTGTATGTTGTGGAAACATGATGACTTGAGAGTGCTAAAGAAAGGTGCTAGACTCTCAATAATATGCTAGAAGTCATTGAGATGTTCAATGGTTTGTAATTGGAGTCCTAAAACCCTAAAATGCACTCAGACTATCTTATGACCACCTACAGGTTGCTTTGGTAAGTAGGCTGGTTATGGGCTTGAAAAGAAGATAAAATGCATAGTGATTAGTTTGGGTTTTGAAGAATGAATGACAAATGCATAGAGTCATTCAAAGTTGAAGAAATCAAAAGAAACATGAGAAAGATGACCAAATCAAGTCATTCCAACCATACATACACAGTGAAATGGGTGTCTACAGGTCTAACTGCCCTCATGGAAGATATTGGCTTGTTTGAGAGAGTTAAAGGTCTATGAGAGGTCTGAGAGGAGGCAAACCTCTTGAGAATGGTTTCATGGTGATAGTATAGCTCCATAAGATCCTCAGACTCAGTAGAAAAGAGTGGAAATGATGATAAGACCTGTCTAGGCCTGTAGAACCTAACACTATACAGGCAGACCCTATGAACAGTCATGAACAAGTGGTCTTGTTTGGGGTAACATGAAGGCCTGAGGGTATTGGAAGGTGTAAGATGATAGTACAGACCTCCAAGAGCATCCATGGACAGTGGAAGTTAAGGAAAGTGTCACTTTAGCCTTTAAGACCTCTTCAAGCTCCTTTCATGTAGAGTTGCTAACTAAAGACCAACCTTCACTCACTTGTTGTGACCTTAACCTAATGCATGGAGCTAAATGACTTTCAGAGGAGGTAATAAGGTCCCTACACTGCAAACTTGTGGAATTGGTTGTTAGTTTGGACCTCTAGCCTTCATGAACAAAGGCTAAGAACTCAAACCCCTCTCCAATGGCAATGTAGAGACCCAAGAGCCAACTTCTTGCACTTAGTATTGTACGGACATAATGCATGGAAACCTAAGCTCCCAGGGATAATTGAGGGGGCTAGTGTACTTGATAGTTGTGGTATTAGTTCAGGTTTTGAGGGCCTAGGGCTTATGAACAATTGTTAAGAACCAAAACAAGTTTAAACCCTCCTAAAACCCTAGTAGAGACTCGATGTGGAAGATTGGCCTCCAAAGCACATGAGATGACCTGGTTTGATCCTCTAACCTCCTGAAATTGTTCTAGACTCCAAGTAGATCTTCAAGGTGTACTTCATTTGTACTTGCAATTGTATGGATTGCATTAAATGCCATGTTTTGCAAGGTTTTAGACAATTGGACACTTGCAAACTATTGGGAGAGGTGTTTTGAGATGCATTCCACCTATTCAAGTCTAAAAATCCATAGACATTTTGGAAGTGATCAAACAAACCTCATTTTTTAGGGTAGTCTTCAAGAGGCTCAAAAAGAGACTAGGTTTCAAGACCATTTTATGGCTCTCACACTTCCACAGAGTCGTAGGACCTCAAATTTGACATGGAGGTTGGTTATGGGCTAGGGAAAGTGAATCACACACTTGGTGTTTTCACACATGTAGGAGAAATCTGGGGCAGAAAATTAGTCTTCTAGGCAAAGAGGCCTAATTGACGAGAGAGAAAGGCAGAAAAAAATACTTTCAGTCACTTTCAGGATCTGAAACTTGGCATGGAGTTGTAAAGCCATACTAGGTCCTTAAATATGTCCTTAGGTTGTCATTACCATTCGTACATTGTCCTACACAAGGAGGTTTACATGGTTTTAGGGCTACAAGGAAAAAAAGCCTAATGAGAGCTTGAGGAGCAAAATGAAGTCTCGAGAGTTGTTCCATGAACCAAAATGGATTGATTCAGGGTTGATAAGATATTTGAATGCCTTTCATGGAGAGAGAGTGCCTTGATGAAGTTGAAGTCAAGTTTTGAGCCACTTGGATAAGGCTAGGCATGGCAGATGAAAGGGGTTTCAAGACATCTAAGCATATGAATGATGATTGCCACTGAAATGTCAGATCAAGGGAGTTTCTAATGTCAAATAAGATGTCTGAAATCAGTATATGGCAAATTGATGATTAAAAAACCCATTTGTCACTCTTATGCAAAGAAGGGCAGTTTTGAGGAGTTGTGCAAGGTGTCAAGCTGAGTTTTCAACTCCTACCCGACTTGGATGATGGAGTATCTTCAGAGGAGAGACACATGTCCTTAAGGCCCTGTTGATACAGTTTCTAAGTCCCTCTTGTTTGTAACTCTCATGTGGACACTTGGCAATCTCCTTCCTCTACGTCCGTCTCTCTCTCTTCCTCATTTCTCTTTATAAGTTGCCACTTTTGGCCTTGTAAGACATCCACATTTAGTATGGCGAAGCCCTGCTAAATTGACTACTGATTTTGCCTTTGAATAAAGATTTCAAGCTGGTTTTAGTCTCTCGAATTCTTGCATAAGTGTGTCAAGTAGTTTATGATTGAATGGCAAGTGATAGCTATTTAGGACAAGTCATAGTTATCTCTCCTTGTGTTCATCTCACTCTTTCATGCTTTGTGTAAGTAATCTGACTTCTAGCAGGTCACATGATGTGTAATTGGTTGTTTTGTGTCTTTAAGTGTGAAGAAGACTACTAGTGTCTATGATCAGACCTACCATTCTTCTACCTTTAAAAACACATTGCATTCTACCTTCATGTTGAAACACTTTTGTTAGGAGAACCTTGGGTTTTGAGATCAAATTTGCAAATTGTCTTTCATAGTGCAGGTTCAAGTAGGCTTGTTGAAGTCATCTTGGTGTATCACCTCTGTTAGATTAGTCTTAATTTCCTTCTATCCCTTTTTCCTTCAAAGCAAGTAGGTTAGTGGTTAGTTGTAGGTGTTGTGCAAGGGAGCTAGTCCTTCAATCTATAGATTAACCTCTCGTAAGTCACCCATAATCTTGAGGTGTTTCAATGTTACATCAAATTTAAGGAGGTTGGAGTAGCCCTCCTTAGGGTGCAAATATGATCGATAACAATAGGATCATAAAGCAATATCTGCTCAGTGGATTGTTGTTGGAGCTGTTCGAATTCATTGTTTTTCAGCAGGGGTTGTATGAAAATACTTTATGCAGCCATAGAGGATACGTCTCTCGACAGTTCTGGGGACATCTTCTACAAGCTCCCAAAAACAGAATGTTTCCAGAACTTAAAAAAAAATCCAGAATGTCCCCAAGACGTTTCCCAAGATTTTCATTTTTATAGAAATGCCAGGGGGATGTTTCCCAGGAGTCTCCGAGTTGCGGAAGTGTCGAGGATGTCCGGGACTTACCAAAAATGGGGCCGCGCATCCTCGGGTAAGACTGGTTATTTGTTTGGCAATTCCTTTCTTGTAAATTTTTTTTTTTTCAGTATTGATTTTACCAGGGGAATTGTGAATGTTTAGTTTCCTGGGAGAGTTTTCATAGTCTTGCAGAGCTGAAAATTCCAAGATCAAGAAGCTGATTCAGTTGGAGAAAACATTTATAATAAATCTTCCACTGTTAAAGGAAATTCTATGAAATGTTTTCTGATCAAAGCTTTTATGAATTTGAAGCACTGAAACTTCCATTCCCAAGGGAGATCCCAAAATGTTTCACCTTATGTTTAAAAAAAAATCATTTTTCGTATCTCTTCTTTTTCTCAGATGTGGCAGCCATGATTCCTAGGAACAAGATTCTTTCTTAATGGTGAGAAAATAGTGATTATGCCAACAATGAAACAGAATTAATACTCATGACTGGCAATCCACATGACTAGTAAAGTACAAATTGCTTGGGGATTTCTAGATCCTCTATGATTAAAACTAAATGTCTCTGTGCATTACCCTGTAGTAAGTAACGTTTGACAAACTCTGATCAGTGATTAATTCAATGTAAACTTGTTAAGGCACACTCTTTAAGGGGATGTTTTACCTGAGACATATCTATCCATTTAGATCAGATGGCAGAGATTTTCCTCTATATTTTGAGTACTTATTTGAAGGGAATTTAGATTGAGCAAATAGAACTTTCACTGGGAAACGTTACTTGTAAACTGTTTAGACGATTTCATTATTATTTCCATTTATCTTATGCATCTGTACGTGCTGAATGGTCTTTTACTTATTCTTGTCATGTTCTTGAATTTTTACATGCATTAGTTAATAAGCTTCCTTCGTGTGATATGCACTTTATGTTTTTAGGATAGAATCTTGCTTAGAAACACACCTCAAGGGGTTGCGCTACATATCATGGAGACTTCATTCAGCTTAACGTAGAAGTCTGAGGGGTATCCATTCTTACACAGATTCCCTGGATTTGCACTCACCGATCCATTTTTATTTTTTTATTAAAATACCATATGGATGGGGCTGACTGGAACTTAACTGGAATCCTGGCAGCTGGCATAGCGTGCTGCTGTCACTACCAGGGAACAGTGGCCTTTTGGTGCTGATTTTGAATTTGAGTTTTATTTTTCCTATGTTGCAGGCCCGCCCCCCCCCCCCCCGCCCGGGCGCCTCTTGTTCGGAGACGCCTCCGACATGGGGACGTCCCGGGTACTCCCGGAGGCGTCCGTGACCATGCCGGAAACGTCCAGCAAGGCCACGGACGCTTCCGGGAGTACCCGGGCGTGCCCGAGGGATTCCGGCAGAAAAATAGCAAAAAACTTATTAAAAAAAAAAAGCTCAGAAAACTTTTGTAAAAAAACCCTAAAAACTAAGCAACCCTAAATGTAAATCCAGTCCGAACCCAACAGTATATAAATAAAATAAACATTTAAGTATAAGTTTACATTTAGATATGGAATGTCCATATCTAAATGTAAACTTATACTTTAAGTTATATTTTATTTATATACTTTCAGGATGTTTGAGAGGGATTTCGGACTGCTAGGAGCTATAGTGCAAATTCTAGGTTTTGGAGGATCCTATCATATTTCAGAGTTAGTCAGATTCCAGGGTTTCAGGGTTTCAGACTTAGCCATATTTCAGTGTTTCAAGATTTCAAGGAGACATCATAGGAGGTATGAAGGCTGCATGAGGGGATGTATGTGTGATAGAATAGTATGAGAATATCTCTTGCAAAGTGCCACAAGCCAATCTCACCCCATTCCCTGTGCACCCCTTAAGGCATGCACTCGTGAGATTCAATGCACTGATGAGCCCTTGTGAGAGAAAGTGTCAGTAAATGATAAAGTTGAAAAATAATGGGAGTGGCATTCATGATTTTGTGGGCAGTCGAGATGATTTATTCTAGATTTGAATGTACATCTTGTCTTTGAAGTAATGAATGAATGAATATTATATATTTTTAAGTGTTTTATCATTTATAGACAAATATTTTCATACTATGTAGTTTCAAGTGTTTTACTAAAAAAATGAGTAATATATATATATATATATACAGACGTACCCACGACGTATCCAAATCAAGGTTTTTGAAAAATGACGTACCGGCTTACCCGAGACAGCCCCGTATCCGTACCCGCACCCGTACCCAAACAACATAGTATTTTTCCTATACTTATGTTAAAGGAGATTTGATTTTGTCAGAATTTAGTTTCATAAACCCTGTCTTCTAAATCAAACCTAATCATGGAAATTCTACTCTAGATATATTATGTACTTGTGATGATACACAGTAATGAATATGACCAGCTTGTTCTTTGGTTGTTCAGTAAAATATAATGTTTATGCTTTAGTTGCCTTGTCAGCTTTCTTCTATTTAACATAATGCAAGTTATACTTTCAGGTGTTGGATGAAGCGGACAGATTGTTGAACATGGATTTTGAGCAAGAAATTGATGAAATCCTTAAGGTCATTCCCAGGGAGAGAAAAACATATTTATTCTCAGCAACAATGACTAATAAGGTACTGTTTAGCACATGAATAAAAATGTTACAGTTCTGTATTTTTTATGAATTACCTATAATCAGTGAATTGAATGTATCTTTGATGTCCTTTTCGGATTAGGAGCTTTTTATTGAATGACTTATTTTTTACAATTTATAGCTCTTTCTAATATTTGCCAAGGGTAAATACTTTTGACCAGAACTTTGAACTGGTTCTACAATTAGCCACAATTGGCCACATCTCTTCATAGCCGTTTAACATGATGCCTACGAAACCTGAACCTGGGTGGGGCAGGAAACAGCCCAACCAGTTAACCAATCAACCTGCATCTGATCGGCACTTATTTTCTGTCTTTGCTATTCATACCATTTCTGTCAATTATTATCTACATCTCAAAAGATATAACAAGCAGCAAGAAAAAGGACAGTTGCATTGTCGTTGTGTGCTGCATTATTAATTTTTAGTAATGCATATCGTTGGTGAGTTGATTGACGAAAGGATATGTTTGCTATTTATATTATTTATGAGCTATAGCTCCTATTTAGGTTGGACAAGTGGTTTTCAAGGCACAATTGTATTTTATGTTTCCTTGTTTTTTGAGCTGGCACATTGTACAGAGGAATATTCTTTTATAGATTAAAATACTTTTATGAATACTCTTTTTTATTTGCTATAATGCATTAGAGTTATAAATCACATTTTATAATTGTTTTGTTTTTGTTGTCTTTCTGCAACAAAATATATCAGAAAGCAATTTGACTAATTGCAATGTTTTATTGCACTTCTTTACTGCAAACTTTGCCGAGCTGTACTGAATTTTTATTATGTTTGTAAATATATAATTTATAGATATACGTTCAAGTTTTGAATAATAGGCAGCTAGCTGGGAGAGGCCAAAACTTTCAAGTTTTACAAAACATTCAAGCAGCATTGGCATTTTTAATTCATTCTGACCACAAAGGGTTTGTTTCTCTTCACCATACTCTACAGGTTTGATCATCTATTTGATTGACTTGTCTGCACTTTAGATTCATTAATTTACTGCTGAGATGATACTCTCATGGTTCTGGGTATATTGCAATACTAATATAGCTATGAGATGGAGACCACTCAACGTTTGTCCTAAACAAGTCCATTGCCTTCATATTTTAACTCTACAAGTCAGCAACTGATGTAGTGTCTTCTGAGTTACCCATCCTGAACTGCCATTATGCTTCTCAAGATATAATTCAGACTTTGTTACCCAAGAATTTCTACAGAATTTAAATGCCTCAAAATGGTGGTCTCAACCGGTGAGGTTCTTAAGTGTATGCATTCTGACAATGCAGACTATGACCTTGGACATCCTCTTACCGATCATGTACAAGAAAGGTGCATTTCCATAAATCAGTTTGCATATGTTGTACTCGTGTAGCAACATGTAAAAATTGTTTATTTATGATCTCTTCATGGAAAATGTGTACAACAAAGTGCTGCCATGTAGAACATGGAATCCATATGGCAAGTTATGGAGAGACATGCTCCAGCATCATAGAAGTTCTGAAACTTTTTAAATATCTAGTTCCACTTGCCTTTTCTTTGGAGCACCACATGGAACTCACATTAAGTTCAGTTTGTAAAAGGCAGGACATTTAAGTTATTCAGTATTAATTTTAACAAGCCTAGATACGGTGGCAAAATTAGCCATTAACTATGCATAACCAGGCAAAAGCAGCATTCACGGGCTATATGAGAGTGCCAATCACTATTGAACTTCTCTTATTCCATATTTATTACACTTCATGCCCCAAATCATATTCTTTTTTTCTGTTACATATTCTCCTTTATTGTGCAATGAACAAACTGCAGGAAGATTAAACCTTAAGAAAGACTTAAATATTTTCAGTCCAAATCTTCCGCATTTTAGTGGGAGGAAAAATCCTTGCTTTAGGAGAGCATCTGTTTATCTGAAATATTTACTAGAATAATTTCTATTTTTTTAGTAAATTATAATTTTTATCAACAATTTAATATATATACATAAAAATGTAGGTGTTGGAGAAGGCAAAAGGTTATATTGCTACTTGAGTATACTGGTATATATGTGTAGACGAAATTTTTCTTCGTGGTTATGTTGGAATGTCATTGCTTTACTTGTGTATATTTATTTTGAAATTTTTGTGTGGCTCTTTCTAATATTTCACTTGAGTTTGTTAATTCACAGAAAACTTTCATATTGGATTTTCCAAATTATGATTTATCAAGATTATTAATCAAGAGGTGTTTATTTTTTTCATGTCTGAATGCTGCAGGTGGCCAAGTTGCAGAGGGCATGTTTGAAGAATCCTGCGAAGGTGGCCTTTTTCTTTTATGTTAAATGACCCTGGTGGTCTTTATTTTTATTAATTAATAGTTGTTTTTTTGTTCTTAAAAATTAAAATAAAAACTATATACTAGTAACATTAGCTATAATTGTTAAGTCAATAGTGTCAAATGTGCAAAACTTGAGGTTGGTCCCAAGTTTATTGTTTGACACAATGCTTAGTAGATGGTAGACGTGTTGATCTAATAGGTCAGCCTATTTTCTAAAATTCATCACTCCTCTTTCAAGTGAGGTATAAGATACTATGTTCAACTTGTGCAATTAAACTCTAGTTATCGTCACTCACCTTGATCTTTTAGATGTTAGATTTTGATAAGAGAGTTTGAGATTTTATAATCATTTTCTGTGTTGAATTTCATCAGGTGGAGGTATCCTCGAAGTATTCGACTGTTGATTCACTAAAGCAACAATATCTTTTTATCCCCGCAAAATACAAGGTTCTCTTTTTCTGTTTTAAAGCTTTGTAGTGGACGAACTTCTACTTTGCCTGTTTGCAGAATTTGTGTATACTGTGCATCTTTTATATTTATTTTTTAAACAAATTTACATTCAGCTTCCTGTTTAATATTTTAGTTGGCAATTCAAGACCAAAGATTTATAGATTGCCTGATTTCAAGCTGTGCATTTCACACAATTTTCAGTTGATTAACATTCAGATTTTCAATACAGCTTACACATTTATATGTGACTTGTGTTAAGACTCTTTCTAAATAAATAAAAGCTAGAGTTTTGATGCCATGGTGAATGCCTTTTGTTGAGTTGACTTCATATTTGTTGGACAGGATTGTTATCTTGTATATCTTTTAAATGAGATGTCTGGAAGTACTACAATGGTTTTTACTCGTACCTGTGAATCTACAAGACGTCTTTCGTTGATTCTTCGTAACCTTGGACTTGACGCCATTCCTATAAGTGGGCAAATGAGTCAGGTTTTTCTCTTTTCTCAAACTAAACTAGCTTTTATATGATAATGCACATTTCTGAAAGCCTTTTGATATTGTACCGTTGAAGTTGCAATTTCTCTCTACTGACTATTGTAGCCAAAAAGAATTGGATCCCTAAATAAGTTCAAGGCTGGGGAGCGCAACATTCTTATCTGCACTGATGTTGCTAGCAGAGGGCTTGATATTCCTTCCGTTGATATGGTTGTCAACTATGATATACCTGCAAACTCTAAGGTTGGTTCAAAATGTTTATAGAGTTTTCAAATATGCGACAATAAAAACAGATCTTGTTGTTTTAAAAAGTTTGTGTTTTTTATTAGAAAGTTTGCACACACATACACTGAAACAAATATGATTACTACTAAGGGTGCTTTATAAAACACTGCTGATATTAGAAGCTGGCTGATGCTAGCTGAGATGCAATGTATTCTAAAAGCATACTGATCTTCTAGCTAGAGGACTCTAAAAAGTTTTAGAACCAAGTAAGTGATCTTGAATTCTATGTCATTATGAATTAGAGCCAACAAAGGGACTAATTTGAATTTCCTAGACTCGAGAGAAAATTTTGGTTCTTAACTTTTTACTCATCCCTGACTTAACTCCCTGATAACAACGGGACTTAGTTGGAGCTTCACTTTATCTTTGCTTGATCCTCAGAAAATACTGGGAATAATGCTACAAACATTCTTGCGAAGCAAGTCTGTTATGTTTTTAAGTAGATGTTCTGGATATCTTTGCATGCTCTTGCAAGAAAATCTTGGCTTTTATCTCCCAAGTCCCAATGATAACTTTATTTTGGTATGTAGAATTCTTGGGTCAGCCATTTCTGGTTTTACTCTCAAGCTGATATGTGCTGCATTTTTTTCATTCTGCAGCTTCCTTCTCGTCTCAGTTCTTTTATAGACTTGTGTTTGAAGTTTTGAACCATTGCAGCCTGTTCATTTTGCCTTCCTAACTGGTGGGTGCAAGAGGCTCCATTCAGATGAAATTTAAATGATCTTAAGAATTTCCTATGGTTGGTGCTATATTTTAAGATTAAGTCAGCCTTAAGTAAGATACTTAAATGTCACTTTTCTCATCTTAAGTGGGCAATGAGAGAATGGGCGGCTACAATTATTTACATGAGTGGACTTAAGGCTAGAATAGTGCCATCAAACCATATCCTTTTTCCTGTTATAACATAAAATTTTCAGTGTTTTAAGGATCTCTTTGGAATGAGAGGGGATCGAATGGATTTAGTTCTAGCTTGGTTTGTGTTTATCTGCAGCTGTCTTGGAGTTAGCTTGGTTTGTCTCTTTTGTTCTGATTTTATGTATTTTTCAATATAAAGTTAATAGGTTTTTAATTAAACATTTATTGCCATTATGTAATTGTATGTAAAAAGCCTCATACAATAAAAGTTGGGCTGCTATATGTAACACCATCATATAGTAGAAATTTCTTAATCCCTTGTCCGATGGCTGTTTAATTTCCAGTTTTGGCAATGTCGTAACACACGCTTGGCTTATAACCACTTTGTTTATTTGCATTTCGAGGCATCTGTTATAACTCATTTGTTTTCCTTTGGCCTTTATTTTTACACGAGGATATGGGATATTGTCAATTTATCTGGTAAAATTGTGTGCCACTGTGGGGTGTTAAATGGATGTTTTTAGCTAAAGGTGTACATGGTGCACTTTCATGTTGTGCTAATGTGTTTGCTTTGACGTTGTTTCAGGATTATATTCACAGAGTCGGAAGAACAGCTCGTGCTGGTAGGTCAGGTTTAGCAGTCTCTCTTGTGACCCAGTATGATGTTGAACTTTACCAACGTATAGAACAATTGATAGGTATATTTTACTCTTATTTTTTCAGTTCGTAACATAACTTATATGAATGAAGCACAACATGGTTAATTGGTTTTCTCGATGATAGGTAAGAAACTACCTGAATTTCCCGCGGAACAAGAAGAGGTTTTGCAACTACATGAACGAGTTAATGAGGCACAAAGAATTGCCACCATGGTAAAGTTTGTTGTCTTTATATAAAAATATGAAAATCATTATTATATTTTATACTATACATGCCTAATATCATGCTATTTAGGAAGACCTGTTTGTGAAATATATATATATATTTCTGGATTACCTTGTGTCATCTCTGTTCTGCTTGTGCCAATGGCAGAAAATTCGTGAAAAAGACGGCAACAAGAAACACAAGAATAAAAGGGGAGATGCTGGCGATGACGATGATGATAGAGGATTTACAGGTTCCAAAAACAATAAAAATGCAAAGAGGTCAAAAGGGCGGTGACAACTCATCAATGATGTCTCTGTACAATAGAATTTGGCATTTTTAATGTTATAATTGATATAATAAAAGCTGGCCAGTTTTGGGGTTGATATATGCAGGAATTTCCTGAGCTAATGTACTATTTTGATGAAATTGCGTATCCAGTCTTATTGTGTGAACTCTATTGAATATGGTATAGAAGGGTCATCTTTGCATTGCATTGTATGCTTGCATCATATTTTCATGGATGAATCATCCTCATTTTTCAATTTCATTATTGTATAAGGGATCTTTCCTATAAACGGCTTGCATGATTGCACTATGAGAACTTTGGTACTTAAGTTGCTTTTTCTCTTGTTGAATCCCTGCAAGACTTTTATCCAAAACCAGGCATCCTGTGGCTTTCACCTTCGCGTGGATGACTGAGGCCGCACAGTACCTGTTATATTCATATGAAATATAAAGGAAGTTTCTGTTTCATAGCCAAACAAAACATTCAAAAAACTAGAGTAATAAAACACTCACGTCTTTCGCAATGCAACATAAGAGTTGAGTTCTTTGATCTGCATCAAAAATATAGAATGATAAGGCAACGGATGACAAAAATACAAACAAAGATCAAAAACTTCATTCTTCCCCATCAAGCAGGCCAAAATAAAGGAATACAAATTGTTCACCATTGATTGTTTTTTCTCATTTAGTTGTCGATTGATCTCAGGGGGATTTCTAACCTCTTCTTCCTTGAATTGTCGATCAAACTCTTTAATAACCCTGAGAAAAAAAATAATAGAATGTTTCAATTTTTCAAAAGCAAGCTTTACACTTCCGCTCTATATTTTAATCCATATATACCAAAAAACATGAGGCATAATAAAGCTAAATTTCTAAAAACAGTAAGCCAGAGTAAAAGTGACAAATAACAGATAAATGGGATTGACATTCTCCATGAATAAATGACAAAACAAACTAAAATGACACAGCCAGGACTCTTTCCGTCTGCAATATAGACAGTCTGATCATGACCAGAACAAGCAAGGGCCCAAAACAGTTCAAAATTGAATAATATGAATTATTGCCATATTGTACAATTTGCACAGATATCTTCTGAATTTCTTCAATCTCTAAAAATGAATTGGAAATGTACATTGTACGATAAAACAAAGGGAAGGAAAAAAGTACACATTGTTTGCATTTAAGCATTCTTCCAGTAAGCTCCTCGAGCTGCTTACTCTGACTGTTCGGATCTTTAATTTTGTCGAGTTTCTGAAATCCATTTCTGTAAAAGAATGCCACACATTATGATTTTTATAAAAATAAATTTCTCAATACGTGAGCACAGACACATATATATATGATGGTTAGTCAGATTGTGAAGTCGGGATAATTGAAACCTTCAAGCATTCTGAATTTTCAAAATAAAAATATATATTTCTTGTAATCTCAACTACAATTAGATAGAGTTGGAAAAATAATTTAAGCAATCCAATTTGTTTGTGCTTTACATAGAATATAAGAATTGAATATGAAAGGGAACCAAGAATCTTTTGAGTGCTAAAAATAGCTGCGTCGTACATGATGCACAACATGCAGACATACCTATCATAGACAATTGAAATACTGGCTACATTATGGAGACAAAACCTTAACAGTGTCACACTATTATTTCGCAATTTTATGGCTTGTATCGCTGATCATAATTATGAAAAATCCAGGGCCCAATTCCATCATAGGCTTCCCCGATTACAAGAAGTGTGCAACATTTGGCATTCATATTGGTGTATCTCAATAGATGCCTCCTCTGACAAAGTAATCCACAGCCCATACTTTACAAAATATTTTATTAGCAATAAAGCTTCCCAGTGTTCGATATTGGTACAGCGCAGCTAAATTCAGGGAGAGTCTAGGCATAGTAATGGCAAATTTAGGGAGTAGGAAAGTACCACTATGTACCAAACTGAGAGGAAAGGATTAAATGATAGAAACTATGTTGTTCCATGAAAGGCCAAAATGTGAGTTCTCAAAGACATAATTGTAGGTTGAATTTAATTTGTCACTTAGTTCATCATTCATTGCATTAATACATATTTTCTTCTGATTTGAGTAAGGAAAGGCTGCTCCTTAAAAACAATAGTTGTGCAGATGGTATTGGAGCATACAGTCTCTGTAATGGTAAAAGAAACATAAATATTTGCATTGAATACTACTTAGTATCATTCTTCCCTTGTAATTTCTAGTATACCTAGCGCCTCATTTAATAATAGGTAGTCCATGACCAATTAGCATAAGTAATAATTAATCTATGTGAACAACCTAAGAGGTCTGAACTGACTTTTGACTGTTGACACCCACAAATAAGTTTTGTCCAGCAAAAAAGGAAAAATCTATTATGCCCATTAACTTATTAAGCAGAGGTTTCTTTCAGATTGTCAATACACAAGAATAAACATAAACCCCAAATCTGTCAGGCTGTGGTCTAATGGAAAGTTCGAGCACATATGGCCACAGTGACCCAGACTTGCCCCCAGTGGGCCTGCTCCCTGTAGTTAATTTGTTTTTGTAATCAGGATTTGTGGGTGGAGTTAAGTACCCTCTTTGGTATAAAAAGGGTTTAGATATAAAAAACAAAATAAAATAGAATCTCAAATATGAAGGTGCACAAGGCCCCATAATTAGAATCACAGTAGCAACTGCTGGCTACAGGAATGCACCCATAAGCAATTGACGAATGCAACTGACTTCAATATAATAACATCCAACTCTTCACTGTACACCAGTGTGCCTTAATCAGCTCCTATGCTAAACACAACTGCACAGGGAACAGTTGCAGAAAAGTCCTATCAAATTTCTGTTTGTATGCACAATTAGGCATACCCTCTTGTGGGGTATGCAAATTGGACCTATGGAGGTTTTACTGTTTGCAGAGCATTCTGTAAATTTAATAGACCATTTAAAACAAGCCATTCCCCTGAAACTGTTATTTGTATCAGTTTTTGTATTTCCAAAGGCATCTAGAACATTTAGAAAGATAGACGTATTAACAAGTCAAGCTTTCAAAATTCTGTAAATTTAATTTCCTTACATTATGTACACAATAGACCATTCACAGTAAAGCCATTCACTTGGAACTGTTAATTCTAACAAGTTTTGCATTTTCAAAGGCTTCCAGAACAGAATTTGACTGCACGCCACAAAAACACAAGTTCAGATTATGAAAACGTAATATTATCAAGCTTTCCACTCATTTTTGTGATACACTTTGATTGAATATCTACGATGTTTTTCTATTTTGGCAAAGGAATATTGCTTCTCATATCTGGTTTTGAAATGCTATTTTAAAATTTTTTTCATCTCTGGGTTTGAAATGAATTTTTGAAATAAAATCCATAACATTTGAGTGGGCCTGAAAAATACACAAACGCATGAAAACAACACAAAAATAGCATTATTTTCTGATAAATTGGAAACATACTCAAACCACTAAGTGCATACATTTTGTCAAACAGTTTGCAATCTAAAACAGGGAAACAAAAGTGAACTTTTTGGTTGACATTTCTACTCGGGTTTATGTACATTTTAATTTCATAACTGGTCTCCACAAACAAAGTTGGACAAAAACCGCCATAAACTGGGAAATTTATAGACTGTGAAGTAATTGTTTGACATTTTGCCAAACAATTTAAACCACTATAAAACAGGGCTGTTGCTTTTGATTTTCAGATTTATCATTTCAATGCAAACTTACACGACAGGGCCATCCATTACATTTGATTTTGTGATCTCTTATTCCAATACGAACTAACACAATAGTGGGTAGAGTACAAAAACACTGTCAGCACGTCAAAGTCTTAGTCCCAACTCTGATATTTCAACCCCCTGACCATGATCATGTACCAATACTCAAGCTATAGCCACTGCAATTTTCGTCACATGGAACCCAAATCCTTAACTTTGAAAGCTTTCCTCTACTCACTCCACCAAAACCTTCTCCAAGGTGTCAATTTTAGCTAACAACATCAAACGCTGCCAACACCTACTACAACTTGCACGCAATATCAATAGAATTAAAAAAATCAAACGGGTTTAGAACACGTAAAACTACAAAAAAATGAACAGGTTTAAAATAAATATTAAGATTATAGGTTAGTCGGACACGTCGTGAGATCAGAAGGTGAGGTCCGCTGTTAGGAGTCTGGGAACAAAGAAGCTCTTGCCTGTTGCCGATTCTTCTACTACACCTTCAGTAAATAGGTAATTTTCAAAAATTATAAACCCTGTATTTTAAGCGAAACAATAAAAGACAACAGTGTTAAACCCTGACGAATTTAACAAGTCAAAACATTCAACATGGAACACACCACTTTAGAACACCCGAATAACCAGTAATAATAATTATTTATTTGCATCTCACATCCAAAATAAAGCAACAAATTAGAACACCTACAAAGATTTAAAAAATAGAGGCTCTCAGTAATGGCTAGGTTTATCCACAGAGGAAAGTTTACAGTGAGATCTGCTCGCATCCAAACCCTAACCTTTTATCAAAATTATCACCTCAGGGAAGCACAAGACAACTGTGCAACACTTATTACAACAAATCCGACCACCCTCTACTCGGTGTGGTTAAGATTGCAACTCATCATCGAGCTGTTTTTAACAAACACAAAAAGATGACCACGCAGAAATTAAATAAAATCTTTCGGAAGCATACCGAATATGAAATGGATCACAAAATGCTCAACCATAACCCACATAATCTAGATAAAATCTTCTGGAAGCATATGAAATGCATCGCAAAAGCTCAACCATAACACACATACTCATTAGAGGAGCTCACAGAGGAGTGTGTAGGGGATGGACGTCGTCGAGTGGAGCGAGAAGACTGCTGTGCGGAGGGAATGTGCCACTAACAAGACAATGTTTCAAGCAGTGAGCTTTGAGAATACATTATATTTTTTAATTCTTTTTCACATTCATCCAAATGTTTTGAGCAGTGTGTTTTGACATCACATTGATTTTATGTATTGCACTTGACATCACTTTTCTGCACCTTAATAACATCTATTCAAATTTAGCCAATTAGAATATTGACAAATAGTTTTTTTCATATTTTTTGTTAAGAATTGTACAACTTGACTTTTGAAAAAATGCATTTTTTTTAATGCACCAAAAACAATGCATTGTGATTGGTCCAAAAAATAAAGATTAATCAAGGGTTAAAACAAATTGAAGGCTTTAGTATACCCTCCGAGACTAATAAGGTATTTATGTCGGTTGTAATTTGAGGCAAAAACTTCCTCAAATTAGAATGTGGGGACAAAACTTTGGTTAGTCAGTTTGGAGAACAATAACTTCCACATGGGCTAGCTAGCTGAAATGCCCTGGCTTAAAGATAATTTTCAACAAATAAGTACAATAGGAACACAAGGTTGCAGGTAGATTGATATGATGGACATGCTTTATAGCAACTTAATCCTTATTGGGGAAGGGCTAAAAGGAGAGCAGAAAACAAAACATGTATGTTAAGGAAGAGAGAGAATGAGTGTGGATAACCAAGAAAAATGGCATAATGATGATCTTGTTATAAGGGTAATGGCACAATGGTTATGAATAGGAGAGACAAATACCAAATGGAGGATCATTTTAACAATAGTGGGAGCTACCATTGTCTTATATGTAACCCAATGTATAGGATAACTAAGAAAGTTACAAAAACTATCAAATTTTCATCTTTGGATGAAATAGTTAAGAAAAAACTCATTTCTAACAAAGAAGTAACCCCTAGAATATGCAGTGCCCAAATAATCTGCAAAGAGAGTGCACCGTTGAGATCAATTGTTGACACCACTAATGCCCTAACCTACAATCTCATAGCTTTCATGGGAAAAAAGTTGAAACCTTTAGTCGATAAGATTTCTTTTATTCGAGATTATACAGAATTTGTTAACTTTGTGAGAGATAAAAAGGTGGGAGAGAATGAGCCATTGGTTAGCTTTGATGTGGTATCACTATACACCAAAATTCCTATTGAAGATGCGATTGTAGTTTGTTAGAGAGTGCACTGATGATGAAACTATTGAATTGGTGGCTTCGTTCTTAGATCCACTTTTTTTTTTTTTTCCAAGGGTGTTATTTATGAACAAATTGAAGGAATGACCATAGGATCCCCTATCCCCTATAGTCGCAACCTTTACATGGAAAAATTTGAAGAAATGCTTCTTAAATTATTTCACTTTGAACCCAAGGCATTGAATAAATACGTTGACGACACCAATTTATGTTAGCAACATGGGAGAGAGACCCTAAAAGATTTTTACTCCCATATCAACAATTTTGTCCTTAGTATAAATTCACTCAGGAAGTGGAACTTCATGTCTACTTAGCCTTCTTAGAGGTCTACTAGTCTTGCAAAGAACACGACTCTTTAGCATGAAAGGTGTTAAAAAAAGAAGGCACATATATATAGACCTTTATCTGCATGCCACTTCACACCACCATCTGGTGAAGAACGCTGGTGTTTTCAAATTGCTTTCCACTAGAGTGTTCGAGGTTTGTGATGATGAAAACTTAGAACAAAAGTTAGAGCATTTAAAAAAGGTATTTAAGAGGAATGGGTACAATAGTAAGCAAATTATGAGAGCTTTGAGACAAGTTAGAGCTAGTCATAATAGGCATCAACTTATGGTTTCCCCTAGCACAACTTTGATAACTTTGCTATTGTATATGGAAGAGGTATCCAACAAGAATTGAAAAATCGTAAAACACTAGAACATTTGAACCACTATCTTACTAAAAAAAATAAAGGTTTTTTTTAAAAATTGTGAAAGATCATGTAGGACCATGGTTGAAAAGTGGGAGTTTAAAAAATTGAGTGCTTTTGTGGAGTCCCCTACATTGACAAAATAGGGAGATTCATCCAGAGGAGGATCAAAGAGTATGCCACTGACATTAGACTAGAGCAAAGAGGGAAGTCGGCTTTGGCTAAGCACTCTTGCAAAACCAAACAATCCATTTGCATAAAGTAGACAGGTTTTTGCCATAGAAAGTCATTACCAAAAGCATAAGTTACGGGAAACCATTAAGATAGATCGACACACATGTAATTTAAATTGTGATGAAGGCATTGGGTTGAACCTTGCTTGGAAACCCATCATTAATGGTTTCCCCTAGCACAACTTTCATAACTTTGTTATTGTATATGGAAGAGGTATCCAACAAGATTTGAAAAATCCTAAAACACTAGAACATTTGAACCACTTTCTTACTAAAAATAATAAAGTAGGATTTTTTTAAAAAATTGTGAAAGATCATGTAGAACCATGGTTGAAAAGTGGGAGTTTAAAAAATTGAGTGCTTTTGTGGAGTCCCCTACATTGACGAAATAGGGAGATCCATCTAGAGGAGGATCAAAGAGTATGCCACTGACATTAGACTAGAGCAAAGAGGGAAGTCGGCTTTGGCTAAGCACTCTTGCAAAACCAAACAATCCATCTGCATAAAGTAGACAAAGGTTCTTGCCATAGAAAGTCATTACCAAAAGCATAAGTTACGGGAAACCATTAAGATAGATCGACACACATGTAATTTAAATTGTGATGAAGGCATTGGGTTGAACCTTGCTTGGAAACCCATCATTAATGGTTTCCCCTAGCACAACTTTCATAACTTTGTTATTGTATATGGAAGAGGTATCCAACAAGATTTGAAAAATCCTAAAACACTAGAACATTTGAACCACTTTCTTACTAAAAAAAAATAAAGTAAGATTTTTTTAAAAAATTGTGAAAGATCATGTAGAACCATGGTTGAAAAGTGGGAGTTTAAAAAATTGAGTGCTTTTGTGGAGTCCCCTACATTGATGAAATAGGGAGATCCATCCAGAGGAGGATCAAAGAGTATGCCATTGACATTAGACTAGAGCAAAGAGGGAAGTCGGCTTTGGCTAAGCACTCTTGCAAAACCAAACAATCCATCTGCATAAAGTAGACAAAGGTTCTTGCCATAGAAAGTCATTACCAAAAGCATAAGTTACGGGAAACCATTAAGATAGATCGACACACATGTAATTTAAATTGTGATGAAGGCATTGGGTTGAACCTTGCTTGGAAACCCATCATTAATAGGTTGAAAAGAAGGGTCAATTAATGATAAAGAGTGATTTCTTTCTTTTGATTAAATCTCATATTAATTTTTTTTTTTTTGCAATTTGTTTCTATTTAGTTATCTCGAAATGAGATGGCATTTTATTTATTATTTAATACAAGGTAGGGTTATAAATAAAATTTTATACTCTGTATATATATATATATATATATATATATATATATATATATTATATATCATATATATATATATATATATATATATATATATATATATATATATCCTTGTTATTTATCTAGTTTTTATTATGAAATAAAATCAATAGAAATAGTAATAAAAATAGAAACAAGAATATTCAAATCTAGTTTAATTTTAACAAGTAAAACATTACTCTTGTTAAGAAATTGATTTTTAACTTTTTTGGCAACAATTATCTTTCTCACAACACTTAACTTTGACAACTATTTCCTATCTACTTATTGACACCAGTGGTTTTATAAATGTAGTCCAAGCTTAGTGTTTTAGACATGTTTTTCTTGATGATAGATCACGAGTGGTGGTCTGAAACGTCAATTTACAATTTAGATATAGTTGACCCAAACCCTGGTTATAATAATTTTATGGACTACAAAAACATAAAATCTATAAATATGGGTTAGTTTTGAAGTGCAAGTGGTTATATTAGAAGTCATATTGAAGTGTAAATGGTGCAATCTACCTCTAATATGTAGGGACTTGTTTGCTAGGACGAGGAGGCAATAGGGCACAAAATGGATGGATTTGTGATAAGGACACTATGTATGTATGTAATTTTTTAGTTTATATATATATATATATATATCCTTGTTTCATATATTTATATACATAATGGATTTAGGGTAAAGGATGCCTATAGAGCAAGGATAAACACGTGTCTGTGGGCCAAATCTTTTTTTATATGTGTCACGAATATGTCCTTGCCCCTAATCCTTTATATGTGTGAATGTGTCCTTGCCCCTAATCCTTTATATATGTGTACATCTTTTCCCCAAATCCATTCATATACATCATATTAATTAGTTGCATGTCTTAAAGGAGAATGAATGGCATTACAAAAACTTAGCATGCCTTTTGCCCTTATTGGCAAATGAGCCCTTATCTCCTCATTAATAGAGCCGTTGGAAGAGAGCATAAGGTTGATGGCCTGTGTAAGCCACTCCCACAACTAATTTTCTCGAGTACAATTGCACTGCTATTAGATGTCTAGGCTATTATAGAAGACCCCTCCTCCACACCACCACTACTCCTATTGATGTCCAAAGAACCATAAGGGAAACCAAGGCTGACTTCATTATGTTAGAAATAGAAAGCTATAAAATAAAAGACCAAAGCATTCCTGAATGAAGGCAATGGATTATGAAAAACTCGAGGGTTATACCAAAAGTCCGCAAGGGAGACTAACGCTGACTATAAGTGAAAAATAAAACCTAAAGGTGTTGTCAAAGATCCACAAAGGTAGCTAAGGTTGATTGCAAGTGAAAAATGAACGTTGAAAAATAAAACCCAAAAATGCTACTAAAGATCCACAAGGAAGCTAACGCTGATTGCAAGTGAAAATAAATCATCCTAAAAGAGAGAGAAATAAAAAAAATGATTTAACTTTTTAGGGTTTAACTATATAAATCCTATATTTAGATTAAAGGGTTGAGATATCTAAATCAGTTAAATAAATTACAATAATTAAGTACCGATTGTTATTACATTTGATATTCTTTAACTTTCTAAAAATAGTAATAAATAGGTATAAATATAGACTTATCTGAAAAGTGACTATTGTAGATGATTTGAGTTCAGAAAATTGAGTTCTTGATAGTTTTGAGTGTCATCAACAGGATTATGGAGTCTATTTGTTCACTAGATAGTAGTGTCCCATATAGATAGTAGCACCATGTTGCTGTAGTGTCCTCAAAGTGATGGTAATGTCCCCTTTGTGGGATTGTTCCTATATTTTGGGAGCACATGTGCTTGTGTTTTTAAGTCCTATTCCTGTGCGCACGAAACCTAAAACTTTGTGTTGTGTCTGAGAAACTTGATTTAGTGTGCAAACCCTAATCCTCCTTACAAGTATGGCATGAACAATAATTATGTGTTTGTTAGTAGGATATGTTGGACATTCTCAACACCTTGTTGTAAAGAGAGTTGCCTACATACCAATACTCCAAAGAGGGATCAAGATCAATGTAGTTCTCCCACATAGTGCTTGATGCAAGTGCAAATAAATACTAGAATGAAAGTGGACTTGGATGCCTTGAATGTGCTTGAGCTTTAAAATCTTTGAAAACTAGGCTTAGGGTTGTTGTAGATGGTGTTGAACATTGTGATTGATTAAGGAATAGATTGTTGAGCATTATCTTTGAATGTTGAGATTTGATATTTAATGTTGTCATTGATGTCAAAGGTTATAATGAAGATGCATGGTTCTTTCATTGATGTCAAACGTTCTTGTGCAAATTCTTGGTTAAGTAAGCCTTACAGTATGTATATGAATGAGTTCTGTTGCCAGCATAATGAGTGTTGTTGTAATAAAAGAATATTGTTTGAAGATTGTTCTAATGTCAGCTTGAGTGAAATCATTGAGAAGTAGCATAAATGAGTACAGGTCAGTATAAAAAATCTAAAGCATCTTGTAATACTTTTTCTAGACCTTGTGAGATGGTATTTGCAGGTGGTATGATGAATTGAGCAAGATCCGAAGAAGAAATTATGTGCTCTGAAGATCTATGTAAGTAATTTTGAAGATGCTCCGAATGAGCTACAAAGATGAGAATGCTCTGAAGAGGATGCTCCAAAGAATACCTGACAATATTTGAGCATGAGAGAGATTATTTGAGGTTGTATCTAAGGTGTTGAGGAACTTGTAATTGATTAAAAGGTCATCTTCAAAGATCTATGTTTGCAGCTTTGAAGATCTATGTTTGCAACTTTGAAGGTGCTATGAAGATCCTAGTCGAGCTTCAAAAAAGTTCTATTGAAGCTCCAAAGAAGAGTGAGTGTATGAGGTTGCTTGAGCATACACAAGAGACATTGAAACACATGAAATTTTTAAGGTGAAACATACAGGGTAACTAGAAGGTCATATTGAAGGCATAATAAGACATGCAAGTCAAGGTTGAGAAAACAAGAAGAGAGATGGTGGCTATATGAGATAACTGGACCAGTTTCCATGACATGGGTGAGCAGGTGAACATTGACAAAGGTGATTCAAGTTTTTTTAAGTATGTGCATGGAGTTTTAGATCAAGGTTTGCAAGAAAAGGCTTGAAAAAGTGTTTCAAGGTTTTTCGAATGCACAGAATGAAGAGTTGTCTACCCAAGAAGGTTTTCTTAGTTCTCATTGGCACATGCAATATCTGCATTAGATCCTAAGCTGTTCATGGTAGATGAGGAAGGGTTATAGCTCAAAGTTCCAAGCATTTATTTTTGAAAAGAGGAGCTAAGTTTTATGAATGATTGTTAAGATTGAAAGATGGTCTAAACCCTCATAAAACCCTAACAATGACACAATATTGAAGATCTTATTCTAAAGAGCTTAGAACAGTTTGATATGGTTAGACAAGTGATTGGAGGTTGAAGTCAACTCTCCCAGGCATCTCCAGGTGTGATTGGTTTCTCAAGTGAGTGAGAAGATCCTACAGAAAAGTAATTATCTTTCAAAAATTTGTTGTAGAAGATAGATTTGATTGAGTCAAAGTTGCTAAGTGGATGAAGATCAAAGTGTGAGACTTATAGTTATTGTCCATGAAGGTTTTTGGATAGGTTCCATATCTCAAGTGTGAAAATTTGATGACCAAAGTTGGTCAGTCACTAACAGATCTAGTGGTGCAGACAACAAGAAAATTAGACAGATGTGAGAAGATGTTCCCTAATATGTTTTCATGTGAGAGTGATGCATTGACATGCATGATGATGTTGTTTAGGTCTTGAATGATCTATTCATGCTTTCCATAAGTTTGGAAGTCTCTGTAAGAGATTAAAACATTGAAGCCAGAATGGCTTATCTGGCTGAGTAGTGAGAGAAGGTGAAAAGATTGGTCTGTAAGACCAATAGTTTTCATTAGAGCTCGTTGCTTTGATAATTTTATAAGATTTTTTTCATGCATTGAAATCCCTTGTAGATATTCAATCATGTATCAAATGTTTATTTTTCTTTGACTGTGTTTTGGAGCCATTTGACAGTTATAAGTGAACATCTTGCAGAGAAGTGTTTGAGCCTATTTACCTTGAGTTAAAACATCAAATGAAGTTTGTGATGACCTTGAGGTCATGAGGATTCTAAATATATAATTTGTTTCCATGGTTATTTTACAAAATTGAGTATATGCCTTAGTTGTTCAAAACAAAGTTCTGTATATGCACAGGCCTTTTTATAAGCAGTAATTTGAAGAAGGGTTTAAGTGTTTTTTAGACCTAAAAGGTGTTGTGGACCTAAAGTAGAGTTAGATAAGGTCTATTAGAGTGGAGTATGAATTTTTTCTACTTTGGAGTATGACTTTTTTCTACTATGTGAGGTGTTTGGATATGCTTCAAATAGATCAAAGGGAACATGTTGTTAAGAAGGTCTATTAGATCTCCATAAGCCTAAAAGAGTAGTAAGGGCTAATTGATATATGGATGACCTATCATATTGATTGATTCATGATTAAGGCATGTTATTTTAATATGAAAATACCTATTCATGGATGACCTACGTGATTTGAATATGTAGCCAACCTAGAAGGATATGATCAAGTGACTTGTATAAAAGCAAGGTAGTTAGGCCTATTTGGTCATCCTTAGAGAGTGAGAGTAGAAGAGGATAAGTGAATGATATAGATCATTGGTGAGTAGAAGGAGGTTATGTAGACCATCAAATAGTTTTCATGAATATCTAATAGAGATTATACATATGAAGATCAAGGTTAGAAGACATAATCAATCCATGAAGAGGGCTAGTTGAGCGAAGAGGGCCGAAGGACAATTTGAGAGGGATAAAAGTTAGCGAAGAGCTAAAAGAGAAGATCATCATCTATTGTAGAAGAAACAAGGGTTTTTTAAGATGATCAAGTAATTAGGTGGCTGAGTTGGTATTGAGTCATCTAGGGGGTTGGTGCCTCCTTGCAAGTGGGTGCTTGTTAAAGCCTAGCTGAGTTGGTGTTGAGCTAGTTGGGGTTGGTGCTCCATGCAAAGTGGGTGCTTCACTAAAGATTTATGTTTATCTTATAGGACTGTAGTCCATTTACTTCATCAGTGGATTTTCTACCCTAAGAGGGTTTCCCACGTATATGTTGTATTCATGTGTTTTATGCTTTTATGTTTTGATGCTTATCCTTGCTAAGATGTACATGCTTGTTAAAATGGTTAATGAATGGTTAAGTAGAATTGAATGAAAAGTTTTAAAGACTGATTCACCCCCCTCTTAGTCATCTTGTTTCCAATAGATGGTAGTATGAATAAGTAGGAAGAATAGGGATCAAATAATTTAATTTTGCTCTACTTTATTTGGTTTTAATGTACTTTTTGCATATATTCTCCATCTAATGAATAGAGGTCAATTAGAATTGTATTTATAGATATATGTAGTTTATGTGAATAAGAAAATGTGCTTAGGCTGACCTTAAGAAGGGCACACATTTGAAAAAGTATCTGTTGGAAAGAGTTAGGGCTAAGGACTATAGTGCCCAGTTGGGGACACTAACACCATGTAGCTATAGTGTCCCAAATGTGGCGCTAATGTCCACCTAGTAGATTGACAAGCAAATTGGATTAGGATCTGAGAAGATAGTCCTAGGAATATGTTTTGGCTGACTATAAAGGTTTGTGGTCTGCATAATGACTAAAAAAATGTGTCTAAGGCTCTAGGATAGGTCTAGGGCTAAGCTAGGAATATGTTAGCTCAAGAGACACTCTTAGCATCTAATTATCACTTTTAGGTGATTATATTTGACCCCCCTTTATGTTAGTAACACAAAAAAGTGAAATAACTAGTATAAAAAAAAATCATACTTGGACTTAACTTGGAAGTGAAGCCTAACTGAGTTTGAGTATGCAAATATGGGTCTACGTCTATGGAACATGATCCAAAGCAATGTCCTGCAATGAAACATGCAAAAATTAGTCTTTACTTCAAAGATGATAAAAAACAAAAGACTATGCTAAAATAAAGTAATTAAGTAAAGTTGAGTAAAGAGAGAGGAAAGAAACAAATACACCTTGTTGGGTATGTGAACCAATGCATAAACATGGTGACAATCTATGTGTGTGAGTGTACATAGTGATCATACCAATGAATAACTTGGACTAAGCTGATGGCTTGCTCAATCCTCATATGGGTGGCTCAAGAACTCAATCCAATCGCTCGATGGATCCTAATCTGTGGACAACTTGAATAAGACTATAAGTGTGTCTAACCCTGTCATGTGGGTGGCTTAAGAACTCAAGTAGGCCATGACTTCATCATTGCCCACTTGTGTGAAGTAGATGCGTCTATAAATGAACTACACAAAGTACTGAAAGTATCTAAGCAAATCTAATTGTGTATGTTGGCTTCATAGCAACTCAGGTATATTAGTAGCTCCGGGCCACTCAAGAATGCCAACCACTATAAATGGAGTGAATAATGAATCTGGTGATAACCTGGAATGTAATAACAAGTGTATACAATGTAGAGAATGACATGGAGTTTTCCATTCCATTTGACTAAATTGTGTGTAGCTAAGTATATGGAAACCATGTGTTGCACACATGTCTCCAATCTGGGATTTGAGTATACTAAATTTGAATTGAGTATGTAATAACTGAACTTGTGTAGCTGAAATGAATGTGGGAGTGATCATGCCACGCATGATGCCCCCAAATCTGAGCAATTAGTATGAATCTGAGCTAAAATGAATGCATCTAAGCAAAATCTAAACATAATTATCAAACTTGTGACTGTATCTATGAAAATTTGTACTATATTTAGTGTACTGGTTTGAATGATTCAAAGCTTTAAACCCTGGCTTGCATTAATAAAAAATTTTGTGCAATAATTTAGGGCCGCTTATTTTTGATTTTTTCATTTTTTTAGACAACCTAGCTAATTAAATCAATTCCATATTAGGGTTTTAATTTATTTGAATATAATTTAAATTATTTATAAAAAATTTAGATTAAAAAAACCCTAACCCTAGACACACTCAGGGTTTGGATCCTGTTGATGTCTTAAAATTGCGCTAGATCTTAATCAACAACAATGGGAAGTTTCAAGCTGTGGGACAATGCGGCTTGAAAACAACCTCCAGATTTTAAAGAAGCTGGTCTCTTCTTTTGTATTGGGTGTTGTGGAAAAGGGATAGGAGACTAAACAAAAATGCAAAATGCAGGAATTGAAACCTAACTATGGCGATGCACCTAAGAGTAATCCTAATCCTAACCTGAGCGCAGTGAAACTATTATGTGATTCTATTACATTTAAGAGCAGACAAGTGCATGATCAATGTAAAAGATTGGAATAACAGAAACAGAGGCTCACAATAGGGGAGTCTTTTGCTGAGATACAAGAATTGTCAACAAAGGCATAGTGTTCAATCTTCTTAATAGAATCTTCCAATCACATTAGAGGCACAGAAGTCACGCACAGTTATGTATAACTTCAGACTCCAGAATATGGGACAGAAGCAAATAACATTTCCAATCACAACACTAGAAAATCTTCAGCATAGACTACTTTGTAAATGACACAAATAAGATCGACAAGGGCATAGTGTTCAATTTTCTTATTGAATCCTCCAATCATACAAAAGATGCAGAAACACACACAGTCATATAAACCTTTCAACTCAAGAAAATGTAACAAAAATAAATGATATTATTGGTCAAAAACTCTGAAAGTCTATAACTATGAGAATTCCCCCCCCTTTTTTTTAGATTTTACAATTCTTCTTCTTTTATAGCCCCGGATGTCTCCCTACACTTTCTTTCCCGCACAATCTTCTCCATCCTTCGCTCATAGGGGACAAACAGATGGCACCTTCAATGCTGTGGGTGGCTCCAAAAATCTACCCGATGAACTGTTGCATCTACTCGAATTAACTCCAGTCGATTTTCCCTCCATTTCACTTTTGGCAACCGATACACGGAACACTTTGCTATGTTTGAAATAGGAGAGGACACTTAGTCAATTTTTCGAAAATCCCCTTGATCACCTAGAAGACACCAAAAAATGACACTTGGTGCCTTCCGTCTGATTCATCGAAGACACGCGGCTCTTTTCGCTTCCCTTTGGCTGTGCCGTAGTATCATTAGGGGCATATATCAAACTCTTACGTATGGCGACATTTGGCAGCTTCCATAGACTTTTGAAGTAACACCCGGGACCCACCGCCGTTTCATATTTGTCAATAGAGCTTGGCGATGATTCTCTAGGGCGTTGACATGTGAAGACTTCCGTGGCTTCGAGGAAGATCAGTGGCATCTTCTACTTCTTCTATGGATGGAGTAGATGGGGACCCAGAGAGTGACACTTGGTAGCATCCGCTGCTTTGTGGCGCATAAGAAAAATAAAATGACGCCTTTGTGCGTTGAATGGAAAGCGTTGGACTCATGGCTTCTCAAATGCTGACATGTGGTGGCTTGCAATTTTTCTCCAAAAAGGTCTTTCAGGGCCTCCACAACTGCCACTTGGTGCTTTTCGTCTTCTCTACTACCTTATGGTGAAAGTCTTTGAATGAAGTGCAGACACCGATATGAGACGTGGATGCTGACACGTGGTGCATTCCGCTTAACTGCTACTGGGTATGTGGCACGATCTGTGGTTATCGAAGGTTACAAAAAGGCGACTCGAGGGATGCCAACTGTCAACTTTATCTCTCAGAAAGTGACACTTGGTAGCATCCACTTGAACTAATACTCAGGCAAAAATGAGATGAAGGAAACAAGAAGGGGAAAAAGACCTGCTCGAAAGGTGACACTTGGCAGCTTTCGCTGCATCTCAACACTTGGGCAAAAAGAACCGGCCCTCTACTTCAAAATTTTGCCGCTTCGCCCGAAGAACCAAAATTTCAGTGCTCAAATCAAAAATAATTAAATACAACATAGAGTAGGAAATTACTCTATAGTTATTGGTGACCATCAGGGCTTTTGAGCCTGCTCAAAAAGAACCCGACTCTCGCTCGATCAAAATTTCAAAATTTACAGCTTCAAAAGAGCTGTCTGGAAGATAGACCACTCATGGTCAGATAATCCTTGCTTGTTCTGCAACTCGTCAAAAGCCAAATCCAAGATAATGAGATCCTTTTGCGAGAAGTTTTGCAGGACCTGGGTAGTGGCTTTCAGCTTGGATTCTAGTAGGAAAATAGGCATTAGAACAGCTTCGACCTCAAAGGTTGGAGAATCATCCCGCAAGCTCTGAAAAACTGTTTGATCCCTTTGCCTG
The DNA here is from genome assembly GCA_037957365.1 of Torreya grandis. NCBI lineage: Eukaryota > Viridiplantae > Streptophyta > Pinopsida > Cupressales > Taxaceae > Torreya > Torreya grandis. The sequence goes on along the minus strand of JARHVA010002389.1, from coordinate 1,728,491 downwards.
GCTAGCATCAATGGTTGGATTTGGTCCACCATCAGCACTGTCCTCGCATCTAGAAATGGGGAAGGAAGACCCAATCACACCAGATCTTTAATGTCTTGCCTCATTTTGTCAATGCCTTCTTTGACAACATCGAGACAACTTTTGCAATTATTGGCCAGAGTGCTCTGTACCAGATTCTCAACCATCTCGCACAGTTGCTGCGCGTGGCATAGGAAGGTGAAAAGTGGACTGAGCTAGAGAATATCCAAAGAGATTCTCTCCCATGCTGACTTGTAGAGTTCCTTCACCAGTTGCACCATTCTGACACCTCTTGGCCTATTGGCCAGCTCAATTGCTAGTTGCGCGGTCCGCTGCTGCTTTGCCTGGAGCTGGGCTTGAAAAGCCACACCCTTGTTCTGTTCTTCTAGTAACCTTTACTGTGATTGGGTAACCTGTAGTTGGAGTCCTTCGACTCTTCCCTGCAATGTTGCATTTTCCCATCTTAGAGCTATTGCTTCATCCTTGGCAAGTACAAGCTCTACTTTCAAAGAATCATTTTGGGCCTGAATTGCCTGTTGAGTCTGAAGGGAAACAATATCTTGCAACTGTTTCTACAGACTAGCTATCTCATTGTCCTTTTGGTTTATTTATTCGGCCAAACTATTGCAGTTTGCCTTTTCTGTGGCCAGGTCTGCCTCCATCTTTTGCAGTCTCCTTGATATCCTCAAATAATCTTATGTGACCACATAAGTGGATTCGATCATGAGCTCGACTCTGTCTTAAGGCCTGAACAGGGACATGTCGATGGCCACTGTGTTCATGGTGTAGTCTTCCAACTACATTTGTTCGCTCGACTTGGCAATGTTGAGCGACAAATGGGTCACCGTCAACTGCTGTTGAATGGGGTCAAATTGTGACCTCAAATGTGGCACCGCTGGCGCTTTATTCACTTTACTCCTCTTCTTCTCCAATTGGGCTTCTCTTGCCTTCCTTGTGGCATCAACCTGCATCTAGAAAGTGGAAGGCGATGCAATATATCCCCTTGTGAAGGGAAATCCTTACGAAAAGCTGTATTGGAGAGCCATTGGCTGGCTAGGGGTGAATTAAAGGGGCATTTTTTTGGGAACGGAGGGGGAGAAATAGGGTAATGTTAAGGCTTGAGGCATCAAGGATGAAGTGAATTGCAAAATGGGAATGGCAGCAATGGCGAGAGGTGTCATTTGGCTAGGTGGAGGCATGGATTGAGAGGGAGGAGGGGGAGTAATTCCTACCTGAGGAGAAGTTGTAGTGCTCTACACTGCACATTGTGAAGGCTGTTCTTCCTATTCTGGGTCTAATTGGGACTGCACCCTTCTTCTCTTCCTAGGTGTTTCTGATGTTCCTGCCATCTCTAAATCTTTTGTATAATAACCTGGTATGAACCTTTTGCAAGATAAAAATACGCTTGCTACAACAAATTTCACTAGGTGCCACAATCACAATGAGCAAGATATTTTCATATGAATGCTCGACAATTTATAAACTTAAAATTTGCTAAGAGATTTTTATGGGCCTATCAAGTCCCAAATAACATTATAAATTAAGGCGACCGTTAGCAAATCCTACTCAATCTTTGGGAAACAGTGAGGTGGACACATTATGTGGCGCAAGGTACCTTGGAGATTTTGAAAGATTTGGGGAAGCATTTATTGCGGCAAAAAATAAAGAATTAAAGAATTTCTAAGACACCGACTCTGCATTTAAAATGCTTATTTTAAAGAAAAAGTGGGAAAGCAAAGAACAAAACAAAGCAATGCGGGAATGGAAACTACCTAACTACATTAATTACAAATCCTTATTTTCCTTTGAGATTGAAAACAAACTTTCCCACGTCCTCTTTATGACAAGCCAACTTGCCTTGCCATACCAGTGATTGCAACAGATATGTCATTGATGGAATGTTCTCTGCACCAGCCACACAGGTCTGCCTGCACTCGAACGAGTCTGAGCAAAACGTGTATTCGACACCTATGAACTCTTCTTGTCCTTGAATGCCTGTCGAATACTGGTTCTTCGTGTTGTCAGGTGTCATCAAAAAATTATGGGCTATTGGTTCTTCATGCTGTGCCTTTTGATATCCATTATCTTTTGGCACATCTTCTTTAGATTCCAACTTTATTTCATCATCATGCTCTTTGATGACTTCATCCTCTTGCAAGGATGAATTAAAAGGTTGGCATCTCTTCTGTATTCTCATTTTAATCTCAGGGCTTTCTTCTTCATCTGAAACCAGCTCAGCACCTCCTATCTCAATGACTTGGTCAAGGGAGTGTCTATGTTCCTCCATATACTCTTGCAGAGTGAGGAAAAAATCAGAAATGGTCTCCTCCTCATTAGAAGTTAAAGAAAAAGCTTGTGGCTTATCCTCTTGCTCATCAAAAGGAGAGTCTATGGTGATCTCCTCCTCCTCTGTACTGATGAAATCCTCTTGACTAACCATGAATTAAACGTACTCCTCTGCAAAGTTTTCAGCTGCTTCATCATCCTCTTTGGTCCAACTTAGAGACTCGTCATCATGCTGAAAGATCTGGGGAGTGGTATAAGAAGTTTCTTCTAAAGCGGGCTCATAGGAATTTTCATGGAAGTGAGGAGCCTTTTGAAGAATGGTGTGGGAGAGTTGAGGAAGAAGTGAGGGTCCGGGGTCCTCCTGACTTGCTGCTAACATGGGCTTTGCATTATTGGGGAATTGACCTTGACAATTTTGACCTTGCCCATGAATAGGGGTGGCATATGCCTGATCTGGAATTTGTGGTGGTGGATATGAAGTTTGGTAGATTTGGTAAGGCTGGTTCTCATGAATGCCTAGCCTCTCTTCTATAAATGCAATCAATCCACACACATCTAACATTTCGTATGTAAGCTCTTGCCAATATGCCCTTTCAATGGGATCCCACTCACTTTTGATCAGGTCTATTGCCTCCCTCACTTGATAGATGACCTGACAAGGAATTTCTTGACCACATCCCCTTCTGTTATCAAGCTCTAACACATATATTTTAAATCCCAGCAATGCTTTTTTGAAAGTGAAAATAAGGTTAGGTTCAACATGGGATGAGACATATTGGGGGGACTGGGCATAAGACTGATGTGGCTCATAACAATATGCATCCTCATTACTTGACATGATTCTAGGAGAAGCTTGTTCTTGATAAAACATATTTGAAGGAGAATAAGACTCATAGCTATGAGTTACAGAGTTATACATACCAAAAGGATTTCTTGATGATACTGCTTGATTGGCTGGTGATGCAAATTCGTTGTTGGTGTCGATAAAAACCTCCAAAGGCAGATTGGCTGAAGAATACACCAAAATTCTTCAACTCCTTGAAAGATTGGTCCCACGGAGTGTGCCAAAAACAAATAACTGTAGAGTAATTTCGTACTCTACGTCGTATTTAATTATTTTTGATTCGAGCACTACAATTTTGGTTCTTCGGGTGAAGTCGTATAATTTTGAAGCAGAGGGCCGGTTCGTTTTGCCCAAGTGTTGAGATGCAGCAAAAGCTGCCAAGTGTCACCTTTTGAGCAAGTCTTTTTCCCCTTCTTGTTTCCTTCATCTCATTTTTGCTCGAGTATTAGTTCAAGCGGATGCTGCCAAGTGTCACTTTCCAGGAGACAAAGCCGACAGTTGGCATCCCCTGAGTCACCTTTTTTTAACCTTTGAGAACCGCAGATCGTGCCACATACCTAGAATCAGTTAAGCGAAATGCACCACATGTCAGCATCCGCGTCTCATATCAGCATCTGCACTTCATTCAAAGACTTTCACCATAAGGCAGCAGAGAAGACGAAATACGCCAAGTGGTAGTTGCAGAGGCCCTGAAAGACCTTTTTGGAGAAAAATCACAAGCCACCACATGTCAGCGTTCGGGAAGCCATGAGTCAAATGCTTTCCATTCAATGCACAAAGGCATCATTTTATTTTGCTTATGCGCCACAAAGCAACAGATCCTGCCAAGTGTCACTCTCCAGGTCTCCCTCTACTCCATCCATAGAAGAAGTGGAAGATGCCACTTATCTTCCTCGAAGCCACGGAAGTCTCCACATGTCAACGCCTGAGAGAATCATCACCAAGCTCTATTGACAAATATGAAATGGTGGTGGGTCTCGGGTGTTACTTCAAAAGTCTATGAAAGCTACCAAATGTCGCCATCTGTAAGAGTCTGATATATGCCCCTAATGATACTACGGCACAACCAAAGGGGAACGAAAAGATTTGCGTGTCTTCGATGAATCAGGCGAAAGGCACCAAGTGTCATTTTTTGGTGTCTTCTAGGTGATCAAAGGGATTTTTAGAAAATTGACTAAGTGTCCTCTCCTATTCAAACATAGCAGAGTGTTTCGTGTATCGGTTGCCAAAAGTGAAATGGAGGGAAAATCAACTGGAATTAATTCGAGTAGATGCAACAGTTCATCGGGTAGATTTTTGGAGCCACCCACAGCATTGAAGGTGCCATCTGTTTGTCCCCTATGAGCGAAGGATGGAGAAGATTGCATGGGAAAGAAAGTGTAGGGAGACATCCGGGGCTATAAAAGAAGAATTGTAAAATCTAAAACTAAAGGGGGGGAATTCTCATAGTTTTAGACTTTCAGAGTTTTTGACCAATAATATCATTTGCTTTTGTTACATTTTCCTGAGTTGAAAGGTTTATATGAATGTGTGTGTTTTTGCATCTTTTGTATGACTGGAAGATTCAATAAGAAAATTGAACACTATGCCCTTGTCGATGTTTCTGTGTGATTTGCAAAGTAGTCTATGCTGAATATTTTCTAGTGTTGTGATTGGAAATGTTATTTGCTTCTGTCCCATTTTTTGGAGTCTAAAGTTCTACATAATTGTGCGTGACTTCTGCGCCTCTAATGTGATTGAAAGATTCTATTAAGAAGATTGAACACTATGCCTTTGTTGACAATTCCTGTATCTCAGAAAAAGACTCCCTTGTTGTGAGCCTCTATTTTTGTTATTCCAATCTTTTACATTGATCATGCACTTGTCTACTCTTAAATGTAATAAAATCACATAATAGTTTCACTGCGCTCAGGTTAGGATTAGGATTACTCTCAGGTGCATCGCCATAGTTAGGTTTCAATTCTTGCATTTTGCATTTTTGTTTAGTCTCCTATCCCTTTTCCACAACACCCAATACAAAAGAAGAGACCAACGTCTTTAAAATATGGAGGTTGTTTTCAAGCCACATTGTCCCACAGCTTGAAACTTCCCATTGTTGTTGATTAAGATCTAGCGCAATTTTAAGACATCAACAGATCCTTTTATATATATACTCAAATTTTAGATTCATTTATCTTCTAATTCATATAATCATGATCATAATGACAAAATAAATTAATCACTTTTTATTGCAAAGTTTAATACTTTCATTTGCATGCTTATTCCCTTTAATTCATAATGAACTCAGAAAAGACATAAACACATGTATAAATGATGCTTTATATTATTTGAAATATATGTCATATCTCATAGCATGTTATCTTTCATCTATATGGAATTCCATTAACAAAAAAACCTATACACACATAGAGGATTCAACACATAAGCTAACAATTATGTTTCAACCTTCAATGTCATATCTTATGCACATGAAATAATCTCCTTCTCCCCCTCATCTCCATGAGGGTGATAGATACTTTCCCTCTCACTAGGTCCATGTTATCATTCCTCCACGAGATGAAGTAATATATAACAATGTCACGAATCCCCCTACTCAGTGTATTCATATCTCTTACCTATAGGGCATTGCCTACATGTTCAAACAAAAATAGCTAGGGTTTGCACTTGTGAAACTCTATGTGATAAAATTATCATTATGAGCAAGATAATTACAGGTTTACAAAATCAAAATCAACTACTACACGAAAATATTACAATATTGTAAAAATAATTTACAAGACAAAAGCCTCCAGGCATTAGTTTAAATCATGTTTATACATTTTTAACTAGTCAATTTATGGAAAATAATGTTACATATTAGAACATGAAATCACAATAAAGCACATCTACAACTAATGATTCAAAGGTCAAATAAGAGTTCAAGTGAGACACTAAGGGAAATGATTAAAGCTAAGTTGATCAACCTACCTCCTCTACACCCAATGAGGAGATCCTAATATTTTTGTGAATATCATAGAATGCATGGGCACCGCACTGATTCATGTTTAACATTGAAAATAAAAAAATACAACAGATCATGGATAAAAATGACTCACATAGTGACACTTCATCCAAACAACATACACTGACACATCTACCAATTCAAAAAGTGTCAAATTCAAAAATAATTCAAAAATGATTAATAAAGTGTAACTCAAAATAACAAAAGGTTCCAAAAGCACAATCTTAGCAAGAAACAATACAACACAGATAAACCAAGAAAATATACCTCTCCAAAATAAGACTAAATGTTTAATATGGTATGGGTTTGGTCAAAAGTATCTACAACAATATGATTATCATGGTCAAGGTTTGGGCAAATAGTCCCAAGGCATCACTTCTCCTATCCTAGTAGTTGATAGTATTGGTCAACAAGATTTGGAGTTTGTTAAACATCCTAAGGCAAATTAGTCACAAATATATTTTATCAAGGTAAAACATCCAGATACACAATTCATGTTACAAAAAGATCAAGGTCAAGTTGCAGAGTCAAAATAATGCTCAACCAACAAACATTCTCAAATAAGGCTTTCTAAGAAAAGAGCCTCCGCAACACCGTATGTCTACAATAAGCATAGTTTCAAAGGGAAAAATCACAATCAATCCTCCAAAGCACAATTTAGAAATGTCAAATCCATAATATGAGGCAATTCCCTCTAGCATTCCAAGTTATCATGATTTTGATGTTGAACAATATTATGATTCTGATAAGGAACAATACTCATATTACTACTGCAATAACATTCAACAACAACATAGTAATCACACTGCACGAGAGATTACCATTCCTATATTTGACATAAGTCACAATGATATTGATTCTCATATGAGACTCATTGGTTAGTATAAGTTCTTACCCTTGTACACACTTATCTCTCTCACTCCTTGTACATAGTTTATTTTCATTTACTTATACATAACTTATCATTAGAAAACACAAAAAATAATGTAACATGTCAAAATACAAAAACTTTCAAATATTTCAAAAAATACAAAATTTACAGATTGTATGCATTGCTATGTCTACATTTCTACTACTTGCTAGATATTGCATATTGCTAGTTATCCTAGTATAGTCAATTTTATCATACACATATGCTTCACTTGTTCTTGTTGAGTGCTTTTAGATTCTTGAAAAGACTCTAATCTAATACACTGATCTATAAAAACTATCATCTACCCATTGGGGGTACTTACACCAATCTAGGTTTATACATTTGATACATCCACCCACTTGGGGGCATCTCCTACATAGTTGTTATAACCAGGTTTTATCTTTACATACTATACATTCCAATTTATGCATTAATTTATATTGATATTAATCATTGCTCCTCATTGCACCTTTTTTTTGTTGATTATCACTAGTTATACTCAGTATATATGTATCCTATCATCTACATAGATTTATACTACTAAGTGATACATGTTTTCATTTCTAGTCATCCTAGATTAGACTTGATTGTTTTCCTATGCTTCTTTCATTTTTGAGGGCATTTGAATATGCCATTATTCATTGACTCTATGCCACTTCTCTATTTCTATACCTTAGACATGTGCCCATGTCCCTTGTGTGTGCTTTCCTACTTCTATATGCAGACATTTGAACATGTCCTTCTATGTGGCTCTAAGACAAATTGCTTGTTGCTTGCGTATGTAGACATTTGAACATGTCCTTTTATATCTTCATTCTTAAATTTAGTGACATGCACCCATGTCCCTTGTATTGTTTCTATTCAAATTTTGCTTTCAATTTCAAGGAAGAATTAAGAAACTAAAGAAAGAATGGTCAAGGCTTGATGTGTACCTGGATAAGGTCTGCGCACCGTAATCCAGACGCTATGAGTACTCCTCTTTGGCTGTGGAGGAATGACACCTGCAAAGAAAAGAAACTTGGACAAAAGAAGGCATTAAATGGACAGATGGTGGGTTGTCAAGCGAAAGCTTGATCCCAGAAGTATGAAAACTTCCTTAAGGGATATAAACCCACTAATCAATAGAAAGAAATGTCTGATAAATAGCTGAATGATGAAGAACTGAAATGATAAAGAAATGGAATGAAAAATAGAAGCAAAGACTTACTTGAAAGAAGCTGTCGAACTGATCATAGTCACAAGCGTCGGTGGTCCTACTGGCGTCGGTTGGTCAAGATGTTGATGTCGGTTAATATGCCGATGTCAGTTGGGGTAGTGACCGGCGTCAGTCGGGGCAATTAGCTTGGATGGGGTCTGGGCAGGTCTGTGGTCTGTGGACAGAGTTTGGTCAGGGTTTTGGTCTGCAGACAAGGCCAAGGAAGAGTCTAGGTTTGTTAATAGTCTTAAGACAAAGTTTTGGGCTTGGTTGAATGGTCTGGGGTCTGGGTCTGAGAGTCTGGTTGAATGGATAGAGTGTATGGTCCGATAGAGGACAGAGGAAACAAGGAGATGGATAAGTCAAGATTCGGGCTGGGCTTGGTTAACAGTCTAGTCTAAGGAGATATTGTTTGAAAGCAATAACTGAAAAGAGAATAAAAACACAGATAGTATACTTACCTGTGCCTTGTGGAAGGTGTGCTACTGATGATTCTCGTACCTGCTGTTGATGTAGCCTATGTGGAGAATCTGTTGCTGATGGAGAACCTGAAGCTGTTACTGCACCTGAGGGAGAGAGTGAGAGGCTTGATTGAGAGATTTCGCAGATTGATGGATGGTCGAAGACTAAAGATTGAAGGATTCATCAATTGCTTCTAGAGATTCGCTGATTTCTGATTGGGATCACCAAAGAGTGAAAAATTGGTTAAGTATAATCGACGTTGGTGATTCCGCTGGCGTCGGCCGACACTTGACCGACGTCGGTAGGGTTAGAAGGGGCAAAAAGAGCCACTAAGCCCGTTTTTCATCCGCCAAGTGCACTATCCATTGGAGAATGTCGAGGGTTGGGCTAAATACGCACGAGAGTTTGTTAGGCGATTAGAGAGAAGTAGGAATAGGTCTTGGGTGAGTCATAGGATGGGAATTAGTCCAAGGCGAGGTGTCCCAGGCGAGGTGTCATGGGTGATGTGTCCAAGGAGGGGGGGTTAATTCAAAATAAGTTAATTATTTTAAATTAGTAATTGTTAGGAATGGGTTAGGAATGGACTAAGGGAAAAGGTGACCAAGGGTTAGACACTATTTAGGTGTCTACATTTGCCCCTTTTTGTCTTGTTGGTTGCTCTAAGCAAACTGCAAGACAAAAATAGGAGTCGGTTGCCCCAGGTATGGGATAAGGTTGATTTCGTCTTGTTGGTTGTTCAAGTGAACTGCAAGACAAGAATAGGCGAGGGTTGGTTACCCCGATTATGGATGAGGTATCCCCCCTCAAAGCAGGAGTCAAGAGAAGGGAACCTGGAATTGGGTGCTGATTTGATAGAGAGTGAATGAAAAAAGGAGGAAGATAGAGTGAGAACGTTGCAAAATTTGTGATTGCGCGTACATTACTTCACGAGGATGGTTGAGTCAAATTATCGCAGGTCAAGGGTCAAGGAGTGCCAAAATTGAAATAACCGGTCCCCAACATTTAGTCATCTGCTGATTGGGTTATTCAATCTAAGCTGAAGCTCCAATGGTCGTCGTGTTCCAGGTATTCCAGGCTTAGGAAGTGCTCCCGAAAACATGAAAAAGTCACAAGTAGTGGGAATCAACCGGTTTGCGATCCTATACTTGTGAAGGTCAAAAAGAAATGTGCGCACAATTTTGCTAACCAATCATGAGGTAGCATACATGCAAAAACAACCAAGGCAAAATTGCTTTGGAAGTAGTCACGGTTTTTAGGAGATGGGCATGATCTCCAATGTCTGGTGGTTGATGGATGGATGCAAAAGTGATCTAAGTGTTCCCCAAGGGGCCAAAATGATGTGGTCTGGATGACTGACTGATTGGGGGCATGATTTTGGTCACTTTGAAGAGGGATACAGTTTTTAAGGCCACCGACGTCGGTTATAGAACCGATGTCGGTGTCTAAAAGAGACCGACGTCGACGACTTAGGCCATGTCGATGCCGATGTCAACGGCCTGCCAAATCCAAAAAAACCAGATTGGTGGCCCACCAAAAGTCATTTGTGACATTTGACCAAGTGAAAAAGTGAGCTCTAGAGTTTAGTGAGCGAAAGTGACTCCAAGTTGATCGGTGCAGCAACGTGAGGTGGTAGATAGTCATTCGTGGAGAGAAGAAGGCGATTGGACGCTGCAGGGACGCGTGTGAGCCAGGTGAAGTGTGCAGAGGCATTGGCATGGAAGAGATGGCAGAGGGGAGTAGAGGACCCGCGGGAGGTCCACCACCAGTGGCACCCATTGTGCCACCACGCCAGCGATGCTGGGATGAGGTAGGAGGGTCTCTGAACCCTATTTGAATGCTTTTTGTTTTGTAATTAGTTTGTGGAATTGTTGTTGTTTGAGGTAGAAATCAAGGGGGAGGGGTAGCTAGGAGGGTGGGAAGGGTAGGTAGGAAAGACTAGGAGTCTTTGTAGAGGGTTTGGGGGGTGTTGGGGTGAAAAATGGGGAAGCCCTAAAAATTAGGGCTCGCCCCATTCGGCCCTAGGGCTGAACCAGTCGTCGACGTCGGCGATCCCACCGGCGTCGGTCGACCAGCGACCGGCGTTGGTCACTCACCTAACCGACGTCGGTCACTTTTTGTTTTGTAATTAGTTTGTGGAATTGTTGTTGTTTGAGGTAGAAATCAAGGGGGAGGGGTAGCTAGGAGGGTGGGAAGGGTAGGTAGGAAAGATTAGGAGTCTTTGTAGAGGGTTTGGGGGGTGTTTGGGTGAAAAATGAGGAAGCCCTAAAAATTAGGGCTCGCCCCGTTCAGCCCTAGGGCCGAACCAGTCATCGACGTCGGTGATCCCACCGGCGTCGGCCGATTAGCGACTGGCATCGGTCACTAACCTACTGACGTCGGTCACTAAGTGACCGACGTCGATTAGGTGAGTGCCATCATCGGCACGCTAACTGATGTTGATGGTTGCCTGGTCAAAAAGGGTGGAAAAAAAGGTCAAGTCGAAAGGTCGAAGCTACATCAAGGGCTTCCCGAGTGTCGGGTTAAGCATAGATAGTCATAATAGTTGATAAAATAGGAAGAGTAAGAACAATTTTAACACGAGATTGACTGTGGATGGATGGATGCAGGCGAGGCAGACTCTGATGCTGCAAGATCGCCTCTCGACCTTGCTGATGCGGATGCGCAGAGGCGTGTCAGTCGAGGAGTGGGCGCAAATGAGCGCAGTCAGGCTAGGCAGGTTGAGACGCTACTACAGAGTGGCGAGGGATGTGAGCCTTATGGTGGCATTGATCGAGTGGTGGGACCATGCCACCAACACCTTCCACCTGCCCACGGGTGAGATGACGGTCACGATTGAGGACGTGTACCAGATTTTGCAGCTATTGGTACACGGAGTTGATATCTATGCGTGCTCGAGAGAGGCACACGACATTCACATGGTCACGCTGTTTGGGGAGCACATCATGGAGACGAGCTACCATTCAGCCAGTTTTGCATATGAGCCTTTGTATGTGGCAGATGAGGGTGCACATCAGCTGGTGATTTTGATGATGATCGGCATCACAGTGTATGCGTTGCCAGATGCAGAGGGAGGCAGGTTCTCGATGGCCATGACCGGGGTTTTGATGGACATGCTAGAGCAGAAGACAGTGTTTGCCTGGGCACCCATCTTTTTTGCCCAGGTATACAGAGAGATATGGGGCATCAGTCGGTGGTGACGGTATAGCCTGTGTGTAGGCCACCTTCTGCACTGCTAGGCATACGAGCACATTGTGGTTACCCGACCTCTCAGCCTCCTAGTGGCGATCCAGGCCAGCTTTAGGGTCGGGTTCAGGCGATGGCGCAAGATGATGGCACAGACGCGGGTGGACGGAGTGGTCAGGGATATTGATCACTACCAAGGCGTACTGGAGGCCCTGATTCCAGCAGATATCCTCTGGAGACCATACCTTGTATATCCAGTGTTCAGAGACTAGGGTGAGCAAATGGTCGGGATGCAGAGCAGGCGATGGGTCAGAGGCAGATGAGTCGGCGAGCTCGAGAGGATTCCAGCAGAGAGAGTGCGGTGCCAGTATGGGCTGCTATAGGATGTACCTCCCGTGTTCCCATAGTACAGGTGGGATGACATAGAGGCGCCGCTCCCACTGCCAGAGGAGACAGAGGAGCCTGATTTTGAGGAGTTGCCGGTAGGACCTGGGATAGCCGACCCAGGGTGTACAGAGGCCTACATGGCGTGTTGGGCAGGGCAGTATAGAGGTATACAAGTGGGTCCCCAGCCAGATCTACAGGCTATCACGAGGGAGTGGGATACGGCCCGCAAGGAGAGGGACACTGCACGACAGGAGAGAGATGCGGCTCAGGCCCAGGTCTCAGTTTTGCAGGGACAGCTAGTAGGGGTTATAGGGCAGCTGACAGAGATGACAGGTCAGGTTTTTATATGAAATTTATGACTAATGACTTATGTTGTTATAATGAAAATGAGAGTAAACTAATGATTATGTGAATATGTGATTGACTGTGCTGTGATTGACAGGTGACGAGAGAAGGAGATGGAAGAAAGTGACGAAGAAAATGGTTGAGCTAACCCCAGAAGACCCTATGTCAACTGAGTGCTGCCTACATAGCCCCTGTCGTTAGGGCCTCAGGCCAATGTAGTTCTCCCAAGAAGGGAGGAAAAAGATCGAGGTGGTTGATTATTGGTCATGATAAGGATATAGCATTTCCCATATGTCCAAGGGTACATGCTTGAAATGATAAGGAGAAAATGATGCTACAGCCTTTTCCAAATGGTGTAAGCTGTAACATTGGTTGGGGTTTTTCATTCCTAGCAACTATCCATATTCGTGATGGATGTTTGCTAAGAATGAGTTGAGGTCTATTTATGTTTCAGCAAGTATTGGTTTATGCTTAACATAAATTGTGTGGTTGATAGTTTCCATGTGTATTGGTGTCCATAAAAATTATGTGAAATGGACTAGGATGATGATGATGGCATGATGTTTTGTTGTTGGTCTGAAAATGTTTTGGTTAAGTGTGACCAAAGTGTAGGCAGAAAGTAAAAGGCATAAGTGCCCTTTTATTGACAAGGACCAAAAAGACAACATAGACAGGGGTGGTTAGAACCAAGAGCCCCATTTATGCGTTGCGTCATTGACCATAGTTATGTTAGAGCGGTAATCGAATCACTTTTGACATTAAAGTGAGCTCGACGTCCCTTGAGTAGGTGATATGATAGGAGGAAAAGGGTAACCCATTTTTAGAGTATGGATAACTTTGCCCCTTTTTATAGGAGACCCTGAGACAACTACAAGTCAGTCCATGACCTGATTTTTTTTTTTTTTTAGAGAGCGGACTGATCAATGCAGGAAGTCCACATAAAGATGTCATTTGTTTGGTGGTCATTTGTGAAGCTGATCGATGCAGGAAGCTTCTAGGAAAGTGTTGTTTATAGCAAGATTTAGGCATAGCCATCCTTCGAGGGAGTGGTCTACACTTTGCTTTATAGAATTAAGGGCTTTTGAATAGCTGTCCTTCGAGGGAGCAGTCTGCTTTTTGATTTGGTTTTATGACCTTGGATATTTTGACATCTTGATTTAGTTTTGACAGAATATTGAGTCATGGACAAGACTTATAGAAGGTCAAGGGCTCCCTTTTATTAGGACGAAGCATTCGTACATCATAAAAGGGTTGTAGAGGATTTTGTTAAGGGGTAAAAGGGTGAAATGGATTAAGGATTAAAAGGACAAGGATTGCTCAAGGGACGAGCTCAAGTCAAATGTCAAGTGGATGAATACTCGACTAACAGTAGAATGGTCGTAGATGCAAAGTATTAAGGGGCTCAGGTTCTGGTCAGCCTTCAAGAGAAGACAGACGATAAGCCCCTGATCCATACTTGTGCGTTATGATATAAGGTCCGAGCCAATTAGGAGCGAATTTACCTCGTTTACTCCGTTCCATATTGGTCACATGTTGGTTCTCTTTGAGGATGAGGTCTCCGATATGGAAATCTCATTCTCTCAGAGTTTTATTATAGGCGTGCTTGATGTGATTTTGATAGACATGGAGATGGTTGAGGGCAGCGAGACGACGTTCGTCAAGTAACTCAAGTTGAGCTAATCGATCTTGATGAAAGTCATCATTAGAAAGAATGTCATGGAGTGAAATGCGAAGAGATGGGATCTGTACTTTGAGAGGTAAGACAGCCTCTGTTTCGTACACTAGAGAGAAAGGGGTAGCACCCGTAGAAGTTCAGATGCTAGTGTGGTAGGCCCACAAAGCGAAGGGAATATGAACGTGCCAATCCCTTCCAGTGTCATTGACCACCTTCATGAGAATTTTAGTTAGGATTTTGTTAGAAGCCTCGGCCTGCCCATTTGCTTGTGGGTAGTAAGGCGAAGAAAAGCTAAGTTTAATGCCAAAGGAGTCACAAAATTTTTGGACGGTCTTGTTTTTAAATGACTTGCCATTGTCGGTGATGATTTTGTGAGGTACACCGAAATGACAGATGATGTGGGTGTTGATGAAGTCGACAATCTTGTCAGCTTTTGTGGAGACAAGAGGAATAGCTTCCACCCATTTAGTGAAATACTCGGTGGCAGTGATGATGGATTGATGACGAAGAGATGAATGAGGGTTAATCTCGCCGATGAGATCTAAGCCCCATTGTGAAAAAGGCCAAAAATCTTGAGCGACTTGTAAGGCGTGACTAGGGAGATGAAGCAAGTTAGCATGCTGCTGACATTTGATGCAATGCCGAACATAATCGCTACAGTCTTGATGAAGTGTGGGCCAATAATAACCCAGGAGAAGGATGCGCTTGGCAACCGAGTTACCACTGAAGTGTCCACCACAAATCCCGTCATGGGCTTGTTTAACAGCATGAGAAGCTTCAGTGGAGTTTAAACAGCGAAGAAGAAGGCCGTCAAAACCTCTTTTATAGAGAAGGCCCCCCAGCATGGTATAGCGAGTGGTGCGCTTGATAAAAGCCTACCATGCATTGCCAGAGAGGTTGGGAGGAATGAGAGAGTGAGCCAAGTAATCCTCAAGTTGTTTATACCATACATCTTGTGAACTAGAGTCTATTGTGTGGACGAGATTGATGTCAGTGGAAATGTATGAAGGCAATGGCACATGATTTACCATGACATAAATTCTTGATGATGATGATGATGATGAAGAAGGAATATGCGAGGCGAGGGAAGCCATGGTGTCAGCAAACTTATTCGTCGATCGAGGAATAGTCTGCAATAAATGATGGTCGAATGATGCTAGAAGAGTGTCAACACGGTGCTTGTACCTTTGTAAAATTTCATTTTTACAAAGATATGAACCATTGATTTGATTGACGACAAGTTGTGAGTCACTGAAGATGCTGATGGACTTGATGTTTAAAGAAAGGGCAGTTTGAAGTCCCAAAATTAAGGCTTCGTATTCGGCCATATTATTGGTACATTCAAAGTCAAGTTTGAAGGACAGGGGCATGGGTTCACCTTCATGTGGAATGAGGATGACTCCTGCACCCCCACCGAGTTGACATTCAGAGCCGTCGAAAAACATTGTCATTTGGTAGAATGTGTCATCAGTTGAGAGAGTGGCGATAGATTCATCGGGAAACTCGCACTATGAAGGTTGATTGTCGGAAAGAGGGGCATCCGCTAGTTGGTCAGCGATTGTTTGCCCTTTTATAGATTTTTGCTGGACAAATTCTAAGTCAAATTCAGCAAGAAGCATGAGCCAACGAGCCATACGCTGGTTTTGATATGGTTTGGAATGCATGTATTTGAGGGGATCAGTGTGGGTGACGACAAAGGTTTTGTGATTGAGAAGATAGTGATGGAGTTTGGTAGTGGCAAAGACTAATGCCAAACAGAGTTTCTTGGTATGAGTATACCGAGTTTCATAGTCGACAAGTGTTCGGCTTATGTAGTAGACTGCTTGCTCACGGTGTTGCTTGTCTCGATGCGCGATCATGGCACCTAACGAATGATTGGTTGCTGAGATATAGAGGTAGAAGGGTTGGTCATCTTTTGGTGGAATAAGGACTGGTGGAGAGACCAAATAGCATTTGAGGGTGTGAAAAGCCTCTTGGTAATCTTTATCCCATTTAAAGGAGACGTCCTTCTTGAGGAGGTGATGAAAGGGTTGGCAACGGTCAGAAAGCTGCGAAATGAAGCGGCGGATGGATTGGAGCTTTCCTTGTAGACTATGAAGTTGCTTGAGATTAGTTGGAGGTGGCATTTCGAGGATAGCGTGGATTTTGGCAGGGTCTATCTCGATGCCACGAAAAGAGACAATGAATCCCAGGAGCTTTCCTGAGAGGACCCCAAAGACACATTTCTTGGGGTTAAGACAGACCTGGTAATGAAGAAGGCGAGAGAAGATGACTTTAAGGATAGTCAAATGGTCGCGACGAAGCTTAGATTTGCCAAGCAGGTCATCGACATAGTCCTCCATGATTTTATGGAGGAGATCGTGAAAGATGTAAGTCATGGCACGCTGATATGTAGCGCCTACGTTTTTCAGACCAAAAGGCATGACTCGATAGCAAAAAGTTCCCCATGGTGTAATAAAGGTGGTTTTGTGCTGATCTTTCGATGCAATCAGGATTTGGTTATATCCTGAAAATCCGTCCATGAGCGATAACATCTCATGGCCAGCCGTAAGATCAACAAGTTGGTCAATGTTTGGAAGAGGAAAGTTGTCTTTGGGACAAGCTAGGTTAAGGTCACGATAGTCTGTGCAGATCTGGATCCCCCCAATCACCTTGGTGACAGGAACGATTTTAGAGACCCACTGTGGATAATCGATGGGTTGAATGAAGGAGACTGAAAGAAGGCGCTGAAGCTCTTCTTTGACAAGAAGTGCAACACGAGGATGCATTTTGCGAAGCTTTTGCCTAATAGGCTTAGCCTCTGGGTTTGTGACAATGTTATGAGTGGCAATGTTAGGGTCGATGCCAAGCATGTCAGCATAGGTCTAGGCAAAGGCTTGGTGATTGTCTGAGAGAAATGTGGTATAGTCGATCTGCTCCTAGGTGTCTAAAGACTGACCAATCTTTAAGACTTGAGGAACATCAGAAGATGAAAGGTTAATGTCAATGGTTGATTCATTTAACATAACCTATGTTTCAGAAGGAAGGGAGCGCTGGATGAAAGAGTCGTCGACACCCATATAGGTAAGAATGGCGTCGTCGTCTATGCAGTGGACTGTGTTGATGGTTGCCGATTCATCATCTATCATGCTGGGATAAACGAGAGGGAGAGACTTGGGAACCCCGTTGAGCTGATAGGTTAGGGGTTCTAAGCGGATGGTGTTTATGCAAAAAAAAACTAGGAGGGATGGAAACCACCGACTCCGTAGGTGAGGATGGAAGAATAGGCAAGTCTAGAAGAAATTGGTCGATGGTTGGTTTGGGGCAAAGGTTTGTGGAAGCCTCAGTGGGTTCTTGGAAACCCAGTCCATACCGTTTCTTGGCATTATCGTGATTGGGTGGTTCGACAGGCTTATGAGAGCCTTGTTCGTAACGTCCAAAGCCAAAACCCTTCCATGCACACCTATAAAGATAGGTATGTGCAAAGGTGGGGTTGCCAAGAAAGGAGAAATCGGATGTGAATATTTGAGGAAGAAGGATTTGATTTAGTAGGAGCTTGATCTAGCCCCCCATAGACGAGATTGGTTCAAAGGCTAGGAGGACCATAAGGAATGACCATTCCGATCCGACAGTCATAGTTTGGGTTTTGATGAAGCTGTCCATACTCTTGAGGAGTCTAGAACATGTCTAGAGTAAGGAGACGATATTCCCCTAGTGAAAGTCTTTGGAAAATGTCGTCCATGGGGTCCTTGGTTGTTAATTGAGAAGATGATGTGGTGGCCACCGCTGTTTGTGTACTAGTTGATGCTTTTGCGGATGGAGATGATGTTTGGGTTGATGCCTTGAGCGGGATAAGAACGTCGTTTGGGCTATAGGTCATGTTACAAGTCTTAAAAGGGGATGGGTCGGCAGGAATGACATAGACTTGTTTGTCGTGTTCAAATTTGATACAACGGTGAAGTGTTGAAGGGACGCAAGCCATGGCACGGATCCAGGGTCGCCCTAAGAGCATGTTATATTAGAATTCTCCCTCAATGATGTAGAAGAGCTCTGGGATTGTGCATGGACCAATGCGGATATGAAGGACAATAGTGCCAATAGTGTTAGCGGTGGTGTCATTAAAAGATCTAAGGATTGCGTTGGTTTTCGATACGCAATTCTTGGGAAGAGCCAATTGGTCAAAGGCGTGGGAGGAAATGATATTAATGCTAGCGCCCCCATCGATCATAACTCGTTTAATACGGGTTTGATCTACGTAGGCTGTGATGAAAAGGGCGGCGTCCTGATCTTCCATGGTAGAGGTAGGAATCTCAGAATTATTGAAAGTGATGGAGGCGACGGGGGATAAAGAATGGACTAGGGCAGCTAGTGGTTGAGGGTCTTCAGGTTGAACTTCTGCTGACTGTAGGGCTTTGATTAGAGCCTAGCGATGCTGGGGGGAACTTTGGATAAGGTCATATAGGGTCATCTTCACAGGCGTTTGGTGAAGTTGTTTTATCATAGATTCTGTGATTGCCTCTGAAGAAGGGGGTTGGGATGCACCTAAAATGGAAATCTTGGGTTTCGGTGGTTGAGGTGCTTGGACAAAAGGATAGGTCCAAAGAATAACGGCTTTTTCTTTCGCCTTGTCCTTTTGTGACCTAGTGGTTATATGAATAGCATTGATTTCAAATATAGTAGGTGAAGAAGGGGTTATGGTCTGTTGGTGAGATGTTGATGTGGTTGATGAGGTTGGATGGGAAGGTGTCGAGGATTGGTCAAGAGTGTCCTCAAGGAGAAGAGTGTCTTTCTCCATATAGCGGCGAACGACTGCCTTGAGGGCACAACAAGTTTCGGTATCATGTCCTGGCGTGTGATGGTATAAACAAATCTTTGTATCATCGAACCAAGAGGGTTTTGACCCGAGGGGTTGGAATGGCTTGATGGAAGGAAGGGTAATGCTAGAAGTCTACAAAATTTGGCGTAATATCAATGCATATGAACCTACTAAGGGGTCCGTGCTTGTTGATGCATGACGCACTGGTGACTTTTGCTTGGGGGATGTTGAAGAAGGTTTTCGTACCACCTTTTGGGTTGGTGGTGCGGTGACAGGTGAAGACAGTACTTTCTTCGTGAGAGGTGCCAAATTTTTGAGAGGGGATTGACTTGTGGTTGGCAAAGGAAGTAATGGAGGTAATTTGTTTTGGTTAATGGTCGGAGTAGGAAGGACACCGATTAGGGTAGAAGGATGAGGACCTAAGATGGAGGGCAAAGTTGATGGTGGAGGAGGGGTTCTCTTCTGTGGTCTGGCAGTCTTCTTCAACTTGGTTGGAAGACTACTTTTGGTCGAGGTCTGGTCTAAGTCCACCTTCACTTGCGGGTGAGTGAGGGTAGAGAGAGGGCGAACGCTGAGTGACTTGATCAGTTTAGATTGGGTAGATACAGGTTTAGAAGCGGGGGTTTGGTTTTTGTTGAGAGTCTTGGGCAATTCTGCCTTGGGAGGATTGGCAGTATGAGACGAGAGGGTACAGGAATGTTGAAGAACTTTAAGATGTTCCCACAATCCCCAATGCTCCACTTTCCTTGAAGGGATAAGTTCTAATTTCTCCACTAGTCGGGAAAATGGTTGGGAGGATGTCGGATGAGGGTGGGATCCTTGAGAAGATGTGTTAGGTGTGGCAGTAGTTTCAGACCCAAGGTGTGTTGGAGTTATAACTGGATTGTCGTTGGTCGAGGAAGATGGAGAGTCAGGTTCTTCTCTTGGTGGAGAAGGAACTGGAGAGTGTGACTCCTCAAGCGGGTAAAGGGCAGGGATTATGGTGCCCTCCACTTGCGGTCGAGGAATGGGTAAGGTCAGGTCCTGCATAGGCAGAAGAAAGGAGGATGGTGAGAGGTAGGTTTCTACGATTTACCCACCGGGCGTGCCAGAATGTTTCTATTCAAATTTGCTTTCAATTTCAAGAAAGAATTAAGAAACTAAAGAAAGAATGGTCAAGGCTTGATGTGTACCTGGATAAAGTCTGCGCACCATAATCCAGACGCTGTGAGTACTCCTCTTTGGATGTGGAGGAATGACACCTGCAAAGAAAAGAAACTTGGACAAAAGAAGGCGTTAAATGGATAGATGGTGGGTTGTCAAGCGAAAGCTTGATCCCAGAAGTATGAAAACTTCCTTAAGGGATATAAACCCACTAATCAATGGAAAGAAATGTCTGATAAATAGCTAAATGATGAAGAACTAAAATGATAAAGAAATGGAATGAAAAAGAGAAGCAAAGACTTACTTGAAAGAAGCTGTCGAACTGATCACAGTCACCGGCGTCGGTTGGTCAAGATGCCGATGTCGGTTAATATGCCGACGTCGGTTGGGGTAGTGACCGGCGTCGATCAGGGCAATTAGCTTGGACGGGGTCTGGGCAAGTCTGTGGTCTGTGGACAGAGTCTGGTCAGGGTTTTGGTCTGCAGACAAGGCCAAGGAAGAGTCTAGGTTTGTTAACAGTCTTGAGACAAAGTTTTGGGCTTGGTTGAATGGTCTGGGGTCTGGGTCTGAGAGTTTGGTTGAATGGACAGAGTGTATGGTCCAATAGAGGATGGAGGAAACAGGGAGATGGATAAGTCAAGATTCGGGTCGGGCTTGGTTAACAGTCTGGTCTAAGGAGATATTGTTTAAAAGCAATAACTGAAAAGAGAATAAAAACACAGACAATATACTTACCTGTGCCTTGTGGAAGGTGTGCTACTGATGATTCCCGTACCTGCTATTGATGTAGCCTGTGTGGAGAACCTGTTGCTGATGGAGAACCTGAAGCTATTACTGCACTTGAGGGAGAGAGTGAGAGGCTTGATTGAGAGATTTTGCAGATTGACAGATGGTTGAAGACTAAAGATTGAAGGATTCGTCAGTTGCTTCGAGAGATTCACTGATTTTTGATTGGGATCCCCAAAGAGTGAAAAATTGGTTAAGTATAACCGACGTCGACGATTCCGCCGGCGTCGGCCGACACTTGACCGATGTCGGCAGGGTTAGAACGAGCAAAAAGAGCCACTAAGCCCGTTTTTCATCCGCCAAGTGCACTATCCATTGGAGAATGTCGAGGGTTGGGCTAAATACGCACGAGAGTTTGTTAGGCGGTTAGAGAGAAGTAGGAATAGGTCTTGGGTGAGTCATAGGATGGGAATTAGTCCAAGGCAAGGTGTCCCAGGCGAGGTGTCATGGGTGATGTGTCCAAGGAGGGGGGGTTAATTCAAAATATGTTAATTATTTTAAATTAGTAATTGTTAGGAATGGGTTAGGAATGGACTAAGGGAAAAGGTGACCAAGGGTTAGACACTATTTAGGTGTCTACATGTATTTTGGCCCCTTGGCCTATCTTTTGCATGCCTCATGTGCTTGTATGTATGCTTCTACACCATGAGACTTGTATTTACTTATTAAATACACACCAATTTTCGATGCTGTGAGGGTTCTCATGCATATACCCTTCCTACTTGGGTGTTGTGATGGACATCATGCCCCATCCCCCTAGGTAGTTACTCATATTTACTATTATATACATTGGTTACATCTATCTTGACACCCTTGTACAATGATATATTATAACATTAATCTTACATTACCTATTTATGCTTAGATTCATTTACATTATGATGTTATGTTTGTACATTGTATTGGAATATCATGCACATGCTCTTGTTAACACATTTTATAGAGCTATTTATTTAGAGGGTAGTTCTTACATAGATTTCATAACTACCCTCAAAAGAGAGGGCATTCACAGGGGTTTGCCATATAGATCAGTTTCCTACTTTGCTATTTACAACTAAATTTTAACACACAGGCTCAATTTCAAAAATCAATTCACCAAATGATTCGACCTTTTAAGGTTTAACTATGTAAATCATATGTTTAGATTAAAGGGTTGAGATGTCTAAATCAGTTAAATAAATTTTTAAAAATTAAGTATTGATTTGTTATAAAATTTGACCTTCTTTAAATTTTTAAAAATAGTAATAAATCGGCATAAATATAGACTTATCTAAAAAGTGACTGTCACATATGATTTGGGTTCTGAAAACTAAGTTCTAGATAGTTCTAAGTGTCATCAACTGGATTTTAGAGTCTGTTTCTTCACTGGACAATAACGCCCCATATGGATAGTAATGTCATGTTGTTGTAGTTTCCTCAAAGTGGTGGTAGTATGTACTTTACATGATTGTTTCTATTTTCTAAGAGCATCCGTGCTTGTGTTTTTAGGTCCTATTCCTACACACATAAAACCTAGAACTTTGTGTTGTGCCTAGAAAACTTGATTTAGTCTGCAAACCCTGATCCTTTTTGCAAGTATATTATGACTAATAATTGTATGTTTGTTAGTAAGATAGGCTAGACATCATCAACGCCCTGTTGTAAAGAGAGTTGCCTACATACTAATACTCTAAAGAGGGATCAATCCCGATGTAGTTATCCCACCTAGTGCTTGATGCAAGTGCAAGTGAATGCTATATTAAGAGTAGACTTGGATGCCTTGAATGTGTTTGAGCTTTTAAATCTTTGAAAACTAGGACTAGGTTTATTTTAGATGGTAGTATGTAAAAGTATGGTAAAATAAGGATAAAGTACCTTAATTTATCTCAACTTGTCTTTGGTTTGAATGTGTTTTTTACATTTATTCTCCATCTAATGAATAGAGGTCAATTAAACTTATATTTATAGATATATATAGCTTGTGTGGATAAGAAAATGTGCTTAGGCCAACTTTAGGAGGGGCACACATTTGAAAAAGTATCTGTTGGGAAGATTTAGGGATAAGGATAGTCGTGCCCAGTTGGGGACACTAGCGCCATGTGGATGTAGTGTCCCAAATGTGGCATTAATGTCTGCCTCATAGATTGCTAAGAAAATTGGATTGGGATCTGAGAAGATAATTTTGGGACTGTGTTTTGGCTAATTGTAGAGGTATGTGGTCTGCATAATGATTAGAAAAATGTGTTTAAATCTCTAAGATAGGTCTAGGGCTAATTTAGGAATATGTTAACTCAAGTGACACTCTTAGCATCCAATTGCCACTTTTAGGTGATTACAGATACCAAAGATACGCAAAGTCAACAATGGTGGACTATAAAAATGTGATATAAAGTTGTAAATTAAATGTCATTTGAAAAATAAAGTGATGAAAAATAAATAACATGGTGCAAACAAGATATACAACAAACATCACACATGCTAAAGGTAATAATGTAAGATCGAATCATAATATAATTATGAAATAATGAAGTATCTGATCACAATAAGCATGAAATATCTATACAAACCTCATCTATAACATCCCTCAAGTCTCATTTCCACTGATATCTAATTCGAGCCATAGTTTCTTCTACCTTTTCTGAGAGTCATGCAAGGATTTCCTTGTAGACAAGCTCAAGAGAAAATGTAGGCACACTAGAATGAGGAGGATACAAATCTTCATGATGAGAATAATGCCAACAAGGAAAATGAGGTTCCAATTGAGAAGGATGTGGGCATAAATCCTTTGATTTAGAGGATTTCTAGTCATAAGGGAGGCTACTTCATCCTAGATGGGCCATGGGAACGTTGCTGAGGGTATTAAGATAGGGGCCTTGAAATATATCAAAAAATGCTTCTAAATAGCTCTACATCTATCTTTAGAATGTGTAGAACATACATGCCAAAATAAATACACCTCCCTATTTTTGGGGATATATGCAGGTGTAACCTTTCAAGACATCATGTTCGGCTTAAGAGGGAAATTAACTACCTTGAGATGAAATACATCCATATATTTTTTAAGAGCTCAACAATTAGTCAAAGAATGTGTACTTGTCTTGTAGAAATAACAAGAATGCCTAGGAGAAGACAAACATGTAGTCGATTATTCATTGGATTAACTTGGTCATGTAGTTTTTATTCTGCTAGAAATATTTGATAAGCTTTACAGTTTTAAGCTGAATGATTAGAGACCTGGTGAAACTCACATAATGGCTCCTCATTTGGTGTGAGTGGGTGTGGTTCCAAAGAAAATATTTGAGAAGAAACAATGATATTCACAAAAAATTCCATGTCATCTATACCATTGAAAGGCTTATGTGCATTGGTGAAACAAGGAATGGCTCCATGTTAAATCTGGGAATAGAAACCAAAGAAGGAAAAATGTTAGGAAAATTGAAGGGTTAGGATCATTAGGTTAAACAAGATCAACTAAGTTAATGAAAGATGAAAATGAGGTTTGATTGTAAGATAATTAAAGGGAAGAATGGTAACTTGCAATTTCTACATCTTTGGCTTGGTGATTTAACTATTTTGAGAATAATGGAGTTTTATTCCTATTTTAGTTAAGGGTCTGGATTAATAAATCAATAAATAATATTGCAATAATTATAGTCTTGATTTGTATAATTTATCTATCTTTTTTACCTTTCTAAAAATAGTAATAAATTAGGAAAAATTATAACTTAGCTTAAAACAAGTTGAAATGACTATTACAGGGTTTGAAATTCCCTGTGCAAGACTAGGACAGTGTCACAAATTAGAATTTGGCTTTCATTTTATGAAAAGACAAGACCGTAAAAAATAAGACACTTTGGGTCTAGCATTGTTGTCCTCTTTTTCCGTTGTTGTCCAAACTACTCACAGAGACCTAATTTTTTTGGGTTCTTTACGTTGTTCTTGTGTGAGCATGCATATGAAATTTTGAGTGTTGAATGGCGATGGAACTCATTGTAGAGTTGTTTTAATATTCAAACCCTAACCCTCCATTATGCTTGATAAATAGGATTTGAATCACTTGAAAAGGTGGGGTTAGTATGTGTAAGATGTACTAAACATGTGATCCACACCTCTTGTGTGGGCACGCTGCCTACATACTAATACTCTGAAGAGGGATCAAGACATATATAGTTCTCCCACTTGATGTGTTTTGTGCAATAGTATAATGTGGATGAAAAAATGCCAAATTGTGAGCGATTGAAGTGGTAAGGGATTGGTGTGAGGGTTTTAATATGTTTGTAGCTGTGTTGGGTGATTGTATGCAGAGAATAGGAAAGTTTACCTTATGGTTTGTTTGTATTCTTACTTGCTTTGTAAGATTTGTCACCTTCTTTTCTAAATAAAATTTGAATGGGATTTTATAGGGAACTATTGGTCATGGGTTAAATGTATTCATGCTATGCTGACATGATGAAGGATATGAATCAAATGAAATTGACCATTTGGGCTCAAAGTGCGATTGGAAAAGAGTGCCAAAAATGGGACACCCTAGGGTCTGATGTTGTAGTCTAGATATGGCACCCTTGTCCTATAGGCTCAAGACCTAGGGGGATGGGATTGGCTTGGGAAATAGAGTCTGGCTCAGCTAGAATCAAGTTTCAAGAGTTTATGGATGACTGGTAATGAGCAAAAAAGTGCCTAAAAGGGTCATAAGAGCATGAAAAAAGGAATTATGGATAGGGTGTCACAATCCACACTTAAACTATCAATTTCAACATTTTATATGACTACATTTGCCCCCCATTTATTCTAGTGATGTAGCAAAATGAGTTACTAAGATAAAGGAAAAAATAGAAAGTGTACTTGAACTTACCTACAAGGGTGAATCCCATGAAACTGTGTGATGTTGAGTGTACGCATAGAGCACATTGTGAAGTGTAAATATACAAATAGAAAACAAAAAGTAGATAAGTTCTTACTAGACACACTATGTCTAAAATAAGAATGTACAAAAGCTGGATAAAATAGAGAGGAAGAGAAAGGATCAAATACACCTCACTAGGTATGCAAACCAATACAAAAATTATTGTGATGTTGAATGATGTTGGGTATGTGGTGTACTAAAAGTAATATCGTGTACAGAGCTGAATGCTCAATTCCTCTATAGTGGCTCAAGAATGGAAAGGCTGGCCCTTTGGCTCCATCCTCACCCACTAAGTGAAGTTATGTAATCATGCATGTGTTAATCGATGTTTGGACTATGTGTCCAATCTTTCTGAGTAGGTGGCTCAAGAATACAAAGGCTAACTAGTCCTTTGGCTCCATCATTGCCCACTAAGTAAAGCTATGAACTTATACCGATATGATATGTGTATCATATGAGATGGCTCATGAAGCCCATGAATGCTTTATAATTTGATAATGTGGCATGGATAGCCGAATGTGTACTGAGAACTAGGCCAATCTTGGCCACTTTGAAAGGTGGAAATTAGACTTGTATGAAAGCCAATCCAAAACTAATAACTAGGATTATATGAAAGCCAATCCAAAATGATGCCAATCACTTACAGATGGAATAAGGTATGCAACTACTGAGAATACCTGGGCCATGTAATAAAATTGAAAAGAAAAGAAAGCAAATGTGTCACGCACATTGCCCTTGATTACTAGTGTCTGTAACATGAATTTTGATCTAGAATTTGTACCAACTGCCCAATCTAAAATTGGAAGCAAAAACCATCATGTCATGCATGATGCCCCCTATATCTGGATTCTCTAAGAAAAACTATACTAAAACTACCCAATCTAAATTGAATTGTTGCTGATAAAATTATAACTAAACCTATTTTTCTATCTATTTATGGAAAATTTGGGTTTTTTGTTGTTTGGACAGGAACACCAAAAATATGACACCCTACTATGTGGCACTGTAGTCTAAGTATGGCGCTCTTATCCTTTGTTATTTCTAATCACTGTTCTA
Source organism: Torreya grandis (assembly GCA_037957365.1). NCBI lineage: Eukaryota > Viridiplantae > Streptophyta > Pinopsida > Cupressales > Taxaceae > Torreya > Torreya grandis. Next base: position 1,701,520 of record JARHVA010002389.1, on the reverse strand, counting down.
TTTTTGTCACTATTTTCTTGGTTTGTTCTACCTAGTTTGGGTTCTAGTTATTGTTATGAGTGTTTTGAAAACTAATTTTTGACTAGCAAAAGGCTTTGATCTCTGTGATAAAACCCGTGTTTGTTTCCCCCTCTTCTGAGGATAGGAATGAAGACCTTGCAATGACTACCCTCAGAAGAAAGAGCCCTGAAAGTGTGTTATGCTATGAAATATATGATATAGCAATTATAATTGAAAAGTTGTCTCAAGATATAACATAGTTTATATTGGAGATTGTTAGATCAACAGGGGTATGCCTAGATAGATGTAATAATGTAATAACATGTGTAGTCTACTGAATTGAAACTAGAAATGTTTAGTTTTTAGTTATTAGTTTTTAGTTGTCAAGGAGGGATGGAACATGATTTACATCATGGCATCCAAGAAAGCAAGATAATGCATGATGTGGATCATGGAATTGCAAACAATTGAGAAGAAAACAAGCAACAAACACACAAGTCAAGAAGCAAGAAGCATACAAAAGAGGCCAAGGGGCCAGGAAAACAAGGGACATGGGAACATGTCACTCAAACTAGGAAATCATGCATACAAGACATGTTCAAATTCCCAAATACACGTACAATTGAAAACAAGCAAGGTTGGCATGAGGGCCACAAGCACATAGAAGAGTACAAGCAAAGGATATTGGAAAATATCCTAAGGCACACACAAGAGACAAAATAGGAACTGAGAAATGCAATCACATCTAGTTAATAAAAGTAAGAAAGGAAAGCATGCAAAAGCTGGAAATACTATCGCATCTAACTAATCAAAATAAGAAGTGAAAGTATGCAAAACATAGAGTACAAGACTAGGTAAATGCTAAGAAATACATAAATGCTATATACTAGTGAATGTCGATAGAGTAATATGTGTAAGCTAGTAATTAATGTACATCATCATGATAACTAGAGTGTGTGGTGTAGGAATGACATAATCTGGATGGTGTAGTCATGTAGAATATGCCCCTGATGGGTAGATATGTCAATGTATGTCTCGAATGTAGAATTAGGATGCCCTCTCAATGGGTAGAGTGAAGCAATCAAGGATCTGGGTGTCACATCACACACTCAAAGAAGATCAAGTGAATCATGGTAGTGTAGATAAATTGACAAAAAATAACATAGAACAACAAAATGTAAGTCTAGCATGGTAGTATAAATGTAAAACATGGATAAGCATATAATTGCAATATTTTTAGTGTTTTGAATTATTTGAATGTTTTTGTAGTTTGAAAATTTGTATTATTTTTGGTGTTTTTAAAATAAGCTATGTACAATCAATCATAAGGAAACTATGTACGAAAAATACTGAGAAACTATGTATAAGAAATACTGAGAAACTATGTACAAGTAATCTGAGAAGAAATGATACTAACTGATGAGTCTCATAAGAGACTCCCTATCATGGTGTCCTATATCAAGGAGAGGGATCGTGCATGATCGTGAAACATTATGGAAAGATTAAGACTTTGGCTCTAAAAATTGTATATGCTATAAATGCTCTGAAATGTCTATAGTAAAAACTAATTGTGGGGTCCCCCTGTAACTCTGAGAAGTAGATACAATTGTAGGGCTCTTAGGGACCCATATGGTAGTAGAAGAAGCTCTTTGAAAGTGTGCTCTGTGGGTAGAGGCATGAGACCTCAATAATACTACCTTGGGTGTGAACACTGTAGCTAGAAACTATCTAAAATCCTAAAACTATGGTTGATCTAAAAAAGGCCTCTGTGGAAGTATATGAACTCTCTATGCTGGCGATGGAGGCCTTGACTATGGCTGAATTTGAACTGGAAGAAGAACTATAATTGGTGGAGGAGCTAAAACTAGTGGCTACAAAGTAGTAGATGGCTCTGAAGTGGGGAGTGGTAACTCATATGAAACTTCACCAACTATAACAACCTGATTAGCATGAATGAATTTCATGCATCTATGAACTGTAAAAGTACTACTTGAAGTTTTTGTATCCATGGTCGATCAAGTAACATGTCGAAGACTCATGCACTAGGAACAATAGTAAATGGTGTAGGCACATGTGTTGGAACAATCCATAGAGGAACTACAATCTCACCCAATGAACTTTGTATGTGCCCATTGAATCTACTGATAACTGTGTCCATTGGGATAATAACCTGCTATAAATATCCCAAATGTTGTAGTAATGTCATAGTGCACATGTTCACTCTAGATCCATTATCTATGATAGCATTATGAATGGGATGATGATCAATGAAGGATCTGATAAAGAGTGCATGGTAATCTGAATCATCCTCAAATATCTCCTACTTTGAGAAGGAGATGGAAGGTCTAGCTGAAACTCTAGAATTATACACACCAATCATGTTGCTTAAAGGATGTGACTCAACTAAAGGTGCCTACTATACAACTGGTGGAGGGTGTGCATGATATGCATGGTGAACATCTGATGTGTCCCCTATCTCTTATTTAGAATGATGTGGGAAAAGATCTGAGAATTTTTTAGAGCCTTGTCTTGTGTTTACTTTGCTTGAGGAGGCTCAAATGGAGTGCCAATGTTAATAAGGTTGTCATCTATCAAGTCCTGTATCTTGTGTTTCAAACTGATGCATCTATTTGTTGTGTGGCTTGGTGCCTTGTGAAAATCACAAAATGCAATCTGATCATATCCCCATGGAAGAAGCTTTCTTGTATCAATTTTTCAAATAGGTGGGAGAGATATGATATTACATTCCAATAGTTGTTGTAAGACTCTGGCTAGAGATATTGGTAGATTGGTAAAGGCTCACCCAGGGGTGCTGATAAAACCACTCGCTAAGGCAGCTGTGAAGTCACATTAACTGTAGGTTGATTTTGTCTTTTGCTATCATTGACCTTTACTTTGTATGGGACTTTACTATTACTTTTGTTTATTGTTTCTAATATGGTTGTGTACTTGAGTTTGCCCATTGAAATTAATTTGACTTTCATTTCTTTTAGTGTATGACATAACTCAGTGAAGGAAGAGAATCTTTTGAACATTATTGACTCATGTAAAGCTGGTAGAAGACTCTGTTTGAAGAGATCCTATAATTCTTGATGAACCATGGGGCTAGTCATTTTAGCCAAGATAATCTTATATTGAAGAACATAATTTTTGAAATGCTCATTTGACCTTTGTTTTTATTGTGCAACTTGGACATAAGAAACCTTATCACCTATGTTGATACTAAAATGAGTTAGGAATATGTCAACTACAGGATTGAATATGTTGATTGACTGATTCGATAGACTATAAAATCATTGTAGAGCATAATCCTTTAAACTCCATGGAAATAGCTTGATTAGTAACTAGTCATTTGGGACATAGTCCAAGTATGCCGCGTGAAAAGTTTGAAAGTGTGTCTCTGGATCACCCTTTCCATCATATAGAGTGAGCTTGGGTTGAACAAAACCTGGTGAAAAAGATGTAAAAACAATATGGCATGCCAATGGTCTATGTAATAGAGCAAGAGAATCCAAACCCTGTGTAGGTCTAGAGGCACCTTGCTCAAGATGTAGCACCTTGGATTGAAGAGATTTTATATCTTGCACAAGGACAACCACATTAAGAGACAAAGATGTATTAACCATAATTGGTGGTGCCTCATAGGAAGGTTGGGTTGCTATAGGGGGTTGTTAAGACATAGTTGCCCCCTAGTGTCATTTACAACTGGTAATTTTATGGTTTGAGAGGATTGACCATTGTTTGTTTTTTTGTTCTTGTAGTATTTTAAGCATATCATCTTGTATATTTGGATGTTTAGTTAAAAGTTATTGAAGTTCCCTCTTATCAGTTTCATCAAAATCGATATATTGGGCCATTTTAAAGTAGGAAAACAAATTAAAAATGGATTGAATTTTTTGCAATAAGTTATAATAAGCAAAATGTGATCGAAGGAAAGTACTGAATAAAGGAAATGCAAGGTCCTAAAAATAGAAAATTGAAATATGCATAAAAAGGATATGAAGCTCACAAACATGTAAGGTGATACCTCAAGAGCATGGGGCCTAGTATATGCACCCAGGGTTTAAAAGAAAATGATTTTCAAAATTCCTATGGTAAATTTGAAAAATTAAATGTGAAACTCTTATTTAAATATGCAGGAAAAAAATCAAAAAAATATTGGGACCTAATATAGGCAACTAGGGTTTGAAAGAAATAATTTTAAAAATTAGTATGATAAATTTTACAAATTAAATGTGAAATTCTGATTTAAATATTCAGGAAAAAATTGTAAATAAGCTTTGAATGGGATTTTATAGGAAAATATTGGTTATGGGTTAAACGTATTCATGTTAGGCCGACATGATGAAGGATAAGAATAAGATGAAATTGACTATTTGGGTTCAAAGTGTGATTGGATAAGGGCGTAAAAAATAGGACACCCTAAGGTCCAGTGTTGTAGTCCAGGTATGATGCTCCTGCCCTACATGATCGAGACCTAGGGGGATAGGATTGGCCAAGGAAATAGAGTCTAACTGAGCTAGAATCAAGTTTTTGGCGTCTATGAATAACCGATAATGAGCAAAAAAGTGTCTAGAAGGGTCATATGAGCATGCAAAAAAGAACTATGGATAGGGTGTCACAATCGACACTCAAACTACCAATTTGGACATTTTATATGACTACACTTGGACATAACCAAACAATTATGGGTCATCTAAGGTATAACCATCTTTGTAATCAGAAGTGGAAATATCCATGTCAAGGGATTCAACCACTATGTCGCTAGATGATCTATTGGAAGTTGGCTTCTTAGGAATAACCACAAAAGAAAAAAAATCTTCAGTTGGCCTTTTGTGAGAGCGTGGTTGCAAAGTGGGTTACAACTAAGTCATTTACTAGGAGGGAGGTTTGATATTTTTATTTTCAGGGTAATCTCATCGAGCTCATCATTGTTAAAGTCAAGGAGGTTCGATAAAATGTTTCCCATAAGTTCTGGGTGATCACTATAACCTCTAGTTGAATTGGTAGGATAGTTAAAACATTAGTACTCACATAATGAGATACTAGGTAAAGGTTCAAGGGTAGGTTTTTTATAAACACCATATTCTTAGAATTGTTCAAAATTATTAGGGTTGATATCACCTTGTATCTTATAGATGACACCCATGTAAGAAAACTTCACTCATTGGCATGTAGAAGAGGCTACGACTGTTATGAAATGAGTCCAATGATGGTTGAACAAAATATTATAAGAAAGAGGAAAGTTGAAGAAACAATAACATATGGTACCATGATAGGAATCCAAACACATCCTAATGGAGGTATTTGTACTTGGTTGTATCCTTGACATGTGATATGGGTGGACTTAAGGTTAGATTCAGAGTATCCTAAGGATTTGATGAACTCCAAAGAGGGGACACAAGTGATGAAACTTTCTTCAATCAAGGGTCACTTGAATTGGATATCACCTATTTGGACACTAATAAACAAGGAAGGGTCATTTGCATGAAGGATAATTTCATTGCGAATCATAAATGCAATAAAATTTTTAAGATATATGGTTGTATCTACTCAATGATCGACATGGATAAATATCTCTTCACATTATTGTAAGATACTTTCTTTAGACACGAAAAATGTAGCTTATTTCCACATAGGTGGTGGTCAAGGGATGTTCATGTAAAATAAAATATGTATAAAATAGTTTATATGTCTTGGAGAAGTCCTCATAGGCTCAAGAAACATGATTTGAGATGTGATCTAGAAATCTCTTCTATGGGTGTTAACAAAGGTTCTTGGAAAACCCATCAAAACATACTATTACAGGGATAGTTGTATGAAGTGCGACATAAATATACAACATACATCAAATTAGATTGAACCAAGCTATTAATTAGTTAAATATGAAACATTTATGCATGAAATATAGATTTAATAGTCATATAATGTTTAATATAATCTACATGATTAACATATATAAACAAACAAAGCATTCACTACACACAAAACAATGATAAAAGATATTTCAAAAGAAACCATTTCAGAAATTCATATAAATAGCTATCACATCAAAACTATTTTAAAATAAAATTGAGAAATATATATAGAGATTTTTAAAAATCTTAGCACTTCATATTCCAAATTTTTGCTACAAAACGATGAAAGACTCTTCACATTCTGAAGACCGTGTACATGTTTTCCAATGCTAAATACATACAAAATATATACAAAAGACAAAATAGTGTGATTCACACACATGTCTATCAATTATACTTTGTGATTTTGTATCCCTATATACTACCAACACTTTCTCAAACTTAAACAGTTGTCTTATCCTGAGACAAAGTTGTAGGAAGTGTGCCCCGTGCTGAAGCTAAAAACTATGCCTTATCTAAGGAACTAGGCTAGAATCAAAAGTTGATGTAATCACTCAAGGTGCCATTTACCAATTTTTATCCCCTGCACCTTAATTATCCCCCATTTTAGGTTATCAACTAACATACTAATTTACCCTCCTTTTATGTTTTTAATAGATTGACATAACCATATGGCCACCCTTTATGGGTTTTCAACCAACTTGGACCCTCTCCTAATTTGCAAGCCTTTCGCACTACAAATTTATTGAAAATTGAATAAACTAAAGTGTGCACAATACTTATATTGATGGTGGTGGCATTAACTATGTTGTTTGAACTGGAGGAGGTTGCATAGTTGGTTCCACTTGTAGCTCTGAAAAATAAGTTGTTGTTGATGAATCTGTTGGTGGAGGCTATAGATGGGGTTGAGGTGTAGGCTACAACGCTGTAACAACTTTTAATTGACGGAGTTCCTACTGTAATTGATTTGGAGTAGCAAATTGAGGCTCCTGTATGATGTATACGATAGAGCTATCTAAATGAGACATGTCCTTTTGTAACAATTTTCAATATGTGATAGCTTCTCTAACCATGTTGATTCTAGTGTGAAACAACACTTGACACTCAACCAAACTTTGGATGTCCTCATCCTTCATCACTAGGAGCATAGATTTCACATTAGATAATTTCACTTGGATGTGATGGACTAACTCCTCTGTATTATCTGCATGAGTCCTCATTTGAAAATCAACAAAGGCATTACATAGCATTTTGTTCTACCAAGTTTGCAACTTTAGCATAACACTATCTCTAAATTCAAGCGATTGCTTGAGTGTGACATCTAATGCATCTGAGGTAGTGAAATGGTCGTTCATTGTACCTTTGGATTTATCTACCTTTGTGAAGTTTGGCATGACCTCCTTCCATGTATTGTATAACTATTGCTTCTAGTTGAGCATGTTCTAAGCTATGTTGTGAGCTTGGTGTGTAACAATGTCAAGAACTTGTTCATATTCTTCTAGGAGATCAAATATAACAATTGTCTCATCCTTGAGGTTCTAACCTTTCATGTGAAGTGTCATCAGCTTCTGCATAATGCACTAATATTTTATGAGCTGAGAGAGCAGGATTATGAACTACTTCTCTTCTGACATGACTTGGTCACTTAAAACCTAAGTGACAAAGGTAGGACATGCAATATCAATAAATTGATGAGCTTTGGTGAGGTGAAGGTTGAGATCTATGTTTTCCTCCATGAGTTGTATCACCTTTTGTGTGAAATATTCCTGAAAGATAACTGATCCCTCAATTTATTTAGATAGAGGTAGCTATGACACATCTAATGATGCCTCTTGCATGATTATAGCCAAGACAAAAGTTAAAGATGCAGATGCCACATGTGCTTTCTTCATTTGTGCCACAGGGAGATAAAATGTTGTGTGATGCATGGAGGTGCTAGGATATCCCATAATCATTGGCTAGAGATATGGGGCTTACGTTGTGATGCCTCCTCTTGTGCACCCCTTTGAGCAGAATTTGAGCTGTGTGATATGGAATATGGTTGTTGGGTCTCAGATATTCTTACCATCATGGAATCTTTAGTTGGTTTTTTATTTACGCTCTCATGTTGAGTGTTGCACTTAGCTATTGCCTTGGCTTTGGCTTGGGCCTTTGTATTAGCTTTGGATTTTGCCTCCACCTTAGTTTTTTCATCTACCTATACCTTAGATTTGGCATCTACCTCTACCTTAGCTTTAAATTCATGTTCCTAAGCCTACTTCTTTTCTTGATTCTCCTGAATGCACAACACTTCTTTTGTCTTTTTATCTTCTTGTGCCTTGACTGCAACCTCAACTTCATCATTCTTCTATTGCGCTGCCTATGCTTCCTGTTGTGCTTTCTCTTATTATTTCCTCATAGCTTCTTCTTCTTCTTCTTCTTGATTCTTCACCTCTACTTCTTCGCCTCCTTTCTTTTCTGCCTCAACTTCCTTAGCCTTTTACCTACATTCTTCTTACTTATTCTACTATTCCTTTTCCTTAACAACCTTGCACATTTCCTCTTCTTTCTTCCTCTTCCTCTTTACCTTTCAAACCTTCTTTGTAGCTACCTACTATGCCTTTTCTTTTTGTTATTGTAGCATGAAAAATTGTTCTTGTGTTGCGATTTATTCTCCCACTGGGATATCCTCAACAAGCGGTTCCTTCTCTAGGTGATCACATAACCTACCTCATGATGGTGATGAATCTCCTGAAGAGAAAAATGGTACCAAACACCACTCCATTTTGCTTAGGGATTTTATCTTACCAAACTAGCATAATAGTTTTACAAATCTTGAATGTTTTGAATATGGTCAAGGGGAACTCCTTATGGATGAGGTTTCTCAATGAATTTTCTATCTTGGAATGTTAGAGGTCTCAAAGAGTCCTCTTCAAAAATTCTCTATGTGATCTATATATCAACACTTGGGATCACTAGATTTTGTGTGTTTGTAAGAAGTAAATTTTTTAGGATTTCTTCTATAGTCTACTTTGAAATGTATCAAGTCTAACGCCACTCAATTCACCACCCTGTACTTTGATGGACGAGGCAACACTAGTATATTTGTTTTCTCAAAATTTCCTTCCTAAATTGTTACTACAAGTGGTGATCTGTCACACCAAGCTATTTGGATTATCCTTGATGTTAATGGACATTCATTGGGGGTCCTCAACATTTATGCTCCCAGTGATGGCCCTGATAGAATGACTTTATGGTGATATTTGGTAGATAACCTATCCCTTGCCACGTAGTTGATGTGTGGGGATAATAATATGGTGGAATGTCCTGAGGACAAACTTGGAGCCTTTTTAATGAGATGTTGTGTGGGAAAACATGAGGCTTGGTATTATTTTAAAAATTGGTGGGGCCCCATCAACCCTATTTTATGGTGGTGATCAATAACTACCATGCCTTGCTTTACTTTGTCCAACTATCATGCTAGAACTAATAAAATACTTACAAGATTAGACTGTTATATGATTTTAGAGAAAAATATCTTCTTTTACGATTATTAATGGCTAGCCTATTTTTGTACATATTGAACATGTTGTCTCAAATCACTTGTAGGGTAGAGTGGAACAATAACCATGTCAAGGTGCCATGTAATCAATTCATCTTTCATACCTCCCTCTTATACCATTTGCCTCATTGTCTAGATTTAGAATCTTGCACCTAGGTCACCTTTTGTTGCCAGTTGGATTGAATATTGGAATGAGGCTACCTATCATGCCAACACCTTTCTCCACCATTATGGAAATCAAATTTCTCATGTTCAAAAGTAAGGGGAAGAAGCTATGCTCAAATAATACCAGAGGGTCTCCTCCATTGTTGAGCGTAACCATTTTGATTTATAGTTGCAAACCTATGCTAGTTTTCTCAAACACCAACTCAAAGTGGTGAATCATCATGCAACTAGAGGGGTGCAGCTTCACGAACACCTTCATTAGATCAAAATTGGAGATAATACTTCAAAGGAGTTATTTAAGTCTCTTAGATCCAAACAAGCTCAAGACCATATCAGGGTCATCAAGTCAGCCTAATTGAGACTCACTACCATTCTAGACATATCCTCTACTTTTTCAGACCATTATCAATTAGTGTTTTAAGCTTAAGAGGAAACAATTGAGAGGGCCCAAGCTTTGTAAGAATGCCTTGATGTGGTTTCTTGCAAGCTCAAGCCTATGGACCGAAGGTTATGTGATGTGCCCTTGTCACTTCATGAGTTCCCCTATGCCCTTCATAACATGAGTAATGATAAAGCCCCATGTATTGATGGATTCCATTATGAATTTTATAAATCCACATGGGATTTTGTTGGGCTCGACCTACTCCAAGTTGGCAAAGAAGATCTTCAAAATAAATCCTTGGGTTCTCTTATTAATCAAGGTAATATCAAGTTCATACCCAAAGCAAGTAACCTAGACTTATTATTAGTTGGTGCCTAATCACTCTGTTGAATGTGTCTTACAAGATCCTCACTAAAGCTCTGGTTAACCACCTCTGGCTCATATCACCTGCCATTGTTAGACCTAAGCATACTAGTTTTTATCAAAATCAGATATATTCTTGACAACCTTATTGCTATCACAAAGTGATATCCAGAAGCATTTGCACTACATTATCATGGACTATAGAAACACTATTACTCTTAACCTTATTGTTGTTTGGGAGGGTATGGAGTGGGTGAGAGCCTCTCATCAAGGAACCATCTTTATCAAACTTGATTTTGAGAAGACTTATGATAATATTGAATGGACTTTCATTCTAGTCATGTTGTAGGATATTGGCTTTAGCCCAATCTTTATCTTGGTAGTTCAAACTCTATTTGTAGATGCCTCGACCTATCTCACTATTAATTGTCTCAAGTAATACTATATTGGCCTGTAGTGCTCCATTCATCAAGGTTTCCCCTTCTTTTTGTCAAAGCTCTAGGGTATCTACTAACTCATATAGTTAAACAAGGTCTCATCTGGTGTATTGTTCTCCCTAACTGTCCTCTCAATTCATCAATGGCCACTTTGCAGATGACACCTTTCTCACTCTAAAAGAGCAAGAAAATTCATTTAAGTAAGCTATGCAATGTTTTGGCACTTTTTGTCTAAATTTTGGGTCCAGCTTGTAGTGGAGTAAAACCCAATGCTTTAGATAGAGTATGATGTGCATGCCCGAGTGGTTTCTCTAATATAGATGGAAATGGATCCAAAGAGGGGCATAATTCAAGTTTTTGGGGATCCCTATTACGTTTGATAGTTCATTGAAATAACTATGGTAATATGTCATAAATAGAGTGGAGAAAAAGGTGGAGTACTGGATCCACAGAGGGGAATAATTCAAGTTTCTGGGGATCCCTATTACTTTTGATAGTTCATTGAAATAGATATGGTAATATGTCATAAATAGAGTGGAGAAAAAGGTGGAGTACTGGGTCACTAAACCTCTCTCTCTCACAGGGAAGTTCTAGGTGTGCACCAAAATTTTGGTTGTTACTCACATCTATTACTCCTCCTATTGGGCCCCTTCTAAATCCTCCCATGATAAGTTGGCTAAAACTCTCATAGAATTTCTATGGTCTAATGCCAAACAAATATGGGGCTTCCATAGAGATAAAGGTGGTATGGGAATAATTGACATCTATAGGTAGAGCATTGCCTTGTGTACCAAATGGGTGGTTAGAGCCATTGAAGGTAATGAACACTGGAAAATTATTCTACATCATTGTATACCATCTTGATCTCCCAATGGTAAATCCAATTGGAAGAATATTGGTTTCCATGCTCTCCTAATCACTTCTACTCTGGTTAAAATTGAAGGCTCCTTTGTGGCTAAAAACATCTGGGAATCTTATGAAATTATCAAGCTTTATTTAAAATGGGTTGGTGATGTCTTTAGTAGTGGTCTTTCTTTCAATGACCACAAAATTTGGTGGTCTCCCATCATGACCAATGCTAATCTTTTGTTGGCCAAATTGCCTAGTATTAAAGCCTTGAGGCTTTAAAAAAAGGAACCATACTATAAAGGGTTTGGTTTCTGCTTGTCACTAGGCCCCCTGGCCTATGCTAAAAGAAAATAATTTAAGTAATTCTGACTTAGCAATTATTCTTCACTTTCAAGAGTTACTACCAGATGTCATGTTCCAAAGGCTTAGTCTTCAACCCCCACAATCGTGGTGGAAAGATTGGTAGTGGAATTGTGATACCCACTTCAAGAATTATTCTCCAGGAATTATTTATCAGGGGATGAGCCCATTTTATTTAGTGCTCGACAAGCTCAATAGGTTATGAAACCTTAACTCCTCATCCAAAATGTGGTTTCCTTGACTCGACAAGTTTTGGAATGCCAAGCTTGAGCCCATGTTAGCTCACTTCCTCTGGTGTCTGGTCTACCAAGGCCTACAACTTGGGGAGCATCTTTCTCATATAGGATTGCTCAACCTAAGTGTCAGACTTGTAGCAGACTGAAGTCTTTTAGACACATCTTTTGGACATGTCCTAAAGCCTAATCTTTTTGGCAGTGAATACACAGTGTCTTTCAACCCTACCATCATGAGCCTTTCTCATGGTGCTTGACCCTCTTTAGGGATTTTGCTAGCTAGTCGACTTCTATAGCTTTTTTATGGAATTTCTTTAGAGTTGTCATTTTATTTCAATTATGGAAACATATAAACTCTACCTTGTTTAACAATGAGGAATCCTCTTTCCATTTCTCTATTAACGACAAAGTTTCTATAATATCTTCGAATTACATGTAGATTCAAGTCCAAGCTGAAAAATTCGCCATGGAAGTCAGACATCTTCAAGAGTTATTTGATGACTGGGGGTGTGTTCCTTGTAATGTGACTCACATCCCCTCAGATCGTCCACTATAAGGCCTACCACCTCCAACACCCAGATGTTGTCGAAGCCGGTCTCACAACCAGAGTCAATTTTCCATTCCCACTCAACGAGGGGGTTAAAGGTCACCGTCACTGTGTGGAAAAACCGATGTTGGTCCTTCTTAGTGGGGGTCCCCAGTTGGCACTATGGTACAACCTCTTGATGGATGAAACATTGTTTCTTTGGATCCTCTAAACCCCATGGATAGTTGGGTGGTTCTAGATCCTCCCTTGGTAGAACCTTCTTGGTCCACTCTACCGCCCAAAAACGATCCACCACCTCCTCCTTCTAGTGAGATGACATGTGCCTACGTTCTTTTTATGTGCATGAGATACATGTATTATTGTTTTGGTGTCGTGTTTTATTTGGCGTGATTTAGTGATTTTTATTTTTTGGTGTCATGTTTTGTGCTGACATTTTCTTTTATTAGGAAATCCAAGTCACACATAACAATCGACTACTTTACTATGTAACCTTTTGTAAATTATTATTTGATTAATAATAGTCATCTTGAAATGTTCCAATAATAAAATTGTTTCTATTTTACAAATAACTAAATTAATAAATTATAATATACACACATATACTGAGAGTTACGTAAATATGGATATCTTTATCTATATTTTAAATTATATATAACAAATTAAAACTATTAAATAAATATACATCTAAATTTTTATATTTTAAAAATAATAATAACAACAAAAAAAATTAATTAATATATTAATTTTAATTAAAATTTATAAATTTAAATCTATTTAAATAATTCCATTTAAAATTTATATAAAAATAATTTGATGCAAAATGCATCAATATTAATGCTAGTACTTTTTTTGAAAATTTGGATCCCTAACACAACCGTCGCACAGATTTAAAATACACATAATAATTAAAAAAAAAAAGACATTAATCGTTTTTATATGTAATTAATTTTCAAAGCATAAATTAATATTCCTATTAAGATCATTTATCTTTTCTCGAGAGTAACTCTTTTATTATGAAATTTGATTAAAAATTTGTTGTTCTATTTAATCTTATCTCTTCAAACAACTTTGTTAAGTTGTCAACCCTTAAACCATCTTTGTACTTGATATGAATGTCATTATACGCTGTACACTCCGGAATGAAATATCATTCTCCCTCCACTATTCCAGTGTCCCCTTGTCACAAAATAACCCTGCTCTTGTTTCCCATTCTTTTTGGGTTACTCTCCACATCCCAGTTTCATACCTAAAGTGATGTGTGCTAGTCCCCAACTGTACAATCAACATCTTTGCTTTTTATTTGATTTTTGCCCTTATGTATGTCTCAAAGATTTGATGCTTTCACAATCCATACATTTAAATAAAAATTTTAACAACAGTTTTTTTTAAAACAATCTTCTATTTTATGTATGTCTTTTCTCCATATTTTGATATGAAGATTAAATTTATTTATGTAATGTGTTTCTTCTATCCTAATTCCTTTGTTTATATGGCTACTTGAATTTCTCTCGCATACTTTTTTATTCCCACTCAGAAATATCATACTCATATGCAGACATCCTGAAATTTATAAGAGTTATGAATGATACTTCTCCAAGCAATTTGACTGGTACAAGAAAATACAGAGAATGTTCTACAGGGTATGACTGGACCAAAAGTTACATGAACTACTTGTTAGTGAATCGATGCTCCCAGATTCATGGAATTTTATTTCTTACAGACTCACAGTTCTCTGTACAACAGTTTGAATTCACCAATGTGTCTGGCAGACCCTAAAGTTATATGGGTATAAAAGGGTTTAGTTTGGCCTGACACTTCATGAATTTGAGTTCAAATCTTTGCTGAACGGATTGTAAATTGGGCACAAATGACATTTCCAAGTCCTCTGTTCCAATTTTTGGTCAATTTTACTTTCAAAACACACCCTAGAGGGTCTAAGAAATTTATTATAAAATCATCTAGGAAAAGCTAATAATTTTGCATATTATAAGGGCCCAACCGGGTTTCAACCGGTGACCTCTCGATCTGCAGTCGAATGCTCTGCCACTGAGCTATAGGCCCCGACACGTACGATAATATGTAAAAACTTCAGATAATAAATATAAATACCACCGCTTTTTTTTTTGGTTTGCATGCATACCGTCGTATTTACATTCTATGATAGGACCTACGAAATTAGACACGAGCATAATTTTTTTTTATGTTAAAGAAAATAGAAAAATATGTCTTAAATATAATTATTTCATTGTGGTAGTAAGGTATGTATTTAGAGGTATTTGAGTAAATTAAAAAAAAAAAAGAATAAATATGTTCATTTTAAATGTAATCAATTTTTATATTAGGATGACTATTTTCATTGCGGTATCATCTCTATTTGTATAAAGATATGGTTTATTGGATTTTATATGTTATTACGAGTCAAGCCTACCAATTAAAATGGGATTAATTTTTTGATTGATTATGGATTTTAGAGTTGTAGAAACATTTTCAAGATGCACTAAAGAGACATGTCTAACTTTAGATAGAGAGGCATGTATTTAGAGGGATTTGAATATTTTTTTTAGGGATTATAAAGTCATAAAGAAGAATATGGGAACGATAGGAAAGGAAACAAAATAAAACTATATTAATTCTAATAAAAAATGATATTATAGACTAATCAAAATTTTAGAATAAATTAAAAGGGTTGTAATCCACCCAGTGAGGATAACAGTTGTCATGCCATCCACCAAGATACAAATCTGTGGAAAATTTCAAATATAGACAGAGCTACGTTCGCTTTGATGGAATGAATCCTTCTAGTCATGACAGCGTAGTCAAAGAAAACCCTAATTTATATGTATGCTTATTCAAATTATTGTAATATACTACATAAGAACAAAGATGTTAATATCTATATGACTCACTAGAGGGACCATAAATTTAGGATACTATTTTCATGACAAAAAAAAGAACTTAAACATATTATTTTTTATTTAAAAAACGAACAATTTTAATATAAATATTATTATTATAATTAAAAAAATAGGTTCCACTCTAAAAATTAGTCTTATTGTTTTTTTCTAATGGATTAAAGGTGTGAATTGGAAGCTTCACACCCAAATCGATACCATTACCATTGATCAATTTGAAACATTTGTAACTATCACTAATCTTGCAACCTACAACTTTCCACATTATCAGAGAAGTATATGGTGATAACTAATTATGCGTCAAGCCACTGTAACTAGCAAGTACCTTGTGAGATTCAAACCTGGATTGGTGCGGGCTCAAGCCAACAACCAAACCAACTTAGCTAAACCTCAGTAGCTTAAATGAGTTTTAATACTAACTATTACTAAATTTATATTTTTATTAATTAATATGGTGATAGGTTATATATTGATCAAGGCTAAATATTGATGATGATAATGAATTTTAACATATTTTAGACACAATTAATTTTTAGGACCTAACAAGATATGTAAAAATATATAATTTCTTCTTCAACCTTCTTTGCAATGAGTGATATTTAGTTTTCTGTTCAGGGTCATTAGTAAATAAACAAGTTAAGAAAAGTCGGCAAAATGCAATTTGGAAACCACTTAAATCTCCTTGGTTCAAATTGAATTTCGATGGGACCTATAGAGGTAATCCAAGGGCTTCAAGTGCAGGGTGTGTGATAAAATATTGTAGTGGCTCTCTTATTAGAGCTTTATCTCTAAAGCTTCCAGACGAGACCAACAATGATGTTGAGGCTGAGGGTTTAGTGGTTGGAATTCAGATGACTTTAGATTGTGGTATTACCAATCTTAAAATTGAAGGTGATTCCAGAGTATGATTCAAGCACTTTCAAATAAGAGGGTTAAATCCTGGAAAATAGCTAACATTCTTGATATAATTTGACCTAAAATGAAAAATTTAGATTCTTGGTCTTGTGCTCATTGCTTTAGAGAAAGCATTATTGTGGAAGATTTTCTTGCTAATGTTGCTATAGATCAAATAATAGAGCTTAGAATGGATAATGCCACTTCTTGCTAGGAGTGGAAATTTTGTCAAATAGACCTTCGAATTGGCAACTTGGGTTTATGATTCTAAGTTCTCCTTTTGTTTTTAAGAAATTTTGATTTCATTGCCCGTCCATGACATGTTCGCATGTTTGATCTCCGAGGGACTTTGACAGCGGAGCTTTTGTGATGAGCCTAGCGAATTGACATGCCATTATTGGAAAGTATGGTTTTGTGAGATTTCCAATATGCGCATTTATGATGTGGGTAGGATTGGCTCTCATCATGATAGTTTAATGACTTTTTCTAAGGATTGGGTTTTTTTTAAGGAAACCATTTTTTCATGCATTTTTGGGAGATGGAGAACTTCTGGGTTGAATCCGCTGCTTGGCTGCTGGTATTTGGTAAGACAAAATCAAGGGAAATGGGTTTTATAGGGTCAGTTTCCAGGACACGTTTGTTCAATGTTTTTTGGATTCCATTGTCGTAGGTGGTGGAAGCCATTGAAGCAGTTCTTGGGTTGGAAACTTTGGCAGCTAGCAATAGGGTTCAAGTAAATTCCAACCTAACATCTCTTTTTACCAGCAATATCTGTTTGCTTGTGTCTGACTCTGAGCAGATTCAAAAGATTGTTGTTTTCTTTATTTTATGAGAATATCATCAGGGACTCTGTTCTATGATCGAATCTCTGTAGCTCATACCGTCACCCACCCTTCCCTTCTCCAAAAGGGATTCACTAGGTTTCATTCCTCTGTCTACGTTTTGAGCCCTAGAATATAGGTTCCTGGCGTTGGTCAATTTTGTGCAGGAGCTGGATGATGTGTGTGATGATAATCAACTTTTTTTAGCTAGTAGTGGGGCATTTGCATGACCGAGATTTAGGAGCTTTTTCAACCCATTTTGGGTTTGGAAGAATGGAGAGCTATGAGAAGGACTTCAGAGCGTGTCAAGGCTATCAAGTGGCTTGCTAAGGGAGTGAAACGAGAATCTTTCAAAGCTCTTTCATGGTGGCATGGAAAAAATCTGAGGATCAAGGATTCTACGAGCTCTCAGAGGAAACTGGTTTTTTCTAATATGCAGGAGGTGATGGGGTCCAGGTCTGGCAAGTAGATGGTGACGCAAGAAGTGGCTTTAGAAGGCAAAAATAAGTAAAATTGTGTGTCAGGGATCAAAAAATCTGGTAATAGCAGCAAATCGGGTAACTTTAGGCTCAATAATGGAAATATGGTCGAATTGGTAATACTGGAATGATTAAGTATTTTGTATAGTTTTTAGCTTCTTCAAACTATATATTGTACTTACTGAAGATACAATTTATGATAGTTTAACATTTTGAAGACAGTCTAGTATCTGTTGGTTTTTTTAAACAAAATTGACTGGATAATACTTTCAGCCTACTTTTGATCGGTCAATTACCTTGTCATTCTTTAATGTCAAGCCAGACCAAAACGTTGTTTTTGCTTCATATGTTTAAAAAGGCCTGAGACCCATTAATTCTCGAGCATCGACCCAAAAATAAAATGAGTGATATTTAGTTGTCTTTGTTAACACCAACAATCTTTGGACTCTTCTCCACTAAAGTGCCATGGCAATCCTTACACCTCTACCGTTTGAGATGTCTAAGAAAATAAATAACAAATTAGAACTGTATGAAGATAATAAATAATTATATTTAAAATAAGATAAATTTAAGATAAAAAATGATTTTTAACACTCTAATTGTTAAATTAAAACTTAGACAATTAATAATTATCTAATTTTTGTAGACAATTGTAAATAGTAGATTCAAAATAAAATTGCCAAATTTTGTTTGATTGTTATGATTTTAAAGCTTATAAATCAAGTTATGATTAGAAATATAAGTTAAAGAATATATTATATCATTATATATAATGGCCATGTTAGGATAAAATGAGCTTCAAGTTAATTACTTAATTTGCATATTATTTTTCTCAAGTTTTTCTTAATAATTTATATCTATCAGTTTTTTTATGTAACTTAAATTAGCTCTTAATTTTTAGATTATAATTTTCTTCATGAAGTTAACAAATTTATACGGATATGACATATGTTCAAGTTTTAGATTGATAATGTTTTTGTAATAAGATAATTTATTTTCATTTTTCATATTTCCATCCTTCCAAAGGTTTTCAAATACTTTCTATTCAAATTTTAAGTTTAGATATGTATCATATGAAAGGGTTATTTAATTATGGATATCCTAAAATTTTAACTATTTATCAAATTTAATTTTCCAACTTATTTTTAAATGAATGTAAAGATAAATTAAACATGATTATTAAGGAATGATATGAAACATATCTTCTTCTAGTTTTGCTAACTTGTACTTGTATAACATATACCATTTTAAAATTTCATTTTTAATAGAAAAAATATGAACTTTAATAAAAAAGATAAAGTAAGATATATTAATTTTTGATTTTAAAGTTATAAATATTAAATTATTTTTAGATTTACTCAAATTTTTCTCTATTTTCTTGAATCATATTTCCACACCAAACTTTACAACTATAAATTATCACATGAATTACAAGGCTAAATAATACTACTTATTTATTTTTATATGAACATCAAATTTAACATATTTGCAATGGTTTTCTAATTTTAAAAGGCCTTCCAACTCATGAAAAATATTTTTCCAGTTTAGTTAAAAATTAAGATAAATATCAAGGTATTTATAATTGTGAATTGTTTCAAAAGGTTGATTATTAAATAAAATTATAGGGTATGTTGACTTATTTTATTTGATAAATATAATTTTAGTTTTATCAATATTTATAGTGAAATTGTACTTTTTGTTTGTAATAATTTTTTGGGTGTTTAATTATATTTTCAGGTAAGTATAAAAAGTTACGAGGTCAAAAAGTGGACATTTTTTGGTCCAAAAAATAAATTAAGTATAAATGCATACATGATTTTAAAATAATGTGTATGCATTATTTAAAATAGTCCTGATAATATGAAACTTATAATACATGTGCATTATTATTGACATATTAAAAAATATTTTTGAAGCATTTCATTTCATTTCATTGTTGAAAATTCATTGCATACAAATGCGACTAGCTTCATTAAACCTACATTCGTGTTCTAGGGGTTTACACTTTTACCATAATAAACTCTATTGAAATCTCTTGAAAAACTCATTCAGTGAGATGATCAACAATATCATTTAAGAGGAGAGGTAAGTAAATTATTTTTTTGCCAATTAAAACCAAATTTAAGATTTTTTTTGGATTTACATTATTTTTTAATTAAAACCATTTATTTTTTCAATTTGTACATCCTATCAAATTCATTCACTTGCAAAAACAAATATGGGAATTGAAGATGAAGAACAAAATCCACAAATCCATTTTAATCCTCCTAAAATTACACAAGACCCCTATGTAGTTAAGAGGATTTGGTCACACATATAGTAAAAAATAAAATTCAGATTGAGGAAATAATTAAAACATTGAGGGACCGCCATTTGATTAATACCCACTGTACTTATTTAGAAAATACATTATAATTATTACTAGGTAAAATTGACTCGTTAATAGGCCAAATTGATAAATGGATAGCTTATAGAGAGATAGGTAGGTCCTATTATGCTATAAAATTGTTAGCGGCTAGTGTGAGAGATAAGAAAATTAAAAAAAAAGATAAAATTTGTACAATATTCATTTATCTAAGAACCAATGTGTCGCCTCTATTATCATTCAAACGGTTTCCAATCCATTGGTGCCACCATGATTTGATAAGAGATAGCTTTTAGGATACCCTCCTTGTAACAACCATGAGGTTCCTTTATTTTTTAAAGGAAACGCTACTGCGAGTATATCCTCAATAAAATTATTAATTATTTTTACTACTCGGAGTTTTAGGGCCAAGGAACATGGTATAGATAAGAAAGACTAGGTGCACATCATGTGCCTTAACAACCTGTGAGAGTTCATATCCAAAATCCACATCAACTTAAGATAATTCATTATGTAATGAAGGAGGTTGTAGAGATTGACATTTTATATGAACTTAAGGCACTTACAGAGACCCTCATTCTACATATGATTCAGTTGTCCCACATTGATGTTGGAAAGGGTGGACATGGAGATACTCCAACTAGCATTGATGCCTGACCACACCATTACAGATCTTGTGGTGTTGTATGCATTGAACCTTCAAAAAATTAAGAGGATGTGATGAAACCCAATTATGTTGATGCTTCTATGGAGCTAAATGATATGGTTTTGACTGAGGAGTTTTTAACACATAAATTTGGTTTGGACACCTCAACTTCACCTTTACATGTATCTTATATATATGACATGTTGAAAAAAGTAGAATACAAATTAACAATATTTGACATGTTAAATTTCAAATATATCTGTATTTAAAATGTAATAATAATTTACATATAAATTTCAATAATATACATGTAAATTTTTTATGTTGCAATAGGAGAAAGTCCCATCCTTTTCATAGCCAAATTATTGATCGTCCAGTAGTGCATATATTATTGTTACCCAACCAATGTATACATATACAAAGGTAATTTTTCATTAATATTATGGTTCATATATATATATATATATGCTCAACTATCAATCATATTTTGTTTATTTAGTTCATGACCATAGTGGAGACTCCATTATATGCGTGAGAGCAGATGGAGGCATTGTTGCACACAAACTCACTGAGGTATGATAACTTGTAATGTCGAATTGTAAATATACATTTATTTTAATAATTTTCCTTAGTATTTATGCAAATATAATTGACGTGAATGTATTAGCTATGCAGGGGTGTCTGATGATGTCTGATACTTTTGTTGAAATGATTAACAAGGGTGATGTGGTACAAGATAATTTTATTTTTAAATTTAGATATTATATTTCAATTATTTTGTTTAAATACTTATATATACATGTGTAGGGTTCAACCCATTTCATTATCATAATCAGGGCACAAACTCTTGGTGTTAATCCATTTCAAACTCTTGTGCACGAGACTCAACCTGCCATTGACCATACTGAGTGTCAAAACCAAATTGAGCATGACCACAATATGGTGGCAAGTGCATGTTCAAATAGTTTTTTATCATTTTAAAATTAAATTGTGACTTGGTTGCATGTATAGTATGTAAATTTTAAAACAATATTTGTATATGAACATATTTAACTACAGGTAAATTATGAGCATAAAATAACTCATTGTCAAATCTTGGAGGAATTTAAGGTGTTTAAGGGATCTCTATCTATGAGCAAGGCATCTGAGGGAGAGCCTTATACGTGAAAGGTAAAGAGTGGGGGGATTTTTGATAATTAAGATATGTCTTACATGACATTTTGTTGTTTGCTTATATGGCAATGTATGCCTTTTTGGCATTGTATTCTTATATGCCATTGTCCTGACATTCTATTATGTTCACATTTTATATGCCTTCATGGCTTATATGTATATGTATGTACATATATATGTATATATACATTTATATATATATACCTACACACACATATCATTGTTGTAATTATTTTGTACATATTATCATTATTGTAATTTTATTAATTTGTTGAATCTCTATTCATAAATACAAGCTTAATTTTATTTTATTTTGCATTAAATTTCCCATCATCTTTATTTGACATAGCAATAGGATATTTCGTATTTGGGTTCATATTAAACCTTTTAACTTGATTGAAGTACTTTATCCAAATTGATCACTATTAACATCTAAATGATTTATAACTATATGAATATTTATTCAAGATGAATAATTATTACTTCCTTTCCTTAAATATGACACAAGATTCATATATTGATTCAATTCATCACATTTCTAAGGTGTAATAAAAAGTTTCTTAGCACTATTAGCATGACCTATCAATCACATAATTTATTTATATTGATTCAATTCATCACATTTCTAAGGTGTAATAACAAGTTTCTTAGCACTATTAGCATGACCTATCAATTACACAATTTATTTATTTATTTATATTGTCAAGCATAAGAGGCTCAAGATCTAAATCTATAGAAATGGCCAAATTATCATCTATGTGTTCAATTTGTAGTTGGATATCTCCACCTCTAGAGCTTCATGGCTAAAAACTGGCATCGCCACTATATCAGGGGTGGTGAATAATGTCTAGGACTATGTTATTACCACTTAACACACCCATTTAGGAGATATAGTACCCATTCCAACCTCAAAACATCCTTCCATATGTGAAAAAGGTGAACTTTAAACATGCATAACACAAAAATCATAAGTTATTTACATGAATCAAAATAACCTTCACATGTTTTTAAATCTCTCTACTTTCAACTAGATGACATCGATTAAACTTAAGAGATGAATATGTGGTAGATGGTATACTAATCAATGTTAAAATGTTATTTTTATGTAGTCAAGAGACAAGTTATTGTCCTCAAATTGACATTTCTACTTTTGAGACCTCCCCTTACGAATCCTTTGATTCCAACATGTCAGGATAGGAAAAACACATATGTTACTAGAACCATGATCTCTAAATCCACTCAAATTCATGTTTTTGAAGTTGATTTGACACGTAGAAACACTAACAATAAATGTTGTCAATGTTCAACTATACTTATATATCTCCACCTTCGGTGCTCCATGGCTAAAAATTAACATCACCACTACATTGGGTTACACACACACACACACACACACACACACAACATCTAGGACCATGTTCATGGCATCTGAGCACACCCATTCAAGAGATGGAGTACTCATTCCAGCCTCAAGAATGTCCTTCCCTATATGAAAAATGTAGTTTTTAGGAAAATTTTAGATGCACATAAAATGAAAACCATAATTCATTTACACAAACCAAAAGAACATTCATGTGATTGTTGAATGCCTAAAATTACACACCGAATCATGTTGATCTAGTAAAAGATATGAATATGTGGCAGATGGTATACTTATCATTGTTGAAATGTTATATTTATGCATTCAAGAAACAAGATCATGTCCTCCAATTGACATTTACTGATGCAGTCCCTATGGGCTATAACATTCAATTATTACATCTTGGCTCTAATTTTTAACTTCAATGCTTTTACTGATTCTAATATTGCATGTCTTTGTAGATTCTTGCTTTAACTTGAACAATCTTCTCGATCTCTCTCCATTGTTAATAGGATTCTAGTCTCTCTCTTACATTCTTAGTATTCTTCTTACTAGAAGATCCATTCTATGAAAATATTATTTTAGCATTAATGTCATCTCCTTATCTCCCAATGCCCAAGATCTCACTTTTCTCTCATTTCTTAATTTATATTTGTCCTTCCTGTTCACTCTTAGCTTTCAATATGCATCCAGTTCTTCTTTCTAAAACATGCCAACCTTCATATTTATCATCTACCTATGCATTGTATTCTCTTCTTGAAAGTATCTCTACATACCCATCTATATTGGACTTCTTACCAATTGCCTTATGTTTGGTTGCTTTTCAGATAACAATTACATACTCTCAATGTTCTAGCTCCATAGTAAGGCTTGCATGTACATCAATTTTTTTATTTGAACCTTCATAGGTGTAAAAAAAATAATATGAAATAGATACAACCATAATCTACTAAAACTTTTCAAAATTACTCTTGTATACACAACTTTCTCTATATGCCTTCACTAGGCCTATTATAAATAAAATAAATAAAATGTTGTACAAATAATATTTTCACCTTGTGCACTTCTAAAAACACCTTTAACCATATTTTTTAGACTCACTTGAATTATACAAGAGGTTACAACCTCTACTTCCACTTGTAACCACTATTTCCTTTGTTAAGTGCTGAACTAGCCTTGTAACCCTATTTTTATATAAACCTAGTAGGTATGGATAAATAACAAAGTTTTTGATCAGAAAAAAGACATTTTAAAGTACCCAAAAACCTTCCATTCCAAGTTTTATGGTCATTTATTCATGTAACCCAACTAACTCAACCCACCTTTTAACCAATTAGGCCTCAAATAGGTCTTTAGGTCTCCAAGACTGAGTTTTTACTCTCACCACCTCCACACGTGCCAAAACTCCCAAAAATAGTTGATTCAACTTTAGGACACTAGTACCAAGATACATGTGAAATGAGGGGCTCTGAAACATTGTCTAGTTATGAAAACCAAGAAATGGCTAATAAACCCCAAGCTAGGTCTAAACACATGCTGAGAGATAACAAATTATGATATTGGAATTTAAAACCAATTTAATCCAAACTAAGACCTAAATTAGGTATATCCTCACTAATTAATTCTTTTTCAACAATATTTTATCCTAGAATAATCTTGATAGGATTCATAAATGCAAATAATAGAATTTTGTATGTACCTTAATATTGTGTTATACAACATGAAGATTCAAGATCAAATTTATTTGATTTGAGAGAGTCTCAAGTGTTTCCATGAACCAATAGGGGTTTTAAATTTATAAAGGTCATTTCTTAATCCTGAAACAAAATTTCATAAACCTTTTACCACTTTGATGGTCCTATTTCTTGGACTATTCAACTCAGAATTTGCTTCCAATAGGGACTGTGTATAGTCAAATGAAACTAGTCAAAGATATCATTCTCTAAATGGACTTAGAACATCTATAATATATTATCAACATTAAACAAGGCTTATTCTCACTTTATGCAGTCTATATCAAATGAATGAGACTTCACAAACCTCACTTTGCTCTTACCACAAGACTGTGACATAAAACAAACTTTTAAAAGACTTGTATACAATGTGTGTCTTAGGATTAATAACAATAACACATTCTAATCAAAGTGTCTACCTTCTAATATTTATACATATATTTTGAAATAGAACAACTACAATTAAACATTCATTTATCTCAACATATACCCAATTATAATGTACAAAATTTTATAAGGAGAGATAGAGTTCTTCTTTTCTTGATCCTTCTTGATTTTTTCTTTCTTTTATCCCTGTTTCTTCCAAAATTTTATTCTCCTCTACCTCATACTACTATTCTCCTATTATGCATATCATCTATCTACATGCAATTATCTACTTGATATTCTAAAAACATGAATGAATAACTTCTTTACAAGACCCTTTCCATGTAGGTGGTGTAGAGATGGATTACAAATATGGTTAGATCAAGCATTAGTCATGAAAAATACAAGAAATGCATAAAAACATAACAATCTAGACCAACCTATTCAACGGGGTGTGAAAATGACAATTAAGAACTCAATGAACGAAAGCAAACATACATTACCTTCCCAAGAGCATCCCACCATCCATATGCGGCTCCAAGCATGTTTTTCCCCTTGATTGGTGCTCAAGTCTTCAACAATGATGCAAAGCAAGCTCCTCCACCATCTCAAGAGCATCAAGTATAATTTAGGCTCATGATATGAAATCAATCTATGCCTATCAATGAAGCTATCCTATTTCAAACAAAGCATAATAATCAATACAAATAAAGGTTATGGAGAGAATCCTACATTATAAGTGCACACAAATTAAGCTTAAAAATATGAGTGAGAGGCCTCTTATTTATAGATTTTTCAAATTGATCAGGATCAACCATGACCTTCCATATCAAGATCAAGATGTGTGGCCATGAATTATTTCAATTATGTAAATAAAATCCATAAATATCCTCATAAATATTTGGGAGGAAGCGACATTAAAGAGGCATGAGAAGCCATAATCTTGATATTTTTTGCATTTATGGTTTAAGGATACCACCGTAAAAATGATCTCACTTGATGATGAAGTTAATAGGAATCAATTTACAATAAAGAAATATTCAATAACTTCCATGGAATTCTTACTTAAGTTGATAATTTGGTTTAATTTACTTAAGTAAGATTAATCAAATTTGGTACAATTCTTTAGAAATTGGTGCACTTCATTAATCAAACTTGTTATAAAGTCATATTATTGGGTCATAATTTGATTGGAGATGAATTAGAAGGCAATGTTAGTTACATACAAACTATCATCCTATTTAGGATGTTGTTGACACAAAATAACACATGCACATGTCATGTGCTTCTAAATTACAAGAAAAGAGTGATCTAGAGCACCAAAATACATTTTTATCATTTTGACTCAAAATTATTTGATCAAAGTTAATAATCACATAAAATTTACTACCCCATTTAGGGATATATTAGCCTAAATCGACACTTATATACGACAAGCTCAAACCATTTAATGCATTTTTAGTGATTTCAGCCTAAATTATGTATTTTCAAAATTTTTGAGTAAGATTGAAAATTTCAAAATAATGGTGTTAGGAATTGGATGTCTCCATTTTGCCCCTATTTGAGAAGGTGTATAAAGACATTTAGGCAAAGTAATGTCTTTTCAAAAAAAAGAGTTGCCAAGAAATAATTGATCATAAATAACCCATGATGCCCCCTCGAGAGGACATACAAGGATGAAAGAGAAGGATGGACTCGTAAAAAGAGAGAGAAAGTGAAATTAACCCATGGAATATATTGAATCCAAATGAGATAATGCTAGATCAAGCATTAGTCATGAAAAACACAAGAAATGCATAAGAACATAAAAATCTAGGCCAACCTATTCAATGCGGTATGCAAATGACAATTAAGAACTCAATGAAAGAAAGAAAACATACATCACCTTCCCAAGAGCATCCCACCATCCATACATGGCTCCAATCATGTTTTTCCCCTTGATTTGGTGCTCAAGTCTTCAACAATGGTGCAAAGTAAGCTCCTCCACCATCTCAAGAACACCAAGTATAATCTAGGATCATGATATGAAATCAATCTATGCCTATCAATGAAGCTATCCTATTGCAAATAAAGCATAATAATCAACATAAAGAAAGGTTGTGGAGAGAATCCTACATTATAAGTTTACATAAATTAAGCTTAAAAATATGAGTGAGAGGCCTCCTATTTATAAATT
Organism: Torreya grandis; assembly: GCA_037957365.1. Taxonomy (NCBI): domain Eukaryota; kingdom Viridiplantae; phylum Streptophyta; class Pinopsida; order Cupressales; family Taxaceae; genus Torreya; species Torreya grandis. Next base: position 1,673,860 of record JARHVA010002389.1, on the reverse strand, counting down.
TTCCAAATTGATTATGATCAACCATGATCATCCATATCAAGATCAATATATGTGGCCATGAATCAATCCAAATATGTAAATAAAATCCATAAATATCCTCATAATGATTTGGGAGAAAGGGGCATTAAAGAGGCATGAGAAACCATAACCCTGATATTTGTTGCATTTATGGCTTATGGATGCGACCCCATAAATGAACTCATTTGATGATGTAGTTAATAGGAATCAATTTATAATAAATAAATATTCAATAACTTCCATGGAATTATTACTTAAGATGATAATTTGGTTTAATTTGCCTAAGTAAGATTAATTAATTTTAGTGCAATTATTTGGAAATTGGTGCACTTCATAAATCAAATTGGTCAAAAAGTCATATTACTGGGTCATAATTTGACCAAAGATGAATTAGAAGGTGATTCTAGTTGCATATAAACCTTTATCCCATTTAGGACATTGTCGATACAAAATACCGCATGCATGTGTCGTGTGCTTCTGAATTAGAAGAAACGAGTGATCCAGAGCACCAAAATGCATTTTTATCATTTTGGCTCAAAATGATTTGATCAAAGTTGATAATCACATAAAATGAATTATCCCATTTAGGGATACATTAGTCTAAATTAGCACTTATATATGATAAGCTCGAACCATTTAGTGTATTTTTAGTGATTTTGGCTTAAATTATGTATTTTCATAAATTTTGAGCAAGATTGACAATTTCAACACAATAGTGTTAAAAATTGGATGTCTACATTTTGCCCCTATTTGAGAAGGTGTAGCGAGACATTCAAGTGAAGCAACATATTTTCAAATAAAATATTTGTCAAGAAGAAATTAGAAGGAAATGACCCATGATGCCCCCTTGAGAGGACATACAAGAATGAAAGAGAAGGGTGGGCTCTCAAAAAGAAAGGGAAAGTGAGATTAACCCATGGAATATATAAAATATGGATGAGTTTATGCTTGCATGCATTGATTCCATCAATGATAAAAATATAATTAGAATATAATGGGCCTCAAGAATGGGGGGAAGGGGAATGATACAATCCAAAAATATAAGCAACACACTTTGAACACACCCAAAGCTAGGGTGCAAGCTACGTGCTTATGAAATGATCAATCCTAACATAAGTTGCACACTAAAATATTTCCAAAATGAGGGAAAAAGTCCACAGAGCTTGGAATTAGAATAAAAGAGAACATTTCTTCAAAGGGAGGAAATAATAATGTGCCCCTATAGAGCAAATATGATCATATGATAAAATAATTTTTCCCTAATAGGGATAATTTGGATCACTAATCAAAAATGGTTTACCCCTGTAGGGTTGATTTGATTCAATGGTTGATACAAATGTTGTGCCCTATTAGGGATAATTGGAAAGTAATAACTCAAGGATATAACCTACTACATAGATTAAAGATGAACGAGCGCAAACATATATGTGATGGTTTAATAACTGGATAAGCCATAAGAAACCAAACATACAAGGATGAAAAAAGTGATGAAAGAGATGAAAAGAAGAATGAATATGGATGAGTTGACACGATATATATTATGTATCTAAGTACTACTTACATAGTCCAAAAGGACCTCAAGCTAATATAGTTCACCCAGAAGGGGCAGATAATGGAATGAAGGATGAAAAAAACTGACCAATGTTTGATTAGACTCATGGTGTATGCCAAGAGATGCACACCTTGTATAGAGTCAGGAGCATGATAAGCCATATGTTCCTTGTTTTATTGGTGTTCTTGAGAGCTGATCATCAAAGCTGCATTGATGTTGAGACTTGGAATCAAAGCACAAAATGTTTACTATAGCAAAATGAAATTATGCATCATAAGTATGAGGAAATTATAATAATATGGCATTTTACCTATGATGAGTCGGTTCAAATATGAACACCTATAACTAAGAATCATGGTAAAAATGACCAATACCAGAGTTACATCTATTTATATTCAAACTAAAAACAAAGACAAAGAAAGAGAAAAAACATAGATGAACCTAGCTTAAAATCAAGATATGAACAATCAAGACTTAAGTAGGAACAAGAATGTTTAAAAACAAAGCAATAACAACTTAATAACATGAGATCAAGATATGAGTAATTAAGATCTATGTGGACCATTAAGATGTACTTGGAAAAATAAAATAAAAGAACAAGACCAAATAACAAAATAAAAGAACAAACAAACAAACATGCACATAAAATAAAATGTTTTTAGAATTTTGGTGTTTTATGAATGTTTTTGGGATTTTCTAAGTATTTCAACTCGATTGAGGATTAAGAGACACATAACGGTCTAAATTAAAAAATGATGAGGGTATTGTAAAGAGTGCTCATGAAACGATGAGATCGTGCCAACTTAAAATACTCGTAATGCAACGAGAGCATGTGAAAATGGGGGACTAAATTGATCTCAACTTGAATCAAACACAAATTACATAATCCCATTAGGACCTCCAGTCACAGTGATTATACCTACATAAAAGATAGTGAAAAAATTGACCAGGTCATAATAAGTTCATAAATAAAGGTAAACAGTGAGATAAATGATAATAGTAATCACCAGGTGATGCATTAATGCATGATAAAAAAGGCTTTATGCCTAATTTACTCATAGGTGATTATAATTAGGAAACAACATGATACTGTTGATTTGACCAAAGGTGCTTATAATCAGGCGTATTAAATACAATATTGATTTACCCATAGGTGGTTATAATCAATGATACCAGATAAGATGAAAGATAAAAGATAACTTGTGAGATCAAATGTCACACTACTCCCATAGATTGTCATTCAACATGATATTCTAAAGCTATTGAAACTAGATCATAATCCCCTTGCAAAAGGTATGGGAAGAACCAAAGGAACCAAGATCAAAATAAGGTAAGCAGGATGGCTAAAAATAAGATTTGGTCAACAATAAAGACATGGTATGATAGAAATGGTATAAGAAAAATGATCAGAAGATAAGTGGTTATAGTGGCAATAAAGTTGCCCCTGACCTCAATAAAAATTGAGCACTGCCTACATAGTGTCGTAGGACCTCAAGTCAATGTAGTTTAAACTGAATGAAACAAATGGTATAATAAAAATGATCATAAGATAAGTGTCTATAGTGGAAACAAAGTTGCTCCCAAGTGAAATTGGCTCATAAAATGATGACAGTGTTTACAATTAACAATTGCTCATAAAATGGTGAGAATGTGGTGAAGGTGACCAATCTATACTCAATAAAAATTGAGTGCTGCCTACATATTCCTGTAGGACCTCAAGTCAATGTAGTTCAAATAGAATGGTAAATGAAACATAATGGTATAATATGCCTAAAATGAAATGGTCTATAGGGTTTCCCCTAAGAGACAAGATAAGGGAAATGCAAAATGGTTCTACTACTCCTACTGACATGGAGATACATGTCCTAGTCAACATGTGAGACAACTAGAATGATCAGTCATACAAAATGATATACAACACCTTGTCTGAATAGTTGCTCTATTAAGAACCTACTGTAGATCTAGACTTCAATAATGTTTTTGTGATCCAAATTGGTCATTGATTCTACTTCCTTCAGACGTTGAGATAAGATATATTCATGGCCTCTATAAAGTAAATTTATACTAGGTATAATAAATAATGTTATGCACATGATAAATGGTATAATTTGGTAATGAAAAGGTGGATGATAATGGAGTGTATAATGAATGGTAAAAAAATCAAGATTAGGATTTTTAGGCACATATAATGTTATTGATTTCAGATTTGACATAATTTTAGTTATGGTAGGGATGAAGACTTCTAAATATGCTCTCGATAGGACCACTAGATTTTTCTGTTGTTTGATCCTGAGAGTAGCTTCCCTATGATTATGTTGTAGATGAAAAGTTGTAATGATTCAATCTTGAATAATGTCTTCATCAAGTAGTGAATAATTTTTGTGCTCAATTGTTGGCACCTCGATGAGGTTTTCACTAATGAATTTGTCTTGATTATCCCATAGTGCCTCTGAGAATGTTTCACAAATAGATGTTAACATTTGACTTTGATAGTCTTCTAGCACTTTCAAAAAGGTTTCACTAAAAGATGTTGAGTTTGATCTTTACTCATCCCCTAGCACATCTAAATTTTTTTCGCTTGTTAGGAACTTGGAGTACAATTGATTAATTTTGTATAAGCAACTAAACATGGAATTGAACTAGAAGTAATAAGTAACTAGAAATCAGAAACAACAAATAATAAGAGATACAAGAAACAACCAATCTTGTATTAAACTCTTCCAGAATATAATGAAGAAATCTCACTCTTCCCACACCTCTTAGGTGTACAATATTTCTCTCAAGAGTTCTCTCTCTTAATCAATTACAATCAACTCAATAACCGAGTTGTTATTCCCTTGCTTCAGCTGATCTTTTTGATCTTGCACCTTGCAGATCTAATTGACCTTGCTTACTTGATTGCTTACAATACATGCCCCATGGGTCTCTTAAATAGGATCCAAGGCATACAATAATTTGAAATATAGGCTCAAGACTAAAATTAGTCTTTACATGCAAACACTCTATCCTCCTAAAATTAGAACAAATCTAATTCTAGAAATGCACGCAAACGCACACACACAGGTGACCGACGCTGGTCACTGTTGATCTGCATATGACCAATGTCAGTCGATCCTTGATCGATGTCAATTGGATTTGATCCATGCCTGACTGATGTCAGTGATACTACCGATGCCGGTTACTGGCTAAGCTCAACAACCTCCACATTTGCATAACAATGAAGCTTTTAGCTCCACAACTTAATAATCTCCCACTTGGAGATAAACAACTGCACCTGTACCTATACAACAACATCCTCTGTCTTGTTTCTCCATCTTCAAGTTCAATCTTGAAGACCAAAAAAAGTTGAATGAAGATTCAACTTCTCCTTTGTTACCGGCTTTGTTAACATATCAACAGGGTTCTTATTTGTATGGATCTTTTCTAGCTTCAACTGTCCATCCTTCAATACCTATCAAATAAAGTGGTACCTAAGCTGTATATGTTTGGTTCTTGAATGCAAGGTTGAATTCTTTGCCAAATGAATTGCACTTTGACTATCACTATACAATCTACAACTCTTTTGCTCCTTTCCCAACTATTCCATGAACCGTGTCATCCATATCATTTCCTTGCTAGCCTCTGTGACTAGAATGTATTCTGCCTCTATAGTAGACAAGGCAACAACCTTTTGCAACTTTGAAAACCAGCTAACCGCCATTCCACCAACAGTGAACACATATCTTGTGGTGCTTCTCCTACCATCTAAGTCACCTACCATATTCGAATCTACATACCCATGTAGAGAAGTGTTTGACCTTGCATAGCATAAATACCTACTGCTGGTCCCTCTCAAATATCTGAGAATCCACTGAACTACTTTCCAGTGTTCTTTTTCTGGATTGGCCATAAACTTGCTGACAACTCCCACTGCTTGGGCAATATCAGGTCTAGTATATACCATTGCATACATCAAGCTCCCAACTGCTGAAGCATATATAACTTTGCTCATATACTCAACCTCATCATGTGATTTAGGACACTGGTCTTTGCTCAACTTGAAGTGTCCAGCCATAGGTGTGCTTATCGGTTTTGCATCCTGCATATAGAACCTCTCCAACACCTTATTCACATAATCTTCTTGAGACAAAATCAGCCTGTGATTTTTTCTGTCTCTCTTAATACTCATGCCAAGGATTTTATTTGCTGCTCCTAAATCCTTCATGGCAAATGTGTGAGCTAATTTTACCTTTAGCTCAGTAATTACATGCATGTGTGAACCTGCAATAAGCATATCATCTACATACAGTAACATGATAATATAACTACCATTATCTAATCTGGTAAAATAAACACAATGGTCAGATTGACATTTACTAAAGCCATGCTCTATCATAAACCTGTCAAACCTTAAATACCACTGTCGTGGAGCTTGCTAAGACCATATAAGCTTTTCTTCAACCTGCACACAAGTTTCTTCATCTAAATCTCCATGAAGAAATGTTGTATTAACATCAAGATGCTCAAGATGCAAATCCTCAATAGCAACTAAAGACAATACAGTCCAAATAGAAGTCATCTTTACTACAAGAGAAAAGATTTCACCAAAGTCAATACCTAGTTTTTGTGCAAATCCCTTTACTACCAACCTGGCCTTATGTCTCATTTGTCCATTCTCTTCTTCCTTTAAGTTGTATACCTATTTGTTTTTCAGTGCTTTCTTTCTAGATGGCAACTCTACCAAATCCCATGTTTGGTTCTTTTCCAAGGAATCAATTTCCTCATTCATGCCATGCTCCCACTGTTTCCTGGATTCTACCTGCATTGCCTCATCAAAACTTTCTGGTTCTCGACCATCAGTGAGCAACACATAGTATAAAGAAGGGGAATAACAAATTAGAGGTTTACTTACCTTTTCATTCCTCCTTATGGGCATTTGAGACTCATTTACAGCTTGCTATCCACCCAAATTCTCTGTCAGTGATCGATCTTGGTCAACTCTCAGTCTGAACTTGATCGAGATTAGTTCCACCTGATTGACTTGACCGACGTCGATTACTATCTGATCGACATCGGTTCTTGCTTGATTGCCAATGTCAGTTACCTGACCAACATCGATCTCTGTGTTTTCTTGTGAGTGATGATTTTTACCTGTGAGCTCATTTTGGATCATAACCTTGTCCAAATCAACATTGCCTTGCTCATAATTATTCAGCCTCTTGAGCTGATCACTGTACATCACCTTTTCATTGAAAACTACATCATGACTTCTAATAATTTTTTTAGTTTGTAAATTCCACAACTGGAATCCAAAATCTCCAAAGCCATAACCAATGAAAGTGCACCACATAGAGTTAGCATCCAGCTTCTTTCTATTTTCTTTATCAACATGCACAAAAGCTTTAGAACCCAAAACTTTGAGAAATGAAAGATCTACCTTTTTACCTGTCCAAGCCTCTTCTAGAATTCCACCATCCAGAGTAGTAGAAGGTCCTCTGTTAATCAGGTAAACTACAGTATCTACAGCTTCTACCCAAAACTTTAAGGGTAAACCAGCATGCAACTTCATACTCTGTGCACACTCCATTATTGTTTTATTCATCCTTTCAGCAACTCCATTTTGCTGAGGTGTCCTTGGAACCATCCTTTCCCTTCGTATTCCACTCATAGAACAGTAACTGTTGAATTTATTGTTGCAATACTCACCACCATTGTTAGATCTAAGGCACTTCAATCTCAAACTTGTTTCATTCTCAACCAAAGCTTTCCATTTCTTAAATGTGTCAAAAACATTAGATTTCTTCTTTATGCAATAAACCCATACCTTTTTTGTAGCATCATCAATGAAAGAAACATAATATTGTGATCCTCCAATAGAAGCTACCTGAGCTGGTCCCCACACGTCTGTGTGAACAAGCTCCAACTTGTGCTCCTTTTTTGTTGACCCAATCTTGAGAAACTTCACTTTCTTTTGTTTCCCAAAAATACAATGCTCACAAAAATCTAGATCTATGCTTTTCAAATCTGAAAGATTACCTTTTGACTTAAGAACATTCATTCCCTTCTCACTCATTTGACCAAGCCTATAGTGCCACATCTTTGCATCTACATCTGAAGTAGATAAAATAGAAGGAGAATAATCAGTAACACAAGTAGATAGATAAAGTGTACCTACTCTCTTACCTCTTGTTAATACAAGTGCACCCTTGGAAACTTTCCAAGATTCCGCTGTGAGTGTTACTGTGCAACCCTCATCACCCAACTTTCTTGTAGAAATCAGATTCCTCTTCAAGATGGGTACATGCATGACATCTTTCAACACCCATTTGTTGCCATTCTGCAATTTCAGCTGCACTTTTCTTTTGCCAACAATTTGACAAGGCTCACCATCTCTTAAATAAACTTTTCCAAAATCTCCATGGACATAATCATTGAAAAATTCTCTATTTGGGGTTGCATGGAAAGAAGCACCAGAATCTGAAACCCATGATTCTACTTGACTATCCAAAGAAAATATAAGAGCATTCTGTGCAACAATACCTACAACATTTGCTTCCTTATTTCCTTCTTTCTGATTTTCTTTGTTATCCTTCAACTAGCAGTCTTTTTTTGCATGCCCTTTCTTTCCACAATTCCAGCAAATTATACCTCCATTTCTAGATTTGGATCTCCTTCCCATCTTTGACCTTGATTTCCTTTGTTTGCCCTTCTCTCTTTGCCTTCCCCTGCTTTCAATACTTAAAGCATTACCTGATGTTTCCCATGTGCTTTTCCTACGAATTTCTTCATTCAAGATTGCACTAACAACATCATAAACTTTCAAAATATTTGAAGTAGATGCAATATTGCTAACTACCATTACCACGCTATGCCAGCTTTCAGGTAAAGAGCATAAGATTAAGAGAGCCTTAATTTCATCATCAAAAACTATTTTGACTAAATTTAACTAATTTACAATTTCATGGAAATCATTAAGATGACTATATACAGATCCACCTTCCTGCATTTGCAAACTAAATAATGGCTTCATAAGATATACCTTATTCAAAGCTAAAGATTTTTCATATAAGTTTGCCAGAGTATCCATTAACTCTACCATTGTCTTTGCCTGTGATAAGTTAGAAATCACAGAAGATGCCAGGCTCAACCTTATAGATCCAAGAGCCTTTCTATCAAGAACATTCCATTCTTCATCTTGCATATCTATGGGCTTACTTGAAAATCCACCCAAGGGTAAAAATAGATCTTTTTGATATAGATAATCTTCTATCTGTATCCTCCATAATTGATAATTCTTGCCATTGAATTTCTCCATTCTTAGTTTACTTTCTTTTACCATTACTTTGCTCTCACGTAATCAGAAACCCCTGAGAGTGAACCTGTAATCAACAAAACACTAACCCGCTCTACCACTTGTTAGTGATCCTAGCTCTGATACCAGCTGTTAGGAACTTGGAGTATAATTGATTACTTTTGTATAAGCAACTAAACATAGAATTGAACCAGAAGTAATAAGTAACTAGAAATCAGAAACAACAAATAATAAGAGATACAAGAAATAACCAATCTTGTATTAAACTCTTCCAGAATACAATGAAGAAATCTCACTCTTCCCACACCTCTTGGGTGTACAGTATTTCTTTCAAGAGTTCTCTCTCTCAATCAATTACAATGAACTAAATAATTGAGTTGTTATTCCCTTGCTTTAGCTGATCTTCTTGATCTTGCACCTTGCAGATCTAATTGACCTTACTTACTTGCTTGCTTACAATACATGCCCCATGGGTCTCTTAAATAGGATCCAAGGCATACAATAATTAGAAACATAGGCTCAAGACTAAAATTAGTCTTTACATGCAAACACTCTATCCTCTTAAAATTAGAACAAATCTAATTCTGAAAATGCATACAAACGCACACACACAGGTGACCAACACCGATCGCTGTTAGTCTGCATATGACCGACATCGATCGATCCCAGACCGATGTTGGTCAGATCTGATTCACGTCTGATCGATGTTGGTGATACTGCCAATGTCAGTTACTGGCTAAGCCCAGCAACCTCCACATTTGCATAACAGTGAAGCTTTTAGCTCCACAACTTAACATCACTAGGAAATTCTTCTTCTTCTGCATGAATGCAGTCTTGGCCCACCTGATATTTTGTAAATGGTATGCCACCATGTATGTAGTTTAACAAAGTGTGATTCTATTAGTCCCAATCAATGCTTGTGAAAGGTGGAATGTCAATATAATGGCTCTATCAGGTGGGGGTAATGGTGAGATGAAAAGTATCACAATCCTCATAGAAGATACTAAGAGAACCTATGTTGATGTTGAAGTAATCATCCTCAAAAACTGTATAAGGATCACAAATATATTCAAATGATCTACAATACAAGTGTAACCAATGTTGTAACAACCCCAATTATAATCTGATTCTAAAGCTGAGTCTGATTTAAGGGACTCTAAATCTGATTTTGAGACTACTAGTGATTCTACTTTTGATGTTAAATATGATGTTGATTTAGAAAGGGAACTTGACTCTAATTATGATTCTTTATCTTATGTGGCTATTTATATAATAATGTTTTTTTGAATGTTTAGTATCGAATAAGTAATGTCATGTGATGGCATAATGGGATCTATAAAAATTGATTCATCTAGGAAGGGTTCAACATAGTCTAGCTCATCTAAGTGAAACCCCTAAAAGAGAGGGAACCACTCCAGGGATGACTCAATATAAACTTGTCTATCAAAAGGATACTCCTCTATTTGTGGAAAAAGATTAAGAGATAACTCTATGAAAATTGGCTTGTCATGGAGATGGGGCTCTTTTAAAATAGGTAAAAAATGAATAGGTAACTCATCACAGGTTGACTAATCGCAAATAGGTATTTCAATAATAACATTGTGATCTTGGTTTATAATTGGTTGCAAAATATCAAATTTGAAAACATTTTGGTCCTCATAAGATGGTTCTTGAAGAGGTAATAGTTCTTGTTGAGGATTATAGATCAACACAAAATTTATAAAGTGGATACTATTTGGCTCAGTGTGAACAATGGTGTATGATTCAATAATGGGCTCTCCAAAAATTAGACTATTGAAAATGGGATAAAAAAAAATTGGTTTATCAAAGTGACATTCCTCAACAATAGGCTTAATAAATATAGGTGATGAGCCTAAAATGGTAATGATTGGATGTTGCATAGTTTGGTTATTCACACAAACTAAAGGAGGAGGTCCTAAAATGGTAACCTTCACACACCGTGGAGCTTATTGGCTTGTACAAACTAAAGGAGAATAGCCTAAAATGGTAACCTTCATGCATTGTAGAGCTTGATCACTCACACATGCTGAAGGGGGATAACTTAGAATGGTAACCTTCAAGTGTGGCATGCAAATTGAAGGAGGATATCCTAAAATGATTACCTTTGAGTGTGGTGTGCAAATTAAAGGGGAAGTATGGGGATGACGTACACAAATTAGAATAGGTCAGCTTGGTTTTCAACAAATAAGCTCAAAGAGGGTGATATCCCCAAACAAGATGGAATGCTCATGTCCATGAAAATGTTCCTCCTTGAAACTAGGGACACAAGAGACCCCACTATGAGTATACCTTTGAGTCATGTTTAAAAGGGTTGTTCTCTATATTTGATAAGATTTGGACAATGTTTAAACAAGGTATGTGTTTTTATCTTTTCTAAAAAAGTGACAAGGTACAAAAGAGACTATAATAAAAAGGAGGTGGGATAGTACCACATAATTAGAAGAATGTGTTCATGAATTTACTCAACCTTAGGCAGGGTTTAAATCATATAAATTAGAAGAGGGTATGATAACTCAAAGACCTATGTTTCAACTAGTACCCTAAATGTAGGTTGAAAGATACATCAATACTATAAAAGATAGTTTAACTTTGATGAGTTGCTACTAGGAAACTAGAATAAATCCCTTCGGATTAGGAAGGTGGTAATGCAACCAAGAAACTTAAAATGTGAAAACATGCAAGAATTTCTTAGTATAAAACTAGAACCCAATGGGTAGCACAATGTTGCCACTTGGTAATAAAATGTAGAATAAAATGTGATCTAGATCTTAGAGTGTGAGTGATACACTATATAACTTAAGTTCACAATGGTAAAATGATGATGAGTATATAAAAAACCTTCAATTAAAATTAGAAATTGAACCCAAGTTAACTCAAGTCAAGTGCAAATAGTAAAACTGATTAACACATTAAGCTAAAACTTAGAAAGGTGCAATTCTGAATTTGAATTATCAATAGACTTAAATATTTTTGGAAAGTGGTTTAGACTCAAATGGGTAGAATAATTGCATTCTTTAGACAATACAAACACAATATTTAAGATGAGGTTTTTAACAAGGCAAAATATTATTTAGATTTGACTAGCATAATGCCTTCTTGTTCAAGAAATGGTGGACAATGTGTTTAGTTATGATGTTTTGTTTACAAACAAGTTTTGACTCAAATCAATAACCAAGTAAGCAAAGACATAAATAAAAAATACAACGAAGTAAATCATCCTAAGCCCTAAACTAAAAAGGTTGATTTGTATTTTTGAAATATATCTTTATGCATGCTCTTGGGAAGAAATTAAATTGTTAATCCAAAATTGAAAATGCATGAGTTGGTATGGTATTTTACACCCCTTCTCCCAAGATATAATATGATGATATGGACCTTCAAGTTACTCACCCTACATCAACAATACTCTATGACAAGTTGGGTTGTCTAAAACTTACAATTTACGACTGTTTATATAATCCCAAGTGTGGCTAACTCAAGGGATGTAACATGTCAATTAGATCCATGTCAATCAAATTTATAAGAAAATGTCTTATCCTTTTCACTACCACTAAATCCATCAATTTCTCATTATAGTGCGATGTCCTGATGGATCATATGTTTTGGGATGGCTTTCCACTAACAATGTTTGATTAACCACTCAAGCAAACATCACATCAGGGTGATCCCAATTTATATACCCTCCATAGAGAGGGGTTTAAGTCAATGCTTGGAGATGAAGCCTTGGGTCAAAGCTTCTTTAAATAACTCATGAAGAGGAAATGAACTCCCCTCCACAAGCCAATTGCCTGAAATAGAATGATCTAAGTGAAAAAGCTTTAGAGGTTGTTTTTAGATCACCTAAACCATATGGGCTTTGGGGAGAGCCTATAAATTTTTTTCATGCCTTGGGTAAAGGCACAATCATAATGAAAAGACACTTTTGGTCACTTGAGTTCCCTTTAGGGGACGAGGGGAGAGAATATGAGTAATTATCTTTTTGCCTAAACAATCTAACAAACAATAGATGATTTGTATAAAACACTTCAATAATTTTAAAATTTAAGTGAAAGTTTTTTTTATACACCAAATTGAAATGTTAAGTGAAGTTCTTGATCCCTTGGCCTTAGTTTGCAAAAACTTTGAAAAACATTCACAAAAACATTTAATCAAACCATCTATGTTCCTTTTAAACACCAAAGGAAAGGTTCAAGATTTAAACATGCTCATCTAAGTTCCTTTAAACACCAAAGGGAAGGTTATAGACTTAATTATGCTCAAATGATCACTTTTCCACATGGTCCCTGTAAGAAAAGTTAGAGAGTCTCCTTTAGCTTTGAAGCACAATTTGTAATGAAACAAGCAAATTTGGAAAACATGCTCTCAGGTTCTCTATTTTTTACACATAGAGACAGACGTCGGTCAATAGTGACTGATGCTGGTTGTTACAAGATATATGTTGGTCATAAAAGAATCATTGCCAATAAAAAATGATCGATAATGGTCACCTATGAACCCTTAGGCAAAAAACAAATTGACAAAAAATGCTTGTTATCAAAATGTTAGGATAAAATCTCCAAAATAAACTCTAGATTGAGTAAAATATGTTCAGACTGAAGACTTATAAATCCAATTTGACAACTAAAAAATTGAATAAAGCTCAAAATTGTAAATCTTTGGCCGTATTTTTCCATACAACCTAACTAATTCTGATTAGGCTTGACCGATGCTGGTTACACAAAACTGATGTCGGTCACTATGTGACCTGTGTATCAATAAAAAAACATTAAAAACACATGAAAAACAAGCTAAAAATTGATTTTAAAGGATTTTAATGAATTTTAAGGAAATTTAAGATTGCCAAAATGTCTTCCTTTCTTGAGATGGATGTGTTGTCCCATCAGGCGTGCCAAGATGTAGAAATGGATCACAAAAATGGTTAGATCAAGCATTAGTCATGAAAACCTCAAGAAATGTGTAAGAGCATAACAATCTAAGCCAACCTATTCAACGAGGTGTGAAAATGACAATTAATAACTCAATGAAAAAAGCAAATATACATTACCTTCCCAAGAGCATCCCACCATGCATATGCGGCTCCAAGCAAGTTTTCCCCTTGATTTGGTGCTGAAGTCTACAATAATGGTGCAAAGCAAGCTCCTCCACCATCTCAAGAACACCAAGTATAATCTAGGATGATGATATGAAATCAATCTATGTCTATCAATGAAGCTATCCTATTTCAAATAAATCATAATAATTAACACAAAATGGAGAGAATCCTGCATTATAAGTTTACACAAATTAAGCTTAAAAATATGAGTGAGAGGCCTCATATTTATAGATTTTTCAAATTGATCGTGATCAACCATGACCATCCATCTCAATATCAAGATGTGTGGCCATGAATTAATCCAAATATGTAAATAAAATCCATAAATATCCTCATAATGATTTGGGAGGAAGGGGCATTAAATAGGCATGAGAAGCCATAATCTTGATATTTGTTGCATTTATGGCTTATGGATGCCACACCATAAATGACCTCACTTGATGATGTAGTTAATAGGAATCAATTTAAAATAAATAAATATTTAATAACTTCCATGGAATTCTTACTTAAGCTCATAATTTGGTTTAATTTGCCTAAGTAAGATTAATCAATTTTAGTGCAATTCTTTGGTAATTGGTGCACTTCATTAATCAAACTGGTTAGAAAGTCATATTATTGAGTTATAATTTAACTAGAGAGGAATTAGAAGGTGATGTTAGTTGTGTATGGACCTTTATCCCATTTAGGATGTTTTCGACACAAAAAAACACATGCATGTGTCGTGTGCTTCCAAATTAGAAGAAAAGAGTGATTTAGAGCACCAAAATGCATTTTCATCATTTTGGTTAGAAATGATTTGATAAAATTTAATAACAACATAAAATTGCATTGCCACATTTAGGGATACATTAGCTTGAATTATCACTTGTATATGACAAGCTCGAACTATTTAGTGTGTTTTTAGTGATTTTGGCCTAAATTGTGCATTTTCACAAATTTTGAGTAAGATTGACAATTTAAACACAATGGTGTTAGGAATTAAATGTCTACAGGTGGTAGTTACAAAATCAATATTTATACATATTTTTATTTTACCATTATTATTAAATGGAGACAAGTTCCACCACCTTATTAGGACCTTCTATGACCCATAAAAACATTTGTTCACATAGACATTTCTCAAATAATCCAAAATACCTTATAAAGCATAGTTACATTATTTGAATTTTTAAATCTTTGGATTTTAGAGGGAAACTCCAAAATAGCTACCAAAATCATTTAAAAATACATCTAAAGACTCAAACACACACATGAGGATTCTATTAGACCCCTAATACTAACTTAAGACCAAAATGGTCAAAATGAACTCTTAAATACATTGACAGGGTAAATGATTTGGGGATGCTCTAAATCATTTCCACTTCTAGGACCTCTCCTTGATAAATGAATTGATTAAAACATGTTGAGATATGAAAATCACATATGTTCCAAATACCATGGCCTCTAAATCCACTGATATTCACATTTTTGCAGTTCCTCTGACATCCAAAAACATTGAGAATAAATGTTGTCGACATTCAAGCCACAACTATAGATCACCTTTGGTGCTTCATGTATGAAAATTATAATTTAACCCACATTAGGAGTGGATAAAAATGTCTTGGACCATGTTATTAGCCTCTGATCACGTCAATTCAAGAGATAGAGTACCTGTTTTGACCTCAAGAATGTCTTTCCCTATAAAAAAAATATAGTTTTTAGAACTTTAGACACATGTAAAAAACTATAAATCATTTACATGAACCAAAATATCCTTCAAATGTATGTTTAATACATATACCTAAACCCTAAATTGCATTGATTGAACATAAGATATGAATCCATGGCAAACATTATATTAATCAATGTTGAAATGTTATTTTTATGCAGTCAAGAGACAAGTTCTTGTCCTCTAACTAACATTTCCACTTATAGGTCCTCCCCTTAAAAATTCATTGATTCTAATAGGTTATGATAGAAAAATTGCATATGTTTCTAGGTTCATAACCTTTGAATATTATCGGACTCACATTTTTGTAGCGATCCAAATATGCATAAACACTAGCAATAAATATTATCAACATTCAAGTCACAGATGGAGATCTCTACCTTTGGCACTTTGTGGCTAAGAACTAACATTTATGCCATGTTGGGGGTGGTGAATAACATATATGAACACATTTTTGTCCTTTGATCACACTTTTTTAGGATATGGATTACTTATTCTCATCTCAAGAACGTCCTTCTTTATACAAAAATATTGTAGTTTTTTAGGTGAATGTCAGACACCTAGAATTGAAAAACATAAGTAGTTCATGAAATGAGATGAGATTCACATGAATGATAAATCCCTCTAATATCAACCCAGAGCACATAATTAAAATCTAAGAGATTACTCTATGGTAAATGGTATATTGATCAATGTTGAATGATATTTTTATGTATTAGAGAGATTAATTATTATCCTCCACCTAACACTTCTTCTTTTGGGGCCTCTCCTTACAAATTCATCGATTTAAATGCATTTAGATAGGAAAATAAAATATGTTCCTAAGACTATGACCTCCAAATCCACTTGGTTAGAGGATGAATTACTTATTCTGACCTCAATAGAATATGTAATTTTTTACTAATGGTACCAACCTTCTCTTAAGCTTCTATTAAACTTCTCTTAGATTCAATAATATGTAATTATATACTAACATTGCTAACCACGTGAAGGTGGAAGCTTAGTTGGCACCATTAACCTACAATAAATATAGTTGTGGATCTCCACGAGTAGGTTATGCAGGCCACAAAAAAAAGACCACATAATAGTGGTTTCAATCGTGGATCCAAAGGAACCCAAGGGAAGGTGAAAAATACTATTGAGTGGAGTGATATAGGTTCTATCTTAATGATAATAACAATAAAATAAATAATAATAAAAACCTATATTTCAGATTAAACCTTGGTTAGGTCTAAAAAAGTCATATACCATTAGAGTGGAGCTTGCAATAAGGTGAGTTAGTTGTGACATAAATTGAGCTTCCTCTTGAAATGCTAATGTGATGAAATTGAGTCTCATATGTACTACACAAACACAATGCCTCCACCAAAGATGTATAATGCAACAATGGATGTAGAGGAATGCTAATTTTTTTTTCAATAATGAACTCATGATTTTAAAATAATAATAATAACATAACCAAAAAAATGATTATTGGGGTGGCTCTGATACCATATTTGGGTTGATTCCAAGGTATGGATAAGTTTAATGCACAATTAAAATGAACACACGAACCAATAAATTTTAGAACATGAATTCATTGCAAGCGAATGAAATACATAATGTGAGAATATAACACAAAGAGATTGGATCCAAAACCAAACTTGCATTAACAAAGCTCACAAATGTGATAAGTACAAATAGGAGAGTGATGAGTAACTCCTCCTCAAAGGTGGTCAATAGACCCTCAGAAGAGAATAGTAAATCCTCCATAAAAGGTGGTCAATAGAGCCAAAAATAGATGATTAACTCCCATACCCAGAATAGTTAGTCAAGGGAGTTGCTTCTTATTCATTTGGTCAAACTGTACACCTAATCAAGATACCCCATAAAAGTAGGAAAACTCCAAGCGAGGGAAAAAACCTATAATAAATAAATATGGGAAAATAATAAACCCCTACTCTAAAAATCTAAAGTGAAATTAAGATTTTAAATGGAAAGGAAATTTGATTAATCACTTTGATGATTAAGCATTGATACCAAAGCAATAAACCTTCACTTTAGATAAGATACGATGCCAATTTATTTCATTTTATGACTCACGAGAATTATTTAATAGTCTTCATGATAATCAAGTCGATAATAACATAGATTTGATTGATATTTTAGTCTTTAATGAGGAATAAATCTTCAATAGTTATTTTCTTGATTGAGTTAATCATAATGTATATTGATTATGTATTATTATTTTGGTATATTTGTTCAATAGCTATTTTCACTCATGGATCAATCATAATGTATATTATATTTCTTAGTATCTTAACTTATATTTAGGGGAAATTTTTCAATAGTTTATATATTAAGTGAGTTGATAACAATTTATATAATGACTCAAAACACTCATGTTTGTTAGATTTTTTGGTTTCCTATCAACATTTAGTTGAGCTTGATAGTTAAACTACCCTTCATACTTGTGTTGGTTCTCTATGTATTAGGTCCAAACATAATTAAAGCTAGTTTTATTTTGTTTTGACCATCACATTATGTGAATGTATTGTCTGGTTGACCTTGACAATTTTTAGTGTCAACAAATTTGGTGACTTTGTTGGGGATTTTGAGTTTTTTCTTCTCTCTTGTGTTTTTACACTCCTCCTTTGAAGTGATTTTATCACTTTCCTAGATAATGATCATCATTGGTTTCCAAGAATCATTCTTATGGTTCCTTCAGTACCGACTGGTCATTAGATTTTTTATTTTATTATCTTTGACCTAGTTTCCATAACACATCTGCTCTATTATAGTGAAAATGACATCTTACAAGAGTGGTATTTTGTGTGTCATATTATACAGAACCAACCCCATCCAAGTATTCAAACTTGGCTAAATTTTACTTAGCAATAAGTTGAATCCTTTCAAAAAAATTCACAACATTACTTGTTAAAATACCTTAAAATTTATCTTTATTTTAGGCCAAGTGAGGATTTTACCTCTAATTTTTAGATGAGCCTCTAATCTGAAGGTTACAAGTTGATTGCCTTAAAAGAGATATTATAGATTTGGTGTCAAAGGAGAGGAGCCCTTCTATCTGGTGGAATCAATTTCTTAATTGAGTACCCAAAGGCTTTAAAGTCCCTCCCCCTCCACCTATATTGATATGGATGAGGGAAAGAAGTATACAATTTAATTTTCACCCCATATATAGATTCAGAAAGGGAAAGTGATCTATCTAATTGGTAAAAGACTAAACCAACCTATGATTTATGTTTATGATTGGCAAAGGACACCTATGAATTAACCTACTAAGTCAATTTGTTGATCAATAATATATATAGTGTTCATCTTAGCTCTCCATATCTAGATAGGCCTTGACTAGATAAAGATAGATATATAGGGTCATCAAGCCTCTACTCTATTTTATATATGGGTTAGGGTTGGGGGTTAGGTCCTTATATCTAGACAGAGATCCATTTATAGGGTTGAGGTTGGGACCCTATATCTAGATGAGCCCCCTATCTAGGCTTTGTGTATGTAGATTAATTTCTTACTCTACGTCGTATTCAATGGATTTTTTGATTTGAGCACTGCAATTTTGGTTCTTGCGCATCAAGGATGAGGCCACAGAGTTTTGATGTAGAGGATGAGTTCATTTTGCCTAAGTGTTGAAGTGCAGCGGAAGCTACCAAGTGTCATCCTCAGAGCACGGTTCCCTTTTTCCTCTCTTGTTCTTTTCATTTCAATTTTGGCCTAAGTATTGGATTCAAGCGGAAGCGGCCATGTGTCAGCCTCTGGGAGACGAAGATGGATAGCTGGCGACTTCTTAGGACCTCATTGTAGCTTTCTAGAGAACCACAAAACACACCACGTGTCAGCATCCGCATATCATGTTCAAGCGGAAGCGGCCATTCTATTTTGACAAAGACTTCCAATGAGCTAAGCAATCGGAAAGCGCCAGGTGGTAGTTGCGGAGGCCCTGAATTACCTTTTTGACGAAGTAGTGAAAGCCACCACGTGTCATCATTCG
This sequence comes from Torreya grandis, assembly GCA_037957365.1. Lineage (NCBI taxonomy): Eukaryota > Viridiplantae > Streptophyta > Pinopsida > Cupressales > Taxaceae > Torreya > Torreya grandis. The sequence continues at coordinate 1,654,178 of JARHVA010002389.1, read as the reverse complement.
GGAGACTTTGGTCTAACACTTTCATTCAAAGCACATAAAGACATCTTTTTATTTTGCTAGGTATCAAAGTACAATAGAGGCTGCCAAGTGTCACCTTCTAGGTCCCTTTCTACCCCATCCCCAAAGGAAGCGAAAGGCACCACATACCCCCAGCAGGAGAAGTGAAAGATGCCACGTATCTTCCTAGGAGCAGCAGAGGTCACCACGTATCAACTTCTAAGAGACCAGCTTCGAGCCTAATCACCAAATGAAGATTGTGGTGGGTCTTAGATGATATTTCAAAGTACCGATGAAACGCCGAATGTCAACAAGTGAAGACTGCCACGTGCACTCATCCTTTCTTAAGGGTTGTAAAGGCAAGGAAAGCACTGAGTTTTGTTAAAGTTGCAAAGTATCAAGAAAGTGGAAGTGGCCAAGTGTCATCCTCCATTGCTTCCTAGATAAAAGGAGAGGAATTTCATAAATTAACTAAGTGTCCTTGTGCCTGTCTACCTGTTACAGTGAAATGGAGGGAAATTTGGCAAGAGTTATTCCTAGTAGATAAAAAATGCATCAGGTAGATTTTTGGGGCTTGCAAGTATTAAATATGCCATCTATCTGTCCCCTAACAACAGAGACAAAGTAGATAGTTGAGCGGCCAAAGAGGTGATGGAACGAGGAATTTCAGACACAAAGAAATGATCTAGACATGGATCACCATGTCGCAGTTCGAGCAGTTCTTCATAAGACCAAGATGCATCCAAGGCATTGAATGTGCCATCTAATTTGTCCCCTGTGAGTGAAAGACGAAGTAGGAATTGCATGGGAAAGGAAGTGACACCAAGAGGCATCCAAAACTATATAAGGAAGATTGTAAAATCAATAAAGGGGGAAAATTCTATAGTTTTAGACTTTTCAGAGCTTTGGACCAATAATATCATTTGCTTTTGTTCCATTTTCCTGAGTTGAAAGGTTTATATGACTGTGTGTGGTTTTGCATCTTTTATATGATTGGAAGATTCAATAAGAAAATTGAATACTATGCCCTTGTTGATGTTATCTGTGTCAATTGCAAAGTTGTTTATGCTGTAGATTTTCTACTGCTGTGACTGGAAATGTTATTTGCTTTTGTCCCATTTTTTGGAGTCTGAAGTTCTACATAACTATGCATGACTTCTGCGCCTCTTATGTGATTGGAGGATTCTATTAAGAAGATAGAACACTATGCCTTTGTTGATAATTCCCATATCTCAACAAAAGACTCCCCTATTGTGAGCCTCTGTTTCTGTTATTCCAATCATTTACATTGATCATGCACCTGTCTGCTCTTAAATGTAATTGAAAAATATAATAGTTTCTCTGTGCTCAAGTTAGGATTAGGATTACACTTAGATGCATCACCATAGTTAGGTTTTAATTCTTGCAGTTTGCATTTCTGTTTAGTCTCCTATCCCTTTTCCCCAACACCTATAAAACAAAAGAGACCAGCTTCTTTAAAACCTGAAGGTTGTTTCAAGTCACATTGTCCCACAACTTGAAACTTTCCATTGTTGATTGGCTAGGATCTAGCACAATTTTACGCCATCAACTAGTTTTTGGCATGCCCGGTGGGTCCAATCTTTCAAGGAGTTGAAGAATTTTGGTGTATTCTTTAGCCAATCGGCCTTTAGAGGTTTTATCGACACCAACAAACTCTGAGTCATCAGCCAATCAAGCGGTATCATCAAGAAACCCCTTTTGGTATATATAATTTTGTTACTCATAGCTATGAGTCTTATTCTCCTGATATGTTTAATAAAGGACAAACTTCTCTTGGGATTATGTCAAGTAATGAGGATGCACATGACCACGAGCTATGCCAGTTTTATGCCCAGCCTAATCTCATTTTCACCTTCAATAAAGCATTGCTGGGATTTAAAAAATATGTGTTAGAGCTTGACAGTAGAAGGGGATATGGCCAAGAGATTCCTAGTCATGTCATCTATCAAGTGAGGGAAGTAATAGACCTAATTAAAAGTGAGTGGTACCCCATCGAAAGGGCAAATTGGCAAGAGCTTACTTATGAGATGATAGAAGTGTGTGGATTGATTGCATTCCTAAAAGAAAGGCTAAGTGTTCATGAGAAACAACCTTACCAAGTCTACCAAACTTCATATTCACCACCACAAATCCCATATCAGACATACACCACCCCTATTCATGAGCAGGGTCAAACCCGTCAAGACCACTTCCCCAATAATGCAGAACCTATGATATTAGCAAGGGAAGAGGACCCTAAACTCTCACTTTCCCCTCAAGTCTCTTCCGCCCCTACTCAAGAAGCTTCTTGTTTTCCATCACAACCTTCTTCTTCATCCCCTTTTGAAGAAGAATATATTTTGAAAGAAGCAATTGAGTATGTAGAAGAGTACTCTCAATTCATGGCTAGTCAAGAGGATTCCATAAGTACAGATGAGGAAGAAATCACCATAGGTACCCCCTTTGATGAGCAAGAGGATAAGCCACAAGCTTTTTCCTTAACTTTAGATGAAGAGGAGATCATTTCTGACTTCTTTCTCACTTTGCAAGAGGATATGAAGGAATATGGATACTCCCTTGACCAAGTCATTGAGATAGATGACACTATCATTCAAGAAGGCTATGGATTGGCTAGATATGGAGAAGATGACAGTGAGGCCCAAATGAGTATGCAAAAGGAAGGCCATCTTTTAGATTCACCCTTTCAAGAGGATATAGTCATTAAGAAACATAATGATGAAATAAAGCTGGAATCTAAAGGTAAAAAGCCAAAAGAGAATGGGTATCAAAAAGGATAGAGTGAAAAACCAATAGCCAATGATTTCTTGATGACACCCAACAACATGAAGAACCAGTATTCGATGGGCATTCAAGGACCAGAAGAGTTCGTAGATGTCGAATACACATGTTGCTCAGATTCATTCAAGTGCAGGCAGACCTGTGTGGCTGGTGCAGAGAACATTCCATCAACGACATATCCGTTGCAATCACTAGTGTGGCAACACAAGTTAGCTTGTCATAAAGAGGATGTGGGAAAGTTCATTTTTGATCCTAGAGGGAAGTAAGGATTTGTCATTAATGTAGTTAGGTAGTTTCCATTCCTGCATTGCTTTGTTTTGTCTTTACTTTCCCGCTTTCTTTTAAAATAAGCATTTTAAATGTAGAGTCAGCGTCTTAGGAATTCTTTAATTCTTTAAATCTTGTCGCAATAATTGCTTCCCCAAATCTTTTGAGATTTCCAAGGTACCTTGTGCCGCATAACATGTCCGCCTTGCTATTTCCCAAAGATTGAGTGGGATTTGCTAACGATCACCCAAAATTAATGTCATTTGGGACTTGATAGGCCCATAAATACCCCCTTAGAAAATTTTAAAGTTTACAACTCTCAAGCATTCTTGTGAAAATATCTTGCTCATTGCGATTGTTAGTGCCTAGTGAACTGTTTCAGCAAGCATATTTTTTATCTTGAGCAAAGTTCATAGTAGAGTATTATACAAGAAACATAGAGATGGCAAGAGCATCATCATCCTAGTAAGGGGGAGGGGCACCTGGGTATCTCGATAGATACTGGCAAGCAAGTCATACGCTGCAGCTCCTGTGTAGCCACCAAAGAGCTACTCAAGAACAAAAGCTCTGGGAGTCGATTAGACTAGTGACCCATCCAAAGTAAGAAACTATGCAGATGAAATCGTGGACCTGATTCTATAAAGAGCTAGTGGCAAGAACCTCAGAGAAGGGGCACACCAGAGGTGTTTGCAAAGAGCTCAGACAAGGCAATATGAAATGTTTGAGATGAGGATCTGGACCTCACAACTAACTCAATTCATTTTTCCAACTGTGCACCCATGCCTGGATATAATTGAGTTATGCACAACCTTTCTCAACCCATAATCTTGCTCCATCCAACAAGGCCCCTTCATGCTGCATGTCACCCCTCAAGCTATCAAGGACATGCTTGCCCTGTGATACGATGATACCGCCACCTTCCCCACCATTGATATGATGTAGAGGATGTGGGAAAATGTCAACACTCAAGCCAAGTTCTTGAGGTCTGATTTGCAAATAGCCGATGGCAATGCAATGGTACCCACACTCCTGGCATCAAGAACTCAGTTCATGCCCACCAGCCAAGACGCATTGTCAATGATGGCTCTCATCTTTGGCATGAAGGATGACATGACGGTATATGCGAAGTAAATGGCTATCCTCTTTAGGCTTAGAATAGTTGACAAGACACAAGAGTACCGTCTTGACTTCTTTGAGCATCTCACCTTCTTAATGGTCGATCAATTGACCCAATTCAAGGCACAAGGAATATTCAGGTATTCCTCCTTTCTGTTCCATTTCATACTACACCAAAACCCCAACCTCTTCTCCCAATTCATGAGCCTCAACCTATATGACCCGGCCTTCGACCCCCAAAGAACCATCCCTGTGTCCACATGGACACATATTTTATCAAAAACCAGTGACACATATGACTTTTGGGAATTATTCGTCGCCCTTGTTCTTCATTGCCTCAACCCTGAGCCTGTTATAAACAGGTTATTCCCAAGTGTCATGAACCTCTTGGTCAGCTGCCCAATTCCATGTGACTATTATTTTGGGGCCCATCACACAATCATTAGGGTCCATGGATTTTGTGGGGAACCAGTGTTGCTACCAAAAGTTTTGACTCTTTGGTTAGCATTCTTGGAAATAGCCAAGCAAGTGTCGATTGTTGAAAATGAATACGGCTCTGATAAGAAGAAAAGGAGATTGTACAATCTCTTGTGGATGGCAGGCAGTGTGAGCCTAGAAGCCAAAGAAGCTGAGACCATGCTGCTAAGGAAGCTGACCTCCCTGGGCTTCTTATTGGTTGAGGATAAGTGGGTTTATGACCTAGTAGATTACATAGTCTCCTTAATGAGGACAAATAGAATTGGAGCCAAGATTGTGCATGAAAGCCACCCCTTCTGGGAAACCAAGAAAAATCCTATGAAAGACACCCCTGGTCTCTATGTCGAGTTGACAGACCTACCTCTCCCATTGAATAGGCCATGGGAGACCTTATATGATAAACAAAGGGATTATGATCCCAAGGTCAGAATAACCTTTGGTTTGAGAAAGACGCTGCAAGATATTGTTTCCCTCTAGACTCAACGACAATTCAGGCCCAAAATGATTCATTGAAGGCAGAGCTTGCACTTGCAAAAGATGTAGCAACAGCTCTAGACTGGAAAATGCAACATTGTAGGGAAGAGTCGAAGGACTCCAACTGTAGGTTACCCAATCACAACAAAGGTTGTTGGAAGAATAGAATAAGGTTGCGGCTTTTCAAGCCCAGATCCAAGCAGAGCAATAGAGAGTGGTGCAACTAGCGATTGAGTTGGATAATAGGCCTAGAGGTGTCAGAGTCAAGCAAATGGTGAAGGAGCTCTATGAGTCAATGTAGGTGAGAATCTCTTCAAAGATCCTCCAACTTAGGCCACTTTTCACCTTCTTATGTAATGCATAGCAGCTGTGCGAAAGGGTAGAGAATCTAGTACAGAGTATTCTGGCCATGATCTCTTAGAGAGTTGTAGACTCTCATTCATTACTGGAGAAGCTCTATTGCTCAAGGTATGCGACATTAGCAACCACGGGGATCCTTGACAGAATGGCTACCACAAAATGGATCAATGAAGAGCTCAGTCATAATGCCACAGCCAATAGTTGTAAAAGTTGTCTCGATGTCGTAAAGGAAGGCATCAATGAGATGAGAAAACACATTGAAGATTTGGTGTAACTAGGCTTGCCTTCCCCATTTCCAGATGCAAGGACAGTGCTGATGGTGGCTCAACTTCACACATTACTGCTGCCTGAACAACTAGATCAGACAGTCTTCCAGAGCTTGCAGGATGATTCCTCAGCCCCGGAGGTCGAGACTATTATGATTCCTATTTTTTGGCTAGAATCCAAGCTGAAAGCCACTGTCTAGGTCCTGCAAACCTTCTCGCACAAGGATCTCATTAGCCTGGACCTGGCTTTTGATGAATTACAGAGCATGCAAGGATTATCTGACCATGAGTGGTCCACCTTCTAGACAGCTCTTTTGAAGCTGTAAATTTTGATCAAGTGGGAATTGGGTTCTTTTTGAGCAGGCTCAAAATTCCTGGTGGTCACCAATAACTATAGAGTAATTTATTACTCTACGCCATATTCAATTGATTTTTTGATTCAAGCACTATAATTTTAGTTCTTGCACATCAAGGAGGAGGCCACAGAGTTTTGATGTAGTGGACGAGTTCGTTTTGCCTAAGTGTTGAAGTGCAACAAAAGCTGCCAAGTGTCATCCTCAGAGCACAATTCCCTTTTTCCTCTCTTGTTCTTTTCATTTCAATTTTGGCCTAAGTATTGGATTCAAGTGGAAGCGGCCACACGTCAGCCTTCGAAAGATGAAGATGGATAGCTGGCAACTTCTGAGGACCTCATTATAGATTTCTAGAGAACCACATAACACACCACGTGTTAGCATTTGCGTATCATAAGAGGCACCCATGTTTTCTATTTTTATAAAGACTTCCAATGAGCTAAGCAATAGAGAGAGTGGAAAGTTCCAGGTGGCAGTTGCAAAGGCCCTGAATTACCTTTTTGATGAAGCAACGAAAGCCACCATGTGTCATCATCTGGGAGACTTTGGTCTAACGCTTTCGTTCAAAGCACATAAAGGCATATTTTCATTTTTCTAAGTATCAAAGTGCAGCAGAGGCTACCAAGTGTCACCTTCCAGGTCCCTTTCTACCCCATCCCCAAAGGAAGTGAAAGGCACCACATACTCCCAGCAAGAGAAGCGGAATATGCCACGTATCTTCCCAGGAGTAGTAGAGGTCGCCACGTATCAACTTCTAAGAGACCACCTTTGAGCCCAATCAATGAATGAATATTGTGGTGGGTCTCAGATGATATTTCAAAGTATCGATGAAATGCTGAATGTCAATAAGTGAAGACTGCCACATGCACTCATCCTTTCTTAAGGGTTGTCAAGGCAAGGAACGCACTGAGTTTTGTTAAAACTGCAAAGTATCAAGAAAGTGGAAGCGGCCAAGTGTCATCCTCCATTGCTTCCTAGAAAAAAGGAGAGGAATTCCATAAATTAACTAAGTGTCCTCATGCCTGTCTACCTATTACAGCAAAATGGAGGGAACTTTGGCAAGAGTTATTCCTGGTAGATAGAACAGTGCACTGGGTAGATTTTTAGGGCTTGCAAGTATTAAAGATGCCATCTATTTGTCCCCTAATAGTAGAGACAGAGTAGATAGTTGAGCTGCTAAAGAGGTGATGGAAAGAGGAATTTTAGGCACGAAGAAAGGAACTAGACATGGATCACCATGCCGTAGTCTAGGCAGTTCTTGATAAGACCATGATGCATCCAAGGCATTGAATGCACCATCTGATTTGTCCCCTATGAGTGAAAGATGGAGTATGAATTGCACGGGAAAGGAAGTGACACCAAGAGGCATCCAGAACTATATAAGGAAGATTGTAAAATCAATAAAAGGGGAAAATTCTATAGTTTTAGACTTTTCAGAGTTTTGGACCAATAATATCATTTGCTTTTGTTCCATTTTCCTGAGTTGAAAGGTTTATATGACTGTGTGTGTTTTTTCTTATTTTATATGACTGGAAGATTCAATAAGAAAATTGAATACTATGCCCTTGTTGATGTTATCTGTGTCAATTACAAAGTAGTTTATGTGTAGATTTTCTAGTGCTGTGATTGGAAATGTTATTTGCTTTTGTCCCATTTTCTGGAGTCTAAAGTTCTACATAACTGTGCGTGACTTCTGCACCTCTTATGTGATTGGAGGATTCTATTAAGAAGATATAACAATATGCCTTTGTTGACAATTCCCGTATCTCAGCAAAAGACTCCCTTGTTGTGAGCCTTTGTTTCTGTTATTCCAATCATTTACATTGATCATGCACCTGTCTGCTCTTAAATGTAATTGAATCATTTAATAGTTTCTCTGTGCTCAAGTTAGTATTAGGATTACACTCAGGCGCATCGCCATAGTTAGGTTTTAATTCCTACAGTTTGCATTTATTTTTAGTCTCCTATCCCTTTTCCCCAACACCTATAAAATAGAAGAGACCAGCTTCTTTAAAACTTGGAGGTTGTTTCAAGTCGCATTGTCCCACAACTTGAAACTTCCCATTGTTGATTGGTTAGGATCTAGTGCAATTTTATGCCATCAATAGTATACACACAATATTTTTAAACTTTATAACTTACTAATGCTTTCTCTCTCAAATCTTAAAATATATGAGTGCATACCTTCAAGGGTGCATTTAGAAAGGGGTTGGTAGACCTTTGGTGCTTCATAATATTGTTGTCCCCTATACCACCACTTAAAACCAATACAAGCTACTCTTATCTATTACCCTAGGCTTTTAAACCCTACTTACACATTTGCCTAACCAACTCACCAAAATAGCCCTTAACTAAGCAAAATCCCTTTTTACCATGTGTCCTATTAGGTCGACTAGGTTGAACCCATTTTGTAATTTATCACATGTTACAAAACTAGGTTGGCCCAAGCCAACATAGTTTGATACCTAAAGACTCTATTTCTTACCTAACGAGGTCAACCAGGATGACTCCATTTGCTTAATTTTTGGGAGGGTTTAGGGTTAATCCATGACTATATATATCCCATTTAATTTCATTTCCAATAGAGGATCAATCAATTACACAACATTATTTCTCACAAATCTACTTATACAATCAATAGGAGGTTTCATTGCTTAGGATTTTTCCTTTGGAGAAGTAACACTTGTCTTGTGAAAGTCTTGGATGCATAGGAAAAGTCTTATAGCCTAGAGATGATTTATCCTTGTGATCCTTACAAGCCCACAATAACCTCTTTCAAAGCACCATTGGCTAAGGCACAAATTTAAGCATGACAAGATCACTTCAACAAAGGTAAGTATAGTTTTTAGCCCTTAATATTTGGGTAAGTAGATGTTGTAGAGTTAATATACAATGATTTGTATCTCTCCTTGCTTAGATATTCTCTCTCTCTATGTGTGTGTGTGTGTGTGTGTGTGTGTGTGTGTGTGTGTGTGTGTGTGTGTGTGTGTGTGTGTGTGTGTGTGTGTGTGTGTGTGTGTGCTTTGCATGTTAATATCTTCCCCATTTTTACCACAAGCTTTGGTGAGCACTAGATTAGCTTGCATAGTTGTTTAGTAGATTTATTTACTTAATATTATTTACAATCATAAAGACTTAGCTAGGGTTATCAAAAGATGGCATTTTCCTAGAGGCCTTAGAAACCTCTCATTTACCATAGTGTGATAAGAGATCTCTTGGTGTAGGTTTAGTAGATCTATTATTGGTCATGATCATGATTTAAATGTATCCCCAAGTGTACTTGTTAGTTGATTACCTTCTATGATCTTGAATATTATTAAGTAGTATAATTTGTATAATTATCTAGTTTCACTTTCATACATTTTGGTGAACTTGCCATAAATCTAGCCCTTGCATAGTTTAATTTTTCTTTATAAATAACTAGATTGACTTTGTCAACCTAGTTTAATATTTTGTGTGCATGTTTTCATACTCTATCAACCCTATCGACTTAGTTTAATATTTTGTGTGTATTTTTTTGTACTTAATCAACTTGCTGACTTTGTTTAGCTCAACTTAGTTAGGGTACTTTTTTGCAGGTCTTTCAACTAAGGTAACCCTATCGAATTCATTGTCTTTCTATGCACAAATTTCCATAATAATAATAATAATAATAAACTATATCAAACCTATTGATATAGTTTCTTTTTATGTTTTTCGTCATCGAACTGAATCGGTTGGCTTGATTCCTTTATTTTTCTACATTTTTATTCAATTTATTAGGTCAATCAGATAGACATAGTTTTAGTTTGTTTTATCATTTATCAATTTGATTTTTACTTGGTTGACCTATTTGAATCCATATAAATATTTCATTTTTCCCTCTATAGGTTTAATCATATATGTACAACACAACTCAAAATAGCAACTCAACACATTCTGACAAACTACTAGATCAACCTAGTCAAATTAGTTTAAAGTGTCAGGTTCATTATAAACATCACAATAATTACTCTATTAAATTTTAAATTAATTTTATTTATCTCTATTTTTTAAAAATTAAATTTTAGTATTGGTTTTCTTAGTTTTCCAGTTCTATAAAACTATAGCTTTATAGTAAAGTAAGTTGACTAGCTCAACTTAGTTTTGTATCTAATTTTTATCCATAAAACTAAGTCAACTTGCTCAACCTTATTTTTTTGGATTGTCTTTCAAAGATTGAGTTGACCAGCTTGACTTTGTTCTATTTTCACAACTCAGTTAACCATCTTGACTTTGTACTATTTATTTTTCTCTTCATTTAAGCAAAGATAATTAACCTATATGGATAGCAATTAAACTCACTGTACTTTTTAGTTGACTACCTATTTGTTTACATTCTAAAAACTCTAAAATAACATTTAAATCTTTGATTTTCACCTTTATTTTTCACTATGTTTGGTTTTCCATAGCAACTACGTATCGGTAGTCTTTATAGCTATTGTCATGAAGGGCTACTTGATACTTTTTTATGGTCCTTGTATACTTTTTATAGATATTATGGCATGAGGGGCTCACCCCAATACTCATAGGCATAATACATAGTTAAAAGCAATCTTTAGTTTTTGCCTTCATCATGGTTTTTTGGAAACACATAGGATTTCCCTCTTTATTGAACCTTAAGAATCTAGCCATCCATTTATTTGTGTGGTACATCAATTAGTGTTTAACATCGAGAAGTTATTTCCAACTTACCCTTGAAACTAGGTTTAGTGGGCTATGGAAATGGTACTTCCTCCATAGTCAATGCTCTGAAACATTGGGTTGACACTATCCAATAGAAAAACAAGTACCTTTAGGAGCCTACATGGTGTCCAAAATTTCACACTTAAAAATTTTGGGTTGCCCCATTTTAATTTTTTTTGCATTTTTGTCTTATGTGAGTCAGTTGTCCTTGTTAAACTAGTCCCCTAAATAAAGTCTTAGTCTTTAGTAGTTTTTGTTTCTAATCGATTTCATTTTTAATGGTTTCAAATTGCTCCAATAGGTTTTAAAATGTTTGCCTGAGGCATTCTTATAAAACCCATTTTCCCATCTATCCAAGAAGTTCAAAAAAGTTAAGTGTTTGGGCTCACTTCTAAGCCAACACAGGTTCTTCAAACAACTTTACTTCTCATCAGAAGTCAAGTAAAGCAGTCCTAAAAATCTAAGTTGCATCGAAAGTCAAGTAAAACAGTCCTGAAAACTCGAGTTGCATTGAAAGTCAAGTAAAGTAGTCCTGAAAACTTGAGTTACATTGAAAGTTAAGTAAATCAATCCTAAAAACTTCAGTTGTACTAAGAGTCAAGTAAAGCAGTCTTGAAAACTTGAGTTGCACTGAAATTCAAGTAAAACAATCCTAAAAACTTGAGTTGAATGGAAAATCAAGTAAAACAGTCCCAAAAACTTGAGTTGTACTACTTAGACCTTCCCAAGATTATGATACCCTGTTACTTTCAACGATTTTTTTAGAGTTTGTTGGAACTTAATATCAGGAAGGTGAAAGGTTATTGTAGGTTAAAAAAGGATTTTCTGAGATGCAAAATAGGAAGGCATTTAGTTATCAAATCAGATGATGTCTCAGCACGTCAAATACAGAAAGAAGTGTAAACATGAAGTTCATGAACTGGAATAATTTTAATATTTCTTCTACTTTTATTTTCTTCTTGCAACTTGTAATGTATTTAAGTAATTACTTGTAAAAGTAAGTTGTAAAAAGGTAAAACTCAAGTAATTTGGCTAAATGTTATTACTTGAAATCTTTTTGTAAAATCAAATTAATTAAGTAGGCTTTGTGTTGCATGTAAGGAGTTTGTATTTGATCCAAACAAGAAGATCAACAAGTGTTAGATGTAATCATCTATTACATGCAACACAGGAGAACTTTTAGGAAGATGCCTCTCAATAGTTTTGATTTATAATGCAACACATGGGAATTAAAGGAGTTGTCTCTTATTTAATTTTGACATCTGAAATTATATAAATATAAGTGGAGGCCTACGTGCCTAAGGATGATAATTTTTTCAAGAAAGCAATTGTAACCATTATATGAGAAATTTTAAGCAATCTAAAACTTTGTGTTTAGATATTTGGATATTTTTGTATGAATTTTTTTGAAAGTGAATAAGGAATTTTTTTTTTGGGAGAAATTTACGTCTAAAGAAATCATTCTATGCATTTTGTGAAGATAAAATGGTAAATATTACATTATATTTTAATCTAAGTTGAATTCATAGCTTTATTAATCATTTGCTAAAAAGGTTATCACATTTTATATGGTTATCTACTTGCACAGAACAATAGACTCTACAAAACTATTTATTGTGAAGTGCAATGTTCTTCTTTCTTAAGCATTAAAATATTTTCCTTACTCTCGAATCTCTTCAAAATTCTTTTCACATTCCCAAAACCAGCTTCTTACTATAAAATTTCTTTGTTATGGCTCATGAACTTAGTGATTAAAGTAATACCCCCAATCAAAAGAACTTGCACATAATTTGTATATTTTGTGAATAGCTATAATCTATGAGTAATTAAAAGTAGATATACATAAGCATATGGGAGCTTCACCATTAAATGAAAGGTATTTAATCCCATGACTGCCTAGATACATTTAACAGCTTACAAAATATTTAGCTAATAGTTTTTGGTGACTCTACTAGGGAATGAAGAGCTAAAATCCCAGATGTAAAAATAGATTACTACTTCAAGTCAAGATAGGTGTAGTTAATGTTTAGTTTTACAAAATTTGGGTGATTTTAAAACGTTCATCCTGATATCTTTATGAAAAATGAGCTACACCCCTTTGAGTAAAGTGTGTCTTTGCTGAAGTTAACTCCACCTTCTAAAAATAAGAATGGTGCTACTACTTCCTGTCCCTTGGGGGGCAGCTATTGGTCCTTTGAATTTTAATCTTCCTTTCCATGACTTGCCAAAGGGGTCAAGAAATAATTTTCCCAAATTTACTGGTGATGGTAAATATAATCTAGATGAGCACTTGGCTACTTTCTTTGTAGCATGTGGAGTAATTGGTGTTGAGCATTAAGATGTCATAGTCAAACTCTTCATTGAGACCTTGCATGACTTAGCTATAGAATGGTTTTACCATTTGACTCCAAGTAATATAGTAAGTTGGGTCACTATGCATGAATATTTGAGAAGAGATTCAAAGCTATTTAAGATTCACATATACTGCTTACCCAACTGACTCAACTCAAGAAGAAACCACATGAGCACACGCATGATTTCATTGCCAAGTTTAATAAATTAATCTATAAAATTCCTCAAGATGATCTACCCACTGGAGATAATAAAAAATGCTTCTTCATCAATGCTTAGTTACCAGAAGTTAGTTATCAGCTATGAAGAACACACCTGATTGATTTAGTAGTAGCTCAAAATATTGCTACAGAGGTTGAAGATGACTTTATAATGGTTGGAAAGATCAAGAAAATAATTTCTAAGGGAGATTCTTCTACTTCAAGCACATCATAGACTACTGATCCCTTGTTACATAAATTGGATAATGACTTGATACAAGTCAAATGGAAAATTTCTCAAGGTATTCATGTTGCCTTTATCAGGAATGCACATGCATATAATTTCAATAATCAAAACTGAAACCGTATTGTTGAAGATCATATGGCTAATGATACTAATCAAAGTCTTGTTGAAGAAGATGATTTTGTCAATCCTATTGGTGACTCTAATAACTACTGCCTATAATATGAATCATAAAATGATTATGAATAAATACTTTAGGATGATCATAGCCATTCTTTTGTAGTGTTTACAAAGTCACAAACTCAACAATCTAGTGAAAAACCTTCCAAAGAACAAGAGAAAGAGAAGGGAGATTATGTATCAAATGTAAGCATTCTTAAGAGAGGTAGTCATCTACCTTATTCTTTAGCTCCAAAAGATAAGTATATATCTTCTTATTCTCAAACTCCTAAGTCAGTAACTCATATTGTTGAATCTAATCCTATTCTATCTATACCCATTCTCTCTTTTGACATAATTAATCACATCAAAGAAGCCAAGATTCAAATGTCAAAATCCATGAGAGATGAAAGAAGATAAAATAAGTTACTTTGTAAGAAAATCAATAGAGAAATGATGAGATAAATGTTGAGTGAACAATTAAGTAAGCAAGTAGAAGAGGGCAAACAACACTGTGAGATGGAAAAAATGCATGTAAATGAAGATAAAGAAGATAATTATAGCTAACTGAGTGATGGGAATGATAAATAAGAAAGAGATCAATTTGAAAGCCTCATAGAAGGCCTAGAAAATGAAATATAAATGATGGGCAAAGGTATGGAATTTGATTGCAAGTTTGTAAATGAAAACAATGAGCAATTAGAGGGAGAAGTTGCAGCACTTGAACAAACATTGCAAGGTGATGATATGGAAGAAAATAAGGAAGAACAAGTTGCAGCAGTTGAAGATCATCCGATAGAAAATAAAGAGCATAATATGAAGCGTTCATGATAGTAGTGTAACAAATTAAAGTAGGTAATTAGGTACTTCCCTTTATCTTTGTAGTAAGCATGAAAGTCTTGTCAAAATAAGGTAAGACTGCATGTTTAGTAGTAGTATGTTAGGGCATCTACAACTCATATGATAGAGAGAAAGTTACAAGAATGAGTGCACATGAAGTACAAAATGATGGTTTAAGCAAACATTATAAGCAAAGAGGCAGGTTATTTTAGGATAGAGGTAAGGGTGAATTCAAGGAGGAGTAACACTTGAAGCTTTATAAGAACTGGGCAACAGGGTAACACCTATATGTATATAAATAAAGCCATAGATTTTTCCTTTTCTATTGGTGTTTTCATTTTCATGTTTGTTTGTTTTGTGGTTTTTTGTGATTGAGTTTTACATGACTTCATACCCAATAGACAAGACTCAAAATTAGAGATACTAGGATCTCACCTTTATTTCACTCTTACAGATTAAAACAAAGATGTCCTCAGTTAGAGCCAGTTGGTGTCCCCAAAATTTCACACTTAAAAATTTTGGGTTGCCTTCTAATTTTTTTTTGCATTTTTATCTTATGTGAGTAAGTTATCCTTTTTAAACTAGTCCCTTGAATAAAGTCTTAGTATTTAGTAGTTTTTGTTTTTGATTACTTTCATTTCCAATGGTTTTAAATTTCTCTAATAGGTTTTAAAATGTTTACCTGAGGCATTCTTATAAAACCCATTGCCCATCTATCCAAGAAGTTCAAAAAAGATAAGTGTTTGGTCTCACTTCCAAGCCAACTCAGGTTCTTCAAATAGCTTTACTTCTCTTCAAAAGTCAAGTAAAGTAGTCTTGAAAACCTGATTTGTATTTAAATTCAAGTAATGTAGTCTTGAAAACTTGAGCTATATTGAAAGTTAAGTAAAGCAGTCCTGAAAACCTGAGTTGCCCTGAAAGTCAATTAAAGTAGTCCTAAAAACTTGAGTTGCAATGAAAGCCAAGTAAAGTAGTCCTAAAAACCTAAGTTGCATTGAAATTCAAGTAAAGTAGTCTTGAAAACTCAAGCTTCACTAAAATTCAAGTATAGTAGTCCTGAAAACCTAAGTTACACTGAAAGTCAAGTAAAGCAGTCCCAAAAACCCAAGTTGCACTGCCCAAAACTTCCCAAGATTATGATACCTAATTACTTTTAATGAGTTTTTTTAGAGTTTTTTGGAACTTAATATCAATAATGTTAAAGTTTATTATAAGAAGTTGGAAATGGAGTTATTGAAATGCAAAATAGGAAGTCATTTAGTCTCCAAATTAGATGATGTCTTAGCACATCAAATATAGAGAGAAGTGCAGAAATGAAGTTCATGAATTGGAATGATTTCAATATTTATTATACTTCTTCTATTTTCTTCTTGCAACTTGCAATGTATTTAAGTGATTTTGATTTAAGTAATTACTTGTAAAATTAATTTGTTGTAAAAAGCTAAAACTCAAGTAACTTGGCTAAACGTCATTACTTGAAGTCATTCTATAAAATCAAATTACTTAAGCAAGATTTGCACTTCATGAAAGGAGTTTGTATTTGATCCAAACAAGGAGACCAACAAGTTGTAGATGTCATCAGTTATTACATGCAACACAGAGAAATTCTAGGCAGATGCCTCTCAACAGTTTTGAGTTTTTAATGTAGCACATATGAATTGAAGGAGTTGTATACTATGTGATTTTGAGATCTAAAATTATATAAATATAAGTGGAGACCTGTGTGCCTAAGGATGATAATTTTTGAAATAAATCAATTTTAACCATTGTATGAGAAATTTTAAGCAATCTAAAACTTTGTGGTTAGATATCTGGATATTTTTGTATGAATTTTATTGAAAGTGAGTAAGAAGGAAATTTGTTTTCTAGAGAACTTTGTGTCTAAAGAAATAATTATATGCATTCTATGAAGATAAAATGGTAAAATTTATGTTATCTTTTAATCTAAGTTGAATTCATAGCTTTCTTAATCATTTACTAGAAAGGTTATCACATTTTATATGTTTATCTGTTTGCACAATAATAGACTCTGCAAAACTATTTATTGTGAAGTGAAATTTTCTTCTTTCTTAAGCATTATAATCTTTTCCTTACTCTCCAATCTCTCTAAAATTATTTTCACATTCCCAAAACTAGTTGCATACTTACTGCAAAATCCCTTTGTTATGGCTCATGAACATAGTGATTAAAGTAATACCCCCAATCAAAATAACTTGTACATAATTTGTATATTATATGAATAAATATAAGTTGTGAGTAATTATAAGTAGATAGACATAAGTATATAGTATCTTCACCATTAAATGAAGGGGATTTAATCCCATGACTGCCTAGATACATTTGACAGCTTACAAAATATCTTGTTAACACTACACTTGCAATCAAAACCTTTAGTAAAAATTATTGATCTTATTTTTGAGAAATTAGTTAGTTAACTTCTAAAAATCATTATTGTTACTTTTTATTTTCTATTTGTATTGCAAAATTGTATTAACTAGCATTAATACAAGGTTTATGATGTGTGTTGCAGTTAGATAGACTGGATTAACCTTATTGCATATGTTTTCAGTTATATTTTCTAAAACTAAATACTAAATCATCTAGACTCAAATCATTTTAAATCCTTTTTCTTCCTATAGAACTAAGTCGACTGATCGACCCAATATTTTCAAGGATGTTCTATTTTTGTCTATCCACACTACTGCATTGACATGGTCGACTGCATACTTATTGGCTAAATTATCTCTATCTCAGATTGAATTTAATACTATTGTGTCAATGTGGTCAACTATGTACTATATGGTTGATCTTATTTTTTGTTATTGTTATCTGATTATGCAGTATTTAATCGATATAGTTCTATATAAACTCCACTGACCAATTTTGTAAAATATTTGGCCAACTTCCTTTTTCCCCATAGCTCTCATCCTTAACATACAATTTTCACTTTCTTAGCTTTCCTCTTACTTTGTTTAAACATCATGAAATCATCTATCCAAATATTTTGTGATAATCTCAACCCATTTAGATAATACATGGGTTGTTCCTTCTTACCTATTTTAGCTTCCCAAGAGGATAACCACTCTTGGTCTACTTTTTTAGTAATGAACCTTTAGCTCATTTCATTGTTTCCATTGATATTGGAAACATTTCTCCAACTATTAAATATGATGTAACTAAAGATCCTACATATTTTCTAAAAATATTTGGTAATCTCTATAAGGAATGGATCTAAACAAATATCTTTTCTACCACTAAACTATTAGTTAAAACATTTATAGGTGATGTTTTAGAATGGTATAATCAATTAACACAACATTCCATCACACAATTATAAGGCTTGTCTAATTCTCTTGTCAAAGAATTCCAATAAAATGATCTTACAAAAAATTGTCTTAGTCATTTTATCAATGCTAAACAATCAATTTCAAAATCAGCCCACAATATCATCAAGTGATGGAAATCCTTGGCTCAAAAATTTGATCTTAACTTGAATGATGATAATATCTTTAAATTATTCATTACTACTTTAATATCTTCACTTATTTCAAACTTTCTCCCCATAGAAGTTAAATGAAGCATTTGATCAAGCCAAAAGACAAGATTTCCTTATGAAACAATTTGATCCAAGTCATATATCAATTAAAGAATCTCTCCAAACTTCCATTAATGCAATTACAAATAATACTCCTCAAATGAAATAAGGAATAACCAAATTAGATAATCAACTCGCTTGTCCCCCACCATTAACAGTCCCAAAAATGAAGCAGTTATTATCTCCATCTAAACCTTTCACCTATAATAATAACATACCTTTATGTATGACCCTGATAAATTTTTTGGTTTCATGCTGATGTGGGTCATTCTCATGAAATATGTTGTGAACTTGTCAAAAAAAATTGTTTATTTTATGTTGGGATACACATTTGACCATGATGCTATGATAAAGTTATGCCATCATGATTATGTCAAAGCTTCTTAAAAGAAACTTGTTACCAAGCCTACACTTTTTAAACCT
Source organism: Torreya grandis (assembly GCA_037957365.1). NCBI lineage: Eukaryota > Viridiplantae > Streptophyta > Pinopsida > Cupressales > Taxaceae > Torreya > Torreya grandis. Next base: position 1,635,552 of record JARHVA010002389.1, on the reverse strand, counting down.
CAAAAAATTTCTTTTGTTCCTAACATAAAACATCCCAATGATAATATTTGTGCAATTGACATTGATTAGGATCAATATTAGACCAATTCATAATATGTGAATGCAACAAAAGTTAATTATAGATGAAAACCTACTCACAAAGATCTTATTACTAAACCTAAGAAACCTTTCACCAAAGAATAACTACATAAGGATACTACAACTATTGCACCAACATCCCATGAATCAATTAAAGAAACACTTACACAACCCAAACCCCAACTTAGTGCTCATATTCTTCTGAAAATCATTATACCTCATAAACCTTGTGTTGGTTCTTCATCCTCTAAATCACATTGGAATTTTTTGGAAGAACTTAATTCAATGCCTTGTAAAATTCCCCTCATGGAGCTAGTTCATACTTCTCCATATCACTGCAAATTCCTTATGTAATAATTACAAGATATCAAAAAACCACCATCACATGATTCAAAAATCCATTGTAAAGATTCATCATTTACAGAAGTACATACAATTAAAACCATTTCCACATCCTCTAAACCATCCATATAATTCCTTGGAAAGGATATGATTAATGATGAAATTCTTTTTTGAGTTGATAATCCACCCCTCTTTATTAAAATTGTGATCAATACTACCCTCATTCAAAAAGTCTTAGTAGATGAAGTATCAGGTATTAATGTTAATTCTCTGCAGTTAATACAAAAAATTGGATAGACCAAAAGAAACCTTAAACAAACATATTTAACATGTAGAAGATTTGATAAAACAAATAAAAAACCACTAGATGTATTTGGCTCCCACTTACTATTGATCTAAGACAATCTATACTAAGCTCATGGTTCTTGATTTACCATTATCTTACAATATGATCCTTGGTCTCCCATGGATGTATCATATGTTGGCCATTGCCTCTTTAGGTAGTCAATGCATTAAATTAATTCATAATGGTAAATGTTACAAACATGAAACTGATCCTAATCCATGGAGTATAAAACTACCAAATCCTAACTCTCAATATAGCATTCCAACCATTCCACACATAAACAATGCACCTCTCCCTAAATTTTTTAACATGAATATTGAGTTACATGTTACTCTTGATGATTCAAATGATGATGAACCTAATGAATTACAAAATACCTATAATACCACTAGATTACCTCCTTATATTTCATAATGGCTTCCTCCTTATTTACTTCCACATGTCATACCATTCCTTTAATTGATTATATTACTAAAAACCCTCATCCATATAATGCATATAAATCTTCCTACATAGAAGATGAATTTACATGTGATGAATACATAGTGGCTAAATTGTTTCAATATCTTTTAGTTGTGTCTCCTAAAAAATTTAGTAATCTATGTGTTTCCACTACCAATTCTCCCATAGAAATAGAAGCATGCATTATTTCTCACACTTGTGATGATAATTATATAATGGCCCAATCCCGATAATGAGATTTAGATGTACAACATTATCAAAAATTCATGCATTCAACTGTGATATCAATGTCATTCATATATCATTTGATATTGAATTAGAATGTGAAGGTTATGTACCTCACATTAATCTTCCCTTATTAAATACCCAATGGTTAATTGAGTAAATATTGACTCTAGAATCATTTTCCTCTAATGATTGCAATTATGCTACTAATACACAACTCAATACAAATTAAAACAAACATTTCCAGTCCTCAACCAAACATTCCTAACATGGAACCTATAATCACTACTACATCAAAAATCACCTTAGATGCTAAAGATACTAAGGTCAGATAAATACATTCTAAATATAATATCCATAGTAATAACATTATTTATTTTTAATTAGATTTTGAATACTATGGACCTTTACCTATGCTTCATACTGGTGAAGCTATACTTGAATTATTCCATGCTAGAGAACCTCAACTTCCAAGCCAACACCATAAACTTGGTAACTTTAAACAAAAGGTTCCTTGTTTTAATAATTGTATTGCTAGTGTCAATCCTAAAACACACCCTATTTATTCCCTCCCTCCGGTTATAAATGATTTCCAATATGGAAATACTATGCTCATTGAGGAAACGACAAAAATAGAATATGGTACACCAACGTGTCCTCGACCTATTACTATGTCTAAAGAACTCACTCTAGAAAAGTATGATAACTTTAGTTTTTCTTTGAAAAATATCATTAATCCTTCACTTGGTCATATGAATATATGTTGGGTATTTATCCCATCATTATTTTGCATAATATCATCACTTATCCAGATGCTAAACTCGTTAGATAAAAGCAAATAAAATTTCCACCTAAAATTTCTACCTTATGTAACAAAGAAATCATTAAAATTTTGGATCCTAAATTCATAAAGCCCATTGATTGCTTAGAATTGGTATCAAACATCATTCCCATTCATAAAAAAATCACACAAAGGTTATTTGTGTATGCATTGACTTTCACAATATTAACTTAGCATGCCCAAAAGATAATATTCCCTTCCATTCAATAGATGTTATTTTCGATTCCACCACTAGATATTAAATTCTATCACTTATGGATGGTTTTCAGGTTATAACCAAATTCATATAGCTCTTACAGACCAACATAAAAAAACATTCACTATAGACTGGGACACATATTGTTATGTTAAAATTCCCTTTGGTCTTAAAAATGTCAGGGCTACCTATCAATGTACAACGACCCATATTTTTCACAATATTATTCACAAGATAGTTAATCTAAAAGTCATAAAACTCATCTTAGTGATATATATATCATTTTCGTCACCTCATTAAATATAAAGTTAGACTTAATCCATATAAATGTGTATTTGAAGTTACATTTGGTAAACTTGTAGGCTTCTTAGTTTTTCTTTAGGGCAGTGATGTCGATCTTACTAAAATTAAGGATATTCCTCATTCCATTCCTGACATACGAACATACCATAGGAAACTTGGGAAAATTCATTGATTTGTGCTATAAATAGCTTATTGTATATACTCTATCAATTCACTTCTTAAAAAAGGTAATGCTCTAGAATGGACAAGCTCATGCCAAAAATCATTTGATAGTATGAAGGAATTTATGCTCCATCCTCCTACTCTTTGACCACCTTCAAATTATTACCCCTTAATTTTATATACATCCTCTCCCCCCATGTCAATCATAGGAATGCTTTCCCAATAAGATGAGACTGGTAGAGAATATGTTATTTATTATATTAGTCAAGGTTTAATCAATTATGAAAAATAATTTAACAAGATCGAATGTGATTATCTTTCCATATATTTTACAGCTGAAAAGCTTCATCATTTTATGCTCTCTCAAACTACTTATGCTATCATCCATTTTGATCCACTTCATTACTTCTTATCCAAATCTTTCTTAAATGGGGATATAATTGGCATATGGATGGTCTTATTGATGGAATTTGACATTCAAATTACTACACAAAAATATGTTAAAAGATAAGTCATCACAGACTGCTCATGGAAAATTCCCTAACTACTACAAATCACCTTCAAGATACTCTCCCTAATGAATATATTATTTACATATAATGTCCCGACCAAATAATTTCTTTCAAATATTATTTTCACAATTTCATTGCTGATCTAGAAGCAAATAATCTAAAAAAAAGTACACTCTTATTGTCATCAAATCTTTCACCCTAGAGAATGGTGTTCAATACTCCTCTATATTTGGGAAACATGGTAATAATTCTAGGTATGTTGGTTTACCTATAGGTAGAAGTAGACTTCTATGTTTGAGGGCTATCTCTCTGAATATACCTTGAGATACTTATTACCTACTTAACTAGTTATGGGAAAAGAGAGAAGTTTGCATGAAATTAAACTACTCTAAGGGGGTGATACACTAGGATTATTTCCATAAGACCATCATACTTATATCACAATGAAATAATACCTACAAACTAGCTTCCAAGTCCTATGGGGTTCTAACATAAGTGTTTCAACATAGAGGTGATATGCATTAGACAACACAAGGTAAGTGAACCAAAGGGGAAAATGCATAATTTAAGAATTATTATACACTTTTAAGAGATCCTAACACACTAATTACACTCTGTATGACCTATTATAATAGGAACTATTGCATAAACATGAGAGGATAATGAGAAGAAAGGATAGGATATTATCACTTAGCATCACCATACATCATTTTGCACCCCTAGACAAATGTTCATGAACTCAAAACCAGACTTGCATTTATTTTTCAAAGGAAAAATACAATGTCAATCCATTAGGGCTTCACTATACATGGTGTGGTCTTAGTTTACAAGATCCAAAATGGCTACTACTTATAGAATTTGAGAGGAGAAGAGAATGAAGTCCAATAGTCACTAGAAAATATGTCAAGTTGAGAAAAGGAGTTACACATGTATGAGAGAGGAATATGAAATATACCATGTAAGGTTTACTTGGACAAATGTCCCAAAGAACATGAAACTCCTAAAATGTGGCATAGAACTCCTTAATTGCTTGCTCAAAAAACTACCTTCATCATTTGGTCTTTTTAGAACATCCTAAAATATAATAGGGATAGATGTGATGATTGTACTAAGAGGGAGGGGTTTTATACATGCTCCAACATGCATTGGTGGTGTCCCTAATCATCAAGATTCTTATTGAGATGAGTTATCACTGCCTGTAGTCTAAATAACTCCTCTTTCACTCACCCTCCACACTTGGAACCAAAGTTGGTCCTCAATTTTATAGTTTGATCTATATATAGTAATTTATAATACCTGTTAGGACCCTTCATGGCCTTCTATTCCTTAGGTATACCTTAAAAAGGCCTCTCACTTAGAGTTTTCATCTTCTCACTTGCTTGTTCACTATGCCAGTTATGATTGGCTGAGATGAAAGTACTTGAAAAGATGGTTGTGAGATTAGTTGAAGCATGAAATTGTCATGGTGAGTTATAATAATTCCCAATCTATCTCTTAAAATGAATTTCATCTCTTGAAATCCCTTTATACCTATAATACACAAAAATTAGTCAATAAAAATCATTTCCCACCTTATCTATACAAGTAGGGTACAACTCGAATGGATGGGGAGAAGCCTTGGAGAGTCCTATATAACCTCCAATAATATACCAATTCATTATATTCCATATTTATCCCTATCTCACTTCATCTTCCTAATCAAGTCACTAACAAGGGTTTTAGAGGGTTTAGAGTCATTTTACCCTCTAAGGTTTGTTCATACAAATCTAACATTTAATTTGCAAACCAATTTCACAAAATCCTTGTTTAAGACCTCCCTCAACATTTCTCAACTCCTTATACTCCCATGCACATCCTCCAAATAGATGTGAACTTTCAAAGTTGCCCTCTTGAGCTCCTCCTATTATATGTAGGCCTAATGTAGTTTGAGATAAGAAATGGATTTCCTATGGTTTTCTTTGCATTCCAATAGATTTAAAACTAGTTATAACTCTCTAAAAACATGTTTTAATTGATTATAATGTTCATCTAATCTTATAAATGGTATTAGCACTCCCTTATCCATTCGGCCTAACTAAGACCTAATAGGCTTAACATGTTTATCTATGAGTTTAAGCCATCATGTTTGGATTCTAACGTATGTGAGGTTTACCTATATTGGTCCATGTTTGGATCAACCTTATACATCCTCTTGAATTTTTTTATCAAACTTCAACCTACCTTCTTCTCCTTTCTATGATGAATATGCAGTATTTGCCTCTTTGGGGAGTGCCCTTTATCTAAGACAAAATATAGGGCACTTCCCCTATTGTCTCATATAAAAATAAGGTACGGTGGGATTATGAAAGTGGTGGGGACCCTCTTTACTAGTTTTCATAGCTAGATCACCTCAATATCTCCCATAAGTCCTTCAGAACCTAAGATAGACCCTTTTGAACCTTGATTGTGTGTAGGATTTAGACATGTGACTGTAGGTTGTCTTAAAATACTATTCTTGCTCTGATTCCACTATATGAGGGTTTTAAAAGGCTAGTATCATTCTCAAGACACTCTCAGACATGTCAACTCCTTATAACCTTGCCAAACTTCTTCATTGCATACCTCTTCACCTTGATTGGTCATATTTGTTGATTGCATTTCTATATTTTGTCCTACTTGTAGGTCCTTGATGCATGTTTTAAGCCTTATGGAATTGATTCACTATGCCTTTAAAGTCTATAATTCCATTTGACATCATGTTTATCTACTTTCATCACCTATATGTTAGGCCAATCACTACGACAACCCTTTCTTAGAGTACTATCAACTCCAGTCAACTATAGTTAACCATTTTGGAGTAACAAGGGGCCTGTAGGTAGTTATCAACCTTGATTTCAATGTATCACATCTTAGGGTCTTTAGAATCATTTGGAATCAACTTTCATTAACAATTATTTGAGCCTATAGGTTCCCATCTCCTAAAGCTCACTTCATCATTTGGTGAGTCACCTATAGTCAGGTTGTAGGTGACTTTTCTAAGTAAAAATGTACCTATAAGTGTTAATGGAGGTTCATTCTTATAATTTCAACCATTCTTGATAAAATATAAATCATTAATGTGTCCCTTATTCCAATGGAAACATTAGTCATGGTCATATGTTCTTGTATTTCTATCTTGGGGTGGAAGGCTATTTGGAACTTGAAATACTGTAGAAATCACTAAAAATTTGTAGTGAATAAAAGCTTGACTTTGAAACCTCTTAACATTTTCCTTACTTGTTTAAAATCCATATCCTTTTGCAAGGAAACTCCCCTATATGGAGGCTATAACGTGGAACCATTAAAGCTCACCTAGGTTCTATGTTTGTTCATCTTATGGAATCATCAAAAGTGTTGAGGGCTCTGTTTTGGAGATTTTTAGGGAACTTGTCCCTAAACACAATTCCTTCAACTTAAAGATGACCTCTTAACTATGCATTATAATATAATGCCTCAATCATGACTGTCATGATCTCATCCAAATATTCAAACTTTATGAAGGTATCTAAAAATGGCAAGCTCCTTCATGAAACACTTTTATATCTCTATGTGGCCACCTATAGGTGTGCATTTTTGTATGCAAGTAGTGACTATGAGAAAGCTAATAATATGCATGATATATGATTATTCAATGAGGTTTAGACCATCTATCAACCTTAAAATGGACTCTTTAACCTTGGAGAACCTAATCAACTCAAATAATCCCTTTCAATGTGATTAGTACTAGTGAGACACCCTTAGATATGCCTTGATGTTGTGGACAAGGTAGTACATACAAGACTTGAGCAATGTGTATGAATGTGACCTTGTACATGGTTTTCAAGGTATTTACATATTCTTAAAGCTTTATGAAGGTATATAACATGTTTTAACATCTATATACAACCATATCAAGTCTTTGTGAGAGCCTACATATGCATATACAATAATAAACAAGGTAGTGATGGTAGAATATAGAATGTACATATGATGTATGTTTATCTAAATAGCTCTAACCCTTCATAAGGTATTCAAATAAATATTCTCTACCTAATGGGGACTCAAACCAAATTAAAATCTTCACCTCAACATGATCAACCTCATTTTAAGTCACCTATAGGTGCATACCAATGGCATATGACTGTGTGTCTTAGAGAATTGACTATCACAATCAGTTGCATGATATTGGAGAGGTTTATATAGTTTTTTCATGATAATAATATATATTCAACACCTTTAAATCTCCATTACACTTTCATGACCATGTTTAGATCTCCAAACACTTCATTTAGTTGATTGTGTACAATAATCATGTAAGAAGTTAACTATGACTGACCTTCTTGAATATAACTTACATGATGCTAATCTTGGAGAGTAAGCTTGAAAATATAAGGGGTAAATAAGACATAATAGGAATGGGACACAACACCACACATTGATTTGAAAACACTGTAGAGAAAGAGACCTTCTTAACGTGTTAAAACTTGACTGCAAACTCCCTGGCACACTCCACATGAAACCTAAGAGATTTTAACTCATAAAAACACTTAAAAACATGTGATAATGGAGTTAAAATCCTTTTAAATCCATTTAATTAGATTTATTGTATATACATGCTTAAATAGAGGTAAAACCTATAGGGTGTGGGGATTAGCTATCAAAATAAGACAACCAAATTGTTAAAAATGGATCATAAAGTATAGGCCACAATTTCTCCAAATCCAAACATTAAAATGAATTAGACCAATTTTAATATCAACCACCAAGATAATTTAACCTAAAAGTCCTCCTACCAATCATACCATTCAAAAACCTATAGATCAGTTTTGCTTGCATAGTGGAGTAATGGAGAAATAGGATGGTTTTGGTCCAATTTTGGTAATTATAAAGTATATAAAGCATGTAAATGGAGTCATGGAAGCTAAAAGTTTAATGTACAAGCTTTTCCCCTGTGACACTCTCTCCCATAGGTCATACAACCTTTGAAACTCCCTTTTTTCACTTGTTTTCTTCATTTTTTGTTAACACCTGCAAGTTTATATTAGTATTTAACTTCATGAAAAGGAATTTAATAGGGTATAACATGATTTATATTTATATGGAGTTTGGAACACATGTTTACCTAATAAAATCATGCCACTTTCATTAATGGCCCATATAGGACCCCTAAGTGACTCAAAATGACATAAGGACTAAAATGGACCATGAACAAGGATAAAAATAGATTAAATCACATAAAATTAACCATTACACACCCTATGACATTATACTATACCCATATATCAAATTGTGGTCTATAAGGGATTGACCCATTTTAACTTGTGGTCAAAATGGTAAACATTCTTGATAATTTCCCAAGGGTGGTATGCCTGCTATACCAAGAACAATAGCCTAATGATATATATTGGGCCATGGAGACACATATACACAATTTTGACACATAATTTTCCTTTGAAACTACACCAAACACAAAGGAAAGACACACAAAATAAGACACACTAAAGGAAACAAGCATGTGTTCAATTAGAACACTTATGAAACACAACACAAATGAAACAAAGACACACACACACACCTAATCCACTATATATAAATCCTCAATTTGAGTTAAAACATATTATCATACCTCAACTAGGGTCAAAGATAGTTCCCCTTACATCTTTGTCATTCCATGAAAGTAGTCTAGCATGAGAAGCATGTTCATCATCAACCACTTGCATATGGGTATGATCAAGAAGTCTTCTATCTTTATGTCTTCTTAGGATTGTAAGTGAAATATTTGGGGCCTTAATGAATGAAATTTATTTCTCTCTAATATCCTTGATTGGAGCTACAATCCTCTTGATCACTATCATATCTGATATGCCTTTCTCAAATTGTAGATTAAACTATATGATAGCTACCTCAACCTTTCTATCTTCTGGTGCATGATACAATTGATGTTTGGAAACATCAAGATCTTTTTATTTATGATATTATACCTTTTAATGTGGCTTAAAATTAGATATATCTTTTGACTATCCTTGAATCACAACCAAACCTGCCTTAGACTCATGGAACTCCTCTTTGACTGTAAGATTTTGAACAACAGTAAGGTCCTTAATTTCATGCTTAATGAACCTTTATTTTCCTTGCTCAATAGAAAAATCAACACCATGATTGTTAGGATCATTAGAAAAATCATCAGATATACATTTATTATAAGGGGAAGGATCATCACTTAGTTGATCAAATTATTGACAAATGGCATTGAACCTTTGCCATAGGTCACCCTCCTCTTCCTCCTAAGTTTCATCATCAAGGGAAGATTATTCAATAGTAGGAAAAAATATATCATTCCTCCCTCCATGGTGATCAATCATATTCTTCAATCCATCATCATCATATACATGAATCAAATAGTTACTCTTAATATCTTGTGAAAAGGAATGTTTAACACTTACCTCAGCTCCTTCAAATGGCTCTTCATGTATGATATATGTGCCAAGGTCGGTTTGATCAAAGTATACATAAGGATAATGCTCATAATAATATACATCATATTCATCTATAACAAGTTAGTTATTCCCTCAAATTTATAAGCACCATCATCTACATTAGATTCCTCCTTGTCATGGACAACACAATTCAAGTTAGAACTTGTTTCAATATAAGGCTCAATGTGAAACCTTATAAGAGGTTGAGTTCTTATGTTTACCTTGGATCTATTTATTTTACTAAAGGCCAAGAAGGAATAATCATTTGAGAGGCAGCCACATATCTTATTTTTAAAGTCTCTTGAAAGATAGATTGCAAAGTGAGCAGGAAGGTCAATAACAACTATGTCTTGGAGGATGGGAAAACTAGGGCTGTCATGGAGGAAAAATTATAAATTTATGATCATCCCTACTTTATTATCCAATGTACCATATATTTTAAGGATTTCTTTTCTATCATGCTCATATTTTAGGCCTAAATTATCAGCTACAACCTTGGGCATGACTGATGTATAAGTACCACTATCAACTATACAATTATGGACTAGTTTGTCACCCACTATCAGAGTGAGGTAGAAAGTTGGAGGCTTATCAATTTTGGTAGATGGTTCAATAATAATATTAGGGTAATTTTTAAGAGAAACATTACCATGACTTTGACTTTAAGGTGAAGGACTAGTAGGAATAGTGGATAATTACTTTTATAATAGCTCTTTTTGTCCAGGCATGTGAAGGACATCTCACAAGGAGATAAATGCTTTGGCACTTTTCAATGAATCCACTATGTTTAGGGTAGAATCACTAAACTTATCTTTAGTATTTTGAGACAAAGGATTGATTAGAACTTGACTAATTGAGACACCTTTAGCATACCTTACCACATTTTGACTTGAAGGAGGTGTAGGAGCATTTAGGAATGTCATGCTTGCAGCCATGCTTTGCTACCTTGTAGAAGGATTAGATGAAATTGTAGGCACATTATTATCACCTTATAGATCCTTCCTCCTAGCCATTATGTTTTTTACAATAAAATTTCCTTGATTGAGCACAAAATTGTCTTCCACTAAGAATTTAGTGAAGCTTTCTCATTGAGGCTATCAACCCTCATTTTCTTTCATCATAACTTTATCTTCAGTTGATAGGAGAGGAGTGACTCCTCCTTGAGCAACTAGATATTTATCTCTACCCTCATTGGTATCCATGAATTGGCCTTGTTGCCAATCTTTTCCTTGCACCAAGTTAATATGCATCAGTACCATCTCCCTTGCATTGGTGGTGGAATTTGGATTATACACATTGGTAGGCCTATTGAAGTTAGGTTGCACTTGAGCCCTTCCTCTCCCATATTATTGGCCATATTATTGCTGATAGAGATATGGATTTTGATGAGCCCCTTGTTTCATTTTCCCTCTCCAAATTTTATCTTCTAACCATTGACTATATGTATATTTATCTATGACATTATTTTCCTTCGTAGGAGCATTCTTAGGCTTGGTATTTGCACTTGGAACTTGGGCCACACTTGGAGTATCAGTAGGGGTATTTGGTAGCATAGGCATAGACACATTAGGAGGAAATTGTTTTCCTTGAATGAGGCCATTCTCATCTCTAATATCAAGTTTAATGCTTCAGGAAGAGTGAAACCACACATGGATTGAAGCGTGATAGCAATATCAATACCAAAGGCTCTCAAGTATGTGGGGAACACAAAGCTAGTAGGTGGTCTCATGGGAAGAGGAAATCTATACCAGTTTTTTTGAAACCTCTCATTGAATTCATGCATTATTTCCTTAGGACCCCTTTTGATCACATTGAGCTTATGTATGAGATAATTATGGTCACTTTCATCTTCAAACCTTATAGTTAGAAACACTCCAAATTCATCCCATGATGTGATGCATCCATCATTGAAAGTCTTATACCAATCAAGATATTTCCCTCTAAGAGGCATGGTAAGGAGTCTAATGGAAATATTTTCCTTGGTAACATTTTGAAAACTAAAAAAATGGTATATATCCTTAATGTGTTCACTAGGTGTGATATGACCCTCACCATTGAATCTAGGCAAACTTTTTGTAGCATTAGGAGGAATATCATCATAGGCCTAAAGGTGAATTGTATTTTTAGTATTAAAGGTAGGAAAGGCATGTTGCCTAGCCATGTTTTCTTCAATATCCTAAATTTATTCAATCTCTTAAATTTATTTCTTAGTAAAATCTTATTGCTCTTAAAAAGGTAGATTAGGATGAGGGTATTGAACTTCAAGAGGAAGTTCAAGCTGAATAGGTGGATTGATAGGATTAATCAATATACTAGATGATGACCTATTAAGGACCATGAAGTATGAGAGAAAATTTATGAAAAAAAAATGTCTTTAAACTATATTTTACCTTTAATGGAGTAGCTAAATGTTGAGTAGCACACCAATTAATAGCTAATGTTGTCAAGACTAGCATTCACCTTGATAAGTTATCTTGAAGATAATGGGTCCCATTGGGCATGATATAACTATTATCACCAAATATTACACCCTAGAGGAGGGTGTTAAAGTCTCCTCCATATTTTGGTAACATGGGAATACTTATAGGTATGTGGGTTTACCTATAGGTAGAAGTAGACCTCTAGGTTTAAGGGCTAGCTCCTTGAATATACCTTGAAATGTTTATCACCTACTTAACTAGTTGTTTGTGGTAGATATAAGTTTGCATGAAATTAAAATAATATAATGTGTTTATACACTAGGATTATTTACAAAATACCATCATACTTATATCATAATGAAACAAGACCTACAAACCAGCTTCCAAGTCCTATGAGGTTCTAACATAAGTGTTTTAGCATAGAGGTGATATGCATGAGACAACACAAGGTAAGTGAAATAGAGGGAATATTACACACTCTTAGAATAATTATACACTTTAAATTATACTAACACACCAACTACACTCTATCTTACGTGTTAGAATATGAACTATTGCATAAACATGAGAGGATAATGAGAAGCAAGGATATGAGATTATCACTTAGCATCATCATACATCACTTTGCACATTTATCAAAATTTTAATGAAATCAAAACCAAATTTTAATTTATTTTTCAAAGGAAAAATAAAATTTCAATTCAACAAGGCTTCACCATATGTGGTGTGGTATTAGTTTACAAGAGCCAAAATGGCTACTACTTATAGAATTTGAGAGAGAGAATAAGAGAATGAAGTCCAAGAGTCACTAGATCATGTGTAAATATAATAAAATGAGTTACACATGTATGAGATATTAAACAATCCATGTAAGGTCTACTTGGAAAAATTTCCCACAAAACATGAAACTCTTGAAATATAGCGTAGAACTTCTCAATTGCTTGCTTACTTAGAAAACTACCTTCATCATTTGGAATTTTTGGAACATCCCATAGAAAATGAAGGATATATTTGATGATTTAAATGATATTTATGTGTTTTATATATGATCTAACATGCATTGGTGTTGTCCCTAATCATCAATATTCTTCTAGAGTGAGTTATCACTACCTGCAGTCTAAATAACTCCTCTTTCACTAACCCTCCAGACTTGGCACCAAAGTTGGTCTTAAATTTTATAGTATAATAAATAAAAAGGATTTTATGACACCTTTTAGGATCCATTATGGCCTTATAATCCTCATGTAAACCTTAAAATTCCTCTCACTTGGATTTTTCATCTTCTCACTTGCTTGTTCATTATGCCAATTTTGACTGGCTAAGATGAAGGTACTTGTAGAGATGGTTGTGAGATTATGTAAATCATGAAATGTTTATGATGAGTTATATTAAATCCCAATATATCTCCTAAAATTAATTTCATCTCTCGAAACCCCTTTGTACCTAAAAGACACCAAAAACATTCAAGAAAAATCATTTCCCACCTTGTCTATACAAGTAGGGTACAACTCAAATGGATGGGGAGGAGCCTTAGATAGTCATATAAAACATAAAATCATCTCATAATCCATTATATGTCATTTGGATTCCTCTCTCACTTCATCTTCGCAATTGAGTCACTAGTAAGGGTTTTAAAGGGTTTAGAATCATTTTGCTCTCTAAGGTTTATTCATACAGATCTAACATTCAATTTGTAAACCAATTCCACAAAACCCTTGTTAAATACCTCCCTTAACATTAATAAACTCCTCATAATCCCATGAAAATACTCCAAGTAGATGTGAGCTCTCAAAGTTTCTCTCTTGAGCTCATCCTTCCATTTTATGTAGGCCTAATGTGGTTTGAGCTAAGAAATGGCTTCCCTATGGTTTTCTCTACATTTAAATAGCTTTAAAACTCTTTATAACTCCCTAAAAACATTTTTAAATTTATTATAATGTTCATCTAATCTTATAAATGATATTAACTCTCCCTTAACCATTAGGCCTAACCAAGACCTATCAGGCTTAGCCTACATATATGTGAGTTTAAGCCATCATTTTTGGATTATAACATCTATGAGGGTTTACCTATGTTTTTATATGTCTAGATAAGCCTTATACATCTTATTTAAAGGTTTTATCAACCCTCAACCTACTTTCTTCTCCTTTCCATGACCAATTTGTAGGATTTGCATCATTGGGGACTGGCCTCTTTTTGATACAAAAAAAGGGAACATCCCCTATTGTCCCATTAAAAACATGAAGGTATGGTGTGATTTTAGAAGTTTTTGGGACCCTTTTTACTATTTATCATAGATAAATCACCTCAATGTCTCCCTTAACTCCTTAAAAACCTAAGAAAGACCTTTTTGAGCCTTGATTATGTACAAGCTTTAGACATGTGATTATAGGTTGTCTTGAAATCCTCTTCTTGCTTTGATTCCATTGTATGAGGGTTTCACAAGGCTCATATCATTTTCAAGACACTCTTAGACATGTCAAATCCTTACAACCTTTCCAAACTTCTTCATTGCATACCTCTTCACCTTGATTGGTCATAGGTGTTGACTGTATTTCTATATTTTCTCCTACTTATAGGTGCTTGATTCATGTTTTAATCTTTGTTTCATTACTTCACTATTCCCTTAAAGTCTATAATTCCATTTTACATCATTTTGATCTACTCTCATCACCTAGATGTTAGCCAATCACCAAAATAACCCTTTCTTCATGTACAATCAATTGTAGTTGACCATTTTCGAGTAACAAGGGGCCTGTAGGTAGATATCAACCTTGAAGTTAGTGTCTCACATATTAGGGTATTTTGAATAATTTGGAATCAGCTTCCATTAACAAGTATTCTAGTCTGCAAGTTCCCATCTCCTAAAGCTCACTTCATGATTTGGTGAGTCATCTACAATCAGGGTGTAGGTGAATTTTCTAAGGATGTACCTATAGGTGTTAATGGAGGTTCATTCTCATCATTTCAACCCTTATTAATAATTTTTTAATAATTAATGTGTCCTTTATTATAATGGAAACATTATTCATGGTGATATGTTTTTATATTTCTATCTTGGGGTGTAAGGGTATTTGGAACTTGAAATATTGTAAAAATCACTAAAAAATTGTAGTGAACAAAAGCTTGACTTTGAAACCTTCTAAAATCTTCCTTACTTGTCTAACCTCCATATCCTTTTCCAAGGCAACTCCCCTATATGGAGGCTACAACATGGAACCATTACATCTCACCTAGGTTCTATGTCTGTTCATCTTATGACATCATCAAAAGTGTTGAGGGCTCTATTTTGGCACTTTTTAGGGAACTTGTCCCTAAACATAGTTATTTCAACTTGAAGATGACCTCTTAACACTACCTTCCAATCTAATGCCTCAATCATGACTTTCATGATCTCATCCAACTATTCAAACTTTATTAAGGTATCTAAGCATGCCAAACTCCTTCATGAAACACTTTTATATCTTTGTGGGGCCACCTATAGGTGTGAATTTTTGTATGCAGGTAGTGATTGTGAGAAAGCTAATAGTGTGCATGATATATGAGTATTCAACGAGGTTTAGACCTTATATCAACCTCAAAATGTACTCTTTCACCATGTAGAACATCATCCACTCAAATATTCCATTTCAATGTGATTAGTACTAGTAAGGCACCTATAGATATGCTTTAATGTTGCAGACAAGGTAGTGAATGCAAGACTTGAGAAATGTGTATGAATGTGACATTATACATGGTTTCCAAGGTATATTCATCTTATTAAAAATTTATGAAGGTATCTAATATGTTTTAACATCTTTATACAACCATCTCAAGTCTCTGTGAGAGCCTACAGATGCATGTACACTAACAAACAAGGTAGTGATGGTAGAATGTAGAATGTAGAATGTAGAATGTACATTTGATTTATGTTTCTCTAACTAAATATAGACCTTCATAAGGTCTTAAAATTAATATTTTATACCTCATGGGGACTCAAACCAGATTTAAAGCTTCACCTCAATGTGATCAACCTCCTTTTGAGGCACCTGTAGGTGCATACCAATGGCATACGACTGTGTGCCTTAAAGAATTGACTGTCATAGTCAATTGCATGAATTTGATATGTTTAAATTATTTTTTCATGATAAAAATATATATTAAACACATTGAAATATCCATTACACTTTCATGACTATGATCAGAGCTTTAAAAACTTCATATAGCTAATTGTGTGCAACAATCATGTAAGAAGTTAACTTGTGACTATCCTTTTTGACTACAAATTACATGATGCTAATCTTGGAGATTAAGATTGAAAAGAAAGGGGGTCAAGAAGACATAATAGGCATGGGACACAACACCACAAATTTCTTTGAAAACACTATAGAGAAAGAAACCTTATGAAGGTGTTGAAATTTAATTGCAAACTCTTTAGCACACTCCACATGCAACCTAAGAGATTTGAACTCATAAAAACACTTCCAAACATGAAATCAAAGATGTAAAACATGTGAGAAGATATTTCACATCATTTTTAACTTATTTTATTAGCTATATTGTATGGACATGCTCAAATAGACGTAAAATCTATAGGTGTGGGGATTAGTTAGCAAAACAAGACAATCAACTTGTTAAGAGTGGTTCATAAACTAGTTATCGAATAATTACCAAAAGTTAAAATTTATTTACATGAATATAATTGTACAATTCAATTTTATGGTTAAAAATTCCTCTAAGGTGTTGGGGTAGGATGTATTTTAACCAACCCACATGGTAAAATTATACCTTTAGCTTTTCATTTAATTGTTGATATTACTATTAACATGGTTAAATATGAATCTAATTCTAGGCATGCAAGATGCATTCAATTTAGACATCCCTTATTTACATGTTTTTGGTGATTTGTAAATTATATGTCATCAAGTTAGTGTAAATTATCAATGCAAAAGTGAAAACTTAATTGCATATCATCAAATTACTACTGCACTTGAAAAATAATTTGACTCTTTTACCATTTAACCAATTCTAAGAAATCAAAATGTTATAACTAATTATCTCGCTTCATCAACATCCTTATTTCACCCTCACCAAGTACTTCATAATTCTCAATTTATTATCCAAGTAATAAAAAACCTTCTTCATTACAAAACCAAAATGATTCACTAATTTGTCACATTAGGGTTGTTACTACATGCAATCAAAAATGCATCATGTTTATATATCAATCCTAGCTTGAAGAAAATAGAGCATACCTATACTTCTGATTGGGGATACACTTGTTAAGCAGGAGCATGACCAATATGGGGATATGTAAGACTCGATTAAGGGACCACTTATCACAACACATCATGTTAGGAAGGATTCCAAATCCTACAGTCTAACACAATCATACAACAACCCTAATGGAGTCCTAAGATTTAAAATATTCACTCTATTCTAATAACAATAATGTAAAATCTAATCTAGTGCACACCAAAGCTTGTGACACAAAGTGGGGGTTATAAATAATAAAACAATTAAATTAAACATGTATTATAAGACATATACTCATGTCAATGTATACAAAATTCTAATACATGGGAGAAGAATACAAATGCATTATCTATATCCTCTTTCAAAGGAGAAATAAAATTAGGAACACTTACCTTTGAAGATGAAATCATTGTGCCTCAATCTCTCCCTTGGCCAAGGTTCTTCATAAGAGATTGTCGTGGTATGTAAGGATAACCAAAATAAATCAACTTTAGGGTACATAACCTATCTAAGCATCCAAAAGACTTATTCACAAGACAAGATCCATATCTCTTAAGAAAGTATGGAACCTTAAGATTTATTCCTCATATAGAATAGTCAATAAGCATATGTTTGCTTGAACTTATTCACTAATAATTATTCTATTATGAAATGGTAGGAAATGAGCTTGTATATATAGGCAAATCTTGCCCTAAATCCTCTCGGGAACATCAGCTATATAGGGTCGACCCAGTCGACTCAATGTGTTTCTAGAGACAAATCACTAGGTTTGAGCTAGGTCAGTTGAAAGGCTAACAAGATAAAAAATTAAGAAATACCCCTAAACTGTACTAGGTCAATCCAATCAACCCAGTATAATTGACTATCCAAAAGGGTGTTAAGATAATAAAAGGAGGATAGAAAGAGGAAAATGACTAGAATGGGTAGGATTGAGAAGAATAAGCTTAAGGTAAATGGATTTAGGACAAAAGTGTGTAGATGGTAAGGGGAAAAAGTAAAAATAATCTTATGAAGCATCAATGGTCTTCCCACCCCTTTTTTAGTGCATCCCTTAAGGCATGCACTCAGAGAGATTGAGACTCAATAGGTTTATATAAGATACAAAGTGTCAGTAATCAATAAAAGTTTTAAAATATTATGTGTATACATATTCCCCACTCAAAGCTCATCACGTGTCACATAAGTGCAACACAGGATGGTGCTTTGAGATAGAACATGATAACACATAATGTTGATGCTAAGTAAATTATAGTAAGTAGAAAATAAGATAAATGAAAGGACTAAATTAAAAAATACATACCTTTAAATTTCCTTAGTGTCATATATAAAGAATTAGACTGTAAAAAAGTTTGAAGGCATCCAAATTAGAGAACACTAGACGAACCTATAGAAGGTGGTGCAAAAAATAACCAAAAATTGAAATTTTTGGAAGATAGGCATATGATAGTGGAAAAGATTCTCTATGTCATCATGAATCTAATACATTTTATAGTTTACAAAATGGATGAGTAGAAATAAAGATATAAGAAAAATAAGAAATTTGTAGGACAATAATTAAAGAATTTGAATTTAGAAATGTGTTTTTAAATAGGGAAAAAGATAAATCATTTGTTATTTTTACTTGTGAGAGAAAAGAAAAAGAGTTATGGAGATAAAGCAAGCTATGATGGTGAGGAGATGACATGCTAGATAGGGAGAGGCTCCAGAGGTAGCAACTGGTGCACTACAGGTATGCAACTAAGAATCTCAAAACAATTTTTGAAATTGTATTGAATTAAGTGAATTTTTAGTAAAATTGAATTTTAAGCATTTCTAGATGTCAAAATGAGGCAAAATTAGGTTCTAGGAGTATAAAATAGGAAGATTGGAAATGAGTTTGGAGGTTCTAGGCAAAAACCAATAAAATTGCACTTTTTCAAGAAAATACAAGGGGTTAATAGGCAAAAAGCATTGGGTCAACCCAGTCGACCCAATAGGCTAAAAAATGAGTAGAATCCACAGTGATGACCTAGTAGGTATGGGTTGACCCTATACATTCTATTGGTTGAAGGCCTATTTTGGAGTTGTTAGGTGGTTTAAAAGGTCTATAATGGAAACTCAACATTGGGGAGGGGAAGATAAGGGAGTTGACTTGGATTTTTGAGTCAACCAAGTGAAAAGATAGGAAAATTTTGGTCTAACTAGTTTGACCAAAGAGTTAGAATGGTATGAAAAAGCAAGCAAAAGGCTAAAAGAGGGCTAGAATGGCTTGAAATGACCAAGTAAGGTAAAAAAGGAATGAGAAGGCTAAAATTAAGCTAAAATGAATAAAATAAAGTAATTTAGACTTGTTTTTGATAAAAATTGTAAAAAGAATGCATTTTGACTATTTATGACATGGAAGAACCGATACATCCTTTGTTGTTTCTTGGGTTTAGGGATGATAGAGATTTTGGAGACTTGTGGATGCAACATGGTTACTAAACTTGTTAAATAGGTTGTCAGATAGAGATAGGGATAAACTAGGATCCATAGGTCTAGGCAGGATAATAGAGATGTGTTGGATCCCCCTCAATGTTGATCTATTAGTCATGTTCCTTGATTGTTGAGAATAATTGACTAACACATTCAGATGGAAGGTGGATGGGGATATAGTAGAGGTGGATATCATGCTAGAGGATGTCCATGCCATCCTAGGGCTACCTATAGTAGGATCACAGGTGACCATAGGGATACCAAATAGCCTAATAGAGAAGAGACCCTTAACCATGTGGGCTACAGGCTTAGAGACAATATTATTAGGAAGGAGAGTGAGTATGTTTGATGTATATACATCATATATTTTATACATCTAGAAGGCTATTATAGGCCTTGTGACATAACAAGTGCTATGTCACAAGTCAGATAGCAAGGTACCACTATTCATGGTAGCCTTAAGTAGGATGATTTTAGAGGAGTGAATTATATACAACTTAGGATCTATCATCTAGATCTAGTTGTTACATGATATGTATGATATACTGGTTAGAGGGTATAGGACCATAGGGTTGATCATATTGCTGATAGCTTAGATATATGAGAGGTTTCCTATGTACTGGCTAGTTGGGTTGCCCCATACAGTCAATTATAGGTTACCTTGAGTGCAAAGATGGAGGGAGTATTAGGTAGCATGAACTGTACCATAAATGTTAGTGTTGTAATTAGTGAGATGTGCAAACATCATGTGGTAGCCATACAAGCACATAATAGCTACATGGGTGAGTTAAGACATGGTTACACTAGTAATAAAGAGGATAGAGGTTATTAGACACTAATTCTAATGGAAAGAGCCACATCCACTGGTATGGGTGCTAGGGTAGGTGGGCCTACCTCATCTAACAACATTGATATTGATGCTTAAATAGTGGGCTTAGCATGTGAGGGAGCCATAGGGAAAGAGAGGACTAAGGCCACTAGTGGTGAGGTTGACACTGAGGCCACATTGAGAGAGACCATGGACTGGTTGAGCATGATGAAAATTTAAGGAGGATAGGGAGGTAGAGGCATAAATACTAGATGTACCACTACCAATTCCATTGTAAGATGAGCAGTGGCCACTGAAGACATGGTGTCGACAAAGGTAGGAGGAGCAGGAGAGATTGGAGACTATTACCATCCTAGATGACCCCATAGGTGATCTAGAGGATATGATAGAGAGACCACTCAAACATAGGTTAAGACTAACACAAGCTATGATAGTTGGGTTTGAGCTAAGGAGGTAGCCTATAGAGGAGGTGTTAGGAGGCCATGCAAACTGGGAGTCTATGTTAGGTGGTCATGAAGATGGCAAGACCATAGTGGCTAAGACATAGATAGGTAAAAATATGATTGAATATTATTACTTTAAGTTGTTTATTTAGAAGAAAAGATAGATAGATAAGTATTATGAGATATAATAGTGATATAATATCCATCTTGTCAGATTTTGTAGGTGTAGGACAGGAAGATAGATGGGGTTCCTTGGTGAGGGGAGCACTTCATGACATCCTAAATAAGGCTCTACAACCATACAATCCCATGACACTAGAGGATCTAAGTGTACCATCTACCCCAGATCAGGTGAGCTAGTTTAGATTAGCTAGATAGGTAGTGAGGTAGATACATGCATAGAGAGAGAGAGGATGCAGCCATTATTTATGACGGGTGCAGGGGAGATACAAGCATGGTAGGTCCTATAAAATGAGAGAGATATGCATTGAACTATAGTAGCATAGATGACAGAGATCTAGACTCATAAAGTGGAGCCACAGATGTGGCCAGTGCACTTATAAGGATAAGTACAGGGATTGAGATCTTAGATGGCCTCCTTATAGTGTACCATTTAGAGGAGTCAGACTGAGGCCTCAATAATTAGCATGGTTCCCAACCATAGAGTTGGAGCATTGTATATGGTTGCATTTGTTATATCAAACTCATGAAATATATATATGATGGATCATTTTGGCATATTGTTGTTGGTTGTGTATGTTGTCATTATGTATTATTATGTTTGTTCATTATGGTTGAGGTTGTGGATGCTTTGGATATATTTATTTCTAGCACATGTATTTAGCTTTGTATATGCTATAGGAAATATATGATATGTGGTTTCTTTTCTAGCATTATGAAATACACATGCATGGTTAAAAATAAATAGGTAAATAGGACTTGAAAAAATATAATCAATCAGGAAAATGTACTACACACTATTTCAAGCTAGGAAATGTGTAATAACAAGAAATAACTAATTATACAGAACCAAAAAAAAGTTAAAACAAGATGGTAAAAATGGAATTTGTTTTCAAACCAATGTGAAATATTTTTTCACCAAATTAAGACAAGTAAAATCATACTAATATCACATTGGGAAGTATGAAAATAATGTAATAAAATGGAAGGTATGAAAAAGGGAACAAATGGTAATAAAAACAAATTATTTAAGTCAATTAATCATACTAAATCATGCTAGGAAGTATGAAATAAAAACAAAATTGTAAAAGTTTGGTCTTAAATTGGTCATACTAATTCAACCTGGGAAGTATGAAAAATTCAAGAAATGGTTGAAATATTACACATACTCAAAAAATAAGAAGATAAAAAGGTAAAAGAAAAATGAAGTAAGCATAAAACATACTAAATTAGGATAGGAAGCATGTAAAATGATATTTAAATTCATAATCGATCAAATCTTATCTCAAATTTGACACATGTAATTTGGGTGGTGACTTAAGTATTGGAAAATTTTGTGAGGAGGGTCGGGTCCTATCCATGATCTTACACTGCAGCTCGACAAAGAGAACACCACTGGGATGGATAAAATAATAAAATTGGATAATAAAAGGATGTGGGTAATAGGAAGGAAGATATTAATTTGTGAGGAATGTCAGGTCCTATCCATGGTTTTATAATGTAACTCACAAATGAAATCCCAAGGGGAGTGATCAGTAGACAAAATAATATTTCTCAAGCGGAAATATAAAGGAGATAAGGATTGAAAAAGGGAGTGTAAAAATCAAGACTTAGGCATCTTATGAGAAGACCTTATGAGGAAAGAGGCATACTAAGGACATGAGAAGACATTAAGTGCCTAGTGGTCATCTATGTATAAAGAAAACCTATTTTCCATAGACACAAAATTTTATAGGTAAATAAGTGTGCTACTAAGATCAACTCATGAAGGTAGATTGATACAAACTTACCTTCCCATGATGTGTTCCATATTATTTAGGACCCCTTACAGATCCATCAATATAATATGAAGATTGGGTACTTGCATGAGAAAGTAGGTATCACTAAAAGATTTTTTTAGTCTCCTCTTCTAATCTACTGGCTTACCACACCCCAAAAGACCTCGGCTCTAGTATGAGGCCAACTGTGGAGTTTGGGCTTTGAATATAATAAGGAGATGTGATTTGAATCACATCTTTTAGTGTGATTAGGCTTTTAATAATATTTTTACCTTTTGTTTAAATGATTTGGATTTTAACTTTCTTTTGAAGGCTTTTTAAGATTCCTCCTCCATATGGATTTAGAATGACCAATCATGAGAGAGATAGTGATACACACAAATTGAGATTTAGGCTAAGGCTAAAGGAGGCTAAGTAACCAAAGAAAAAGACTGACTAGGACATTTAGACTTGATAATGAACTAGCATGTGATCTCAAGTCTCAGTCATGTATATGCTTAGTTTGCAAAAAATGGAAGAAGGTAAAAAGGAGATCCAAAGTGGATCGGTAAAAGGAATGGATAATGAGATATATTGTTTGATAACTGATCACATGGTGAAAGGAGATAATAACCAAGGGGAATAGGGTTTGTATAACCAAATCACAATGACAAATTATCTGTGAAAAATGAGGATAAGAAAGAAAAACAATCATAAAGATACAAGAAAGAGAGTTTTGTGAAAAACTCTAGGGGAAAAGGGAAAGCAATGATAATAAAAGACAATCATATGTAAAAATAAATGATAATATGAAAAAGATATAGTAAAACAAGTAAGATCATGATATAAGATAACCAAAAATTTGACACAATGTTAAATGATATAATAGATAAAAATAAGATTGGAGCACACATCCAATCCAATATGAAATGTGAAAGCACCATGCATGTGCTGATAAATATTGGTAAATATATCCACACACATTATCTAATACATTAGATAAGTCTCTATGAAGCTATAATAGAATTGATGCTAAGGTCTCATCAATCTTTAATGAATACTGAGAAAATAATTCTTTTCTAATCTCCTCAACTGAAAAAGTAAGAATGCTCAAAGGATCATGTTGAATAGGAAAATTATTTAAAATTTGGTTAGGAGAATAAGTGGGAGTGGGATCTACTAGAGATGTAGGAGTCATTGGTGGAGAAGTATCCACAGGTGAGTGAAGGTCCATAGGTGAAGGAATCACAAGTGGAGGCATAGAAGGTGGTGAAGGGACCACAAGAGGGGATGAAACCACCAGAGGTGGAGCCATGAGAGAAGAAGGAGAAGCCTTCTTGTAGGAATGACCTATGGTAGGTATAGAAGAAGGTCTGAGAATGGTTATAAGGTGATATTTGAGATGTTGTAGAAGGATATAAAAATGATCAGTGTGATGGGTACTACATAGATTCCATAGACAATATACCTCACCATACTTAGGCATATACTTAGGAAGTACCTCTAGTGGAGGTATGGCTTTATTTGATGATTGGGAAGAATGATGCAAGGTATAAATATATAATATATAAAAATGGGTGCAAGAATGGTTATTTATCCCATAGAAGCAATAGATACACTTATGAGTGGTTTTAGGAAAATCACTCATAGGAGGTAAAATAGGAGTGGAAAAAGTAGAACACTCATTAGTTTAATTGGTAGGTAGAGGATCCATCTTAGGCAAGGGAATCAAACCATCACCAAGGGGGGCGATGATGAGGAAGGAATGGAACTAGGCTCTATGAAAGGAGTGATAGCATAGAAATAAGGGTAGGATCAATAATATTAGGATCAAAAATAGGATCAACCATAGCAGGAGTAGGAAGAGGCTCAACTATAGTAGGCTTTATTAAGGGAGGAGCAGGATCTATAAAAGGTCTAAAGAGATTCATACTAACCTTATGGGTAAACCAGTTACAGGGGTCAGGGTACCTATAAAAATGGTAAATCCCAATCATAGCATGATCTATAGCATAGTCCTACATGGATCCTCAAAAATTGGAGGTGTCAGTGCCATCTCTACCCAAAAATAAAGGGGAAAAATGCAAAAATTAGAAATTCTAAGTGAAGGAAAATGATGAAATGCATGAAAAGACTCAAGTAAAAAAGAATGATAATGAACAATCTTAGCATCACAAGCCTATATAAGACCACCTAATAATGGATCATCTAAGGAATAACCATCATCATAATCTAGGGTGTGAAGATCTATGACACAGGTCGGGATAACCTTGTCATCTAATGAAGCATGGTGAATAGAATGCCCAGGAATGTCATTGAAAGGAGGTTTGCAAGAATGAGGTTGGAAGGATATAGGAAGTTATTAGATGAGATAGGAAAGAGATTGGAAGTTTTGATATTTAAGCTAATTTCATCAGGCTCATCATCATCAAAATCTAATAGGTTGGGAGGAATGTTACCAATGAGCTTAGGATGCCCACTATAACCTTGGATTGAGTTAATAGGAAATTTAAGACGTTAAGACTCATAAAATGGAACACTAGGTAAAGGCTCAACAGTAGGAATCTTGAAGACACCACGATCTTGGAATTATTCAAAATTCTAAGGGTTAGTGTTGCCTTGAATTCTATAAATGGCTCCATTGTGAGGGAATTTAATGCATTAGTAGGTAGAGGAAGCAATAGCTCTCATACGATGAGTCCATGGCCTACCAAGAAAGATGTTATAATAAAGAAGGAAGTTAAAGATCATCACCTTCACATAGATGGTGATAGGTGGTAAAATAATGGGAAGCCACACATAACCTAGAGGAGGTATTTGCCTTCCATCACATCTTGGGCATGTGTTGCATGTAGACTTGAGATTGAATTCATAATACCCAAGGGTCTTAATGAAATTAAGAGAGGCAATGTAGGTGCCAGAACCCTCATCAATCAATACATGCTTGACTTGGAAATCGCCTATTTGGATGCTAATGAATAAAGGAGGATCATTCACATGAAGTAAAATCTCATCAGGAATCATAGAAGCTATGGGAAATATTAAGGAAAGAGAAGTGTTTATAGTATCATCAATGTTAATAGACATATCTTCACATTATTATAAAATATTATCTCTGAAACCAGATAATTGTGTCTCCCATCCTATGAGGGGAAGATGAGGGACATTCATATTGAATAGCAGCTACATGATATGGTTTCTATGACATGGAGAAGTCCTCATAAGTTCAATAAATGGAATCTGGGATGGGATATTAGTGAGCTCCACAATGGGATCCCACTCATCATATCCCATAAGAAGGTTGTTATATAAAGGTGTGTAATGGTTAAGAAGGTCTTTGGAAGGAGGATCTAAAGAGCATTAGAATTTTTGTTGATAAGAAGAAGAAGGTTTATAACAAGGTGGTAAATCATGTTGAGATGATGAACTAGTTGGTTTAAGTTGATTTTGACAATTATAAGAAGTGTTAGTATAATCTTGGTTATTATTAGTATTGGAAGATGATGAAAGAGTGGTAGAAATAGAATGGGATGTGTTATCCAAGGGATAATCATAAATTAGATCATCAAAAGTGATAAGATCTTTTTTCCCCAACTCATTTAAATGAGTTGGAGAAGAATCTTGGATAACATGATATGTCTTATGTGAAGGAGGAGTGTAGATAGGTTGTTAATCATCGAAAGCCACCACCTTTCACATATTAGTCATGTTGACCACATTTTCTTCAAAAGTTGGTTCAACAAGACTTTTTACATTACTTGTGGAAGAGTTGGGATTATCTTAAGTGCCTTGAATTAGTTGATGATTAGGAAGAGGATATTTATAGATAGCCAAATGAGCATTTACTTAATTTAAGGCTTGAGTTTCATCATGTGTTTTATAGTCTTTAAAAGCAATCTCATAGGCTTGTTGATGCGTACAGATAATGGAATCATGATCAAAATTAGTTCCAAGAAGAAAATCCATAGATAAATTATGAAGTTGTCTACATGTCTCATCAGAATGACCCCAACTAACATGAAACCAAAAAAACTTTTTAGGATCATACCAAGATTTCATAGGATGAGTAGGGTCAAGCTCTCATGGAAGAGCCTGGGTAGATGTTTAAACAATTTAGTTGAGGATAGAGGTTTGTGTACATTAATTTTGTTTGGCAAAGAGAAATGAGGATTAGTATATTGTTTAGAAGAAGGAGTTGATTTTGAAGAAGGGTTAGGAATGACAGTTTGAACATTATGAATGGTGTCATAAGAATTGGTAACACAATCATTGGTAACATTTTAGTTTTTACTCTTTAGTAATAGACAGGGACCCACAGAAGGTTAGGGTGGCTCGAATTGGTGCATTAGGAAATATTTTCATTTAGTTTGTTCAATATCCTCCTTCAATGTATGTGGAGAGAGAGTTTGGACCTGATATTATGATTTAGGAAAGAGAGAATTTGTAAAGAAATAAAAAAGATTGTCATCCACCATGTTATATTCATATTTGTTTGACAAAGTCTTCCATCTCTTAACAAAGTCTTGGGAAATTTCATTCTCATGTTATTTGAAATTAATTAAATGGGCCAAAGTATTTTTAGGAAGATCATTAGTTTGGAATTCTTGTACTAAAGCATTTACTAAGTCCTCCAAACTAGAAATTGAATGATCTCTAAGTTGATTATACCAATCCAAGGCATCACCCGTGAGGGTTTTGGCTAGGAACTTGGTAGTAATAAAGGTGTTTAATTTGACCCAATCCTTATAGATATTTCCAAATTTTTTGAGGTGAAGGGTAGGATCAGTTGATCCATTATAAGAAATTGTAGGATTTATACCTCCTATATCAATGTTGGCAATTTTAGTAGTAAGAGGTTCATTTTGTAGATGCTTGATGGTTTTATTGACCAAAGGAGGTTGAGGAATGAGATTGCCTTGAGAATCTTGAAGAGGAGGAGGGGGAACATTTTGGTTATGTGTGCCCCAAGCCATTGGTTGTGAATGAGATTGAAGATTAAAAATGTGGTTTTGAATTCTCATCATTTGATTTGTGTTATGTGTTTGAAAGGTATTCTTTTGATTGAGAGTTTAAACTAAAAGTTGGTGTGTTTGATTAGCATTAGAAGCATTATAATTGGTATTTGTGTTGGTATTAGTGGCTTGGGTACCACTATTAGTGTTGTTATGAGTTTGAGAAGAATTATGAGAATGTGAGGAATTAGTGGCAAAATTTGCTCATGAATCAAAAGATGTACTAGTGAATGGTTGAGAAGAAGAAGCACTAGAAGCATGATTGCCTTGGGTAACAAACAATGAACTAGTAGAAGGATTAAGGATAGTGTACTTTATGAGAGGCCCACTATACATAGAACCTACCATGTTAGTTGAGATACTAGGCATGGAGGTAAACGAGGTTAGAGAAGAAGATGTCACGGCATAAGAAGGAGTCAAAATTGAAGGAAGAGGTTGAGAAATAAAGAAAGTGGTACCTCTAAATCCCATTGATAATATAGGATTAGGTGAATGAGGCTCTTCATTTTGACCACTAATCATGAGGTTATAAATTGTATAAGGATCCTTTCCTCTATGTTAGGAAATTCAAAAATAAAGAAAAGCATTTTGGGAGTATACTCTAACTCAAGTTGATCTTATAAGCAAAGATGAGGATTATGCTACAAATATTTATTAGGAGGGGTCCCATAGTTCATTGTGTGAGTGGAAATATGAACATTACTAGCATCCAAAAGATGAGCCCTACTCTATCTATGGGAGACCCTATTAGGATTGGTAAGGTTCATCATGTCTACTGACTATGACTCAGTGTCATTACCAAATAGAAATTTCATGATGAAGGGAAAAAAAGAGAGATGAGAAAACAAAGGACAAAGAGGTGACTAAAATAGTATAAGGTTGACTAGGTTGACCTAGTATAGAAATAGGGACTATAAAAATTGTAAAGGGTTGACTGGGTTGATATAGTACAATTTAGAAAAGGTAGAAAAGCTACTGGGTTGACTAGGTCGATCTAGTATAATAGATATGGAATTCAAGAAGCCTAAAATAGATTGTGAAAATGAAACAAGACAAGTTTTTAAGTACTAAAAAGTAGTAAGTAATAAAAGGAAATAAACAATCAATTTGATTAACATTGGCCAATCCCAATTAAAGCACACAAAATAAAATCTTGCACTAACACTGGCTAATGCAAGCTTTTACACACACAATGCATAAAGATTAAGCAATCAACTTGAAAAGTAAAGAGATAACTAATTAGTCAACCTAAATTTTTATTAGATTTTTTAAGAAATGATTTTAAATGTGATTGGAAGTTATCTATAATAAAGGTACTAGATAGTCATCTAAGGATGGTTTTAGGTAGTTTAGACTAAAAGTAACTGTAGTGGAAATGATACATGCTTGGTATTAGGGCCTACTCCCTCACTTCACACACCATAGTGATAAGGGTGTCGGCTGCTTAGCTAAAATATACCATTAACCACACTTTATACTTGACTAGAGCATCAAGTCAACTTCCCCCTTAGTGATGAAATCCAAGTAAACTGGACTTGGGTAGACAGATGTTAAAGTGTTTATTTATGTTATGTGATTTGGTTGTGTGTGCATAAAATAAAAAAAGTGACACTAAGTGATTAATTAAAAATCTACTAATTAAACTATGTGAGATATTCTAAGCATGTAAGCAATATGAAAAGAAATGTGTGAGCTAATTACGAGTAGATATGAGGTTTTGACACTATATGCACAAAATACAAAATATGGTCGATAGCTTTGAACCTATACTATAGAAGTAAGGTCTAAAAATGAATTAGGTTGGCAAGGTTGATCTAGTTATTTTAGACAATATACATAACACAAAATTGGGTCAGCAGGGTCAATCCAGATGACTATGTAAGGGTAGTTTTAAAGACTACAAACTATGAAAGGAAAGATAGAAAAGAGAGAAACAAAGAGGTAAAAATGAACCTTGGTGGATCATAGATGCAATAAATAAATATTGTTGATGAAAAACCTTGAAGTATGTTGGTAAAATCTATAAACTATGTTTACAGAATCAATCAAGCTATGCAAGAACTTGCTATAGAGTGTTGAAATTGTAAGGGGTCAACTGGGTTGACCTATTAGACTAAAATGGATGTCTAAAAGGTTGGAAACATATACTAAGTTGACAAAGTTGATCTAGTTTCCTATTCTTGGAACACTTTGCATAGATAACAATAGTTGGGTTGACAGAATCAGTCCAATATGTCAAAATATATGATCAAAATGATGATCAAAAAGAATGAAAATAAGTGAAATAAATTTTGTACAGGTTAGTTTATGCAATAAAAAATGCATCATGTATATAAATCAATCCTGGTTTAGAGAAGATAGAGCATACTTACACTTCTGATTGGGGATACACATGTTAAGTAGGAGCATGACTAATAAGGGGATTTGCTAGACCCAATTAAAGGATCACTTGTCACAACACATCATACTAGGAAGGGTTCTAAAGCCTACATTCTAACATAATCACATAACAACCCTAATTGATTCCTAAGGTTTAAAACATTCACTCTATTATAATAACAATAAAGTAAAATTTAATCTAGTGCACACCAAAGCTTGTGGCACAAACTGGGGGTTAGAAATAATAAAACAACTAAACTAAACATGTATTAAGATACATATACTCACGTCAATGTATACAAAATCCTAATACATGGGAGAAGAATACAAATGCATTATATATCTACTCTTACAAAGGAGAAATAAAGTTAAGAATACTTACCTTTGAAGACAAACCCACCGAGCCTCAATCTATCCCTTGGCCAATGTGCTTCACAAGAGATTATTGTGGTATGTAAGGATAAGCAAGATAAATTAGTTCTAGGCTACACAACCTATCTAAGTATCTAAAAGACTTATCCATAAGACAAGATCCATATCTTCAAAGAAATTATGAAACCCTAAACTTGATTCCTCAATTATAATGGTTAATAAGTAGATATTCACTCACACTTCTTTTCTAATAATTCTTCTCTTTTGAAAAGGTAGGAAATGATCTTGTATATATAGGCAGCTCTTGACCTAAATCCTCTTGAAAACATCAGTTGTATACGGTCGACCCAATTGACTCAGTGTGTTTTTGGGGATAAATCACTAGGTCTAAGATAGGTCAACTAAAAGGCTAACAAGCTAAGAAAGTGACAAATACCCCTAAATTATATTGGGTTGACCAAGTCGACCAAGTATAGTTGATTGTCCAAAAGGGTGTTAAGGTAAGAAAAGGAGGATGGAAAGAGGAAAATGACTGGAACAGGTAAGACTGAGAAGAACAAGCTTAGGGTAAATGGTTTTAGGGGACAATTTTATATATGGAAAGTGGAAAAAGGAACAATAATCTTACTAAGCATTGATGGTTTTCCCACCCTTTCTCAGTGCCTCCCTTAAGGCTACACTTAGAGAGATTAAGACTCAACAAGTTCCTGTAAGAGACAAAGTGTCAGTAATCAATAAAAGTTTGAAAATATTATGTGTATATAGTTACTATTAGAAAAATACCATGGTATAAAAACATAATTCAATTTATTGAACATCAAAGCTACCCTCCAAACATGAATTCTCATGAAAAGACTCAAATACATAAACAAGATTTTAAGCACGTAATTTTATACAACACCCTTTATTACCATAATGCCAAAGGAACCTCACTACATTCTTTAATGTAAGAGGAATTTCCTACTCTCCTAGAGCAAGAACATGGGAAAATTTGTAGTGGTCACTATAGCAGACATGCTACAGCCCGTAAATGCTTACATATGGGTTATTTTTAGCTTACTCTAGAAATTATGCTTTTAATATTGATAAAAAAATGTAATCCTTATCAAATACATGATGATCTCATTCACTCCCCTTTGATTGAACTTCAAACAATGGAGTCTCCTTGTCCACTCTCTATGTGGGGATTAAATCTTGTAGGAAAATTACCTCAATCACAAGATAGACACACATTTATTATCACCACTACCAAATATTTTACTAAATTGGTAGAAGCCATGCCTCTTATTAATGTCACTAGAATTATTATTTCAAATTTATCCTCAATAAAATCATGTCATTTTGTATTTCCCCATACTATCATATTTGATAATGGTGGCAATTTCAAAAACCAATATATGAAACAATTATGTGCAAAATTTAAAATTTCCCATAAATTATCATCACCTTACCATCATCAATGTAATGGACAAGAAAATTCCACCAATAAAATTTTGAATAAAATCTTTTAAAAAACTATTAGATAAAACTATTAGATAAACTCATATTAATTGGCACCTTCATCTATATCCTGCACTTTGGGCTTATCGCACTAGGATACGCACTGCCACTAAGGCAACACCATTTTCACTCATATATGGGTTTGAATTAATATTACCATTAAAGGTAGAACTCTCATATTTATGTATATGTATTCATGGTATAATTCTTTATGAATAATTATGTGAAGTTCATCTCCATGCTTTAGACTTTCTTGATGAGTATCATATCACCACTTTACAACATAATCGCCAATACAAGGCTCACATTATTGAACAACATAATAAAAAGGTCAAAGTACAAACTTTAAATGTTGGTGATTTAGTCCTAAAATTATATTATAAACATTATAAATAAGTAAAATATGATCAAAAATGGTGGGTTCCTTAGTAAAAGATATTCTTGGTCCTAGTATGATGTAGGAGCATCCAGTAAGCAAACGTCATTTTTGTGTTGATGAAAAGTCATATGTTAGTTAGAGGTCAAATTTGATCCAATTTGGGTTGTATATGAGTTTGAATTATACTATAGGATCCATTTGTGATATTTAGAATCATTTTGAGTCATCAAGAGTGTGATTTGTATGTGTTTGGAGTTTTCCCTCCAAAAGTGTAAATTTGAAAATTCAAATATTAGAACTAAGCCTAGAAGGACCATAAACATGGTAGGAAGTGAATAAGTGATGGAATGTGGGTATAAGTGTCCAAGGATTCATTTAAATATTGTTTTAAGACATAATATGTCTAATTCATTAAGGTGGTGAAAAATCAAGAGTCATGTTAAGTAATACAACTACCACTCATATGTTGAGTTGGCCAATGTAAGAGAGTTTTAGTTGTAACTACCCAAACCAACGTAGAGGTTGGATGAGAAGGAAGTTGTAAGGTATTTTTTATATGATATGAGAGTAATAATAAGGTATATAGAGATCTGAGAAGGAGAGAGAGAGGGATCAAATAAAAAATAAGATGGTATACCTTTCAAGAAGCTGGCAGAATCCACTCATGGACTACATATGTAATGTTTGATGATTCATATGAATAAATAAAAGTTGATTTTTTTATGTTTTAATCTATAATAATAAGCATACTTATTTTTATAAATCATATATTTCCTTTTTAGAACCTTTGAGGCCATATACAGACCCCTTTGTGTGAGGTTGCAGGTTGAGTATCGGACTGTAGGTTATAATCATGAAAAGAAGGATTTAAAGAAGTTGATGAAGACTGGTATAAGAAAGGATATTGTTTAATAATTTAAGGTATGTCCAAATATTATTGATTTACATGTTTATTTTTATGTATTCAAAATTAAATAATCCAAAATAAAAGTTCTTGGAGGAGGAACTATGTTTCTTGCCCGTGATAGTTTCAAGAAGGTAATGTCTTATTGTTCCTTGAACTCTCTATATCAAGAAGATCATAATTATAATTGGTATGATATGTATAAGAGTAACATTTTTTTAATGATATATTTTATGGTATAATTTCAATTCCAATGGAAAATAGATAATTCATAGTCAACCTAAAGATAGAACCATGTTTACATACACAGTTTATACTCTATCTGCATAGTCAAGTGCTAAGAAAGAAGTATGTGTGCCTTGATGAGGTGATGGATTATTGATTTGGGTGAGTTTTGGTATGAATTTAAGGGAGAATAAATCAAAATAATGACCTTGTTTTATAACCTTTCAAATGTAAACAGACCCTCAAACCCTCACACAGTCCTTTAGAAGGACACATAATTCTATGTTTTGATCATTATAAACTTTGATAGGATGTAATAAGGTTTAAAAAATATGTAGATAGGTGAAAAATGATAAGATATAACTTGGAAAGGTCTCATGGAAGTTTTATGTGGTTAAAAACTAAGTAAATTGGATTTTAACCTCTCTCAGCTAGTACAGGCTTGTACTTTGGACTAGCTAAGGTTTCACATTTTAAAGACCTATAACTACTGATTAAACTCATGAAATTCCTTAAAAGATAATAATATATTTTTATTAAATTCCCTATAAAATATTTTCAAGGTTTTGAGTTGGTCCCACATCTATACAATATTAAACTAACATTATGGGTGTTTTGTAGGGCTAAAAGGCCTAATTGGCTAAAAACTTACAAAGGAAGCAATACTTAGATAGAGAGTTATATTTTTAAACTTCATGGGAGGTTTTAATAAGATAGAGGGTGCCCAAATATGGGCTTATATATTGAATAAGACTTAAATATTGTTCATGTTAGAATAAAATAAAACATAGATTTATCCCCAAATCGCATACAAGGGAAAATATGAAACAAATCAATCAAACATACAAAAAATAATCATCAACATGCACAAAATAGGAGACACCAAATTTAACGTGGTTCACCCACCACCAAACCTATCCAGTATATTATTTCCAGTAACACAATGGAGAAACAAATCCTGCAACAAAACCTGTTACGCCTATCTACCTCATCTTTGTGTACAGTATATTTTTTTCATCTCAACCATGTATCAATACATTTTAAGGTGAAAAACACCTAAACATAACCTCTACCATCAGATCTAGAAACCTTTAATCAATGACCTAGATTGAATATGAAATTACAATTTTACAAGGCAATTTTAATAAAATTTTCACTTCAACCCCCTATGCCATCAGGGATACAAAGAATGAGATCCAAAATTGAGTTGAAATAACATCAAAATTTTAACCTCTAATCTTGGAAGACAATCAGGCTCCACACCTAACAATCTCCCACTTAGAGATTGATTATAGTAACTCCACCACTATTGCATCCACTATACTATCTAGACCTGGACAAGTTCATTAATTTAATTATCATCCATGAAGACCAATTAAAGCTCAGCAAATATTCAACTTCTCTCTTGTAACTACCTTGGTCATCATATCCACAAGATTTTTACTAGTATGTATCTTTTCCAATTTTAGTTGCTCTTCCTTTATCCTTGAACGAATGAAATGATATCACAACTAGATATGTTTTTTTTTGGAGTAAAAATTTGAGTTTTTAGCTAGATGGATTGCACTTTGAATATCACTATATAGAGTAAATATTTCTTGACTATGTCCCAATTCTTCCATCAACCTCTATAGCCAAATTATTTCTTTTTTTGCTTTTGTAGCAGCAACATACTTAGCCTCTATGGTTGAAAGTGCCACAGCCTTCTATAGCTATGATACCCAACTAACTATTATACCACCTACTATAAATGCATACCCTATAGTGCTTCTTATACCATCCAAGTCACCTGTCATATCTAAGTCAACATGTCCCTATAATGTCACATATGATCCACCATAACTTAACATTGTATCTATGGTCCCTCTTAAGTAATGAAGGATCCATTTTACTGCCTTCCAATGTTCTTTTCTTGGATCAATCATGAACCTACTCACCACTCTAACTGTATGTACATAGTTTGACCTCATACACATCATTATATACATTAAACTACCAACTACTTATGAGTATAGAATTTTAGACATCAGGTTCTTTTCTTCTTATGTTTTAGGACATTGTTCCTTTGTTAATTTAAAGTGTGCATCCAAAGGTGTCCCAATTGCTTTTGCATCATGCATATTAAATATTTCCAACACTTTTCTAATGTACTCTCCCTGTGATAATTATAGCTTCTTGTTATTTCTATCTCTAGTTATCCTCATACCAAGGATTTGTTTATTTACACCTAGATCCTTCATAGAAAAGCTATCACTTAATTATTTCTTGAGTACATTAATATTGTGCATGTTGGAACTAGCTACAAGCATATCATCTACATATAAATGTAGCTTCCATTTTAAAAACTTTTAAAATATACATAATGGTCTGAATGACATCTACAATAACCCTATTTTGTCATAAAACTATCAAATTTCAAATACCACTATCTTGGAGCTTGTTTTAGGCCATACAAACTCTTCTTCAACCTGTACACCATTTTCTCCTTACCTTTGACTTTGTATCCCTATGGCTGATCCATATATATTTCCTCATCCAAGTCACCATGAAGGAATGCAATCTTCACATCTAACTGTTCAAGGTGCAAATCTTCTATTGCTACCAAACTTAAAATAACTCTTATAGAAGTCATTTTGGCTACTGGAGAAAATATTTTGTCAAAGTCCATACCTTTCATTTGTGTAAAACCTTTAACCACCATTTTGGCCTTGAATTTAGTATTACCTTCATTCTCCTCCTTTATCCTATATACCCACTTATTCTACAATGCCTTCTTTCCTTTGGGAAGCTCCACCAAATCCCATGTCTAGTTTTCCATTAGAGCATCATAATCCTCATCCATAGCTTGCTCCCACTTATCCTTGGCATCAATCTACACTACATATATTTTTGGCTCACCACCATCAGTAAGTAATAAATAATATAAAGAAGGATAAAAATATTTATGTGGTCTACTTACTCTTGTAAATCTTATTATAGGGGTTTGAGGTACCTATTCCTATTGCACATTTTGATCAAGAACCTATAAGACATGTTTTTCTATAATGTCTTCTAATATTGTATATTCCCTTTTCGATTCTTCTTACTTCTTTTCCTATAATTGGTCCCTATACATGACTTTTTCATGGAACATGACATCTCTACTCCTGATTATTTTCTTATCTTCCAGATTCCACAACTAGAATTTATAGTCATTAGTTCCATAACCAATAAATGTGTATTTTTGAGACTTAGCTTCTAAATTATTCCTATGATCTTTGTCAATATAATAAAATTCCTCACAACCAAAAACTCTTAGAAAATAATAATCTACCTTCTTTCCAGTCCTTTCCTCCTCTAGTATTTCACCATCCAAAGCACTCAAAGGTGTTTTATTTATCAGAGAAATTGATATAGTTATAGCATCTAAAAAAAAAATAAAGGCAAACCTATATGCAATCTCATGCATCTGGCACGCTCCATAATAGTCATGTTCATTCTTTTTGACACACCATTCTATTGTAGTGTTCCTAAAACTATTTTTTGTTTATGAATTCCACTTTATGAGCAGTAATTATTAAAAGTGTTACTACAATTCTCACCTCTGTTATCTGATCTAAGACATTTTAGTTTTAAACCTATTTCATTTTTAACTATGGCTTTCCATTTCTTGAATGTATCAAAAACATCATACTTCATTTTTATATAGTATACCCAAACCTTCCTAGTTGCATCATCAATAAATGTAACATAATAATTTGAACCACCAAGTGAAGATACTTGAGTTGATCCCCATAAATTCATATGCACAAACTCTAACTTCTACTCCTTCTTGGTTGGTCCAACCCTGAGAAACCTCACACATTTTTGTTTCCCATATACACAGTGCTCATAAAAATCTAGATCTAATTCTTTCAAACCTTGTAGTTTATCTTTTGCATGTAGGGTCTTCATTCCCTTTTCACTCATGTGGCCAAGTCTGTTATTCCACAAAGTTGCATCTTTAACTATAGAAACTATAGCACAAGATGAATTAACATTATTTGTAGACAAATATAAAGTGCCTTCTTTCTTACCTTTTTCAACCACCATAGAACCCTTTTTAACCTTCCATGATTTGGCTATAAATGTGACCATACAACCCTCACTACCCAACTACCCTATAGAGATCAGATTCTCCTCAAGCTTGGAACATGTCTAACATCCTTCAGCACCTAACTATTTCTATTTTGTAATTTAACCTGAACACTTCCTTTTTCAATAATACTACAAGTTTCATCATCACCAAGGTAAACATTCCCATAATTACCTTGAACATAATCTATAAAATGATGTCTATGAGGGGTAGCATGAAAAGAAGCATGTGAATCTAAAACCCAAGATTCAGTAATATTATCCAAAGAATGTATAAGAGCATATTGTAGTACATCACCTGCTATATTTTATTCTCTACTACCTTATTTTTGGTCCTTAACCGATTTATCCTTTCAAAACCAACACTCTTTCTTTGTGTGTCCTGGCTTACCACAGATCCAACATTCCATCTTGCCTCTTGATTTAGATCTTGCACCCCCTTTTAATTTTCCATGGTTTCCTCTTTATTCTTTTGCCTTCCTCTGTTATCCATTACTAATGCATTTCTAGATATGGATGTTTCACCTATGCTTTTCCTTTGCATTTCCTCACTTAGGATAACACCCACCACATCTTAAAACTTTAGTTTAGCATTATTAGACACAGAGTTGCTTCCTACCATTACCAATTTGTTCCAACCTTCAAGCAAGGAATAAAGAATGAGAAGAGCCCTAACTTCATCATCAAATTCAATATTTATGGAATGTAACTGACTATTAATCATGTTAAACTCATTTAAATGGTTTGGTACTGAACCATTTTTAGACATTATCATATTAAATAATTTTTTCATCAAAAATATTTTATTTGAGGTAGAGGGTTTTTCATATAACTTGCCTAATGCACTCATAAGACCTATTGTATTTTGATATGTTGTATTTTTGATATCTGACATTGTTGATGGCTTCTTGGCTTGCCCTCCTAATAACAAATATAGGTCCTTCTGGTAAAGGAAATCCTCCATTTGCATCTTCCACAATCCAAAGATCTATTTATTGAAATTTTCCACCTTAAATTTATTTTCACTCACCATATTTCCCACTTGAGGTCAAACCCTTTTCTTCTTACGATTTAAAATTATGAAAACAAAACCTTTGCTCTGATACCACTTGTTATGATAAAATAAAACATAGATTTATCCCCAAATTGCATACAAGATAAAATATAAAATTAATCAATCAAACATATAGAAAATAATCATAAACATGCATAAAATAGGAGACACCAAATTTAACGTGGTTCACCCAAGATGGGCTACATCCACCAAACTTGTCCAGTATATTATTTCTAGCAATACAAAGGAGAAACAAATCTTGTAACAAAAATTGTTACACATCTCTACCTTCTCTACATCCTATCTACATATAATTTATTTATTTTCATCTCATCTATGTATCAATACATTTTAGGGCAAAAAACACCTAAACATAACCTCTATTGTCAGATCTAGAAACCTTTAATCAATGGCCTAGATTGACTATGAAATTACAATTTTACAAAGTAATTTTAATAAAATAGTCACTCCAACCCCCCCGCACCATCAGGGATACAAATAATGGGATCCAAAACCTGGCTAAAATAAAATTAAAATTTTATCCTTTGATCCTGGAAGACAATCAGGCTCCACACCTAACAGTTCAAACAAAGAGAAATTATGAAAAGAAAAATCTACAAGGAGATAGGGTCACTATTGAAGTTGAGGGGTGTAAGTGAAGAATGGAGAGTGAATGAGTGGTTTAAAGAGGTTAATAAAGTTTAATATGATCATGAAAGATCATCTAGGATAATAAATTATCTTCATGAACTCTAAAATAATATTAGGTATTGTGTGCCTTGAGTGGTGACTAATGTGAAGCTAGTGAGTGAGTTAAATGGAAGGAGAAGGAACAGTGAATGAAATGAGGTGGGGAATGAAATGTGAAAGACTTGTGAGAGGTATAATGATAGAGAGACATGAATCCATGGTGTTTGATAAATAGGATTATAATATAGGAGGCTATAAATCTTAGTGAGTATTGAAAGTCTAATGTTAAAGAATGATCCTTGAGAATAGAGAAAGCATTTGCAAGTGGAGTTTATTGTCTAATATTAGAGCCAATAATAGTGATTTTTTAGTCTTTTATCTTTTACCTTTGCATCATTTGGTATCAGATAAAGCTAAGCTATTGGTTCACATTTGTTTTGAGTTCTTAAAATCTTTTTAATTTGAAATTAGCAAAGACTGTTATGAGGATTACATGAGATGACATTACACAGGTATTGCATAAAAAGAGTGTGGTAAAGGTATGACCTATTGAGTTTAGTATATACAAATTTTAGAATTGGTGAAGAGACTAACTAAAGTTCCAAGTCCAATGATAAGGACTTGAAGCTAGTTAAGAGAGACCTAGAGAAGGTAGAGTGGAAAGAGCATAGAAGCTCAAAAGAGAGAAGAGGAAGACTCCAAGAGAGAGTCAAGGGAGATAAGAAGTCTTAGACAAGGACTAGAGAAAGACAATAAGATCCAAAAGAGTTTTGAGAGGCAAGATTGGTAAGCTTGATAAGAGATTGGTCTAAGTAGGCCTAGAAAGTGAAGTAAAAGTGAAATGATGGATATAGAAGAAGTGAAAGAGATGAAAAGAGAATGATGGCAGATTTTTAAGAAGATAGAGCTCATGGTGAAGCTCATGAAGGAACAAGGAAGCCAATGGATTAGTTGTAGTATGAGGAATAAATTGAAGTGGCCACTAGAGCTAATTAAGAGGGAGAAAAGGTACAAGATGAGTACCTTAAAGAAAGAGAATAAAAGAGAGAGTATAGCCCATAGAGGCATGAGGTATTAAGAATTGCCAAGAGATCAACATGATAGAGAGGTTGAGAAAAGCATTATCATTGAGGATAACATGAAGAGAAAAGTGCCAAGAGAATAACTTGAGAGAGAAGACAAGGCCAAGAGGAGAATGTCTATGAAAAAGACATTCATGGAGACTATGTGGTCTCTTATTTATTATGCTAACATTGAATTTGAGTTTATGTATGCAAGTTTCAAGAAAATTTGGATGAAGTCCAAGTTTGTGAGGAAGGGGTCAAGTACATTAACTATAAAGATGAAATAATATAACCAAGTAGAAGGACAAATTGTAGAATTCCATATGGTGAACACTGAAGAATATCAGCATGCTAAGGATGAGATGGAAGAGGATTTTTTTGATATTTTGACAAGCATTGTTATAAAAGTAAGAGGAAGATCACAACAAGAAGACATGAATACAGGTTATGAAGATATGAATGAAGAAATAACCATGAAACAATCATATATTGAGGTAAATGAATGCTTAAGCATTGATTATGATTGTGCATATGAGAAATAAGAAGTTAATATACAAGTTAGACAATGAATAATAAGGTATATCCCTCAAGGAGAGTATAAGAGCATGATTATGTTTGGCTTAAGTGGATCAAAGAACCATCCAATGAGTTGAAGAAGGTAAACCTCAATCAATAACTCATTAAAACCAAGAACATATGTGGAACACAAGAGCACACATGGAGAATATAAGTAAAGGGTAGGTTTCATCAAAATAGCATAAGATGATATCAAGCCAAGAAGCATGAAGAATATGAGGTAAGAAAGAAAATTCAGTCTAAGCATGGGCAAGGCCAAAAATGGTTTGTGAAGAGTATGGAAAAGGTACAAAGAGATAGTGTTATAAGTACATTCCAAGAAGGCTAAAGAAAGAGGTAAGTTATAAACTTAAGAAGCAAGAAAACATGGTGGAGGAAAATAAAGACAAAGGGAAGAAGATGCATCTGAGTAACTCAATGAGGAAAGAAAGTGAAGAGAGCACAAGCCAATATAAAAGTAAGTAATTCCTTTATGATAAGTATGATAATGAATTCCTTGAGTTAATAAGTGTGATTATGGAAAGATACTGTAAATCATGGCAAAGAGTATCAGTGAGCAAAAGTGGGAAGCAAGGTGAGAGTGAAAATGTCAATAGAGGTGAATCATTGATGGAGAATGAGGACTTATTAAAAAATGAAGATATAATGATTACAAAAGTTGGAGTAGGATATAATTTTGAAGAAAATGAAGGATAGTAAGGTCCAAAAATTGATGAATATTGTGGAGAGATAGATGCTCTCATGTTTAAATAATAATTGGAGATGATAGAAAATATTTTTAGTCTATTAGAAGGGTTGCATACAGGTGAAGAACAGTGGAAGAAGTTCATGGATGAGCTCAAAGAAGAGTCAAATGAGTAAAATTTTAATGGAATAGGTTCTCACATCTATGAAGGTACTAAGATAACTCTTGATCAAGGAAAGACAAGCATGAATGATATGGATAGTGCAGGTATGGAACAAAAAAAAGGAGATGAGCCACAAGAGCTCATGATCAAATAAGACAAGGGTCAACAAGTGAATTCAAGACAAGGTGGGAATGTGACTAGTTTACATGATGACATTGAAGTTGATTTGTTTGTTGATATGCATCATGATGGCAAGATAAGAATATGTGAAACCATATTGTACAATGAGGAAGGTGAACTTGTTAATAAGTTGTTCTTGTAAGGTGAGCAAGGTTGTGTGAACACATATAAAGATATGGAGAGGTGTAATGAAGAGGTAGAAAAAGAGAAAATTATTGAATAAATGACAAATATTGAGGGCCTATGAGGCAATTAGAAGAAAGAACTAGCATTGAAAAGGAGCCAATACACATAAGAAAGCAAGAACCAAGTGATATCAATGAAAAAATAAGCCATGGATCAAGAGTAATAATGAAAAGAGAGAACCATTTGTTAACAATAGAATATGATGAAGGACAAACTGAGTTATAAAAGGTAGAATATGTATAATTTAAGCAATTGGTACATCTCATAGAGGTGGAGGATGAATTGTCAAGGAAGATAGACAAAGCAAAGAAGAAGAAATATAAGAATATAATGAGGAAAAAGGAGCAAGAAAGGAGGAAGAGGAAAGTGAGCATGAAATATCCTCAAAGAATG
The DNA here is from genome assembly GCA_037957365.1 of Torreya grandis. Classification (NCBI taxonomy): domain Eukaryota; kingdom Viridiplantae; phylum Streptophyta; class Pinopsida; order Cupressales; family Taxaceae; genus Torreya; species Torreya grandis. The sequence continues at coordinate 1,592,419 of JARHVA010002389.1, read as the reverse complement.
AATTGGAAGTCAAGAAATAATTTGTTGGCACTAATTTTTCTCCCTCCCAGGGAGTATGATGCAGGAGCATCTAGTAAGAAAACATCATTTTTGTGTTACTGAAAATTCATATGTTAGTTAGAGGTAAAATTTGATCCATTCTAGGGTGTATATGAGTGTGAAGGATCCTCTAAGATCCATTTGTGATCTTTATGATCATTTTGAGTCATCAGGAGTGTGATTTGTATGTGTTTGGATTTTTCCCTCCAAAAGTGTAAATTTGAAAATTCAAATATTACAACTAAGTCTAGAAGGGCCATAAGCATGGTAGGAAGTGAATAAGTGAGATAATGTGGATATAAAGGTCCAAGGAATCATGTAAAGAGTGTTTGAAGACATAATATGTCTAATTCATTAAGGTGGTGAAAAATCAAGAGTCATGTTAACTAATATAACTACCACTCATACGTTGATTTGGCCAATGTAAGAGAGTTTTAGTTATAAATACCCAAACAAAGGTAGAGGTTGGATGAGAAGGAATTTTTAAGGTAGGTTTTAGATCAGAGAAGAATAGGGGGAAGGTAGAGAGAGTTCTGAGAAGGAGAGAGAAGGATTAAAGAAAAAAGAAGATGGTATACCTTTCAAGAAAGTGGCAGAATCCACTCATGGAATGTATATGTAATGTTTGATGATTCATATGAATAAATAAAAGTTGTTTTTTTTTGTTTTTTACTCTATAATTATAATCACAAGGATTTTTATAAATCATACATTTCCTTTGAAGATCCTTTGAGGCTATATACATAACCCCTTTATGTGAGGTTGCAGGTTGAGTATTAGACTGTAGGTTACAGTCATGAAAAGAAGGATTTAAAGAAGTTGATGAAGACTGGTATAATAGAGGCTATTGTTTAAAAATTTAAGGTATGTCTAAATATTATTTATTTCCATGTTTTAGTTGATGTATTCCAAATGAAATAATCCAAAATAAAATTTCTTGGAGGAGGAACCCTGTTGCTCGCTTGTGACAGTTTCAAGAAGGTAATGTTTTATTTTTATTTGAACTCTCTATATCTATATAATATTAACATTTTTTTAATTATATATTTTATTATCTGAGTTAAATTCCAATGGCAAATAGATAATGCACATTAAACCTAAATATATAACCATATTTGCAAACACAGTTTATACTCTATCTGCATAGTCAAGTGTTAAGAAAGAAGTATCTGTGCCTTGAGAAGGTGATGGATTATTTATTTGGGTGAGATTTGGAATTAATTAAAGGTATAATAAATCACAAAAATAACCTTTTTAAAATTTTGGAACCTTTTGAATGTAAACAGAACCTCAAACCCTCACACAGTCCTTTAGAAGAACACAAAATTTTATGTTTTGATCATTATAAGCTTTGGTAGGATGGAATAAGGTTTTTAAAATATTTGGATAGGTTTAAAATGATAATACATAAATTTAAAATGTCTCAATATAGTTTTATGTGGTTTAAAACCAAATAAATGGAATTTTAACCTCTGTCGACTAGTATAGGCCTGGACTTTGGACTAACTAGGGTTTCACATTTCAAAGACCTATAACTATTGATCGAACCATTGAAATTCATTCAAACTTAATTATATATTATTATTAAATTACTTATAAAATATTTTCAAGGTTTTGAGTTTGTCCCACATCCGTACAGTATGAAACTAGCATTGTGGGTGTGTTATAGGGTTAAAAGTCCCAATTGGCTAGAAGCTTACAAAGGAAGTGGTATTTAGACAGAGAGTTAGAATTTTAAACTTCATGGGAGTTATAATAAGATATAGGGTACCCAAACATGGGATTATATGTTTAATATGACTTACATATTATTTAAATAAAGGTAAATTGTGAAAAGAAAAAAAAGGCTATAAGGAGATAGGGTCACTATTGAAGTTGAAGGATGTAATTGAAGAATAGATAGTGAATGAGTGGTTTAAATAGGTTAATATAAGTGTAATATTATAATTAAATATCATCTAGGATATTAATTTATCTTCATAAACTCTAAAACAAGATTAGGTGTTTTAAGCCTTGAGTGGTGACTAGTGTGAAGTTGGTGAGTGAGTTAAGTGGAAGGAAAAGGAATAGTGAATGAAATGAGTTGGGGAAAGAATGTGAAAGAATTATGATAGGTATAATGACATAGATACATGACTCCATGGTGTTTGATAAATAGGTTTATGTAGATAAGGCTATAAATCCTAGTAAGTGTTGAAAGTCTAATGTTGAAGACTCAACCTTGAGAATAGAGTAAGCATTTGCAAGTGAAGCTCATTGTCCAAGATTAAAGCTAGTAATAGTGATTTTTTATGATTTTATATTGTAACTCTACGTCATAGTACCTATCGATTACAAACTAATGAAGGACATGTTTTCAAAGAACCTACCAATGCTCAATTTTTAAAGAAATATTTTGCTTAAACATTTCTTTCTTTTCATATTTTCATATATTGTAAATACTAATATTGTTTTTAGGTTTCCTAAAATGATCTAAAATTTTTAGTGGTGAATTCTACGTACCAACCTTGGTCCCTATCATTGGTCCTTGTGTTTCCATTTTATTCTTTCCATTTAAATCATGAGTTGCATTGTAAGACTACGAATAGGACTCGACCTTCCTCATGAATATCTTTTACTTCATAAATCCAGTATTAACTTTTTCTCTTTGATCATAAGTTTGTCTATTTATAATTTTATTTTCATTTATTATTTTATTTTATCAGTTACAGTGTAAAACCTTGGATAGGACTAGGCTTTCGTCATAAAATCTATATTTTTCAAAACTATCTTAAAACTGTAGTGTTTTTCTTAAAAATTAAGGCATTAATTAAGGTTTGTGATCTCATACTATCAAAATTAGATTTATTTTTTTATATTAAACATTTTTAAAACAAACTATTTGTGCATGTTTCCTTACACATCCATTATTTCTTATGATATAGAGTCATACTTGTCATTGTATCATATTCCAATTGTCACATTTTTTACAATTTGAGGGAACTCAATCATTTCATGTTTATTCATCTTGATTCCCCTACTTTAAATCCACTACAGGCACACCAAGATTAGTTTCAAGATAGAATTCTTACTTAAAATTGCAAGTATAAGACTCATAGACACCATGCTCTCTAAATTATTTTCTTTAACTACCAAGTCTAAGTTTTTTAGTGATAGTCATTTTTAACACCTATGTTGGTTTTCCAAATCCATATGGTGGAGGAATCAAAAAATACATAAAACTTAAAATCTAAATCATTTAAACAAAATTCAATGATCAAAAGTCAAACATGAACATTCAAAAGTCAAAATCACATTAAAATATGTGATTATTAAGTACACCTTTTATTCTAATTGAAGCTCAAACTCCATAGTTGGCCTCATGATAGAGCTAAGGTCTATAGGGGTATGATAGGCCAATAGTCTGGGATAGAATATTTAAAATTATATATAGTGTTACTTCCTTTCTCACATATGTACCCATTCTTCGTAGTAGACCAACAAATCTATAAGGGGTTCTGAGGAATGGGAAACATGTTGTGGGAAGGTAGGTCCATTTTACTTTCCATGTATATAGCCTTCATGGGATGATATTTATTCTTAATTAGTTAACCCAAATTTGTACGGCTAAGGCAAGTTCTCTAGAGTCCTTGATGTTGAAAGTCCTCTATGTTGCTAACTTAATCTAAGTGTCTTGATTCTGATAAATATTATCTGCCTTGGTATCTCCTACACTTCCCCCACCATCCATTTCATTCCCCCCCCCTTTATAGGAAAGTTTATTTCTAAATCTATTTCCCAACTTCTCTAAACCATATTATTCACATCTTATTAAAAACATGTTACTCATAGTTATATTTTAATTATGTTTATCTCAAAAATAAAATTTATTATTTTATTGATTATGTATTAATTCATTACACCATTATTTTATTCTTCTTGGATTCCCTCAGTTTCATCTAAAAATTATTTGTCAATCTTTGTGTGGATCATCTCGTTTTGTTTCTATATTTTACTTTTTTAATTGTTGAATAAGTTTGGATTGTTACTTCTCTCTCATCAATGTTATTTGAATTTATGTTCCTTCTCCATCTTTGTTTAAGGTTGGTTTGTTACTTCTTTTACATTGATTTTAGACTTGCCATTATACTATCACATGTCCTTAGTTTGATTGGGTTTGTTACTCTTCTTACTTAAAGTACATTTTTTTTTAGTTTTTGGATCATTGAGTAGCCTTGGCTTATTTTGTTACCTGATTTAATCTCAATTTCCCTTGGTCCTTTTTGGTTATAACTTATCACTCATCACCCTAGCTTAAAAATTGGCTAAGTAATTTAATTAATTTATATAAAGTTTAGTTATTTTGATTTCCTTGTGTTTGTTTGTTTTTGTTCTTTAATTTTGTATCCCTAGGGTTTGTCTAAAGCAATCAATGCATCCATCCACAATAAAAATTACATATATAGTAGAAAACCATTTAATGATAAAGGTAATTCAAAGTAAATATATGATTCTTTTACATTTCTTCAGTTATTTCCTTAATGTCATTTCCAATTAATCTTTTTAAAATAATTTTTACTAGCTCAGTGTTATGGGTTGCTATGTTATTTCTCAAATCACTATCCCATGTTACAACCACATGAAATTTTATGAGATTAAAGTGGGGAAGATGTTTACACATAATATTTTTAAATTTTATCAATTATCGATGCTTTGTCTCTCTTAGGAACCCATCGAATCTCAATCTCTTTGAGTGCATGTCTTAAAGGGTGCACCGAGAAAGTGGTTGGTAGATATTTAGTGATTCATAGGTTTTTTGGCCCCTATACCACCAATGTATCATGTATATAATATATCATCTATTGATGGATGATGCATCAATTTTGACATGATATAATAGTTGTACTACACTTACCCCTCCTCCTACATATATAAATATAAGGTTGGTGGAGTGTTAAGTTTGATGAGTCTATATAGCGTAGTCATTGAGTGATTTCCCATATATATAGGGGCTACACATAATATAATTTTATTGACACTCTACTCTCAATTAATGATACTCATCCATCCATCAAAATTTAAGTCTAAAGGTAGAGCACTATATATCTAGTTGATCTAGGGAGGGCCCCTATTATACTCAATCTAAATCTAATATGGGGTAGAGGGGCCCCTCACAGTGATAACATTTATACCCAAGAGGCCGAGGTGTCTACTATAGATAGGATGTGTTCAATTCCCTATCTATATAGATATGGGATAAAAACTTAAGGGGGATCTATCCAAACTAGATATGCTCAATTGAGCCTATATATTGGTATTGGGGAGGGAAAGGGGTATCCTCTCTATAATGGATAGTATCCCTCCTATTAAATTAGAAAATTATCATCAACCTCATTTCACTGAATTTATCTAATTACCTATCATCAGCCCTTGGATTCCCTATATTCAATTCAATAAATAGGGTTTAGGTGTAACTATATATACTACGTTCACTCCTCCCTCAGTTAAGCTCTATATAGTAGGTCATTGGGAGATTTTGATCTCCATATCATATAATGAATCCCAACATAGTTATAGCCTATACAGGGATAGAACCCTTATTTATATCGAGGAGGCATTGACATGAGTCTCTCATCCTCCCAAAACTATATAGAGTAATCATATATTTCCCAATCAAGAGTGATCAACATCAACTAGATCAATAGTTCTTCTCCCTCCATCCATATATAGGGGATCGAGTTCTCTCTCCTTATCAATCCCTATATAGTGAGGGGTCATCATGAGATATATTCCCTCATATATCTAATCAATTTTCACTCCTCGCTCAGTTAAGCTTTATATAGTAGGTCATTCGGAAATGTTGATCTCCATATCATATGGTTGAGCCTAGCATAGTTATAGTCTATAGAGGGATGGGGTCCTTATTTATATCTGGTAGGGTATTAACATGAGTCTCTCATTCTCACACAACTATATGGGTATTAAGATGAGGAATATATGGGTCTCATGTCGAGGACATACCTATAGATTTTGATCGATATGGAGGGGGAGGGGGTTGAGGAGAGTCCCTACCTATTGGGCTGAGAACATAAAGAAACATAAATTCCCATACCACCTATATAAATATAGGGTCACCATATATATATATATATATATATAAGGACCTAAAGTGAATGTTGTTGATCAACTCTTCCTCTTCTCCTCAGGATTCAACATTTAATTTATCAGGAGGTGCAATAATCAATAATGCACCCCCTAGATATATGTACCCATAACTACTTAGTTACATATCATATATGTATTTCACAACATATAATGTAAATTTAGAGGGATAGATAGATATATATGGCTTGAGTGATGGTTACAATTAATGTATAGGTCACCCCAAATTATCTAGATTTAATTTAGCTAGAGGATGAGGAGGAACTACTATACTCGTCTATCAACTATCGATATAGCCATACCCCTATATGATATGGATAGGCTAACCAACCTATATATAAAATTTCCACCTGTATATATATATGGCCAACATTTTCCTACCCACCCCATATATCTATTGGTCCAAACACATATGGGTAAAAAGTGGTGCTTAGGGGGTTCAGGGCAAGGGTAGCTAACCTAGATTGCTTGATGATAGATGACATGTCTGCCTATCTTAGGTCCCAATATCTATATTTAATCTAAATCTAAATCTACTATAGAGTCCAACTATATACTATGCTATAGGGGCCCAACTATATACTATGCCAATGCTAATGAAACTCTATATCTATATAGTGGGGTACTTATTCTCTTGACTAAGATATATGACTATATATATATATATATATATATATATATAGGGGCCCAGCTATATATATATAGTCTGACCTTAGACTATAAAAATGTTATTCCCTTAGCATTGCTTTTATTGGGGCATATATATTTATAGGGGTCATTCATTCCCTAATCTCATTAGCATAATTGATAAATTACATTCAAAATATGTTCTCATCCCTAACTATCATTAGTCATCCTCTCCCTCTTGGCCTCTCCCTCCTAGCCTCTAACTCCTAGTGGTATATACTATATATAATATAGGGCCATCCATATCTCCATTCATCTTCATCCATCCAAGATCTTAATATTCCTTGATCTCACCCCTATCCTTATATATGATAAGACCTGAGGAATTGGCACTTCCAATATTATGAGATCCGACCATATCGATCCCATGATTTCAAGACCACCAAGATGAAATGGGAGAGCCATGTATAGATAAGAGATCGATAGGTTGACTCATGTGATATTGATATCTATAAATATGATAATGTGTGTGTGTGTGTACATACATATGGTGATAAATAAAAAGAATATAATATAAGGGTGGCTATATATAGTTGGGTCACTCATTTGGAGAGGGAAGTCCTCAACTAAATCTAATTCATTGTTACCTTAAATCCTATAATGGGGTCTAACATGACCCAGATAAAACATTTCTATTATCATAATTTTATGAACCCAAGCGATCATGTTTTGGGGTATATGTATAGGGCATAGGGCATTTTTAGTGAGTTATCATAGGTTATATGGTTGGGGCATATCTAAATCTCTTTTCCAATGGGAGAATTCTCCATACAATATAGTAGAATATATACTTGGTCATGTTTCCCAAATAATTAGAAATGGGTATCGAGTAAGTTATGATCATAGAGCAAAGGCTTGCCCAATATTTTATTCTTGGGTCACCAAAAGGTATGGAGAAATCATGGTCTTTAGATTTTTCCTAGATATAAATGAATCCATAGTGAACAATTGGATATCTTTGAACCTTACAAAAAGGGGATGTGTTGGAATCAAAGCCATATCTTTGGAGATTATATATATTAGTATTATATATTAATTTCCTAGAATGAGAATACATGAAGATAGATAGACTTATCCATAGATAATATTATCCAAATTCCCCATAATTTCTTTGTCATCTCTGCATCTCTTACTATTGTAATGGGAGGGGAGATTATGATTAATTATCTAGAAATTTGTGGGACTTGATGTCAAAAATTTAAGTCCCTTGAGTCCAACTAGATTTGAAAATGACATCAAGCATGAGTTTCATATGATCTCATAATTAAATTATGTAGAGGTAGGGGATATCCCTATATATCTTTACATTTTATAACCCCTATCCATCCCTTGACCCTATTTATTGATCGATTGATAGCTAGGCATTGATAGTAACTGGGGTACCACCTATGGTTTCTACCTTAACCACCTTTGATTGAAAATGATTAATTAATGAGATAATAACTTGGGGCCACCCTATATATAGTGACATTAATCCACCACACATTCCATCAATTAGCCACAACACCGTACCCATTTTATTAGATCAGATCAATATTGGGCGAGGTCAAGGAATCGATATGGACTCTTGGCCATATACCCTATCTATATATGGAGATGGGTAATATTTTCATGGTGACCTCAATTTAAAGTTATTATATTATAGGTTAAGGTTGGCCATGGTGCACAAACAACAAAATTATATAGTATAGCCCACTAGGCTATAGGTGCCTAGATAGGATATATATGGGGTTGGCCAACTATAAATAGCCATCTATGTATACTTGCTAAGGTCTAAAAACACCATACCACTCTTTATCATGTCTATAATCCCATTAATGAATCCCTCTATCTCTAACTAACTATACATAAATGGATGGAACTATGCCCTATTGTGTATGGGATAGGTAATGCAATATAAGTGAGTGGTGTAAATTAAATGGTACCTCATTGAGATTCATGGATATGGTTACTAGGCTCAATGTGTATGCTCATTCCTAAATAGATAGGCCCAGATATGATCTATATAGATGGGGGATGGGGTTGGGCCTTATATCTCCATATTCAAAATTGTGGTTGTTTCTCACCTCTCTTGGCTCAGGATAAAAATTTTAGGCTCGATATGAAGATAATGTGAAGAAAAGAGTCTCCTCACTTGGCTCAATAGCTCCCTACCACAAATATAGTTTGACCAGATGGTGATTTCCAAGTTTTACCTAGTAGTGGTTCACTACCATAAAGCATAAATATAATTCAAAAATATGATGGCATGCCCCATATGATTTTGAATATATAGGGAGAGAGGCCCCATATATAGATAGGTGAACAGGTTGTTATTTTATGTATATAGTAGTGGAGTGGGAATAAGTGGTTTATAATAATGGGAAAAAGTGAAATGATTTTGACCTACTGGTATCAATCATAGAGTGAGAATAAGTTGGCTATTGAGTCCAACCTATAGGTGGGTATCAATCATATGCTGAGTTAGAGTAGCTAGATTGTTTTATCTATTAGTAGTGGAATGGGAATAGGTTATTCTTTATATACATTAGTTTGAATAGGCATAATAAGTTTGAGATTTTGGTGACCTACACCATATCCATATTCATATATAATAGAAGGGGAGGGGTTGAGCACCACAAAAAAAATGATGTGTCATCCATCAATTGGTATATATGTCCACCAATAGGGTTAATTCAATACATAAGTCTATTATGCATATAGGGTATTCATGTGGTCGTAATGAGAGGGGAACCCTTTCATATAAGGATTGAGCCCAATAAGGTCATCTATCCATACTCTTGATCTTGACCCTAACCCCAGGAATTTACACACACACACAAACATATACGTGGAATTTATAGTTGGGGTCCGACCTCCTTATATATTATTTAATTTTAAAGAGGATGGGCTTATTGATCGAGTATTCATATATGATAGGGGATCCTTGTTAAGGGAGTTTATTTTCTATATAATCTTGAGCCTATCTATAAATCTTTGGCAACCAACATAAAAATAGATATTTACCCTATGGATCTAAATATCTATAGAGGGGAAGATGGGGGTCTCAATTCCAATATGGTCTAGTCATAGACAAAATTGACTACAATTCCAATATGGTTTGGTCGTAGACAAAATTGACTACATGACTAAATATATATATATAGGGGCACACATGCAAATGACCTATTTGAAACAATGGAGGAGGAGGCCCTGTATATCTATGGGGAGGTTGAGGGGGCCCACAAAATAATTTTTAATTAGCATAATATATAGTTTAATTATCACCCCATATAATTACAATTATGGTTATTCAATCCATCGATAGATAGAGAGGGTCTGTAAAGGGAATGATCAAAAACCTACTATATAGGTCAAGCATATCTTAACTTCAATTTAATAATATATTGATGCTCATATACTCAAATATATGGGGTGGGGGCACTCATACTAACTACTATGAGGTGATCTTGTACTATATATATGTTTGAGTTTGTATTCTCTACAAGACTCTATACAACTGGGTTGGTATTCTCCACAAACCCTATCTCCCTATCTGGATCTATTTTTTCTCTTCTCCTTGAAATCACTCATGTCCCCTATATGAACTATAGGTGCTAATGTCATACACTTGATGCCAACCCATGTTAATTATAGAGATGGGGTTTCACTTCCATAATAAAATCTTTATATCTATTCTAATTAGTAATCCCTCTAGAAATCGATAGGTGCCCCTGCTATGGGGAGGATGAGGAGTGTGCGAGACCCAATATTTAAGGTCTCCTCTCCTAACCCATATATATATATATAATGTCATTGGTAAATTGATTCTGTTGTAGATATATAGGGCTCCTCCACCATTTTTCTATATCTTATTTCCCCCATTTCTCTATCTATTAAATATTGAGCAAGATTGAAGGTTGAGTATGAGTAGAAATATGACAATGATTTTAAATAATGTCAATAAATGATTAATACAAATCAACATACTCAAAAAATTATTGATACAGTAAAGTCTTTACTAAAGATGAACAATGGGTGTTAGCTTGACAAAAGGAAAGACTAAACACCCAGACTAATAGATGAGAGATAGGTATGAAGATGGAGAAGAGGGCCTATCTTATCTATAGTCTGTGTTTATTTTGATCAAGTAGTGATGGCATGGAATATCTCAATCAGTTATTCTAATAGATCAACATGGCCTATGCTCAGGAGGTTGAGTACTCAATTGAGAAAACTACATTAAATCCCCCTCTCTATATATGGTCACTCGACCATTTGAGACACTCCCCCACCCATCTACTCTATATAACATAGGTTCTCCCATAACAAATGGGGGTCTATTTAGATATGGGGCATGATGGGGATAGCTTCACCTATTAATATTTATAACCAATCTATATAGTAGGTTATCATGGTCTATCTCCTCTCTATATTAGACCTATATCCTCCCATAAATGGATATAGTAAGCATAAATATATTATTATACTCACCCCTACATTGGCCACATATAAATATATTTTTAACCCATTGGTCAAGACTAAAACCCCACCCCTCTAGCTATAGGTTGTTATGCCCCTATCTATAAACAGGCATAAATGACTAGCCCAACTATAGATTATGGGCCTCCCCCAATGACCTACGTCAACTATATATAGATTATCTTCAATATCTAATCCACATCATGCCATATCTATATATATGGATTATCTACATTGTGAAGATAACACCATCTTATATTTTTCAATCAAATCAAGGGGATCAATCCCCTTTATCAATTGATTCATCACATACATCACCAACCTACAAATATTTATATAGTAATAGATATTGTCAAGTTGGTTGTTGACTTCTATCTAGGTTGAGATGCTCATCTTACATCTACCGCTCACCCCATACATAGAGATAGAATGCATACTGAGCTCAGCTCTCCTAATTGTTCAATATGCCCTTCCCTTATATATGTAGATAGAAGGTATAGATCAAGAATACAAGAGAGATTAGTTAAATGTTAGTGAATAAATCAAAAATATATTTTAGGCGTAGCTTCTCAATCTTAATCCCTAGATTGAGCTATGTGATAATCAAACATGAAATACAATTGGAAAGAAATCAAAAAAATTACCTCCCTTGAAGATATGTTTAAGAACCAAGTTGAAGAGGTTGAGATCAACTTGTATAACTAGAGGTTTTTGGCAATGTTGACTCCATGTTTGGGCAACATTTCCCCTTGTCTAAACTTGATTTGAATTTGGCTTAATTTGGCAATTGATAGAAGAAGATTGAATCTTCTAAGGTTATTTTGGCATAATAACCTTGAAAATATTGGACCTTACTGAAGAGATTTTGGCATAGTAAGATTATGATGAAGAAGATTTTGATAAGGATTCATGCATAGTAAGTATAGAATAAATGGGCTTGTCTTAATTGGAGGAAGAATGCCTAATTTATATACTTTTAAAATGAATGTGAACCATCCATATTGAGATGAGAATCAAGGGCTGAGAATAAAAGATAATTTTTAATTTAAAATGGGAATCTTGAATTAAAAATTGGAGTGGAGAACATGTGGGACTCATAAATGAATATAAAATTCATTTGGGAGGAAGATATAATATAGAATTGATAAGTGGGATTGAGTGGAATATGAGGTGGATTATTAAATTGGAAATATGAGGAAGATGATATTATAAAACTCCAATGATGGGGGACAGGTGGAGCCTAGGGCATCTTCAAAAGTTGGAAAGGAGAATGGAGTGTAAGATGACCTCATGAGGTGATAATAATTAGATTTTTGGATTTATAGAAATTATAAATTTTCAAAATCCATGGAATTTCTAATTAAGGATTAGTTAATTGATTTAGATTAATTAACTTAATAAAGATGTGACTAGTAAATCATGAATAATGATGATGAATTAGAATTAGAGAAAACTAGGGATGATTATGGATGACTAAAATCAACACAAAGTGTTTGACTTTAAGTGTCTACAAGAAGAGGGGTGACCTTGATATCTGATAATGTCCCAGTGGGTTTGGGAGTAAGTGTCATTTATTGAATATATAGTTGGGGTTGAGGGCTCAAATAAATAAATTATTAAGATAGACCCATCCCCATATATAATCTATAAATATCAAATCCACATCTTTGTCATATATATTAGATCTGCATGAATCAATCGAGCACGACATCTATCTCTAAATGACAACTATCTCTACAGTGCAGGTTCAAGCCCCTTTTCTCACCTAGCTAGGATAAATGCCATGATAAGATGGAGGGGTCCATAGCCTCCTAGGAGATTTTTTCGTCTACAATAGAAATAATATATATATATTTATATTCAAGCATAAATTAATACATAACCCATGACATCCTAAGAGAACTATGAATCAAGATATATATATATATATATATATATATATATATATCCCCTACCCCTACCCAACTAGATCTAATCTTATTTTAACTAGCTGGAGTTCCCCATTTATAGATAGGGTTGTGGATTGAGTGAATCTACATCAATGAGTCATTAGAGTACATCTAACTCAACCAACTTCCCCGTCCCCCCTATGTGTGTGTGTGTGTGTGTGTGTGTGTCTGGGGTCAATGATTGGGTTGGGAGGCTTGTATAATATATGGATGCCCCATACCAAATATTAGATGGATATTTCTTCCCCCTCATTTTTTGGTGCCCTATCTATTCCATATCCATATATATATATATATATATATATATATATATATATATATATATATATATATATATATATATATATGGGCCTCAACCCCAATCCTCCCTATATATAAATATGTTATGCTCAGGGGAGTGAGCCATATACAGATAGGGTTTCATTATGGATTATATGTGATATAGATGAATAATAATTTGTGATACAACTAATCATCATTGTATTATTTATCTCTTGTTCACCATATATATAGTGAGGGTTTTCCCTCTCCCTCAACTTCCCCATAGAGATATAAGTCCCATATAGATATATAGGTTGTTGGCCCATATAGAATAATCATATATAGGTCCACTCCATCTTGACCATCATCCTTAATCCTACATATATAATTCTATCTGGAGATATCCTCTTACCATATATATATAGGGGGCCAATAGATTATGCAACTTCATGTAAAATTTATCCCCATCCCCATCCCCATCTATATAGAGGGGAGGGGAGGCATTGGAGGAGTCCCTCTTCCTTTGGATATAGATATTCTAATATTTAAATCACTTTTATATCCCCCTAAAGATATTTCCTCGCCATATATATGTGGATGGGCTCCCCCTCCTTTCTTCTCAATAACCAAATAGAAATATAATCATAGATAGGTTGGGGTCCTATCTATGGGGTGACTATAGCTATATTATCCCTCAATCCATCGATCCATCAATTGAGACCCTCCCCTTTGGCCAGTAGGCTTATCTAATTCTAATAAATGGTAGTTGAGGTCCCCTTATATAGCTAATAGATATGGTGATGGTGTATTTAACCAACACATCTGTGATAAGCATAAAACCAATAGAATTTATTTGGATCATACCATGATTTTATAGGGTGAGTGAGATCAAGCTCTCATGGAAGAGTTTTTGGTAGATGATTTTAGAGTTCTGATAAGGATAATGGATTATGAACATTGATGTTATTTATTGGAGAAAAGTGAGGATTAGGGATGTGGTTTAAAGGGGGAGCTTATTCTAGAACAAGGTCAAGAGCAATAGCTTGAATATTATAGATAGTGTCATAGGAATTGGTGACACCATCATTAGTAGCATGACGATCTTTATTTTTGATGATCAAGCAAGTGCCTATAGAAGGTTTAGATGGCTCAAACTAAACCATGAGAAAATCTTGGCACTTGGCTTGGTTGAGGGCCTCTTCCAAAGTTCATGGAGAGAGAGTTTGGACTCAATATTACAACTTAGGATATAGAGCATTGGTGAATAGATGAAAGAGGTTATCATCTAGCATGTTGTGTTCACACTTATTAGACAAGGTTTTCCACTGTTTAATGAAAGCTTATGTAGTTTTCATTTCAAGTTACTTGCAATTAATAAAATGAGCCAAGTTATTTTTAGGGAGGTCAGTACTTTGAAACTCTTGTACTAGAGCGTTAACTAGATCTCTTAAACTAGTGATGGAATGAGACTTGAGTTGGTTATACCAATATAAAGTATCTCTAAAGAGGGTTTTTGATAAGAGCTTGGTAGTGGAAAAATGTTTAACTTGACCCAATATTTTTATATATTTATAAATGTTTTTAAGTGTAATGTAGGATCAGTTAATCCATTGTAGCTAATGGTAGGGATAATACCTCCTATATCTATGTTATAAATTTGAGGTATAAGAGGTTCATTTTGAATATGTTTAATCATTTTGTTAAAAATAGGTGGTTGAGGAATAAGTTTGCCATGGGAATCCCTAAGGGGAGGTGGCAGGGCATTTTGGTTGTGTTCTCCCTATGGACCCTGTTGACACTTGGATTTACACCCTTGAGGAAATGCTCAGTTTCCCTCATCTAAGCAGCAAAATTGAATCATCTCTCTTGTTGTGGGTGACAATTCTATTGAGATGAATCTCTATATGAGGGGCTAGCTCCCTTTGATTCCCCTTGAAGCTCTTTATAAACTAACAACGATGAATGAAAAGGGAGAAGGAAAACAATTAGGAAAACAAGTGGTGATGCACTAATATTTGATATCCTCTTAAGACTGAAACCACTATTTAAAGATAAACAAGGGTGTTTTACACAAAGTCACAATAAATACATTATTGCATCAGTATTTTATAAGTTATATTCATAAAGGTATTTGACATTTAGGAGGGTGATGAATGATTCTACAAAGAGAATACACATATACCACTTCTATGACATTTAGGAGGGTGATGAATGATTCTACAAAGAGAATACACATATACCACTTCTAAG
This sequence comes from Torreya grandis, assembly GCA_037957365.1. NCBI lineage: Eukaryota > Viridiplantae > Streptophyta > Pinopsida > Cupressales > Taxaceae > Torreya > Torreya grandis. The sequence goes on along the minus strand of JARHVA010002389.1, from coordinate 1,576,631 downwards.
ACATTTATACACTTAGTAAAGAATGCTAACAGAGACCTACAACATCATCCTTTCTACACATTGGTAAGTGACCATAGATTGATATGCTAGAAAATGACCTTTTCACTAGCCATTATCAACAAGATTCAAATTTATACTCAATAGAGCAATGTGAAAATGGTGAAATCACTTGTATATTTCTTCAAGAGTTACCAGTACAAATCTGGCCAGAGTTTTACCATAACTAGCAGAGGCTCCCTAATGAATAGAATTAATACATATATATAGCCTTGAGAAAGAGATCAAACAAAAGGAAGTCTAAAAATGATTTAGACATGTGTCAACTTGAGAATGAAACAGTTACATTGCATTCTATAAGATGTTTTCTTTTCAGTTATGCCAACAAGATCAAGATGCTTTAAAATACATTTTTCCATAAATGGGTCCATTGGTTGGAAAGTTATTTGGATGATAGATGTTTCTTATTAGCTTATCGAGCTGTGAAATGGTATACCAACTCACTCTGTCAACTTGCCTATTTTTGTTTGCTTGTGCACATATGTTCAGGATTATGCCATGTGTCACTTCCATATTTATTTTCAAGTTCCCGCCAAACTCCTTTTAAACTCCAATGGCTATTTTCATAGTTTGAAGTTGACATCCTATAGGTTGTCATTCTCTTTTAGGTATTTCTTTGGACTTCTTGTCCTTGGCACTTGTGTTTTTGACATTCTTCCAGAAAAATTGTCTGAAAGAATTCATTTGAACTCTTCTCAAATTTTCTATAGACTCCTTCATTCAAAAAAAATCTTTAGACAAAATGTCTAAAGGAATTATGTCTTTCAAACCTTTTGGTAAGCCTTTTCTGTCATAAACTTCATTTGGATAAAAAGTCTGAAGGAATTCTTTCCTTTACAAATTGCCCTTTGGGCTTTTGTAAATGGTCCTCTTTGAAAAGTGCATTAGTTTGCCTTTGAAAATAACTTCCCAAAGGGAACAACCCCTTTAGACTTCTTGCCAGTGACCCTTTGACATTATTTGTAAAGTCCACCTGCCCTTTGGAACTTTGTGAAATGGTCTTTTGAATAATTCAATGAACCCTTTGGCCTTTTAAATGTCTCATTTTCCCCAAAACAATCCTTTGGACTTTCTAGAATGGTCCTTTGGGATTTTTGTCATCTACCCTTTGGAAAGAATGGAAGTGTCCTTCAAAATTTTGGAATAGTCCACTTGTCCCTTGGCCTCAATTCTTTCTTTTTTGTAAGGGACAATTTCGACAAACTTTTTACAAAGTGCCCTTCGCAAGAATAAAAATATCCTTTAGCTTGTTGAAAAATGTCCCTTCAGACTTTCTAAAATGCCCTTCGTACTTTTTTAAATGGTCCACTTTCCAAATAAAATGCCCTTCAAGAAAGTTGCAAGTGTCCTTTTGGGCTTGAAAGAGTCCTTCAAAAAAACTGTCATGGACTTTCGAAAAAGTTGCATGGACAATTTATCCAAAAGAAAACACTTAGGGAAAAGCTTCAAATAAAAAGTCCTAAAGAATTTGGCAAAACCTCTAAAAGAAACACTTGAACAAAACCTGAAAGAAATCTTCCTTGAATAAAACCCAAAATAAATTGAATACTTAGTCAAAATAAAAGACTCAAAAGCTTAGCAAAAGACCAAAATAAACTATTTGAAGGAAAGACTTGTGCATTTTCTACTAATTTTATACATGATACCTCTCTTGAATGAAAGCTTCATTATTGAGTCCAATCAAAGACATGACAAGTGACTGAAAGGATAGGAGTGCCCAATTTTGGCCTGAAAGACCAAAATTTGGTCAATAGAACATATTAAGGCTCATTTTGGAGATGAATAAGGTGATTCTGCATTTGTATCATTTGGTTAGCATTATTATCTTTGAAAGCATTCATTTGTTTAATATTTTATAACAAAAGTTGATGGGTTTGGGTGGTGTTGTGCACGGCATGCAAAACATTAGCATTGGTATTAGTGGCTTGGGTATCACTATGAGTAGTGGCATGCATGGCACTAGTGGCTTGAGAGGTGTTGGTATAAAAAGAGGCACTAGTCGAATGATTAGCATGTGTTGTGAAAGATGCACTAGTAGAGGGGTTAGAAGAAGAAGCACTAGTGGCATGATTACCATTGGTGTCAAATGATGCACTAGTGGAGAAATTGAGAAGAGTGGGTCTTGTAAAAGGCCCACTAGATGTTGAACCTGCCATGTTAGTAGATATACTTGGCATGGAGGTAAAATAAATCAAAGAAGAATAGGTCATAGTATGAGAAGGGGTCAAAAGAGAAGGAAGAGGTTAAGTGGCAAAGAAGTTATTTCCCCCAAATCCATGTGAGAATCTAGGGGAAGGTGAATGGGTTCTTCTTCTGGACCACTTATCATAAGGGTGTAAATAGTGGAAGGGTCTTTTCCTTGATGTTGAGGAAATTCATTAATGAATAGAATCATTTATATAGTATACTCTCATGTAGGTTGATCTTTTAATGAGAACAGAGGGTTACAAATTGAAGATGCATAGGGAGTCCCATAATTTGTAGTACGAGTGGCCACATGCACATTACTTTCATCTAAAGTGGAGGCCAAAATTTGTTTATAGGGAAACCTATTAGGATTGGTAAAATACATCATATATGTTGAGTTAAACTATGTGTTGTCCTCAAAAAGGAAGTTCATGATGAAATAGAAAGGCTAAGAAGGATAATGATGATGCAAAGACAAAGTTAGCAAATAGGATAGAGAGTCGAATCAGTCGACTATGTACTATAACTTAATAGGAAGATAAGAATACAAAGTCATTTAGGTAGACTATGTATTGAAAATAAGAACTCAAATCATGCTAATAAGGATACACAGTCATTTAGGTTGACTGTGTACTGTTGAAAAGATAACTGAATAAGAAGATAAGAAGACACAATCATGTAGATCGATTGTGTACTATTGGTAGTAAGATATAACACAGTCTATAAAGGACTATATTGACCAAGATGATAGTGTTATGAAATAGGGGAAATTTTTACAAGATAATTGGAAGCAAGAATGAAATCAAACACAAAAACTATTGGATCAATGTGATTGATCCAATTGGGTCACACAACACAAACCTTGCACCAATGTTGGCTAATGCAAGTTTTGGAATGCAACACGTAATGATCAAAGAGTAAGCAATCAACTAAAAAGTAAATTCTAACTAATTGATCACCCTAAGTGTTATTAGATTATTATAAAGTTTTGATCTTAATGTGATAGGAGAGTTGGCTGAAATAAGAAACTAGAAAGTAGTCTAAAGTTGGTTTCAGGATGTTTGGGCTAAAAGGGATCTGTATTGGCAATGGTACTGGTTTGGTATTGGTACCTACCCCCTCACTTCATAATCCCATAGTGATAAGGGTGTTGGGTGCTTTTCCAATATATACCATTAACCATGTATTTATACTTGGCCAAAAAACCAAGTTGATTTCCCCCTTGGTGATAAAATCCAAGTAGGTAGGCCTTGGGAAGACAAATGTTTAAATATATTTTAAATGTTAAGTGGTTTGGTAGTGTGTGCAATAGAGTAAAATAGTGTAACTAAAATGGTAATTTGAAAAACCACCTATTTAGACTATGTGAGTTACTCTAAGTATGTAAACAATTGAAAAAGGAAATGTGAATTAATTACTAGTAAATAAATGTTAATTCCTTGATTAAAAATAGTACATAATCAGTTTAGGTGACACTGTATGCAAAAAATATAAAACAGAGTTGACTAGGTCATTATTATTTTATAGAAGCAAGTTATTTAAGAACAGAGTCGAATAAGTTGACTATGTCTCTTAGATAGAAGATAGACTACAGAACTAAGTCAAATAGGTCGACCTAGTTAGTTATAGGTTTACATTTTTAAAGATTGCAAACATGTGAAAAATAGAATTGAAGGAAGTACTAAAAGATAGAGAGAGGAAAGAAAGGAACCTTGGTGGGATTGAAGATGATTGAGATTTAAAATTTTATGTTATAATGCTCTGGTTTCTACTTTCAATTTTTTCAAATTGGGTCGATTGGTTCAACTAAGTTCTACAAAACCCTGTATGTTGAAGAAGAATAAGGAACAAGGTCAAACTATTTGATAGTGTTTGTTGACTCATATGTTGGCAGAAAGAATTAGCAAATAGATTCAACCTATTTTATAGTGCATGCTAATCTAAAATTTGAATAAAAATATTGTGTCAAACTATTCAATCTAGTAATCTGTAGTTGATGAAGACCTACACAGACAGAACAAAGTCATTTTGAAATGATTGTGTTAAACCTGCACATAGAAAGTTAGAACTATATTGAATGGTTTAATAAAGTAATAAAAATATGGAAAAATATAATAATATGACAAAAATGATGGCATAAAAGAAAACCTGCAAGGGTTAAATTCACATCAGGTTCACCAGAATGTATGCAAATGGAAATGTAATTGATCTATAAATCAATCCTAGCTCAGAGAAGATAAATAATACTTACACTTTTGATTATTAACACATTAGTTATTCAGGGTCATGATCAAGATGGATCCATTAGACCTATCCAAGGGATCTCTTAACACAATAATATCACTATGGAGGGTTCCAAATTCTCTAGTCAATCAAAACTATGCAATAACCCTAACTAGATCCTATGTTTTTATATTCACTAAACTAATAACAAGTAAAGTAAAATTATAATCTAGTGCTCACCAAAGCTTGTGGCACAAAGTGGGGGTAATAAAAATTAAAATTAAACATGCATAAAATACATATACTCAAATCAATGTATACAGAATCCTAATACATGGAGAGAAGTACAAATGCATATTTATCTACTCTTACAAAGGACAAACAAAGTTAGGAATAATTAACTTTTAAGATGAACCTCTCAAGCCTCAATCTCTCCCTTGGACAAGGTGATTCACAAGAGGTTTTTATGGTATGTAAGGATGATAAGGATAAATCAATTCTAGGATACACAACCTATCAATGCATCCAAAATACTTCTCCAAAATACAAGATCTGTATCTCCAAATAAAGTATGAAACCCTAAGTTATGTTCCTAAAGTAGAATGGTAGATAAGCAGATGTGAAATATACCTCTCTTCTTCTTCTCCTTCATAAATAAATAAAAAATTAAATGTGTATACATAGACAAATCTAACCCTAATCCTTTTTGAAATTTTAGTCAACAGGGTCGACCCAATTGACATTGTATCGTTATTGACAAAAATAAATTAGGTCCTAGTCTAGGTCAACCAGGGGCCGACCTAAACCCTAAATGAGTTTTATCAATTAGATTATAGGGTTGATGGGGCTGATAGTGTATCATAAACTATTAAAAATGATTTTAGGCTAGGGAAGGGCTAATGAAGGTGGAAAATGACTAGATGAGGGTTAAAAATAGGAAGCAAAACTTACGGAAATGTTTTTAGGAGATGGGTGTGTAGATAACAAGTGGTAGTAAATGGATAACAATCAAGTGAAGCACCAAAGGTCTACCCACCCCTTTCCTGATGTACCCCTTAAGGTGTGAACTCAAAGATATTAAGACTCGATGGGTACCTTCAAGAGAGAAAGCCTCAATAATTGATAAAGTTTAAAAATATGATATGTATACACTGTGTTGTTTAACTTATTTGTATGTCTTGTATAATATATGATTGTATTAAGTTTCATTTATTTGTATATGTTTATTTTATGCATCATGTATATTTTTGTCTATTGTGAAATTAACAAGGATGCTATGATGTCACCAAAATTTATAATGATGCTTTTAGGTGCCCTCGATGATACAAAGTTTGTTATATGCCCCTTTTATAATCATGCACTTTAGCATAATTTCCTCTTGGTCATACTTATATCATGGGGAATACTTATTAGTGTTATACTTACATTGGATTGATTAGACTATGATGATACATTATTATATCAATGATGGCTTGATAATAGACACACTCATCATTCCTCCTATCCTCTATCACATGTCATAACATATAACATCCCATATACAATCATTTATCATAGTCCTTTGTCTTTAATCTGATCATCCAAGTCCACTCATTTAGTATCAAATCATTCCTCCAATTCCTTTATCATCACATCTATATCCTCTAGTCAATCATCTATCATGTCTCTAGTTATCAATATCCAACATCTCATCTCCCATCCTTTTTCCTAGTCCTCTATTTTCATGTCTAACACATGAGTCACACCATCTATCTAATGATTAACATGTCTAACTATCCTCATCCTAATATTTTAATCCATCATCATCATCCTCTAATCTAATCCAAACTACATTGACCTGAGGCCTTTTTAGACTATGTAGGAAACACTCAATCACATGGTGTGCCTGAGTTCAGCTCGGCCACTCTCTCCTTTTTCCCCAACATTCATCATTGCATCTCTCTTGTCCCTCATCATCCTCAATTATTGCATCAGTCAAATACTTAATATATAATTTCCATCATTAATCAATCAATATATTTATCAATCACCATCCCCATAATCATCTCCCTATTCTTTTCATCAATCACCCACACCTGTCGATTAGGCCCAAAAAATCACAACATCCATCTTTTATACCATCAGTCATCCATTATCGCTGATTGGTTAATTCATCATTTAAATTTTATGATTTCCTCCTTTAAATGGGACATGAGTAGGACCATAACTTTATTATAATCCCTTACTCACTTGCATATGTCCTTGCTAGGGGCATTGCCATTATTAATCACATTGTGGCTCATTGACTCAATACATTGCACTAACTAATGCAGAGGTTACACAAAAACTATATCACTTAACCTTATTTCACTATTCACCAATAGATTATAGGTTCACTCCTTCATGCAATGCTTATATCACTCATTTGACAATGTTTCACTAGCTCTTTATTACAACATGCATTCAATAGTTCTAAGGTTCTTATCATTTTAATCATGATATTCATTATCTCATTAGTCTTTTTTATCTATTATACACCTTTTACACCTTGTTAGATTTCCTTTGGAGGTTGATATTCATCATTTCACTCAAAGTTTTCAATAAGACTGTGTATTCTTAGTTTGTATTAACTGAAAACTAATATATTTGACTTTCATAAAGCATTAAGGTTTCCCAAAAGACTAAATATTTAACCTATTTTATCTAGGTCCCATGCATTCTTTAGAAGCATTTGAAAATAGTTTCCCATCCACTATTCAAGTTGTTTAGAATGTTTCAATCTTAATGTATCTACAATTACAGTCCATAGACCTCAAGGAATATATATTATTTAATCCTAAACCTTCAATGATGATCTTAAAAATGCTTCTTCACGTCCTCTATTTCATTTCTATTATGTTTTACACCTTTTATTATGATTGTGTATACAAATCAATAGCCTACAGGGCCTAGTACTGGTTTATTAGATTTTATGTATGGTGACGATTAGAAATAATTCACAAAAAAATTATGAACATTATAGATAGATGCTTATAAATAATTATACTTGCCTTTGATGCCCTGATAACATGATTCCTTCACATTTTATATGGATTGTGCTCACAGACAGGTTCCCACTAACCTGAGGAGAATGAACTCGTGGTTTAAAATTTTTATCAAAGACTTAAAAGTGATGTGCTAATTTATATATTCCTATGTTTACCCTCCTCAAATTCTCAAATCATTATTAATCCATAGTCATGCCTTCATCCACATTTATATATACATTCTAAGGTAGACAGGCTACATAATTATACAATACAGAGTTTGTAATTTCCTTCTTGAGGGTATTTGATCCATAACTAGAGTTTCAAAATTTACTCAATATTTAAATAGGTTTATAACAAATAAACTCACCTATTTCCATCCATAACCTATCCATGCACAACTCTATTTAAGCAAATACTCCTCATCGGGTCTTATTCCTGAGTGTAAATACAGTCTGCTAGCTTTGATAACAATGTCTTAAATCTTGTCCAATTAGGGATTAGAAATTAAATAATAGGTTTAATAGGCTATATTATGGCCTTACACACTTGGTGAATACAAAAATAACTTCCTTATACATCTTTTTTGTTTTGACCTTATAACATTTTTGTGAATCAATGGACTTTGTAAACCAAATCTTAACAGGTTACCTAACCCTATTTTGTAAATTGGATTGGTACATCATAGATGGATCACATGTCCATACTCAATAAAAATAAACCAAACTAAATGCACACTTCAAATATATGTGCATCAACAGAACCTCCCTTTACTTCATGTTTTGATACTATCAATAACTTATTCATACATAGAAACAGGGTACCATATCTTGCCCTTTTCAACCACAAACATGAAAGTAACAGAGAATTACATGCATTAATATCATGAAATAAACTTACCAAATACATTAATATTACAAAGAACTTGATCCTATTCACTTTTCATCATTGAATATATTTGCATAGTCAGTTGTCAAAACACAATACAAGAAAGATGCAGGAAACCTTGTCTTTCTTATCTACAAGCTTAATTATCTTATTTATTTCTCTTAAATGGGGTCTTTTTTACATTGTTTATTTCAAATCACACCCCATCACACACTCATATTTTGAATGACCTACTTACTTTACACCAAAACACATTATTTATGTTAAAAAAAGACTCATTACTAGCTAACCACCTCTTTTTTACTCCAACTTACCAAAAAAAAAGGTCTATTTTATCACTAACATGCTTTAGGAATTTAATCCTAACTTAACTTATAACAAATTTAAAACATCTTAAGCTCTCTTAAGACCCTTATATACCATGATAACTTACTAAGACTCCAAAACATAAACTAGACTAGTATTTAAAAAGGAGTTAGTGATGTTCCTACATCATACTACCGAGGAGCGAATGAATTTTTTTACTTAAAGTTATAATGTTTTTTGGATTTAATATTCTTTGCAGCACCTTTTGTATAATAGAATCTCCTCCTGGATCCCAAGGTCTAGTTGTGAGACATAGACCTTTATGGTGCTTGCCTATATTGGATCCTCCTTAATTCTTCTTTCTCTTGCTCTCTCTTTTGAGGTCATTCTCTTGAAATTTGATCTTCCACTTGATCATCTTCAACATTTTATTTGTTTCCTACAACCATCCTACACATGAAACACACAAGTTAACAAAAACAATCTTCTGCTTGCCTTCTTGGCAATCTTCCTCTTGATTTTCCTTGGTTATTCTCTCTATGATTGGTTCTATTATTTGTGGGAATATTGTTGTTTATGTCTTATTATCTTCTTAAAACCTCTTTATCCTTTTCTTCTTGTTGAAACTAATCAATAACTTCTATCTCCATGGCCAATGCCTTCAACATACTCACTTTCTCAACAAAGTAATCTAAACTCTCCTTCTTTTGTGTGCATGATAAATGATTAAAAAAACTTGAAAACAATATTTCTACTTGCTCATCTAAAATTATCTCACCTCTTTATTTTTCTCTTTGCTAGTCCTTCATATTGGGTACTTGTACTCTTTCAAGCAAGTCTTTTTCACCTTGCTCCGCCTTAAGCAAGTCTTTTCCACCTTGCTCCTCTTTAAGCAAGTCTTTTCCACCTTGATGCATATTCATCCAAGCTATCTCCTTATATATATGAGATTATTTATCTCTTTATATCTTCTCAAGCCTTTCTTGGCTTTCAAACTGCCTGACCAACTACCTGCAATCTTCTTTAAGTAGTCCTTTCAAACAATCTTCAGTATAATTTCAATAAACTTGAGTAAATAAACAAACTAAAAATCAACAAATATGTATCTTACCTTCATGCATACCTTATCCATAGAATATTTCTCCCTTTGATACCAAAAATGACGCAGAGGTTACACAAAAACTATCTCACTTAACCTAATTTCATTATTCACCAATAGATTATAGGTTCCCTCCTTCATGCAATGCTTATATCACTCTTTAGACAATGCTTCCCTAGATATTTGCTACAACATGCATTCAATGGTTCTGAGGTTCTTATCATTTTAATCATGCTATTCATTGTCTCAATGGTCTTCTTTATCCATTATACACCTTTTACAACTTATTAGATTTCCTTTGGAGGTTGTTATTCATTTTTTCACTCAAAATTTTTAATAAGACTGTGTATTCTCAGTCTGTATTAACTGAAAACTAATATCTTTGAATTTCATGAAGCATTAAGGTTTCCCAAAAGATTGTGAAGATTTACCCAGTTTTATCTAGGTCCCATGCATTCTTTAGAAGCATTTGAAAATAGTTTCCCATCCATTGTTCAAGTTGTTTAGAATGTTTTAAGTTTTATTTTATCTACAATTACAGTCCATAGACCTTAGGTAATATATATTATTTAATCCTAAACCTTCAATTCCAATCTTCACAATGCTTCCTCACATCCTCTATTTCATTTATGTTATGTTCCATGCCATCTTTTATTATGATTGTGTATACAAATCAATAGCCTATAGGCCATAACGTTGGTTTCCTAAATTTTATGTACAATGACAGTCAAAGATAATTCATAATAAACTTATGATCATTATAGATACATGATTACAAATCATTATACTTTCCTTTGATGCCCCGATAACTTGATTCCTTCACATTTTATATGGATTGTGCTCAAAGACAGGGTCTCGCTAACCCAAGGAGAATGAACTTACGGTTTAAAAAAGTTATAAAAGACTTCAAAGTTTTATGATAATTTATATATGCATTTTTTTACCCTCCTCAAATTCTAAAATCATTATGAATCCATAATCACACATCTAACCACCTTTATATATATATATATATATATATATATATATATATATATATATATATATATATATATATATATATATTCTAAGGTAGATAGACTACAAAAGTATACAATACAAACTCTGTAATTTCCTTCTTGAGGGTATTTGATCCATAACCAAAGTTTCAAACTTTTATCAAGGTTTACACATGTTTATAAAAACTAAACTCACATACTTCCATCCATAACCTATCCATACACATCTCTATTCAATCAAATACTCCTCATCGGGTCTTGTTCCTAAGTGTAAATACAGTCTGCTAGTTTTGATAACAATGTCTTAAATCTTGTCCAGTGAGGGATTATAAATTAAATAAAAGGTTTAATAGGATCTATTATGTCCTTACACACTTTTTGGATACAAATATAACTTCTTTATACGTCTTTTATTTTTCAACCTTATAACATTTTGTGAATCAATGGACTGTGTAAACCAAATCTTAATAGGTTACCTAACCCAATTTTGTAAAGTGGATCGGTACATCACAAATGGATCACATGTATATAATCACTAAATACAAACCAAAATAAGTGCACACTCCAAATATATGTGCATTATCATAACCTCCCTTTACTGCATGTTTTGATACTGTCAATAACTTATTCATACACAGAAACAGGGTACCATATCTTGCCCTTTTCAACCACAAACATGAAAGTAATAGAGAATTACATGCATTAATATAATTAAATAAACCTAAAAAATAAAATAATATTCCAAATAACTTTCTCCTATTCACTTTTCATCATTGAATATCTTTGCACAATCAATTGTCAAAACATAAAACAAGAAAAATGTAGGAAATCTTGTCTTTCTTGTCTACAAGCTTAAGTATCTTCTTTATTTCTCTTCAATGAGGTATTTTATACATTATTTAAAATCACACTATATAACACACTCATATTTTGAATGACCTACCTACTTTACACCAAAACCCACTATATATGCTAAAAAAAGACTCATAACTAACTAACCACCTCTTTTTTTACTTCAACGTACCAAAAAAAAATGTTTATTTTATCACTAACATGCTTTAGGAATTTAATCCTAATTTAAACTCTAAAAAACTTAAAACATAATAAACTCTCTTAAGACCCCTAAAGACCATGACAACCTACTAAGACTCCAAAACATGAACTAGACTAGTATTTATAAAAGAGGTAGTGATGCTCCTGCATCACTAACCAATTCTTCCCATTCATATTTTGGTCATTTGATCATATCATTTATTCATTCTCATCCCCTTCATCATATTTTTTTACTTTAGCTTTGATCTACACTCATCGTTAATCTTATCAAATCATCATATTATTTTGGCCCAATGCTCTCCCATGTATGTGTCCTTGTTTTGGATATGTCGACAGATCATGGCATTTTCTATCAATCATCTTGGTCTAAAGTTATCCCTGAAATGTGTACTCATCTGGGATACATAGAAAGTTTTCAACCTTTTATCTTATCATCATGTTATAGTTGATTCCCTCTTAGAATATGTCAAAAATCATGACAGTTATTTCCACTCCTTGTGCATATATATTTGCTAGGGGTGTCATCAATTTGTAGCTCATAGATCATTTTAATTTCATCTTATTCATAATCGGTCTCAAATCTAGCATCCCATCCCCTTATCTCTTCACACATCCCACACCTCATTAATCTTTCGAGTGGCCATTCACCTCCTTCCTTCCCACATGTCCCCTTGAGGGGACATCATATCCACTAACATCATTTACTAACATTCATCCATGAGTGTCTTTCTTATTTGAAAGGCCATTACTCCTTCCACTTCATCCACTCTTAATGCCCTTTCAGTGTCAAATAAAAGATAACAAGGGATCTAAAATGTGTGAGCTTATTACAAAATAAATACATATTTCATAGTTTATGGTCAAATTCAAGGAAGAAATCATTTCTGACTATGCAAATCACATGCATCGATCTCAATGGTTAGATGAACAATTCAAGTTAATCAAGGACACTTTTCCACTTAGTTCTATTTTTTAAGTAGTTGAATTTTCTAAGAATTACACATTCCAAACACAAGTATAGATCTAGTCATAATTCTAAAAATCAGTACAAGTTTCCATTTTCATACATATCAAATACATTCATGCCCCTGATAGTATAAAGCAAGCTAAAAAAATATTGAAGGATTACCATTTCTATGTTAGTGATGATCAATCACATTTTACAGAGTATGTGCATAATTGTTTTGAGATGTTATATGGAAATTTGATTGAGAGAAACATTAATTTAAGTCAACATTATATTTGGTCAAATAATTGCACATCATAATTTAAGAACACATGAATGTTTTATTGGTTGAGTAAGATGCATGTTACCACTAGTATACAATATATTTGGAGTTTAGGAGGTTGGCCATAGAAAAGGGAAGAATGATGATGTCAGATCATGTGTGAAAAGTGTTGGTTGAATATTTTGTCTATCAGCGTATTGGTAAACAAAATAGGTCTTATCAGCCAAAGCAAGAAGATTAGTCATCCTAATGTGTAAGTTTATCACATCAGAAGGAGACTGCTCTCTCCTCTCATCAAGGGGAGGTTCCCTATGGATATGCTATGTATATGTATAAACAGAAAATAATAATACTCAAGGGTAGGACCAGACATCCATCTCTCTTTCTTCAGAGATGATGTATACAAAACAAAGGAAAAACTCAAGGGAATGACAGACAGCTCTCCTCTTCTTTCAGGAAAAACTATTCAGCCAGCCACAAGAATACTCCTAGAAATTAAAGTAGAGTGTAACTGGGAGTATGAGAACCAGCAAATCAAGACACATCACAAAGTCTGTACCTGAAATACTCAAGAGTGATATACGAAGGGCAATGAAATCTCAAAGTCCTTTACATAGCAATGAAAAAGCAAACACACTAAAGGCAGTTATGGGGGCACAAAGTCTCTCCAAAGTTGATTCTTTAGGACACCTTTCTGACTAATTTACTAATCTTGCTTATTAAATAAATGAAACAAAAAAGATATCACAGCATAAAGTCTGAAAAAGTCCCTTGTTTTCATCAATAGAATATGATTAACAAACTGAGCACAAAGTCTCAATGATGCCTCTCAATTTCAGCAGAGTTTCGTTCAGATTGTCAAAAAGAAGATGCTTTTACGATGAAAGAAAGTCCCTTATATAGCCATTTCAAGAAGGACTCGTGAACAGTAATACATCATTTTGCATTGGAATCTGTTAAGAAGACATGTTGGAACTTAGGGGTGCTTTATCCATTTGATTTTATCAATGCAAGGAAATAAGTCGCGCTTATTGAAAGTTTGTAACTTTCAATGTTCCACTTGGCGATTTGATCTTATCTTCATCGTTCCTCCTTGTCTAGCTAATTAAATTGGGTCTTGGATTTAATTTACTGTTTTATTCTTTCTCTGCTTTCTGCTGGTCTTGGCTTTGAGATTTGTGATTGTATTTTGGTCTGTATGTTTAAAAGATCAACGGCTAATTCACTGTGTTGAATTTGACATTTTTAGGCACGTCATTCCTTTGTCTTCTTTTGGCTTTTCTGTTTGGCACTTTTCCAAATTGGACTTGCCCTTTTGAGCCTTGAGAAATGATCCATTTTGAGTCAGAATAGCCTCCTGCAAGGATATCTATCCTTTGGGCAGTCTTTAAATGGCCTTTCGGGCTTCTTCGGGTGACCCTTCGGATATCCCCCAGGCTTTTCTTACGTTTCCTCCCGCGGACATTTTCCCGGGGAAAATTCCTGCAGACAAAAAGTCTAGGGAAACAATTTTAAATGCCTTGAACAAATCTAAAATAATTATCTTTCGGCTTCCTTGAAAATGACACTTCCAAAGGGTGATTTTATCAATTAAGTGTCCTCCGCAAGGGCACTTGTCCTTTGGGAAGCTTCCTTTTGTATTGAACCACCCCTTTGAACTTTAGCGATGAACCATTCCATTGAAACAAGACATTGAACCAACCGTTTGAACTAACTGTCAAACCAAGGCTTTGAACCTTTTCGTTGAACCAAGACGTTGAACCAAATTTTGGTTCAACGGTTCAAACAAAGCTTTGAACCGACTGATGAACCGTTTGATTGAACCAAAGAATGAATCAAAGCACTGAAGCTGAGTGGATGAACCAAATGTTGAAACAAAGCGTTGAACCGCTTGATTGAACCTGTAGAAGTCGTGAAGCCTGTTGAACTTGAAGAAATGAGCATGTTTGCAGTCCGTAGATTTTTGAAAAGCTTGAAAAATGAGGAATTTGAATGCCCAAGACAAAATTTGGAAAGGGAAGAGATAATTTTGGTCTGTAGGACCAAAATAATTCAAATGTTATCCCAAAAATAGCTGACATTTTTGGGGGACAACAGCTGGCTCCAGTTGGGGAACTTCTGTCAATTGCAAAATGAATTGAAAGGAGTAGAATCTAGAATCTCCAGTGTCTTCAAGTATGCCATTGGGTTACGGAGTCATGCTACCTAGAAATGAAAGGCATCAAAAATGGAAACAAACAAAACAAAATAGAATTAAAAATTGTACAAATATATATATGCAATGATCTGATACTTCAAGGATTGAAGTATTTCAGATGCTACTTCTTGAGAGATAGTGAAAATAGTGCGCCATCTTGGTAAACCAACAAGAAGACATTTTGTCCCCAGAAACGGTGACGAACGAATGGAGCTCTCCACCAGGAAACCAATTTTCTATGTCTTCCTCTTGGTCTTCCCTTCTTTTTGCTCTGTGGCAGGACGTGGTCTTCAAACTAAAAACCATATCTCCTTGCTCTCCCTGTGAAGGGTTCCTTTGCCTGATTTTGATTTATAGCAGCATGGTCCATTACCATAATTGGTTGTTCTTCTGGTTTAGTCCAGCATATGATTGGATTGTCCATATCAAACTCCTGACAAACTATTAGCTTAGCATCTCCTTTGATGTGAAGGAGTTTGACTTCTTCATCTTGAGCAATCTTCAATCTGAGCAACAGAGATTTGCATCCAGCTATGTTGAAGGTGTTGTTAACTTGAAAATTGCATGAAGGAAGAATATTTCCTTGAAGAGACATCAACACAGTCCCAACTTCCTCATTGGTGGAAGAATTGTTGTCATCATCAGAAGTTGATCTTTTATCAGATTTATCTTCATTAGAGATGGAAGATCCTTCCTTGTTTATACTGCACCCTACTAATTCTTCTGATGCCTTGTTTGGATCAAATCCTAGATTACCAGCTACAGGACTTTCATCAGTTGAGACATGAGCATCCTCTGTGGTTAAGAAGTAATTACCCCTGCCTGAAGGCTCAAATAGAATTTGAGCTGCAGGGGCCGACGTTTGGGTGACCACAATTTTTATCTCAGACAGGTCTGCACCTAGTTCTCCATCAATGTCTAATTTCTCAGGATTGGCTTGCAAGGATTCAAACTCAATCATCTAAATTTTGGATTTCTTGACATGATTAATCATGTCAAATGACTGGAATGGGCTTGGAAGAGAAGATGGGAGTTCATCCTTTTGATTTTCGGGAGGGGGAGGACTGGTTTGCGAAGTTGAAGTAGAAGGTGCAAAGATGTTTGATGTACTTAATTCTTTGGTAATCACTGGGTCCTTTGATTGAAAAGGAAGAGGGGTTCTTTGCTCAGCAATTGAAATTTTTGGTTGGGGTTGATCCTCTATCTTCTCTTTGTCAGCCTGTTGAGCTGACTGATTTTGGGACCTGGTGAATACTGTGTATGATCCTTTGACTGCTTCACCTTCACTTCTGAGTTCATCCTGATAATTTAGAAAACCAATGTGGGAGTCACCAGCTTATTCTTCTAGATCCTCCCTGAAGATATTAGCGTCATTTTCTTGCTCTAACTCAGGTTGGAAATAGGAAACATGCTCTGTTTCCAGATATCCAACTACCAAGTTTGTTGGAGGTGCTTCAAGGGCAGGATTCCTTTGTGGGGGAGGAAGACAATTTTGTTGCCCTTGACTTCTGGCAGCGTTGCCTTGATATGGTTGATTAGGGAATGTTCTCCTTGGTATATCTTTATATAGAGGAGCAAAAAACATACTTTGTGCCATTTGCCTTTTCAAGGCTAGCAATTCATTTGCCAGCTTTTGCACCATTGGATCAGTGGTGCTTGTAGATGAATATTTAGAAGATGATGAAACTCTATTTCTGTTAGGATCTCTCCTTATCTTTCCTGCTAAAATAAGGTCATCTTCAAGCTCAGTAGCCAATTCTTGAGCAGCCTTAAGGTCTATGTGTCTAGCCTGTCTCAACAGAAAACTCACTTTAGGTAGATGTGAGTTGATGAAGAAACACATGAGATTCTAAGGTGTCAGCTGGGCGACCATGGGAATCTTGTGCTTCAGCTTGTTGAACCTGGCAATGAAGTCCCTCATAGGTTCATGGGGCTCTTTCTTCATCTGAGTGAGCTGGGCTAGCAAGGCATGCACATCTTCTACAGGCTTGAACCTGGCTTCAAATTTAGCTTTGAGAGTATCCCAATCAGTCACTGATCCAACTTGCAGATGGTAGAACCAATCTATAGCAGCACCTTGTAGGGTCTCCATAAAAAGCCTGCCTACCATGTCTTCAAATTCCACCCCTATCACACCACATGCTATGGTGAAGGCTACAATGTGTTCATCAGGGTGGACTATTCCATCACCAAAAAATTTGGGGAAATTCTTCCTTGAACTGAGTGGTAGCTCATGCAGGGGTGGAGTGGACCAAAAGAGTTACCCCAGGGGCCTCGAACTGCCATGATCAGATTATGAACAATAGGGATAACACATCTGAGTGGAGTTGCCAGATTATAGGACAAAAATGGAAAATAAACTGGCCTTGCTTCAACTTAAAGCTTGAGGCTTCAAACTACGCTTTCTTTCCCAGCAACTCTGGTTTTGCAAACCAAATAATATAATGGAGATGGATGAAAATGGTAAGGCTATAAATGGATAATGGGTAAGACATGAAATGGAGTCACCAGAGTCTGTAATGGATAAGGTTATAATGATAATGGGTTATATAGGTGATGTTTCAATCTGAAACTTGAGGTTTCAAATTGCACAATATTATGTATATCCCCAGTGGAGTCGCCAAAATTTTTTGGTTGAATATTTTGTCTATCAGTGTATTGGTAAACAAAATAGGTCTTATCAGCCAAAGCAAGAAGATTAGTCATCCTAATGTGTAAGTTTATCACATCAGAAGGAGACTGCTCTCTCCTCTCATCAAGGGGAGGTTCCCTATGGATAGGTTATGTATATGTATAAACAGAAAATAATAATACTCAAGGGTAGGACCAGACATCCATATCTCTTTCTTCAGAGATGATGTATACAAAACAAAGGAAAAACTCAAGGGAATGACAGACAGCTCTCCTCTTCTTTCAGAAAAAACTATTCAGCCGGCCACAAGAATACTCCTAGAAATTAAAGTAGAGCATAACTGGGAGTATGAGAACCAGCAAATCAAGACACAGCACAAAGTCTGTACTTGAAATACTCAAGAGTGATATACGAAGGGAAATGAAAGGTCAAAGTCCTTTACACAGCAATGAAAAAGCAAACACACTGAAGGCAGCTATGGGGGCACAAAGTCTCTCCACAGTTGATTCTTCAGGACACCTTTATGACTAAATTTACTAATCCTACTAATTAAATTAATGAAACAGAAAAGATATCACAGCACAAAGTCTGAAAAATTCCCTTGTTTTCATCAATAGAATATGATTAACAGACTGAGCACAAAGTCTCAATGATGCCTCTCAATTTTAGCAGAGTTTCATTCAGATTGTCAAAAAGAAGATGCTTTTACAATGAAAGAAAGTCCCTTATATAGCCATTTCAAGAAGGACTCATGAACAGTAATACATCATTTTGCATTGGAATCTATTAAGAAGACACGCTGGAACCTAGGGGTGCTTTACCCATTTGATTTTATCAATGCAAGGAAATAAGTCACGCTTATTGAAAGTTTGTAACTTTCAATGTTCCACCTGGCGATCTGATCTTATCTTCATCATTCCTCCTTGTCTGGCTAATTGAATCAGGTCCTAGATTTAATTTACTATTCTGTTCTTTCTCTGCTTTCTACTGGTCTTGGCTTTTAGATCTATGATTGTATTTTGGTCTGTATGTTTAAAAGATCAATGGCTAATTCACTGTGTTGAATTTGATGTTTTCGAGCGCGTCATTCCATTGTCTTCTTTCAGCTTTTCTGTTTGGCACTTTTCCATATTGGACTTGCCCTTTCGAGCCTTGAGAAATGACCCATTTTGAGTCAGAATAGCCTCCCGCAAGGATATCTATCCTTTAGGTAGTCTTTAAATGGCCTTTCGGGCTTCTTCGGGTGACCCTTCGGATATCCCCCAGGCTTTTCTTACGTTTCCTCCCGTGGACATTTTCCTGGGGAAAATTTCGGCAGACAAAAAGTCCAGGGAAACAATTTTAAATGCCTTGAACAAATCTGAAATAATTATCTTTCGGCTTCCTTGAAAATGACCCTTTCAAAGGGTGCTTTTATCGATTAAGTGTCCTCCGCAAGGGCACTTGTCCTTTGGGAAGCTTCCTTTTGCATTGAACCACCCCTTTGAACTTTGGCGATGAACCATTCCATTGAAACAAGACATTGAACCAACCGTTTGAACTAACCGTCGAACCAAGGCTTTGAACCTTTTCGTTGAACCAAGACGTTGAACCAAATTTTGGTTCAATGGTTCAAACAAAGCTTTGAACTAACTGATGAACCGTTTGATTGAACTAAAGAATGAATCAAAGCGCTGAAGCTGAGTGGATGAACCAAATGTTGAAACAAAGCGTTGAACCACTTGATTGAACCTGCAGAAGTCGTGAAGCCCGTTGAACTTGAAGAAATGAACCTGTTTGTAGTCCGTAGATTTTTGAAAAGCTTGAAAAATGAGGAATTTGAATGCCCAAGACAAAATTTGGAAAGGGAAGAGATAATTTTGGTCTATAGGACCAAAATAATTCAAATGTTGTCCCAAAAATAGCTGACATTTTTGGGGGACAACAAAAAGAGCCCTTGCAAGAGAGGAGTTGAAGTTCAAATATGGCATTGATTTGATTGATGCAAAAACCATTGTTGATGGTGTAATGATAAAATGGCCCATGGTGCTCAAGAAAAATTTAGTGTTTGTAGATATTTTTGGTCGATGGACAAATAATATTTGGAAAGGTATGAGGATTATATGACTATAATAGGATAAAGTGATCTCCACTCATTCCATAGCTCAAATTTAGATTTTTGGATGGTTCATACGAGGCACATGGAATGTTTTTGTTCTACATGTGTAGACTTTATTTGGAACAAACAAAAGTGGGTGAATTATTTGATTTGTAGACCTTTAAGTCCAATCAACACATATCATGTTCCATTAGCATTACAACTTACATATATGACATCATCACATGAATTTGACCATGTAAATGATCTAGTATAACTAGGTACAAGATTAATCATTATGTACTAAATTCTCATTATATATCAACATTATTATTTTAAAAATGTTTTGTGATGTACAACATGTTTTTATAGTTATTTTAGATGAGGATAATAAATTGGGAACATATTACTACTTAAGTCAGTGTGTATAGGAAAAAAATAAAATGAATTCCTCAGACACAAATGGGAAAAGCATTGACTATCCTACTAGGTTTGTAGTAGTTATTGAAACTTGTATTTGATGATATCCTATCAAAAATTTATATGTATGGTTGTTTGAAGACTATGAAATACATAAGAAGATACTGCAATATTCAAATTTGGTTCTTGAAAAAAATATTCAATTTCTCAAATATCAAGGGAGGCCATTAAATAAGAATCTATAGAATGTTCAAGAATTTGACCAAAAAGCTATTCTTGCTACTATCAAGAGTAGAGTAGATCCTAGTGGTTCATTGGATTGAAATTCCAAGGTATGTTGAGTTCAAATGTAAATGTGTTTAATTTTATTAAATTTTATTGATTTTGTAGATGGTATATATAAATTTTAATATAATTGATCCCTTGTTATTGTTCAGCACTTTTTCTACTTCAATCGATTGGATCATCTTCATGAGTTGTGGTGACTCGGACCTACAACCTCTCAAGTTATTTCATGGCCATTGTCCTTTATTCTCAAGTTTGTATAACTCTCATTGCCCTCATATTGCCTATAAATGTGATGCATAGGCCCATCTCCCACAACCTCTCCATCGTTTTGCCTTCCTCTCTGGTCTATGCATCCTTCTCAACCAGCTCACCTTCCCTCTAAAAGCCATTCAAGTCAAAGACCATATTTTTCAAAAAATAGTGGTTTCTAAAAACCTTTATTGTATTAATTCATGGTTTTATATTTTTTTAAGTGTAAAGGTCAAAAAAACTTAAGATGGGTTTTGTATTAATGGGGTTTTTTATTATTGTTTTTTATAAAAAAATATAATATTGAGGGGGGGTAATTAGCTCTTTTAAGAGTTAAATATTTTTTATATTTTTTTAATAAAATAATATATTGTAAGGAAGTTTTTTTAATTATTTCTAGTATTCAAAACAATATTATATTATGAGCTTTATTTAAAGACGAGAATATTATTTTTGCTCAAAAGGTTCGGTTTGGTAGGTGGCCAAACCCCCTCGCATTCATAACATTCATTTCCTCTCTCTTGTTCACTTTGTATTTGTTTTTACTTGGATGCATTATCGATCGAGTTCAACATCCCTTCTTTGTAAGTTTTGACTTTTTTGACATTTGCACTAATTACTCAAAGACGCACTTTCAGTTGTGTCCAATATCTTTTGAGCCTGTATTATTTGCAACATTCTGGGGGGGTTCACCATTGATTGTTCAGGGTGGGTGTACTATGTTTCTAGGTCACTTTCCATTTTGTTTGCATTCTCTTTTTCTACAACAACAAACAATTACAACCATTGCACTTAATTTATGAACAAAATGGATACAAGTTCAACTAACCCTCCAATGCCATTTAATTTTCATGAATGAAAAATTAAAATACAAATTATTCTAAGGAGAAAAGGTTTGCATCACATTACAATGGGGTTAGAAATTCAACCTACTATAAATATAGAAAAAGTCTAGTGGTATAATCTTACTGCTAAAACCTACGGGTTGTGTCTTTTTGTGTCCCCTGATCTCCTCTTTCATAGAGAACCTGCCAAATCACTCGATGAAGTGTGGACCATTTTGGAAAATATCTCTAGGAGGCAAGATGTGATAAGAGGTCATGAACTAGAAAATGAACTTATCATCCTAAGTCCTAGCAACTTTGACACCCTTCAAGATTTCTTCCCCAAGTTTAAGTCTTTGAGATTATAGTTGAAAAAATGTGAAATAGAGAATAAAGATTACCAACTTATTATTTCTATAATCTCTAAGCTAGGTCCTGATTACTCAGTCTTTGTCTCTACTTTCCATGCCACTAAAAGTGCTTTAGGCACTACATGGAGAATGCCCTCTTTAGATGCTTTCAATGCTGACTTGACTAGAGAGCAAGACAAGTTGATATAGATGGGCACATGGTCCTCAAAACCTCAAGCCCTAATTACTAAGAATGGGAAATAAAAGAATTCAAATAAATAGAAGAATAAAAATAACAAGGATCAAAGGAAGAAGAAAGAATCAACCTATGTCAAAACCACTGAAACCTCCTCTTCCAATGATAAACCTAAGAAATAGAAGGTTAAGTGTGCCTATTGTAATAAAAATAGGCATGATGAACACAAGTGCATGAAGAAACAAATTTATCACCAAACTCATATTCTTGAAAAGAACAACATAGGTGTTCTTGAGACTATCAAGTAGAATTCATCAACTCAAGATTCTTCTAGGGAAAAAGGCAAAGGTAAAGAGCAAGAAAAGGGCAAGGCTATTATATTAGTTGCAAATCCAACCTCTTTATGAGTTATTGACTCAGGTGCATCCCACCACATGGGCTCTTCACAAGTTGAGTTTTCTTCTTTGGATCCTTGTAGCATGTTTTCTATCACTTTGGGCGATGACACTTCAGTAAAAGCTATGGGGAAAAGATCCATTTAAATGGATGGAGGAACATTTAATAATTTTCTAAGTGTTCCATCACTATCATCTAGTCTCTTATCAGTGTACCAAATCACTCACATCAGTTAGGGAATGAGGGTCAAGTTTTCCCTAGATTCAGTCATAATCAGAGAATTGCATAATGATTCTACAGTGGCAGTGGGTAAGGCAAATCATCAAGCTAGGTTATATAGGTTCTCACATTTTTTCCCTAATTCTTCTCTAATTACATTGCTAACTCATTCAGATGGAGTTAGCGAACTTTGGCATGATCATTTTGGCCACCTCAACTACCACTACCTAGAATAACTCAATGAGAATGATATGGTAATAAGCTTTCCTCATGTCCATTTATTTAAGGGTCTTTGTGATGGTTTCACCCTTGGAAAACATCCCAAAGAGACATTTGACAAAGGCAAAGCTTGGAGGGCTTCACAGGCATTGGAGTTAGTACATAGTGTTGTATATGGGCCTTTTCCTAGTCTATATTTCACAAGGGCTAAATATGTCCTTACCTTCATTGATGATTTCTTAAGATACACATGGGTTCATGTATAAATCTGAAGTTTTTGATGAGTTTTGAAACTTCAAGGTTCTTACAGAAAAATAATCAAAGAAATCTATTAAGATTCTTCAAATAGAGAATGGGGGTGAGTATGTCAATGATAGGTTTGTGAAATTTTGCACCACAGAGGGGATTGATTTGCAGTGGAAAGTTCCATTTAGTCCTCAACAAAACGGAGATGTAGAACATAATAAAAATTCCTTGAAAGAGATGGATAACTATATGATTCACTCTAAATCACTCGCACCACAGTATTGGGTCGAAGCAATCAATTGTGCTTGCTACATTCATAATAGGGTTTCCCATAGAGATTTAAAAGGCATAACTCCATTTAAAGCTTGGTCCAATAATAAACTCACAATTGAGCATTTTAGAGTCTTTAGATCCTCATATATGGCCTGTATACCTAATAAGAATTGCAAGGCTATGAAACCTCAAAGTAAGTATTACATATTTGTAGGTTATCCAAATCATGTCAGGGGTACCGCCTTCTTCATCTGATCACACATGAGTTGTTCATCAAGAGAAGTGTTCACTTTCAGGAGAGTCCCACAAACTCAACACTTGACATTTCTCCCACTTCATTGGACTCACTTGGATTCAATTCAGATGATTAAGATCAACATGAGCACATTTCAGAGGTTGAGGACACTTGTTCCAGTTTTGATAGAAGAGTAGTGACAGGGACTCATCTTCATCCACATCTATCTACACTTTGGAGGATGGTGTTTCTCTACTTGAATCATCCACTTCTGGTCCTATTTGGGCTAGGCAGACACTATAGAGCATAGGTACATGGGTTGGAAATTCTTCAGGTGATAGGGGACATGTTCAGAGTTTCAAAGTTGGTCACATGTTTTCTATGCTTCTACCTCACAAATATGGTTTGATGCATATGGATATATTGGAGCAAGTATGGAGCAGGTGGGTCTGTTGGCAAGTTCAAGGTGTAGTTGGTCACAAAAGGTTTCTCACAGGTTCCTAGCATCGACTACACAGAGACCTTTGCACTAGTCACCAAAATAAACTCCATTAGACTCACACTTACTATTATTGTAGCCAACCAATAGGATGTTCATCAAATGGACATGAAGAATGCATTAGATTTACATGGAGAAGCCTTCAAAATTTGTTGAGGACTCTTCCCTCATATGCAGACTTCAAAAATCCACCTATGGCCTCGAACAGGCGCCTTGGACTTAGTTCGCCAAGATGGATTCCTTTCTTCTTATAACAGGATTCACTAGATGTCATTTAGATCAAAATGTCTATCTCTTGTGGCAGGATGATTCACTCTTGATTCTAGGTCTTTATGTTGATGATATTTTGATCACTGGTAGCTCTTCTTCATCCATTACAATGGTGAAAAGGGCTCTTCAGGATTGATTTCCCATGACAAACTTAGGCTTGTTACATTAACTGGGTTTCTCAGTCAGACTCAGGGATCACTCTTACACAGCGTAAGTATGCTCTCGATCTACTTGCTTAGTTTCACATGCTTAGTTGTAAGCCAACTCCAGCTCTCTTTCTATCTGGAGTCAAGCTTGAAGTAGATTGTACTTCATATTTGGTCAAAGCTATCTTGTATCGATAACTTATGGGCAACCTTATCTACTTGACACATACCAAACCTGACATATCATATTTAGTGGGCCTAGTCTCCATATTCATGCAGTAACCCCATGAGCTACACTAAAAAGTAGCTAAGAGGATATTGTACTACATTCAGGTCACACGTAGATTCAAGATTCACTATAGAGTTGGTACTGACATTGACTTGATTGGCCATGGTGACTCAAACTAGACTGATGATATTCAGAATTGCAAGTCCATTTCAGGGTACAATTTATCCATTAGTTCAGGTCAAATTAGTTGGTCAAGCAAGAAGCATAATGTTATTGCTTTATTATCTACTAAGATAGATTACAAGGGGGTTCTCAGTACTGTCACTGAAGCCATCTAGCTTCAAGGGATTCTCACAGAGTTTGGTATCTAGTTCAGACAACCTACCATCATCTATTGTGACAACTAGAGTACTATTCAAATTTTCAAGAATCTGGTCTAGTATCAACAGACCAAACATAGAGATTCACATGCACTTAATTAGAGATCTCATTCATGGGGACATCATTGATCTGATCTATTTCCAGATGACAAAGCAGACAGTAGACATCTTCACTAACTTTTTTGCAAAGAGCAAAAATCTTCAGTTACGGACTCTTCTTGAGGTTTGAGATACTATGGCATCATCTTTTGGGGGGGATCTCTAGCCTCTCCTTCATCATGTCTCTCTTTTGTGGGGGATTTTTTCCTATGGGGTTTGCTCATTTTCTCTACTTTATGAGAGATTGCTTGTACATGGGTACCTCATCAAACTTAGTTGTTAAGATCTAATTTTTTTTACACTAGCCATCTAAGTTGTGCTTATGGAGGTGTTAGAGTAGGGGTTTATTATTTTTCCATATTTATTTTAGGATTTTTTTCACTTAGAATTTTCTTACTTTCATGGAGAAGCTTGCTTAGATGTATAGTTTGACTAGATGACTAGGAAGTAATTCCCTTGACCAACTATTATGGGTATGGGAGTTACTCTTTTATTCTTGGCGTTGTTGACCTCCTTTTTTGGTTGAGTTATTATTCTATTTTGAAGGTATATTTACCACCTTTTGAGGAGTTACTCAACACTCTCCTATTTGTATTTATCACATTTGTGAGCTTTGTTAATTCAAGTTTGGTTTTGGCTCCAATTTCTTTGTGCAAATTCTCGCATTGTGCATTTTGCTTTCAACTACTTTGTGTTGTGCACTTGTTTGGCTCGTGTGTTCACTCTACTTATGCATTCAAATTATCCAAACCTTGGACTCAACCCCAATATAGATTAGATATGATGTCAAGTTATTTTGTCTTATGACTCATGGGCATTCTTCAGTAGTGTTCAAGATAATTAAGTCGATAATAGCGTAGACTTGATTGTGCTTTTAGCCCTTGATGATGAATAACTCTTCAATATTTTTTTTCATGATTGAGTTAATCGTAGTGTAGATCTATTATGTATTATTATTTTGATTCACCATTTGAGATAAGTTATTCAATGGTTGTTTTCATTTGTGGATCAATCATAGTGTAGATTAGATTTTGTGGTCTCAAAGGACAATTTTTCACTAGTTTATCTCTTTCAGTGAGTTGATAACAATTCAGATAATTATTCAAAACACCCAAGTCTATTATATCTTTTTGGTTTTCAGAGAACTCTTAGTTGAGCTTGATTGTTAAATTACCCTTCACGCTCGACTAGTTCATTAGTTCTCAAGTCTAATCACGATTAAAGCTAGTATGATTTCATTTTGACCTTCACTTAGGTGAATGGGTTGATTGGTTGGTTATAATTTTTAGTGTCTTTAAATACTCAAAATTAATCATTAAGTGTTTGGCAGTGTTTAATCTTGACATCCTTACCTTACTTGGTCTATTCGTCATTCCATTGATTTGCAATCTTTATGAGAGTCTTCATTGTTCTACTTACTACCTTGCAAGCATGAAAAACATCATTCAGTTATCCCTATTCTATTTACAGAGTCATGTTAGCCAAATCCCAACAATCTTGATCCTTTTAAGACAAGATCGTAATAGACAGATAGAGCTGCAGTCCAACCTTGTCCATTAGTGCGACCTTGTCCCTCTACTCCAACAAAAAACTTTTCAAAGTTGAGACTTTCATATTAACTCTATTGCACTTTTAGCAAGGTTGATTAATGGAATTTTCCAAAGATTATTATATATAAGCACATTAAAGTCTCTCCAAACATATCTAGCAATTGCTTGGCAGTTCTACTGCACATTAAGCAAAGGGCACTAATCTTTCTAATTTTAATTTTGATTTATTTTAACAGTCATAGGCCAAGTCTGAAGTTTTTTTTATTGTAGGTCAAGGGCACTCATTGTAAAACATTCAAATCAATCTATCTAGTTGCAATCATATAGTAGATATCAAGATTCACACACTCAATCTAGGAGGGACAACTATAGCGGCCTGAGGCCATTTTGAACTATGTAGGCAACAGTGAAAGTACACAAACTTTTATGAGGATAGCTCGACTATTCCCCTTGCCCGATTCCCCCTTTTGTATTTGGTCTCCATTTGGTTTATTATGTAGGATCTAGGGTTTTACTTTTACAAGTCTTCCACGCATCAAATCTACACCCATGGATTGTCAACAAACCATCTCAAATAGCCACAGGGGTTCACATAAAAAAATCAATTGCATAGTCAACCAAGATGCAATCGCAGTCAATAGTTAAAACCACAGTGCGCCCTTATCCACCTAGTAAGGGCATGTCCAAATACATCATCGGATCCTATTTTCAGTTGTGATAGTTCACATATATTCAGTGAAAATTTGCATCACTGATATACATACACAGTCAGCATAAATTAGATCCAACTTAGGTTTGTGCATTTTATTGTGCATTAATATTTACAGCATTTCAAATTATGTAGATTACATTATTCTACATTTAGGTTATGTATATTCTATAATCTAAATCGGTATTTAATCATTTATGTGTTTTGTTACATTCATTAGTAAATCTAAAATAAAAACATATAAACAATGTCAACAACATGGAGCTATAAATAGTTGGATTGTAACTATGTTGTACGTATGCAAGACTCTCATCCCAGGTGCTTAGATGTTTTGAATAGTACATCTGAAGAAGATGCACAATCCTACGTTGACCACCTTTGTCTCCCCATCTGTCCGGGATGGAATGTAGTGGAATTGTTCATTTTTGTTTCCATCATGGACCATAGTGTAGACCAAAATCTTCCCACAAATATGTTATCCCTATTTGACACGACGCTTTTTGGTAGGCTGAAATGAACCCACACATGCTCAAAGAAGAGTTTGGCAATCTCCTTGGTTGAGATCTCCTTTTTGCAACATGTTAGAATTTCCATTTTGAGACTTGGTCAACCATCACAAAAATACAATCATGGACATGCCTTGTTGTAGGAAAACCTAACATGACATCCATTGAGACAAACTCCCAAGGTTTTCTGGAATTGATAGAGCAGTGTAAAGGCCCTACTTCCAATTCGTTGGTTTTACAATTGTATAGGTTTTGCAAGATTTAATGTCTCTAGTGACATCATTGCAAAGCTTTGGCCAGTAGAAATACTTCTGCAAAATTGCCACTATTTTATCCACCCCAAATTGACCTTCCACTCAACTATAGTGAGCCTCCCAAATCATTTTTTGACACTGCCCTATAGCAACACTAAGGTGTCTCATGTGGCATAGAATCCCCTGTTGTACATGATAGTCTAAAATATGTCTTCCAACTTTTTATTTATGAGATGTTAGAAAATTCAAGTTTTGTTCATACAATTGTGACCATTTTGATGTGTCATGCCTACGAGAATTCTGGTCAGTGTTGCAATTGGAGGTCGACTCAAACAATCAATAACTCAATTGGCACTTCCCTTCTTGTGTCCAATGTGGAGGTGGAATTGTTGGAGATTGGTGGACCATCTCTGATGATGGTCATTTTACAAATTTCATTAAGCTTGCATTGATTGTGGGAGCTTGTTATATGTGTATATGGCACTCTCTGCGCAAAATATAGTGTTTTCATTGTTTGCATGTCTGCATAATGTCGTACAACTCATTGTCATATGTTGGATACCTAAGCACTTTGTTAGAGAATTTATTGTTTTGGTATGCAACTAAGTGCCCATGTTGGTTCATATCTTGGTTCTCTTGAATTTGAACATGGTCATTCAATGCAACATCTAACATGGCCAAATATTTTAATTAAAAAATATTGCAACTACAAGAGTTAGGATTAGGATTTAAACCTGACAATTTAAAACCTAACTCTAGCACTAATGAGTTTTTAAAACAAAAAATATATATTAAACTCCTCTACATTTGTTGTGTAAAAGAAATGTGCAAAATGGCATGCCCTAGTAGAAGGGAAAATGCCATAATTGTTCTTGTGAAGAGTATAGCTTCGAATCTTCAATTTTAAAATGTTTTAATCTCCCTATGCTTTGTAATTTTTTGGATTGAAGTGTAGAAATGAGATCAAAACAAAAAATAATAAAAATGTAATCTTAAGAAATAGTTTTTTAAAATCACTAACATTGTTCTTGTGGAGGGTATGGCTTCGAATCTTCGGTTTAAAAATGTTTCAGTCTCTCTATGCTTTGCAATTTTTTGGATTAAAATATGAAAATGTTATCACAACAAAAAATAATAATAAAGTACTCTTAAAAATATATTTTTGAAATTACTGCAACAAATCCACAAGTTATTGAATACCTCTTACTTAATTGAGTGTTCAATAATTCTGCAATTTTTTTAGCAATTATTTCAACTATGCTCAAGTTTTTCTTAGTTGACCATCATTCTCAAAGAAACCCAGCTTGACAGTTTTGTTCAACACAATGTTTATAAAATCTTGTGATTAGTAAAAATTAAACAAAATTGCTGATTTGTCATATTTTATCAATTCTAGCCAATATATTTGGCATAAGATAATTACTGTTTTTTTTGCTGTGTTTTCCTATTTTACTCCTAAGTAATTGAATACCATAATTCTTTAAAAAAACCCAACTTGACAATTTCCTTGAGCACGATGTTTATAAAAATTTGTGAATAGTAAAATTATACAAAATCAATGTTTATTTATTATATTTGTTTTCGATTCTATACAATATATTTGGCCTAATATAATAAAAACTATTTTTTTTCGCTAAGCTTTCCCCATTTACTCCTAGGTATTTACTACTAACTAATTAAATTTTAATTATACTTTATATAGTGCACTCAAAGCGGGGGCAGGGGGAAAGAATTACAAAGTGTACTCAACACTTTCAAAGTCCCCACATCTTTTCTTTTTATAATAATAATGTTTTTTTCTTTTTTTGGCTTTAAACTTCAACAAAATAACTGTTGCCTTCGAAAGCTACAACATATAAAATTTAAATCACCTTTTTATCTTTTCAAAATAAGTTGCTAAGAAAAGACTAAAAAATTATAATAAATGTTATAATACATTGAAACTAACAGACATTACAACCCCCCACCATAACCCCCAGCTGCCATTGTAAGATACCTGTTGACGTAATTATATTTACTTTTGATCATTTGTAAATAAGAGTATTTATAAGTATTTGATTGAATATAATTTTTCTTCAATTTTATTAAAGAATTCAAAAATTCTCATAAGTTATGTGCTTCCATACCCAAACTCTTAATATGAATGTAAGCAATAAAATCTGCAATTCACAAGAACTAACAATAATACCGAGTGACAGGTTATATGTTTAACAAAAATCCAGTGCAATCTGAGAATCAAAAAAGCACAGGTTAAAAAGTACGGAGATAAATTACACTCTAAAGAAAGTTGTTAAAAATGTGGTTACAAAAAAGGATCTGGAAGAGCTCCCTCACACAGTGAAACTATAGTCTCACAGTTAAAAACCCTAGCTTGCATAAAGATGGTATGAAGTGGACGAGCGCAAGAGCAACATAATCTCGATATTTAAATATATAATTCCATCAAAATGACGAGTTGTTTTCAACACTCTGCAAATGGTTGATGATGTTCATCTTGACCAGCATTGTCATTCTTAGTTAGCCACTTCAAAATCCCTCTCCATATCAGGGAAGACTAACTAGTTTGTGAAGCTAAAATCTACGGCAACTCCAAATGGAAAAATTTACTTTTACAAAAAAAATCGTTCCAAGTTATATTTGACTGCATTAGTGGAATAAAGAACTTAAAGAATAAACTGCATTGCATGGCTTTAACTAACTTTGACTGAAAGCAAAGAATATTTCCTTTACCCACTGCCCTCAACCACGGTTGCTGATGTTGAACTGTTGGCACCCATGCTAGCTTTAACACTCTCCAATACTTCTTCCCATGTAAGAGACTGCTCATCATCATCATCACCGTCTTTCACATTTGTCACATCCCCTTGACTCGTCTCATCTGTTCTAGCATCATGGGTTACATCATTTGTGTTTGGCAATTCGGACAAATCATTAACATCATCACTTTCCTCGTGCACTCTAACATTGTAATCTTTATCATCTCCATTTCTCTCATCTTCGCAACTAAAGAAATTCTGCTGCACTGGAACCTTTCTCAGTTGCTGATTAGCAATAATATTTGCTATAGCCTTTATTGTGGCTGCTCCATCAGCCTCTTTAAAATTTGGTATTTTTTCAGTGTTATCACTAACAGGAGGAATTTCACCTGAAACTTCATTAGCTTGGCGATCTTCGGCTTCTGGAGGGGGGACAAAGAAAGGAATCCTGCCCCTCTGCCAATCATGAAGAACCATCTTTGCAGCAGTCATCAAATCTGGTTCGCCACCCTTTAAGGCAGAAAAAAAAAATATGTCATTCTCCCCAATCAGACCAACACTAATTATGTCACTATTAGATCTAATCTAGGACATTAAATTACTTGGATACCAATGATTCAATGTCACAGCAGAACTGTCTGTCAACCAAAGTAGCATACCTTCAAAAGCTTGCCAGATACCTTGCACAATTGACTAAGGAAGTCTTCTTCATCTGTCCTGTGGAGCACATTCAAAACAAAAAATGACTCACGATGGCTAAATTACACAATAGTCATAATAGTATCAAATTTTAGATTTATGTTTATAGTTGTAAAGTTGATTAGTACATTACAATGTTGTGAGTCTTCTAGAAACAACTGCATAGAAAAGATTTGGTCTGACATTTCGGGTCTCTCTATGGGACTCATCATCAGGGAAAGAATTGAAGCCAATGCTTGTCCAAAAAGACAGATTATAGTGTTCATAAATAATGTTGCCGGAAAGTGGAGGTGGTATGAGGAAAGCAATATATAACATAACTGTTACATATTGTTACTAGATAGAAAAAAGTAGTTGCAATATGTAACATAATTGTCATCTGTTTTAGAATTGTTTAAACTAATCTATTGTTTCATTTACCATTGACACCTTGTATTTTCCATTCTGCTCAAGCAGAAAACATTTGAGTTGTACTCTTCCTGACTATTGGCGATGAGCTAATGCTAACTTCCAAGACAAGCACAACCTGCTATAATCTGCAGTCTGCAGCTTTTCCGTGTCTAATTTATTGTTCCATTTTAGTTTGATAAAAAACGAAAACTACAGAAATGATAGGGGAAAACGCTCTCCAATAAAAGAATGCCATGCATTATCAAATATGGCTGCACAAAATGCAATTACAAACTTCAAGAATGTGAAATATTATAGCCATGCCATGTCCAAGAATATATAAAACAACAGGCTACAGTGGATGATCTAATTCATGTCATGGTCTAAACCTCTCTATGTTATGAAACTATGAATAATAGTTTATAAAATAAGAGATAGTGATAACAAGAGAAAAGGCATGAAATTATTGTCGTAAAGATCAACCAAAGGTTATAAATTGCAAACGTTCTTTGCATAGCTTCTCAACAAGTGACTTCAAGATTCAAATTACTCAAGAGAGTTGAACAAAATCCTGCAGCCCTAATAGGGAGGCAAACACCTACATATGACGGTCAAAGCTTACCAATCCTTTAATTTGTATGCTCTTTTGAGGTAATCCTTTTTCACTCGACGAAGAACCTCGCCAATATGTTCAGTTGCATCTTGTAAATTTGCAACACGAACCTGATAAAGACATGCATATCCAACAAATAATGAATCTATTATAGTGGATACATGGAATCACAATATAGTAGATAGACTTTAAGTACAACAAAAAGCATTTTGAAGCAGTTAGTGGAGACATGGATAAAATAAAGGAATGCAGGACAACCTAAATAATAAACAATTTTGTCCTGTCAAAATATAAAAATCACATTAAATAGCAAAAATCAATGTATTAGAAATACATATCGTAAACTTCTTTGATATAGTCATTCATACAAGAATAGATATCCCTCCTGTCCTGAGAATCTTTAATTTTTTATGTCAAACTACATAAAAAACAACCAGAGTTAAGGCTAGTCATCTTTCCACGAATTATGTCATAGACTCCCAAGTTGTTGCAAGAGCCTAGTGAATCTTTCATTAGTGTTTCACTTACTAGCGAGTATTATCCCCACTTGTAATGAACTCCTGGTATTGAGTTACTGCGAAGATTTGTAATTGGAATAATTTGCATATTCTTGTTGATGTTGAGTACAACAATACAAAAGATCAAGGTAATCTTGTTCACAAAAAATTGCATATTCTGCTTCAGAAAGATGTGGAGGATTAAAACCAACAACATGCATCAACTTACCCGATGACTCATATGGATGGGCACCGAGAAGAACATAGATGACAGGAGTCGTAAAAAATAATGTTAAGATCAGAAAATTGCTACATCAAAGCCAAATACCAACAATCAAGATAAGTGTTAGAGGTAATGGGATAAAGTGCTCATTAATGTGGTTTTCAATGCTCATTATGTGATGAGGCTCCTGTGATGATCCCAACTGAACATATGATGATCCCCTATAAGACCAGGAAATCACAATTAAATGGAGGACATCAATATGGCATTGAAGGTCCTATACATACATAAACAATGGTTGGGATAAAGAGGTTTCCAACCTCTCAACTCATCATAATCAGATATGCTTCTTACAAAATGACTTCATACACAATCATACTAGGACTTCATTTTATTGAATCATGAGTGCAACATTAAGCTTGTTCTGTAATAAATTATTATAAGCACACCAAGTAAACAATGTAGGGACTTTGTCAGGGAACGAGGCTAACAACCTTAAGAGGCATCATCAATAAATGTTTCCTCATACCTGCATCTCAAAATAAGGAAATACCAAGCCCCTTCCAAAGAAGGTGGCTCAATTACAGTATATTGTTATTTAAAATAGAATATTCATTGTAATAGTTGAAACAAAAAATCTTTTCCTGAAATTAGAACACTAAAGAAATACAATCCCTTAAACAAAATAAGGAAATACCAAGCCCCTTCCAAAGAAGGTGGCTCAATTACAGTATATTGTTATTTAAAATAGAATATTCATTGTAATAGTTGAAACAAAAAATCTTTTCCTGAAATTAGAACACTAAAGAAATACAATCCCTTAAACAAACTCCATAGGCTTGCTAACTGATAATGAAACATCACTGCATATACGTGTTTTATAAGCTTTCAAATTCATGATAAGAATTGACAGAGAGATCAACACAACCTCAAAACTGACAATAAAAGAAAACCAGTAAAATGTATAAAAAATGTATTTTATGTTAAGCAAATGGACCCTACCACTCCCTTGAGCACGATATCCGTATCAGAGTCATGGCTGTGGTAGACAACCCCAGGACAGTCAATTAAGAAAATACGTTTTGTAAGAGTGATGTACTGCCATACTTTTGTCTCTCCTGGTATAGGTGCCACTTTGCATACCTGCAAAATTGAGTTCAGATTAAGAGTAGTAAATTTCAAAGTTAAGAACAATGGTATCTCAAAGGATACCTACAAAGTTATAAGTTGAACTTTGAGACAAGATATCATCAGAATGGATCAATGGAGATGAATTGATGTATTTCAAAAGAAATGGCAAGCTCTACTTCAACGTTTTATTATCCTTAGATATAGTACGACAAAATTAATTTGTAATCCTAACAAAATCATAAACGAAGGAAAAAAGCACCAATACAGTAAATCATCTTCCTGAGGTTTTTTTCACAATTTTCTATAGATGGTAGATGAGTCTATGGTGTTGGGCTAAAACAGCCTTAGCATGAATCAATCATCAATTTTAATAAATATATTATATATAGTTATTAAAATTGATTATTGATTCATGCTAGTGTTAATATTGGTGTTGGGCTAAAACAGCCTTAGCATGAATCAATAATCAATTTTAATAAATATATATAGCATGAATCAATAATCAATTTTAATAAATATATATAGCATGAATCAATAATCAATTTTAATATATATATAGCATGAATCAATAATCAATTTTAATAGATATATATAATATATTTATTAAAATTGATTATTGATTCATGCTAAGGCTGTTTTAGCCCAACACCAATATTATTAAAATTGATTATTGATTCATGCTAAGGCTGTTTTAGCCCAACATCAATATTATTAAAATTGATTATTGATTCAGGCTAAGGCTGTTTTAGCCCAACACCAGACTCATATATAATATATTTATTAAAATTGATTATTGATTCATGCTAAGGCTGTTTTAGCCCAACACCATAGACTCATCTACTATTTATAGAAAATTGTGAAAAAAACCTCAGGAAGATGATATATAAGAAAATTGCGAAAAAATCCTCAGGAAGGTGATTTACTGTATTGGTGCTTTTTCCTTCGTTTATGATTTTGTTAGGATTACAAATTAAGTTTGTCTTGCTATATATATCAGCTTACATGAATGGACCGCCCATCATAGAAGCTAAAAAACTGCACTACTAGTTTTGATTAATTAAAAGGGATTTCCATTATTAAATCAATGGATATGAACTAAAAAATATAATATTCTAATGTAAATGATATAGAGCTGAGAAGTATAACCCTGCAAGCACAAGAGTATTTATTACATTTTTGGTTCGAAGAGTATTGATTACAGATGATTTGCCAACATTAGGATACCCAATAAAGCCCACAGATATTGCCTGCTTGTCATTCTTCATCCGGGAAAATTGCCGCAGAAGTGAAAGAAGCGAACCCTGTACATGACTAAATGTGTTAACAATTCAAACAGAGTATCAAGGTTGTGAAGGAAAAATACAATGTAGTGCCCACAACTAATCTAAATGCTAAAAAGAGAAAATTATTCCAATCATCATAATGACCCCATCGAGTAGTATACTCCAGTACATCTAAGTCCTCTATCAGCACCGAGAAAGGAAATACCTTGCCAAATGAGTTTGTGATGCTTGCATGAAAGGCAAGAGTAGGATATTCCCTTGAAAGTACACGTAACCACCCTCTTGTGGCCCAAGCAGGAATCAAGTCACACTAAAACAATAGAATATGACAAAGTAAGAGTAGCCCACCAAAAAAAATAACAGTTTTACACAATAAATGAGGAAAATTTTATGAAAAATGGTTTGTGAATGAGGTGCTGAAGGTTTTTTGTGATGCCATTAACACATGCAGGGATAAAATCATCTCAACAATACCTTATTTAACAAAAGAATAAGATGCTTATGCTTGCAATTTTCTTTCAAATGTTTTTCGAGATGATGACACCGTGTACCATGAGGGTCCCTTGCATCCAAGACCTGTACAATAAAAATCCAATAGTTAGACCATATTGATGTGCAGCATTGCCAAAAAATTGGAGTATAAAGATGCAAGTTGTATTGATATGCAACATTACAGACGAAGAAGAAAATAAAGATACAATATTTAATCCCGGTACAAAATAAAAGCAACAAATAATAAAACAGTCAAAATTTTCACTTTTCATCCTCATTATTTACTAACATCATTACACAAAAAAATAAAAGGCATTGATAAGATGAAGCAATTTTGAACAAAAATGAATTGAACTCGAGTGTAGCCATATTAAGTACCCAAGCCCACCCCCATGTTCTCTATGAGCTCTGCCCTAATGTTTACATTAACATTTTAAACCCAAAGGGTTTAGGGGAAATTGTGAGGAATGATGAGTTTGACACCATAGATACAAGTTCCATTCCGAAAGGTGGCACCTTGTAGTGGCCATGGGGACACCTTGAGGTAGGGATCAAACTTGTGGCAATGCAAGGACCTAATCCCACCCCTGTGGGTCGCCATGGGGGAACTTATAGGTGTGGTCAAGTGTAACCATATTAAGCACCCAAGCCCACCCTATGTTCTCTACAAGCTTGGCCCTAATGTTTACCAACATTTTTTTCCGACAAGATGCAGGTTGATTGGTTAAATGGGTGGGTTGTTTCAAGCTCCACCCAAGTTCAAATCTCACAAACATCATGTTAAATGGATGTGTGTGGCCGATCATCGTTGATTGTTACACTAGTTCATAACTCAGGCCAAAAGCATTTACCCTTAGAAAAAACAAAAATGAATTGAACCAAGTGAGCTTCAATCTAACTGGGATGATTTCATGGCAACCTCCTTAAAAAGGCAAACCAAAATTTTGTTGATTTGCATGCTTTAGAATGTCATTAAAAAAAACTATGTTCCATCAGGTCCTTTTTGGGGGGGGGGCAACAAAATTAGAAAATGTGAAAAGGAGATGCCTAGAAGTACCAACAAAATCCTAGGAGAGATATTTTAGTAGGAAAATAGCACAAGGACAGAGACAAAGGAACCAAGGATGGGGATGTGTCCCAGTGGATCATAGGATAAAAATGAATAAAATAACATGTCTAAAATAAAAATCCTCAATTAGTGATGCAATGATAACGAATTAGATTGATTACAAAGCAGAGGTCCAAATCCCGGTTTCTCACACACAGGCTTGTATCCTTACCAATTATATTCTACCAACCATTTCTTAAATTTGCCAAACAAATGACCACCTACAACCCATTGTAAATGATTTCCATAAAAATGACTTGACCTTGACACAATACAAACCCATTGGAAATGATTTCCATGCAAATGACTGAATCTTGACACAGTATCCTACCTAATTTTCCACTCTAATGGTGTCTCCCTATAATCATGAGTAATATGTTAAAGAAAACAGGAACTTCTGAAAGACCTCAATTTTTCTACTCCAATCATTGAAGATCTTGTGCCCATCAGGAATGAGCAATTTGATCCATAGGGATCAGGAAAATCAATCCACTCCATCATCCAGCATGAACAAACCCAGTTTCAATCAGCAGCAGGGCTTCAAGTGAAGTATTTCTTGTATGGGGGCGAAGCCATCACTGCAAAAACATAGAGGCGATCGCATAACCACCAGAATCTGCAGAGCGGCAGTTTCGAAACCCCCAAGTCTGCCTTAACTGGCAGTTTCACCCGAGTGATTTGTTCAAGTGAAGTAATGGCAAAGGACACTGTCTCTTCAGTTACTATGATGATTGGGAGTCCTTCAGTGAACTTCCAGAAGGACACTCCTGAGGAAGTTAAGAGAGAGGCATGGATCCATTGAAGGCATCAGAAAATGTTGGTGATAGAGTCAGTGTTCAAGTTGGTTGTAGGAGAAGGAATAAGGAGCAGAGAGGAGGTGAGTGAGCAGGGACGGTATGATGTTTGTTGTATTTGTTCAATGAACTATTTGTAATCCATCTTTGGCCATAAGAAGATAGAAAGCTGGGCAATTTCCACTTCCAATTGGTTTTTCCACATCTTGAAATTTCCAGACTAAAAATCTTGTGTCCTTCATTGTTCATGTTTGTGCTTGTTGTGTTAGTCTTCATTACCAGTCAGCTTTTAATTCTGCAATTATTGTTTCCAGCAACACATTACACTAATTCAAAGTCAGTAATGCATTCCAAAATGTCATTTTGAACTAAAATCCAAGTAGCACTGCAGTTTGTGATTTGTGCACGCACCATAAAAATGGTTTAACCAACTTCCAAAAGTAAAACTAAATCACATTCACATTTCTTTCCATCATATTGGTTTAGCATTTAGGCTTTTCTTCTTTCCCTTC
The DNA here is from genome assembly GCA_037957365.1 of Torreya grandis. NCBI lineage: Eukaryota > Viridiplantae > Streptophyta > Pinopsida > Cupressales > Taxaceae > Torreya > Torreya grandis. The sequence goes on along the minus strand of JARHVA010002389.1, from coordinate 1,537,625 downwards.
CAGTACTGCAGGACAAACTGTGCAACTCCACGGGGCATCCTGCAAACCCTCCATTTGTACTTCCCAACTGATTCATCAAAAACATCTAGATTTCAATGTTTTTTAATAACACTATAGCACTGGATCAAACAATGCTTAATATTTCCAATAGCTTCTGAGAAAATCTTTAGACTTTCATTCAACTAATTTATTAGAGTTCTAGGTTCACTTCTTGCACCAGATCCTCCTTTCCTGTGTTTTATGTTTGATACGCCTCTTTGTTTGGTACAGGATCCAAGACACTGACACTTTGCATGACCATAACAAGCAAGAAAAAGTAAACTATGTCCTCCATAGAACAATAGAAAAAAACATGTTCATTTATTCACTGCTAATGCACTTAAGTATGTTTTTCATTAGCAAGCACAGGGTGCGGAAAGACATTATGAACACATCATTTTGAAGGCCTTGGAATTTTTGTCTTTCAGTCCAGAAAGAGAGGCCTAAATTTAGGTTGGCGATCAGGTATTTGGACTTTTGAAAGCATTGTTGTCTAGAGGCAGACTTTGGGCGTTTCATTCAATCAATTTTCTGTGTTTTGATTTTTTAAATCAGTAGAAAGCATTAAATTATATTATATTGTCAAATACTACATCACAAAAACTCCCTGAGATTGCAGAGATCCATTATCCAGACTAGCAGGATATAAAAATGATCCTTCCTGATCAAAGAGTCATAAAACCAAAACCCAAAACTTGTTTGGAGATTCGAGGGAACCATCAACCAGACTTGCAGGATATACATCAAAACAGCAAAACTTGTTACAGAAAGCCATAAAATCAAAACCCAAAACTTGTTTGGATATCAACATAACCATATATAATAAGATTATTAAGGCAAAACGGGCCTAATACATCAAAACAGCGCAAAAGCAGCTATGCCAGCTCTCCTTGCCTTTGTGGGGAGTGCATATTTCAAAGTTCGCACCTACATTTTCTGTATTTGATGAAGCAGATTAAATTTATGGTTCAAAATAAACCAAAATAAATAAACAAAGAAAGTAACTTTTTTTTTTAATTTCAATATAAAAGCAAGTATTTTCAAACGCTAGCTGCAAAATGAACACATGCATTGCAATATACGTGTTATGGACAACACATCTAAGAAATTCACTTAGTTGACAGGGAACATGTGCCATCCAGTGAGCTTAAAGATACAAGAGATGTGCAATTAGGAATCAATAGATATTCACCTGCACAACCACATCTGAGGAGTCCACAACTTTGTAAAGTTCACCCCAAATACGCTTACTTTGTCCTTTTTCAAACATAGTATGTCTAACTAAATCTCTAAAACCATCTTCTTCGCTTCCTTCCATCCTAGTCTGACCCACTACTGACTGTTTTTCAAAGTCATCTGCCCATTAAGAAATTAAGTAGATTAGCATTGTAATTAATCACTAGTTTCCAACAAATATTAACAACTTCTACACTTCCAATTATCATTTCTTAGATAACTTTAAAGTTTTAAGTAGATAAATTAATGTTTATTCTCGTATAGTTGAGGAATCTTGAAAAAGGACCAATATAAGTATCATCAGAAATCACTTCCATATAAAGGCGAAGTCACAACTTTGCCACATTTACATCAAGCTGGAAATCAAGATCTTGAAATAATGCACTTCTACGTTTTATCCAGTGAATTAAATTCCCAAAATTCCAAATATTAAATTTCACATAAATAAACTTGTAAATGGACACCAAACTAGAAAACAAACTTGACACGTGACAAATTTGATTACATAACATGAAATTTCAAATAGACAAACTTGTAAATGGACACCAAACTAGAAAACAAACTTGACGCATGACAAATCGTATGATCATAAAGTTACAGTTAGAGCCATCATTCACATTTGCATCAAAATCAATATCTCAGCATAGTTATACATGATATTATCAGCATAGTTATACATGATATTATGCGATAAAGTAAAAAAGAACCAAATGCATAAAAAGACATGAAGTAGCTAGATCTCACTTCTGACACTGAACTATTGTGTCTCTTCTCCCATAACTTTTAGGAGATTCCAGGATCATTTCCTTTGGGTTTAATGTTTTAAACTCACCTTGAGATCCAGAAGCTCTTTGAACCATAGCTTCATAGTCATCAACCAAAAGTTTTGGGCGATTCCTTTTCCGCTTTGGCCCAAATGTATCCTTGAACGCCTCTGTGTCCAGGAGATGCACCCTTGTTTGCTGCAAAATGACACAATGTTAGCAGTGCAAACTTAGATACAATAGCAAATCTCTATGTAAGAGTTCTTCCTCAAGTTCTCAGTATAGAACCCTCTAAAATGTAGGGAACATTCCCACCCCCCCCTTCATATCGTTGCACAAATATGTACAGAAGCAAGGTATGTAAGAAGATCATGATGGATGACAATAATCATCTGTACAATTGCCCCCATAATCACTTGCTATTAAAAAAATAAAATAGACCTTTTTATCTCATTGTTAACATTTCAGATGTACTAAAAACTAAAAATCGTCCAAAAACTGGCTAACAGCCTATAAAAACTGCTTGGTAAGTCTAGCTCAATTTTATGATATCATGCAAGGCCACATTAAAGAGAAATGAATAAACTGAGAAAGATAATATAACACAGCATGTCAGAGTCAGATATTGATGCATTTTGAAGACATGAAAGCAAGAGCAGAGGAAACCATAGAACTGCAGGTTAACTAAAGAGGTAAACAATTCAAATCAGTGATAAATATAAAAAGGCTAATGTAGAAACATAAACATGCATTAAGATGACTCTTGGATCGGATACCAGCCTATTGCAGGAGATAAATTCAATAGTAAAGTTTGTTGTTTATGTCACGACCAAGCCAGACTCCAATTTGGCATATGCAGCCCATTATGGTTGGCATTCTACAGTTATTGAGCTTCTGCACGTCTTTGTCACTCTGTTTTGGCAGGGGTACTTTGGACAGCATTAACTGGTCCAGGGCCAATTTTTGTCAATCAATGAACTTCCAACCTCAAGGATAGCTCTGCAGAACATCCACCTAGGCTTGTATATGCAAAACTGCCAATCTATGAGCTCTTTATAGTTCTCTGCTTTCCATTTTGGTTTATAGGCAATGTCCTCTTGTTTTTATCTGTTTGTTTAACAGGTTTGGTTAGATAACAGACTTTTTGTCTTGTTTTAAACCATAAGAAATCAGAAACATGATATATAGGCGTTGGTAAACATTGTTCTGAACTCAGCTGCTTGGCATTTTAGCAGAACACCATAGAGGTTAAACTATGATGTGTTTATGATATGAATATACAAACTTTCAGCAAAAATAGAAACACTAAAGACAAGGCGTCACTTTCACAAACTGTTTAGTTACATGTAAGTCTGACTGCAGATACAGATACAGGATCACCTAATGAACAGACCAACTAGTCGACTGTTTTAGAGAGGAATCGCCTAAGAGATATATAAATAAAACATAAGCGATTTGAATTTACATAAAAACTTGCAAATTTTTAATGTACATCATGATCTATTGTTGCAGGCAGCTTTGTTGGTTGATAAAGGCACCAGTCAGGAAAATTTGAATTTTACTGACAAAGTAACCAACATGTGAATGGATAACAATCAGCAGTAAAACTACCAGCCCAACTCAAAAGAAAGTATACATGGGATATCAAGTAATCAGTCCAGATTGCACATAACAACTAATTTAATTTTTTAAATTTAATAATCTGTGGGAATTAGTTCATCTAATTGCCATCATTAGAAACAAAAGTGTATAAAAACCTATTCACGTGAGATCATCGTCACATGGGCATAAGTCTGTTAGTAAGAGGCGTCACCATGAGGTTCGAGTGACTCCAGAAGAAATCTCTTAAAATTTTTTAATGTCAGTGAAGAAAATAGACAGTTCGCCTACAAAATTTTGTATTGTGCTGCCAATATGAATTATGGTGTGATCTTTGGAGTAAATGTTCCAATATCTTTCCAAAGTTATCAAGCAAATGTTCCTCCATGTTCCTTCATCAATAGTTGGAGTAAATGTTCAAATATCTTTTCAAAGTTATCAAGAAAAAGAAGATGAACAGCCTAATCCAAGCAAACGCCGAGACTTGGACAACATCAAACTAAGAAATTGAGGGTAAAATGTCACATTTTTAATACATAAACCATTTACATCATAAATTTAACAAGGCTAACAGTACATATTCCCATGAATTGAAAAAGTATTCAAGAAATCCCACTGATGACAGATTGAGCTGCATACCTTTTGGTGATCAGTTAACAATGATAATGGAAGCTTTCTCTCTTTTAAAATTACATTGTAAGTATTGGACAGGCGACTTTGCAACTCTTCTCGAAAAATCTCAAGCTCCTTCTGATTGACAACTCTCGTATTACCTGAATTTATAAGATGGCAAATCAATTTACAAGTAAACAATTGTAAATGATAAAATATGAAATATTGAAGGAAAAAACACACTTCTATCATCTCATTTATGAAAATGCCTCCAAAGGTTTATTCACACAAAATTGAATACTAATAGTAATATGCACCAAAAAAGCACTGACCAAGGGAAATAATAAGGATCTAAAATAAACCGATACCATATTGAAGATCTAGCAACATAACTGTAACGACCATAGCCCATAGCTTCAAGATTCACATGAAAACTTGGCCATTATGAATGATTAAAGGCAATGCAGAGGTAGACCCCGGGAAAGAGGCAAGGTAGTGTGCAAGACTGGGAAAAGAAATTAGTCATAAGGATGGACTTACACATTAAGGATGGAAGCATTACATGACACACTAAATATATAACATAAAGTTTTATATTGGGAGATTTAAGGTGTTTAAATTAAAGCAGTTTAATATTTCACAATTAGGTATGAAACATTCTTACAATATGTAGTCAATCAATCATCAATCATGATCTTCTGCCCTTTAACTTTCTAACTTAGTTCCAAGGTTATTCCATACCAGCTAATCTGATAACATTGCAGCTTGGTAGAGCTTGGTCTCTGCATCTTGTGATTAAAAATAAACCAATCATCAAAGGGCAGGAGACATGAAATTTTTTTTAAACAGTTAATCAGAGAGGCCAAAAGGAGGCCGACCAATAAGATCAAAGATGATGAGTCTGACAACCAGCAGAAGGTCATCGGCCTAAGAACTAAAGAAAAACTTTGGTTCAAACTCTTCGATGTCAGCAATAAAAGGATTAAAAGAGATTAAATGGCAACGAATAAAGACTCCCAGGAATGGCAAGTTTGAATTTTTGTCATTTCATACCGACATAAAGTTACTTTAAAAGATGAACAAACTTCAATACAAGATTTCTGTGGAGATATATCAGGACTGACCCAACAAGACCCATGGAAAGAAGATTTTATGTCAATGAGGGGAAGAGCAAAAAGCTTCATCAGGATTCCAAGTTTCTTTTCTCTATGAGTACAAGCAATTGGTGAGTATGCCCCCTCTCACCATCAAGTAAGTAGAAGACTCTGTTCTTTTCTTATAGGAAATTAATGTTGCCCCAAATTTGTCCAATTTTTACACTTCATCAGCAGATGCTTTTCTTGAATTCTTTAAGTAGCTTAAAATCCCCAAACAAATCAAAGTCTTGAAATAAAAATAGAATATTTTATTTTCAAAAAGGGGAAGAGCAAGGGGCTACGTCATGATTCGAAGCTTCTTTTCTCTATGAGTACAAGTAGTTGGTGAGTATACCCCCTCTCACCAGTTCAAGCTAGAATAATGAGAGGATTGTGCTCTTTTCTTAAAGGCAATTTTTGTTGCCCCAAATTTGTCTGATCTTGACACTTTATCAGCAGATACAATCTTGAATTCTTTTAGTAGCTTAAAATCCCCAAATGAATCAACTCTTAAAATAAGGAGCTAGCTCTAGTTAAAAGTAAGGTTTTGTTACTGGTTCCCTTCATTATGGGCTGCTTTCAAAAAATCAGCTAATTGAAATAGATGAAGGTTATTAGCTGTGGGATATTCCGAAAACCCCCTCGATTTCATCAAATTGGTCATTGGATGACACATCCCATCACAACTAGGCTTCAGCAGAAACCTCTGATGGATGTACCAAGATGCAATAGACCAATTTGCAGCCTTTGTTTTAAATTCAAAATGGTCATTAAAGGATTTAAGGATAAGTAGTCTGCCTTTATTTAGTCCAAACTGACACCCTGGCCTCAAATTTTTTTAGTGCTACCATAAATGCAAAGTCAGGAAGCTGCTTTTGTGTGGGTTTACGAGAGAACCTGCTATAATATTTGCCAAACACTCGCAATAATCCCTTGACCAAAAAACAGAAAAAACTTATGATGGCTAGGGTTTCACTCGTTGTGATGATGAACACTTCAGATTCGTAAATTAAAAACTTTTTAAAAAATATGAAGACTTTACCAAACCAGCGACGGTCAGGCTGAATCCTGGTATTAGGTAAGTCTTTGGATTGCAGCTCGTGATGCAGAATATGGCCTTTGCTGTTACGCTTTGGACGAGTGCTGTACATGTTAAGACGCCTGACAGTCGCTGAGCTTCGCATATTTGAGTCTCCATCTTTTCTGTTGTCGTCCAGACTATGCTTCGGTTTGCCCTTACCTTTCTTCTTTGGCTGTAACGGTGTTTTACTCTTCGGCTTCGCCATTTTTCAGCCTAAACCCTAAACCCTGTCACTGCTAAATCCGAGGGCAAAAGGGACGAAATATTTGTTCGGCGAGAATACAAACGTGCTATTGCGTTTGAGCAGGTCAGCAATGGGGTTTGCGATATTTGATCTGTGGAATGCCCTGATATTTATAAAATATTGATGAATAAATATGTAACTCTTTGTTATGGCGATCGGTGGTGGTTTGAGTGAGGAGTTTAAGAGGGCGATCCCATAAACATGCAATCGCAACTATGCAAGTGCAAATTTTGAAGGGATGGCATAAAATAGAATTTCTTTCTAAAAAATAGTAGCAACAATGGTCATCCAGAAAGATTTCCAGAGATCGGTAAAGATTAAGAAATAGGGTTTGCACTATTTTCTGACATTAAAAAAATACTTTACAATTAATTAAAAATTGTTTTATTGATATTTTTTTATTTTTTTGGAATTTTTTTTATAGATATAATATCTTATGTAACACTGAACTTTAAGGGATAGTAAAAAAAAAAAAAATTTAAAAAAAATAGGAGCAATTGTTATTTAGGAAACATTTTCGGAGATATATTGAGATTAAGGTTTTTATTATCTATAAAGAATATTTAAGCAATAAAAAATTGTATTACAACCAATAAAATTTTATTTTATAAATATTTTTGAATTTTCTTTCATCATTTAAATTTCTTAAATTTTCTTTTCATAGGACCATTTCATTGAAGGTCTGGGTTTCAATAATTTATTTTGTATATATTGAAATTATTTTAGAGTGCAATATGGAACTAAGGTATAAAAGTGTAAGATGTTAATAAAAATTGTGGATTTTAAATTTGGTGTCCATTTAATTATCCTATGGAAATTTTTATTCTTATTTAAAAAATATGATCAAAAATTTGTAATACTTTAAATGTACAATAGAATTTGGAGCCCTCTTTTTTTCCTCTGCAATACAATATTTAAAATGAAACTATATATCACCAATCAATAAGTAATTCATAAAGAAATTAATAAGGTCGTAAATCAATATAATATGTGATAAATATAAAATATCTCCTTCGAAATTGATATCTCTAAATATTTATTAAATAAATATATTTAATATATTTTTACTAATTTATATATATGTTTGCGATAACCACTCTTCTTTTTTTAATACTAAAATATATATAATTTTAATGTGGATGTAATGTGAATAAATAAATTTAATTGAAATTACAACATAGATATCAATAAACATCCGTGATAATAAACATGCATAAAAGAGTAATTAACTCAACTAGATACTTTCAAATAAAAGTTTGTTTAGTTTTCATAAATGATATAAATTTACGCTTATTTAGTTTTCAAAAATGATTTGAAGTTTAAGCTTATTTAATTAAGTGATTTAAAGATAATAATAATGTGACATTGAAAAATAGTGCACATTAGCAAGACATAGATGACTTATAAATTATGGGATAATCAGAGGAGGATGTTTAAACATTAATTTCAAAGTGTCTATTGCGTAATGCGTCAAGTATCACTTTGGACAAAATATTAGGGAGGCAAATTTTATTTTGGCAATTGTGTTCGTATGATTCATACCTTTGAAACTATTGTTAAGTTGTCCACACCTTCACTCATATTGCTAGGAAAATAGACTTCTTCTCCTTGCCTTAATTGGGCAAATTGATTTAAGACCTTAAGGAAAACAACATATATTTTGGACCCTATGTTATACCATGAAATCACTAAGCTATCTTAATATTTTCTAGGCCATCTTAACAATATACAATATCAAAAACAACAAACTAATAATTGTTATAATTCACCAGTGAGGCAAACCGGTATTATGCAATATGTCTCTAACATGAACTTCAGTAATTCAATGAATGATTTAATAATTACTTGACTATCTAAAATGGTTGCAAATGTTGAATAGATTCATGTGGAAAATAAATGAATTCTCTAGCTTTCATTTGGTTCTTCTTAAATGTCTTAAATTCATAACCAATGCCTAAATGAACTAAGATGTATATGTATTTATAGATGACTTGAGTCCAAATTAGGATCATGTTGACATGCAACCTGATATCAAATGGTTAAAAATGCAAAAAAAATATAATAAAGGTTATATGGGTTAAGAGACATAAGGGCTCGAAAAAACCTATGATAATAGTATACTAATGTTTTACACATGTCCAAAGCATTAGTGCATGCTTTTGAAAAAGAACTTAAAATGTTAAGAAAATTGAGGGGAGAGGTATGATAGTTAGAGGGTATCAGGGGGATGAGTGGGGATTGTTGAAAGTTAGTAAATATGTCAATAATACCTAATTTAAACCAATAATCAATAAGTACACTCGCATCCTAAAAACATGAAATTTAAAGATTAATAAATGACTATGATTACTTTTAGTTGTTGATAATCTAACCCACTTTGATGTGTACATGTTGTATACATATCAAAGTAAATGAAGACATGGTATGGATACACAATTATGTGTCCTTGAAACTTTTGAAGCAAATTCTAATGTACTTGTGAATCACGTAAGAATATTATTTCTTTTCTACACACGCATGGATGAGTGTCAATAATAATAATCTACGGAAATCTAAAAAACTCAAAATGATATACTTGATTCGAATAAAAGGTGGGTTTAATGCCCATGTGAAACCAAGTGCCTCTTGAAACTAAGTTCCTCTCACCTTGTGCTCAATCTCGATTTGGATATAAGGGGGTATAATGCTCATGTGAAATCGAGTGCATGTGAACCTATGCTCAATCATGCATACATTTCTAAGTACATTTTTTATTATCAAAAATCAAGCTAAACCAATTTTTTGAGTAGTATTTAAAATAATGCTAAATAATATACTGAATATATCCATTTGTAAGAATAAGTAGCACACTTGAGTATATCCCCTTATAGGATAGAGTGGAATGTGAATGATGTTGTAGGTGCCCTCCTTATAGGAGTAACTGAAGTTTGGATGAATGCAATGAGTGGAATGTATGTTCCCCTTTTGAGATATGGTCCATGATCATATTAAGTGCATGTCTCAAAAAAAATGAATTAAACATGTCATGTGTATGATAAGATATAAAATCACTGATATGTAACATAAAAACATATTATATTAGAAATATGTATGTTATGAATAAACTACCCTAAATGATCTAATGATGTAATCAATATAATCCCATAAATAATGTACCTCTTATGGACAAAATTAAGCAATATGACATAAAAAATAGTATACCCCATATGAATGTATGATATTAACAATATAAAATCAATGAAATATCTTGCGTAAGTCGAGATATAAAAAGTATAATATCAATATCATAAATTATAGCAATGTAAAATAAAAGTATGCCTCTAATAAATACATGATATAAATCATAGAAACATAAGCAAAAACATGAAACATTTACAATATGGATTGTGGAAAATTAAAATATTATGACACATGACGATATATGATAAACGAAGAAAAATTAAAACTCAAAAGTACAAATACAAAAAGAAAATCAATTATGAAATAAATATTAAAACTATAACATAATAAATTCACGAGAACAAAATACCAAAAAAAACAATTAAAAATGACTAAGAATCTATATATAAAATACTAATTAGAGCCGGAAAATATAAAAATGTAAAAAAAACAAAAGAAATTTGGAGAGAAAGTGGTCAATCGATTTGTAAAATAAGCAAGGAAACATATAAATATATATACTAGTATGATAAAAGAGATGGTTCATATATAAAACCACAAGTGCATAATATTAATTAGATTTTTTTTTTTAAAGAGGTTTTCATTATAATGTAGCTAGGTGATATGCCCTAATTCAATTTTTTCTATCATAATAAATGAGCCAAACCAATTAAGTTTGCATTTTTCTTATTTTTGTTTTAATATTTTATTATCCATAATTAAAAAAAAATTGTTATAATTTTTTTTAATTTGATTTTGATAGAATCTCAAGTGTTCAATAATTAATATTTATAATTGATGAAAAAATATTTTTTTGGTATTCATTATCATCATCATTTTTTTAATGATACTTTCAAAGATGGAATTTCAAGCTCAAAGGGCATTATAACTAGTGCCCCATATACTAACAAACACTGAGTTTCCCTTGTAGATATTTTAACACTTATTATGTATGGCCATACAATTAGATTTATCTGAGTGTGTCAGTTACCACTATGTTTATTCATTTTTTTAAATAAAATATTGTCGATATTCTTATTAGAAGTTTTGGCTTGACTTTTTCCTTGTGGTGGTAAAGAGGAGACAATTTATGTTTGATTTTGTGCTTATCAAAAAACTCTGTGTCTTCTTCTTGAAATATGAACCATTATCAGTAAAAATCGAGAATGATAACCAAAATCTCAATATAATGTGGAATAAGGTGGTGGTGATTTCAAAATTCAAAACAATGTTTCCGAGCCACTCCTCTTGTGGGTGGTTGTAAAATTTAGAACAACAATTTATGAGTCATTCCTCTTCGATGGTTTCAAAATTCAAAACAAGAAGGTTTTTGAGCTAGCCATTTTTTTATGGGTTTCAAAATTTTGAACATATGGTCATTTGCATGGAGGAAGTTCTATTATATAACAAGTTTTTTTGCATGTGCCATCTCTTATTTGTTTAAGTATGATTTCTTCTTTTAGTTGGATTCTTGTACCGATTGTATATTTACATATGGAGGAATTTAGTTGAGAATATTTATACCATTTTTTTGTTTACGAGTATTTTTTGGTGCGTATTAGACATTCCCATTACATGCAATGTGCCAAAAAAAGTTAGATCTAACTTTTGTTTCACCTGATCTGACATCATGACCTTACTTTACAAGCCATGTATATCACATTTCTTGAAGATTTGGAGAATTCATAAGGGTATGAATGATCCAATCAGAAGGAAATAAATAAAAAATTGATCATATGGCATGTCTCCAGGGCTAGATTTTGAATTTTTAATGTAACTTACTACAAGCTATTAGCTTTTATATTCGACTACGAATTGGATCTAAGTCCGTTCAAAGGGTATTTTTTTAACTCGCCATCATTTTCAAGATGTAGATAGTGTTGGGGTCAATTTTTCATTTTGATGAAATAGTTTTTTTAGAATTTGCAGTTTTTTTTTTGTTTTGTTGGTCAATTTTTTTTTGGACTTTCATAGCCATAACTTTTGACTAGTAACTCGGATTTGCATGTTTTTTTTTTTTTAAAGTGCATGTTTTTTTGGTACTCCTCACTACTTTTATATCTAAACATTTTGATGTTGACTTAGATTTGGATTTTTTCAGTTTTGTGTAATTTTTATAAACTATAAATCACATTATTTTTCCTTGATTTTAGGTGCCACCTTATTTTCAAAGAGGATCACTCTTTAGTGTTTTATAAAAATTTAGTTTGGATTTTTCAGATTTATTTTGTACTTCTTGCATTGATTTATAAAGTGTCATGGAGGGTTTTCTGGATTTATCTACCTTAACACGTGTGTGATTTGTTGCACTCCCTTTTCACTTTTCAGTTGTCAAGTCCTTTATGTGGCATATTGGGTACTCTCATTGAAGGATTTTTGTTGTGATTTTTTGCACACCTACCATGTTAACACAATTTTTTAGGTCTTAATACATTGGATCTTGATATTTATTTTTTCTTCACTCCCTAGTCAATATTACAAGGGGGTTTGGGGGATGGGAAAGGAGGGTGTTGTGTACTCTAAATGCTTCCTTGCTTGTTTGAGTATGTTATGTACCTAGTGTTTGTTTGTGTATACTATGCAGATATAGAGGCTAGTGTCAAAAATTTTAAAAAAATATTTTTTAGCCATCTTTATTTGTATCAAAATTTAGAACATCATTTGCGAGTGAAATTATTTGGACGTATCAAAATTTAGAATGGTTTTTGAGCCAACATTCTTTAGTGATGTCAAAATTCAAATAAATTTCTAAGCCAACCCTCTTCGATATATTTTACCTGTGCATTCCAATTATATGAAACACGTATCTGTAGTCACTCTTGTTCATACTACCAAATTTATAGAAGCTACTTTTTATTCATTCATTTGAAGGCTTCATTGGATTCAATGGTCATCTATGATAGCTTCATTGTTCTTTTTACTCTTTCATGATACACAAGTACATCATTAGGCCTCATTATTGGGACCCATACTCGTGAGCCTAAGACTTCTTTTATTTTACCACATCACCTGAGTTGATCTTTAGGGGGTGTTTGTGTGTGTCATGTTCACACTAGTTATGAAGTCCACCTTAAGTAACACCAATATGTAATTTATGATTTGCACATAATTGTTAAATGCACATTTAATGTGGTAGTTATCCTCATGTGTGTGAGAAGGGTTGGGTGTAAATTTGGGAATGACCCCACTTTTCACTCCACCAATAATAATCTCCCACTCACTTTTTGTTTTTCTTATATAAGGAACCTATGTATCCTCATTTGGAATGGAGATTAGAGTTAGTTGACCATAGTTGGCAGAGATGTAGTCTCTTAGGAGATCTTGTTCTAGTACAACCATTATTGGTTGAACATATACATTTTATATTATGTTTAGTTAATATAATGTTTCATTGGTGAATATCTTTCTATTGTTTTAATACTTTGTGTGGACCATGTCTATGTAAAGTTCTTAGGATTTATATTTCCTGGCATGGTTTTAGTGATAAGAGTTGTTTTCCCCAATATGGCATCAAGCTATCTTCTAATATGATATTCAGAGCTAGTTCTAATATAAGAAACATATAAGTATCTTAACAAGTAGTAGTTTATAAGGGAACCACTTATAGCCTTTTTGTAATCTACTATATTGATTTATGATAATGCATTTGATACCTCCTAAAAAGGGATAATCAATCTTAAAAACTAAATAAAATCCTTGAATGGAGAATGGCTATATTGACACGTTGGGTTTTAACTCTTGAGATGGTAGATGTGTGAGATTGCTATGTCTTTTGCATTTTTTACATATACTAGCATATTGATGGTAATCACATTTCATTGTATCCCAATAATAACACATTCAAAACAACTTGTGTGGCATGGTCGTTTCACTGAAACTCCCTCCATATCCACTATCATGAACCCTTGTAATGAAATTCTAGCTTTTTCACATCCAAAACATCTAAGTCATTGTCCATCAAAATACCTTTTAAAAAGTACAACTCTAATAATGGCATATTGTATTGCATCTCTACATGACTCCTTTCTATAATTTCCTTAAAATTATGGATGATATCTCTTCTGATAAATAATTGAAATTGTGCCACTTTTTATTGCAAACACATTGAAAGGTTCCATAATATTTAGCTCAGTGGGAGGTTGTTTTAATCCTTCTATAGTCAAAATAACATTATAATCATTAATATCACAAGGAATGAAATAAGAAACACTAGCCATAACATCCACATGTCTATTATTCATTTCATGAATATCATTTATCTCAAACGTATTAGATTGGGCAATCAAACTACGTACTAAATCTCTACATGGAATAATTTTATCTTCTTTGGATTGATATGTACCCATTACTTGGTTAACCACACAATGAAAATCCTAATACACTTTGATAGATTTTACCTTTAATACACATATCACATAGTATTTTATAGAAAGGACACACGAGTGTTCAAAACAGTATGCCAATTATGTCGAACAATGGCACAAGGGAGATTTAAGATATATAGAGTAAATGTAGTAGATCAAACCTACCCTAGTTTTGATTTAAAAAAATGGAAAAATATAACTAGGTACTTTTGAAATGATAAAAGAGTGGGTAAAGAGAGATGTGTACCTTAACATGACACCCATGTGTTCATACTATGATTAATAGATACAAGAAACACATTACATAATAATTCAAAAGATCTCCTAGGAAGATGATAGTTAACAAAGCAGACGACCAAATTTGGCTAAAAAGGGCAATAACTAATTTCAACAGCTAATATGATGAGCTTAGTTAAATGTGGTTAGGTAGCCTAAAAATGGATGTATAGGTCCCTAAAGTCTGAAACATTATGAGAAGTTTCATCACTAGTAAAATTATCTGATGAGTAGAATCGATGTGCACATATGCCTAAAACACTTTTCCTTTTAGGTAACCCTAACACAAGGCAACCAACACATCTAAAACCAAAATGTGCAAAGTAAGTTTTCTTAGGCCTCATTGAAGTTTGTAGCTACATGTAATTATTTAAAAATTATGGCTTAATGTAGTTTTAGTATGTGTGAGCATCCCATCCCAATATGACAGAAACATGCACATTCTGTCCATACTATAATAAATTAATACTATATGATCCCCAATGCAGTCTTTCATTTGGTACATGTATACATTCATAAAAGTTCAAAAAATATGATAAGAGGAGAATATGATTAATGTGTAAGCCCCTTTACAAGTGTGCATTGGATAAACTCAATGTACATTACAAAAACTTTGTTTCTTTATAGATCTTTGATATGAAATCACTAGGGATACATCTAAATATATATGGCTTTTTGAATTCAAATCAACACATATTAACATGTGAGGCAATCATGGAAAGGAGTAAAAGGCATCAATCAAAGCATTAGAAAACATGAAACAATGGTAGAAGGATTCACAAACGTCTTGATCATTTTTAGAGGGGATGAAAGTGGTTAGACCACTTTTGGTGATGTTAAAAATGGTCAAGGTGGAAAAAGGCTTGAAAATAGAGTTCAAAATTAATTATAGACTATCTAGGTGGATCTTAAGCTAGACAAATGTTAGTAATGAAGGTGTTCATGAGAAAATGCATAAGAAAGAAGACTACAAAGGGTGTAATGTGAAGGAAGAATGCACCAATAAGAACCAAATGTATGTGAGCATGACAAAATGAAGCTGATTGCATGCCTTGTACCAAAGTTAGGTGTTTATATAATGCCATACTTTAATGTGCATGTGTGCACGTGTGTCAAAGAAAAAGATAAACAAGTGATACTTGAGAGGATGTAAAGGAAACTTTATACTCTTGGGAATGTTTTACCCATGTTTTAATGTCCACATTTGAAATGTACCTATAGGTAAACAATAATGCCAAGAATTAGGTTAATGTCTTGATATTTGACAATAAAATGTAGCCAAATGAAATAAGTGATAAACTAAAAGTGAGAAAATAAGTGAAAACACATGGTAGTATGTGAACCATGTTGTCTTTAAAACTAAATTTGAGCCTCAATTGCCCTAATCCATAAGTAAATAAGCTAAAAAATTAACCCAAATTTAAGGAGAAAAGTCTACTTTGTGGCCAAGGAAGTAGTTATACGGTACCATCATAACCTATGTAACCTGTAACCTCATTTAACCTATAATCACTTGAAATATGTAACTAAAATTAGAATAAACTAACTACATTTCCCCCCTTTAAGGTTAGGGATGTTTCTGCATATCACTCATCTCAAAATAAAGAGTCACACACACCATGTGTAACATAGAAAATAAGCCAAAATTATAATCATCATGAAAACACGTATGTGACTATAAACACATAAACATGGTCATAGGTAATTGAAAATGCCAAATCTTGACATATTCTAAACTACATGGCTTGTGCCCAAATACAAGATCTTATTTTCCATTATTTTAATCCATTTGTCTATATGCAAGCTCAACCCTTTGTTTATCATCACTACTACATGGAACTTTCAAAGTCAAATGCTTAAACTACTTAATGTCATCATTAGATTATTAGCTAGGGAGATTATATGTAACTTTATGGGATAGGTCTATGTTAGGTAAACAAGAACACTATTGTGGGTTTATCCACCTAGGGTTGTTGCATCTCGCACCAAATAACAACTATTTTCCACATTTTAAATTAATATTTTGGGTCTTCTCACATATTTCATAAGGTTGGCTATGTAGATAGTAAAATATGATTTATATAGACCTTGATCTTATACGCTTTGAAGATACCTATCATGGTTGTACCTTTTAGTTATAGATTTACGTGTTACTAAAAGGATTGCATTCACTATATTTTTTTGCCTGAATTGCTTATCCCTCAGTCCAACCATTGATATTCTAATGATTGATCCTTCTATACTATGCAAAAATCTCTAAAACTTGAATATTATCCTTCACTACCAGTTCTAGACTTGTCCCTATTTTCTAGCTTCCTAGTCACTTGCATCCTAGGCAGACACATATGTTGATGCAAGTGTTCATTTTTCCTATGAAGTGTCTAGTGTCCAAAAGTCATCTAATTCATAAAATACACATATCTTGAAGGTCAACCTAAGTGATTTAATGCAAAATAATTCTAAAAGGGATTGGTATATATACAGGATCAACCCTTATTCATTATGAACCTAGCGAACACCTAAAAATTGCATACAACTGATGAGGTAGTATTCCGAGAATCACTCAATTAAGCATTCAAGTGGATAAAACCCTTTCATCCCTATTTTTATCTCAGTCATAGGGGTAGTATTTTCGTAGGTCTGAAGCATTCAAAGAGCAACCCATGAGCCATATTTTCCAAGTTACAAGCTAGGTCACTGCATGTCTTTATCTATCACACATTACATCCTTGTACACACATAAATCACCATGTAAGAGATACCTACATAAATATTATTCCCTCTTTAGAGTATTGACTATGTAATAAATGCCCATTGATAGAGGGCTCTTTGGGAAAAGTTGACACCGTAAGCCCACTAACCTATTTTTCCTACAGTCACTCCAACGGTGAAGATTTAGGGTTTGATCATTTAACAAAGAGTGGAAATTTGTGCACACAATATGAAGACATAAAAATAAAGGTGATATAAAACCCATAAGGCTCCAGTTGGTCACATCTAAATCCAATCATTATTCCATAGAAGACACTTGAGGTGTGATTAGATACGTGCATTGACACAATTATTCAGATACAACACAAGCCTCTGATGCCACAAAAAGAATTCTAGAATCTAATGATTATTCTAGGATCATCTTCCAATCCACTTCTAGCCTATTCCAGATCAGGTATGCATGTGCACAATAAACCAACTAAGTATCATTTGTTTCCAATTCATTGTAATATCTATGAATAATTGTACTTTATGATTTTTAGCATTCTCAAATTGTATAAATTTAAAATATTATTTATCTAAGTTTTCTATTAATTGGCCTACCTATTAGGCTTGTTCACCACCCTTGTGTAAAAATTTAATATAATCCCCTTAACCCTAAATAACCACATATATCTAAATTTAGGGTTAAACATATGGTGAACACACCCTATGTATTTATAACCAAACCCTATATTACATTTAGGGTTTCTCCTTCTACAAAAAGTTTATTTTAGGTTCATGTTTTTATTTTTCATGTCCAATTTATTCAATGGTCGTGGTTTAAAGAATGCTTCATATTTTTTCCTTAGGCAATTTTATTGTTTTTTGTGTGGTTGTGTCCAAAGTTAAAACACTTATTATGTCTTCTCTTGTTGAAATCCCCAGGAAACCCAATCTTTTTGATAACTTGTTTAATGTTACCAATGACCAAGGTATTGCATACAAGTATGTTATGGAATATCAAAATCATGCTCAAACCCCCTCATTTGATTATAACTATGATAATGAAAAAAATAATGATGTAAATGTAAGTATAAATGAACATGTTGACAACCATAAATTTTTTTCATATGGTTATGAGTGTGAATGTATGCCTTTTGAATGTGAATATGAGGATCCTAGTTATCTTAGTTCTTCTATTTCCAATAAAAAAAAGGCCTAAAATTTTAAAAAGGATCAATTTTGTTAGTGCTTCACATGATTATGATAAATAAATATGCAAGAAGTAGGCATTTATGATGTTAAAATTTGTAAATTTTCATACATGCATTCTCTAAATGAACCAAATATCGATTGCTCCTTTGCTACTTCAAATGATGTAAATGTTAAAAAATATGAATGTGTGCCTTCTTTCCAAAATTATGATAACGTTGAGAATCATGTTCCTTCTTTAGACCACTCAAGTGAAAATAGTGAAAATTATTCTCTAGATCTCAATGATACAAATGCATGTACTGCTTCTCTCCATATCCTTATAGGTTGGAATGATGAAAATGATAATGATGCTGCAAATAGTGTCGATGTATGTTCTTCTATTCTTCTTTCAATTCAAAATAAACAACAAAACATCTTTGCTAAAGATTTCTTAATGAAATAATTTCCTAGGAAAAATAATAATGATGCAAATGATAATTATTGAAATGTTCATTTCTTGTCTGACAATGATGTACCTAAAGTAGAAATTGATATTGAATCTTCTATCCCATTTTATTTTGAGTTAAAAAATTAAAATGAATCTTGAATCTTTCCTTCTTTTAACATGTGATAATATCTCAAGTAAAATGGAGAACATTCCTAAGAAAAACCAGATTTCTCTCTCTTTTAAGACCGAAGTTTCATATCTAGAGGAGGGACCAAAGGCTTATACTTCTTCCTCTTAACAGTTGTCCACCCATCCTCTACCTTAGCTGCCTCAGCAACCCAGTCCTCAGAAGGCCATGATCCTTAAAGTCCAGGGGGCGTTAAAGCCTCAGCAAAATCCTTATGAGAACAAGCCAACTTCTGGCTCTGAGGAGAAACCTTCAAAATAGATGAAAGAACCACCACCTCCTCAATAATCGGTTCCGAGAGAACACCATCTCCAATCTCCACAGTACCATCAACAGGATCAGTCTCCAGCGGAGTCACCTGTTCCGTCGATTCAGAATGGATACTCATTTCATTCTCATTCTCTGAATCAGTCGAAACATCATCATGTTGTTTAGCAAAATAGTGTTCATGTTCAGCTTCTGACCACCACGCAGGTGAACTCCTTGGTTTGGATTTCCCTGCAGTACACTAGACTGCTATGAAAGTACATCATGTAGCCCTCTTGCATGTAATAACAATCCAAGAACTCAAGCTCTTTCAAATAATGATTGCATTAACCTTTGTGATATCCAAAATGATATAATGATCTCTTTAAATCATCATGCGAAATGGATATCCCTTTACCTAATGTTTCCAAACCATGTGATAATCCTACCCTATAATGAAATGATGGTGGTAAAGGACCTCTTATTCCTACATTTCATATGGATGGTAGTAAATTACACTATATATGCACCTCTTCAACCTCTTTATTAGTTCCTCCTAGTGACATTATATCTATTATGACTACTATAAGAGACCTTCAGCGTCAAATGAATGTTCTTAAGTTGCAAGTGCCCTCTCATGTGGCTACATTCAATAATGATACATTATAATACCAACTCCTTACAAGGGAGGTCTTTGAACATCCTTATCCTATCAATTTTGTTATGCCTATGTTATCTTTGTTTGATGGTAAAGGAGACCCTACAAATTACTTGAAACAATAAATACACTCCTTTGACCATTGGGCTAAAGATGGACAATTACTATTAAAATCCTTCCATAGAACCTTAATTCGAGAAGCTTTAAATTGGTTCTATAGCCTTCTAAATGGTTCCATGCCAAATTTCAATAATCTTGAGGACATTTTTTTAAATGATTTCCACAAGCATTAATTATAAAAATTAACATTGCAATGTTTGCAGCCTTAACTCAAAATGAGGATGAATCTACTCAGAACTATATTATTATATTTAAGGATATTTTGTATTCCTTGAACTACATCCCCTCAAATTTAGAAATATAATTCATATTTAGTATGGGTCTTCTTTCTCCACTTAGAGAAAGAGCATTTCCCAATCCCTTACTTCTTTCAATACTTTATGTTTGGATGTGCATAAATATGCGTGTACCTTAACAAATACCCATACTAAATCACATGTTTCTTCACCTAAAGGCAAACATGTTACAAACAATTTTTATCACGTAACATAACAAAATAAGAAGGGTCATGATCCACCTCAAATACCCTCTTCTAAATCAATAGTGCATACCAAGGAATAAACAATAAAATATTTACACAAAAGAAAGGCATCCACATGCACAATACCTCCTACAGTTAAAGCCTAATCCTCTACTAAGAAGCAACTACTTTAGTTTGATCAATAAAGAGATAAACCACATGACATATTTCATACACTATTAGATAAATGGTTAATTTTTCTTCCTCTAAATGACTACCATCCATCACAAATATTTGAAAACGTAAAAGGATAACCCTTTTGCAATTACCGTGGTATCAATGGACATCATGATAATGATTATTTTGCATTAAGGCAAAATATTTCACAACTTACAGATCAAGGGGTTATTGCATTTCAAAAAGACACATCAACATCTCTTTCCCCTACATCTCCTAGAGGTCATTCTAATAGGGTCGAGACATCCCATTACACTCTTTTTTAGGAACGTATGGTCCGTCGGCCTTCATAAAAGTCAACCACTAGAATAATTCCTTCTCTTAGTGTACCCTCTACTAAGATCTATCTTTCCCACACTAATCCTACCAAGGAGCTATTGGTTGATTGAGATCTTGCTAGTGGGACACGTGGAGGAGGCTTGAACAACATTTGATATAGCCTACCCATATATATACACAATTGATTTGGGTATCAAAACCCATGTGCACAAATACAAACCAAAAAAATACACGTGATACTCCTATGGATACATCATTTACAATGTTAAAATCCTAATTTAAAAGCCACTTACCACTTGATCATTATAGTTGAGTTTTCTTATTCCCAACTAGTTTCCATTGTGTATGGTGATTGCCTCAATTATCACCAAATCAAAGTAAATGAACAACTATCAATGCTTTTCCACATAATCAAATATCATATTTTAAACATATTACATGAACAAAAGTAAACTATTTGAAACAATACAAATAAACTCTATGTGAAACTTTCATAGTGCGTGGGTGTATTAAATACATTCATACCAACAAACTAGTCATGGTTCCTAAAATTCCATATGAGCATCCACTTAAACAAAAATAATTTATTCCAAAATAGCTAATTATAAAACCTACTAAGGTTAATCCTTTGTGAAAGGGGAGTAACATGAAATCCCCTTTCCTAGGTAGCCCATAATTGAGAGACCATCACATCAGAGATACATAGTGGATTCCATATAATCCTCATCTACTACTACACAACATACTTAGTTATCTAAAGAAACTAAAGATGTTCTTATTATTACTACTAAAAATACTCTATAAAGCATAAAATGATACGTTACATGAACCCCCTTATATTACCTCTTGAAGACCACATAGTCCTATGACACACACACAAAGCATCATAAATCTTACATCGTCAGATATTACACCTATACATGCTCCTAGGCAATACCACCCTTTTGATATACCATATCCATTGTTCATAAAATTTCTAGATGAACACTCCTTATATGGGATAATTAAATAAACTTTGACTTTTCCAAAAAAAAACAAAAAACAAAAAAATATTCTAAAAATCACAAAAACATTAAAATAAATTCAAAATTACCAAAAATAAATCCAACATGTTCCTAGTTGTATTATTTCTTATACATATGGTGTTTGTTCCATGTTAGTAGATGAAATATCATTCCTTTCTAATATGTGCATATGTTTCACACTTCATTTGAATGTGATACAAACATACCCTGATACATGATATATGCACATACAAATGTTGGGTCTTCCGTCCACTCACATCATAAGTACATTGGGGGCATCTACTTCTTTGATCACAATACACCCATGTTATATTATTTTATGATCACTTTCCATTATCATGTTTGAGCTCATATATACTTACACATGCATATATCCATGATTATACATTTCCCAGTGTACTTGATATGCTATGTACTTAATGTTTTGCAAACACATATATTTAAAAACTAGCGTGTTATGTTTATGATTGGTTTCCTATAGTTTATACTTTCATTTATGCACTTCCCTGAGTGTGTTACTTGTTTTTTATTATCTTGCATTGTATTGCCTATTTAAGCACTTGCATATGCTCCATTGATTTTAGCCCTCGTGCATTTGCTTACCTATTTAGAAATTTAAATATATCACTCTATGTTGTATGTGGAC
Organism: Torreya grandis; assembly: GCA_037957365.1. Taxonomy (NCBI): domain Eukaryota; kingdom Viridiplantae; phylum Streptophyta; class Pinopsida; order Cupressales; family Taxaceae; genus Torreya; species Torreya grandis. The sequence continues at coordinate 1,514,921 of JARHVA010002389.1, read as the reverse complement.
ATTTGAATATGCCATTTCTATGCTTTGTGTAAATTTGACTAAGGCATGTCCCTTCAATTGTGTGACATTTGACCATGCCCCTTGTATGAGGTACCCTTAGACCATTTACTTTTGAGTACTCTTATGTGTGTGTTTGATCCTTGCTGAGCTTGTACTGTTACCCTCTAGACATTGTCATGATTTACATCATGCATCTAAGGAATTTGTGTGATCACATATTGTGTACTTCAATGCTATATATACCTAGACATGTTCTTCCTCTATGTTACATGATCCATACACATATTATATAATTACATTATCCTTTTGAGGTAAGGTGACTACCATATTATACTCTCCCTCACATCAAAGGGGGGGGATATATCAATGGGGTCATGTCATAGAGGCATGACTTTCACATTTTCATAGCTCCATATTATAGTGGGGGCATGTGGAAACATGTTCTCCATATTTGCACAAGTTCTTAAATTCTACTTGTCATAGAAACATGTCCTCCACACTTGCATTGATTTCAAATTCATCAAATTTTACAATGATATGGTTTAAATATATGTATTTATGGCAATAATCTATACATTTGTACTATTATTATAACTAGGTTTCATCTTGAGCCATATATGAGGTGCATATCCCATGCAAAGGGCAGGCAAAATTACAAAATCAAATCAATTTCTAGATTTAAAATACTATTATGGACTATCATAATACCCAAGATGGACTATTATGGACTGTTATCAAGCCAATCTACTCTAATTTTTGGTTCACCTTTGGAAGGTTGAGTTTATCAAATCACTCAATCTTACCAAACTTAAAAGATATATTTGATTAAATAATCTAACTTTATCAGACTTATAGGTTGTATTTGATTAAATCATCCACCCTCACCAGATATATAGTGTGCATTGATTAAATCACTCACACTCACTAGATTATGCACCTATTTGGGTTACACAATTAAGATGAAACAAGCTCAATGGCCATGTTACAACTCGCCTTTACACCAAAACACCCTTTTGGATCACTCTAGACCTCTTCGCTCATCCTCAATCTTCAATTCTATAATTACACTATTATGACATCATAATTATGACCTACAAGTCATACACATAATCCTCAACCTACTTTCCTCTTTAATCCATCCACTACGCACACTTATTCTTTTTTATTTGTCTCACTAAAATCTTGAAACCATCACCTTTGATTTCACTCTTTATAGAGCCTTCATGAATATCATCTTCTTGGTCAACCATAAGACTTGATTTAACCATTAAGGTTTATATCATATAAATACATAGTTCAATACCACCCTCATAGGTCAACCATAGCATCCATGGGTTACCCTTAAGTAGCTACACCTTTCAAATAGGCCTTAGTAGCCCTTATAGGTCTCATAGAGACCTATTCACCTCTTTAGGACTTTATCGAGTAATTTAGGAACACAAGACCACTTCAAAATAAATTATTTTATTCCACATGACCCTTAAGACACCTTCAAGCGATTACATCCATCACTACACTCCTCTAAATATGCACAATATAATCAAACATTAAGTCTTGTAAACAAGAACACCATGAATGAACAAATAGTCACCTTATAAGCATTTGTTCATATTGAATATGTATTAGTCAAACCTAAAAAATTTGCATATACGGTCCTAATAGAGTCTAAAACATTATCAAATTGATAAATTATCATGAAACATCCAAAACTCATCAATACAAACTCAAACATCTTTCTGAGGTCACTTGTAGAAGATTGTCAAACACACAGTCAACTTTGGAGCTCAATAATTTTAACTATAAAAATAGTTAAACCTTTTAACAATTTTTTTGGTTGTGGCTAATATTCCTTTACAACTTTTATTTTTACACCACTATCAAATTCATCATACATCAAAAGTTATAGCTCAAACAATACAGACTGGTTTTCCTTTGTTAATTTAAATTCCAACGGTCACTGTGTATTGCAAAAATGTCAGATACGTGTCTTTATATCATGTCCCCTAGAAACTTGATCAAATATTCTCTATGGATCTCCTTAGAAATATCATAACCTTTACTTGCAATCACTAGCCATTTATCTTTGATTAATGCTTCTAAATTTGTGACACTTATTCCCGCGTGCCTTTTATGTCCCCTGCTATTAGTCTCCAAAACGTGCTTATGCCACTTGGAAGTCCCACGTGTAATATCAAGATCCTTTGACTTATTGACCTCATGCTCACCATTATATCTCCATCTTCACAATTTAATGTGCACCATTAGATCTTTATCTATGTGCTATTGATCCTTGATCCAAATGATTGATCTAATCGAGCTAGGTTTTGACACTTATCATCCCTGTATAAAGGTCACTTGATATTGAAAATTTGACTAAGTATGAGAAACATTATAATCTACCTAGAAGGCTAACTTTGCACCTTGATATATTTTGCTACACACAACCTTATGACCTAAAACTTGGACCATATAAACTAGGCTCAAACCTAATCACCACCATGTGATCAACTCCTTCTAATACTATGACATGTGCAAATGTTGCCGTTATGAATCTGATCACTCAACTTGATTTTCTAAGATGACTAGGAGAACCTAGACATTCATAAGACTACTTTGATGAATTCCTTTCACTTCCACAAGCACTCCAAGTACTCATAACACCCCATAGGGGCTATGCAACATAAACATAACAACAAAAATATTTGCTATCATCCCAAAGACCTGCACACATGATATGCACTCTCAAATCCACTTGGAACCTATCACCTTATCATTAATGCATTATGTACTCATATCACCTTAATATCAATGAAAATCAAAGCATCTTAAAAACATGATCAACATTCTCCCCCTTTGTCATTGATGGCAAACACCTTTCAGAATGCTCTCTCTCAAGGTGAACAACACTTTCATTATGAACTTTTCTCCCCCTTTGACATTAATGACAAAGGGTCTTTTCCTCAATATGCCAACTTGATCCTTGGACTTGACAAACTAATCATACAAATTAGAAATCTCCCCCTAACATCATGCTTATCTGATATAACCTATTTTAAAAGCATAATCAACCATACAAGCTCCTTGGAATTAAAACACCTCACATATGCTCCACCTTTGACACAATGACAAAAATGGGCGCCAACTGATCTTGAGGACCTGAAAAGACTTCAAGGACCAATAAAATAAAAGGACCACCTCAAAGAGATGATGGAAATTTCCCTTATCATTGTGCATACCATTTCTTACCAGATCTTCACAGTCTTGCTCATTGACAACACACCATCTTGACCATACCCTACTATATGAAGAATAAACATAAAATATCAAGCAAATGGGAGTGATCACACATTTAGAATACTGAGAGAGACTCCCTTTAGGTCTCCTAACCTTAGGCTCCTCTTGAGCACCTTTAGACTGTCTCTAGTCATGATAAATTTGCATGATTACCTTCAAATTTTCTCTCATAAGACAACACCATGATCTTCAATAGATGTTCAAGCCACTTTTAAAACAAACTTACCTTCAAAATTTATGATTTGACCTATCAATCCAAGCATCAAATTTTTATTATATTTTTATTATAGAACCAATGTCCTTAAATGGGTTTCTAGAATCTTTTCATCACCAATCCACTCAAGCAGGCTTATTAACTTATTATTCCCCTTCTTGTACTAATAGTAGCATCTGGTTCATCACCTAGATCATGCAAACTTGATTATACATATGAATATTTCTCCTAAAAAGCATAGATAGAGACACCCATTTGTCATGAGAGACTAGTAATCCCAAAACTCAAGAGACTCCCACATCTCCATGTTCTTACTTGACTTACAATCTTGTCTCATCATCAGATTGACTTTGATTGAGTCTTTAACTTCACCTTTTCTTTTTAACTTAAAGTCCTGCTTGATCTTCTTGTCCATTTGGGTAGATAAGGCTTGTTCTTTGATTCTTGGACTTATTTCTTGTTCTGTCATGACAAACAACCCATTCACCTCCTTGGGTCTCCATTCATTATATCTTCTTTTCTTTGTGTTAGGATTGATTTTCTTTGAAGTAAGAGACTAACCATTCCTATAGATCCTTTCTATGTGACCTTTCTCTTGACACTTGTAGCAAACCATATTTATTAAGAAAAAATAATTATTTCTTTCCTTGTTATGACATAATCTTGTAGTGTGCCCCATGTCATAGTAGTTGTAACATTCAACTTCACTTACACCACTTGACTGATGATTCATATAATATTTCCAAGAAAATTCATTCCTTGAGGGTATTTAACACTTTCTTGACCTATGACCAAATTGGTTGCAAGAGTAACATTAATCATTGAAATTTGCATACCTCATAGCATTTGGTTGTTTAATAGGATTATATTTCAATCTGCTAGCACCATCATTCCTTGATTGATCATTAAATTTTAAGGTTTGATTCTTCCTGTTCATGTTAGCCTTTTCTTTGTCTTGAGTTGCAACCTTTTGTTCTTCTTTGAAACCTAGACCATATCTATCACTTGTAGATATTTGACTACTCAAAATGTTGTCAAGATCGTTAGCACTCTTTTCAAACTTCACAAAAGACCTTACTTTACTAGATGTCTTATCCAACTCAACCTTTAAGGACTCAATTTCAATCATATACCTAGAGCGTTAATTTTCTTTAGTTTTTAGGCTTGTAGACATAGTTTTCAACTGAGTATTGAGATGCTTGACTATATCTTCATGTTCCCTAGTGTCATCATTTATTTTTGACTCAAGCATATTGAATTTCTCCTCATAGTTCTTGACTATTGACATCATATTCTTGTTCTTTTTATTCTTAATATTTAGATCTTCAAGAGCATTTATCAATTCAACCTCATTATCTACCTTAGTTTATTTATTATTCGAATCATCAGCTGCATCTTTGTTTGTCATGAGATCATCTCTTTTAGATCTACTTGCTTTTGACTTCTAATATGTTTCAAGTTTGCTCATAGTTTGATTTAGTTTCATCTGTAAAGACTCCATCTTTTATTAATACATGATACATTCTTCATCCTTACTCTTTACCTCTTCATCAAGAATACAAACTTGAGTTTCAAACTATTGAGTGATTTCATCATGCTCCTTGACTTCATTACTAAACCTTCCTTCAAAAAGGTCAATTTGCTCCTCATAGGATTTGATCAAAGAAGCTTGTTTTCTATTCTTGACTTGTAGTAGCTTCATTTATTCCACAATATTCAAATATTTATCTTCAAGAGTGACTTTCTCATCTTATTCCTCTAAGTTATCTCCTCCAAAGAAATCTTTGCTTAAAGAACATTCACCTTCACCATCACTAAGAGCCATGAATAATGTCTCCTTATCCTCATTATGAAATGAATCATCACTGTCTGATGTGTTTTCTTCTTTTTCTATAGATGAGTTACTATCTTATTCATGGTAAAGGCTCTTACTACCTTTGTATGACTCTTTCTTGCCATTTCACTTATTGAAGAACTTTATGTACTTGCTAAGATCCTCATATTTCTTGTGTTCATCCTCATGAGATTCTTTATGAGCTTCTTTGTGTTTAAACTTGCCTCTATTTGGGCATCTAGCTATAAAATGACCAACTTTACCACTTGAAAAACATTTAAAAGTAAGTTTCCCTTCATACTTACCTGATCTTACATTTAATTTCCTTATAATCAAGGCTTCAAGTTGATCTTCATTAAGGTCAAAGTCTTCAAGATTTAACTTGATATTTCTAGATTTTGTCTCCTTGATCACCTTGAAGGCTACTTCCTTCTTAGGAGGTCTGTCCTCATTAAATTTCATCTCATAGGCAATAAGTATCCCATGCAATTCATCCATCTTCATCTAAGTAAGATCATGACTTTCTTCTACAACAGATACTTTTGAATCAAATTTGAGAGTGAAAGACCTTAATACCTTTTGAATTATAGTAGCTTCTTCAATATTCTCTCCAAGACCTTTGATCATGTTTACTATCTCATCAACCCTTAGAAGATAGGATGCAATAGTGTCTTCTTCCTTCATTTTGAGGCCCTCAAATTGCCTTTGGTAAGTCTGTAATTTAGCTAACTTAACTTTTGAATCTCATTCATAGATAGTTTACAATTTGACCCAAATTTCCTTGGTAGACTTATAGTGGATAACCTTGGTGAACTCAGTCTCTAAAAGACTACACATGATCACATTTATTACCTTTGATTTATTTTCACTTAGCTTCTTATTAACTACACTATTTGGAGGAGTAGTTAGTGTAGTATAACCATCCATAATAGATTTCCAAATATCAAACCCTAGTGACATGATGTATGTCCTCATTATTGCACTCCAAAAGTCATAATTAGACCCATTGAATAATAGTGATTGCTTTGTAGATAAACCCTACATATGTTGACTTGCCATATTGTACCCTAGATCACATTTAAGTGGTTAAACTTACAAATAAGGTGTGGCTCTGATACCAATTATTAGATGTACAATCACTAAGAGGGGGGGGGGGTGAATCAATGATGCAAGATAATCCAAACTTTAATTTTAATCCTTTCAAACCCTTAATTAATCACCACAAGCATTCATAAAGCATACAAGTCATTCATAATAATTAACAAGAAAGATGATGCAAGATCAAGCATATAACACATAAATTATGTGGGAAACCCTCATAAAACCCACTCTTAATCTTGCAAACACATGGACTACTTGTCATATAAAATGATCATAAGCATGAGACCTTTTAGTGAAGCATCCACTTCACAAGGAACAACCACCCCTAAACATGAGCAAACACCAACTTGTTCTAGATGTTGAGCACCCACACAACATCTATGAAATAAATAGCTCTATAACTTTGATTGCCTTTCAATCTGATGGAGAAATAATGTATAACATCTTTATTTCAACCCTTCACACTCTCTCAAGCTTGCACACACAAGTAATGCATCCAAAACACCCTTTTGAATCACTCTAGACCTCTTCGCTCATCCTCAATCTTAAATTTTGTAAGTACACTGTTATGACATCAAAGTTATGACTTACAAGTCATATACACAATACTCAACCTTATCTCCTCTTCAATCCATCCACTAGGCACACTTATTCTCTTTTATTCGCCTCACTAAAATCTTGAAACCATCACCTTTGATTTCACTCTTTATAGAGCCTTCATGAATATCATCTTCTTGGTCAACCATAAGACTTGAACTAACCCTTAAGGATTATATCACACAAAGACATAGTTCAATACCACCCTCAAATTTCTACCATAGCATCCATGGGTCACCCTTAAGCAGCTACACCTTTCAAATAGGCCTTAATAGCCCTTATAGGTCTCATGGAGACCTATTCACCTGTTTAGCACTTCACTGAGCAATTTAGGAACACAAGACCACTTCCAAATGCATAGGTATATTCCACATGACCCTAAGACACCTTAAAATGATTACATCCATCACTACACTCCTCTGAATATGCACAATCTACTCAAACATTAAGTCTTGTATACAAGAACATCATGAATGAATCAATAGTCAACTTCTAAGCATTTTTTTATACTAAATATGGATTGGTCAAATGTAAAAAAATCAAAAAAATCATCCTAATGGATTCTTAAACATTATACAATTTATAAATCATCATGAAACATCCACAACTCATCAATACAAATTCAAACATCCTTATCGAGTCACTTGAAGAAGATGGTCAAACACATAGTCAACTTTGGAGCTCAATAAATATAATTGCACAAATAGTTAAACCTTCTAACCAAATTTTATGGATGTATCTTGGATTCATTTACAACTTTTATTTTTATACCACTATCAAATTCATCATACATCAAAATTTATAGTTCAAACAATAAAAACTAGTTTTCCTTTATTAATTTAAATTCCAATAGTCACTATGTAGTGCAAAAACGTCAGATACGTGTCTTCATCTCATGCCCCCTAGAAATTTGATCAAATATGCTCCATAAATTTCCTTGAGGGTCTTCTAATCCTTAATTCTAATCATTGGCTATTGATCTTTGATCCATGCTTCTGAGATTGTGACATTTGTCAGTCTCCAAAATGTGTTTATGCCACTTGGTAATCCAACATGCAATTTCAGGGTTCTTTGACTTATTTACCTCATGTTTCTTATTAAATATCCATCTGCATGATTGAATGCATGCCATTAGATATTTATCTACATGTTGTTGATCCTTGATCTGAATGATTGATCTGATCGAGCTAGGTTTTGACACTTGGTAGCCCTATATAAAGGTCACTTAATATTGTAAATTTGGCTAAGTATGGGAAACACTGCAATCTACCTAGAAGTCCAAATTTGCACCTACATATATTTTACTACACATAACCTTATGACCTAAAAATTGGACCATAGAAACTAGGCTCAAACCTGAACACCATCATGTGATAAAATCCTTCTGATAATATTGCATATGTGAATGTTGACATCATCAATCTACTCACTCAGCGTAATTTTCCAAGATGACTAGGATAACCTAGACATTCATATGACTGATTTGATGAATTCCTTTCACTTCTAAAAGCACTCCAAGCACTCATAATAGCCCATAGGGTCTCTACAACATAAACATAACAACAACAACATTCTCTATCATCCCAAATACCTGCACACATGATATGCACCCTCAAATCCACTTGGAACCTATCACTTTATCATTAATGCATTATATACTCAGATCACCTTGACATAAATGACAATAAATGCATCTCAAGAATATGCTCAACAATATATAGATGGAATAGACTAGCTTACACTTGTTCTATGCTCCTTCGATGTTGTTACTTTCTTGCATGATAGGCTAGACATTGATTGATTATTGTGTGTGGCCCTTGCTTGTAAAAATTCCTTAAACATTTATATGAGGTACGTGCTTTATATGATAAAAATTTGAATATGTACATTTCTTATGGCCCTTAGCCTTATGGATGCAATGTTTTTTTGTATGTGCAACATTTAAGCATGTCCCTTATTTATGACATTCTTAATGTCATTTGCATGTGGCCCTTGACCTTGTTTATTGTGACGTATTCATTTCCATTATATGTGCCCCTTGGCCTTATTGTATGACATTACATGACATTGTGTGTTGTGCATGTTGTGATTTTTGAGATTGATTAATGGTGCCATGATCTATATCATGCACTTTTATTGTGTAGTCTACTTCAGAGATGGCTACTTTGATATGTGCCTCCATTGCTATATATATCTAGACATGACACTTGTATGCTTTGAATTCAATATGTTTTTTTATTAAGGTTAAAGGGGAAGATTTTTTGACTAGGATCCCCAAACCCTAGGATAAGTACAAATAAAAAGAGACCAAAGGACCACCCAAGTCCTCAAAAAAGGCATAACAAAATAGAACCAGAAGTAGCTACAAAACTACCCAAATACATCTCAAAAGTAGCAAAAGATATTCCAAAAGTAGAAATCAGCTAGAAGAGAACCAAAAACCTACTCCATGTCCAAATTCCTTGATACATCTTCCCAACAACTCTTCATTCTTTTAAGATTAGAATCAATTTGAAGGAGAAGATTCTCCTTATCAACATATTTGTGACACTCGCTACACTGGATTTGTTTACCTTTTCATTTAGTCAATGTCCTAGTATTAAGTAGGTCTCCCAAATGAGTTCTTAAGTTTTCCACATTTTGGATCCCCTCATGCATATCTACCTTGCTATAATTCACCATGAAGCTTATGTTATTTTTGAGTTTTTCATTTTCATTTTCAAGCATACTAACCCTCTCTTGAAGTCCTTGAATTTGACAATTGAGATCCTTTTCAGGGTTATTATTTTCTAATCTTTCATTCTCCTACTATATATTTTTGACTTTCCCTTTAAGATTAGTCATCTCCCTCATGAACCATCTCATGATTGATTTTTTTAAATCAAGTTCTTCTTTCATCTTATCTATGTTTTGTTTGCCTTTCAAAGAGCCTACCAAACTATTAAAATTTTAATTTGGGTCTTAAGGCTGCTTACCTAAAGAATCCTTGTCTTTCTCCTTAGGACCATCCCTTATCTTTCTTTTCCCTAAACCTAATTTCTTAGTATGGGTAGCCATGTTCTCCCTTTCTAGTTTCTTTTGATTGTTGACATCCTCTTTACCAACATTTTATTACTCAACCAAGATTGAGTCTGCTATTGTATGCCTTGTTTTACCACTCCAACCTAATTTATTATTAGACATAGATGGTTCCTTGACTACACTTCTCAAATTTGATATGTTACATACATACTTTAATGACAATTAAATTACTATGATGGCATACTCTCCACACGTTGACATAACACCACATGATTAGATCTTTATGATGCAAGATAATTAGTATTTAAATGTTAAATATAACACATTTTAGCTTGAATATGTGTTTGAGGTATTTTGTCCGTAGGAAGCATTTTCATGCTTTCCTTTCCTTTGTTTTGGTCATTCTTGTTTCTTTTCAATTTTCATACCAAAACTAAAAATTTGAATTTTTGAACTAGTTTTGGATGTTTTTGGAGTTTTTATCATCTTTCATTGTTTATAAAGGTCATGATCCTTCTTATATGGGGTCAATGAATAGCTTATGACATGTTTATAATAATCTTAATGAATTAACTCATGACCAAACATGTAAAACTCAATCAAGGTTAAAAGATTGTGTTGAGTTTGTGAGTTAGTTAGGTAGTTTGAGACAATTTAGGAGTTGGAGTGAAGAATATAGGATCAATAAAGATAAAAATTACATGGGAAAAGTGAGAGAGATAGGGGAGAGGATAATATTCCAATATTTTTGAAGAAAAGGATAAAAAAGTCTATACAAATAGACTGTAACACAGGACTTTGTAATGTTTGCACTCAAATCAATGGAAAGAATGTTTATTTGAGTTTTAACTGCAAATTTCAATCATATATCATATATAAGTTTGTGTCTTATTATTTTGAAAAAATATTCATTTTCTTGGAAGGTATTTTGATTATTACAAAATTGAAAAGAACTATACATGTAGTTATAGTCAAGAAAGATTATCCTAACAATCTAAGAAAAGTTGTTTTTCACCTCTTTTTAGATTGTTCAAGTGATAAAAATGGTTGAGAGAGGAGGATATTGGTGGAGTAGACCATATCAAATTGTAATATTTTTTAAAAATGTCATAAAATTTAAATCATTTTTTATTAAATGATATCGGCCTATGTAGAAGCCTGCTAGGGTTTTTGGAACAAAAATCACTATATCCTAAAATTTAAACCTCCAAAACTGATGAACCATGGTAAGAATGTGTATGATCATGTTTTCAAAGTGTTTCAAGTGGTTTTAGAGTGACTAGTGATGATAATGTTCATGTTTAGTTCAAACTGATGCAAGTGTACTAAAACCATTATCCTAAACTGATTTCCAAGATCATACTCAACTAAAGATAAATAGGCGCATGATCACACTTTCTAATTTGTACTCACATTATCTTATTAAATAATATGATTTTAGGTCACTTGACCATACTGAATGCTTCCACTCAATGACCAATTCTTGATTACCCAATCCTTAATGGGTTTCTTCTTTAATGTCTGATCCAATTCCTTATTTTCCAATATGTCTCCTTTATAGGTTTTAATCAAGACTATTTTTTTTATTCAACACTTCCCCTCTTTGTATCAACTTATTTACTTAATAAAGGAACTTTTAATCAACCTCTCTAGAAGTTTGCAACTCAATAGGATTAAATGTTAAAACTTAACTTGAAACACTTAATAATCTTGTATTTTCTATAGAAAGCTTTGGGTAATGATATTATACCTATTTAGGTCTTATTACAAGCTTAAACACATCTACTATATCATTAATTCTCTTAAGGACTCATTATGTCTTATATTTTTCCCCAAAACTATATGTATATAAATTTACCTACCCTTTAAAAAAAATGATTTCTTTTGGGTCCTCACTTGATGACTCTCTTTGTAATCTTAGCACCCTCCAATGGTGAGAAACTAATCTATTGTATTAGTTTCTCAAGGGTTGTACTTAAAATTTATTTCACCTATTCCAACCATTCAACCAAGGTCATACTCATACAAGGACGTTCAATAATTCAGCTATCATATGCTAAATTAGAAAGCATGTTTAGAAACATAATAAAACTAATATTAAGTATTTGATGATTATGTTGATCTCTCCTCTTAGAAATAGGCTTAAAAGATATCCTTTTTCCATTTCAAACATATATCATGTTTGGCTAGTCACTAAAATGGCATAAACACCACTATAGATTTAAATATCACAATTAAAGTTACACCTATAGGCTTGAGGCATTCAATAAAGATAAAATTCAAGCTTAGCCACAAATAAAACTCTTCACTATGTGTGTAAGATTCTCACACGTTCATTTAAGCTTTCTTATGACACTTAGAACTTGAACAATCTTCAACAATTGAAAGGTCAGTCTTACTCATTGACTGTCATAGACTGTGTCTTGTCAAACCCAAATCCTTTAGATTTAGTAAAATCTAAAATTATTTTAATGATTGAAAATCTCTTTCATTAGGATTACATTCCTTGAATATCTATCTTACCTTTGTATGTATTAACTCAACCTCATATAACTCCTTCATTGAATTTTCCTCTAATTTAGTCTTCTAACATATGAATTTATGCATCTTCATATGTATTCATTAAACAAAAACACTCCATGCCACATATACACCTTCATCAATAACCAAAACACATGATCATATGTGTTATGAATAAAAAATTAGATCATGGTGCAATTAAAATAGAAAATTACACATAGAATAATATCTTATATGACCCCATGTCATGATAAGTTCTTTATTCCATATATTCTCCATTTGATACATGAATCTTGCATGGTTATTAACAAATCAACATTCTTGTGAACTCATGCAAACCATTATATTCTATCCACACCTCTACCTATAGGCTAATCATACCTTCATAGCATAATCCAACTAAGAACTTATCTTTCTTTTTCTTTATTTGTCTCCTATTTACATACCTTAACCACTATCTTCTCTAACAGTCATACTAAACATAACCTTCTTTGACTTATCTCCTCTTATACCTTATTTAGCCTTTCCCAACATAGGTTTAGATTCTAGATAGGTTCATAGTATGATTTACATTTATATAGGGTGTAAATATGTTTATGTCATTGGACCTAATAAGACCCTTTCCCAAGGTTTCATACCCTTTACACATGATCATATCCTTTAAAATTTTATACAACATTTCAAATATTCAAATATTTCCTTTTGGAGGAAAACCCAAACTAACCTATGAATAAGGCCATTGAATCATTTAAGGCTTCTTATTGACTCTTCTAGATCTCCTAAGACACCCTTACATTATGAACAAGTTCAAACCATAATATTTACATCATGAACACAAGCCACATCCTGATGCTCCTGCATCAGATTCCCCTGGTGGGAAATATTTGAGTTCCTACCCAAATTAAATTTTTATCTTTCTTTCACTTCTTCTAATCTTTTAGTACCTTATCTTTCTATTCATGTTTATGGCACCTTTGCTTCTCTTCTCTTTAGGTATCATGAGCCTAATTGGTTTAATCTTTTCTTCATCTTCTTGGTTGAAGTCCATGAAGAAGGACTCCACCTCTTTATCTTCCATACCTGCAAAACTAAGATCATAACTAGTTACAAAAGTTTGAGGCAACATTGACTCTCCATTTGCTATTATCCATTCACTCTCTCTATCTTCATCTTCAATTCTTGGTTCATCATCTTCTTGGCCTAAGAGCTTCAATAATTCTATTTCAGCTTCTTTGATGGCTTCCTCATCTCCTATGAGGTCTAAATTTTCTGATCCTTACACGATCTTCTGTCACATCAGTTCTTCTTCTACAATATACTATACCATCTCCTCTTTTCCAAATTTGTCTTCTTTTTCATAAGGTACTACAACTTGTGCCATGATATCTTCTTGATATTCATTATCATTAAGTGTTAAATTAGACACCTCATCAAACTGTATATCAAGTTTAATGAATAATTTAGGTGGTTCTTCTTTGTATTCATCTTCATTGAGTCTACACAATGACTCATCTTATTATTTTTTGTCTTTCACGAGATCACATAAGTAGAAATCATCTTATTGAAAATTTGAATTCATATAAACAAAAACAATATTAGAAGAAAAAAGTTTAGGCCATATAAGTCCTTTAAATTTTTATTGAACCAATTCTACTTCTTGTATGCCTTCAATGAGGCATTGTTTTTCTTGAAAATCTCCTTCTCCAAGCATTTATCATTCGTCAAGGTAGTAGATTTATGCACCTTCATACACTTTTATCAAATCAACTTTCATCTTCAATCTAAACATGTTTGTTCATACTTGCCTTCCATTACATTCCCAAGCTTTATTCCCTCAATTTAGGATTCTCCTTCATTTATATTTACACATGCACACACACATAACAATAAATTATTATATTTAAAAACTTGAGACTTACTTGTCCCCTTTTATTTCCTATTTGGATTGCCTTAATAGAAACCTTATTTGTCTTTTCCATTTGCTAACTTATTTTTGCGTTTTTCTTTTCTCACTGATCTCTTTGAGAGGCCACTTCACTATTTTCTTGATTTTTACAAAGAATCTCTTTCTCAATTCCTCCAAGGCTTGTATCATGCCTACCAAGATTAACCTTATCTCAGTTATTTCCTTTTCTATGTCTAGTTCTCTTTTATTAACCTCTTCTCTCTCCATCTTCTTATGGCATTTCTCTTTCTCTAAGCCCTTCATCATTTTTTCTCTCTCAGCAAGTTTGTTTCACCATTCTCTCTTCTTGTACCTCACCTAGGCTTTCTCTTCTTATTGCCTTATATTTTGGTATCTCAAGTCCTCTGCCATGGAATTTTCTTTCTCTTTTGAGCTTCTACCAACTCTATCTTCTTCACTTATGAACCTCACTAGATTGTAGGGCTTGCCACTCAATCTCGTTTACCTTTTTTCTCAATTTAAGGTTTCCAACAACCTTCTTGCCTCTCTTTCTTATCAACATCCTTCAATATTTATAACCTCGTCATTTTTCACCTATCAACTACAAACTTTAAACAAATTGATTAGATTTTTAAGAGCTTTCTTGAAGATTTGATACCAAAAAATTGATGACAAAGTTTACATTTAGTTCAAATTGATGCAAGTGTACTAAAACTATTATACTTAACTGGTTTCTAGGATCATACTCAACTAATGAGAGCTAGGCTCATGGTCACACTTTTTCATTTATACTCAGATTATCTTCTTATATAATATGATTTTAGATCATTTGACCATCCTGAATGCTTCTACTCAATGACAAATTCTTAATTACCCAAACCTTAAAGGGTTTCCTCTTTAATGTTTGATCCAATTCCTTATTTTATAATAGGTATCCTTTTTAGGTTATAATAAAGACTAATTTTGTTTTATTCAACACTTCCCCTCTTTTTATCAACTTATTTACTTAATAAAGGAACTTTTAATCACCCTCTCTAGAAGTCTGCAACTCAATAGATTTAATGTTAAAACTTAACTTGAAACACTTAATAATCTTATACTATCTATAAAAAGATTTGGGTAATGATATTATACCTATTTAGGTCTTATTACAAGTTAAAATACATCTAATATATCATTAATTCTCTTAAGGACTCATTCTATCCTATATTATGTCCCAAAACTATATATATATATATAAATCTGCTTACCCTTTAGAAAAAAATGATTTCTTTTAGGGTCCTCACCTGATGACTCTCTTTATAGTATTAACACACTCCAATGGTGAGAAACCAATATCTTCTATTAGTTTCTCAAGGGTTGTACTTAAAATTTATTTCACCTATTCCAACCGTTTAACCAAGGTCATACTCATAGAAGATGTTCCATAATTCAACGGTCATATGCTAGACTATAAGGCAGGCTGAGAGATAAATAAATAAAAACTAATATTCAATCTTCGATGATTATGTTGGACTCTATTATTTTATAAATAGGCTTAAATGACATCCTTTTTCCCTTTCGAACATGTAGATGAAAATAGAGTCATTAAATGGGCATAAACACCATTATAGATTTAATTGTCATAATTAAAGTTATACCTACACACGTGGGGGATTTGACAAAGATAAAATTCAAGCTTATCCACAAATTAAAACTCTTCACCACGTGTGTAATATTCTCACACGTTCATTTAAGATTTCCAATGACACTTAGAACTTGGAACAATCTTCAACGATTGAAAGGTCGGTCTTAATCCTTGACTGTCATAGATTTTGTATTGTCAGACCTGAATCCTTTAGATTTAGTAAAATATTAACATATTTTGATGATTGAAAATATCTTTCATTAGGATTACATTCCTTGAATAATTGTCTTACCTTTGTATATATTAACTTGACTTTATATAACTCCTTCATTGAATTTTCCTCTAATTCAATATTCTGGCATATGAATTTCTATATTTTCATATATAATTATGCAACATAAACACTCCAAGATACATATACGCCTTCATCAATAATAGAAAACACATGGTCATATGTGCTATGAATACAAAATTAGATTATGGTGCAATTAAAATAGAAACTTACACATACAATAGTATCTAATATGACTCCAGGTTATAATAACTTATTATTTATTCCATATATTCTCTATTTGATACATGAATCTTGTAAGGTTCTTAACAAATCAACATTCTTGTAAACTCCTGCAAACCATTATCATCTATGTACCCCTCTACCTATAGGCCAATCATACCTTCATAACATACTCCAACTAGGAACTTATCTCTCTTTTCTTTTCTTTATTTGTCTCCTATTTACATGCTTTAACCCTTATCTTCTCTAATAGTCATACTAAACTTAACCATCTTTGACTTATCTCCTATTATGCCTTGTTTAGCCTTTCCAAATGTACATTTAACTTTTAGATAGGTTCATATTATGAATCACATTTATATAGGGTGTAAATATGTTTACGTAGGACCCTTTCCCAAGGTTTCATACCCTTTACACTTGATCATATCTTTTAAAAGCTTATACAACATTTCAAATATTCAAATATTTCCTTTTGGAAGAAAACCCAAACTAACCTATTAACAAGACCATTGAAGCAGCTAAGGCTTATTATTGACTCTTCCAAACCTACTAAGACAACCCTACATTATGAACAAGTTCAAAATATGATATTTACATCATGAACATAAGCCACATCCTAATGCTCCGACATCAATTAGGCATCTTGAAAGAAAGTTATCTTAAAAACATAGTCTGTAGGCCTAATTCCTAGGCCTAGAAACTCCTGTTTACCATTACTAGACTGAACCCAATTTTAGGTATCCAAAATAATCAATGGATCTTCCAATTTGATCTAAGTACATTTCTTCTTAGTGGGTTTCCAGAAATACTAGATTTCCATATTTATCAATTTAAAAAATTAGAACTGTCAATTATTATACATCTTTAGAATTATGATATCTATTTAGTTTTACACCTATTAGCATAAAAACATTATTTTTAAATAAAAAATATGGAAAAATACTAACCACATGCATAAGATAATATAAATATTTCATCATGTAAGGTCAATAGTAATATATAACCCAATACTTATATGTTGCAACTGAAGCATAACATGTAGTGTGTAAATAGAGAGGGGTAAGTGATATGCTCTGATATTACCCCATAAAGAGGAACAAATAATATGTTTCAATGTAACCAATGTGCCCCTAGTAGGATGAGATATCACAATGAAGCATATAATTATAGTATGCCCTAACACTAAGCATATGATATCACATAATATGTAAACACCCACGATAATTTAACCACATAGAGTAAATTTATCCATTAAACAAGGCAAAATAATTGATACCTCTTAAAAACTAGAAAATCCTTTATGAGTAAGATAATATAAATAATTATTTCAACTTACTTTAGATTCAATGGTGTAAACAAGATAAAACTTTTGAATATTTTAGATTGTATATGATACATCTAAATTATGCATATCTGAATGTAAAAGGCATTGTATAATTGATTTATTACACTTTTTATTTATATAAATGACTAAGAGGATAGGGTACTTGGCTTGTTTTAGTTATGTTTTGGTATGTGATAGTGTATAATCATGAACAATGCTCTGAAATGGGTTTGTAATTGTTCAGTTAAGGAGAATGACTGTCAAAACCTGCTTAGATAGATCCAATAATGAATAAACAACTACAATGGTCAAATTTGCTTATTTCCTACTAAAAGTGTCATGTGTTTTTATAGGTATATTATGTGTTAGGTTGTTTCAACCAATTTTAAATAGGTATTTTGTGTGATTTCAGAGGTTGGGTCATATGCATAGATTTATATTTATTCTCATTCACCTTGAAACCCTAGTTCCACTTTTGACATGTGTTTTCCATGTAAAAGGGGTTATATAGGATGGATTGAGATGACCTCAACCACCCACCTTTGAGTGGTTAAGAGATGCCTACATTCAAATACTCTGAAGGGCTCAAACCACATGTAGTTCTCACACCTAATTATGTGTGTGCTCAATAATGATATACTACTTTATAATGCAATCTTATATGGTTTTTGACACTTGAAAACCTATATTTTGACATTGAAATAATATTCAGACTTGATTTGGTGGTTGTTCCTTTAAGGGATTTTAGATTTGGATGCTTAAGGGCAATGCCTCAAGGATGTGAAAATGTATCATTCAATGTGCAAGCATTTTTCTAGGTAGGTTCTAGATCAATGTTAGATAACAATAGGATTAGGCTTGATATGCTTATATAGGTGACTCTTTGGGTAATTTCACTCTGAAATAACATGCAACTATATGGTCTAACCCAAAAAAAGAATTTTAATTTAGAAAAATGGACGTTAAAGGGCATGTGCATGGATTTGACATGTGTGGATGACTTCATTAACCAGATCTATCTAACTTAGTCAAAAACATCAACTAAATAGGAAATAATGATTTGTGATTAGATGAAAATCTACTTAGATGATAAACTACTTAGGCATAAATTAGAGAAATCATGTGTGTGAATGATGAAAAAACTTTGAAATTCAATCTCTTAAGTGAATGGCTCAAGGAGAGTGTGAGCAAGAGTAAGTTGTGTACACATAATTCATGTATATTAAGGATTGGTCAAAATGAGATTGTTGAGTGTATAATACCAAATTTATGTGTCTACAACAATGCACATTAGCATATAAAAGAAAAATAATGTGCATATAAGGAATTTAATAAACACAGGGAAGGTAAGAGAACACACAATATAACCACAATGCATCCATGTAAACAAACATGCAATATTAAGCGACAAAACATTTATAAATCCATGATCATATGTAACATGTATATCTTTCATCTAATTCAAAGTGATACCATGAGGAACATATGGATAACATATATATGTAACCTTTAATAGTAGGTACATGTAATCAATGTTATGTAACCAACATGTAATTGTAGACACCTAATTTAGGTACAAGGCTTATTATTGCGATGTTTTTAGTGTGGTTTTGTGTATATGGATCACCATTTCAAATCAAGTATTTATTGGTGTTTTCTATGTGTTTTCCCTCTCTTTCTTCTACTTATGGCACAACCTTTCTTCTTTGTTTAGTTTTATCTCTCCTCTATGTATTTCTTTCCTCAGGTATCCCCTCCTCTCTCTTTTCTCTATTATTTCTTTATTTAGGACATAAGCAACAATTTATTGATTATGTTTTGGACACAATCAATTGACCACTGATTGAGTCCCTTTTTGGTTTTCATCTTTTTGTGGGCCTATTTTTTTGGTTTCCCTCTCTTCACTTATGTTATCATTCATGACACTAGGTCCCTATTTCAAATTTTATATATAAGATCTCCTAAAGGTATTCAAAAAATAGGTATCAATTGATCACTCACTCTACATTGTCTTAGGCACACTACCAAATATTTATTTATGTTCTTCAAGACTTTCAAGTGATTTAAATGGTTTCAATTAATGACATGCTTATGTCAAGATAAAGTCTAATTGAAGGTTCATGTAATTTCGCTTGATTATTTAAGGAAGACAAGGTGAATCCCTATCTCTCATCTTGAGTTGGGATTTCACTCACAAAGCAATGAAAATACATTGGCCCTGATTCCAAGCATGTAGGATATGTAGATGCAAATCCTTAAGAGGTTGTTTGGGCGAACTAACTTTTAATTTCTATTCCCATTGCAACATGGTGGTGAATTAGGAAAATAACCAGGGAGAAGAAAAATTAGACATTTCTACCTGTTTTACCCTAATTTGGACTAAGAAGAGTTACTTAATCTAATCAAGATAAGCATCACAAATGAAAGGGAATACCTTATATTTTTATCTAAAATGGTAAAATATAATTCTTATTAAGATTGTTTAAATTTACCTTCTAAGGTTATAAAAGAATGAAAAGACATAAAAGATTGGTTGGAACATTGTTTTGACATGATTGAGGATGATTTTGAAATCATGAATGAACATGCAACTATCTCAATTGACCTTGGTGAATTGATTTTTGATTATCAACCAAATTCACTCAGTTGAGACAAAAGATTATAGTATATGTGGGACCTCCTAAAAAGTTTTTAGGATTCTATTACTTCAATCCTCTTCCTCCAATACATAATGGCATTTGAAGATAAAGATATAATTGAATACAATGATACTATCATTTTTGTATTGAATATGAAATAAGTTAAATAAGATTGGTTTAAAAAATAAGTCTTCCATTGGAATACATTATAATAATTAAAAAATTTAAAGGCCATTCATAGTTTTAGAAATGAGTTGGTTATCATTATGCAGTAATTGAATGATCAACCTTATACTTCTAGTAAAAGAGCTAATGTAACAAAAAATAAAACTAAACCTATAGAATTCTAATAAAATGTTTGTGAAGTAGATCATGATATTGAAAATTTCATTATTGTACTCAAGTTTGAAAAATATCTTGAGGATAAGGGGAATATTCCTTCTAGCTTGGTGGATAATATAAACATGTGTAGTTTTGAAGAACCTTTAGGTGAAATTGAAACTGCCAATGCTTATGTTGTCTAAATAAGAAATAAAGAGTATAAACTCAATCTAGAAGATAACTCTAATATGATAAAACCTTAAAATAACTAGCCTCTTCCCCAACAATCAACTGATGAAAAAGGAAAATCTATGAGTCAAGTCAATACTACTACAAATACCATAGCTGACATTTACCAAGTACGTAATCCTCTACCTAGTGGATAAAATAATTTATAGTATCAACCTTTTATCCTAAATCAAACACAACTTCTAAACCTTATAATATAGTTTCAAACATGTGAACATAAAGTAATATTTTATGTACTAGAAGTTGTTGGTTTACGTGGTTCGTCAGATAACATAAATGTTGTTAAGAATGTTGATCATAAAAATGTTTTTGGCATGCAAGAAGAATTATTTTAAGCATAAATTGGACACATCCTTGCATAATATGCAGATCATCCTTTTGGTTGCATTCTTCCCTTTTATGTGTCTAATAAAATCACTGATAAGATTATTCATAAATGCATTCTTGACATAGGGGATTCAAAAAATATTAAGCTTAAATTCATTGTTGATCGAATGGGTATTCCTTTTTAAAAAGATAATCAAAAACTTAGGTTTTGATTTTAAACAAACTAGGGGTTGTGGAAGTCTATCAAAATTATGTAGGATGACGAATTATATGCATGGGAAATGTTTAAATCCTTAACATTCTAGCCACTTATGCCATGTTGTTGGAAAGAGTTTGGTCCAAAGCCATGTGATATTATAGGCAAAGATACAAGTTGAGTTATCGTAGGTAATAAAATAGCTTTTATACATAGGGAATATTGGTACAATACACCTAGTAAACCTATCTTGATAAATTTTATCTTTGTTGAAACTAGAATTAAAACTTATGGAATATTGATTATTGATGATGATAATCAACATTATGCTTGATTGATTTCCAAAGAGATTGTTTGGTTTATTTTCTTTGATGGTGCTAGTTCTCAATATGGTAATGGATCCATGGTGGTCCTCATCTCACCCATAGTAAATTTTAAAGACGTTAAAAATCTATTGAGTTGGGCATCAAATAAATTTTTAATGATTCTGAGTTGGTTATTAATCAGGTTAGAAAAATGTAAAAAACATCATATGCGATGCATAAAGACACAAAAAGTTTAGTTTTTGATGGAAAATTTTGAGGCCTTTAATGTATCTCACATACTTAGAGAGTATAACATATGTGTTGATAAAATTGTTGTTTTTGCATCTAATCCCACTATTAGTGAAGTTGAACCCACTGATTGCGCCTTTATTGAGGGTTTTAGACCTAAAATCCCAAATGTTGAAACTTACTAGCTAGTTTTTGAATGTGATGAACACATGGATTGTTTCTTGCAAGTTATTACTTTGATAGTGGTGATTATGTGTTGAATTATGATGGTTATTTGTAGATGAATAGAAATAAGTTACCTACTATCCTGGTAAGCTTTTAATCCATGTTTTCACCTCATGATCAACCTAATATTTATAGGACTAGAGAACCATCTAGGAGGATAATAGGAGAAGGTTTTCTCTACAAACTTAGGCATGGAGGAATACCTAAATTCTGTATATTTAAGCATCCAATGTATAACAAAAGAAAAGGTTCTATTTATTAGACTTTTAAAAGAGTTTGTTGATATCTTCACTTCGTCTTACAAATATTTAAAAGGATATGATACTAGAATTATTCAACATGATATTCCTATCAAAAATGATATAAAAATTTGTTAGGTAGAAATCTCATAAGGTTAGTCCGTTATTCAAATAGATCATCAATAGTGAGCCAAAGTTGGATAACATGTCATTTATCCTGTTATAAATTTTGATTGGGTAGATAATCTGGTTCTAGTACGTTAAAAAAATGGTGACATCCATTTATGTGTTGATTTCATATATATAAACCACACTTGTGTTAAATATAATTTGCCATTACGTAACATTGATCAAATTTTATGTCACTAGTTTTAAAATAATGTCCTTATTAGATGATTTTTTTCAAGCTATAATCAGATCTTCATGAATCTTGAGGACAAGTATAAAACTACCTTTACCACATGTAGAGGTACATTTAATTTCAATATATTGCATTTTTATCAAGCAATATAGGTGCCATATTTTAAAGGTAAATACATGATACCTTTGGTGATTTAATCAGAATCATTATTGAAGGTTATCTTGATGATCTTACTATTCACTCCAAGAAACATAAGAAAAACATTTACCATTTGCATGAAAATTTTGCAAGGTCTATAAAATTTTGTGTTTCCCTCAAAATTTTCATGCTTCCCTCAATTCAAAGAAGTCAATTTTTTAGGGTGATAGAAGGTAAGTTGTTGGGTCATATTATTTTTAAGGATGGGTTTTCTATTGGCCCTAATCAGTTTAAGGCTATTAAATAACTTCTCCCACTTAAGGATGAGTAAGGTTTACATTTCTCTTTGGAAAGATATTTTTTGTGCATAAATTCATTAATGAATTCTCTTATAAATTATCCCCTTTGTAGGTTTTACTTAATAAAAATTAAAAAATATTATGGGATATAAGTTCAGATGTAGCATTTGATGAGTTTTAAAATATAATTTTTAGTGCCTTAGTGTTAGCTATATTTGATTCAAGTAAACATTTTATACTATATATAAATGCAACAAATAAGGATACAAGTATTGTGATCATTAATACAACAAAAAATAAAGTAGAAATGCCCATATGCTATGTGAGCCAAGTACTCAAAGATGTTGAAACCAGGTATCTCTTGGTTGAAAATTTTGTTCTTTCCTTAATTTCAACACTAGGTAGATTTAAGTACCTCTTTATGGGCAACAAA
This sequence comes from Torreya grandis, assembly GCA_037957365.1. NCBI lineage: Eukaryota > Viridiplantae > Streptophyta > Pinopsida > Cupressales > Taxaceae > Torreya > Torreya grandis. The sequence goes on along the minus strand of JARHVA010002389.1, from coordinate 1,490,988 downwards.
GTAATAGAGTGTTCTAATGTATCTATCATGTCTTACCTCCTTAACCAACCCATGATCAAAGGAAGGTTAGCTAAGTGGATCTTTAAGATATAAGAGTTTGACCTTGAGTTGGAAACCTGAAAAAAAATTAAGGGCAATGACTTAGCTAAGAATCCATCTAAAAATACAACTTTAGATGTTAATGTTGTGAGCCACAATTTGAAAGTTAGACCTCACTTCCAAATTATAAAAGGTGGTGATATCACAAAAATATTTAACATTGGTTTAGAGATGCAAGATTGAGATTATTTATTATTTTACAATGATTGGTATCATGACTTGTTTTTTTATTGTCAAAATCAGGGTTACCTTGATTCATTAAGCAAAATATAGAGAAGAGCCTTAAAGATTGATTTACTTAAATTCTTTATTTTCCTTAAGAATAGGGATGGAATTTTACTGACATGTTTAACACATGATTAGACCAAGCAGGTTATTATAAGTTGTCATGAAGGTGTTTTTATGGTAATTATGTTGTAAATACTACAACACAAAGTTTTATGTGTTGGTTATTATTGGCCATTGTTCAATAATCCTTATAATTTAGTTAGAATTTGTATGTCTTGCCAATTGTTTGTAGGGAGAGATCATCTACGTGCTATGATTTTTAATACGATAAATCCTAAAAAGCCTTTCAATAATGGGAAATTGAATTTATTTTTGATATACATCCTCGATCTTCTACGGGTCAAAGATAATTTTTTACTATAATTGATTACTTCATAAAATGGACTAAGGTTGTCGATATCATGAGTTTAGTAACATCTGAGATAATCCTTTTCTTTGAAAATGTTTTTTTTCATTTTGGTGTTCCATTTGAATTTTTTAGACAATGGACCTCAATTTACTTCTAAAATATTTATGTAATTCTTAGTACATTACTTTATTATTTATAGTCATTATTCCAAGTATTACCCTCAAGGAAACAATCAGGCTGATTCTATCAACAAGTATATAATTTCTATCATAAAAAATATTGTATACAAAAAATAAATAAATTGATGTGTGAATTTTTTCAAAGCCCTTTAGGCTAATCAAACCATAGTCAAATTCAGAATTAGGTATTGTCCTTTTATAATTATATATAGTTCTCAGGATACCATGTTAATAGAGTTTTTAGATTTCTTCTGTTAGGATTGTCTTCAATAAGGTTTTGAAAATACTAACCTTCTAAAACAAAGGATAAATGATCTTTTGGACCTACATGAAACTAAAGCCACCTCTCTCCATAAAATTGAAATGTATGAAAAAAACTTATTTTTTTTTTAATAAGAAGGTGTGAACTAGGAGTTTGACTAAGAAGAGGAGATTAGTATGGTGTTAGTGAATGAAACCAAATCAAAAACACACTAAGCTAACATCTTCATTCCTAGTTACTAGGGTCAGTTTAGTAACAAAAAATAAATGAAAAACACAACTAAAAAGTAAGGAAAAATAACAAAAATTCCTTCACCTTCCTTGGATGCTCCAAATGCCTTTGTAGTAGTGGCTTGCTTAGCTTTGTGCTCATGAAGTCCTTGACAATGGAAGCTTGGCTACCTCCATCTCTCCTTGGCACCTTTGGCTTGTGGCTTGGCTTGGATTGGAATTAATTTGGCATGGTAACACTAGTTTCATGAAGCTTTTTAATCAATTTTGCATTATAACTTTGCATAATCATGTGTTAGAAATGATGTTCATGGCCTCTCTATTTATAGATTTTTGGATTTGATCAGAATCGACCTAAACCGTCCATCCTGAGATGAAGATGTGTGGTTGAGAATTAATTTAATTTTTGTAATTAATTTTATAGTTATATTCATCATGACATTGGAATAATGGGCAATTAAGAGGCATGGAGGGCTTTGATGAGGCATGGGAGGCATGAATCCTGATATTTGTTGCATTTATGGCCTAGGGATGTCTTCTCAAGAAGTGAGGTCACCTAATGATGCTAATATTTAATATTCATTTCTAAAAATAGGTATTCAACAAGTTTCCATGCAATTATTAATTAGGATCTAATTTGGTTTAATTAGTTTTAAGTATGATTAAGTACTTTGTGCATAAATTACTCAAATTGATCAAAATGCCTTATTATTGGTCCAAAATTCTACTGGATTGGAATTGAAAGGCAATGTTAGATGCGTTGGATCTGTTATCCCATTTAGGATGTTACCAACAACAAATAATGAAGACACATGTCTTGTGCAATAGATTTGATAAGAAAGATTAATCTAGAGCACCTAGGTGTAAAATTAGCATTTGATTCGGAATGATCTGATCAAAGTCAACTGGCCCATAAATTACATTGCCCCATTTAGGGATACCCTAGCCAAAATTGGCATTTGAATATGTTAGTTTGAAATCTTTTAATGTGCTTTAGTGTCTTTAGGCCAAATTATGTATTTTAAGTGGAAATTAGCCAAAATCCTGGTTGGAGGTCATTGGTGGCCAGATTTAGGTGTCTACAGAAGGTTTCAAAATATGGTCTCAAAATTGAAGATATTGTTTTGTTCTAGGATAAAGCTCATGAAGACCTAGGTAAACATCACAAGTTTAATTCATTATGGTTGATTCCTTTCTAAATTACTGCTATATTAGGAGTAAATATTTTCATCTACAATATTTAGGTGTAAATTTCCTATGTCATACGTTTAATGGCCATTATTTGAAGCATTTGTATGATTAAATTTGATATCACTGAAGTTCTGGTTTTCTTTCACTACATTTAAGTTTAGTTTTTTTCCTTTTCTAATCATTTGTTTGTTTTCCCATTGTATTTGAAAATAATCTTCCTGATATGACTGCCTAAATTTTTATCATCAATGCAAAGTTAGGAATTATGTGAACATGGTTTTGTAAGTATATTTGTTAAATCAAAATTTAATTTTGAATGAGCTTCCAGCTTTTAGCTATTATTTCACCATTTTTGTTTAATAGTGTTTAGTAGGTATAAAACATTAAAAGATTTATGAGATTATGATATATAACATTTAAGCAAACTCTAAATGTAAAGTAGAATTGAAAATTGAGATTGATTAACAAGTGGCGTATGCTAAATATGGCAAGTACAACCAATAATAAGATACTTAGCCTTCTAGTTTTTGCTTGACTGTATTAGGTGTCTAACAGTGAAAAATAAGAAAAAATAGGCCTGTGACAACTTATATATGGAATCAAAGTCTTCATATATATCTAGACAAGTCCATGTTCCTTGAAAAGGTACGTAATATGGTCTTATCTATTGATTGTAGATTTCTCTAATATGAAAGTGACAAAATTGTAATTAATCTTCTGGATGTGCTTGTGTCTACTAAGGTGGTTGAGATATTAAGATTTTTTTAATGTCATATAAAAACCTCTATTTTCTTCATATTTTCTTTGTAAACCCTAGGTGTACATGTGAGAGTTATAATCCTACATAAAAGAAGGGGAAGTGTAATGGGATGAGCTAGCCCAAATTACCTCAATTGATGATTCACCATTACCTATGTATCTAGATATTTTGAGGATGGAATCAAGCCATATGTATTTCTCTTACTTAGTGTGATCATGTAAATGTCCCCTTCAGCATATATATGCTGTTGGTAATTTGGCTTTGATGCTTGACAATGTTAGATCTTGACTTCATTTGGATTACTTCAGACTTGACTTGAAACCAATCCTAGTGATTGATATTAATTTTGGGAAGAATAGGGTAGGTTTTATTATCATGTAGTAATGTAATAGATAGATGCCAGATATATATCAAGTCCCTTTGAAATGAGACCTTGATTTGTTTCCATAATAATCCTTTTAAATAATTTCCTTTAGCTAACTTTCAAAGTGTGAGGGATGACATATATGGATATTTAAAAAATTGGAAACTAGCCATTAATTGGCACATGGACAAGATTGAAATAAGTGGATAAGTCTACGATAGCAGACTTATTTTCCTAACACAAACATGTCCTAGAAAAGCAAGGATAACTAGCCTAAGGTTAAAAGCAATATAAGAGTGATATAATATATTTTGAGTATTGACTTAGAAATTCTTAGGTAGTAATGACAATGAACAAAAGGGTCAATCTTGATTATAGATAAATGGCTAGAGGAATGGTGAATGGAAGTCATATATTTGAGCATAAGTCAAGTAGTTCAAGATATGTTAAGAATTAACATTGGCAAGTACTTGTGACCAAATTTAGGTATCTACAAATACTAATAATGAAAATAAAGTTTAAATTATTAAAGTGGTATTTTATTGGCAGGGTTTGTGTTATAATCTTTCTCAACATTACCTATTCAACCCTCACCTCCCCATTATCTCACTCCTCTTCTTCCTGCCATGCTAGTTGAATACTCTATCCCAATTTACATAAGTAAAAAAATGGGTTCATGTGTAGTGAATTAGGAAACAATTGTACTTGCTTGTATTCCTAAAAATATTCATAATCTTTTATTGTTACAGCCCAGGTTTAAGCTTTGAAAATGCCCAACAAGGATTATAGGTTAGGAGAAGACCTTAATACAAAATATGGTGGAAATAAAAGCTTTTTTAGGTCCTAAGTTGAATATATTGATGAGGTGTGGCATGGAAATAATTTCAAGACCATCTAAATAAGTTTTTTAGAGAGAAACAATGTAGTGCAGATAGGAGGTAGTAAAGATAAATTATTAAAATTTGCATGTACATGAAACAATTGTGGCAAAGGTGCAGGAGATGATAAATTTTTTCCAAGGGGAAATGTAAAGTACACAAGAAATGATGAAGGTTGTGTAATTAAATGCAATTAGTATTCACATTAATGGAATATTTCCTTCGCTAGATAGACTTGATAAGACCACATTCAATAACGATGACACATAGGAAGTTGGGAAGATTATACGATAAGTTATTAGTCTTTTCTTTCTAAGATTATTTTTCTTTGGATTTTTATGTGAACTCAAAATGTTGGTGAAACCCTAGTAAAATTTCTCTAGGGAGTTCAAAGTGTGACTTGGTATTTATGTTCAATATGAAGGATTTCAGGTATGTAAACAAGATTTCTTAGTTTAGTCTATTGATACATGGCCTTCTCCTTTCTTTCCCATGGAACATGAAAGTGTTTGAGACTAGTATAGCTTGACTTCAAAGGTCGTGATTTTTTGGGATTCATTACATGAACAAAAAATTACCATGATTTTTTTGGATTCATTACATGAACAACAAATTACCAATGGGTATTCTTTTTTATATGATTTTTCTCATAAAGTTAGTGTTGTCACTTGGATTTTCACCCCTTTAAGAGATGCCTAGCTCTCCTCATCCAAGTGGCACAATGGAGACACATCTCTCTTGCTATGGGTATAAACACTCAAAAACCACACACTCGATTCTATTCATCAAAGTGCCTTGATCATCTCTTTTACACTTAAACATTGAAATGACCTATTTTTATCTAACCCATTCATCTAACTTGTCCCAACCCACCTTGAGTCCAAGTTAGCTAATCTTATCCAACTCAACTCACTTTTTCTAGATAAGACCATTTATCCACCCTTTGACCCTCTTCAAACCCAATTTTGCTTGGCACGTCGACTGATGACGATTACCCTAACCATCGACGGTTAGGTCCCCAAGCTGGTAACTCATCATTAGCTACTCCTAAGGCAATCAGGAACAAAATTTAATATTTTTCTCCACCTCATCCTCTAACACATTATAATGCCTCATTACTCATCATCCTTATCCTTATTACTCCATCTCTTTTGCCTATAAAAGGAGGGGAGTAAGAGGATTTAGGGGCTATCTCTCTTGGCTCTTCGAGTATTGATCCATGTTCAAGTATTCATCCAACTCTCTTCATATATGGATTTGACTTCAAGCTTCTAAGAATTTTAGAGCTCTTCTTGCCAGCTTCTCCAAATAACTAGCAATATGAACATCTACCAAAATTTATCTAAAACTCCCTCAAGCATCATTATGCTACCAAAATCCCTTCAAGTTCAGGTAAGCAATTGATTGCTTTCATTTATATTTCCTTTCCATCTACTTGAATATCTCTATCAAGATCCTCCTCCTTACACCCTTCCCATCTCATTTTGGTTACTTTGGACCCTCTACCTTTTAATCATATCATTACTAGATCTTGAATAGATCTATACCCTCAGTTGTACCAAATTTATAAATCTCTTCCCATGTACATTTTGAGTATTCCCAGTCCCATCAAGTAGCTATCGATGGTTACCCCTAACTGGTGATGGTTACCCATAACCACTGATGGTTAGCCCTTTATGACCAAAACCCTCATTTTTTCCCATTTAACCAACCAATGACTAGACCCTATTTTCCCATTTTCTATACTAGGTTAGACCAAAATAGACTAGACCAGAATAGAACATTCATTTAGTAAATTAGCATCTCTTTTGTTAGTTTATTAGATTTTAGCTTACATTAGCAAAGTATTCATCTTGTTTACTTTTGTGTATGCTTCCTTTCAGTCATCTACTTTCATCATTAACTTGTTTTATGGGTGTGGATTGACAGCCTCCATAGATAGCTCATGCTTTCTTGGATTCTACACCAGTTAGGCAATCCACCCTTCCTCCTTGTCTAACAAACAAGCTTGCTTTGAGTGATTTCTTATGCAAGTCATCTTCCCCTAGCCAAAGAAGAGTTCTCCACCTCATCTAGTTCACATGTGCATTTATACCAAGTTTTTCTACCATATCTATTTCACCCTTTTTTGAGCTTTTATCTAGTTATTTATTCTTAGTCATAAAAGTGAAAATTCTGGCATAAACATTTTATCATGCCCGATGGGACCACTTAGTCCCTTTTTCTTCTTATTTTGGGAGTAATTCCCTTTCTTCTTTATTCTATGGTCATAGAATGAAATCTGAACATTTCCTTTTGGGTATAAAATAAATTTTTGCATTCATGGTTTGCTTGCTTGATTTAGCTCACCTAGTTAATTAAAACATCATGAATTAATCATAACACACTTATGTTACACAACCAAACCACTCATACAAAAACAAACATCATAACATACTTGAGACAAGGCCCATTGGGATTTTATCACCTATTGGATCACCTTACCCTTTTTGATGATCCTACTTGGATTTCATCACCAAGGGGAGGACCCACTTCATTCTCTAGTAAAGTATAAACTCTAGACAAATGGTATCTATTGGCTAAGTGGCCCAACTTAGCTTTAGGTTTGTGAAGTGTGGGGAGCAAGCCCCTAGGCCACATACCCAGTCTAGTATAGATTCTTTTTTAGCACCATAACAAACCTAAAACCATCCTTAGCTTGCTCTTTTAGTACTAGTTCACAATCGAAACTTCTTTCACACTCTCTAAGGCATAAGCCAAAAGTGATTTAAAATGAATCCTATGATTAATTGTGCTTTTAGTTTGTGCCTTGTTTGCCTTGAACTTTTCTTTGCTTACTCATTATTTGAGGTGAGAGGTTCATTATTCTTTTCCAATTCCTCACATGGTTTTTATCAGGCAACAAAAGGAATCAAACCCATCAAACATTCCCTACCTCTTCTTCTTCATCATCCATGGGGTATAATTCATAGGTTGAGGGTTCTCATTATTCTCCCCCACATACCATGCCTCAGATTGTTGTTGAGGGTGATGTTGATTTCACCACTTTCCTTGACAATAACCCCATTGCCCTTCAACACTATCTTAACACTTTAGTTCATCATACCCCAATTTCTTTAGTTCCTCCCATGGATCCTCCTTTAGGCATGCCTCATGAGCTTATGGTGGGTGTTACTTCTATCCAACCCTTGGTTACCCAAGCTTCATCTTCTACTCATAACTCATTTTATACCACCACCCAAATCCAATCCAATATTCTGACCCATAATCAAACACCCCCTACACCAACCAACACATCTAATGTGGGGTAACCCAACCTCTTGTTACTTATCCCACACCCACCTTAGGGGTAACTTCTACCCCTCTTTCCACCATTCCTTCCACCACCACCACCCAACCAACTTATACCCATCTCCAAAACTTGGTACATTCTATACCTCAAACTTTTCCACCCATCAACACATGAGTTACTACTCAAAATCAACCCTAAACCACTCATACATCCATACCTCTTACTATAATAACCTCTCAATAAATTCCTACAACCTCTTATCAATATGTGCCTAATCCACAAGGTCACAAAACCCCTTCAACTCAATCTTATGTACCCATGAATCCTTATGTGGCACCATCCCAACCTGTCTTATAACCACCTACCAATATACAACATCTTCACAACTTCCTTATCAATATGTTGCATCTACCATACCTCAACCCAACCTATCCTATAATATTCTATCTACCCAACCTCAAACTGACTTGGTCAAGATGTTAATTGATAAAATGACTAATCTTGAATCATCGATCTCAGGAACCCATAACCTTTTCTCTTATGACAAAATATGCAACAAACCTATCCACCCATTCGTCCCAATCCGATCTTATCCTCCTTAATGGGAATTGCCTAAATTTTCCAAATTTAAGGCAAGGAAGACCCAAAACAACATTTGAAGGCATTTCATCACTCATGATACTTAATTACACATGATGATGCCCTCTTCTTCAAACTTTCCCCATGTCTTTGACATGACCCGCTCTTGATTGGTATAGTGCTCTCACCAAGCACTAAATTTTTTCTTTTTCCCAACTTGCCCAAGTATTTTTAGATCACTTTTTCGATGAACATATTTAAAAAGGTTTCCATAATGACCTTTATTCCATTAAGCAATTTAATGATGAATCAGTTATTGATTTCATTGTTAGATGGAGAGTTCTTATCTACCAACTTTCTTTCTCATTACCACAAGTTTAATTGATTGAGCTCTTTTCATGAGGTTGTGCCAAATACATTTCACCCACTCTCAAAGTTCAAACTTTTCAAACTTTTGATGAGGCCTTTACCATGGCACAAAAACTAGAAATCCAATCTATCGAGGAAGGAAAATTAAAACTTAGGAACAAGAATTCCACCTTTAAATCTAATGATCCTTCCTCATCATCAAAACCCACTAATCAATCCAACCCTTCTAAATCTAAGGTATCAACCAACTCGGTTGTTCTCAAAACCACTCCACCTCCAATCGTCAACCAATCCAACCCCTCAACCAATTCTTCTTACTATTTAAAACAATCCACCCCAAATCAAACTTGTGGACCTCCAAAAAAATACACTCCTTTTAGAGAATCTTACGCTTCAATTTTGGAGAAACTACTCAAAGTAAACATCATACAACTTCCACCCATAAAACCTCCTCAACAATTTGACACTACTCACCCCACACCTGGTTGGTACAATGAAAATGAATCATGTGCATACCATCATGTTATTAGACATGATGTTAGTAGTTGTAATACCTTCAAAATGATTGTCCAAAACATGAATGATAAGGGGGAACTCATATTTGACAATCCCAACGCACCCCCTAACCAATCCCTTGATATTTTTTATAAACCATTTCCCAACCATACACCCTCTACCAACTATAATGAAAACCAACTTGAATCATCTCACATACATGAGGTCAATATGGTCGATACAATCATTGTTGAACCTTTTGTTAAGGAGACTATTACCTCAACCTCCTTTTCATCCATCCCACTCATTGAAGTAGCCAACTTGCCTACCCTTCCTTTGGACATCCAAACCAAGGAAGCCACCTCACCCTCCTCCTCATTCAAGAAAACCATCGACTTACCCATACCTACTTTAGAAAAACCAAAGGAGGCAATCATTGCTTCAACCACCTCTCCACTCATTTATGCACCCATAGAGGAGAACTCACCTACCATTCCTTTGGAGGTTCAGCCAAAGGAAGAAACCATATCCATCCCCTCACTTAAACCTATCACATCTATCATTGAACAACCCAACCTCTCTTTTGAAACCACTCCAAAAGAGGAAACCTCTTCACCTACACTTTCTATGGTGGAATCATCCTCCCAAACTTTAAAACCCTCTCCCAAGAACATTCCCTCATCTCCACTTAAAAGCTTAATCTTTGAAACTAAGGATCAAGAAACTAAGCCCATCTACAAACCTTTTTCTAGATTGGTTCAAAATCTGGTATTCACCTCTCAACCCAACCTAGATAGAGCCACTTTTTGGCATCATCTGGGTCTACTTTATCAAAATAAACCTAAACCTTTAACCACACTTCCTTCAACCTATAAACCCTTCATACCTCCAACCAACCCTTTTCCTTCCATGACTCTAAGAGAACCTTCCCACCTTCCTCCACTCAAATTTCCCAAATCATCATCTACCCCTAAAACTAAAGCCATCATATCCCAAACCAAACCCATCAAAAACTTGGGGATACTTCTTACTCCCAAAATTGTTCATCCACCTTTGAAGTTAGACTTGAACCCTCATAAACTACCAAAATAAACACCCACCAAACCCATCAAAAGGATCAAACCAATCAAGTCTCCACCTCGAGCTAGACCCATACCACCTCCTTCCACCTTATCTTCTATCTTGGGACCTCATCCCTCAACTCTCCCTGTTCCATATTCCTTATCTCTCCAGCCCTCACCCTTTTCCTCACCTACATCTTCTACCAAATCATCAACCTCATCATCCTCATTTTTGGATAAACTTTACCTCACTACTCTCCCACCTATAAACAAACAAGCACCCTTAACTTCTAAATCTTCTGCAAGGTTAACCCCAACTACACAAACCCAACCTAAACCATTCACCAAAACTATTCAATCATCTTCCAAATCTATGGTGAGACCTCCTCCAAAAGGGACTCCCACTCTACCTCCTAAAACTAAAACCTTGGCACCCTCAACACCTTTGACTGAATCCTATTTAACAATCTTGCAAAGGTTGTTGTAAACTTCCTCTATCTGCTTGCCACCCATCAAACCATTTGACCCTTCTAATAAATTTGACTACTCACATCCTACACTGTCTTGGTTTAATGACCAATTAATCTGTGCCTATCATAGAACACCTGGACATGATACAAAAAGCTATAAATCTCTTCAAATCCTTAGCCATAACTTGATGGATGAGGATGATTTATTGTCATATGAATCACCTCTTAGCCCATTACTAACTCAACTATCCATTCAACCCTTCTAAACCATACCCTTTCCCACACTCTCTATTGTCATATGAATCACCTCTTAGCCCATTACTAACTCAACTATCCATTCAACCCTTCTAAACCATACCCTTTCCCACACTCTCATCTAAAAGTGAGGAGGAACCAGAATAACCATCTAGTCCAATGCCTCCTCTTAGCCATACTATCCACACGGTCACCTGATCTAGGGCCTAACAAAAGGGTAAAGAGAAAACTAAAGTGTCCATCCCATGGACACACCCTTATAACTCTCAACCTACCAACCAAACTCATATACCCTCACCTTTACCGACACCATCACCAAAACCCAAGATATCCATTTTGGGTGTCCCTTCCTCCAACCCATCTAAATCCTTGTAATGCATAGTGCTTAAACAATTTTGCCAAAATCCAATGAAGATGAGTCTTTATGAACTCATTAACACCTCACCCCATCATCACCAAGCACTCATTGAGACCCTCTAATCCATTGAGGTTCAACCACATGATCCTCAACCTCTAGCCACTTTTGTTGGCACTCTCCAACATTTCAACTTCATCACATTTTAGGATTTTGAGATTCCTTCTATTCATCTTAAGGATCCTGATCCTCCCTTATTTATCACCACATACATAAACCAAACCTAGATTAAAAGGGTGATGGTTGATGGAGGAGCTAGTATCAACATTATCTCCTCACATGCTTATGACTAACTACAACTACCTAAGCACATCATATCTAAAACTATAGTGGTCCTTCACTCTTTCAATGACACCATGGCCACTACTTTAGGCACAATCATCCTTCACATCCATTTAGGACCTTACACTATTCCTAAAATATTTTATGTTGTAAAGGGTGAGTTCTAATACAACATTTTACTTGGATGCCCTTGGATTCATGTCCATGAGTTGTGTCCCTTCTACCTTACACTGATGTGTCAAATTTGAGAATTTAGGTCAAGTCATTACCATCAAATCTGACCCAAGTCCCTTTGCTTCATGTAATATGACCTATCATCCAAATGATGTATTCATTCCTACCTCATCAACTTCACCACCCACTAACAACACTTCCACCACTACCCATGATGAAGCTTCAATGAGTTCATTCATCCCTTCATCTCAAATTCCCATAAAGGACCCCTTAGAACCCACATTCTAACATCTCTTACTAGGATAATACCATCTTTTAGCTTTGGATGTTTTCCCTACTCCTCAAGAGTATAGGATCCTCATCCATGATCCCAGCTATGACCCTAACATTGGCACCATCATTCCTTTTGGGCTCCCTAACCATCAAACCAACTTCATCTATGGGGGGACTTGATCATCCACTTGTTGCTCCCACCATTACCTCTTCCACCAAACCATTTACAACAGACTTCTCATACCTTGACAAACCAACATTTGCCAAACTATATCTTCGTAGGTAAGACTGGAAAGGATTCAATCTTGTCCTTTATGAATAAGGACCCCATGAGCTACCCATGATCAAAACCTAAAAGCCTCAGAAGTCCTTTGGCCTTGGGTTTGAACCACTTGAAGAACCATTGATTCATCAAAACTCATGGGCAACATTGAGAATGAAACCCATTCCTCATCAACCCATCCCCCTTTTAAGTTTGAGGACTTTGAGGTCATTCCTCCTAACTTTTTTTTATCAACACTATTACTTTGGACCCCTTGGTTTATCAAAAGGATGGCCAAACTAAAACCCTTCTTCTCATCCATCTTGATATGATTGAATGCGATTTTCTTACCATACATACCATTTGACAATAGGATGATGATTCCATTCTCAGCTACCTTGGTGCAAAAAATTCTCCTATCCACAAATCTTTTCCTCTTGAGAATCAAACCATGTTGAATGAATCTACCATAGAGGTCAACTTGGGCACTCAAGATAATCCCCATACAATCAAAATCAGTCAATCCTTATATTCTAAGGAGTAATAAGATTTTCCTTCTTGCTTTCACGATCATAGCATTGAATTTGCTTGGTCCTATAAGGAAATGCCAAGAATCAACCCCTCTATTACCCTCCATAACATTATCACCTATCCTGATGTCAAACCCATGCACCAAAAGCTTTATAGGATGCATCCTCACATCACACTTCTTATAAAAGAGGAGATATGACATCTTTTATCCATAGACTTCATCTAACCCATATACTATCCTCAATGGGTTTCTAACATTATCCCTATCACCAAACACATAGGGGGACTTTTCCTCTACCTTTACTTTTATGACTTTCCTTTGCCTAGCATTGACCAACTTGTTGACCTTACTGCTGGCCATAAAATGCTATCTCTTATGGACAGTTTCTCAGGATACAATCAAATCTTGATTTCCCCCATGGATCAACATAAAACCTCTTTTATCACCCCATGGGGAACCTTTTGATATAAGGTCATACCCATCAATTTGAAAACTGCTAGGACAACCTACCTGCATGCCTTGACTTACATTTTCCATGATCTCATTCATAAAATTATTAAGGACTATGTGGATGATCTCCTTGGGAAATATAAACATCACAAGGACCACCTAACTGTTCTCACCATCATCTTTGAACACCTCATCCATTTTCATTTTTAGACTAAATCCCAATAAATGTATTTTTGGGGTCCTCTCTAGAAAATTTATTGGTTTCATCATCTCTCTCTGAGGAATCAAAGTAGACCTTGCCAAAGTTTGAGCCATCCTCGAGATGCCACCTCCAACACACCTTAAATAACTTCATAGCCTACAAGGAAAACTCTCATCCATCCACCATTTCATCTCTCAATTATCTAATAGATGTCAACCTTTCCACCAACTACTCAAGAAAGACACTTATTTTAAGTGGATTAAAGACTATCAACATGCCTTTGATTCACTAAAAGAATACCTTATTTCTCCACTAGTTCTCACCCCTCGTAAGGAGGATCAACCCTTCTACCTATATATATCCAACACTAACCATTCCCTAGGGGCAATGCTTGCACATCAAGATGAACAAAACAAGGAACAAGTTATCTACTATAACAGTCAAATACTTATAAAGTATGAAACTCAGTACACCGATATTGAGAAGCTTTGCCTTGCCCTTATCTTTGTAGCTACCAAAATTCATCACTAGCTCCTTAATCATAAAACCTACATCATCACCAAGACTAACCCCATCAAGTATATGCACTCTAAACCATACCAAAACCAACATATGGCTAAGTGGCTCATGCTCCTCACTGAGTTTGACCTTGAGTTCCTCCAACAGAAGTTAATCAAGGGGAAAGTCATTGCCAATCAATTGACTGAAACTCCTTTACCAGACAATTAACACCTTCCTCTTACATTTTTAGACAAATCTATTGTGACTCGGTCTCAGGAAAACATCACCTATCAAATGACCCTATTCTTTGATGGATCCAATAGCCAACATGGTAGGGGTACTGAGTTTTTCTCATTCCCCTTGATGGAGAACCTATACCTCTTTATTTCAAACTTGACTATGAGTGTACCAACAACATGGTTGAGTATGAAGCCCTAGTGATAGGTCTCCAAACCACCTTAGCCTTGAGAGTCAAAACCATTATTGTCTTCAATGATTCCCAACTTATCATCAACCAAGTTAATGGTTCTTACCAATGCAAAAAATCATGTCCTAAAAAACTATAAATAATTAATTGATGTACTCTTGGCATAATTTGACCATTACTCTATCTAATCTATTCCACAATCCACTAATAAGTTTGTAGATACAATGGCTTCCCTTGATTGCCAAATCCCAACTCAACCTGCCATTTCCAAATTCTTTGTCACCATTCATCATTTCATCACACCCTCATATATCCACTCTGACCTTCCTACCATTTGAAATGTGGAAGAATCTACCTCAAACACTTAGTATAAATAAACCTCTAACTACCTCAATCTTGATGTAGTTCCTTCTAAACTTTTTATGAATTCATGATGAGCCTTCATCCAAACCACTTCTTATTATACTATATTAGGAGGAATACTATACAAACATGGTTTTGATGACCTTCTTCTCCATTGTCTTTGTGGTCATGAGGCCTCTCATGCTATCAAAGAAACCCATGATAGAATCTGTGGTAGACACTTTAGTGGCCTAGCTGTCACTAAATGTATCTTTCACTATGGATACTATTGGCCCACCCTTAATCAAGACTATTGTGACTATGTAAAGAAGTGTGTTAAATGTCAACAACATGCTCATTTGCATCATGCACCTACACATGGTCTTCAAACATCCAAATAAATTGGGCCTTTCTCATAATGGGGATTGGACCTCATCAGAAAAATCAACCCTCATTCTTCACAACATCACCACTCTATCATCACCACTACCAAATACTTCACTAAGTGGGTAGAAGCTATTCCTCTTATTTCTACCAAAGTTGAAAAGATCATTGACTTCATCAACCACCATATCATCTATCATTTTGGTGTTCCCCATAAGATCATCACTGAAATGGTAAATCTTCAAAAACTAGCAAGTTCAAGGTCTTTACGATGCCTTTGGCATCAAAATTAGCTTTTCCTCACCTTACCATCCACAAGCAAATAGAAAAGCTGAGGCTTCTAACAAAATTTTGAATAAAATGCTAACCAAGGTCATCAACACTTCAAGCTAGGATTGGCATTTGCATATCCCCTTTGCTTTATGGGCCTATCACACTAACATTCAAACTTTTATAGGTACTACCCCTTTCTCCCTTGTCTTCAGAGTAGAGGCAGTCTTGCCTCTTGAAGTACAAATTCCCTCTCTTTACATATCATTGCAAGACATTATTTTTAAAAATGACTATCATCAAGAATGTTTAGCCCAATTAGAGATACTTGATGAACATCACCTCACAACCCTTAACCATCTTCATGTCTACCAAGAATGAATTACGTGTGCCTATAATAAAAATCTAAGAGATCAAGAATTCAAAATCAGAGATTTCATCCTTAAAGAAAACCAACATTTCACTAACATGGAGAAAAACAAAAGAGGCAAGTTTGCCTTTAATTTGCTTAGACCCTACATTATCACCCATAAGTATGGACCAGGACCTTATTATTTGTCCTCCCTCAAAGGCACACCGAAACCTGATCCTCTTAATGCTTTGCATCTATGTCCTTTCTAGTGTTAAAACAAGGATTGAACTCACCTTCTTGTCTAACTTAAGCTCGTCCCTTGATTCATTATATTTTCAACCCTCACATTCCTTTTTTCCTCTACTTTTGAGGATAACTTGATTCAAATAGAACCATGTGATTATCCATCATAGCTATTACCTAATCCTGAATATGGGTACCCCAACTCTACCCATAGTAAGGTTTTCATGGATAATTTTTGTCTTTTATGAGATGAAATCCCATGGTCTTTTATCTCTCAAAACCCATTCCTTTCCACCCTCCACTACCTTCTTGTGCTAAAAGTTTTCCCTCATAAAGGTACACCTTTAAGCCTTATTAGACTTGTGCATGTTTAAAACTAACATTCAAACTATTTGGGATACCAAAATATATCATTTGGGTCACAAAATTTATAGCATTTTATAGACTACTACCTTGAAGGATAGCTGCTCCATTTCTTGAACATTGCTTCAAAGATAGACTGTTCCCTTAAAGGATGACTACCAAAATTAAAAACTTAGACCACTCCCCCAAAGGATGGCTAAGTCAAATATATATTAAAAGTAATTCCTTAAATCTTCCCTCATCGATTGTTAGGGTGTGGAGCTAAAAGCTTCACCTTGTCACAAACAGAAGGAGGTTGCTGAGTATGCAGTCGCCAGCGTCGGCAGGATCACCAACATCAGTCAGTGGATAATGCAAAAGGCAACCAGCGTCGATGGGGAGTCGGCCGACGTCGGTCAACACTAGGAAGACAGGGACTGACATCGGTCACCTGTGGCGGTCAGAACTGCTATTGACGAATAGTCAGTTAAGTGAACAGAGAGTTTGCATGATGAAGACTAGTTCGAGTCTTTAAGCTGCTTGTCTAAATTAGTGTATGCATGAGATCTATATAATAGACTCATGGGCTGTATTGTTAAGTGAAGAACTATGGAGAACTAAGTAGAACTTGTAGAACCCAAGTGTAGAACTTGGAGAGTTCTTCCCATGGTGGAATCAAGTAGGATTCTTCATGTATGTAAGATCAAGTTTGATATGCAGGGTGTTGCAGGATCATGGTGGAGATCTACATGTGATAAGTAAGATCAGGTTGGTCTGCAGGGGTGTGTATGAATGAGGGTCAAACGGAGATCGGTGGAGGAGCAAGATCCAAGGTGACAGTAATACATCAAGGAGCAAGATCATGGTTAGATCTACTTGGAGTACCAGTTCGTACTCGATTGTACAGGCAGTATAATGAGGTGAACAATAGCTTGTGTTAGCTGTGTGTTGTGACCTATGAGAGAAGATTACTCAGATGGGAAGATTACTGGGAGCCCTTGAGGAGGAAGCCTCAAAGAGGTGGAAGAAGAGTGTGATCTCTTTATTGTAATGAGTTGAATACAATTGTGTGTTGCCTCTCATATTCTGTGTGTTTTCTCATTGATAGTTATTTGTTCTTTTGGTTATTTCTGCAATCTTAAGTTGCTTATACAATGGTAATCATGTGTGCTCTTAATTTTGAAAAGTTGTGTCAGAGCTTTGGGGAACTTAGGTCCTATCATATGGTATTAGAGCGAGGTTGGATGTTCTCAGAGCGAGTTTGACTAACAGATGGCAAGATCTGGGTAGTGGTTTGTTGATTACAGGTTACTCACAGGGGTTTTTGATTGAGTGGGAGTATAGCAATGGTAGAAGAAGGTAAGCTGAGAATGAAGAAATTTAGGCACAGGATTAACACCACAAGGAGTGTGGTGGGTAGTCTTCAAGATTGAGCTTGAAGAGGAATACAAGCCAGGATGTAGATTAGATAGAGTATCGGTATGGGTACAGGTGCAGCTATTTATCTCCAAGTGGGAGATTGTTAGGGTGTGGAGCTAAAAGCTTCACCTTGTCACAAATAGAAGGAGGTTGCTGAGTATGTAGTCACCGACGTCGATAGGATCACCGACGTCAGTCAGTGGATAATGCAGAAGGCAACCGGCATCGGTAGGGAGTCCCCCGACGTTAGTCAGCACCAGGAAGATAGGGACCGACGTCGATTGCCTGTGGCGATCAAAACTGCTATTGACAAATAGTCAGTTAAGTGAATGGAGAGTTTGCATGATGAAGACTAGTTTGAGTCTTTGAGCCACTTGTCTAAATTAGTGTATGCATGAGATATATATAATAGACTCATGGGCTGTATTGTTAAGTGAAGAACTATGGAGAACTAAGTAGAACTTGTAAAACCCAAGTGTAGAACTTGGAGAGTTCTTCCCATGGTGGAATCAAGTAGGATTCTTCATGTATGTAAGATCAGGTTTGATATGTAGGGTGTTGCAGGATCATGGTGGAGATCTACATGTGATAAGTAAGATCAGGTTGGACTGCAGGGGTGTGTATGTACGAGGGTCAAACGGAGATCGGTGGGGGAGCAAGATTTAAGGTGACAATAATACATCAAGGAGCAGGATCATGGTTAGATCTACTTGGAGTATCGATTCGTACTCGATTGTATAGGCAGTACAATGAGGTGAACAATAGCTTGTGTTATCTGTGTGTTGTGACCTATGAGAGAAGATTACTCAGGTGGGAAGATTACTGGGAGCCCTTGAGGAGGAAGCCTCACAGAGGTGGAAGAAGAGTGTGATCTCTTTATTGTAATTTCCTTTGTAATGAGTTGAATACAATTGTGTGTTGCCTCTCATATTCTATGTGTTTTCTCATTGATAGTTATTTGTTCTTCTGGTTATTTCCGCAATCTTAAGTTGCTTATACAATGGTAATCATGTGTGCTCTTAATTCTGACAAAATTCACAAAATTCACAAAATTCTCAAAAGCAAAAAAAAGAAAAAGCACAAATAGACCCTTTCTCAAAAACAAAATAAACATCCCAAGAAATCTATAATCAACTTTCCCTTCAGTAGAATTCCCACATTGATCAATCTACACCAAGCATAAGGCATGGATAAATTTGGTTCTCAGGATACCTATATAAGGGTCAAGCCTACCCACATAAGCTTATCTTCCCTATTCACCCATTTACCATTCACTTACCACTTATTCCCCTTCTTCCATTATATATGAATCAAGGGATTTTGAGCTTACTAGACATAATGTGATCAAGATGCAATTTTATCAACCAAAGTATGCTTATGTGAAGCATTCAAAAGGCTAAGGTTCACTAAGCCCCATCTAACTTCAGTGATGTTTTTGGTCTTTATCAATGAAAAGGCATTATGCTTCTTTTCTTTCCCTTCTATTATTGACTGTTGAAAACATGCATCTCCTAATTCTCCCACATTTCACCTTTTTATAACCTCACCCCCAAACCAAACAAGGCCTTTATCTTTGATATTCCTTATCCATCACTTAGTTCTTGGAGAGTATTACTCTCTACCCTCTATCAAACCACTTTCTTCGATCTGAACCAACACTACCTTCAACAAAACCCAGACCATGTGGTATGTCAAATTGGGAAAACTCATTTGAAAACCACCTTGACCTATTTGGGGAATTTCCTTCCCCAAGATTTTTGGAGATTACTCTTCTCCTTCTTCCTTCCTATTTTAAAATTCATCGAATCAGAACCAGAACTACATATGGCTTAAAGTTTTTGCTGGATCCTATGTCCATAGAACTATGTAGGCAACAACCACTTGCCTAGTGCATATGGAGTCAACTCAACCACTCCTTTTCCAACATACCTTTCACCTAACAATTAACCATTAACCCATATTTTACCATCTACCATTTGGATATATCATTTCTCCATCTTTTCCACTTGGGAAAACTAAATTTAGCTTGAAGTTTCTGTCAGATACTATATCCATAAAACTATGTAGGTAACATCCACTTGCCTAGTGCATATAGAGTCAGCTTGACTACCCCTTTTCCAACATACTTTTCACCCAAACATTGATCATTATCTTTCTACCCATCTTTTAGCTATTGACCATTTGGAGATTATCCTTTCTCTACCTTTTCTCACCATTTGGAGATCACTTTTCTCCACATCACTATCCAAGTACCAAAACTACATATGGACTAAAGTTTCTATTGGATCCTATATCCATAAAACTATGTAGGCAAAGTTCACTTGCCTTGTGCATATGGAGTCAGCTCAAACTCCCCTTTTTAAACATTACTATTGACCATCACCATCTCACCGTATACACCTCAAACGACCATTTTGACCCAAACCTTTCTCATCTTTTTGCGATGACCTTGTCATGGTATTTTTGACTACACCGACTGACTTTGACATGTTGACCATTCAAACATTTTGCACTTAGTACATGACTAAAACATTGGAGTCCTCCATGGATCACTTCTAATTTCAAATACCCATACATGGGATCACTTCTAAATTTAGATACCCATGCAAACATCACCCCTTTTACTTAAAAGACTAATAAATGTATGCAACTATCATAATACATTCATGTGGTCTATTGGTCACCTACATTCTTAGCGCTAAGCTTATTTTTATCAACATTAACATCCTTAGTCCTTACACAATCTTGGCTATCGCATCTTTGTCGTATCTTGTGCATATGTTTTCATTACAAATGCCCAACTTTGAAGCAACCTTTAGTCACCTACTTTTATGACTAACCATCAACCATTCATCAAACCCTAAAAAAATTTAGTTTTTCCTTATCCTCTTCTAGTTTGAGGGGGAACTCTTCCCATACTTGGGGAAAATTGACCTTCAACCAACCTTCAACTGTACAATCTATTTTTTGTTTTACAGCTTGTATATATAAGTTGCATAACAAAAAGGGGCAAAATACCATACACTTCTAGTCATCAAAGTGCCTTGATCATCTCTTTTACACTTAAATGTCAAAATGACCTATTTTTATCTAACCCATTCATCTAACTTGTCCCGACCCACCTTGAGTCCAAGTTAGATAAACTTAGCCAACTCAACTCACTTTTTCTAGCTAACACCCTTTATCCACCCTTTGACCCTCTTAAAACCCACTTCTGCTCAGCACCTCGATTGGTGGTGGTAAAGGTAACCATCGATAGTTACCCTAACCATCGGTGATTAGATCCCTGGGCTGGTAACTCATCATCAACTGCTCCTGAGGCAATCAAGAATAAAATTTAATATTTTTCTCCACCTCATCCTCTAACACATCATAACCCCTCATTACTCATCATCCTTATCCTTCTTACTCCATCTTGTTTACCTATAAAAGGTGTGAAGTAAGAGGATTCAGGGGCTTTCTCTTTTGGCTCTTTGGGTATTGATCCTTGTTTAAATTTTCATCCAGCTCTCTTCATACAGGTATTCAAATTTAAGCTTCCAAGCATTCTAGAGCTCTTCCTGCCAGATTCTCAAAACAACTACCAATCTGAACCTCTATTAAAATTCATCTAAAACTCCCTCAAGCACCATTATGCTACCAAAATCCCTTTAGGTTTAGGTAAGCATTTGATTTCTTTCATTTCTATTTCCTTTCCATCTACTTGAATATCTATATCAGGATCTTCCTCTTTACACCCTTCCCATCGCATTTTGATTACTTTGGACCCTTTACCTTTTCATCCTATTATTACTAGATTTCAAATAAACCTGTACCCTCAATTATAATAGATCTATAAATCTCTTCTCATGTACATTTTGAGCATCTTGGTCCCATCAGGTAACCATTGATGGTTACCCATAACCATCAATAGTTAGCCCTTTGTGACCAAAACCCTCATTTTCTACCATTTAACCAACCATTAACCAGACCCTATTTTCTCATTTTCTATACCAAACTAGACAAAAACAAACTAAAATAAAACAAAACATTCATTTAATAAATTAACATCTCTTTTATTATTTTACTAGATCTTTAGCTTACATTAACAAAGTATTCATCTTGTTTACTTTTGTGTATGCTTGCTTTCATTCATATACTTTTAGCATTAACTTATTTTATGGGTGTGGATTGATAGCCTCCATAAATAGCTCACACTTTGTTGGATCTAGTACCAGATAGGCAATCCACCCTTCCTCCTTGTCTAAAAAATAAGCTTACTTTGAGTGCTTTCTTATGCAGGTCCTCTTCCCCTAGTCAAAAAAGAGTTCTCCACCTCATTTGGTTTAGGGCACACATTTCTACTAGGTTTTTCTACCATATATATTTTACCCTTTTTCAGAGATTTTATCTCTTTATTTATTCTTAGTCAGAAAAGTTAAAATTTTAGCATAAATAGTGGGCAATAATTTGTTGAGATGAATCTCTAGAAGGGCTAGTTCCCTTTATGCATTCTTTGAAGTACTTTCTTGCTTATCAACTTTGGATGAAAAGCATTGATAAAATAACCAATAAATCTAATAAAGGTGATGCAATAATATTTTATTCCCTCCTATGAATTAAACTTATACTACTTAGAGGTAAACAAGGCTTCTTTTACAAAAAACTCATAATTCAAGTTGCATTGTCACGTCAGTGTTTCATAAGCTAGGTTCAAGAAGGTATTTAATACTTAGGAGAGTAATGAATGATTATTTAAGAGAATAAAATTATATATCACTTCTAAGACACTCCTAAACTTTAAAATAACACTAACAAATACCTGTAACAATCACTCTTCTATACACTTGGTGAATAATAAAGGATAACATGCTGGAAAAGATCAACGTCCACTAGACAAGACCAATAATATTGTAATAAGACCTAATTGTACAACATGTAAGTAGGAAAAATCACTTGTTTATTAATTTAAGAGTCATTAAAGTACAAATTTGGCTAGGGTTTCACCATTAAACAATGGACGCTGCTCAAAAGACTGAAAAGAGTCCATATTTATAGCCTTTGAGAGAGAAGTAAGACAAAAGAAATCCAAAGGTAACTATAACACTTGTAAATATAAGAAAAGGGATTAAAATTTCATGAGAAAGAGATATGGGATGAAAGATGCAATGTTAGCAGGTACAAATGTCCATACAAGTCATGAAATTTATCAAAATTGGCATGAAATTCCCAGTCTTGGCTCAGAAAACTACCCTCATAATTTAAACCTATTTTAACATCCCAAAACTAACTAGGGACATTTATGATTATTAGGATAAGAGGTAAGTCCTTTATTCATGCATCTCCATTCATTGGTTATATTCTTACTCATTTGGAAACTCTTGGAAGGAAGCCATCACTATCTATAGTCTTAAAAAATCCCTTTTCAGTTACCCTTCACACTTGGCCTCAAAAATGCCTTAAATTTCCAATTAAAAAAAATTTGAGGGAGTTAATGACACCTATAAAGACCCTCCATGGCTTTAGAGTCATTACACATTGTTTAAAAGGGCTCACACTTGGAGTTTTCACTCTTCTTGTCCTTGTGTCCACTGTGCTAGTTTTGACTGGCTAAGAGGAGAGCTCTAGTTTAGATACTTAGGAGTTTTTTATTGGCATAAAATGTCCATATGGATTTATTATAAGTATTATTCCTCCCCTCAAACTTTATTTCATCTTCATATCTTCTCTAGAACCTAAAAAACACATAAAATGGTGAGAAAAACCTTCTTTTACATACTGTCCATACAATTTCATATAACTCATCTTGGTGGGAGATATCCTAATGGAGTCATATTCATGATATAATATCTTTCCTTGATATACTATTCCATTTGGATAACTCTCCAAGCTCATTTTATCCATTGGGTCTTGGTTGAGGGTTTAGTAGGGTTTTAGGTAGTTTTTGGTCTTAATCTTTATTCATAAAGCTTGGAAGTTGAACCTACAAAAAAATTACACAAAATTTCTTCCATGGGACCCTAATAACTTCTCCTAATCCCTCTGGTTCCCATGCAAAATGTTGGAAAAGATCTGAGCATTTGAAAACACCTCTTCGAGCTTGATTCTACTCCTTCATGTTTGACCTCTTTCTAGGATAGAATTGGATTTATAGTGAGTTTTTGTACATAATATAAATTAAATAATGTACATATCCACATAATAAACATTCCTTAATCACTTCTATATTCTACCAAGAGCTGGAAATGAAGATGAACTACCATTTGACACTAGACCTCCTTAAAGCCTAATAGGTTTAACATGCACCCTATTGGTTTGAACTACTTGGACTGGTATCTCATAGGTAGGTTGATGTATTATGAATATTATCACCTAATTTGAGCTTATAAATTCATTATATAGTCCTTCAATTACCTTATTTCATCCTTTTTTCTCACTCACCAACCAGGTCTAATTAGGAACCTTGGGGATTGATTGCATTTAGTTATCCACCAACCCTTTATAATGTTTTTTCATCAATCCTAGGATAAATTCATGTTATTTACATCTCATAATATGTCACTACATCATACCCAATAATCAAAATATGTTTCCAAGGCACCCAATATCCATTTAGATCATATTATCTCCCTTTTCTATCTTTGTGTAGGCTTAAAAGTGACCCTCCTCTAAGATAAAACAAAGGATATGTGCATTGTATTTTCATGGAAACCACTTACATGAGGGTGTTTATTGGGTCATAATTACCCCTTTCACAAAAAATTAGGTTAAAAATACTTCCCTAGCATCCTCAAACATCAAAAACCCTAAAGTAAACTTTATGGCATTAACTGTGTGCAGGCTTGAAATAGTTTCAGGCCAAAAGTGGCTTTATTGTGAGTTCCTTTGCACTCTAATAGCTTTTAAACTTCATGGATGACTCAAAAAAAAAATTAAAATGTATTTAAATACCCACCCCATGTAATAAGTGTGATGGAATTCTCTTTTGGGCACGAGGCCTAGTCTTGTTTGACATGCCTATCTGCATCTTTTTGAAGGTACAAGGCATTACAACACATTTTATCACCTTTTAATGGTCCCTAATATTGATTTATGTGAGATGAAAATTTTAATACTATTTATAAGTTGAAACAAATCCTAATCTACCCCTTCTTCTCTCTAAATAAACTCACCTCTTGCCTTACCTACATTAGCTCGTACTCTGTTGTAGGTGTGTACATGGGTTTTGGAGACCTGTGCAAGTATGTATATCTCTTGTTTTTAGTTCATGATGTCACCTTGACCTTCATTTAAGTGTCACATGTTATTTTATCAGGAGTAAACCCTTTCCAACCTTGCTTATGTACTTTGATCTTCAAGATTGAGCCTCTCTAAATGTTGACTGAGACACTTTTCTGTTTATTTACCTTGCCTGTAGATGTCCATTGGTTTCTAATAAACTGAAAAAATATGCGAAGAGATCCAAACATCATGACAGATTAAAATAAGATTAGGGACCATTTTATAATGAATTCAACATCCCGTGGAGCCCACCTCAACAATTGGTTTGTATGGAATTACTCAAAATTAAACAAAACTTATAAGGTGTGTAGACACCGAAATCGTGTCTACTCCTTGGTCGTCCTCCCCCCTTGGTCCCCTTGGTCCACTTAACCACTCCTAACTTATGTCTTATTAATTTAAAATAATTATCTTATTTTAAATTAATTCTTTCTCTCCCCTTGCCATCTCACCCCCTTTGCCACCTCTCATCTCCTTGGATTCTTTGCCCTTGGATACCCTCATTTATCACCCTATGACCTATTCCAACTTCCCCTCCACTACCCCTTGCCA
The DNA here is from genome assembly GCA_037957365.1 of Torreya grandis. NCBI lineage: Eukaryota > Viridiplantae > Streptophyta > Pinopsida > Cupressales > Taxaceae > Torreya > Torreya grandis. The sequence continues at coordinate 1,465,185 of JARHVA010002389.1, read as the reverse complement.
AGTCTTAAATGATTTAAGACCCCATTTCCCTTATCTCACTCATTTCCCATGCCTATTAAATCACCTTCGACCATTTCTTCCCCTGACCCGCTGACCCGGCAATTGGGAAAATGGACAAAAGGCTATTTTTAGCCTTTTTCCTACCTTCCAGCCGCCGATGTCGGTCAACTGTCGACCAACGTCGGTGATATTGCCAATGTCGGTTTCCTTCATAACTGCGTTCTTGACCCAAATGCAAGATCTGGCTCTTTCAATCTTTCAATCTAACCTTTTGACCTTCAACCATCCGATCTTTCACTCCTCAATCCGTCAATCCTTCCAATCATCAGACCTCTCACTCTCTCTCTCTCAGGTACACACAGCAAGCTACAATAACAAGTCTTCTGCACCAGTAACACTAGCAATAGGGCCTTCACATCAGCAACATTAGCAATAAGTATAACCAGTCTGCAACACTCTTTCCTCAACAAACCACAGGTAAGTATTTCCTCTGTGTTTTCATTATGTTTTCAGTTATTGCTTCTAAGTAATATCACCAGCCCAGACCCAACTTGTTCTCCAGGAGCCTTCTCTCATCCTTATTTTCCCTATTTCCTCTGTCCACTCCATCTGGTCCCCTTTTAGACCATACACTCTGTCCATTGTCCTTGCACAGACTCTCAGACCATTCAACCAGACCCAGAGCCCTTCTCAGACCCATCCACAGACCATAAACCCATCCAGACCTCGTCCAAAGACTACTGCCTCGACCGACGCCGGCCACAGAGACCACTGCCTTCACTGACGTTGGCAGACCTTGACAATCGATGTCGGCAGACTAATCGACGTCAGCGACTATGACCAGACCAACAGTAACATTCAGGTAAGCATTTGCTTCTATTTCTATTTTAGTCTTTAATCATCTTAGTCTTTTATCATTTTGCTTTTTATCAGACATTCTTTTATCAATCAGTGGGTTGACATCCCTCAAGGAAGTCTTTGTACTTTTGGGATCAAGCTTTTGCTTGGCAGCCCACCATCTCCTCATCTAATGTCTTCTTTATTTTAGTCTCTTCCTTCTACAGGTGTCATCCTCCACAACCAAAGAGGAGTTCCTTCTATCGTCTGAATTTGGTGCGCAAGACCTCATTCGGGTACATATAAGCCCTAGACCATTTCTCTTAGTTTCGCATTTCCTTTTTGAATGTGAAAGCGAAAATCGTATAGAAACATTCTGGCACGCCTGGTGGGACCCTAAGGTCTTCCTTGGGTTCTTTTATTTCTTTTCATATAGGTGCATTAGGTTTCTCCTTTTCACCTCTTTCTTTTATCTCTTCCAAAAGACACCATAAGCAAGGTTAAAAGGAATCCTTCTCCTTCTTTCTTTCTTGCATCTTAGACTAGTCATCTCATACTCTTCAACCCTTTCTCAACTTGTTTTCATCCGAACTCACATTTCATTTTGGGCTTAAAACACATTGCATTTCATTTCTTCTTGACTGCATACTTAGTCCACATCTATTAATTAACAATCGCATCATGAATTAATCGTAGGCCACTTATGTTACACAACCAAATCACTTGCACAAATCAAACATATTAACTCACCTGAGACAAGGCCCGACTGGGATTTCATCACCCAGCGGATACCTTACCCGTCCTGGCAATCCCACTTGGACTTTACCACCAAGGGGAAAGCCCACTTTGTTCTCTAGCAGAGGATAATCTCTAGGGGAAGTATATTCTGGCTAAGCGAGACCAGCTTACCACTGGGATTGTGAAGTGAGGGGAACTTTCTCCTTAGCACCAGGCCAAGTACGAAACCTAACACAGACTCTTGAGTGCCTAAACTGACCCGAACTATCCATAGACTGCTTCTTCTAGGACCCTTCTACAAGCCAACCTCCCAAACACATCCTAAGGCATAAGCCAAAAGGATTCTAAAAGTTAATTCTTAGGATTTAACACTTAGGGTTTGCCTGTCTCCATCTATTTTTCTGTTCCTATCTGGTTTTTTGAGCTAGTGAGGACGTTTTTTCTTTTTTCCAAGAATCTTCAAATTTTTTTGAGTTTCTGGAAGACATAGTAACCAACATCGGTTTTACCACCGATGTCGATGACCTTTCTTCACCGGCATCGGTTATCTGACCGATGTCAGCCACTTATTCTCATTGACATTGGTTTTTTAACTGACGTCAGTCACTATCATAACTTTTTTTTCCAAAACAACAGCCTTAAAACCTGACCCTTTTTCTACCAAAACCACATTCTAAGTTTTTGAAATTGAAAAAACACAATTTCTAAAACCTGACCCTTCTTGCCTTGAATGGTTTTGACACGCAGTCGAACCAAGGCTCTTCTTGACCAAACGAGGCATCAACCGCTTCCGCCTTCCCCATCCATTACTAGTCCCTTAATGGAGTTTCATTTAGAGACCGAATGAACTCCAACTCGACCGACCCTGACTCAGACCCCCATTGTACCTGAAGGGGACCAAGACTTCGAAAGATTCTTGGACCTCAATGTCAAAGCCCTCCAAAACTATCTCACAATAAACCAAATGCGAGACCTTTCGAGTGAAGTGGCAATAACGTCAACACCATCTGCTACCCAGCCTTTTATGACTCAAACTATTACCTCAACCATTAACCTGACCATGGCCAATACGCAAAGTTTGGCCTCCCCATCTATTTTTAGACCAACTTCCATCGGGGTTTCATTACCCCCTCAACCATACACAATTCAACCAAGTTCTACATCATACCAGAACTTGATTGTCTTGACTCCACTCACTCTTGCACTTATAAATACAGGAGTGTCTACCTCCCCTTTTGCCAATGCCACCATGCAACCACCTTTGGCAGTATCGAGTCAACTTATGCCTTCTACCTTCACAATGCAACCACCCTTGGCCTCCATTTCTATCCCAACGACCAGTTATCAATACGTTGCACCCCTACAAGCGCAACTGACTACATCGTATGCCCCCTCTATCACCTTTCAAGCACCCTACAACCTAGGGGGTGCCCCATCTGCCAATCTGTTAGTAGATCTCATGAAAATGCTGATGGATAAAATGTCTAGTCTTGAAGCTTCCATCTCTGGTTCAAGCAATGCCCTTTCATATGACCAAATTTGCAACAAACCCATCCATCCCTCCATCCCAATCTGATCGTATCCCATTCAGTGGGAGCTTCTTGAATTCACTCACTTCTAGAGTAAGGAAGACCTGCAACATCACCTACAAGCATTCAAACATGCTTGTTATCTTATAGCCCATGACGATGCATTACTTCTACACACATTCCCCTTGTCGCTCTCTGGTGCTGCTCTTGATTGGTACAGCTCTCTCACCAGTCATTCTATCTTTTCATTCACTCAACTCGCCCAATTATTCCTTGACCATTTTTTTATTAATATCACTAAAAAAGTCTCAATCACAGATCTCTACTCTACCAGGCAATTTGATGACGAATTTATAGTCAATTTTGTCACCCGTTGGAGAGGCTTGATCAACCAACTCTCCTTCCCCTTGCCTCAATCTAAGCTCATTGAGCTCTTCTCTCAAGCATGTGCCACTCACATCTCATCCACCTTGTAGGTTCAAACATTCCGCACTTTCGACGAAGCTTTCATCATGGCTTGAAAGCTTGAACTCTGTGCTATTGAAGAAAACAGGGTCAAATTGCGTAATATTAATGCAAAAACTGATGACCCTTCTTCTTCCAGACCTTCTTCTTCCCATTCCAAGTCCAAAGGAGTGGCAAACACTGTGGTCGTTAGATCACCATCCTTGACAACAACCAACCAATCTCAACCTTCAACATCTCATAGCATCACCAAACAATTCCAACAATGGTACATATAGCGTAACTACACTCCACTTGGAGAATCATATGCTTTCGTTTTGGAAAAACTCATCAAGAAGGGGGTCCTCAATCTCCCTCCAATCTGACCACCTCAATTTGACCCTTCAAATGCCCTCCCTATATGGTATAGGGAGGCTGACTTCTATCACTATTATCGCATCCACGGCCATGACATCAACAATTGCTGAACCTTCAAAAACATCATTCAAGACATGTTAGATAAGGGTGACCTCATCCTAGACAATCCAAATGCACCACCCAATCAAAACATCGACATCTTTAGATAATCCTTTCCTAACCATCCTCCTAACCAAAACAATGTCCAGACTGTGGCCGATAGCTCCCACGAGCATGATATATGCACAATCAACACGGTCTCACCTCTTGTCCCTGACCAACCTCTTCCATAGGTAGAAGAATCCTCTTCTCCTGTTAGTCCTCCATTGAACTCTCTCATATTGGAGGATGCCTTGACCATACCTATGCCATTAGCCCCACCTTCATCTTTCCTCCTACCAATGGAGGACCCTACCTTGCTTACTCCTCAACCACAAGTCAAAGGCACAATCATCCCTGCCCTCTGCCCTCTTGAGGAGCTGCACTCTCCTATTTCTTCTCCACCAAGAGAAGAACCAGTCTCTTCACCCATTTCGACCGAGGAAGACCCAGTCATGGTTTCCTCTTGCCTTTTGCCTGAGATTGCTACATCTCACTCACCTCCATCCACATCTGAACCCAAACCCATATCTAACCTCACCTCGCACAATGGTGGCCCTCAACCCAAACCAAAGAAGGCCACTAAACCACACCGGAGGACTCCTCCCCCACCATCATTACCTTCAATTTTGGGCCCACATTCGTCCACTTTAATAGGAGTGCTTCCCACTCCCATACTTCACAGAGGCAAGTCACCTCCATTATCCCCTCAACCCATCAGACATATGTTTCCTCCCAAACATTCAATGCCTATCACCACCAAAGTGCCATCTACACATGTGGCTGCACCACCCATGAAAACAATGGTACGACCAATGCCTCTTATGCCTCTCAAACCAAAATCATCGACCCCTACTGCAATAAGACACATAGACCTATTAGTAGGTTCTTATGCCTTACTGTTATGACAATTGTTGCAATCTTCTTGCATCAATCTCCTGCCTCTTAAACCATATCAATCTCTTGGACCAAAATCACCCTGGTTCGATGACACTCAGATTTGTGCATATCATCGCACGCCGGGGCATGATACCGAGCATTTTTGTGCTCTTAAGGTTGTCATTCACCAATGTTTGGAGAAAGACACCCTTCTTCTTGACCATATTATCAACAAACCTTCAACATCGTCCCTTGCCTCTCAAACCTCCTCACCACCCCACTCGTCAACTCTTGGATCAAGACCATCTTGGTTTGACAACTCTAAATTTTGTCACTATCATCACACTCCGAGACATGACACTGAGCGTTGTTACACTCTTAAAGCTGTCACTCATCAACACCAAAAAAAGGATACCCTTCTCATCAAGGATCCTCTTGACTACCCCTTTGACAAATCATCAACACCAACCCATGCTTCTCAAACCTCATCACCTAAATCAAGATCTCCATGCCAGACTATGGTCCCTTTGCCGCCTTTAACCCCCTTATTCGACATCAACATAGTCAATCTAACCACCAAGCCTCAACTGACCTTGACCAATCTATCAAACATTCTCCCTAGCCACTAGGGGAATTCAACGTTCATCCAAGCCTTGACCAACCTTTCAACCCAATCTTGACCAAATATCAATCACTCTTTTAATCCTAAACCTCGACTAGGCCTCAATCATGACCTCAACCATGACCTCGACCAGTCTCGACCAAACATCAACCAACCTTTTCATCAAAACATTCAACTTGACCTCAACCAGACCATCGACTAAACCTTAACCAAACCTTGACCAAACATCAACCGACCTTTTAATCACGTCCTCAACCAAGCACCAACCAAGCCTCGACCAAGTATCAACCAAACAATCCAACAACACATCAACCAACCAACAACAACCAAACATTGACCAAGCATCAACCAACTTCATGTCTAACATCAACCAACACGTGACCAATTTGGAAAGAAGTAAACAAAGACAAGTTTGCTCCAAATTGGCTCGAACTTTACATCATCACGCACAAGTATGGACCAGGGACTTATCGTCTGTCTTCTTTCGAAGGCCGACCAAAAACTGAGCCCCTTAATGCCTTGCATCTGCGACCATTCTAATGTTAGTCGAGTACTCATTCGCTTGACATTTAACTTGAGCTTGTCCCTTGAGCAAACCCCATCCTCTTAATCCTCATTCCTTTCAACCCTATTCCCCTAAACAAATCCTATATAACCCTTTTATAAAGTATGGATACTTTGTCCTAATAAAAGGGAGCCCTTGAACTTCTATAGTCTTGTCCATGACTCAAAATTCTGTCAAAAATAAATCAAGATGTCAAAATATCTAAGGTCACAAACTCTAAAAGATAGACTGCTCTCTCAAAGGACAGTTGTACTATCATTGTTGTAGCTAATAGACTGCTCCCTCGAAGGACAGCTATTCAAACATATATAAAGCAAAAATATAGACTACTCCCTCAAAGGATGGCTATGACTAAATCTTGCTACTCTTAGAAGCTTCCTGCATCGATCAGCTTCACAAATGACCACAAATCAAAATGACATCTCTATGTAAACTTCCCGCATCGATCAGTCTACTAAAAAAAAAAAAGGTCACGAAAAGGCCTATAATCGTTCTTGGGTCACCTATAAAAGGGGCAAGGTTATTCCTACCAAAAAGGGTTACCCCATCCTCTCATATCACATAATCCAACCTATCACCCCAACCTACTCAAGGGACTTCGAGCTCACTTTAATGTCAAAGTGATTTGATTACCTCTCTAACACAACCCATGGTCAACGACGCAATGCATGAATGGGGCTCTTGGTTCTAACAACCCCTATCTATGCTGTCATTCTGGTCCATGTCAATGAAAGAGCAATCTGCCTTTCACTTTTTTTTTCATACCCTTGGTCACAACCAATCCAACCAAACCAAACCACCCAAAACATTTTTAGACCACCAACATGACATAGTCCATTTCACATAGTTTCTATGGACAACAATACACATAGAAACTATCGACCAGACACAATTTATGTTAAGCATAAACCATTACTTGCTGAAGCATAAATAGACTCAATTCATTTTTAGCATACATCCATCACAAATATGGAAAATTTCTAGGGATGAAAGACCCCTCGACCAATGTTACAGAATACACCATTTGGAAAAAGCTGTAACATCATCTTATCCTCATCATTTCAACACATGACCAAAACCAATCATCAACCACTTTGACTCCTAGTCTGAACTACATTGGTCTGAGGCCCTAAGATAGGGGCTATGTAGGCAGCACTCAGATGACATGACACCTTCTGAGGTTATCTCGACCACCCTCGTTTGTTCATCTACCTGATGAACAAATCGTATCCTCCTTTGACCATGACTCGACCTCGACCAAACCAATCCATAAATTTGACCCTCTTCCTCCCTTTTAGGGAGAACTACATTGGCCTGAGGCCCTAATAATAGGGGATATGTAGGCAACACTCAGATCACACGACGTCTTATGAGGTTAGCTCGGCCACATTCTTTCGTCTGTCCATTCTTTCGACCAACTATCTATCTCGACCCGCCTCGACCAACAACCTAGGAGATCACGACTATCTCCTCAGACTCTGACCACTTCCAAGACAAACGCTGCCTTAGTTGTTTTTATATATATGCTGCCTCATAAATGGTTAGCAAAATTGTGCGCAGATTATTTATGACCTTCACAAGTATAGGATCGCAAGCCAGTTGATCCCCACTACTTGTGACATTTTCGTGTTTCCAGGAGCACTTCCTGAGCCCAAGATACCTAGAACATGATGACCATTGGAGCTTCAACTTAGATTGAATGACCCGATCAGCTATGACCAAATGCTGGGGCTCAATTATTTCAATTTTGGCACTCCTCGACCTTGACCTATGACAATTTGACCTGACCATCTCGTGAAGTGGTATGCACGTAATCATGACTATTACAACGTTCTCACTCCATCTTCACCATTTTCATCCACTCTCTGTCAAATTGACACCCGACTTTAGGTTCCCTTCCCTCGACTCCCGCTTTGAGAGGGAATACCTGATCCCACATCGGGGTAACCAACCCTCTTATTTTTGTCTTGCAGTTCACTTGAACAACCAACAGGACAAAATCAACCTTATCCCACACTTGGAGCAACCAACTCCTATTTTTGTCTTGCAGTTCGTCAAGAACAACCAACAAGACAAAAAAGGGCAAATGTAGACACCAAAATCGTGTCTACTCCTTGGTCGTCCTCCCCCTTGGTCCCCTTGGTCCACTTAACCACTCCTAACTTATGTTTTATTAATTTAAAATAATTATCTTATTTTAAATTAATTCTTTCTCTCCCCTTGCCATCTCACCCCCTTTGCCACCTCTCATCTCCTTGGATTCTTTGCCTTTGGATACCCTCATTTATCACCCTATGACCTATTCCAACTTCCCCTCCACTACCCCTTACCAAGTCTTAAATGATTTAAGACCCCATTTCCCTTATCTCACTCATTTCCCGTGCCTATTAAATCACCTTCGACCGTTTCTTCCCCCGACCCGCTAACCCGACAGTTGGGAAAATGGACAAAAGGCTATTTTTAGCCTTTTTCTTGCCTTCCAGCCACCGATGTCAGTCAACTATCGACTGATGTCGGTGATATTGCCAACATCAGTTTCCTTCATAACTGCATTCTTGACCCGAATGCAAGATCCAGCTCTTTCAATCTTTCAATCTGACCTTTCGACCTTCAACCATCTAATCTTTCACTTCTCAATTTGTTAATCCTTCCAATCATCAGACCTCTCACTCTCTCTCTTAGGTACACATAGTAAGCTACAACAACAATAAGTCTTTTGCACCAACAACACCAGCAATAGGGCCTTCACACTAGCAGCATCAACAATAGGTACAACCAGTCTGCAACACTCTTTCCTCAACAAACCATAGGTAAGTATTTCCTCTGTGTTTTCATTATGTTTTCAATTATTGCTTCTAAGTAATATCACTAGCCCAGACCCAACTTGTTCTCTGGGAGCCTTCTCTCATCCTTATTTTCCCTGTTTCCTCTGTCCACTCCATCTGGTCCCCTTTTAGACCATACACTCTGTCCATTGTCCTTGCATAGACTCTCAAACCATTCAACCAGACCTAGAGCCCTTCTCAGACCTATCCACAGACCATAAACCCATCCAGGCCTCATCCAAAGACTACTGCCCTGACCGACGCTAGCCACAGAGACCACTGCCTTCACTAATGTCGGCAGACTAACTGACGTTGGCAAACCTTGACAATCGACGTCGACAGACTAACCGACGTCGGCGACTGTGACCAGATCGACAACATCATTCAGGTAAGCATTTGCTTCTATTTCTTTTTCAATCTTTAATCATCTCAATCTTTTATCATTCTACTTTTTATCAGACATTCTTTTATCAATTAGTGGGTTGACATCCCTCAAGGAAGTCTTTGTACTTCTGGGATCAAGCTTTTGCTTGGCAACCCACCATCTCCTCATCTAACGTCTTCTTTGTTTTAGTCTCTTCCTTCTACAGGTGTCATCCTCCACAACCAAAGAGGAGTTCCTTCTATCATCTAAATTTGGTGTGCAAGACCTCATCCGAGTACATATAAGCCCTAGACCATTTCTCTTAGTTTCTCATTTCCTTTTTGAATGTGAAAGCGAAAATTGTATAGAAACAGGGTGCATGAAACAACTAGTAGATTTTCACACTCAAGTTGTTAGCAATGGTTCATAAAGCACAATTGATAAATATTAATAATATTTATATTAAATTTAAGGTATCTAAGTATACTATCATCTCCCAAAAGGATTTGTCCTGAAACCTTATGAGCTGTCCATGCCAAGCAAAAACCTACAAGTCACTTTTGACTGCCAAGAAAGGTGAAAATGACACTTTCATATAATTTAAAATGTGGATATGAGCATGGGGAAGATGAATATTCACATTTAAACTTTTTCCAAGTGGTACACTTCTCAAGGAGGCTGTGCAAGTGCCATTTTCTTCTCCTTTCATTAGAAAACTGCATTTTCTTCTGCATAATCCATCATCTTTTAGTTTTTTTAATTAATTAATATTTTTAGGGACACATGAGGCATGAAATCATATTTTATAACTTTCACATTATCCAAAAAACCTATATAAATCATTAAATTCACCTTTTTGACCCCTAAATGACTCAAAAAGACATGTTGGCTAATTAAATTTATGACCGAGGCTAATATATCATTGAATAACATTAAATGACCTATGAAACACCTCATGATAATCTATTATTCTCCCCAAAACATCTATAAAACCAAGTTTTTACCTAGGGGTGCCCCAATTTGACCTAAAACACAAATTTGGTCAACAAATTGATCACTCATAGGGGTAGTATGCATGCTATACTAACTAGAACAATATCCTTATCCTATCATGGGCCAAGGGAGTCAATGAATGCTTGAATATAACTAGCAATGAATTGCCTAAAACACACACAAAATAAACATACCACACCAAGCAAACAAAAGACAAAGCAAGACACAAACAAGACTCACACATGTGCATAAACACTTAGGGAACACAAGGAAAACAACAAACTATATACAAGGAGAGAGGAGAACCTTAGTAATAATGTTTGAGATATATCCCATTGAATGGGATATGAAGGTCCTCTCCATCCAATTTTGAGAGTTGGAAGGCATTGTTTTGCTTGCATTGTATGATAACATAAGGGCCACTCCATAAAGCATCAAACTTTGTGTGTCTTCCAGGCTTAGCCTTATCTTCATCCCACTTTAGAACAATGTCTCCCTCTTTAAAACTCCTTGGCATGGATTTTTTGTCAAAGTATCTATTTTTTTGATCTTTGTGAGCTCTGATAGTTTGCATAGCTTGATCTATTATCTCCTTAAGCTCTATCAACTCACACAACCTAATTTTCATGCTTTCAATTTCCATCATTTATATTTGATAAGTGAGATCCAAAGCTGGTAGCTCAAGTGAAATAGGCAGTCTAGATTCTCTCCCATAAACAAGTGTGTATTGTGAGTTTCCAATGGCTCTTTTTGGGGTGATCCTACCAACCCAAAGAGTTGTCTTCAACTTGGAATGCCAAGTCTTTTGGCTCTTCTCCATTATTCTCTTTATGATTCTGATTAGGTTCTTATTGGTGGACTCATCTAGTCCATTACCTTATGGATAATAGTTGGAGGAGGTACTAAGATAGATTCCATGTTGCAAATCCTATTCACTTGTCTTCATCCCAAGGAAAGCCAATGCATTATCTAAAATTATTGTTGAAGGAGCTCCAAACCTTATCACTATGCCTTCATAGAAGTTGAGAACTAAACTTTCATTTGCTTCCTTAAGAGCTAAAACCTCCACCCATATTGTAAAGTAATCTGTAGCAGTCAACACCCTCTTGTGACCAACACTAGAAGGTGGATTAATTAGACCTATAAAATCCAAACCCCATTGCATAAAGGGTTGATCAACCTGAATTGGATGAAGAGGCAAGGCAAAAATCTTTTGTTTTCTATCAAATAGAGTACATTTTTGACACTTCCTTACCCAAGCATGGGTATATTTGAACAAACTAGGCCAAAAGTTTCTAGCCCTCATAATCCTAATAGCTATGGTTCTTGGAACAAAGTGACCACCAACTAGTCCATCATGAAACTCAAGCAAAATTTTTTCAATCTGATCTAATTCAACACACCTCAATAACACACCTGAGAAGTCCTTCCTAAATATCACTCCATCAACAAGTACATAAGGAATAGATTTAAATCTAAAGTACCATATTCTAGCTCTATGAAGGCCTTGTGGACACTCACCGGTTTGGAGAAAACATATCATATCTTGTGTCCAACTCCTCATTGATGAAGATGAAATTGTCATAGGGTCATCATGAAGTGGTAAAAAAATCTCCTTTTGTTCCTTCAAATCTGAAGCAAGATGCTCACATAACCCCTTCCCTTTCACTAGCTTGGTTGTCTTGATTTCTACATCATACTCCATCACTTTTGTGATCCAACCAACTCTTTTCTCATTAAAATCTTTGCTCAAAATGAATTCTTTGACACTAGGATGAGGTACCAATATGTGAATCTTTTTCTTAGATAATATATGCCTAAACTTCTTTAGACTTATAATAATTGAAAGTAATTGATTCTCAACATAGGTGTATCTTACCTCATAGCCCTCCAATCCTTGACTAAAGAAGGCAATAGGCTGCTCCAAGTTTTTTTCATTTTATTGAGTAAGCATGGCAGAGATTACCTCCTCATTTCTAAAGGTATACAAGTTGAAATCCTTTAAGAAATCAGGACTTTCAAGAGTTGGAACTTGGGCAATGGCTTGTTTAATCTCTTCAAAACTCTCATTCTTTCTTCTAATCCAAGTGAACACTTCATCCTTCCTTAGCATAGAGGTTAGAGGCTTGAATAAATTACAAAAATTAGGGATGAACCTCCTTATGAAATTAATTTTCCCAAAAAAACTTTGCAAACCTTTCTTTAGAATTCTAACAATTGAAAGTACTTGCTTCTCAACATAGGTGTATCTTACCTCATAGCCTTCCAAACCTTGACTAAAGAAGGCAATAGGTTCCTCTAAGTTTTCTTCATTTGATTGAGTAAGCATGGTAGAGATTACCTCTTCATTTCAAAAGGTAGACAAGTTGAAATCCTTTTAAAAATTAGGACTTGTAAGAGTTGGAGCTTGGGTAATAGCTTGTTTAATCTCTTCAAAACTTTCAATCTTTTTAGTCCAAGTGAGCACTTTATCCTTCCTTAGCATAGAGATTAGAGGCTTGACTAAATTATCAAAATTGGGGATGAACCTCCTTATGAAATTAATTTTCTTAAATAAACTTTGCAAACTTTTCTTATGTTTGGCCAAAGCTGTTGGTGCATTTGTTTGCTTTATTGCATTTACTTGTATTTATTATTTATTATTTTGGTACACTAATTACTTATTGTAATTAGTTTATTATGTTTATTAATAATTTGCACCAGATAGGATAAGCTTGCTTAGCTAGTAGTTAACTTAGACACTTATCTTGTTATAGTGGAGTTGCACTCCACTATTCAGGGTAAGATAGGATAAGATTGTTTAACTAATAGTCAACTTGTGTTGATCATTTACACAAGTTGGACACCTATTTTGTTAGTGTGGAGTTTCATTCCACTCTTCATGTAGACAAATATCAGTTGAACTACATGTGTTGTGTGAGTTCCCTGATCTTTATCATGCACGTCTTACTCTATTTAAGCAATGGCTATTTATGTATTTCATATCAGATTAATATTGAATTATCAGAGTAATTCATCATATTTGAGTTATTTATGCATTTCTATTATTATCTCAGATATACAGTTATTGTTTATTACTATTATTATTTTATATCTTATTTATGCTTTCTATTAGATTCATTAGATCCTATAGCTAATTCTAACATGGTACTAGAGTTATCTTGAATCTACAGATTGCTAAATATTCAAGAGAAAAATATCTAGATATAAGATTGGTTTTTTGGTTTTGTATAAAAATATAAATTGGAGCTTTGGGGAGAATTTATGAGCACCATTGAGTTCAGAGTGCCCGAGATAGTCAAAATCATCTACAATTTTGTCCAAATTGGGCATGGAAAGAAAAATTGGTAAGGGTTTGATCTAGAAGCACCATGCCCAAATATGGTGGGTACCTAAAAATTGAAGCGTTTCTGAGCAAAACAGACCTCATGATTGCATTCAAAAGACGTTAAAACCTATAGATCCATATAAAATTTGTCTAATTTGGACACTATAACCCCTGAAGACAATTTTTTTTTGCTCCCAGGTATAGTCATATGGACCATACAGATTGTGCAAACAAAAATAAAATAAAATTGGCAAGCCTCACGGATCAGCAGACAGATTTGAAAGGGTAACTTCAAAAGCCCGCCATTTGAAAACTAGGAGGTATTTTTGAACGATTTTTTTTTTAGATAGGTTAAAATTTCATGCTCTTCATTGTTGTACTTTCATTTTTTTTTTAGATTTTTCTATAATTTAGATTTTTATATAGTAGCTCTTGCCCATCCTCATTTTTACAACTTCAGAGGCTCATAACTTTCACATATGACCTCGAATTGAGGTCCCATTTTTTTTGAAAGTTAATATTTTTTCAAGCACAAGACATTGATGTAAAAATTTTTATAATAAAGTGCATATTTGTTATACTTTTAGTCTAGAGGGCCTAAATGAGCTTTTTATAAACTGGAAAAATTATAATCCAACCTTATAATTGCACTCAATTATAAAGTGACAAAAATAATTGCTGGATGGGATAAAACTATGTAATTTAGGAGAGTTTTGTGGTGTGTTCTATACTTTGATTTTTGCTTTGTGACAATTTATTTCTGATTACATCATGGGAAATCCTTAGTTCCCACTATTAACATCATACAACTATAATACATGGAAACACAATTCTTGGAATGTATTAATGATGCTAGGATATACGCCTTATATAACAACTCTTCTTACTCCACCTACTGATGCAAAAGAGTTACAACATTTTCTCTTTGAAACTACTAAAGTAATTGGATGCATTCGGTCTTATATGTCTTTAGATTTGAATTTCCATCTTGAAAAATGTACAACTCTAAAAGAGGCTTGGGATAAATTAGCATCATTATTTGGAAAAATAGATGAGGTTTGTGGTTACTAAATTGACAATGAACACATTAGTTTGGATCCTAAAAATTATGTTACAAAACAAGACTACATCACTAAAGTCATAGATCTTAGAGCATAACTTTATAAATGTAAAATTGATAAAAAGGATATTTAATTGATTTTTAGTGCCTTACATAAATTAGGTCCTGAATATTCATCCTTTGTCTCTAACTTTCAGACTCATCGGCTCACATTGGGCACATCTTATCAAATGCCCAGCTTTGAGGTATTCTTTGAGATTCTAATGGCTAAAGGAGAAAAGTTAATAGCTATGGGTTTAATCAAGTCATCCAAATCTCAAGCTCTAGTTGCAAATCAAGCTCAACATAAGCAAGTTTCAACATCAACATCAAATATAGGTTCAAGTAAAAAGAAGCAGACTAATCAAAATAAGTCATAGAAAGATAAGACTAAAGGAAAACAATCTTCCTCACAATGAGATTATAAAACCACTAATAAGAAAGGGATTCACAAAAAAAGATTGCCACTACTTGTCCTTATTACAAAAAGGGGTTTCATAGTGAACAAGATTGTTGGAAGAAAGATATTGATGAACTTAAGGGTCTTCTAAAAAATAATAACATCAATCAATCCTCTTCAAAGGATTCTTCCACTCCTTCAAATTTAGGGAAAGGGAAATCTACGACATTAGTTTCACTAGCAAATTCTCCTAAGTCATGGGTCATTGGTTCAGATGCTTTGCACCATATGGATTCTGATCAAGAACAATTTTCTAGATTAGCACCAAGTTCCTTGCCTCATATTCTCATAGGTGGTGATTCTAAGGTAGATGTTATAGGAAAAGGTACAGTTGATGTTGATAGTGGTGTATTTGAGGATGTCCTCTATGTGTCAGAGTTATCAACTAACCTTCTTTCTATCTACCAAATCACTCACTTTAATATTGGTAGGAAAGTTGAGTTCACACCCGATTATGTATCAATCAAAAAATTGGAGGATAATGTCTTAGTTATAGTGGGAAAAGTTGACACTAATACTTGAATTTTTTCATTCTCCTAATTTGTGCCTTAGTATTCCTCTACAACTTTTCTCTCTCACACCGATTTAGTGAGCAAGTTATGGCATGAGAGGTTTGGTCATCTAAACTACCACTATTTACAATAACTTAGTCAACAAGAGATGGTTATAGGACTTCCATAGATTCAAATTTTAGGAGGTGTATGTCATGGTTGTGCCTTAAGAAAACATCTAAAGGATAAGTTTGATAAAGGGAAGGCTTGGAGGTCTACACAAGTACTCAAACCTGTTTATAGTGATTTAGTTGGTCCATTACCTACTTTGTCTTTCAGTAAAACCCGCTATGTTTTGACATTTATTGATGACTATTCTTGATATACTTGAGTTTATTTTCTAAAACTCAAGAGTGAAGTATTTGATAGATTTCTAGAGTTCAAAGCTCTAGTAGAGAAATAATCTGGGAAGTATGTCAATATTCTCTACATAGATAATGGGAGGGAATATGTGAATAACAAGTTTGAAGAATTTTGTACTCTTGAAGGAATTGATCTTTAGCATTCAGTTGCATACACACCACAATAGAATGGTGTAGCAGAGAGGAAAAACAAATTCTTAAAAGAGATGGCAAGTTGTATGATTCATGCAAAATCATTTGTACCTGAATACTGGGTGGAAGCAATTAATTGTGCTGCATATATACAGAATAGAGTTCCTCACAAAGCTTTAAAGGGGATAACACCTCTTAAAGCTTGGTATAATAGGAATCTAGATGTGTATCATTTTAGAGTCTTCGATAGTCTAGCATAGCCTCACATACCTTCAGATAAGCGTCATGCTTTAGAACAACAAAGTTGAACTTGAATATTTTTGGGATATCCTAATGGTGTTAAGGGATATCAACTCATTGATCTAGATTCACATGAGCTTATTATAGTAAGAAGCATTTACTTTGAAGAAAGTCCTTCATAATTATCTTTTAACATTTCTCATTCTTCTTCCTTAGAAGAATCAGATAACAGTGACAATGATACTCCTATTTTATCTACTCATAGGGATGATGAGGTATTACCTCCCCAATAGGGTTTAATAGGACATGTTCTTTCTCCTCCTCTAGATCCTTGCCCATTGATGCCTTTATGGGCTAGATAGACTTTGGCAGATGTAGACCCTCTTATTAGGGATCCATTAGATAGAAGGAGAACATAGTCACAACATGATCTTCCACATTCCTACATTACCACAACTTCTAATCCATAGTCTTTTCAAGAAGCCACAAGGACAGTTGAATGGGATTCAATGATGGAATAAGATTATGACTTATTGATTAGGAACAACACTTTAGATCTTGTTCCTCTTCCTAAGGGAAGAAAATTAGTATGATGTAGGTGGATATATCAGACTAAGTTTGTAGTTTATGGTTGGGATGTACATTAGATGGATGTGAAGAGTGCATTTCTTCAAGAGAATCTTCATGAGGAGATTTATATGGAACAACCATAGGGGTTTGCTCAAGATTCTTCACTAGTATGCTACTTGAAGAAATATCTCTATGGTCTAAAATAAGCCCCTAGGGTTTGGTATTCTAAGATGGAAACATTTCTTCTCTTAGTTGGGTTCTCGAGATGTCACTTAGATTTGAATGTCTACATTTTATGGTAGGAGGATTCACTAATGTACTGGGTGCTCTATGTTGACAATATCATTATTATAGGGAACACAACATCCATCATCATCAGTGTTAAGATTGCACTTCATGACATGTTTTTTATGATAGACATGGGATTATTGCATTATTTTATTGGGATTTAGATAACATAGTTTTCTTCTAGGATTACACTTTCACAACCCAAGTATGCCATGGACTTATTAGCTTAGTTTCACATGGCTAATTGTAGGCCTACACCGACTCCTTTATTATTTGGAGTTAGACTTGAGGTTCATTGTTCCACTCCCTTGTTTGATGCCACATTATATCACCATCTTGTAGGTAGCCTCATCTATCTAACTCATACATGACCCAACAGTTCATATGTAGTTGGTATGGTTTCATGCTTTATTTAGACACCACATAAGCTTCATTAGAGAGCTTCCAAGCATATTTTGAGCTACATTTAGGGAACTACTAGATACATGATTCACTATATAGTGGGTATAGGTTTAGACTTAATGGGATACATAGATTTTGATTGGGCTGGCGATATGATGATCATAAGTCCACTTCTAGTTACAACTTTCACTTCAGATCTGACCCTATTTATTAGCAGAGTAAGAAACAAAATGCTATTGCTATTTCATTTATAGAGGTTGAGTATCATGGTGTTGTTAACGACACTACTGAGGTTATTTGGCTTCAAAATATTCTCACTGAGCTTGGTGTTCTATTTCAAAATCCATCAATCATTTACTGTGACAACTAGAGCACTATCTAGATCTCAAAGAATCTAGTTCATCATCAGATAACCAAACACATATAGATCCATATGCATGTTATTAGGGAG
The DNA here is from genome assembly GCA_037957365.1 of Torreya grandis. Lineage (NCBI taxonomy): Eukaryota > Viridiplantae > Streptophyta > Pinopsida > Cupressales > Taxaceae > Torreya > Torreya grandis. Next base: position 1,446,990 of record JARHVA010002389.1, on the reverse strand, counting down.
CTGATTTAGGTAGAGATCATTGATCTTCAATATTGTCCTCTGGAGGAGTAGATTGCAAATATTTTCACCAAACCTTTCACTGAGAGCAAGTATCTTCACTTGTGATTTCTTTTGGGGGTGCGGGACATCAATTCTTCAAGGGACATCATTTCTTCAGAGGGGTCTCCTAGACCTTCATTTTGAGGAGGAGTTTTTTTCCTTTAGACTCTTATCTGCATAGCCTTACCTAAGCTTCACATATAGGGGGTGTTGGTGCATTTATTTGCTTTATTGCATTTACTATATTTATTATTTATTATTTTGGTGCACTAATTATTTATTTTAATTAGTTTATTATGTTTATTAATAATTTTTACCAGATAAGATAAGCTTGCTTAGCTAGTACTTAGCTTAAACACTTATCTTGTTACAATGGAATTATACTCCACTTTTGAGGGTAAGATAGGATAAGATTGTTTAACTAATAGTCAACTTGTGTTGATCATTTACACAAGTTGGACACCTATCTTGTTAGTGTGGAGTTGCACTCCACTATTCATTTAGACAGATATTAGTTGAACTACACATGTTGTGTGAGTTCCCTGATCTTTATCATGCATGCTTTGCTATATATAATGATCTGTAAACTTAAAAATACAAGTGTATTACATTCGAAAATCACTTGTTCATGTTTATGAGATCCTTCAAATTTTCACTTTCTTGTGTTTAATTTGCATTAAGAAAGTAAAATCAAAATTAAAATGAAGATTAGAATGCAATAATAATCAGATAAAATCAAAGATAACACCAACAAGTTGATAATGGAGTTCGGCTTCAACAGCCTACATCTCCAAGTCCGCCCAATGGTAAGGACTGTTCTATTAAAATGCTGTAACAAATGGCTTCAAAACCTTTACAAATATTCAATTTCACCCTCTCTAATCTTTATATGCCTACAAATATTCCTCCTTGACCTGAAAATAAAAGCCTAAGGCCGTACAAGGCAAAAACAAGGCTCTAATCCTCTTAATTCTCTTTACACAGTCAAAAATCTATGTCAATACAAGTAAAAATAACCCCCTTTTATAATGTTTCAGCCATTGTGACTGAAGCGGTCAAGACCTTAGCCTTTTAGGCACCAAGTCTCAAGTTCAAAACTCCCTCCTCCTTTCTAGGTGCCTAGCTCTCCTCCCTAGGTGCCAAGCATGCAGTTTGAATGTTTTGACTTCTTCTTCCCTCCTTTTTGGCGCCTTGGACTTTGAAATTTCCTTGGGTGGTGTGATAGGCATGGCAAGGTGGCGTGGCATGCTTGAAAATTTGAAATAACATGTGATAAATAACACCTAACCAAATTTTTTCCCCCTAATTATTTGTCACGTGTCAAATGGAGATTGGTCCACTTAGCATTCCGCAACTGTACCACATCATTTTTAACACCAAATTTTTACCTGTCGAACCAAAACTTTAGTAGCCTATAACTTTTGCATATGGTGTTTATTTTACAAACTGTGAAAAGCATTGGAAAGCTCTCGATGAGTACTACAATGTGCAAATGATTTGAACTAAATTTGAAGACTTTTGCAAAATAGAATGGTACATGGATCCATTTGGATCATTCCTCCCCACTGGGAACTTTTGGACCTTTGAAAGTTGAAATTAATTGGTAATGAGGTGAGGGTATTTTTCCCTCACCTTTCTGACTTCCATCCATCTGGCCTTGCTTGGGTGCATCCCTTTGAGACCAACATGAAGATATTCAACATTACCTCTTTGCGAAGTCCGCATATTCCTGTCAAGTATAGTATCTTCCTGCAATTCTATTAGATATTCAGGAGAAAAATCATTAACGAAAGGAATGGATACACTTTCATCATGATCAATGATCATTAGAGGCTCATACAATTTCAAATTTTCCACATTTACAATTGAATAAATCTGCATGTAAGATGGTAAATCTAATCAAAAAGCATTTATGCCAATTTTTTCTGTTATCCGAAAGGGACCATACCGGATTGGTTTCAACTTTTTACCTTCACCTGTCAGTCTTTCCTTACTAATGTGAAGCCATACCATATCACCTACAACAAATTGGTGATCAATATGATGTTTGTCATGCCTAGCTTTGTACTTGGCTTGACTTTTCTCCAATTGAGTATGAACAGTCTGATGAATGAGCTATATTTGTTCAATGAACTTCTTAGCTCGAATTGCTTCTTTTGGTTCACTAATAGCTGTATCCTATCCATAGCAAACATCTAGAGGAGATTTAGGCAAGTATCCATAACAATCTTCAAATGGAGATTTCATAGTAGAAAAATGAAGTGACCAATTATATGCGTGCTGTATGTAACATAATTGTTTCTTTGCCCATTAAGTAATGTTTCCATTTTTTAACACTTTGAACCAACACATACAATTCCTTATCATAAGTTGGATATTTTCTTACTGCACTTGTAAAGGTTTCAGAATGATAACAAACTGGTTTCTTACCTTGCATTAAAATAGCTCCCATAGCATACTCACTTGCATCCATCTCGATCTCAAATGGTTGTTGCATATCAGGAAGTGCCAAGACCGGAGTAGTACTTATCTTTTCTTTTAAAGTATCAAAGGCTTTTTGATGTTTGCCTCCCCACTGAAAGACCTATTTCACACTTGTCAAAGAATGCAAAGGTGATGCAATATATGAAAATTGAGCAATAAACTTCCTCCAAAATTGTACTGCACCAAGAAAACTCCTAACCTTAGTTGTGTTAGTGGGTGTAGGCCAATTAACAATGACTGCCACTTTTGCAGGATCAATTTTCAATTTACCATGTCCTACAATGTAACCCAAGTATATCAAAGAGGTCTTGCCAAATTCACATTTTGACATTTTAAGATAGAGTTTTTCCCTTCGTAATGCATCCATGACTTTCTTAATGTGGATCACATGCTCTTCCCATGACTTGCTGAAAATTAATATATCATCTAAGTAAACTATAACAAAATCATCAAGGAACTGTCTAAAAACATCATTCATCAATCTCATGAATTTAGCTAGGGCATTACACAACCCGAAAGGCATAATAAGCCATTCAAACAATCCATATTTTATCTTAAAGGCAGTTTTCCATACATCACCTTCGTTAATTCTTACTTGATATCCATTTCTCAAATCCAGCTTAGTGAAATAAATAGCATGTTTTAATTGATCCAACAAATCATCTATACAAGGAAGAGGGTAACGATTCTTAATAGTAATTTTGTTTAAAGCATGAAAATCAACACACATTTGCCAAGTGCCATCTTTCTTTGGCACCAAAATAATTGGCGAACCAACAAGAGATGAACTTGGATGAATAAAACCTCTATCTAGTAGATCCATTACCTATTTCTTGATTTCCTCATTTTCCACCACTGATAAACTGTACATGCCAATGTTAGGGAGAGGAGAATCCTACAATAGCTGAATTTCATGTTGAACTCCCCTTTTAGGAGGTAAGCCCTTAGGATCCTGAAATACATCATCATAAGTAGAAATGATTTCAACCAATTCATTCTTGTGTCTAGGATCACATTTTTGCAAAGCTTGAGAATATTATTTTTCCTTAGACTTAATCAATATGAGATAAAAAGTCTTGCTTGAATTAACTAGTCTTTTCATTTGCCCTGCTATAACCAAGGAAAGACTTGTTCTAATGTGATGTGCTCTAACTATATATTCAATGCCATCCTTAACAAGCAAGTACTTATTCTCCTCTCTATAAAAGATTGCTTTTTTATCATAAAGATATGGGCTTCCCAAAACAATCCCACATATGTTCAATGGAACAACATCCAACTCAACCTCATCTACGAACTTGGATGTGATGGCAAACCTTAGCCTACAAGTTTGTGAGACTTGTAGCTTTGCATTGTCACACACCCAACCTAGTGGATAAAGCTTCAGATGGGGATTGGTTTGTAAGCCTAGCTTCTTAACAACCTCTTCAGAAATTAAATTTGCTTGTGAACCACTATCAAATAGAGTGTCAATCTTAGTATGCTTTAAAACAACTCTAATGTGGAATAATTCATTTATTTTCTCATCAACGTGCACATAATTTTGTCTAGAAGAAGATGCATCATTTGATGACTTAGTGCTAGAAACTAAAAGAGAAAAATCATTATGTAAACCCATAGCTATGATCTTAGTTTCATCCCCTGAATCTGATCCTAAGTCCTAAACCATAGCATTAGCCTTCTTTTCTTTCTTTTGATATTTCTTAGGCCTTAACTCAAGATGTAATTTCCAACACTTAGACTCATCATGATTTTTCTTGCAATGAATACAAAATGGTTTTCCTTCTTCTTCATTTTTAACAGTATAAGTGAATTTCTGTTTACCCTTTCCTGATGAACTTTCTCCTTTGGAATGCTTAACATTAGATTGCTTACTTTTTACTTTAGGAAAAGATTATTTTGATTATTTTCCTCTAGCCTCTAAATGAGTGGCTTGAACACATACTACATTTAAATTAGTGGGATTGAACATAAGAATCATGTCTTAAGTAACTATGCAACCCACCTATATATTTTAGCAGTGTTTCTTATGTGTATAGAGGAACATTCAAAAGTAAAGCTTTTTTCCTAAAATCTTGTGTATAATCTTAAACACTTTGGCCTTTTCCTTGTCTGAAACTTTGCCAATCCATCATGGCTTGCTGCATATAGCCTAAAGGATAGAATTGCAATCTGAGTTCTTCAATAAATTCATTCCAAGTAGAAATTGAGTTACCTTTTTGAACCTCGGCTTCCTTCAACTTACTCTCCCAGTAGATGAGAGCTGTACCTCCCATATGAAGAGTAGCCAAATGAATTTTTGACTCATTCCCTGCAATCTTTTAGACCCTACAATAAACTTCAATCTGCTTGACCTAATTATCTAACTTTTTGGCATTAACTTCATTATTAAACATTGGTAATTCAAACTTAATATCCAATTTTAGTGAAGGGAGAGATTCCACAGTTTTTTTACCGTCATCCAATGGAGAAGGTTTTTCAGTTTCTTTACCTTTTGATTCTCGTGAATCACCTTCTTTTTCATTCTCGAATTTCCTTTATTTGTCATGGTATAGTTCCTCAACCATGCTTCTCATGTCCATGAAAGCTCGATAGAAAGCATGTTTCGATTCCATCTCTTCTTCAGCCATCCTTGAAGCACGCCTTGAACTAATCTCTGGATTATACTCAATGAGTTTTCCTTCTCCCTTTTGGGATTTAGACCTTGTCAACATACACTAGCAATCACTGTTAAATAACAACCGCTCTGATACCAAAAATCTGATCTATAAACTGAAAAATACAAGTGTATTACATTCAAAAATCACTTGTTCATGTTTATGAGATCTTTCAAATTTTTACTTTCTTGTGTTTAATTTGCATAAAGAAAGTAAAATTAAAATTAAAATGAAGATTAGAATGCAATAATAATCAGATAAAATCAAAGATAACACCAACAAGTTGATAACAGAGTTCGGTTTCAATAGCCTACATCTTTGGGTCTGCCCAATGGTGAGGACCGTTTTATTAAAATGCTGCAATAAATGGCTTCAAAACCTTTACAAATCTTTAATTTCACCTTCTCTGATCTTTATATGCCTACAAATACTCCTCTTTGACCTGAAAATAAAAGCCCAAGGCCGTACAAGGCAAAAACAAGGCTCTAATCCTCTTAATTCTCTTTACACAGTCAGAAATCCGTGTCAATACAAGTAAAAATAACTCCCTTTTACAATGTTTCAGCCATTATGGCTGAAGCGGTCAAGACCTTAGCCTTTTAGGTGCCAAGTCTCAAGTTCAAAACTCCCTCCTCCTTTCTAGGTGCCTAAGGAAGCGGTCAAGGGTGTCCTTCCTCCATGGGCGCGCTCAGGGTCTCCTTCCTAGGTGCCAAGCATGTAGTTTGAATGCTTTGACTTCTTCTTCCCTCCTTTTTGGTGCCTTGGACTTTGAAATTTCCTCGGGTGGCATGATAGGCATGGCAAGGTGGCGTGGCATGCTTGAAAATTTGAAATAACATGTGATAAATAACACCTAACTAAATTTTTGCCCCCTAATTATTTGCCATGTGTCAAATGGAGATTGGTCCACTTGGCATTCCGCAACTGTGCCACGTCATTTTTGACACCAAATTTTTTCCTGTCGAACCAAAACTTTAGTAGCCTATAACTTTTGCATACGGTGTTCATTTTACAAACCGTGAAAAGTGTCAAAAAGCTCTCGATGAGTACTACAATGTGCAAATGATTTGAACTAAATTTTAAGACTTTTGAAAAATAGAATGGTATATGGATCCATTTGGATCATATAATCAATGGTTATTTATGTATTTCATATCAAATTAATATTAAATTATTAGAGTAATTCATCATATTTGAGTTATTTATTCATTTCTATTATTATCTCAGATATATAGTTATTGTTTATTACTATTACTATTTTATCTCTTATTTATGCTTTCTATTAGATTCATTGGATTTTGTAGCTAAGTCTAACAAAATCCAATGCCAAGATTACACTCACCCTTTCAAGATCTATGGATAAGCCCTTGTTAGAGATAATGTGTCCTAAAATTTTGCCTTCATGAAAAAAAAACACACACTTCTTTGGGTTAAGAGAGATTATAAACTCTTTACATCTCTCAAAAATTTGCCTAAGGTGATTCAAGTGATCTTTTGCATCCTTAAAAAAAATTCTGACATCATCAAGATACACCAACACAAAGTCATTTGTTAGTCCTTGAAAAGCCATATCTGTTGCACATTGAAATGTAGGTCTAGCATTAGACAAGCCAAAATGCATTTTACTATAAGCATATATACCCCATTTAGTAGTAAATGTTGTCTTATATTGGTCACTTTCTCTCATCAAAATTTGATTGTACCCAGAATACCCATCAAGAAGAGAAAACCTTTCACTACCTAACACAACTTGAAAAATTTGTTTCATGGAATGAAGATGATAATGGTCCTTCATGGAAACTCTATTCAAGTCCCTAAAATCAACTCACAACCTGATTTCCCCATTCTTTTTCCTAACAGGGACTAAGTTTGCCAATCAAGATGAATGCCTAATAGGAAAGATGATTTTGGACTCAATCAACTTAGTAAGTTCTTTCTTCATGAGAAGCTCAATATTAGGATTGATTGGCCTTTATCTTTTCTTGATCGGCTTAGCATTATCATCTATCTCTATGGTATGTTGAGCTAAGTTTGGATCAAAGCCCTTTAAATCACTATATTCCCATGTAATGACATTAGAAAACTCTTTGCATAACTCAATGAAAGCATGTTTCTCTTCACTAGTACATACCTTCCCAAGTAAAAGAAACTTATCCTTGAAGATTTGTACTTTCTCATAGTTTTCTTGATTAATATACATGCTTACTTTTTCTTTCTTTAACTGGTCATCATCATTGAAGATACTTTCAAGTATGACTAGGCCTTTAGAGAGCTTGTTTGAATTTAATTGTATAATTTTCCCTCCATATCGCTGTTATAATTTGGACTAATTTTTGGAAGAAAACTCAACCTCCTCTTGTATAAAAAGTTCTATTTGTTGATCACTATCAAACACTTTAAGTATCAAAGTCCTAGAAGATTGTCCTAGAAGATTGTCACTATAAATGAGGTGTGAATATGCAAGATTGTTCACACCTCATTTATAGTGACAATATGATATTATGTTATGTATCAAAGATTTATATTATGAAAATCACTACCTGGGTTTACATTTTGAAACATCATTGGTATAGTAAATGCCATGTCTCATTCTGGGTTTTTTTATTTTGAGAGCATACAATATCACTCCCTAAAGGCCTAGTAGATGCTTTGGTTTTGAAATATGAAGGGTTATATTTGATCATTTGCACTTAATATTCTTGTCTTAACAAAGAAATGCTTCAATGTTATATTTGGAATTCTATGTTAAACTCCATGTTGAGTATAAGTTTTGTGAGAAATGGATAATTGTGGAATACATGCAAGTTTTGAGATTTGAAAGATATTAAAAATAGAACTTGTTTCTTTATAATTTATTTTAAAACACATTTAGGATGTAATAATTACATTTTGATCACATAATGGCTCATCTTAATATTCTATAAATGTAATTTTCAATTTTCAGTGTAAGGTCAGTGCAATTTATTTGCATATAATGTGTAGAAAGGTTTGCTTGCTAAGAGGAAGATGTTTTAGTGGTAGTTTGGTATAATGATGGAATTTTTTGTCATTTGAAAGTTCTTCAATTTGATTTGTTGGAAAGAGTTGATTGATACAATATTTTTAACTCAATACTTGTGTCTTAATCAATGAATGACATGTGTGAAAACCCTAAACATTAATGTAGTGGCAGTGAATATTGGTCTTCATTTTGAGAACTTTTATTTTATTTAAAGAAAAAACTTGGTGAGATTACTAAATGATATAGATGGTCTTAACATTGAATTTTCATTGATGATTTTATTGTCTTTTATTGTTAAAAAATTGATTGCAATATTATTTGAACAATTCTTTTGAGTCAAAGAGGCTCATATGGTGATTTAATCAAATTGGTTGAATGTATTCCAATACCAAGTCAAAGCGTTTTCAATTTTGAGATAAAATGTCTAACTAGAGCAAGGGTTCTTGTAATTTGGAAATAAGTAATCTATGATGTAGACACAACCAACAAGATGAAAACCCTCTGCCAAAACATAGTGCAGATTATGGCTGACCCTTAAGGGGTTGAATGGTTGCTAACACATTAATGAGTGGTTTAGGTCATGGAACAAGGGTTTCTCATCCATTTTTATGTTAATGACCCTTTTATTTAAGGTATATTGAATGAAATACCTCATGATGATTTTTGCATTCCCAAATTTCCAAACACAAAGTGTTCTTATTTGGTGAGCCTCTAAAATAATTAATTTTCTACATTGGCCCTTCATACATTGTTATCCAAGTGGTTCCCCCTACTAAACACCTTTTGATGCAATAACAAATAGCGAGATTATCTAGTTTGATTATTATCACCATTAACCTAAAAAAAATAACCCCACCTGATGTTTTAATTACTTATAATGTGCCCCATAACTTTACCTCTTCTCATCATAAATGTGCGAGAAGCCCTTCCATCTTGCAAGTGGTTACTGTGAATAAGGAATATGTAGAGGGGAGGTTAGTATTGTGTTATTCTAATAAAACAAAATTAAAATAACACACTAATTATCCCAACACCTCTAGCTTAGACACTAGAGAGAACATAAGTAACAAACATACAAATGAAAGTATAACTAAAACACAAAAAAAATCACTATTTTACCTTCTTTGGAGCTCTAAATGGATTTTTGAAGTGGCTTGCTCAGTTTGTACATAAATAAATCTTCATCAATGGAGCTTTGTTAGCTTCACCTTTCCTTGGCACCTTGGTTTGGCTGATTGGATTATGATTTGGGCACGATAACATTACTTGCATGAAGTTTATGGAGTAAATTTTGCATAATAACTCTACACTATCAAAGCTTTGAAGACATTAAGGAATAATAACTTTACACTAAAAAAGCTTGTCTCTCAACTAATGAGCATTATAACTTTGGCTTATGAGAGCTTTTGAAGACATTTGGGCATAATAACACTAAACTATCCAAGTTTGTCTCTCAACAAATGAGCATTATAACTTTAGCTCATGAGAGATTTGAAGACATTTGGGCATAATAACACTACACTACCCAAACTTAAACATCAATAGGTACGGCCTTGTATTTATAGCCTCAAAATTTAACTCTCACCCAAGGTGAGTTAAGGTTGAGTTTAAACATGGAATGAGTTCAAATTAACCCTAGGTGAGTTGAGGCTAGCTCCAATTGAGTTAAAATTTGTCATATAATTATGATTTTCAATTACTAGGCATTAATCTTAAATTGGATATTTTGGAGGATCTTGACAACTCATAAAGGCAATGACAAAACGTCTTTATATTTTGAATTTTTAAATTTTCATTTTTAGATATGAACTTTAATTACAAATGGATAATTCAAATAAGCATTTAATCTTGTTAGATGATTCATTTTGATTAGCATTTTAACTCTTTAAATATTTGATTAAGTGCCCCACTTAATGGGTCTATAGGCCAAACTTATAGTTGTTATATCACAAGGTGATTAGGGATGAATCCATGAGAAGTTGTTATTTCATACGGGCTAGTATCCCAAATAGGGATGCCTCAACATGATTTTGAGCATTAATGAATGATGCATAACCAAAATTGGGACATTTAGTGATTTCTAGTCTTAATTTACAATGTTTAGTAGGAACAAGTCTGAAGTCAGATCGAAATCTATTTGTGGCCAAAATTGGGTGCATATAGTTTTCCCTTATTTGGGAAGGAATTGAAAGCTATAGGCATAGTAACATCTTCTAAAATAATGAAAAGTTCATGTATGCCTAATACTACAATATGTGATGGATGAGCTCTAGATGTACCCTCGAGAGGGAAGTTGATAAAGAAGGTCGATGATCGATCCCTCAAAAGAAGTAAAATAATGGGACTAAAAGGTTAAAGGGGGTAGAAAAGATTGATTTGCCTATATGAGGTTATAATTAGTGGCATAGTGAGTTATTATAGTGGGGTAGATAAAAAGGATGATTTACCCAAAGGTAGTAAAATATAATGATTTGACCACATGTGGTTATAATCATTATCCAAAGGAAAAAGTAACAAGAGAATGATTTACCCAAAGGTGATTATAATCATTGGCAGAATGAAAACATGCTCCTACAAGGAAGAGAATGATAATGATTTACCTAAAGGTGATTATGATCATTAACATCTAGATAAATTGAAACACAATGATTTAACCAAAGGTGGTTATAATCATTGGCATGACAGTGTGGTTCAATACACAATAATTTGCCCAAAGGTGATTATAATCATTAGTACTATAGGTGGGATAATATGGCAAATTAGAAATGGTGGCTTAAATAATGGATATGTTTTCATGGAGTAAAAATAAGTCTATGCAAAGGAGAAAGATGAATTTGGGAAACCTTCTAGTATGGAGATGCACGTCCTAACTAGTAAGGATTAAAATTCTTTCATCATTGAATTATTTTGTATATGGGGAATGATTTTGATAAATTGGGAATTTTTTAGGTGACCAAAAAAAAGTACTGTAGCCTCATTACTTGTAAGATTTCCCAAGTTAATTTTTTCTATAACACGTTATGGTATGCACAATGATACAAAGCACCGTGATAACTTAACCTAAATATGTATAAGGACTGACATGCGATCTAATAAACACTTGAAAACATTGCACTAATAATAAAACCATTATGATAATGTTAGCATATAAATATAGATGGACTAAAGTATAATGTGCAAGGAATCACCCAATGAATGCAAATATACTAAGTCAAGGCACAATAATAAAATTAAACAAATAGGTAAATAAATAAACAAGAAGACAAAACACTAACCAGTTAAAATTTCAACAAAACACCAAGAAACAAAAATAAAGACACACTGAAACAAAATAACCAAAATAAATTGAACAAACATAAATAATGGTTAATCACAATATTAGTGCAAACAACATGACACAAATAATAAGACAGATAATACCCCTAGGCTATAGGAGACAATGCCATAAAAAAGATGGGGGAATGTAAGAAAAGGAAGGGGTAGTCGAGCTGACTCTAGATGTGATAAGTAGTTGTATTTTGCCGATATAGTTTCATGAATATAAGATCCAACGTTAACTTCATGCCAAACGTAGTTCTCCCAGGAGATGGGATAGAATAAAAATGATGATAAGAAAGACATGGTTTTGTTGTAGAAAATAATATGAATGAACTCACAAAATGGTGAGAGCATAAAATGAATCCAAGCATTCATTTATGTATCAAAATTGAATACATAATGCAAAATATGAAAACTCATAAAATGGTGAGAGCATAAGCCTTATGCCAACAAATATGGGGAAACTAAAGGACAAGTGGTCTCTTGTGAAATAGTGTGGGTTCCTAGAATCCTTAAGGCAAATAAATGGTCAATTTGGTGATTTTTAAGATTGTATAGATATTTTATAAATGTTTTTGTAATTTTCTATGCATCTAAACTTGATTAAGAATTACAAGATACGAAATGGTCCAACTCACAAAATAGTGAGACCATTCAAACTTTAAATTACTCATAAAATGGTGAGAGCATGACAAAGTTTGATTGAGTTGAAGTCAACATGAATCAAGTGTTGCCTACATGGTCCCAGAATGGGACCTCAATTCATTGTAGTTCCACCTTAAAATAGAGGAATCTGACTGGTTAGCAATAAGTTCTCAAATTAGGCTAATGGCATAGTATGCCATATAAATGACAAGGTAGGACTTCAAGACATGATAAAGGTGTTGTTCCTAATTTACCCATAGGCAGTTATAATTTAGGAAACAACATCATAGATCAATGATACTAATTTTCCAAAAGGTAGTTATAATCAATAACACAAAGTAGAATACTGATTTGCCTAAAAGTGGTTATAATCAGGAACACTCATAATAAAATGAAATAAGGAATGAAAGATGAAACTACCAAACCATTATCATACTAGTCCAAAATATAACCTCTATCTAGAATATTGAATCAACTACTAAAACTTGATTTGAATCCTCTCATTGAAGGTGCTCGAAGAACCAATGGAATGGAACCAAGGTCAAAGGGGTAGGTTAGGGAGAGTAAAAAACAATTTTGGTCACTAGGATAGGTATGGTAGAGTGGTATATGGTATGGTATAAATAAGGTGACAATATTATGATATAATGAAAATGTGCCTCATAGATAATATTTCAAGTCTCTCAAACAAAATAACACTTGAGGTATATGGTGTTTATTGATTCATCAAGTTCAACTTTGTTTGGTGTACGAGCCTACATGCTCCAAAACCATAATTTGCAACAATGATATATGGGCCTATCCAATTAGGTTTGAACTTGCCCTTTTTATTCTTGATTGTAGTGTTCTTTCAGTTTTATTTGAGAACAAGATTACCAAGATCAAATTCTTTGTGTTTGACCTGTTGGTTATAGTGGCCATAAGACTGTTATAGTATGCTTGAAGGTTGTTGACAATGACCATGAATTTTTCATCAAGTAACTCTAGTTCTTGCAAGAAAAATACTCAATAATATTCATCATCCAGGACATGTTTCATCAAGATACATAAATAAGGTAACTCGACCTTAATGGGAAGGATGTCCTTAGTGCCATAAATTAGGGAATATGGAGTGGCTCCTGTTGGAGTATAATAATTAGTGCAATATACCCAAAGGAAATAGAAGATTTGGATGTGACAATCATGTCCAACATCATTGAAAATCTTTTTAAGGATGTTGATAATGGTTTTATTGGATGCATCTACTTGGCTATTACCTTGAGGGTAATATGTAGTAGAAAAATGTTGATTAATGTTGTACTCAACACAAAGCATTTTGACATCCTTGTTCCTAAATAATCCACCATTAGCAAATATAATGTCGAATGGGATACCATAGCGGCAGATGAAATGGTTGAAGATGAACTTAGAAATCTATTTTTCAGTCATGTAAGTGAGGGGTATAACTTCAACCCACTTAGTGAAATCTTTGGTAGTGGTAAGGATGTGTTTATGGCCATCAGATGAGGTTGGGTTAATCTTCCCATTGAGATCGAGTCCTCATATTGCAAATGACCATGGAATAAGCATTGGTTTTAGTGTTTTGGTTGGGTCATGAATCAAATTGGCATTCCATTGACATTTGTTGCACTTTTTGACATAAGCATCTACATCTTCATCCATAGTTGTCCAATAATAACCAATACATAAGAGCTTTTTGTCTAGGATGGCCTCACTAGTGTGGGCTCTGCATACTCTTTCATGAACTTACCATAACACTAATGTTGATTCTATCGAATTTAAATAATGAAGTAGAGTTCCATCAAAGTTGTGATAGTAAAGGGTTGGTTCAATTAAGGCATAACATGAGGCATGGTGGGTAAAGGCCTTTTATTATTTGCGTGATAGGTCTGGTAGCATATTATTATCATGAAGGTGAGTAAAGAGGTTTGAATACCATATAAAGTTGGGACCAAAAATATCATAGATCATTGCAATGGTTGTAGGTTCATGAGTAGGTTCTAAAATATTATAAATGAGGAATTGATATTCTGTTACCTTATCTATGTGGCAGATTAAAAATTTGATGGTGGCCATAGTGTCTATTGTCCTGTTACTGTCACTAGGTATGTGTTCAAACTATATATCAGTGATCTATTGTTTGAGAACATTGATCATATCCTTGTATGGAACCATATTGTCATCTTTGGTCTATAACATAATTGATGATTAACTAAGAATCACCATAAACCATTAGATGTTGAATATTCCATTATACTGCTTAGTGAAGCTTTGTAACAAGTGCTTTGCATTCAACCATGTTGTTAGTATAAGGAAAGTAGATACAAAGTGATTTAGGGATATGATCCCCCTGTGGTGTAATAAATAATAAGATTGCTTATGATCCATGTGATGTGAATGATCCATCAAAATATAGCTTCCAGTATTACTCCTCAGGAGGTGTTTCAATGATGGTCATGATGGAATCATCTAGGAATTGAAAAGTGAGGGGTTTAATATCTGAAAGGGGAGCTTCAACAAGCTGGTCTACAAGTTCTTTTCCCTTTATAACTTTCTGATTGATGTATTCTATCTCAAACTTACTCAGAAGCATGATCTATTTAGCCATGTAGCCTTGTAAAGCTATCTTAAATAGTAGATACTTGAGCAGATCTACTTTGGAGAAAACCATGGTCTTGTTGTTTAGCATGTAATACCACAAATTTTAGGATGCAAAAACCATAGCTAAACAAGATTTTTCTATGGGTGTATAGTTCTATTCATACATGACTAGTATATGGCTTAGATAGTACACATCATGTTCTTTTTTATTATCATGATGCTGAGCTAGAAGTGCCCCCAGGGCTTTTTTGGTTGTAGACAAATACAATAGGAATGACTTTCCTATCATATGTGGTAACAAAATAGGTGGATTGGTAAGATAGTCCTTTAGGTGTTGAATTTTTTTTTGGCATTCTTCATCGCAATGAAATGTGACACCCTTCTTTAGTAAGTATGTAAATAGATGGCATTTGTTAGCTAACTAAGAAAGGAAGTGTCTGATAGATTGGATCTTGCCCTGCAAAGTATAGAACTACTTCAAATTAGAAGGTGATGATATCTGTATAATGGCTTGAACTTTGGCAAGATCAACTTCAATGCCTATGCAAGAGATGATGAAGCCTAATAATTTGCCTAAAGTGACACCAAAGACACACTTCATAAGGATTGAGTCTAACCTTATATTCATGAAACCTCTCAAATATTCATTATAGTGCAGTTATATGATCAACCCAGGTCTTTTATTTACCCAATATGTCATCGACATAATCTTCATTAATGACATGCATCATATCATGAAATATGATGGTCATGTCTCTTTCGTATGTGGACCCAACATTCTTGAGACCACATGGCATAACCTGGTAATAAAACATTCCCCATGGAGTCATGAACATTGTCTTATGTTGGTCTTCTAGCATACTCTATATCTGGTTGTATGCTAAAAATCCATCCATTCATGAAAGCATTTCATACCCCATTATGGATTCAACTATCATGTCAATGTTTGATAGAGAAAAGTCATCCTTGGGGTAGGATTTATTTATATCTTTGAAATCGATGCAGAGTTTGATTCCTTCTAGATTTTTGCTAACTAGCACAACATTCTAGATCTACTCCGAGTAGTCGATCAGTCAGATGCATCTCACTTCAAAGAGTTTTTATAACTCTTTTTTTACTAACACAATAATACAAAGACACATCTTACACAATTTTTTCTTCACAGGTTTGGCATCAGGATGTATAACAAGATGGTGTACAACCAAAGTGGGGTCCAAACCTAGCATGTCTAAATAGGCCCAAACAAAGATGTCAATAAATTCCCTCAAAAGGGCTGTAAAAATTTCACATTCCTCCTCGATGAGAGACATGCCTAATTTGATCCATTTTGAGTCAGTTAGAGTCCTGATGTTGACTTTTTTAGTGTCTTCTATGAAAAGACTCAAGTTGTATTTAAGAATGGTTGGTAATGATTTGAATTGGCCTACAACTGCAAAGTCCTATGTTTGGATTGATTCTTCAAGCTCACTTAAATAATATGAATTTGAATCTCCCAATGGTAGTGATGGACATGATATAAATAATGTTGGAAATTCCTAGGCAATTTGATCAAATGCATGTTATTCTGTTGTACTAATCCTAGACCTAAAACAAGTTCATCATTAGTGGTCTCCTGAGCTTCATTTAGGTAAGGGTGAACACCCCCATCTAATGGCAATTAAAACATGTTTTCACCAAAAGACTAGCCTTTCTGCTTACCTTTACCCTGGTCCAAAAGTGCCTTAAATAGGTTTTCACTTTGGAACCACAATGTTTTATTTATCTATTTGTGGCTAAGGGTGTTCACCCATTATCAAAAATAGGCTATAGGATCTAGTTTGATAGAGAACCATGGTTTGTGGTCTCCCAAAAAAACATTGTCTCTTAGGCTTAAAAATTTGGAAAAGGCCTCATCATTCTCAAACCCATCTATAGGCACTATGGATTCTTATTGGTCCCAAGGTATAAGTTGAGGGTGATATAGAAGAAGTAGATTACGTTGAATTTCAAGGTTAATGGTACAAATAACATGGGTGTCAAATAGATTGGTATTAGCAAGGTCTTCATAAATTCTATGATTAGACTCTACTTCATAGACAACATCATCATCATCATTATACATTAGCGTTAGAACATGAATAAGGTATGTGGGGTCACCCCCAGGTGGTTTACATCTAAGATCATAGGTTCCTTTGTATTGAGTTATATAAATTAGATCAAGAGTACTCTACTGATTTAGCCCCAAACCTCCTCCTTCATAGGCTTGGTTCTCAATGATTCTGTTAGGGATGGGATACTTGGCATTTTTGTAGTAGTCGGCTAATTTTTCATTATACAACTAGGATTCACCATTGGTAAGTGGGTCATTTTCTTAGCCAGTGACTAGTGTGAAAATGATAGGAGGTGGACTAGGAAGTTTAACCTTCCCTTTCATTGCCATTCCAAGTAAGGTGGCTTGGTTTTAGGTCTTCCATTGAACTTAGGGTTATATGTAAGTTTGGAAATGTGAAATGTACCATAGGTCAAATATTCTCCTGGACCATTGGTTAAGATAGTAAAATGATTAAACAATTCAGGAGGTGGCATATGTGAAGATGAATCAAGGCTATATATGTCTATACAATTGGCCTCTAGTAACTCAAAAAGTATTTCTTTACCTTTATCCTTTTGGGGAACTAGATCTATGCTAAAGTAGTAGTTATAACTTCCATACTCAGTCTATAAATGTTTCTAATGTTCATAAAGTTGCAAATCTCTGTTGATGGTGACCTACATACCTGATTGAAAGAACTTGAGACACTGATGCAATATTGAAGGGATTACATGAATTTCATGTATATAAGGTCTAACCAAGAGTAAATTGTATGATAAATCTAGGTCTAATACATGACAAAGTGTAATGTGGGTCAAGGGCCCAACAATAACTAGCAAGCTTATGGTACCTTATGATTCCTACTTGTCATTGTTGTAGGCTTTAGTAGTGATCTTTTCTAGCTATATATCGGTTGTTATATATCCAAGATGCTTGATGAGTTTTAGAAACACAATATTTAAGCCCGATCGATTATTTATGAGGACACATTTGACTTTGTGCCACATTATAACAACTTCAATGTATAATATATTGTTATAGAGTGAGCTAAGGGACAACATATCACTTTGGTCAAAGGTTAACTATTGGCTTGGAGCTATATGTCCTACCAAAGCTTGGAATTTATCTAAGGTTATGCCATTTAGAACTTGGGATTGGCCCAGTAGTTATGTTATAATGTTCTCATGGATGGTAAACATATGTAAAAACTACAAAATATATATTTGTGTGGGTTTCTTTTGAAGTTGTTCCACAATACCATATGGATTTTCCTTAACAATTGTATATGGCTTGTTCCTAGCTAGTATTGTGGGTTAGATTAGTTCGTTGGCAGGGGGTTGTGGGCCAAGAATGGTAATATTTGACTGTTAAGATTTCACAATTAGGATTAGATACAAGACCATTATTGTTAGAAAATGTGGATGGAGAGGGGACATATAGGGTAAGTATTGATTATCAGTATACTTGTTTGTTGTCATGGGAAAATGACAAGTTATCAGTATAAGGTCCAAAAATAGTAATCCATAGTTGTTGGTGTGATTGTTTGCTATCCCAAGTCAAGGAAGGATTAATGGCATGGATGGGTTGATTAGAATTATTTATCAATGGTCCTATTCTATTAACACTTGGTCTTAGATTAATGGTGATGGTAGAAACACAACCTCCTGCAATATGACCTACAACTTTAGTGTAGTCATGTGCAACTGCATGGTACGTCTATTGGTTATTAGAATCATTATGGCTTTGGTTCCTTCCATGTGATTGATATTATTGTTGTTACTACTGATATTTCTATTATTGTTGTGGCTATTTATACTATTACTACTATTGTTTTTGACTTTATTATTGTTGTTGATTATTATTATGTTGTGGAAAAGGGTTTTGGAAGATGCCCAGGTTATGATTAGATGTAGATGATCTATTATCCAATGTAATCTATCCATTTTATAACATATTTTCAATTAGGTGTTCTATCTACACACAATGACATAGATTATGTCCATGAACATGATGGTATTCACTGAACTCATTCTATCTATACTAGTCTGGATACGAAATGCCCTTAGGATAATGCTTTAAAACTAGCTAACTAATCATGTTAGCTATTACTATCTTGAGAAACATGACTTCAATAGGCTCTCCAAGATCAATGAATACTCAACAAGTAAGAGCATTTATTATTGGAGGAGGGGTTTGCAAAGATAATGGTTGATGTGTTTATTGAGCTGGTCTAGGTTGCTACAAAGGTTATGCTTGATGAATGGGTTGTTGATAAGGAATAAGTTGCATTTGAAACATTGTTTGAGCAAATGGTTTTTTCACTATTTGGACATGATGTGATTTAGTTACTCCATTTCTAGAAACATTCTTATTGTGGTTGAATTTCTTAGATTTTTCATAGTTACTATCTTGGGTTGGTGTCGATGCTTACACTAAGACTTGGTTTTGGTTTTGGCTTTGACATGTTCCTTGGTTTTGGTACTGATTTTGGTTAGATGAGGTTAAATTAATAATCCCTCTATTAATAAGGGCATTTTCAATCAGTAATCCTTTATTGATGATCTCTTTGAAGGTATGTGCACATTGAAGCTCCAGATGATAGGATATCTTATTGTGTAAATTTTTAGTAAACATAACGACCAATTATTGGTCTAGTAAGTTATGGGTGAAGTGAATGGCAAGTGCTATCCATATTTGTATATAACTTACAAATATTTCACCAACTTTATACTTAACCTGAGTCAAATCTACCAATGAAATATCATGTTCAAGATTATATGAGAAATGTTACACAAATTTGTCCAAGAGGTCGTCAAAATTAGATATAAAATTCTTTAGAAATTTTAGAAACCACTCTAAAGCCTATCTTTCTAGATTTTGAGGAAATAAAAGGAGTAAATAAATGTCACTGTAATCCATTGTCTAGTAATCAACAAATAATTCTATTAAATGGGCTTTAGGGTCTCCTTTACCCTTGTATTTATCAAATTTTGGTGGTTTGTACCTTGGAGGAAATGGTATTTGTAGATACTCCATGTTTAATAGGTATGAACACACGTCATCTAACTTGAACTTCTTGGTATGTTTCCCTACTTGAATAGTAGAAATTTCATCCTTCATTTGCTATAGTTTTTATGCTAAGAAACTAGATGGAACATTGGTTTGAGGTGGAAGCTAGGCGACCAAAGATGGATTACCTTGATCAAGGTATAATGGAAGATTGGTTTGTGGAATGTTGGTTTGAGTGAACCAACCAAGAATATGAATCTATAGATTAGGATGTGGTTGTTGTAATTACACATGTTATGGTGTGATATTTTGGTTTGAATTTGGTATATATGCCTAAGTTTAAGGGAATTATGGCTGTGATGGAAAGATATGGCTTTGGGTAAAGTACTATGCCTACTAAGGTTGAGTAGGGACTTAATTCTGACTAGTCAAACCTAGATGAATAAGGGGAACTTGTTGTGGACCAAGGCCCTATCGTTGGATCTGTGGCACATTTTGAATAAAAGGCAATTGCTACCTAATTAGTACTTGTTGGACAATAGTACCTCTTAGATACGTGAACACCATTTATGAACTAGATGTTTGTTGGATGTTCAATATTTATCTTTGACCAATGGACATACATTTTTGATTAGATAATTTTTTTGATTGTAAAGGTATGCTAGTCTGCTACTCTTGAGGTATACTTATCACTACCTATTGAGGTGGAATGTTTGTTGCCCCCTATTGAGGTGTCATAGTGTCCTGTCTCTGCTGTGGTGGTAAACTAGACTATGCATGTTTTTATGGAATGTTAGTCATAACCTATTGATGTGAAGTAACATTCATCACATTTATTGAGGAAAAACACTAGTCGGTGCTTGATTATTTAATTCTTGAGGTTGCATGCTTGAAAAAGTAGTTGGTTGAGGATTAGAGCTAGCTTATTGTGGTTTCGACATAGGAGTTCTTAATCCCTACTATTGCAAACCAATCATGGTATTAACTAAAGTCACCTAGTGTGGACTAGTTATTGGTGTAGTTAAACCACTTTGGCTTAGATTGGGAGACACATGTTATCCACTTTATTTGGCTCATTATTCTGCATAGAAGTAGTAGTTACTTCTTTAATAGCTAAGACATTATACATGTTACCAAATGAAGTAATTTATGCAAAGGGATATATACCTCAATTATCTTGACTTGTTAACTCAATTAATACCCCTTTTGAAGTAGCTAACTTGATGAGTAGAGCATTTGACATGGACATGTTATTAAAGTTGCATGCTAGATTCAAATAAGTTTGATATATTTGTTACATTTGTATAAAGTAGTCCTCTAGGAGGCCCTTTCCTTTTAAAAGCATATTAGGGTCTTGATACATCAATGACATGAGTGCTTGAGGATGGATAGTAGAGGGCTGTTCAATAGTTTGGTTATAAGGCATGTTGAGAGACACTCTAACTAGACTAGGCAAATTTTCATGGGGGAAGTTTGATAGAAACTTGGCCCTTACCTCCATTGCTCTGACTAAAACTTTGTCCTTATTTTCAAGAAAGTGACGATGAAACAAATAAGGATCTTACATTGATAGCATAGTAACATAATACAATTATTGTTGAGCTTGTTCTATAACCGATGGTACACTAGCAAGATACTACATGGTTTGTTCTTGGTCCTACTCCAAATATGGAGGCATGTTAACTAACTAATGGGCTAAGGGATCTTGGCTTTATTCCCTAGATTGAGTAGTGTAAAGAGGATAAAGATCCGTCTCACACATAACATCATCACCGTAGGGGTCTTGAGCAAAGTCCTCTTGTGTGACCATATTATCATAACTTGGATTATACATGGCTCCACTACAAGTGTCACAAGACATATCCAAATCAATGATGAATTTTTACCAAAAAAGGTCTAGAGTTATATAAACTTCGAAAAATAAGGTCCAAAGAATAAATGGTTCAAACTTGGTCTAACTTGGTCTAATGATGGAGATGTATCTCCAAAATGTTTAGTGATAAAACTTGGGATAAAACATTCTAACATCAAATGTCAAATATCAAATTTCTTAAATAAAAGGGTCAAGTGGATGAATCAAAACTAGAATTCCAAACTTAGGTAAAAAGTGTTTCACACAAATCTAAACTAGGTCTAAAGAAGTAAAAGTTTGCTAGGTTTTTTTGGAAAACAAGGCACAAAAGCTAGATTTTAAACAAAATAAGGTCTAAAAGGCAAGAGATTTAATCTAAAACATTTGAAACACTATGAAAAAAACTAGGCATTTAGATTCTAACACACACTGTGATCATTTGGAAAAATACATGGAACATTAGGCACATGGAAGATATAGCACTTCCCCAATTTTAGGCACAAAAAATAGTCTTTAAATCGAGGAAGGATCTAGTCTAAGTTGCACAACCCAAAAATGAAAGGTAAATGTCTAAGCCAAAATTACATGAGGCATAGGCAAAAAAAATCAATGTTTAGATCTAAACTTGTCAAGGCTAACTTCAAACTTAATTTAGAAGACTAGGCTTCTTAAAATAGACAACAAGCTAGACAAAAATGAATAACATGACGATACTAAACATAGACTAATAAGACACATGGTTTTCAAAATTTTAATTTAGACATAAGGCAATAAGTCTTTGAAATAATTAAAGCAACATATTGATGTTAGTATGTTCTAAAGGTATACCAAATGATTTGTTTCAAAGATTTGAAGGCACAAGACTTGGAATGAAATGGGCAGCGTAATGACACCCCTTTCAAATAAGTGACACACACAAAAGTTGGATAAATGATTGAGGCAAATGTGTGATGTTAAATGCATGACATAACACCTTTTCAAACAAAGGAGTGATGTGTAACCAAGACTCATTTTGGATGTGGTATGACAAACAAATAGTTTTGACTCAAGACCATGCTAGTAAAAAGGATAAAAATGACAAAAATACCTAATTACAATGTCGTAAATCATATAATTGATAAGGTTGCATTGTATTATCAAATTATATCTATATACTCACTCTTGAAAGGATTTTAAGTTTTTAATACAAAAAATAAAAGTGCATGAAAAGTAGGGTTTTTAGGCCCCCTCTTCTCTCAAGAGTTTGTACATTGACCTAAAACTTTGAGCTACTCGCCCTACATCAAAAATATATCCATGGCATGTGTGATTGTCTAAACTATCAATTTTATTTTGTTTCTAAATGGTCCCATATGTGTGGAAAACACTAGGGCACAATCACATCATTTGGATCTACATCAACTAGCTTATTTTGAAAAGGTCTATTCCTTTTCACAACCACTACATTTATTAATTGCTTAGTGTAGTGTGATGTATGAGTTGCCCCTAAATTTTGAGGTTGAGTACCTGTAATAGAGCTTGTTTTAATCACTCAAAAAAAGTGTCCCAATGGGTCATACTCAATTTATATACCCTACCTTGGAGTGGAGTTGAAACAATGTTAGGAGATGAAATCCTAAGTCAATACTTCCCTATAGAACTTGTGAGGAGGTGATGAACTTCTACCCATAAGCCAAAAATGCATGAAAATAAGATAAGTGGAAGGACTTTAGGGCCATTTTGTGGTCAGCCAAATCATACATATTTTTGGGAAGGCCTTAGTGACTTTCCTTTCACACTTTTAGATCAAAGCGACAAACGCAAGGAGAGAGCATACACGTGACACTCATTTTGCTTAAACAAACACTTTAAACAAACAAGCATAAAAATGAAAATGTTAGGAAAGCTTTTACATTGTTTTAGTCTTAGTATTTATCGAGAGGTAAATAGTAATAGGTTATTTGTTAATTAGTTTTGGTTAATCAAAATATTGTTATAAATAATATTATGATATAGGTTATATTATATTATTGATGTATGGGTAAAGAGGTTGAGAGTTTGTAGGGATTTGGGAATCCCTTATTATAGGATTTAAAGGTCCTATATATTTTTTAGTATGTTTGAATGATTTAATTAATGAGAATTAGAGAATTCAAAGTGTGAGAAATAGTATTATGTGATTAATCTATTCTCTGTGTATTTGGCTTCATTGTATGAGTTAATTCTCTATTAAATCACTTAAAATCCCTATTATTGGTATCAGAGTAGTTTGATCTAATTCATGTAATGGAAAATTAGTGATATTTTAAGGGGCATATGATTTGCCCCTGTGAATAAAAGAAATTAATATTCTATAGAGCAAATATCAAATATAAGAGTAATCTAGATTTGTTCTATCTAACACCTTTTTCACGAATTTGGATTTTTTGAGGGCTGATATCATGATCTATTGTATCATGTGACTTCATTTTCAATGTCAGACTCATTTTTTTGAGCTCTACTTGATTCATTGCAATAAACATTTGTTGCTTCGAAGTCACCCATTACCATATATCTATCCACTTGGAAGCGTGGATAGCATATTGATAGGCCTAATAGCTGGCATATCTCTTCATTTATTCATGTGAGTTCATGAATGTTTAGAATTGACAACGTACAAACCAGATGCAATATTCAATAGATCTGAAGTCGACCACATGCCAAACTACTTCAATAGTGATTAAAATTATTATATTATTGAGCTTAGATTTTTAGATCGTGGATCTGCATTAGATATTTGTATTCAAATCTAATCCTTGAAAAGATGTTGGCTCGACACCTGTAAAATACATATTATACGCTCCTATTACAGTGACATAGTAAATGATGAATGTGTGTTTATCCATGCAATCATATAATATGCCAATGTTATGATCATCTACGTCCTCAAATCTGGTTCAAGCAGTGAGCAATTTAACTTTTATATATGGTTAAATCTATATTTAAAAGTCTTTCTTTATGGTCATATAGCCTTGAGTTGTTTCATTTAAATATAAAAAGTTTTGTCTATAATAAGTAATTTATTTTTAAGATAAGTTATTCTTTTAGGTAGTTATTTGGTTTAAAAGTCTTTTAATTTTTAAAAGAGTCTAAAATTAAAAAAAAAATCATTTCAGTTAAAGTTTGTTTTTATTGAGTTTAGACGTGTCATTTGAAAGTTTTTTCAAGTGAGTCAATAGTTTTTTAAATAGGTTTTTATAAGTTTGAAATCTCAGTATTTAAATATT
The DNA here is from genome assembly GCA_037957365.1 of Torreya grandis. Taxonomy (NCBI): domain Eukaryota; kingdom Viridiplantae; phylum Streptophyta; class Pinopsida; order Cupressales; family Taxaceae; genus Torreya; species Torreya grandis. The sequence goes on along the minus strand of JARHVA010002389.1, from coordinate 1,422,068 downwards.
ATTTTAGATACGGTCCAAATATCCTATTTTGTGTCATTTTGGGTCAAAAGAGGTATTATAGTGTTGATTATTTTATTTGGTCCATATGTCATAAAAGATAAAAAATTTTGACTTGATTTTCAATGTGTCAATATTAATGTATATGTCAAAAAGAGTCTTGTATATCTTCGTAACAAGTTATTATTGTAAAGTATATTATGTTATTGAGTCGAGAGTCATATTTAATGTGTGTCATCATTTGTCAAAAATCCCAAATTATAAAAATAAAAATTACCTTATAGATGCATTTTTGGGTGTACCCAACATCTGGTGAGCATGTCAATCTTGTGGGGGGACCCCATTTTAGTCAAAACAACATGCAGTCAAGCTTCACAACTTCATCAACTGAGTAAGCAACATCATTCAATGGAGTCTAGAGGATATACAAAGGAAGGTCTTTCAGTGACCTCTCATAAGTTGCCAATGACAAGGCCATATCAATGTTTTGGTGACTTGTGTGTGTTTTTTATTTTATCTTTGTGTTTTTAAAAATAAGAACATAAGAGTAATGCCTATTCAAGTAATGTAATTTGTGTGTAAATTCAAAACATGATTCCCTGATGTAAAAACATTATGAAAGGACATAAAGCACCAATGTAAGTCAGTTCATGGATCTTGAAAGGGTTTGTGGTAGAGATCCAGAAAACCATAGGAGATGAAAAATGTTTTGGAAATAGTTAGGAGAGCAGCTATTGTAGAGATCCCATGACTACCTTACTTCTTTATGGAGATGAACGTCAGTCACACGTCCATTTTGGTCACATAATGTAAATACAGGATGTGTTCTTTCACATATAGTGGTCATGTGTAACAAGATTTCATTAGTAGTATGCAGACCTAAAAGTATGTGATGGCATATAATTCTGTTTGTTCTATTCATGTCAAGGTTTATGGTAAACCTATAAAACCATGGCAAGAGTGAGGCTCTCTTTGTATCAAGGTCATGAGCCAAATAAGGCATGCTACAATAGGTGAGCATACTACAGATAATAGTGTGAATGTTTTTACACCATGTAAAAACTATGGGGGGGAATGTTAGAAAATTTAGATTTTGCATTGTTTTAGTTTCAATATTTACTGAGAGGTAAATAGTAATAAGTTGTTTGTTAATTAGTTTTGTTTAATCAGAATATTGTTATAAACAATATTACTATATAGGTTAGATTATATTATTGTTGTATGTGTAAAGAGGTTGAGAGTTTGTAGGGATTTGGGAATCCCTTATTATATGATTTAAAAGTTTTATATATATTTTAGTACGTTCAAATGATTTAATTAATAAGAATTCGAGTATTCAAAGTGTGAGAAATAATATTGTGTGATTAAATTATTCTCTATGTATTTGGCTTCACTATATGAGTTAATTATCTGTTAAAGCTCTTAGAATCCCTATAAGAAAAGTCTTATGAGTATGTAACTAAAATGAGAGTTCATTTTTATTGCACCAAATGAAATATGTCATGAAGTTTAGCCCCTTGTATTTATTGTTGATAATTGTAAAAACTTCAGAAACAACTAAGAGATGAAAATAACTAAGTACATTTTAAACACCAAATACAATGTGTGTAAGATTTAACCATGCTTAAACTTTGCTTTTTCCACCTCAGGACTTGAAAATTGTTAGAGGGTTTGCCTGTTTAAAAGCCTAAATGAAGTGAGAAAACAACATTTTAAATTTAGCTCTTGGGTTTCTAATTTATGATCTCAGAGACCAATCATCATTGATTTAGAGAGATCGATGTTGATTACATAAATTTGACATTAATTAAGGTATATCATCAAAATTTACTATAAAACACATAAACAAAAAAGTCTATTTTGACAAAAAAATGATTAATAAATGAGCTTAAAACCTAAACATCTCATGGATTCTACAAGAAATGGGTTATGCAAACAATATACAGATCATCAAACATAAAATAAAGGCAAAAAAAAAAAAAGTAAAACCATTGCTAGCCATGTCCCTACCTTGTTCTATTTTTTACATAGAGATCATGGTCTATTCCTGTAATTGATGTCAACCTAGAAATCGGCATCAATCCCTGCAACCTATAACTTGCTTAAAAAAAGACATAAACAATAAAGCTAAAACTTGAAGCTTAAAGATTTATATGCATCTGTTAGAAAAACTAAAACTAGAATATCAATCTTCTTGGCCATACAAGATACTTGGTCCCACTCAGTGTGCCATCATGTGAACAAGGAATATGTATATGGGAAGTTAGTCTTGTGTTAGTCCAATAAAACAAAATCAAAATAACACACTAAAGATCCTAACACATCTAGCCTAGACACTAGGGAGAATGTAGGTAATAAACATACAAATGAAAGTACAACTATAAAACAAAAAAAATCACTCTTTTACCTTCCTTGGAGCTCAAAATGGCTTGTTGAAGTAGCTTGCTTAGTTTTTTCATCAATAAATCTTCATCAATGGAGTTTTATTGGTTTCACCTTTCCTTGGCACCTTGGTTTGGCTGATTGGATTATGATTTGGGCATGGTAAAATTACTTGCATGAAACTTATGGAGTAAATCTTACATAATAACTCTACACTATCAAAGCTTTGAAGACATTTAGGCATAATAAATTTACACCAAAAGATCTTGTCTCTCAAAAAATGAACATTATAACTTTGGCTTATGAGAACTTTGAAGACATTTGGGCATAATAACATTACACTATCCAAGCTTATCTCTTAATAAATGAGCATTATAATTTTAGCATATGAGAGATTTAAAAACATTTGGGCATAATAACACTCACTATCCAATCTTAAACATTAATAGGTATGAACTTGTATTTATAGCCTCAAAAGTTAACTCTCACCCAATGTGAGTTAAGGTTAAGTTTAAACATGGAATGAGTTCAAACTAACCCTAGGTGAGTTGAGGCTAACTCCAGTTTAGTTAAAAGTTGTCATGTAATTATGATTTTCAATTACTAGGCATGACTCTCAAATTAGATATTTTGAGATATTTTAGAAGAGCTTGGCAACTCATAAACACAATGATGAAAAGGCTTGATATTTTGAAGTTTGGATTTTCCATTTTTAGATATGACTATTAATTGCAAATATATAATTCAACTAAGAATTTAATCTTGTTTAATTAGACGATTAATTTTTATTATCATTTTAGCTCTTTCAAGATTTGATCAAGTGGCCCACTTAATGGGTCCATAGGCTAAACTGACAATTGTTATGTCACAAGGTGATTAGGAATGAATCCATGAGAGGTTATTGTTGAATACAGGCTAGTATGCCAAATAGGGATCCCTCAACATAATTATGAGCATTAATGAATGATGCGTAGCCAAAATTGGGATGTTTAGTGATTCTTGGGATTAATTTACAATGTTTGGTAGAAACCAGTCTGAAGTCCAATCGAAAGCCAATTATGACTAGAATTGGGTGTCTACAGTTACTCATGTAAAAAAGAAGATCAAATTAGAGGTAGAGGATGAACTTGATGAGCTTGGGTATATTGAGATGTCAGGGAATCCTTTGGAGTACAATGAATGTAAAACTAATAAGGGCATTATGATGGAGAATTTAGTCCATTAAAATAAGGGTGAAAGGAATTACTGGCATCCAACTTGTTTAATTTTTGTATTGTTTTTGATTGGATATTTAAACATACTTAAACTTAATTTTTGGTACTATTTCGAATGACATTGATACGTATACTTATTATAATACTTTGATCTTTATTTTCATATTTTAAAATAAGTTAATAGTTGATTATTTTCACTTGTTTATGCAATTAGAAATGATGAAAATGTTGAAGTCTTGCTTTTGATAGATTTTGTTATGCATGGGATGAGAATGACAATATGTGAGTTTTTGAATTTTGAATGTGTGGATGAAATTGAAATAATGTTAGACGAGTAATTATTTTACAAATAAAGTAATACAGAAAATTTCTTATGTCATCATGTTTAGTTTGAAAATAAATGCATGCATAATAATTTGATTTTATAATTGGGATGAAATTGAATCAATCAATGCCAATGAGAAATTATTTTAAAGACAGTAATATGGAAAGTTTCCTATGTTGACATATTTAGTTTGAAAATAAATGCATCCAGAATAATATGATTTTATAATTATGATTTATTTAATCTTGTTGTGAATAGTTGGAATTCATATTAATTTGTATTTTTGTGAAATGAATTATATATTGAGTATGTTGGTGGCCCCCCACCGATGAGTAGTTTAGTGTTATTGGTCAATTAAAAATCATTTAAATGCCTAAGTTTTTTTTATCTCACTTTTATAAAGTTATTTATTAATTAGAAGCTAAATGATATAAAATAAGGTCAAATTGACTTTGTTGAGTTAAAATCATTTTTTAAAGTTCAATTGTAACTTTAAATTGTCATTAACTTATTTTGGAGCCTTAAAAAAGACTCAGAGGACACACTATTTCTAGAAAAGTTATACATATAAAATAAACTCCATAAAGTTTTCATACAACATGTATTTTATGTGCAAAGATCTTTGAGTTAGGTTTATGTTCGTAGGAAGACCAAATAATATATTTTATAATGGTGAAGTGCATTAATTGATATAATTAGGTATATCCAATTAATATTTATTATCTAACTAATTATCTGAGATTCATTCAAGTATTAATATATTGTGTGACTATAAAATTATTTTAGTCACATGATTTAGATTCTTTATTTTACTATGTTTAATATTGAAGAATACTTCATGCACATGTATGTATGAAAAATTATTAACATTTTTCGTTGGAATTATAAATTTATTTCATATTTAGTATTTACATTTTATTATTAATTACAAAATTATTATATTACTGCTCAATAAAATTCTTCTTTTTATCTTTTGTCTTAATGATTCGACTTCTATTATTTATTGTAATTTGTACTTTGTAATTTTATATTTTGAATTAAATAATGGTTAATTATTTTATATTTTGATTTCTAATTTAGTGTAATTTAAATATTTTAATCATTTGTTTATATTTAAATAGTTGTCTTAGTTTGTCCTTTCACTTTTAATTATTTATTTCACTATCTTTATTTTAGATATTTTTGTTCTTAGATTAATTTTTTATCATTTTATTTCATGATCGAGGTATGCATTGCTTCAATATAATAGATTACTCTAATCGATAGTAAGTATTCTTAGAAGCTTGATTACATTTCAAATGAGATAAATTTATCCTACATTGCAAGTAAATGAAGTTATGATCAAAGTTGATAAGGATGATAAAATATATTTAATGATTTGAGATTATATCTTTCATATTAATTCACTTTGTGTATTCAAAAAGTTACCTTTTAAATGGGTTTCAATCTCTCATTCAGTGAATAACATAATATGTGAAGAGTGAGACCTTTCGATTTCCAAACTAAGATAATTCTTTCATGGTATTAAAGTATTTTAAAGAAGAATATATGAGTTTGTTTATATTTTCAAGAAGTCATCATTTAATAAGATTCATTATTTATTTGTTTTATTAAATAATGTTTAATTGGTTCATTTTTCACAAAATATGTTTATTTTATTTGACTTTATAACATATACATGTACTCAACAGTTAAGTTTCCTTCTTCACATTAAACTAGTCATATAGTCCTTAGGCCTCATTACAACTAAACTCATTTGCTACCAATTTAAACTTCACTATAGGTGAAAGGGTTTACTAATTGACTATTATTATTTTTAGTGTTTAATAGAGAGGTCATCAATAGGAAGAAATGTAGGAGATTTTTAAACTTCTATCTCTATTAAAAACAAGAGTCATTCCATGTTGAAGACTTGGATTCAAGAAAGTGCAAGGGAATAATAATAATAGGTTCAAGGAATAGCAAAAGACATGTGCATGACTATAAATACACCATATGATTAAGAGTTAATCATCAATTCAGTGATTAGTGATCATGAGTCAAATAATCTAATTATTTATACAAATGTACATGTTAACATATTGACCAAAATGGAATGGAAGAGGATGGGGAATCCATCATTATAGTCCTCATCTAACATGTTATTTATGGCCAATAAGACCAAGTCAAAACCTATTAAATTCTTAAATAACATAAAATTATAGATTATAGGGGTTTCATTTTTAACAGATTTTGAGGTGATAGAGATAGTTGAAGATGATACTTATCCTAAATTATTAGGAATACCATGATGCTATGAATATCAATTTGATATTCCCTTAAAATAATTATATATAAGTTTCAATATTGGGGAGAAAAGAGTTATCAAACCCCTACATAATGGCATGGTGTAGTGTATGTGGAAGCAACAAAGTCTAATGAGGAATATAACAATCACTTTATTATTATAAAGGGAAGAAATCAGACAATGGATGAAACAATGTGTTGGGAAAGTGAAGAGTGTGCATCAAACACTAGTATCTAGTTATGTGATCAATGGATTCAAGGATTATATAGAGTTGATAGCAATAAATGCACAAATGTAGAGAGCAAAGATCCACCTATTGTGAGAAGTTATTTTGTAAGACATTGCGTAGTAAATAAAAGTAAAAAAATTAACCAAAAATTATGGAGAGATGAGTTTCATGCATGAAAAAAGAGTTAGTGGAAAAAACTTTGAGTGAATAATAAGGAATCAATTAAATAACTAAAGTGTAGAATATTAAGGAGGTAAAGGTATCCACACTAAAGAATGGAATGAATAAAAGTGTATAGAAGTAGACAATAAAAGTCATCATGTATAAAATAAAGGTAATCGTGCGTAAAAAATATGTCAAATAAGGAAAATGAAACATCTTTAGAGAGAGGAAAGTGCACAAGTCATGATGTTAAAATAAATCAAGTTAGTATATGGTGAACAACTAATAACTTAATCAACTCAAAAGGAGATGAGAATAAATTGATATGCCATGCTGAATAACTATTCCAAAGGAATATGGATGGGAATAGTCTCCAATTGTAATTCAAAGTTTGTGATGGTGAATCCATAAATAAGGTATTCACCATGAGAAAGTTGTAATAACAAAACATGTTTTGATTTCTTGCTTTTTTTTGTTAACATGTTATTTATTTGATGTTAATAAGTGCAAACAATCCTACAAATCAAGCTGGGAATTCAAGCGAGGGATTTTTTAGGGTCTTTATGATAGATGTCTAAGTATCTCTAGGATGGGTTATTGTGCAAAGTGTGGTAATAATGGATATTATCTCCAATTATATAGTGTGAGATGGTAAAAAACACATATAAATGATTTTTTAATGAAAGACTTGTAAACTTTATCAGTGAGCTATATAGAAAATGGCACGGAACAATGTTGCATGAATGTAGAAAATATGCAAGAGAACTTAGTGCATGATTGGTTAGGCAGATGAGAAAAGAGTGAAAAATTTTGCTGAGAAATGGTAGCAAAAAATGAGAATGCGCAAATATGGAAGGCTTAAGTGATATGTGGAGTGTGTCAAGTGATGTGTATGGATAATTTAGAATAAGTAACAATATATATATATATATATATATATATATATATATATATATATATATATATATATATATATATATATATATATATTATATATATATACAATTTTTCATAGATAATTGTGTGGAAAAGGACAATGTGCAAATTATGGAAGCATGCTCATAGGTTTGAATGCATGAGCAAACATTTCATAGAGAAGGTGTACATGAACTAAGAATGTGTAAAATAAAAATATGTAAGAAGAGGAAGAGAACATCACTAGTGGATATGATGACACACATAAGTAATTACATTTTAAGTTTGGAGAGAGCCAAAGAGAGAGAAGAGTCAAATGCAAAAACCATAAATAGAAAGAAGCTAGGGCATGTAAAGTTGCATAGGAGATTATAAGATATGGGAAAAATGGTGACAAGGAGATCATTGTGGGTTGAAAGTGAAATGATAAATCAAAGCCAAAAATATAACACATAAATATTTTGGATTGAATGGTATAGAAGTTAGAAATGTTTTAATTGACATAAGATTGATGATTCTATAGGGATTCAAAAGAAGAGGTATGAGTACCTATGATGTCAAGGATAAGGAGACTTGATAAAGACATGAAAGTGGGAGAAGGGAGACCCATAAATATGTTGGATGAAATTGCATCTAAAAGTGAGGAAGAGGGAAGTCAAAAAGAAGTAGTGAGACTTAGGGATAAATTACCACCTGCAAAGAAGAATAAATTTGAGAAACTTCCATTTAACACAACACTAATGTCATTCATACATGGTTTATTTTAAGGGGAACTATAGTTACATGTTTAAATAATTTTGTGGTTGAGGATTTAAACCATTGTAATAAAGAGTTCTAAGTAGTGTTACAGGCATAATTGGGGGTGACACAAGGAAGTGACATTGTAGTAAAGTACTTAGTGCCTAAATGAGTATTGGATATTGATGAGCTACTATACTTTGGAATGCCAAAATAATTTGTGAATTTTTGTTAATGCATGTAGATGAGGGAAGGATTAACATTTATAGGTGAAGATTAAATATTTTAGCCCTGTGGATTCATAGGGTGACAAGCGTGAAGAATAAAGGGATAAATATGTACAGGGAAATAAAGAGAATCTAAAGAGTTAACAAGGTATAAAAATAATGGGTATGAATTATTGGAGAAAAATTATGGTTGTTGATAAATTACCATCCAAATTAATAAAATTAGATGCATGACTTATTAGCTCTCAAATTACATCCATTGGAAGGTGAAATGTGGTGAGGAAAGAAGGTTTGCATACCTAGTATATGAATTATCACTAAGGATGATAATGTACATGTAAAGTATGTTGATAAGGAAGTGGTGATGGCTTATGAAGAATCACACTAGAATATATTTGAGTTTAAGTGGGGGTTGATTCTAGTATTTTTATTGCTAGAAGTGTTGGAGTTATAGATCAAAATCCTGATTTCATACAAATTAGAGTGTCAGGATCCCTTGTGATGAAATACAAGGAATTTACACGTGCACAATAAATGACAAAGCCCTACAAGATAAGAAATAATATATGGTATGAACACATTAAGGAAATTTTCAAAGATGAATATATAATCCCACTAGATATGCCACAACATTTCATAATTATCTGTATTTTGTGTGATGGCATATGACACTTTCATTACTTTGATGGGTGAAAAAGGAATACATAAGAGTCGGTAAATTCTACCATACATGGTTAAAAAATAGTAGTTATAGTGCATGTTGAATAAACTAAATGGTTTAATAATGGTATACGTAGACTTTGGATAATTGATGTGCCAAGGAATGCATTAAGAATAAATTATATGCTCCTAGGAAGGAATGTGGTATCAGATGTTGAAAATATAGATAGTAAAAATTTGGAGATTAAACCACTATTATTTGTGAAGGTAAATGGGTATAATTATAATATAACATCAGTGTTAATACCATCAAAGATAAAAGATACAAAAATTGTAAAGAGACCAACACTAAAATGGTTGGTGGAGAGACCAATAGTGATAGACAAAACTGCTATGTAAAGAAGAGAGGAAGAAATAAGAAGAAAGATCTAGTGGGAACAAGTTGTGCTTATAAAAGGGAAAGGTAAAGTTATAAAACTTGATGAAAATTTATCATCATTGATTAATGGACCTAAAAAGAAGAAACCCTGATTCTATACATGTGGAAGGTGTAGATATCCAATTCCTAACACCATTTGTGTTGAAATTGTCAATCTTACTTGAATTGCACTTAAATGCACATTTTAGGTCAAAATCCATAAAACATACTAAATGGTTCAAACTTGTCACTTACATGTGCCAGTTTAGGTCAAAGTATCCTTAAATAGGGCAATGCATTTTATGGGCCAGTTAACTTTGATCAGATCATTTTGAGTCAAAATGACAATTTTGCCATTTAGTGCTCTAGATCAATCTTTTCTTCTAATTCATTAGTACATGTCACGTACCTTTGTTATTTAATGTTGAAAACATCCTAAATGGGAATACAGATCCAACACATCTAACATAGCCTTCTAGTTCCTCTCCAATCAAATTAAGATCCAGTAATATGACTTTTTGACCATTTTGATTAATTGTGCACCAAATTCCAAATAATTGCACTAAACTTGATTAAACTTACTTAAGCTAATTAATCCAATTTAAGAGCTTAAGTAAGAATTATATAGATCTTTTTGAATATCTCATTATTGGAAATTGATTTTGAATATTTTCATTACATAATGACATCATCTATGGGGTGGCATCCATCAAGCCATAAGTGCAAAAAATATCAGGATTATGGGTCACCCATGCCTAGTTAATGCCTCCCATGCCTCTTTAATGCTTATTTATCTTGAGGATATTTATGAGTTTAATTCCAAATATTAGGATTATCCATGGCCACACATCTCAATCTTGAGATGGATGGTCATGGTTGATCCTAACCAATCTAAAAAATCTATAAATGAAGAGGCCTGGACATGAATTTTAATTATTAATTTATGCAAAGTTATTATGTATAATTGTCTCCACAATCCTTTTCAATAGACCATTAAAATTAGTTACAAGCTTCATTGATAGGCTAGTTTAGTGATTTGGAATCATGATCTTAGGTTTTATAGAGTGTTCTTAAGACATTGGAGGAGTTTGCTACCTTTGTTGACAAAGAAAAGGATGCTTGATCAAGGGAGAACATACTTTTGAGCCACATGGGTATGGTGAATCCATTTGGGAAGGTAATATAATGTTTCTTTCTTTCATTTGTTTCTTGCTATCCTTTGTAATTCCCATAGAAATAGATAGGCTTAGTTAGTTAGTCCTTTATGCATTTTTCATGATTTATGGACTAATGTTTGACTAACTTGCTTTGTAATCCTCTATACATCTTGGCATGCTCGGTGGGACCAAACACATCCCACACATGAAGAAGACCATTATTCAACTTTAAAATCTTCATTTGGATCATTAAAACTCTTGTAATTTGATTTTCTAACTTTGTTTTAGTATTCTTCTTTGTCTCAGGTTTACATAGTAACTAATGTTAGTAAAACTATCATCGGGTGGCATAGCCATCGTTGGTCACTATTAGTATAACTGATGTCAGTTAGATAATCATCATCAATTAGTAAGTGTAACTGATGTTGATCACTATGTTTTTCTTAAAAGCATAAACCTGAGAACTAAATAGGCCATTTTAAAATGCTTGGTTTGGGGTCATACAGACTCCATTTTGGATGACTTTGATTATCTTATAGCACCTTTAAAAAGGTGTCACTAAAAGACGCTGAGTTTAATATTTGCTTATCCCCTAACACCTCTAAAAATGTTTCACTAGGATATTTTTCTTCTTCTAAATGAATGCGGTCTTGGTCCCCCTGATATTCTATAAATGATATGTTGCCATGGATGCAGTTTAATAAAGTGTGATTCTGTCAATCCCGATTGACACTTTTGGGAGGTGGAATGTCAATATAATGTCTATGTTAGGTGGTAATAATGGGATGGTGAAAGGTAGCACAATCCTCATAGAAGATACTAGGAGAACTTGTGTCAATGCTGAAGTAATCATCCTAAAAAACTATAGAAGGATCACAAATATATTGAAATTGATCTGCAAGGCAATTGTAACCAATGTTATAACAACCACTACTATAATCTACTTCTGACTCTAATTCTAAAACAAGGGATTTTGAATCCAATGTCACAATTATTGTTGATTATATTTTTGATGCTAAATCCAATGTCAGTTCAAAAATAGAACCTGACTCTAATATTGATTCTTCATTTGATATGGTTATTTTGAAAATGTTCTATTGAATGCTAAATTTTTGAAAAGTAATGGCTTGTGATGGTATAATGGGATCAATAAAAAATGATTCATCTTGGAAGGGTTCAATATAGACTAATTTATATAAATGAAGACCCTTAAAAAGAGGGAACCGCTTAAGAGATGTTTTGATAAAATCATGTCTGTCAAAGTGAGACTCCTCAACGAGTGGGAAAAGATCAAGAGACAACTCTATCAAGATTGGCTTGTCAAGGAGATGAGGCTCTTTAAAAATAGGTAACATATGAATAGATAAATTATCACAATTTATCTTGTCAAAAATGGGTGTTTCAACAATAACATGTTGGTTTTGGTTCACAATTGGTTGCAAAAGATCAATTTTAAACACATTTTGATCCTCATAAGATGGATTTTGAAGAAGAAATGGTTCTTATTTAGGCTCAAAGATCAACACATAATTTTTAAAGTGGGGAACATTTAGTTTAGTGGGAAAAATGGTTTGTGGTTCAATAATGGACTCTCCAAAGATTAGAATATTGAAGAAGGGATCAAAAATGATTGGTTCATCAAATGGAGGTTATTAAACAATATGTTCATAAAAAAATGGTTATGGGCTAAGAATGGTAACAAATGGATGATTCTTAGTTTGGTTTCTTGTGCAAACTAAAGGAGGAGGTCCTAAAAAGGTAATGACTAGACACTTCTTAGTTTGGTTGCTTGTGCAAACCGAAGGAGGATATCCTAAAATGGTGATGACTAGATTCTTCTTAGTTTGGTTGCTCATGAAAACTAAAGGAAGAGGTCCTAAAATGGTGATCTTGGTATGTTATGGAGTTTGATTACTTACACAAGCCAAAACATCCAAGTCTTCCTGATAAACCCAATCATTCCAATCATGAGTTGGATCATAAGTTGGATCTTGACTGTGTTCCCATGACTAATTTTTGTGAGGTGGATATAAATATGTCTCAAAAACCATATTATCACCATAAGGGTCTTGACTAAAGTCATAAAAGTCATTTTGTGCAGTCATTCTATCATAATTTGGATTATCCATGACTGCACCATAAGTGTAGCTAGACATATCTACATTTAATGAAGAAATATCTAAAAACAAAAAGATTTAAAGTTCTACAAACTCGAAAAATTGATGTTTAAAATACAAAAGGTTCAAACTCAGTTGAAAGGGTGAAGTTGCATCTCAAAAGTAGTTTGTGCTAAGATTTGGCATAAAAAAACCTAACATTAAATGTCTAACATCAAATGTTTTTGAAAAAAGGTTGTGTTTTCCCAAATAAAGTTACAAAAAATGATGAGGATAGGCACTCAAACAAACAAACAATCAATAGTGTTCAAAATTGCATAATCATTTAACCGAAGCTATGTAACCCAAAAGAAAAATATATGTATACCAACCCCATGAATTGAGGCCTAAATAAAAATTAATCAATGTTTGGATCTAACTTGACAAAATTAATTTAAAATGCAATGTTGAAGACTAGGATTGGACCAAACAAGCTAGACAAGAACAAACGTCATAACGATGCATAAGTAAGGTCTAAATGGTATACATGACATGGTTTGAAATAATGATTTCTGATACAAGGTGAAACAAGTCTTGAAACAAATTGAGTAGCCTAATGGTGTAAGCATGCTTGAATGATGTGGTCAATTTGTTTATGTTTCCAAGACTCAAAGACAAAAAATATTTGACATGATTTGGGCATCATGACACTACCCTTGTTAACTCAAATAAATGATTTTGATAGGGATTATGAATAAACAAATAGGTTTTAGCCTTAAATCATACCAAGAAAATAATAACCAAAATACACTAAGTATAATCATCCAAATCCTAGCAAGGGTATGGCAAAATGGGGTTGACTAAAACTAATTAGTTTTTGATCATTTTAGGGGAATCAATTACACAATAACTTTCACGTCAAATGATGAAAAATATAAACACAAAAATTAGGTGACCATGGCATTAGTTAGTTATAAAAAGGTATAGTCCTTTTTATAACCACTACATCTTGGAATTCGCTCAGTGTATTACGATGTCGAAATGTAGATCCATCTCATGTGCAACTTAGATGGAGTAAGAGAAGTCAATGCAGGGAGATGAAACCCCAAGTCAAAGCTTGCCTAAAGAAATCATGGGAGGTAATGACATCCCCATCATAAGATAAGATGCAATGAAATAAAAGATATAAAAAATAATAATTTAGGGTCATTTTCAAGGTCACCCAAACTTTGATGAGTTTTTGGGGAGTGCTTTAGACGACATTCTTTTTAAGCCTTAGACTAGGCTTTTTGTAATAGGAATGACACTTTTGATTCTAAGGGTTCCCTAAAGGGGATACATGGAAGAGTATACACGTAACAACCCTATTTTTTATAAACAAAATCTAACTTAAACAACTAAGTTAATACAAAAAACTTGGAAAGGTGAGTTTATTTTTAAGCTTAAATGAAAAATGGGGTGGTGTTCATTTGACCCCTTGGTCTTAGTTGTAACTTTGAAAACTAAAGATAAAACACTTATTTAATCACCTTAAATGTTACTTAAAGCACCAAAATAATGTTCCTAATTCATTTTAAAATTATGCCAAATATGTCTTAATAGCATGTTTTAACAAGTTCCAAGTCCGCTAGTTACCTGTCTACCCTTAAGGCATCACCCCAAAAGCAAATATGTTAGATTAGAAATATTTTAAATATATTTTCAAAATTTTGTGAAAAATATATGAAAATTGAATCTAAACTAATTTCAAATTCTGAAAATTTAGGAGAAAACATGTGGTTTAAAAAAAAAATCATCTAAAACGGAGTCCGTATGACCCCAAACCAAGCATTTTAAAATGGCCTATTTAGCTCTCAGGTTTGTGTTTTTAAGAAAAACATAGTGATTGACGTCGGTTATATAAATAATGTTAGTTACACTTACTAACCGATGAAAATTATCTAACCAACATCAGTTATACCAATAGTGACCGACGATGGCTATGCCACTCGATGATGGTTTTACTAACCAACATCAGTTACTGTGTAAACCTGAGACAAAGAAGAATGACAAAAAAAAGTTAGAAAATCAAATTGCAAGAGTTTTAATGATCCAAATGAAGATTTTAAAGTTGCATAATGATCTTCTTCATGTGTGGGATGCGTTTGTTCCCATCGGGCATGTCAAGATGTATAAAGGATTACAAAGCAAGTTAGTCAAACATTAGTCCATAAATCATGAAAAATACATAAAGAACTAACTAACAAAGCCTATATATTCCTATAGGAATTACAAAGGATAACAAGAAATAAATGAAAGAAAAAAAAATCATATTACCTTCCCAAATGGATTCACCATACCCATGTGGCTCAAAAGCATGTTCTCCCTTGATCAAGCATCCTTGTCTTTATCAACAAAGGTGGAAAATTCCTCCAATGTCTCAAGAACACTCTATAAAACCTAGGCTCATGATTCCAAATAACTAAAATAACCTATGAATGAATCTTGTAACTAATTTTAATGGCCTATTGCAAAGGATTATGGAGACAATTTTGCATAATAACTTTGCATAAATTAAGCTTTAAAATTCATGTCCATGGCCTCTCTATTTATAGATTTTTGAGATTGGTCAGGATCAACCATGACCGTGCATCTCAAGATTGATATGTGTGGCCATGGATAATCCTAATATTTGGAATTAAACTCATAAATATCCTCAAGATAAATAAGCATTAAAGAGGCATGGGAGGCATTATCTAGGCATGGGTGACCCATAATCCTGATATTTTATGCACTTATGGCTTAATGGATGCCACCCCATAGATGATGTCACTAGGTAATACAGATATGCAAAATCAATTTACAATAATGAGATATTCAAAAATATCTATGGAATTCTTACTTAATATCTTAAATTGGATTAATTAGCTTAAGTAAGTTTAATCAAGTTTAGTGCAATTCTTTGGAAATTAGTGCACAATTGATCAAAATGGTTAGAAAGTCATATTAATGGATCATAATTTGATGCGAGAGGACCTGGAAGGTGATGTTAGATGCATTGGAACTGTATTCCCATTTAGGATTTTTCCAACACCAAATAATAAAGGTATGTGATGTGTACCAATGAATTAGAAGAAAAGAGTGATCCAGAGCACTAAATGGCAAAATTGTCATTTTGACTCGTAATGATTTGATTAAAGTTACATGGACCATAAAATTAATTTCCCTATTTAGGGATACTTTGACCTAAATTGGCACTTGTAAGTGACAAGTTCAAACCATTTAGGGTGTTTTATGGATTTTGACCTAAAATGTGCATTTGAGTGCAATTCGAGTAAGATTGACAATTTCAACACAAATGGTGTTAGGAATTGGATGTCTACAGAAGGACTATAAAAAATGTTTGGAACATAGGGAGTAGGTGTTTCTAAATATTAGATTCTTATTAAAGGAAAATCTCAAATGGATATCCCAATCAGAATAGAGAATATAATAGGGGTCCTAGTTCAAGCAATTGGGGAAGAAGCCAATATTGTGCATACACCACAAGGAATTATTTGAGTACCTTGACAAAAAAAATGATGTTAGCATGGAACCATAATAATTTAGTGAAGCAAATCCAACTATCCAATATTATATACTCCTAATCATACTAGTAAGTGTTAAAATCCCACAAGGACAAGGCAATGTTATGAAAGGTGATATTGGTCCAACAAAGCAAACAAATATAAAAGTGGAAGATGAATTACATGCAAGGGTGGATTTTCAAGAATTTATTGGAGGATCTAACACTGAGCTAAGAGAGGATGCTCAATAATAGAGTATAGAGGAATATTGTAACATAGATACAAGGAGAACACATAGGGTGAGATGTATAATTAAGAAGATAATGTGCCAAGAGGAACCTGGATTAGAATATGTCACAAAAACTAGAGGAACACTTTCAACTATGAGTGAAGGTCCGATAAGAGATCTATCATTTTCATTGATGTCTATGGGGATGATTAGGCATGTGAATATGTGTAAAATATTAAATGTTATCTTTGAGAATCATATAAAATAATTGGGATCTAAAGTCCTAGCAAAGTTGATGGTTCAAGTAAAGGGACAAGAGTTAGATTCCAGTGAAAAAAAATGAAGATTTAATATATATATGATAAGAATGATGACAAAGGTAACAAGGATAGCATTGGTCAAACTACCCATGAAATTTACAAAAAGGAGTCTAATTACCAGTAGGGAGGTAGAGGATGTAATAAAATATTTGAATGGGGAAAGAGTAACTTTGAAGATGTATGTAGATGAAGTTTAGAAGTTGTTTAAATTTCTAGAAAAAGAGAGGCCACATGTATATGAAGGTGAAGAAGTGAGCAAGAGGATTCCAAAGGAAAAGTTGGGCATGCATATATATTATGAGTGCCTCTTGGTAAAAAGTAACCTAATTAATAATAACTCCAAAGCAATGAAATTGAAGGAAGTAGAAACAATATTTGATTATTATGCAGAAGAATCAACAAAGAATATAAATAATCTCTGCATGAAATCAAAGAAAAGTGGATATTTAAAATATTTCAAAATGTGTAAGAATGCATGAAATATCGCTTAAAGGAAGATGATTCCACACACAAAAACTTAGTGGCACACATGTATGTCAAGAAGGAAAAATTGGAGAGAGAAGAAGTTTAGGGAATTTTCTTGATTCAAGGTGGAAATAAATAAGAATCACATTGATTTTGATGAATTATTTGAAGAGCTTAAAATGAAGATAATGGGAGAATAAGTTGTAGTGTTAGAAGGCTATACATAACAAAATCAAGTAGCACAAACCATATTGAAAACTTATTAATAAAATCTACATAAAGAAGAGGTGGTAAAAAACATAATGGAGGATGCAAAAAAAATGATAACACAAGTATAATGAGCAATAGATCATTGGGATATAATGGAAAATGAATTGAAATATAAAGTGGTTGAAGTTATAACTATGCGAGGAGGAGATGTTGATCAAACTAAATAAAGCACAAAATTATTCGATGATAGACAATAAATGTACCATGGATAAATTTTAATCTTATACATGTGCATAAGGAAAACATTAAATTTTTTTAAAGCCTGATAATGCACAAGTGAGATGTACAAAATAATCAAAAATTTGTAATGTGTACAACAAAGATTTGGCACATGAGAAGAAGGATATCACATGGGTAAAAAGAAACATTAATATGTGGGTTTAAAGAAACATAAATCAATAAGGAAACATATAAGTGAAAGAAGAACAAAAAGAAACAAAATTGATGTGAAGCAGATAATTGTAATGCATCCAAATAAGGAAAATGCAGATTGTGAGGGATCAATCAGAGTTAAAAAAATATGTTGACAGAAAAAGAGAATATATTGAATAGGATAGATAAATGGAATTATAATTGTAAAATAATGAATATGTGGTGGTGATAAATAAATATCTATAAAGGGTTTAAAGGATCTAGGAAAACTATAAAGAGGGATGTTGACCTCTCATTTGAATCACATGATTGAGAGATAGATATTAGACTGGCTACACATTTGCAATTGAAAATTTAGAACAATTGGATAAGGATGAGATTTAGGGTTTGAGTGATTCGTGAGAGATTTAATTTTATGATTTATATGAGTAAAGATTGTCTTTTGAGGGTGATGATTGCAATATGAGATGAATGTATGCTTTGTAACATTGACATATGAGAATGAAAGATGTATTCTTAGATGAGTAATTTTGGGCATGCTATGTTTCATTTTCAATTTCCTAAATGTATTTCTATGGTAACTGTGTTAATATTAATAATATATGCGTATCTTTATATTATGTTCTTTTAATAGTTCTCAGTTTTCTCATGTTGTGCCTTAGGTTAGTGCCTAAGTATTTTGGCATATTTGATATCATGGCATTATAAGTATTATATTTGTTGTGCATGATATGGTTTGCTCAATACTATAATAAATATCACTAGAAACCAAAAAATGTAATATAATAGACAATATACTCTAAATATGTGTGAATTCATGTAAAAATGTCACTGCCTATCTTTTCATTCAATAATAACTATTGATAACACCTAGTTCTTTTTCATGTGATAAGAATGTTAAAGAGGAAAATTTTAGAAGTTTGTATGAGTATATTTAAATTATAGTTGTAAGGCCCAATTTTCACCATGCTTATCTTTTCCCATTTACACTTTTATATTATTGTGTGTTATACTTAGCATTCACAAACTTTGAGGAATGAGGTTGTCATCACAATACTGTTAGTTTACTTATAGTTTTGATTACATATATGATGTGTATCTAGTTGGGCTCAAAATGATTAAATGACTTTTGCAAGACCAAAACAACTACTTGAGCACACATACAAATGTAGAATCTATGATATATCAAAAGCAATTATAAGACATGGTAACATAATCAATAAATACAAAACACACCCAATATATATATAATTTCACTCAAAGATAATGAGAACTCAATCCAGTTAAGTCCATCACATAAAATAAGCAAACATACTTGGATCAGTTTTTAGAATATTTTAAGTGGTTGTTTTGGCGCCTTGTAAAATACATGAAATCATTTTGAAAAATATGGAAAATGTAAAAGGTTTCATGAATGAAAAATTGATGTGGTGATCATGATTGCTTCCTCTTGTAGCCCCTTTTTTTGAGAAAATATGTATATTGAAAGGAAAATAATAGATGGAAATTTTCATGCATTTAAGTGTTTAAAATGCTCAACAAGATTAATTATAAATGCCTATGGAAATATAAGTTATGATACTTAATATATTTACTTTGAAAGTTATTTTACATGATTAAATTGCTTGATGACTAAAGGGGAAGTTTTATGTGTTTTGTTTTTAGCACAGTTAGAATAAAAAGAATCCTTTCAAATTTGTTTTTTTAAATTATAGACTCCATAATGATCCTATGATATTTTAAAACATAATTTTAAGGCTTATAGATTTCATGTTATAAATTATGAAATGGACAAGTTTTGATTATGCTAAGTTTCCATCATATTTTAGTTGATCTGCGATGAATTATATCTAATATTTTGTGTGTCGTTATAACCCTAAATCAATTAGAAAATATAAAATGCAATCCTAGTTTTACATAAGATTTTTTATGGAATTTTTTGAGACATTCTTGTATTTTTATCAAATAAAAAACAAATTAATGTGTTTGAAGGAGTTGTTGGAAACCCCATATAGTTTTTAGTTCCGAACCAACAGTAATATAAAATACCCAAGTAGGTTGGGTTTTCAATGTAAAATAGTTAGGTTCATTTGTAAATTGGATAAGTTACATTGCATCAAATTTGATAGGAGTTGATTCAGGTATATTTTTTGCTTAGTTTGGGTTGATGCAAGTCAACTTGATTCAGATTTGAGCATGATTAGGAGGCAAATTATTGGCAACTTATCAGTGGATTGAAAAATAAGGTTTCATATGAGTGTATCTCTAATGGAGCCTAATAATAATTGTTCTAATACTTGAATAGTTTGTGAATCCCTTAAGAAGTAATGATAAGTACAAGGTGGCTCGATCAAGATCAAGCCATATATTTGTTTATGCAAAGAGGGTGTAGTACACATAATATAGAAAAATTGGTTGTGTTGATAGTAGTTCTATTTGCCACAACCCTAGACATGAGTGGCATTAGGGCATGATACTCACCCTTTGAGCTCAACCTTATAAGAGTTGAGGGTGTA
The DNA here is from genome assembly GCA_037957365.1 of Torreya grandis. NCBI lineage: Eukaryota > Viridiplantae > Streptophyta > Pinopsida > Cupressales > Taxaceae > Torreya > Torreya grandis. Next base: position 1,401,544 of record JARHVA010002389.1, on the reverse strand, counting down.
GTGGAGAGTTGATGACCATGGTGGTTAAGTCAATAGGTTAATTTATAAAAAGTCAAAGGCCTTATTGTTTGAACTATCCATGGTGATGATGTTTGTTCTACCCTTGAATGACCATAAAGAGTTCAACCAACTTAGGGTCACTCCCTAAATATTTGGTAGGCCCTCAATAATATATAATTTTATTAATGTTTTTAGGCATTACTTGATTTTGATGACCAAGCAAGTCAAACTCGTGGTTTAGGTATGTTCAGAGTTGTCAAGAGAGGTGGTGGTCCAAGAGAAATGTTGATTATTAGGTGGATGCAAAGTGGTGAAAAGGCACAATGAGCAATAAGTTTGAGTTATGACTTAGTGTTGTTAGGAAATTTAGTATTTACTATTGTAAGTTAATTAATAATATATTATTGTTATGTAACAATAATATATATTAGGAGTTTTTTGTACATGAATTTGGAGTGAATCATCCAACTCAATATTATAAGAGATTGCGAGATATCCTAGAGGAGTGAGTGGTTAGTGAGATTCCTAGAATATAAGAAATAGTTTCCTATATAGTTATGTAATGGTTAGATTATAATATGTAGTAGAAGAATATTATTAAGTGAAATAATATGTTGTATGTTTGAATATTACTTTGTGTGTTGGCTTCAAATATCTTTGCATGTGTTAAATTTACATATAAGACCTTCAAATACGTAACATTGGTATTAGAGGGGTAGATTCATCTAATTGATAAGATGATGTAATGTGTATATGGATGAAGAATCCATGAATTTTTTACTTGCACTAAATTTTTGATGAGATGGGAATTATCTCTCCATTCATACTCAGATCAGACAAATCTGCTATGTAACATCACCCCTGATATATACATGCATTCATCACATACATCAAAAAATTGTTTATATATTTATTCTATCAAAATTATGATGCATTTTCTATCACATTTCATTTTTTCTATAGTATGTGCAAACTGATGTTCAAATCCTAATATGTTTAATTCATTTTAGATTTACGTTATGAATACAACCACAATCTGAGTATCATGTTACTTCATATTAATGATGGTTTGATGGATGTTATGATGTGAAATGAGTTGAATATTTTGGTATAGTGCATTGATATGTTGCCCTAATGTGCCAAAGTGCTTAGTGCACCACCTACCTTAAACATACCACACGGAGTTCACTATACGTCTTTAAAATATCTTTGACTATCATAAGTATACACTGCTATTTATGCCAAGTATGAACTCAGTCAAATGTATGTATGTTGTGGATTCATTATGTTATTATATAAATTTAAGGCCTTTAAGTCTAAATCAGATCATTAGGTTAGAGATATATGTTAGTTTTTATTATTATTAGTATTCAAAAATCTTTAGACCATAAAAAGTTTTGCATATATAGTGGTCCAATGTATAGTTTGTTCTGATATGAAAATATATGTCTTTTTGGTCAATTTTTAAATATTAACCTTATGTTATATTATAAATTGATAGGTTATTGTTATTTTCAAAAACTTAAAAATGTCATTTTAGTGTTAGTTTTAAATTGTTGAAAATTTCAAAGTTTTAAAACAATTGAAGTCTTTTTGAGTCAATTGTGCAAAATAATTATCCTAAGTCATATTTTGTAAAAGGACACATTTTAAAATTTAAACCGCCGTCCTATGAGAGTGTAATAATGGAAAATTTTGGTCATGTTGAAAAATTTGAGGGAAAATACTTCTACACATGTCAACTATGAACCCAATTATTTCTGATCAACAAAGACCTTGGGGATATTGTTGATGGCAAAGTGAAAAAACCCAAAGATGTAGATGAAGCAACAAAATGGGAGAGAAAATATACAAAATCTACATCAATCATTGGATTAGGGCAATATAATTCTTATTTGTGTCATATAGATTTGTCTAAGTCCTCTAATATAATTTGGAAAGCACTAAACAAATTATTTGGTTCACAATATGGAAGCATAGTGACAATATTGAAGCAAAGATTGTTCGGTCTCAAGATGGTAGAAGGTGACAACATGGTGGAGCATATTAGTAAGTTTTGATCCATTTAAAATCAATTAACTGGGATAAAAATTTATGTGCATGATGATGATTCAAAATTAGTACTAAATATCATGCCAACTAGTTATTCTAATATGGTTTTTACATTGAGTAAAATTAATCCTAGTTTAGAAGATATCATTTCTTCTTTACTCAAGGAAGAAAAAATAACTATGATTTTTAAACCAGAGGAAACTGTAATGTATGGTAGAAACAAAAAAGAAAATGGATTTGTTAAGAAAAAATTCAAATCCTCTTTCAAATAGGGATCATCTTCCAAAGGTACAAAGAAACAAATTACCTTTACTATTATAAACAATCTGGTCATATATCTACAAATTGCAAGGAAAGAGCACATAATTGACTAGATGGAAAACTACATGAAAATGCCATGGCCAAAGATAAAGAGAAAGATAATGAAGAATAAACTACTGCTGACACAAAAAATGTAAGTGATGAAGATTACCTATTTTAGATGATTTTATGAAGGAGGTTGGAGAAATTGGAGGATAGAGGCCATTCAAGCCTTTCGTTAGCCACTAGAAATGGGGCCACTTCTATTTTAGTGGCATTTGATTTTGTTGTGTGGTGTGGATTTCAAATTTTTAGCTTTTTAGTGTGGTGTGAAAAATAAGAACACATGTAGTAAATTCATGTTCACTTGTGAGTATTCCTCATGTAACCCCTTTTGTAAAAATATTGTATAATGTTGATCAGAATATATTATAACAATCATGATGTAAAGGTTATTGGTAAACATGGAAAACCAATCGTGTAAGGTTTTTGGTGAACTTGAAAAACCAATTGTGAAAGGTTTTTGGTACACTTGCAAAACTAATTGGGTAAGGTTGTTGGTCATAGCTAGGGAAAACCATTAGTGAGAAGATTATGAGCACACAGAGGTGGCACACTACAATAAAAAAATGAGATATGTTTTACCATGTAAAAACTAAGGGGGGAATGTTAGGAAATTTAGTATTTATTATGGTTAGTTAGTTAATGATATATTATTGTCATGTAACAATAATATATATAAGGAGTTTATTGTATGTGAGTTTAGAGTGAGTCACCCAACTCACTATTATAGGAGATTACAAGATATTCTAGAGGATTGACTAGATAGTGAGGTTCCTACAATATAGGAAATAATTTCCTATATATTTATATAATGGTTTAATTATAATATGTAGTAGAAGAATATTATTGAGTGGAACAATATGTTGTATGTTTGAATATTACTCTGTGTGTTTGGCTTCAAATATATTTGCATGTGTTAAATATGTGTATAATCACATCAAATACCTAATAAGTATGAGTTTTTATGAAGACCAAGGGCCTGACTTGATAACTTAAGTAAATGATATTACATCCCATTTTTCCCTATGCTAGAATTAGGCCACTTGTTAGTGATCAACACTATAAAACATAATTGATAATGTCTAGTTTTTGTGTGATCATGGTTGATCTATCGATATGATGTTTTAATTCCTTGTTGTCACCATGTTTTCTGTATACTTAAGTTAAATAATTGTTATAATTATTATTTGCTTGTTTATTTATGCATTATTAGTGGCATATGCTACCATACTGACTCTGATATTATGATGTGTAGAGCCCTATTGGAAAAGTATATTTGATCCACTTATGATTATCATTGATACATCATTATCAAATAACTAACCATGATGTTTCATAGTTGATGATTGGTCATCATTGGCCCTAGGCCAATTATGCCTTTGATAAAAAATTGCTAATGCAATGCACATTTGTATCTTGCATTGGTCTTTTTATGCATGATAAACAAGGGAAATTTAAATTAGGATGCATTCAAAATATTTGTTTTTTCTTTAAAATAGAACTTCATAGAGAAAGGTATGTGGTAACTACCTAGCTTTTGCAAAGAGTAAAATAATTTTTGCATTAGTTTTGGAAAAGCATCATTGGGGTTTAAATTCATGAAACATGGCTTGATAACATTATTTTGGGGAAGAGAAATGAGGTGATTTGGAGGGTGATCCATGGAATATCCATGCACATTCTACTTAGGTGGAATAAGGAGTTCCCATATTTTGATTCATGTAAGTTTAGGCTTGCAAATAAAACAAAGAGGAGTGAAGGAAGAAAATGCTAAATAGGGGTTTGAGAGTTAAATCTAAAATTTTTTGGGCCATAATGTAGAAGATATTGGGGAATTTAATTGTGGCAGCCATGAAGGAGTGGAGCTCAATTTTGGCCATTCGATGGGAAGGCAAGAGAATGGAAGGAAAAAACAAACATGGTCTATTTTTAGGCACATATCTATTCTTTTGGTTAAGTTTCTAAGCATTATTTTCCCTATATTGGGCATGTCATGTCCTAGGTTACATAAAACTAGGTTTAGGCATAGTCTCATATACATGAACCTAGTATGTGTATAGGGGATGATACCCAGTCTAGGGATTTAATGCTTGTGCACTGTCTTAAAACTACCAATCCCCTCCATACCTAATTATTGTGCTTGAATGAAAGGTTATAGATTTGTGCATCAATTTACTTATCCATTGATATTTATATGGATAAATATACTTTGATGTGAATTGATATGCATCATTTTATGATTGTTAGTTTGTGCTTAGATGATTAAATCTAGGTTATGATTTGATAATATGCAAGAGGGTTTTTAAAACAAAACACTTCTATGATGTATTTGGCTTTAGAATGTTATTTATTTAATATCAATTTCCTAATGTATGGCTATAGATTGTTTCATTGATGGATGACTGTTAAATGTTTGACAAAATGCCTTGATGAAGGATTATTGTAAATTATTTGACAAAATGTCTCGATGATGGATGATTGTGAATTATTTGACAAAATGTCTCTATAAAGGATGATTGTGAAATGTTTGACAAAATATCTCAATGAAGGATGATTCCAAATTGTTTGACAAAGTGTCTCAATGATGGATGGTTGTGAATTAGTTGTAAAACTACCTCAACAATGTATGGATTCAAGTGTCTTTTCCACAATTAATTTTTCATGCTTATTCCTAGAAACTTATCTTACTCTTCCATGTTACTCAATGCTTAATTTATGAAGAGTTAGTTGTTGTTATCTTCTTCTTTTTATATTTGAGTAAACTCTTGGAATTGTCTTTGTTATATTATGAATTAAATACATGAATTGTGAATTTTGGAGATAACAATCCCATGCTAGCTAAAGTGAAAAGATTTATCATTTGTTTAACACTCTATGAATATTATATTGAATATACTTATGAGTGTTAGATATATTTATTTGTGATAGTTGGCTAGGAAAAGTAGAGGGAATTATTTTTTGAAATAATCTAATTATAGTTAAATTGGGAATTTTAGATTCTAACAACCCTGTGATGGTCAAGGTAAAGTAATAATGGTCACTAGGCTTATTTTAGAATTTTGACAATTAATTATGATAAATTGTTAAAGTGAATTTGTTACTCTAAACAAATAACATGTTGTCTTATTATGGTTGTAGCCTAATACCCTATGGAACATTTATATTATAATTTATGTAGAATCTCCATATCGAATAATATCATCCTCTCTGGCTATGGTGCTAAGTTACCTAACATTAGATACTCTCTATGATCTATTTTTTTCATTGGCTACACAATTGTTTAAATGTAAAAATAATTTTTACAAGTTAAATTGCCCAGATTGGTTGTTACGACATTATATATATATATATATATATATATATATATATATATATATATATATATATGTATATATATATATATATATGTATATATATATATATATATATACATACATACATACATACATGTGTGTGTGTGTGGAGAGAGAGGGGGAGAGAGAGAGAGAGAGAGAGAGAGAGAGAGAGAGAGAGAGAGAGAGAGAGAGAGAGAGAGAGAGAGAGAGAGAGAGAGATTTCCAATTCATATCTACATGGAAGAATTACTTGATTCAATGGATTTAGTTGTTGAGAAGTCATTTTGTAAGCGTCAAATGAAGTATAATATAATTATTAATAGTATGACGAAACCACCAGAATAACATGGATGTTATTTCACTAACTTTAAGTTTAATCTAATATATATGTGTGTTTGTGTTTTATATATATATATATATATATGTACACACACACAGATGTAACACACACACACACATAATAAAGGGGGAAAATTGGTAGGACACATAAAAGTGGATCTTTTTATATATATCTAGTCTTATGTTAAACGGTTGTCAGAGCCTCATAAAAGCTTAGTTAAATTAGATCATGGAGAATGGGGCTCATAGTTGAGTTAAGTTGAGTACCAATGTCTTGATTGGATATTAAAATAGAATAATACACTTTAAATTTGGTAGGCTCTTACATTGCGTCTAGTTTAATATGCAATCATCATGGATAGAAGAGACACCACACATTAATTAGGAGATAGAAACACTTATAGTTTTAAAATCCATCTACATGATAATGGTGAAGTTGATACATGTTTATAAGAGACCAATGACAAAAAATGAACCCAATAATATTAGCTTGAGTTCTTGCTCAAGCTAATAAAAGAACTATTACATGGTAATAATGTGATAATGAATTTTATAGATAGTCTTGTTTGTTTGAAAACCATCCTCATATGGTTGTAGAATCGAGATAAAAAATATCTGTTATAAAATAATGTTACTTTTCATATTGGTTGGCTGAATTATTCTTGTTAGCATAATACTTATAGTTAGGTCCTAGATATATTTATGCTCGAACAACTTAGAAATAACACTTGGTAGTATAGTAATTACCTTCTAAGGAGTTATTTGTTGATTGACCTTATAGATGTGTAGTTTAACCCATGACAAGTATGATTAGAATAAATAACCATAATAATGGAGGTTTTAATGAGGAAATTTGGGTTGTAAATATTGATCCATGTTAAAAATTGTAGTGGGCTTGCATAAGTAATACTATAAGTACCATGTTGGTCAATGAATTATTAGTTTGTTATGATAACTAAGATAGTTGTGTCTTTATTATGTGCTAAAATTAATACCTCACTTAATTTTATTAAACAACGATGCTACCATGTGTGTTGTAATAAGTCTCTTATTTTATGGTTGCTAGTAACTGCTTGAATAACTACATCTATATGCATGTTGGAATACATTTCATAAGTTATAACCTTTGATATAATATTTAGAGGAGATCATATATACATTGGAATATCCTATTTCTTATGCATTGTTGGAGTGCACTTTTATTTTTTAGATCTTACAAAATGTATAGGATTAGATTCCTTACTGGTTTAGATTTTTTTCTTTTAAAGTTGAGTTTTTATGTGTTTACACAACTATAATGTTAAAACTATTAAGTAATTCTAAGTGATAACTCAACATGTGAGGGTATATAATATTGTGGTAAAGATATATATGAAGTTTTCAAAAAGAATAAGTTGGATCCTCCTCATCTAATAATTATGCAAAAAAAAGGCATCTTGATTTTGTCAGCTTTATGTTTTAAAAGTTAGCAAGATTGCACCAAATCTCTCTACCTTCTTATTGAATACTTGCTAGAAATTGCCTTGCTATATTTGAAACTAATGTATTAGTTGTTTACCTAGAGGGATATGAAATGTTGCCAACATTTGTTAATTTACTTCTCTATCATTTCAGTATGCAGGTAATGAACCACTTGAATGTCTTTATGTTGTGGATAACCTTCTAAATATCGCTTTGGTTTTGCCTCTTTTCTTGGTTATTTGAAGAGTAAATTCACAAATTGTAATATAATTTTATGTTTCTAAACCTTTGGAATTGGGATAATCTTGTGGATGCCCTAATTTGTTGTCATTGTATCAATAGTTATTTTAATCAAGGATTTTAGAACTTACTAGGTTATTGTATCTTGTTGTATTTGGTGATATAGTAATGGATATTGTTGCTTATCTAAATGAACATAGTTGGATAGACATATTTATTATGAAAATGATAAATAAGAATATGAGAGATAACACTTATTTTTCATGTCTGACATGATAATAATAAATTAAATTGTAATTAGCTAAGTTGTACTCCTAATTTATGTGCCTATCATCTCATAATTGTAGCATCAACTCTAGATCATAGTTTATTGGGTACTATGCCATGCATAAGTCATGCCATGAGTTGGTTAGAATTATAACTTATTTATGAGGATTTGAAATTATGTTAGTATTAGTTTAGTAATTTTGGATGGGAACTAAATAAGAATGTACAACTTCTTGTTTCTCTCTAGTAAGCTACCAATCTACATGTATATTGGGCTAAATGCCTATTGTATGAGATAATTTATCAACTTATAGTAAAAGGCTCAATACCCCATATGTAAGTGAGCTTATCCATTATAATTATGTCTAGGTATCAAGCAAACATTTGTAAATGGGAAGTAAAGCATCATGTTTCCAAATATGTAACTTGGAACCTGCATAGTGTTATAGTAAATCACTTAATTTGGTAGCTCAAATTTAAAATAAATTATTGATATAATTTTTAAGAGAATAAAAAATGCTTGATTTAAGACTTATTGATCATTTGACTAATTAATGAGTAGAATAATTGAATAAGGGCCATGATGTACTTTAGGGCTTACTTGGTAAACCTTTGTATCCTCTTTGTGATTACCACTGTTAAAAGGGAAGTATAAGAGTTGATTGAACAAGAATAATATATTCCCTTTCCCTTGAGCTTGATATCAAAAATTTAGCATTAAGGATTAAAAGTCTCCCACTTAGCCATCCCTTTATAGGCTTAAGTAGTTAGTAGATTTGATGATAGGTTTGGCCTCCTATTGTTAAGCCGTAGGGGTAGAGTTAGTTGCCTACTTTTAAGAAAGGTATTCTTTGCTCAAAGTGATTCCTTTATCTTAAATTGAGTATAGTGACTAGTATAAATCTTTGAGTTGGAAATAACAAATGCCAAATTTGATCACTCTAGACTATCTATTTCATGGAGAGAAATAATGACCTTATGGGTTACCATACAGGATATATGCTAGTTCATATGAATAGATTTTTTCTTTCAACTCCTTGCTCATCACATACTAGTGCCCTAGGAGTAAGGTTAGATTCCTATGAGATTATTTTACTATCATTAAGAGAATGTATCCAAGTTATATATAATTTTGAGATTTAAAGTTTAGATTCGAGCTAGATGAATAAATTTAATAACCTAATTAAATAGTTGAAGTGTGATTATTTAACCTTATCTTGCCATGGTGAAAAAAACTAAAAAATCAGGTGATTTTTTTGGTACTCGATCAGAGGGTCACTACATTGTGGTATTAGAGCCTAGGTTCAAACACTCAGCCTAATGTGATCATTCACAAGTCTATAATACATAGTGATTGAGAAAACATGTTTTGAAAATTAAACTCAATGAAATTAAACATGAGACATCTTTAAGTTTAAAGGATTAAATTGTGTAGAAGGGATTGAGAGCCTTGTGGAATTCCACTTAAAAACATATATGTGTCATATAAGTGAAGGAGGTATTGTCTTCACCTTGTGTGATGGGTTGGTGATACTAGGTGGGTCACTTTGGTGTCATCTATTGTTATGGCAAATGACATTTGTATTTTTTTTAGATGATGTTCTCCTTGATGAGTTTTACTTCCATGATGGTGGCACCTAAGTAAGTGGGTGTAATTTTTATTTTTTATACATGCTCATGTTAGGAGTATGTTTTTAAATATTGTAACTTGAATACTAGTTTTCCTAAACCATATTCTAGTAGCCTCTAGAAGTCATTTCTTTTATTTAACACTATTGGGAATTATTAAGCCTAAAATAATAGTACATGTAAGTATCTATATTGAAATAATTACTTGATGTATAATTATAATTAATATAGATAAGTATTGTAATGAGGCATACTTAGGGTAGTTTATAGTACCTTAGTGCATGAATTGGTAAACCTGTGTATACAAAAAAATTGTATGGCATATGTTTGGGGATCTTTAAAAAGTTGCTTTGTGGTAGTTGTACTTTTCGTATTGAATTTATTATGCTTCTAGATCCTTTGTTGAGGACCCTCATAAAGTATGTTATAGATGTTTAAATTATTTATATGTTTTCCTGTGTATAATTATGTTAGTTTGAATGAATGGTTCATGAGTCATCCTCCATGTCATAGATAAATGAGTAACTAAAGGTAGGGAACCTTTGCTTAAAATACTCATTATCAGTTGATGTATAGGATGATGTATTTATCAGAGAGCATGGGTGTGTGTGGATTAGACTTAGCATGAAGTTGATAATTAAATGGAAACTTTACCCAAAGTAATGTTATAGTTGTATACATTGTTTATCTAATGTAATATTCATATTCACATGCATGTGATGTCATAATAAATAGAGGATGTATTCCAAAGTTTGTATGAATACTACATATGATAGAGAATTTACAACATAATTTTGATATCCGCATCTAACCTGGAATCACTTCTAGTGGTAGGGAGATATGTGGTGAATCACTCCCAGTGGGGAAATAAAGTTAGAGGAAATGTCTTAGTCATGACTTTTCCCTCTATAACAGATTATCAAAATGGAAAATAGTTGCATACTCAAATTTATTTGGGAATTGGTCACTAATTTAATTTATAAAAAATTAATACATCAATTTATTATGCCATTCTATAGTGGAAAATGGTAGTGTTATTTTTTTTAATAGTGGCTAGTGGTAGTGTCATAATATTCAACATTTAACTGATCACATTTGTTGTAGTATTCTATAGTATTGAAGTGTTTAACAGTGGTTGATAATGCTATAAATAAGATAAATCTATTATTTTGGTGTAAGTAAACATCATTGTGTTACCTAGTAGAAGTAACAATGGTTACGACTTAAATAAGCATTCATTACACTTTAGGTGGAACTACAATAATTGTTGTATTTTTTGCTTATAAAAGTATATTATTGTATTTTTAGGCTAAAATATTATGTTATTGTACTCCTAAATTACATTTATGTGCTGACATGTAATGTTTTTACATCATTATGAGTAATTGATGCTTGGCTAGTGCAAGTATTAGAAATGATGTGATTGCTATTTATGGAATGATTATATGATGCATTGAGCAATGTGCACATTTTTTAAGAGATCACTAGGTCAAGTATACCTAAGAGATGAGTGGTGAAACTATCCCAAACCACTTTTTGGCTTTTATGATAATCTCATTTGTATGTTTGATGTTCATAGAAAGGAGGGGACTTCTTAAGTATGAGCATTTGTAGAAAACAAACATAAAAATCAGTCAAGTCTTGTAGGGAAAATGGCAAGAATCCAAGCTAAATAAAATTTTATTAAGCTTGTTAAGTAGGAGACTTGTTGGTTTTCATTGATGGGGAGTAAAATGGAAAGGACACATCCAAAATTTGAAAATTCAAGTTCCAAAAGTACTCCCTAATCAATAATACAATTGGAATTTTTTATAAAAACTTTTTATTTTTCATTTTAATCACTCATAAGTTGACCAAGCCATCGAGATGATGTATTTCTCAAGGGGGAGGATGTTACATCCCATTTTTACATGTGCTAGGATTATGGCACTTATCAATGATCAACATTGTAAAACATAACTGATAATGTCTAGTTTTGATGTGATCATGGTTGATCTGTTGATACGATGTTTCAATTCCTTATTATCAAGCTTGTTATATAGTTATGTGAAATAATTATTATAATTATTGTTTTTTATTTATTTATGCATGGTTAGTGGCAACTAATATTATGTTGACTCTAACATTATGATGTGTAAATCCCTATTGGTAAAGTATATTTTATCCACTTATGACTATGATTGAGACATCATTATTGCAAAACTAACTGTGATGTTTCATAGTTGATGAGACATTATCATTGGCCCTAGGCCAATTATGTCATTGATAAAAAAATTGCTAATGCAATGCATATTGATATATTGGCATGGTATTTTAATACATGATAGATAAGGTAAATTTATCCCTTTATGGTGTATTAGGATGCATTCAAAATATTAGTTCATTATTAAAATAAAATTTCATGGAGAAAGGTATGTGGTTGCTAGCTAGTGGTTGCTTCCTAGCTTTTGAAAAGAGTAAAATATTTTTTGATTTGGTTTTAGAAAATCTTTATTAGGGATTAAATTCATGAAACATGGCTTGATATCATTCTTTTGTGGAAGATAAAGGAGGTAATTTGGATGGCACTCCATGAAAAATCCCCGCACATTCTCCTTGGGTAGAACAAGGGGTTCCCATATTTTGATTTATGATAATTTAGGCCTACAAATAAAACAAAGTGGAGTGAAGGAAGAAAATGTTGAATAGGGGTTTAAGAGTTAAATATGACATTTTATGGGCCATAATATATAAGAGATTGGGGCATTTTCTTGGCAGCAATGATGAAGGAATGGAGCTCAGTTTTGACCATTCAATGGGAAGGCAAGAGAATGCAATGAGCAAACAAACTTGGTCTATTTTAGGCATGTATCTATTCCTATGGTTAAGTTTATAAGAAAATTATTCCCTATATCAGACATGGCACGTCCTAGGGTATATAAAGTTGGGTTTGGGCATAGTCTAATATACATGAACCTAGTATATACATAGGGCATGATACCCAATTTAGGGATCTAATGATTGTGCATTATCTTAAACCTACCAATCTCATTCATACCTAACTGTTGTGGATAAATGAAAGTTATAGATTTGTACATCAATTTATTTATCCATTGATTTTTATATGGCTAAATCTACTTTGATGGGAACTACTATGTATGGTTTTATGATTATTTGTTTGTGCTTGAATGATTAAATCTAGGTTGTGTTTTGATAATATGCAAGAGGGGTTTTAAAACAAAACACATCTATTATGTATTTGGATTTAGGTTATTATTTATTTAATATAAATTTATTGATGTACGATTACAAATTGTTTCAATGATGGATGATTGTGAAATGTTTGACAAAATGCATCAATGAAGGAAAATTGTGAATTATTTGAGAAAATGTCTCAATGAGAGATGATTGTGAATTGTTTGACAAAATGTCTCAATGAAGCATGATTGTGAAATGTTTGAAAAAATGTCTCAATGAAGGGTGATTGTGAATTATTTGACAAAATGTCTCAATGAGGGATGATTATGATTTTTTTGACAAAATGTCTCAATGAAGGATGATTGTGAAATGTTTGAGAAGATGTATTAATGAAGGATAATTATGAATTGTTTGACAAAGTGTCTCAATTATGTATGGTTGTGATTTATTTGTCAAAATAGCTCAATGATGTATGGATGCAAGTGTCTTTTCTAACATTAATTTTCCATGCTTATTCTTGGAAATTTATCTTACTCTTTCATGTTACTCGGTACTTAATCTGTGAAGTGTTAGTTGTTATCTTCTTCTTTTTATATTGAGTAATCTCTTAGAATTGTCTTTGTTATATTATGAATTCAACACATGAATAGTGAATTTTGGAGACAACAATCCAATGTTGGCTAAAGTGAAAATATTTATCAATTGTTTAACACTCTATGAATATTATATTGAATATACTTAAGAGTGTTGGATAGATTTATTTGTGATAGTTGGCTGAAAAAAGTAGATGGAACTATTTTTACAATAATCCAATTGAAATTGAACTAGGAATATTAGATGCTAACAACCCCATGATGTTTGAGGTAAAGATCTAGTATTTTTTGCATTTATTTTGGAGTTTTGACAATTAATTGTGATAACTAGCTGAAGTGAATTTGTTACTCTGAATAAATAAAGCATTGCCCTTTTATGGATGTATCCTAATGCCTTGGGGAATATTTATATTAGGATTTATAGAGAATATCCATATCAAATAATACCCTTCTCTCTATTATGGTACTAAGTTACCTAACATTTTATAATCTCTCTGCTCTATTTTTTCTTGTTTGCTACACAAATTTAAGTGTATAATTGTTTTTTACTAGCTAAATTGCCTAGATTGGTTTCTATGTCCTATTAGGACTTTTGAGAAATATATGTGTAAAAAAAGAGAGAAAAGAGAAATGTCCAATTCTTGGATGCATGGAAGAATTACTTGATTGGGTGGGCTTGGTTGTTGAGAAGGCATTATGTAAACATCAAATGAAGTATTATAATTCTCACCAGTATGAAGAAACCACTTGAATAACACACACACACACACACACACACACACACACACACACACACACACACACACACACACACACACACACACACACACACACACACACACACACACACACATGTATGTATGTATGTATATATAAAGAGGGGAGTTTGGTAGTCCATGTGCAACTGGAACTTTTCATATATATCTGGTCTTATGTTAAATGGTTGTCAGAGCCTCATCAAGGCTTAGTTAAACTAGATCACAGAGAATCGGCCTCATGGCTAAGTTAAGTTGAGTACCAATTTCTTGATTAGATATTAAAATAGAATAATATGCTTTAAATCTGGTAGGCTCTTGGTATTGTGTCTAGTTTAATATGAATTCATCATGGATAGAAGAGACACCATGGATTAATTATGAGATAGAAGCACTTCTAGTTTTAAAATCTATTTATATGATAGTGGTGAAGCTGATATAGGTTTATAAGAGACCAATGAAAAAAATAACCCATTAATATTATCTTGAGGTCTTGCTCAAGATAATAAAATAACTATTACATGGTAATAATGTGAGAGTGAATTTTATGGACAGTCTTGTTTGTTTGAAAATCATCCTCATATGGTGTTAGAATCGAGGTTAAAAAGATATTTTGTCAAAAAATGTTCATTTTCATATTGGTTGGATGAATTATTCTTGTTAGCATAACTACTTATAGCCAGGTCTTAGATATAACTATGATTGAACCACTTCGAAATAACACTTGGTAGTATAGTATTTAACTTATAAGGAATTGGTTATTGATTGACCTTATGGATGTGTAGTCTAACCCATGGCAGAGTATGGTTAGAATAAATAACCATAATAATGGAGGGTTTAATGAGAAAATTTGGGTGGTAAATATTGACCCATGTTAAAAATTGTAGTGGGATTGTATGAATAATACTTTGAGTACCATATTGGTCAATGCATGGTTGGTATGTTATGGTAACTAGGATAGTTATATTTATTGTGTGCTAGAATGAATGCCTCATTTAATTTTATTGAACCACCATGCCATGCATGTTGTAATAAGTCACTTATTTTATGTTCAGTTGTAGCTACCTAAATAACTACATATATATGCATGTCAAAATAAATTTCATAAGTTATAACCCCTGATCTAATATTTTGAGGAGATCCTATAAACATTGAAATATCTTATTTTTTATGCATTATTGGAGTGAACTTGTATTTTTCATATCTTAAAAAATGTATTGGATTATATTCCTTACTAGTTTAAAAATGATTTTTTATAAAGTCAAGTTCCTATGTGCTTGCACTATTGTAATGTTAAAACTATTAAGTAATTCTGAGTGAAAAATCTGTGTGAGATGGCAGATAACCTTGTGGTAATGATATATATGAATTTTGAAAAAAAGAATAAGTTGGCTCCTCCTTATCTAATAATTATGGAAAAAGGAAAGGCACCTTGATTATGTTCAACTTTATGTTTTAAATGTTAGAAAGATTGCACTAAATTTGTCTCCCTCATTGTTGAATATCTACTAGAAATGTCCTTGATGGATTTGAAACTAATGTATTATTTGCTTACCTAGAGGGATATGAAACATTGCTAACATTTACTGATCCACTTTTTTATCATTTTGGTATGCAGGTAATAAACCACTTGAATGCCTTATTGGTGTGGACCACCATCTGAATGTATCTTTGGTTATGCCTCTTTTCTTGGTTATCTGAAGATTGGAACCATGAATTGTAATCTAATTTTATGTTCTTGAACCTTTGGCATTGGGATAATCTTGTGGATACCTTGCTTTGGTGTCATCATATCAATAATTGTTTTAATTGAGGCTTTTAGAACTTAAAAGGTTATTGTATCTTGTTGTATTTGGTGTTATAATAATGGATATTTTTCCTTATCTAAATGAGCATAGTTGGCTAAAAATATATATCATGAAAATGATGAATAAGACTCTGAGGGATGAAACTTATTTTGCATATCTGGTCTTATAAGTGTAATGTTAAAGTTATCTCATATTTCATTGGTTACTATGCCATGCATAAATCATACCATGAGTTGGTTAGAACTATAACTTATTTAGTAGACTTTGAACTTTTTCTAGTATTGGTTTAGTAATTTTAGATGGGAACTAAATAAGAATGTACAACTACTTGTTTCACTTTGGCAAGCTGCCAATCTACTTGTATATTGGGATAAATACCTATTGTATGAGATTATTAATCAATTTATAGTAAAATTCTCAATAACCCATATGTAAGGAAGTTTATCCATTGTCATTATGTTTGGGTATGGAGTAGGCATTTGTATATGGGAAGTAAAATAACATGTTTCCATTTTTGTAACTTGGACCTTGCATAATGTTATAGTAATTCACTTAATTTGGTAGCTTATTATTTAAATAAATTGTTGTTATAATTGTTAATAGAATAACAAATGCTTGATTTAAGACTTATTACCCATTTGACTAATCAATGAGTAGAATAATTGAATAAGGGTCATATTGTACTTTAGGCCTACTTGATAAACCTTTGTCTTCTCCTTGTGATTACCACTATCAAAAGGGAAGTATTAGATCATATTGAACAAGAGTAACATATTCCATTTCCCTTGAGACCAATATTAAGAATTTAGCATTAAGAATTAAAATTATGTCCCACTTAATCATCCCTTTATATGCTTAAGTTGTGATAAAAAATGATGATAGTTTTGGCCTCTAGTTGTTAAGTCATATGGGTAGAGATATCTATCTACTTTTAAGAAATGTATTATTTACTCAAAGTGATTCCTTTATCTCAGATTGGCTATGGTGAATAGTCTAAATCCTTGAGCTAGAAATACAAAAACTCCAAATTTGATCACTCTATACTATTTGGTTCATGCAAAGAAATAATGGCCTTGTGGTTTACCATATAGGATATATGCTCATTTGCATGAATAAATTTATTCCTTCAGCTCCTTGCTCATTTCATATAGCACCCTAGGAATAAGGTTAGATTCATGAGATTATTTTAATAGCCTTGAGAAAATGGATACAAGTTATAGATAGTTTTCATATTTAATGATTAGATGCGAGTTAGATGAATCTTGTTTAATAATATAGTTAAATGGATGAAGTTAATTATCTTGCCACAGTAAAAAAAATATGGTGGGTTTTTTTGGTACCCAATCGGAGGGTCATTACAACTTAGGTTGGAGAAAAAGGCCCAGGCCCGACAAAGTAACTTAAAGCCTCGATGAGTTAAGGCCTCAATGGACCATTTTGGCATTATGTTAAGATGTCAAGGGGGTAGTCCTTAATGGATCCCCATTATTTTTTTTATTTTATACATTTAAAATGACATATATATAATTAAATAACATTTTAATTTAAAAATTATAATATTTTTTTAAGTTTAAAATAAACTTCGAGGTATGATTAATGGTTATTAGAGGTCTTCAGGCCCAATAAGGGAAACTAATCAGTTGAATCGAGGGATGCACGTGTGGTCTGCCCCATTTTATCTTAAAATATTCTAAATAACTTAGAAGGATTATAAATTAGAATTTAAAGTTGGAGAATAATCTTGAAGGACACGGTGTGGTCATTTATGGTCATTAAGAGCTTTTGGCCATGATCACCCTTTTCATCCATTTGAACTCTAGAGACTTCATAGATATATTTTGAAAGGCAAAAGGCACCTAAAATCCACATAGCCATACTCTAGGTAAGTTAAAATAAAAAAATAAATTAAAATAATAAAGGTTGAAATAGCTTGGAGGATTCATTAATGGAAGTCATTTAGAGGCTTGGAGGACAAGTGAGTAGGACTATGGACTAGTTCCCCTCTAGATCCTCAAATCCTCTTCCCATTTGTGTTTGAGAAAAATTTGTTGAGTTTATTGAAATTTATTGAGTTCCATAAATATTCTTAAGGATTTCTTGATATAGTCTAATCAAGCTGCTGGGATAAGTTAAATTTGTTAGTGGAGATGTGATGCTTTATATTAAAGGGGCTTGCCTAGGATATTTTAGGCACATTTTAGGTCACACTAGACCTTATTTTTATTTCTTGTAGAACTTTATGGAAAAAAAATTTAACTTGAAATTTGATTCTTATTTTGAATTAAAGTAAGAATTTGAGCATTTTGATTTGTTTGAATCATTTGGGACCCCATTTAAAACCCATACAATGTTATAGTGGGATTTTTAACTCTAGTAAATGTTGTGGCCTTTATTGATTTAAACATGGTACTAGATTGAGACCATGAATCCATTGGGCTCACCAAGTTTGATTAGGCCATTTTGGTCATTCATGGTTTAGTGAGTCAGTTGGTACATGCAATGAGGTCAACATAGGTATTACAATAACCATGTGACCTCATGTACATTGATAACTAGACTTATTTGTCTACATGGAATTCTTTGGTTGATGCATAAAGTTTCATATGCCATCTTGTTTATGCATTTTACATATTTAAAAAATAATTGACCTATTTTTGGTTATTTTATTTGTGCAAATTTTTGGGCATGACACTTGGTATCATAGGATAGTTTTGACACTAAGAGCTTTGGAAATTATCATTCAATTCTACTTCTTCCACAATGATTTGATTCTTAATTTGTGGTTATAAAATATATCTCATTGAGGAAATAAAAATAATACACATGAAGGGTTTCACAAACCTTGATGGACATGGGGTCATTAAATCTTCATGCTAGGTAGAAAATGCTCCATGTCCTCTAAGGGAAATTCCTTGCAATTAGAGAGATATCCAAGGTGAATCCTTTAAATTTTTTTTCAATAGGTAAAAATATCCATGAAGTATCTTTGAAAGAGTCTCTATTCAGGGATAGTCTAAGAAATGTTTGCCTACATAGGCCAGAAACAAGAGGATTTCATCTAAGGTCTCCTAAGAATTCATCCGTCGACAACTTCATAGGTGACCTTAGTGTATAAGATTTATGCTTGGTCCCATAATGTTGTTTTTGCCTCCACACATGTGAGGTTGAAACGAAAATTAATTAGACACTCACCAAACCAAGAGTGTTGCTAGGTTGCTAAAGGTATGAGGAGTATGAGCTCTATCTAGGTGCTATGATGTCAAGTTGGTTGCTAGGTCCAAGTGGCCCATTAACTCTCTAGTGAGTTGTATGCTAAACTTGGGAGAATTTAACATCACTTTATTCATACACATCATAAATTTGAGGAATGTTTGGATAGTTTTGGGTATATATTAGCCTTATTCTCATAAAGACATGATGATGGTCACAAAAAGACTTTAGAATACTTGGTTAACCTTCAGATCAAGATGGACCTTTTGAAGTTCCATCAATCAAACTCACTTTGCATAAATACCTATTATAAACTCAAAATAATTATCTGAAATGGATTTATGATGTTGTTATCACTATAATTAACAAATTAGAAATAAGATCAAGGGGATTTTCTTAGTGTGATCACCCCTTCTTCTGTGATATTACCATTATTTTCACATGAGTTGCCTTGGAATGCCCTGAGAGAAATTAAATTTAGGACTCACCTCATCCTTTAGGGGAATAAGATTATAGATCATTATTTCATATGGATACCCTTAAAATATGTTGGTTTAGGATGTAGTTAGAATATCTTATAGAGAGAAGAGGGATAATGCCTTCGTTTGAGCATTGTGAGTTCATAGTTATACCTTTTAGGGTTAAATAATGCCTAAAAATGTTCATTAATGGAGTTTTGTTACCTTTACATCCTTATATTGATCATCCTTGATTTTATTTTGATCTATCCATGCAATAAGGAAGAACATAAAATCTAATTGTGCAATTTTGCAGGTTTTTGTGTGAGAGAGGATGGTTTAAAAACCTAGGAAATCATGTTCTTATAAAATATATTCATTACCTTCGGTATATAATTTTATGGATGGGATATCAGTATATCCCTTGAGATTTTTTATCCTCTTGGATTGGATAATATGCATTTGTGTCACATAGGTGCATAGTTTATTTAGTTAAAGAATTCTATTGCCATTTTGTTTAGGGTTTCTTATAGATCACAAACCTATCTCTCCTCCTAAATGGAAAGGGAATAATTTTTTTAATTATATGAGGATGAGAATTCCTTAGAAATATTGTAATAGTATCTATTTAGTGTCTTGATCTTAGTGGTCTTGGTCCACTTTGAGTGTTTGTTATTAGCACAGTTGCATCCTTATATGGAGTTTTCAGATTGTACCACTTTAATTTATAGTAAATAAAATGATATAAACAATAGGTAATGCCACTCACAATTAATAAAATCAATATCAAAAATATCATAACTGAAATTATGTTTTTATGGAGAACAATTATTGTAAAATTCATGCCCTTTCTACACTAGCTGCCAGATTTTGGCAATTTTTGTGAAATAACATAGTAATTGAAAACCAACATCTATTTAAAACTATATTGCATAAAAATGAGACAAATAATTAAAAATAACTATAATAATTACACAATATTTATTGAGTATAATATAAATTTTGGGAAAAAAACCCTTGCTAGAACTACACAGTAACACTTCAAACACTGCTCAAACAAAACACAAATTCATAACACTAATAAGCTGAATACACAAAATTAGAGAATACTAAAATAACCTGACAATAACCCCATAAGACACTTACTATCT
The DNA here is from genome assembly GCA_037957365.1 of Torreya grandis. NCBI lineage: Eukaryota > Viridiplantae > Streptophyta > Pinopsida > Cupressales > Taxaceae > Torreya > Torreya grandis. The sequence goes on along the minus strand of JARHVA010002389.1, from coordinate 1,380,706 downwards.
TCTGTAACAAACTCACAAATCTAAAAATGCTTATATAACCTCTACTTACACTAATTGCCTAAAAAAACCCACCAAAACTGGATGAATCTGCACTCCTTGAAGATCTATTACAATTCCTAAGTGAAATTTTACCTATGGATCATAGGGGTTTCATCCAAAAATATTTTGGATATATGGGTTTCCATTAAAATACCTCCAACATGTAAGACTTTTCATTCTAGGATGATCTGATGAACATTATTTAACAAGAAAAGTTATTTAAATTGGCAAAAGATTCTTCAGAATGGAATTATGGAATATAAATAACCAAGAAGGCCCAAAAGGGGTGCCCAAATTCAGCTCATATATTTATAAATATAAAAATATAATTAAAAAATATATTAGTTGTCATTTTCCTCTACTTTCCATAACCTACTTTAATTTTGCTTTTCCTGCTTTTATTCTATTCTAAAAACTTTTCAAATTTGTTAGCTTTTTTGGAGGATAAGAATGAAAAACTAATTTATTAATTTTCTTTAAAACCCACATCATTATCCTCATCCTTAAATTAATCTACCCCAATTTGGTTAATAAATCATTGAATATTAATATTTTATTAATTACTTGGCCCTTATTATCAAAATTAAGAAATAATGAATATTTTGGTCCAAATAATCAATATTAAATAAAATTATTTTCCTAACTCCTTCCTTATTCCATGGAAAATATTGGAATGGGAAAATTTCCCATAAAATTAAATTAATAAAAAATGGGACATGATAAGTCCACCCTTCCCAAAATTGCTTGTCCTCAAGCAATTATAACCCAAGCTGTTCAGGAATCACCATGCCAATGTGATGATTCATACAATGTTGTGCATAGAGTCTAAATATTGTACCTATGACATGATTTATCTTCTACCAAGGAACACCATGCAAACCAAAATACTCAAGTATCTCTATGCTAATCAAACTATTTTGAACATGTAATTTGAAACCTGTACTTGTCAAGTGAGACATTTCTTGTCAAAGTGCACTGTAAAATCTGTTCTCTGTATCATTCATAACATTATTATATAAGTCATATAGTTTAACCACCTATTTGAAGAACAAATTTCTCTCAATAAAATACATATCAAAGAAATGTGCAATACTTACCAAATCATAGGTGCAATTCTAAAGAAAATCTACAATGCAAATCATGATTAAACCTTTCCATTTTTTACTTGAATCAAACAATGAAGACAACCAACCTATTGTATATTATTTGATATGTAGGAGAATGATATATTATCTGCAATTCTCAAGCTAATTTACATTCTTGTAAAGATCTTCTTTAAACTCTCCAATTTTAACTTTATCCAACTTCTTTCCTAGCAATCTGGTAAATCTCAAACAAGTGGACCTGAGCTGAGTGACATGGTTGTAGTAATCTTCAGGGTATAAACAATTTATCCATGCTACATCAACTTGAGATATGTTAATTTTAGCTTCATGGAATGATCTAGAATAATAGGAATACAATGTCCAAGAATATCAATTAATACCCTACAAAAACAGCATTCACACCACCAAACTCTGAATTCTAAATCTACAAACAATAACTTATTCCAATGGAAGATGATGTACTCCCTGAGACCATACAATAACACATACTTGTCACCCTTCACAATTTTATCTAAAATGTCAGTGACTAATAATTCATTGGCATAATATACCATGGTGGGAAACCTCCAATCTCTATGAATGGTAGAAATATACCAAAAAGTAATCATTTTGAAAAAAGACATCAACATCTACATTATTTTCCCTTACCCATTTATGTGACTCATCACTCCAATCATATAGATCCAAGAGGAACTTAAATCTTGTGTAATATATCTCCACCACACATTTAACACAAACTTGATGATGTCTAAACTCTTTCAAAGCATACATGATGGACAACATCTCCTCATCATAACTAGAGAAATTCTCTTCTAAATCTTTGAACTTCATGAATTCATTTTTTATGGAATTCCTCATTTGAATTATAACCAAATCAACTTCCCTTCCTGTAGCATCACATTTTATGATAACTATTTGTGAAAAATCTGAAATAATAAAGACATGAAATAAGCTTAATACCTTTTCCCACTTATCAAAGTCTTCTATTGTGGTATTTTCCTACATGCATCTAATACTAATGACATGACCTAAGTATAGAAGATTTGAAACCTCAAAATCATATAGAGATTATTTTGTATCTAGGGCATATTTTCTAAAAATTCTTTAGTCAATGTCATGTGCTTCATATGATCTTCCCAAAATTTACTACATATCAAAATCCTATCATAAAACATCAAATGATCACTAAATATCCGATTTACCCTGGTGGCTAGTGCAATAGTTAAATCACCTAGCATGATCATGAACTCAAAGTTCCTAAAGTGAATCTTGAATGTTATCCTATGCATATCCATATCCCTCACTTGAATCCAATGGTATCATATCCTCAAATTAATCTCTAAGGAATAAACTATCTCCTATAATTCATCAACAAGTTCTTCAACCCTGGGAATATTTTTCAAAGCTTCATATATGATACACATATATTTTTTGTCATATTTTCCCTTCACAAGGTTAAAATGTCCAATAAACCCCATATGGTTCCTTATAAACTCTCTTTCAATCCAAATGAAAGAGATGGAGAACTTAATAGTAATATCAATGCCTTTATCAACTTTGACTCTCAAAAGATCACCCCAATCCCATATGCAAAAACAATATTGAATCTAAATAAAATATTCCTCATGAATTATATTATAATTTATATCCCTTACTTTATCACCTTTGTTAGCATGCTTTCCATGATGACCAAAATTTAGCAGTGACATAAGAGGAAATAACAAATATAAAATATGATCATTATTTTCATACCTTAGGCTGTCAATAATTAGCTCATTCACCTTTGATAAGGTTATAATTTTTGATATACCTTTAAAATATCTATCCTTGCAACTCATAATATCTTATTCAATGCATATCTATCCACTAAACTACTCTGAAAACCAATCATTATCTCACCCTTTGAAAGTTTGGAGGTTAGTGCATGTTCCTCCATATTGAACTCTTTACATCTATCAAGTAAATCCCTTTATTATTTGAATTCATTACCTTATTGATGACACATGAGATCATTATAAGTCAACAAAGCATCTATTACCATATAATTTTTACCTTCAACCTATATGTTGGATTTGGCTAAAACACCTAAATCCCACACCATCATGTATGAAACATTTTGATGTTGAGAGAAAAGATCTCCCTTCCACTTTACACCCTTCATATTTTTAATATTATTAGAATACTTATCTTCATGAAATAAACATGATAATGACATCATATGAAAATGATGCAACAAATCCTTGATTCTACCAACATCCTTATTTCTCAATTTGTAATTAAAGAAACAATCAAAATGTTTACTTTCATTAGCTGATTTGAAAATCTCTGAGGGATCTGTAGTACTACCACCCTTCTCATGAATAATATCATCAATATAATAATTATCAATGGTGGCATCCTTCCCTAAATCATTTTCATCAATACAACTATCTTCTTGACTGTTCTCATATTGCATTGGGTCCTTCTTTACAATCCTTAAGAGTCTTAGTAGGTGTTTCTTGGATCCCATTAGAAATAATTTAGACATTCTCTTCAATTATTAAATCTTCATATTCAACATGTAAATTTGATTTCTCATTGAATTAATTGAGACAAACATTTTATTGATAAGTAATCTCTTTAGTAACCACTAAAACATCTTTCTTAGATAAAGAATCTTTACCTTCAACCTATATGGCTTGGTGTTCTTCTAGTTCCAAGTTCTCTTCATTTCTAAGCTCAAATATGTCAAGTATATTTTGACTTAAATATTCAAAATTACAGACTTGATTATATTCCTATGTAGACATACCACATTTTCACCAATAATAAGCATTTCCCTCAAGATGCAAAGTGGCATATCGGATGACATACTTCTCCTTTATAGGATTGAGAGAAAGATATGTCTGTAATTCTTGCAACCAAGCTCAAGCTGAAATATTCTCACTGCCACCAAAATTGGGTGCTAAAATTTCACTCAATTTATTTTTAAGATCTCTCCCACTCATAAGATCAACATAGTCTCTATAGTATATGGTGGCCTTGAATGACTCATAATGATTATTGTAATTTTCTTGTCATTTAGCCATTCTTCCTAGTTTGTTCATCGGCACTATATTATTAATTACAGATTAAAATAAAAATCCCATGACTTCAAATCAAAAATTACTCTACTAAAACTAACATGCAATCACAAACACTAACATGCAATAGCTGATACCACACATGGAACCATTAAAACTTGACATGCAACATGAATAAATTAAAATAATCATTATCTTCCTTAACAGGCTAGTAAGATCTCAGCTTTGATACCAATTTCATGTCCCCTTATTGAAATAAATATAAAAAATATAGTATCTTAAATTATCTTTGTATGGAAAATAATTATCGTAAAATTTATGCCCTTTGTACACTAGCTAATGAAGCTAACTTTTGGCAATTTTTTTAAAATAACACAGTAATTGCAAACCAAAAACTATGTAAACTTATATTGCATCAAAATGAGACCTAAATAATTAAAAATAACTATAATAATTAGTCCATAATAAGTCTGGAGTAGAATATAAAGTTTGGGCAAAAACCCTTGCTAGACTACATAGTAACACTACAAACACCACTCAAATAGAGCACAAATTTATAACACTAATAGACTGATTACACAACACTAGATAATAATGAAATAACATGAAAAAAAAACACACAAGAAACTTACTATATTTTCTAAAAAACCTGCAAATCTGAAAATGCTTATATAACCACTACTCACACTAACTCCCTATAAAAAACACTGAAAATGGTTGAATCTACACTCCTTGAAGCTCTATTATAATTCATGAGTGAAATTATACCTATAGATTGTAGGAGTTTCATCCTAAAATATTTTTTATGAATGGGTTTCTATCCAAATAATTCCAACATCCAATATTTTTCATTCCATGATGATCTGATGAACACTGATTAACAATAGAAGTTAATTAATTTGGCAAAAAATCCTTCAGAATGGAATTATGGAATATAAATAACCAAGAGGGTCCAAAAATGGCACCCAAATATAGATCATAAATTTAGAAAGATAAAAATCTAATTAAAAATGCCAGTAGTTGTCATCTTCCTCCACTTCCCATAACTTGCTTTAATTTTACTTTTCCTGCTTTTGTCCTATTCCAAGAACTTTCCAAATTTGCCAGCTTTTCTAGAGGATAAGAATGCAAGATTAATTTATTAATTTTATTTAAAACCCACATCATTATCCTTGTCCTTAAAATTCCATGCCTGACTTTGGCTAATATATCATTTAATAATATCTTATTAATTACTTGGCCCTTATTATCAAAATTAAGAAATAAAATTATTTTACTAACTCCTTCCTTATTCCATGGAAAATATTGGAATGGGCATTTTTCCCACAAAATTAAATTAATTAAAAATGGGACATGACAAGTCACTAATGTCTTGATTCAGAGACGTCATGAGATGAGAAGTAAAGAATATTTATACATAGTTATAAAACATGTTTTGTTATATGTAGCTTCTTGAGAGCTTTTTAAATATAGGAAAAACTTTCATGCACTAGGAGTACATCTATGTTTCTAATTCTTAAGGGTTGTGTTTTTTTGGTATTACAACATTTTAGCACAATGGTTTCTTTTCTAAGGGTAAAAGTGAAATTATCAACACAAATCATTAGATGTTTATAAAGTTCCCATAATTAGTAGAAACTTTCATGCTTTAACTACCATGGAAATTATATGCAAATAACTAATGAAGATAATATAAATCAATAGCATGTATTGAAAAGATGTGTGCAATATACATTCTCAAAATCTCAAGGAGCAATAAATTAAATACTTTTAGTAAATTTATATTCTATGTGATTATAAATAAGCCATTTTGATTGTATGGTTCAGTGTGTTTCTATCTACTACCTCCCTCCACCTTGTCAGGATATATTTATTTGTTTCATGTTTAGTTAACATGGTTATTGAAGCTGGAGCAGTGCAATTCCCTCCAAATGATGAGATTTATCCCTTTAGTGGGGATTTGTGTGGTTTAATTTGGTATTATTGTGTATTGGTGAATTTTTTCTGGTATAAAAATATGGGATTTTTGTGCATACTTTTACCTTGTTGGGGTAAAAGAGTGTTATTTTGTATGATTGTAGGTTCTTTAATTCCCTAAGCTCTATTGGTGGCCTTCCAAATCCACATTGTGCATGCATTATTTATGTGAAATTGTGAGTTATTTTGTTCTAGAAATTTAGAAATTATTTTGAATGATTGAATTGTGATTTTAAGTTGAATTTTGAATTCGTTATTTTATGGATTTCATTCTCATTGTATTTTGATGTTGTTTACCCATTTACTATTTCAATCTCTTTATAGAATTTAGAGCTCATGCTTTACTTTTACTTGTCTTTAAATAGGATTTGATTGGGGTTATTTAGTCATTTTCATATTTATTTGTCCTATTGGATTCAATGGGGTTAATTATCTAGTTATACCCTTATATCTCTTAGTAGAGTTGGGAAAAATTGCATGGTTAAGCATGCCATTTTTGAATGTTGATTATGTGTTTAATTATCACCTAGAGTGATTATGGGAGTAGTAGGTGATAAGTTATAATGTTGGTCTTAGCTTATTGGGAAAGAATAAAAGCTATTGTGGAACTAGCTAGACATGTTAGAAAACCAATTTTCCATGCTATTTTGGGATAAACAAAGACCTTATTATAATTTTAGTCTTCACCCTGTAAGGTTGTGAGGTTGTTATAGTCCTTACTCTTGGAGTATGTTGCTGATAGCATGTCTTCTCTTGTTACTCTCTGGGAAACTAATGAAGGTGTATTGTGATGAAGAAATTAATACCATTCAATTGGTTCCTTAGTTCTTGGGAATTAATGAGTCTAATTTTTATTCCACTAGTTGATGGACCATGTCGGTCATGGTTATAAGTGAGAATGAACATGAAGTATTGTTCCCTATGTCTATGTTTTGTGGATATGGTTATTTGTTTTAACCTTTTAAATTTGAGCTAATATTTATAAGGTGAGCATAGAGTGGAGAATCTTGTGTGTTTGTTTTCTTATGTAGATAGGTTGTAGGGTTGGGATGGGGACTTGTATTGGTAAATACTTAAGGCCATCCTTCCCTCTCTCTTATAGGGCATGATTTGACTCAACCCATGTTGGACATGAAGAATATTTGGACACAAGATATAGGGTGGGGATGGAAATCGGTGATAATATCCCAAGACCATCCTTCCCTCTATCAAATAGGTGTGGAATGGTGATTATTGTAACAAGCTAAAATAATTACTCTAACACCTCTATCGTAGGACCTAATTCTTTTTCCCATAGGAGGTTGAACTAAAAATCCATCATGTTTTGGCCCCATGGAATTATATTTCTCTTACCAATGTGTAGTAATCGATTGGTACATACTTTTTCTTTTAAGATACATGCTTTAACCAATGAATGGTAATCAAATAACACATACTTGTTCTTTTATGGCGTGTGATCTTATCAATGAGTGGTGATAGGCTAACACATGTTCTTTTATAATGTGTGATCTCACCTTAGAAAATAAACTATTCAAATAAATTACAATGAAACCATGCATTGGAGAGTGGCTTACCCTATGGTTACATTGGGTTTTCCTCGACCCTTGGTAATTTTAGTGAATCAATTATGACACCATTGAGATCCTATTATATATTAGAGCCCATAAACCTAGTGAGACCACTGGGTTGAGTAAAAAATTCTTATAAGATTGTGGTAATTTTGTTGACCAATATTCCCACCTTTCTAGTGATTTCTAAGATGTAAGGCCCAAATTTTCCTTGTTTGTACTTTCTCATTTACATTGTTCTAGTATTGTTGGAGAAATATTTGGCACTTGTGATACATAATAAATTTCTCAATATCAAAGAGATACAAGTATCTCCTCTATTTAGAGGGGATGCGTCCTTTATTGAAAACAAGAAAAGCTAAACTAAGCCTATTTATAATATCTACATGTTGAATGGAGTACTAGGTTATACTCCTTTCAATGAAAAATAAATATAAAGGGACGGGAGATGAAGGGTCACACATGAATGATCAAACATATATTTCATCCAAAACACAACCATAAAGTGTTTGTGGAAAATAACATGCTTTTTTGAGGTTAACACAAGTATTGCTTGAATAAAGAGATATGCATTAACATGATAAAAATAAACATCCCTAAAGAAAATCAAGATAAAAAATTCTAGAATTTCCCTATGTTCTTGGTTAAAGAATGAACACAAGTTTCTTTCTCCTTCCTTTTAATAAAAATTACAATAGAGATCAAATAACCCTCATACAATTGCCATTTCTCCTATTTATGATGATAAGAGGGAATGGGATGATCCTTAATTTTACATGTGACTTTTGATATTTATATTTTCATCTTATTCTATTTTCACTAATTTTATGATTTATAAGAAATTAAAAACACAACTTTCCCAAAATAGAAAATGAACAAAAATAGAAAGGAATCCTACAACATCCTATGATTTCTTCTTTGAGGTGGCAGTTGTCCCAAAATAGAAAACAAACAAAAATAGAAAGTAATCCTACAACATCTATGATTTATTATTTGAGGTGGTAGTTGTCCCAAAATAGAAAACAAACAAAAATAGAAAGTACTCCTACAACATCTTAGGATTTCTTCTTTGAGGTGGCAGTTGATGTCAAATAACTTCGAGGAGCGGTAGAAATTCTAACATGTTCTTTGTCTTAGGCAACATTAAATTTTCTAAATTTCTTTATTGCCTCAATGATTGTACTCCCCTTAGGGACTAACACATGTTTTAATTGTGTCAACCATATTTCAAACACTAACAATGTGAAAATTTTAACTTCTAAGAACTCAATCAATTGGTCATTCATTTATTCAAGTGAAACATTAATTTCATCGAGTACAGTCATTGAACCAATGTTGAAAGAATTTTATTTAAACAACTCTTATTTAACTAAGCCTTTACTTCATCCATGATGAACTAAGTTGTGAATCCTCCTTCAATAGATCACAATGTATTTCCCCCATGTTGGAAGAGAGTTCTTTTTTATTTTTTCTTCCAACTTGAACTAGTTTTTTAATTCACCTATAGCTCGATTCAAATTTCAATCTTCTAAAGGATGCATTTTGACCATTTATAGGAGGTATCATCTATGGTCTTGTCAAAGATTCTAACTTTAACCATACTATCAGTTTAAATGTCTATCATATGTGAATATCACCTTTCACATTCTCCTAAAACTTCAACTAACTATCATGGGATTTGATTTGTAGATTGGTATTGATAATCTCAGCATCGATTTCCATATGTAATTTCATTACCTCTTTGATATACTTCATGCCATAAAAGAATGATTCCTCAATCCAAGATTCAAGATTTTTATCATATGTGTTGCATTTGTTGATGGTGGCTATGAAATCCTTACTTATCCCAGGAACATGAGAAGGAACATCCACCTAAGGAACTATTGGTGCCTCAATTGGATTGAGGATATAGTTGATGTACTAGAGCAACTATCGCACATGATATTTTAATTATTCTTGTGTGAATTCATCTTGTTCAAATATTTTTATCATCCTCTATGTGGTTTCCCACAAGTTATAAACATCATTTTCCATAGATGGATTCCCAAGATATACTCTCTTAAGAGTATAATCACTCATAGTCATCTCTTCCTCATTTTTATCAATATTAGGCTCGATAATCTCCACAAACTAAGTTTTCAAGGGATATGAGACTAACCTTGATGTTGTCTTTGCCTTTTTAGGAGGAAGAGCCTCAAGTATATTGGTAACTACATCAAAATCTTATTTTTTTTCCTCCACCACATTATTTCATTTGTTCAACATTGGTTGTATTGATTGAAATGACATTTGGTTGAAACTAGTCATTTGAGTTGTTTAAGGTGGCATTGTAGATTAATTTGGAGGATAAGCCTTTGGAGGAGGTGGAATAGATGGAAAAACTGAAGGATATGTAGAGGCTAGAATTTCTATATCACTAGTAGCTAGCTATTGAGATGCTCCTTAAGCAGAGGCAAGGTATTATTGAGTGGTATAAGGAATCAATAGATAAGGATATTTGAGAGGGGAGGAAGATTATAACATGATAGATTTATTAGATTGTAAATTTATTCCCACAACATTAATTTCTTCACAAGTTTTTTTAGGTTATTTTGGTTGCTTTGGATCCTCATCATCTCCATCATCAGAACTTGAAGAGCCATATGACTGAATTACAACACTAGCACTACCTTTCCCATGAGTCCTTGGAGATGTGATAAGTGTTTTCTTTGGAGGATTTAAATGTCATGATCTCTTAGTGTTTCTTGCTCCCATAAAATCTACAAATTTATTGTCAAACCATTCTTTAGTTCAATCCAACACACACTTTATTCACACCTATTAATATGAAAGCTCCTTGATAGACTAATTGATAGTCAGATAGGGGCAAAAATAACTTTTTCAACATATATAGGATCAAGGAGATTGGTTTGATCATCAACCATGACATCGATAACCCATGTATCAATGAAGGACTTAATTTGTTCTAGGTCCAATCCACCCCAATCATGCCTTATTACTTTGCACTCATATTTATATTCATCCCAATAGTCCTCTAAATGTGCTCATAGGTGACACCAATGCCAAGGCATTTTCACATGAACCTATTACTTTCAAAAGAATCTCGACTATGATATGAATGTAAAGTGAACTATGAAATGGCAAATTTGATGCCTTAAGAATTTATTGCATTCTTAAATGTAAAGTGGCCTAAGGAGATAAGAAATGTAACACCTAAGAATGTTTGTCCCTGAAGTGTTTGTACGATACATCAAATTGCCTACATAATTCAATCAAAATGATCTTATCTTTGGCTAAGTTGGGTAGCTAAAAATGATATCCTTCAAACACTCTAACTCTGATATAAGTAAATTTATGGAATTGGATGAAGTAAATTCATGGTGCTCTCATTTCCTACTACCCAATTGTGAAGAGTTATCATGTTTGATAAATCCTCTTTGAAGTCTGATCTAAAGAGGTTCTTTTGAAGCTTAGAGGGTTATCTTATTTTGTTTTCTAGCCATGAATCTCTGATGATGTTTAGATAATTATTAGGATTCTTATCCAATAAGTGTTGTACCATTACCACACTCTTTATTGCATAAGTGTCATACACATGGATCCTCAAAGTCATGCCCATTATTGTTTTTTTTAGTTTGGCCATCAGGTCCCCACTGCTTGATATTATCTTCTTTAATTTTTTATCATAGTGTCAAGAATAAGAGAACGCCAAATTTTAACATTGAACTGAGATGGGAAGCCAAATACTTTAGGCTAACCACTATCTAAATGGTGAACAATCATGGATCTTGGGTTTTTTGAGTGAAGCCTTTTTTTTAAAGTCTTTGAGGTCAATGTCATTGATATGAAAATTACTGGTTTTGGGTATATTATTATCTAGGACCAATATGGGTTTGAAACCCATATATGTATACTTACATTTTTTTTATTTAGAAAAGTTAGAGGGTTGCTTAAGCAAGGATTTACAAACTAGGCAAATCAGGGGGTAAGAAATGTTAGTGTGGTTGAAATAAACAAACTGTGGTAGTCATGATATACCAAATGTGTTTTCAAAATATCCTTGGAATTAATATGGATAAAATATAGAAACTTGTGATACCCTTGGTTGAACAAAACTTACTCTAGTTAAACTATGAAAACCATGTACTTATGCCTACTGAAACTGATGTTACCTAGAACTAATTGAAAAACTAGAAATTATGATAGTGTTTTGGCAATAATATGTCTTCACATGATGAAATAAGAGTTGGTCAGAGTTATTCACTATGTCTTGATGGATATTTTAGGAAGAATGAGCCATTTAGGGCATTTTATGGGATTTGATGTGGGTATTTGGTGCATAATGGCTATTGCATCACACCAAATGTATGTTGCACATCCATACAGTCAGTTTGTATGTCTCTGTGGGCATGATGGGTACAAGCTCATGCTTATAGGCACAACCTCTCATCCACATGACTATAGGCCACATGAACATGAAATCTATGACATGTGCATTTTGATGTCTTTCATGACTTGGATGTCATATCATACATAACCTCCAGAATGTGTGGGGCATGAAAAGATGCCTTACGCTTAGATTATTTTAAACTTTGACCTTTTATAAATTTGACATTTACCTTTTGACATAAATTTTTTTATGTTGTTTACAACTTAGATAAACTTGACTTTGACAAATTTAGGGAACAACAAGTACTATATGTTGGACTTAACATTCACTGACTTTAAGGAAAGGCATGCTTTTATTGTAATTTTATTTTATATATAGGTTTGATTACATATATGATGTGTGGTTAGTTGTGATAACATGTTACATCATTTTGGATACGTACATGGGTATTTGGAAGTCCTGGATAGTTGAGCTAGCATGTTCATGATAATTTGTTTTGGTATATGGGTACCATGGATACTTTATGATTTGGTAGTGTGTTTGCTTATTTCATGTGATTTATTTTGAGTATTGAGTTTTAGTTGAGTGTAATTTCATATACAATGGGTGTGTTTTGTGTTACCTACTTGTGTTACTTATCCTTTTAATTGCTTCAACAATATTAAGGATTGTACATTTTAATGTGTAAATTGAGTGTGAAGGTGACAGGTATGGCCAAGTTATGGATATTAAACAACACTAATAATTAATTACAATTTCTAGTTTGTTTTAGATATAATCTTTATGGCTTAATATTTTTGTCTAGTTTGAGATCAAGTGGACAATGTTGGAAAATTTCCTAGTTTATGATTACACCCTTATTCTAACCCCTTCACCATCAAATATAAATGTTATAGGAGTTTATATAAGTCCAAATGGTATTGATTTCTAGTTTAGTTAAATTATATAATCAATGGGTATGTTTTGTGTTGCCTATTGGTGTTATTTAACTTTTTAATTACTTCAACAATATCAAGGATTGTACATTTTGATGTGTACATTGAGTGTGAAGGTGATAGGCATGTCCAAGTGAGGGATATTAAACAACACTGATAATGTAATTACCATTTCTAGTTTTTTTAAGATATAATATTTATCTCTTAGTATTTTTGTGTAATTTGAGATCAAATGGACAATGTTTGAAAATTTCCTAGTTTATGACTACACCCTTATTATAGCCCCTTTACCATCAAATATAAAATTTATAAGAGTTTATATAAGTCCAAATGGTATTGTGGGTAATTAATTCAATGATCCCTAAGTTGTAAAATTTGAATGGAATAATCTACCCTTATTAAAAGATGTATAGAGTATAAGTTAATACCACTTAGTGGTAAAATTAAAGTTTTTTGACTTTATATTGAATAAAGGATAAATGTTAGAGATATCTTAGGACTTTAAAAGTAACCAAATACCTCATTAATTCATTTTATATATAATTCTTGAATAAAATGTAAAATGGCCATGTTTCCCATGTGAGATATAAGTATAAGTTATTATGTATATAAATTGGAGTTATTAGGAGGAAGACTTTGGAAAGAAGATTCAAAAAAGGAAAAGGGAAAGTATCACCTTCCTATTGGATAAATATTTAAGATAATTTACTATACATATTGGGAAGGAAATATTCATGGATACTTTTCTTTTTTGAAAATTAGTTTTGGGAGCACAAGTTTGGAAGTGATTAAGAAGGAGTCTCGAAGGGTTTGAGATAGAATTGTGAAGGAGCCATAGAAAATTGTTGAAAACTTATCCAAGTGGTGGATTAAAGGTATGGTATCTATTATAATCCTCTTTCCATGCCTCATTTATTCTTAAAATTTCACATCTCTTAATTTAAAAATTTAATCTTTGGTTGGATTGGAAAGGCCCTTTAAGTTGCAATCCACTTGTCTATTCAAGTCCAATTTGGGACTAAACCCCTATTTTGTTATGACCATTCTAAGGGTGTTTTGGGGGAATTATATGCCTCATGAAATTTATAGTTTTGTTATTTATTTGGTGATTTACTTCACCCATTGTTTGGATTTTCCTCATAGGGTTTGAGTTGTGCACCTCCTTATTTGGATGTAATCATAAAGTGCTTAACAAAATTTCAAGGAATTTCCCCATCCTCTCTTTATTAGTTTATATTTTCAAATATATTCCTTTTTGCTATTGTGAATGTGTTTTATGATTTTTCATTGATTGAATAAGAAGGTTTAAAATCTTGAAAAGAAGAGATAGACCAAAAAGGTCATTTCTAGTTTGCCTTTCACATATGAGTAACCACACCTTGAACCCACGTTCAGTACCCTAGTTTTGGTATACCCATGATTAAATATGGGTGGTATTGGCTAAGGGTGTTTAAATTCACCCAATAATGATTCAAATTATAGGGGATATGATTCTCTCTTTGTTTTGGTCTTGAAAATGTCTTTTTAGAGATTATGTTGATGCCTTCATGGATCTCTTGTTCATGCTTGGATCGCTTTTTTGAATATTTTATTTGGATAGTTTGGGATTTAAAAATACATGTAATAATTTTTAAATTGATAGTAAATTTGTACACACTAACATTTAACCAATAAATGTTTGACAATGCTTATCCTTGGCATCTTTACCTTACTTGGCCAATTTGCCATTCTGATAGCCTGTAATGTCTAAGAAAGCCCTTAAAGTCTTGAAATTAATAAGAACATCATATAGAATTTCATATATCATCCCTATTCATACCTATTCAACAAATTATTTACCATCACTCTTATTTCAGAAGCTTCTATCCTTGTAGGACAAATGGGCACTAGGTAGACATGAGTGCACTATGCACCTATCTAATAGTGTAGACTTGTATCCTATGCTCAAACAACTATCTTTTCAAAATGACACGCTTATTAATGTATTTTAAATGTGCATCAATAGATCTATTATCAAAAAATTTCAAAATATCTCTCAATAAAATGACATCAAGGGTTAGACTTGAAAGGACCTAGTACTCTCTTATAAGGCATCTATCTTCCCGATTTCAAAAGCATCTATTTTATGAGTAAAGAAATCTATTTATAGTTTTTTACCAACTATAACTTTGTATATTGGAGGTTAAGGGGATCCATTGTCATGAATTCTAATTAAATTTTCTACTTTCATTCATGTGATCTTCCCTAAAGGGAGAATAATATCGGCCTAAGTTCCTTTGGGATATGTAGGCAACACTCAGTCAACAAGGGGTTTTTTGAGGATAGCTTGGCCATTTCCACTTCTCCCATTTTTTTTGGTTTTTTCATTTGATCTCATTTTTTGTACTTATATAAGATCAAGGTTTTAATTTTATAGGTTTTCTACACATCAATTCAGGCTATGCACAAAAATAGGTTACATAGAGATGTAAGTGAACAAACTCAAATTTTCAGATCCATCGCATAATTTGATAGGACAAAGTAACAATACACAAATAGTAATGAATTACACTCCTATTTACCTCATGTGGACTTATCCCAATAAACAATGAACCACTATTTTCTAATACATCTATGTTTTTAGGTATTTTTAGATAGTCACAACCCGTATAAAGTTAAAACATTATGAATTAAATTAGTTACAAAGATAATTATCAAACCTTAACCCTAGTTTCTATTTTTAACAAATTTAAAAATTCTATTAAAATTTTAATATCTTTGTATTTTACTAAATTTTATCTTACATATCATCCTATATCATATTTTAATAGTTTACATTTCCATTTAGAGTTAATTATAATTCATAATTAATTCTAGTGTAAACATTTTGGTGAACTCGTTATAGTTTGAACACTACTTATTACTTATTAATTTTTGGCTTAGGGTTTTAGTTTAATTCTAAAACATATTAACACTGAAAGAATACAATCCTTAACCTTGGATATTATTCGTAACATAATGATTCATATTTTTTGACTTTGGAGTAATCCAAAGATGCAAAAGTTTGTCTTGTCACCTCGGCTAGATACCGACATAAAGGCTCTTTATTTCAACTTCAGGTAGATTTTATTATTTTACCATGATAAAATATTTCACCTTTATTTTGATTTATTTTTATTTTTATTTTTTTATTTTATAAACTATTTTTTGATGGTTTCCAAACTACCTAGTGATTATCATGAAGGGCTACGTGGTGTTCAGTTTATCAACATCATGCCATGAGGGATTTTTACTCCAATACTCAGCCATAATACAACACTAAACACATAATTTAGTTTCCCCATACCTCATGGTATATCATACATGCCTAGGATTCCCTTCTTTACACCAATAGGAAGCCTTTTTTATCTTCTTGAAATGTGGTGCACTTGAAAGGAGCGTATCACCTAGGGAAGTTACTCTCAACTTACCCTTGAAACCAGGGTTAGAGGTCTACGTGCATGGTTTTACCTCTTTATTTATTGCTCTTAAACATTAATATGAAATCAATATACAAATGATATTATATTTGAGAGCCTACAAATCATTTAAACCCTTTTTTAGACCACCCTTTATCTTTGATTTTTTCTTGCATTGTCTTCATAGCTAGTAGGTTTGCTTGTATCATTTTTGTATTCATCATGGATTTACCATATAAATTTTTGTCTTATGTATTAAATAACATCATGAATTTTCTTGTATCATATTACATTTATTTTCAACATGATAATAATTATATATTTGCATGGGTCAAATATAAAGTAACTAAAGATGCCATCTCTCATTATTTACCTCTTTCTCTCGATTTAACTGATTGTTCTACCTCATCTTGTCATCTTCTTGATCTTAAATTTTTTAATAAATGTTCAATGAATTTAGAATAAGAGAAATCCTATGTTATGCATTTATCCTAACAAGATATCTTAGTGCCCAACCCTCATCCTCTTGAAAGGCACATCATGGCAGTTGTTTCTGAATATGATACCCAAGCCAATCATGCTGAGATTTGGGATAATGTTCATGCACATACAAAAAATATTGATTCATATCTCTATGTTTCTATACATGAAATTAAGAAACCAATTTATACTAGTACTTATAATGTTGTTACTTCTACCATTAGATCTATCCCTATTTATACACCCTTAGTCACTTCTACCCCTTTATCTCTTGGATTAGGAACATCCCTTAACTTCCATAAGTTATCCATGCATGTGCCTACTCATGCTACCTACACCAATCCTATTACTATAACCAATGCTTTGAGTAAGCCCTTCTTATCTTTCAAGCCAAACTAACTAATATTGAGCAAATAATTTCTCATGTTAGCCCTTCCTTAGATTTTTGGGCCTTAATGCATAACCATTTGACTCCTCAAATTGTATCCTATCCTCTTCTAGTTGACTTTTTGGCTCTTGATCTTCCTCTTTATGAAGGAAAATGTGATCTTAAACAAAATTTGTGTACCTTCCACATAACTTATCTAGATTATGCAGATAATGATAAATTGTTAACCAAGCTCCTTCCATGAAGTCTCAAATATTATGTTCTTGGTTGGTTCTATGATCTTCCTCTCGAATCTGTTATAAATTTCAATCCTTTATAAAATAAAAATTTGTCATATTTTTCTATCAATATTGGTGAGAAATTATCATGTGCCCAAATTTCAATGTTCAAATAAGGTTAAAATGAGATAATTACTGAGTTTGTTCCAATATACAAGACTATGCTAGCCAAAATGATGAATCAAATGGTTGATAATGAGCTTCAACATACTTTTACTCAAATCTTGCTTACTACTATTTAGGATTCAATCATGTTTGATAAGTTCAAATATTTTGATGAATTATGTCATATAGTTAAAGAGTGTGAGGTCAAATTGATTGCATTGAACAAGCTGAAATGTTCATTCTAATTCAAATATAAAGCTTCATGGCAAGTCCAATTACAAGCATAAAAATAATGAAATATAAAATGAGGCTAAAGTTATAATTAATGTTATATCACAACCACCACAAAAGCTATAATTACGAGCTCCAACAAAGAATAAAATTTCAAGACTACCTTCACCTCCTCGTGTGCCACTATATAACCTCCTTAAATGTCATGTTATTACACTTAATTCACCATTTGAATTAGACCTATTTAGATCTCAATATAGAATATTTGATTGAAATGCATTTTGTGATTATCATAGATGTGTTGGACATTCAACTAATAAATGTATGAAACTTAAGCACAAAATTCAAGACCTCATTGATGAAAAATATTGACATTGGTACACCTAATAAAGAGGATAAGCTATGATAAAATGAGAATTCAAAGCTAAAAATGTTATAAATATCCTTTTCCTAATCATGAAGCATAGATAAAAATCAAAATTATGAAGTATATTATGCATATAATGCTCATCATCCTCCATCTTCATATGAACATCCACTTGATAACATCATTGGTAAAACTACAAGCTAGCTATCATCACACACATTTATTATATTTGATAAATCTTTGAAATTGTTGATGATGATTTTAATAGGTGTGCATGATTAATTAGATCATATGTTGGCATGCAAGCAATTTTTAGTGTTATGATAGACAATGGATCAAGTGAAAATGTGTGCACCAGAAATACTTTTGCATTATCTTGGTTATGCATAACATGATATGCAACATACATGTAGAGTTGTGAAGGTATTTGAAGGCTATACACAAGATAATGTTAGACATATCTTATTACCTTTGCAAGTGGGACCTCTCATATGACCACTCCTTTATTAGTGTTACTAGACATGGGTGTCTTTGATATGTTACAAGGGAGACCTCTAAAAAATACATAAATGTCTAAAGCATATTCATGATAATCAAGTGATTAAAAATTTAGGAATTCAATATGAATATCTTATGAAACTAGTGGTACTTGTTCCTACTCCAAAACAACTAGTTGGCATAATTATTGAGCAAATTGGTAATGAATTAGTCTATACAACTATTCAAGATCATGATTTGCATTCAAAGAGACATATTCCAAAATTATTTTTTGCACTTACTTATGAGCATGAACACATTTTAGTTTATTCATCTATTTATGAACATAAGGATATTATTGTTTCTCCATTTATTCTTGAGCATAATATGATTACACATGGGGATGATCGTTTGGCTAGAAAAAATCAAACTATCTAGTCCTAGGAAAAAAGTGGCACATAAAATGAGGTCTTTATCTCTTAAAACATCATAGTTTATTTAGAGGGATCCTACACAGGTACATATTGTTTCATCATATCCTTCCAAACATGAGGATACAAGTTTAGATATATATATGAGCAGTGATTTAGAGGGTTACTTTGCAACACATGTTTCTTCTTCATATTCATAAGTTTATACACTTGGAATTTATTCTCTTGCATAAGTGTTTTCTCTTTCTTATCAAGGAGTTGGATATAAATTTGAACATCCTATTAATGAGATCATTGGTTGGACACATTCTATAATTCCATCCTAACCTCTTAGTTGGGTCTGATACCCTTGATTAGCTTCCTTGAATAATACCTACTTGTACATAAATTATTTGTTCTTTAGTTTTTGTTGCTTTTTATTCTACACCTAATCATAGTTTTTATTATATCACTTGGCTCTATCTTTCATTTTTGGGCACTTTTTCCTTTATTTTTTTCAACCCAATTCAAACAACCAAGGACAATTATCTTACTAATGTTTAAATTCATACCCTTCATGGAAACTCATTTGCTCATTATTTCAAATCTATACATGCTCTACTCTAGCTCTCATTTGTACTTTCATGATCATATCTATCTATTTTTACATGAGTTTGTATGGCACATGCTTGCCATATTTACTACATTACACATAACTTAAACATTGGGGGCACCTTGCTTGCCTTCCATCTTACTATGCTTTTGTTCAACACCTTGTTAAGGGTTGTTTAAATCCCCCTTTCTTTCTTCCATTTTCAAAACCTTGCTCCTTACATTTATTAGAGCTCTTTAAATTTTCACTTATGCATATTTTACTTTTTAAATGTAAAAAAAAATACAAAAACATCCATATATTTTAAAAAGTACCAAAAAATAAAAATATTTGTAAAATTATAAAATTAGGACATATAATCATATTTTTAATGTTGATGTATTACATATTTGCATATGTCATTTATATTTATGTTCAATACATAACATATTTCATTAATTTTTCAATACACAATGCTTCTCACAAGGTATCTAAATGTGAAACATGACATTTTTTATAACACCAAGAAATACTTGCACATAGACGAAGTTGTCATGATCATAAATTTATGTATACAGCTAATATAGACAAAGTCACATAAGACAAATAAAAATGCACTCAGTATGTGTCCTCCTATTATGGTCCTATCCAAGTGTATTTTCAATCTCTGTTTCCAAGTGCAACACAATCATAGGGGGCCTCTTATATAATTTTTATCATAGAACATAAAACATATATAGATATCAGTCAAATTTCAAGCATAGTTTTAATGTTGAGTCAAAATTTTATCCAATAGCCTTGTTTAGTTGGGGGTATCTCATGGTTATATAAAAACACTTTTATAGGTTGAATTTATCCACAACTTATTTTCCATGTTGAGCTATAATGAAAAAAAATGTCTCATTTTCATTCATACTTTGCATGTGCCATGATGAATATGTTATTTGATAACATGAACATAAATAAATATGATCCAATTATGTTAGCTTCATTTGATCTATATGTTTACTTCTTCACATAACATGATTCAACTTGTTTTTTTTTTAATGTGACACTTAGTCTTGTGTGTATGTTCAACATACACCCTCTTGCTTGTATGTCATCACCATGTCATGTGTGTGTGGCTCTTGCCCTTATATGTTTGTGTGACATTTATATGTCCCTTTTATTCAACATTTGGGCCTTATATGTGATGTTAATAAAAAATTTTTAATTGTAAATAATCATTACTTTAAAACTTTAAGGCATTAGTGAAATCCACACATCATGATTATAACATCCCACCTTGCTTCTAAAGCACAAATTCTAGGCTAGATTTGCACTTGTACACTAGGATCCTCCACATAGACACCCACTTTGGACTTGAACCCATGTGGAGGCTCTGATACCACTTGTAATGAAATTACTTAGATGATTCATAACAATAGAATAATATATCATATAATTAAGAATATAATAAGCAGATCCATAATAATAATTAGCAAAAGAGTAAAAAATTTGAATATTATGATCAAGCCACTTTGAGGGGGTAACCTATATAATAATGCAATAATAATAGAATTCACAATATGATGATAAAATACTAATCACTACCTCATATATATACTCTACTTACCCATGTTTATTGTATAGGATGACCATAATAACAATGTCAAGAAATGCAATAAGATAATATGAAGGTATGTAAGCTACAAGTCAGCCACACACATCCTTAGACACACTATAGGTTAAGGGCATAACATGCCCCTCCCCTTCAAAACAATATTGTTCTCAATGTTGAATCAAACTAGGGTGTTTTGTAGGAACACTTCATCCTCCCATATTGCATATTTAAAATGTAGGTTCTTCTATTTGATAAAATACTCCTTTATCATTATGGTCCATAGTTACTCAGTACATATATGAAGGATCTATTCAAGTTTCAAAATGACTCAATCTTATTCATCTAATTCAAGTAACTAAATCTAAGTGGAAAATCTTTGACCAATTACCTTCTTTAGGAAATATACATGGAATACCAGATGTATGCAAGTGGACGGGGGTAATTCTAGCTTATAGGCCATGCTACCAATTTTCAACAAGTCTGATAAGGGCCATAATACTTAGGGAATAGTTATTATTATTTTGTTGCTTTAGAGACATCTATTTATATGGATAAAAATACACAAATACCCAATCACCTATGTCAAAATTTCACTCACTTTGGTGTTGATACACTTGTTGCTTCATTTTATTTTGTGTCATCGCTAAATTTTCTCATAAACTAATGAAGACCTCCTATTGATGGTGAATGTGTTCCTAAACAACTCAAACCTTGAGATGCACCATAAAGGTTGAAGTCATGGATGGGGGGTGATACCCATACAATGCCATTAAGGGAGACATTTTGGAAGAAGTGTGAAAAAAAGGGTTATACCACCATTCGACAAGTGGTAGCCAATGAACCCATTTATCTTATTTATAAAACAAAAACAACAAAGATACCTTTATAGATATTTGTTTACTACCTCTATTTTTCCATAAAATTAAGGATGATAGGATTAGATATGAACCAAATGGGTGCCCAAACATTAAATAATTTAGTCCAAAAATTACTAGTAAATTTGGGATCTCAATCACTTACAATGATCTTTGGAGTACCATGTAGTTTCTGAACTACACTAAGAAAATTAGAAGCTATTGTATTGAAAAAAAATGGTTGTGATAAAGAACAAAAATGAGCATACTTGGTGAGTCAATACACAACTAACATGATAACATTTTTACCTTGAGATCATGGTAACCCATTAATAAAATCCATGACATCCTCCTCCCAACATTAGCTAGGGATGGATAAAGGCTGCAAAAGACCAAGGGTCTTAATGGTTTCACATTTTCTCTATTGACATACCATACATTCATCCACTTATTCTTGGACACCCCCCTTAAGTCCTTCCTAAAGAAAACTTACTTGATTCTATGATATGTTTTCAAAAATCTTGAGTGACCTCCCAATGGAGACGCATGAAGTTCCTGAAGGATTTTATGTTTGAGGAGAGAGTGCTTACAGAGGTATAATCTATCTTTATACCATAATGTGTTCCCCTTATATGTAAATTTTTTATCTCTCACAAAACCTTGCTGAATATTTTGAATCAAATCATGGGTAGTATTGTCATTTTCCCATTATGATCTTGATTCCTCTAGCCAATCTACCTACCAAATAGTCATTGCACATAACAACACCTCAACTGATTCATCTCTCTAAGATAGTACATATGCCACCACATTATATTTCCCTTTATTTTAGACCATTTAAAAATCATAGCCTAACATTATATTAACCCATTTTTGTTGTTTTTTAAATGACAATCAATGTTTTAAAAAATATTTAAGGCTATCATGATCATTCTTTACCTAAAATTGATGACCCATCAGACAAGGTCTCCATTACTTGACTGCATGCAGAATAACCATCATTACTTTATCATAGATTGGTTTGAGCCTATTTTCCCACTTTAGTTGTTGAATTTTAAATTCTAGTGGGCTACCTTCTTGTATGAGTACAACCCCCATGTCATATCCTGATGCATCACACTGCACAACAAAAGTTTTTGAAAAATTAAGAGTAGTCAAAACATGATTTGTGCACATAGCCATTTTCAATTGTTTAAATGCCTTGGTAGTTGAATCAATCCAATAGAAGGATTATTTATTCAACAAAGAGGTAAGTGAGGATATAATGCTACCATGATTTTAGACATCACTCTGATAGTAACTAGTTAACCCTTGAGATCCTCAAATGTTCTCAAAGATCAAGGGAAATTTCCACTCCACCATTGCTTGGATTTTTTGGGTCAAGTTTCGCTCCTTCACATGAAACATTATTACCCAAGTACTCCACTTTTGGACACCAAAAGCACATTTAGAAGGTTTGGCATAAAGCTGATGTTATTCCATAACTGAAAGTATTTATTTCACATGCTTCAAATGGTCTTCCTAATTTTTATTATAGATGAGGATATCATCAAAAAACACCAACACAAACTTTCTCAGAAATATTATAAAAATAGTATTCATCAAAATATAAAATGTAGGTGGTACATTTGTGAGGCTAAAAGGCATGACCATATATTCATAATGGCCTTCATGAGTTTTGAAAGTTCTTTTAGGTATGTCCTTATCATGAATTTGAATTCGATGATACCCTGAACGAAGATCTAACTTGTTAAAATAAACAACACCATGCATCTATAAAATCATCAAGTTTAATGTTTTGTAATTTTCCCAAATAGTTGAATGTATTTTCATCTGCAATCATGACCTAAAATTTTGGATATGGGTAGATGAAATAGTTCAAATGAGTAGCCAATTTACTATTGATGAAGTTATGTGTACTCCCAGAGTCAATCAACATAGTCACCTTCTATTTCTTCAATAAACCCACCAACTTAATATTTTGATGAGTATTAATGCCTAAAAGTGCATGACATGAAATAGTAGGTTGAGAATCTTCAGATTCATCCTCAGGTTCTTATAAACCTGTACGTGATGCCTTATCATCTTCTTCCTCCTAATTGGTGCCTTCAATGTAAAACAAATTTTCAACACATAAATGTCCTTTACTCCATTTTTTATCATATTTAAAACATAAACATTTTTCGTGCTTTTATTCATTTTTTTGAGGGGTCAATCTAGTAGGATCCAAAAATGATGGTGTTGGGAAATTGCATTCACAGACACTAGTGAAATGTCTTCATTAGATCACCTCTTTTTATTTAGCCATGCATGCCCTTAGTATGGCTTAAGATACATTAATAGGATGAAACAAGCAAATCTCCAATCACATGTTATCTTTGAGGCCACCCAAAAATAGGTCAATCAGATTTTCCTTAATGATGTTCATCACACGTAATGAGAGATTCAAAAATTGATGAATGTAATCCTTTATAGTCCTAGTTTAGCACAACTTGGTTAGCTGGATGAAGTATTTTTCAAAGGCATTATTAAAATAGTGGAGTTTTAACTCAAAAAATACTAACCATGAAATTGGGACACTCTTATTTTTTTTAAGCGCATAACTTTTGATACCAAATGAACTACTCAGGTTTTAGATTCAAGAGGCCATGACCACCTTTTGCAAATAGGGAGTTTGGTGTAGATCAAATAAATTTTTAGTTTGAGTAATTTATGTGAGAAAATATGTACCATCAAACTTGTGTAAGTCCACTTTTGACAATAATAGCTTTAGGCCCAAATTAGTGCTATAATTATTTGGATAGGGAAACCCAAATTGGAGTGGTGGAGAGTTATTTTTTAAAGGCTGGGATACAAGGTTTCCCAATTTCCTAGTTATTTATTATAATTTATCCATAAAACCATTCATATTCCCTCTCATCCCCATGACTTCCCCTTGAACTGCATGAAGATCACCTTTTTGGACCATGCCATGTAACTCTGATTAAATGTGTTCAACCATTGCTGAAATACTCAAATCTAAAGTTTTAGACTCCATACCATTTTGGTGAGGAGTTTTAGGTGTTTTCCCCTTTCTTGCATCCATTATTATTAGGCCCAACCATGTACAAACCCCAGGAAGGTTGTGACACCTAAAAAAGTGTATATG
Source organism: Torreya grandis (assembly GCA_037957365.1). Classification (NCBI taxonomy): domain Eukaryota; kingdom Viridiplantae; phylum Streptophyta; class Pinopsida; order Cupressales; family Taxaceae; genus Torreya; species Torreya grandis. The sequence goes on along the minus strand of JARHVA010002389.1, from coordinate 1,355,259 downwards.
CAGATGATACCATTATGATTGCCTTACCAAGATGAATCCAATGACTACCAATGTGCACAAGGGTGAAAAGTTTTGGCCTAAAAAAGTGTATGGGTAAAATATACCATTGTGATCATCTTGCAGATATGAATCCAAAAATTTCTAATTTTCACAAGGTCAAAAAATTCTAGACGTTTTCCTTTTTTAAAAAAATCCATGAATAAAATTGATATGATGAAAAATTTAATTCTTCTCGAATCATAAGTTATGTTTTTTTGACATTATAGTGCTCATGCTGCCAGATCTAGAAAACCAATGCCATGGAAACTAGCCCAAATTGAATCTTTGATACACTTATAATGAACCATAACACCAAAACCTTGAGGCATTAGTGAAATCCACACATCAGGATCATAACACTAATTCTATGTGACATTTTACATGTCCCATGTATGTGTCCTTGAGGATTTATTGCATAACATTATATGACATTTCTCACATATTCATTATTGGTTACTATGGTGCTATGATTCTTATCATGCACTAATATGTATATATTACATATTTCTATGGTGGCATGATAAATATCATGCACATACCACTTATGTGCTTCAATGCTTTATTTTTTTAAAATATTATGTTTACAATACATATTCAACACTTATAAGTTATTTATAGAATTCATACACTACTTCAATGCTATGTTGAAATTAGATGATGCAATTCATTTTAAAATCTATTCATATTCTTCAATGTTACATATCCAAGCTTTTAATACAATAAAAATACAATACATGATTATATATTTCACAAATGCTCTCACTTTTTCTTTTAAGATAAGTGACTTACAAGAAATTTCCCTCACCTCAAAAGGAGGGCATCATAATCAGTTGATCTCTAAGCTTTCAAAAGAAATAAATTTCAGATTGTACTAAAAAATATGCAAAAATAATAATTTTTAGATTATGGGGGCATTCAACTTGCTTATGCACTCAACTCTAACAGCTACTCTAGCACAAATACACTTGTGCGAATAATTTAACAATATTTCAATGCATTTAAATGTTTAAAATTATCATAAAGTTAAATTATAATTTCTTATGGAAGTATAAGTTATGATGGTTAATAAAATTACTTCTAAATTTGTTTTACACGATAAAAAAAATCAAGGCCTAATGGGGCAGTTTTACATTCATAAGGTTTACAATAGTTAAAAATCACCTAATTTTTATAAATTTAATTTATATAAATTTTAGATTCTACCATGATCTTATAGGATTTTATGACATATTTTAAGGCCTTATAAATTTTAATATACAAATTTTTAAAGGGCCAAGCCCTGATTGTGCCATGTTTCCTTTGCATTTTATTTGATCTTCGTTAAATTACATCTCAAGTTACATGGACTGTTATGACCCCAAATTAATTTTAAAATTTAAAATAATATCCTAATTTTACTCATGATTTTTTGTGGAATTTTTTGAGACATTTTGGTGTTTTTTAAAGATATAAAACATATTAATACATTTGGTGGGGTTGTTCAGAACCCCACCCAGTATTTAATGTAAACCTAATGCAATGCAAAACACTAGGGTAGGTTAGGTTTATAATACAAAACTACAAAGTTCATTTCTAAACTAGATGAGTTGCATTACATCAACTTAAGTAGGAGTTGATTTGGAGTTGTTTGCTAGTTAATACAAGTTGAGGTGAGTCAACGCAACTCAGATTTGAGCTTAGTTAAGAGTCAAGTTGTTGGTAGCTTGTTGGTGGCTCAACAATTGAATTATAGCCAAGGTGGCTCTATGGAATAACCCCATATGTAGTGTTTCAATTCCTATATAATTTGTGAAGACTCTAAGTGGCATCAATTGGTGTAAGGTGGTTTTTCCAAGGCTAAGTTGCATAGTCATTTATGCGAAGAGTTGTGTAGTATCTACAAGTGAGTGAGGAATGGGTTGTAAGGGTTTGAAGATCAAGAGATTGATGGTGTTTTTTATTTCTATTTGGCTTGAATGTAAGTGTACTTATGGAATTATAGTTCCCCTTTAAACTTGGCTTTAGGAAGGTTGAGGGTGTAAAGGAGAGCCAAAGACCATGGTGATCATGTATGTAAGTTAAGATGTAAAGAGTTGAAGGCCATGTTCTTCAAACCACTAGGATGGTTTTTTCTTGCTCAACCCTTAAGTCACCATGGAATGTTAAATTGAATTAGGTCCAATCCTTAGATGCTTGTCAACCCCTATTAGCTTATAATTTTATTGTTGGTTGTTGATGATGCTCACCTATGCTACTTAGAGCTACATAAAATGTTAACTCATGGTGTAGGAATTTATAGAGCTATTAGGGGGGTGGTGGTGGTAAAAAATGGTGGAAAAGCATAGGGTGGCCACAAAATGATAAATCAATATATTTTTTGTAAATAATAGGGGCCTTGGTAATCCAAATTGGGAAAGTGGGTAGCTTAGGTTGGAGGAATGGGTTCGTTCATGTAAAGTAGACCAACTAGTTTAAATCTTTGATGTGTTAAGGACTCAAGGGCCATTTTGACATTGTGAGAATATGCCATGGAGAGGGTTGTCCCTCAAGGATCTTTATTTAATTTTTGGTTTTATACTTTTAAAACAAATTCCATAAATTGAAAAGCCTTCTAAATTAAAAATTATAGAATTATGTTAATTTTAAGACTAAGTCCAAGCAACTATTAATGTCCACCAAAGGTCCCAAGGCACAAAAGTGTAAACTAACCAGTTGAACTAGGGGATGCAAGGGAAGCCCCAAAGGGACCTTTTCTATCTCAAAACATTATAAACAACTTGAAAATATTTTAAAGCAAAATTTAAAGTTGGAGATCAAGTTTGAAGGCTAAGGGCAATCATTAATGATTTTTAGAAGCTTTTAGCCATGACCATTTTTTCATCCATTTGAGCTTTTGAAATTTTGTAGAGATATTGTGAGAGGCTCAAGAGCCCATAATATGTCCAATTACACTTTAGGCAAGTTAAAATAAAAAGTGTTAAATTATATTAAAAAAACTTGAAGTAACTTGGATGCTTCATTAATGGAGGACATCCATAGGCTTAGAGGATAAGTGAGTTGGATTATGGACTAGTCCCCCTCTAGATATTCAATCCCTCCCCCCCTTTATGTTTGATAAACCTTATTTGAATTTTTTGACCTTTATATAATTCCATAAAGATTCTTAAGAATCTTTTGATCAGGTTCGATCCAACAATTGGGATAGGTCATAAGATGTGATGCTCTATCATAAAGTGTTTGCCTTAGATATTTTAGGCACTTTTTGGAGGTCACGTGAAACCCTATTGTTATTTCTTTGGCACTTTCCAAAAATTCAACTTGAAATTAGATTCCTCTTTCAACTTAAAGTACATATTTGAGCATTCTACTTGGTTGGAATCATCCAAGGTCCCATTTAAACCTCATAAGGTGTTGGAGTGGGTTATTCCACCCTAGTCAATTTCATGACCTTTATTGATCTAAATATGGATTTGGATCCATATATTTGAGTTGTGGGCCCTTCCATGTTTGGTTAGGTCATGTAAGCCATTCTAGCACAGTGGGTTGATTGGTATAGGTGAGGTCGGGTATGGGCATTGTAAAGACCATACAACCTTATGTACATTGAAAATCACCTTTTTTTGCATGGCATGCTTGTCACATGCATCTTATGTGTGCATTATACATACTAAAAAAAGTGCTTTTTTGTTATTTTATTCAGATTATTTTTTTAGCATGACAACTCACTACTACACAAAGTGCAATTTTCACCATAAATTAGATCATTTTGTATAGTAAATTGAATATTTTGGATGTTTTTCATGGTGAAATTTTTAAGTATTTACATCATTTTTAATGGAACAAAGTAAAGCAACCAAAAATTTATACTTGTGCCAACTTTGTTCCACCTTTGCACCAATCTTGTGTTAAATTTACACCATGATTTAGTCCCACTATTACACTACCTTTGCATGGCATCGAAAATGAAAAAAATAAAGGTAATATAATTATTTTAAAAGTAAATAATTATGTTACATTTAATTTTTTTAATAAATATACATATTTATAATTATATATATACAAATTTCATATTTTTTATTTTTTATATGAGAAAAAATAACATATTTTTAAAATATAAACAAGTAATCTAAAATATAATATTCAAATAGTTTTTAGACCCAACCACTACAAAATAAAATTCCACAATTTTTTTTTATTAATATATTACATTCACAATATGTTTTTTATATTAATTGTAATGAAAATAACATATTATTAAATATAAATAAGATTGTGAAAATAACAAATAAGTTTTTATAATTAAATAATATGTTTTTAAATGTTAATAAGAATGTTTAACTAACATATAAAAATTCCACAAAAAAATAATGTAATAGGTAAATTAATAACATGTTGAGAATATAATGTTGAAGATGAAAAAATAAATAATTTCTCATCTACAATATAATAACATGAGTTTGAATTAAAGATTATATAAAACTAAGAAAACAAGATATCATCATCTAATGTTCATCACCATTATCATCTATGAGCTCATTATCTATATCATTTAGACTGTACTCCATTTCATATAATGATAGGTTGATGTAATTGTAGTCATGACCATAATCATCATCACCATGCTCTCTAAAATCAAGACCATCAACTAAAATTGAAAATTTATTCACCCTCAATGACATTATTTAATAATTATAAAAATATGGACAATACATATAATATAGATAAATTTATTCCAAAAATGGTGTTGGAACAAGTAGTGACTAGTCACAAGTAGGCGATAGAGGCAGAGATTATTCACAGATATGTGATGATAAGGGGGAAGGGTGCAACAGTAGCAATGGTGACATTAGGTACAAGATCATAGAGGTAAAGGAGAGTCGAGTCAAAGGTGGTCATGCATAGTAGTGGTCAGGAGGGTGAAGTTAATAATGGAAGAACATCCTTTAGGGTGAGCTGGGAGGAGTGAGGGTAAGAGGTTAATTGAAGACCTAGAAAGAGAAGGCTTAAAAATAAAGACTATGATCATGATTGTAAATATATTGATTAGAATGATACATTTTTTACCCTTTAGGTAGATTTTTTAGGGTTAGAACAACATGGATTGATCAGAGGCTTACTAATGGAGGTTTTGCCCTAAGGAAATAGGATTCTAAAGCATATGTAGGGGCAACTATGGTTTCCAAGACTTTGGTTTATCCCTTTTGCGTTAATATTTGAATCCCTTTCATTCATGTAAAGCATTTTACAAATAGCTTATTCCCAGGGCTCATCCTAGTTTAGATCCTATACTAGTCTCAAAAAGTTAGATTCACCCTAAAAATCTACTTTAGGAGGAAATAAAAATTGAGGGAGGTTCTAATGGGATTTTAGAAGCTAAAAATTCTCAAAAAAGAGCATTAGAAATGGCCTTTCTAAGTGATGTTCCCTTGATTTTCTATTACACTCTTCCATTATTGGAAATTTCAAATTCAAAGTTTTCAAATATTGATGAGAAAAGGGGAAGCAAGTCTCTAATAGGTAGATGTGTAGGGAAATGACCATCATGGGAAGTTCTTTTGCAATGGTTGTCTATAACCTAGCCTTTTATTCAATCTCCCTCTTTATCAATACTATAAAATGGTTTCTTCTTGCTTTAGTTTCTCTCTTCTGAAGATAGAGAGTTTGTGTGGATGAATGATCCCTAGTTTCTAGGCAAATAAGGGGTGTTTTGATGCCCTTGGGCACCCTTTTTTGACCCTATTACCTCTGTTATATCAGAAGTTTTTATATGGATAAGATTTTATAATCTCACCTTAACCTTGCATGATCTTAGTATTTTCAAGAAGTTGGTTAGTAAGTTAGGAGTGTTTATGAAAATGGATAATTCCATTGAGGCTAATCTAAGTTTTTTCAGGTTGTGTGTATTGGTTGATCTATCCAAACCTCTAAATCACTCTATTTAGATTTCATCCTTCCATGGAGTGTGGACTCAATATATTAATTTTGAAGTTATTCTCTTTAGATGCTTCAAATGTAATCAAAGTGATCATAATATTGCTTCTTGTATAGAGAATGGTTTTAAAATATCCCATGTATTGATCTTATAGAAATGAGTAAGAAAGGCAGGCTATTCGAATCATGATTTGATTCTAAATTTTCAAAAACTAGCAAAATCTATTTTTGCTAAGAATCCTTCTTCAACATTCTTTCAGGAGTTTTAAGTTAATCCTCAGAAGGGGGAGACCCCAATGATAGTAGAGGTTTTAATCAATTTAGTGCCGAGGAAACATTCTTCTCCCAAGTCAAAAGGGAAGTGGAAGCAAAGAAAATTAAGATAGTGGATGTGGGAAAAATTTCTCTTAGAGTGGAAAGTCCCAAGTAGAAAGAAGCATCTAAAGCATCAGAATAGGAAGGGGATGGATGAGAGGACGAAGAAGAATAGTTGGTAATTAGGGTGTTCCTGACTATAGATTAGAGCCCTTATGATCTCAAATCTCCTAACTTTGACAAGAAAGAGAAAAGAGGTAGGAAAATGGAAGCATAATGACTCCAACTAGATAATCAAAACTCCATTAATGGAGGCACTCAATGGACAATGGAATATTTTCTCTCTAGTAGAAGTAGACAAGCATTAGCAGTAAAATGTTGAGCCAGAGGATGGATTTGAGGTGGTTTTACATTTTTTTTGATAAAATATATCCATATATTAACTAAATATAAATATACAAATAATTCACAAAAAAATAAAGGTGGTATGAAAGCATACCATGTCACACTAGGCAGAGCCTAAGAGTGAAACCAAGACTTCAAAACACTAGGTAGAGCCTAGGAATACGTCACATAATCATAAAACAAAGATAACTTTTATGCAGTAAGAGTAAAGCCAAAATACAAAGGATACATATCAACATCAGGACCCTAGCCCAAGCTTAGAAAATCATTGACATCTAGAATAGGCTTCCATCTAATGGCTTGAGTAGTGTCCTTATCATCATATTTTGCTTGTGTTCAAGTGAGAAAAATGGCCAAAGAAAGCATGTAAACTTATACAACACATCCAATCAACCTCTATGTGGTACCCCTAAGCATCTAGGCATAAAGGAGGATGAACACCCCAACCATCCTACCCAATAGGGGAAGGAGGTGATAGCGGCCACCCTCACGACTACCTAAGAGGGGAGATGTGTTGGTACAGAGTGTCATTATGAGAGCAGTGCCTAGAATGGTTATGATTATGCCCATCATGAGGTGGGGCACTTTGTCATCTAGTTTGGGATCCCTGGGTGGAGAAGGTAGAACCTAAGACATTACACAAGGAGCATCTCCCTAGTGGGTGAAGATGTCCTAAAGATGTCAAAGGTCCATAGCCACTTTATTAGCTTATACTTGAATATATAAAAGATCATTGGAGATGATAGAGGACCCATGAAAAGTATAAATGTTAAAATCAATAAAAGCATTGTTAAACATATAATTATTTCTTTTTTTCTAAATCTAGAAGAGAGTCTCCACTCTAAAAGTATGCCAGACTTGTGCATATTTGAAGGGCATCATGGGTTTGTGTCCAAGGAGGATGTGCTGCCTAAGTAATAATTTGGGTTAGAAAGGCCTAAAAATATCATGGATCTAATTTCAGACCCTTTGAGATTTAGAACAATACAAAAAAATATGAGGAAGTGTCTCAAGGCAGCCACAAAAAGGGCAAGTAGGCCGGTAGACTCCAAGCTGGATGAGTCTTCTACCAATAGGTAAGCCTTGGTGCAGTATACACTAAGAAAAATGAGCAAGCTTGGGCTCTACACAAGCCCCCCAAATAGTGTTGAAGCAAAATCTCCATGTTTTGATAGAAGAATGTAGCTCCCAATATGCCTTAAAATTTTTAATAGGGTGTGAGCCATGCATAGCCAAGTCGAAGAGTATAATTATGAAAAGGGGTCTCAACATACCATTTCTAATCCTTCCACTATGGCCAAGTGGAGTGGACCAAGATTTTATGGATAATGGAAGTTGACACGACATTGAGAATCTCATGGTTCACATTGGCTAATCAAAATTTAGCATTGGCCTCCTTATAGGATAGCCAAGAGTGAGAGCACCTATAGAAAATATCTTGGATGGTATTAATTCCTCTATGATAAAGCTTGAGAACATTAACCCAAGGGACTTCTTCTAGGGGCACTTCATTTTAAGAGAACACGAGAGACCACTAGAGAGAATGGGAGTTAGCAGAAATCCCATTGCAAAAATTGGAGCCATTCTAGAGAAACCATGGCTTAATCTTTTCCCAAGCCTTTCAGATGATTTTGGCTTTAAAAGACCCTATGATTTGGATAGGAGATTGAATGAAGAGAAGCTTGGGGAAGCTAATCCCTTTTTATGCCTTCTTTCCCCTGTGTAAGCTCGAGGAGATACATTGTTTGAACAACACCTTCCAAGCTTCTTGGCCCTCAATGGCCCACACAATCCATTTGGCACATAAGGCAATTCCTTATCGGTCTATGTCAATGAGCCCCATCCTTTCAACATCATGAGTGAGGCATAAATATTCCCTAGCCACCCTATGGAATCTTTTACCTTGAGGGGAATTGGCTCAAAAGAAATCTCTGGGCAATTTCTCCAACTTCTTGTCAGAATTTTTAGAAGGAACCCAACATGATGAGTAGTACACTTGGGTGGATCCATGAATTTTTTAGCAGATTTAAAACTTTCTTGCTAATGAAAGAGACTTGGTCACCCAGTATTTTAGTTTCTTAGCAACTCTGTCAACAACATATTACCATAACAAAGATGGCAAGATATTAAAAGTAAATGGGATGCCAATAAATTTAAATATTTCATCATGTTGGATCCATTCCAAATGAATTTAGTAGCCCACACTGGCAGAGGGAGGTAAGATTGTTCAGAGCAACAAGTTTTATGTCATTAGATGCTAGAGCCAAAGGCCAAGTAGAAGATGTCGAGACATTGTAAGACATTATCCACATTGGTTTCATCCTTAATGAGAGTAAGGTTGGAGTCATCTATAAAGTTAACATTAAGTAGTTGCATATCTTTGTGCAGGTTTATGGCATCAAGAGGGAGATATATTTGCTTAACAAGGCCCCTAGCTTTGACATTGATAAGAAGATATACAAAACCCTCAGTTGTAATAACATATAACGTGGGAGCCAGTTTGCACCCTTGATGAATAGAATGGAATAAGATAAATTTCTCAAAGGTGACTCCATTAATGGAGAGGATAACTAAGGCATCTGAGAAAAGCATCTAGATGGTTTTGATGAAGATGGGCTCGAAGCCTAGATCTCTAAGCATGAATAGAATAAATGGCCATTCGATGCGATCATAAGATTTTTCAAAGTTAATTTTGATGAACATAGCCTACTACTTAGATTATCTGGCCCAATCCATCCCTTCCCAAAAAACAATGATCCTATCCAAAATATAACAAATTTTGATGAAATAGATTTGTTCTTGATGCACAATGAGAGGTAGCATATTATGTAGTCAAAATACTAGAGCCTTAGTAATGATTTTATATGAGACATACAAGAGAGTGATGGGTTTCCAATTGTAGATCAACACAATATCTTCCTACTTAGGTATGAATTTGATATTTCCTTTATTTATATTTTTACCTAGAGAATGCAATCAAAGTGCTTCTTGATAAACCTTATGCAAGTCACTACCCACAAGGTCCCAAAGAGTTTTATAGAATTCATAGGGGAAGCCATCAATGATAGGAGATTTATCATTAGCCATGTGAGACACTACTTCATGCAAGTCATCAACAGAGAGGGGCCTATTATAAACCACCTACTGGGTGGGAGTGAGTTTTCAAGGCACCATTGAAAGGAATTACTGAAGGGCAGTTACATGCTCAATTGAAGATGCTTGAGATTTTAACACTTGTTGATAAAGGTGGAAAAAAACTTTCACTATTAACAGAGTCTCTATGAGTCTGTTGCCAGCCTCAAAAATGACTTGTATCTACTACTTCGAGTTTTTGGATCATAGCATTTGGAAAAACTCCTTAGAAGATTTGTCCCCTATCTTAAGCCAATGAAGCCTGGTTTTGACTTAGGCTCCCTAGGCATTATAGTTGTCTATAATATGAATGTGGTGTTGTAAGGATGCAAATCTCACCTAAAAAATCTCATTAAAGGGATATTTTTCTAGGGCTAGAGCCACATGGCTTAGCTTGAAGGAAGTAGTAGAGTAGGAGTGTCTCTAAATTTTGGCAAGTTGGTAGCCATAGATCCATAAAAAGCAAGAGGTCCTTTTGATGGCATCATCCCACCAAAGAATCAAACCAAATTCTTGGGAAGGATGTGGATCTAAATTCCAAACTCTCATAATGTGTGCCATACTTGGCCCATGCTTGAGCAAGGAGGTGTTAAGGAAGAATTGAATTTTATGGACTTTAGGTCTCATGAATTACCTTGTCACTCAGAACCAAATCAAGGAGTGATCAAAAATCCCAAAATCTAGCAACACTTTCACTAGAGAAAAAAGCCATTATCAAAAGAGAAGTATAGTTAGGTGGACATCATTGCCCTATCTATATGCTTTATAATCTGAATGGGGCCTTCCTTGAAATTACTCCAAGTGTACCAAACTCCATCTGCAGGCCAATGGGTTAAATTAAGGTCAAAAATGCCCCATTTAGTGCATGTGTAAAACCATACCTCCCTTTCATCAGTTGCTCACCTCATAGACAAGTGGCCCAATTTGTCCTCAAGAGATGTCACCATATTAAATTCACCACATAATACCCCATGGGTATCAGGTAGATCATCCACTATCCACCACCATAAATGGGTATGCTCCAAGGCATCATTCAAGGCATAAATATTAATAAATCCAAAAGAGTGGCTTTTAATGCTAAAAAGAGCCCATACTAATTGGTTGGTGGGGTCCACTCTAGATTTCACTAAGTGTGGCTGCCACCTTAGAGAAATGAAAGTGATTACCCCTCCACATCCTACAACATGGTTGATATGAAGAATTATATTATTATTCCAGATGGAGTTACTGAGGGTCATCAATAAGAAGTCCAACGCCTTGACTTCTTACAGATAGAGAATGTCCATCTTAATAAAATTCCTTTTAAAATCATGCAAAACAAACTTATGTTTTGGGTCTATGAGACCCCAAACATTCCATGAAAAATAATTAATAGATGATGGGTGTCAAGGGACATGTCCTTTGAGTCTAGCCCTTCCAGGGCATCGTACTAGTTCTATAGAAATTACCCACTATTGGCACTCAAGAAATCATCAAATTACTTCCTCACAATAGGTTCAACTTGATATTCTCCTTCCTCTACCTTGTCACTCCTTTGAGGATGTCTATGAGAGTGTTTGGGCATTTCCTATTAAGTAGGAAGTGGAAGTGTGGTTGGCTATGAGTCTAAAAGTCTAGAAAAATTGGGCACAAAGGTGTTGAAACCTTGGGATAAAGTTAGAGGGGTTTTAAACACCCTATGATTTTCTACCAATTTTGGGGATTCAACTAGAGAGGGATCTTTATCAATAGGAACTTGCTCTTGTGGGCCATTGTTTGAAGATAATTTGCCTCTTTTGGGAGCAAAAACTATGTTTGTAGCTTTGGAGTGAGTGTTCTTCTTCCCTATCATAGTTCATCCATCCTCATCTATTTTCCTAATAGCTTTAGGAGAGGGTTTGGGGGGAGAGGATGAGTGGTTAGATGAATTATTATGAGCCAACTGAAGGGGAAAATCTTGTATCTTATGATCTGGTACTGAAAGCAAGTGTTAGGAAAATTGATATATAGGACTCATTGAGATTACCTCACATCCCTGACTTAGATTTCCACAAACTCCTTAGGGTCTTAGCAGAGGTCAACTTATACACAGACCCTTTTTTGTGGTCTAGCAAGTAAAACTAGTTTTGTTTATGGCAAACCACCCAACCTATGGAGGACATTATCTGGTGAATAAAGTGATAGCAGTGGAGCAAGAGACCTAGAAATTCAACCCAAACTGGGAATTTAAGATCAATGTGCTCTAAGACCACAAAGTCTTATGTCCAGGGGAAGAGAACCATAAGCGAGTTTTTGACATACCAAGTGGTAGAACTATGGAGGATTCCTCCTACATGGGAAGGGTTAGAGAAGTAAAATAGAAAAATGCCTTTAGTCATGTTCTAAATGCTCTCCAACTTAATGTTATGAGCTGTCCAATGAGTTTGAACCCAAGACCAAAGCATAATTTTAGAGGGGATTATCCCAAAAAAATAGCCTATTAAATAGAATTGATCTAACCATTAACATACAAAATTGAATTCAAGAATAGGCAATATAACATCAAGTTTCAAAGCATTACCTCGTGGTATACCTTTAGGATAGACTTCCTCAAGCGTTTGTAGGGGAACATTGCTCAATGCTCTATCATTCTTCTCCATGGATAAAATAGTCAAGATAGAGGGAGGAGAAGTCATTATAAAGGTTGGCTTCACCCATAAGCAAGAAACCCTAAAATGGTAATAAATACAAGTCCCATATATGACTAAGGCTATGGTATGACACAAGGCTAGGAAGGTAGAAAAACAAAGGTTGACTCAATGACAAACATGGAGGAAACCCTATCAGAGCATTTTAAAATGGATCCAATATTTATTTTTATAGGTCTCTTTATGAACTGACAAAGACTCTATCAAATTCATTGGCAAAGACTCTTATAAAATATCCTTTTGCATAAAACCTTAACTTGAATTCAACATTTGTTTTTTAGGTTCTCTTTGTCCATGCATGTAGTTCCTCCATTATTATTTGGGATCCCATAAACTTATAGATTAGGATATATCCATAGAGCCCTATTATATTTATTTTGGTCTTTGAAGGGTCAATCAATGTGATTGGGTTTACCTTTGATGCTTTCATACATGAATTTTTAGCTCCACCCTTAGGATTATGTAGCTTGTTCTTTCCTATCGCATTCATCAATGCATCAATTTCTATGTCTAAAACCATCGAAATAAGATCCCACCACCATAATCTTGAAAGAGGGTTTCTAGGGGGGGAAGACCCCCCATTAGGGGAAACATCTAAACCTACTATTGAACAACAAATTTTTACTAGATCATAGATAAGTAAAGTAAAAATGCAAACTACCAAATGATCATATTCTAGTTCTTCTCGTGCTCTCCATCGACTTCTCCCACATCCCACTAATTAAAAATCATTTTCATCCATCAATATAAGATTTCACTTACCCTAACTAGATTTTTCCCATATTTTACTTGTAATATCTACGTACTTTTACTAGAAACATTACATGATAACATTCATGTATTGCAACATACTTAATTTGAATATCATTTTTTTATTTATTTGCACTAATTTATGAAATTTCAATGTGTAGGATAACTACAAGGGTAATATGCATGAGGAAAGATTAGCTCCCTGACATTCATACATGAATGTAGTTGTGTGCGAAATACAATGCAAAAAATGGTGCATATGAGATGTAGAATGATCTTCTGATAATTCAAAAAGACAAAACTATAGAATGAGTTTTTTTCATTTTTTAATGTTTTCATATTAATATAGGGGTTGAATATATATATATATATATATATATATATATATATATATATATATATATATATATATATATATATATATATATATATATATATATATATATATATATATATATATATGACAAATCCCATCAAGACAAAATGACTCAACGAAAGTTGGTGGCTCATCATTTAGAATAATTGAGTGTATAATAGGCTACTTATAATTTCATATATTTATTTAAATAATATAACTTGTAGCTTTTAATTCATATCTCATTATTTAATTTCAACATTTAATTATTTTTACAAGACAAGGTGTATAAATTTAAGGCCACTAACCAAGTGCAGGAGTAGCTAAAAGCCCTTGGAAGGAACACTGATGCATTTAACAAGTGGAAGCACTCAATGGGACTTGTTCTAGTAAGACATTTTTTTTGTTATTTAGTAATAATTTAATTTATAATTGAAATTAAAAACTTGACATGATTAAATTTGGAATATCTTTATAATTATGTTTTTAATAGATATCAACTTTTTGATAAGAGCTTAAACCTATTTTGAAACACAACTGGAGGTCCAGTCTCCAAAAAGGTAATACTGAGATTCAACATAAACACCTAAACTTAGAGAACCTTTTCAAAATTGAGAAGATTCAAACAAAAAAACAAAGCCAAACTCAAATTTAACATCTACCCAACTACAAAATAGAAAAAACAAACCTATCAGCTAACATTAGCATATGACCTTCAAGCCAACTGTAGAATTCCCTAGCACTGTCCCAGTCTAGATTTGCATGTATACTTTACCATAGGAATTTTGGTCTAGGTATGTCTTTGAAACTATTTCAAATACATTAGGTCATCCAGTGGATATTTCAAAACCCCATCATGGTAGAGGTCTATCAATTTATACAAGAATTTATGTGGAATTAGATCTTTCTCAACCTTTACCAAAAAAGTATCACCCTAAAAATCATAGAACTTGAATGGTCTCAAGACTTAGATTATGAAAGCATCCCATTTAAATTTATAAATTGTCATGAGTGTGGCCATTTATTTTGAGAATGCCCATACCTCTAAAAGAACAAGCATGAGGGGAAAGCATCGAAGGCCCTAAAAAAAATATGCAAAAGGATTTATGAAACTAAATAAGAGACATATAGCCAAAGAGAAAAGTAGGGTGGTTAAAAAATACATCCCCAAGGAAGCGAGAACTGAATCTAAAAATAATGATCCCTAGAAATAATATTTAGATAGGGTGCTTAAAACCCAACAACAAAGGGAAAAGGACAACATGGAATTAGATGACACATCAAAGGATTATGGGTTTAAAGAAGATTTAGAGAATATATTAAAAGAACCATAAATAGGCAATAAGCCCAAAATAATAGAGAAAGAGAGAAGAGAAATAGTTCAAAGATATCAGTATAATAGATAGGAATAAGAGAAAATAAAATTAGATAAGCATGGATGAATTAGAGGAAACAGACTGAAAAAACATCAAAGACAATATTGGAGACTCACAGACTCCCAATATTAATAGAATAGGCAACTTTAAAAAAGGGAGGAGAGGGAAACCTAGTATGAAAAAAAGACAAAATGAAGCCTTGTGTAACACTCTCCACACCACACATAACAAAACCAAAACTTTTTTTTTGAGCCTCAGACATGACTAAACAAAGGTAACTACTCGATAGTAAAAGCTATCGATGAGATGGAGTCATTCAAGAACTATAATATGAGTAAGATCTTAAGAAGTTACACTAAGGTTAATTTCACCCATGATTAAACTATGTTTAAAATCATAACCCACAGGGAAGGATTAACACCTCAAGGAGAAAATCCTCCACACTACATTCAACCACAATAATCTATAATCCCTCACTGAATTTACATTTTCTATTTATTGGTGTCGAAGAGAGAACATAATTACTATGTAGAGTACTAAGGTATCATGATAAAGTTATCTCATAATGAATATAACATAAGGTATCGAATTGGTCCATACATGGACCAAGGTCTTAATTATAATAACCTGTAGATATTACATATTCTTCATAATAGAGGATTAATAAGAATATAAGGATTGATTGTCAAGTATAAGTCCTTTAGTAAGGACATATGTCAATGTATGTTTCTAGTCATGTTCATTGAGTAACCATCCTCGACCAAAAGATATATACCTAGCGAGACAAAGTCTATTTTATTTCATATTTAGTTAAGAATTTGTCAATCCTTTACTATTAGGTATGATTTTGAATTCATTTTTTGGTTACTAAAGAGTGTCAATCATTAGGGTTAGCCTAAAAATTCAACCCCCTTTTTCAAAAATTCCTACAGACACCAATTATCCACTAGCTCATAATATGATCATATTACTAAAATTCATTGTGATCTTCCATAATGAGAATAAGGTGCCTTCAAATATTAGCAACTTAATCCAAGATACCTAATCCTCTTAGAAAAGTGTATATGTTAATGTGTACACACAATCTTAAAAACATTTCATCTACCAAGTCTCAGTTTTTACACCTATATCTTATACTCGTATCTTAATTGTTAATAAACAATCAAGGTCTACATAACTTAATCGACCATGGATGACACTTTTTCATTTGAAAATAAAATTTTAAAATTCAACATTAGACAATTTCCTTCCTTTTCTATAGAATATTATTAGGGAAGGTATAATAGCAAAATTTAGACATTTGTTTTGTTTCATTCACTCAAATTATTAGTTGATCCTAATAAGATCTTTTGTTATCTCAAGGGCTCATAAGTATAAGAGGGTAGATAATCACAACTTTCATTTTTTTATAAATTATATAAGTATAATAAGTATCTCATGTCTAATATTTTGATTTGGACTAATTAGAATGAAGGTAAGGTTGGAATACATTCTTCACATGCTCATTTTTTTCTACCAAGTTAATATCCCATTCACCTATAACCTCCTCAACTTACCTCTTAGGGAGAATATTTCCATTAACCAACAAATCTACTAAAATAATCTCAAATATTTCTGAAGAATAGGGACCTCTTACATTTTATGTTACTCAAATAAACTAATTCCTCCCTCTAGGTCTAAAAGCAAATGGCTTTGAGAAGAGTAGTTATATAACAAGCATATGAATATTTCTTCTATGTTTATGATAAAGAAGCTTTTAAAGTTACTTGACAATATTTATACAATAAAATACATAAGAATAAAAAATCATTCCTATTTAATAAAATTTCAAAGGGAAGGTAGAACTATAATTTACAGCTATGATGCTTACAAATCAACACACAAGAGCAATAATATAATAAGAAGGGATAATATCTTAACAATATCAAATTATTAAACATGGATGGATTAGATTTAACTTAAATTCAAGTAGAATCTCCTATCAATATCTCAACACACAAACTCTTTCAACATAAGAAATAAAAATATTTCAAGTACAAAGTTGACGTAATATAACCAATCAAAATTTAATGGGAATGAGTTCAAGTAATGTATGAATGTATATTTAACTCTACATAAACCTTGATTACAAGTAAAAATTAAATTTATATCATAGAAGAAGAAGAATATTTCTATGTCTATTCACAAGTTAATTCATAAAATACAACTCTTATTTCACATATATAGTTCTATAAATATATGAGACTGCCCATAATTCATTGCAGGTAAAGGGATGGTAAGACTATTTGTTTATATCTAAAATAAATAAATAATTCAAATACACTCCTTAATTGGCTAACACTTGTTCAAACAAGATTTTGACATCCAAGAGTTAAAATCCTTGAATCCATACTAATATCTTTTGTCAGTAGACCTGCACTATGAGTAATATACAAGTTTAATTAGCATAATGTTGGCAAGGTTTTCTTGCAAGAATCCTCCATATTATTCAAAAATTATCATATGATAAATAAATATAATATTAAAAATAAAAATATGTCATTAATTTTATTATATTCACACCACCTTACATATTCATAGCAATATAAAGTGACATAATCAAAATAAGGAAATTTACTTCAACAATTGTTTATATTATAATTGTTTCTTATGATACGGCTTATCAAACATATGTAAAAAGTATCACAAACTAAGAATATTGTATTATCAAACAACTCTTATAATACATGAGACCTAATTACTCATAAATCACCAAAGAAGGTAAATGATACTCATTTCATATTTTACTTGATTTATTAAATAACCATCTAGCCATGTCCTTCTCCCCTTTTACCTCTATTTTCATTTCATCCTACTAACCTAAAAACCACTTAATTACATGCACAATTTATTTAATCACATTTCCATCCTCCAAACAACCTTATTTCATGTATTAAATAAAGACCTTTTAATAGTATTAATGCACAAGATCTATTATTTCCATCAACTGTGATGGCTTCAACCAACATCTGGCCCCTCAAGATTTTTTTAAGATATTAAATAAATTTAGGAGGCGGTTGGTATAATTTTTTAGACATACGTATAATATAGAAGATTTTTTTTGTTAAGACACTAATTATGTATGGATATACATCAATAATAATTATAGGGGATATATATATATATATATATATATATATATATATATATATATATATATATATATATATATATATATATATATATATATATATAATGGGATCAAGATAATTTATAATGTACATACTTCAAATAATCAATTTGATCTCATTGTAGCAACAACATAGACAATGAAATAAAAAATAATAATATTTTTACCCATAACATCCAAACACCTAAGAAATAAATACACAAAAAAAATAATCCCCAATATATATTCACTTTAATACAAATCCAATCAATCATTAGAACACAACCAATTAGGACACATGAAAGGATTCACTAAATATTTAGCTATCAAAGATTTGTCATGAGATTTTGGGTGTAGGAAGTGAATTGTCAAGCCATGTTTTAATCTTTTCAGATACATTGGCTCATGAAGATTTCTACAACCACCTCCTCTGGACTGGATGGACTTTGAGTTATTTAAATATGGGTATATAACATATGTGAAGACCCAAATAAAGGTGTTATATTTTTAAAAAAAATGCATCCATGTCTAACAGAGACACCATCACTTTGCCACTCCACCTACTAGAATAAAAATACCAAGATAGAGTTCACTCAAAAGGGATAATAAAATATAAATATGATAGTCCAATAAGGAGGAATATGAAATTTAAAATTTATTATATTTTTTTAAAAACTAAAACCACGAGATAAAATGACTTTATCTTTTAATCTGTCATCTAGGTTGTCTAGATTATTTGGGAGCTTAGTAAGAGTCAAACTAGTAGTGAGTTTTCCAAATTTTAAGTAGATCTGATTAATATATCATGAGAAAACTTGAAATCATCATACATCTATCTGTTATGCATCAAAGAATTATTAAACACAAAACCATAATGATAAAAGGTAACCAACACAATAAAACTTGCTATAAATTAAGTTCAATCATGCTAAAATTGATAGAATAAATAAGGAGGATTCATTGGAGATAACTACTTACCTAGAAAACCATTTCAGATATCAATACTCTTTCCACTCCTCAACATCTTCTCTCTTCTCCTACTACACCTTCCCTTCTCCTCTTTTCATCTTCACTATCTTGTTGCACTTATTCTCTTGTTTAGCTTCACCTGATGTTGTTGCATCCTCCTAAGTCGCTCTCCCTTCTCCCCTCTTCCTACCATTCTTATAAGCATGGTGCAATCACCTTCCATAAAAATCCTTCCAACATATTATTATTATTATTATTATTATTATTATTATTATCTAAATTATTTCATTCTAGCGGATCTAGGAAGAATAAATAAATTAAAACACCAATGCATTTAATATTCTTTTTATCTTTTCTAGAATGCATTTAATATATTCTTTAATAAAAAAATTCTTCATCCTTATTCCATGCATTGGAATTTCCATCCCTTTTATTAAGATTTAGAGGGTTTAAATGTGCAAAATCAAGAGCGTGATATTCCATACATCTCTTATTTAATAAAACAAATATTTCATATGTATATATATATTTATAAAGGAATTGACTCTTCCCTGGGTCTATTAACGTTTTACTCAAACCAAGATTTTCTTCTCATGCACGTTGTCTCTCTTTTTTATTTTTCCCAATGTTATTTATTCCTCACCATTCCCAAATACAAATAATGGCTGACAAATAGATTTTGATTCCACCATCCACATTCATTATTTTCTTCTTGGAACCACTTTTGAGGAGCATGAATGGTCATAGTTGATATTTCCTTTAAATAACATAACTTCAAAGGTTTCTTGCATTATATTTATTCGATGTGAGATTTAATCTAAATGTTCATATACCTATATATATATATATATATATATATGTATGTATGTATGTATGTATGTATGTATGTATGTATGTATGTATGTATGTATGTATGTATATATACATGTATATATATATATATGTATATGTATATGTATATATATATATACATATATATACATGTATATATGTATATGTATATGTATATATATATATATATATATATATGTATATATATACATATACATATACATATATATGTGTGTATATATACACACACACATATATATATGTGTATATATATATATACATATATATATGTATATATATATATGTGTGTATATATACATATATATACATATACATATATATATACATATATATATACATATATATGTATACATATATATGTATACATATATATATGTATACATATATATATATGTATATGTATATATATATATATATACATATATACATGATAACATCATATATCATATTATTCGCATCAAATAAATATAATGATTTGAAGTTATGTTATTTAAAGGAAATATCAAATATGACCAAAAAGTGGTTCCAAGAAGAAAATAATGAATGTGGATGGTGGAATCAAAATCTAGTTGTCAGCGATTATTTGTATTTGGGAATGGTGAGGAATTAATAACATTGGGTAAAATAAAAAAGAGAGACAACGTGCATGAGAAGAAAATCTTATATATATATATATATATATTAGATTTTTTTTAAATATAAAATGACTTTAATGTATAGTAATTTATACAAATAAACCCAAATTGCAATTAGTTAACATCATATATCATATTCTTATAAAGATGGGATTCATAAACCCAATATACTCTTTGATCATGTTAATTGTAGGAAAAAAATCTAGAAGGTTATGGTGATGTCCCCGAACCAATTATCATTAAACTTATTCTTTAATTCATTTGTCTAGAGATTCATTAGTGAATCTAAAAAAAAGACTTCATATCCGATTCGTGGTAAATCCATATCTTGAAAAATGTCCTTGCCAATTTGTAGAAGGTAATTCAATTCTTAGTGTTATTAATGCACCTATTCAAATGCTTAGAAAGCATGAGGTAGGAAATATATTGCATCCCATGTGAAGTAAGTAATATAGAATGCTAATTGGATTATATATATGATAATTTGATACATATGAATAACCACTCTAATAAGAGATGACAACATATCCACACCACTAATATTTTAGAATGGGTTTGGCAAGCTCATTGTGCTTGTCACCCACCATCTTCATTTATCGACCCTTAGGTAGATTGAGAAGAAGAAATAGAATTAATGTCTTATGACAAAGATACTAAGCACCACCAAAATAATTCCTCTAAACATGCCAAATGCCACTAATGGAGCTTATTTGAGCATATTCCACCCTATCTCCTAGTAAAAAATCATGCAACCACAACTATTTAAACACATTGTCATGATTAAAATATTAATTGTACTAGGCTTTTGATATGCCATAGGAATGTTTATTGAGAATATTATTCATCATGTACACACACCTAAAGGAAAACAAGGTGAGGATACTGATGATGTTCCCCAAAAATATATATAGTATAGGCTAGGGCATGATACCTTGGAAGCTATAGGGGCAAGCACTCAAGTCCAATTGGACTCAATCTTGGCGAGCACTAAGATCCTCCCCTCTTGATGCAAGTCTTATCTTGTAATATTAGGGGACTAAACACCCCCAATAAAAGAAGGATGATAAAAAATATTATTAAAAAATATAATTCAAAAGTGATAATCCTTTAGGAAACCAAGATTGAGGACCTAGACTCTATTAGTAAATTTTTTGCTAGAGTTCTAGGAAGAAATGTTAGCAGAAGGGATGCTTTAGGCATGACAAGGGGAGTGGATTTCCTATGGAACCAAAATGAAGTAAATTTATAGATAATACAACAACAAGAAAAATTATTTATTGCTAAACTGGAAAGAAGGAAGACAATTATCTCCTTCTAAAAGAGGAAAGAGAATAAGCATGGAAACAACTAGACCTTGAAATAAACACTAACAAGGAATGTCTATGGATAATTAGATGAGATTTTAATGCTAGATTGGGTACTTATGAAAATAAAGGTGGAAAAGGAAAATAAAATGATAGTGGAGCCTTCCATAATTTTTTGGAAAACTTGGAGCCATATGATATGAAAACCAAGTATAGGTGGTTCACATGGAGTAATAAAATGCAAGGAAGGGAGGTGATCCTAGAATGACTAGACATATTTTTGATTTACAGAAAAGCTATGGAAAACAAATTTATCCTTGAAGCAAAAGTCCTGAGAGAGGTAAGG
Organism: Torreya grandis; assembly: GCA_037957365.1. Classification (NCBI taxonomy): domain Eukaryota; kingdom Viridiplantae; phylum Streptophyta; class Pinopsida; order Cupressales; family Taxaceae; genus Torreya; species Torreya grandis. The sequence goes on along the minus strand of JARHVA010002389.1, from coordinate 1,333,057 downwards.
TCAGATCATTGGGCTATTACTTTTTACCTAACCAATGATGAGCATCCAACTTGGGTGCCCTTTAGATTTGAGAAAATGTGGTTGGAATACCTAGGATTGGATGATTTCATAAAAGAACAATAGAACAAGCCTAACTCTATATATGGTATAAATACGTATATTTTATATAAGAAATTAAAGGAGCTCAATATGGCCCTCAAACACTAGAATGAACACACATTTAAGAACATATATCAACAAAAAAGAGACCTTGATTGAAGAAATGAAGAAATCCAAGAAAAGAGAATGGAAGGAAACACTGAGAATGCTCTTCAGTTGGAAGAAGAGGAAGTTGATAGAGAATTATAAGAAATATACAAGAATAAAGAAATATATTGGTGTCAAAAGTCTAGAATAAGGTGGTTAAAAGGAGATAGGAACATGAGGTTTTTCCACATTTCTTATAAAAGCAAAAGGCAAAAGAATTATATCAAAAAGTTGGAAACTAGGGAGGGAGACATGATCGAGGAGTTAGAGGCAATAAAAGATCACTTGGTTATAGTCAGGACAATAAGTGAGGATCAAGAATAATTCTAGAACTCGATCCCACACCTAGTCCCAGATATTGACAATGACATACTAATGAAAAACATAGAGTTGGATGAAGTCAAAAAGGTGATTTTTAAAATGGAAGGGGATAGTGCTTTAGGTCTTGATGGCTTCCCCACCTTTTTATTTCAAAAATTTTAGGACCTCTTATAGGAGGACATAAGAGAGATGGTGCACGAATCTAAGGATTCTTAAAGCATGCTAAATTTTCTAAACACCACCTTTATTACCCTCATCACCAAAAGTTTTGATAATAAGTCTCCCAAGAATTTTAGGCCTATCTCTTTATGCAATTCCATTTACAAGATAATTTCAAAAATAATAGTATCTAAGCTTTAGGGCATTCTCCCTAAACTAATTTTAAAGGAACAAGTAGGTTTCATGTAGGGCAAATAGATTTCAAATGGTATAGTTATAATACATGAGGTCATTCATTCTCTGTAGGTAGGCAAAAGGTAAGGGATGTTGATTAAACCCAACATATCCAAATATTTTGATAGGGTCAATTGTTCCTTTCTTGAGAGGGTACTAGAGATATTTGGATTTAGTTTGATTTGGATAAAATGGATTAGAAGTTGTTACTAAACTTCCATGTCCTCAATCATGGTGAATGGTTATCTAGAAGTCTTTTTCTCATTTTATCTGGGTCTCAAACAAGGGGATCTGCTATCTCTAATATATTTTCACATTGATGGTATAAAATCTAGGCATGAGATTATAATCCTTGAAGAGTATCAACAAACTATAAGACCTTTAATAAACAACAGATGGTGATAAGCATACCCACCTCTAGTTTGAAGATGACACTTTACTTTTTGTAAATCCTACAATGCAGGAGGTTAGAACTAAGGATGTTCTATCTAGATATGAAAAGGCATCAAGGCAAATAATTAACAAAGAGAATTCAAAAGTGTTTTGCATTAATAAATCCCCCAATATATAGTCATTTTTAATTAGATTCTGGGATTTCAAATCTCCCCTCTTCTAAACCATTATTTAGGATTCCCTATTTTCTATGGTAAAGGGGGAAAGAAACTATGGGAAGAGATCATTGAAAAATTGGGCAAAAAACTTAGTGGATAGAAGGGAAAATTATTATCTCTTATGGGAAGATTAACCCTCATCAAATCAGTGCTACAAACTATTATCATTTATCGGTTCTCTATGTTGAAGGCCCCTATGTAGAGGTACTTAACCAAATGAAATTTTTTTCGTAGAATGTTCCTATGGCAAGGCATGGGGGATAAAAATAAAATTACCCTATTGGCCTGGGATAAGGTGAGTAAACCCAAAAGTTAGAGGGGGAGAAGGGATAAGAATATGGATAACTTAAATAGATCTCTAGTAGCTAATCTCATATGGAGATTAGGCAATAGCTCAAGGATGTGCTAGAGAAATATGTTAACAAAAAAATACTTGGACAATAGAAAAAAATCTAGGATGTTTACTACTGAGAACCTCGCTACAGGCTCAACAATATGAAATAGTATGAGGGAAGCCAGAAGTATTGTTCTAAAGGATATTTTTTACAACATAAATAATGGGGAATTGACAAAACTTTTGGGAAGATTGTTGGATCTATCCCAAACCTTTAACTATGGAGTCAAATCTCAAGGACATAAAAGAGGACAACATAAGGTAGTGGGGGTGCAAAGTCAAAGACTACTAGTTAGAGAAGTTTGAGTATGGGTACAAGACATTGCTCTATAAAAACTTTAAAAATAGTGAAGGAATTCAGAGTGAAGCACATAAGAAAATCAATGCCATGTTTGAAGGGTTTAGAATCCCATGGAGCATAAATAGGGATGTTATTAAGTGGAACAATCGAGGGTTGGGAGAATATTTAGTCAAGGAAGGTTATAACAAGCAACTGAATCCTCAACTCAACTCATCATACATGCAAGTTTGGAGTGGTATTTAGAGATCCAAAGCTTGGCCAAAATCCAATTCCTTCTTATGGCTAGCAACACATGAGAAAATTTTCATAGGAGAAATTTTGAGGAAAAGAGGGTTCCAAGGCCAGTCAAGGTGTGTTTTATGCTATCAAAAGGAAGAAAACATGGAACATCTATTACTTCATTTTAATTACATGACAAGTCTCTAGAATTACTTCTTGAATAGTTTCAATGTAAAGAGTTTAAACCAAATTATAGAAGGGCACCTCAAATCCTGATGTACTGGTTATAAGATGAACATAATACAAGATGTTTGGGAAATGGGCTCGAGCATGTTAGTATGGAAAGAAATGCCATAATTATTTTTTAAAAAGGGCAAAAGTAAGTCTCCAAAGAAAATTTTGTTAGAGTTATAAAGTAATATCAAATAGATTGTAGGCATATACCGTCAAAGGAAAAATAAAGAAGCAAGCTTGGAGGAGTTAAATATATTGTAAAAATGGGAAGCTACCAAATCAATATATGATACATTAATTCCCAATGAAAAGAAGATGAAGAGTGTCTTAAGGAAAAAATAAAAATGGCTCCATCTCAAGATAGGATGGTATAAATTAAACTTTTATGATGCCTCTAAAGGTAACCCAAGGCATTCAAAATTAGGAGAGATAATTAGAGACCACTTAGGCAAGCTAACCACTTATGAGGTTCTATATATAGGAAAAAACTTGAACAATATTATGGAGGTATAAGTCTTAGTTATTGGGCTCAAACTGGCAATTAAAGTAAAAATAAAAAATCTATTAGTCGAGGGGAATTCACTTCTAATTATACATGCATGGGAGAGAGACGAGGTAACAAATTGGATAATAAAAAGCATTATAGAAGAAGCCAAAAGTCTTCATCCACTATTCTAAAATCTCCAAGTATGTCATATTTTAAGAGAAAGTAATAAGGCAACAAACTAGCTAGCTAATTGGGGCATGAAAGTGAGAATAATAAGCAAGTCTGAAAGGACAAGAGAACCCCCCAAAGATCTTAAAATGTTAGAGTTGGTTTCCATTCTTAATAAGGAATGTTTTATTGTATAAAGCAATTAAATCAAATATATGCCATAAAGAAGCAAGGCCACAACCACTTCATTGGAAGCTTTCCTTGGGCATGTCTTATATAGAATAAGACAAAATCCACACAAATGGAAGGTTTCCAAAAAATGTTTAAGATGAATGCAGTTGGAAATTCAAAAAGAAGGAAGCTAAGTGTCACCCATGCAGAATGAATTAAACATAATACAATAGTCTACCTCCTCCATCAGTGGCATCAATTGTTTTAAGGAAAAAAGCAGGCCAGATGATTTCAAATAGGCAAGTGTAGGTGATTATCAAAACAACTATAGAAATCTCCCTTCTTAGACTACCTCATGTCAGTTGTTGGCAAGGTGGAAACAACACTTTAAGGATTTGTGTCATCATTGGGGTTGTACTACTTCCCTTATATATTCAAGTTTGGCTCTTTCAAAAGTAACCATCCCCTAACTTTATGCAATTGATACCTTGGAAGCTTGTAATTCTAATAATGTCATTTATTCAAGTTATTTGATGTGCAGTGTCCATCTCAATCCTAGTTCTAGATCACATAAAATCTCTAATGAAATTGGTTGATGAAGAGAAAGTTAATGGAATAGAAAGAAGTAATGTAGTCAATCCCCACATTTTCATAGATCAAAATGATGGGCAAAGGAGAAGTGATGAGATAAATTAGGAAGAAAAAATCAACCTGGGTCGAGGCAGAATCAAACAAGAGTCAATGTCTTAGTTTAAGAAAGGATAAGAAGGAAATCCTTCTAACTCCTTCCATCATAACTTGGATGATGAGCACAAGAGGAAGAGGTTTTATACCATATACCAAGGAGGAAAAAAATGGATATGGTGAGATAATGAGGAAAGGATCTCGATGGAAAAGAACAAAGGGATCATGACTCCCGATAAAAATTCAAGATAGGAGCTTGTAAAGAGAAAGACTTCTCAGGAAGAGGTAGGCCCATTAAAAAAATAAATGCACAAAGATGATGGAGAGGCATTTAAATTTGGTGAAGGGGAGGGTAGATCTCAACCTTAAGAAAGTAGTTTAAATAAATCTAGTTAAGATTACATGCAAGATAAAGGAAACTGAATGCAAAAGATAAATGGTGCTATGATAGGTATCAACAATTTACTTTTGAAATAGAATAGTGAAAACTTAATACACCAAAATGAAATAGAGATAGCCACTAAGTTCTTATAGGTATTTTTCATAGCTCATTATACATGATGGAAGCTATGAATGACAATCTATTACATCTCAAAAATTTCATGGAGGTCATCATAAAGGAAATGAATCTCCATACAAAGGTCTTGTCAATGATTCAAATTAATAGAGATGAGATAGAATCACTACAAAGCCATCTAAAAAAGGTAGTGAGAGACACCACAAGTATTAAAGCTCATCTTCATCATTGGCACTGTGTTCAGGGGTGTAGAGATCAACCTGATCTATCAAAGGAAGTTATTGAAGTGGTTAAAGAAATGAAAGTCTAACCACCCATCCACATGTTTGTTCAATGGTATATGGTAATAGGTCTTAGAGGCTCATCTATTGAGCACTATATAAAGGTAATAGTCTATTGGAATACTAGTTGTCTGATATTGTAGTATAAATTTACTTATTAAATAATTTTTTTTAATTAAAAAGTATGTTGTCATACACATATATGTCAATTAGTCCTCAAAAGCGCCTTTGCCATGATTTTTTCAATAATTCCTACATCATATTATACATGACCAAACTATTTTTTAATACAAGTGACCAACCACTTTTAATTCTTAATTGGTCAACATTTTAATTTTAGATGATAGATATTAGAAGATTTTTTTTGGATTGCATAACATTTTTTTAAGTGCGTGAAACACAATAACAAAATCAAAGTATTTTTTTCAAAATAAATAAATGATAACATAAAAAATTAAGAAATTAAAATTATTTACTAAACTAAAAAAAAGTGTATTAACATTTACTTTCCTTGAACATCTTGTAATATTTTCATGTCATCATTGACATACAATTTGAACTTGGAAGTCCCCGACACTCAATACATATACTCATCTAGTGTTAGATGAGATGGTCTATCATCATCAAAATTAGGTGGAAAATATATATCCCCCCCAATGCTATGGGTAAAAACCACCTCAAGGATTGTGGGGGTGGTCTCTTATTATTTAAAATAGTGAACATAAGATGGATGATGTGAAGAAGCTAGCAAAAAAGAGGAGGATCTATAATTATACAATAAGGTTAAAAACCAATAAATTAAAAAACCTAATTAATTAAAAACCTAATAAATTTAAATGAATCTAATTTTCACCTAAACATTTTACTGTGGGTTTTTAATGAACATTGCAGGCTAAAAATGCTATTAATTCTTTACATCATCAAACCAAGGGGGAACATTCTACACCTATGGTGGATAAAAACTTTGATAAACAATACCGGGATGTCTTTCAAGAGGTGTGCCAACTGAGAGAGAAAACATCTCATCTTAAGATCAAATTCGATGATCTAGAAAAGGAGCTACATCAATTAAGGTAAATCTTTAAAAAATGATAAATATTAACAGGATTACTATTAAAAATAATGCAACCAACATTTACTTGTTTGAAGAAATAATGAGTAAAATGGAAGCTACCCCAACCCATGAGGGTCTTAGAAAGAGGACCACAAGTCAGAGGAAAAATTAAACTTATTGAAGACTTGAAGGAGGAATACAAAGTAGTTGTAGCACTCAATGACCTATCTTTAATAGAAGCTTAATCTTCCTATTGGCTCTAACATTGCTAATGGTTCGTAGCAAGTTTTTTGTTGGCTATTCACTTTTTTGTGTGAATTTTGCCCTTTTTTGGCATATGAGCTTATTTTTATATCTTTTACTTTGTAATAGGATTTGGAACCTTTTAAAAACCCAATTTTTACCTTTAATAGAAAATAAAAAATTATAATAAAAAAATATAAAATTCATTAAAAACCCAACATATATGATAAAATAAAATAAAACATTCACATCCTTGGCTCCCTTGCAAGCATGAAAGAAGAGGATCCACAATTATACTATAAGGTTTAAAATCCACTAAATTATCAAATCCATTAAATCATAAAATAAATTAAAAATAAATGAATTAAAAATTGAACAAATTAAAAAAGAGGTTAAATTAAAAAACCCAACATATATCATAAAATAAAATAAAGTATTTACTTTTTTGAATCCCTTGAAGATGGAGAAATATGATGGTTCATTTCAAGAGTCTCATAAGCTATAGATCATCAAAGAACCTCAGGGATATAGTGCACCTCTGAATCATGACATACATTTTATCGTTGAGGCATGTGATGGGTTTGGTATTGAGAGGCGTAGTTCTCCTCCTTAGTATATCATGTAGTGGCTTCACAAACATTGATTTTTCTGTACCCCACACTATTGCACACTCTTTTCAAAACATTCAAGTTATGATCATGGGGTTGCTTTTTTATATGTGCCTGATATTTACGCAAAAAAAAAAAAAAAATTGTGTTAGTTTTTTTCTCTTTCCATACATTCAAGAATTCTAGTACTATTTTCTGTAAGGTCTCTACTTATTTTTTATATGGTTGTCCTAAAATTTATGCTTACCTTTTTTTAGGGTTTTCCTAAATTTTGTCTATGTTTTTTCTAGAGTTTAAGATATCTACCTATTATTTTTCCTAGGTTTTGTAATTTATTTTTGGAGTTTTTTCTTTGTTGTTTTTGTATTGAAAAAACTAGTCTTATGTGTTATTTTTGGTAGGTTTTGCTAATGTTGCTACCTAATTTTTTTTAGGATTTAAAGGTTTGGGATTTTTACATATTGTTTTCCTTAGGATTTATGCCTGTTATTTTTGCTAGGTTTTCAAATTTTTCTTTTTCTAGAGTTTTTACATGTTTTTTCTATTTTTCTAAATATTGTTGTGTGCTAGAAATTGTATGGTTCCCTTTTTTTCTATGAAATAATTTGTTTTATCAATTTTTAAAAATTGATTTGAAACTATTTATATTCCTTTATTCTTTTGTCTGTGAAATATTCTTCTTCTTCCTCCCTCCTCCTCATGGGTTGTGAATAGTTGTTCGCTACTTCTATCTTTCAAGTGTTTATCCTCCTTTTCAACTATACATAGTTGTTCTCTCTACACCCTTATTCCTCTTCCATAATATTATTGATGAGATAAACTCTTTCCTTTCCATTTCTCTCATGTTGTTGATTTCCTTCCTATTTTTGTTTCCTTCTACATTTGACCCCTAAATTCATTAGTTTCTCTCTCAACCTATCATTGTAGACACTACTTCTGAATTATATAGCACCTTAGTCTTATACACTTGGAAAATACATATCATGGAAGTACCTAAAGCTTATATACCTTTCTTTATGCCTAATTTCTTATCTCTTAAACCAACCTATGCTATTATGATGACTTAAACCTATTATCTTGACCAAAATATTATAAACTTGTTTATCTTCCATCTCTACAAGTTCTAGATGTACACCTATTTTCCAACTACCTAGACACTTGCATCCTAGTCAGATGGCTATGTTGATGTAAGTGTCCTAGCCCAACATAAGTGTTTAGTGCTTTAAAGTCATCCAATTTGTAAATGAAATGTATTCCTATGGTTATCCTAAGTGCTTTAATGTGAGATATTATCTAAGGGGATTCGTATAAATATAATATCAACCCTCATTCATTCTTAACCTAACACAAACCTAGAGAGACCAAAGAAACTTACCAAAAAGACTCAATCAAACACTCAAGTGATTAAATATAGCTTAGTTTCTCTTATTTACATATCAGTCATATAAACAAAATTTATATAGGTCTAAAGTATTGAAGAAGTAGCCCAAGAGATATATTTACCAAGTTACAATCTAATTTAATGTTGTACTTGCTCATCACCGATTACATGATTCACACACAAGCCAACATGTAGGGAAGAACTACATAAGTTTGAGTCCCTCTTCAAATTATTGGTTATTTAAGTAATGCTCATTAATAAAAGGATCTTTGGGGAGACTAGAAACCATGTGCCCTCTAACCCATTTTTTCATGACCATTATGAAGATGAAGAACTAAGGTTTTCTCATTTAACAAGGAGTGACAGTCCATGACCCAGACCTAAATGCACAAAAGTGAAGGTGACATAAAACCCAAAAGCATCCAGTGTTTACATCCAATTTTAGCATGTATTTCATACTGGACACCTACATCCAAGTCATCTAGTAGCATCTATGTAATCATCCCAAGTCAACATAAGTGTCAGAGGCTACAAAGGCATAATTTCTAGAATCAAGCAACTATTCCAAAATTTAGATCTATTCAATATTCTACTTGTTCCAGATTTAGATATTTATTAACATTAAAACCAAATAAGTATATTGTTTTCAATGTTATTTCAATATCTAACATAGTTCTTTCTATTTTTAGCATCTTAGTATAATAAATTTAGTATATGTTGTAGCTAAGTTTCACAAATAATTAGTCTGCTTTAGAGCTAGTCTACCATTGTTATGCCCTAGGCTATCTCTACCCCTTTAACCATAGATTCCCCACATATATATTTTTGGGTTAAATATTGGTTAACCCAACCTTTTATCTACAAAAATATAGAAACTGATCAAGGGTTTCTTAGTTCTCTATTCTAATTTAACAAGATTTTACAAGTTAAAAATTAGATCTCCTTTTTTATCCATGTGTTCAATATGGATTCATGTATAACTCATTTTATGTTAAAATTTATAGTTATAACAATAGTCTATTATTGTGTTATGCTAATCTAAGGTACCATCCAAAGAAACAAATAGAAACGTTAATATAATGAAAGGGTTTTAAAGTGATAACAACACTTAATATCTCTTCAAAATTCTTTTTGTGATATTTTAGACCCAATATCTAGATGACACCATGCTATAAAATCTTTCAATGATATTATAACTAAAACTTCACTTTGGGACTTGTTATGCCACTCTTTCCATTACAAGGATGTTCTTTTAGATGCATTACGCATGAGCTTTTTACCATGTAATGTGGATCCTCCATATGTAACTTTTGTATTAAATTATATCAAAAGCACTTAACATAATATCCTTTGAAAATGAGGATCCACCACCTCAAGACCTCATAAATTGTTGTTTACCATTTTACATTCAGGTTGATGTGTGCAATAAAATCATAAAAAGAGTCCTTGTGGAGAATGGTTCTATTGACCAAATTTTGACCTCATGTCAAAATTGGTCACCCCCTATAAATTGAAATTTCATAGAGGTTTATAACATTTGTCATGGTATCTAGTGGTCCTAAATAGTCCCATATGGTCATATATGTCCTTGTTTAACATTGTCTAGGTTTTGGTCATATATTCACTTGTCTAGTGTTATGGTCAAGTGCATGGTTAAACATGATCAAACATGGTCAAAGGTATAGTATGGTATAATGTCATTTCAAAAAGTTATTTGGATGTAATTTATATCATATTATCATGATCTAACCTTTATTTGGATTCTATATGCAAAAAATGTCAATTTGGCCACCTTTTGGCCCATGAAGAAGAGTTGTACATGCCACCTCAAGGAGAGAATGTTTTAGGAAGATTCCAAATGCCCCTTGTGTTATAAAAAAGTTAGATAAGGATCAAGTATAGTTAGAGTCTGATAGAAGTTTTAGTTCAATGCCTAATCTTGGTAAAAGGACACTTTTCAAGCACTTGTATGGATTTCTAAGATCAATTTTCAATTGAAAATAATTTAAAAGTATCTCTTTGGATCCCTCAGACCATTTTCTATCTCTGGACTAAGTTTCAATTGAAACTAACACTCTAAACATGTTTTCTCCTCTATTGTTGTCTTCATAAGCTCAGGAAGGCAAATTTGCATTGAATGGTACATATAGGAGAGAGAGATAGAGATTTAAGAGATGAAACTTTGGCCATTTTTAGGCATCTAAGTAAGCTTGAAATCAGTGGCATTGGTTTTTATAATGGCAACCGCTTATTTATGAACAATCACTAATAGTGATAGTAGGTCACTATGGCCTATTCATCCAAAAGGGGTCTATTCTTTCACCTATTTCTATAGATATGAAATAGATGGATAAGAATTATTTTTAGGGTGGTTTTTAGAGGTCTTATATCTCCCTTTCATGGTGGTTTCATTAGTTGAATCATCTCCATGAAGTAATTTCACTTGGAAGAAGAATGTCTTAGTGTACAAGTTGTTTTAGTGAATTTTACTATAAGTCTCTATTTTATCTTCATGGTAGTGATTCCCAAAGGTTTATAGTGATTCATTGTTCATGATAACTCCCTTAGTTTTATGGATACATGTTCTACTTGTCTTAGATGTGTTTTGTTCCATATTCTTCAAGTGTGATGCTCTTAGGAACATTGTCAATGTTTGAACAAGTCTAATAGAGTTTGATTGTCGATTTTGGGTCAAAAAATATTGATAAATCATGGTGAATAGTTTTGATATCATATTTTGATATTGGAAACATGAGAGAATCAATAAAATATCCCATAATACACCTTCTAATGAGAAGTTACAAATGTCTCTTTCATATACAGTTGTACAAATTATAGAGAAGTTTGAGGATGATTAGAAATCTAAAAGGGTGTTGATACATATCCTCACACCTTCATGTATCCATTGGTCTTGATTTTGACACCACCAAGTTACTTCTAATTGATTAAAGGATCCAATTTATTACACATAGGGCTTATGCATAAGATGATTGTATATGCAATCTATATAGGACTATAGGGTGAGGTTGATATGATAAGAAGCATGGTCATGAATCTTTGTGGACCATTGAGAAGTGTTTAGAAGGTTTATATTGGTTGAAAATGTCAAGAAATCTAAAGACTTAAAGAAGTGGTTTGTAGCCTATACAACTAAATAGAGACCTACATGCCCTAAGCCTACAAGTCCTTTTTTGAGATCAAAGTCAATCTCTCTAACATGAAGCAAAGCTAAAGCATTTAGTTTTAACCTTCAGGTAGATAAGTATAGGTTATAAGCCCTTTGATAGCATATAAGTCACATGGACAGTCAAAGGAATCAAGGAGCTAAGTTGACAATCAAGTACCTACCTATAGCAGGTTGTACAGACTATGTACTTGTGACAAGAGTCAAGTGACTTGAGAAGGTGTAAAATTGAAATTTTTAGACCTTATAAGACCCTATAGACAATGAACAATCCTTCTGGTCTAGATATTCAAGCATCATGCCTTGTGAAAAGAGTTTAAGTTCCAAACCTATACATAGTCATGATCATTCTAAAGCACTTATAGGTGGCTTAAAGACCATACAGTTGGACTATTAGGGTGTGGAGCTAAAAGCTTCAGCTTAAGGCAAACATGGAGGTTTTTGAGCCTATGCAGTCACTAACGTTGGTAGGCCACAACTGATGTCAATCAGGGGAAATGCAGAAGGAAACCAGCATCGGTAGGAGATCGGCCAGCGTCGATCACCTCCAAGAAGATAGGGACTGATGTTAGTCTCCTATGGCAATTAGAACTACTATTGACGAATAGTCAGTTAAGTGAACACGTAGTTTGCATGATGAAGACCAGTTCGAGTCTTTGAGCCGCTTGTCTAATTATTGTATGCATGAGATCTATATAATAGACTCATGGGCTTTATTGTTAAGTGTTAAACTTGTAGAATCCAAGTGTGGAACTTGGAGAGTTCTTCCCATGGTGGAATCAAGTAGGATTCCCCATGTATATAAGATCAGGTTTGATATGCAGGGTGTTACAGGATCATGGTGGAGATCTACATGTGATAAGTAAGATCAGGTTGGTCTACAGGGATGTGTGTATGTGAGGGTCAGAAGAGGATCAGCGGGGGAGCAAGATCAAGGTGACAGCAATACATCAGGAGTAGAATCATGGTGAGATCTACTTGGAGTATCGGTTCATACTCGATTGTACAGGTAGTACAATGAGGTGAACAACAGCTTGTGTTAGTTGTGTGTTGTGACCTATGAGAGAAGATTACTCAGGTGGGAAGATTACTGGGAGCCCTTGAGGAGGAAGCCTCACAGAGGTGGAAGAAGAGTGTGATCTCTTTATTGTAATTTCTTTTGTAATGAGTTGAATACAATTGTGTGTTGCCTCTCATATTCTGTGTGTTTTCTCATTGATAGTTATTTGTTCTTCTGGTTATTTCCACATGTTTAAGTTGCTTATACAAAGGTAATCATGTGTGCTCTTAATTTTGATAAGTTGTGTCAGAGCTTTGGGGAACTTAGGTCCTATCATGGACCTAATGAACATAAATAAGTAATAAAGGGGTATATGAGAGAATCATGATCCTATATTAGACTAAAAAATAATTCAAAATCATGAATAAGGTCATTGAGGTGAGAAGCATGATAAGTTTGAAATAAAACATAGTCAATGCATTCTAAACATCACCTACAAGCCATAAGCAAAGGCTAGTCCTAAGCCAAATGGATAAGGTAGAGAATGTATGATAAAATGTTTGAAATCAATTGGATATTTAAGTAGGTTCAAATCCATGAATAATATCATTGGTGAGAGGGTAGGGTCTCAAACTCCCATGCATAGTCAAAACCCTAGAAGCATTTACAGGTTTGCTAGTAAAAGGGATTGACTTCAAACCTGAAGCAAAGAGAAAGAGTAAAGAATGTATGAGAAATGTTTGAAAACTAATTCAAAACTTTAAATAATTCTCAGATTCCATTGGGAATATCAGTAAGATTAGAAGGAGATATCTTGCAACTCCTAAGCACAATCATGACTCACAAATACACTTACATGCTAGATAGGGCAGGTTGATCTTAAAGCTTGAGTAAGATAACATGGTGAAGGGACTATGAGGTAAAAACTTAGTTTGAAAAATATTGATAGGTGATTATTGAAACCAAATAGAAACAAATTAAATATTGATCCAAACTAGGTTTCAAGAACTCATACACAATCATTTCAAGAACCCTGCACATAGTCAGATCCTACAACTAATCTTGAGGGAATTTGAGTTTTAAGGGATCTAGAAGCATGATCAAGGTTTGAAATTTGGTAAATATTATGGTCATGGATTAAAAAATACTTCCATTATGTACTTGATGTTATAAAAATAGTGTAAGTGCTCATTGTTTTGTCTTAGACCTTGCCTACTCCTTGGGCATGGGGCAGTGAAGAGACTTAGGGGTCCATTTGAGTTAAAAGGAAAAAAAAAAGCATTCCAAACTTAATTAAGAGTCAAAAAGTAATTAAAAATTCATAGAATAGGTCTCCATACACTCTTAGGTGGCAAAAAATCTCATTGTTTAGTCCAAATGCCCTTGAGGGATAGTAAAGAGAAGACAAGCCTAAACCCCAAACACCTTGATAAGTACATTATTAACACATAGAGGGGTAACCAAAACTTAAAAAGAATTTGGAATAATTTTAAGTGATTTTATATAGGTTTATGAACTATTAATAGTATTAGAAGTGGCTTTTGAGACTCAAAACTCAGAGTAGACCTATCTCAAGCTCAAAAAATGCTAAGCCACCTGAGGAACAACTTCAGATGCTCATATCTTTGCTTAAACTTTTCATGGGAGTATCATCCATTTGGGATAGTTTATGGGGTATATAAATAATATTTTATAAGTGTAGTTAGGTCATTTAATTATCTTTTCTTTATAAATAATCATTAAGACCCCAAATAGGTCTTAAAACCTCTCTTAAACCTTGATAGTGACCAGTCATGGGAAAAAGAGCTAAAAATCACATATGATGACATATTTTGATCCTAAAACCTATTTTATGTTGCTAAATAATGTAATTATGTTACCCACATGTACTTTTATTGTGATGTCACTTGTGCAAATTAGTACAAGTACCCTATTTTTGCATGTTTTTAGTGTTTTATAGGTGTTCTAAGAAGGGGAAAGCTTCCTAGTGATGGTATGATTCCATTTGGGACTTTTAATATATATTATAGTTAAAAAAAATTCAAAATAGATTATGGAGTTGATCAAACTAGGCCCATTTTTCAAGGTAGTCTGAAATAAGCTCAAAATGAGGCTAGGTGGTAAGGCCATTTCTTGGCTTGCATACTTCTACAGAGTATCAAGACCTCAAAATTGACATGGAGATGGTTTATTTACTAAGGAAATTTAATCACATGGTTTTTGGTGATCTAACATGTGTGACATAAGTTTTTAGCAAGAAAACATAGTCCAAAGCAAGGAGGCCTAATTCAAGAGAGAGAGAAAGGTAGAATAAATGGGCTTCCACTTGGAGTCTGAAGATGAAATTTGGTATGGAACTATAAGGCCATAATATTCCCTCATTTTTTAAATATAATTATTACAACTCCCTACATAAGGAGGTTTATAGGTAAAAAGGGCTACAAGGAAACTAGGCCTAGTGAAGGCTTAAGGAGCAAAACAAGTTATTAGGAGTTGATCCAAAACAAAAATGGTGTTTTTTAGACTTGATAAAATATTTGAATATCATTCACCTATTTTTTATGAGTTTAAGAAGATGCACTTGAGTATTGGGCCACTTAGACCAATCTATGCATGGGAAATGAAGAGTTTCAAGACACCTATGCACTTGAATGATGGAATGTTAGGCCATCAGAGTTTCTTAAAGAATGTAAAACATTAAATGAGTGGTTTTAGATAAATTCAAGGTGAATTCATGGTTTGAAGGTCCATTTTTCATGCCTTTCATGTAAATAAGGGCAGTTTTCAAGGAAATATTCAAGGTGTCAAGTAAGTTTGTAACTCCTATGCCACTTGGAAGGTTGGAACTACTTCAAGAGTGAAAAACATGGAATTAGAGGTCTATTGGAATTTCACATAACTCCTTTTCTAGTTTTAAATCTCATTTACTCTTATCAATCCTTCTCTACTACACCCCTCTCTCTCCTCTTTACCATTCTCTATAAGAGTAGTCACTTTTGGCTAAGTTTGTAAGATCTGCACCTAGTATGGTAAAGCCCTACTAGTTTGAATACTATATTTTCCTTTGAATAAATATTGTAAATCAGGTTTTAAGTTCATAACTTATTATCTAAGTGTGTGAATTAGTGCATAATTGAATGATAAGTGATAATCATCTATCCTTGTGTTCACTTTACTCTTTCATGTTTTGTGCAATTATTCTACTCTCTAACAGGTCACATGAAGTGTAGTTAGTATCATTTTCTATATATAAGTGTAAGGAATAGCATTAGAGTCTATAATCAGACTTCTTGTTCATTCACCTTGAGAAGTGCAATGCATATCACCTTCATGTTTGAAACACTTATGTTAGAGCAATCTAGGATGTTGAATCTAGTCTTGTGAATCATCTTTCATAGTGAAAGTATATGGTAGTCATGTGGAGATCAATTTGGTTCATCACCTCATTATAATAGGTTATATTCATGTTCCTTCTATCTCTTTTCATCTAAGCAAGCAATTAGTATAGGTGATAAGCTATCAAATACAAATATAGGGAGTTAGCCCTTAAATCTAGAGGTTTACCTCTACTATAGACAACCCATAGGTCTAGAGGTAATCCAATATTTCACTCAATTTGGAGATGGCTTGAACTACCTCTCTAAGGGTGAAAAATTCAATGAAAATAGGTCTCAGGGCTCAAAATTTGAAACATATCTTTTCTTTCCTTACTTGACATTAGACCTAATGATTTGGAACCTTCCAATATGAGCATCAAAGGATTTGATAATATTTCATTAAAAAAAATGGGGAAAATAACATTGAAAATTACTATGAGACCCCATACATTACATACTTTGTGCCATGTTTAATAAAATGATTTAAATTATAATATACTATTGGGATGACCTTAAATACATGAAATGTATGTAGTTCTATCTAATTTACACACATACTTAAAATTCAGCAATTAGGGATTCATTTATACATGTCTAATGGATACTAATCCATTCAAAAATCATGCAAGGATCCAAAAAATAAATGATCCTATGCTGAAATATTATACACCCAATTTTGGTCTTCAATATTTTCTATAATATGGATACAAAGGATAAGGATTGGGCAAACATTAACATGGTATATCTCAACCCATATCTTATATAAATAACACAAAATTGGATCATACATTATTATAGTAACCTAATCGACTTGTCTTATCCAACGCACCACAAAGACAATCTACATGCTTACCTAAGTTCCTTATTTAATTACTCCCATAACTTGTAGAGTGTCATCTTATATCTCTACCTCATCCTATAGAGATTGATGAGTATACCTCTACCTAAAGGATATGATGAAAATACATATTGTGAATATCATCAGGGCCCTAAACATTCTACAAACAAATTTTTTACCTTAAATTATAAGATCCAAGACCTCATCAATAACCAAAAGATTAAATTTGATGATCCTCCAAAGGAATCATGTTCACAACCTGATGATACCATAAATAGAAAATATTTAAGAATCCTTTGCAATATCATTCAAAGAAGGAGCCATAAATGAAAGTCGTATATAATCCACACCAAAAACTTCAAATTAAATAAATCAAACATCATCCACATGAACAAGATTTATCAATCACATTATTCATGGGTGGTGATTATTTTTGGCATAATCATATTGATCCTACACAAACAAAAACTATTTTTAATGTAAAATGTTTACAACAACTTGCCTTTCATCTAAGAAACTTGCAATGAAAAGTCATCTGAAAAGAATCCTTGGGATACATTAAACTACCAATCACTTATAGTGATTCAAACATGTGTTTAGGTTATATCATAAACCTCTCTATATGAATTTACATTGGGAAATCTTTGGTTATATCAAATAGAAGTAAAAATTGACCAAAATTAACAAGGTATTTCCTTTTCTCATGAAGGAAAATTGATCCATACTCTAAATGATAGGATTGGTTCTTCTATTGCACATGTAAAACATGAGGAATGAACATGCCATGTACCATTTTAACTTATCCAAACATGATATAAAAAATGTAAAAAATCTAACTTAAGGTTGCAAGCTCTCACAGATGCCAAAAATACCAAAGAGATAAAAAAAACTTCAAAAATCCAAAAACATGTTCAACATTTACATATCATATTAGCTCCTTGGCATATATGTTGTTGGTTCCATGTTGGTATATAGAATATCAATATTTATTATATAACACATGTTTCACACATATTTTGAGTGTGATTCAAGTATACAAAAATACATGATATATTCACTTTTGTATGTTGGGGTTCACCTCTACTCACATCACCAAGACATTGGGGGCATCCACCTTTTTTGTCACAATACATCTAGGTTATATCACTCTATGGTCACTTTACATTATCATGTTTGAGCTCATATCTATACTTACACACGCCTTTATCCATCCTTATATCTTTATTACTGTACTTGATATGCTATGTACTTAACATTTTTTGCTAACACATATATCCAAGGACTAGTATGATATACTTATGTTGGTTACTTATGATTTAATTTATGCACTTCCTTGAGTGTCTTGCCTTTCTATTTTCTTGCTTGTTTGAGAATTTTAATATGCTCCATTATTTGTGACCCATGTTCCTTTATTGACCTCTTTTACATTTAAATATGTCATTGTTTGTTATATATTTACATTTGAATATGTCATTATTTGTTGTATATTGACATTTGAATATGTCATTATTGTTTTGTGGATGACTAGGTCATGTCCCTTCAATTATGTGGCATTTGCGCATGCCCCTTGTTTGATATCTCATTAGACCGTTATCTTTTGATTTTATTTAGAGTGATCTAGTGTGTGTGATTGATTTCTTATTGAGCTTGTATTATTACTATATTGATGTTTCCATGATTTACATCATGCATCTTATGACTGAGTATGATAACATTATTCATGCTTCAAAGATATATCTACCTAGACATGTGCCCTCTATATGCTACATGGTACATTCATGATTTACATGGTTATCTTATCCTTTTGAGGTAAGGTGAGTACTAATGTTTAGTTACACTCACCTCAAAAGAGGAGGCATATTAGTGGCATGCCATAAAGACATGACTTTCACATTGATTCATAGATTAAGATTACAATAGGGGCATGTTTTAGAAACATGTTCTCCACATTTGTCATAGTTTCAGATTTAGTGGGGGGCATGTTTTGGAAACATGTTCTCCACACTTATATGATATTCAGGATACCTATATTTAAATGGGGGCATGCTTTGGAAACATGTTCTCCACACTTACATAGTTTTAGATTGGCTAAATTGCATAGTTATATGATTCAAATACACATTTATGGTAGAATTATATTCATTGGTACCATTATTATACACAGTTTCAACATGAGACATATCTAAGGTGTACATGATGTGTAATGTGCACCTAATATTACAAAATCAAATCACTTTAAGATTTAAAACACTTTCAAGGACTATCATCACCAAAAAAATTGGACTTTAATGGACTATATTGAGCCAAACTATTATAGTAGTGTGGTTCAATTTTTGGTAAAAATGGTTATGGTGATTAAATAACTCAATATTTCTAAGTTTATAGTTTGATTTGATTGCATCATCTAGCCTCACCAGTTTTATAGCATGAGTTAACTTGGTTAACTCACACTCACTAGGTTATAAGTATGATTGGGTCGCATGGTTGAGCTGATCTCAACTGTTGGGTGACAACTCATCTTTTCTTCAAGGTTAGGGGCATGTGCTCTACAATCTCTCTCTCTATATATCTTTAGATACATGCAATTTATAGATCTATTTTTGTCCTAATCTCAGTTTTAGTGATTCATAATGATACATATTTCAAATCAAAATGCCAAAAGGCAAGATAGTTATACTCATACATAGTTGTACTCATAAACCTTGCTCTCTTTCAATTTCAATCATTTCAATACTTTGAATTTTATATTATATGCATTGACTATATATTGTAACATGCTCTTGGTTGTAGGTTAGTCACCAAAAAATCACTCAAATTGGACTCAAGCAAAAGAAATATGTGTTATACACACCCAAGTACATATTCATTTTCCTTTACACTATAAATTTCATTACTAGATTAAAAAGGAGGCAAATGTAGACACTATTTATAAATTATATAGCACCTTAGTCTTTTACACTTGGAAAATACATATCATGAATGTACCTTCAGCTTTTAAACCTTTCTCACTGTTAAAAGGCTCATATACACTATCTTTTTGTGCTTAATTACTTATATCTTAGTTTGAGCCATGCTATTTTGATGACTCAAACCTATTATATTTCATAAAATGTTAGAAACTTGCTTATCTTCCATCTCTACAAGTTATAGACTTGTACCTATTTTCCAACTACCTAGACACTTGCATTCCAGTTATATATTTATGTCGATGCAAGTGTCTTATCCTAACATAAGTGTCTAGTGCCTTAAAGTCATACAATTTATAAATGAAACACATTCCTATGGTCATCTTGAGTGTTTGAATGCAAGATATTCTTGAAGGGGATTGGTATAAATATAAGATCAACCCTCATTCATTCCTAACATAGAATAGACCTAGAGAGACCAAGACAACTTATAAAAATCACTCAAATAAGCTCTCAAGTGAGCAAAGCTTCCCTATTTTCTCCTAATTCCATATTAGTCATAGGGAAAACACATCTATAGGTCTAAAGTATTAAAGGAGCATCCCAAGATCTATATTTTCCAAGTTGTAAGTTAAGTCACTGTTATACCTATTTATCACACATTGCATGATTCACACACAATCCAACACTTAGGAGAGAAATACATAAGTCTGAGGCCATCTTTAGATTATTGGCTATGTAGGAAAATTTCATTGATATAGGGGTCTTTGGAGTAGCTTGACGCTATGTACCCACTAACATATCTTTCCCATAGCCTATATGAATATGAAGAACTAGTGTTTTCTCTTTTGGCAAGGAGTGGCAATACATGACCTAGATCTAAATTCACAAGAGTCAAGATAACATAGAACCTAGAAGCATCTAAGTGGTCATATCTAGTTTCATTAGGTATTCTATACTAGATACCTACATGTAAGTCAGATAGTAACATCGATGCAACTATCTTAAGTCGACATAAGTGCATGAGGCTATATAGGCACAATTTATAAAATTAGGTGACTATTCTATAATCTAGATCCAACTCATTTTTTTCCTATTCTAGATCTAGATCTGTGCTAACATCAAAACCAATAAAGTATCTTATTTTTGTTATTATTATAATATATTACATAGTTGTGTTTTTAATCTTTGTCATTTTAGTATATGATCTATCTGAGTTTTGCAAATAATTAGTCTACTTTAGAGATAGTCTACCATCTTTGTGCCCTAGGCTGTTTCTACCCCTTTAACCCTAGATTCCCCACATCTAGATTTTAGGGTTAAATACATTTACGTCACCCTTCACTACTTTTTAAAAGAATTTAACTATGTTTAATTTTTCATTTATCTTTAAGTAAAGTAAACCTATTAAATTAAATTAAAAATAATAATAAATTAATTAAATACTAATACATTCTTATTAATTAATTAATCCAATTAAAATATAATATGATATATTAAAATAAAATTAATAATCAAATGTTTCATTGAAATTAAAAATTAAGATATTCATCCAACTAAGATGGAGGTGGTTGTTTTACTTCATGTTGATATTTAACAAACTCAACCTTGACACGATTATCTTATTCTAGTGATAAACTTCAATAAATATTTGCAATATGAAAAGGCAATTTATGATATGTTAATGGATGCCCTATAAAATAACATCTCATAGAAGTGCAATTAGATGGTTGAACATGTTTATCTCTTATTCCTATGTATCTTCTATGAGGTTGTGGTAGTTTAGGGGGGAATGATGGTGTTGGTGATTGAATATGAGTGTTTTAGAGAATTTTAAATTATATTCCAAGAGAGGAAGAAGAAAGAAACTAGATAGGGTATGGTTGAAAAACTTGGTTGGTTGTGCATGAATTGAATCAAATTATTATGGAGAGATCCTATTTGGCTTGGGAGGATGACTTAAAAATAATATATCACTAAAGTGAATGGTTGGTTAGATAGATAGTTGGATGGATTGCTTAACGCTAGCTAGATCCTAGAAGCAAGAACTTCCTCAGGGGTTGTCAATCCATGATTTTGAAACAATTAAGTTCAAAAATCAAAAGATAAAATACTTGCATAAATCATAGAAGATATTGAAATTGAATATAAGAAATTATTGATAAAGAAATTGATAAAATTGACTAATTATAGCAATAAGTGATTCAATACTAATGCTAAATAGTTTAGGTGTGGTTTAGAAAATAGGTTGGGGCTCTATGAATAGGCCAAGGAAAAAAAAGTTGGATTTGGTTAAGGGTAAGTGGGTAAAAATAGCTTACAATTATTTTGTGCCACAATGACCGTAGGTAGTTGAGGTGACCATCAATGGTTAGGGTAATCATTGATAGTTGAGGTAACCGTCAGTGGTTAGGATAGACCATCAATGGTTACCATGGGTAGGGTATGGGTAATAAAACATTGATTGATGAGGTCATAAAAGGCAATTTTGGGAGATTGATTTATGCTAGGCTGATTGTAAAATGAAAACAAATTAATTATATGATTAAAAATAAATACTTAGCTTATAGATTATTGATCTAGTGAATGGTTGAGGTGGTTGGCTCATTGGAGGAGTATGGCATGATTTTGGCAGAGTGATGTTACTTGGCTATTGGCTGATAGGAGGCAACACTTCGGCTCTATGTCATGATAGTTGGATTGCTAGATCGCCGGAAAAACACCTAAAAAATAAACTCTGGATACAAAAGCTCTTGGTAGTTGTGTATGGATCCCTTCTCACCTCTTACTCCTCTCTTTTTATAGGCAAAAGGAAGAGGTAGAAGTGTAGGTTCAAACTTGCTATTTAAATATAACTCATGCATGCATTGGCTCACATATGAATTAGATGAGCTAATTATAAAAAATCAAGGTAGAGTGATGGGGTAGTTAAGTTAGTTTAGATGGTAGAACCTATCCATTGATGGTTAGGGTGGCCATCAATGGTTAAGGTGACCATCGATGGTTGAGGGTGAAAGGTAAGTTGGGTTAAAATGGTGGGTTAAGCTAGTCAGTTAATTTGACTTGGGTTAGGCCTAGTTTGTGGTTGAGAGGCCAAGGTTGGGCCTAAGGGGTTCCAAGGGAGTTATGACACTCAGAACCATCAGGTGTAGATTTTTAGTGTCTATATTTTTCCCCTTTTTATTGTGAAGTTTATACCAACAAGATGTAAAAAAAAAATGGATTATGGGTCAAAGGTTTGGTTACCTTGAGCATGGGAAAAGGTGTTCCCCCTCAAACTAGGAAGTGATTAGGTAAAACATAATTGGGTGCAGGTTTGATGAGTGGTGAAGGTGATAAGAAAAGGTGGGTGATAGGTTGGGCACTAAAGTACAAACATGCATATAAAGTGTGACAAAGTGAAATAGTTAAGATCGTGCATTGATTAAGTTGTCATAATTGGTAAAAATAAAGGTTGGTACCAATAAGATATGTGACAAGTGGACCATATGACTGCATTTAGGCATGGTGGCTAGGTACACTCATAAATATAAGTATCTTAGGAAAGGTCTATGTTTTTGTGTGTATTTAAGGTAGGAAGTGCTCCCAAGAAAAAGATAAGCTGGTCAGGTGTAGTCATGGGTATTTGAGGTAGGAAGTGCTCGTAAGAAGACATAAATTGGTCATGCATGCATAAGGTAATGCAATTTCAAAAAAAATTCAACATGGTAATTATTGTCATTTTGGTCAAAAGTACCAAGATAACAAAATGGCTAGTAACAAGGTGACATAGTTGGTAGGTACAGAAGGTAATCTCTATGGTTGGGCATTGAGTTAGATGCATGCCAAAAATTTTGAAAAGTGGTTGGTGTGGTGAGAAAAACAAATCCCTATAGCTTGACCGTCGATGGTCAGGTCTCCTTGGGTCAACCACTAGCAGTCACCCTAACCATTGATGCTATGGTTAAAACCATAAAAGTGTGCAAAAAAAAGTGTCATAATGATTCATTATCACTCATTTGGTTTTGTGACTTTGGCATCTAGTGTTTTTTTGGCATATTGGGAATTTTTTTTGATGAGGCACTAGCTAAGAAGGTGATTAATTAGTTGAGTTGAATGAACAGATTGAGTGGATCAATGAGGATGCAAGGTAGATGCAGAGGAGCATGTGGTCGAATAGTGGGTCCCTAGATTTTGCTTCAATGATGATCAAGGAATGAGGTAGGGGTTATACTAAATTATTAGAATAGCTTGTGATTTGTGTAAATGCATTTGAATTTAGCTTATGGTTGATTGATTTGGAGGGTAGACTTGGGTTTATTTTTGTTTGACCTAGTTTTAGGGTTTTACTTGGTTTTTGGTGGGATTGATGGTTGAATGCTCAAATTGGAAGTGGTAGGTTAGTTTGCGGTTGGTAGGGGTAGGATATGGGTAGGAATTGGTAGAAATTTAACTACTTTGAGAAGGTTTTTAGGTGGGTTAAGGTTGGGATGATCTACCTATGGTCAATCATAATGACTATTAGTGGTCATCCTAACCATCAATGATCGATGACCATAGGCAAAATGGTCACTTGACCATCAACAATCATCATGACCATTAGCGATCAAGCCAAATAGTGAAAATTTTAAGTTTAAGTTTATGGATTTGGATAGTTTTGAATGGTAGATTAGCTTACTAATGCTAATGATTGATGGGTAGGGGGTTTTGATTAGGGTATAGGTTATAGGAGGTGAAGTTCATAGGTAAAAAATAGTATAGAAGATTAAATTGTTTGCTATCGAACATTTGTAGGTAAGAGAGTAGATTCAGATGTGAGATCAGGTGCCTTAGATATTCATTGAGATTCACTAAGGTATGTTTGTTGATGATTGGGTGTACATGGAGGAGGTGGGGATTAGTGTGATGTTTCACTAATAATACATGCCATGAGATACGGTGATGATAGTGGCCCTCATCAAGAGATGGGATCTAACCACTAACACCTTCCTATTACCCACTGGTGAGATGATGATCTTCCCTAAGGATGTTCACATGATTACTCAGTTACCTATATAGGGTGATCTAATTTATCACATTGAGAGGGAGGAGAGAGATGACTTCATGAAGATGTTATATAGAGATGAACACAACTTTACCAAGTGGCACATCAAAGGTTTTAGTTACACTCCACTATATCAGAGGGCTAGAGATGATAGGAGGCTAATGACTAGGATGATGATGGAAATATCATGATTTATTGTACCCAATTCAGTAGTGAGAGGTTTCCATATCTACTATTGGGTACATTGGTTGAGATGTTATTAGGTCACTCAGTGTTTGGTTGTGTGCATGTGTTGTTAGTTTAGATATATAAGGAGTTGTGGGGTTTCAGAGCTCATAAGAGATATGGTATTATATTTGTTCTACATTGTTGAGCATATGAGCACATCTAGGTTCTACATTCAATGGAGTTGCCATGGGAGAGGTATGCACAGATGGAGTTCAGAGTTAGGTTCATATGGTGGAGAGCTGATTTTTCCCTCTTAGGAGTAAGTGGAGGTGTGCATGATACTGATTGGTTTAGACATGCCTTGGATGCCTTGGTCACTGGTGATGTGGTTTAGAGACCCTACATCAGGTTTCTAGAGTGGGCTAGATATAGGACACATACATTACCCCTATAGAGTTATAAGTGGATCTTTGGTAGGAGGGATGATGAGATAGAGCTCATCCCATTTGATAGGGTGCAGTGAAATTTTGGCTTGGTACAAGGGTTTTTGGGTCCACTCCTAAGGTATAGGAAGGAACATTTAGAGCTTCTACTCCTAAAGCCATAACCTATTTATATTTTTCTTGATCACGAGGATTTTCCAGCTAGGGCTGAGATAGATGATGTAGGTTTTGTAGATGGGTACCTTATATGGGACCAGCCATTATATGTAGTGGTTGATTTTTGCGGTGACGATGGTGGTAGGCAATTGATGGATGTCAACCCAATTGGGAGAGGTTAGCAGGTATAAGTATAGGGGGCTCCCTTAGATGTATAAATAATGAATGTGATGAGTGACTAAGCTCGATTGACAATAGCTATGGCATAAGCTACTATGTTAGCACTATAGGTTCAATTGATAGTAGCACAAGGTCAAGTGGCTATAGTTAAAAGTGAGAGAGATGAAGTTAGAGATTCACTAGCCTTGGTTACCTAGGAGAAAGACTCTTTGAGATAGACTATATGAGGATCTACAACACCTTTAGGTCCATCAAGCACTATCCCCATGGCATAATATCTAGCCATAGTAGAAGATATACATTATTATGATGCCATTATCTTGAGACATGTTCCTGATGAGCCCTGATGGAGTGAATAGAGAGCTAGTTTGGTAGGTGTTACTAGCATGGAAAAACTAGGTCAGTGGGATGCTTCTATAGGTGGACAAACAAATACTTTAGGAGGACATGCACAAAGAGGCAACGATGCCCCAAGAGACAATGGTGCCCCAATGGTATAGTTATGATATGTTTATGGGATATTATATTTTGTTTTATATCATTTTGATACCAACCTATGAGCTAATGTGGTGAGATGTACATTTTTAGAGAGAGAGACATGTATATTTTTGTATACATTATTATGTTTATCTATGATTATAGACTCACAATTTATGGATATGTTCTTTGTTTATTGCTCATGGTTCATGGTTTGCTTTGATTTTTATGATGTGATGTTCATATTGATCATTGATGATGTTACATTGATTATGGTTGTGATATGGATATGGTTAGGCTCATGATGATATTGATATGGATTCATCTTAGCTAGGTATGTAATGAGATGTCTTTTGTTTATATCCATGATAATGTTTATGACATTGATGCTCATGGGTGTGATTTCATGTTTGAGAGGACCACTGATATGATGATGATGTTCATGCTAAAATTAAATGTGTATATGCTTCCTCATATATATTTAGACATGTGGTGAAAATGGTTTTTTGCTTATTCACTCATGGATGCTATGATTTTGATATGATGATGATGTGTGCTTTTACTTATGATATATGTTGATATGATGTTATGTGGTTATGATTATTTGTA
This sequence comes from Torreya grandis, assembly GCA_037957365.1. Taxonomy (NCBI): domain Eukaryota; kingdom Viridiplantae; phylum Streptophyta; class Pinopsida; order Cupressales; family Taxaceae; genus Torreya; species Torreya grandis. The sequence goes on along the minus strand of JARHVA010002389.1, from coordinate 1,306,383 downwards.
TTTTTATTAAGGTGAAACACATAAAGTAAGCTGAATAACAACACTAGATGTGAGACAAAGAATATAATCAAGAGACAAACATCTTAGTGAATAAATAAACCAGTTATGACAGGATAAGAAGAGGGCACAATGCTTATTCTTTGGAAAGGATTAATACACACCCAAAGTTGGATTAGTTTTAGGAATATAATCCCTTTGAATTCTTTGCATTAGCATTTGTTAGTTGTTAAAAGGTGTCTTGATCACATAATGTCAAGTGACCTCAAAATCGCTTGCATATAGTGTATAAAGGGGAGATGGATGAAAAATGGAACCTTCCTATGAGACTAACATGACATTTATGGAGGTTACCAAAGATTCAGTATTAAAAAGTATATATCATATAAGATTTAGACTAATCAATGTGGGAAGTCTACTTATGAGAGCCGATTGCGGATTTTAAAATTATTTTACCTTTTTGGGTGCTTGATAATGGGTCTCTTACTTATTTTGTTATTGTTTGGGAGGGTGTTAGGGAAGCTGATTGATGTGATAAGTTTCCAAGAAATTGTTGTGTTATGACAAATTACTTAGTCAACCATCCTTCAAGGGAGTGGTCTAAGTTTGTGTGCTTTGCTTCATGCCTTTGATAGTTGTCCTTGAAGGGATCGGTCTACCTTATTTTGAGTAATTTTAATATGTTTCCAGCAGTTATCCTTTAAGGGAGAGTTTGTGAAAGCTAAGAATGACCCATGATTATTTTTGGTTATGAATTTGATATTGATTTTGATTTTACTTGACATAGACTTGCTTATATAGGCTTAAAGGTTGACCTTTATGAAGGCAAAACTAAAAGCACAAAAGGTTGATTAGGTGTAAAGAGGTTTAGGTGAAAATGATCATGGGAATTTATCCTATAAAAGGAGTGAAAAGTACCATGAGAATAATTCCATGTGTAGATTCATGGTACCCATTATCCAAGATTAGGCCATGATTGTGATAGATAATCACATGATTCAATTTTAATTAGTTGCCCCTAAAATAGTGAGATGAATGTGGTTTTGAAATCAAGGGATGAGCTTAATTTAGATAAAAGGTGAGTTTGGTCCTCTTTAATAAAATAAAAGATGTAGATGCAAAGCATTGAAGGGATCAAGTTCTAGGTTTCCCTCAAGAGAGGATAACTAGTAAGCTCCTGATCCGTGCTTATGGGTTATGATGTAAGGTCCAAGCTAATTGAAAGTAAACTTGTCATGCTTACTTTTCTCCATATCAGTGACATGTTGGTTTTATTTTAAGATGGGGTCTCTGATGTTTAATTATCATACTTTAAGGTGTTTTTTATAGGAACATTTGATTCTCTCTTTATAGACATGAATATGGGTGAAGTTAGCTAAATGATGCTCATCAAGTAGCTTAAGCTGGGCTAAATGATGTTGATGATAATCATCTTTATAAATGAGATATTGAAAAGATATGCAAAGAGAAGGAATTTGGACCTTGAGAGGTAAGACAACCTCTACTTCAAACATAAGAGAGAATGGGGTAGCACCCATAGGGGTTCAGATGCTAGTATGATATGCCCATAAGGTGGAGGGGATGTGCAAATGCCAATCATGACTAGATGCATTAACCATTTTAGTGAGAATATTATTGAGAGTTTTGTTAGAGGCTTCTACATGTTTGTTCACTTGAGGGTGATAGGGTGATTATAAACTTAACTTGATATCGAATGCATCATAAAGACCCTGGACTTGTTTATTTTTAAAATATTTTCCATTATCAATGATAATTTTGTGAGGAACATTGAAATGGTAGATGATGTGATGATTGATGAAGTCGATAATATTTTTAGCTTTGGTTGAGAATAAAAGAATAAGCTCTACCCATTTGGTGAAATATTTAGTCACAATGATGATAGAATGATGTCACTGTGAAGAATGGGGGTTAATTTCACCAATAAGGTCCAGACCCCATTGTGACAAGGGCCAAAAATTAATGGATATGCAAAGACTATGGCTAGGTGTATGATGCAAATTGGCATGATGTTGACACTTAACACACTTTTTCACATCATAAAAATAGCATTGGTTAAGGGTAGGCCATTAAAAGCCAAGGATAAGGATGCATTTAGCCACGATGAGGCCACTAAAGTGTCCCCCACAGATCCCATCATGCATTTCCTTAATAACATGAGAGGCTTCATGATTATGTAGGCAACAAAAGAGGAGACAATCAAGGCCATGTTTGTAAATAATTCCCCCTAGTGTGGCATAATAAGAGGTACTCTAGATAAATTCTCTTTAAGTATTCTTAGAAAAATCGGAAGGAATGATGACATGGTTAAGATAGTTGAAGGTTTGTTGATACCAAATATCAGGTTGGGTATCCTCCACATTCAAGATGGTGGGAGAGTATAGTTTGACATAAGAAGGTTAGGTAAGTCTATGGATAATGAAATATATCTTAGAGTCAGAGGGTGAAAATGGGATTTAAGAGGTGAGGGAATCCATGTAGCAAACTTATTGGTAGATCATGAGGTGGATTAGATATGGTAGTGTTAAAATGCTATTAAGATTTCATCAACTAGTTGTTTATACTATTGAAAAACATCATTCTTGCACTTGTAAGATACATTGATTTGATTAACCACAAGTTGAGAGTCACTAAAGATGTTGATCATTTTGAATCTCGAGGCTTACGTAGTTTGAAGGCCTATAACTAGGGCTTTATAGTCAACCATATTATTGGTACATTCAAAATCTAGCTTGAAGGATAAAGGGAGAGGTTCACCATAAAGGGGAATAAGGATAATTTCAGCTCTCCCACCACATTAGCACTTTGATCCATAAAATAACATGGTCACTTGATAGGTGAAGTGTACCTAAGAGAGGGTTGTGATGGACTCATCAAGAAACTCAAGAAGAAGAAGAAGTCGATTATCTGCTAATGATGTTTCAGCCAAGTGGTTGGAAATGACATGCCCTTTAATTTAATTTTGTTAAATAAACTCAATGTCAAATTTAGCTAAAATCATGATCCACTTGGCCATATGTTGGTTTTTATATGGCTTGGAGTGCATATACTTGAGTGGGTCAATGTTGGTTATGACATAAGTCTTGTGGTTAAGAAGGTAGTGATGAAGTTTGGTGGCCATGAAGACTAAAACTAAGCAAAGTTTCTTGGTATGGGTATACTAAGTGTTGTAATCTATAAGTGTGTGACTAATGTAGTAGATGAGTTGATCTTTGTGTTGTTCATCTTGATGAACAAGCATTGCCCCTAGGGAGTGGTCAGTGGTGGAGATATAAAGGTAGAAGGATTGATCATCTTTGGGAGGGGTAATGATAATTGGAAATTGAAGGTACCTTTTGAGTGAATCAAAGGCCTTTTGATAATCATCATTCCACTTGAAAGAGACATCCTTCTTCAGGAGGTGATAGAAGGGTTGACATCAGTCTGAGAGATGAGAGATAAAGTGATGAATGGATTGGAGCTTCCCTTACAAACTACAGATTTTCTTGAGGTTGATTAAAGGAAGCATATCGATGATTATTTTTATTTTGGCAAGATCAACTTAATTTACCTAAAGGGAAATGATAAAGCTAAGGAACTTTCCTAGCAAGACCCCAAAAATGCATTTCTTGGGGTTAAGGCAGACATGGTAATGGATGAGACAATCAAATATGATTTTTAGGATGGATAAATGATCCTTACGATATTTGGATTTCCCAAAAAGGTCATCCACATAGTCCTCAATGATTTTTTGGATAAGGTCATGGAAGATGTAGGTCATAACACATTGGTAGGTTTCACCAATGTTTTTTAGTAAAAAAGGCATGACCCTATAGTATAAGGTTTCCCATGGGGTGCTAAAGGTGGTTTTGTGTTGATCTTCAGGGCCAATTAGGATCTAATTGTAACCTGAGAATCCATGTCCATGAGAGATAGCATCTCATGGCTGATTATAAGATCAACTAGTTGGTCAATGCTTGGTAGAGGAAAGTCATCTTTTGGGAAAGCAAGGTTGAGGTCACAAAAGTCCACACAAATGCATAGTCCCCTTATGGCTTTGGTGATAGGCATGGCATTCAAGACCCATTTTGGATAGTCAATGGGTTGAATGAAATTCGACCAATAAGAGATGTTGAAGCTCTTCTTTGACAACAAGGGATATACAAAGGTGCATTCATCAAGTTTTTACTTAACAGGCTTGGTGTTATGATTGGTGATTATATTATGGGTGGCAATTTTGGGGTCAATTCCTAGTATGTCAATATAAGACTAAGAAAATTCTATGTTTTGGTCTTGTAGGAAGGAGGGGAAGTCTTGAAGCTCTTTGAAATTCAATGATTAGCCAATTTTGACAATGCAGGGGTCATTCAGAGTTCCCATGTTGGTATCCATGGTGGATTTGTTTAACATGGTTGAAGTCTCAGGAAGAAGATATTTATGGATGAAATAATTTGGTGCATTAAGCTAGGTGAGAATGGAATCATCATCATGATACTGAATGGTATCAATGATAGGAGATTCATCTCCTATAATCTTAGGATGGGTAATAGGGATGGTTATGGTTGCCCCATATTTTTAGCAAGTCAAAGGTCCAAGGCTGATCATATGATGAAAAAAAGTTATGTGGGAAGATGTCATCATCCTCACACTCAAGTGGAGAGGAGGTTGGTGAGGAGGGAATGTCTTCCTCAATAATGGTGGTGGTAGGTACTTTGGTTTTCTTTGAGGGTAAAATGAAACTGAGGGCCATGTTTTTCATGAGGCTTTTCAGTCTTAGTTGAAATCAAATCATGTGGGTTGTGCTCATATCATCCAATACCAAATCCCTTCCAAGCACACCTATGGAGGTATGTCTTGGAAAACTCAGGTTTATCTAAGTAGGAGAAACCAGAGGCGAGTGGTCAAGGCAAAAAAGAGGTGGCCAAAGTGTTAAGGAGTTTATCAAGCCCCCCATAGATTGAAATGGGTTTGATAGTTTGAATGTCCAAGGGGAATAATGGCTCTGATATTAGGGTCATACTTAGGTTGGTTGTTAATTTTTCCATAATTATGGGGAGTAGGGAAGGCATCAAGGGTCAAGAGGAAATATTACCCAAGTGAAAGATGTTGGAATGTTGATGTTAAGTGGTATGTGGTGGGGATTTGATCTAAGGGGATTGATGATCTAGTAGATGCCTTGTTGGTAGAAGAATATATGACTTCATCATTTATGGTTGAGGGCTTGTCTTTAGCTAATGAGGGTGTGTTATATGGAGGTAGGAGGATGTCATGTTGGGTTGATAAGCCATGTTGCATGATGAAAAAGGACTTGGGTTAGCTTGTATAGTCACAACCTGGCCTTTGTATTCAAATTTGATGCAATAATGAAGGGTAGAGGCACACAACCTATGGAGTGGATACAAGGTCATCCCAACAAAACATTATACAAGAATTCACCTTCCACTACATAGAAGAGCTCTAGGAGTGTGCAAGGTCTTAAATAGATATGAAGGACAACAGTTCCCAAAGTAGTGGCCATGGTTTTATTGAAGGATTAGAGGATGGTCAAGGTTTTAGAAATGACATTGTTTGGTAGTTTAAGTTGATCATAGGAATGGGAAGAGATGATGTTAATACTGACTCCTCCATCAATCATAACCCATTTGATGTAGGTTTGGTTGATGTAGGTAGTGATGAAAAGAGGGAGATTTGGGTCATCAAGATGGATAGAAGGTATTTACGAATCCTTGAAGGTGACAAGGTTGGAAATTTGGAGAACACCAATAAAGGCTGCTAAAGGTCGAGGGTCTTCAGGTTGGACCTCTAGTGATTGTAATGCCTCTATCATTGCTTGGAGATGATGAGGTGAGGTAGAAATCAACTCGTATAGGTTCATCTTTATCGAGGTTTGGTGAATTTGTTTGAGAACCACTTTTCTAATTGATTTGGAAGGGTTAGATTGAGAGGTAAGCAATATAGATACTTTGGGTTTGGTTGAAGGTGAAGGTGATTAAATTTGAATTAGTTGGGAGTGGAAGATAGGTATGTCCATGGGATGGAAACTTTAGCCTTCCCCTTATCCTTTTGTTGAGTGTGTGATCATGTGACCACATGGATAGTATGGGTAGAGGGAAGAGTTGGGGTAGAAGATTGGTTTGGTTCCCCATCACTCTAAGGTGAGGGTGGGGAAGTAGGTAGGCATTGGGTAGTGGTTTTTATTTGTTAGATTGGTAGTAGGCTCATGGGAGGTTCATCTATTAATAGATTATCCTCATCATAGAGATGATGGATTATAGTTTGAAGAGCTTTACATTTCTTTGTGTCATGCTCGAGTGTCTTATAATAGGAGCATACTTGGCAGTCATTATACCAGATGGGATTTGGACTTAGAGGGTAAAATGGTCTAATAGGAGGTAAGGTCAAGCAAGAGGCTTATAGTAACCTTTGGAAAATAGTTGAGTAAGATTCAACTAAAGGTGGTGAGGGTTTAGAGGTTTTGGCCTTGGTTGGTGAGATGGAAGTCTTTTAAGAAATGGGCTTGGTGGTAGAGGTCTTGGGTAAGGTGGTGTTCTTAATTGATGATTTTGGTTTAGTTAAGGAATTTGATAAGTTAGAGGTAGAAGATGTCAAGGTAATTAGTTTGTTTATTGATGGCTCAGTGCAGATGGGTGTGTTAGAAAGTAAGAGATTTTTCATAACCAAGAGCAGTGGTTGGGTTTTGGTTAAGACAATTGGCTTCCCAATCAAAGTAGAGGGATGAGGCCCCAAATATAGGGCAAGGTTGAAAGGAAAAAATCTATATTTTTGGCCTTTTGGTGGCTTTACCTCCTTGGTTGATTTGGTTTGGTGTTTGGATGGCAGGTCTAATGAGGTTAGCTCTAATTTCAAGGATGGATGATTAAGGCTTTGTGTGGGGAAGATCCCAAGGTTTTTGGTTGGTTTTGATTGAAGTGATAGAGGATGATTTGGTTATTTGGAATTTGGTTACTTTGGATGGTTGATAAATGGTTAGGTTGGTAGAGGTTTTTATTATGTTGGTTGGTATGATGTCAGGTTGGATAATAGAAGTGGTAGGTTAGTCAATCAAATCTATGGTTAGAGGTTCGAATTTGGTGATGTAAGGGAGACCTAATTATTTACAAAAGGTGGTTTGATCCACATCTAGTTTAGAGATAAATTCCAATCTATAAACTAATCTAAAGAATGGTTTATAGACCGGTCTTGTTCCCTGGATAATGGGCTCAAAAGATAAACCCATAGGTTGAGAATGGTGAGTTGTGACCTCATCCTTTTCCAAAATCAAAGGATGAAAGGTTTGGATGGGTGGTTCTTTTATGGGAGGTGAAGATATGGTGGTTTCCTCCTTGGGAATTCTCTCCTAAGGGGAAGTGAATTGTTTGTTAGTTGAGAGAGAAGGTAAAGTGGTGATGGTTGCTTGCTTCGGTATGTCAGTTGAAGGAGGGGTTAATGACTCCAATAACTCAATAAGTGGAGGAGAGGTAAAGGTTACTTCCTTGGTTTGGGTCTCTAAAGGAAAAGAAGGTAACTCCACTACCTCAATAAGTGGAGAGGGCAAAGAATAAGTAGATTGGGTGGTAGGTTCTTCAACAATGAGCATGTCAAGAACCATATTAACAGTATGGGCATCATGAGAACAATTTGTTTTATTGATCTCATTTTTATTAAGTACATGATGTTAAGGGATTGGTCCAGAGGCACATTGGGGTTATCCAAAACAAGTTTCCCCTTGTTAATGAGGGTTTGGACAATGTTTTTGAAGGTATTACACCTACTAACATCATGCCCAACTACTCAATGAAAAGCACATAGGTTATTCTCATTGTACCAACTAGGTATAGGATGAGAAGAATTGAATTGTTGAGGGGGTTTAATGGGAGGGAGATGTATGATATTATATTTTAGAATCTTCTACAAGACTAAATCATAATATTCCCCAAGTAGATTAAATTACTTCTGATTGTTTCATTTTTGGTTCTTCATGTTTTGATTTGAGGAGTTAGAAGAGTTTGGTTGCTTGATACATGGTGAGGAGTGGTCTTAAGGAAAACCACATTTGGAGTTCCCTTACTCTTGGTCTTGGTGTTGGTTTGGTTATTTGGTTTAGAGAAAGAGGCCTCATTGGATTTGAAGGTAGAGTTTTTGTTTTTCAACTTTAACTTTCCTTCATCGATGGCTCTATTTTCTAACTTACATGCCATGGTAAAAGCTTTATCAAAGGTTATTTTTGTAGGCTAGAATTGCACCCTTATGGGAGATTTTTTTAGGCTCTGTCACTCCTAGCTATAATATTGGAGCAACCTCAAGCTATGGGTATCTTGTAGTGAGGCTGAACCTTCGGAGAAGACCGGCTTCCTCTTGGTAGATCACCTAAACTAATGTTTATGCTTGGAAAATAGGTAGAGGGGGGTGTAGGGTAACTAAGAGAGATAAATGGGTGATACACCAAATTGATTAAAACTCACATAAGTATGAAATAAACACTAATTCAACATATGATAATTCTTTCTCACACAACCTCATAAACTAGTTATTTTGCATAAGTGTTTCATAAACTAGGCTCACCAAATAATACATGAAGCAAATAGGAATTTCAAAATCCACACCAAGCATCCATTAATGGTGGAAAGAGCTCAAGTTCAGACCTGAAAATAACTTGAAAACACCTAAAAATAGGCAAGAAAAAAGTAAAATGGACATGGAAGAAGACTTCTTCATAAGGCCATCATGCACAAGCTTGCTAAGCACAATTTAGAGGCAAGAGATAGGTACAAATTGATCTTTATTGCTTCAAAAGGTCTTTCTTAAAAATTTTAATAGGGTTTATCCTTGTCAAATGAGGATATCTCCTTTTTATGGGGGATCCAATGGAGATATATGAAAAAAGGGAAGAGAAAAGAGAAGAGGCAAGCAAATAGAATTTAATAAATGAGATCCAACCACCCTTCATGACTTCTCACCAACATTTGGGTTAATTAAAACTAATCCTTCTTCAAAAAATTAACCACCATTAGCTCCAATAGTCTTCAAGCCCTCTCATTGGTTGAGAAACACACTATAAGACAAGAACTTGTTGAGGATGATGATGCCATGATCCACTAAAAAGGAAAAGTCTAGGAACGTATTTAATGCTTAAGCTACCTTTTCTAATCACCTGATCTTCATCTTTCACTTTCACGCCATCCTTCACTTGTCTTGCACATATAAGGACAAAATCCCCATAACTTTGAATCTGGACTGAGTCTTTTTTCCTCTAAATTGAGTGGCTATTTGTCAAAGATGATGACCATGTTGAAGCACGAGAGCCTCTCCATTAATTGTATACACCAGCTCCTACTTTGAAACCTAGGCCAAATATTTTTTATAGATGGAAAACCAATCTAAGGACATTGGTTTTCCTGTATCCATTTATGTCGATATAATTTTATATATTACATAGCTCTATTTGATCTTTTCAAATGCCAAAGACTACTTGTAGGGGTTTAGATTTTGACATTTGTGGGCCCATCATCAATTCCTTTAGACAACTTGTTTTGGCCATTTTCTTCAAACATTTTGGCTTCCAAATGAATTCCTTTGGCATTTTGAAAATGGACTTTATTCCTTTGGCATCTATTCTCTTGGGCCCCCTTTTTTTGATCTTATTCCTTTGAATAGATTTTTTTAGGTTTTGTTAAGTGTCCTTTCTGAAGGGAAAATACCCTTCAAATGATTTTGGTTTGATCACTTTCTGAAAGAAATTATTTTTGAGACTTTTTCAAAGGTCTATTTCCTTTGTAGACACCCTTTGGAATGCTGCATAATGTAACACTTTGACATGGAAATGACCCTTCAAAAATTTTGTAAGTGCCCTTCAAAAGAATAATTTTAGGCAATAATTCTTTCAGGCTTTTGTTTTGACCTTTTCTTTCTAAAGAATTTATTTGAACGTTTGCCCAAAAGAATTTCTTTGACTCTTCTTCGGGCTTGTTTCATTCAAATGAATTTTTTTGGGCTTTTATTTCAAAACTTATTTCCACAGATAATTCTCCTGAAATAATTCATTCCTTTTTTTTGGCCTTGAATAATTTTATTTGAAAATGAAACTTCAAATTTCTCATAAAGTGCCCTATTTTTCACTTGAAATGCCCTTTTCAAAGTTCTTAAAAATGACCCCTTTTCCCAAGAAGTTCCCTTTGAATTTTTGTAATGAACCTTTCAGAATTTTGCAAAGAACCTTTTTTGAAAGGAAATAACCCTTCAGCATTCTTGGAATGGTCTTTTGGAAACCTTGCTTAGGTCCACTTTCTGAAAGAAAAGTACCCTTCAAAAACCTTGAAGTGGGCCATTTTCCTAAGAAAATACCCTTTGGAATTTTGAAAAGATCAATTCCTTCGAAAACTTTTCCCCAAAAATAATAATTTGTTTAGAATTTTGAAAAGGACCATTTTATTGAAGAGTTACCCTTTATAAAAATTGTCCCAAAATTTTTTCCTGAAAGAAAAGGTTTTTGCCTTTTGCTTCGAACATTTTGTCTAAAAGAATTATCCCTTTGAAAACCTTGTCTCGGATGACTTGTCCAAAAGAATTCAACACTTAGCCAAAAAGGGTCCCAAAATAAATTAAACACTTAGTCCCCGTAAAGTCCAAAAGAATGAAGAAGTAAAGACTTAGCTGAATAAATGATTTTGCACTTAGCTTCTAGTTTGCAGGCTTATCCTTGAACACTGCTGTCTGATCCTCTTCTAAGCTTTTGATCCACTGCTTCATCAAACCATGCAAGAGATTTAGTATGTGGGCCAAAAATGGCCAACATATATGGTGACTCATAGGGAAGCATGCCTACTATGCTTGAGAACCTAGAGCACTTGCCTTTTCTAGTCCATTGGGTATGTATTCTTTAGCCTCTGCAACTGAGCTAGTCTGAAACTGGATACAAGGCTAACCCTCTCTATAACTTCCTCTTGAAACAATAAGGACAAAAAGAAAAAGAAAAACACTATGCCCAAGGCACTTAGGGAAGGGAAACACACAACTAAAAATATGTGCATAAGGTACTTAGGAGAAAACATGAAAAACTATATAAAATATACAATATATACAATGGATACAAACTCTTCTAATAGTAAGGATTTAAATGAATCCCATTTACTAGGATGGGTAGTACCTCTCCATCTAGTTAGCCCAATTGAAAATCATTATGTTGTTTGCATTCATGGATCAAATAAGGACCACTCCACAAGCTGTCAAATTTGTTATGGTTGCCTAACTTGGCCTTGTTTGAATCCCACTTGAGGACTAGGTCTCCTTCCTTTAATTCCCTCACTATGGATCTCTTGTCAAAGGCTTTATTAACCTAAGCTTGATGTGACTCTAGTGTTTTCATTGCAAGGTCAATCATTTCTTCAAGCTCCATGAGTTCTACTAGTCTCACATGCATGGGTTCATCTTCCATCAACTACAATTGATGGGCTAGTTCTAATGCAGGAAGCTCAAGAGAAATGGAAAACTTGGCCTGCCTTCCATATACTAAAACATATGGATAATTGTCAATGGTAGCTTTGGGAGTTGCCCTATCAGCCCACAAGGTTGTCTTTAGTTTAGTGTGTCATGTCCTTTGATTCTCTTCCATAGTTCTCCTGATGATTCTTATCAAATTTTTATTTGTGGAGTCATCCAGTCCATTTCCTTGAGGATAATAGTTAGAAGAGGTGTTGAGGTAGATGCCCATCTTGAGATCTCATTCACTTTTTTTTAGACCAAGGAATGTTAATGCATTATCATAAATGATAGTGGATAAAATACCAAACCTAGTCATAATACTATCATAGAAGTCTAGGATTGCACCTTCATTATTTTATTTCAATGCAATGGTTTCCACCCACCTAGTGAAGTAGTCAGTTGTAGTAAGCACCCATCTCTACCTTGCACTTGATGGAGGGTTGATCATTCTTATGAAATCTAGCCCCCATTGCATCAAGGGCTGCTCTACCTGAATGGGGTTGAGAGGAAGGGATACCAATCTTTACTTACCCGCAAAGAGGGCACACTTTTGGCATTTCCTAACCCATGCATGATCATCTTTGAAGAGGTTAGGCTAGTAATAACTAGCCCTCATTATTTTTTTTGTTATGGTTCTAGGTGAAAAATGACCTCTTGTAGGTCCATCATAGAATTGCTCCAAAAGCCTTGTCATTTGGTCATCATTTATGCACCTTAGGAGCACTCCATTGAGGTCCTTTATGAATAAAACCCCATTAACCAATGCATAAGGTAAGGATTGAAGTCTAAAATGCCTTCTTTTTACCCAGTCCATACCTTGTGGGCACTCACCTATTATCAAGAAATGTGTCATATCCTAGACCCAACTAATGTGAGGTGGAGGTACATCTATTTGTGAGTTATCTTGTGTTATCAAGATAATCTCTTTGTCTTCATGAAGGTCATCAACCATATGCTCACATAAGCCTTTACCTCTTAATATCTTAGTGAGCTTAATCTCCATGTCATACTACATGACCATGGTAATCCAACCAGCCCTCTTTTCATTCAAGGCTTTGTTAAGAAGGAAGTCTCTCACCCTAGGATGAGACACCATAAGATATATTTTGCTATTAGAGAGCATTGGCCTAAACATTTTAAGGCTTCTTACCACTACAAGGACTTGTATTTCTATGAAATTATACCTCAGCTCATACCCCTCAAGTCCCTAACTGAAAAATGCTATTGGCTACTCAATCCCTTCACCATTATTTTGAATCAACATAGCTGATATATTGTTAATATTGGCAAAGGAATACAATATGAAATATCTTGAGAAATCAAGATTAATGAGTGTGGGTGCTTTGGTAATGCCCTGCTTGATAGCCTCAAATGTTGATTTACCTTTATTTGACCAAGTGAACACTTGGTTCTTCTTCAACATAGCAGTGATGGGTTTGACCAAGTTTGAAAAACAAGGTATAAACCTTCTCACAAAGTTTATTTTCCCAAGGAAACTTTGAATTCCTTTCTTATGCTTGGGTAAGGATAAGGTCAAGATAACACTTATTCTATCAGGATCAATAGCTAATCCTTGTTTTGAGATAATATGACCCAACAACTTACCTTCATGCACATCAAACACACACTTCTTAGCATTCAAAGAGATCCCATACTCTCTGCATCTCTCAAAGATCAACCTTAGGTGGTCCATGTGTTCGTTGGCATCCTTGGAGAAAACTGTGATGTCATCCAAGTAGACCAACACCATTTGATTTAGTATCCCTTAGAAATCCATGTCCATGGATCTTTGAAAATTTGCTCCAGTATTTGATAGGCTAAAAGGCATCATGCATGCCCCACTTTGTGGTGAAGCTAGTCTTGTACTGGTCTTCTTTCTTTACTGATACTTGGTTGTAACCTGAATATCCATCCAAAAGAGAAAAATGTTCTAAACCTACAACTATTTGAAGAAGCTACTCTATGGATGGTAAAGGGTAATGTTCCTTTAAGGAGACCCTGTTCAGATCTCTAAAGTCAACACATAGTCTAATCTCCCCGCTCTTTTTACTCATATGCACCAAATTGGCTACCCATGATGAGTGTTTGATGGGAAAGATGATCTTGGATTAAATTAACTTGGTCAGCTCTCTCCTCATAAGCTCTTCTATTTTGGGGTTAACAGGCCTTTGTTTTTGCCTCACAGGCTTAGCATTGGCCTCTAATTCTAGATTATGTTGGGCTAACTTCAGATTGAAACCTTTTAGGTCATTATATTCCCAAGCAAAGACATCTAAATATCCCTTACAAAGTTCAATGAAAGCATGCCTTTCCTGCTTCATTATTTACCTTCCCAAGCTTGATAAGATTGTCCTTGAAAATAAGGACTCTTTCATAGTTCTCCTCATCAGTTGACATCACTACCTTGTATTTTATTATATGGTCTCCCTCATGGAAAATATTTTCAAGTATAACTAGTCCCTTAGGAATCTTGTTAGACCTTAGTTAGAAAATTTTATCCCCATACTAATGTTGAAATTTACCTTGGTTGGTGGAGGAGAACTGTGCTTCTTACTGCAAGAAACATGCAATTTGTTTGTCATTTTTAAAGACCTACCATTGGGCTTCATTATCTAGTATTGATGGCATCAACACCACCTTGACATGTGGCTAAACCTTGGTTTCTTTTAGCTTACTTAGAATATCAAATTAGGCTCCCACAGCTACCAACCTATCAACTATTGGTTCTAGTTCCTTAGCACAACTTGAATGTTAAAGGCTTCAAAATCTTCAATTAGGTCCCATACTCTATTTTTGTAGGACCTCATCAAAGGATTCTTCATAATGTTTAGGCTTTTAACTTGGTTCACTATAAGCTCGTTGTCTTCATATGCTTGTAACTTCTTGATCCCCCTCTTATTGGCCCATTGGAGGCCATGGATTAGACCTTCATATCTTACTACATTGGAGGAGCAACTGAAATGGAACCTATAAGAAGAGAAATAATTGTCATCTGAAGGGGAAACCAATATTTCCCCTGCACCTACTCCATTTTTTCTCCTTGAACCATAAAAGAACAACCTCCACATACTACTATAGTATTTTTTAGGTCCAATGAGGGAAGGCATGAGTTGATTTTATTCATGTAGCAAATATAAACTCATGTCTCTTTCTTCAACACATTCCAAAGGATTGAGAAATTGATTATCACTCCATAGCTCATCCAAGAATAAGTCTGGAATCTCCTCAGGATAAGTATTCATTTCTTGACCAATTATAAATTTATCCTCATCAAGGATAGTATAATTGAGGTTTATGCTATCTAGTTGATGGGGTTCAATGTGAAATTATGTCCATGGGCTCAGCTTTGATTGACACTTTAGTCTCATACCTTGTTCAGAAAGCCATGTAGGACCAATCTGCTGCTAGATAACCTCCAATTTTTATTGTGAATTCTTTAGAGAAGTATAATGCAAAGTCAAGGAGTTACATCAAGGATCAACACTTCTTGAGCCACTAAAACACTAGGACAAGCATGCAAGGTCAAGCTGAGACCTTTAATAATACCAAATGGATTTTTGGAAGAAATGTCAAGTTGTAGGACTCCCTTAGTATGTGTCTCATATTTGAGGTTCAGTTAATTAGCTATAAACTTTAGCATTACTAAAGTGCTAGCTCCACTATCTACCAAGCAATTATGCACTAAGGAATCACCAATGATTAATGAAATTTAGAATGGAGGAGGTTTGACCACCTTATTTGATCCTTCTCCTATAGGACCTTGGGTTACATTAGTGAGGACCTTAGTTTCTTTGCTTGGTTATTTGCCTGTAGTTTTTATAACACCTATCTTGGACAAACCTTCTTGAAGGATATCCACTTGACTAGGAATGGAAAGCATGTCCCACATTGGTACACTCACACTAGATTTTTTAATTTATTTAACAATGTTGATTGGTGTACCACCAACCTTCACATGAACTTTGTGGATCACTACTATTATTTGTTGAGTTTACAAGTTTTGTGGGTCAGATCCTTTCTCTTAATTCAAATTTTTAGGAGGTGTCTAGGACCTTTGGAGTGAGAACAAGCTCATTAGGCTTAGATAATAAAGGATTAATGATAGGAGGTTCTTTGAATGCCTCTTGATTACCATCCATATTCCTTATTTTGAATATTGTATTAGTTACCACTGGAATATATGCTTGGCTAGAACTAGCCTACTAATTGAGTGCATAACACTCTTCTTGCTCATTGATGACCATTGTAGCATCTAGTTAGTTTGGTAACTAATCAAATCCTTGGTCTTGTGGAGACTATACTAATTTTTTCATCATGAGGATCTTTGTTTTTTGAGCCATTAAGGCTTGATTGTATCCATATCCAACAGTCTGCTGCCATTAGTCATTAAAATCCTAGTTAAAACCACTAGTTCAAATAATGGACTGCCCAAAAGATTGATCCCAAGGTATGGTCCCTTCAGTCATCTTAAGCCATATTATTTTCAATAGAAACCAAGGAGTTAGAAGAGCCTATGGCATTTGGGTTATAGCTACCCTACTTATTATAGCTAGGTTGTCCTTACCCTTGCTCATGGTTTTGGTTTTGGAAATTTCCCTTGAAGAGAGGTCTATTTGCTTTATAAAACTATTGTTGAGGGTGATATGGAGCTTGATAAGGTTTATTGAACTAAGCTTGCTACCTCTTCACATTTACCACATCATTTCCCAAGGATTGGAGCATGTTCTTAAGTTCTAGGTAATTTTTATGCTCTTGGGAATCATTGATCTGATAGTGGAGGCCTTTTCCTCTTTAGGTAAAGGTATAGCAACAAATTGTTGGAGTTGGAAGAATAAAATCAAGTGGGGGAATAACCATAGGGGGTGGTCTGATTTTAGGGAAAAGAGGCATTAGGGGTCTAGAAGAAAGCTTGCCAACCTGAACTAGGTAATTTTTTACTTTAATAGCCACCTAATAAGCATCTAACAATATGTTCCCTCCCATGGATTGTATCATTATAGCTATATCACTATTTAGAACCTTCAAATAGTATAGGAATGCAAAGTTAGGGGAAGGTATAACAGAGGTGAGAATTCTATCCTAAGCTTTTTGGAATCTTGTGTTGAAATCTTGCATGACTTCATGGGTGGCTCTCTTGATTGTGGTAAGTTGTTCTGCTAGTGATAAATGGTCACTCTTGTCTACATATCTTTTACACAAGACCTCTCCTAACTGATTCCATGATTGAATAGAATTAGGATCTAAGTTTCTATACCAATCTAAAGATTTTCCCTTAAGGGATATAGCTAACAATCTAATAGCTATATTTTCTGCAATGACATTACAGATATTGCAAAAATTGGCTATGTCATTGATGTGTTCAGTAGGGGTTGTGGCTTGGTATCCTATAAATTATGGGACACTTTTGAGAGCTACTACTGGCATAGATCATATTATGGTATATTCAAAGGACTTTGGCCAATGAAACCTACAAAATCTCTTTGGGGAATCATGATAACAAAATTGGCTAACAAAGGTCTTCTTGTGTAGGTATACCTTACGACTAATTTAGGAAAATGGTTTCCTACATATGGGTGAGTATAGGTGAAATATGGGTGAGTATAGGCGAACCTTAATCTTTTGGTTGAATTTAAGGGGCGTTTAACAAACTCAAAAAGAATACCTATAGAAGTTGATCTTGTAGTCACCTTTGGCATGAAAGATAGTTACTATTCTACCACCAGATTGTTGAGTGTACTTCAGAGTCACTAGATACTGAAAGATGAAAGCTATAACCACTACAAATTTATCAAACCAACATCAAACTTGACCAATCTTCATCTTAAGTCATCCCACCAAGCATGTCACAGAAACTTTTGTAGGCTAGAATTACACCCTTGTGGGAGAGATTTTTAGGCTCTCTCACTCCCAACTACAATATTGGAGCAACCTCAAGCTGTGGGTATCCTATAATGAGGTTGAACCTCTGGAGAAGGCCAAATTCCTCTTGGTAGATCACCTAAACTAATGTTTCTGCTTGGAAAAGAGGTAGAGAGGGGGTGTAGATTAACTAAGAGAGATAAATGGGTGATACACCAAATTTATTGACACTCACATAAGCATGAAATAAACACTAATTTAGCATAAGATAATTATTTCTCACACAACCTCATAAAATAGTTAATTTACATAGTTATTTCATAAACTAGGCTCACCAAACATTACATGAAGTAAAGAGTAATTTCAAAATCCACACCAAGCATCTATTAATGGTGGAAAGAGCTCAAGTTTCAGACCTACAACTAACTTAAAAACACCTAAAAATAGGCAATAAATAAGGAAAATGGACATGGAAGAACACTTCTTCATAAGGCCATCATGCACAAGCTTGCTAAGCACAATTTAGAGGCAAGAGATTGGTAATAATTGATCTTTATTGTTTCAAAAGGTCTTTTTTAAAAATTTTGATAGGGTTTTTCCTTGTCAAATGAGGATATCTCCTTTTTATAGGGGATCCAATGGAGATATATGAAAAAAAGGGAAGAGAAAAGAGAAGCTGCAAGCAAACAAAAATCAATAAATGAGATCCAACCACCCTCCATGAATTCTCACCCACATTTGGGTTAATTAAAACTAATCTTTCTTTAACAAATTAACCACCATTAGCCAATAGTCTTAACCCCTCTCATTGGTTGAGAAACACACTAGAAGACAAGAACTTGTTGAGGATGGTGATGTCATGATCCACTAAAAATGAAAATTCTAGGAACATATTTAATGCTCGAGCTAACTTTTCTAATCACATGATCTTCATCTTTCACTTCCATGCCATCCTTCACTTGCCTTACACGTATAAGGATAAAATCCCTATAAATATTAATCTATACTAAGTCATGTTGCCTTTGAATTGAGCAATAGTTTGTCAAAGATGATGGCCATGTTGAAGGATGAGAGCCTCTCCATTAATTGTATACACCAGTGCCTACTTTGAAACCTAAGCCGAATCTTTTCTATAGATGGAAAACCAATCTAAGGACATTGGTTTTCCTATATCCATTTATGTCGATATAAATCTATATATTTTCTAGCTTCATTTGATCTTTTTAAATGCCAATGGCTACTTGTAGGGGTTCAGATTTTGACATTTATGGGCCCATCATCAATTCCTTCGAATAACTTTTTTTGACCATTTTCTTCAGACATTTTGGCTTCCAAATGAATTCCTTTGGCATTTTGAAAATTGACTTTATTCCTTCAGTAGCTATTCTTTTGGGCCCCCTTTTTTTTATCTTATTCTTCAGACATATTTCTTTGTGTTTTGTTAAGTGTCCTTTTTGAAGGGAAAGTACCCTTTGAAACTCTTAAAAATGCCCCTTCAGATGATTTTGATTTGATCACTTTATAAAAGAAAAGGTCTTTAAGACTTTTGCAAAGGTACCCTTTGAAATGATGCATAATGGGACACTTTGGCATGGAAATGACCCTTTAGAAATTTTGTAAGATCCCTTCGAAATAATTGTTTTAGGCAATAATTCTTTTAGGATTTTGTTTCGACCTTTTCTTTCAGAAGAATTTATTTGAACTTTTTCATGAAAGAATTTATTTGACTCTTCTTCAAGCTTGTTTCATTTGAAGGATTTTTTTGGGCTTTTCTTTCAGAACTTATTTCCAAAGATAATTCTCCCAAAAGAATTCATTCCTTTTCTTTGGCCTTGAACAATTTTCTTTGAAAATGGACCTTTGGATTTCTCATAAAGTGCCCTATTTTTCACTTAAAATGCCCTTTCCAAAAGGAAAGTACCCTTTAAAATGACCCTTTTTCCTGAGACATGCCCTTTAAGGTTTTGTAATGAATATTTTAGAATTTTGCAAAGAACCTTTTCTGAAAAGAAAGAACCCTTCAGCCTTTTTGGAATGGTCTTTTGCGAACCTTGCTTAGGTCCACTTTCCAAAATAAAATTACCCTTCAAAAACCTTGAAGTGGGCCATTTTCTTGAGAAAATACCCTTTGGGAATTTTGAAAAGACCAATTCCTTCATAACCTTTTCCCCAAAAAAAATAATTCCCTCATAATTTTGAAAAGGACTATTTTATTGAAGAGTTACCCTTCAGAAAAATTGTCCCAAACAATTTTCCCAAAAGAAAATGTCTTTTTCTTTTGCTTCAAACATTTTCTTCAAAAGAATTATCCCTTTAGAAACCTAGTCTCAGATGACTTATCTGAAAGAATTCAACACTTAGCCAAAAAGGGTTCTAAAAGAGAAGAAACACTTAGTCCCTGTAAAGTCTAAAAGAATGAACAAGTAAAGACTTAGCTAAATAAAATATTTTTCACTTAGCTATCTAGTTTGCATGCTTATCCTTGAACACTGTTGATGGATCCTCTTCTAAACTTTTGATCCCCTACTTCATCAAACCATGCAAGAGCTTTAGTATGTGGGTTAAAAATGGCCAATAGTTCTGAAGATCTAAACACGTAATGTATAAGAGATGTGCTTGGCACATGCTTGAGCAAAAATTTCTATCAGTTCAAGTTGGGGTAGAGATAAGGAAAGCTGATTGATTAGGATCCTCCAATAAGATACAAAATTAACAATAGATTCATCATCAAATTTCCAAATAGAGTAGAGATCAGTGATGGAAACTTTCTTGGAGATGTTTATTGAAAATTGAAAGTTTGGGCCAACTGAGTGAAGGAGAAGAGAGAGTGTTTGGTTATGGCACTATTCCAGTCCAATGTTGGACTAGATAGGGACATGGGGAAGGTACAAAGGAGGGCATCATCATAGGTAATCAAATAACATGCATACCTAAATTCCCTGAGGTGTTGTTGGGGATCCTCCTTTGAAATTTAGAAAACTTGGAAAGTTCCCATTAAGGAGGATATGGTCTAATAGGGACAGATGGGTGAATGGACTCATTATAGATCTGGTCATATGATAAGATGTTGTGAGCATTAGATATGGATGACTCTAAGGTAGTCATTTTCTCCATTAGAATTTTCATCAGATCCATTTGGGGTTATGCACCTAAAATGTTTTAAGGTGCATATTGTTATTGTGGTTGGGTGACATATTGATAATTGGTAAGAGGTTGAGGAGCTGCCACACATTGATATGTGGCCACAAGTGGCTAGGTAGATGCCATGTAGGGGTAGGTGGATGTAGGTGGTTTGGTAGTGGGTAGAGGTACATGTCATTATGGGTTAGGGATGTAACCTAGGTTTGGTGCAATGATCACCTATTAAGGGATCAAGGTGGGTTGGGTAGGAACTATGGTTGGGTTTGCAATCAAAGGGTAGGTAGTGACCTTGGTACTAATTGGTGGTAAGGTATAAGGTATAGACACCACAAGACTTTGAAGTGGGGTAGTGGATAATAGATTGAGGGTATCTAAATTAAGGTTGGTAATTCTAGTAGTAGGCACTCCCATGGTGAGTGGAGTATAGGTGGTTAATGGTTGGGTTGTTTCTAGGTTAGAGGAGTTGTTGACAGGGGTAGAAGGCGTAAGGGTGTTGGTAGGTTGGGTAGGTTGGTTTTCCATAGTAGTATCAAAGGGATTATTGGTAGATGAATATGCTTGGGTATTCAATGGTTGGGTGGTGACTATGGTAATAGAAGTGTTCCCCACAAGGTGGGAAGGCATGTCATAAGGTGGGTCCATAGGTGGAACCAAAATAGAGGTATGGTGAGGCATGGTGTTGAGGTAGTCATAAAGTAAGGATTATCTAAGAAGGTGGAAAAGTTTGTATCTCCTTAGGGAACTACTCAAGGTAAATAAGGGATTATTAAAGGGTGATGAGAGTCTTCTGGTTCAAAGACATACTCTAAGGGTGAGGAGGTAGAAGAAGTTGATTGGTTTAGTGATGGGTTTAGTTCTACTAGGTTATTTCATTACTAGTGAGTTAGGACCATGAAATATAAGGGAGAGAGAATAAAAAAACAATCCCACCACTCAAATAGAGAGAATACAAGAAATGAGCAAGGAAATCAAACACACACTAAAAATTATGTTAAGTCCTAAAGTTCTTTCTAGTCTTTCTTTTGGCTTATGCCTTATGCTTTGTAAGAAATTATGTGACTCCACTTGGGTTGATAGAATAGGTACTAGAAAATAAATATATGGATGTTTTTAGGTTGTTCAGGATCTCAAAAGGATCTATATTGGAAATCAATACATGGCTTGGTATTGGGGCCTACCCCCTCACTTCACACACCATAGCGATAAGGGTGTTAGGTGATTAGCTAGTATATACTGATTTATAGAGTTTATACTTAACCAAAGAGCTGAGTTGGTTCTCCCCTTGGTAATGACCTCTAAGTAGGATTGTCGGAAAGGATAAGGTGACTTCTAGGTAATGAAATCTGAGTCAGGCGTTATGTCAAGTTATTTTAATGTTTGATTAATGTAGGTGGTTTAGTTTGTGTGTGTGATAGAAGTGATGATACGATTGAATTACTTTGCTTTAATTTAACTAAGTGAGTTACACTTGAAAGCAACCAATGTATGTAGTTTATTTTATATTGAAAAATAAATTTTAATTTCATGTATGAGCATAGAATAAGGAGAAGAGCATGTAGATGCAAACAAAATAAACCTAAGTAGAGACTCAAGGGTCCCACTGGGTGTACTAGAATGTTTCAGAGAATTTCAGCTTATATTCCAAGAGAGGAAGAAGAAATAAACTAGATACAAGTATGATTGAAAAACTTGGTTGGTTGTGCATGCATTGAATTAGATGATTATGGAGAGATCCTCTTTGGCTTGGGAGGATGACCTGCAAATAAGATAACACTAAAGTGAATGGTTGGTTAGATTGATAGCTAGGTGGATTGCTAGCACTAGCTAGATCTTGAAAGAAAGAGATTCCTCGGAGGCTATCAATCCATGTTTTTGAAACAATTAAGTTAAAAAATAGAAAGATAAAATATTTGCATAAATCACATGAGATACTGAAATTGAATACAAGAAATGCTTGATAAAGAAATTGATAAAACTGACTAATTATAGCAATAAGTAGGTCAATACTAATGCTAAATAGTTTAGGTGTGGTTCAAAAAATAGGTTGGGGCTCCATGAATAGGTTGAGGAAAAGAAAGTTGGATTTAGTTAAGGGTAAGTGGGTGAAAATAGCTTGTTATTTTGTGCCATAGTGACCGTCGGTGGTTGAGGTGACTGTCAGTGGTTAGGATAACCATTGATGGTTTAGGTAACCATCAACAGTTAGGATAGACCATCGATGATTAGGGTGATCATTGATGATTAGGGTGATCATTGATGATTATTGTGGGTTGGGTATGGGTAATAAAAGGCTGATTGATGAGGTTATAGAAGGAATTTTGGGAGATTGGTTTATGTTGAGCTAATTTTGAAATGAAAACAAAGTAATTGAATGATTAAAAATAAATAATTATCTTGTAGATTGTTGATCTAGTGAAAAATTGAGGTGGTTGTCTCATTGGAGGAGTTTGGTATGATTTTGGCAGAGTGATGCTACTTGGTTGTTGGTTGATAAGTGGTAGTACTTTGGCTTTCTATCGTGATAGATGAATTTCTAGATCACTGGAAGAACACCTAGAAAAGAAACTCTAGATACAAAATCTCTTGGTAGTTGTAGATGGATCCGTTTTCACTTCTTGTTCCTCTCTTTTTATAGTCAAAAGGAAGAGGTGGAAGTGTAGGATTAAAATTATTGTTTAAATATAAATCAGGCATGTATTGGCTTGCACATGAATTAGATGAGCTAATTATTAAAAAAAAGGTAGAGTGATGGGGTAATTAAGTTGGTTTAATGGTATAAACTGACCATCGATGGTTAAGGTGATCGTCGGTGGTCGAGGGTCAAAGTTAAGTTGGGTTAAAAAGGTGGGTTAAGCCATTAGGTCAATCTAACTTGGGTTAGGCTTGATTTGTAGTTTAGAGGCCAAGGTTGGACCCAAGGGGGTCCAGGGGAGTTATGACATTCAGGGCCATCATGTGCAAATTTCTAGTGTCTACAATGAGTCTATATGGTATCCTCATCATAATACAAAGACATTGATGATGCACCACAAGATTAAAAAAAAATCATTTAAAAAAATATATAGTTCATCAAATTCTATATAAGTAATTAAAAATAATAATTTTCAACTATTTAAATATAGCAAAAATAATAATATACTATGAAATAAACTATGTTTTACATAACATAAAAACCATAATATTATATTGTTTTGGAAATATTATATAAAAATTAATGTTACATTTTATTATCTTAATAAAAAGAACTATGTCATGAAATATAATATAAACTGGTTTTGAGGACAAAGGAGCATTTTCATTAAACCTTTGTCTAAAGGTTTTGATCCACAAAAAAAATACACAAACCTTGTCCCCATTTGGGTTGATATTTATGCTCTCCCTATTGAATTTTAGGGAGAGAAAATATCCACAAGGATTTCTAAAACCATTGGAAAGTTCTTGTACATGGACAAGCATACTTAGGAGAATTTTAAATATAGAACCAAGATGAGCAAAGTTAGATTATTTATCCTAATGGATGTAAATGCTCAAGCCCCACAAAGCATAACTCTTCACACAAGTGATGGAAAGTGGATTTAAAAACTAGATAATGAAAATATAAGAATTTGATGCTATGTATGTCAACAAACAGGGCATTTGAAGAAGAATTGTTTGAATGGTGGTTTCAAAAAAGACCCAAAAGATAATATTAATAATGGGTGATCAATAATTTATAATATCCCTATTGAACCTATTAAAGAACCAATGTGTAATAAGGAAGAAATGTTACCAACTGATATGTCAGGTTAGCAAAAAAGTTGCCTTCTTTTTAAGGATGAGCTTGAAGTCTGTAGATGTTTGATTGGAGTACTTAAATTTTATGATCAACAAAGAATCCCTACCAATAAGGTAGGGGAGGTTTATTCACCTAAAGATGACTATGAACATCCATTTTTAACACAATCTAGTGAGAATCAACATGATGACAACAAGTTGGCCAAAGACCCACAAAATATTGAAACTCCAAGATATTATTTCTAGAGTCTAAAGTGTAGTAAAGTTTTTTCTAATCTAGCATCTTGAAGAAGAAGAAGAATCCCTTCACAACAGGAAAAAAAAAATTAAGTAACACTAAATGTAAGATTTTTTTTAGCCTATTTTTTTAATGGGTATGGTTTTAATGTGTTCTAAGCTTGGGGTATGATGTCATGTGGTTGGCCTTTTGTTGATGTATTATTGTTGTGTTTTTTTGTATGGTGGCCTACATTTTTCATACACACGTTATTTTTTAATTTATTATTTTGGATTTATTGAAATATATGTGTTGGGTATTTTAAAAGGTTTGAGACCCTTTCAAAAACCCTTTTTTACTCTTGTAAAAAATACTATAAAAAATTAGATTGTTTTCAAAATTAGGTTTAAAAAAAATAATATATGCATTAGTTATCATTGTTAACTACATTTTTCCATTGATATTCTTGGTCTTGCTCTACCTTTAAATTGATAGTCAATGAGCTTTTTTTAACAAATTTTATATGTACAATTGCTTTTACCATGGCACAATGAGGTAAAATTGTAGGCATGTCATGTTCCTTATCATTAGCACACTATATGTATTAATAATTGAGAGATGCATAATGTATACACCATGGTTACTATTGATGAAATCAAGAATATTTTTAAATGCATAGGATGCCCATCAATGTAGGTATAATCATGCAAACATCAAGTTTCCTTTGAGGGTGTACGAATCCACTCTTTCATTATATTTTCATTAGAAAATATGCCATAAGTCAACATACTAAACTTGTATCTCACCATGAAAATCTAATTTGCAAAATTTTACACTAGACTCTAATAGTGTAACATCAACATAATTTTTCCACGTCGAGTATAGACCTAGTATAAATTGTTGACAATGTAAATAGGACAAGACCTATGTTATGGATAGTTGACAACTTTATCATATAACTCTGTTTCTAAAGTGAAAATACAACATAAGATGTTGGCAGTGGATTATGAATTGGCCACACTACATAATCTCATTGCTTAATGAAAATAGTTTTATTTTTCACCAAAACCTCATTAGGAAGTTTCAAATCACATTTGGAATCTTCCTCATAACTTTTAATCTTAACTTTCCCTTTATCTACATGAAATTTATTCAAAATTGTTGACATCCTATTGTTTATCCATGCATTAGTCTAATTGATTTGGACCTCTTTCTCTTCAACACATTTTCCCTTATCATTTTTTTCATTGCCATTTTGTCTACTTATTCATATGTAGATGATAAAGTGGTGATGAAGAATAACAAATTCATTTTTCAAAGCTTAACGTATATGTAATAAACATATGTAAACTAAGGTAATAATAATAATAATAATAATAATAATAATAATAATAATAATAATAATAATAATAATAATAGGGGAAAACATTTAAGATAAAAATAATAATTATGTCAAGTGAAAAGACATTAAATTTTAGTAATTTATGTAATTTTCCTACTTTCCCCAAGTTTTATTAATTTCCATAATTTTCCCTAATTATCTAATTTTCCCTATTTGTCACTAATTTTATCAAGTGTGGTAAAATTTTATTCTAATTTTAACCTTACTCTAGTTTCCATAATTTATGAAATTTTGCTTAGTTCCCCCAATTTCTCTTATTTGTCACCAATTTCCCTAATTTCATAAATTTCACCAATGTTTCCTATTTCTCACTATTTTTTCCAAGTTTAGCTTAATTTTAGTAAGTTTCACCAAAAATTTATTTAATATCCCTAATTTCCCCTATTTCTTTAATTTTTCCTATTTCTCTCATAATTTTGTCAAGATTGGCTTAATGTTTTTCTAATTTTACCCTAATTTACCCTATTTTCTATAATTTGGTATAATTTTTTTCTAATTAGCTACTTGTTTTGATACTTTGGTTTTTGGCCCTTAGCCTGTGGGGCTTGTTTCAATTTACTACACTTTGTTGATACTATAGTTCCTGGTCCCTGTAAAACCAGGATTTTTACCTAGTCAAATAAAAAATAATTTGGTATAATTCCCATAATTTTTGTAATTTACATATTTATCTCTAATTTCCCTAATTTCATAAATTTGGCATAGTTTCATCAATTTTGGCCTACTTTTACTAAGTTTCACTAAATTTTATTACTTTTTCTCTAATGTCATAAATTTGGCACAATTTCATCAAGTTTGCTATAATTTTACTCTAATTTCCCTAATTTCTCAAAGCTTCACTAATTTCTATAATTTTATTTAATCTCATCAATTTCTCTATTGTTTCATATTTGTCACTAATATTGTCAAGTTTAGCCTAAAGTTTACTCTAATTTACGTAATTTTTCATAATTTAGCATAATTCCCTTATTTTTTTGGCATAATTTCATCAAATTTGGCTTAATATTACTAAGTTTCACCAAAATTTAGTCTAATTTCCCCAAGTTTCACTAATTTATGTAATTTTTATAATTTCCTCAATGTCAATATATTTCCCTATTTGTTGTTGATTTCCCTAATTTTTTAAGTTTGGCTTAATTTTACTTTAATATCCCCAAGTTTCACTATTTTTTTCTTTAATTTCCTCTTTTTCATGACATTTTCACTATTTTTCTTCATTTTCTAAATGTGCCACTCATTTTTTAAATTGAATGTAATTTTACCCAATTATATATAATTTTATATTTACTTTCAAAATGTAAATTTAATTTCACTAACTTTCCCATCCATTTCATTAATTATGTAATTTTTGAATTTTACTTGTTACCCTAATTTACAAATAAAAATGTATTGCATCTTCTAAATTAGTCATTTGCTAATATTTAATTGGAAAAAAATAAAAAGTAAACAATAAATTTACCTTTTTTTCACAAAAAATATTTTGTTAGTCTTTTCCTTCACACGTTATCATTTTCTTCTCTCCAACACTGAAATGACACTAAGGTAATAAAAATAACACTTGTAAGTGGTTATATAGGATCTCGACATAGATCGATACTAAAAACATATGATGCAATGGTGGCAAAAAATGTGTGATTTAGCTTTTTAGGGCTATGGAGTGTAATTCTTAAGTTGTTAAAAGGTCTGAGTATATTACATTAGGATATAAATATGCAATAAATACAACCACTAAATTGTAATATAATTGACCTAGTTTGACCTTTATAAAAATAATAATAAAGGATGCAAACAAGTACTTAATTGGAAGGTGACTAAGATAAAATATCTAGAGGATGCAAACCATGATAGGGACTGATCTAGGTGTTGTAGATAGGATCCAAGTATTAAAACCCTTCCTAGATAATAGATTCCTAAAAAAAAAAATAAGGTTAATGGACCTAGTGTCCTCCTTTTAGTGTTAGTGTCTTATGTGCATGACTGCTCTAAGATTCTACGTACACTTGTGTTAGAATCTGCTAAGCCTGTTCTTGCACGCACAAGTTTTGATTCCCTATAGGTGACCTATTTTGACTAATTTTATATTCAAACCCTAGCCGCTATGTTTAAAGGGCATTCATTTGGCATAATTAACTTAGTGGTGTAGGTTGAACATCCTTAACACCCCATTGTGATGAGATTTGCCTACATACCAATACCTCAAGGAGGGATCAAGCTCGTGTAGTTCTCCTCACCTAAGTGCTAGTGCAAGTGCAAGTGAAGCTAGTATGAATGTTATTTTAAATGATTTTAGTGATGTTAGAATATATAAATATATGTATTATGAGCTTGGGATAGCCATACACATAAATAGGGGGAAATAGGGATTGATAACCTTGATTATGTATAACTTGTTCTAAGCTAGTTTATTTTATTTGCATCTAATTTCCATCTAGTGGATAAAGGGATAAAAGTCATGTATATATATCATTCTAGTTCTTGTACAGTATTAAAATAAGTCTAAGCTAACCCAAGGTGGTTGCTCATTTGAAAAGATATCCATTGGAGATAAAAAGAAAAAAGGCACAATAGTACCCAAACTAGGTCACTAGTGCCATTAACATTATTGTCCAATTATGGCACTAATGTCTAGGTAGTAGAACTTGAGACTAGTGGCCAAAATGCTAAGATGAGGTTTTGGAACTATTTTAGGGATGTTTAGGTATATGTGTGGCCCATACAAAGGTTGAATAAGTGTTTAAAAAGCCCTAAGATATGTCTAAGGCTAAATTGTGGATGGGTGGTCTCAAGTAACACTCTTAGCACTCAAGTGATATTTTTAGGTGACTACATTTGCCTCCCTTCATTCTAGAAATATAGCAAAGTGAAAAGGCTAGGATAAAAGAAAAGAAATAAAACTTGAACTTACCTATGAGGTAAAGCCCATGAATCTAGATATGAGTGTGTGAAACATGCTTCATTATGTGTCATGTAAATGAAACATGCATAG
This sequence comes from Torreya grandis, assembly GCA_037957365.1. Taxonomy (NCBI): domain Eukaryota; kingdom Viridiplantae; phylum Streptophyta; class Pinopsida; order Cupressales; family Taxaceae; genus Torreya; species Torreya grandis. The sequence goes on along the minus strand of JARHVA010002389.1, from coordinate 1,277,532 downwards.
ATCAATCCTTCATTAATAGATATCAAAATCAAAGACAAAACTAACTAAAGAGATAATAGAGAGAGGAAAATAGTTAATGCACCTCATTAAGTATGTGAACCAATGCATAAACTTGGTGAAAACCTATGTGTGCATGTAGTTAGTTATCAATTGGTTAATAACTTGGACTAAACTGAATGGCTTGTTCAATCCCCATATGTGGGTGGCTCAAGAAATCAATTCAATTTTGAATCCAACATTGCCCACCCCTATTTGGAAAATCATAACCTATGAATAGATTAGATTAGACTAATGGTGTGTCCAACCATCTCATGTAGGTGGATCAAGAACTCAAGCTTACCTACCCCTGTGTAGTAGATGCATCTATGACTGAATTGTGTAATGTAGCTAAATATTTATAACTATAATTGGAATCATATCTATCAGCTAACTCAATCTTACTTAAAGAGGGGATACTTGATTATGATAACCACTACAAATAGAGTAAGGCATCAAATCTAGATTTTACTAGTGTATGGATTATGTTAGCATGAATGGTGTCTAGATTAAGAACATATATAATGACATTAATTTTGCCATTCCATCTGATTAACTTAATCAAAGGTGAGAATATAGAAATAATTTGCCACACACATGTCCCCAAATTTGATATATATGCATATAGATTCTGGATTAAGTTGTAATAATTTGTATCTGAGCATTTGAAACTAAAACATGAGTGATCATGCCATGCATGATTCCCCCAATCTAAGTAAACTGGTATGAATCTGTGCAAAACTAAGCAAAAATTAATAATTTGTAACTAAACTTATGCAAACTTAGACCATACCTTATATGCTTTTATGGCCAATATATAATTTTATGAAATTGAGGCTATTAGACAGTAGTGTTATATTTGGATAGTATCACTAATGGTGCTAATGTCCCACTTTGGGTGTTAATGTTTAACTGTACTGATCTCTATGAAACTAGAATTGGTCTGTGTGTGACTATTTCCCATTGTATTTTTTTGAAACTAATTTTAGTATTATGTGTCGGTATGCTAAAAATTGTACTTTGATTAAATTAAAATAACTTGATCTCTATGAAAAACCTCTATGAATGCCCCCTCTTTTGAGGGGAGTTGTTGAACCTGTGCAAAAATTATCCTCAAAAGAAAAAAAAGAAAAAACTCTTGAATATGTGTGTTATCTAGAGCATATATGATATATGTATAATAAACCAATATAATATGCATACATTACATCATAATGTAAGATAATCTAAGCATAAGTTTATAGTGTATGGTGTATTTCAGATCTAACATTTATAAGGTTGTCAAGATAGATATAACAATGCAAGCATGTGTATGAATAACAAACTAAGTAGATACATAGGGGGATGGGGCATGATGTCCATCAAGGCACCCAAAGAGGAACAAGGATGCATGAGGTCCCTTATGGCATAAAAAACTAGAGTGTGCAATAATAAAGAGATATATTTCATGGTCATGATGCATACATAAAAGCATACATACAAGGAACACAAAGTAGGCCAAGGGGCCACAAGACAAGGGACATCAACACATGTCATTAATTCTAAGAAAGTAAGACATACAAGGGCATGTTCAAATGTCCACATACATAAATATCAGACAGGTTGGTGTATATCCACATGGAAGGACATGTTCAAATGTCTACCTACACAATCAAGAAGGCACACACAAGGACATGGGTGCATGTCCAAAGAATACATACTATGAAAGGAAGTGGCATAGAGCCATAGAAAAATGGCATATATAAATGCCTCTGAATAGAAGTAGAAGTAGAAACACACAATCAATTCTAAACTAGGAAATCTATAAATGAAATTATGCATAAACATGTGGTACAAGTCTATATAAGATCAAATATGTACATAAATTGAGTCTAAAGTAGTAGTAGTTGGGAAAAACATAGTGTGGTATAGAATGATCAATATCATGGTGTAACCATGTTATATCTATGGTATAGAGTATATAAAGATGTAACTTGATAATTAGAACTATGTATGGGATGCCCCCAAATTGGTGAATGTGTCAAATGAGGAACTTGTTGTAGAGATGGATTACAAAGATGGTTAAATCAAGCATTAGTCATAAAAACTTAAGAAAAATGCATAAGAACATCACAAACTAAGACAAATATTTAGATGGGGTTTGGAAAATGATAATGAAGAGTAAATAAAATAAAGCATACACAATGCCTTCCCAAGAGCATCCTATCACCCAAATGCAAATCAAAACATGATTTTCCCCTTGATTTGGTGCTCAAGTCTTTGCCAATGATGCAAGGTAAAGCTCCTCCATCATCCCTTGCTCACCAATGAAACTAGGTTCATGATATGAAATCAAATGCATGCCTATCAATGAAGCTATCCTATTACAAATTAAGCATAATAAACACCACACTCAAATAGCTTGTGGAGATAATTTTGCATAATAAGTTTACATAAATGAAGCTTAAAAATGGTGGTCTTGGTCCCTCCTATTTATATATTTTTGAATGTGATCAGAATCAACCATGACCATCCATCTTGAGATCAAAATGTGTGGACATGAATTATTTCAATTTTGTAAAATTAATCCATAAATACCCTCATAAATATTTGGAAGGAAGGGGCATTAAAGAGGTATGGGAGGCCATAAACCTGATATTTATTGCATTTATGGCTTATGGATGCCACCCCACAAATAGTGTCATTTGATGATGTAGATATTAGAAATTAATTTCCAACTAAAATATATTTAATAACTTCTATGGATTTTCCACTTAAGCTCTTAATTTTAATTAATTTTCCTAAGTGAGATTAATCAAAATTTATTCAATTCTTTGTAAATTGGTTGCACACTATTAATCATACTGGTCAAAATATCATATTACTAGCTCGTAATTTGACTAAAGAGGAATTAGAAGGTGGTTTTAGTTGTGTATAGACTAATATCCCATTTAAGATGTTGTCTACACAAAATAACACATGCACATGTTGTGTGTTTTTGAATTAGAAGAAAAGAGTGTTAGAGAATACCAAAATTCATTTTCATCAGTTTGACTAAAATGATTTGATAAAAGTTAATAATCACATAAAATGCATTACCTCATTTAGGGATACATTAGCCTAAATCAGCACTTGTATATGACAAACTTAAATAATTTAGCATGTTTAAGTGATTTTGGCTCAATTTGTGTGTTTTCACAAATTTTGAATAAGATTGAAAATTTAAACACAAATGGTGTTAAGAATTGGATGTCTATATTTTCCCCCTATTTTAGAAGGTGTAACAAGACATTCAGGAAAAGCAACATCTTTTCAAATAAAATATTTGTCAAGAATAATTTGGAAAGAAATTACCTGTGATGCCCCCTCAAGAGGACATACAAGGATGAAAGAGAAGGATGGACTCTCAAAAGAGAGAGAAAGTGAAATTAACTCTTGAAATAGATTAAATCTAAATGATCTAATGCTTTCACATGTTGATTCCATCAATGATCAAAATATACATATAATATAATGGACCCCAAGAATGGGGGTAAGGGGAAGGATACAATCCAAAAATATAAGTGACACACTTTGAACATACCTAAAGCTAGGGTGCAAGTTGTGTGCTTATGGAATAATCAATCCTGAGATAAGTTTCGCATTAAAAAATTTCTAGAATGAGGGTAAAAATCCACAAAGCTTGAAATTATAATAAATAAGATAAGGTTACTCTAGAGAGGAAATAATAATGTGTTCTAATAGAGTAGATTTGATCAGTTGATAAAGCAAGTTTGCCCCAATAAGGTTGATTTTGATCACTGATAAAGAATGTTTTGCCCCAGTATGGCTAATTTAGATTTATGACTGGTTCAAGTGTTATGCCCCTATAGAGCAAATTGGTAAGCATATCTCAAGGATATAACCTATCACATGGATTAAATATGATTAGGGGCACACAAGAGGTGATAGTCTAATGACTAAAAAAAATCCATAGAAAACCAAGCATACGAGACTATATAAAGTGATGAAAGAGATTAATGTAATAATAAGTATGGTTGACCTAACCTAATATACATCATGTATCTAAGCATTGCCTACATAGTCCTAAATGGAACTCAATCCAATGTAGTTTACCCTAAATCAGGAGAGGATGGAATGAGGGATGAAGTAAAATAGAAGAATATTGACCATTATTCAACTAGACTCATAATGTATGCCAAGAGATACATGGCATGCATAGAGTCTTGTGCGAGATAAGCCATTGGTACCTAGTTTCATTGATGCACTTGAGATCTAATCATTAGAGTTGCATTGATTTTGAAACTTGAATCCAAAGCACATAGTGTTTTCTTTATCAAAATGAAATGAGGCATCATAAGTATGAGTAACTTATAATGACATTAGATTTCAACTATGATGAGCTGGTTCAAATGTAAATACTTATAACTAAGAAAAATGATAAGAACTACCAAGACCAAAGTTACAACCATTTACTTTTAAATAAAAACAAAGACAAAGATAAAAAACAAAACATAAATAAACCTAACTTAAAATCACAATATGAGAAATCAAGACTCAAGTAGGAACAAGAATGTAGATAAGCCAAATAATAACAAATTAATAAACAAAATGAAAGCAATATATGAATAATTAAGCTCTATGTGGATTATCAAAAGGCTCCTAGAAAATAAAAGAAATAATAAGACAAAATAACAAAACAAAAGACCAAGAAGAAACAAAATGAAACAATCAGAGGAAAAGAAAGGAATAAAAAAATAGACAAGAAAGCACAACAAAACACCAAAACAAATCAAATAAACACACACAAACAAGAAGTAGTCATAATGTTAGTGCGGTTTGAAAATAATTGTTCAAGCACATGTAGTAGTGGTGTTACTTTCTATAATAGCATAACAAGAATAAGGACACAAAGTTGCCTCCAAGTGATATGGAAACAACACATAAGGAAAATAAGGGGGAGAGAAAAGAAAAGGAAAGGGGTGGTCGAGCTGACTCCAGATGTACAAGACAAGTGGATGTTCCCCACATAGCTCTATGGATGTAAGATCTAACATAAAATTCAAGCCAAATGTAGTTCTCCCAGGAAATGGGATAGAAGAAAAGTGATGATAAGGAAACCTAATTGATGTTGTAGAGGAAATGAGGGAAATAGGAATGGTATTGAAAAATGGCAAGAAAGTGGGACAATTACTTGCAAAATGGTAAGAACGTGGGATGAGAATAAAAAAAGTGTAAAACAATGTTTTTGTTCTTTTTTTTCGATCATGTTCTAATTTTTTTGGGTTTTTAGGATAAGGAATGACAATAAAATATGTAAAAAATGTCTAGTGAAACTACATAAATAAGGAGATGCATGTCTATAGGTAAAAGTCTAAATAACTATTAAACTAGTTACAATGGTCATCATGGATATAAAAAATGGAATAGGGAACTAAATAATCAAGGAGATGCTTATCCAAGAGTAAAAACTCCAATAATAGCTAAAGCCAACTATAATAGAACTTGCTCACAAATTAGTGAGAGTGAGATCCTATTAAAGAAATAATGCATAACAAACAACAACAAAATAATTGAACAATATGTAGTATGAGATATCTCTGAAGAACCATCCCATAAGTAAAAATCTTGAGCAAATGCATTTGTGTTCACTTGTCTATAAAAGAAGCTTCAAAAGACTATTCTTACTGATCTAATTTGTATAACTAGCATTGAATGTGTTCATAATTCCTATGATTCATAATCAAGATCATAATTGGTCAAGGGATAAAATTTTTCTAGGTACAACAGCCCAGGGTATGAAAAGAATATGGTTTTTTAAAAAAATGGTCCATAATGAATATAGTCTAAAAAAGGATGGTCTAGAATAAATATGGTTCAAAAGAGGATGGTCTAAAATAAATATGGTCCAAAAGAGGATGGTCTAAGGTGGGATAAAATGAGTTTAGAGTGCCAACGGTCCAAATATTTCATTGTCCAGAGTCATGAAAAGAATATGGATCTCAAAATAATCATCCATTGGTAGTTTAAAACAAAATGAATGTAGTCCATCATGGGATGGTCCCAAATATGATGGTAGGATAAAATAACTTTAGCATAAGTTTCCCCCAAGTAAGGGTTATTGTATATAATGGTTCAAATGGTTTTCAAGTGTTGAACCTCTTAAGATGCACAATATTCATGAGCTCTAAAATTTCTTCACCATTCGGAGTAGCCAGATGGTATGCCCTTGATCCATAATTTTCCATAATAACATAAGGTCCAAGCTAGTTGGTTTGTAACTTGATGTTGAGGTGTTTTTAATGATTTACAAAAGGTGTCCAAGAGTTTTAATGAGTTATGATGTATGCATGGTTCTCAATGACAAAGTGTGCCTTAGTGATAATGCATAGACCCTGTTGTATTTGCTTGGTTAGGAAGGATGATGGGTGTTGGTGATGTATTGATCATGTTTGAGGGGTAATATGAGGAGTCAAGAGTGTTTGGTTTAATTTTTGAATTGAAATGAATTCATTAGAATATTATTGTGAAGGTATAAGTTCTCCTAGTCATCTTATCAAAACTTCTTAAGTAAGCAGATTGATGAATTCAACATTCACATGTGTGAAGGTGTCAGAAGAAAATGGTCACATGGGTTTGTTCATATTTGTTCCTAGATCATGTTTTCAAATTTTAGGTTTTGAAATGATGTTTATAAAACTTTATGGTGATGCAAAGTTTATATCTTAGGTAGATTTCACTAGTTTCCATACTTGGTCAAATTTGCATTAAAAAGTGACTATTGGAATTCAAATATTTGAATTTACAAAGGAAAACCAGTCTACATTATTTTGGTTATAACTTTTGATTTTAGATGAATTTGATGGTGGTATAAAAATAAAATATGTATATAACTTCAAGGCAAATCTAGAAAAAATGATTTGGAGGTTTGATTGGTTTTTCACCTATATTTATTATCATCCAAAGTTGACTGAGGGTTTGACCTTCTTCTGTAAATGACCCGAGAGGGGTGTTTAAGTTCTTATTGATAGTGTTTATATGTTTTAAGGTAAATTATCTATTGGATAGTGTTTTAAAATATATTAGGATAATTTTTATGGATTTTAGAGGTTTTACCACTCCATCTTTAGTATGAACAATTACTTATAAGTTGACTTTCGGTTCGTTCATGGTGTTTTCATGTACAAGGAAAATGATTGATAGGTTTTGCATATGTTGAGGTGTGTAGTGATGAATGTAATAAATTTAGGGTGTATTAGGGGTCATATTTCAAGGACCTATGTGATTTTAAGTGGTTTTTTGTTCCTTATTTTTCTCAATGAAGCGATAACATGATGAATAGGTCTCCATAGACCTATAAGGGTTTCTTAGGCCTAATTAAAAAGTGTTGGTGATTAAGGGTGACCTATCAAAGCTATGGAAAACCTATGTAAATTAAATTGATATTATTATAAGTGTTATATAATCCTTAAGGTTTAACGTAAGTCTTATGGGTGAATAATAAGGTGATGATCATGAAGGCTCTATAAAGGGCATAAACAAAGATAAAGGTTTTTAGAGTTGATATGTAAAGTATAGAGAATGGTAAGTATGCTTGGTGGATAGATTGAAGATAAAATTAGTGTGATGGATATTTATTTGACCTATAGGTCATATTTTTGATGTTATAATAGTGTTATTTTATAATTGGAGATTGAGGTTGAGCAAAGAGGTGTAGAGTGATCCAAAAGGTTGTTTTGGATGCATTGCTTATGTGTGAAGGCTTGAAGAAGCTTGAAAGGTTGAAGAGAGTTTTTATTCACTATTTCTCCATTTGATTGAAATTCAATAAGATTTATGGAGGTTTTGATATCAGAGGTATTATGTGGTTGCTCAACATCTAGGATAAGTGGGTCATTGTTCATGCTTAGGGGTTGGTGTTCCTTATGAAGTGGGTGTTTCTCTAAAGTCTCTTATTTGTGAATTCATTATAGGAATATAGTCCACTTGTTTTCAGACTTGAGAGTGGGTTTTATTCCTAATTAGGTTTTTAATTCATGTTTTATATGCCTTGATCTTTCATAGTTACCTTGTTCATTGCAATAACTAGTTTATATGATTTATGATTGCTTATATTGATTGGTTGAGAGTTTAAAGTTTTGGAATTGGAATTGAATTGCTTACATCACTGATTCACCCCACCCTCTCAATATTTTACCTCTAATAATTGGTATTAGAGACATACCTTCTTTTCAAGTTTAACCACTTGAAGTTGATCATAAGTACAAAGGATGACAAAGAGGCTAAGACATATCTTCAAGGAGAACTAATACATGTCTTATTAGAGATCAAATGTATAGAGGAAGATAATGAAAGATTGAAGATCAAGAAAGGATGTAAAAATTCAGATATGACTTCCTCAATATATTATGAGATTAATTCAAGCATTGATGATGTGAAGACACAAATAGATAAATTAGCATCAATAGTCAATAATTTGTAGGACATGATGGATAAAGGCCCAAATCAAAGATTGGATCATTTGGAAGGTAAAGGTATGACATATATAGATGTGCTTATACATAAGTACAAGCACAATCCTAGTTCTAATAAAGAACTTAAAGATGAAAATTCTTGTGTTTTTATGGACAAGTAAAAGGAATGTCTAATATGAATAACTATAGTTATGTTTTCAATGGGTACTGCTACACTTGTAATGAATATGGTCACAAATATAGGGAATGTACTTTCTCTTAAAAGAACAAAAATGGGGTTCTATGCTACAATTTCAACCAACAGGAACATATAGCTAAGTACTACAAGAGGAACTATTGGAAAAAAGACATACAAGTCATGGACACCATCAAATGGTTCAAGGAAGACAAATCTAAGATTGAAGAAAAGAAGAAGCAGAATTCAAGTAGTGCACCAAAGGAAGAGTCAATGTTTGTTCAAACTAACTTGCATACTCAAGAGGATGAAAATAAGAAATGGTACATAGACAATTGATGCTTAATTCATATGATAGGAGACAAGAGCAAGTTTATCTCCCTCAAAAAACACAATTTAAGTTCAGTGAGATTTGGTGATAACAATTTTGCTAACATAGTTGGTAAAGGGTCTGTAAGTTTGGATAATGGTCATAGTAAAACTAAAAATATTTTATATGTAGAAGGTCTGAAACACAATCTTCTAAGTGTTAGCCAAATGTGTAAGTAAGGAAATGTTCTAAATTTTCATGATCAAGGATGTGAAGTGAGAAGATCCAAGTCTAGAAAATTAGTTACAAATATTCACAAGGCAAATAATAACTTGTACGTGTTTCATAAATCCAAAAGGGAGGAGTGTTTCATGAATCAATTAGAAGAAAGTTAGGATTGACATAGAAGACTTAGACATCTAAATTTTAACAATTTGGTGGGGATCAATTCAAAAGGATTAGTGAGGCATATGCTTAAAATCACTAAGATTCATCATACTCTTTGTAAGGCATGCCTTCATGGGAAGAAAACCAAGAGAAGATACAAATATAATGAGAATTCCACCATATTATCATTGGAATTGATCCACACTGATCTGTGTGGACCTATAAGAACTCAAGGTATTTAAGGTAACAACTAATTCATGCTATTAATTAATGACTTTACTAGGATGACTTGGATATATTTCCTTAAAGACAAATCAAAAGCTTTTTTAAAGTTCAAAGGATTCAGATCTCTTGTTAAAAATGAAAAAAGATCAAAAAAAGTGTGTGAGATCAGACAAAGGAGGAGAATTTTGGTCTCATGAGTTTGATACTTTTTGTGAAGAACAAGGGATTAGAAGAGAATATTATGCTGTTAGGACACCCCAATAAAATGGGTAGTTGAAAGTAAAAATAGAACTATCGAAGAGATGAGTAGAACCATGATTCAAGATTCCAAATTATCAGATGGTTTTTTAGAATAGGCTGCTAATACATCAATATAAATCTTGAATAGATGCTAAGTTAGAGTAAATGGTGATAATAATCCATATGAGCTATGGAAAAATAGGGCAACTAATGTCAAATGTTTTAGAGTGTTTGGGAACAAGTATTTTATCAAGAGGGATGAAGAAAATCTTGGTAATTTTGACTCAAGGTTTGATGAGTACATCTTCTTGGGTTATTACTCCATAAGTTCTACTTACAAATGTTTCAATAAGATACTCCATAAGGTTGTTGAAATTCTAAGGTAAGATTTGAAGAGGTAGGTGAAATCAAGAAGCCTAACTTGTAGATAAATGAAACCATAAAAAACCCTAATTCAAATAATTAAGTCATACCTAATTAATTAGATGATGAAGAGGAAGAGGTAAGACAAGACACTAGAGCTCCATCTTGGAGAATATAGAAGGATCATCCAATTTCCTAGGTAATTGGAGATGTGAATGCTAGTTTGCAGACTAGAAGGAGAATGTTGATCAATCAAAATCAAAAAGACATAGATTTTTTATCTAAGGTTAAACCTAAAACGTTCTTGAAAACTAGCAAAGATGAAAATTGGACATGTTAATTGGATGAGGAACTTGATCAAATAGTAAAGAACGAAACATGGGATTTGGTACCTAGGCCAAAAGACAAAAATGTGATAGGAACTAAATTCGTATTTAGAAACAAGATGAATGAGAAAGGAGAAGTCACAAGAAATAAGGCTACATTAGTGTGTAAAGGATATGCTCAAGTTGAAGGGATAGATTTTGATGAGACTTTTGTTAATCTGGAATGAATGGAAGCAATTAGACTCTTCTTATCTTATGCAACCTTCAAAGGTTTCAATGTTTACCAAATGGATGTGAAATTTTATTTTTGAATGGAAACTTAGATGAAGAAGTCTATATTGACCTACCTGAAGGTTTTTCCATGATAAGTAATCAGGACTATGTTTGTAAACTAAAGAAGGCTTTATATGGTCTTAAACAAGCTCTTAGAGCTTGGTATGACAGTTTAGACAAGTATATATTGATCCAAGGCTTAAAAAGAGGGCTAGTTGATAGTAATTTTTAAATTAATATAAATGGCACTCATCAATTATTATTGGCAGTCTATGTTGATGACATAGTTTTTGGATCTAATAATGACAACATGAGTAGAGAATTTGTAGATGTTATAAAGACTGAGTTTGAAATGTCAATGTTGAGATAACTTTATTTCTTCTTAAGTTTTCATATTAATCAAATTGATGCAGGGATATTTGTTTCATAATCAAAATACATCAACTATATGCTAAATAAGTTTAACATGTTGGATTGTAAGCTAATGAGCACTTCAATGATCATAGGATGAAAGTTAAGTAAACAAGATGACTCACCAAAGGTTGATCAAACCTTGTATATATCCATGATTTGAAGTATTTTGTACTTCACTACTTCTAGGCCTAATATCGATGCAAGCATTAGGCCTTGTAGGTAGGTTTCATGTGGATCCTAGAGAATCTCACTTGAAAGCATAGTCAAAATGATCTTAAGGTATCTCAAGAGCATCATACGATATGGTTTATGTTACCCCAAGAACAAATAATTCACTCTAAATACATACACTAATGTAGATTGGGTAGGATGTGTGGATGATAGGAGGAGTACCAGTGTTGGTGTTTTCTTCATGGGTGAATGTTTGGTGTCTTAGCTAAGCAAGAAGCAAGCCTTTGTATCTCTATCAATTTTAAAAGTTAAGTATATGGTTGTTGCTTCTTGTTGTAATTAGGTAATTTGGATAAATAAAACCTTGGAAGACTATAAGGTAAGACAAAATGGACCTTTTCCTATCTATTATGACAATACTAGTGCAATTAGTATCTCTAAGAATCTTGTTATGCACTCAAAAACCAAACATATTCCTATTAAATATAATTTATTGAGAGAAAAAGTGAGTAATCAAAGTGTTAAGTTGTATTATGTGTTATAGGTACAATCACTAAGAGAGGGGTTGAATCAGTGATGCCAAATAATCCAATTCAATTCCCAACTCTTAAATATTCAGCACATACAATCATGATGCGTACAAATTAATCATTGTAATGAACAAGGAAGATATGGCAAGATCAAGCACATAACACATGATATATGTGGGAAACCCTCTTGGGGGATAAAATCCATTAAACTATACAAGATTTACTATAGTCCTATAAAGACAAGATTCAACATTTAGATCAACATCAACTAATCAAGGAACACCCGTCCCTTAATTTAGTGAGACACCCATCCCACAAAGAAGAATTAACCCCCTAGGAAACCAAGCACCAACCTAGCTAACTTTATCTAATCTCCACCTCTACTCTAATTTATTCTAAATCTAATTATGAACTTATCTTACTTAATCTCTTTCCCCTTTACACTCTCACAAACTTACACATACAAGCAATGCATCCAAAACACCCTTTTAGATCACTCTTCACTTCTTAACACATCCATAATTAGATAACCTACAACAACTATATAAAAAAATTAGAAACATGACCTGTACGTCATGCACACAATACTTCAACCTACTTTTCTCTTCAATTCATCCACTAAGCACACTCACTCAATTAGCTGTAGGGATTACTTGTTCAATCTGCCTCTTCTAGGCTCATTAGGTCTAATGACTTATGTGTCCTCCTTCATCAACTTGATCAAACAATAATGATTGATCCTCTTCACTCTCTATTGGTCCTTAATGACTAGTTACCTTCTATTTCAAAGTGTTATTTCCATCACTTGAATCCATGTTGTATTAACTCTACTCTAAATAGGCCAATTATGCCTAATATTTATACCATACACTCATCTAACCCATATTGATCAGCCAAGATGCTTACCAAAATTTTATATCATTGAAATATGTCTCCACACATATTACATTGGTGAAATACTCCACTCCATATGTTTTCCATAGTCCTTAAGACTCAAATCCCCTATTAGTCCTTAATGAGACCCAAAATAATTAGGCCTTCACATCACACATTACTCTTGAAACCTCTTGGACCACCTTCAGCTTCTACCAATGCTTATAAAATATAAAACCTATCTCCAATAGAAAATTTATCACTCCATAATGGGTCCATTTCACTTGGAACACCAACTCAACACTTGAACCTACCAATTAGGTCTCCTTGCTCTTTAGGCCTTCATACATAGAAAACGCAGTCTCAAACTTTTGAATCAAATACTCAAATATTTCACATATAAATATGATTATATCATAGGGTTGAAACATTCAAGACCTTTTTAATTCCTTCATGTGCTTTAGATACTTCAATATGGTCTCTAAGCACTCAAAACAACTCTCTCAAAATGACCACTTAGACTAGTCATATATAGTCAAAATATAGTCAAGATATTTTGACTCTATATATTTAATTAGGGAAATATCATGAAAACAAATGCTTTATTATAATCCTTTTAGATTTATAAAACATATCCATACTCATTTTCTTCTTCAATTCTGCTTAGAACTCTTTCAACTTACTCCTGCAACATGATCACTCAATCTGCCAGTGCATTCAATAAACATAGTCAACTTAAAAGCAATTGTTCATACTAAATATGGATTGTTAAATACTATAAAATCCATGTATATGGTCCTCATGGATTATATAACACTCTTAAATATATATTTTGTCTTTAAACATCAAAATACTATTAATAACAACTCAATTATCCTTCTTGGGTCACTTGCAGAATATGGTCAAACACATAGTCAATTTTGGAGATTAATATATTTGAATTTACAAATATTAAAACATTATAAATTACTTTTATATATTCTCCTTGAATTCCTCTTCAAATTTTATTTTTATATCATCTTCAAATTCATCCTAGATCAAAATATATTATCAAAATAATGAGCATAGGTTTTTCCTTTGTTAAATTCAAATGCCAATTGTCACTTTGTAATGCAAATATTGTAGACACATGTATTCATCTCATGTCCTATAGAGACATGATAAAATTTGATACATCTATCTCCTTATAATTTGCCTAATATTTACCTTGCATCTCTCACCATTGATCATTGATATGTGCTTCCATGATCAAGCCACTTGGCAGCCCCACGTGCCATCATGAACTATTTGACTTTGAATCACATCGTTGATCTCTATCTACATGATTTAATGAAAAATATTATATATTTTTAATGATAATGATATATATTCAATCATTTCTTTTGATATCAAGCCACTTGTTAGTCCCACATGCCTTCTTTAGTCAGTCTATAACACTCTTTTACCACTTGGCAGCCATGTGTGTCATCTGTGATTCCTTTAATATATTGGCTTGATACACACTATTAATAACTATCTAAAAATATAATGACCACCATTATATCCTTATATAATTAGATAAAATTTTAACATTTATATCCTTGATCTGATTGAACACTCACCATTATATCTCTTCTTGCAAATTTGGTTAAGTATGGGAACTTAGTAAACTCTATCTGGAAGGCCAACTTTTCACCTTAATAACTTTTGATACGCTCAAAATCATGACCTAAATTTTGAATCATATTATCTCCTCACATATTATAATCTATCCATATATCAATATGTTATTTAAACCTTCACACATGTGAAATATGATGCCATCAAATTTATTACTCAGCCTTATCTGTCAAGATAACTACTTGAGCTTACACATTTATATGACTATTCTAATGAATTATGTTCACTTACATAAGAGAACTAAGCACTTAAAAACATTCCATAGTGTATATGGAACATGTCCATACCATCAATATCATCCATAAATTTTCTCACTAAGTCAAACACTGAAGAAGCATGCAGGAAAACTAAAGCTCATTGAAGCACACTTTGTCATTGTCATTATAGCACACATGATTTCTCATCAACATCCTTGGTCACATTGGAGACATAATTTACAAACCTCAAAATATATTCTCATTTTTCATTCATGTCAAACACTAATACAAATATTATGATCAGACTTTGTGTCTCTCTTAAATTACTTTCTCCCCCTTTAACACAATGACAAAGTGGGCTCAACTCCTAAGCTTGTGGACCTAAAAATACTTAAAGGAAAAATAATAATAAGAAATAACCACCTATAATATATGATAAAAACTCCCCCTAACATTTTTCATACCTCTTTTTACCTTGCTTCTCAAAACTTCCTCCATGACTACACTCTTCTTTGATCATACATAGCTTCTGGACCTTACAGAGCCCATAACATTATGTGTATGAACTTTCATGGCTTTAAATTTAATATCTAGAGAATTATCATATGTCCTCTCATGCATGCCAAAAATTAACACTCATATCTTTCTCTACAACATACTTCCTTCACAAGCCTACTAGCCAATTAACCCTCCATTTTCACAAATCCTCCTCCATGGAACCAACCATGCACTTATAAAATACTATGAAAGACTTTTTGAGAACCCATTTAGCCATTTAAAATAATTAAGCATCCTCTGATATCAAATCATTAGGAAAACCATTTTTCCAACATGAGAAAAAACACTAGGTTTATAAGAGAAACTCGATCAACACACCACCTTCTAATCAACGCCCATATCTAACAAAATTATCACACCTAAATGTCATCAATACACCAAATTTTGAGCTTATAATCCTTTTATAATTCATACTTCCTATACCATGGTTTTTTGACCTAAATATCCTCAAGCACAAACTGGGAAACCTGAGAGCAAACAACATTCTCCAATTGTACACAAAAGGCCTTCAAAATTTGAAATTGTGAGCTAGGAATTTGACTTAAGAGAGGTGGTTAGTATTGTGTTAGTTCCAAAATGAAAATAAATTGACAAAAACACACTAACTAGCATACATCTCTAGGCCTAGTTATTAGGGGGAGCTTAGTTAACAAAATAAAATGGAAAGCACAACTAAAATAAAAAATGCAACCTTCTTTAACCTTCCTTAGATGCTTCAAAATAGTTATTGTATTGGCTTGCTTGGCTTTTATGCTTATGAAGTATGCATCAATGGAAGCTTGGCTACCTCCATCTCTCCTTGGCACCTTGTGTGGCTTTGTCATGGATTGGTTCAACATTTGGGAATTATAACACTAAGATGCAATGATTTTGAATGAATTTGTGCATGATAACTTTGGCTTATGAGATATTTTTAATTCAATAGGCAAGGCATCCTATTTAAAGATTTTTGCAAAGGTCTAGAATCAACCTAAACCATCCATCTAAAGATGGATATGTGTGGCTAAGGATTGATTCAATTATACAATTAAAATTCATAAATAGGCTCATCAATATTTATGATAGAGGGGAATTAACTAGGCATGGAGGGTCTTAATGAGGCATGGGAGGCATGAATCTAATATTTATGGTCTAGGAATGTCTTCCCAAGAAATGATATCACTTTGATGATGTAGATATTCAATATTAATTTCTAAAAATAAGTATTCAAAAAGTTCCATATAATTATTAATTAGGCTCATGATTTGGTTTAATTAGCCTTAAACATGATTAGGCAATTTGGTGCAAAACCTTGGCAATTTGATGCACAAACTAATCAATTTGGTTAGAATATCCTATTATTGGCCCAAAATTTGATTGGATTAGAATTAGGATACGATGTCAGATGCATTGGATTTTCCATCCCATTTAGAATGTTGTCTATGCCAAATAACAAAGGCACATGTATTGTACCAATGAATTAGAAGAAAAGAGTGACCTAGGACATCTAAGTGCAAAATCGGTATTTTGACTCAAAATAATCTGATTAAAGTTAGCTAGCTCATAAATTTTATTACTCTATTTAATGATATATTAACAAAAATTGGAACTTGAATATATCAATTTCAAATCTTTTAATGTGTTTTAGTGTGTTTAGGCCAAATTGTGCACTTTGATAGAAATTGGTCAAAAGCTTGGTTGGAGGTTATCAGTGTCCATATTTAGGTGTCTATAGTTTGCCCCTATTTGGGAAGGTGTTACAAGATATAGGCATAGTAACATCTTCTCAAAGAATTAAAAGGTCATGTATGCTTATAATTTCAATGATAATTGATGAGCTAACTGCATGATGCCCCCTCGAGGGAATGATTGACACAAAGAAGGTTGATAAATGATCCCTCAAAAAGAAGCAAGATGAGAAGACCAAAGAAAGGAAGATGATGGGGTGAGAACACAATGATAGTGAAAAATTAGTCAAAATCATTGATAATTCAAGTGGTATAGTGTGAAATGGTTTACCCAAAGGTGATTATAAGCATTGTACCCTGATAGTGGCAACATGGCATGAAAACACAATGATTTGCCCAAAAGTGGTTATAATCATTGAGAAGATGGAGCTACCCCATTTAGGATAGACAAATAAGATAATAACATGCCCCTATATGGGCATCAAAAGCAAAGTGGTGGCATAACAATGATTTTCCCAAAGGTGGTTATAATCATTAAGAAATGCAGGTGGGACAGTGTGCAATGATTTGCCCATGGGTAGTTATAATCATTAGACCTTGATTATGTAAAACATGATTGATTAGCTGATTGATAATGGTAACTTAACATAGAGGGTAATGATGAATTATAACAACCTTCTAATAGGGAGATGCTCATTCAAACTAATAAAGGTTAAAATTCTTTCATGGTTAATTACTCTATTTGGGATATGATTGGGATTGAATCAGGATGTCAATGTCAAAGAGATGTCAATGCCACCATTACTAAATAGACTTCCTAAATATGAGGTTTATTGTAGCATGTATCAGTAGGCATCATGATATAACATCATGAGGACTTGGCTAAAATATGCATAAGGACTGACTCCCGTAATCCAATACTCAATAGAAAATAATGTACCCATGATATAAACTATGATACCAATATAGAAGTATATGGATGGATTCAAGTGTAAGTGTGGACAAGGAATCACCCAATGAATACACATAGACTAAATCAAGGCAACATTATTGAAAGAAAATAAATAAGCACACAAACAAAACAATAAATAAAGAAATAAACAATTGAAACCATACGAACATTACCCCTAGAAAATAGGTGACAACTTAACAAAATAAAAAAATGGGGGAATAAAATTAAAAAAAGGGGGTGGCCGAGCTATCTTCATATTCACTAGGAAAGTGGATGTTGCCTACATAGTTTCATGGATGTAATATCCAATAAAAACTTTAGACTAAATATAGTTCTCCCAGGAAATGGGAAGAAAACGATAACTAATGAAAAAAACATAATGGATGCAATAGAAGAATAGGAATGGTCTTACAAAATGGCAAGTGCATGTGAGAAAAGACAAAAAAAGATGGGGAAACTAAGTGACAAGTGATTTTCTTGTGACTTAGTAAGAGTTCCTAGAATCCTTAAGGCAAAGAAGTGGTCAATGTTTTTGTTTTTTCTAACATTTTTACAAAAAAAATTAGAATTTTTAGAGTATCTTACCTCAAGTGAGAATGACAAGATACTAAATGGTTCAATCTTGTAAAATAGTGTGAGTCTTACTTAGGTTGCTCGCAAAATGGTGAGAGCATATCTTAGGTTGCTCATAAAATGGTGAGAGCGTGGCTTAGGTTTCTCACAAAATGGAAAGAATGTGGCTTAAATTACTCATAAAAAATAAGAGCATGGCTTAGGTTGCTCACAAAATGGAGAGAAAATGGCTTATGTTGCTCATAAAATGGTGAGAGCATAGCTTAGGGTGACTAAGCTAACCTCAATAAGTATTGAGTGCTACTTACATATTCCCAAAGTAGGACCTCAAGTCACTATATTTTCACCTTACAGTAGAGGAATATGACTAGTGTAGCAATCAATTCAAACAAAATAGGCATTGTTGGGATAAAGGCATAATATGGCATAGGAAATGGTAAGTTGGTACATCAAGGCTCAATAAACAAATGTTTCCTCTAGTTTTTCCATAGGTGGTTATAACTAGGACACAATGACATAGATCAATGATACTAATTTTCCCATAGGTAGTTATAATTAGTAGCAAGATCGATGATAATAAAGGAACAACAAATGAAGGATGTAACTACCAAAACTTCTATCATACTACTCCAAAATACTAGATCTGTCTGAACTACTCAAAACAACTATTAAAACTGATCGAATTCATTGGTGCTAAAAATGTGCAACTAATGATGAAACAAAGGTCAAATGAGCTAGTTAAATGTTGGCTAACAGATTTATCCTGGTCTAAAAATGTTTTATTCTAACTCTATACCCCTTTCTGTCATGAACAAATAAGTTAAACAACAAATGGGTAAACTATCAGGAATAGTTACCCTCTGAATTAAGGTACAACTCCCTTTAATATCTTTAATGAATTCAAATTGTTCTAATTATTTAGATAATGTTTTAACCAGAAAGCATTAAAGGTAAACTAACATCTATACATCATCATGGTATGAATGTGATATCTTTCTTCTTTACAACATCTTTCGGTGATAGAATACACAGATTCCATCTTCAATAATGATCAGATATATAAATGTGTATATTGCTAAACCAATAAATAATAAAACATATATGATGAGTTATCCAATGAAAGAAAAATTACCACATGAAAGAAGAGTTCACACAGAAACCCGATTTTAAATAACTTAAACACATAGATTTAAGACTGCAGCAATCATTTCTCTTTTTCATTCACATATGAAAAATATTTTAGACAAACATCATATATATTGTGAAATATCAAAAGTTTAGCTCCAAAATTCCTTGTATCTTCTCCTTAACTTTTCCTATATCAGTTTTAACAACTAAAAGCATATATATAGTTACCCTAATTAACCGCTCTTTTAAACCCAAAGTTTAAAACAAACTCTGACCCATATAGGATTTTGTTTCATACAAGTTCATTGAAAGATAAAGTTTTTTAACATAATTTCAAAAAAATAATTGAACAAAGAAATTATGCAAGCAAGATCATGACTGGGGTGCAGATTAGAATCTCTAGATTTGCTTTGTTCGGTGAGGGAGATACTTTGTACCTTCCATTCCTAAAATGTAGTAACAAATTCCTAGATTTTTGAGAAGTTAGGAATGCCAATGTGTTTAAAAATTGCTTTCCAAACATCTTTCTCTCTTCAAAAATTTTCCACTTTCTCTGCGTGCTCTAAGAGTACATTAACACAGAGGTGAAGAAGTGATTCTACCTTTGATATCTGAGAGAAATCTTCAATTAATAGGTTGTCATTTTATTTACCAAAACTAATTTTCTCTCTGAAGGATTTAACCATAGTATTGATATCCTTCTCTGGCTCCCCGTCATCTTTTATATATTTCACATCAATGCATTCCAAATCATGTTGTAAAGACTGGGTAAACTCAGTTATTTTTTTAATCATTTTTGTAAATTCAATTCGCCCTTGACGAGATACTGAGTTTCTCCATTTGATGTTTCTCTTTCTTACATATAGTGTATCATCATTTAGACTTATCAAATTCTTTTCTGATAAAAACTTTGTTAACCCATATTTCTAAACTTTATCAATTTGATTTATCACATTCATCCATTTCCCTTCATCTTTTACCTAGGAAGCATTCTATGTTTTCAAATACTTGATAATAGCCATAGTTTCATCATATATATTTTTAAATTCATTAATTTATTCTATACCTTTCTGGATGATACCATCCAACCAATCATCAAACATTCTAATCACCATTTTGTTCTTATGTATCTGATCTATTATTTTCTAGTCGACTGGAGATTTTGGGTCAAAAGATAGAGGTATTTGAGAAACAGGTTGTGGATTTGGATTATTAATGGCCTACTCTACCATTGATTGTAACGTTTGTTTCAACTCCCTCTTATCTTTTGCATCCTTCCAAGCACAACTGACTATCTTTTTGGTGGATGCTTCTAAATGGTGCACATCTGTGGCACGTGATGCAACCCCAAGGTATATTTTATTTATTGTGAAGTCTTGAATTGTGGGGTCCTAAACTTCTTCCTTAGTTGTTGGTTGGGCTATTTTTGCACTCCAACTCCCTATATTAGGGTTAATGTCCACCCTGGATGTGGTTTTCAACATTTTGGATTTAGGGGTCTTTCCCAAGCACTTGCTAACCATGTCCTCCAATGGTAATGAAAATGGAACTATTTTTCTTTTATCACTAATTGAGATTTCTAACCATTTTGGTGCAAGGGCTAAAACTCCTTTACCAAGGTTCAGTTGTTCAAAAGGCACATTTGATATCATCATTAGGTTAGTATAATTTTAAGCAACTTCTGCTTGTTGGTTCATACTAGTCTCTTTTGTCATTGGTGAATCAAATTCTTTACCACATGATGCTTCCCCCAAATATTCTTCAGAGTTCAAGTCTACAACTATTCTTTCTGAGAACTCTTTCTTCTTCTTACTTTTAATCCTTAGCCTGGTAGTATGAGGAGGTAGAATAGTTGCAAGGATTTTTTTAGACTTTTTGATAACATAACCCTTACCAATTTTTGGCTTGGGAGTACCTGCATCACAAATAGTAATAAGCTAATTAGAAGAGCTTATTGGATATGGTGATTCACCAATTGGTGAACATCAATGGGAATCTTCATTTTGAACCTCCTTCAATCTACAACCCCTTAACCATTTCTTAGTTCTCCTCATCACTGGGAGAGTTTTGACTTCAATCTGATCTTCTTCATCTTTATTCCAATCAACTTCTAGAATAGGTAGCTATTTTACTTGTTCAAAATGAAGATTAACCACCTGTTCTTCATCATCAATTATTCCATAAATATTTATACTTAGATTGAGTGTAACTATTTGCCCTAAGGAGAACCTACATCAAAGCTTTCTTCTAACTTCAAATTCATCTAGACAATCCTCCAATAGTCTTCAAGTTGGGGAATGTGTTAAAATCTCATTCCAAAACCTAGACTGTCCCTAACAAAACCTTTATTGTCAAACTAGGATCTAGATTTATAGTACTGAAGATTAAACTTTTTCAGGTCCACCTCTAAATTTAAAGCATCAAAAATTGACTGGCATGAATAGTGTCTGAATAGTAATAAGCTAATTAGAAGAGCTTATTAGAGATGGTGATTCACCAATTGGTGAACATCAATGGGAATCTTCATTTTGAACCTCCTTCAGTCTACAACCCCTTAACCATTTCTTAGTTCTCCTTATCACTGGGAGATTTTTGACTTCAATCTGATCCTCTTCATCTTTATTCCAATCAAATTCTATAATAGGTAGCTATTTTACTTGTTCAAAATGAAGATTAACCACCTGTTCTTCATCATCAATTACTCCAGAGATATTTATACTCAGATTGAGTGTAACTATTTGCCCCAAGGAGAACCTGCACCAAAGCTTTCTTCTAACTTCAAATTCATCTGGACAATCCTCCCAATAGTCTTCAAGTTGGGGAATGTGTGAAAATCTCGTTCCAAAATCTACATTGTCCCTAGCAAAACCTTTATTGTCAAACTAGGATCTAGTATTATAGTACTAAAGATTATACTTTTTCAGGTCCACCTCTAAATTTAAGGCATCAAAAATTGACTGGCATGAATAGTGTCTGAATTTAACGAGAAAAGATATACCAAATTCTTTCTTCATTGGAAATTTCTTATCTACATGGGCTAGCTACCTGCAAACTTCTATCAATACAAAGTGGTCAAAAACATATATGGGTAGCTTCACTGGTTCGTCATCAAAACCACCAACTCTGATATAAGTAAATTTGGAAATTGAATGAAGAAACTACCATAAATATTGATCAGATACATGGCTTCATCAGACATTCTCTTATTAACATTGCCTACCAATTTATAAGTCATCTTACTAGTAAAAACATCATTAACCCTTCCATAGTTTTCATAACAATTTTGCATTTTCAAATGTGGGTGATAATCATAAATTCTATTATCTTCAACTAAGGATGCATGAGGCAACCCTATCCATTCTCTTGTAGATGCTAAGCAGTAAAAGAGATATGAAGACATATAAAAATCCTTATTCCCCAAATAATTACTCAGACCCAGATGCAAACATTTGGCTATGATTTTTGCCCAATCCAAATAATGTTCTCCTTGGAGGATCACCTGAATGAAAAAGTACATCCAGTCCTCCCAATAAAATGCTTGGGAGTTACCCTTTAGCTTATGTAGCAACAACACAATATCCTTTACTTCCGGTATCATGTGATCTCTTGTTAGTGGTCTGGGCAGTCTTAAACCTCCTTTTTGAAGTTTTAGTAACCAATTTCTTGCAATTACTCTCCTGTAGTTTGCTTTCTTTAATGAAAAATGACCATAAGAGGAAGTAATATTAAGATCATAATATGGCTCCTTGGGTAGAATTTTCATCACAACCATTAGGGTTTGTCTATTGATAGGTAGTAACACATTTCCATCCGTGTTTTTGATACACCTATTTTGGGGGTTGTATCTACTCATACATTCCAAAACTAATTCAAGGCATTGTACTACCATGGGAAAGGCTACAATTTTGACTAAACCACTTTCCACTATTTTCTCCATCATAGGAGTTGACATAGGATTTTTAACCATCTCCTTAAAATCCTCTAAATCATATTGAGCTAGAGAAGTATCCTCAAATTTAAGAAGAGAACAAACAAGACTAGGACCATGTTCGTAACCAAGACAAGTAGATTTCATGGCTACATATTGGAGGATATAATAAAAAATGCTTTGAACTTCTTAAATAATACTAGAAAATCAAAATGATTCTCCTTTCCAATAAATTAATGGAATAAACTTATAGGAAAAGTCAAACTCACCTTCAATGAATCAGAAATTAATGTGAAACTATGAAATAAAAATATTATACCTCCAACACTACTCTCCTTTGATTGAACATGTGTGTTTACTATTAAAAATGGCTTGTCATTTCTTGATAAAGGCATACAATCAAGTCAAATAATTACTAGATCAATTAACTTATGCTAAACTTGCTTGATAGGATGCAAATTTTGATAGGTGCATTAATTGTAAGTAGTTTTCACACATGACCTTAATGTGTAATGATTACTCATAACCTTTCAAAATTATAACTTTCCATTTCATAAAATATTCTAGATATATTTCCCTCTAAATGATTTACTTCTTTTAAAATCTCCCACAAATTTTGACTTTAAAGACTTCAGGAAAGGTGGGACTAAAGTCACATAATGTTAAACCTTTGAACTGTTAAACCTTTGAACTCTTGAAATGAGGTTCAACATGAAGGTTCAAAGATACAAATGGAGTTACACAAAAGGACCAGTAGTTCATGACTTTTGAGAAACATTGAACTGTTGAAATCTTGAACCATTGAACTCTTAAACTTTGAAAAGAGTTTAAGTTCAAAGGTTCAATTCTTCAATAATTTTGCACATATGAAGACAAGCGGATAAAATTTCAAAACAAAGAGTTGACTTAAGAAATAAACATATGATCAATAAGGTAAGATGGTGGGTTAACTTTTTCTTAGGGAAGATTCATGAAAAAAATGAATAAGTGTGAATTAAAAGGTAACATTGGCTCTGACTGGGGACTGCATTTTATGACAAAAAGCAGAGAACTTAGAAACTTTGGTTACGCACAAACTAAAACACCAGGATGGAAGAAAAAGAAATAAAGCAAACCCAAAATTGGCAAAGGAAAATAATAACACATGATAATAAAGGAAAGACTATGTAAAAAATAGGGGATACATGTTTTACAATCAATACAATTTAAGGTCATGTCTATTATAAGATAGGGGTAAAACAAAGCCATCCAGATATTCCAATTTGAAAGAATTAGAACCCAATACCTGATGAATCTTGAAAGGTCCCTTCTAAAGTGAGTCAAATTTACCATGTGCTCCTTTAGGTTCTCTCCTCCTATCCCATAACAGAACTTCATCTCCTTCCATGAATTTTTTAGGGTCTTGTTTTCTGATCAAAAATCTTTTTAACCTTGGCTTGATGAGCAGTAATTCTGATAAACCAATTCATTCCTTTCCTCCTCAATCTTGGTTAAGTACATAAATCTTTTCTCTAAGGAATCTTAAAAGTAATTTATCTTTAATGACATTCTATAATTTGGCTACAGATAATTCTAGAGGTAATGATAACTAAGCTCCTATTCCATAAACCAGCTCAAAAGGCACCATTCCTATTACTCTTTTTGGGGTTACCTTGTCAGCCCAAAGTGATTCATACAATATTTTATGCCAATCTTTAGGATTTTTACTCACTAATTTTCTCGTGATGGCTATCAAATTTTTATTACTGGATCAGCTTATATCCGTTCCTTTGAGGGTAGTAGTCTGATGAGTGAGAGAGATATACTATGATCATAGAAAAAAGAAGTAAGTTAAATTGAGGAAAATCTAGTGGCATTATCTACTACAAGTTTTTGAGGGACACCAAAATGCACTAGTATATTCTCTCTAAGAAAATTACACACTACTTCTAAAGTGGTTCTCTTCACAGGGACCGCTTCAACCTATTTTGTAAAATAGTCTATTGTTGTAAGAATGTGTGTATGTTCGACACTTGAAGAAGGTGAGATAGGCCTAATAAAGTCTAATCCCCATTGTTTGAAAGGTTCTTTAATAACGATAAGCCTTAGAGGCAATGCTGCAAGTTGTGACCTTCTTGAAAACATTTTTTTTTCATAGTTAGCTACCCATCTATATGCATCTTTAAACATACCTGGCCAATAATAAAAATTTAAAAGGATTTTGAAAGCTATGACCAAAAAAGAGAAGTGTCCACCATAGGCTTCATTATGAAAAACTTCCAAAAGCTTGTGTTGTTGTTCTTTATCTACACATCTTAGAAAGGTTCTATCTAGTCCCTTTTTGTATAAGACATCACCTCAAATGACATATTTTGTTGTTTTTAACCTCAGATTCTTTTTCTCCTTTGGGGATAAGTGAATGGGATAATCTCCATAAGTAAGATAGTGTGCCACATCTAGGAACCATAGATCTTGTAAACTTACCAACAAGACAATGGGAAATTCTTCTTCTTTTTCCTTACTATTAGCAATCAATTTGCAAAGACCTTGACCTCTAACTAATTTGGTTGGCCTAACCTTCAAGTCATATAATTAAATTTTAGCAACCCATGTTGCTTTATTATTCATCCCAACATCTTGTTGAGTAAGAATGTTTTTTAAAGCTGAACTAGGCATAAATACAACTGAATGAGAATGTAGAATGTAATATCCAAATTGTTTGACATTATTTACCACAGTGAAATATTGCTTCTTAGTTAAAGAATATTTAAGTTCATGTTTCTTGAGAGGAACACTCATAAAGGCTATTGGGGCTTCTACATTCAATTGATTCCTCTGTAGTAAGAAACCAAACATGATATGTTCTGAAGCATAATAATAAATAATAAAATCCTTTTGGAAATCAAGGTTCACCAAAGTAGGGGTTTGTGCAATTACTTATTAAATATCTTCAAATGCTTTCTTAGCAGTCTCATTCCATCTGAATGCCTATTTTTCTCTCATCATCCCTATAATATTTTTTGTAATTTTAGCAAAATCAAGAATGAACCTTCTGAGAAAGTTAATCTAGCCAAAGAAAGACTTAACACCAGTCCTATTAGAAGGAATACTTAGTTGTTCTATTGATCTAACCCTTTCTAGATCAATATTGATTCCATCCTTTGAAACTATATGTCCCAAAAACTTACCTTTTGTTACACAGAAAACTGACTTCTTAGGATTAAGAGATATCCCATGACTCTAACACCTTTGCAAAATGATCTCTAGATATTTCAAATGATCCTCTCTTTTTCTAGAGAAAATAGTCAAATCATCAAGATAAATGACAATAATTCTATCTTTCAGATCTCTAAAGGATGAATTCATCACCCATTGAAAAGTTGCACCAGCATTAATCAAACCAAAGGGCATATGATTAAAGTCAAAAGTTCCCCAGGATGTAGTGAAAGTAAATTTATGTTGATCAGATGCAGCCATACTTATTTGATTATAACTTGAGAATCCATCTAACATGGAAATCATCTCTGATCTAGCAACTATTTGTAAAAAGTGATCCATCACAAGTAAGGGATAATTATCTTTCAAACAAGCTTGGTTTAGCTTCCTAAACTCAAGACAGATTCTGATTTCAACATTCTTTTTGCATACTGGGACATGTTTTCCACCTAGGTGGAGTCATGAATTAGATAAATAATCCTAACCTTCAACATTTTTTCAATCTCCTTAAATATGGCCTCAATAACCTTTGGCTTATAGTTTCTCAATTTTTGCCTGAATGGACTTGCATTTATTTTTAAAGGAATATGATGTTGAAATTGCCCACTCCTGAAATCCTCTAGGTCATCATAACACTAAGCAAAGTCATCCTTATACCTAGTCAACGAATTAATCAATTTATTTTTCTCCTCTAGTAAACAACACCTACCAATATAAATCCATTTAGGATCAGTTTTAATTCCAATGTTTATCTTCTCATAATCCCCTAATTTCTTAGGATTCTGAACAAGTTTGCATTTGGTATATTCATCTTGTCAAGTGAATAAATGTCCTAGAGAGACCAATCCTTTGGGGATTTTGTTCCCCTTTAAATGAATTACACCATCCTTTGAATTAATCCCTGGATTAGGACTGAATTCTTTACATTCTACTTCAGAACCTTCAAAATAAGTCCCCAAGAACATCTCAGCATTCTCCAAAAAAAAATTGATCTACCTATCATTCTCAAAAACTTGCCAATTTTTAGCATTATCTAGAACATTAGGATGGTAGACCAGTTCTATTCTATATAAATCTTTTTTGAAATCAGGGTGTGGGAGAAGAAGAGAAGCTGACACTGCTAGAGAATCTACCTATGTGTTTAAATCTCTAGGAATTACCTCAATAAAAAAGGCATCAAAATATTCTATCTCATCTTAAATTATGTTCCTATAATGTCTCAATATTTCATTTTTAACTAAAAAAATACCTCTCACCTATTTAACAATTAATTTAGCATCTCCTTTTGCTCTTAATATCTTTATACCTTTTCCTTTGGCTTCATTTAACCCAAACAATAAAGCCTCATACTCTGCAGTATTATTAGTGTTTTTAAATTCTAACTTGAAAGAGTAAGGAAAAATTTTACCTTCAAGTGAGATCAAAACAACCCCTACTCTTGAACCAATGGTAGTACAACTACCATCGAATTCCATGGTCCATAGATCATTTAAATGAATAGGCTTTGGGATGGATTCTTCTTTCATGTCTTTAGAAGACATAAAATAGTTACCAAATTCACATTCTTCAAATAGAATCTGAGACTTAGGATCATCAAAAGGGTATACAGTAAATTTGCATTTAGATTCAGGTTCTAGTTTAACTTTCTACTTTCTCACTAGAATTGTAGCTTCTAACCAATCTAATTTAATCTGCCCACCTAAATCTTTGCAAAAAATCCTACTCAACAACATCCCATAACTAGTAAGAATATTTGCTACCAAAATAGTTAACTTCACTCTTTTATCAGGATATGATGCAAGAGCAACCCGTGCATCTTTAATTTGTTCGAGCAAAGAAATATATTTACCATCCATAGAGTAACACCTACCAAATGTTTTTGTAAGGGATAGGCCTAGGGCTTTGGCTATAAAATAAGGCATAATATTATCAGAAGCACCTGAGTCTATGATACAATTAGTGAGTTTATGGCCATTTATGAATAAAGAAACTTAAAATAGGTTGGGCTTCATATCATCCATATAAGAGGTATCATTACATGAATTGAGGGCCATTTTAGGAGTGTGTGTAGGTAATTCAGGTGGAGAAGCATAATTAGGAAATGGGAGACTCGGAATTAACATTTAGTTGACTTTCAAGTTCAATTTGTGTAGGACCACCATTGACATATTTAACCAATTTATCAAATTCTTTGGGTTTTAACTTGAGGTATTTAATAGGGGATATTTGAATCTTTGCAGACTTATAAAATTTTAAAATATCAAAAGAAGTCACATGATCTTTTCTATGTAACAATTTAATTTTTTGGGTCTTTAAATTAGCATCAGATGTTCTAATTAGAGGTTCCTTACCTTTGAGTATTAAAAAATCTCAGATTCTTCTGACTTCTAATAAGCATAGCACATGAAGGATCTTCAAGAGTAACCAATATTTCACCTCCTCTTTCTGAATTTGATTCATATTCTAAGAAGTGTATTTCAGAATCACCAGGTTCCTCAAATTTCCTTTCTTCTTCAATAATATCTCCCAATACATATTGAGTAGTGACCATTTGATCATATCTAAGCATCTCTTGAAAATAATTTCCATCATGGTCAGTAGTCAAATGAAAGGCACACATATTCCCTCTTTTAAGAGGAGCTTCAATAGTTAACCTTGGTTGTGCTGATGTAAGTGGCAATGTCCTGCTAGTATTTTCCTGTTGATTAAAATTTCTCCTACCAACATCTTGATATGGTTGTTGAAATGAATACCAACCTTAGGCATCTATATTTTCAAAGTGATCATATCATTAACTAGCCTTTGAACTATAAGATATGTAGAGGATGAGGGATGAGCATTAGGTACTTGAACTTCTCTCTTCCATTTTCTAGCCATAAGAAGATCATCTTCTAACCCAACTGCCAAGGTTTATGCGATCGCTAAGTCATCAACTGCACCTCTTCTAAGATGGAAACTAATATCAGGGGGCATAGAATTGATAAAAAATATTTTTAATTCTTAGCAGTTGGCCTCTTAGCATTTGGGATTTTGTGCATAATTCTATTGAATTTGGCTATAAATTCCCTCATGGGCACATGAATTTATTTCTTGAGCTGAGTCAATTGAGTAAGAAGGTAATGTTCATCTTCTACACTTTTGAATCTATTTTCAAATATAGTTTTCATATCATTCCAATTTTTAATTGAAGAGTCAGACAAATGATAGAACTAGTGTGTTGTAGTATCAGTTAAATTTTGGACAAAAAGCCTTACGGCTACATCTTGATGTTGCACACCTAACACACCACACACCATGGCAAAGGCACTCAAATGCTCATTTAGTGATTATCTTCTATCTCCATTAAATTTAGGTAAGTTTTCCCTTGCATTTTTAGGCAGAGGATTCAAGTTAGCCCCTAAATTTAGAGGTCTTATAGTTGCTCCCCAAAGTTGATCCATTGGTAGAAAGCTTATAGCAAAAGGAATGACAGTACCAAAAAGAGTTAAGGCTTAACAGATAGTGGATGTAGAGAGTTTAAGAGGGTTAGGGGGTCTACTTCTAGTTCTTCTAATATGGGTAGGAATGTAAGGAAAATTTAAGCTTTGTAGCATTTGAAAAGTAGAATCCTCAAGTCCCTCTTTTCTCAAAGACCTTGTGTATCTTCTGGAATCTAGCTTATGATATTGTAACTAGATAAGTAGTTATTAGTTTCTATGTTATTTTTTATCTCTTCACACTTCAAGGGCTTGATTTCTTGCTGTGTTTTTTGCTTACCTCCTTCTTTGCCTAAGCAATAATAATCTCAAATTATCGGCCTATTCTTCTTCCTTTTCTAATAATCGACTAGACCTTCTATAATCATCAACATTCTGACGAGTGTGCCATACAAGAGTATTTAACTGACCAATTATATCTTCCTACTCATCTTGAAAACCAAGATTAGGTTGTAGAATAGGAATTATATTTTCATGTGGAAGCACCATCATTGCTCATATTAATGTGACTAATCTTCTAACAAATGACTTCAATCCCCAGTAGAGTCACCAAAAAATTATTGGAAAACAGATTTGTCCTGGTATAAAAATGTTTTATTCTAACTCTATGCCCCTTTATTTCATGAACAAATAAGTTAAACAACAAATGGGTGAAATATCTAGAATAGTTTTCCTCTAAATTAAGGTACAACTCCCTTTAAAATCTTCAATGAATTCAAATTATTCTAATTATTCAGATACACTTTTAACCAGAAAGCATTAAAGGCAAATTAACATCCATACATCATCATGCTATGAATGTGATATCTTTCTTATTTACAACATCTTTTGATGATAGAATACACAGATTCCATCTTCAATAATGATTAGATATATAAATATGTATATTTTTGATCCAATAAATAATAAAACATATATGATGAGTTATCCAATGAAAGAATAATTACTACATGAAAGAAGAGTTTGCATAGAATCCTGATTTCAAATAACTTAAACAATAGATTTAAGACTACAGCAATCATTTCTCTTTTTCATTCACAGATGAAAAATGTTTTAGATAAACATCATATATATTGTAAAATAGCAAAAGTTTAGCTCCAAAATTCCTTGTATCTTCTCCTTAACTTTTCCTATATCGGTTTTAAAAACTAGAAACATATATATAGTTACCCTAATTAATCATTCTTTTAAACCTAGAGTTTAAAACAAACTCTGACCTATACGGGATTTAGTTTCATACAAGTTCATTGAAAGACAAAGTTTTTGAACATAATTTCAACTAAATAACTGAACAAAGAAATTATGCAAGCAAGATCATGACTGAGGCAGTATATTAGAATCTCCAAATTTGCTTTGTTCAGTTGGGGAGACACATTACACCTTCCATTCCTGAAATGCGGTAACAAATTCCTAGATTTTTGAGAAGTTAGGAATGTCAATGTGTTTAACCCTTGCTTTCCAAACATCTTTCTTTCTTCAAATTTTTGCCACTTTCTCTGCATGCTCTGGGAGTGCATCGACACAGAGGTGAAGAAGTGATTCTACCTTTGATATCTAAAAGAAATATTTAGTTAATAGGTTGTCATTTTGTTTAACAAAACTAATTTCTCTCTAAAGGATTGAACATAGTATCAATATCCTTCTTTGGATCCCCATTATATTTTATATATTTGACATCAATGCATTCCAAATCATGCTACAAAGATTGGGTAAACTCAATTATTTCTTTAATCATTTTTGTAAATTCAATTCACCCTTGACAAGATACTGAGTTTCTCTATTTGATGTTTCTCTTGCTTACATATAGTGTATCATCATTCAGACTTGTCAAATTATTTTTTGATAAAAACTTTTTTACCCTATATTTCTGAACTTCGTCAATTTGATTCATCACATTCATCCATTTCCCTTCATCTTTTACCTAGGAAGCATTCTATGTTTTCAAATCCTTGATAGTAGCCAAAGTTTCATCATATATATTTTTTAATTCATTAATGTATTTTGTACCTTTCTGGATGATACCATCTAGCCAATCATCAAACACTCTAGTCACCATTTTGTTCTTGTGTATTTGATCTAGCATTTTTTTATTGATTGGATATTTTGGGTCAAAAGATAGAGGTATTTGAGAAATAGGTTGTGGATTTGGATTATGAATGGCCTCAATATACTCTATCATTGATTTCAAATTTTGTTTCAACTCCCTCTTATCTTTCATCCTTTCAAACACGACTGACTATCTTTTTGGTGGATGCTTCTAAATGGTGCACATCCATGGCACATGATGTAGCCCCAAGGTCTATTCTCTCTATTGTGAAGTCCTAAACTATGTGGTCCTAAACTTCTTTCTTAGTTGTCAGTTGAGCTATTTCTACACTCTAATTCACTGTATTAGGGTTAATGTCTACCCTAGATGTGGTTTTCAACCTTTTGGATTTAGGGGTCTTTCCCAAGCATTTGTTAACCATGTCCTCTAATGGTAATGAAAATGGAACAATTTTTATTTTATCACTAATTGAGCTTTCTAACCATTTTGGTGCAAGGGCTGAAACTTCTTTACCAGGGTTTAGTTGTTTAGAAGGCACATTCGATATCGTCATCAGGTCAGCAGAATTTGAAGCAATTTTTGCTTGTTGGTTCATACTATTCTCTTTTATCATTGGTGAATCAAATCCTTTACCACTTGTTGCTTCCCCTGAATCTTCTTCAGAGTTCAAGTCCACAACTATTCTTTTTAAGATCTCCTTCTTCTTCTTACTTTTAGTCCTTAGTCTGGTACTATGAGGAGGTAGAATAGTTGTAAGGGTTTTCTTGGACTTTTTAATAACATAATCCTTTCCAATTTTTGGCTTGGGAGTACCTACATCACAAATATTAATAAGTTGATTAGAAGAGCTTATTGGAGATGGTGATTCACCAATTGGTGCACATCAATGGGAATCTTCATTTTGAACCTCCTTCAGTCTACAAACCCTTAACCATTTCTCAGTTCTCCTTATCATTAGGAGAGTTTTGACTTCAATATGATCCTCTTCATCTTTATTCCAATCAACTTCTGGAATAGGTAGTTGTTTTACTTGTTCAAAATGAGGATCAACCACCTGTTCTTCATCATCAATTATTCTATAGATATTCATACTCAAATTGAGTGTAACTATTTTCCCTAAGGAGAACCTACACCAAAGCTTTCTTCTAACTTCAAATTCATCTAGACAATCCTCCCAATAGTCTTCAATCTAGGGAATGTGTGAAAATCCCATTCTAAAATCCAGAGTGTCCATAGTAAAACCTTTGTTATCAAATTAGGGTCTGGCATTATATTACTGAAGATTAAACTTTTTCAGGTCCACCTCTAAATTTAAGGCATCAAAAATTGACTGGCATGAATAGTGTCTTAGTACAACAGGAAAAGATATACTAGATTCTTTCTTCATTAGAAATTTATTATTTACATGGGCTAGCTACCTGCAAACTTCTATCAATACAAAGTGGTCAAAAACATATCTGGGTAGCTTCACTTGTTCATCATCAAAACCACCAACTCTGATATAAGTAAAATTGGAAAATTAAATGAAGAAACTACCATAAATATTGATCAGTTGCATGGTTTCATTAGACATTCTCTTATTAACATTACCTAGCAATTCATAAGTCATCCTACCAGTAAAAACATCATTAACCCTTCCATAGTTTTCATCACAATTTTGCATCTACAAATGTGGATAATAATCATAAATTCTACTATCTTCAACTAGGTATGCATGAGGCAACCCTCTCCATTATCTTGTAGATGCTAAGCAGTAAAAGAGATATGAAGACATAAAAATCCTTATTCCCCTAATAATTACTCGGACCTAGATGCAAACATTTGGCTATGATTTCCACCCAATCCAAATACTATTCTCCTTAGAAGATCACCTGAATGAAGAAGTACATCCAGTTCTGCCAATAAAATCCCTGGGAGTTACCCTTTAGCCTATGTAGCAACAACACAATATCCTTTACTTTTGGTATCATGTGATCTCTTGTTAGTGGTTTGGGTAGTCTTGAACCTCCTTTTTGAAAATTTAGTAACCAATTTCTCATAATTATGCTCTTGTAGTTTACTTTATTTAATGAAAAATGACCATAAGAGGAAGTAATATTAAGATCAGAATATGGCTCCTTGGGTGGAATTTTCATCACAACCATTAGGGTTTGTCTATTGACAAGTAGTAACACATTGCCATCCACATTTTTTATACACCTATTTTAGGGGTCGTATCTACTCATACATTCCAAAACTAATTCAGGGCATTATACTGCCATGGGAAAGGTTGCAGCTTTAACTAAACCACTTTCCACTATTTTCTCCATCATAGGAGTTGACATAGGATTTTTAACCCTCTCCTTAAAATCCTCTAAATCATATTAAGCTAGAGAAGTATCCCTAAATTCAGGAAGAGAACAAACAAGACCATGACCATGTTCATAACCAAGACAAGTAGATTTCATGGCTACAGCTTGGAGGATATAATGAAAAATGCTTTGAACTTTTTAAATAATACTAGAAACTCAAAATGATTCTCCTTCCAACAAAGTAATGGAATCATCTTATAGTAAAAGTTGAACTCACCTACAATGGATTAGAAATTATTGTGAAACTATGCAATAAAAATATTATACCTCTAGTGTTGCTCTCCTTTGCTTGAACCTGTGTGTTTACTATTAAAAATGGCTTGTCCTTTCTTGATAAAGTCATGAAATCAGGTCAAATAATTATTGGATCAATTAACTTGTGTTGAACTTACTTGATAGGATGCAAATTTTGACAGGTGCATTAATTGTAAGCAGTTTTCACACACGACCTTAATGTGTAATGATTACTCATAACCTTTCAAAATTAGAACTTTCCATTTCATAAAATGTTCTAGATATATTTCCCTCTAAATGATTTACTTCTTTTAAAATCTCCCACAAATTTTGACTTAAAATACTTCAGGAAAAGTGGGACTAAAGTCATGAAATGTTGAACCGTTGAACCTTTGAACTCTTGAAATGAGATTTAACGTGAAGGTTCAAAGATATGAATTAAGTTACACAAAGGGACCAGTAGTTCACAAATTTTGAGAAACATTGAATCATTGAACTCTTGAACCATTGAAATCTTGAACTTTGAAAAGAGTTCAAGTTCGAAGGTTCAATTCTTCAGTAATTTTACACATATGAAGACAAGCAGATAAAATTTCAAAACAAAGAGCTGACTTAAGAAATAAACATATGATCAATAAGGTAAGATGGTGGGTCAACTTTTGCATAGGGAAGGTTCATGAAAAAATGAATAAGGGTGAATTAAAAGGTAATAGTAGATAGGATTTAAAACATTCTTGGTCAATAGAACTAAATGGTAAAATGGATAAATAATAGGCTAAGAGGAAGGATAAGAATGATATTCATACAAAGAATAAAATTGATAAAGTGGCACAACTAAAATGGTCCTTATAGACAATACACCATGGTGCTCAATCAGAGTATCAGTTGAGGTAAATATTATTCATTGGCTTAAGAAGTTCATCTCTATCTAATGTGGTGAGCCTGTATGCTCCTGATCCATAATCTACAGTAATGATGAAAGGCCCTATCTAGTTTAGTTTGAATTGACATTTATGCTTCTTTTCAACCATGGTATTCTTTTGGTTTTCTTTAAGAACAAGATCACCAGGTTCAAATGTTCTATACTTGATGCATTGATTGTAGTGGAATTTGAGTTGGTTCTAATATGCCTAAAGATTATTGAGTATAGCTGTGTATTTTTCATCAAGTAGGTATAGGTCTTGTAAGCAAGCTACTCAATATTCATGATCATCTAGGACATGCTTGAAAGATATGCATAGTGAAGGCAACTCAACCTCAATGGGAAGGATGGATTTGGTACCATAAATAAATCAATATGGAGTGGCTCTTGTGGGTGTACAGTGATTGGTATAGTATGCCCAAAGGGCATGAAAAATTTGAAGGTGCCAATCATGACTGACATCATTGATAATCTTTTTGAGAATGTTCACAATGGTTTTATTTGATGCTTCAGCCTTACCATTACCTTGAGGGTAATATGCCATACAGAAATGTTGTGTGATGTTGTATTCGACACATATCTTATCGACATCCTTATTCTTGAATGATCCTCCATTATCAAATATAATTTTAGAGGTGATATCGTAGTGGCAAATGAGATGGTTGAAGATGAATTTGGAAATATACTTTTTAGTCACATAAGTGAGGGGTATAGTTTCAACCTACTTAGTAAAATATTTGATGGTGGTAAGGATATGTTTATGGCCATCAGATGAAGTGGGGTTGATCTTCCTAATGAGGTTAATACCCCATGTTTTAAATGGCCATGGTGTCAACATTGGTTTTAGAGTCTTTTTTGGAACATGAATCAAATTAGCATGCCTTTGACATTTGTTGTACTTCTTTACATATGTAGTTGCATCTATGTCTATCATGGGGCCATAATAACTAGTATGTAAAATATTTTTGGATAATATTAATCTACTGGAGTGGGATCCACATACTCCTTCATGTACTTCCCATAACATTAGTGTATATTCTACTAAAGTTAAATAATGAAGTAGAGTTCCATCAAAACTATGATGGTAGCAGGTTCATCCCAGTAGAGTATAATGAGTGGAGTGATGGATAAAGGCTTTGGTTTTTTTTTGGGATAGGTTAGGTGGTATAAATTAGTCATGAACGTAGTTTTAAACTGAGTACCAGATAGAATTATAACTAACAATATCACAAATCATTACAATAGTTGAAGGTTCATGAGTTGGTGCAATCAAATTCTTGATGAGGAAGTGATACTCTCTAGCTTTGTCTATTTGTCAAATTAGAGAGTTGATAGTAGCCATGCCATCTATATTTTTATTACTAGCCCTTGGTATATGCTTAAATTGAATGTTGATAATTTGTTATTTGAGAGTGTCAACCATGGCCTTATATGGAACTAACTTATCATCTTTGGTCTAGAATGGTCTGTGACTTGATTGATGATTATCTAAGAATCACCATAAACTTGGAGATGAGATATGTTCCCTTGTACTACCTATCAGAGTCTTACAACAAATGCTTCATACTCAACCATGTTATTTGTATAAGGAAAACTAATTATGAAAGACTTAAGAATTAGATCCCCCTGTGGTGTAATAAATAAAAGGCCTGCCCCTAATCCATGTGCCATGAATGATCTATCAAAATACAACTTCCAATGTTGCTCTTAAAGAGGTACATCAATGATGGTCATTATGGATTCATCAAGAAATTAGAATGTGAGTAGCTCTATGTCTGCAAGGGGTGCTTCAGCAAGTTGATCTATAATAACTTGCCCCTTAATGGATTTTTTATTGACATATTCAATGTCAAACTCACTAAGAAGTATGATCCATTTGTCAATTCTACCTTGTAAATTTATTTTAGATAGTATATAATTGAGTGGATCTAATTTTGAAATGACCATGGTCTTATTGTTCAACATGTAGTGTCGTAATTTCTAAGTTATGAATACCATGGATAAATAGGCTTTTTTAATAGGCATATAGTTATGTTAATATGTGACCAATGTACGGATTAAGTAATATATTGCATGTTATTTTCCACTATCATCATGTTGAGCTATAAGTGCCCCCAAGGCACTATCTATAGCTAATATGTACAATAAAAATGGTTTTCTTGGCATAGGGGTAACAAAACAGGGAGATTTGCTAGGTAATATTTAAACTACTAAAAATTTGTTTGGTAATGATTATCCCAATGGAATGCAACTCCCTTATTTAGAATATGTGTAAAGAGAGGTTTAATTTGACTCAAAAGAGGTGGTTAGTATTGTTCTAGTTCCAAAATGAAAACAAATTGATAAAAACACACTAACTAGCATACATTTCTAGGCCTAGTTTCTAGGGGGAGCTTAATTAATAAAAAAAAATTGAAAGCACAACTAAAATTCAAAAGACAACCTTATTTCACCTTCCTTGGATGCTCTAAAATGTTTTTTGTAGTGTCTTTCTTGGCTTTTATGCTCATAAATTCTGCATCAATGAAAGCTTGGCTACCTCCATCTCTCCTTGGCACCTTGTGTGGCTTTGGCTTGGCTTGGCTTGGCTCAACATTTGGGAATTATAAAAATAAGATGCAATGATTTTTAATTCAGTAAGCAAGGCCTCCTATTTATATATTTTTGCAAATGGATAGAATCAACTTGAACCATCCATCTCAAGATGGAGATGTGTGGCTAAGGATTAATTCAATTATGCAATTAAAATTCATAAATAGGCTCATCAATATTTGGGATAGATGGGCATTACATAGGCATGGAGGGTCTTAATGAGGCATGGGAGGCATAACTTATAATATTTTTGGCATTTATGGCCTAGGGATGTCTTCCCAAGAAATGATGTCACTTTAATGATGTAGATATTCAATATTCATTTCAAAAAATAAGTATTCAAAAATTTCCATGGAATTCTTAATTAGGCTCATGATTTGGTTTAATTAGCCTTAAACATGATTATGCAATTTGGTGCAAAACCTTGGTAATTTGATGTACAAACTAATCAATTTGGTTAGAATGTCCTATTATTAGCCCAAAATTTGACTAGATTAGAATTAGGATACGATGTTAGATGTGTTGGATTCACCATCTCTTTTAGGATGTTTTCAACACCAAATAACAAAGGCACATGTCTTGTACCAATGAATTAAAATAAAAGAGTGACCCAAGGCAACAGGTGTAAAATGGGCATTTTAACTTGAAATGATTTGATCAAATTTAGCTGGCTCATAAATTGCATTACCCCATTTAATGATATCTTGGCAAAAATTGGCACTTGAATATATCCATTTCAAAATTGTCAATGTGATTTATTACTTTTAGGCCAAATTGTGCACTTTAATAGAAATTGGTCAAAATCTTGGTTGGAGGTTATTGATGGCTAGATTTAGGTGTCTAAAAAATCACCTAAAACACACTTGAATGAGTTCAAAACACCTTTTTATCCCAATAAGACACCTTGACAACTTGAAATTATTCAAATGACACCTAGAAATATCCATACCCATCCTACAGACCTTACACATATAACAGTCAACATGCTAAAACACCAAAAATTGATCATGAAAACATTCTAAGATCACCTAGCCACCTCATCCACTTTGAAAAACCAAACTCAACTAATCTCAAATCTCTTTTGTCAAAAAAATTCTACTACATAATCCTTTGATGCTAGGACCTAACCATTTACAAATCTCTTTTTTTGTTTATGCACGAGGATTCAATATATTATCAAAGCACCTGACTTGGTTTGATCAAGTCATCATATCAACATGCTTAAGTTCACATCTATAGAAAATTTCTTCATATATCCACCATGACTAGAACATCTCACATATTCTCCCCCTCACATCATGCACAGCTCTTTAAGCCTCTCAAACCATCTGAGTTAGCTCCCCTTAACTCCATGACATGCATATCTTGTCATCTACAGAACTCTAAAAACTTCTTCATGATAATACATTCTATTCATACTCCATATCAACCTAGTCTTCAGTATTTCTATGCAATATAATATCTTCATAACTCATCATCCTTGATTTCACACCTTTGGTTGAGTTGCTCCACTTGATTTGATGAAGCATACCAAACAACACAAGCTTATTGAATTGAAGTGTCTCACAAATGTTTCCCCTTAGATAATGACCACATATACAACAAAGATCTGCTCAATGACACATCTTGCTCACAAAAAACATGTCAAAACATCATACCATACTCAAGACACTTGAGTTAGCTCTCCCTAAATCTATACCAATCTCTATACTTCTAGGGATCATAAGTCCTCTCTCAACAGTCACCATAATACTAATCAAAACAACAAGAACAAATATAATGCAAATTAACTCACCTAAAACCAAGATCCTAAGTACTTTCAAGGCACTACACCAGATCAAACTACCTCAAGAGACCAATTATGGATGAAATCTGATTGTATCCATACATTTCTTCTACTAGAACTCATCTTCACAATCTTAGCCCTCAAAGACCTCTCTTTTTACACCAAGGACTGCCTCTTGCATATCATAACATGACTCCTTATGGACTAAATCAATATAAAGGAACACACAACTATACTTTATTTTTCATACCTCAAACTAATATAGCAACTTTCCTTCATATATTTATTGTCATGAAACACAATCTAAGACCCAACAAGCATCCACCATGCTTCCTCTTTTTGTAAAGTGTCTCCTTGAAGCCTAGAGATAGACATCCATTTTCCATAGTGAGACTAAAAGTCCTAAAACATAGGAGAATCCCATATCTCCATACTCTCATTTGACTTGTAGTCCTACCTCATCATCCAATTGAATTTGAATGAATCCTTGACTTCATTTCTTACTTCAGACTGGTCAACAAATGCAGACAACAGAAACTCTTGACTTTCATTCATGTCTATCATGGCAAAAAAACCATCTTTGGTCACAAATGATCTCTTATAACAAACTTAAGTCTCCATAACCATGTGTAACCTCTTCCTTGCACACTAGGAGCTCTATACACTTTATTTTTCTTTGAAAACTTATTCAACTTGTTATTTCAATATCTAGTATTGTGACCAACTCTATGACATCTTGAAGTGTTTGGCTGTCTGATTGGCTTCTTCATTTTGCACTTGCCTTGATTTGTCTTGTTAAATTTCATTCTACCAACTTCTTTGCCTTGTTATGATCTCTTTTACTCTTCTTCAATATTTCCTATCTTGATTATGATCTTTTCATTCTCATCCTTTAGGGAAACAAGATTAGCCTTCAATTGAAAACATTCATCTTCTTTAGCTCTCATGTTTGAACTTGCAACCTCTAATTGAATTCTAAGATCTTTGATGGTCTTCTTATCCTCCTTAGCTTCTTTTTTCATGTCATCATTCAATCTACAAGTTTGCTCTTCTATAGACTTGATTAGTTCTTGATTCTTGTTTTCTTCTCTCATGGACTTATCTGACAAACTCCCCTCAAGAGACATGAATTGTGATTCAAAACCTTTGATCATATTCCTCATTTTATGATTACTCTTCTTTTGATCCTTCAGTTCTCCAAGTGAACCATGAGCTCAACTTCTAGATCAACTTGTTCTTCCTCACTGTCATAGAACACTTCTTCTTCTCCACTATCATGGCAAACTTCATCATCATCCATGGTGTTCTTTTATTTTGAACAACTTCCCTTTAACCCATATTATATCATATATCACCTTTGAGTGGTTAAACTTGTAATGAAGTTCGTGCTCTAATACCAATTTTTAGATGTACAATCATTGAGAGGGGGTGAACTAGTGATGCTAGATAATCTAATTCAAATCCCAACTCTTAAACATTTATCACATATAATCATTATGCATACAAATTAAACATTGAAATTAATAAAGAAGATATAGCAACCTCAATCACATAACACATGATATATGTGGGAAACCCTCTTGGTGGATAAAACCCATTGAACCCTATAAGATAGACTACAAGATTCAACATTTATACCAACATCAACTGATCAAGAAATACCCATCCCTTAATTTAGTGAGGCACACATCCCACAAAGAAAAACTAACCCCCAAGGCAACCAATAACTAACCTAGATACCTTGATCTGATCTCTACCTCTGATCTGATTTCTTCTACATTTGATGATGGAATTCTATTACTTGATCTCTTTCCCCTTTACACTCTCACAAACTTGCACACATAAGCAATGCATCCAAAACATCCTTTTGGATCACTTCTTAGCAAATTCACAATCAAAAAACCTACAATAACTATATCACAACAACATAAAAAATACCTATATTTCATTCACACAATCCTCAACCTACTCTACTCTTCAATCCATCCACTAAGCACACTCACTCAATCAGCCTCTAGGGCTTACTCGCTCAATTTACTTTTTCTAGGCTCATTAGGTCCAATGACCTATGTGTCCTCCTTAATCACCTTGATCAAATAATCATTACTAATCCTATTTAATTGCTATTGGTCGTTAATGACCATTACCTTCTCTTTCAAATATTCTTTCCTTCACTTGAATCCATGCTCTATCAACTCTACTCTAAATAGGCCAATTATGCCTAGTATTTATACCATACACTCATCTAACCCATCTTGGTCGGCCAAGATGCTTACCATACTTTTTTATACCTTTGAAATAGGTCTCTACACATGTTACATGGGTGAAACACTCCACTTTATAGTTTGGCCATAGTCCTTAAGACTTAAATCCTTTATTAGGCCTTAATGAGACCCAAAATAATTAGGCCTTCACACACACATTACTCTTGCAACCTATTGGACCACTTTCAGCTTTAACGAATGATTAGAACATATCAAACCTATTTCCAATATACCATTTATCACACCCTCATGTGTCCATGCCACTTATAACACTAACTCAACACTTGAACCTACCAATTAGGTCTCCTCACTCTTTAGACCTTCATACATAGAAAACATAGTCTCAAACTTTTGAACCAAATACTCAAATATTTCACATATCCATATTATTAGATCACATGGGTGAAACCTTTAAGACATCTACAATTCCTTCATGTGATTTATATACTTAGACATGGGCTCTATCTCTCAAAATGACCACTCAGATTGGTCATATACAATCAAAATAATGTCAAGCTATTTTAAATCTCCATATTTGATCAAGGGCATATCATGAAAAAAATGAATTATTATAAGCCTTTTATATTTATACAACATCTTCATACACATTTTCTTCTTCAATTCTGCTCAGAACTCTTTCAACTTACTCATGCAACATGATCACTCAATCTACTAGTACATTCAACAAACATAATCAACTTGTAAGTAATTCTTCATATTGAATATGGATTGGTCAATCCTCTAAAATCCACAAACATAGTCCTCATGGATTATATAACACTCTTTAATATATATTTTGTATTGAAACATCAAAATACTATTAGGAACAACTCAATTATCCTTCTTGGGTCACTTGCAGAACATGGTCAAACATAGTCAAATTTAGAGCTTAATGTATTTGACTATACATACACTAAAACCTTCTAGCTTACTTCTTTGGATGAGCCTTTAATTCCTCTTCAAATTTTATTTTTACATCACCTTCAAATTCATCCTAGATCAAAATATATTAGTAAAATATTGAGCACATGTTTTTCCTTTGTTAAATTCAAATACCAACGATCATTGTGGAATGCAAATATTGCAGACATGTGTCTTCATCTCATGTCCTCTAGAAACTTTCTAAAATTCAATTCATCTATCTCCTTATAATTCTCCTGATATTTACCTTACATCTCTCATTTTTTATCATTTATATGTGCTTTTGTAATCAATCCACTTGGCAGCCCCGCATGCCATCACTGACTATTTAACTTTGAACTACACTATTGATCTCTGTCTATGTGATTTAATGCACACCATTAGATATTTTTAATGCTAACATATATATTCAATCTTTTAATCTGATATCAAGCCACTTTTCAATCCTACGTGTCTTTTATAATCAATCTCCAATGCTCTTTTGCCACTCAGGAGCCCCACACATCATCTATGAATCCTTTGACATATTGACTTGATACGTACCATTGATCACTATTTGAAAAGATCATGATCACCATTAGATCATTATCTGATCAGA
Source organism: Torreya grandis (assembly GCA_037957365.1). Taxonomy (NCBI): domain Eukaryota; kingdom Viridiplantae; phylum Streptophyta; class Pinopsida; order Cupressales; family Taxaceae; genus Torreya; species Torreya grandis. Next base: position 1,233,708 of record JARHVA010002389.1, on the reverse strand, counting down.
TAAAATACTCACCATTATATTCTTGATTTTATTGAATTTTCATCGTTAGATCTCTTCTTGTAAATTTGGCTGCATATGGGAACTTAGTAAACTCTACCTAGAAGGCCAACTTTTCACCTTAATAAATTTTGCTATGCTCAACCTCATGACCTTAAATTTGAACCATATGATATCCTCACATAGGGTAATTTATCAATATATCAATCTAATCTTGAAACCTTCACATGTCTAAAATATTATTTCATCAAACTACTTACTTAGCCTTATCTGTCAAGATGACTACTTGAGCTTAGACATTCATATGACTATTCTGATGAATTCTGTTCACTTCCATAAGCACTCTAATCACTTCATAACATCCCATAGGGTCTCTTCAACATGTTCATACCATAAATATCATCCATAAATTACCTTACTAATTCAAACACTAAAGAACCATACAAGAACATTGAAGCTCATTGAAGCACACTTTGTCATTGTCATTCTAACACACATGGCACCTCATCAACATCCTTGGTCACCTTAGAGACATCATCTACAAACCTTCAATAGTATGTGCCTATAAAATAAAAACTTGTAGGTATTATGACTAACCCATTGACAAAATCAATATTTGAATATTTAGGACAAAGCTTGGGAGTCATCTCCTTGTCAATAAATCATTAGAAGGTCATTGGCTAAGGGGGAGCAACATGTTCATGATCTTGTTCCATATGATTTTAATGAAAATCTTCAAGAGTTCTATTTGGGGATATTGGTCTTAAAATAATGTTTTAGTCAATTTTTAATGCTTGGTTTGGAAGGCCTAATCATGAAGTATGAAGGTAAGGTTGGTATGGTGTGTGGAGAGAACTTGCTTAAGTGTATTCCATGAGGTTTCATGCATTGGATTGGTAAAAATTATCTTTAATAATCATTTGTTTAGTTTGAAACTTTTGCTCAGTGATCATCACCTAATGAGAGTTCATCTTGCATAATTGATACATTTAAGGTATATAAATCTAACAAAGGGTGGAGGTCAATTGGATTTGTTGTGTATATGTGTAAAAGGAGTTGAGGAGATGTCAAAAGGCTCCCATGATCATCTAAGGTGTTTTAGCATAGTGATAAGGGTATACATAGGGTTTGTATTCATAGTATGACTAATTCCAAGTGTCAAATGAATATTGGTGAGTGTTCAAGATGACTTTTTATCATAGAAAGGTGTGTTGACATCATACAGGTATGCCCCAGGTGGTTTCAGGGTTTGAAGATTTTTTGAGAGCAAGTAGAAGATTTTTGAAGGCTCTTAGGTATGGTAATCCTTACTTAAGGGCTAGTAGGTCAAAAACCATTTAATGGTTCTATGGGTTATAAAAGTATTCAAACCTCAAAAATTGATCCAAAAGTGTGTATTATTGACCTCCAAGTGTGAGAGAAGTTTAGGAGCTGAAATTGACTGAAAGGTGGAAAGTTGACCTTGTTCTTTTTTATGCCCTAGCTTTTGCACCATGTGAGTTAGTAAAATTCCCAAAGTATTTAAGGTATGATTATGCTTAATATATTTATATGGCCAAAAGGGTGCTCAAAAATTTCTTTGCAGTCATTTGAAAGTGTATAGTTTGACCTATGGTTAAGCTTTTGTGCAAATGGAGGGTTAATTGGTAGATCAGTTTGTGAAGGAGATATGGTGTAGAGGAAGATTTGGATGATTATTATTTTAAATAATTATGGGTTATATTATTTTACTCCATTTATGAAATTTCAAGTCTTGAAGGTGCATACATAGAAAGGTATGGGCTCTGCAAGGTTCAAGAAGGGCTACTAGGCCTTTAGACAAGGCTAGGTGAGTCAAATGAACTTTTTGGTTATTTTATCCAAAATACCATGGTAATATTTTTCTCATATGAGTTTATAATTATATTTTGAGCATATTTAATGTTTGAAGTATGGCTTGAACATTTTTTGTTGATCATAGAGTTGACTTATGAGAGAAAATTTGAAGGCGACTGAGAAGTTTCTTCATGGTTGGAGATGGTTTGAAGTTGCTTAAGGGGTGCCTAATCTTAGGATATTTAGGGGGAGTACCTCTCAATGTTATCAAGGTTTGATCACTCATATTTTCTTCATATTTTTTATATCTTGTTCATATAGCAGTGCATGGTCAAAGAAGAGTATTGTCAATAAGCAGGCTTGAGGTAGTCATGGTAAGGAATGATATGCACAATGATAGGGGGATTTATATCATCTCTTAGAGATATTCAATTATTGATTTTGGATTTTAAAATATTTAATGTCCTCAGGATAAGCAAGTAATCCCACTTTGTCATTGTGTCAAATGGAGAGAAAGTGTTTGGAGAGGGAAAAGATTATATGCATAAGCTTTGTGGTTGGATTTCAAAACATTTACAAGTGTTGAATTAAATGACAAAGGAATTAATTTTTGAGTTTTTTTCAATTACCTCCCTATGGTTTCCAATATTTTTCATGATTTAAGATGTATTCATGGTTCTCAATGAAAAAGTGTGCCTTAGTGATCATGCATGGACCCTGTTGTATTTGCTTGGTTAGGTAGGATGATGGGTGTTGGTGATGTATTGATCATATATTATGGGTAATATGAAGGGTAAATATTTCTTTGTGTAATTTTTTAAGTGAAATTAATTCATTATAATAGTATTGTTAAGGTCTATGTTCTCCTAGTCATCTTGGTAGAACTTCCTGAGTAAGTAGATTTATGGCATTAGCATTTGCACATGTGAAGGTATCTGAAGAAAGTGGTCAATGGGTTTGTTCATATTTGTGCCTAGATCATGTGTTTCAAATTTAATGTCTTTAAATTGTGTATATAAAAAATTATGGTAGTGAAAATTTAGTCTTCCAGGCAGATTTCACTAGTTTCTATAGTCAAATTTGCATTAAAAAGTGACCATTGGAATTCAAATATTTGAATTTACAAAGGAAAACAAGTCTGCATTATTTTTATTATAAATTTTTATGTGGGATGAATTTTATGGTGGTATAAGAATCAAATTGGTATATAAATTTAAGGTAAAACTAGGAAATATTATTTGGAGGTTTGACTGGTCGTACACCTACATTTATTGTGGTCCAAAGTTGACTAAGGGTTTGACCTTTCTTGAAAATGACCTGAGAAGGATGTTTGAGTTTTTATTGATAGTGTTTAGATGTTTCAAGGTAAATTATCTATTGGAGAGTTTCTAAAACTCCTTTTCTATCATTTTTATGTATTTTGGAGGTTTGACCAATCCATCTTCAATATGAACAATTACTTACAAATTGATTTTTGGTTCATTCATGGTGTTTTCATGTATAAGGCAAATTATTGATAGGTTTTGCATATGTAAAGGTGTGTAGTGATGAATTTAATCACTTGAGGGTATCTTAGGGGTCATATGGTAAGGACATATGTAATTTGAAGTGGTCTTGTGTTCCTTTTTTTGCTCAGTGAAGTGCTAACAAGATGAATAGGTCTCCATGGACCTATAAGGGCTTCTTAGGCCTAATTAAAAGGTGTTGGTGCTTAAGGGTGATCTATCAAATTTATGGATGACATATTTAGATTAAATTTATCCTATTATAAGTGTGATATAAGCCTTAAGGTATAATTTGAGTCTTATTGGTGACCAAGATGGTGATGATCATGAAAGCTCTATAAAGGGCATAAATAAAGATGAAGGTTTCTAGAGTTGATATACGAAGTATAGAGAAGGGCGAGTATGCTTGGTGGATAAGTGAAGAGAAGAGTAGTGTGAGGGATATGTATGTGATCTATAGGTCATATTTTTTATGTTATAATATTTTTCTTGTAATATTGAAGATTGAAGTTGAGTGAAGAGGTGAGTGATCCAAAAGGTTGTTTTGTATGCATTGCTTATGTGTGAAGGCTTGAGGAAGCTTGAAGGGTTGAAGAGAGTTACTATTTATTATTTCTCCATCATATTGAAATTAAATCAGAGGTTTGTATGAATTGATATCATAGGTGTTGTGTGCGTTCTCAACATCTATGATAAGTGGGTGTTTATTCATGCTTTGGGGTTGGTTCTCCTTGTGAAGTGAGTGCTTCACTAAACTCTCTTATTTGTGAATTCATTATAGGATTATAGTCCACTTTTTTTTATAATTGAGAGTGTTCTTAATCCCCCATGAGGGTTTCCCACATAATTTATGTGTTATGTACCTTGATCTTGCATATTTTCCTTGTTCATTGTAATAACTAGTTTATATGCTTCATGATTGCTTATATTGATTGGTTGAGAGTTTGAAGTTTTTCAATTAGAATTTAATTTACTACATCATTGATTCACGTCCCCCTCTCAATGATTGTACCTATAAAAATTGGTTTTAGATTTATAATTTCTTTACAAGTTTAACCAATTGAAGGTGATCATAGGTGCAATGAATTACAAAGAGACTAAGACATATCTTCAAGGAGTACTAGTATGTGCCTTATCAGAGATCAAACGTCTAGAGGAAGAGAATGAAAGATTGAAGAACAATAAAGGACGTAAAAATTCAAATTTTACTTCCTTAATATATTATGAGATTAATTCAATCATTGATGGTGTGAAGACATAAATATATAAACTAGCATCAACAGTCAAGAATTTGCTAGACATGATGGATAAAGGCCTGAATCAAAGATTGGATCATTTGGAAGGTAAAGCTATAACATATATAGATGTGCTTCTATCTAAGGACAAGAAGAATCCTAGTGCTAACAAAGAATTAAAATATGAAAATTCTTGTGTTTTTGATGGACAAGTAAAAGGAATGTCTAATATGAATAACTATAGTTATGTTTTCAATGTGTAATACTACAATTGTAATGAATATGGTCACAAATATAGGGACTATACTTTCTATTAAAAGAATATAAATGGGGTTCTATGCTAAAACTATAACCAATAGGGACATATAACTAAGTAATGCATGAGTACCTATTAGAAAAAGGACATACAAGTCATTGACACCATAAAATGTTTCAAAGAAGACAAATCTAAGATTGAAGAAAAGAAGAATTTAGGTAGTGCACCAAAAGAAGAGTCAATGTTTGTTAAAAATTCCTTACATACTCAAGAGGATGAAAAAAATAAATCGTACATAGACAATGGATGAGCAAGTCATATGACAGGAGACAAGAGTAATTTTATCTCTCTCAAAAAAACATAATTCAAGTTCAGTGAGATTTGGTGACAACAATTCTACTAACATAGTTTGCAAGGGGTCTATAAGTTTGGTTAATGGTCATATTAAAATGGAAAATGTTTTATATGTATAAGGTTTGAAACATAATATTATAATTGTTATCCAAGTGTGTAAGCAAGGAAATGTTATGAATTTTCATGATCTAGGATGTGAAGTGAGAAGAACCAAGTCTAGCAAATTAGTTACAAATCTTCACAAGCAGATAACAACTTATATGTGTTCCATAAATATAAAATGGAGGAGTGTTTCATGAATTAGTTAGAATAAATTTGGCATAGAATTTGGCATAGAATACTTGGACATCTAAATTTTGATAATTTGGTGAGGATCAGTTCAAAAGTATTAGTGAGGCATATGCCTAAAATCACTAAGATTCCTCATACTCTTTGCAAGGCATGCCTTCATGGGAAGTAAACCAAGATAATATAAAAATCTAAGGAAAATTACACCATAGTACCAATATAATTTATCTACACTAATCTATGGATGTAAAAAAAAATCAAGGTATTAAGGTAACAACTACTTCATGTTATTAATTGATGACTTTATTAGGATGGCTTGGATATATTTATTTAAAGAGAAATTAGAAGCTTTTACAAAGTTCAAAGCATTCAAAGCTCTTGTTGTGATCCATGAATATTTAAAATAGTGACCAAAATATATGGTCGCAAATTTTTCCTAAACTATCTGCATAGTGAATATCTCATCAAGAGCTTTCCAATGCATTTTATGGTTTCAAAAACATACTCTGCATGCAGAAGTTATGGCATGTTGATGTTTTGAGGCAATACAAAAAAATGTGCAGGTATGGGGACTGAACATGCATGTGGTCCAATAGATTATTGACATGTGGACCAATTAAATCCTCACATTTGGAATGTCCACAATATCTCTAAAATATTCTCCAATATTTTAGACAAATCCCACTTCCTAAGGCTTGAGAAATGGGATTAACTCCATGAATATCTCTTTCCCCACAAATGTGGGATATTTCCCATAGAAATTGGGATATCTCCCATATAAATTCATGAAAGGTTTATCCAAAGATCAAGATATGAATGGTGGTTTGACCCATTGACACCAACTTTCCATGCCCCATTTTAGGAGATAAGGCTAAGAAGCTTAAATAAAGGCTTGTGCATGGGGATGGATAATGAATAAATCCATAATTGGTGGGTTTTGAAATACTACATAAAATTATGAACCTCATTTGTAAACTCATTCCAAGAATATCCAAGAGCACTTCAAGCTCTCACTAACATTGCAAGTATTTGAGAATCAAGCTCTCACTTGCATTGAAACTCTTCCATTCCAAGGTTTTGGAGCCAAGCATAAATGGTTTTTATTGAAGATCTTTAGAAGAATTTCATGAGATATCTATTTTTAATAGATTTAAAAAGCTTATAGCTTATCCCTTTGCATAAAGAGTAAGAAATATTGAAGCTTATCCCTTTGCATAGTGAGTAAGCAAGTTTGTATGTCTTCATTATTAGAGTAGAAATTACAGGCCTAGAGTTATTACATAGACCTCTTTTAGAAAATACATTACATTAGACTTGTGAAAGACAAGTAGAGTCAGAGCCAAAGCTAATAACTAGAGCCAGTAGCTAGAGCCAGAGCCAATAGCTAGTAGCTAGAGCCAGTATCCAAAGCCAGAACTAGAGCTAGTAGCCAAAGCTAAAGGATGTGAAAACATTTATTTGTAGATCAAGAACCCCTACTAGGGATAACTAATGTAAAAAGTGATTTTTCATCAATAATCAATTGATTCCACCTTTGGGCAAGACTCAGAGATATAGCCTAGATTAGGGGGACTCTATTATCAACCCTAGTTTACATATTGTCTTTGTGGCTCATACTTTTGGTTTGTTATCAGTTTTGAATGTTGAATTTAATTATTATACCAATTTCAAGTTAATTAATAGGAAATTGAGAATTTATAAATAATCCATAAAAATAGAGCAATTGGTGTAGTTTTGGACACTACTTATTTATGGATCAAGTTTGGTATCAGAGCAGTTAGAATGTTGGACTTGCTTTTGATGGCATGATATACTCTTGAATAGAGTTTTGAAATTAGTTTTAGTATTTTATGCCATTGGGTTATTTATATATTTGTGGCTTGTTTTGATCTTCCATTTACAGTTTGTGATTATGTTAAAAGTACAAGTTATTTTCAAGAAACCATGGGGAAAGCCTTGAAGAGAGAGAGGCTGGAAGATCTAGAAAGTATCAACAAGAAAATTTAGAAAGATAATGCTTTCCTAATATGCAAGCTATATTCCCTCAAAGAACAAATTGCATGTTTGAGATCTAAACTCAAATCCAAAGATGAACTCTTGATTGGATTGTAGTATGGTGAGCTAAGAAGGATTTACCTTCCACTTCAAATGCAAAAACCATGACTGATGAGTGCATTGTAAGTTATTCATCACGTAATTATTCTTCCTCCCATTTGGATTTGGATTCAAGTAATGATGATTTTGGTTTATTTGAAAAACACATGAAAGGCATTGGATCTTGATTACTATTTAAAATAGGATATGATGGAAAAGGCCTTGGTAAGAATGGCCTATGTTTGATTAACTCAATATAGGTAGAGGATAGGCCTCATTTTGTAGGTTTGGGTTATACCAGTGTGAAGATGGAAACTATAGAGAGTTCCAAAATTGTTGAAAGAAGACAAGCTTCCAATAACCAAGTGTTTATGCCATTAGCTTTGTATAATTATTCCATGTAGTGGAATGTGACACAATCACAGGGTGATAATAAAGTATGTAAGAAAGTAGATAAAAGAGGTAATGTAATACCACCTCCTCATACTTACACATATCATAGCACTAAACATAATGGTAATGTTAAAACTTCTAATGTTCTCTTTTAGTTTAAACAATATGGCTATGACATATAGAAAATGTGGAATGTTTTCCCATGTACTTTTTGGGGATTAAGTAATCATTCTATGACTAATTTTTGGAAGATAAAATATTTTATGAAAAAAAAGGCAGGTGATAAAGATCAATATCATAATCCAAAAGTGAGAAATGAAAAATATGTTTCCTCATCCAAAAAGGACAAAAATAACTATTGCACTAATTGTCATATGAGTGGGCACATGGTTGAAAATTTTTAGAAACTTCATCCATCACGCCATCCTAAATATGGTAAGAAGAAGATGGTTTATGCTCATGTTAAAAAGGTAAAAAATAATGAAGTTGTTAATTCCCAGGCAGCCCATGAAGAAGCCCACCTATCCAAAGAAGATTCCATCAAGAGGGAGCATCCATTAGATTGGATCAATAAGAAATGGATGGAATTTATACATAGCTAAGTTTTATTTATCATACTTAAAAACACTTTAAATTCACTTATTTGGTTTCCATTTTTGATAAGCATTAAGTAAACTAACCATTTATATGATTAAGTGTGGAGGTAGATCACTCATTGAGATTGAATATGGAGCAACCATCCAAGTTGAGAAGCATGCATGAGTAGCCCAAAATAAGAGATTTGGAGTAGGGAAGTAGTAGACATGTTGATAGGCATCATTATCATGTCCATGAGTCAAGGTGTACTTCTAAGAGGGAGACAAAGTGGAATCAACATGAAAGGTGCTTCCATAGTGAGTAGCACTCAATTAAAGCATTGTTGTTTATAGATGTATGTGGCCATCCATTTTTGAAGTGTGTTCTTTCTATGTATATATGTAATCATTGTATTCACATTTGTAAAAGACCCAAATTGGGTAATTTTTGCAATGATTACACATTTTTAAAACATGTATGTTACATATAAGACCCCAAGAAGGGCAATGTTTATAACACGTGTGTTATATGTAAGACCCCAAAAAAGGCAATACATTAGTTGCATGTAAGACCCCAAGAAGGGTGAAAATGTAAAAGTGATGACCCGTTATAACATCGCTTAACATATAACATATTTTTTTTGTCCTTATGTTAATATTGAACAGCAATAAGATTAAAAAAAATAGCCTCTAGAGGATAAATGTGTCTAGGACAAGCACACATAGAAACTAGAAGAGTGAAGTGATACATTCACTTATTTTTGAGAAGAAATAGACTTTTGGTGGACCAAAAGTTCTTTATTAGGGAGGTGTGATCTAGGAGGATTCACAATAGTGACCAAACTATATGGTCTCAAATTTTACCTAAACTATCTACACAATTAATATCTCATCAAGAGATTTCTAATGCATTTTACGATTTGAAAAATGGACTTCATATGCAGAAGTCATGGCCTATTGAATTTTTTAGGCAACAAGGAAAAAAATGTGAAAGTACAATGACTAAACATACATGTGGTCCAATATATTATTGACATGTGTACCAATTAAATCTTCACATTTGTAGTGTCTATAATAGCTCTAAAATATTCTTTAAGATTTTAGACAAATCCGACTTCCTAAGGCTTGAGAAATGGAATTCACTCCATGAATATATCTTTCCCCACAAATTTGGGATATTTCCCATATAAATTGGGATATGTCCCATAGAAATGCATATAAGGTTTATCCAAAGATCAAGATATGAAGAGTGGTTCGACCGATTGACCCTCATCAACTTGCCATGCTCCATTTTAGGAGATAAGCCTAAGAAGATTAAATAAAGGCTTATATATGGGGATGGATAATGAATAAATCCATAATTAGTGGGTTTTGAAAAACTATATAAACCCATGAAACTCATTTATAAACTCATTCCAAGATAATTCCAAGATCACTTCAAGATCTCACTTACATTGAAAGTATTTGAGAAGCAAGCTCTCACTTGCATTACAACTCTTCCATTCCAAGGTTTTGGATCTAAGCGTCCATTCATGAGGAGAAAGGGTTTTAATTTAAAATATATTCAAAATAATTTGGTGAGAATCAAAGAGTAAAAACTATTATAGCTTAGCCCTTTACATAAAGATTAAGAAATCTTGAAGCTTAGCCTTTTGCATAGTGAGTGAGCAAGTTTATATGTCTTCATTACTGGATTAACAATTACAGGCCTAGAGTTATTATATAGACCTCTTTTGGTAGAGACATTACATTATACTTGTGAAAGACAAGTAGAGGGAGATCTAGAGCTAGTAGCTAGAGCCAAAGCTAATATTCAATAGCGAAATCTAGAGCCAGTAGTCAGAGCTAGAGCCAGTATCCAGAGCCAGAGGATGTCAAAACATGTATTTGTAGATAAATAACCCTTGTTGGGGATAACTGATGTATAAAGTGATTTTACATCAATAATCAATTAGTTTCACCTTTGATCATGACATGGAGACATAGCCAAGATGAGGTGAACTATGTTATCAACCCTGGTTTTCATATTGTCTTTGTGGCTCATACTTTTGGTTTATTAGTAGTTTCAAATGCTGATTTTAATTATAATTCCAATTTCAAGTTACTTAATGGGAATTTGAGAATTTATAAAACATCCATAAAAATAGATCAATTGGTGTAGTTATAGACACTGCCTATTTAGGGATCATGTTAAAAATGTAAAAGGATCAAAAATCAAGTGTGTGAGATCAGAAAAAGGAAGAGAATTTTGGTCTCATGATTTTTATACTTTTTGTGAAGAACAAGGGATTAGAAGATAGTATTTTGTTGTTAGGACACCCTAACAGAATGGGGTAGTTGAAAGGAAAAACAAAACTATCCAAGATATGAGTAGAACCATGCTTTAAGATTCTAAATTATTAGATGGTTTTTGGGAAGAGGTTGCTAATACATCAGTATACATCATGAATAGATGCCAAGTTAGAGTAATGGTGATAAGACTCCATATGAGTTATGGAAAAATAGGGTAGTTAATGTCAAACATTTTAGAGTGTTTGGGAGCAAGTGTTTTATCAAGAGGGATGAATAAAATCTTGACAATTTTGACTCAAGGCCTAATGAGGGCATCTTATTAGGTTATTCCTTCATAATTTTTGCTTACAGATGTTTAAATAAGAGACTCCACAAGGTTTTTGAAAGTTTTAATGTAAGATTTGAAGAGGTAGGTGAAATCAAGAAGCCTAAATTATAGATAAATAAAACTACAAAAAACCCTAATTTAAATAATGAAGGCATACCTAATCAATTAGATGATGAAGAGTAAGAGGTAAGATAAGACACTAGTGATCCATTGAGGAAAATACAAAAGGATCATCTAATTTCTAAGGTAATTGGAGATGTCAATGCTAGTTTGTAGACTAGAAGGAGAATGTTAATCAATCAAAATCAACAAGACATAACTCTGTTATCCAAGGTTAAACCTAAAACATTCTTGGAAGCTAGCAAAGATGAAAATTGGGCATGTGCAATGGATGAGTAACTTGATCAAATAGTAAATAATGAAACATGGGATTTGGTACCTGGGTCAAAAGACAAAAATGTGATAGGAACTAAATGGGTAATCAAAAATGAGAGGAATGAGAAAGGAGAGGTCACAAGAAATAAGGATAGATTGGTGTGTAAAGAATATGCTCAAGTTGAAGGGATATATTTTGATTATACTTTTGCTCTTATGGCAAGAATGGAAGCAATTAGACTCTTCTTATCTTATGCAAGCTTCAAAGGTTTCAAAGTTTACCAAATGGATGTGAAATCTACATTTTTAAATGGAAACTTAGATGAAGAATTCTATATTGAGCTACCTAAAGGTTTTTTCATGACAAGTAATCAGGACTGTGTTTTTAAACTAAAGAAGGATTTATATGGTCTTAAACAAGCTCTTAGAGCTTAGTATGATAGATTAGATAGGTATCTATTTATCCAAGGCTTCAAAGGGGGTATAGTTGATAGTAATTTATACATTAAGATAGTTGGCACTCATTAATTATTAGTGGTATTTTATGTTGATGACATAGTTTTTGGATCTACCAATGACAACATGAGTAGAGAATTTACAGATGCTATGAGTTTGAAATTTCAATGTTGGGATAACTTTCTTTCTTCCTAGGATTGTATATTAATCAAATTGATACAGGGATATTAATTTCATAGGCAAAATACATCAAGGATATGATAAAGAAGTTTGACATGTTGGATTGTAATCCAATGAGTACTCCAATGATCATAAAATGCAAGTTAAGTAAATAAGATGACTCATCAAAGGTTGATTAACCTTGTATAGATCCATGATTGGAACTATTTTGTATTTCACTTCTTCTAGGCCTAATATCATGAAATTAGTAGTCCTTGTAGGTAGGTTTCAATCTAATCCTAGAGAATATCACTTGAAAGTAGTCAATATGATCTTAAAGTATCTCAAGAGCACCATATAATATGGTTTATGGTACCCCAAGAACAAAGAATTCACTCTAAGGACATACATTAATGTAGATTGGGTAGGATGTGTGGATGATAGGAGGAGTACAAGTGGTGGTATTTTCTTCATGGGTGAATTTTTGGTGTCTAAGCTAAGCAAGAAGCAAGCCTCTATATCTCTATCAACTACAAAATTTGAGTATATAGTTGTTGCTTCCTATAGTACTCAGCTAATGTGGATGAAGCAAACCTTGGAAGATTATAAGATCAGACAAAATAGACCTTATCCTATCTATTGTGACAATACTAGTGTAATTAGTATCTCTATGAATCCTATTATGCACTCAAAAACTAAGCATATTCCTATTAGATATCATTTCTTGAGAGAACAAATGAGTAATCAAAGTGTTAAGTTAGAGTATGTGCCTACAAAAGAACAACTTGTAGATATTATGACTAAACCATTAACAAAAGCAACATTTGAATATCTAAGAAAGCTTGGGAGTCATCTCCCTGTCTATAAATCACTATAAGTTCATTAGATAAGGAGGAGAAACATGTTGATGAGCTTATTCCATAAGATTGTAATGAAAAGCTTCAAGAGTTTTGTTTAGAGACATTGGTCCTAAAAGCATGTTTTAGTCAATTTTTGATGCTTGGTTTGGAAGGCCTAATCATGAAGTATGAAGTTAAGGTTGGTATGGAATGTGGAGAGAACTTGATCGAGTGTGTTTCATAAGGTTTCATGCATTGTATTGGTCACAAGTAGTTTTAATGATCATTTGTTCAATTTGACCATTTTGCTCAGTGATCATTGCCTAATGAGAGCTCATCTTGCAAAGTTGATGCATTTAAGGTCTATGAAGCTAATCAAGGGTGGAGGTTAGTTGGATTTGTTGTGTCCATGTGAAAAAGGAGTTGAGGAGATTTCATAAATCTTCCATGATCATTATAAGGTGTTTTAGCATAGTGACAAGGGTATACATAGGGTCTATATGCACAATATGACTAGTTTCAAGTGTCAAATAAATATTGGTGAGTGTTCAAGATAATTTTTTGGCATATAAAGGTGTGTTGACCTCATACAATTATGTCCTAGGTGGTTTCAGGGTTTGAAGATTTTTTGAGATCAAGTTGAATATTTTTGAAGGCTCTCGATTATGACAATCATTGCTTAAGGGTTAATAGGTCAAAAACCATTTCATGGTTATATGGGTTCCCAAAGGATTCAAACCTTAAAATTTGATCCTAAAGTGTGTATTGTTTCCCTCCAGGTGTGAGAGAAGTTTTAGGAACTGGCATTGAGTGGAAGGTGGAAAGTTGACCTTGTTCCTTTTTTATGCCCTAAGTTTTACACCATGTGAGTTAGTAACCTTCCCAAAGGATTTGAGGTTTGAGGCTGCTTAATGTATTTAAATGGCCAAAAGGGAGTTCAAAAATTTATTTTCAGTCATCTAGAAGTGTATAGTTTAACCTATGGTTGAGCTTTTGTGTAAATAGAGGGCTAATTAGCAGGTCAATTTGTGAAGGAGCTATGGTTTAGATGAAGATCTTGGCATGCATGAGGGGGAATATAATTTTACTCTAGATATGGAATTTTAAGTCATGAGGGTGCATACATAGAAAATTATGGGCTCTACAAGGTTTAGGAAGGGTTATTAGGCCTCTAGACAAGGCTAGGTGAGTTAAATGAACTTTTTGGTCATTTTCTTCAAAATACCAAGGTATGATTGTTCTAATATTATTTTTTCATTGTATTTATAATATATTTCATGTTTGAAGTATGGCTTGAACATCGGTTGGTGATCATGGAGTTGACTTATGAGATAAAATTTGAAGGTAATTAAGAAGTTTCTTCATGGTTGGAGATGGTTTGAGGGTGCTCAAGGGGTGCCTAAGCCTAGGATACTTAGGGGGAGTCCTTCTCAATTTTATCAATGTGTGATCACTCATTTTTGCTTCATATTTTTCATATCTTATTCATATAGCAATGCATGGTCAAAGAAGAGTATTGTCAATTAACAGGTTTGGCATAGTCATGGTAAGGAATGGTATGCATAGTGATATGGGGAGTTTATATCATCTCTAAAATAATATCCATTATTTATGTTGTCTTTGAAAACATTTATAGGTCTTCAGGATAAGCAATTAATCCCACTTTGTCATTGTGTCAAAGGGGGAGAAAGTGTTTGGAGAGGGAAAAGAGTATATGCAGAAGTTTTGTTGTTAGCTTTGAAAACATTTACAAGTGTTGAAATAAATGACAAAAGTAGATATTTTTAAGGTGTTTTAAATTATGTCCCTAATGTGGCCAAGAGTGTCCATGAATTAATATGTATACATTATTCTTAGTGATAAAGTGTGTGTTAGTGATCATGCATGGACCTTGTTGTATTTTCTTGGTTAGGCAAGATGATGGGTGTTGGTAAAGTATTGATCATGTTTGATGGGTCATATGAGAGTTAAATAGTGATTTATTTACTTTTAGAAGTGAAATTAATTCATTATAATAGGCTTGTGAAAGTCTAGGTTCTCCTAGTCATCTTGGCAAAACTTCTTGAGTAAACAGATTTATGACGTCAGCATTTACATGTGTGAAGGTGTCAAAAGAAAGTGGTCACATAGGTTTGTTTATATTTGTGCCTAGATCATGTGTTTAAAATTTAAGGTATTGACATGATTTATATAAAAATTTATGGTAGTGCAAATTTGGTCTCCCAGGCAGATTTCACTAGTTTCCATAGTCAAATTTGCATTAAAAAGTGACCGTTGGAATAGAAATATTTGAATTTACAAAGGAAAACAAGTCGGTATTATTTTGGTTATAATTTTTGATATTGGATGAATTTGATGGTTTTATAAAAATAAAAGTGGTATATAACTTCAAACTAAGTCCAATAAAAATGATTTGGAGGTGTGACTAGTCATACACCTGCATTTATTGTGGTCCAAAGTTGACTGAGGGTTTGACCTTCTTCTACAAATGACCCAAGAAGGATGTTTGAGTTTTTATTGATAGTGTTTGGATGTTTAAAGGTAAATTATCTATTTTATATTTTTTTATACTCCTTAAGGATCATCTGTATGGATTTTGGAGGTTTGACCAATCCATATTCAATATGAATAATTGCTTACAAGTTGACTTTTGGTTCATTCATGGTGTTTTCATGTACAAGGCAAATGATTGATAGGTTTTATATATGCAAAGGTGTGTAGTGATGAATGTAACAACTTGAGGGTGTATCAAGTGTAATATTTCAAGGACCTATGTGTTTTTAAGTGGTTTTTTATTCCCTTTTTCTCAATGAAGTGCTAATAGGATGAATAAGTCTCCATGGACCTATAAGGATTCTTAGGCCTAATTGAAAGGTGTTGGTACTTAAAGGTGATATATCAAAGATATGGATGACATATTTATATTAAATTTATCCTATTATAAGTGTGATATAATCCTTAGGGGTTAAGGTAAGTCTTATGGCCAATAAAGAAGGTGATGATCATAAAGGCTCTATAAATGGCAAAAATAAAGATGAAGGTTTCTAGAGTTGATATGTGAAGTATAGAGAAGGCTGAGTATGCTTGGTGGATATATTTGAGATTAGATCAGTGTGAGGGATATGTTTTTGACCTATAGGTCATATTTTTTATGTTATAATAGTGTTTTTGTAGTTTTGAATATTGAGGTTGAGTGAAGAAGTGTAGAGTGACCTAAAAGGTTGTTTTGGATACATTTCTTATGTGTGAAAGCTTGAGGAAGCTTTAAGGATTAAAGAGAGTTATTATTCATTATTTATCTATAATATTGAAATTAAATCAAATTTATAGATGTGTTTATATCATAGGTTTTGTTTGGGTACTCAACATCTAGGAAAAGTGGGTGCTTGTTCATGCTTAAGGATTAGTGTTCCTTGTGAAGTGTGTGGTTCACTAAAGTCTCTTGTTTTTGAATTAATTATAGGATTTTAGTCTAATTTTTTATAGACTTGAGAGTGGGTTTTATCCCCCATGAGGGTTTCCCACATAATTCATGAGTTATGTGCCTTGATCTTGCATAGTTTCCTTGTTCATTGCAATAACTTGTTTATATGCTTCATGATTGCTTATATTGATTGGTTAAGAGTTTGAAGTTTTAGAATTGGAATTGAATTAATTGCATCATTGATTCAACACCCCTATTATTGATTTTACCTCTAACACTTACCTTTATCTTAAATTTAGCATTATGTTCTTCTAGTTCTCTTTTAGGACCAAATCACCAATCTCAAACTCCCAAGGGAGAAAGTGCTTATTGTATCTTCTCTGCAGTTTGTTCTAATAGGCTTGCAAGTTTTTTATGATATCCAAACACTCACCATCAATATTTTATAGTTATTTCAAAATTAAAACTCTATATTCTTTTTCATCTTCAATATTCTACAAAGAAACTTACAATGAAGGCAATTCGATCTCAATCAGGATAATAGCTTATGTACCATAAACAAGGGAGTATAGAGTGGCTCATGTGGGGGTTTGATTACTGGCTCGATAAGCTCGAAGGGTAGGAAATATTTTTAGGTTCCAATTATGGCCAATGTCATTGATAATCTTCTTAAGAATGTCTAAAATGGTTTTATTTGATGTCTGAGCTTGTATGTTACCTTGTGGATTATATGATGTGGATTTCATGTGCTTGATTTTGAATTTCACAAAAAGTTATTTAAAATCTCTACTTACAAAGGATCTACAATTATCAAATATAATTCAAGCTAGGATGACATATCGATAGATGATATGGTATTGAATAAACTTGGCTATCTACTTCTCGATGATGTAAGTGAGAGGAATGGCCTCAACCCACTTAGTAAAGTACTTGGTAGTAGTCAAAATATGTTTATGGCCATTTGAAGATGTTGGGTTTATTTTCTTGATAAGATCGAGGCCCCATGTATAAAATGGATAGGGTGTAGTGATTGGTTGTAGTGGTGAGGAAGGTGTGTGTATCAAATTTCCATATTGTTGACAAATAACACACTTCCTCACATAATTGTAAGCATCTATCTCCATTTTGGGCCAATAATAACCTATTCTAAGGATATTTTTAGATAAGACTACACTGTTGGTATGGGCCCTACACAATCCTTCATGAACCTCCTTAAGTGCTAGCTTGGATTATCTTAAAGATAAAAAATGAAGTAACATTCCAACATAGCCTTTGCAATAAAACATGTTTCCAAGGAGGGTATAATGGGATATACAATGAAGGAAAAGTTTTTGTTAGTTATTGGATATGTCTGATGTAAAAATGTGACCATGGAAATAATTATAAAAATCTTGGAACCTATGCAGTTCAAGTGGGGGATTGGGACTAGTAATGGTACATATCTTTTCTGAATCTAGTAAGACATGTGAAGGTTGTAGAAGATTTTCAATGAGAAATTGATACTCTTTAGTACTACTATCAATATATATCATGGACCCAATTGTTTTCATTATATCAATAGATCTGTTGTTGTCCCTTGGCACTTGTTTAAACTATAGAGATTTAAAATGAGCTTTAAGATTATCCACAATGTGCTTGTAAGGCATAAGCTTGTCATCTCTAGTTTGATACTGATCAATGTTCTAAATGATAATCAATTTGAAATCACCATAGACCATTAAATGTTATATATCCCATTATATGGCAAGATAAAGTCCTATGATAAGTGCCTCATACTTAGCCATATTATTGGTACAATTGAAATTGATATGAAATGATTTAGGAATCAGATCCCCTTGTAATTTAATCAACAAAATGTTGGCTCTAGATCTGTGGGATGTAAAGGAGCCATCAAAGTATAGCCTCTATTTTTTAGGTTCCTACTACACTTATTCCACTATCATGATAGAATCATCTGGAAAGTTGAATCTAAGTGGTTGAGTGTCTATAATAGGGTCTCATGCAAGTTGATCAGCAATAACCTGCCCCTTGATGGCTTTCTAATTTTGATACTCAATATCAAATTTTCTTAGAATCATGACCCATTTTTCCATAGATCCTATAAGAGTTTGCTTGGGATAATAAAATTCTAAAAGTATCAACCTTAGCAATAATAATTTTTTTATTGTTCAGCATATAATTTTGTAACTTTTGGGATACAAACACCATAGCTAAATGTGCCTTCTCAATAGGTGTATAATTATGTTCATAAGCCACTAGTGTGTAGCTTAAATAATAAACTACATGTTCTTTACCCTGATAATCATGTTGGGCAAAAATTACCCCCAGTGCATGCTTAATTACTGAAATGTACAAAAGCAATGATTGTCCAAGTGTTGGCAATCTCAAGACTAGCAGGTTGGCTAAATAGGTCTTGATCTTCATAAATGCTAATTGACACTCTGAATCCCATTGAAAAATGACCCCTTTATTCAAGAGACATGTAAATAGGTGGCACTTATCTGCTAATTGAGAAATGAACCTATGAATAGACTGGATCTTTCCTTGCAGGCTTTAGATGTATTTAAGATTTGAAGGTGGAGACATTTCAACAATGGCCTTGAACTTAGTAGGGTCAAATTCAACCCCTCTTTGTGATATAATAAACCCAATTAATTTTCCTATTTTTTTGCCAAAGACACACTTCTTAAGATTTATGTAGACTTTATATTCATAAAGCCTCTCAAAGATTCTTCATAGAACGTCAAGATGTTTGGCATGTGTTCTTGATTTAGTCAGTATGTCATCAACATAGTCCTCAATAATATCATGCATCATGTCATAGAAGATGATAGTAATTTCATACTGACAAGTGGCTCAAAGATTCTTCAATCCAAATGGCATGACTTGATAACAGAATATTCCCCATAGGGTGGTAAATGTAGTCTTGTGTTGATCTTCTTGGGCTATCTTGATTTGATTTTATCTATAAAATCCATCTAAGAGGGACAACATCTCATACCCAATAATAGAATCGACAATCATGTTGATGTTAGGCAGAGAAAAATCATCTTTAGGGCATGCTTTTTTGATATCTCTAAAATTAGTACAAAGACATATACCAAGTGTCTTTTTTCTAGTTATAACTATGTTGGATATCCATTCAAAATAGTCCAGTGGTTTAATGAATCTTTCTCCCAATAACTTCTCCAATTTAGCTTTTACCAAAAGAGAAATGCATGGATGCATCTTCCTTAATTTATATTTAACTAGCTTAGCATTTGGATGAACAACAAGGTGATGCACAACTAAGTGAGGGTCTAATCCTGGCATGTCTGAATATTCTCATGTAAAAATATCAATTAAATCCAACAAAATAGATATAATGTGTTCTCATTTTGCTTCAGTAAGGGAAGCTCCAAGGTAAATAATTTTGGGATCCACATATGTTCCCAATTTTACTTCAATAGTGAATTCTACAAGAAGTGTAGAACCATATTCAATAATAGTAGGCAATGTGTGATCATGATCATCTTATTTTGATACAATTTCTTGTTGTTCCTCCCACAGTTCTGGATTATGTGATGAGTCAAAATCTATTAAATCAGGTAATTACCAACTAGCAAAAATCTTAGAAAAATCAAGAGTGAGGCACCCAAAGACTTGTTGTTATTTTGATGTGATGCTAGTACTCACCATGGAGCTAGGACTTGATGTACCTTGTGCATCCTTTGGGGATGGGAAAACTTTCCCATCTAAGAGTGCCTAAAAAAAATTCACTCAAGGGCTTATCTTTTTCTTTACTTTCTCCCTGATGAATGAGTGCATTAAATAGGTTTTCACTCAAAGATATCAATGTTTTATCTTTATTATGACCAAAAAAATTTGCCTACTCTCCAAAGTAGGGATAAGGATCCAACGAAAAATCAAAGCCTTGCTTATGATTGCCAATGGGTAATCCATCTCTAAGGCCCATATACTTTGCAATTGATTCTTCATTTTGGAATTCATCAAGGCATATGACTAAATTTTTTTTGGTCCCAATAAATTAGTTTAGGATGACAAAGGCATAAGGAAGAATGAGGATTTAGAGTCATAATGACATTTGATTCAAATAGGTCTATGTCAGCAAGCTCATTAAAAAGGCTATAATGGGATGTTATGTTGCTATCAGGAGTCTCATCACTAGTCAGTTTAGAAGAATCACTATCAAAAGTCATGAGGTCACCCCCAGGTGGTATAAATTTGAGACCGTGATTCAAATTATGTATACCAAGTGATAAAGGTTTCAAGATTATTTAGGCTTGTAGGTCAAGGCCTTTTCTTGTATAATCAAAATTATCCATAATCTAATTAAGGATAGGATATTTTGGATTTTGAAAATAATCATCAATGTCATCAGAATATAACCAATCTCCTTTAATGAAATAATCTTGATCCTATTTTGGCAAAGTATTAGGTAAAAATACCATCGATGGTTTCCATTGTTCTTTCTTTTGTTGCCAAACCAAGTTGGGTATGTTAGGGATTTTAGAAGTTTTGGGTTTACTAAATGTTTTGGGAGACTTTGACAAATTAGCAACATGAAAGGCAATCTTCAGATGGTACATGGAAATGCCCAGATCTTCTATAATAACCTATTTTTCAAGAGTTGTGGGAAATGGATCAGCCAAAGTGGAATCAAGGTCACTAAGATTTATATAATTAAATTTTGGTGGATGTGAAACTATCTCCTTGTTCTTTTTTGCAATAAATTCAGAACTAAGACAATAATTATAATTATGGAACTCAGCCTCAATGTGTTTGCAATACTAATAAGCTTGTAGATCGATAGGAATAGTAACCTCAATCCCATCATGGGGAAACTTAAGGCACTAATGCAAGGTGGATGGAATGACCTATACTTCATGGATCCAAGGATGATAAAGAAGTATGTTATAAGGCAGCTCAATATCCATAATATGTAATAATGTGTGATGAGAAATAGACCCAATAATGATTGGCAAATAAATTATACTAAAATACTCCCTCTCGACATTGTCATAAGCTTTTATGGTGATCATCTCTGGCTGAATGTCCTTTATAGTGTAGCCTAATCTCTATACCAATTTGAGGGACACTATGTTCAGTCCTAAGCCATTATCTATAAGAACCCACTTAATATTATGGTTTTCAATGATAACCTCTATATATAATGGGTTACTTAGCTAGGACCAAGAGTGGACATATCTTTTTTATCAAATGTAAGTTATCAAAATGAAGACAAATGTCCTACAAGTATTTGGTACGATTCAAGATTAATATCATTGGGAATAGTGGATTATTGCAAAAGGTCATTTTAAAATAGTTTTATGAACTTCAGATGTATGTAAGAGATATAAAATAGCAATTTGCACAAGGGTTTTACTCAGTTGGTCTGATAGATTATAAGACTTTTCAATATTAGGATGAGATAGTTTGACCTTTGTTGGCACAGTGTTCAGCTTTGGATCTGAAGGCACAATGTTCACATTGAGTTTAATAGAATAAGAGGGCAAAGGGCCCCGAAGATTAACATGATCATCTAGTTATGATTGAACAATCTAGAGGTGTCAAGGATCCATTATAATTAGAAGATGAAGGCAAAAATCCTTAGAGGGTGAATCACAGGTGTCTAGTTGCATCAGAGCAATTTTGATTTGATGAGGAGCCATTATAATTAGAGGAAGGATGGTGTCCATAAATAATAACCCATACAAACAAAGGTGAAACTAAATTTCATGAAATTGACATAATGTTACTTGAGGGAAATGGTATAGACCCTATATAACAATGGGTCTAGTACTATGAAGAGTATGAGATGGTTCACAATATTTAACAATAATAGTGGTAATGTGGTTTGCAAAAATGCATCCCAAGGTATTTTTGTAGTCATAAGGAATGTTATTGTAACCCAAGTTGTTACCACGGGTATTATGGTCTTGATTATGATCATGTTGGTTATAATTTTTACTTTGAGTCTAATTCTACCTTTGATTCTATCCTTAGTTCTGATTATTCCATGGTAGTTACTGATTATGTCAAGGAAAGGGATATTTTTGGATGCCCATATTTTGATTAGTTTCCTGTGGAGAAAGCTTAATCTCAACTTCACCATTCTCAATCAAATCTTCAATAAGTTATCATATTAGGATGTAACAATAAGCATTGTGACCAATAACATGTCGTAAGTTACAAAATTCATTTACCTGATACCAATATGGCTTGGGCTTATATATAGGAAATGGAATTAGTATAGGCCATAAAATCAAATTAGATACGATGAGCTTTTGGAACACTACCTCAACATGTTCTCCTAATTTGATGAAGACTCTAAATTGATTGTGGAATGTCCTCTATAGAGGAACTTTTTGCAAATTAGTTGGTGGATTAGGGGGAGCTAATTGTACATGTCTTGATTCAATTACTCCATTCCATACCATGTTTTTATTCTTATTGAAACCCTTAGGTTTTTATTGTGAAACCATTTGAACCAATGATTGGATCTGATTTGACATTTAACCCTGCATGTAAATCTTGACAAGGACTTTGGTAATAAGAGCCTTCTCAATATGACAACCTTGTCTATAATTTCTTCAAAAGTGTTTACATATGAAAGTCATAGATTGTGTGCCACCTCAAGGTGTAAATTATGTGCAAAAATTCCTGCCAATTGTTTATCTAGAAAATTATGTTGAGATCATCTAGCTAATTCTCTCCACCATTGTAGATATGATACAAAGCTCTCTCCATCTCATTCTTTGGATTTTCACAAGTCAATAGTTAGTAAGTTGATGTCCAATGTTGTAATATAAGTGGTTGACAAATTTTTTAGATAAATTATTCCAATTCATAACTAATCCCTTAGGTAGCTTAAGAAGCTAGTCTAAGGCTTGTCCCAATAATCATGAAAATAAATGAAACAAGGAAATGTTATTGTAAGATACCTCCTAGAATAATACAAAAAATACTTGAATTTATTCATGAGTGTCACCATTTCCTTTATAGTTTTCAAATTTGGGTGCCTCAAAATAAATCAAAAAGGGGACTTAAAGAATACTCAAATCGAATTGATATGGACATATCTCATCAAATTTGTACTTCTTCATTTTGTTTCGTGTCTCCAATCATGACATAATTTATTTCATTAAATTCCACTCTTGCATGTTTGGTGCATTCATGGGTGGAATATAATTTTGTTGGGGTGGTATGTGCCCTTGTTATGTGGATTTATTAGGGATATACACCCTATGATCTAGAACTTTATTTTGATTAACTCCTTTAGTTTAGTAAGTGAGCCATTGATTTATGGGTTGATTAACATTCCTTGAAGTTGGTCATCTAGAATTATAAATGCTTTATTGATTTTGGAGAGTCCATGGTCCATTCATAAAAGTACATATTGGTTGAGATGAACTAACCAAATTATTTTATACAATATCCTCAATATTCAAAGGGACAAGAGGTTATTGATGATTGAAAAATGTATGTTGTGTGTCTAGCAAAGCATATTGCAAAACCTATTAGGACTTAGGTTATTCAATTAAGACATTTTGATTCATCGTAGTTGTGTTCTCAATTAAAGTTTGTTGTGTTGGTTCAACCACATTCCTTTGTTACTTGGAAGCATCATTATGTATTGAAGTGACAACCAAATATTCTATCAAGTCCATGATAAGTTGGTCTGCATATCATTGACTTACCTATTTGATCTTGGTAACAAGATCTTGATCATTATGCTTTGACTCTATGAGCACTTCATTTCCTTTAATAGAAAAAGAAACATTTATTTTTTTAATTTTAGAAAGTAATTGCTCTTGTTATTGTTATTATACCCTAACCAAGGTATGCAATTACTTCATAGGAAAGTTTGATGGCAATCTAGTACCTGATTTAATCAACCTTAGAAGTGTTTCATCTTAATCCTCTAAGGGTTGATGTTCAAAATAATCCTATTTAGATCTTATAGTCATGAGAATGTCTTCAAAGACCATGGAATTATCTTATTTGTCATAAAAGTGCTCTTCCTCATAGTTAGGGTCGTAATAGACCCCACTACGAGTATACCTTTGAGTCATGTCTAGAAGGTTTGTTCTCTATGTTTGGCAAGATTTGGAAAATATTTTTTAAATGCTAACAAGGTGTGTTTTAATTTTCCTCCAAAAAAATGAAAAGGAAAAAAAGAGACTATAATAAAAGATAAGGTGGCATAGTACCACATAATTATAATAAATGTTCATGATATTACTCAACCTTGGGTATGGTTAAAATCATATAAATTGGAAGAGGGTATGAAAGCTCACAAACCTAAGTGTAAACTATTATACCAAATGTAGGTTTAGAGATACATCAATATCATAAAAGCTAGTTCAACTTTGATGAGTTACTACTATAAAATTAGAAGAAATCCCTTTGGATTAGGAAGGTGACAATGTAAACTAAGAAACTCAAGATGTGAAAACATGTAAGAATTCCTAAGTATAAAAATAAAACAAAATGGGCAACACAACACTGCCACATGGTAATAGGAGGTAGGATAAAATATATTCTATAACTTAGAGCGTAAGCAACATGCTAGATGACCTAAGTTTACAATGATCAGATGATGATGAGTCTATAAATGGACTTTAATCCAAATGGGAAATCATACTCAATTTAACTCAATCCAAGTGTAAATGGTAAACAAATTAACACCTTGGCTCGAAATTTAGAAAGGTGAGATTTCAAATTTGAATTAAAAAGAGGACTTAAAGATTTTTTGAAAATGGTTTACACTTAAATGGGTAACATAACAATGTTGTTTAAACAAAGACAAACACAATGTTTAAAATGAGTATTTGAACAAGGAAATAGATGATTTAGATTTTGTGATCTAAGAATTTGACTCAAGAGAGGATGGTTAGTATGGTGTTAGCTCCAAAATGAAATAAACAAACTAATAACATAGCATCTCTAGGCCTAGACACTAGGGAGATCTTAGTTAATAAAATTAAATGACAACCACAACTAAAAATCAAGGAATGAAAACATAATAATTCATTCACCTTCCTTGGATGCTCCAAATGCCTTTGGAGTGGTGGCTTGCTCGACTTGTGCTCATGAAGTCCTTGGTAATGAAAGCTTGGCTATCTCCATCTCTCTTTGGCACTTTTGACTTATGGCTTGGCTTGGATTGGAATCAATTTGGCATGGTAACACTATTTTATTGAAGCTTTTGAAACCAATTGTGCATTATAAATTTGCATCAAAATAGCTTTGAAAATATTTGAGCATAATAACTTTTCACCAAAATAGCTTTGAAGATATTTGAGGATAATAAATTTGCACCAAAATAGCTTTGAAGATATTTGAGCATAATAAATTTTCACCAAAATAGATTTGAATGTATTTGAGCATGATAACTTTGCACCCAAATATCTTGGAAATGATGTTCATGGCCTCTCTATTTATAGATTTTTGTAAATGTCTAAAATCAACCTGAACCATCCATCTTGAGATCAAGATACATGGTTGAAGATTAATCCAATTTTTGGAATTAAGTTTTTAATTATGCTCATCATGAAATTTGAAGAAGGGTAAATTAAGAGGTATGGTCATCATGGAAGGCATTGATGAGGCATAGAGGGCATGAATCCTAATATTTGGGGCATTTATGGCCTAGGGATGTCTTTACAAAAAATGAGGTCACCTGATGATACAAATATTCAACATTCATTTCCAAAAATAAGTTTTCAAAAAGTTTCCATGGAATTATTAATTAGGCCTTGATTTGGGTTAATTAGCTCTTAAGCATGATTAAGCACTTTATGCATAAATCACTCAAATTGATCATAATGCCTTATTATTGGTCCAAATTTTGATTGGATTAGAATTAAAATTCAATGTCAGATGTGTTAGAACCTTATTCCCATTTATAATGTTATAAAAAACAAATAACAAAGGCATGCATCTTGTGTAGAAGATTTGATAGGAAAGAGCAATCCAAAGCACCTAGGTGCAAAATTGGCATTTTGACTCAAAATGAACTGATCAAAGTTAGTTGGACCATAAATTGAATTACCCTATTTAGGGATACCCTGGCCAAAATAGGCACTTGCATATGTTAGTTTCACATATTTTAACATCTTTTAGTGTTTTTAAGCCAAATTTTGCATTTTGAGTGGAAATTGGTCAAAACCTTGATTGGAGGTTATTGGTAGCCAGCTTTAGGTCTCTTTAGTTTGCCCCTATTTGGGAAGGCATTGCAAGCTATAATCATAGTAACATCTTCTCAAAGAATGAAAAGGTCATGTATGCCTACAACTGCAACAATGATAAACTAACTGTATGATGCCCTTTTGAGGGAACAATGATAAAGTAAGTCGACAAACGGTCCCTCGAAAAGAAAGAAGTAAAATGAGGGGACCAAAAAAAGAAAAAATGATAGGGTGAAAACATAATGATACTAAAAAAGTAGTCAAAATTATTGAAAATTCAAGTGGGATGGTGTGCAATGATTTATCCAAAGGTGGTTATGAACATTATACCCTGATAGTGGTAACATGGTATGATAACACAGTGATTTGCCCAAAGGTGGTTATAATCATTGAGAAGATGGAGCTACCCTATGTAGGATAGAAAAAAAATAACATGCCCCTATATGGGTAGAAAAAATAAAGTGGTGAAAACATAATGAGGGTAATGATGAATTGGAACAACCTACTAGTAGGGAGATGCTCGTTCAAACTAATAAAAGTTGAAATTCTTTTGTGGTTAATTACTCTATTTGGGATATGATTAGGATTGAGTCAGGATTTCGGTGTCGAAGAGATGCCACCATTACTGAATAAACTTCTTAAATCTGAGGTTTATTATATCACATATTGGTAGGCATCATGATATAACATCATGAGGACTTGGTTGAAATATGTATGAGGACTAACTCTCATAATCCAATACTTAATAAAAAATAATACACCAATGATAGAAACCATGATGATAATGTAAACATATGAATATGGATGCATTCAAGTGTAAGTATGGGAAAGGAATCACCCAATGAACACACATAAATTGAATCAAGGCTATAGTGTTGAAAGTAAACAGACAAGTAGACAAACAAATAAAATAAGTAGAAACAAACAAATAAATAAACAAACAAAGCAATAGAAACCCTATGAACATTACCCCTAGAAAATAGGTGACAACTTAAGAAATGAACAAAATGGGTGAATAGAAGAAAAGGAAGGGGGTGGTCAAGTTGTCTCCATATGCACTAGGCAAGTGGATGTTTCCTACATAGTTCCATGGATGTAATATACAATAAAAAAAACTTCAGACCAAATGTAGTTCTCCCAGGGAATGGGAAGAATGTGATAACTAAGGAAAACAAACAAAATGGATGTGATAGAAGAAGATGAATGGTCTTTAAAAATGGAAAGTGCATGAGATTAAAGGCCAAAAAGATGGGGAAAATGAATGATAAGTGATTTTCTTGTAACTTAGTAAGGGTTCCCAGAATCCTTAAGGAAAAAAAGTGGTCAATGTTTTTGTTCTTTTCTAAAAAAAATTCAAATGTTTTTGGAATTATTTTGGAGTATCTCAAATCAATCGATAATGATGACACACTAAATAGTTCAAGCTCAAAAAATGGTGAGAGCGTTCAAACTTAGGTTTCTCATAAAATGATGAGAGTGTGGCTTAGGTTTCTCACAAAATGATGAGAGCATGGCTTAGGTTACTCAAAAAATAGTGAGAGCATGGCTTAGGATGACTGAGTTGACCTCAACAAGTATTGAGTGTTGCATACATCATCCCATAGTAGGACCTCAAGTCACTATAGTTCCACATTTACAGTGGAGGAACTTGACTAGTATATCAATCAATTCAAACAAAATAGGCATAATTGGTAAAAAGGCACAACATGGCATAGGAAGTGGCAAGTTGGTACATCAAGGCTTAATGTTTCCCCTAGTTTTCCCATAGGTGGTTATAACTAGAACACAATGGAATAGATCAATGATACTAATTTGTCTAAAGGTGGTTATAATTAGTAGCAAGATCAGTGGTAATGAAATAATAACAAACAAAGGATGCAACTACCAAAACTTCTATCATACTTCTCTAAAATATGATCTCTATCTAAAGTACTTGAACCAACAAATAAAATTGATCAGATAATTTGATGCTGAAAATGTTTAATGAATGGCAAAAACCAAGGTCAAATGGGCTAGGCTTTAGAAGACACTAGGTCAATAGAATGGAATCAAAAATTGGATACGGTGAAGAGACAAATAAGGATGGTATTTGTATAAAGAAGAATAGTGATAAAATGACATAACTGAAATAGTCCTTAAAGATAATACACCTTAGTGTTCAAGCATAGTACCACTTGAAATGAATAATATTCATTAGCTCAAGAAGTTCCTCTCCATCTAGTGTGGCAAGCCTATATCCTCCTGATCCATAATATATAGTGATGATGAAAGGCCCTATCTAGTTTGGTTTGAATTTCCCCTTATGCTTCTTCTCAAACATAGTATTCTTTTGGTTTTATTTAAGAACAAGATCCCTAAGTTCAAATGTTCTATACTTAACATGCTAATTATAGTGGCCTTTGAGTCAGTTTTGATATGATTAAAGATTTTTTAGTGCGGTTGTGTGTTTCTCATTAAGTAGGTCTAGCTCTTATAGGCGAGCTACTCGATAGTCATGATCATCTAGGACATGCATGAAAGAGATGCATAGTGAAGGTAATTTGACCTCAATGGGAAGGATGGATTTAGTACCATAAACAAGTGAGTATGGAGTGGCTCCTATGGGAGTATGATGATTGGTATGGTATGCCTAAAGGGTAGGGAATATCTTGAGGTGCCAATCATGACCGACATTATTAACAATATTTTTGAGAATATTGATAATGGGTTTGTTGGATGCCTCAGCTTGGCCATTACCCTGAGGGTAATATGTTGTATAAAAATGTTTTATGATGTTATATTCAATACATAACTAGTCTACATCCTTGTTCTTGAATGACCCTCCATTATCAGATATAATGTCAAAAGGGATATCGTAGTAGCAAATGAGGTGGTTGAAAATGAATTTGGAAATTTGCTTTCCAGTCACGTAAGTGAAGGGTATAGCTTCAACCCACTGAGTGAAATATTCAATGGTGGTAAGGATATATTTATGGTTGTTAGATGAATTGGGGTTAATCTTCCCAATGAGGTCAATTCCCCATGTAGAAAATGGCCATGGCATCAACATCATTTTTAGATTTTTTGCTAGAGCATGAATCAAATTAGCATGCCATTGACATTTGTCACATTTTTTTACATATGTAGTAGCATATGCATCCATTATGAGCCAATAATAACTAGTATGTAAAATATTTTTGGATAGGACTTCCCTACTAGAATGAGCTCCACATACTCTATGAACTTCTCTTAATGCTAACATAGACTCTACCAAAGTTAAACAATGATGCAAAGTTCCATCAAAACTATGATAGTAAAGGGTGGATCCAAGTAAAGTATAATGAGTGGAGTAATGAATGAAGGCTTTGGTTTGTTTTTGAGATAGGTTAGGTGGTATAAATTGGTCATGAAGGTAGGTGTAAAGGTCTAAGTACCAGATAGAATTAGGAGAAACAATATCACAAATCATGGCAACAGTTGAAGGTTCATGAGTTAGTGCTGATAAATTCTCAACAAGGAATTGGTACTCTCTAGCTTTGTTTGTTTGTTAAATCAAAGAGCCAATAGTATCCATGGCATCTAAAATTCTATTACTAGCCCTCAATATGTTTTAAAAATAAATATTGGTAATTTGTCACTTAAGAGTGTCGACCATGACTTTATACAGAACCAGCTTATCATCTTTGGTCTGAAAATGATCTGTGACTTAATTGATGATTAACTAAGAATCACCATAAACTTGAATATGAGATATATTGCAATGTATTGCTTGTTTAAGTTCTGCAACAAGTGCTTCATACTCATCCATGTTGTTCGTACAAGGAAAGATGATTTTGAATGATTTAGGGATTAGATCCCCATGTGGTGTAATAAACAATAGGCCTACCCCTGATCCATGTGCAGTAAATAAACCATCAAAATATAGCTTCCAAGACTAATTCTTAAGGGGTATGTTAATGACATACATTATTGATTCATCAAGAAATTGAAATGTGAGTGGTTGTGTGTCTATGAGAGGTGCTTCCACAAGTTGATCCACAAGAGCTTGTCCTTTGATTGCCTTCTGATTAACATAGTCAATGTCAAACTCACTGAGAAGCATGATCCATTTATCCATTCTACCTTGTAAATCTATTTTAGATAGTAGATACTTGAGTGAATATACTTTTGAAATGACCATGATCTTATTATTCAACATGTAATGGCATAGTTTCTAAGCTGTGAAGACCATGGCCAGACAAAATTTTTTAATAGGTGCATAGTTATGTTCATATGTTAAAAGTGAAGCTAGTGTGAATGTCAGTTTGAGTGTTTTGAGTGATGATTTATACTATAAATATATGTATTTTGAGCTTAGTATGGCTTTATGCATAAGTAGGGCAAAATAGGGATTGATAACCTTGATTGTGCACAACTTGTTCTAAGATAGTTTATGTCATTTATATATAATTTCCATCTAGTGGATAAAGGGCTAAAAGTCAATATATATTATTATAGTGCTTGTGTAGGTGTTAAAAGAGGTATAGGCTAACCCTAGGTGGTTAGTCATTTGAAAATATATATATTGGATTTAAAAGGTGGGAAGGAACAATAGTGCCCAAACTTAGACACTCATGCCATTGCCACTAACATCTAATTATGATGTTAGTGTCCAAGTGCCAAAACCTGATACTAGGGGTAAAAATGTTAAGATGAGGGTCTGTGACTAATTTAGGGATGTTTAGGGACACATGTAGCCTACACAAAAGTTGGATAAGTGTCTAAAGAGGCCATAAACTAGGTCTAGGGCTAAGTTGTGGATGGGTGGTCTCAAGTAACACTCATAGCACTCAAGTGACATTTTTAGGTGACTAAAATGCATGATTATTTTTCACCACACTTATGCTAATGTTATGTCATGGTTTCATTTGATCACAATAAAATATCAAATCATGAAATGACGTGAAATTATTTTAAATTGTGGTACAAATTGTACTTCATGTAGTAGTTGTTGACCAAATTTAACCCTATAGGTCAAATTAGGGCCCCTATAGGTAAAAACTTGATCTTTAAAGTTTTATATGGGGTTGAGTATTATGTCATAGGGTGTATTATATGTTTTTTTTGTCACTTAATGCTATTTTAGCCTAGATCATGATCCAATTAATCTATATGTCACTTTGAGTCATTTAAAAGGCTTTTAGGAGTCATAAATGCAAATGGTAGGTTGTCAAGGTGTCCAAGTGTCATTATTTCCTTTCAAATGTCCAAGAATTTATATTCCCTATCAATAATGTCAGTCTCATTTAAAACTTGCAAGTTATCTAACTAAATATCAAGTAATCAACTGAAAAAGGGGATGTTGGCACTTGTACAAACCATGAGGGAAGGTGACAGATGGGATAAGGATATTGAATGTCTCTTCATCTTCCTTAGGTTTATTTCCATGCTTGATATGCTCTATAAGTGTCATTTTTGAGCTAAAACCACTATTTTTCTTCTTTGTCTTTCTATACACATAGAAGTGGTCAACATGTTTGTGCTTGGTACGGATAACTGAAGAGGTTTCAGGTAAAATTATTTTGGGAGGTGGTATTCAACTTAAATATATCCATTTACATAATAATATTTTTAATATTGGTCAATCATTCTTTATGAAACATCTCTAACAAGTTGACTGTGTTTTTATTCTCACTATTTCCTGCACCCTATAGGTTTTGCTCTAATTTAGATAAATCTATATAATATAGTTGGTCATGTTGACTAAAAATTATTTTTTATCCCTCCTCAAATGATTCCCATTATTTTTTTAGTGTTTCAAGGTGTTTGGATGTGCAAATCATCTTAGGTTGCAAGTGAATATACCATTTTATGTTGTAGGCAATTTCCACTATCCACAGAACCATCATGATTTAATGATGGATTTAGGGGGTTGTGTTAGCTTAATTTCAATATTATAATTTCTCTCTTAATTACCTTTACCTTCCAAATTCATTCTTAAAAGCAATTTTTATGAGTTTACACTCATATAAAACATATACAGTCTTCCACCATTAATGAATGTGTAAAGGTGTCCTCATGAATAATCTCATGTTGAGAGGAGTGTCTGAGCTGATAAATATATATTTATAGTGAGGAATGTATATTTTTAACCTTTGAAAAAGGATTAAACTTCATTTAAACTCATAAACTATGCACATTGTTCTCTTTCCATTCACTATTTGTACACATGACAGTGTTCACCTATAGGTGTTTGCAAGAGAGAATCAAGTTGTAATAAAGGTTTTAAAATGGTTTTCAAGGTATTCATAATGATAATCACCCATTTTTAAAATTTTAGAATATTATAGCTTTGTTCATGATATCTAAAACATACACACTATCCCAATCTCCTCACTACTTATATATGAAATCTCCACCTACATGTGGCATTAATAGAGATATGAGTGTCCTTGTACAGAGAGGATTGGAAAATTTATAACCCTTATTAAGATCATAGTAGGTTTAAAACATAATTTAAGACTTATTTTAATTGATATATTGATAGATAAGGTTGAGGGTCACTTCAAAGCATGATGACTGTATGTTTAGGGATCAAATTCCTAAAATAGGGAAACAGAGGCCTAAAGTCAGTTTGTTAAGCTATTGTAACATGGTTATCAATATTTTTAAAGCCTCTAAACATATTTTAATTGATGCCCTATAGGATCACAACTTTAAAAATAAATTATATTATTTTATCATTTGGTTTTCATGTTAGAGGAGCCCAAAGATGCACCTCAAATCACTAAATTTAGGCAATATTATCTATAGGTTGGATCTTAAGAGAGCCTCTCCACCTAAAGTTAGAAATATAAACTATGACACTATGATGTAATGGTTAAAAATAGTTAAATTTATATTTATGTTATAAATAATCATTTAAATGGATGATACATTATGTTTTGGGTCCCCAAACACATCTACAGGCATCCCCCTCAATTGAAATATTTACCTGCAGTTGAGTAGGAAGATAGTGATCTAGACATGGTGTCTTGGAAATGATTTAGCTTATATAAAGTAAATTCCAGTATAAAACATATTTTTTGTGACCTCAAGGCTTAAATAATGTTTTTAAACACTATGATCAAGGTCATATTAGAGTAATAGGCACCTACAGGAGTCATTTTGGTAGGGTAACACAGTCAGGAGAGAGAACTCAATTTTGTGAGTTCAAAGTGTATGTAAAGGGTATAGGGAGAGTTAGAAGGATGAAATAGAATATATATAACCTTAATTATGATAATTATGGTCTTAACAATCCCTTAAAAATGTAAAACAAGTTTATATTGACTCCTTTAGGTCCTATGAACATCTATAGTTGAGCAATTAGGCAGTGAACTGAATCATGGCATCTAGGTGTTAGTATTGTTAATATCAAGGTGAATAAACATGTCCAAACATTAATAAATGATATTTTAATGGGTTATATATACTAATTAAAAGTTTAAAATTCTAATCCATGCATAAACATCTATAGTTTGGCCCCTATTCTGGAACAAAAGACAATCACAATCATATGGCACTTTGTCTTGACTAAGCAAGATGTATGGGGAAGTACATAGAAGTTTGGAGTGATAATTTGAGATTGGGATACATTAATTATGATCATGATAGTATTTATATTCAATTTATAGTATAAATCAAACAAATAATCAGATCTAAACAAGTAAGACACAGTCCACAAAGTGCAAACCTTGCACACAATCTTTTGCGTAGCAGTTTGTTTTGGGTTTTGGAAAATTTGGAGGGTGAAATGACATAATATAGGGCTGAAATTTTTTGTATGAGGTCTAAATAACTTATATAATCCCATAAAATTATTCAACTTTGTCTGATTAAATAGGGGATTTCCCTCTATTTTGTCTCAGACAGAGGGCACTCCCCTCATGCACAAACCCTATAGATTTAGAAAGTAGGGATAAATAGATGGATAAGAGGATATTTGAAACTTTAAAGGAGATTTAGAAGGTTGTAAAAAATCTATGTAATCATGATAAATAACCCTGCATAATTATTAATCCCATCTTGGAGGTCCAGACCCTCAAAAGTGCAGATAGGCTTATGAGGCATGGTTATGCCTAGAATCCAAACAAGAGTCATTTTTACTTCCACCTTGAGATGATAATTATAACATATTAAAGAATGTTTATGGGGTCACTAAATCTATTTTTAATTTGTTTTAATTCAAATAATCCTAATTTTATGGCCTAGAGCATAGGGGTTATAGTCAGACCTATTAGGCAGGGTTTAAGCCTAAGGCTAAATAGGGAGTCAATTACATTTATAGCCTTGGAGATGCATTATAATCCATTTGGAAATTATTTTTGGATCATAAAATATGTTTTAAATATTTTGGAGTGCATGATAAACATAAATAAGGTCATTTTTGACTCAAGGACAACATTAGACCTATGCAAAGTAGAGAAACAAGCTTGATATGAGAGGTTTGATTGCTTAGATCCATTTTGATGATTTGCATGGAGATCCAATAGGTTATAAGTGTTATCAGGGGCCTTGAAGATCACATTTGTGTAATTTTTTTGAAGTTCCAACATCCCAACTTTATGAACAAATATTAAGAGGGTAAAACAGGCCTAAACCCTTACTAAACCCTTAGAAGGACCTGATTAGAGAAATGAGGATGGAGGGATATTCTAATGGAATAGAATGGCATGGAAAATGATTTAATGTTGTATAATAATCCATTAGGCTCCCTCCCCCATATTTTTGAGTTGTATGAAATATGTACAGATAGGGTACATAATTACTCTCTTTGACTATTTTATGCATTGTGTAGGTTCTTGGAGGTTTCAAGAGATGAAATCAAGTTTGGGAGGAAAGCATAGACTTAATATATATCCTTGTATAAATTTAATTTTTCATAAAAACTCCTAAGTGTTCAAAAAATATCTCTCATCTCAGCCAATCAAAACTAGCATAGTGAACATGGTAGTAAGAAGTGTGAAAACTCCAAGTGGAAGCAATTTTTAGGTGTGCCTAATGCCTTTAAGCCCATGGAGGGTATTGACACATGTAATCCACCCAATTTTATGGATTTTAATGATCAAAATGAAGCCAAATTTGATGCCAAGTGTACAAGGTGAAAATAAGAGTTATTTTGACTACAGATGGTAATAGCTCATTTTGGGAAGATTCTAGATGACTAGGATTGCAACCAATGCATGGAGAGGCATGTTTGAAATCCTTCCCTCTCATTATAATAACCATACCTATCCCTAATAATTTTTGGGATTTTCAAATAGGGTTGAATCATGAAGGTAGTTTTCTAAGCCAGAATGAGAACTTTTATGCCATATTTCAAGAGTTACATGATTTGGGGTGACACTTGTGCTTCCTAACCTTACATGGTTCATTTCATATATTATTTTCATAAATATTTAAATAATTTTATAATAATTATAAGTGTCCTTTTGACCTTTTTACTTATTTCTTCTCCTCTCTCTCTCAAGTTCTATAAGAACTAGCCATTTTGGCCTTTGTAAACTATGTTTCACCTAAGTATGGAAAATCCCTACTCATTTGCATACCATTTGATCAATAGAGACCACTAATTTTACCTCTTCTATGATTTTTATTATTGTGTTCATTTGGAATGTTTGATCTTGCATAAGTGATTACTCTTGTTTCCTTAGTATGGTTATCTCATTCTCTCACCTATTTTCAGTTTGAAACCTTCTTCTTGCAGGTCATGTGAAGTGTATTATGAGGTGTCAAGGTTTAGTGCTTTATCCTACTCAAACAGTTCCATTTAGGCCTATTTTCTAGTCCTCATAGCCTAAACATTCATCACAACCTTCATAATAAAACAATGATGTCATAAAATTCAGATTAAAGAAGTGTGTGCATAGTTGGTCTCTTGATCTCATGTGTAACATGCAACTAGTTGGTAGTTATCATTCAATTTGGTGTATCACCTCCTTTAGGATAGTTTACAATTTTCTCTCTCACTTTTCCCTCAAAATCATAGGTGTAGTATTGATCCAAAGTGGTACATT
The DNA here is from genome assembly GCA_037957365.1 of Torreya grandis. NCBI lineage: Eukaryota > Viridiplantae > Streptophyta > Pinopsida > Cupressales > Taxaceae > Torreya > Torreya grandis. The sequence goes on along the minus strand of JARHVA010002389.1, from coordinate 1,197,114 downwards.
AAGGGATCTAGCCCTGTCAAGAGATTCACCTCATTCTTAGGCTCACCCATAGCCTAGAGGTGTTTCAATTATGCCACTTGGATGAGGAGAGCTAAGACATCTCCTCGAAGGGTGAAAATCTAAGTGGCAATATTTTTTGGCACACATGATAAGATTCTTAATCCAAGAAGTTGAAATATTTTTGGTATTGTCTTTCAACACATTAGCTTTTGGAGGCATCTATTTAAGTATCAATGGTGACTTTGAAGTTAAATCAGTTGGTCAATCAGCCTAGGTTTTCCTTTGAAGATTGTTGGTAATATTTTCTTTGTGTTCTTTCATCCTAATGAATTTCCATGACTGACTTTGGTTTTAAGTATTATTTTACACAAGTTAGTGAGGTTTATCAAGCTTATGGCATTCCCTATAAACCTTAATGTGATTCTTACTAGTCTTGTTATGATCCCTATCAAGTCCAACATGACCCTTATCAAACCTATAGCTAGCCTCCTCAATATCTTGCTTCTACGAGTCAACCTAGCCACTTCTCAACTCAATCCATTTCACTTTCAAGAAAACACTCTTGAGCTATGAAAATTACATGTTGGATCTTGATACACTAAGGAGACATGGTCAAAATATTCCTAGTCATTTCATTCATAAGGTGAGAGATGCACTAGATCTGGTTAAAAGAGAGTGGGCACCTATTGAGAGAGCCAATTTGCAAAGGCTCACAAGTGAGATGTTATATATGAGTGGCCTAGTTTCATCCTTAGAAGATAGGCTAAAAATTCATGAGAACCAACCTCACTAAACCTATCAGCCTTCATATCCACTTCCCCAACATTTCTATCAGTCCTACATGATTCTTACTCATGAACCCAATCAATCTTATCAAAGTCATTATTTTCCCAATCAATCAGAAGAGAGGCTTGGAAAGACAAATATTATTTGTGAGGCAAACCTTGATAGGAAAATTGAGTTGGATAATAATAAAATGAATCGGTCTATCTTAGAAATAAAGGAAGTGGAATTTAATCCCTCATTTCCCTCTATAATTGCATCCCCACCTCAATAAGTGACCTCTAGATATGAAATCCCAAGTTGGAGACAAGGTGGAGAATCCAAGCCTAAGGAGATTCCAAGTTTATTGAACACTTCATCCACTCCTAAAATTACACCACCACCTCAAGTAGAGACTCAAAATCCTAGCATCATAAGCTCGAATAAGATAGTGGAATCATCAGGAAAGAAAGAGGATAAAATTCTAGACAAAGAGTGTGAGGTTGAGAAAGATTTTTATCTTATGCAAGTCCCTCCCACCCTTCCTTATGAGACCTGTTATTCTCCATGTCATCCCTCTTATACTCCTCATTCTCATGAAGATTCCTATGAAATGAAAGAAAGACTTTTCCAAGAGAACCTATCCAAGTAAATTGAAGAGTTAGAGTCAAGGATGAAATTGCTAAGTCAAGGTGTGATGGAAGGTTTAGAGCCCAAAGAAGATCCAATATGCCTAAACACACCCCATCTAACCTTCTTCTAGAGAGTTATCAAGTTGAATCATATGTTAATGAAGTGATTTTCAAATGGAAGTAGTAAAATCAATATATTTTATCCCAATGTTTTCCACCTCTTCCTTAAGAGCTTCCAAAAGAATCCCCTACATTTCACTCTCAATCTAATTTTGAGTTCTATGTTCCACCTCCACCAACTAGTTCATCTTTTTCTCACCCTATCACTCTTTGCCTTGATGAATTTGTGGTGTGGGAACATAAATAATATCACTTGGTTGATAATAATTTATAACTCTTGCCTAAATAAAGTGTAGCTCATTGCTAGCCTCATTGTGCTAAGTCACCTAATTTCAAGATGCCTAGCCTTGGCATCACCAAGAAGGAGAAGGATATGGAAGATATTGCAGCCCTTAAGAAGAAAATTTAGGTTATGATAGCTAAGATTTAACTTCAAAACCCTCAAGAGGTCCTAAATTTTGAATAAGAGGAAATCATCATAGGGACTCCCTTTAGTGATCACAAGTGTAATTTTGCATTTTTGTATGAAAATAAATATGGTGAAGACTCTATTACAGCTATTTATGAGGAATGTGACAAATAATTGAAGAGGGAAGTACTTAAAGAAGACTTTACATCTAGTCAAAAAAAATGTGGATAATAATCATAATCATGAATATGAATGTGATATTAATGATAGAGAACAATTTCAAGTCATCTCCAAAGAGGTTTTAGTCCTAGAAAAAACTCTTGAGACCAATGTGGAAGTTGTTGTTCTTGAAGATGACCCAATACCCCAGCCTAATTTTGAACCACCTTCGGATGCATTGCAGCTTGAATAAAATTAGCTTGATGATCTCATACATCAACAAGAGAAGATTGAAGAGGTAGTGGTTCTAGATGATAAAGAGGACAAAGATGGTTGGCAACTACAAATGAAGTTCTTTTAAGAGCTTGAAGAACTTTTCCAAGTTGAGGGTCAAGTACATGACAAGGTGAAGAAATAGTAATCCATGGAGGACAATGACCAAGATTGGGTAGAATATGTAAATCTCCTTGATGAGCTAGAGGAAGTTGCAGTTGAGAAGAAACCCAATCTTATTGAGAGCACTATGGAAATCAAGAAGGTATGCCTTGTTGAAGTACCATCAAAGGTTGTAATTGAGGATCCATATGAGAAAGTTGAGGATGTTTAGATGCAAGAAGAGTTCATTTCTATAGCCAACCTATTTGGAGCTACTTGGTTCTTATTGAACATCATGCCAATGAAGTTGGAAAACATCATGAAAAAGTTAGAGGCATCAATGTCAAGGATCAAAAGAATATATGTCTCATTCATTCTTTCATGTCATGAATCAAGAAGGGTTTAAAACTTCCCCTTTGATCTAGGAGGGATTTATGATCTCAATTTAGTTAGTTTTTTATTCAATTTGTTTAGTTTGGTATGTTTATTCCATAAGTGCTCATGAATCACATGTGTGTTTGTTTTTGCTTTGTGTGTGCCTTTTATTTTGTGTGGTTGAGGTAGTTCATTGGTCTTGTCTTGATCAAAGATTTTTGTCAATTTTTAGGTCATCTTGTTATGTTTTAGACTTCAAATGACTCCTTAATCCCAATGAAATAATAAGGTTATTGATCTTTAGCATAGCAGGCATCCTACCCCTATGAGTCACCAATTTATTGACTAAATTTGACCCTGCATGTCAAATTAGGACCCCTATAGGTAAAAACATGATCTTTAGAGATTTATAGGGGGTTGAATATTATGTCATATGGTGTATTATATGTTTTTAAATGTCACTTAATGTTATTTTAGCCTTGATCATGATATAATTAATCTATATTTCACTTTAAGTCATTTAGAAGCCTTTTAGGGGTCATAAATGCAATTGGCATGGTTTTCAAGGTGCCAAAGTGTCCTTATTTCCTCACAAATATCCAATAAGTTATATTCCCTATTAGGGATAGTATTTTCATCTAAAACTTATAGGTTACCTAGCTGAACATCAAGTAATTAATTGAAAAAAAGGAGTTTGGCACTTGTATAGCCCATGAGTGAAGGTGACACATGGGATAAGGCCATGTAACATCTATTCATCTTCCTCAAGTTAATTTCCATGATTTAAATTCTCTAGAAGTGACATTTTTGAGCTAAAACCATTCTGCTCCTTTGCCTTTCTAAAAACACACAGAACTAGTCAGCAGGTTTGTGCTTGGTACAGACAGTTGAAGAGGTTTTAGGTCAAAAAATTTTGGGAGGTGGTATTAATATAAAATAGATACATTTACATAATAATATTTTTAATATTGTTCAATCATGCTTTATGAACCATCTCTAACAAGTTGACTATGTTTTTGTGCTTACTATTTCTTACACCCTATAGGTTTTGCTCCAATTTGGATAAATATATACAATCTAATTGGTCATGTTAACTCCATAGTATGTTTCATCCATCCTAAAATTATTCCCATACTTTTTTTAGTGTTTCAAGGTGTTTGGATATGTAATTCATCTTAGGTTTCAAGTGAATGTACCATTCTATGTTGTAGGCAGTTTCCACTATCTACAGAACCATCATGCTTTAATGATGGCTTTAGGGGGTTGTGTTAGCTTCATTTCAATGATATCAATGATCTCTTAATTCCATTTACCTTCCAACTTCATTCTTCAAAGAAATTTCTAAGAGTTTGCAGTCATATAAAACATATACAGTCTTCCACCATTAATGAATGTGTACAGGTGTTCTCATGAAGAATCTCATGTTGAAAGGAGTGTCTGAGATAAGAAATCTATCTTTATAGTGAGTAAAGTCTATTTTTAACCTTTTAAAAATGACCAAAATTCATTGAAACTCATAAACTATGCATATTTCTCTCTTTCCATTCACTACTTGTACACATGACAATGTTCACCTATAGGTGTTTACAAGAGAGAATCAAATTAGAATAAAGGTTTTGAAATAGTTTTCAAGGTATTCATAATGATAAGAACCCATTTGGATAATTGGAGAAAAGTCTAGGTTTGTTCATGAGATCTAAAACATACACTTTATCCCAGTCTCCTCACTGCCTATATATGAAATATTCACCTATAGGTGGAATTAACAAAGATATGAGGGTCCTTGTATGAAGAGGATTGGAAAAGTTAGAACCCTAATTGAGGTCATAGTAGGTTTAAATCATCATTTAAAACTTAATTAAATTGATATATTGATAGACAAGGTCGAAGGTCACTTCAACACATGATGACTGTAGGTTTAGGGATCAAATCCCTAAAACAGGAAAATAGAGGCCTAAAGTCATTTTGTCAAGATATTGTAACATGGTTATCAATAGTGTTGAAGCCTATAAATGTCTTTGCCTTATTTCCCTATCATAGGATCAAAAATTTAAAATAAATTATATTATTTGATCATTTTTTTTTCATGTTAGAGGAGCCCAAAGATGCACCTTAATTACTTATCCTAAAAGAGTCTCTCCAGCTAAAGTTGCAAACCTAGAATATGCCACTATGATGGAATGGTGCCAAATAGTCAAATTGATAGTTATGGTCTAAATTATCACTTAAATGGATGATACATTGTGTTTTGGTTCCCCAAACACATCTACAGTCATCCCCCTCAAATGAAATATTCACCTACAACTGAGTAGGCAAATGGTGACCTAGACATAGTGTCTTGGAAATGCTTTAGCTTATACAAAGTAAATGTAGGTATAAAACATATGTTTTTTGACCTAAAATATTCAATAAATGTTTTTAAACATTATGATCAAGGTCCTGTTAGAGGAATAGAGCACCTACAAGAGTCATTTTAGTAGGGTAACACAGTCGAGAGAGAACTCAGTTTTGTGAGTTCAAAGTGCATGTAAAGGGTATAGGGAGATTTAGAATGATGAAACAGAAGATATATAACCTTAATTAGGATAATTATGATATTTATAATCCCTTAACAATGAAAAACAATCTTAAATATACTCCTTTAGGTCCTATGAACATCTACAGCGGAGCAAGCAAATAGTGAACTAAAACAAGGCATCTAGCTGTTAGTATTGCTAAGCTCAAGGTGAATAAATAGGTAAAAACATTTATAAATGATATTTTAAGGGGTTATAGTGACTAATTAAATGTTTCTAATTCTAATCCATGCATATACATCTATAGGTGGGCTCCTATTCTAGAACAAAACATAGTCATAGTCATATGGCACTCAGTCTTGACTAAGAGAGATGTACGGGGAAGTACATGGACGATTGGAGTGATGAATGGAGATTGGGAAAAATTAATCATTATTATTATAGTATTTATATTCCCTTGATATTATAAATCAAACAAATAAGGATCTCTAAATAATCAAGACACAATCCACAAAGTCCAAACCATGCACATAGTCTTTTGCCTAGCAGTTTGTTTTGGGTTTTAGAAAATTTGGAGGGCCAAATGACCTAATAGAGGACTGAAATTTTATTTAAGAGGTATCCATAACTTTTATAATCCCATAAAATATTAAAATTTATCTAATTAAATATGTGAGTTACCTCTATTTTGTCTCAGATAGAGGGCACTCTCCTCATGCACAAACCCTATAGATTTAGAGAGTAGGGATAAATGGATGGATAAGGGTCTATTTTAACCTTTAAAGGAGATTTAGGAGGTTATAAAACATCTAAGGAATCATTATAAATATCCCACAGAAGGAGGAATCCCATCTTAGAGATTTAAACCCTCAAAAGTGTAGACACACTTATGAGGCATGGTTATGCCTAGAATCCAAACAAGAATCATTTTCAATTCCACATTGAGATGATAATTATAACCTATTTAATCATGTTTATGGGGTCACTAAATAGGTTTTAAATCTGTTGAAATTAAAATAATCCTAATTGCATGGCCTAGAGCATAGGGGTTACAGTCAGATCTATTAGGTAGGGTTTAAGCCCAAGGCCAAATGGGAAGTCACTTACATTTCAAGCCTTGGATATGCATTATAATCCATTTGGTCATGATTTTTGGATCATAATAGATGTTTTAAAGATTTTTTATTACATGATAAACACAAATAAGGTCATTGTTTACTCAAGGACAACATTAAACCTATGCAAAGTGGAGAAACAAGCTTGATAGGAGAGGTTTGATTACTCATATCTCTTTTGATGATTTGCATGGAGATAAAATAGGTTTAGAGGTATTATAAGGGGTGTTTAATATCACTTTTTTGGAATTTTTTTAAGTTCCAACCAACATCTCAGCTTTATGAACAAAGCTTAAGAGGGTAAAATATGCCTAAAACCTTGCTAAACCCTTAGAAGGACCTAATTGGAGAAATGAAAATGGAAGGATATTATAATGGAATAGAATATAATGGTAAATTATTAAATGTTGTAGAATACTCCCTCAATACCCCCCCCCCATACTTTTTAGTTGTATAGAGTCTATATAGACAGGGTACAAAATTACTCTTTTTTACTATTTTGTACATTTTGTAGGTTCTAAGAGGTTTCAAGAGATGAAATCAAGTTTGGGAGGAATATATATACTTATTATAACTCCTTATGTCCATTTAATGTTCCATAAAAACTCTTAAGTTTTCAAACAATATCTCTCATCTTAGCCAATCAAAATTGACATAGTGAACATGGTAGTGAAAAGTGTGAAAAATCCAAGTGGAAATGATTTTAAGGTGTTTCTAATGCCTCTAAATTCATGGAGAGTCTTAAAACATGTCATCCACCCTTTTTTTATGGATTTACATGATCAAATGAATCCAATTTGAGGCCAAGTGTAAAATGTGTGGGAAAGAAGAGTTATTTTGACTGCAGATGGTGATAGCTCATTTTGGGAAAATTCTAGATGACTAGGACAACAACCAATATATGGAGAGGCATGTATAAAATCCTTCCCTATAATTCTAATCATCAGACCTATCCTTAATTATTTTTGGGACATTAAAATAGTGCTAAAGCATGAAGGCAATTTTTTGAGCCAAAATGAGAACATCTACACCACATTTCAAGAGTTGCATGACTTAGGGTGACACTTGTGCTTCCTAACCTTGCATGGTTCATTTAATATCTTCTTTTCATGCATATGTAACTCTTTTTCTTATCATGACAAGTTTCCTTGTTATATTTTAACTTATTTCTTCTCATATCTCTCTCTCAAGTTCTATAAGAACTAGCCATTTTGGCCTTTTGTAAACTATGTTCCACCTAAGTATGGAAAATACCTTCTCATTTTCACACCAATTGATCAATAAATACTACTAATTTTACATCTTATATGACTATTATTAGTGTGTTCATTTGGAATTTTTGATCTTGCATAAGTGATTAATCTTGTTTCCTTAGCATGGTTATCTCATTCTCTCAGTTATTTGTAGTTTGAAAACTTCTTCTTGCAGGTCATGTGAAGTGTATAATGAGGTTTCAAGGTTTAGTGAGTTATCCTACTCAAATAGTGCCATTTTAGGCCTCTTATGTAGTCCTCCTATCCTAAACATTCATCACAACCTTCACAATGAAACACTGATGTGAGGAAATTTAGATTAGAGAAGTGTGTGCATAGTTGGTCTCTTGATCCCATGTGTAACATGCAGCTGGTTGGTAGTTATCATTCAATTTGGTGTATCACCTCCTTTAGGATAGTTTTATTTTAGTTTTCTCTCTCCCTTTTCCCTGATAAGCATAGGTGTAGTAGTGATCCAAGGTGGTACATTAAGGGAGCTAGCCCTATCTAGAGATTCACCTCATTCTTAGGCTCACCCATAACCTTGAGGTGTTTCAATTGTGCCACTTGGATGAGAAGAGTTGAGACATATCCTCAAAGGGTATAAATTCAAGTGACAATAGTAGTGGCAATTCCTAATTTTATGAATGAATACATGTCATAATGATCACACACCTATTATTTTTCTTCCCATTTATATAGTCTTTAAAACCTTTACATAATTGTGTCAAGTGGTCTTACAAGTCAATTTTTTGCATTGGACACCTAGTGTTAATTTACTTCCACTCATATATTTTGGATGCTCCAACATGTGACAAAGAACCCCCACTCATTATTTCCATTTATCCTTATTTAGTCTTTATGTAATTTTAGATTTGATTTTCCCCTCAACTGTCTTTCCCTTTCCCTCTTTTTTACCTTATTTTTAATAAAATGATATTTTTTTATGATTAATAGGTGTAAAAATTGATAGATATTAGAATACTAAAGATGCACAATAATGAATAATTCTAATTTTTCAAAATTGACAAATATAGAAAATTAGTAATTTTGGAAAATAATGAGAAGAAATGTATTTAGTTCAAATTGGGATCTTTGTTGACTATTTCAGATGACTGACAGTGAAAATCAATAAAAGATGTGATTGTGCATGCTCAAGATTAGTAATAGAATATAAAATTGATTTTAGATATGATAGTTATAGGTGAACATGAGTGCAAGCTACTTGTGTTTGTTGACTATGGAATTTTCCTAATTTACTTAATTAATAACTAATTAAAAAATAGAAAAAAATAAAACCTTGATGGCAACATATCAGATACAGGATCAAATAATATTTTTATATAAGACCATTGTGAGAGGGTAATAACTTATGTTATTTGAGTCCATTGACTATGGACTTGTGTTAGTTGATGGTGATAAAATTTTCATTGAAGTACCTTTTACACCTGTGTCTACTAAGTGGGCTTATATATTTCAATTTAAAATGTATCACACAAAAATTGTAGTTTTATAAAACCCTAAGGGCACATTGAAATCTTTGAAACCTAGAAAAAAGAGTGGAATTTAATGGGTTACACTGACCTATATTATCCCCTTGATGATTTACCATTGCCTACATTTATAATCCTCCAAGGAAGGAAATCAATTATATGAAATTATGTTCCTTCACTATGTGTATGCAACTAGAAATATGGGTTTGATACTTGACAATGATATCTCTTGACTTGCTTTGAGATGCTTTAAGATTGGATTATTTTTGCTCAATGTGTAATAATGTGTAAGTTATCAACCATGTGATAACAAGTGGATATAATGAATGGCCTTTGATGTGTATTTATAGGCAAACCTTTTGATAATTTCATTTATCCAACCTTGTGACATGTGTGGGAAGACCAAAAAAATTGATTCAAGATTTGGGAACTAGTCATTATTTAGTGTGGGACATAGCTAGTCTAGGTGGATATGAGCATGAGAATACTTTTTATCAACCTAGCGTAAACCTATCTCAAAAGATCAGGGATAATTATCCTAGGTTAGATATAATACAAGGGTGATTTTAATTAGTTTGATCATTTAACTTTAGAATTTATATGTTGTAGTGTGGTAAACAAAGGGTTGAGCCCATATATAGATAAAAGGCTTCGAGGAATGGTGAACAAGAATTATCTATTTCGATGCAATTCATGTGGTTTAGGGTGTGTCAGTAACTAGCATTGTCAAAAATATATATAATTGATCAACTATGACATCCATCACCTATAACCATGTACTACCCAATGTAACATGTATATGAGCTCTTGTGTTCATGATAAAGAGTAATGTGTTGGCCACATGCAGGTGGTAATGTGATATGTCTTATAGAATCTTGAAAATATATAGCATGTTGTAACTCACTCTCCTAATGTCCTATGTGTTGTAAAAATGCCAAAGTGCAAGTATTTGGATTAGCAACATGGTGGATGTATATGTCCTCAACAAAAATATGGATAGTCAATGGATCATTTGGTGAATATCTTTGTCGATGATGAGTCTATCGGGTGCCATGACCAATGGAGGTGGAGGTTATGTAATAAAAATAGTGTCATGAGACTTGAACTTGTTCAATTTTTATTGTAATATTGAGCATGTATCTAATCATGTCTTGTGATCCTATGAAAATGACAAAATGCTCTACCATCCTACTATGACAATTTGTTAACGAATTTGTAGTGAATTATGGGTAATGACATCAACCCTCTGTCAAGTAATATCTATAAAATATGATGTGGCCTATCTTGTGAACTACTTGCCTAAATTTGTATGACTAGGTTGATATCCAAATATGTACCCATATGTACTAAGTGTATGGAGGATTCTATCTCTAACTGTAACTGAGTATTTGGATCTATAATTGTAGGATTATGAACTAGTGGTGGTGCCTATATAGGTAAAGGTATAAGTGCCTTAGAATCATCTTTGTACTCTTGTGGGCCTACTGGTGTGAAGCTCAACCCACATAAATAATAATCAATATCCATGAGTGTTATGTTGTCATCTATAGTTGTCTCAAATTTGTATCTAAGTTTCTGACATAAACTCCCTTTGAGTTAACAAGAGTGGTAATTGTGCAATATGAACCTCATCAATTGTTGTGGGTAGGGATGACTTTGCTATAAGAGGATCACTCTCCATTAGTGATGAATATGATGGTGTTATAGGAGGACCTATAAGTGGTGTAGTAATATTAGTGTTAGATTCCCAATCTCATATGTGTGCATCTACTTTATAGGAATGGCATGAGGCAAGGACTCTATGAGAACATGTGGTCTCCCATCTAAATATATACCTATGGTAGTAGTCTCAGTGACTCTACAATATCTAAATGGTTAATTATCTACTAGATAAGTGTATAAGTATCCATCATGTAAAAACTTAATGCATATATGCAAGGTATATGGTATGACGTCCATAGCATGTATCCAAGGTCTCCCAAGTAATAGGTTGTAGTGTAAATGATTAGGCATCACCTAAAATTGTGTAGGTAGGTTTTTTGGCCCAATCATAATATCTAATGTAATATAACCCAATGCCTACTTAGTAATGTCATTAAAACCACAAATTCTCCTATATACCTTTTGAATGGATTTCATATTAACTCCCAATGTCTGTCAGAATGTGACATTGCATATATTAAGACCTGAACCACTATGAATTAGAACTCATTTAATAGTGGTGGTTTTGATTTGTGCCTAAATAAATAGTGGGAGATTATGATCAATAATTATCTGAGGGAAAATCCTCATGGCTAAAAAAATAACATCCTCAATGTCTTTGATAATGTTCATGACTCGTGCAAAATAAGTTGGCTCTATATCCATAGGCAAAGATGTATGATTGAGTGTTTGAAAAAGAATGTCCTTGAAGATAGTTACCTTCTTAAGTAATTCTAATATGGAGATCTTATCTGATGTGTTTCTCAACTGATCTATAATATCAAATTCCCTATGTTGATCCCTAGGTCCCATTGTATTGTGTTGGGAACAAGGAGGGATGGTAGGATTACACTGATTCTTGTATAGTAGAGAAGGCATCTTGTTTCATCTAGTAATAACTTAAACTACAGGATCTACTATTTATCAAGGGTTATTAGTAGAGGTAGGATAAGAGTGAAGGTAATCAATCGATCTAGGTGGAAGTGGAACAAAAGGAGTCCTCTGAACTCTCTGTCATCGAGTAGTGACTGGGGATAACTCAAAGTGATCCATTTAACAATGGTCTACATAAAAGTGGGATTCAAGAGAGAGTGGACCAATGTGCATAATAAAGTGAGTGATAATGTGATACATGAGAAGAATGACATACATATGCATCATTTTACCAATGTTAGGTAATAAGCATGCAAGACAAACTACCAATCTTTGCACCAAGATGTAAAATATGGCTTTTGTTATGGTAATCATGATGAAAGGTTGAAAACTGAAAATTGGGTATATTGTAGAAATAAGATGGCAAATCCTAATGATATACTAGATTTTTAAACAATGTTTTTGAATTAAGATGTGTTTACCAAATGATTTAACTATTTAGGGTTATAGATTGTAATCCCTAGTTTGTTAAAAGGTTTAAGTATAGTAAATTAGGGTAGAAATATGCAATAAATATAGCCACTAATTTATAACATAATTGACCTAGTTTGGACTTTCTAAAAATAGTAATAAAATATGCAAGCAAATACTTAGTTGGAAGGTCACAAAGACAAAATATTTGAAGGCTAAAAATCTAGATAGGAGCTGATCTGGGTGTCATGAACAAGATCCAAGTGTCAAAACCCTTCTTGGATAATAGCGCCCTAACTAGATAATAATGTCAATGTTTCTAGTGTTCTTGTTTTGGCACTCATGTCTTATGTGTCAGAGTACTTTGAGATTTTGGGTGTACCTATGTTGGTCAAGCTTATTCCTATATGCACAAGTTTTGATGCCTTATAGGTTACATATTTTGATTGATTGTATATGTAAACATTAAACCTCCATGTTGATAAGGTATCCAATTGGCACAAGCAATAAAGTGTGATGTTAGTGGGGTAGGTTGAACATCATCAACACCTTGTTATGATGAGAGTTGCCTACATACTAATATTATAAGGAGGGATCAAGCCTAACATAGTTATCCCCGCCCAAGTAATGGTACAAGTATAAGTGGAACTAGTATGAATGCTAGTTTGAGTGTTTTGAGTGATGTTGGAGACTAGAAATATATGTATTCTAAGCTTGGGATGGTTGTATGCATAAGTAGGGAAAAATAGGTATTGATAACCTTGATTGCGAATAACTTGTTCTAAGCTAGTTTGTGTTATTTGCATCTGATTTCCATCTAATAGATAAAGGGCTAAAAGTCATGTATATATACTATTCTAGTGCTTATGCAGGTCTTAAAAGAGGTCTAGGCCAACCCTAGGTGGTTGCTCATTTGAAAATATATATGTTGGAGATAAAAGGCAGGAAGGGACAATAGTTCCCAAACTTGGACACTAGTGCCATTTGCACTACTATCCAATTATGATGCTAGTGTCCAAGTGGCATAACATGAGACTAGGGGCCAGGATGATAAGATGAGGGTTTGTGACTACTTTATGGAATTTTAGGGACACGTGTGGCCTACACAAAGGTTGGATAAGTATAAAAAGAGGCCTTAAGCTATGTCTAGTGCTAAGTTGTGGATGGGTGGTCTAAAGTAACATTCTTAACACTCAAGTGACATTTTTAGGTGACTAAAATGTGTCATTATTTTGCACCACACTTATTCTAATGTTGTGTCATAATTTCATTTGATCCCAAAAAAATATCAAATCATGAAATGACGTCAAATATTTCTAAATTGTGGCACAAATTACACTTCATGTAGTTGTGGCAATTCCAAAGTTTATGAATGAATGTGTGTCATAATGATCATGCACCCATTATTTTTCTTCCCATTTTATATAGTCTTTAAAACCTGTACACAATCATGTCAAGTGGTCTTGCATGTCAATTGTTTGCATTAGATACCTTGTGTTAATTAACTTCCACCCATCTATTTTGGATGCTCCCACATGTAACAAAGAACCCTCACTCATTATTTCCATTTGTCCTTATTTGGTCTTTATGTAATTTTACATTTGATTTTCCCCTCAACTGTCTTTCCCTTTCCCTCTATTTTACCTTATTTCTAATAAAATAATAATTTTTTTGTGATTAATAAGTGTAAAAATTGATAGATATTATAATACTAAAGATGTGAAATAATGAACAATTCTAATTTTCTAAAATTGACAAATATAGAAGATTATTATTTTTGTAAAACAATGAGAAGAAATTTATTTAGCTCAAACTAGGATCTCTATTGACTATTTCAAATGTCTAATAGTGAAAATCAATAAAATATGTGATTGTGCATGTTTAGGATTAGTAATAGAATCTGAAATTGCTTTTGGCTATGACAGTTGTAGGTAAACAAGAGTGCAAGCCACTTTTGTTTATTGACTACGAACTTGTCCCAGTTAACTTAACAAATAACTAATAGAAAAAAATAGAAAAAAGTAGAACCCTGATGGCAACATATCAGAAGTAGGATCAAAGAATATTTATATATGAGACCATTATGCAAGGACAACTTATGTTTTTTGAGTCTGTTGACTATGGGCTTATGTTGGTTTGATGGTGATAAAATTTTCATTGAAGTGCCTTTTACACCTATGTCTACTAAGTGAGATGAGATATTGAAATTCAAAATGTATCACACAAAATTTGTAATGTTATAAAACCCTAAGGGCACTTTGAAATATTTGAAACCTAGAAAAAAGAAGGGATTATAATGGGTTACACTTACCTAAATTATCCCCTTGATGATTAACCACTACCTATATTTCTAATCCTCCATAGAAGGAAATTAATTAGATGAAACTATGTTCCTTGACTATGTGTATGCAGCTAGAAATATGGGTTTGATACTTGAAAATGATAGATCTTGACTTGATTTGAGATGCTTTAAAATTGGATTATTTTTTCTCCTTATGAGTGATCTTTAATTTATAGGGCAGATTTGATGAATGTGTAATAATGTGTATGTTATCAACCATGTGATAGCAAGTGGATATAATGAATGACCTTTGATGCGTATTTAGAGGCAAACCTTTTGATAATATCCTTTAGCCAACCTTGAGACATGTTTGGGAACTAGTTTTTATTTAGTGTGGGATGTAGCCAATCTAGGTGGATAGGAGTGTGACAACACTTTTGTCTATTTAGCATAAACCTATCTCAAAAGATCAGGGATAATTGTCCTAGGCTAGAGATAATATGAGGGTGAATTTAATGAGTTTGATCATTTAACTTTAGAGGTTATATGTTATATTGATGGTAAACAAAGGGTTGAGCCCATATATATATATATATATATATATATATATATATATATATATATATATATATATATATATATATATATATATATACACACATATATATACAAGGCTTAAAAGAATGGTGAATAAGAGTCATATATTTCAATGCAATTCATGTGGTTTAGGATGTGCCAATAATTAGCATCATCAAAAATCTATCTGATCGATCAACTATGACATCCATCGCTTGTAACCATGTACTACCCAATGTAACATGTATATGAGTTCTTGTGCTCATGATAAAGAGTAATATTTTGGCCACCTTAAGGACACATGCAGGTGGTAATGTGATATGTCCTATAGAATCTTGATAATGTATAGCATATTGTAACTCACTCTCCTTATGTCTTATGTGTTGTAAAAATGCCAAAGTGAAAGTATTTGGATTAGAATCCTCATTTATAGGAACATAGGGGATGTATATGTCATCAACAAAAAAATGGATAGTTAATGGATCATTCAATGAATATCTTTGTTAATGATGAGTCTATCAAGGTGCTTGTAGTGATGGAGGTGGAGGTTGTGTAATATAAATAGTGCCCTGAGACTTGAACTTATTCAATTTTTGTTGTTATATTGAGAATGTATCTGTATCATGTCTTGTGAACCTGTGAAAATGATAAAATGGTCTACCATCCTACTATGACAATCTGTTGACAGATTTATGGTGAATTATGGGTAATGCCATTAACCCTCTTTCAAGTAATATCTAAAAAATATAATGTGGCCTATCTTATGAACTACATACCTAAATTCATATGATTGGTTTGATATCCATATATGTAACCATATGTACTAAGTATATGGAGGATTATACCTCTAACTATAACTAAGTATCTGGACCTGTAACTATAGGATTATGAACTAGTGGTGGTGCCTATGTAGGTAAAGGTATAAGTGCCTTGTAATCATATTTGTACTCTCTTGGGCCTAATGGTATGAAGCTCAACCCACATAAATAATCATCAATATCAATGAGTGTTATGTTTTCATCTATAGTGGTCTCATAATTTATATCTAAGTTTTTGACATAAACTCCCTCTGAGTTAACAAGCAGTGGTAACTATGTAATATGAACCTAATCAATTATTATGGGTAGGGATGACTATGATATAGGAGGATCACTCTCCATCAGTGATGAAGATGATGGTGCTATAGGAGGACCTAGAAGTGGTGTAGGAATAGTAGTGATAGATTCCCCAATCACATATGTGTGCATCTACTCTATAGGAATAGCATGAGGTGGAGACTCTATCAGAACATGTGGTGTCCATCTAAAGATATATCTATGGTAGTAGGCTGGGTGACTCTACAATATTCGAATGGTTGATTATCTACTAGATAAGTGAATAAGTATCCATCATGTAAAAATTTAATGCATATGTGCAAGGTATATGGTATGACCTCCATATCGTGTATCCAAGGTATCCCAAGTAATAGGTTATAGTGTAAATTATTAGGCATCATCTAAAACTATGTAGGTAGGGTTTTTGACCCAATCATAATACCCAATGTAATATAACCCAATGCCTACTTAGGAATGTCATCAAAATCATGAATGTTCTTGTATGCCTTTTGAATGGATTCCATATTAACTCCTAAAGTCTATATGAATGTGAGGTTGCATATATTAAGACGTGAACCACTATCAATTAAAACTCATTAATAGTGATGGTGTTGATTTGTGCCTAAATAAATAGTGGGAGATTATGATCAATAACTATCTATGAGGGTAAATCCTTATGGCTAAAATAAATAACATCCTTAATGTCCTTAATAATGTTCATGACTGATGAAAAATAAGTTGGCTTTGTATCTTTAGGCAAATATATATGATTAAGTGTTTGAAAAACAATGTCCTTGAAGATAGTTACCTTCTTAAGTAATTCCAATATGGATATCTTAGCTGACGTGTTTCTCAATTGATCCATAATATCAAATGCCCTATGTTGATCCCTAGGTCCTATTATATTGTGTTGAGAACAAGGAGGAATGGTAGGATTACACTGCTCTTGTATAGGCAGAGGACTCATATTTTTTCATCTAGTAAAAACTAAAATTATAGTATCTATTATTTACCAAGGGTGATTAGTAGATGCAAGATAAGAGCAAAGGTAATCAACTGGTCTAGGTGGAATTGGAATAAAAGGAGTCCTCTAAACTCTTTATTATAAAATGGTGATTGGGGATAACTCACAGTGAGACATTTAACAATGGTCCTCATAAAAGTGGGATTCAAGAGAGGTTGGACCAATGTGCACAATAAAGTGAGTGATAATGTGATCCATGAGAGGAGTGACATACATAGGCATTATTCTACCAATGTCGGGTAATAAGCATGCAAGACAAACTACCAAGCTTTGCACCAAAAAGTAAAAAATGGCATTTGTCATGATAATCATGATAAAAGGTTGAAAACTAAAAATTGGGTATATTATAGAAATAATATGGTAAACCCTAATGGTGTAATAGGGTTTAAAATAATTTTCTCAAAGTAAGATGGGTTCATAAATGATTTAACTATTTAGGGTTATAGAGTATAATCCCTAGGTTGTTAAAAGGTTTCAGTATAGTAAATTAGGGTATAAATATGCAATAAATATATAAACTAATTATTAACATAATTAACCTAGTTAGACCTTTCTAAAAATAGTAATAAATGATACAAACAAGTTGATAGGGCATCTAATTGGAAAAAACAACAAAATGTGATGTTAGTGAGGTAGGTTGGACATCCTCAACACCTCGTTGTGATGATAATTACCTACATACCAATACTCCAAGGAGGGATCAAGCCTAATGTAGTTCTTCCCACCTAAGTGTTGGTGAAAGTAGAAGTGAAGAT
This sequence comes from Torreya grandis, assembly GCA_037957365.1. Taxonomy (NCBI): domain Eukaryota; kingdom Viridiplantae; phylum Streptophyta; class Pinopsida; order Cupressales; family Taxaceae; genus Torreya; species Torreya grandis. The sequence continues at coordinate 1,179,130 of JARHVA010002389.1, read as the reverse complement.
AGTATGAATGTTGTTTTGAGTGTTTTGAGTGTTGCTCAAGACTATAAATATATATATTCTAAGCTTGGGATGGTTGTATGCATAATTAGGGTAAAATAGGGGTTGATTACCTTGATTATGCACAACTTGTTTTGAGCTAATTTGTTTTATTTGCATTTGATTTCCATCTAGTGGATAAAGGGCTAAAATTCATGTATATATATTATTCTAGTGCTTGTGCAAGTCTTAAAAGAGGTATAGGGTGACTAGGTGGTTGCTCATTTGAAAATATATATGTTGGAGATAAAAGGTGGGAAGGGAAAATAACACCCAAACTTGGACACTAGTGTTATTGGTACTACTATCCAGTTTTGATGTTAGTGTCCAAGTGGTAGAACCTAAGACTATGGTCCAAGATGCTAATATGAGGGTCTATAACTAATTTAGGGTTGTCTAGGGACATGTCTAGCCTACAAAAAGGTTAGATAAGTGTCTAAAAAGGCCCTAAGCTAGGTCTGGGGATAAGCTTTGGATGGGTGGTCTCAAGTATCACTCTTAACACACAAGTGACATTTTTAGGTGACTACAATGTGTCATTATTTTGCACCACACTTATGCTAATGTTGTGTCATAATTTCATTCAATCACCAAAAAAATATCAAATCATGAAAGGACATGAAATTGTTCTAAATTGTGGCACTAATTGCACTTCATGTAGTAGTGGCAATTCCAAAGTTTATGAATGAATGTGTGTCATAATGATCATGCACCCATTATTTTTATTCGCATTTTATATAGTCTTTATAACATTTACACAATTATGTCAAGTGGTATTGCATGTCAATTGTTTGCATTGGATACCTTGTGTTAATTTACTTCCACCCATCTATTTTGGATGTTCTCATGTGTGACAAAGAACCCTCACTCATTATTTCCATCTATCCTTATTTGGTCTGTATGTAATTTTACATTTTATTCTCCCCTCAAATATCTTTCCCTTTCCCTCTATTTTACCTTATTTTCAATAAAACAATAATTTTTTTGGGATTAGTAGGTGTAAATATTAATAGATATTAGAATATTAAAGATGTGCAATAATGAATAATTCTAATTTTTGGAAATTGATAAATATAGAATATTATTATTTCTGGAAAATAATGAGAAGTGTATTTAGCTCAAACTGGGATCTCTATTGACTATTTCAAATGTCTGATAGTGAAAATTAATAAAAGATGCGATTGTGCATGCTCAAGATTAGTAATGGAATCTGAAATTGATTTTGGATATGAAAATTGTAGGTGAACATGATTGCATGCCACTTATGTTTATTGATTGTGGACTTGTCCCAGTTTACTTAACTAATAACTAATAGAAAAAAGTAGAACCCTAATGGTAACATATCGAAAGCATGATCAAATAATATTTCTATATAAGACCATTGTGAGAGGCTAACAACTTATGTTGCTTGAGTCTGTTGATTGTGGACTTGTGTTGGTTGATGGTGATAAATTTTCATTGAAGTGACATTTACGTATGTGCCTACTAAGTGGGTTGAGATATTACAATTCAAAATGTATCACACAAAATTTATAGTTTTCTAAAACCCTAAGGGCACATTGAAAGCTTTGAAACCTAGAAAAAAAAGGGGAGTGTAATGGGTTGCATTGACCTAAATTATCTCCTTGATGATTGATTGTTGCCTACATTTATAATTCTCTAAGGAAGGAAATCAATGATATGAAACTGTGTTCTTTGACTATGTGTATGCAGCTAGAAATATGGGTTTGATACTTGTTAATGATAGCTCTTGACTTGATTTGAGATGCTTTAAAATTGGATTATTTTTGCTCCTTATGAGTGATCTTTAATTTATAGGGTAGATTTGATCAATGTGTAATAATGTGTAAGTTATCAACCAAGGTGATAGCAAGTGGATATAATGAATGACCTTTGATGTGTATATATAGGCAATCCTTTGATAATTTCCTTTATCCAACCTTGTGACATGTGTGGGTAGACCAAAAAATGATTCAAAATTTGGGAACTAGTCATTATTTAGTGTGAGATGTAGCCAGTCTAGGTGGACAGCAGCATGACAACACTTTTGTCCACCTAGTGTAAACCTATCTCAAAAGACAAGGGATAATTGTCCCAGGTTAGAGACAATATGAGGGTGATTTTAATCATTTTGATCATTTAAATTTAGAGGTTATATGTGTAGTGATGTCAAACAAGGGGTCGAGCCTATATATAGACAAAAAGCTTAGAGGAATGGTGAACAAGAGTTATCTATTTTTATGTAATTCATGTGGTTCAAGATGTGTCAATAATTATTATTGTCAAGTTCCTATAACCATATTTATGTGTTTATATTTTCCCCACCCCCTCCAACCCCCTTCCCACCGCCCCCCCCTCCTTTATTATAGTAATGAAATTGCTACAGTAAAGGAGAAAGAATTGAGCATGAATGTGTATACCACACTTTGTCTTTAAGAGGACACCCCAATTGTGTAGGGAAATAAAATTTTGTAAATCTTGCAATAACACATGGAGTAGTAATTTGTCTATTTTTAAATTTAAAAAAGTTAAACTTTGAAAATTTAAATTTTAAAAAGAGAGTACGAAGGAAGTACACCTATATGTTAGTGAAACAAAATTGCGTTGTAACCTATAACTGATGATAGAGAATTGTTCCCCATTTGTGAAGCACTTGGAGAATTTAAACCAATGGCAAATTGAGATTGATCAAGTCACAATTTTGAATAAATAATAAAACACATGTGTTATAAAGATACATGCTTCCAACTCTCATGAATTGGGAATAGTACCTTGTGTACTAATCCAAAAGGGTGGAACCATGATGGATTTGCTAGAAATTAGACCAAGGCCATTAAATTTCACTTAGACTCAAACATACACCACCCATAACAAAATATGGAACCACACAATGGGTTTTCTATAAATAATGTTAAGGTCATTGAGTGTCACTAGAATCGAATGTACGTTACCCGTAATAAGTAGAATCACAGCACTACAGATAAATCTAGATTATGTCTGCATGATTGAAAGATAATGAATAATATTCATGCCCCCATCTTGATCACATTGCTCATAGATTTAATTTTAAATGAATAATTTACCCTTGAAATTATAACTTAGAATTTTGAAAATGGGTGTGAACAAGCATCACATCTTTTGAATCTTGAAATTTTAACTTTGAAAATGTGCATAAACAAGTATCATGTATTTTCACTTTGAAAATTTGAAATATTTTTATATGAGTATGGACAAACATCATGCCTTATAACTATGTGCCTAATGATATAGAATACCATGCATAGATATGCTCAATTGTAAATGTATTTGCAACCAACAACTTTGGTCTTGTAGATATTTTGCATATGCATTTAAGTGTGTATAAATATGTACTTTGAGTGTTTGAAAGATGAGTAAATATGCATGTCATATGCCCCCATAATATATATATCAATGTGCCAATATTTTTCATGTGTTTGATTTATGAATTACTTTGAAACTTTGAAAACCTATGATTTGTTATAAAATATAATTTTGCATTACTTTGAATCTTTGAAAACCTATACTCTATTATATAATCTGATTTTGTATTTCTTTGAATCTTTAGAAACTTGTATTGTGAATTGTTTAACCTTGTACTTTTTCCTAAGGCTAGTTTTTATCTATTAGTGGAGGCTTGGAGCTCTAAGACAAACCCACTGTGATGCCCCTCTTTTGAGATGAAGGATGTATCTTGCAAGTCACTCATCTTAAAAGAAGAGTTAATTGTATCATGTGAAAAATTTATAATCATGTTGTAATTATGTCAACATGTGAAGAGTATATCATCATTGTTATCTATTTTTCATTGAAGCTTGTATGTAAGATATTGAATGTGAGGCATACAAGTGTATTGTCTACATAGATTTAACAATGAAACATGCAATATATTAACTGTCTCTGAAGTAGACTATGTGGTAAAAGTGTATGATATGTATCATGGCACCACTAATCAAGCTAAATGAGCATAACAAGCATAACACACAATGTCATGTAATATCACATAATGTCATAAAACAAGGCCAAGGGACACATAAAATGGACATGAATATGTTACCATAAATAAGGCCAAGGGCCACATGTAAAGGATGTTAATAATGTGTTGAGCAAGGGACATGTTCAAATGTTGCACAAAACATAGGGTTGAGTGTTATAAGTAATGGACATGTTTAAATGTTGAATATACCAAGTGAATATCTTATAGATATGTTCAATCAAATTGTATACAAGGACCAAGGGACACACACAATAAATCATTGAAGGAGCATAGAATAAGTAAAAACTAGTCTATTACATCCATATGTATCAGTGTCATATAATATCAAAGTAGCATATCCATGTATCACAATGTAAAATATGAGAAAATAATAAGACACTTGTAAGATATGTAGTGCAACAAGGTTGAAAGGTCATAGAAAGATATAACCTATAATAATGTAACATGTAGAATTGCATGCCCTCAACATAAGAATGGCCATTAGGTAGAAGGTAATCTAACATAACACTCATATACCTCTTAAAATTCATGTGTGTTTGAAAAAGAATGTGTTACCTGCCAAAATATGTGATAAATAACATATGTGACGAAGTAAACTAGAAACTTTTTTCATGCTTAGGGTCTGATTTTTTGTTTTTTGAAAATATTTTGAATGTTTTTGTATTTTTTAGAATACTTGTTTTTTTATATTCTTGACATTTTTTTCCATGTTTTGTGTTTTTTGTATTTTTGATAATTTTGAAAGGAAACTAGCCTATCATCCCCTTTGTGGGAGGACCATAGTCCATGCTTGGATCATATATATTGATAGTGACTTTTTCTAGGTGAAAAGTGATACATTTAAATGAATCTAAATTTGAAAAGGCATCAAGTGTTGTAATGTAATTTTTTTGATCATTGTTAATAGAATCCTTGTCATGATGTATAACTTAAGAATATGTAGAACTTGGTGGATTTTGTTGTATGGTTGGAGAATGTCTCATTATGTTTGTTGTGGAACATGTTAAACTATTTGTGGTACTTCTTTAAGAAGCACTATAAAAGATTTAGATTTATTTGAACCTTAAAAATATTTAATATGATTTTTTTTTTTAGGAGGGTGTACCACTCTCCTTGAAATTGAGTATCAGTTGTACTTGAACGCACACCACTCTTAACAGAAGATGAAACGACCCAATGGGCTCGCTAGAAGTAATGCCAAGATCATTGAGTGTCATCAGACATGAGTATACATTACACGTAACAGTTTGAATCACACTAATGTAGACAGATCTAGATTTTATTTTCATGATCACAATAGAATGAATAATATTCAAGCCCCTATCATGATTTAATTGCTCATATATTTTATTTTAAATGGATATGTTTCCATTGATACTGTATATTTTAATTTTGAAAATGTGCATGAATAAGCTTCATGTCTTTTGAATTTGAAATTTTGAATTTTTAAAATATGCATGAAAAAGTATCATACCTTTGAACTTTGAAACTTTAAAATATGCGTATATGAGCGTGAAAATGCACTGTTCCCCCTAAATTAATTTCAAGTGATATAGAATTCCATGCATCTATATGCTCAATTGTAACTTTATTTGTAACATGTAACTTTGGTCTTGTAACTATTTTGTATATGACAATGCATATGCATTCAAGTGTTATAAATATGTACTTTGAGTCTTTGAAATGTGAGTGCACATGCATGTCATATGCCCTAATAATTTGTATTAATATGCCAATATTTGTCATGTTTTTTATTTTCTTAATTACTTTGAAAACTTTTTCTTTGTCATATAATATAATTTTGCATTACTTTGGCTCTTTGAAAACCTATATTTTGCACCTTTGAACCTTTTAGTTTGTCTAAAATCTAATTTTTGTCTATTTTGGAGGCTTGGATCTCTAATACAAGCCCAATGGCATGCCCCCATTTTGAGATAAGTGATGTAGCCCATAAGTCACTCGTCTCAAAATCAAAGCTAACTATATCATGCAACAAAGATATAACCATGTAGTAATTGTGTTAACATGTGGAGAGCATATCATCATAGCTATGTATTTGTCATTGAAACATGTATGTAACATATTGAATTTGAGTCATTCAAGTGTCATGTCTAGATATATTTAGTAATGAAACATGTAGTATAGTAACCATCTCTAACATAGGCTATGCATTAAAAGTGCATGATATGTATCATGACACCTCTAATAAGGCTCAATGAGAACAATAAACATAACACACAATGTCACATAATGTCACACAATGTCATACAAGAAGGTAACGGTCCACATACAATGGACATGAATATGTCATAATAAACAAGGCCAAGGACCACATGCAGAGGAAATTAATAATGTCACAAACAAGGGACATGTTCAAATATCACACAAAACATAGGGTTGAGATCCATAAGAATTGGACATGTTCTAATGTCACATATACAAATAAAAAAATTCATGGAGACATTCAATCAATTTTTAGGCAATGGATAAGGGCCACACACAATAAGTAGCATATCATGCAAGAAAGTAACATCAACAAAGGAACATAAAACAAGTAAAAACTAGTCTATTCATTCCATATGTATCAATGCCATATTATAGCAGAGTAACATATCCATGTAGCACAATATAAACATGAGCAAATAATACACTTGTAATATATGTAGCTTGACATGGTTGAGAGGTCATACAGATATATAACTAATAGAATTAGATGCCTCTAACATAGGCATACCCACTGGGTAGAAGGGAATCCAACATCTAAGAATCCATGTATAGTATGTCCTGCATCACACTCATATACCTCATGAAATACATGTGTGTTTGAAAAATGATATGCTATCTACCAAAATATATGATATATAAATTATGTAGACAATTAAACTAACAACTTTTTTCATGCTCGAGTCTTGATTTTTTATTTTTTTATTTTTTTTGAAAGTTTTTTTTCTTTTTTTTAATTTTTGACATGTTTGAAAAAACTAGCCTATGATCCCATAACTGGGAGGACCATAGTGTGTGTTTGGATCGTATATTTTGATAGTGATTTTTTGTGGGTGAAAAGTGTTATGTGTAGATGAATTTGAATTTGAAAAGGCACTTGGTATTGTAAATTAATTGACTTGATCACTGCTTGTATAATCTTTGGTAGGATGTATAACATAAGAAGGTGCAGGACTTGGTGGAGTCTATTATATGATTGGATAATATCTCCCTTTATGTGTTCATTATAAAAGATTTAGATTTATTTGAACATTGAGTATATCTTTGATATGAAGCTTTCTATATATGAGGGTGTGACACTCTCCTTAGAATTGATTGTATGGAAATATTTTGTATAGGTGAAACAACTAATTCTATAATATGCTCTTAACTAGGTGCCATAATTGTCATTTTATTGTGTTCTTGAATAGGTACCACAATGAATTGTGGTGGTCGTGGGGGAGGAGGAGGATTTACCATTGACTGTAGAGGGTATTCATATTAAATGCATTAAACTTTGACCACTTTATTATAATGTATGTATTTGAGACATTTATGTATTGTATATGGTACTACATGAAGCTTCTATATCCAATGACATACTAGTAACATATTGAAGAGCCTTGTGTTTAGTAAGACTAAAAATGAAGTAGACACTGTTGCCAAACCAACTTGAAGAGGTAGCATTATATTCCTAAAAGTATTATGTGTATGCCCATCAAATTCTTTGACTATTCTTGATTTAGCTTGTAGATATTACTTTTTGTATCAAAGATAATGAATAATTTCATTGTACATGCATTTTTACTTGACCCATTCTCAACAATTACATTGTGTATAGGTTGTTAGTTGATATAAGCTCAAATAAAGTGAGCACTCATATTTAAATCATTATCATATATTTAAATATCATCAAATGTGATAATTGGATGTGATGTTGATTTGTCTATAAATATAGCAATAATTCCATCTATTAGATGCCCATATGTCTTGGGAGGAGGATGTGTATTGTATGCATGACATGCCTCTAAATTATTTGTAAGCTTTGTATTACCATAATTTGTGAATGTATTGTGAAATATTTTTAATATTGCATTGTCATTTTGTTGTGGTTCAAATTCTCTGTGGGTGTGCCTAGCTCAATAATATTATCACCAATGTGATTTTGTATCTTATGCCTTAACCTAAAACATTTATTTTTCGAATGACCGATATATATGTGGTCATCATAATATACATTATTGTCTAAGCTCTTAAGTTGAAGTGTAGTCAAATCAAGCTCTAATGGTGGAGTTAGAGATATGAGAATGCAATCAAGTGATTTTTGTAATTTAACTTGAGGATGTTATGGTAATTGTGCAAATTTCCTCCTTAAGGACCTATCAATTGAGTCTTGTTTGTTGGTTGTGATATTGCATTAACAATTATGTTTTATTCATTATTACTTTTGTTACATTTGACCTTGTATTTTGGCTTGTTTTAAAACTTGATATTTAAAGTGAATGGAGCACTTGGTGCATACTCAAGCTTGTTGAAAGCTATGATCTTGATTATATGGCATAACTCATAAAAATATTTGAATTAATTGAACATGATTGATTCATAGAGTGATATTAGAAAATTTTGTGAATATATCTTGTAATTCATTATTTACCATAGTGTTTGTCATCTTAGCTAGCATAGTCTTGTACTAAAGAACATATTCACCAATTGGATTGTTTTACCCTTGATTGAGTTTTGTAATTTGTGTAAAAGATAACTTTTCAAAAATGTTGATAGAAAAATGTGCTAAAAACTTATCTGTCAAAGGTTTGAATTATTTAACTAATTAAAGTAGCAGATTGTAGAACCATCAAAGGGGATAATATTTGAGACTTCTTGGAAAGATCTCGGTTAGTAATTTTCCATTGTAAACATAGTCCAATCATGTTGCATGAAATAATCTAAGATATATCTTAGCGTCTGATAGAGTTAAGAAGACTCTGTTGGGTGAATATTTTGTCGGCTAGCTAACTGGTGACCAAAATAGTTCCTATCACCACAACATAAGGAGATCAGTTGGCCAGATGTGCAGGTTTATTGCATCAGTAGGGGACAAATCTCTCCTCTCATCAAGGGGAGGTTCCCTATAGATATGCAGGAGATGCAAGAGGTTATATACTATATATATATGAATAAAGTAAGACACAGGGGGTAGGATAAACCATCCATCTCTCTTCTTTTAGAGATGATGCTGACAAACAAAAGAGAAATATTGGGTGATGGGGAAGGTGCTTCTCTTCTTTCAAAAGCAACTTTCAGCCAAGAACCAAATTTCTTCCTAAATAGTAGAAATCCTGATGAAGCAACAGAAGGCATTTCTCTTCTTTCAAAAGTGCTTGTTCTTGCAGGCAACAAGAATCTTTCTGGTAACAAGTAACCAACAGCTTGAAATGTAGCGCAAAGTCTCCACCTCGACTGCCCAAAGAGTATATCACAAAGGATAATGGGGGCACAAAGTCTCCCCAAAATCCTCAACACAAAAAGGAAAGGAAAACACAGACTGAAATCAATTGTGAAAGCACAAAGTCTTCTCACAGTTGGTTTCAGGACACTTCTTTATTACCTTTACTAATTCTGTGCACCAAATTAAATAAATAAGGACACCTCCAGATGACACAAGTCAGAACAACACAAAGTCTAGAAAAACCTGCTTTCTCATTCAAATAACAAGGAAAATGAAATTACAACCTGAGCTCAAAGTCTCAATCTTCATCTTTCAAAATGGGCAGAGTTTTGTTCTTGTAAAAATGAGAAGTCTCCCTCTACAACAAATGAGAGATTACAATATATAGCGCCCCCAAAAAGACTTGGGCGCTTGTTTTTCATATGTCGGCCCATGTCATGCATTCAATGCCTTGAAGGCATTTTTAGGTTTATCAAAGGACTGCATTGAAAACAATGCAGCTATCTTAACTATGGCGTGCCATTTCATCCCATATGTCTTCTCCTGAGTCTGGTCATCTAGTCTGTCCCCCCTAATATCTGCATAGCCATCCATTCGTCTTTACTTCATGGAAGAAAATAGGTCGTGTCCTTGGTTTGGTGTGCTCAGAAGTCTACTCGATCCACTGTTTCACCTATTGGAAATAACTCTTTTGAATATATTTCTAATCATTTAGTCTCGCTCCTCTCTTCACTGCTTAAGCGCTTCTTTGCTCTTTATAGCCCTTCTTGCCTATGTCTTTTTTGGGGGGGCCTTTCTGCATCTTTGACAAGTGGCAAGCTCCGTTGTCATGAAACTCATTAAAAACTCATGAAAAAATGGAGACCAAGACATGTTTTGCCCGAGCAACTCAAAAGGGGAACACATACGCAAACACTTGTCACGTTTGCTGCACTTGTCTTTTTCCATCGGGCACTTTTCCATGGGCTTTTCTCTTCTTACTGCAATTCAAGCTATTGGGCTATCTTTCCAGCCAGTCGCTTGGTCTTTCCTTTGAGTTCTGTGCTTTATTTGAATTTCAACGGATATTCCTTTATGTTAAATTTGATGTCCACAGGGACGTCATCGGTTGACTATTGCTTGAACCATGTCTTTGAACCAAAACATTGAACCAAAAGATGAACCAAACATTGAACTTGTTGTTGATGCTTGCCGATGGAAATTTCTATTTGAACCAAGGTGATGAACCAATTTTGTAGAGTCCATAGATTTTCCTTTTCCTGTACAGTTCATAGATTTTTCTTCCTACAGAGTCTGTAGATTCAAACTTGTAGAGTCCATAGATTCAAGCCTGCAGATTTCGTAGATTCAAGCCTGTAGAGTCCGTAGATTCAAGAAAAGCTTGAAAACTGAAGAATTTGAATGCCCAAGACAAATTTTGAAAAGAAAAGAGATAATTTTGGTCTGTAAGACCAAAATAGTTCAAATGTTGTCCCAAAAAAGTGCTGATATTTTTGGGGGACAACAGCTGGCTGCAGTTGGGGAACTTCCTTCTGTTGCAAAAATTGATTGAAGGGAGTAGAATCCAAAATCTCCAGTTCCTTAGAAGCGTGCCATTGGGCTACAGAGTCATGCTACTCAAAAACAAAGGTTCCAAAAATGAAAACAAAAAGCACAAAATAGAACTAAAGACTATACAAATATACATATGTACAGATGATCTTATCTGATGCCTCAAGATTTGAAGCACTTCAGATGCTGCCCACTGTGAGACAGTGAAAATGGTGTGCCATCTTGATAAACCAGTAGGAAACCATTTTGTCCCCATAAACGGTGATGGGCGAATGGAACTTTCCACTAGGAAACCAATTTTCTACGTCTTCCTCTTGGCCTTTTCTTCTTCTTGCTCCAAGGCAGGACATAGTCTTCAAACTGAAAACCATAACTCCTTACTCTCCCTACGAAGAGTTCCTCTGCCTAATTTTGGAGTGCAGTAGTATGGTCCAGTACCATAATTTGTTGTCCTGATAACTCAACCCAGCACATGTCTTGATTGTCCCCCTCAAATATCTCAAATTCTTCTTTATTTAGAGGGGAGGGTTCTTCTGCACTTATGCCGCACTCACTAATTCTTCTACTATTTCATCCTTGCCTGAAGATTCAAACAAAATTTGGGCTGCAGGGGCCACTGTTTGGGTCTTAACACATTTGACATGATCAATTATGTCAAATGGCTAGGTTGGACTAGGCATAGGGGATGGGAGTTCTTCCTTTTGGTTTATAGGAGGGGTGGGAGGACTGGCTTACAAAATTGAAGTAGAAGGTGCAAAAATGTTTGGAATACTTACTTTCTCAGCAATCACTGAGTCCTTCAGCTAGATAGGTGGAGTGGTCCCGCTCTTAGCAATCAAAATTACAAGCTGAGGTCGCTCCTCTATTTCTCCTTTATCAGCTTGTTGAGCTGACTGATTATGGGACTAGGTGATCACAGCATATGATCCCTTGAATGCTCCACCTTTAATTATGTGTTCATCCTAGTAATCTAGGAAACCAATGCAGGAGTTTTCAGCTGACTCTTCTTGCTCCTCCATGAAGAGACAAGCGTCATTTTCCTGATTAAACTTAGGTTGGAAAGAGAAATCATGCTCTGTTTCCAAATACCCATGCTAAGTTGGTTGGAGGTGCTTCAATGGCAAGGTTCCTCTATGGGGGAGGAAGATGATTTGGCTGCCCTTGACCCCTGACAGCATTGCCTTGGTATGCCTAATTCTAAAATGTTCTCCTTGGGGCATCCTGATGAGGAGTAGAAAACATACCTTGGGCCATTTGTCTTCTGAGGGCCAGCACTTCATTTGCTAACTTCTGCACCATTGGGTCAGTGGTGGCTACAGGTGAGTTATCAAAAGATGAGGAAGATGCACCTCTGTTTGAATCTCTTCTTATCTTTCTAGCCAAGATAAGGTCATCTTCTACCTCAATAGCCAAGTCCTGAGCTTCAGCAAGGTCTATCTGGCCAGCATGCCTTAGTAGAAAACTCACTTCAGGCAGTTGTGAGTTGATGAAGAAGCACTTTAGGTTTTCAGGTGTTGGCTAAGCAATGATAGGAATCTGATTCCTCAACTTATCAAACCTTGCAATGAAATGCCTCATAGGCTAATGAGGCTCCTTCTTCATTTGTGTGAGCTAGGCCAGAAGGGCATGTGCATCTTCTGGTGGTTTGAACCTTGCTTCAAACTTGGCTTTGATAGTGTCCCAACTAGTCACTAATCCAGTCTGTAGATGGTAAAACCAGTCTACAGCAGCACCTTGTAGTGTCTCCACAAACAACCTGACTGCTACGTCTTCAAATTCCACCCCTATCACACCACAGGCTATGGTGAAGGCTGCAATGTGTTCATCAGGGTGGACTCTTCCATCACCAAAGAATTTGGGGAAATTCTTCCTTGAACTGAGTGGTAGCTCATGCAGGGGTGGAGTTAGATTAAGTGGGCCAAAAGAGTTACCCCAAGGGCCTCGAACTGTCATGATTTAATTATGAAAAATAGGGATAACACATCTGAGTGGAGTTGCCAAATTATAAGACAAAAATAGAAAAGAAACTAGCCCTGCCACAGCATAAAGCTTGAGGCTTCAAACTGTACTTTCTTTCCCAGTAGCTCTGGTTTTGCAAACCAGATAATATAATGGAGATGGATGAAAATGGTAAGGCTATAAATGGATAATGGGTAAGACCCAGATGGGAGTTCCCAGACTCTATAATGGATAAGGTGATAATGATAATGCATAAGACACAAGTGATGTTTCAAACTAAAACTTGAGGTTCCAAATTACACAAAATTACTATGTCCCCAACAGAGTCACCAAAAACTATTGGGTGAATATTTTGTCGACTAGCTAACTGGTGACCAGAATAGTTCCTATCACCACAACATAGGGAGATCAGTCAACCAGATGTGCAAGTTGATTGCATCAGTAGGGGACAAATCTCTCCTCTCATCAAGGGGAGGTTCCCTATAGATATGCAGGAGATGTAGGAGGCTATATACTATATATATATATATATATATATATATATATATATATATATATATATATATATATATATATATATATATGCAGAAAGTAAGACACAGGGGGTAGGATAAACCATCCATCTCTCTTGTTTTAGAGATGATGCTGACAAACAGAAGAGAAATACTGGGTCATGGGGAAGGTGCTTCTCTTCTTTCAGAAGCAACTTTCAGCCAAGAACCAAATTTCTTCCTAAATAGTAGAAATCCTGATGAAGCAACAGAAGGCACTTCTCTTCTTTCAGAAGTGCTTGTTCTTGCAGGCAACAAGAATCTTTTTGGTAACAGGTAACTAAAGGTGCAGAGTAACCAATAGCCTAAAATTTAAAACAAAGTCTCCACCTCGACTGCCCAAAGAGTATATCACAAAGGATAAAGGGGACACAAAGTCTCCCCAAAATCCTCAACACAAAAAGGAAAGGAAAACACAGACTGAAATCAATTGTGAAAGCACAAAGTCTTCTCACAGTTGGTTTCAGGACACTTCTTTGTTACCTTTATTAATTGTGCGCACCAAATTAAATGAATAAGGACACCTCCAGATGACACAAGTCAAAACAGCATAAAGTCTAGAAAAACTTGCTTTCTCATTCAAATAACAAGGAAAATGAAATTACAACCTGAGCTCAAAGTCTCAGTCTTCTTCTTTCAAAATGGGCAGAGTTTCATTCTTGTAAAAATGAGAAGTCTCCCTCTATAATAAATGAGAGATTACAATATATAGCGCCCCCAGAAAGACTTGGGCACTTGTTTTTTATATGTCAGCCCATGCCGTGCATTTAATGCCTTGAAGGCATTTTTAGGTTTATCAAAGGACTGCATTAAAAATAGGGTAGTTGTCTTAACTATGGCATGCCATTTCATCCCATATGTCTTCTCCTGAGTCTGGATCATCTAGTCTATCCCCTCTGATGTCTAGTAGCCATCCATTCGTCTTTACTTCATGGAAGAAAATAGGTTGTGTCCTTGGTTTGGTGCACTCAAAAGTCTACTCAATCCACTGTTTCACCTATTGGAAATAACTCTTTCGAAGATATTTCTGATCTTTTAGTCTCGCTCCTCTCTTCACTGCTTAAGTGCTTCTTTGCTCTTTATAGCCCTTCTTGCCTATTTTTTTGGGGGGGGGGCCTTTTTGCGTCTTTGACAAGTGGCAAGCTCTGTTGTCATGAAACTCATTAGAAACTCACAGAAAAATGGAGACCATGACACGTTTTGTTTGAGAAACTCGAAAGGGAAACATAGATGCAAACACTTGTCACGTTCACTGCACTTGTCTTTTTCCATCTGGCACTTTTTCACGGGCTTTTCTCTTCCTGCTACAATTTGAGCTATCGGCTATCTTTCCAGCCAGTCGCTTGGTCTTTCCTTTGAGTTCTGTGCTTTATTTGAATTTCAAAAGATATTCCCTTATGTTAAATTTGACATCCACGAGGACGTCATCGATTGACTATTGCTTGAACCATGTCTTTGAACCAAAACATTGAACCAAAAGATGAACCAAACATTGAACCTGCTATTGATGCTTGTCGATGGAAATTTTTGTTTGAACCAAGGCAATGAACCAATTCTAGAGAGTTCATAGATTTTCCTTTTCCTACACAGTCTGTAGATTTTCTTCCTGCTAAGTCCATAGATTCAAGCATGCAGAGTTCGTAGATTCAAGCCTGCAAAGTCCGTAGATTCAAGCCTGCAGAGTCTGTAGATTCAAGCCTGTAGAGTCCATAGATTCAAGAAAAGCTTGAAAATTGAAGAATTTGAATGCCCAAGACAAATTTTGAAAAGAGAAGAGATAATTTTGGTCTGTAAGACCAAAATAGTTCAAATGTTGTCACAAAAAATGAGCTGATATTTTTGGGGGACAACAGACTCTTTAGTGAAGATCTCTCCAAGAGACTATTACTACAACCACAAAAGCTTCAGCATTGCATACCAAGAATAAACCAAATAAGAACAAACTAATTGTTATTTTATTCTATTCTATAAAATAGTTTACAATAGAGATGTAAAAATAAGAAAAAGATAGGAGACTCCTAACCATCCCATGCATGTGGGACTAACTTCCTCAATATAGGTGGAAGTGAGGCATAAACCCATCATCCTCATGAATGTGGGATAAACATATCCAAAGAAAATAACACCTAAGTAGCTAAAGAGTAGTAAACTACTATCATACACCAATAACCCCCTTAAGCATAGCTTAGGTGGGTATAATAAAGGATGCAATGTGAAACCACGTGTCCTTATAGATGTCAATCCATATTATCGGAGTACATGGATTTTGAGTTTTTATAACTACCAAGTGAAATTAGGAATGGTGTTGAATACGAGGATCACTGAATATGATCACTACACTCTAGAATACTGGGTAGAATGATAAACTCAAGGAAGAATTGATTGAACACCATCCAACAAGATGGTGAGAAGTGAGCACAAATATTAGTGGGGCTACCATACTAGTGTCACTGTTGGGGATACCACACTGATGTCACTATAAGAATCACCAAGAAGGCTATGGAGTCAAGTAAAAAAATTTCATATAGGTTCTAGCAAATAAATTGTCTAAATAAGATGCCCATGTACAAAGGATGAATATAGAAAACACTCAAAAAAATGAAAAATATATATATAACTCTCACAAAGTGGAGAAAAGAGAGAAAACTTGTAGGAAACGCCCTCCCCCGAAAAGAGAGAAAATAAGAAGAGAGAGCTAGAAATCCCCCCAAAGATGATGTTGAAGTAGTCTACACTCCAAATACTCAAAAGTCACAAAGGAACTCAATTTTCACAAGTAGTTTGAATCCACAACTCGATCATGAAAATAACTGACACTAGGTTTCTCTAGAATAGCTTCAATCAATAAGATTGTTAGTGGTGATGAAAATATAAAAGAGTATTGTTAGGTGCAAGGAACGCTCAACACCTAAGAAGTAGAATCTACATTTTAAATGGGTAGAGTGGATGAAAAATGTCTACATAAGTGGTCTGAATCCACTACTCAAACACTAAATAAATTGACACTATATACACCAAAATAGCTCCATATCATGCTGAAAGAGATTATTAAACTATCGAAGAAGACAAGATGACACTAAGTTTCACCAAAATAGCTAAACTTTAAGTTGTGAGAGACTATCAACTATCTAAAAAGTGGTGTCAAAATGCAAATAAGGTCTCTCAAAGAGGATGGCTCTGGTGGTGATAGAAGAGACAAGCAACTGAAGAAGTGAAAAGGTGCCTAGAATAGATCAGACAAATGCATGAAGGTAGACAAAGCTAAATCAATAAATCCCGCATGACATTTTATAATTCAATACGAGTATAATATATCCTAATAAACACCAAATAAAAACAAGTAATATATTGGGCTTCACTAGAGTATCTCCATATAAAGAGACTATCAACTTGTCAAAGAAGTCATCAACAATCATGAGAGTTATTCCAAAAATAAGGGAGTAAAAAAGTGTCTCCATAGAAAAAGGAAAGACACTACGAAAGGGGCCTTTATGGAGACATGACACAAATTATAAGTGTGTTAAAATGTCAATTGCCAAAAAATTACAACCTAAAAACCACATGCAAATGCATGTCAGACTCAGCCAAAAATGTATCCAAAATAGTGCAAAGTACAATAGTGGATGAAGCAAATCCCCACATACACATGAAGGTATACAAGACTTAAATAGTAAACCCCCCATAGTTCTTATATATCCCCCCCCTAAAATTTGTTTACAAAATAAATGACACCAATAGATTAGACATAAAAAAACATACATTTTTAAACAAAAATAGTACTCGATTTCGATTTACCGATTAAAAGATATAGTTTTTACAAGGTTATCCCATCATAAATTAGTCAAAAATAAAATATTGCACTAAAAAATATTAAATGCTTGGATAAAATTAAATTATTTCTACCAGATCTAGAAAAAGTGGATTTGAAAGAAATTTATAGCCAAGGAAAATAACAATTTTCTGCATAGATTGATCTTACACGCTGATTTTTCACTTAAAATATAAGATCTAATTTTTTTCTTTGATCGCACATAAAAAAATTGTAGAAAAACATAATTTTAGGGTAAACTTCATAGCCTCATATATTATTGGATATTGATTATAATCTTTATTATGACCACTTTCTGAAAACCTCTCGAAGTTCTCTTTCCAGCAGTGAAATTGTTTTTTGAATCAGACACCAGTGTGAAGAGAAAATTGATCTGCAAGATAGTCACAATGTTTTGAAAAAAAAACTTTATTATTTCTTCAAAAAAAAAGGTATGGCTAACACAACATATCTAAACAAATCAAATGTAAATCATTATGATTGATTAAAACTAAACACAATAGATATAAGCATACTTAAAACTAGAAACTCTCCATAATAGAGGAGGTTTGAATATGAATAAAAAAACTTAGATCTAGAAAGGAACCATACAACTTATCTAAGAAGTAGACAAACAATGCAAAAATGGTAGCTAGAAACTACTCTGATACCATGATAGAGTTAAGAAGACTCTTCAGCTAGGATCTCTCCAAGAAACCATTACTACAACCATGAAAGTTTCAGTATTGCACACCAAGAGTAAACCAACTAAGAACAAACCAATTGTTATTCTATTATGTTTTATCAAATAGTTTACAATAGAGATGTACAAATAGGTAGAAGATAGGAGAATCCTAACCATTCCATACATGTGGGACTAACTTCCCCAATATATGTGTAAGGCATAAACCAATCATGTTCATGAATGTGGGATAATCATCTCCAAAGTAAATAACACCTAATTAAGCTAAAGAGTAGGAAAATAATATCCTACACCACCTTTACCTTCATAGAGTGGTAGCTTAGGAGCTATGAAACCTATTGGTAATAAGTAAGAGGTTATCTCAGGTGCTAAAGCATTGTGAGGCAAAGTGTGGGAGTCCATTGAATGACTAGTTTTAGAGACACCTTGTTCTAATTGTAACACTTTAGCATGTAGTTCTATAATAATATGTTCAAGAGTGTGTGTATTAGGTGAGGTTAGTAGTAGACTTCATGTAGTAATCCAGGGAGGTGTGTATGATACCCTTGTATAAATAGGCATGTTAACATGTTTCAATCCATGTAATGTTCTCATGCCTATGGATGTTGGTAGATATGTAGTTGGAGGAATTGATATAGAAATAAAAGTAATAGTAGTAACTAGAATTTTTGAAATCAGAGTGGAAGCTTGAGTTGATTTATTTTGCTTGTCTCCTATAATGTATAAAAATGCATCAAACTTATGTGGGTTGGCATTAAGATATTCAATGAATTTTTTGTCATTAATTTCATCCACATGCTTTGTATTAATTTTAACTATCTTAATATTCATTATAATTCCATCAATAGGGTATGTGGTATGCCCCATATAATTTTGACTATAATGTTGCTCCTTTTCGTAGGTCATACTTGATTATTAAAGATTTGGTATTTATGGTACTTGTATTCTAGAATAATTATTGCAATAATGTGAATTAAGGCCTGGGATTGTACAATATGCATTTTAGCCTTTTTATGATATTTGAAACTGATTAATGTGCATATATAATGCATCTAAATAACACCTCGTAAACTAAGATAGAATGAAATGTTGAGCCTCAAAATATGTAAGCAAAATTCATTCATTACTACCGTGATTTTAGTTGAAAATTTGAAATTTACAACAAGGATCAAGGATGTAACTAATCAAGGTGTGGTTGCTTTGTAGACTCTCATATATACTGATCCCAATCATAAATAGTGAACACAACCCAAAAGGGAACTAACTATGGAGGACTCTTTATACACATAATATTTTCAAACTTTTATTGATTACTGACACTTCATATCTTATAAGAACCTATCAAGTCTCAATCTCTCTGAGTGAATGCCTTAAAGGGTGCACCAAGAAAGGGGTGGGTAGACCATCAGTGCTTCATAAGATTGTTGTTCTTTTTTCCACTTGTCATTTACACTTTTGTCTACTAAAACCTTGAACCCTAAGCTTATTTCTCTCTTTCTTATCCATTTTAGTCATTATCATGCTTTATTCCTTCATTTCTTGCCTTGTTACCTTTTTGATCTATTCAACAAACTAGGTCAACCTAGTCGACCTAGTGTGTTTTGGGGACACTTTAGCTCTTTTGGTTTCCTAGCATCCTTGTTGACCTCACACATACCTAGTGAGTTAGCACGAAAATGTGTCAGGTCGACCTGATCAACCTAGTATAGCTGACATGTCCAAAAGTTTTTAGGTAAGATCCACCTATTTATATAAGGTTATTTACCACCATTTCAAAAGAGAGTGAAGAATTAAGCAAAGAAGTGTTAATGAACATCTATTTATTGATCATTCTACTTGAGGAATAAAGCTTTAGAGTTCAATATTTTCTTTAGAGCTCCGATCTTGTCTTTTGGAGAAATATTTTGGATGCTTAGGTAGGTTATGTAGTCTAGAGCTGATTTATCTTGGTTATCCTTACAAACCACAATAATCTCTTGAAAATCACCTTGGCCAAGGGAGAGATTGAGGCTCAACAGGTTCATTTTCAAAAGTAAGTATTCTTAACTTTATTTCTCCTTTGTACGAGTAGATAGATAATGCAATATGTATTCTTCTCTTCCATGTATTAGGATTCTATATACATTGATGTGAGTATATGTCTCCTATACATGTTTAGTTTAGTTATTGTTTATTTGTTTTGTTCTACCCCCCCCCCAACTTTGTGCCATAATATTTGGTGCACACTATCTTACTTTACTTTTCTTATTATTAGAATAGTTTACTCTCTTGTTTACTAACATAAGTGAGATATCAAATCATAGGACTCTTTTAGGGTTATTATGTGATTGTGTTAGACTGTAGGATTTGGAACGCTTCTTTGCATGATATGTTGTGACAAGTGATACAAGTGATCCCCTAATCAGGTCAAATGGATCCCCATATTGGTTATGCTCCCACTTAACAAGTGTATACCCAATCAGAAGTGCAGGTGTGCTCTATCTTATCTAACCTAGGATTAATTCATGTACATTATGTAATTTTGATTTCATACATTCTAGGGAACCTGACATGAATCAAACCCTTGCAGTATTTGTTCACTTTTTTTTCATTTATTTCACTCTTTTGTCATCATTTATAGCATATATTTAACATACTGATTTGATTCTATTGACCCATTTATTTTTATTTGTGTATAAGAACAAGAAACTAGATCGATCAGCTCAACCTAGTACAAGTTTTTATCATTTTTTTAAACTTCCAGTTCAAACTACTAGGTTGAGCAAGTTGACCTAGCATATTTTTATCCACTTTAGTAGGCTCTTATACAACCCAATTGATCAACTCGACCCAGTACATGTTTCAATTTTTTAGACTTCTAGTTTAGTCACCTAGGTCAACCTAGTGCATTTTAAACACTTTTTCAATAGGTTCTTATATAGCTTGGTCAATCAGCTCGACCCAGTTTTATAGATTGGATCATTTTTATCAAAGGTTCTTGATCAACAATCTACTTCATTTCTATCTCTAAACCATCAAGGTTATTATTTTATCCTCTATTTCTTTCTATTTTGTACTTTCCTTTCAAGTACAAAATAGATTAACCTAGTCAACCTACTCAGCCAATTAGATTGACCTGGTCAACCTAGTTCTATGTTCTATGTGATGTCTGAAATAACTAGGTTGACCTAGTCAACCTAGTAGGTTTTCTAGACCCTGTCTTCAGTAGTACTAGCTTGACTCTATCAACCTAGTTTCGTATGCATGCATATAGTGTCTTCACTATACCTTGTTTCAAATTTAGAATTCACCTTGTATGTTAATCACATCTTTTCTATAAGTTGTTTGCATTCTTACAATAGATCACATAGCTTAATTAAGTGGTTTTTAATTAACCTCTTAGTTTCATTATTTCTATGTTATGCACAAATGGCCAAATCACATAACATCAACCAACATTTTAACATTTGACTACCCAGGCCAACCTACTTATATTTCATCACCAAGGGGGAAGCCAACTTGATGCTCTGATCAATTATAAAGCATGGTTAATGGTATATTCTGGCTAAGCACTCAACACCCTTATCACTACGGTGTGTGAAGTGAGGGGAAGGGCCCCGATACCAAGCCTGTATCATTGCCACTACAGTCCCTTTCATCTTAAACTCAACTGAAACCATCCATATATTTCCATCTAATACCTTACTTATAGCCAACTCCCTATCATTTAAAATCATTCTTAATAATCTAATTAACATTCTAGGTTGACTAATTAGCTATCTTTACTTTTCAAGTTGTTTGCTTGCTCTTTACTCAATTGTGTGTGCAAGAACTTGCATTAGCCAACATTGGTGCAAGGTTTTCCTTTGTGTGCATCAATTGGATTGGATAGCATCAATCCAATTGACTATCTATTTACTTTTAGCATTTACTTTCTTAGATCAACTACAAACTATCTTGTTTTATTTCCCAAACTTATTATCAACTTTTTCTTTTACTTCATGTTCACTGCACTAGGTCAATCCTGTCAACCTAACATCTTTTTCAATCCCTTTACACTACACTTAGTTTACCTGGTTGACCTAGCACTATTTACAAGCTTCTTTCCCCTTTTTATTAGTCTTTGTTCTCTATATTGGGTCAATCTTGTGGACCCTATAGAGTTTCACAAACCTTATTTTTTCACTAGGTTGATCAGGTTGACCTAGTTCTGTTTCAATCACTTTTTGATTCTTCGCTTTCTCATCTTGTTTCTTCTCCTTTCATCATGGACTATCTATTTAGTGACAACATTAAAGTTTAGTTTATAGATATGATGTAATTTACTAATCCTAATAGGGTTTCCCATAGACAAAGTAGGGTTCCTTTTGAGAATGCTAGTAATGTTCATAATGCAACCTGCATGATGAACTATGGGACCCCTCCTCATACCTCTTTACAGAAAAGCCTTCCTCTTCTTTTATAGGATCAACTTGATTTAGAGTATACTCTTATAATGCTTTTATTTATCATGAAATTCATGTTGACCGAATTTGACCCCAAGTCAAATTTGGGTCAACCCCTAATATTTTTAACTTTTTAAGAAGGTTTCATATGTCCTATGGGGTCTCCTATTATCCTAAATGTCTCACTTAACCTTCCCCTAGTCCTTTTTGAAGACCACTTCCCTTATACTAGCCTAGTCAACTAAAGTCAACATTGATCAACCATGGTAAAACTTATTCAAAGGCTCAATTTATTTTTAAAATTTCTTAAAATGGTCTTTAATAGGTTTTAAAGTGTTTTCAAGTCATAAATTGGCCACTTGCTAGGTCTCATATGCAAAAAGGGTCATTCAGCCACCTTTTTAGCTCAATTAAAGGACTTCTAAGGACTTTCAAATTAAAATATTTGTCACTAAGGTGGATATAAACATGGATAGGGTCAAATTATGTTAGGATCAGTTAGGTGGTAGTTAAAAGTTAGTTATATGCAAGAAATGATAGTTTTCCCTTAAAAAATACGCCTATTTGGGCACTTGAATGGAATCCTTGAGTTCACTTGTAGCTAAAAACATGGGTGTTGTGACTCTTCACCTCAAAATATTCCATTTACACATTTTTTTAATATATTTCATAAAAAATTCCATATGCAACTTATTTTCCTCCATTTTCACTTGATAAGCTAAAAAGGAGCAAATTCAAGCACTTATTATGGGTCATACAAATGGAGTAAAGAAGAATGATCTTGGGGGTGGATATTACTCTAAATTTAATTCAAATACATAATAATAACTCTCATATTGGTGGATTATCTTTCATGAACAATCACTTACACTCCAAGCAGCTTTTTATGAAATTACATTCAAGAGGGGTATAGGTTTGCATCTATTGCTTGTTTTCAAATATTCATGGATATGTATTATTTTGATAGAGTGTTTTCATGTTTTAATATTCCATATCCATGGTTTTATCATCACCCAACACTTCCTCTCTTAATGTCCTTGAAGGAGATTTCTAATTATTCTTGTTTCTCAAGTTTGTAGCCATGGATGGGTAATCTGTGTTATGTCAACGTAGAAAGAACTCCATGGGATGTTTAGTGTGCTTGGATTCATGTTTTAAAAGTGTTTTATTTTAATTATCCTATGATAATATCATATCAACATACTCTTCAAGGCAAATTGTCCTCTTTCTCTTGTTCACTGCCTTGTCTACAAAATAACACTTACAGTTGCCTTATACAGGAGCTCCAAGAGGTTTGTACGGAGGTATGAATGATGGAATACATTTTGAATACCTATAATTAAAAATTTAACATGAAACTATTGTTTAAGGTGTTAAGGTAGCACAAAAAGTCTAAACCCAACTTGGGAAGGCAATGGACTGTATTGGACTCACAGTTCCTAAATGGACAAAACAAAGCTCCTAGGTGTTTTTGTGGTTCTCACACAATGATATCATGGTGGTTTTTAAGGATTATCATATGTTCACCTTGTACCCCTATCCACATATAAAAACTATGCCAATTTTGAGGAGTAAAATATGAGTGGAGATGGGAGTTTTCAAGGTCTAAAAATGGCCAAAAAAAATCATTGAAAAAGGGTAGTGAAGTCTACAGGGTGTTGATTGAAAAGTGACATGCACTTAAATTTGATAATTATAAACTATGCCATCAAATTAAAATAATCACAAATGGCTCAAAAGGCAATCCTGAGCCAAGATGATAGAGACAAGGTAGAATTTGATGTTTTGAGACCTCCTAAGTAACCCCCTTGTCTGTACAACAAGCCTAGAATAAACACCTACAGCCAATATTTTAGATAGTGATCTAATTTGAATTCTACATGGTGTTTTTAAGTTTCCAAGGTAATAATTTTGTTTAAAATCAAGACATGTGATATTAAATGTAATCCAATAGGTCTTATTACATCAAAACTAAAGGCTAGAGACTCATATATGCACCTACAGTCATGTAAATTGCCACCTACAGCTGAGACAAATAGTGAGATGAAAAGGAGGCTTAAGTGGACATATAAGGTCTTCCAAAGCAAAAAAATGGATATAAAATACAAACTCATGATATTTTATATCATTATTAACCTTTATGCAACATACACAAGGCCTAATTCTTGCCAAGATGCACCATACAAGGGTAAAACAATGATTGTTACAATCAAGGCAAGGGTATCCTAGTTGAGGAACTAAGCAAGAAATTGATATGGATTGAAGGTTTACAACTGAATTAAAATCATGGGTATAATATAATTACATAATAAACATTAATATAAGGTCCACACTCACAAAACAAAGCTCAGACCATCACCTACAGATAGGATTTTAAGGGTGTCTCAGTCCTCAATAAGCAGTGGCCTAGTCTTGGGAATAAGAGATGAACTATTGCAAGGGGGTTGAATTTAAACTTGTAAAAATGGTATAAAATAACTCATATGATATTAATAATATCATGGAGGTTTTTATTTTTTATTTAAAGCATAAATCAAGCTCAAAATAACCTATAACCAACATATTAAACAATGATCCCCTTTGAAGCTATCATAGACCTAATCCATGATTCAAAAAGCATGGAAGGTGGTTGAGGGGACAATAGGATATAATATGATTTAAATAAATCATGGGAAGAATTAATTATCCCTAAATGTCATGAAAAAACTTAAGGAAATCCATAAAACCACCAAAACACAACTTAATCCTACCTACCCTCACTGTTTGCCTTATTCATAAGTTTGCCTAGCAAATGTCATGAGTTAGAGGGTCAAATGGATGAGTTAAAAGATAAAATTTGGTAAAAATAATCATTTGGAACCATAATAAACTATAAAATTATCAATTTTCCAAGGATAATAGGGCAAAACCTCTATGTTTTATCTCAGAGTAGGGGCAGTTTTCTCATGCATGAAGATGATAGTTTTGAGAAAAGTGGTGAAGTTGATTACCAAAAGAAAATAAAAGACCAAATGAAGGTTGTATAATATATATAACACATAAAAAATCTTTAAAAACTTTTCTATAAGTTTTTATGGCAAATAGGGTACCCTACACAACAAGGGTTACAGTCATATGTGAGGGAAATCCTTAGGCCTAGAAGCCAAATTGAGGGTCATGTATATTTTTAGCCTTGTCCATGATTTCCACTTGAATAATGCATGATTTAATGGGTATATTATATATTTTTAATCCATAAAGAGGAAAAGGAAACCATTTTATGGTTAGGTAGAGTCTCAAGTGGCAGGTAGACCTATTAGCAAGGTCTAAGCCTAATGCCAAATAGGGGTCAGGTTTCATGTTTAGCTCTTGAGGATATATTAAAATGATGGAAAAATGTGTTTTTGATGAATATATATATATTTTAACCTAAATTTCACAATATAATCATCATAAATCCATATTTTGACTTGCAAGCTCCTAAACCCTCATAAAATGAATGAAAATGGCTCAAGTGGTCAAGTTGAAAAGCTCAAAACTTTCATGAGCTTATGCATGGGAATTGGAGGTGTTTATGGAAGATGGAGATGATCCTTGAGGATCCATAAATGTAATTTTTAAATATTTATAATGTTTATCCTTCATTAATAAATGTTAAGAGGGCTAGTCACTCCAAAACCCTTGAAAACCCTGTTTTAGGACCTGATGTAAGAAATGAAGCTAAAAGTGCCTCCAAATGGACGAATTTGACAATGAGTATAAAATATAAGTTGTTTAAAACTTTATTAATATAAAATAAATGGAATCATATTGTACTAAATCCATACAACTCAAGCATAAATCAGGTTTATTTGAAATTTTCTTATGTTTTGTAGGTCCTAAAGATGATCATGGGATACCAATCACTTGGGAGGGTAGATTGGGACATGAAGACACTCTAAATACCATTTTAAAATATTGGAAATACTCACAAGTGTCCCTACTTGGTCTCTCACTTCAGCCAGTCTAAAATGACATCTCAAGTGACATAGTGAAAAGCATAGAAATTTAAGTTTGAAGGACTTTTAAGGTATGTCTGATGGTGCCAAGTGTATGAAGTGCCCCACCATGTGTCATGAGACCCATAGTATGAATAAGTTAGGAAGAATTGAAATATGCTAGTGCCAATTGTCAAGTAAGACCTATGGGAGAGTGATCATGGTTGCAAGGTGATGATGGTGCTTATGTAAGAGAATATTCATGATTAGAAAATCCCCAATATAGGTGGAGGCCCCATTGCAACTTCCTCTCATCAAAACACATGAGACACCTATCCATAACCTACTTTAGAATGCTCAAGAAAGCCCATGATGAAGGCAGTTTCACAAGAGAGAGTGATTGAAGAGATGATATGCCACACTTGGAGAAGAGGCTAATTTGGGATGGAATCATATGCAAATTAGTTTCATAACTTTTCCACCTCACTTCCATACATTATAGCTGATTTTAACCTTTGGACACTTGTCCTTGTGCCTCTTCAACTTCTCTTTTCTCTCTCTTCTTCCACGTTTTGTAAATATGAGCCATTTTGGCCATTATAAGGGAGAACACAACTAATATGGTGAATCCCTATTGGAATGACATTAAATTTTGTATTTGAACAATGAATACAAGTTTAATTCTAAGTTATGAACATTTTGTCTAAGTGTGTGAGTGATGAATAGTGGAGCCAAGTGACAGTATCATCCTTGCTCCCTTTATCCTTCATGTTTAAGCAAGAGTTTTGATTTTAGCAGGTTGTGTGAAGTGTGTTGATTCTGTCAAGATCTTCTTCAAGCAAGCAATTGTCTCTATGGTATACAATATACCCCTACTTCAGTTATCTTGTTAACCGTCCTATGTATGCTACCTTCATATTGAAGCAATTATGTTAGAGTCATTCAATGCCTAGAATTGGTCTTGAAAAGCTTTATTACTTAGTAGGAGTGTGATAGTTTGTGGGATATGTTATGGTGTATCACCTCTTTAGTGTAGTTTCCATTTCATGCAAAACTTCTAACCCTTTTCCATGTTAATCATTAAATTAGGTGATAAGCACTTAAAGAAGAATCTAGGGAGCTAGCCCTCATAATCTAGAGATTCGTCTCTCTTACAAGTTTTCCCACAATTGGAGAGATGATTCAATGTTGCATCAAAATGTAGGAGCTTCATAGGGTGTCATAGGCTGCACAATTTTATGACAAAAATTCCTTCAACATAGAGGAAAAGATCCATCTACCATTTATAACCTCGTGATTAGCCACCAAGTTGAAGAACCTCATTCTCCTACTTCCTCTTTCTCAACTAGATTTAGGGGTACTAATTTATTTACTTCTCAACCTCTTCCTTCAATCTTGACTCCTTCTTATGCCATGGCATCTTCTTCTTTAACCTCTTCTATCTCCATGCCTAGTATCTTAACTAACATGTTTGGTTCTACATCTAGTGGGCCTCTTATAAGACCCACTATCCTTAATCCTTCCATCAATTCATTGTTTTCTACCCAAGGCACTCATGTTGCTAGTGTTTATTCCTCTCAACCATTTACTAATACATCTTTTGCTTCACAAGCAAATTTTTCCACTAATTCCTCAAATTCTCATAGCTCTTTTCAAGCTCATAACAACACTAATAGTGGTACCCAAGTCACTAATACCAACACAAACACCAATACTACTTCTAATAACACTAATCAAACTCATAAACTATTATTGAAAAATCTCAATCAAATGAATGCATTCCAAGCTCATAATACAAATAAAATGATGAGAATGCAAAACCACCTTCTTAATCTTTAATCCAATCCTCAACCAATGACTTGGGGCACACATACCCAAAGCGTTCCTCCTCCCCCTCTTCGATATTCTCAAGGCAATCTCATTCCTCAACCTCCATTAGTCAATAAAGTCATCAATCATTTACAAAATGAACCTCTTACCACTCAAATTACTAACATTGACATTGGAGGTATAACACCCACAATTTCTTGTAATGGATCAACTGATCCTACCTTTCATTTTAAAACATTTGGAAATATTTAGAAGAATTGGGTCAAATTAAACACCTTTGTTGCTACCAAACTCCTTTCCAAAACTCTCATAGGTGATGCCTTGAATTGGTATAATCAACTTAGACCTCATTCCATTAATAGTTTGGAGGATTTAGTGAATGCTTTAGTACAAGAATTCCAAACTAGTGATCTTCCTGAAAACACTTTGGCCCATTTCATTAATTACAAATAAAATGAAAATGAAACTGCCCAAGCCTTTGTTAAATGATGGAAGAATTTGTCAAACAAATGTGAACATAACATGGTCGATGATAGTCTCTTTCATCTCTTTACCAATGTTCTTTATCCTAAATTATAATATCAAGTCCACAACCTCTCTCCATGTACCTTGGAGGAGGCCATTAACCAAGCTAAATGACAAGATTTCCTTATGCATCAATTCAAGCCACCCCAACCTTCCATGAGTCCTCATCTGTTACTTAAAAAAAAACACAATATTACTAATGATGGTGTTACCAATTCATATGATACCATTCACAATGTTCAAGTTGTCATTCCTACCCCTTCATCAGAACCAGTTCTTCCTTCTCAACAATATACTAATCCTCATTTCTCTTCACCAAATAACATTAATGTTCATAAACCTCTTTCTTTAGTTGAATTACTTAAACATCTACCTAGGCCTCTTCCTCGAGACATTGACCCTACTCATCCTATGAAAACCTAGTATATTCCTAGAAAGTTTTGTTGGTTTCATGCTCGTTAGGATCATTCTCATGAGACATATAGACAACTTCATAATTTAGCTATGGACTTTATTCTTGGCCCAAATTTTGATCATGATTCCATTATTTGTAAACATCAACAAGACTATGAGATTGCTTTCAAAAACTAAAAAATGCATGATAAAGCTCAAGTCTTGAATCAAGCAAATGCTCATTTAGTTATCTATAAAGATCCTTTACCTAATCATCAATCAATTCAAGAAAACCAAGATAAGCCCACCCCTTCCACCAATAATGTAGAATGTCTTGTTGAACCAATTTTCAAATAAAATGTGCTTATCATGACTAATATTCAAAGGGTGGTGGCTTTCATTGATTCTCAACCTATCTACACCCCACCTCCTTCTAAGACATACTGTGTTATCCAAAATTCTTTCTCCAACTCCTTTGACTGAGTTGGGGTAAGAAGATCTTATAACCTTTGATGATGGTCTAATTTATGATTCTCCCTTAGATAACACATTCCATTCTACTTCTACCATTCTTCCATCATCTTCTAATACCAATGATAATCAATCTTCTAATGATAATAAACCTTCTATTAACACTTCTTCTACTTCCCAAGATCAATCTAAACCAAATA
The DNA here is from genome assembly GCA_037957365.1 of Torreya grandis. Taxonomy (NCBI): domain Eukaryota; kingdom Viridiplantae; phylum Streptophyta; class Pinopsida; order Cupressales; family Taxaceae; genus Torreya; species Torreya grandis. The sequence continues at coordinate 1,149,280 of JARHVA010002389.1, read as the reverse complement.
CTTCATCATCTCAATATAATTTACAACCCTATTCTAAACCTTCTCATTCTTGTCAACACAAATTTCAATGTTCTTTGGCTCTTCCTTCAGAAGACATCCTTAACCATTACGCACCTATATCTAGCAATCTTCTCATGGGTTATGATGAGTGGGATCCCATTGCGGAGCTCACTAATCTCCCATATCAAATTCCATTTCTTGAGATTATGAGGACCTCTCCCCATCATCAAAATCATCTTATGCAACTATTATTAGATATGAATGTCCCTCATCCTCCCTTAGCAAGATGGGAGGCATCTTTGTCTGGTTATGAACATAGTATCTTGCGATAATGTGAAGAGATGTCCATCAATGTTGATGATGATCCTCCCTTATTTATTAGCATTTAAATAAGCAATATCCAAGTTAAATAAGTATTGATTAATGAGGGTTTTGGTACTTGTGTTACTTTTCTAGATTTCATTAAGACCCTTGGATATTCAGAATGTAATCTTAAGTCTACACGTATCACCTGCCAAGGATATGATATAAGGTAAATGCCTCCTCTTGGGTGTGTGTGGCTTCAAATTATTGTCTTGCCTATCACCATTCGTGTGAAGGTGATGAAATTTAATTTTCCCCTTTTGTATAACATCCTTTAGTAGCATCTTAAGGACCATCTTATAGCTATTCTTGGACCTTCTACCATTCTCACCATAGGTCATTCTCACAAGAAGGATCCCCCTTCTTCTCCCATAGCTACACCTCATGTGGTTCCTTCACCACCTTCTATACCTCCACCTGTGGTTCCTTCTCCACCCGTGGACCCTCCTTCACCCATGGATCCTTATCCACTGGTGATTACTACATTTCCTATAGATCCCATTTCTACGCATTCTTCTTGTTAGGTTGTGGAGCTAAAAGCTTCAACTGTTGCAGACATGGAGAGGTTGCTGAGTTCCAAAAGTACCGGCGTCGTTAGTGTAAGATGAAAGGATACCTTAGTTGAAGAATAGAGAGAACGGACATGTGAGATGGAAGACCAGGTCATATGGTCTTGAAGAAGCTACAGGACAGTGGTACAGGGTTTGACAGGTGGATGACAAAGCATGTCTATAGTCAATGTCAGGGTAACTACTATGGTTTGTCTTACCAGGGGGATGATGGTCATGACATCATTCTATTGCTATATGTGGATGGTATGTTTGCTAGCAGGTTTGTACATACAGGGTTTTGCTAAGCTAAGGGTAAGATTAGTTCAGTGGTTTGCTATGAAGAATTTGGAGCAGCGAAATTCTTTGGCATGGGAGACATGGGAGATCACAGGTTGATTTTGTCTCCAGTGGGAGCTGATGTGAATTAGGTGTTGGCGAGGTTTAGGATGCAGAATCAAATCACACTAAGGGCTAGACAGTTCAGTGTCCAAAATCACATGAGGTCTAGCATAGACCTGAGTTTGCCCAAGCAGTGGGTGTTGTCAGAGAGTTAGGAGCCAATTCGGAGAAGTGGGTTCTCAGGTATTTGAGAGGGACCACCAGCAGGTATACATGCAGGGTCAGGACTTCACTACATGGGTTTGTAGGTTCGGATGTGGCAGGGTACTCAGATGATAGGAGGTGCACCACAAGTTGTGTGGTGGGTGGTCTTCAAGGTTGATCTTGAAGAGGGATACAAGCCAAGAAATAGATTAGACGGGGTACAAGTACAGGTACAATGCAGTTGTTTATCTCCAAGTGGGAGATTGTTAGGTTGTGGAGCTAAAACCTTCACTGATGCAAGCAGGGAAGGAGGTTGTGAAGGGTTGTAGAGTGTCACAGACACCGGCGTCAGTCAGGCCAACCGATGTCGGCAGGATAAGGCAGGAGAGCAACTAATGTCGATCAGAAGTCAGTCGGCGTCGACACCCCCAAGCAGACAGGGACCGATGTCAGTCACCTGTGTGGTTTGAGCTATGAGTATTATGAGCAGTTAGTTGACGAACCAAGTGTTTGCATATTGAGAGCCAATTTTAGACTAAGAGCTGCGGATCTAATTATTGTAATTAGGTGTCTAATTATTGTTTGCATGAGATCTATTTAAGAGACTCATTGGTTGTATTGTAAACTTGTGCTAGAGAGTAAGAGAGCAAATAAGCTCCTTCAGAGAGAGGAGAGCAATGGTGTGTTCCTCCTAGTGCCACAGTACCAAGTGTGGGTGCTGAATTGGAGAATCAGCAGGGTTCTTCATGTATGTATGATCTTGGTCATCAGGTGAGCATGGCTACTTTAAGAGATCTACATGGTAAGTAAGATCATTGATCTACAAGTATATGTGTGTGTAAGGTCAAGGTTCACAGGTGTGCAGAACTAAATTGATTTACAGGTGTGTAAGATCAGATAGGACAACAACACAATAGGCAGCAGAATCAGGTGGGATCTACTTGGAGTACAATGGGTACTCATAGAGAGCAAAGAGGAAGGCAAGGAAGATCCTTCCATAAGTAAGATATGATTGAGTTGCAGGTTGTTGCAGGTTTAGGGGAGATCTACTTGAAGTACGTTTGTGTACTTGTGGAGTGCGGGGAGCACTTGTGGTGTGTGTGGAGCACTGGAGGTGAACACCAACTCTGTGTTTGAGTTGTGTGTTGGGACCTAAGAGAGAGAGCTTTGAGGGAAGATTTACTGTTTATGCCCTAGAGGTGTGGGAGCCCTAGAGGTGTGTAAGGAAGAAGAACTATGGCAGCATTCTTTGTTGTATTTCCTTCTGAAAGAGTTTTAATACAAGTTGTGTATTGTCTCTCATATCATGTGTTATTTCTAAATTCTAGTTACTTGTGTATTCTGGTTAATTTCCGCATATTAAGTTGCTTGGTAATCAATTGTGTGCTTCTGTTATATTTATCTCAACAAAGGTGATGAAATTTAATTTTCCCCTTTTGTATAACATCCTTTAGTAGCATCTTAAGGACCATCTTGTAGCTATTCTTGGACCTTCTACCATTCTCACCATCAGTCATTCTCACAAGAAGGATTCCCCTTCTTCTCCCATAGCTACACCTCATGTGGTTCCTTCACCACCTTCTATACCTCCACCTATGGTTCCTTCTCCACCTGTGGACCCTCCTTCACCCATGGATCCTTATCCACTGGTGATTACTACATTTCCCATAGATCCCATTTCTACACATTCTTCTTGTTAGGTTGTGGAGCTAAAAGCTTCAACTGTTGCAGACATGGAGAGGTTGCTGAGTTCCAAAAGTACCGGCATCGGTAGTGTAACCGACATCGGTCACATATAGTGCAGAAGGCAATCGGCATCGATAGGGAGTTGGCCAACGTCGGTCAGCACCAGGCAGACAGGGACCGACGTCAGTCACATGTGTGTTCTAGAACTGTTCGTTGCATGAATAGTTAGTTAGTTCAACGGAGTGTTTGCATGTTAAAGGGTTAATTATAGTCTCGAGCTGCATGTCTAATTATTGTAATTAGAGGTCTATTTTTGTATGCATGGGATCCTATTTAAAGACCCATGAGGCATGTATTGTAATTAAAAAGGCAAGTAAAATCATTGAAGCAAGGAAGCAAGGTCAAGGAGATCTACAAGGTGTAAGGTCAAGGAGATCAGTTGAAGCATTCAAGGAGGGGATAACAACTCAGGTTGTTGAGTTGGTTGTGGTTGAGCAAGAGAGAGGGAAGAAGTCCTTGAGGTGTGGCAAGCCTTTGAGGTGGAAGAAGAAGTGGCATCTTCTTTATTGTATTTTCTTCTAAGAGTATTTAATACAAGATTGTGTATTGTCTCTCAAATTCTTTGATGTTTCAAGTTTCTAGTTACTTAATCATTCTGGTATAATTTCGTGTTTAATTGCTTATAAGAAAAGCAATCAATTGTGCTTCCTTGGAGGGGTTCCTAACAGTTGGTATCAGAGCTACGGTTGCAGGGAGTAGGTTATCATTTGATTATAGGTCATTCACATGGGTTTCTGTTTGACTGGGAGTATAGCAATGGCAGAAGAAAGTAAGCTACAAATGGAGAAGTTTAACGGCAAGAATTATCAACATTGGAGGATGCAGATAGAAGATTATCTATATCAGAAGGATTTGTACTTATCGTTGGGTGGGGTTGCATGCAAGCCCACAGATATGAAGGATGAAGAATGGAATGTTCTTGATCAGAAGGTTCTGGGATCCATAAAGTTGAGCCTTGCATCGTTTGTGATTTCCAACTTATCACAGTGTAAGACAATGGAAGAGTTGATAAAATCTTTGGCAAATTTATATGAAAAGCCCTTGGCTTCAAATAAGGTATTTCTTATGAAGCAGTTATTTACTTTGCAAATGCAAGAAGGTGGATCGGTACATACTCATCTTAGTGATTTCCATAGTTTGGTAAACCAGTTAGCTTTAGTCAATATTATTTTTGAAGATGAAGTAAAGGCTCTCTTAATTTTATTCTCTTTACCTGAAAGTTGGAATAGTTTAGTTATGGCAGTAAGTAATTCTGCGTCTGCTTCTAAAATCTTAAAAGTTGATGATGTTGTGAGTGTAATCTTGAATGAAGAAATATGCAAGAAAAGCATAGGTGAATCATCAAGGAATGCTCTAAGTACAGAAAGCAGGGGAAGGCAAAGAGAGAAGGTCGAGCAAGGGAAATCAAGGTCGAAGATGGGAAGGAGATCCAAATCTAGAGGTGTCACCTGTTGGTTTTGTGGAAAGAGAGGACACACAAAGAAAGAGTGTTGGTTGAGGGATAAAAAAAATCAACATGAAGGTAATGAAGAAGCAAAGGATGCAGGTATTGTGGCACAAGATGCTCTCATACTTTCTTTGGCTAGTCAGATAGAATCATGGATTTTAGATTCTGGTTATTCTTTTCATGCATCCCCAAACAGAGATTTGTTCCATGAGTATGTCTAGGGAGACTTTGGAGTTCTTTATTTAGGGGATGGTACGCCTTGTCAAATAGTTGGCAAAGGGAAAGTGCAGCTAAAATTGTAGATGGACAACACATGGGTGTTGAAGGAGGTTATGCATGTCCCAATTCTGAAGCAGAGTTTGGTTTCTGTAGGAAGGTTGGGTGATAAGGGATGCACAGTAACCCTCACAGCGGATTCTTGGAAGGTTACCAAGGGTGCACTTATTTTGGCAAGGGGTAAGAAAGTAGGTACTCTTTATCTATCTACTTGTATTACTGATTCTACTTCTGGTTTATCTACTTCAGCTATAGATTCGAAGATGTGGCTTAATAGGCTTGGTCACATAAATAAGAAGGGAATGGACGTTCTTGAGTCAAAGGGTATGAGTTCAGATTCGAAGGGCAGTGATTGAGTTCATTACAGGAAAAGGAAATTTGATGCTTTTGACAAGAATAGAGAAGCCTTAGTGTTTATGGAGGAGATGAGGGACAAAGATCAGTCACAAGGGCTGAATAATTCTGAGCAGGGCAGTATGGATAGGGTTTTGATCCAAGATGAGCTCGTGGGTAAAGAATTCATCACTTATAGTAACACATAGGTACCGACGTTGGTCACATGGAACTGACATCGGTCAGGCAGATACCGACATCGGTCATGTGTAGACCAGCAGGGTCGGTAGAGTCGGGCAGGAGAAGTCTGACGTCGGTCAAACAGGAACGGATGTTGGCAGAGGGGACATTGGCGTCGGCCAGGGAAATGACGTCGGCAGTCAGGGTCAATGTAGGGAACTAAAATTGGTCGGTTGTAGACTGGGAGATGGCCGAGATCGATCACTGGAATGGATGTTGGGTGGACAACAAGCTGTCAAGGAGTCTCAAATGCCCATATGGAGGTCAGAAAGGGTATGTGAACCTCATATTCATTGTTCACCTTCTTTATTTTATTTGTTGCTTATTGATGGTCAAGAACCAGGAAGATGTGAAGAGGCAATGCAGGTAGAATCCAGAAACAGTGGGAGCTTGGCATGGATGAGGAGTGTGAGTCCTTAGAGAAGAACCAAACAAGTGTTTGTTGGTGGAGTTGTCAGCTGGAAGAAAGCACTGGATGAGGAATGGATTCCCATGTTAGAGAAGAGAGTGGATGGACACGTGGGATAGAAGGCTAGGGTATATGGTCTTGAGTAGGCTGCAGGACAATGGAGGTTTGACCATTGTATTTATCTTTACCAGGTTGGATAATATTAGCTACATTATACTGTTACTGTATGTTGTTGCTTGTTGCAGGGTTACATATACAGGGAGTTTTTGAGCTAAGGGTAAAGTTAGTTCAGAGGTATGTCATGAAGAATTTGGGAGCAGCAAAATTCTTTGGGCATAAGAGACATGGAAGATCACAGGTTGATTTTGTCTCCAGTGGGAGTTGTCAGAAAGTTCAGATGTGGCAAGGGACTTGGATGATAGGTATAGCATCACAAGTTTTGTGGTGGTCGGTCTTCAAGAGTGATCTTGAAGAGGGATACAGAGCCAAGAGAACAAACTAGATGGTGTACAAGTACAGGTACAATTGCAGCTATTTATCTCCAAGTGGGAGATTGTTAGGTTGTGGAGCTAAAAGCTTTAACTATTGCAGACATGGAGAGGTTGTTGAGTTCCAAAAGTACCGATGTCGATAGTGTAATTGACGTCGGTCACATACAGTGCAAAAGGCAATTGACATCGGCAGGGAGTTGGCTGACGTCGGTCAGCACCAGGCAGACAGGGACCAACGTTGATCACCTGTGTGTTCCAGAACTGTTCGTTGCACGAACAGTTAGTTAGTTGAACGGAGTGTTTGCATGTTAAAGGGATAATTATAGTCTCGAGCTGTGTGTCTAATTATTGTAATTAGAGGTCTATTTTTGTATGCATGGGATCTTATTTAAAGACCCATGAGGCATGTATTGTAATTAAGAAGGCAAGTAAAAGCATTGAAGCAAGGAATCAAGGTCAAGGAGATCTACAAGGTGTAAGGTCAAGGAGATCAGCTGAAGCATTCAAGGAGGGGATAACAACTCAGGTTGTTGAGTTGGTTGTGGTTGAGCAAGAGAGAGAGGGAAGAAGTCCTTGAGGTGTGGCAAGCCTTTAAGGTGGAAGAAGAAGTGGCATCTTCTTTATTGTATTTTCTTCTAAGAGTATTTAATACAAGATTGTGTATTGTCTCTCAAATTCTTTGTTGTTTCAAGTTTCTAGTTACTTAATCATTCTGGTATATTTCTGTGTTTAATTGCTTATAAGAAAAGTAATCAACTGTGCTTCCTTGGAGGGGTTCTTAACACTTCTGACCATCTTTCACCTAATTTCCCTCCTCAGCACAATCTAATGAGTATTCCTACTTTTTTAGTTGAGGAGATTAAAAAAGAAGTATTTTCCTAGGATTTAGCAAAGATTGACAAGACATTAGCAGTAGTTCATATTCAACCTCATAAAGATTTTATGATATCTTGGATAATGTGTGTGGATAAATTTACTAGTCTTTATGACCACATGCATTGTGCTTCCTCATTTTCCATTTGGATTGGGCATGTGCTCTGATCTTATTTCTATTTTAATTATATCATTTGACACTGTGTCAAATTATTTCCTATCTTATATCATGTTTCTCCTTCTTATTGTACTAAAGTTAGCTTATGTTTTTGTTTTACATTTCATATATACTTGTCTTTTCCTTATCATGGCTATTTTTCACTTATCATTGCTTTCTTTTTCTTTAGAGTTTTTCTCAAAACTTTGTTTCCTTTCTTATATTTATTTTTCATAGATAGTTGCCATGGTGGCTTGGTTATATCTACCTTGTTCCCTTTGGTTATTATCTCCTTTTACCATGTCACCAATTAGCAAATAGTCTTTCTCATTACTATTTCCTTTTATTGGTCCACCTTTGGATCTCCTTCTTCCTTTTCCACAAACTAAGCATATACATGGTTGAAACTTGAGATCACATACTTGTTAATTGTCAAGCTTAAGTGTCCTTGTCAGTATTTTGTCTTGGGTTACTTAGATTCCTTTAGCCTTAGCCTATAGCTCATTAGTGTGTATCCCTATCTCTCTTATGATTGGTAATTCCAAGTCCGTAAGGAGGCAGAATCTTAAAATAAAAAATAAAAAATGCCTTCAAAATAAAGTTAAAATCCAAATCATTTCAACAATAGGAAATGATATCAAAAGGCAAAAATATGCAATATCTTAAAAGTCAAATCACACTAAAAGATGTGATTCAAAGCACATCTCCTTCTTCTAGTCAAAGCTCAAACTCCACAATTGGCCTCACGATAGAGTCGAGGTCATTTTGAGTGTGGTAGGCCAATAGATTAAAATAGAAGAATAAAAAAAATCTCTTAGTGCTACCTACTTTCTCATGCAACTACCCAATCTTTGTAGGAAACTGATAGCTCTGTAAGGGGTCTTGAGGAGTGCGGAACATGTCGTACGAAGGTAGGTCCATTTTACTTTTCCTTGTACCAATCTACCTTCATGAGTTGATCTTAGTAGCACAATTATCTACCTACAAAGATTTGTGTCTATAGGGAATAGGTTTCCTTTGTATATAGATGACCACTAGTCACTTAGTGTCTTCTCATGTCCTTAGTATGCCTCTTACCTCCTAAGGTATTCTCATAAGATGCCTAAGTATTTGCTTTTTGCATTCCCTTTTCCTCATATTTCCTCTTGAGAAATATTATTTTGCTTTCTGATCACTCCCCATGGGATTTTATTTGTGAGTTGCTTTGTAAGACTACGGATAGGACCCAACATCCCTCACAAATTACCACCTTTTCCATCATATTACCCACATCCTTGATTTACCATTCCTTGTCCTTCTCCTCACCAATATTGATTTGGTACCCCTAGGGATTTTCTTTTGTAAGTTGCAGTGTAAGGCCGTGGATAGGACCCAGCCCTCCTCACATAATTTTCCAATAAACAACTCACCATCCAAATTACATGTGTAAAATATGAGATAAGATTCGATTGATTATGAGGTTACACGTCATTTGATATGCTTTCCAGCTTGAATTAGCATGTTTTATGCTTACTTCATTTTTCTTTCACCTCTTATTTTCTTATTTTTAGAGTGCATGTAAGATTACAACCATTTCTTGAATTTCTCATACTTCCCAGCTTGAATTAGTATGATAAATTTAAGACCAAGTTTTTGCAAATTTTGTTTTCTTTTGTACTTCCCATCATGAAAGAGTATAATTTATTGACTTAATTTTGAGTTGTTTTTGTTACCATTTGTGCCCTTTCACATACCTTCCATTTATTACTTTATGGTCATACTTCCCAATGTGATAATTAGTATGGTTTTATTTGTTTAAATTTGGTGCAAAAATCTTTTACATTGGTTTAAAAACAAACCCCCTTTTATCATCTTGTTTTTCATTTCTTTGTTCTTTATACTTAGTCATTTTTCATGTTATTACACATTTCCCAGCTTAAATTAGTGTGTAGTGTATTTCTTTGATTGATTATATTTTTCCAAGTCTTTTTTCACCTGTTTCTTTTTAACCATGCATGTGTAATCCATACTACTAGAAAAGAAACCACACCACATATATTTCCTATAACATATACAAAAAAGTTAAATATATGTGTTAGAAATAAATATATCCAAAGCATCCACAACCTCAAATATAATGAAAAAACACAACCATCATAAAGACAACATATAAAACCAACACCATAAAGACAAAATAATACATCATATATATATATATATATATATATATATATATATATATATCAAGAGTTTGATACAACATAGACAATGCTCCAGCTCTAGGGCTAGGCTCCATCATGTCTATCTCATCGCCTAGCCATGTTACCTATTGAGGCCATAGTCGACTCCTCCAAATGGTATGCTTTAATGAGGCAGTCTGAGATCTCAATCCCTATACCTATCCTTGTAGACATGCTATCTACACCTATGCTTGTACTAACTCAGTCTAGGTTGTTGCATGTGCCTGTGTTAGCTGAGTCTACATCATTATATATGTCTATGTCATCTATGTCACTATCTCCAAATGCAAAACTCTCTCATCAACTAAGGCCAATCATTACTACCTCTCCCCTTCACCCATATCTATTGATGGCTACACCCTCTCTCTCTACATTTTTAAATGCCTCATAACCTCTCTCGCTAGTCTAAACTAGCTTGTTTGAGTTGGGGTAGATGGTACACTCAGATCCTTTAGTTTCATGGGGTTATATGGATGTAGAATCTCATTTAGGATGTCATGGAGTGTTCCCCTCACTAGAGACCCCCATCTCTCCTCCTCATCCTCAGGTACACCTACAAAATCACATAAGATGGATGTTAGATCACTTTCATATCTCATAATATCTATCTATCTATTTTCAAACTTAATCAATAAATCAATCATATTCTTCTTACCTAGTTGTGTCTTAGCTCCTATGGTATCACCATCTATGTAATTGCCTAACACAATCTTCAATCTTCCTATCTATGCAGCCTCCTAATACCTCCTCTCTAAGTTGCCTCCTCAGCTTGAACCCAGTTGTCATGGCTTGTGTCTATCTCAGCCTACACCTAAGCGCTCTCTTCCTCATCTATCTTTCTTTTGGTTCCTATACTGACTCATCAAGGATGATGATGGTCTCCACTCTCTCCTCCTACCCCCATCAATGCCATGTCCTCAATGGTCATAGCTCATCTCTCTATGGAGCTAGTGGTGGTCCATCTGGTGTCTCCACCTCTTCCTGTTCTACCCCTCATCGTGCCTAACTAGTCCATGGTCAATTTTGACGTGTCCTCAATGTTAGTCTCACTATCAATGGTTTGAGTCCCCTCTTCCCTCATGACTTTCTCACATATCAAGTCCACTACTTAGGCATGAGTATCAGTGTCTCTAGATGAGGCAAACTCATCTACCCTACCACCTATACCACCAAATGTGGCTCTCTCCACCATGTATAGTATCTTATTACCTCTTTCCTCTCTAGCATTAGTCCAACTATGTGCCATCTCTCCCAAGTAATTATTATTTTCTCATATGGTCACCATATTATGTTAGTGTGTCTCACTATTTGTAGTGTTCGTATGTGGGGCATAGCCCACGCTACCTAGTCCTCCCTCCATCTCCTCACTTGTGGTGACCTATCATTGACCACATGGGGAAACCTAATTGGATGATACATAAGAATATCTCATATATCCATTCTATCAGTAGTATGATCAGTCGCATGGTCTTATGTCCTCTGACCTGCATCTCAAATAGATCATTAACAAGTTGGACCTAGATGACAGAAACTAGATCGTATAACACTCCCTCCTCTAGCATCATCCTGCTTAAGGCTACCATGTATAGTGGTACCTTTCCATCTAACTTGTGACAGATCACTTTTGTGTCACAAGACTTATCACCACCTTTCAAATATCCAAAATCTATGATATAGACACATCATCCATACTCACTCTCCACCCTGACAATATCATCTCTGAGCCTGTAGCCCACATGGATAAGGTTCTCCTCTATTCTATGTCATCTTCTATCCCTATGATCATTGGTGATCCTACTATGGGTAGTCTGAAGATGGCATGGACATCCTATAGTGTGATATCAACCTCTATCACATCCCCATCCACCTCCCACCTGAAGGTGTTGGTCACTTGTTCTCAGCAACCAAGTAACATGACCAAAACATTCACACTAAGGATGATCCTACACATATTTGATATACCTCATAGTCTTATGGTTATTATCCTATCTTGATATCCATCTATCAATCTATGTAACAAATCCAGCAACCAAAACACATCTAACAACCTCCCAAACTATGGTTGTCTCTACAAACAAGAAACAACAAAGGATGTATTAGTTCCTCCATGTCATGTATAATCATAATACATTATTTATACATTATATTTTTAATCAAAAGTAAGAATAATTTATCCATTTTATCCTATTTTTGTCCCTCTTACCCTTCTTTAGTCATTTTGGGCCATTATATCCCTCTTTTGACTTTTAGCATGCTTTTTTATGTCTATTTTGGTTCTCTAGTCAACCTAGTTTGACCCCAATTTCCTTATTTTTGTCTTATTTTATCCCAAATTTCTTATTTTTCTTCTTATCTTATTCTCTTAGGTGTTAATTTTCCATTTTGGCCCTTATGGACCAACTAGACACTTTTCCACTAGGTCTTAGCTTGCAAATTACACTAGGTCGACCATATGGATTTTTTCCTTGATTTAACCTACTAGGTCGACCTAGTAGGTTCAGTGTGTCAAACTAATATATTCTAATAAAAATATGCATTTATATTATTTTCTCCCTATTTCCTTCACATCCATTTCCCATCTTCCTATTTTTTACCCTTAGAATCTAATTTTGTTCATTTTTGACATATATAATGCTTAAAATCTAATTTTATTAAAAATTCAATTAATTCAATACAAAATTCAAAAACTAGTTTGAGATCCATAGTCGCATACATGTAGTGCACCTGTTTTCACCTCTGGGTGTCCTCCCCATCTACCATGTAATTCCCTCACCTAATAGGTTCAGTGTGTCAACCTAATATATTTTGCTAAAAATATGCATTTTTCTTGTTTTCTCCCTATTTCCTTCACATCCATTTCCCATCTTCCTATTTGTTACCCTTATAATATAATTTTGTTCATTATTTACATATATAAATTCTTAAAATCAAATTTTATTAAAAAATCACTTAATTCAATACAAAATTTAAAAATTGCTTTGAGATCTGTAGTTACATACCTATAGTGCACCTATTGCCGCCTCTAGGTGTCCTCCTTATCTAGCATGTAATTACCTCACCATCCTAGCTTTGTTTGGTCTCAGAGCTCTATTTTATCCTTTCACAATTCAAAATGACAAATGATTTCTCTTTTTCCTATTTAAAACCACTTTTAAACAATTCAAATTCTTCAATTATTTTCCTTCAGATTTCTTGTTTTGCTCATATCTTTGTTTCTACTCATCCATTTTGTAAACCATAAAATACATTGGATTCATGGTGACATAGAGATTATTTTCCACTATCATATGTCTATCTTCCAAAAAAATTGATTTTGGCTATTTTTTGCACTAACTTCTACGGGTTTGCCTAGTATGCTCTACATTGGGTGCCTTCACTTTCTTGCAGCCTTCTTCTTTATCTATGACACTAAGGTAAATTAAAGGTGTGTGTTTTTCAATTCTATCCTTTCAGTTATCTTATTTTTTTCTTACTACACCATACTTAGCATCAATGTTATGTGTTATCATGTTTTATCTCTAAAGCACCATCATGTGTCACACTTATGTGACACATGATGAGCTTCAGCTGGGGGATATGTATACACATAATATTTTCAAACTTTGATTGATTACTAACACTTCATATCTTGCAAGAACCTATCGATTCTCAATCTCTCTGAGTGCATACCTTAAGGGGTGTACCAAAAAAGGGGTGGATAGACCATCGGTGCTTCATACGATTGTTGTTCCTTTTGCCACTTGCCATCTACACTCTTGTCTCCTAAAACCTTGAACTGTAAGCTTATTTCTCTATTTCTTATCCATTCAAGTCATTGCCATTATTTATTCCTTCATTTATTTCCTTTTTACCCTTTTGACTTGTACAATAAACTAGGTTGACCTAGTGTGTTTTTGGGATACTTTAGCTCTTTTAGTTTGTTTGCATCCTGGTTGACCTAACACAAACCTAATGAGTTAGCCCAAAAATGTGCTAGGTCAACTCGATCGACCTAGTATATTCGACATGTCTAAAAGCTTTTAGGTAAGATTTGCCTATATATACAAGGTCATTTACCACCATTTCAAAAGAGAGAAAATAATTAAGTAAAGAAGTGTGAATGAACATCTGCTTATTGACCATTCTATTTGAGGAATAAAGCTTTAGGGTTCAATACTTTCTTTAGAGCTCTGATATTGTCTTTTGGATGCTTAGGTAGGTCATGTAGCCTAGAGTTGATTTATCTTGGTTATCCTTACAAACCACAACAATCTCTTGCAAAGCACCTTGGCCAAGGGAGAGATTGAGGCTCGGCAGGTTTGTCTTCAAAGGTAAGTATTCCTATCTTTATTTCTTTTTTATAAGAGTAGATATATACTTTAGCATGTATTCTTCTCTTCCATGTATTAGGATTTTGTATACATTGATGTGAGTATATGTCTCCCAAGCATGTTTAGTTTAGTTATTATTCATTTGCTTTGTTCTAAGCCCCCCACTTTATGCCACAAGCTTTGGTGCGTACTATATTAGTTTACTTTTCTTATTTTTAGAATAGTTTACTTCCTATTTACTAGCATAAGGGAAATATCAAATCATAGAACTCTTTTAGGGTTATTTTGAGATTGTGTTAGACTGTAGGCTTTGGAACCCTTCCTAGCATGATATGTTGTGACAAGTGATACAAGTGATCCGCTAATTGGGTCTAGTAGATCCCCATATTGGTCATGCTCTCACTTAACAAGTGTATACCCAATCAAAAGTGTAGATGTTCTCTATCTTATCTAATCTACGATTAATTCATGTACATCATGCAACTCTGATTTTATAAAGATTCCACCATCCCATAGCCACACTATCCCCTCTCTAGGGCACATTGAGAGTAACTTTATGGGGTTAAACATTTATTTGTGAATTATAAGAATAAATAGTTGAAGGCTTATTTTAGCTAAAAACAAAGCTCAAATATTTATAATTTACTATGAGGCATGTGGAAACTAAAATCCACATAGAATGTTGTCTAATGGCTTGAATATTGGGGTAATACCCTCCACAACACAAGTTGGGTAAAATTGAACACTGCTTTACCTAGAACATCTTTTATGAGTTTCAAAATTGTTGAAACATAATTTCTAGAAAGTAAGAAAGAAAAAGAAATTGAAAAACAATGACAACCATAGATTTTGTGCAAGGAAAGTAGGAATTTTGAAGCCCCAAAGTCAAAGAGAAATTTATTTTAGTGTTTGTAAATAAAAAATCTAATTGAAACCCTAGAATAAAAATTGAAAAAGTAAATGATGCTCGAAACAAATATATAGACTCACATATATTGTTTACCCTATTTTTGACAAAATAATAAATGTCTTATAATTAATAGGTGTAAAACTAGATAGATATCATAATGATAAAGATGTACAATAATCAACAATTATGAGTTTTGAAAATTGACAAATATGAAAATCTACTTAGTTTGGAAAACATTATAAGAAATATACTTAGCTCAAATCAGTATCTCTATTAAAATTTTCAAATGTCTACTAGTGAAAATCAATAAAAGATGTGATCATGTATGCTTAATACCAGGGGAAAAATATAAAATGACTTTTGAACAATACCATTGTAGGTGGATAGGAGTGTAGATTGCTCATGTCTGTTGACCACAGACTTATATCAATTGACTATAATTAATGACGTACAGGAAAAGTGTTCATAGAAGTTCTTTAAAAACCCATCAGAACATGTTAATGTGTGTGTTTCTATGTGAAGTAGGATACAGATTAAGAATGTAGTTATAATTATAGAAAGATCAAGTATTCATTCAGTTTAGAATTACATGGCTTTTTAGAGAAACACAAGCTTAAATTATGCAAACGTTCATTATTGTTATGTAATTAAAAAAATGTAATAAAAACAAAGTAAAATTGTGCACATAATAAATATAAATAGACATTCATAAATCCCATTAGTTGATCTCTATATTAATCTCTATTATTTCAGAACTCTTTTCCTTTATAATTGATTAATATATATAGAACTTTTGAAGCTCTATCGATTCACATTCTATCTTTTTGGTTTAAGCTTGAATGAGTCTTTAAAAATACATACATAATCCCAATACATGTAAAATGATATATATTAAACAAAATGTTCTACATCACACACTTGTCATACATTTACACTACAATTTTTTAGTCCTAAATCTATTATCAACATTATCCTAAACTTAAATAGTTGTCTTGTCTCAAGACAAAGTCATAGGAAGTGTGCCTGAAATGAGGGATTGGTCAAAAAAACATTGCTTTTTTAAATTATGTAATGTGTCATTTATCGATTTTCACCTCTTGTACACTACTCAGCCACAATTTTGGGTTTTCAACTAAGCAACATACCAATATATCACCCTTTTAGGATTTCAATAGATCAATATAACTAAGAGGTTTCCCTTTATGGGTTTTCAACCATTCTAGTCTTGTGCTCAACCATTCTAGTCTTGTGCCTAATGCTTCTGGCCTTCCCTCAAAACTTTAAAAAACTAGTATTTTACAATAACTATAGAGATGAAAGAGGCATGAAGTGTGTTCTTAGAACTAGAAGAGGCTGTGAAGATGGCGGTGTGACTGGTGTTGTGTCAAAAGATGGTATTGATAAATAAAATGGCTCCCTATAAATTATGGCTCAAGATGATGCAGCTTTAGAGTTAGGTATTGGAGGTTATGTCTACATTGATTTGGTCACCTCCAAGTTTTGTAAATCTTGTGCGAGTTGGGCTGATGGCATGAACTGTGGCTTATTGACAAACATAGAAATTGAGCTATCTAGTGTGAAATATCGTGCTTGAATTATTTACAATTAGCTAAGACATCCCAAACCTAATCAAGGTGCATAACGGATCTTAGCCTGAATATCATCATCCTCTGTGGTGGTAATGATAGCCCTATTATGTGAGAGTTTAAGATGAATGTCTTACAACATTTCTTATAGTATATATATATATATATATATATATATATATATCATCAGGTATGGACACCAATGAACATCTTGTGAAGCATCTCATTTTGCCATGCATTCATATTTTTCATAACTACATCTCTTAAGTTAAGATACTCCTTAAGGATAACATCCATGAGATCTAGCATTGTCATTTGATCTTCCATGTTGGTTTTGGCCTTGTTTGCCTTTGAAAAATTGGATTGCACCTCATTGAATGAAACTTATAGTTTTTTATTCTAATCAAGCATAGGGTAATAAATTTAAGTGGTTTATTGTGCAGTAGTATCCAACACTTGTTCATGCTCCTCAAGCAGCTATAAGAGGATTTATGTTTCTATTTTTAGGTGTTTTCATTATGCTTCAAGCTGCTACAGTTTTTATGTACCAAGCCAATCATTAGTGAGTTGAAAATGTAACATAGTGAATTGTTTATCTTTAGACATCACTTGGTTTCCCAAAACATGGACCACAAGTACTAGATAAGTATCATCAATGATCATGCAGGCCTTAGCCAACTGATCATGTAGGTCTACATTTTCTTATCTTAGCTAGAGGCTATCCTATTCCATTTTGAGAGCCTTTTGTGCTATAGAATCTTGAAATGTAGTTACTCCCTCAACCTACTTTGTCTATGTTAACAAGGTTACTTCTAGTGATGCCACCTGACTTCTTGAGGTTAAAGTAAAAAAAGTCACATCAGTTGTGGTTGGGAATTTTGATGTTAAATTTGCATAATTGGGGGTGTGAACATTGTTCATCATAAGGGTGGGGATTGCATATCCCATAACTATTGATCAATGGTTTGAGGACTATCCTAATATGATTCTTATTGTGCTCCTCCTAATGTTCATCCTAATCCTTATGATATTTTAGAATGTTATGGGGCATTAAGAATCAATTTTTATTTTAACTCCATTGTTAGCTTCCCAGGTTGCTCTAGCTACTCAGCCTTCTTTGTATCAGATGTTACTTCAACCTTCTTCTTTGTCTTCAGATCTTGTTCTGCCTTTACAGTTACCTATGCTTATGCCTTTATTGTCTATTTTTCTCATTGTGCAACATCTTCGTCAAATTTCTCCTTAGTCGATTTATTGATTTCTTAGGGCTTCATCTTTTTCTCATGGGCTTCTTTGGATTCTATGTTAGCCTTGACCTTTTTCCTTTGATCCTCCTACACTACCTTATCTTCTTATTTTTTTCCCTTTCTTGTTTCTTCTTGTGCTAATATTATTCATCTTTCTTCTTCATTTTTTGTACTTTTTCTTCATCTTTGCAAAAACTTCTTCTTCATTTTGATTTTATAATGCATCTTGTTTCCTTTATTGGTTTTATTCTTATTGAATCTTGTGTTTAACTTCTTATTGATTCTTATGTTTCTTTTCTTCCTTTCAAACCTTTTTCTCCTTTTTTTTGAGCCTTCTCTTGCTCTATTTGGGACTGCATATATTGTTCTTATGTTGTAATGTCCTCTTGCTGAGGATGAGATGAGGAATGGGAGGATGGAGTGGATGAAAGTGTTAAATGATGAGGGGAAGATGAGGGAGAGGTTATCACCACTATGTGTCAACTTACTAGTGCCTTTGTATAGGTAAGTGAAACAAGAACCTTCTTCATGTGCTTATAAGCACAAACCATCGAAATAGGTTAATACTCCATAGCTTGTTCTTCTTCAAAATCAATCTCTTCCACCATTTTTGTTGTGATAAATAATCCCATGTATTTTAAATGGAAGGAGAGGTCCTCGACATTGTGTGCATTCAAGGTTTATGTATTAATGATTGTTGAAGGCTTTCTTATTATTCTACATCTTGTGTTACATCTAGTTATGATTGGGAAACTTTCCCTACCAATTATTCTTCTCCCACATGCCTTGAAAAATGACTATCATTTTGCATTTTCACTCTTCTTCCTATGAGATAATGATAACTATGATTGAAGCCAAAGGTGTGGGAATATCAACCATTAAATTTTTTAGGATATTTTTAGGAACTTGACAAGCGTGCATTACTTTCCAAAATATTTTTTTAATTCTTCCTCCTCATATAGATTTTTACCTATCTTATAATATAGGCTTATATACTTCTTCTTCAGTGACACCAAGTTGTGTGTGATCATACTCTACAACACTCTTGGGCACATTTGTGTCACTAAGCCAAGGGTTGGTTCCATGAGTCTTCCTCTTTGGTGGAAGAGGTGGGATTTTCCTCCACATGAGCACCTTTGTTTTCCCATTAGGACTTTGATGTTTGAGGGGGTATTTATTGTTGTGATTTCACTTCTATTTGTGAATGCACCACTCGTTGTTGTGCTTCAAAGGACATAGAATATAGAGGTGTCATCATTCTTTCCAGTAAGTTTTGTTGCCTCAGAACCTCTACTTGTACATCCAACATGGTGATGAAGAATGGTAATGGGACATGTGATGTTTTAACAAGTCTATGAAGGTGCACTTACACTCCATTATGAAGTTTGGTTATTTTTGCATGGGGTGTCAGATATTGCATCAAATCTCTGGGAACCCTATGTTGTGATGTTATGAGTGCCTACACTTCAATCCCCCCACTAATTTAATCAACCCAACTATGCATAGTATTTCCCTATTTTAGTCTAGGTTAGATAGTGTAAAGTAATCACATGCCAAAAATATCCATCCACTATAACATGACCATTGGGAGACTTCCATTGGGTAAAACATAGTAATAATACCATAAATTGATCTTAAAAATTTTGTGACACACCCAAAATAATATTTTCCAATTTTGAAATCAGCTCAACTATTGGGAACTCTGGCTAATTTAAATTATCATTTAGCTCGATCATTTGATAGGCAATGATAATTACCCCTTTTGTTACCTACCGAACACTCTTGGTAGTCTACCAAAATCTTAGTGAAATATGGTCAGAGAGCACTCATATTGAAACATCTTAAACTGAATTAAATGGGATTCCCATGGATCTTTTGGCATAATTATCCCTTGTGTCTGAATTAATTAGAGGAGCTTTGGTTTTATATGGTAGGAGAGATTTGCATTATGTTAAAAGTCTCGTTTCTCTTGCCATTATTGTTATGTTGATGTGTATGGTCACATCCTTAGACACGTGTATGTCTCCCTTGTTATATTAACTTAATAGTGCCATCACCACCTCATATAGCTACCCAAAATTTGGGATCTTGATCAATCATTCAGTATGCGACCCTCATAACTGATTTTATATGGTTGGGGCTCTTAGTTGCACACTAGTAATAGGATCAAGAACAAACAAGATATCTTATCTATATATGTTTCATCTAATAAATAAAAGGGGTTAGGATCATGATATATTTTCTATCTTAATGCTAACCTTATTCCCATTTCCTCCTTCCATGTATCATTCAATAGTATGAGTATGTCTGATTGACTCATTTTTGTTATGTTGTGTTAGAAAATTTGAGGGTTTTTTGCTTAGGAAAATAGCTAAGTCTCAGACTAAATTAAGGCTCACATGCTCTAATGGTTTTGATATGTGTTGTGCTTTATATGCATTTCATAAATATAGTTTTGATTTACTTCATTTATCAAACACTTCACATTGAATTACCCTGAGTTATTTTCACATAATTATGCTCTTGTTTTAAATACCATTGGTTGTTGTGATGTGAGATTTGCACTTCATTGAACATATTCATTGCTTTGGATAAGGGTTTCTTCAATGTAACACACCACTTTTATTCTAAAAACTTTTCTTTAACATACATAACATGAATCTAACATTTTGATCTGCTTTGGGAAAGATGTAATCTTTGAATTACTTTGTCAATAACATCTTTTTGAGTGACCATTTTTTACCTATATTTTGTACCCCTTTTTCATTACTTCATTCCCAAACTTAATTTCTTGATCCCACATTGACCCTTGTTGACTTTGATTTGCGTTGCTCATTCATTACTATTTTGCTTTCCTTTAATACTTTATGACATTGATTTTTCAAACTATGTTCCAATAGCCTATGATATAGAGATCGCACTATACATAGATACACTACAAACTTAATAAAATACAATAAAATAGTAAACAAAACAAAAAACCTAACTACATGGTGTTACTCAACACCCATTCAATTTTGAACATGAGATTAATAGATATCATTAACGGTAAGGCTTAAGCCTACAAACAATTATAAGCCCTAGACGAATGGTTCATTAAATGTCCCTTAGTGTTAATATTCATTGTTGCAATACTTTGTAGATGAAATATGGTCCTTTCCATCAAATCCATAGTTTACCTAGATGTGCTTGAAATATGCTATCATACAATAATATTATATACTCTGGATAAAACTCTTTAAATCATAGATTATGATCATGCCATGATTTTTGACTTGGCTTATTTTCTTATTATGTCAATATCACTCTCTACCAAGTTTATTCCATGTGAGTTAGATATAAAAACCTTTCCTAAAGTGAATCCTAATATCTTATGCAAAATGTAATTAAGGACGTAGTAACCAGCAAATCGAGATGTAGCACAAAGTCTCCACCTGAATTGCCCAAGAGTGAGATACGAAGGACAATGAGGGCACAAAGTCGTCCCAAGGTCCTTTATACAGAAACAAAAAGAAAACACACTAAAGACAATTATGGGGGCACAAATTCTCTCCACAGTTGACTTCAAGACACTTTCCTGACTACTTTCACTAATTCTGCTTATTGAATTAAAGGAACAGAAAATATATTAAGGAAAAAGACATAAGAATAGTTTTCCCAAAAACAAAGATATCATAGCACAAAGTCTGAAAAGTCACTTGCTTTCTTATTCCAATAACAAAATATGATCAACAATCTGAGCTCAAAGTCTCAGTAATGCCTTTCAATTTGGGCAGAGTTTTTTGTTTTTTATAATCAGAGAGCCATCTTTAAAATAGTAAAAGAGATTCCTTTATATAGCCTCTTCAAGAAGGACTTGGGAATAGTAACACATCATGTTGCATTGAATTTTGTTAAGAAGACATTCTAGAGTTTAGGGGCATTTACCCATTTGCTTTTCTCAATGCAAAGAAACGGGTCACGCTATTGAATGTTTGCATACTTCAATGTCCACCTGGTGATTTGCTTCTAGAAACAGATCTAATGCATAAATGTTTCTGGTCCTTCTTCATCATTCCTCCTTTTTTGGTTATTTGAATCAAGTCCTAAATTCAATTCAATGCTATGTTCCTTAGTCATTTTCTGTTGGTCTTTAGTAATTAATGCGTGGCACATTCCACTGCTAAACAGGTGAAGACATGTGGCAACTTCCATGGGACTCTGAGAGACGCTTATTGATAGAGGCTTTGAAACCTATTAGAAACACAGAATCACGGGTGTAGACACTTGTCGCTTTCTGTGGAGTTACAATGGAAAAGGCAGCAGCTTCTGCTTACTTCAATAGCTTAATGAAGGTTCGCTACAATCCTTACTTAGCAAAAGAGATATAAATGAAGAAACTATAGGCGTTGACACATGGCAGCTTCCACTGCATTTGATGAGAGACACTTGGCATGTTCTGCTACTTTGAAACTGTCTCAATAGATGACACGTGGTAGCATCTGTTGTGACTTTCTGAGGGACACATGGCAGCATTGTGGGTTTTCTGTTTCTTTAGACTTTTCCTTCAGAAAAAAGTTTGAAGAAATTCTTTCAGATAATTTATCTAAAGGAATTGTCTCTTTGTCACTTTTGCCAGGGGAACTTTTCCAAAGAAAATCCCTTTGCTCTTTAGGGCTTTGAATTGGTCCATTTGCTCCCTTCTTATTTTCTGCAAAAGTTGTTTGAGCTCTAAATTAGCTTTTCAAGTTTTTTGCAATGGTTCACTTCAGATTCTGAGTGTCCTCTGAAAGGGCTGTTTATCCCTTAGAAATTTTCCTTAGTCGATTTTATGTGAATCTCAACATGTGACATGTGGCAGCATCCATTGTAAAATAGGTGAGGACACGTGGCAGCTTCCATTGAACTTGTAGAAGATTTGGATGCCTTCTGAGTGTCTCTCAGAAGGTGACATGTGGTGACTTCTGTCACATTCTGGAAACATTTGAGACTCATTTTAGATTCATGTGAACATTGACACGTGGCGCATTCTGCTTCACTTATAAAGGACACGTGGTGGCTTCTGTTGCTCTGAGAAACAAAGTGAAATGAGACTCAGAAGATGACACTTGGCAGCATCCACTGGGTTCTATCAGGCTTTTGTTTTGGTCTGTTTGTTTCCTTTCTTAGTCACTTTTGCCACGAAAATTCCCTTCGCAAGGGCACTTGTGTCTTTGACGATTGGGGCACTCCTTTAAACTTGTCGCTTGAACCAACCGATTGAACCAACTTTGGTTCAATGGTTCAATGGTTCATTCCCTTGTTTTTATTGACTGCTTAAACCAAGATTCTTTGAAACAAGCCTCGATGAACCCCTTGAACCTTTTTAACCTGATTGAACTAGTCTTGAAAATGACTAAGTGTCAGAAACTTGTTCTTTTGATTGAACCTGCCTGAAGAAAACATTGAACCTATTGAACCATTAATTCTTTGACTAAAAAAGCTTGAATAATCCTAATTTTGAAAGCTTAGAACAATTTTTTGAAATGGGAAGAGATATTTTGGTCTTGGAAGACCAAAATACCTTATATGTTGTCCTAAAAATGAGTGATATTTTTCAGATACAATAGCTGG
The DNA here is from genome assembly GCA_037957365.1 of Torreya grandis. Taxonomy (NCBI): domain Eukaryota; kingdom Viridiplantae; phylum Streptophyta; class Pinopsida; order Cupressales; family Taxaceae; genus Torreya; species Torreya grandis. The sequence goes on along the minus strand of JARHVA010002389.1, from coordinate 1,125,987 downwards.
CTCCAGTTGGGGAACTTCTATCAATTGTAAAAAAAAATTGAAGGGAGTAGAATCCATAATCTCCAGTGTCTTTATGTGTACCATTGGGCTATAGAGTCATGTTACCCAGAAATGAAAGGTATCAAAAATGGAAACAAATAAAATAAAACATAATTAAAAACTATACAAATATACATATGTACAAATGAAATGATCTGATACTTCAAGAGTTGAAGTGTTTTAGATGCTACCCACTGTGAGGTAGAGAAAAGAGTGTGCCATCTTGATATTTTAGCAAAAAGCTATTTTCACCATTGTGTTGATGAATTATAAATGGGCCTCTCCAAAGGGAGTCAAACTTTTCATGCATCCCTTTTGGTTCTCTCCTTTTGTTCCACAGCAAGACTTCATTTTCAATTTGGAAATCACTATTTTTGGCCTTCTGGTCAAAGAGTTTCTTTACCAGACTTTGATGTGCAGCAATTCAGTCCACCACTATGGTTCTTTGTTCATCCAGCTCAGCCAGACACATGATTCTATTATCAAGAGAGCTTTCATATGTCTAATTTTCAATTACCTTTGCCAATTTCAAGGCTAGCAATTCTAAGGTGATTAGTATCTCAACATTGATACCATAAAGAAGTTGGAAAGGAGACATACCAACTGCTCTCTTTGGTGTGATTCTATCTGCTCATAGAGCATCAACCAATGCTTTATGCCATGTTCTTTGATTGTCATCTGCTAGCTTTTTGATGATAAGTATCAAGTTTTTATTGCTTGATTTAGCTTGTCCAATCCCTTATGGAAAATAATCAAAAGAATGGGAGAGTGTAATTCCATAATGGAAATAGAATTGTGTAATCTCCTGAGAGGTGAAATAAGTTGCATTGTCAGTAACAATTTTAGTTAGAACTTCAAACCTAGAAATAAAATTCTCCTTGAGGAAATTGCATACAACTTCTGAAGTATCATGCTTAGTTGGGATTGTTTCTACCCACTTGGTGAAATAGTCAGTTGTTATAATGACATAATCATGTCCAACATTTGAAGATGGGTTTATAGTCCCAATAAAATCAATCCCCCATTGCTGGAAAGGTTCTTCTATGATCACTGGCTTGAGAGACAGGGCAGCTAACTTGGGTCTTCCAATAAATTACTGGCAGACTTCACATTTTTTCACCTATTTATATGCATCTTAGAAAAGAGTCAGCCAGTAATACCTGGCTCGCAGAATCTTGTGAGCAATCACAAGAGCAGAAAAATGTCCTCCACAAGCTAGATTGTGAAAAGATTTTAAAAGTTGGATTTGTTGCTCTTTAACTACATAGCAAAGGAATATTCCATCTATGCTTCTCTTGTACAGGTCGTTGTCTCAAAGGACAAAATTGGCAGCTTTCAACTTGATAGTTCTCTTTTCTTTATAAGATAAATGAGCAAAACATTCACTATAAGTAAAGAAATGAGCAATACCTAAATACCACTCATTGGTAGTGGAGACAAAAAGGACTATTGGTGTGTCTTCCACTTCAACTTCTTCATACTATGTATCTTCTGGCTTATTGTCAACAATTAATTGGCATAGGCCTTTTCCCCTTACCAGCATTGTTGGCTTGATGTCTAGATCAAACTCCTAGATCTTTACAATCTAATTGCCTTTTTTTGTGCCAAACTCCTGCTGAGTTAATATGGACTTGACTGTAGTGTCAGGAACTAAGGCAATAGTATATGAATTTAGGATATAGAAGTGAAAATTCTTGACTGCTTTCACCACTGCATAAGCATGCTTCTCTATGTTTGAATACTTCATCTCATGGGTTTTGAGAGGGTAACTCATGAAATAAATGGGAGATTCCATACCTTCCTTATCTTGTTGAACAATAATTGTTGAAAGTGTGTGTTTAGAAGCATAGTTATATATGATGAAATCTTTGTTGTAATCTAGACAAACCAAGGTAAGGGCGTGGGCAATGGTAGTCTTGATATCCTAAAGTGCTGACTTGCCTTCTTTAGTCTAGCTGAAGGTGGTCTTCCCTTTCATCATGTTCACAATGTGTTTAGTCTTCTCAGCAAATTTAGGGATGAATCTCTGTAAGAAATTCAGCTTTCCAAAAAAAGAGTGAACAACATTTTTACTTGTAGGCAAATTAAGTTCTTGAATAGACTTGACTCTATCTAAGTCAATATTTATGCCTTCTTTAGACACAATGTGTTCAAAGAGTTTCCCCTTTATTACTCTAAAAATAGACTTCTTAGGGTTCAAGGAAATACAATTCTATCGGTAGCACTCCAACACTTATTATAAGTGGTGTACATGATCAGAATGATGCTTTGAAAAGGCAATCAAGTCATCAAGGTATACCACAATAAACTTACCCATCTCATCTTTAAAATATAGGTCCATTTCCCTCTAGAAGGTAGCACTAGAATTTATCAAGCCAAAAGGCATTCTTCTATATGTAAATGTACCCCAAAGTGTGGTGAATGCAGTCTTGTGTTGGTCTGCTTCACCAACTTCAACTTGATTATATCCTAAAATGCCATCTAGCATTGATAACATCTTTGAACTTGTCACTATTTGAAGCACTTGATCCATGATTGGCAAAAGATAATGATCTTTCAAAGATGACTAATTCAAATTCCTGAAATCTACACAAATGCAAATTTCATCACTCTTCTTCCTTATAGGCACTACATTTTTAATCTATGTAAAATGATGGATTAGGAAGATGATTCTAGCATTTAACATTTTTTGTATCTCAGACAGAATAGTACTTGATATTTTCAGATTGTACTATCTAGATTTTTGCTTATAAGGCATTGAGTCAGCCTTTGGAAGAATGTCATGATAGATATCATCAAGTTTGAGAGACTTTAGGTCATCATAAGAATAAGCTAAGACATCCATGTATTGATGAAGTAAAGTGGTGAACTTGAATCTTTCTTTAGGGGTGCAGCACTTACCAATGTTAACCATCTTGAAATTTTCTTTAGTAGTCAGATTTACTTGATCGAATCCCTGAGAGAAGCTTGAATCTGTTTGTTATTATTTGATGAATCTATCATGCTTGTCAAACAGTTTCTCAAGAAAAACCAAGCCTTTGAGAATTTTATTTCTTTTCAGCTGTAAGAATTCTTTATTTATATCTGAACTAAATTCAGAGGCTGATTCATACTTCTGAGATTCACTGCCTTCAAAACGTAGTTGTTTGAAATTATCTTTTCATTCTAAAAAGGCAATAATTTGATGATCATCATTGAATACTTGCCAATGATCAACATTATCAGGAACACTTGGTCTAAAGACTAGCTCAATAGTATACCTGTCTTCTTTGAAATCTGAAAGAGAAACTAAGAGAGTTCCTGAAACAACAAGTGCATCAACTCTGTCATTAGATTCCCTGGGTATGGCAAAATGTTGAAAGCATCAAAGCTTTCAATTTGGTCCCAAACTAAGTTTTAGTAGTGGCGTAATATTTCATTCTTAGTTTGGTATAGATTTATCACCTGACAAACCACTAATTCAGCATCTCCTTTGGTATGAAGGAACTTGATGCCTTTGTCTTAAGCAGCCTTCAATCCCAGCAATGGAGATTCATATTCAGTTGTATTATTAGTGTTGCTAAATTATAATTTTTAAGATGAAGGAAACATATCTCTTTGAAGAGATATCAACACAATCTTGGCTCTCGAATTGAGAGAGGAGCAGTTGCCATCGAAGTCCAGAGTCTATACCTCATCAGATACTAATTTTTCTTTAGATTTTCTTTCATTAGAGAGGAAAGATCCTTCATTTGTATTTCAACCTACTAATTCTTCTATTATTCTAGTTGAATTGATTTCTGGGTTGACACTTTCAAAGATTTTATCAGATATTTCATGAACTTTGTCTGTAGATAAAAAGTAGTTACCCATACCCAAGGATTCAAAAAGAATTTGAGCTTCAGGAGCTGATATTTGAGTGAAAATATACTTTGATTTCTTTTCAAGAAGCAGCCTTTGCATGGTGCCTTTGACAGAGATCCTTGCCTCAGATAGGTCCATGCCTAGTTCTCCTCCCACATCCTTGCAAAAATTTTATCCAAGCAAAATGCCATAAGATGCTGGGACGTCAGCCACCAAAACTGTCATCTTGATTCTCTTGTCTAAAAAGGCTGTAAATGTAAATTGAGCATATTTGGTTTACCCTAGCAATGGCACTTGTTTGTTCTCCATGTAGAAACATCTTCCAAATGTCTTGGTTAATGTGAGATCAAGAGATTCAACTACTTTAGCAGGCATGACATTATCAAATGCGCCTAAGTCTATAATGCAATTACTTAGTTTGTGACCATTTATTAACAGGAAAACATAGAAAGGTTTTATTTTTCCAAGGGCAGCTGAAAGAGTAATGACAAGATTATTTGGAATGGGCATGTTCTTTAAGGAATCAAGAGTTACTTTCTTAACTTTTTGTCTTGCAGGGATGGTTTGGTTCTTGACATATTAGACCAACTTATCTGATTGATCAGGATTGAACTACAAATATTCAAATTCTGACAATTATATTTTTGTCTTTTTGACATGATCAATTATGTCAAATGGTTGAATTGGACTAGGAACAGAGGAAGGTATTTCAACCTTCTAAGTTTTAGGAGGGATGGGAGGAGGGCTGGTTTGCAAAATTGACGTAGAAGGCGAAGGTGAAATTAATGTATTTACCTTATGGGTGATCATTGAATCCTTTGACTGGAAAGGCAAAGTGGTTCCATGCTTAGCAATTGTAATTACTGGTTGAGGTTGCTCCTCTGTCTTCCCTTTATCAGCTTATTGGACTGATTAGTTCTTAGATCTAGTAAACACTGCATATAATCCATCAATAGCTTCTCCTTTGCTTTTGGATTCATCCTAGTAGTTTAGAAAACCAATGTGGGAGTTGCCAGCTGATTTTTTACAAGGAAATCAGCATCATTTTTTTGATTCAATTTAGGCTGGAAAGAGAAATCTGATTATACTTCAAGATATCCCATTGCTAAATTGGTTAGAGGAGCTTTCAGGGAAAGTTTTCCTTGTGGGGGAGGAAGATGATTTTGTTGCCCTTGAATCCTAGCAGCATTGCCCTAATATGACTGATTTGGAAATGTCTTTCTTGGCATATCTCTATATGAAGGAGCAGAAGACATTCCTTACACCATTTGCTTTATGAGAGCAAGTAACTCATTTGTTAACTTCTGCACCATTGGATCTGTGGTGCTTGTAGATGAATATTCAGAAGATGATGGTCTATTTCTATTTGGATCTCTTCTTATTTTCTCTGCTAAGATGAGATCATCTTCTACCTCAGTGGCCAAATGTTGAGCTACAGCAAGATCTATTTGACCAGCACGTCTCAAAAAAAAACTTTAGGTAACTGAGAATTAATGAAGAAGCATTTGAGATTCTCAATTGTAGGTCGAGCAATTATAGAAATTTTGTTTCTCAATTTATCAAACTTGGCTATGAAATCCCTCATTGGTTCATGAGGCTCCTTCTTCATCTATGTGAGTTGAGCTAGAAGGGCATGTGCATCTTCTACAAGATTGAATATGGCTTCAAACTTAGCTTTGAGAGTATTCCGATCAGTTATTGATCGAGCCTGTAGATGATAAAACCAATCTAGAGCAACATCTTGTAATATTTATACAAATAGCCTGACTGCAACATCTTCAAATTCTACTCCCCTGAAGGCTACAATGTGTTCATTAGGATAAACTTTCCCATCACCATGGAATTTAGGAAAATTCTTCCTTGAACTGTGTGAAAGCTCATGTAGAGATGGAGTAAGATTGAGAGGACCAAAAGAATTACTCCAGGGGCCTTGAGCTGCCATTATATGACTATGAAAAGGAGGAATAACAAATCTCAGAGGGGTAATTATTGGCAAAGCTTTATCAACAACAGAAGTAGATACTTCGCTTGGTAATGGAGATTTGACTTTAGTAGGAGGAAAGCTCTTGGTTCATTGGAGGCAAGATGGTGAAAGAAAAAGATCAAAATTACTTTGATGTACTAACTCGAATACAGGCTCAACAATACCTTTAGCCCTTTGGCTTTGTGTATACCTTGAATCTGCCAAATTGTGAAACAAAAATAGAAAAGAATTGACCTTGCTTTAGTTTGAAGCTTGAGGCTTTAAACTACGTGTTCTTTCCTAGTAGCTGTGGAGGTGAATGTTGAGGTTATAATGATAATGGATAAGACACAAAAATGGAATGGAGTCTATAATAGATTATGGTAAAGACTGATTCAATCTGAAACTTGAGGTTTCAGAATGCACATAACTAATACCCAGCGGAGTCACCAAAAACTGTTGGTTGAATATTTTGTCAGTCAACGTACTGATAAATAAAATAGGTCTGATCATCCAAAGTAGGAAGATTGGTCAGCCAAATGTATAGTTTTACCACATCAAAAGGGGAATAATCTCTCCTCTCATCAAGGGGAGGTTCCCTATAAATATGATATATATATATATATATATAAATAGAAAATAATACTCAAGGGTTGGACAAACCATCCATCTCTCTTTTTTCAGAGATGATGCATGCAAATCAAGGGAGAAATCTTAGGGATAATGACAGAAAGCACTTCTCTTCTTTTAGAAGTACTATTCATCAAACCATAAGAATCTTCCTGGTAGTAATTGCAAAATGTAACCAAGGACGTAGAAACCAGCAAATTGAGATGTAGCACAAAGTCTCCACCTGAATTGCCCAAGAGTGAGATATGAAGGACAATGAGGGCATAAAGTCATCCCAAGGTCCTTTATATAGAAACAAAAAGAACACACACTAAAGACAATTATGGGGGCACAAAGTCTCTCCACAGTTGACTTCAAGACACCTTCCTAACTACTTTCACTAATTCTGCTTATTAAATTAAAGGAATAGAAAATATATTAAAGAAAAAGACATAAGAACAGTTTCCCCAACAACAAAGATATCATAGCACAAAGTCTGAAAAGTCACTTGCTTTCTTATTCCAATAACAAAATATGATCAACAATCTGAGCTCAAAGTCTCAGTAATGCCTTTCAATTTAGGTAGAGTTTTTTGTTTTTTATAATCAGAGAGCCATCTTTAAAATAGTAAAAGAGAGTCCTTTATATAGCCTCTTCAAGAAGGACTTGGGAATAGTAACACATCATGTTGCATTGAATTTTGTTAAGAAGACATGCTGGAATTTAGGGGCATTTACCCATTTACTTTTTTCAATGCAGAGAAATGGGTCACGCTATTGAATGTTTGCATACTTCAATGTCCACCTAGCGATCTACTTCTAGAAACATATCTGATGCGTAAATGTTTCTCGTCCTTCTTCATCGTTCCTCCTTTTTTGGTTATTTGAATTGAGTCCTAGATTCAATTCAATGCTCTGTTCCTTAGTCACTTTTTGTTGGTCTTTAGCAATTGATGTGTGGCACATTCCACTGCTAAATAGGCAAAGACATGTGGCAACTTCCACGAGACTCTAAGGGACGCTTATTAATAGAGGCTTTGAAACCTATTAGAAACTTAGAATCCCAGGTGTAGACACTTGTCACTTTCTGCATAGTTACAACAGAAAAGGTGGCAGCTTTCGCTTACTTCAGTAGCTTAATGAAGGTTCGCTACAATCCTTACTTAGCAAAAGAGATATAAATGAAGAAATTACAGACGTTGACACGTGGTGGCTTTCGCTGCATTTGATGAGAGACACTTGGCATGTTTTGCTGCTTTGAAACTGTCTCAATAGATGACACATGGCAGCATCCGTTGTGACTTTCTAAGGGACATGTGGCAATATTGTGGGTTTTTTGTTTCTTCAGACTTTTCTTTCAGAGAAAAAGTCCAAAGAAATTCTTTTGGACAATTTGTCCAAAGGAATTGTCTCTTTGTCACTTTTGCCAGGGGAACTTTTTCGAAGGAAATCCCTTTGCTATTTTGGCCTTTGAATCGGTCCATTTGCTTCCTTCTTGTCTTCTGCAAAAGTTGTTTGAGCTCCAAATTAGCCTTTTAGTTTTTTTGCAACGGTTCACTTTAGCTTCTGAGTGTCCTCTGAAAGGGTTATTTTTCCCTTGGAAATTTGCATTAGTAGATTTTATGTGAATCTCAACATGTGACACGTGGAAGCATCCGTTGTGAAACAAGTGAGGACATGTGGCAACTTTCATTGAACTTGTAGAAGCTTTGGATGCCTTCTAAGTGTCTCTCAAAAGGTGACACGTGGTGGCTTCTGTTGCATTCTGGAAACACTTGAGACTCATTTTAGATTCATGTGCATTGACACACGCTTAACTTACAAAAGACATGTGGCGACTTCCGCTACTCTAAGAAACAAAGTGAAATGAGGCTCAAAAGATGACACTTGGCAGCATCCACTGGGTTCTGTCGAGCTTTTGTTTTGGTCCATTTGTTTCCTTCCTTAGTCACTTTTGCCATGGAAATTCCCTTCGCAAGGGCACTTGTGTCTTGCACTCCTTTGAACTTGTCACTTGAACCAACCGATTGAACCAACTTTGATTCAATAGTTCAATGGTTCATTCCCTTGTTTCTATTGACCGCTTAAACCAAAATTCTTTGAAATGAGCCTCGTTGAACCCATTGAACCTTGAACCCGTTGAACCTTTTTAACTTGATTGAACTAGTCCTGAAAATGACTAAGTGTCAAAAACTTGTTCTTTTGATTGAACCTGCCTAAAGAAACCTTTGAACCTATTGAACCATTAATCCTTTGATTGAAAAATCTTGAATAATCCCAATTTTGAAAGCTTAGAACAATTTTTTGAAATGGGAAGAGATATTTTGGTCTTGCAAGACCAAAATAGCTTATATGTTGTCCTAAAAAAGAGTGACATGTTTCGGGTACAACACATGCATAATTATTTTTATTTCATATACTAACAGGAAAGGAGAGAACCCTATCACATGGTTATAATTAGTCATGTATGCCCATAGGATCACAATAATTTAATCCTCCTAATTATCTCTCTAGACATTGCATGTTTTTGTAAGCATCTTCTCAAGTACTTTGTTAGATGCTTCTACCTACCCATTGGCTTGAGGATGATATGTTGTGCTCTTATAGTGAAATATCATAAATTATTTTGTCAAGGTCTTGATATTACTATTTAATAAGTGTGTTCCTCTATCATTGACCAACTTTACCAAACATTTAAACCTAGAAATGATGTTCTAATACAAAAATGATGTTATATCTCTTGCACTACAGCTTAGTGTTGTAGTAGCTTCTACACATTTTGTGAAGTAATTCATCATATTAATTATATACCTAGCTTGACTATGTTTAATTGGTGGATTAATAGGTCCTATAAATTCAATTCCCCATTGCTCAAAAAGTTACATTGATAACATTGGATTCAAATGCATTCTATCCCTATGATTTGACATTCATATTCTCTAACAGATGTCATAGTGCTTTGTGACTCTGTGCATATCCAAGAACAAGGTAGGCCACCATAGACCACCCTGTAACATCTTCCTTACATCTGATTCACCTATGAAGTGTCTTCCTATAATTCCCTAGTGTGCTTCTTCCAACAATTATGGTCTCTTATGTTCCAAGGATACTTTGTGCAACACATCATACATACCCATTTTATATAGAAAACCATTGATAATACTAAAAGGTATGGATTATGGGATCAATTTTTTTTATATTTTTTGACATATTGTGTAGGAAAAAATCTTTGTCCTAGGAAATTGGCTATGTCCTCCAGATCTTATAGAACTGTAGTAACTCTTAATAAGTGTGCATCTGGTGACTCATCTTATAATCATTCTATCTCTTTGTCATTTTTTATTTGGCTAAGATGATCTAGTCCCACATTTTATATTCCTGGTTTGACATTGATCTTAAACTAAAATTCTTGGAATAACTTTAACTACTTGGATATCCTTTCACCTAGCATAGGCTTATTTACCAGGTAACAAAGAGTCTAGTGATCTATAAATAATTCAAATGGTGTTGTTAAGAGATGGTGCCTGAATTTATAAAGTACAAACACCATAGCCAATTTATCTCACTTTGTTGTAGAGTAATTCTTTTCTATTTCTATAAATTTTATATTAGCATAGTGATTGTGGTGATCCAAACCTTCATATGCTAGCTGAGCTAATATAGCTTCTATTGCAGTTCCAGAATCATCTACATGTACCTAAAATGGCCCACTCCAATCAAGAAAGATGAATATGGAAGATGTTATCAACCTTTGTTTCAAATTTGAAAAATATTCTTGATACTTATAAGTCCACTCAAACTTCATATCTTTGCATAATAATCTCTCCATTGGCACAAATATTGTTTCTACCCTTTTATGAGCATGCATCAATACCATTTATGTCTGAGGAAGTATCTCACTTTGGTAGAGCTTGTAGGAGGTGGCATACTCACAATGACTATGATTTAGCTTGATAAACTAAAATCCCATTACTACACACTATATGGTTGAAGAGAACACCAAACAATGTAAAGAATAAACACATTTTCAAATTTAACATAAAGTACAAAGATCAAAATAATTCTAACATGAGTTGTAGATTGGATAAGTATTCTTTGAATAAAGAGAATAGGACCCAATCACCAAGATATACTTCCAAGAAGTCATGGATGAAATATTTAAATGCCATTGATCCCAACCATAGAAAAAATAGCACAAGTATTCTTGAGACCAAAATACATTCCCTTTTATGTAAAGGATCTCCATTTTATTGTAATTATGGTTTTGGCCTGATCATTATGATCGGTGTCTAGTGACAGCCATTGAAGCCATCTATGAAGGACAAGACTTCATGTCTTGTGACTAAATCCAGAAATTTGTATGTAAAGGGAATTAGAAATGGATCATTTAGGCAAGCATTATTCAATAACCTATATTCCCCACATAATTTAATTTCTCATGAATTTTTAGTTTGTACCACCATTAAACTTACCCATTATGCCTTTTTTATTGGATAGATATTCCCTGTGTTCTGCACGTAGTTAATTTTAGCCTTAACTTTAAGCTTCATATTAGGATTTAGCCTATATGGATGCTTATTAAAAGGTCATGTGTGATGGGTGTCATCAATACACTTCATTTAATAATGTCAATCTAGGGATGGTGTCTAAAGGTTGTATGCAAAAGGAGAAATAGATCTCTGAAAAATGGTTCCTTCTATCATAATCCACACTTGCAGGAATTGAAAATCACACTTGCAAGAATTGAAAGTCACACTTACAAAAAATAAATCACATTTGAAAAAATTAAATCACACTTGATGAAATAAAATCACACTTGCAGAAATAAATCGCACTTGTAAAATTTAAATTGTTGAATTGAAAATAAATGACAAACACATAAATACCTACAAGTTTACAACAAGATATACAAAATAAATGTTTATAGCAATAAAGAAATAAGAATTTACCCCAAAAATAATAATTAAAAAATAAAGAAATAAAATAAAAATACATGGATCCATCTTCTTTAGAATGAGTGGCCAACTCATTCCTTAGAAGAGGATTTATTCAGAACACAGGTTTCAGATGGACTGCTCAAAATAATAGAAAGATAAATTGTATTTATTGATTGATTGAATGAATATACACTCGAGTGTGGAAGGTTGAATTTATAATTTCATGCTTCCAACCAACACCTTATTTAAGCATAACAACCTAGATACTCTACCCTATCTCAATCTCCACAAAATATGGAGAGAGATTTATTTTAATAAATCTATTACTACCTAATCTCGATCTCCACCAAATATGGAGAGAGCTAATTATTTGGAGTGAAATTACATAAACCTATGTTTGAATATAACTTATAAATGGAAAGTCTATACATAAAAACTTATATATAGAAAGAATCTAAATGGAAAGCATTCTTCATGATAGCTATAACATTGAAATACTCTTAAAAATACTTCTCAAACAAATTTGTAGCAGTTTTATTGAAGTTCATAGCAGTTCTGTTAAAATCTATTACAACCTACTGAAACCCATAGCAAGCTTAGTAAAATCTGTAGCAAGCTTGGTAAAATTTATAGCTATATGATATAATCTATAGCTGGTCTATAGCTAGTCTGATGTAATTTGTAACTGGTTCGTAGTAAACCTATTATAATCCAGAGCTATTGTAACAAGCCTGTTGTAATCCAGAGCTATTATGGGATTCAGTAACAAGTTTGTAGGAGTCCATATCTTGACCAGAATACTAGATCTTGTTTCAACATTATTCTTGAATGGTTACTTCTTCATACTTTGGATAATTCTTAGCTTAGTATGAGCTTTATATGCACTCATTGACATCTTTTTCCCAATAATCATTAGAAATAGCTAACCAATAAATAACAAGAAATTTTAAAGATACCATGATATATACTTACTATTTTATTATAAATAAATCATAAGTTCAAAAACTACATTTATATCCACTTCATATGCAAGAAAAAGTATGTTATTTTATGGATATAATGAGCCATTTTATGGACTCATCAATGTGCACTACTTGAGTTCTATGTGCATCTCTCCCAATTAAGGATCTACATCCTTGACTTCTAGAAACTTTGTTATGAACACATATTAATAATCTTGAAGTAATTGCAAGCCTTTTGATAGCTCTTGTTGTGTCCAATAGTCACTTAAAGTAATAAAATTTGTTGTATCCTTAATACCTATATTCCCTACCAATTTATTTAATGGTTCTTGATGTATCTTGTTAAACCCACTTGGCATAGTGTCTTGCAGTGTCATCTTCCCTTTATGTTCTTGAATGTTTAAATTTTGCAACTCTGCATTTTTTAGCTTGCTTTATAATTTTGTCTTTTATTTCATCTACTTCTTGCTCAGCTTCAAAAAAAACATTCAAGTCGGGTCCTCATCGTTGTCACTAGATTTTTGTTACATCCTAATTTTTCACTAAACAAATTTACTTGATTATTCATAGATTTTTATGGTTGGAAATTTGATTTGATTGTTTTTTAACTAAGTTATAAGTATATGATGTTATCGTATAGATGTGTGTTTCTTTTATTTCATGATTTCATTGATATGAGCTAGTTGTATTGCATATTCTTTACCTAGTGATCATGTCGATTTGTTATTACATTAGTATTTTATAATATATATCATGATGCTATGGACTAACTACCTTCTTGTCATGAGTTTGACATAGGAGAGATCCATCCCTCAAAGCGTGATGGAGGGAGAGAATTATCGAAGAGGGTAATGTATATGGAGGTGTTGGGGGGTGATATAGGAACAACTAGAACCCATACACACACCACATTGATGCCACTTATTATATGCATAGTTTAAATAGTTAGCACTAGTATGTTTTTCATGTTGTCAGCATTTAGATAATTGTTTATGCATGGTTAGCTATCTATTAGCTTAGTTTAATGTTTATATAGAATTAATCTCATGCGATTATGTTGTGGTTGTTATAAGTAGATTTGGATGTATAATGTTAATATGTGCTTTTGTCATGATTGGTAATGTTTACGGGAATATAAATCTACATGAATAGTATTAGGTTACTATGGTTTATAGACTAACCATAATGTCTTTTGCAATGTTTTAAAACATTAGGTTGTTATCATATGATATTTGGGAATATCAATATACACCTTGAGATATGAGGATAAAAAAATATGTAGAGAGTCTATATAACATAGGAATAACACAACCATTTTGTTGTTATAATACTATTGTGATTGGCTTAATAGACACCTGATTTACCATTTTGGAAAAATAATATAATAGACCTTATATTAGTCTTGTTACTATTAAAATCATGACGTTGTTATCATTACTAAGTTTTTAGTAAATAAAGTAATTTTATTATAATTGGCAATTGTATTGAATTATGTTATAATTAGTAATTGTATTATAGTTAGAAATAAAATGAATAAAAACAACAATTATTGTTTAGGGAAGATATAATATCTTTTGCTTTCATACTTGGGACAAATTATTTAGAGCCACAACGGAAATAAAAAAAAATAATAGGAAAAGCATCATAAAGGGAATAAAACAAAGATTTTTATTTTTATTTGCTTTGGGGCGAATTGGAATTTTGGGGAAAAAAAGGAAATTCATTCCAAAAGGAACGAAAGAAAGAAAAGTAGAGGCGATATAGAAGGATAAGGAAGGGGATTGGAGAAGAATAAACGAGCATGGAAAGTTGAGAGAAATAGAACAGGATAGAATGCAAACGAAAGGAAGATAATCTGATCATGTGTCATCACAAGCTTTTACCAGGTAGGCAATGTTATTCTATGGAATCAAAGAAATAAATTATGTGTATATTAAATTGAAATGCTACATAGGATTGTGTGTGTGTGAAATGTTATGGCAATTTGTGTGTGTGTCCATCCTTTAAATATAATGAAGACATATTGGTATAAACAGTGTATATTTGCTATCAAATCCATGAGACTATACAATTTTAAATCTACGTGTCAAAATAGTGATCTAAGTATATTATTATTTAAAATGACACATATTGAACTATGTATTCATATATATAGTAATCATACTCAACAACAAGTAACATCAAACTATATATAACATTATAATATATATTGAACTATGTATTCATTTGATTTAATATATATCGAATGATTTCTCTGATGGATCTATATAGTTCTAAGTTAGTAATTAGCTCAATATATTTCTAAGTTGCAGAGCTATTAGTCATTTATAGTTTGAACTATGTATATATAACAAAACATATAATGTATGGCAAACTATATAAGTATAAACAATGACATATATATATGAATGAACTGAGTAAATATATAAGTATAATTATGTATAGTTTATCATCCAAACAATAAGAAGGTATATATGAGTTGTGTGTATATTCAGCGTAATAAAAATAGTGACATACACATACAATGATTCTATATTAGTTAGCGACTTATGTTATCAGTGCTTAAGGAATAAGATAAATATTAATCAGAGTTTGAGGAGTATATATTCATCAACGATCTACTTAGAATAAATACAATGAATTATGTAACCCATGCAGCTATATGAGAAATTGACACGGTACCTATATGTTATAGAATTAAATCATTCAAATTTATGTTATGCATCATTAGACCATTCTGTATCATTCAAAAAAAATAGTATTTGACCATCATTCAAATTTAGATTAGAATACATAATACCAAAAAAATGCGTATACCATATTACTAAATATATTGGATCATCCTATATCATGTTAAATAGATTCAAGTCCATAATTGATTATAAGTATATGGTGACTTATATGTTTAATATCATTTCAAAATAGATTATCCTTCCTTCATACGGTAATATATATATACTCTAGTTTTTTATTCCATGGTGACATAGTATGGAATTAGATAGTGATATCCTACGATTATACATATACTTCGCTCAAATATTAATACATTTTGGTCTTTGACATGTATGTCATATGACTTATATTAACATACCATTTTATATATACAAAGTTCATTTAATGGTAATTTATGTACTCTAGTTTTAATTGCTTCATTAATGGTGACAATAATTCTAATTATATAGTTATCCTACATATTGGATCTAAAAATATATGTACTCCAGTTTCTGATTGGTTATATATATAATATTTATATAATGTTGAGTACATATATATGGTACACATCAAGAATATATTTAGTATGAACAAGTGACCATATAGATGGAAAATATCGGTAAGAGGACTTAGATACTCATATGTGTATACAACATATAGAGGTATGCCTATATCCATTATAAATAATAATAATTCATAGGATCCTAAGGGAGAGGAAATTGTAACTATATGAATGTAGTCTACTAAAAATATAATAAGTTGTTATGACTTTCTTTATTATGATTGACTATTTGAACTTGAGTAGTGTGTACATAAATGATGGACTGTGTTATTAGTGCTTATTATAGAATGTAAAATATTTAAATCTACTTATGAAAATTAGAATATGCGGCCAAAATATAGATTATACCCAAATGGTATGAATTGTACTTGTTATGCTTATTATTTATGTGACAAATAATATAGTGGAGATTCATTCATACGTTTGAAAGACAAAATGTATGTATTTTTATTATTCTTGTGTTTAGCATGTTTTATACTTGCTAGTAGGATGTAATTTATATGAATTTATCAGTTATATTCATGTTGACCAAATCTAGTATTGTTGGTATTAACTAAGCAGTGAGACAAACTTCACTAGCTTACTAGTATCACCAATGCCAAATGACGGTAATCCAATCAAGTGGTGTGTGTGAATTTTACTGATCCTAGAGATCAATAACTATTGAAAACTTTGGCCAAAGTAATGTTAGTTAAACATTGTCATTTCATATGTATGTTTTATGTGTTTATACAATATCGTGTCAAAATTTATTTATTTATGGTACACTTCATGTTCTTAGAAATCATACAATACATGGGTATTAGCTTGTCTCTCTAGATTCTCACACCATCATTATCTACTCATCCATGAAGGGAGGGCCATTTCTTGATAGTGGATTATGCGGGGGATTGATGGCCCATGGTTGATGTAGAAAATCACTCAAATGATTTTCTCCCTCCTAAAAGTAGTACTTATTTGGAGACTACACTTGAGATTGTCATAAATATTGGAGTTTAAGAACTCTTGCTCTATGGATCCTTGTATCTTGTATTGTATTTATTACTATTGAAACATTATCTCTGATGACATGCAATTATTTACTCTTTGTACATTGATAGTATTGGTTGTGTGTTGGCACTAGCCATGGATAGAAACCTATAATTAATTTCTATATTCAGTTATGTGTTGTTTCATCTGATGATAGTGATCAGTGACAGATAGATGTTACATGCTTATTTTGTGTTTAACATACTTAGAGTGTTATATCTAAATCACTAATTAGGTTCTCATGGTGTAATCTAATGAAAGAATATGTTGATTAAATTTTCAAAAAAAATTACATTATTCTAAGTAGATCTCAGTGGGGATGTTACAATTTTATTTGTTCTCCATCATCCATGATTCTATTGTATGGTTGTACAAAAAATTATTCTTTCTGCTTACTGGCATTGTAATTTTTTATAGTTATTTTTAAATCTTTAATTTATTCTTCCTGCAAAAAGGATTTCATCATAATACTTAGATCCTCTTTTCAATCATGACATAAAAATCTTTTCAAATCATGAAGAGCCTTCTCCACTAAGGGATTCTCATCCTTAAAGACAAAGGTTTGAATAAAGTCATGTTGAAGTTGTGGCCAATTTTTAGTTTCCTGCGTGCATTCCTAGTGCATGTACCATGCTATTAAAAGAGGTGTTAAAGTATAATTGATTACATGTACCCAATATCTAGGTTATACACCCTATGAATACTATACATCGACACATTTATGAATGTGCATTTTAGGACACTATCCTTCCAAGATAAATGGCCATTGATTTGCAATCACAAGTGTTATTTGAAATTGAGCTTGTAGTAATTTGCAAGCATCTTCTCATTGAAACTTATTTAACCTATGTACTACCCACCATGTCATAGCAATGCCCTTTAAAGCATAATTCAACATGCTAACTCATTGATTTACATTTGGAACATGTTTCTCTAATCTTGAAATAATTTGGCCCAAATCCTTAGTTGTAAAGTATTGAGGTAGTTTTTTCTTTGTAGTGTAACCCATTATCATTGGTATCACCTTATGGTCTCCTCTAAGCCAATTAAACATATGGGTATTTGACTAACCACTTACTAAAGATATAACTTCCCATAGTAGAAAACCATTCTAAATTAGTTTGGTGTAATGCATGTCTATCACAGCCACTTGATATATCAAATATACTTCAGACAGTGTTGGTGATCACATAGATGGAGACATACATTCCCCTATATGAAATTATGGAACTTGTTCTTTTGTTGTCCTAGGGCTAGACGAAGGCTAGTTTGTTTATAGTAACAACTGAAATGGTTTTGTTTCTTGATGGAAACATTTGAACTCTACAACTCACAGTGTGATATGACTTAGGCTCTGCATCAACTTTAAACCAACTAATGTCTCCATATTTATAGGGTGATTCAAGTTCTTTATTCATAATATAAGGCTTGATTTCATCTTTATTCAAAGGCATGATAATAATCTTATCCCCTTTATGTGCTTCCAACAGATTGTACATTGTGTTGATGGTCATCTTCCTAATGTAAGCCCACTTATTTTTTATCAACACATGTTAGTACATTTCATCAATATTCATATATATGACTTTGAAATCACCTTGTATACTTAGATCAATAACTTTGATTTCAGCATCTTCTAGTTGCCCAATAGGTTATACCCTTCCATAGTTTGTGAGACTCAATGTAACTAGGTTGTAACTGAGAGTAGGTCATTCAATAGTTTCCCATGTCAATCAAGGGATCATATTTATTGTAATTCAAATTTGAATACAACATTTGGAACCTGATATCCTACTAATTCAATATGCATTTGAGTCAACATACCATGGTTCCTTGGTCTTTACATATTGTACTACCTGACTAGTACATTATTGACCTCTTTGTGCACATTCTTATAGATTATGTAAAAGATTTATGATGCTCTGCAATATATTTTCATTTTAGAGACTACTTACTAATTTGATTAGATATGTCAAAATAGTAACTACTCCATCTTGCCTCATAATGCACATAATTTTACTATATATCTATGCATCAATGATTACAACATTATTCTCAGACATAATTTAGGGTTATATATTTTATAATATCTATGTTTCCAAATAGATTATACTATTTTCTCTTATAGTATTAAGATATTTGTCTTGCTACACCTTTATAACTTATTGATCTAGTGGCATTTCTAAGGGTGGTGATCCTTGTTCTATGTGTTGATGTTGGGTGATTGCTTGTATGTACACAAGATCCCTTGGGTACAAATTCACCATGTTTATATTTCACACCAGTTTTTATTTTCTATGCTTTTCTAACACATGACAATATTTTGTATTATTTTGTCTCAAAACTCTATAATATGCATAGTAGACATGTCTTTACAAACTAGTTGGATAATTTTATGTGGAGAGATTGTATTTTTCATAAAGAAAATAAATAATTGATTATCAACCCTATCTCTCATCTGGTCTATGATTACCTTCTTGGTATCCACCTCGATACCCACCTCTATATCCACCTTATCTCTACTAGAAACCCCAATCTTGTTATTTTTCACCATCATATCCTATTTATCTCTGTGATGAACCCCACCCCTGTTGGTGTTGACTATCACATCCCCCATATGGTATTTGGGTAGAATATGGGCATTATCCCTTTTGTTATTTTTAGGGCAACAAAATATTCCATGACTATTGATAATGAGGAGATTATGGAGTCCATCATGCCTAGAATTGTAGAGACTTTGATGTCTAACTTGATAAGCCCTGAGGCTGATACTTAGTCAAAATTATTATTTCTACATTTGGGCTTAGAAACCCTAGTTTTACAGCATGGATATGCTACATAGCTAATGCAAAGACATTCTTGGTGATGCCTTCCATCAATTATTGGAGAGCTCTATAATTTTTATCATCATGATTGTGTGACCTACAAAAATTACTATATAAATTGTGATATTATTGGGTATTCTATTGTAAAACATGACATTTAACAATCACATGCCCTACTACATGGGACATCTCACATAACTCTATTTTGACTCTTAGGCAGTCATTCCTATGGTGTCCCTCTTTTTCATACTCCATTCACCATAGTCCTAGTTTGAGCATGTTACTTTCATGCAGCTCATCCATATTATGTAAAACAACATATATCATTACACTAATTTTTGCAATTGACTACATACTTTCCCCATAGTCTTTTATCCACTTCACCTAGAGCGTAGATACTATATCATTTTTTGTGTAAATGAATTGGGTTTAAGCATGTTTAACCCTAAAATCTAGATGTGGGGGATCTAGGATTAAATGGGTAGAGATAACCTAGGTCACAAAGATGGTAGACCATCTCTAAAGTAAGTCATTTATTTACAAAACTCAGATAAAACATATACTAAATTTATTATGCTTATATGTTAAAGATAAAAAGTAAAATTATGCTAGATATTGTAATAATAATGAAACAAATATACTTAATTTTATAATTCTAATACATATTTAGATCTAAAACAAGTAGAATGTGGACTGAATCTGAATTTTAGAAGTCGCCTAATTCTATAAATTGTGCCTTTATAGTCGTAGAGACTTGCATCGACGTAAGATGGTTATATGGACACTACTATCTGACTCGAACATAGGTGTCCATTACATAATATTTGATGAAATTGGATACAACCACCTATATGCTTTTGGATTCTATGTTACCATTGCTTTGGTACATTTAGATCTAAGTCATGGACTGTCACTTCTTGTCAAACAACAAAACCCTAGTTCTTCATCTTCATATTAGTTGTGGAAAAAATGGGTAAGTGGACACATAATTTTGAGCTTCCCCAAGACCCCTCTACCAATGAGCACTACCTACATCACTAATATGTTGAAGAGGGCCTCAGACTTATGTAGTTCTCCCCTATGTGTTGGATTATGTGTGAATCATGCAATGTGTGATAAGCTAGTACAATAGTGGTCTAGCTTGTAACTTGGAAATTATAGCTCTTGGGTTTCTCTTTCAATAATTTAGACCTATATATGTGTTTTCCCTATGAATTATATGGAAATAGGAGAAAATAAGGAAACTTTGCTCATTTGAGTGCTTGATAGAATACTTTTGGTAGGTTGACTTGTCAGTTGCTAGGTGTTTTCCAAATTTGTTTTAGGTGAGGAATGAATGAGGGTTGTTCTTATATTTATACCAATCCCTTTGACTTAGGATAACCATAGAAATACATTTCATGTACAAATTGGATGACTTTGGGGTATTGGACACTTGTGTTGGGGTAGGACACTTGTGTCGACACAGGAATCTAATTGAGACGCAAGTGTCTGAGTAGTTGGAAAACACACGTAGGTTCATAACTTGTACAGATAGGAGATAAGAAAGTTTATAACATTATAGGAAAGATAGTAGGTCTAAGTCATTATAATAACATAAGTTAGACTAAGAGATAAACAATTAGGCATAGAGAGATAATGTATGTGAGCCTTTTGGTAGGGGAAAGGTCTGTAAGCTAAAAGTACATCCATGATATGTATTTTCTAAGTGGACAAGACTGAGTTGTTATGTAATTAAGGAATAGTGTCTGCATTTTACCTCCCCCTTTTAATCTAGTAATGTAATAATTGGTTTAAAGGAGAAGAAATACATATCTAGGTGTGTATAACACACCTTGTCTCTACTTGATTCCAACTTCAGTGATTTATCGGTGATTGATCTGCAATAAGATCATGTTATAGTATATAATTAGTGCATATAATCTGAAATTGAAAGAATTGAAATAATTGAAATTGAAAGATAACAAGGTTTAGGAGTGCACTTGTGTATCAGTGTAACTGTCTTGCCTTTTGGCAATTTTATTTGAAATATATATCATTATGAATCACTGAAACTAAGATTGAGACCAATATAAATATGGAAAGTGCATATATATAAAGAGATAAGAGAGAGATATTAGAGGGCACATGCCCCAACCTTGGAGAAAAGATGAGTTTCCACCTGGCAGTTGGGATTAGCTCAACCGTATAACCCAATCATACTTATAACCCAATGAGTGTGAGTGAATCAAGTCAACTCACACTATAAAATTAGTGAGGTTGGGTGATGCATTCAATTCCAACCTATAAACTTGGCAAGATTTAATGATTTAATCACCTCAACCATACTAAAAAGTGAACCAACTACTCTAGTATATTGGCTCAATATAGTTTATTTCAGTCCAATCTAATGGATGGTTACAGTCGCTAAAAGTGTTTAAAGTATAAAACTAATTTAGTTTTGTAATATTAGGCATGCATTGCGTAATACATGCACCTTATATATGTTTCATGTTGAAGTTATGTATAATAATTGTACCAATGTATATAATTTTTCAAAAATGTGTATCTAAATCATATAACTATGAATTTTAGCCAATTTGACATTGTGTGTGGATAACATGTTTCCAAAACATGCCTCCACTATAATCTAAAAATTAAACTGGTTTAAGTGTGGATAACCATGTTTCCAAAACATTCCCCCCACTATGATATGAATATGAGAACTGGTGTAAGTGTAAATGTGAAGGGCATGTTTCCTACACATGCCACCATTGTAATTTGGGTATGTTTCATAATGAATAAGTGTGGATAACATGTTTCCAAAACATGCCCCCTACTGAATCTAAAACTATGAAAAATGTGGAAGACATGCCTCCATGGCATGCCCCTACTGATATGCCCCCCTTTAAGGTGAGGTAAGTATAAAATGGTAGTTACCTCACCTCAAAAGGCTAAGATAACCATGTAAGCTATGAATATACCATATAACATATAGTGGGAACATGTCTAGGTAGATATGTCATTGAAGAACATGGAATGTGATCACATCAAGTACTAATGTACATGATGTGGATCATGGCAACATCAAGATAGTAACAATATAAGCTCAACAAGCAATCAAGCACACACACGAGATCACTCCAAAAATAAATCAAGAGACAAAGGTCATAAAAGACCACGAACAAGGGGAATGTTCAAATTTTGCATAATTTAAGGGACATGACTTAGTCAAATATCCACAAATTAATAAATGACATACTCAAATGTTGACATACAACAAACAATGACATGTTCAAAATGTCAAAGAGGCAAACAAAGACATGGGGGTTGCAAACAATAGAACATATTCAAATGATCAAATAAGAAAGACAATAACCATGCAATACACTCAAGGAAGTACATAAATTAAAGCATATGCAACTAAGATAAACATAACATACTAGTTCTTAGATATACGTGTTAATAAAAAGAGGTCAAGTACATAACATATCAAGTATACTGTGAAAGATAAAATCATGGATAAAATTATGTGTAAGTACATATGTGAGCTCAAACATGATAATGTAAAGTGACCACAAAAATATATAACTTGGATATATTGTGATCAAATAGGTCGATGCCCCCAACATCCTGGTGATGTGAGTAGAGGGAAAGCCTAACATCCAAAAGTGCATCGAACATGTATATGTGTATGTTTGTATCACACTCAAAATATGTGTGAAACAAATATATATAAGAAATATTGATATGCCATCTACCAACATGAAACCAATAACATATATGCGAAGGATCTAAAAATATATGTAAATGATGAACATATTTTTGGATTTTTGAAGTTTTTTTTTTTTTTTAATTTTGTTGGTATTTTTAGAATACTTGATAAAGGAAAATACTATCCTATGATCACATCCAAAATACGCTCATATATATCTCCTCATTGTGAACTTGGTGTAATAAACTGGTGATGCTATCAAGAAGCATGTATGGGTGTAATATTTCTAGCTCCAAGAATTTGAATGGAACCACCAGTGTTTGGCAAGGTGCTAAAGCAAACCACTAAGAGGCTAGAAGGCTCAGGGGTTCTATGGAATAAAAGAGGTCTACAATGGTTATCCAGTTTGCTAGTTTGCATCAAGCTATAGACAAACTTTTAAACTAGGTTGGGGCTAGCATGAACAAGCATGCAAAGCATACAAGCACCTCTAACTGATCCAACCATAGTAAGGAAAGTGGCTAAAACCATACTATTGGTTGCACAAACAATATAAAAGCAACAATGATGACTGAAATGAGATAACTAATTGAATGTAAATCTAGTAGTTAAGTCACTTTGAGGCCAAATGAAAGATGTTTTTAGGCAAGGGTTCAAGATCATTCCTAATCTAGATTTGGGTCATCCTTTCAAAGCAACACTACTATTTTTTAATCATGCAATGTTCTAGTTTTAGCAAGAGAGGGAAAAAATGTTTGAGCAAGTTTTCTAGTGTTTTTTGAACATATACATCTCTACTTATGCAATGAGGAAGGATTCCAAAGAGATCAATGGCATGCAAAAAAGGAATATCTCAAGCAATGAAGATATTATTTAAACATATACAAATGTAATGAACTTTGGAAACTATGCTAAACAACATACAAAATAATTATTTCACTAAATAGTTCAAACCGTAGCATATACACTATAAAAGCAATGGATTTTCACTTTGCATATCAAAGTTACTTCATATCAAGCTCAAATATGAAGTGAAGATGTTCTACCAACCAAGAATCCAAGCTAGGAAGCAATGTAGGAAGAAGACCAAGATAACTGTAAGCTGAAGTCCAAACCAAGAGCCAAGAGCAAAGGAGGTGAAGTGAGAACTTGCAATGGTGTAAGATCTCCAACCAAGTGCACAAATTAGGTGTAATGCCAAATGTAGGAGCTTAGGATCAAGCCATAAGGAAGCAATAACAATTGAGAGTAGTAATGGAGTCTCCAAGCAAGAGTGTAGCAGCATATGGGATTCTTTATCCCCAATCAAGCTCAAGAGTACCAAGAATGAACCAAGAGAGATTCAAGAAGACTGGAGAGTCAAGAGAGGGAAGAAGAATTAGTAGAGGATGTAATGAGAAGAAAGAGAGGCTCAAATTAATGAGAAAGAGACATATATCCCCACCTAAATCCACCAAATGACCTAAAACTAGCTTTATTATCGTTTAACTTCAAATTGGGGCATTTTGACACATTTTGCCCAAGCCACAGCCTAGGCCACAACTCTGCTAAAGGAAACATGCAGCCTAGGCCATGGATTTCCTTCAGCCACGTTGTGGCCTAGGTCAAATATGGCCCAAGGCTGGTCAACAGGCTCCTAGGAGGCCCTAGGAGGTCTCTAGAAAGGCATGTTTTGTGTGTAAAAGGCCCAATATGAATAATGGATGTATGGGGGTAGGAATATGATGCAAGAGAGGTCCAAAAAGGTGGATTATGTATCTGATTAGGATAGCTAGGGTTAGTAGTTTACACATAAGCTGATGTATAATCATAGTGAGGAGTACAGTCATGGGAAGTATGATTGCATATGTCCTTGAAGTTCAAGAAATCATTGTTCAAATGAATAAGGAGTGTTATGCAATACCCTAAATCCACAACAAATCAAATAAAAGGAATAACTATAAAGATAAAAGGAAACATTACCTACACTTATCAAATAAGGATGGCGATGGAAGAAGTTGACAGTGTGATCTATGAGTGAGAATGCAAATGCTATGTAATCCAAAATCCAACTCCAGCTCTAGCTCTAGCTTCTATAAATAAGGGACATAAGTGACATCAAATCACATCATACTATCTATAATATGACATTCATTAAGGTGTCATCCCTAGTGTTCACTTTATGAAGGATATGGGTGAATTAGATGTCCTCAAAAAAAGAGAGCAAATCATGTGCTACCTCGAAGAGAGGGAGAAATTTAGATCTAAGGATGACTAAGACACTAGTGAGTTGAGACACAACTAAGAGTGAGATAATAACTACACGTAACACATGCCTAACTCATGAGCTTCGGTTAAGGCACCAATGATTGTGTGATACTCAGTGGTATTATTCATCTCATTGGTAAAGAAGAAACTAGTTGTAACAAGTTCATGGCCAAATTGATCATCGATAACCCAACCTATAGCTACTAGTCTTGGGTTGCCCTGACTATCATCATCTATGTGAATCACCATTGAGAAATGCACCATAATGGGGGTCGAGGACACAAGACTAATGGTTGTAGGAAGGTGATCTCAAAGTGAAACAATGTAAGAAAGTTGTATGAGGGAAACAAATAATGAAATTAAGCCACAATCATAATGGTTGACTAATATTGATCATGGCGAGAGGTAATAAGGGAAAGTGGAGGGAATTTTAGAGAAGACAAAGACCAGTCAACAAGACTAGAGCAAGTTCAAAACCATCATATCTAGTTGATAACACTACCTACAGCCATGAGGAACAAGAAACAGAGGGAGTTAGAATGGATCAACTATAAAAAAGCATAGAAATGACTAACTAAAAGAAGTATAATAATTAACTTCCATCCCTGGGTGCCCACAAGATGTGACATGAGTTTGAGAGGTCAATGGGGACTCAAAAGGGGTCCTTGGAACCAAAATGAGGCCAGAGCAAGCCTAAAGAAGCCTTGTATTAAAAAATGGAGACTGTTAATGCACTCAAAACATACCAAAACCTTCAATATGGAGATTTCATGGTCTAAAATGCAAAAATGGGTGAAAACCCCAAAAAGGGTCCACAAAAGGAAAGAAAAAGGGGCTAAAAAGAGGAAAAAAGAGAGACAAGAGGTCATTTTCACTCTTATTTTCACTCTAAGAGAGCCAAAGGAGAGCCCACAAGCAACCAAAGCCCAAACAAAGCATACAAGGACGCAGGAGAGCATCAAAGATGCACAAGATGGTTCAAGTAAGTCTGATGAATAAATTTTGTCAAATTTATTCATTTTGGGGGGTTTGGGAGGCCCTAAATGCATTTTGACTCGTTCTAGGTGAGTTGGTGGATGAATTGAGTGGAACAAGTAGTCAAAATGATGGGCTCAATGACACAAATAAACCAAGACCAATGGGGTCCAAATGGTGCCCTATAGAGAGAGAAAAGAGGAGCCTTGGGGCCTCTGAGGGCATCCTAATACATGCCATGGCTTGGGAGGCCCAAGCCACAGCCTGGCCTACCCAGGTCATGGTTTTGCTTAGAAAATCATGACCCTAGGCAACAAGGGGCCAAAAAGGGCCTTTAGGGAGCCTAAGAGGTCTCGAAAGGGGCCAGAAGAGAAGGGAGGGAGAAAAAAGTAGATAAAAAATGTAGTAATTTACTAGTTTTCTACTTGCTCTTATAGTAGATAAAAAGTGTAGTAATTTACTAGTTTTTTACTTGCTCTTACTCTTTTTTTGATTAGATGACTAATCCATTTGCATGTTTGCTTGCTTGTGTAGACACGCAGAGGAGTTAGCCTACCAGAGGAGGGAGGACCTTTATAGGTGAGAGAGAGGCTAGCACGACTAAATAGATCATGTGAGGTGACCAACTAGGAGAGAGTTCCTACATGGTTGGCCAAAGAAGCCGATGCTCTATTAGTGGCAAATAAGGATCACATATATAGTGCAAGACTTTGGCAGCTAATACACATACCCTCACTAAATTACTCTAGAGACTTGGTGAATGTATTTGTGATCACATGGGTACTTGAGAGGCACATAATCTAACTAGAGGCCATCCTCATCATAGAGGATGTCTATCAACTCTATGGGGTGGAGTTGATGGGTAGAGAGATAGAGCTACCAACAATGCAAAATGTAGCAATAATAGATATCTACTTGATGGGACCTCACCCATAATAAAACAACCATAGAGTACATATCTCATAGTCATCGCTAGGGGTACCCACACTCTGGACAGTAATAGCAGGGACCATGGTCAAGAGGT
Source organism: Torreya grandis (assembly GCA_037957365.1). Classification (NCBI taxonomy): domain Eukaryota; kingdom Viridiplantae; phylum Streptophyta; class Pinopsida; order Cupressales; family Taxaceae; genus Torreya; species Torreya grandis. Next base: position 1,098,567 of record JARHVA010002389.1, on the reverse strand, counting down.
TGTATGCCAACTAGAGTATAAGATGACTACCACTATCATGGATAGGAGTTATCTAGCAAGTTGAGTGAGGACAAATATTTGCCTAGGGCCAATACATCTTAGGAGGACTATTCCAATAGTTGGATCATATCTGGTGCACAGGGTCAAGCAGATTAACATAACATAGTCTACTCATCTCCTGGGCCTATGAGAGGCTCCCACTGATGTAGTTGAGGATGCCATATGGTAGCGAGGCATACCCTACAATGGAAGAGGGTAGATCACTGACTACATAGTTCGTAGAGAGGGTAGGGCTTATGTGAACCACCTTGGATCTAAACATATTATCAAGCTACATCAGAGATCCCTACAGATCTATAACATGGTTAGAGGATGTTAGGGTAGAGCCCTACTTGGGATAGGAAGAGCTCTGAGGTCCACAGGGATCATACCATCATTCATAGAGGTAGGCTTTATGAGTGAGCTCAGTCGATAACCGAGGCAGAGTGAGGGGGAAATGATGGAGAGAAGCCACCATGATGAGGACCACCATCATCAGGAGGAGTATGGCTAGTAGGAGGGCCATAGAGGCCACCAACACTGCCAGGTAAGACAAGTGTATTTGTTAGATATCACTTCTTCTTGATACTCATCCTTAGCAAGAGTAGATATGTGACTAAAATATATGCTCTATGTGTATGTGTGTGCAGGAGAACAACCTAGCTAGACTGGACCCCAGGTGGACCTCCTACTAAGGGAATTAATCTTCAATGTGGTGTGCACACCATTAATGGAGTAGAGCCACATACTCAATTGTGTCATGTAGGTGTATGAGCCTCACTCAAGCTAGTGAGGGCATGACATAGGATTCTATAACTAGAGGCTACGTCACCAAACCATAAAGCAATTGCAGTAGAGATCGAGGTGAGACATAGTAAGAATAGAGGTCAATATCTATCAGCTATGAGCTAAGCTAGTTCAAGAGCAGACTAGAGGAGCTGAGGCACATGGAGTGAGGGTAGACTAGTTGGTTGCATTGGAGGAGATCATAGCTTGACTATTCAAGAGGTAAAGATCGATATCTCCACCTAGAGCATGACTATCATAGACATCACACAGTCATAGGCTGATTGGCACACATGTAGCCATACACATGGTAGTTTTTAGGGACTACAAGCCCATGTGATGTACTTAGAGAAAAAAATGTTTTTTTTGTGACACATATACAGTGGTTTTCACATTATTGGCACATGTATATGATTTTGTGTTTGATGTGTATGCTTCATCTGATATAGACTACTAGATACATGTGATTAGACATTAGGAATTGCTAAAAAAGAACTCATGTACACACATATCTACTAGTGGCATGGAGATTAGTGGTGATAAAAGAGAGGAAAGGTTTGCCTTACCACCATAGGAAACTTTCTTTAAGGGCCACACGGACCTTAGACATGAAATGTCTTGAGTCAGAGCCTATTGATCGGGTGCCACAGGGGTTCACCTTCGAGGGTTGAGAGATGAAAATCCCCATTTTCTAGAGAGGCGATGATGACAAAAAGGCTAAACTACTTATTTATGAGTTTGCCCTTCTTATAATGTTCCTTGTCAAAAATAAGAACCATATCACCCACCTTAAACTAATGAGGGTGCACCAACTTCTCAAATTAGTGGTATTGACAGTGTTGGTAAGGATGGTTATACTCAAGAGAAGCCAAGCATTGCTCATCTAACTGCTCAAGCTTACTGAGGTAAACAACATGTTCTTTCTCATCAAAGAGAGAACTAAATGGCTTAACTCGTAGTTAAGGGATAAAGACCTCTAAGGGAAGAACAAACTCAGACCCATACATGAGAGAGTATGGGGTTGCCCCCATGGCCATTCAAATTCTAGTTCAATAGGCCCAAAGGGTAGGATAGATCATGAGATTTTAGTCTCTCTTGGACTAGGTAATGTTATAGAGAAGCATCTTCTTCAAAATTTTATTTTAAGACTCTACTTGCCCATTTCCCTAGGGGTAATGGGTAGAGGAGAAATGGAGCTTAAAACCAAAGCGTTCATCGAGATCATACATCTTGAGGCTTTGGAAGCCTGGGCCATTGTTAGCCATGATCTCAACGAAAACCCTGAACCTATAAATAAGTTGGTTTAGGATGAACTTGGCAACAGTCTTCCCACACATGCCACTAAGAGACATGCCCTCGACCCACTTCATAAAATAGTCAGTAGCGATTATGAACCAATGATGGCCATCAGAAGAGGTGGGTTTGAACTCATCGGTGAAGTCAAGATCCCAAACCAAGAAGGGTAAAGCAACCTAAATGGAGTGTAATAGGTCAACTAAAACATTGATAGCATCCTATGTGACTTGACACATCCTACACTTCTTGGCATACTAGACTGCATCCTTAACAAGAGTAGACTAGTAGTAGCCCACCCTGATAATATACTGAGTGGTGGCCTACCCACTCAAGTGAAAACCATAAATTATCCCATGGGACTCCTCAAGCATGAGAGGGATATCCTTGTGAGGCATTACATCAACACACCATCGAGACCCCACTTGAACAAGACATCGCTAATGATGACATAGCAGATAGTGAGCTTACAGATTTGATAGTATTCTTTTGAAGACATGGTGTCAGGATAAGACTGGTTTGTAAGGTAATAGACAATGTCTTGATACCAATCATACTTGAAAACCTCAACACAATCGATCAAGTAAACCATCTCATCAAGAAAGGCATCATCAACCAACTCTGCATTCAAGTTGAGTAGTAGACACTCAATAAGTTGGTCAACCACAGTCAAGCCCTTGGTGGACTTTTGGTTAATGATGCAAAGGTCAAACTCCTGAAAAAGCATGATCCACCTCACAATCTTTCCAATAAGATGTGTCTTGTTGAGTAATTACTAACAGTGGATTAGACTGGACAATCACATTGGTAGTCTGACCCAACATGTAAAATTGTAACTTCTTCATGGTGAAGATGAAAGAGAGGCACTGACACTCAATAAGAGAATAGTTATGTTCAAGGGCCAACCAGTGTGTGAGAGATGTAATTAACAGTGCTTTCCCTATCGGTGTCATCCTTTTAGTACAATATGCCCCTAATGGAAAGATCGGTGATAGAGGTGTATAAGATGAAGCCACGCCCCTCAATGTATGTGATTAGGATGGGAGGATTATGAAATAAACACTTCAATTCCTTGAAATCCACTTGGACTTTAGCAGACCAATGAAAATAGAGTGTCCTTACGCAAGATACATGTGAGGGGTATGGATTTGTGAACATAATCCTCAAAGAAATGTCTGAGAAAGTTGAGTCTTCCTCTGAAGGACTAAAACTAGATGAGGTTACATAGGGGAGGCATCTCGAGGATTGTCTTGATTTTGTCAGGATCCACTTCAATCCCCTTTACGAGATGAGGAAGTGTAGAAGCTTTCTAACTAAAATATAAAAATGTACCTCTTGAGGTTGAGACTGATGTGATACTCTCAGAGATTCTTAAAGATGATTCTGATGTCTCACTCATGCTCATCCCACTTAGAAGATTTGTTGAGGAGTTCATTGACATATCACTCAACTATCTTATGGATAAGGTCATGCAAAATGTGGGTCATGGCACATTGGTGCATGGCCCCAACATTATTTAGACCAAAAGGCATGATGATGTAGCAAAAGGTACCCCATGGGGTAGTGAACGTCATCTTGTTCAGGTCTTCAGGTGCAATATGGACTTGGTTGTACCCATAGAAACCATCTACGAGGGATATGATCTCAAAACTAATGGTGGAATCAATTATCTAGTCTATCAAATGAGTAGGAAAGTTACCTTAGGGTAGGCCATATTGAGATCCTGAAAGTTGATACAAATCTGAATATTCTTGTTCTTTTTGAGAATGGGGACAATGTTGGAAATCCATCGAGGATAGTCAACAACTTGGATAAAGCCAACTTGAATGAGTTTCTCTATTTTTGCTTTGACCAATTGGGAGACTTTAAGAGCCATGGGTCATTGTTTTTGGTAAACAGGCCAAGAGTTATTAGCCATAACGAGGTTATGGATGACTATTCTAGGATCTATGCCTTTCATATCAGAGTATCCCAAGTGAATATGTCTAAAAATTTGTGGAAAGACATCCCATTCCTTAGGATCAAGGCTAACACTAATTTTGATGATCTTAGGCCTTGATAAAGTTTTAAGGTTGATATCTATAGATACTTCAACATCCATAGTATTACCTTCCTCAAAACACTCAAGTGCGAGAGGGGGCGACTCATCTAACACTTCAAGTTTAATTACCTATACATTCACTATAAGAAGGCCTAAGGCTGGTCTATTTGTGAGAGAAATCTGCAAGCCAAGGTGATCAAGGGGATAATGATACTTACAGCAAGCCCGCATGAGCTTGGTGTAAGCCTTTATCTCCTTGAATAGGTTTTGTGCCATAACATGAATGAAATAGCACTCAAGATCAAACTCAACCAGTGTAGTGACCTCAATAGGAGATGCATAGAGAGAGCCTACACTCTGATGGGTAGAACATGACACAATGGGGAGCTCAACATCTAGGGAGACATCCTCGAAGATATCTCTAAAAAGAGATGGGTTTTCCTAGTGTTGTGGAGTAAGAGAGGGAGTCAAGTGACATGTGCTAGACTTCAAAGGTGTGAATGTTTATTGGTACTAAGTCAGATCAAAATGTTCATCCTTGAAGAAATGAGATTTAATAATAGGGGGTGTATGAGAATCTATAGATGCCTATGAGGAGATAACCAAATATTCACTTGAGGGCTTTGTCTTTGTTGAGAGCAATGCCTAGGTATCTAAGTCAACCTCCAAGGTGTGAAGTTCACCTTCATGTATAAACTACACTATGCGAAACATGGCCGATGTGATGCCCTATATGGCAATAGTCCAAGAACAACCAAGAATCATGTTGTATGAAAGATCAAAGTCTAACATAGAGAATTTGATTCTAACAATATTAGGGCCCAACTTGACCCAGAGCTTCATGCTCTCAATTGGCATAAATATGTCATTGTTGAAACTGACATAGTTATGGTGAGAATTAGATACTTTCTTTCAACTAATCTTGATCTCATTAAACACACACAGGGGCATGATGTTTAATGCAACTCCTTCATCGATAATGCACTCCTTGATGCAGAAATCATCCATTGAAGTCTTGATGTAGAGAGGGAAATGATCCCTCTTTGCAAGAATCGAAGCGTCTTACAAAGAGGTTGGGTTAAAAGATAAGATGGGAGGATGAGGGTGCTTATGTGTATTAGAGTTGAATAAAACTTTAACATCATCATGCAACAGAGCCTCACAAGAGAGACAAAGCTCATCAAAGATGAGACCCCTTTGCTCAAGGCAAAGGAAAAGAAGGTCCCAAATGGAGATCCTAGTCAAAAGGCCCTACAACTCCTCTATGACAAAGTAAGGATGTTGTCTAGCATGGGGAGAGATGTTACACTGAAAGTCAAATCTAACTTTGAGGTTCTCTGCCCCCATGGGTTGGATGGGAGGTCCATCACCACTAGTCTCTCAAACAGGATTGATGGCCCAACCAGAGTGCATGTTGACAAAGCACTCGTACATAGTAGAGGCTATGTCAATAGCAGTAATGTCTTTGTTACTCTCATGCTTGGCTTTCCCTCTCAGGTCAACCTGGGAAGAGGAGTCAGAAGAGGTGGAAGAACAAGAAGGAGAATGAGAATGAGGGGCCTTAGCTTTTGATTTCTTCATTTTTTCTTATTCTTTTTCTTCTCGTTATCATGGTCAGGTAGAGGCTCTTTAAACACACTCAATTTTTGGTTAGCTTCTGCAAGAGGAAAACTCAAAGATAGAGGTGAGGCTTGTACACCAAACTACTGGGTAGAAATTTTTTTATCATCATGCCCCCTCATCTGATGGAAGTTGAAAAACATGGTGGTGTCATAAGTAAATATCATTCATTGTTTTGTTGTGTTTAATTTAGAATCCTTCTTTTCAAATAGTTTCTTTCTCAAAGCATTCACCTCATGGTTATCCTTCTTGTCCTTCTTCTCAGGATTAGAATCAATAACACCATCATTGATCGTATTATGATTGTGATTACATGAAGATGATGAATTTTGGGTTCGTACGGGTTGCATGCCCATACGTACCTCAAATACTTCAATCTTCAGACACTCATTAACAACTTCATCATATGAGGTGGGCTTAGGCTTGAGGACCTCAAGGTGAACCTCATGCCTCAATGTTCACATGAACATATCATAAAGTTGGTCAACCAAGAACCTAATCTTACACGTATGAATGGTTGAATGTCACACACAAAATCAAATTTTAACTCACCTTTTGCCTGAGTCATGGAGGTGAGTGATTAGATGTTAATGTTGAAAGGCCTAAACATATCAAAGTACTAGAGGAAGTCATCCAAAAGGAGACGGAAACTAGAGAGAATCTAGAGGCTAATTTTGAAACCAAACAAGAGCTTCAACTTGCAAAGAATGAGCAAAGAGCTTCAACATCATACCTTCATCCTATTCCCAATCCATACACACCACATGAATGTTGTAATCTATGGGACTAGAGTCCTGAGTCCCATTAAACTTAGTCAGTTTAGGGATAGGAGTAAGAAGGGGAATAACATGCACCCAAGGGGCTAGATGGTTCAAAAGGAGATCCTCATAAGCATAATTGATAGCAAGATAATGATGAGCTTTGAGAGGGGGATCGTGATGGTAATGATGTTGCTTATGCCCATAAGCATCACCATAACCATGGTCATAAAGAGGATGATGATGAGGTAACTCCTAATAAAGAGGACTATCATTACAGAAATCATTTCTACCATGGGGTGGGGAATGACCACAAGATGGGTGACATTCCTCATGAGGATGATGGGAAGATGTGGTATACTCATGAAGGTGGTCATAATGACCAAAATCCCCATGATGTTGATCATATGCCATCATATGAGGGTCAATCGATGGGCACTGATGCTCCTGATAGGCATCCCATGGATCTCTAGTCTATAGATGATGATCAAAATCAACATAGTCATCAAAAAATCTAAAGGAAGGGCTATGAAGATGGGAAAAATCTTCATGATGAAGATACCTCATCGAGTGGGAATACCTATGACCCACAACATGGATATGAGTGGGTTCTTGTTATAGAGTATCTTATCGAGAAAGAGGCAGGGAGACTCATACAAGAACTGGTCAAGGCACTTGAACCAAATTGGGTGCAATCTCTATCTCCAAAGGAATCACACCACTTACTCCTAGGGGAGAAAGATGCACTTCATTCACCTAAAGGAATCTATGGTAATTGTTAATGATTGCATGTAGCTCACTAAGTCCCAGATGATCAAAGGGATCCTTATTACCTCGAATGGGTGAATGGGATACAACATGGGACTGAGATAAAATATCCTCAAATGAATGAAGCTCGTATTGGTGAAAAAGAGACCAAGTCTGTTGTTTATAGTCCTACCAATCTTGTTCCCTTTAGAATGTGAGAGGGTGTGGACTACCATGCTGGGTCAAGGGAAGCTTTTGGATCCTAGGGTGTCTATGATGTTCCATTGCAATTATGGCTTACTCATAAGTGATCTCAAGGATGAGACCTTGAATCTAATGAAATTGGCATCCCAAGGATGGGAGATCATCCATGGATGAAATGAAGCAAGAGTATCATGGGAGACAATAGAATAGGTAAATTGATGAAGAACCACTAGGGATGATGACACAAACAAAGTAAGAGAAAATAACCAAGGTGAGAGTTGAATCATAACTGAAAGTAAAGCCTAACAACTAATAAAGGGGAGTTGGCTAAGAGAGTTCTAAACAAGATATAACTAATGTGAAATCATATGTGAGATCCCACCAGGCATGTTATAATATAGATCCAAGAATCTGAATGAAACTACCAGTGTTTGGTAGGGTGCTAAAGCATACCACGAAGAGGTTAGAAGGCTTAGGGATTCTATGGGTTACAAGAGGTCTATAGTGGCTATCCAGTTTGCCAACTTGCACCAAGCAATAAACAAACTTACAAAATAGGTTTGGGATAGCATGAACAAGAATGAAAAGCATGCAAGCACCTCTAACTGGTCTAACCATAGTAAGGCAAGTGGTTAAAACTATACTTTTAGCTGCATAAACAATATGAAAGTAGAAATGATGAATGAAATGAGATAACCAATGGAGTGTACATCTAGCAATTAAGGCATTTTTGAGGCCAAATGAAATACAATTTGCATAACAAATACATTTTTAGGCAAGGGTTCAAGAGCATGCCTATTATAGATTTGAGTTATCCTTTCAAAGCAACACTATTGTTTTTTAATCATGTAATGTTCTAGTTTTATCAAGAGTGGAAGAGAATGTTTGAGCAAGTTTTCTAGTATATTTTGAACATGTGTATATCTACTTATGCAATAAAGAAGGATTCCAAACAGATTAATGTCATGTAACAAAGGAATATTTCAAGCAATGAAGATATTCTTTAAACACATGCAAATGCAATGAACTTTGGAAACTACTATAAGCAACATACAAAACAACTATTTCACTAAATCGTTCAAACCCTAGCATATACACTATACAAATAATGGATTTTCACTTTTCATAGTAAAGTGCCCTCATATCAAGCTCAAAGATGAAGTGCAGATGTTCTACGAACTAGGAATCCAAGCTAGGAAGCAATGTAGAAGGAAGACCAAGCTAGGTGTAAGTTGAAGTCCAAACCAAGAGCCAAGAGCAAAGGAGGAGGTGAAGTGAGAACTTGTAATGGTGTAAGATCTCCAACCAAGTACACAAATCAAGTAGAATGCCAAATATAAGACCTTGGGATCGAGCCACAAGGAATCAGGAACAACTGAGAATAACAATGGAGTCTCCAATAAGAGTGTAGCAGCATATGGGATTCTTTATCCCCAATCAAGCTCAAGAGTACCAAGAAAAAATCAAGAGAGATTCAAGAAGGCATGAGAGTTAAGAGAGGGAAGAGTAATCAATATAAGATGTAATGAGAAGAGAAAGAGGCTCAAATGAATGAGAAAGAGGCATAAATCCCCACCCAAATCCACTAAATAACCTAAAACTAGCCATTTTTTGGTCATTTCGCTTCAAATTGGGGATTTTTGACATGTTCTACCCAGGCTACAGCTTTAGTGAAGGAAAAGTGTGGCCAAGGTCATGGGTTTCCTTCACCCAAGTCACCGTCTGGGTCAGACATGGCCTAGGGCTGGTCAATAGGCTCCAAGGAGGCCCTGAGAGGTCTCTAGAAAGGCTTGTCTTGTGTGCAAAAGGCCTAATATGAACAAGGGATGTCTGAGGGGTAGGAATATGATGCAAGAGATGTTGAAGTAGGTGGTAAATGTCTCAGATTAGGATGGCTAGGGTCGGTAGTCTGCATATGAGCAGATGTATAATCATAGGGAGGAGTAAGGTCACGAGAAGTACGATTATAATATCTATCACTAAAGTATATGTGATGTACTACAATGTAAAATGTGACTTTATGGTTATGAAGCATAAATAATAGTAGGGGTTTATGGAAGCCATTGTTGAGTGCTCTGTGGTTTGTTTGGAACAACAATAATGGGAACATGTGTAGATGCTCCAGATATCTAAATATGATGTGTAGTAGATAAGGATTTCATGGAACGTACTATGAATCTCTGATGCAATTGTCTCTCAAGTACTAGTCACCTAGTAAAGGGAATTGCCTATTTCTTACACTTTTATGAAAGATTAACCTTAGGAGGTTTGATAATTAATTGCATGGGTACAAATTTTCCTTGCTTAAGAGGATTTTCATATGGAATTCCAGAAACTGCAATTACCCAATTGACATGAATGTATTTAACACATCCATGCATTATAGAAGGTACTGCTTGAAGTTTATATATCCAAGTTCATCCCAATAATGTAATGTATAAATGATAAGGTAGTAACCAAATAAGTGGGACCCACCTATAAAGGTAAATCAATCTCACTAAGAGTCTATTATGAGGTCCCATCAAATGCTCTAACTGATCTAATTGAAAGATTTAAATCATGATATGTATAACCCACATGCATAAGTAATATCATGGTACAAACATTTTAACTTGCACCATTATCCATCATAACATTTTGTATAGGCTGGTGATCAAGGTATGCTCAAATAAATAAGGAATAGAGATCTGAATCATCTTCCCTAATCTCATTATCATTGAACTTAATGAAGGGTCTATGAACCATATGAGGTGTATGCCATATATAAGTACCAATAAACCCATCAAATGGGTGTTCATAATGAGATGGTGGAGGCTACATATTATGTGCCATTTGCACTTATGGATCATTCTTTCAATGATCTTGCAAAGGATTGTTAAAATATTTTATGCTTGTGGTGGTCACCAGGGTGTGAACCTGGTTCTTTTGGATAATCATCAAATGTAATATTTTCTTCATTTATGAGGTCTTGATCTTATGCTTCAAGGTGAAACATATGTTCATAAAATGCCCAAGGCCTTGGTGATAGTCAAAATAAGTATTCACACCATACCCTTTGGGTAGAGATCTACTCATTTCAACCTCTATAAGATGAGGGGGAGATAAAAGATGACACTCTACAATTCATGGGAGTAATGAAGTGAGATATTCATGTAAGCGTGCAAATTGACTACATGGTACATTGGATAAGACAAGGTGATTAGGTTATTGTGGCACTACATTGACCATTGTGGTTATTTCTTTTTTATGAAAGATTTCATGTATACATATATATAGGAATACATAGGATGAGATATAGAAGTGTAAATGAATAGGAAAAGCATATGAGACAAAGGGCACAAAGATTTTAAAGTGGAAAAATATCCAAGAGGTAAAAAAAAACCATGAGTGATATTTAATAATTGAGAAACAATAACCCCAATACAAATTCTTCCACCTTCTCACTTCTTCACAAAATGGCCTTCACAAAACTCATAGGTTGAATATGATAAAAATAATTCATATTTGAATGTGTATTCACAAAAGGGGTAAAACCCTATTTAATAGTAAAATTCCAAGGGAGGTGACCATTGTAAAAATAACGAGTCCATCCATCCCAATAAATTCATTTAATTAAATTTTGGTAACTCGTTAAATAATTATAAATTTATTATTTATTTTCACGAGGTTTTCACCTCGTGTTAATAAATAATATATTATTATTATTTAATAACTTTAACAAGGCTAAGGGTCAATAAGCTCACTTAAGATTAAATGCTCTAACAGTCCCCCTTAATGTTAAGTGGGGATAAATGCCATAGTCACCTTAGAAAGGAATTATACTATATACAAAATTTGAAGGATTTAAAAACCTTCATCATGCCAAAAGTCACCTTTTGAAACAAAGGGAATTATAATCTATAAACTACTCAAAATTAAGTTTAGGCTAGCATGATTGTGAGATTATGTCTCATTGTTTCTCATTAATAATCACTAAGCATATTTGGAACCTCTTATAACATAAGGACCTCCATTATAAATTATGATTTTACATGTATTGGGGTACATAAGTAAAACTTTCACATGAAATTTACTTAAATAAAATAACTTCCACATGAAGTTTACAATGCTTTACAATGAGAAGAAGTGTAGAGAAGGAGAAGAAACACATGACCGTCAGGAAGTGGCATTGTCATACACACTCCCCCTTAATGGCAACTCTGAGAGGCCTAGCATTGCATAAAATTAACAAAAATTGGTATCATTAAGTGGTTTTGTTAAGATATCTGCCACTTATTCATCTATAGGACAAAACTACAAACTAATATCACCATTGAGGAATTTTTTTCAGATAAAATGCACATGAACTTCAATATGTTTAGTTCTTTGGTGTTGCACTAGATTTTTCGCTAGAGCTATACAACTTTAATTATCACAATGAAGGATGCTACTTTGAGAAACATCCAAATGAAGTTATCCTAACAATATTCGTAGCCACATGGCTTCTTTAATAGCTTCTATAACACTTCTATACTCAACTTCTATAAAAGAAAGAGAGACAGTAGGTTGCTTCTTATTGTTCCAAGTGATAGCACCTACATCAACCTTAAACACATATCTAGAAATAGATTTGTGATCTATAGTATCGCTAACATGGTCAGCATCATAATAACCATATAAATTAGCATTATCAATAGAAGAATAAACTAAACCAAGATTAAATGTTCCTTTGATATAACAAAGAATTCATTTAACTAATTTCCAATAATCCAAATATGGATCCTGCATAAATCTAGAAGCAACACTAACAACATATGAAATATATGGTCTAGTAATGGTTAGATAAATCAAATTTTTAATAAGCTATCTATACAAAGTACGGTTAACTTTTTCACATGCAAGTTTAGAATCAAGTTTAATACCAACTTCAATAGGAGTAGAAGAATATTTACAATCAAGCATGTTAAACTTAACAAGAAGGTTATGTGTATATTGATATTATGGTACAACAATTAAATTTTTATCCTAAAATAAAGTCATTCCTAAAAAATGATGTAGAATGCCTAAATCAGTAATTTTAAACATTCAACTTAGTTTATCCTTATATTTATGAATTAAATTATTTAGATTGCCAGTAATCAACAAATCATCAACATATAATACAATCAGACCATTTTCAATTTTGACAAAGAGATCATTATTTGAATAGTAATTAGAAAATTTATTTCTTTGAAAAAAGAATTAATTTTAGAATACCAAGCTCAAGGAGCTTGTTTTAAGCCATACAAAGATTTTTTTAACTTGTATACAAATCTCAATTTTGTTACCTATGTTTAAGTAGTATTTTATATGAAAAGAGTAGGGAAAACAACTAATACACTATAAATATTAAATTATCTATAAGAATTAAAGCCCATATATATTTTTATATATTAAAATACCCATATATACAAACATCTACTTATGATTAATTAAAAAAAAATGAAGTGAAGAATCACATACAAGGTAATTTTGTACAAATGAAACCTTAATAGAAAGAAGAAATACAAAATGCGATGCAAAAATCAAACCTCATGCTTTTGAAGATATAAAACCCTTGCTTGTCACTGTTCATTGCTCGTTGTTTTTTGCATCAATTGTATAAAATTAAAATTTAGGTAAAAAATGAAATTAAAAAAGATAAAGACAAAAGCAATTTTTTTTATCGGGGCTTTGTCTACAAGTTTAAATGTTTGAGAAAACAAAATAACATTTTGTCCAAAAAAAATTAGTCTTCATTTAACTAGTGTTTTAGGGCAGAATAAAAAAGAGAAAAAGAAAACAAATCCAATGTTAAACCCTAAGCCCAGGGTAAAATATATCAAAAAGTCACAATCAATTTTCTATAAAATAAGCTTTAGATCGAAACTTTAGATATCCTAGATAAAAAACTTCGATTTTGTTGCTAATGTCTAAATAGTATTTAATATGAACATAATGGGAAAAATAAATAATATGTTATATATATTAAATTATCTATGAAAATTAAAGTTTAAATTATTTTTTTAAACATCAACTTGTGATTTAGTTTTTTTTGTTAAATTGAAGTAAACAATCACATACCTCCAATTTTGTATAAATAAAACCTCAACTAGAAGAAGAAATACAAAGTGCGATGCAAAAATCAAACCTTGTGCTTCCATAGATATGGAACCCTTACTCATCATTGCTTTTGGCTCCTTGCTCACTACATCAACTGTAAAAAATTATAATTCAAGGAAAAAATAAAATTACAAAAGACAAAGACAAAGGCATTTTTTTAATCAAGGTTTGGTCCATAAGTTTAAATCTTGGGGAAAAAACAAGAACATTTTTTTGAAAAAAATTAGGATTTGGTTAAATGGTGTTTTAGGGGAAAAAAATAAAAATAAATCAAATCAAATCAAATGTTAAACCCTAAACCCAAGTAAAAATATATCAAAAAATCGTAGTCAATTTTCTATAAAATAATCTATAAATTGAACTTTGAGAGTACATACGCTGCTTACAAGCGAGACATTCATAATAAACTGATGAATCGCATAGAGAATCTGACCTGATCATGAGAAATAAATGCACTATTGGGGTTTACAAAGTCAGCCACTAATTCATCTGCAACTTGAAAAAACAAATGCAAATTTCATAGTTTGAAAAATGACATAACAGAGCTAACCTACATAACTAAAATTATATATAAATAAAATTAATTTTCTGAAATATCAAAACAAAAAAAATATTGAAAATAAAAATCATTCACACAATGAATCAAAAAAATAGAAATGTTTTTGTGGTGAAGCAACTCCACATTTCCAATCGTTAAATATGATAAAAGAAATAAAAAAGGCTTTGGATGACCATAATAAATATAATGATTGTTGAAGCCTAATTCAAGTATTGTCCTGACACTATATGGCATACGTTAGTTCATTCATCTTTACTTACAAAACTCGGGTTATGGATACAAAAATACAAAGATAACAAGAGGACAATGGTGATCATTTCGCCAAACAAGAACCCACAAAAGCATTTTTTGGTATGTTGGCCAAACTCTAAAAATAAAAAATCATGGGAAACAGGATAACAAAATATAGTACTACATCTAAAGCTACAAAACCCTAACAAAATCCACCCTCATTGTTGCTTGTTGTTCCCAGTTAGTTATTCACTAAAAAAATAGTAAGATAAAGACGGAGGCAAATCCTATATCATGGCTTTGTTCATAGAGCCCTGCAGATTAGAAATTTATTCTAAACCCTAGTTCTTTGATGCATTAATGTAATATTCAATACTAAACCATCGAACTAAGCAATTCATACCATGCGAACAAATACAACATTCAATACCAAATCAAATTCACATTTTATGTAATAACCAAAGTTGCACCATCACTACAGTGAAATAAATGACCTACATCAATCAAAGTGAAGTGACTAATAACATAAAAAAAAATGGCCAATCAATGTGCACCAAATAACATTATTTTATGTAATCTATTAAAAACCTGGCTATTTTATATCTAGGATGCCATGGATCTGCTGGTTCGTGAAAGTGCACCGAAATGAAGTGAGACATGTTTTGCATGAAAGCCAAATCTGGGCAAACTTAGATAGCTACAAATTATGAAAACATAAAGACTAATTTGCACACAACAAAGTTAAGCTCCAACTCAATACATTCAAATTAGATAATATGAATGAAATACAAGTACAAATAGGAGTGGATCTAACTCCTCCATGAAAGGTAGTCAAGGATACCTCAAAATAGAGTGTAACTCCTTGGTCTAAGAATAACTAGTCAATAGAGTAACTCCCATAATGAATGAGGCATAAGATAACCGCTATGACATATGACAAGTTAAAATAACTCTTATGACTGCACACCTAAGCAAGACTATCCACAAATGTAGGAAATCCAAATGACATGTAATATCCAAGTAAAAAATTACAATAAAATGCAAGAAAAAATATCTTACACTAACACCCCCTATAAGTGCAGCTTAGGTGGGTGATGATACAAAAATGGATCTCAACAACTAGGCCTAATCATGGACCCATGTATAATGCAATCCTTCATATATAGAGAAGAGAAAATCCAGTGGGAAAAAAACTTCCCTCAAAAGAGAGAAATGAATAATTGAAGAGGCTAAAAGGCCCCCTGAAGATGATGAAGTTGTCGAAGTGGACCACACCTTGAGAAGAGTTCATAGATGAATGAACTTGTTCTTAGTGAAAGGTTTGGTGAAGATATCAATAACCTACTCTGAATACTGGCAAAATCTCAAGTCGATGACCTGAACATGAATAAGCTCTCAAATAAAACGCATGTGAATCTCAATGTGTTTTTTCCATTGGTGTTGAACCAAATTCTTGTATATCTTTATAGTACTCTATTTATCATAATAGATGACGATGGGTTGCTCAATAGGAATGCCAAACTCAGATAGAATCCCCTAAAGCCAAATAGCCTTAGTAGCTGTATAACAGCTCCCCCATATTCTACCTCTATGGATGATATAACAATAACATTTTGCTTCTTGCTAGACCAACTGATAGGGCCAAAACCCAAAGCAAAACTATAACCTGAAGTGGACTTGTGATTTTGAGTATCACTGACCTAATTTGAATATGAAAATCCAACCAAGACAACCTATGTGCCAAATTTGTACTGAATCTTGAATCTATAAGAGCCTTAAATGTAGAGCAAGATCCTCTTAGCTAATTTCTAGTGTAGCTCATGGGGCTCTTGCATGAATCATGAAATAATCCCAATTATATATGAAATGTCAAGCCTGGTATGAGTCAGATACATAAGGCTACCAACAAGTTATTGATATCAAGTGGCATCAACCAGAGTTGTAGAACTATCAGCCTCAAGTTTGACTCTTGATAGAAAGGGAGTCAAAGATGGCTTGCAATCAGCCATGTGAAATTGAGCCAAAAGATCAAGAGAATATTGTTAAGGTGTGGAGCCTAAAAGCTTCACCAAGGAGCGCATTACCAAAGTTGCAAGTTTACATAGTCACCAGCGTCGGTCAGGAGTGACCGACGTCGATCAGGTGCAGTTCAAGAGACGTCGGCGTCGGCAGTGGATCGATCGACGTCGATCACAGGCAAGCAGACAGGAACCGGCATCGATTACCTATGCGTCTAGAGAGCTATTTTCAAGGACATAACCGAGTGTTTGCATGATGAGTTTAAGTCTTACTCTTAAGTTCACATCTCTATTATCAGTAAGACTATTTTTAGAGCCCTTGTTCAAGAGGCTTAACTGTTGGTTGTAAGTGCATGCTCAAGTCTCCTAATTCTATATGTAGAATTAGATCTTCTTAGCTTATTGTAGTTCATTGTATGTGAATGTTGAAGAACAGTACAGAGTTGAATCATTACAGGTTGTTGGAGTTGATTGTACTTGAGAGAGAGAGCTCTTGAGAGAAAGAGATCTAGAGAGAGATCTTTACATTTGAGAGAAGTGTGGAAGAAAGAAGTTTCTTCAATTATATTCCTTCTGTAAAGAGTTTAATACAAGTTTTCAGGGTGGTTTCTTGTATCTCTTGTTCTTTGCTATTATCTGATTCTAGTTACTTATCATTCTAATTTATTTCCACATTTATTGCTTTCATAAGTGTAATCAAATTGTTGGTTGATCCCCAACAAGTGGTATCAGAGCTCAGGTTCACTAACAGGTGGTTCAGATCTATGTAGTGTGTATTGATTACAGGTTCTCATAGGGGTTTCTGCAGGGATTTTTGTTTGAGTGGGAGAAGCAATGGCAAAAGAAAGTAAACTGAGAATGGAGAAGTTCAATGGCAAAGATTATCAACATTGGAGAATGTAGATAGAGGACTATCTGTATCAGAAAGATCTATACTTACCGTTAGGTGGAATTGCTAAGAAGCCCACAGACATGGATGATGAAGAATGGGAAGTTCTTGATAGAAAGGCTCTGGGGTCTATAAGACTGAGTCTAGCATCTACTATGATATCTAATTTATCACAGGCAAAAACAACGATAGAGTTGATGACTACTTTAGCAAATTTGTATGAAAAACCCTCAGCTTCTAATAAGGTATATCTTATAAAGCAGTTATTTAATTTGCATATGCAGGAAGGTGGATCTGTATCTAATCACCTGAATGATTTCCATGGTATTGTAAATCAATTAAGTTCAGTCAAAATTGTATTTGATGATGAAATAAAAGCTCTTTTAATATTATGTTCTTTGCCTAAACGCTGGCATAGCTTAGTAATGGCAGTTAGTAATATTGCATTTGCTTTAAACATTTTAAAAGTAGAGGATGTTGTTAGTGTTATCTTGAATGAAAAAATTCATAGGAAAAGCACAGAGGAAACATCAGGGAATGCTTTAAGTTTTGAGAGCAGGGGGAGGCAAAAAGAAAAGAGCAAGAGGAGATCAAGATCTAAGTCTAAAGTGAGAGGTAGATCCAAATCCAGAAATGGCAGGAAGCCACAATGCTGGAATTGTGGAAAGATTGGGCACATAAGTAGAGATTGCTGGTCAAAGCCTAAGGAGGACAATCAACATGAAGGAAAGGATGAAGCAAAGGTTGCAGGTATTACACAAGATGCTTTAATATTCTCTTTGCATAATAATATAGAATCTTAGGTGTTAGATTCTGGTGCATCTTTTCATGCTACCCCTAATAGAGAATATTTTAGTGACTATATCCATGGAGATTTTGGAATAGTGTATTTAGGGGATGATAAGCCTTGTAAAATCATTGGCAAAGGTAAAGTGTAGCTGAAAATGCAGAATGACAACACATGGGTGTTGAGAGATGTGATGCATGTTCCTAACTTGAAGAGAAATTTGATTTCTGCACGAAAGTTAGGGGATGAGGGTTGTACAGTAACTCTCACAGCAGAATCTTGGAAGGTGACCAAGGGTGCACTTGTAATGGCCAGAGGTAAGAGAGTAGGTACTCTCTATTTATGTAATTGTGTTACTAACAATTCTCCTTCTGTATTATCTACTTCAGATGTGGATGCAAAATTGTGGCACTCAAGGCTTGGCCACATGAGTGAGAAGGGTATGTCAATTCTTAAGTCTAAAGGTATGCTTTCAGATTTAAAAAGCATAGATCTAGAGTTTTGTGAGCACTGTGTTTTTGGGAAACAGAAGAGAGTGAGTTTCTTCAAGACTGGGTCAACTAAGAAAAAGCATAAGTTGCAGCTTGTTCACATAGACGTGTAGGGACCGGCTCAGGGTGCTTCTATTAGAGGATCACAGTACTATCTTTCATTCGTAGATGATGCTACATGAAAGGTATGGATCTATTGTATTAAGAAGAAATCTGATGTATTTGAGACTTTTAAGATTTGGAAAGCTATGGTTGAGAATGAAACAGGCAGAAGATTGAAGTCCCTGAGATCTAACAATGGCGGTGAGTTCTGCAGCTATAAGTTTAATTGGTATTGTTATATGCATGGAATTCATAGGCAAAAGATGGTTCCAAGGACACCTCAGCAAAATGGAATTGCTGAAAGGATGAATAGAATAATTATGGAGCGTGCAAGGTGTATGAGATTGCATGTTGGTTTGCCCTTAGAGTTTTGGGCAGAAGCTGTTGACACTGCAGTGTACCTGATTAACAGAGGACCCTCTATAGCTCTGGATGGTGGAATTTCAGAAGAGGCATGGATAGGTAAAAAGGTAGATCTCTCATTCCTCAAAGTTTTTGGTTGTGAAGCCTTTATGCACGTTGATAAGGAAAATAGAAAGAAGATGGATGCTAAGTCTATGAGGTGCACATTTATTGGCTATGGCTCAGATGATTTTGGTTTCAGATTTTAGAATCTAGGAACTAACAAGATAATTAGGAGCCGTGATGTTATTTTCAATAAAAAAGTGATGTATAGTGATCAGCTGAATCAATCTGGGCAGAGCAATGGAGAATTGGATGAGGTGACGGTCCAAAATGAGCTTGCGGGAAAAAGAAATAATCACTTGCAGGAAAACATAGAGACCGATGTCGACAAGGAAGGAACCGGCGTCAGCAGGACAGAGACCGACGTCGGCCATACAGAGACCGACGTCGGCAGGACAGGCACTGACGTCGGTCAGGAAGAACTGACGTCGGCCAGCAACAGGCCTGAAAGTGACCGAGGTCGGTCATTGTCAGAGAATTTGGGTGGACAACATGTTGTGAACGAGTCTCAGACGCCCATCAAGAGGTCATAAAGGGTAAGTAAGCCTTCAATTAGATATTCTCCTTCATTATTCTATTTATTGCTAACTAATGGTGGAGAACCAGAGAGTTTTAAAGAAGCAATACAGGTGGAGTCTAAGAGTCAGTGGGAGCGTGGCATGGTTGAGGAGATGGAGTCCTTGAAAGATAACCAAACATGGGATTTGGTTAAATTGCCAGCAGGTAAGAGGACACTGAAGAACAGATGGACCTACAGGTTGAAGGAAGGTGAGAATGGACAGATGAGATATAAGGCCAGGTTGGTAGTGAAAGGATTTGCACAAAAGCTAGGTATTGATTTTGGTGAGATTTTTTCTCCTGTTGTTAAAATGACTTCTATATGGGTTGTATTGTTTTTGGTTGCTATTGAAGATTTGCATCTTGAGCAGCTAGATGTTAAGACAATGTTTCTTCATGGAGATTTGGATGAGGAAATATATATGGAACAGCCAGAAGGATTTGAGGTCAAAGGTAAGGAGAAGTTAGTGTGCAGATTGAAGAAAAGCTTGTATGGCCTCAAGCAAGCTCTTAGACAATGGTATTTGAAATTTGACAGGTTTATGACTGAGCATGGCTACAGTAGGTGTCAATCTGACCATTGTGTGTATTTTAAGAGATTGGATAATGGTAGATATATTATTATATTGTTGTATGTAGATGATATGCTGGTTGCAAGATCACACATGCAAAATATCTCTGAGCTTAAGGTGAAATTAGCTCAAACGTTTGCCATGAAGGATTTGGGAGCAGCAAAGAAAATCTTTGGCATGAGCATTACGAGAGACAGGAAAAATCACAGGTTGATTTTGTCTCAAGAGGATTATGTGGACAAGGTGTTGAAACGGTTCAATATGCAGGATGCTAAACTGGTAAGCACACCTTTGGCTGGACATTTTAAGTTGAGTAAAGAACAATGTCCTAATTCACATGATGAGGTAGAGTACATGAGTAGAGTTCCATATTCTTCCGTAGTAGGGAGTTTGATGTATGCAATGGTGTGTACTAGACCAGATATTGCCCAAGCAGTGGGAGTTGTAAGTAAGTATATGGCCAATCCAGGGAAGGAACATTGGAAAGCAGTTCAGTGGATCCTTAGATATCTGAGAGGAACCAGCAGTAGGCATTTGTGCTATGGAGGTTCAGATACTTCTCTACATGGTTATGTAGATTCAGATATGGCAGGTGATTTGGATGGTAGGAGGAGCACCACAGGGTATGTTTTCACTGTTGGTGGAACGGTGGTTAGCTGGATATCAAAGTTGCAGAAGGTTGTTGCCTTGTCAACTACAGAAGCAGAGTATATTGCAGCCACAGAGGCTAGCAAAGAGATGATATGGATGACATGGTTCATGAAAGAGCTTGGAAGGGAGCATGAGAATTGCAGATTGTATAGTGACAGTCAGAGTGCAATTCATTTGGCTAAGAATTCAGCCTTTCATTCAAGAACCAAGCACATACAGCTAAGATACCATTTCATATGACAGGTATTAGAAGATGGTGAGTTGAACCTGGAGAAGATCCATACAGATAAGAATCCTGTTGATATGTTAACCAAGCCAGTTACAAAGGAGAAGTTGAATCTTCATTCAACTTCTGTTGGTCTTCATGATTGAGTTGAAGATGGAGGAGCTAAAAGATGTTGATGTACAGGTACTGGTGCAGCTATTTATCTCCAAGTGGGAGATTGTTAAGGTGTGGAGCCTAAAAGCTTCACCAAGGAGCACATTACCAAAGTTGCAGGTTTACACAGTCACCAGCGTCGATTAGGAGTGACCGACGTCGGTCAGGTGCAATTTAAGAGATGCCAACGTCGGCAGTGGATCGACTGACATCAGTCACAGGCAAGCACACAAGAACCGGCGTCGATTACCTGTGCGTCCAGAGAGTTATTTCTGAGGACAGAACCGAGTGTTTGCATGATGAGTTTAAGTCTTACTCTTAAGTTCGCGTCTCTATTATTAGTAAGACTGTTTCTAGAGCCCTTGTTCAAGAGGCTTACCTGTTGGTTGTAAGTGCATGCTCAAGTCTCCTAATTCTATATGTAGAATTATATCTTCTTAGCTTATTGTAGTTCATTGTATGTGAATGTTGAAGAACAGTATAGAGTTGAATCATTCCAGGTTGTTGGAGTTGATTATACTTGAGAGAGAGAGCTCTTGAGGGAAAGAGATCTGTACATCTGAGAGAGGTGTGGAAGAAAGAAGTTTCTTCAATTGTATTCCTTCTGTAAAGAGTTTAATACAAGTTTTTAGGGTGGTTTCTTGTATCTCTTGTTCTTTGCTATTATCTGATTCTAGTTACTTATCATTCTGATTTATTTCCGCGTTTATTGCTTTCATAAGTGTAATCAAATTGTTGGTTGATCCCCAACAAATACTTGGACTGTGCAAGTGAAATCCTTGAATTAGACTGTGAAATCTCATTGTCGAGGAAGTAATGCAAAAGACCCAAGTCTATCATGTCAAATTTGTCCTATAGAGCTATCTTCATTGCCACAATAAATGATGAGGAACTCCTGGTGATCAAAAGATCATCAACATAAAGAACCAGTATCAATAAAGAATCATCCTGCTGTAAGAAGTAGACATTAGGGTCTAAATAATACCTAGTGAAACCTGAAGTAAGGAGGAAGGAATCCATCTTGGTGTACCAAGCCTGAGGGGTCTGTTTGAGGCTATGGATAGATTTCCTAAGTCTACAAACTAAGGATGAATCTTGAACAAACCTAGGTGGCTGCTCCATGTAGATGTCCTCCTCCAGGTTTCCATGAAGAAAGACACTCTTCACATCCATCTAGTGCACATCCCAACCATATGTTGTGGCTAAAGCTAGTGTGAGTCAGAATGAATTCATCTTTACAATGGATGCAAAGGTCTCTAAGTATTTAATGTCAGCTACTTGTGAAAAACCTTTGGTGACCAATTATACCTTGTACTTATCGATTGACCCATCTGCTACAAACTTGGTCTGATATGTCCAACGACATCAAACCATCTTCCTTCCTTTAGGAAGTGAATTCAAATCCCAAGTGTGATTGCTAATCAAGGAATTATATTCCTCATCTATGGCTCTATCCCACTCATGTATGCTTGATGCCTCTCTGAAAGTCTGCTCGAGTATGTTTATCATCATCTGGATTCCCTGCCCAAATGCCTACACTCTAAAGTGTCTACCTAGCCCAAAGAAGGCCTAAAATAGGTGAGTCAAGTGTTGAATCCTCATCCTTTGATGCATGCCTAGAAGTGGATGAGGATGACTCCCCATCACTCTACTCACTATCAAACTCATTATTGGATCTAAAAGAAGAAGCATCTGCCTCAAGAACCTGCTATGAATAATCTGAATCCTCGAATTGCTCATCCAAACTAAGTGAAAGCGATGTAGAAAGAGAAGTGTCTAGTAAAGAGTCAGTGGGACTCTCCTGAAACTTAACACTTCTCTCAATGAAGAACTTATGAGTCATAAGGTGGAAAAGCCTATAACCTTTGACCTCATCTGGATACCCAACAAAGATGCAAGGTTTGGATTGAGCCTCCATATCCTTGCATTTCTTTTTGAGAATGTGTGCCATCACTAGTGATCTAAAGAACTAAAATGTTTCACCTATGGTTTCCTATTATGCCAAGCTTCAAAAGGAGTGATTCCCTCTAAAGTTTTATGAGGAACCCAATTTTGAATGTAGCATGCACAATTGATGGCCTCTACCCATAACTGTGGAGCCAATGATCTAGATTGAAACATATAGTTTGTCATCTCCTCCAAGGATCAATTCTTGCGTTCTACTACACCATTCTACTGAGGAGTCTATGGTACTATCCACTAAAGATCAATCCCCTCTATGGTATAAAATTGTTTAAATCTATGGTTGACATACTCCCTCCCATTTTTTGTCTGAAGCATTTTGATGCACTTCCCAGATTGTTGCTCAACAAGAGCCTTGAAGTCTTAAAAATTATCGAACACTTTAGACTTTTGTCTAAGAAATTAGACCCATGTGTATTTAGAAAAGTCATCAATGAAGGTGAGGACTAGCCCTGGTAAAAGAAGGATAGGGAAACTACCTCGTGACATCACTGTGAATCAACTCTAGAGGTACTAAAGGTCTCATAGCTTTTCCTTTATCAAATTTCTCTTTGGAGTGTTTGCCAAGGGCACAAACCTCATAAAGTCCCTTAGAGAATTTAACTCTAGGCAAGTCGATAACCATGTCCTACTGACTCAGCTACTCAAGATAGTGGTAGCTAAGATGGCCACACCACTCATGTCATAGCTTGCTAACTCTATCTAAATGGGTAAGCAATGTGGTAGGAGAAACATCTGGAGTAAAATGGGAGGAGGTGTATAGCCCAGAATGGTGATTATCCCTCCCTAATGCAACTACAATGTTACTGTGTAGCTCTTTGATCTCAATGGAAACTGGTGTGAACTTGACTCTCATGCCTTGCCCTATGTGGGTAATCTGATACAGTGAAAGGAGATTATATGATAGTGAAGGTACACTTAAAACATTTGTGAATGTTCCACTTTCAATTTCAATAGACCCTCTCCTTACAACTATTGCTAGAGTGTCATCACCCAAAGTGATAGAGGACATTCTACATGGCTCTAAGTCAAGAAACTCAGCCTCTGATGAACCCATATGGTGTGAAGCACTAGAGTCTATAACCCAAGATGAAGTAGATACATAAGCCACTACAACTAAAGCTTTGCCCTTAGGTTTCTCTTTCCCTTTTTCCTTTGCCTAAGAGGATTATTTGATCGATAAAGATTGTTTGACGGACTCAAGTACCCATATATTGTTCTTCTCTAAGAGATGTGTAAGGTGGCTTATCTATTTCTTCATGCACTTGTGCTCACTGTGCCCATTCCTCTTGCAATATGAGTACTTAACCTTCTCTTTCTTGGGTTTCCCTTCGAACGAGGGGGTTTCAATGCTAGTTTTTGTAGTGATTTTTTATTCTTTCTTCTTCTCTGGATCCTTACTCTTCTATTTTTTATCGTTGCTGCTAAAGGCTTTTTGTTTCCCATTCTCGGCAATGACGTCTGAATGAAGGTTTGGAAGACTTGAGGGTTCCCATCTAGATCAACTTATCTTGTTCCTTAGTAAAATCTATAATGAATTCATCCAAGTATGGCATTTTCTAGTTGGATCTTATGGCTCTCTTGGTAGCATAAAAGGTAAAGACAAATACAAAGTAATTAGGTCCTAGTTTTGCAAGCATAGAAAGAACCAACTACTTGTCTTTTTTCTCGGTTCCACACTCTTTTAAATGCAATCTAAGTGACTTAAAATTAGTAAATAAGTCCTCAAATGTGTCAAAGTTTCTAGGGCTCAGACTAATTAACTCAATCTAAAGCTCATGACCCCTCATGGTGTCGACTTTCCCAAACAAGTTTTCTAGGGTGTCCCATAATTCTTTAGGAGATTTGGTCAACTCTATGTGGAATAGGAGTTCTAATGACATTGAAATACCTAACATTCCAAAGGCTTCATCACATTTACTAAATTATTTTATCTTATCTGCCTCAATTGTGGGCTTAGTTTCTACCTCCATAATTATGTGAAATAACCCTTTACTCCTAAGCACCATTGCAATCTTACTTTTCCATTCTTAGTAGTTGAAAGGTGTGAGTGCATTAATAGTGTTAAGATCCATTACAAAATTTAAGATTAATGTGTTGTTGTTGTTGTATAAATCAAATGTATAGAAAAAAGAATTGACGTGCAATCCAATAGAATCACAACCACAGTGCAACCCTCCCTAAAACTATGTCAGGTACCCCCCCAAATTTTGGCACTTTATAATTCAGTGAGTTTTATAATGAAAATGGGCTAGCTATATGAGAAATTGAAACATAAACACTTTAAAACAATATGTCACTCAATTTCAAGCTACCGTGTACAAGATATTAACGAAACAAATTCCTGTCAATAGCCCATTTTTAATAAAAATTGTACTAAATGATTAAAAAGGTACCCTTGAGTGAGGTGAAATGTGCCTTCTAACCACTCATTTGAACCAGATCAAAGTCAAGAATAAAGTGGTTTAGTTTTTTGAGGGGGATTCAGCCTCCTGCCAATATGGGCCTCAACTTCGTCTTTGACAAGCAGAGATACAAGCTTTAAAAGACTCAAAAAAATGCTTTCTTTTAAATATTTTCAAATGAATTTGCTTTTAAACATACTAAATGGTGTTGTAGAAGGTTAATAAAGTCATTATAGGCAGAAAATATATAAAAAACAAATACCAATGTGTGAGATGGAAGTTGTGCATGGGTCCACCAAGGAGAAAAAGCGCAAAAAATGGGACACCAAGTGCAGAAATTAGATCTCAAGCTGCTCAAAATGAGTAGATCAAATGCCAATAGTAGCTAAAACTAGTCCTCATCTCCTTCAACGCAGGTCATAACACAATGAACAACACAAAAAAAAAATTCGCCTCTTGTCAAGAAGGTGATGCCAATGCTAGAAAAAGTGCCAAAAATAGCAAGGAAGGACACCAATGTCTAATTTGCAATGCCTATCTCTAGATTTCAATGTAAAGAAGATGTAGCGTTTTGCTAACACTTGGTCTTTTCCAATGCCAAACAGATTTCCAACGCCACCACCAGATGAATATGCCAAACTTAGATTTTATAAAGGTAGATCTGTAGAGAGAATGGCACCTACTTACAACAAAAGATAAAAAAAAGATGATGCCAACTTAGATTTTATAAACAATTTGTGAAGAGCTACTTACAACAAATCAACAAATCATAAATTTTTGATGTCCACACAGGTCTCATAAGTGCCAACCTGTGAAAAAGACCACATAAAAAAAGAGATGCCACTCTTTGCCATATTTGATTAAATTTATTGCAAAAGAAAAAAAATCTGGAATTCAAAATTAATTGTAGCAATGAACTAAACACTTAGCTGATACCAACATGGCTTTGATACCATATCGGGGATGCCACGAATCTGTTAGTTCATGGAAGTACATCAGAATGAAGTGAGACATGATTTGCACGAAGGCTAAATCTGGGCAAACTCAAACAACTACAAATTATGAAAACACAATGACTAATTTGCACACAACAAAGTTAAGCTCCAACTCAATACATTTGAATTAGATAATCTGAAGGAAATACAAGTGCAAATAGGAGTGGATGTAATTCCTCCATGAAAGGCGGTCAAGGATGCCTCAAAATAGAGTGTAACTCCCCGGTCTAAGAATAGTCGGTCAATAGAGTAACTCCCACAATGAATGAGGCATAAGATAACTACTATGACATATGACAGGTCAAAGTAACTCCTATGACTACACACCTGAGCAAGACTCTCCACAGATGTAGGAAATCTAAATGACATGTAATATCCAGTAGAAAAATACAATAAAATGCAATAAAAAATATCCTACACTAACATTTTACTGTATAAAAAGGGTTATATATTTATTGACATGCTAACTAATGAAATTTGATTGGCCAACAACTACCAGATTAATTCCAAGTTAAAGGGTAAGCGAATCCAATAGTCTCCCTTCGGGTCTAATAATAAAAAGCATTTCAAATAAAAAACTCATAATCAAAAATATGATTTCCATAATGGATGGATTAAAAAAACTTATGAATAGTTCAAAATTACCCAAGAATGGAGAAAAAAGCCCTCTTATTAGTACCTATTGTAAGGCATGGTACTATTATTTTTGTTGCAAATGTTTACTTTGGTCAACGCTTCGTTTGCACCCAATTAAAATAGACTATGCATTCAAAAATTGCAATTTGCCTATGTTTCATGGAGGGCATAAATATTCTATTATTTTCCCCATTAAAAGTATGTGGTGCATAGATTGTGCAAGTTTTGTCCAACAAAATCTTTTTCATTTCTTATGAGTCCAATTTTCTTAAGTCTACATATTACAAATGCACATTTCATAAGCCTTTTTGCTAGCATATGACTGTAGTTTTGTTAACACCTTTTGGTAGCATACGACTATAGTTTCATTTCCTAAGCGAGTCATTGCGTGTAACACCATGTGTTATGCTACTTGTGCCACTTGCAATACACTATTACTCCCACTTGCAGTGGTAATGACTTACTCACATAGTACCATTATTATTGCTTATCATTGTTATTTGCATGATTGTTACCCATATAATTGCCACCACTGTTAGCTGGATTGCTCCCACTATTGCTAGATAAGGTTTGACGGTCTCTACAAATGTATTAGCTTCGAATATATTACACTTGATATAGTACAAAAACGTTGAACTACGTAACTTGTTTTGATGGCCACCTGTAGTTACTGGCCTTGTTTTGTTCGCATATTGTTGTTATTATTATTGCTCTATTGCTACCTGCACGACTACTACCACTACTATTTAGATTGTTGTTACCATTGCCACCTGTAGTTATTGGCCTTGTTTTGTTCGCATATTGTTGTTATTGTTATTGCTCTATTACTACTTGCACGACTACTACCACTGCTATTTGGATTTTGTTCTAATGGCCACCTGTAGTTATTGGCCTTATTTTGTTCACATATTGTTGTTATTGTTATTGCTCTGTTGCTACCTGCATGACTATCACCACTGCTATTTGGATGGTTGTTACTATTGCTAGGTTTTACTTTTATGCTCATTGTAAATGATTTTGAATAATATATAAAAAAATTGATTGGATATTGTTAATTTTAAAAGTCTTACTTTTTAATTTAAAAAAATTAAAATTACAAAATCATTACTCTTTTTGCAAAAAAAATAGGACAATCACAACAACGATTTCAAACATGGTTCATACACAAATCATGGCCATTGGGTGCTATTAGCTTGGTATGCAAAACATGATAAGAGGACTAGTATTATGCACAAAAAAAGTCGTGGAAGTCAGAGTTGTAGCCACAATGACTACTTTAACAGAGTCTGCAAAACAACCCAAGCCCAATTAAATAAAATTGTATTTCTAAAGCCTTAAAACCCTGTAAAAATATGAGAATAAATTAATAAGCAAATACATCAGAGAAAATTATTTTGTGTTAAGCATATCACAAAATATGAAAATAAAATAAAATAATAATTACCTTTCCCTGTTGTGGCTCATGCATGTTCCATAACACATATGTGTGAATGGAATCCAATCCTCCCTCTTTTACTTTATCTATAAGCCTAGGCCCCATCTGCAAAAGCCATTCAATATCCAAACTCAATTAAAAAGCACAACATACATATTGTATATTTGTAAAAACCATTCAATATGAAAACTCAATTAAAAAAAAATAGAATACACATTGTATATATATAGATATTTCTTTTGATTAAGAATTTAGAAGAGAGATTACTTTTGTAACCATCTGAGGAGTGTTATGAGGGTAATGAATTGATTAAAAAATCAGCATTTTTCATTGACCATTGTGAAAATCAAATCTTCTATTCTTCTTTTTTACCACTTTCTCATTAAAAAATGCTAAAACATTAGCAATGGTGGTAAATCAATATGTGGCTCAGCTAACACTACCACCAATAACGCCAACTTCCAACCCCTGTGTAGTCTCATAAATGATTGCTTCGACCCTAAGCCTTAATAGAATTCTAAAGTCACAAAAGTTAAGACTTAACAATAACTGATTGTTAGTTGTTATTTTTGATCACTAGTATTTTTGACAACTGTTATTTTTACCTTGAACTTTTAATTATTATTTTTTCTTACATTTAACTCAATAAATTTGATATAAAATACATATAAACTATAATATAGTATATATAATGTAATAAAAATATAAATAGAACATATTATACACAATAATTGTTATAATTGTTATGTACATATAATATAATATAATTATATATTATTAAATATAATATTTATTTATAATTGCATATTTATCACATTAATATATATTAAAATAACATTTTTAATTATAATTTATACAATAAATATATTTTAGTATACTAATATAATGTATTATATTATACAATATATATTATATTATATAATAATCAATATAATATATAATATAATTATATTAATAATATATTGTATTAATTATTATATATATCATACAAATTATATGAATATAAAAATATATAAATGATTCCAGAAAACTATATATATATATAATTTCAATATTTATAACAATATATAAATGATTATATATAGGATTTTAATATTTTAGTTATATATTATATTTATAATTGTATATAATAATATATTAATTTAGATGTAAATACATATAATTATATAATATATTATATATAAAATAAAACAAATCGTAATATAATTATTAAAATGTTTTTTCTGTATAAAAGTCACTTGGATATATAAGCTATGTTTAATGGATCGGTTTCATAAATTTTTTCAACTAACGCTTTTTATTAGCCCCTGTTTGTACATGTATTATACCTTTTGCCTTAGCGAATTAATTCGCCTAGAGATTTCATGTTCACCAATGCAATTCAACAATGAATGCGATTCCCTAATGTATGCATACAATATCATTTAAATATTATTTTTCCTGTTATCTGCGGTTAATTTCTATATTTTATGTTGAATGAAATATCTGTTTTTTTATGAATTGGATTGTGTCAATGCTTCTAGTATGAATTTGTGCATTTTATAAGTAAATTTAGCTACATCTGGTGCTACAACTTTCTTTTTAACCTCTAATGAAATTATTTTGCTATTTTTTTATTACTGCCTCTCTGGGTATTAGTACCTACATAGGGCTATTACTTTACATTAAAAAAGATTATTTTTTGTGCATACCACACCTAGGGTTGGCTACATATAGCGAGTAAAAAAAAACCTGTAACATACTCGGCTATGTATTTTTGCATGAGACTAAACAACGTGCTTTGATTCAATCCTACATTAATTTGCAAGGCATGAACTATATCTATAACGTAGCTCTTGTCTAAATATACCCAAGTCTTCAATCAATACCCACGATATAAATTGATCAAGAAATCAACTTTGACGATTAACATAGAGAAAAAAACAAAATCACAATAGAAATATTGTCACACGAGAAATTTTATTGAAATTAATGTCTTATATGAGCTCACAGAAATCAAAATTTTAATTGATTCCACATGAGTTTATTAGAGGATGTTGCATGAGAGAAGCTTCTAAAAATCATCTTATCACTCAAGACTTATACACTAAGATAGACATCTAATAATATTAAGGAGAAAGGATTCTACATAAACCTAACAATGGGATGTATAGATAAATGAGCTTAGACTTTCGGAGGAACATTACAAATAAACTCTACATAGATGATTTAAATTTCAAGTTTGAGAATTTGACTTGGGTTTAATGGTTATGTGGAAGATATTTATACTTTTTCTGTTATAACAATAATTAAAACTGTTAGAAGATATTTTTTTTACGGAATTGTAACACCGCACACGCATGTTTTTAGAAGACAGGTAGTGGCATTGGAACTCTGGGAGACTTCTCACCAGAGAATTATCACTTTGATTTATTGTCTTTACAACATTTTCATTCTCCAAAATTTCAAATTCGTAAATAAGATCTTAAAGTTTTCACTTAATAAAAGTTGACATAATTTGTATTTTCTAGATATATTGCTAACATTTCAATTTGATCAATTTATTTAAAGTAAACATAAATATTTTTTATAATAAAATCGCTCATTCAAACTTCTAATTAGGACAACCAAAACCCTTTTTTAAAAGAAGGCAAAACCCTTATCCACAAAGGTAATCGCATTTACTAAGCAACAATTAATTATATAAAAAATAAATAATATTTACTCATTAAAATGTCAAGACAATAAATAATAAATATTTATGGAAGAATGCAACGCCTCCCTCCAAATAATAATTAAAAAATAGAAACATTAATAAAAACTCTTAATAAAATAGTAACATCAATAAAAACTCTTTAAAAATTATAAATATTAATAAAAACTCTATTTTAAAAAAAAAAAAAGAAAGAAAGAAAAGAGAAAAGAATTAATAAAAACTCTATGTATAAATGTAAACATTTTTAATCACAAATAAACATTTTTCATATATCGAAATCGATCAAAGATAACATTGACTCGAACAATGAATAAATTTGGAACACAAATAAAAGACCCAAAACTACAACCAACCGACCACTTAAACAATACATTTACGAATATAAACCTTAATAAAAAATAATTAAAAAAAAACAATAATAAAAACTAAAAACTAAAATAAAATGTAAAGATTAATAAAAATTGGAAAATAAAATAAAAAATTGCAAACATTAATAAAAACTTCCCGTACAAATGTATAACACAAACCTTCTAGAACAATCCTATCGTTTTGGCTGCCAGTGTATTTTTTTTACAGAAGCCCTTAAATAATTGCTTTTCTCACGCTTACTGTAGTTAACTCCTCAAGCTTAAATCAGGGTTCCATTCAGCAGAACGAAGGCTTCAGATTGAACTATTTTCCTTGTATTAAAAGTAAATATTGTTGTTGCTGACATGAATTCATCAAGGAGTTTATCCGGACTCGTGC
Source organism: Torreya grandis (assembly GCA_037957365.1). NCBI lineage: Eukaryota > Viridiplantae > Streptophyta > Pinopsida > Cupressales > Taxaceae > Torreya > Torreya grandis. Next base: position 1,066,382 of record JARHVA010002389.1, on the reverse strand, counting down.
GTAAAGGTTTTGCTCAGTCCAGACGGTTTAAAGTGTCTGCTAGTCCTCTGCCTCCCAAAAGATGCTACGGACCGCATGAAATTATTCATTCGCCACAGTCGGTATGGTTTTGTTTAGGTTCAGGGGTTTTGAGTTTTAGGGTTTAGGGTTTAAGATGATGTTTCGAAATTCTTGCTTTGAAAAGATGATGATTATTATTTTTTTTTAATACGAAAGAGATTTATATTAAAAGATTTATGTCTAACTGTAGAATTCTATAGAGAGCTTTCAAGTTGATATATATTTTTTTGGTTTTTTGGAACTGAGATATCCGGGATTTAGGGTTTAAGCTAATGTTTTGAATTTATTTCTTTAAAAAATTGTTTTTTCTGTATTTTATGTACATAGAAAGATTTATGTTAAGTGTAGAATTCTACAGGGTGTTGTCAATATGTTTTTTTAATTTTTTTTTTGAAATTGGGGTTTGAGCTGGGTAATTGTAGGTTGAAGTTGTGGGTTGTGTATATGCTTGTGCGAGGTAAGGATGAGCTGCATTCTTATGTGGGGGTAAGGTGGGGCTACATATGTTTTATAATGCAAATTTGTGTGTTGTTCAGATTGCATTCAAATCTGTATTCTTTATTTGTTACACCATAACCTCATGTTGGTTATAGCTGCCTTATTACTTTGAAGGGGATTTGAACCTGGGTTATGATGTTATGATTGCCTCCCATTACCAATGCCACAACCCTATATTTGTTAGATTTAGCTAGCCCATTCTAACCTAGGGGGCTTTTGAGGAAGGTTGTGAGGATTTAACATGCTACAAGTAACATGTTATCACGGTACATTGATTTATCTGCTCTGCGACCGAAAACTTAAAAATCTATATAAAAATTAGGACAATTTTTAAATTTCTTCATAAAAACTATCAGTAAAATATTTGAGAATAATTAGTGAAAGTGCTTAAAATGACATCCAGTTGTCCCTTGGCAATGCATTTTCCATAAATCTCTCTAGTGCATGGCTGGCACCATAGTTCCTCTAAAAATTTATGAAGATTCTGGTTTTCCTCGGTCGATCTGAATAGTGAAAATGGGAGCAGCTGCTGCCCCTTGATGGGATCTGCCCAAAAATTGAAATTAAGCATTGAAAAAGATATGTATAAATTGGAGACTTCTGGATCTTCCTGTTTAAATAGATTTGAATCCCATGTGTATGTATGCTGGTAGTTAAGTAATTATGCACTATATTTATGTGTGTATGTATGGAATTACATCTTTTAGGTAGGCACAAATGCCACAATAGTCAAGAATTGGAACCATGAAACAATTCATCACAACGAATGGAGGAACCATTCTGAGTTGTTCCATGTTATTTGATCACTAGAACAAGCAAGAAGAAAATAGAGAACTCTGAGATAATATTCTAAGAATGCAACGTTTCAGTGGATTGGAATTTATTAAATAGAAGAATAATGATTAGCTTACTAAAACATACGCGTTATACTTTACTGAACAATCGAAAAGCAAGTTGGGCATGCCCATTAACTGGTTATCATCACAAGTGACATGATATTTCTAAATTCTGCAAAATAAAAGATTCCCTAAAAGAATTATAGAAAAAATAAAATTCAAATTTTAAATCATTGCGAATGGGGGCTCAGTTCACTGGTAGGGTCAATGGCACATTATGCCAGCTGCCAGGGTTCCAGTTGTTTTCAGTCTGCCCACCAAAATGGCATTTGAATAATAGAGTAATAGTGATGAGGGGAGTGCAATTTACTTCCTCAACTAAGACACAAAATTAGCTGAATTTCATTGAAGAAATTCGAAGTTAGGTGAATTCCATGAAAACACAAAATTCGTTGAAATTCAACCATAAAATTTGTATGGTTATTTTTTTTAAAAACCATTAAAAAAATGTTGAAAACTCATTGCATGAAATCACCATTGGATTTTGAGATGGAAGAATAACAACTAAACTTGAAGACTAACCTGTTAATGATACTATTTGAATTTGTGCCTTGAAGGGAAGAGAATGAGCTCAGCTAGGGTTTGAAGTTTCTCTTCAGGATTTTCAGCATTTTCTTGCTGATTGAGACAGATAAGGAACCATATTGATTGGCAGCCCATAGGATGAATCCTCTAGTGGGGGATTTCTTCCTGCTTGCCCCACCCCCCCCTCTCGCCCCCCTCCCCCTCTCGCCCCTCCTCCCCCCAACCATCCTTTAAACAAATGGTGATCGAAGCAACAACCTCGGTTTTAGAGACAAAGATTAACACCCTCATGAAGGCGGCTGGTAAGAAGAAGATCAAAGACCTAGTAAATGGAGCCTAAAGAACATGCATGCAAGCTGTTGAAGAAAATTTGATTGTCATGTTAGATCCAACAAAAATCATAAAGAATATAGCGGGACTACATGGTAGAAGTTTGATCTCCAAATCTATGTGAGCACAATTAACTTTGGAAGAACTACATGCATGGACCAGAAGGAATTCGAAGACGAACGAAGAGTGCAAATTGAAAACTTGTGTTAAAGGGTATTTTATAGAAATATTTGCCAACGAATCTGAGGGAGGAGGGCCTTACTTCTTTAGAAATGTGGGTCTCTTCATGAAGCATTGGCATACAACTTTCAAGTTGACAGAGGAACTGCCAACTATGACACTTGTTTGGATCCAAATTTATACCCTACCACAAGAATCATGGTCCAATTATGTCTTTGAAATCATTGCTAATACTATTGGTAAACTGGTTGATACATCAAAAACATATCATGGTAAAGGCCTATCCAACTATGCTAGAATTTTTGTAGAGCTAGATCGCACACAACCACTTCCCAAGAATATCACTCTGAAAGCAGGAGAAATGAAATGGTTTCAAGATCTTGACTATGAGAGCATCCCATTCTGTTGCAAAAGCTGCTATAAATATGGACATCTCATCAGAGAATGACCAACATTACAGAAAATCAGTGCTACACAGAAAGTACCTGAAACAATTGAAAAAGATTTGGAGGGATTTGTCAAGCCGAAAAGAAAGCACACTATTAAGAACAATAATAAGATGTTAAAAATATGTGCCAAAAGACAACAAAAAGCCATTAACGAGAAACCCATCTCAACGTAAGGAGTAGAATCTATCCCAGAAACTTAGCCACATGAGAAACAAAACATGGAAATGGAAGATATCACAACAAATTACGAATTTAAAGAAGACTTGGAAAATATACTTAAAAGACAAGCATAGGAAGCTTGGGTCAACAAAAGATAAACAATTGTCAAGGAAAGTGGACTAAAGGAAAAGGCATAATGGAAGGCCAAGAACACAAGGAAAACTGGACATGCTTGGATGAGGAAGACGAGTTAGACTTAGAAATGGATGAGGATGGTGTGGGAATTACGCAAACCTCAAACCTCAACTCCAAAGGAAACATCAAAAAGAGGAGAGGGAGACGTAGTAAAAAGAAAAAGAGGTATGAAGAGGCAATGGAAGCCATTGGAGCAGGGACCCAAACTCAAGTAGACACCTTCTTGGCGAGCACCAAGCAAAATAATTTCCCTTAATGTAGATCATCTATTGGATTATAAGGGGTCTCAATGCCCCCTCCAAAAAGAGAACTTTGAAGCAGTTGATTACTCGGTATAAACTAGACACAGTGACGTTACAAGAAATTAAACTGGAAAACTTGTTGAACACATCATGGGCCTGTCAAGAAATCTCAGAAGAGAAATCGAAAGGATTGACACCATAGGTACAATAGGAGGAATGACACTCTAATGGGATCCTAGCTTAGTCAGTCTGGAAATTATTCAGGGCCAAAATTAATACATGGTTTGCGAAGTTGTTTCTTTGAGGTCAAGACTCAACTTCTTGATAAATATATATAGTTCCTAGCATAAAGAAGAAAGAGAGCAAGCCCGACAACAGTTGGAGGCTATAATCAAATCAGATGGTAAAGCCTTTTGGATCATGGGGGACTTCAATGCTAGAATGGATGCTTTCAAAAAGAAGGGAGGAATCATGAGAGATAAGGACTACTGGAGCTTCAATAACTTTGTGGAGAAGGCGGAATTATGGGATCTTAAAACTAAACAAGGATGGTTCACTTGGAGTAGTAGAAGAACATGCAAGGATCTTATATTGGAGAGACTTGAGAAGTTTTTGGCCTTGAGAAATTGGAATGAAGACAACATCTCGGACATTGAGGTGCTCAAAACTTCAGGCTCTGATCACTGGTCGATAGCTCTTCATCTAATGCAAGACGAACAACTAGTCAGAGCTCCCTTTAGGTTTGAGAAAATGTTTCTTGAGCATCCGGGTCTCGATGTTTTTGTAACCCAACAGTGGAAAGCTCCGAATAACAGAGTATGGGACTAAGATGTTCTTATTCTCTTGGAAACTTAAGAGATATCTAAATGGCCTTAAAGAAATGGAATCATCTTATATTCAGAAATATCTTTTAGGTCAAACAAGACTTAGTAAAGAGAAGCAAAGAGATTCAGGAATTGAGAATGGAAGGACACAACTCCATAGATCTTCTAGAGGAGGAAAAAATAGCAAGGAATCTGGAAGAAGTTTACAAAAATGAGGATATTTATTGGAAACAAAAATCCAGGGTAAGATGGTTGAAGGAGGGAAGCTCGAAACACCAATTTTTTTCGTCTGTTGTGCATAATTAAAAGACAGACTTTATTTAGAAATTAGAAATCCTGGAAGGTAATAGCCTCGAAGAACCCAAGGAAATTAAAGAGTACATGGTTAGATACTAGGAAGATACAGTGAAGTGGGATAATGAGGAGAGCAAGGTAGACCTAGAAGCTTTCTGGAGACGAATTGGATAATGAAAATTTGATGGACATCTCTATTGAAGAAGTCAAGAGAGTAGTCTTCGAGATGGCAGGAGACCAATCCTTGGGACCAAACGGATTTCTTGCCCTCTTCTAACAACACTTCTGGGATCTCATAGGAGAAGAAATCAAGGATGTGGTACAGAAATCAAAGGAATTACAAGGGATGTTAAAAGCATTAAACTCCACATTCCTCATTCTCATCCCTGAAAAATCAGAAAGCAAAATGTTGGAGGATTTCTGACCGATTTCACTCTCCAACAACACTATCTACAAAATCATATCCAAAGTCATTGCTAATCGGCTTCAAAGCATCCTACCTAAGCTAATCTTAGAGGAACAAGGACGCTTCGTGAAAGGTAGACAAATCACAGATGGCATCGTCATTGCTCATGAGATCATACACTCCTTGTATGCTAGTAAGAGACAAGGAATGTTGATAAAGTTGGACATCTCTAAGGTGTACGACAAAGATAATTGGTCCTTCCTAGATGGAATACTCCAAAAATTCGAGTTCAATCAAGAATGGAGAGGATGGATTCAAATTTGTTACTCCTCTAAGTTATCTGTAAGGTTTAATGGATCCTTGGAAGGGTACTTCTCTTACAGGGGTCTTAGGCTAGGGATCCAATCGCCCCCTATCAAGTCATCCTTATGGCAGAGGCCCTAGGAAGATGCATAAAATCTCTAAAGATTACTTCAAAATAAAAGGGATTCAAGCAACAACTGGTGAAACTACCCACTCTCACATGCATTTTGTGGATGATACAATGCTATTCACCCTCCCAAGGCTAAAGGATTTGCTGGGCAGTCACAAAAAAGCGCCAGGACAATCAACAAACAAAAGCAAATCCAAGATCTTTTTCATCAATGTCTCTCCTAATCTCCAATATTTCATTTGTAGAGTCTTGGGTTTTGAAAAGGCATCTCTCCCAGTTAACTACCTGGGCTTCCCACTCTTTAAAGGTAATGGAGAGAAGAATCTCTAGAATAAAATCACTAAAAAGATGCCGAGGAAATTAAGTAGTTGGAAAGGCAAACATCTGACATACACATGACCAATAATTCTCATAAAGACGGTTCTGCAAACTACAACCATTTACTAGTTCTCTCGTCTAAAGGCTCCCTCAGGAACCATGACTAAGATGAATAAGATTCTTAGAAACTTTTTCTGGCAAGGAATAGGGGAAAGGCTAAATTACCTCTCCTTGCTTGGGATAAAATTTGTAAACCAATATCTCAAGGGGATTCTAAAATAATGAACCTTAATAAGTTATAAATTTGTCCCCCGTCACTAAATTAATTTGGAGAAATGGAGCTAATCCCTTCGAAAGATGAACTGTTAAGAGACAAGTACTTCGACGAAAGGAATCCAAAAAGAATATTTATGGCGGAGGAACTTCCTTTGGGCTCTACTATTTGGAATGACATAAGGGAAGCTCGAGATATTATTTTGAAAGGTCTATTCATGGCAAAACCACATACCTCTGGGAAGATAGATGGATTACCCATAAACCCTTGAGAATGGAACCTAATTTTGGCCGTATCAGAGAATAAAGTATTAGACAATGGGGGCATAAATTGAAAGATTATTGGATTGAAGGTGTGGAGTTAGATCACAAGATCTTTACCTGGAAAACCTTCCAAAATGAATCCCAAAAGATCCTAATTGGCATTCTGTAAGGCTTTCGAATTCCCTAGAGCTCGGAAAAAGATTATTTGAATTGGAATAGAAATGGCACAAGAATTTACGTAATGAAAGAAAGATATGTAGCCCGGATGGAAGGCTACCCCAGTGTTTTCGAAAGATATTTATGGACCAGCTTATGGAGCTCAAAAGCTTGGCCGAAGGCGAAAGCTTTTCTGTAGTTGGCCATGCACAAGAAGATTCTAATAGGGGAAAATCTAAAAAAGAAAGGCTTCCAGGGACTGTAGGGATGTGTCCTATGCTATAATAATGAAGAGAACATAGAGCACCTCCTCCTTCATTGTAACTATACCTTGGGGCTATGGAATAATTTTCTAAACAAGGATAACTTGAGTTGGACCTTGAATAATAATGTTCCAGATCCCCTTAGAGCATGGCAGTGTAATAAGAGAGTAAACATTCTTAAGGACACACATGGGATAATGGGACCAAGTCTTCAAACCTGGAAAGTTTGGATCAAACAAAACACGAGAATATTTGAGGGCAATGTTAGGCACAAGTCATAAGATAAAGTCTGGATGGAAATGGAAGCTATTATTAACCAACTTGCCTTATCTATAAAACAACTAAAGAATAAGGAAGCCGATCCAGAGGAAAGCAAAATCCTTCAAAATTGGGGAACGATAAAAAAATTCCATGATATTATGAAACCTAGCAATAAGCATGAAAAATAAATAATAAGGAAGAACATTAAATGTGTTGAGGTATAGTGTGTTGTGTTCACATTATTAATATACCAACGTAAATATTGTTATTAACAATATCACGTTAATAGTTAATAGGTTTAGTTAGTCGAATATATTGTTAATAACAATATATTCGTAACATAGTGAGTTTGTTAGATTGAGCTATTTTAGGAGATTTCGTACGTATAGGATTCCTAAATAATATGATATGCTATCATATTTATTTGTAATGTGTTCGTACGGTTCGTAATGTGTAACAGAGAAAGAGTAGAAGAAATAATACATCAGAGATATTATTGTGTTTAAAATTTCATTGTGTTCGGCTCTTTTTCTTATGCTGACCTGAACCAGAATCAACATCTAGTATCAGAGCGGGGATATCAGTGGCATATGATGAAATTTTAATCTATTTGTAGGGGCAAACATTTTGCTATTTCGCCCCTACAGATGGTAGTATTTTACTGATAATAATTTTTTGTACTATTCTTAGGTTTGTGTGTAGTTTAGATCTATTGGAGCGGATAGTGGATGAGCAAGTGATATAGACCGCTAGTGAAAATTAAAAAGACTGATAGGAAAAGCAAGCAATAAGCAACGTGCAACCTTGGAATAGAACGATGTCACGGTAGCATAGCTATTTGTTGTCAAAGATTGATACACTTGAATCTCTTCTTCTGTATGCAGATCTCCTATTTCCGTATACACTCCATCTTCTAGACCGACATTTTTTTTTGGCGATGATATGATGTTATCTTCCTGATTACATGTGTGCATTCTACGTCATGCACCTTCCATCTATGCATCGTTTGGATCGACATTTGAATTGGTATCTGTATGTTCTGATCTGATTTGATTGCGAGGCATCGGATCCCAACGTCATCACGTCACCTGTTTGCATCTACTAAGCTCGACGGCCAACTGTTTTCTACAGTCTATTTGCTACGTTCACTTGAAGTCAAGCCCATGTTATTTTTCTAGAGATTGGTCAAAGTTTAATTAGCGCTTAGAATGGTTTTTAGTTTTAATATATTATTTAGCCATTTTAGATTGTCACTCATACCTTGCAAGTTGTATGCTTCAACGCATAGGTGTCAAGTTGTTTAAGTTGAGTCGATTTGTAAATTTGTTTTAGTAGTTATTTAAAGTGTTTAGTTTAGTTGTTATTTTGAAGTCTTTAAAATATTTTAAGGTCTTTTATAATTGTGAGTCGAGATTTACAGGATAACATTTGTATTTAAGAAAAAAAAAGTAAAGTTCTGAGATTTAGAATGGGTTCATTTATTGTTTTAGAGTAAAAAATCTAGTTTGTCTAGATTTGTAATTAATTTTTTACAAATCTAATTTATGAGTCAAGTGTAAGTAGTTAAAAGAGTTAAGTCTTTTTTAGGTTATTATTAAAATGTCCGTAAAAGTCATTATTGTCGAAAAGAGTCAAGTTGGAAAATCCAAAGTGTCTATATGTCAAAAAAGGTCAAAATTGTTTAGGCTTAGAGAATCGTTTTCAAAATTGTAAAATATAAAAATATTTATTCTACGAATGCATTTTTGCTTGTACGCGACGTCCAGATTGTGGCAGGAGTCTCTCCTCAACCGAGCTTTATCAACACATCAGGGTAAGTAGTAGATATTGGAGGTTGGAGGATACATGGAGGAAGGAGGTTTTCGGAGCTGCTCATCAGTCACCAATGACGGGGCCTAGATGTTTTGGTGACATTTTGTGTGGTGTGCTTTTTTTTCGCTGCGTGTTTGAATAAGAACAGAAGGACATTCTTGTTCACAAGTGCGGTGTTTTTTTTTTAAATTTCTTCAGTGTTGTGCTTTGTGCCAAATCGGCTAATGCCAAGGACAGTTCTTCAATGGCAGTGGAAACCGTTTATGCTGTTTTTGTTTGGGTGGCAACAAACATTAAAAAACGCTGCATCAGATAACAATGAGGATTGGTTCCTCATGATATTTTCATTTTTTGAGTTGTGTGTGTTTCATTCCCCTATTTGTTTGAAACACCTCTGCTATTTGGAGACAAGGGAGAGTGTGGATATAATCGAATGTGGCAAATAATTGTATAGGAGGGCAGTTAACTGCAAAGATCCCGTGATTGCCTTACTTCTTTATGGACATGACCCCTAGTGACAGGTACGTACAGTCACGTAAAGTAAATGCGGGATGCATTTCTTCGCATAGTAGTGGTCATGTGTAGCAAGATCGTGTCATTAGTATGCAGACCTAAAAGTATGCGTTGGCATACGATTCTGTTCGTGCCAATTCTTGAAGATGTATATTCTCCCCATGCTCACATTAAGGGGGGTGTAGATAGGATTAATAATGTTTAAAGGGGGGGGGTGGATGTTCAGGTATAATGTGTTGTGTTCACATTATTAATGTACCAATGTAAATATTGTTGTTAACAATATTACGTTAATAGTTAATAGTTAGTAGGTTAAGTTTAGTTAGTCGAATATTATGTTATTAACAGTATATTCGTAATATAGTGAGTTTGTTACATTGAGCTATTCTAGGAGATTTCGTAGTTATAGGATTCCTAGATAATAGGATATGCTATCTTATTTATTTATAATGTGTTTGTATGGTTTGTATTGTGTAATAGAGAAAGAGCAGAAGAAATAATATATCAGAGATATTAGTGTTTAAAATTTCATTGTGTTCGGCTTTTTTTCTTATGCAGACCTAAACCAGAATCAACAAAATGGTCCCCCTTAGAGTAGGGTTGGCAAAAAGTTAGTTTTGACGGAGCATCAAAACATAACCTTGGGAAGTCTGGTGTAGGGATCGTAATAAGAGATTATAAGGGTCAAGTGATAGCCTACAACATCGTCTCTACTAGAATCAATACTAACAATACAACAGAGGTCGATGGCCTTATTCTAGGGATGAAGTTGGCACTTACAGAAAACATCAGGATAATCGTTATAGAAGGTGACTCACACATCGTCATAAAAGCTATGGAAAATAGTAAAAACTTAAATTGGAGAATGAAAAGGATAATTGAAGAAGGGGAAAAACTTTAGAACCATTTTGAGGAAGTAAAATTGAACCACGTCCTGAGAGAAGGAAACCAAGCAATGAATTGGCTAGCGAATTTTGGCCTACAGTCCAATTCAATAGATAGTAAAGGAAATATGAATAACATCTCCACAAATAAGGAGATGGCGGAATTAAAGGAAATCATATTAAGGGAACATATTTTTTTCTAAGGAATTTGCTTGGTACGACACCAAGGAAGGAGGGGTAGGCATGGTAAGGAAACTTTCCAAACAAAAAAAGATCTTAAGTTATCTTCCTTGGCTCATCAAGAACAAAAACAAAAATGGCAAAGGCACAAATTGGGCTCTCTGTGGAATAAAACAACTAATTTTTCTCCTTGATTGGTGGATTCGTTCCTTTTTAGAAGTCTTTCCGTTTGGTGTTGTAGGAAGAGAGGGAATCCATGTGTGTAATTATTCTTTGACGACTTTGGAAGCTTTCCAAAAGACACTTGACCTCCCCTCTCCAATATCTATTTTGCCGATGCTGGCCTTCATCTTGTCTTCTGTTGCTCCACCTGCATTTTTAGTTGCCCGATCTACTTTGTTTTGCTTTTCTTCCCAGCCTAGCCAACCTATAGATGTAGCTCCTTTGGTTGGCGATGGCTCTCCCCCAAGTGTTACGCCTATTACTATCCATCACTATCAATGTGTTGGAAAAGCTCAAAACTGCCACATAAAACTTTGTTGTTATGACATTGTTGGACCTGCGAAGGACATAGGCGCCCACCTTTCCCAACCATCCGAATATATCAATGATGTCAGTTGTCAGTAGTTCAGGAGTGAGGACGATGGCTCCCCTTGAATAGCTGATCAGGACGTCTCTGGTAGAATAGAAGAACCTGACAAAAGGGTGTCAAGGGATTAGGAGGCTGCCATGCATGTTGGAGATAACCCAAGTAGTACGAACACAAATTCTGTCTAGGAATTCAAATTTGAGCGAGTCAACAAGGGAAGACACTTATACGACACTATACAAGAGGGTAGAAGATGGATAAGGAATGATCAGAATCGAATTAATCAAGATAGAGGTAAACAAAAAGTTGATAGTTACAATAAGAACAATCTTAATGACGCAATCAAACGAAAAACATGCACGGAACAGGGAGGGCTAGTGAAAAAACAATTCTCCATCAAAATATAAGAATCACTGAATGCTGAAATGGGAAAAAGGAGAAACCTCACACCCAAGCAATGGTAGGCCCAATTAGGGAAGTCAGATCTTGGATAACCTCAAAGATTTGATTAATGGCATTCACTTTGTCAAGGAGGCCGTGGTAAGTGTCAACAACCCTATTTTAAAGCAAAATAACAAGTATCTTGAGTATCAGAAGGAGATGGATGCCTTGATTAAAAGATTTTGGGAGATCTTTGTGGCCCTTTTCAATTGACTGAAGCAATGATTGACAATGAAAGGAAGTCAGATCTTGGATAACCTCAAAGATTTGATTAATGGCATTCACTCTATCAAGGAGGCTGTGGTAAATGTCAACAACCCTATTTTTAATCTGCAAAATAACAAGTATCTTGAGTATCAGAAGGAGATGGATGCCTTGATTAAAAGATTTTGAGTCTGAGATCTTTGTGGCCCAAATTTCAATTGACTGAAGCAATGATTTGCCTGACAATTTAATACATATTAAAAACTTAATAAAAAACAATTTTTCCAAAATAGAAGGAATGGAAGCTAGACTTCATACCTAGATCTTGACAAGAACGGTACGCATGAATACGGACGAAATAGGAGCAATTTCTGAATGCAAATAATTATTATTTCACCTTGATTGGCAATTTTGGTTATAGTAGGGGGCACTATGAACCTGAAGGGGTTAGCACTTGCACCATTGGCATTGTGTGCAAACTAGCAACTAACATATGGATAAACAAGGAGCTCTATACCATGGTGTCAATATGGACATCCCGTCTTTCATTCAGAGATGGGAAATCAAAATATGCTCTGCCCAATTTTTAACCTTTCTAAATGTATCCTGACATAATAACATGGTAGGGCTTACCTGAAACGGGTCATAGGCAAAATGAAATGGTCACTATAATAGTTTAGTCCAAAAGTTTACAATAAGAAAATGACACCCTCAACTTTCAAGTGTTCTTCCATATATTGTTTCACTTATAATACCTATTTGTAGAATATTTCAAAACTACATAGATATATCTAAATGTAAGAGTGGAAAACACAGAAAGGCAATTCCATTTTTTGGTTGGTTTGTCAAGCTTTTGCTTTTTTATGCCCCCAAGTCAAGTTTGACTAATGATTACATTGTAAAGATGCCTTTCAAAACAAGATTAAATTGTCTGAAATGACTGGACTGCTATTTTCTGAAATTCTGAAGCCCTTAGCTTCATGTGCTATGATGTTTATAATGCAACAGACAAGTTTTATCATTCTGCTGTAAGGTAAAAAATAAAAACAAAAGACAAATCTTTAAAAGTGTCTCACTTTTCACAAGTCTTGGTTTTCGAGTCCCTCTAAGCATGCAATAGACATTTATTAAAGTGCTTATAAAACTGAGATAACTTTATCCCCATGAACATTTAGAAGTAGTTCCATAGCAAAATTAATAGTTTCTACTATGTAGGAAGAGAGTAGATATTTGAAACATGTCATCATAAATAGTCCCTTGACTCAGATCCAGAAAAAACTTGTCTTCAAAGTACAGTATTAATGCAATAAATCACTGAAGCATACAGTTCACAAGTAGCCATAATTGATACCAAACTATTTAATGCCCTTATTATTTGAGAAATGATCTAGAAGACCTACTGGCGTTTTCACCAGTAGACAAACAAAATTAATTGCTAGCTTTTAGGTTTTCAGAGCTTACAAGAAAATGCAATTTGCAACAATATATCAGAGGAGATCATGGAAAAGCAATAGAGATTTAACAAAATAGTCAACCCTGTAAACATCTTACAACCAACGAAAACAATCAAATGCAATGCATATCAAAAGTTTCCAAGACATCATGGGAATTGGGCATAAGATTATTAGTATAATTAAAAGTCAAACTGCATTCTTGTGCGACTCTGCAATTTTATCCATGAATAGCCAAGATGGTATTTTCATTGGCTTATCTCCTGACCGTCACCTTCTTCTATCTCAAAGATGAACTCCATTCTAGAGGTTTCCTTGTCTTCAAGTTGCTCAATTAACAAACCTTCACCAATAAACCTCAACGAGTCAATTACTTGTAATTCTCAACCTAATCCAACAGAATTTCTTCTCAGTCACCTTTTTCTATCTCAAAGATGAACTCCAATGTAGAGGTTTCCTTGTCTTCAAGTTGCTCAATTAACGAACCTTTACCAATAAACCTCAACGAGTCAATTACTTGTAATTCTCAACCTAATCCAACAGAATTTCTTGTCAGTCAACCCATGCATCTAAGCCTTCAATAATGTTTAGCTTATAGTACAAGTTTACAGAGTTATTGGACACGGACAATCTGGAGCTTTTTAAAATCTTATTCTGATGTTCCTGATGCATACACATCCAAGATGGCAATTATATAAAGAGGCTTATAACCAAAGTCAATGAACATGCAGATCAGACAAACCTGCCAATAAATAAATGAAGGTGCAGCAGCAAGACCACATAAGGTCATTGCTTCATAAACCCTATCTGAAAATCTACAAAAATTCTCTACATCATCATTCACCAATAAGAGCGGCTGTTTCCTCCTGCTCATGAGCTCCCTTAGATCCTTCCCTTATATTTCCTTTCATCTGAAAATCTTGAAGGGGTCACCCATAGATTGCAATGAAGAATTTAGAAAATATAATCAATGGTATATCAGCAGATTTTATGATACAAAACTACAGGCACACATCACTTTCTAATACGATATTTGTTGGTGCCCAAGTAAGAGAACACAAATGGGTGCCTTAGTGATAAAAACTAACTAATAAATACATTCTACCTGCCAATTTATGGAGGGACAGCCATGGGACATCCATTCAGTATTTTGTGCAGAGTGAGAATTCATTCATTTTATTTTCCTGCAATAAATATTAAAGACCATCTTTTTGGACTTGCAAATCGCTCGTAGTGTCCAATTCCTATAAAGCAAAATCAACCCACTCCGGAATTCCTATGGATACTTCATCAACATGCTTCTGTTACTTACCAGATATTCAGCAATTGTTTATCAAATCTGAAAGGCTCTTACTTGTTCAGCCACAGTACTAGATATGGGGTTTTAATAAAAGAATAATATAAAAGTTAAAAAAATGATGCACATTAATAAATAATTTAAAATATTGAACAAATGAAATAAAATGAGTAATGGTTGTCTAACTGATTGTACCATCAAACAAATATATAGTGGTAAACAATCCCACAAGCAATGCCAGAGTGCAAATCAAGCTCAAAATTCATGTCTGATAATTGAAGAGTCGCAAAACTAAATATGACAGGATCCTCCAAAACCTAGAATTTGCATTATAGCTCCTAGCAGTCCGAAACCCCTCTCAAACATTCTGAAAGTATATAAATAAAATATAACTTAAAGTATAAGCAACTAGATGTAAACTTATACTTAAATGTTTATTTTATTCTATACAATTGGGTTCGGACTGGATTTACATTTAGGGTTGCTTAGTTTTTAGGGTTTTTTTTTTAAAGGATTTTTTGAGGTTTTTTAAAAAAAAAATTTGCCATTTTTCTGTCGGAAGCCCTCAGGTACACACCGGAAACGTGCCGAGTACTCCCGGAGGCGCCCGTCGACATGCCGAATGATTTACATTTAGGGTTGCTTAGTTTTTAGGGTTTTTTTTTTAAGGACTTTTTTGAGGTTTAAAAATTTTTTTTTTTGCCATTTTTCTGTCGGAAGACCTCCGGTACGCGCCAGAAATGTGCCGAGTACTCCCGGAGGCGTACGTCATGCCGCCGGGCGCCTCCGGGACGCCCCCGTGACGGAGGCGTCTCCGAACAGGGGGCGTTGGGCCGGGGGGCGTATCCCTGCAACACAGACATATATTGGTAAACAATCCCACAAGCAATGCCAAGAAATCAAGCTCAAAATTCATGTCTGATTGTTAGCATGTTATTTATCCTGATAATTGAACAGTCGCAAAACTAGCTATTTGGTAATTGCAACGAACCTAACATTCTAGTCATAAAATGTTGACAACTACCACACGGACTAAATGCTATTTGCTAAGAAACTGTATGACTCTTCTATAGATATCTGTATCACTTGCAGTTATTTGTATGTCAAATATTTACTTATCTTTTGCCATTTAAAGTACATTAGTAAAATCATTACAAATTTTAATGTTTTTCTTGAATCACTCACACTGTCAAAATAGTTATAGAAAGAATTAGAAAAATTATATTAAAGTCCACAAATATAGCGCCTATGAATGACCATAAGTGCCAGGGCAAAAGGACCCTAGGATCAACGACTAACTAAAAGAACAAAAGCACTGAAAATAAACGAGGGGTAAACCGAACATAACAATGCCCCCAATCCATGTGGTTAATCTACCAATACAAATAGCCATGTGGGGGAGCAAGAACCCCCAAAGAGCATGGGCTGATGAAAGTCAGAAAGATATGATAGTAGTCTCATCAAACATCTCTGACCATGCTCGGGATAGAGGAATCATCAGTTTCATCATCTATCATTGTGAAAGGCCCAATGCAGGATTTGATAATGCTCATCGAGGAGTGTCAAGGGCTGAGAGTGCTAGGTTGGGTAATCCTAGGAGGAAGCAAAGCACTCCCCCTAGAATCCATCCTAACATCCAAGGTTGAAGAGACACCTGTCGCAATGAAGAAACTCATAATGCGTGCTTGTTGCCATTGCTCGAGAAGTGGTTGTGAAGGTGTAGATGCATAATGCCAAGGAGCAGAATCTTGACGTTGAGCCGAGGGAGATCCCTATCGTTGAGATCTAGTGTGTTGGGGCACCTTACTAGTAGAGTTGTGTAGAGATGAGTGTCACTGCATTGACCTACCCCCCTTAGTGTGTGAAGCAACAATATCCAAATGGTGCTTATTGCTGCAAACCTCCATGAAGGGTTGAAAGAAAGAGGTGATTAACTTGGGAGCTTTAGGGGTTCCTTATAGGGAATTGCATAGGAGGGTGACAACCTTTTGAAGAAAAGCCCCAGGCATCGTTGGGTCGGTGATCCATAAGGATCCAGAAAATAATCCATTCAACATGCATTAGACAATAGACTTGGTTTCAATTATCATTAGAGCTTCAAGGGAGGAGTTATGGCAATGGTTGTGAAACCGTTGCTTCATCCAGGCGGCAGTTGTGTAACCGTCGGTTCTTGCGGGTAACAGTTTTGACACTAACGTTCTGCATTAATCGACGATTTTGCCTGTGCCAACTAGACAATTGCTTTACAAAAGACAAGTCTCTTCAAATTCCCAGACGGTCGAGGAGCCTTTAGTGCACGAAAGGACATCTTTACACATGATAAGAAGGATGACAAATAGAGGAATGATGGAGGAACAAAGCAAGTGTTCAGTTGTTTGTAGGAAGGATTGGAGAGAGGCAACAATGAGGAAAGCTTTGTGAGCAAGATAGTTGTATGCCATACTTGTTTTATATCTCATTGTAATCCGCCTCTGGCCAATAGAAGATGGGGACTAGAGCTATTGTCTCTTCCAATTGGTTTTTCTCTACACCTTGTAGAGTTTTTTAGGTAAAAAATCTGTCATTTGTCTACTTTGTTGTGAGTTCTATTTTATGTTTCTTGCACTGATATTTCAGTTCTTAAGTTCATTCTAATCTTCCAACAACATATTGCACTAATTTTAGATCATTGTATGGATTAAGTTGTCATTTTGAAGTAAATTCAGAGTGGAATAACAAGTTGTGTTTCCATGAATTCTAGAAGGTTAGTAATTTGAGAGTTTATAGATCATTTTGGTATCAAAGCAAATTAATCTTAGGTTATTGTCGAAAGTTTTCACTGATTTGTATGACGATGACAAGATCTCAAGAAAGATAATTGCTGCCTTGTGATTCAAAGATATCTACAAGAAAGTGGAATCGACAAGTGAGAGAAATGGCTCATGAAGGCAAAGAAAGTCTTGCCAATAGAGTAGCTGCATTGGAATCATGTATTGACAACATGATGAAACCCCAAGACACTATGGTTATGAAAGCAACATCTCATGGCTAGGAATCAAAAATCCATTGACGCTATGGTTCACTCTATAGTCAAGAAACTTGACAAAAAAGAGCCCCACAAAGAAGAATTTGAAAGTGGTGAAGAGTCCATGCATGAACATGAAGAAGAACCTTTTAAAAGATACTAAGATATTAGATACATGGCTAAAGCAAATGGAGGTCTATTTTAGTGTGCATCAAGTAATTGAGGCGCAAAAGATTTCTTTTGCACGTCTCAAGATGGAAGATCATGCTCTAGTTTGGTGGGAAACCTACCTAACAACTTTGCTCTAGTTTGGTGGTAAACCTACCAAACAACTTCTGAAAGGAAGAAGCAACCTCTTGTAGATTAGTGGGATCATTTGAAAGATTTATTGTGTAAGATTTTTTATCCAATTGGTCATAGAACTGACCAAAAGATTAAGTGGTAGTATCACATACAAGGATAATGTTAATATGTGTAGGATTATACCACAAAGTTTTGTAGACTTGGAAGATGAAGGCAAATTGACTAAATACTTGGGTGGCCTCCACACTTGGATGAGGAAGCTGGTCATCTCAAGTAAACCTCAAGATCTTGATGAAGTGAGCTTGCAAGTTGACTACATCAAGGAAGAAAAGAAGCAAGGAGAGGGTGGATCCTCAAAACAGAATCAATCCACAAATCAAGTCAAGAAAGAGCAAAACCAGTCTTACAAGATCTTCAAGAAAGGTAAATGGAAAGGCAAGAGGAATGCAACAACTTTGCATAGTTGTAGGGATGCTAAGAACTTCTATAATAACTGTGCTACAGATGGTCATATTGGTGCCAAGTGTTGGAAGTTGCATATGGAATTGTATCCCAAGAATCAGGCCAAATATGATTCTAAGAAGTCCATGGCATATTTTGAGCAAATCAGAGGTAGAGATTGAGGACAATTTTGATGTAGATGAGAAGCTTGGTTGGACTACAACCAACACGAAAACAAAGAAGAAGAAGAGGTGAACAAGTTTTTTTAAATCAAAATTCATATCAAGAAGACAAAGGTAAATGCACTTTGTTGATACTGGATCTCAATGTATTTTGATTTCAAATGAAGCAATAGAGAAGCTTGGTTTACATGAATATAATCATCTACATCCATATCCTTTGGGTTGGGTGAAGAAGGGTGTTGAAATTTAGGTTACCAAAAAAATGCAAATTTAAATTTGGCATTAAGTACAATTCGTTGATGAGCTAGAAGCAGATGTAATTCTTCTTGATACATTTGATGTGGTGTTTGGAAGTCCTTTCTTGTATCTCAAGGATGCTATCTTCACGAGGATGGCTAACAAGTACCGATGGGTCAAGGATAGAATCAATTATAGCATCAAGCCACACCAAAGCAAGCCCAAGCTTGCAATGATAGGTGCCAACTAAGTAAAAAGACTCATTCAAGCAAATAATCAATTTTGTTTGCTTCTCTTGAACGATAAGAAAGGGGAAGGGTTAGAAATATTGGAAATTGATTGTGCTAACAAGGGATTGAAGGGATTGGATGAAGTTTTAGAATATTTTAAGAATGTGTACCTCCCAACAATTTGCTTTGCAAAAGGGAAGTAGAATGTGAGATTTTGTTGTTGTCTAAATCTCTTCTACCTAACGTTGGTTCATATTGGTAATCACTTTTGGAGAGTAATGAGGTAAAGAAGAAACTTCAGGGATTGCTAGAACAAGGCATCATACGCCCAAACACTTCATCACACAGGGAACACATTGTGATGGTGTAAATGAAAGATGGTTCTTGGAGGATGTGCATTGACTATTGCTCCTTGAACAAAATCACCTTAAAGAACCGATATCTGCTTCCACATGTTGATGATTTGTTGGACCAACTTCAACATGTCAAGTATTTCACAAAGCTAGATATCAAATTAGGTTATCATCAAGTCTGAATGGAGGAGGATGTATGGAAGACAACCATTAAGACAAAACAAGGTTTGTACGAACAATTCATACTTAATTTTAGTTTATGTAATGCGCTTGTAGCATTCATGAGATTAATGAATGATGTGTTGTGGTCTTTAATAGATACATGTGTAATGGTATATCTAGATGATATTTTGTTTTTTATTGCTACATGGGATGGACATCTAATCCATTTGAAACAATCCTTGCAAGTGTTGAAAGAAAAACAACTAATATGCAATATGAAGAAATGTGAGTTTGCAAAACATTCACTCGTCTATTTGGGACATGTGTTTGGATGAGGAGAACTAAGAGTGGACCCAACAAAAGTAGAGGCCATCACGAATTGGTCCAAGACAAGGAGTGCCACGGAAACAAGATTATTTGTAGGAGCAATACAATGCATATCCAAGCTTTCTCTGCAATAGTCTGCACCTCTACATTCAGTTGTAGCAATGGGTAAGAATTTCCCCCCGGGTAAGGAACATGATGGTCCCTGTGATGATTTGAAATATAAAATCAGCCATGCACTAGTCCATGCTCTTCCTAATTTGCAGCAACCATTTAAAGTGGAAACAAAAGTAAGTGAATATGCTATGGGGGCAGTTTTGTTGCAAGGAGGTAAGCTCGTTCGTTATGATTTAGACATATTTTTTCCGGAAATAAGGGGGTATCCTCTTTGTGATAAAGAAATGTATGTACTAGTTTAAGCAATAAAGAAATGGAAGTATTATATATTGCGTAAAGTAAATATTGTGCACATTGACTGCAAATCTCTTCAATATTTGTAAGCACAAACAAAATTGCACCAGGCAAGACGTTACAAATGGATGGGATATCTCCAACAATTCCACTTGGTGATCAAGTACAAGAAAGGCGGCACAAATGTTATGGCAGATATGTTATCTAGGCCACCAATAAGACAAGTTTTACCATTGGCAACAATCTCGTAGATAGAGCCTTTCACAAAAGAGGCTTATGGGAAAACATACACACAATTCAGACTCTTGGAAGACATTCCAGTGATTGCAAGCCAAGAAGGCAGAAAATAAAAGCAAGGATGGATGTTATCTCAAGGATGGGCTTGTTGACAAGTGGGATAAGTTGTGTGTGACAAAGGAGGAAAGACTAATTGAGGGAAGTGTATGTTTCCAAGGTTTCAATACACTTTGGTGTTTGTAAAACTGTGGCACATGTGCAAGGGTGTGTATATTGGCCCAATATGTAAGAAGTTTCTAAATTCATTAGAGGATGTAAACTATGTTGTACAAGCAAGACAAAGGCTAGGAAAGAATGATTGTACATGCCACTACTTGTACCTACTAGGCCATGGAAAAACATTCTATGGATTTTGTGGGTGGATTACTTATGTTTAAGCATGGTCATGCCTATCTATATGATGTAGATAGGTTCATCAAAATGTGTGTTGTGATTGCATGTAAGAAAACATTGAAAGGGCATGAAGCCGCTTAACACTTATTTTCTAATGTTTGGGTGCATTTTGGATTATCAAAGTCTATTGTATTAGGTAGAGATTCTAGATTCTCGGCCAAATTATGGATCACACTATGAGGAAAGATGGACACTAAGCTACAATGAAGTATTACTTTCCATCCATAAACTGATGGGCAAACAAAAGTGGTCAATAGAACTTTGGTGCAACTTATAAGAGGTTATAGCAGCAAATATCCAATGACTTGGGATGAGTTTGTCGTACATTCGACTCTCATACAATAGGGCAGTACACACATCCAATACTAAGTTATCATTTGAAGCATGTTTGGTTTATTTGCCAATTAATCCACTTGATGTTGCATTGGAACAACATGTAGGGATAGAGAAGCAAGATTTAAAGGTGACAAGATTTGAAAAATTCATTCAGAGGATCAAGCAAATCCATCTCAAAGTTAAAAATTAGTTAGAGAAGTCATAAGTTGAAAGATTAGTTAGAGAAGTCTTAAGCAGAGTACAAGGCCATGCATGACTAGCATCACAGAGCACACACTTTGTGGGTGATAAGGTATTGTTGTATCTAAGAAAAGAGAGGCTTCAAGGAGAAGCTAGGAAGCTTAAGCCTCTAAGGTATGGCCCATTTGCCATCTTGGAGCAAATTGGTGAGAATGCTTTTAAGCTTGGTTTACCCTTATTCATGCAGATGTACTCATTTGTCGATTGTGAGAACTTGCATAGTTATGAACCATCTATACTAGATGAGGGAGAAGAAGAATAGTGTCCACCTTCCATCGAAGACTTGGTTGTGGATGCTCAAGGAGGATGTAGGGTTGTAGTAGAAAGTTAGAGAGATGAAGGGAATCACAAGAGTCTTGGTAGATTGGATTCTAGGGGAAGATGCCAAGACAATCCAAGTATAAGGTGGAAGAGTTGTTTCCACATTTCATCAAGGTTTCAAGGGAGGAGTTCTAGCAATGGTGGTGAAATCATCGCTTCATGCAGGCAACAATTGTTGATTTCTGCAGGTGGTGGTTTCGAAGTTGCTGGTCTGCATTAGTCGACAATTTTGCCCGTGGCAACCAAACGGGTACTTTACAAAAGATAAAAGTGTCTCTTCCGATTCCTGGAGTGTTTAGTTCACAAAAGGTAATATTCATGTCTCTTCCGATTCCTGGACGGTTGAGGAGTGTTTAGTTCACAAAAGGTAATATTCACACATGATAAGAAGGATGATATAGACAAAGGAAGGTTCGATGAACAAACCAAGGATTTAGTTGTTTGTAGGATTGAAGAGAAGAAAGCTTTGTGAATAAAAGAATTATATGCTATACTTGTTCTCTATCTAATTGTAATCTGCCTTTGTCCAATAGAAGATAGGAAGTAGAGCTATTGCCTCTTCCAATTGGTTTTACCCTACATCTTGTGAGGTTTTCTAGGTCAAAAATCTCTGTCATTTGTTTGCTTTGTTTTATGTTTTGTGCACTCATATTTTAGTTCTTAAGTTTTATCTAATCTTCCAAGAGCAAATTGCACTAATTCTAGATCATTGTATGGATTAAGTTGTCATTTTGAAGTAAATTCAAAGTATAACAACAAATTGTGTTTCATTGAATTCTAGTAGGTTAGGACCTTGAGAGTTTATATATCATTTGAGTATAAAAAAAAGTGGATAGAAAGTTGCTTGAGTCTCTGTAAAGATAGTGGTATCTCCCTAGTTCTCATAATAAATAGGGCATTTTGAAAATGAAGCGCTCCTCAATCTCCACCTCCTCGAAGGAGCAAAGACGATAGGGCTGGTCCCCATGTGGAATATGATGATTATTCTCAACCCACAAGTGGTGTGAGCACACTCTCAATTGACTGAGGGTGAACCTGAAGCCATGAGACCAATGAATTGGAGGTAGTTAGGGCGACAAATTAAACCATCCACTGGCAAGAAATGTTGAACATAAAAGGCAAACTTGTGGCTGACAGTTGAGGGGGCGAAGTCCAAGTGACCTTGATGTATTGCTTTTAGATATCCTATTTGACAACTCTAATGATGACCTCCTTCAAGGGAAGAAATTGATGAGGGGCATCCAAAGAATGCCTGAAAGGAGGTGACATATCAATAGAGATGCTGATAGACTGGACAAACAAACTAGTCTCAGAATACCAACAACGTGGATGTCTATTAGGGCCCAATGATGCAATCCTCTTTGAAGAACATAGGAAACTTGTCATGAACTAAAGGTGTATTGCAGCCAGCCCCATTGCCTAACATTATTATTCATGAAAAAATGTTTTTTGGCATAATATTCTTTTGGATTTGAAGGTTTTTCTCTGATGTTTCAGATCCTATACTAGATCAATCTTCAGGGGAATAAGGATTGAAGCTATTGATACCACTTGGGCTTTCTTGTACCTAAAGGATGTCACAACGGCTATGCCCATGTTAGAAACACCTCAGTTTAGTTCAACTTTTCTCGTGGAATGTGATTCATTGGGAGATGGGATAGGGGCAATGTTAATGTAGGAATGAAAGACCACTGGCTTTTGAAGCAGACAACAAAAAGGCAAGGGTGTGGATAAAATCATAAATTTATTTAAGAGATGGAAATGCTGGTTGCTTGCCATGTGATCAAGAAATGGCAATCATATGTCATTGGGAAGTATTTTAAGGTGAACGCAAACCATGATAGCCTAAGTACCTTCTAGAGCAAAGTTTGTTTTCAAAATAACAACAAAAGTGGTCGGTCAAGATGTAAGGATTTAATTTTAAAATGATGAACATTGTTGTAGTGATCTCCTTTCATGTATAAATATCACTATTGTTGTAATTATTCATTAGAACATGTAAGTTAGACTAACTGAGGTATATTTGTGTGCCTAGCTATGGCACAATCTACATGTGCTAGGCCTTATCCAGCCATTACTCATACTAATTCTTTTAAATCTATGTAATTGCTAACGAAGGTTGTACTTTATCAGTTTTTGCCGACCATCTTCTCTCCTATTACATTTTGTGTGTGTTTTCCTTCTGTGTTCTTAGAAGGGTTATATTATTAATAATTTTCAAAATGGGGAAGGAATCAGGATAATATGGTCACAGATGCTGTTGCAAAGAAAATAAAGGAAACAACCACCTTATGCAGCGTCATATCTACAATTGCTATACAGGTGAAGACAGCCTCAAAACATTGCAAAAAGGGCTTACCATGTGGCAAAATATACGGATTTTGCACAGGAAAGATTTCTTCAGAATACTTTTCTTGGAAGGCAAAATCTCTTTTCTACAAGGACCAAATATTTCTAAACTTCTTAATCCAAGTTAAAACATCAATCCTTCTTGATTGCAACGCATTTGGGTTTCTCAAGACATGTCAAAGGTAGAGAAATCCCTTTTTTTTGGTGGGACGGAAGAATGTTGTATAGAATTTTTTAGCATAATGCAGAGTATGCCAACGAAGAAATCCCTTTTTTCTGGTGGGATGGAAGAGTGATCTATAGTTTTTTTTGGTAGAATGCAGAGTATGCCAACGGAACAAGGGAGAAACTATCAAAAACTCAAGGGTTGCTTCAACCCTTACCTATCTGCAACCAAAGATAGAAGGAATTTCCATGGATTTCATTGCAAGCCAGCCAAAATTAAAACGTAAAAATGCCATCTTGGCAGAAGGGGACAAAATCACCAAATATGCACAACTTTGTAAAGATTAAAAATGTGTTTATCACGTGCTAATTAGAAGAGGTTTTTTAAAGGAAATTCACATCCTTCATGGTTTTACTATGGTGATGGTAAGTGACAAAGACACCAAATTCATATGCAATTTTGGAAGGAGCTTCTCAAGTTAAGTGAGTCTCCCCTTGTTGTGAGTTTCTCTTATTATCCTCAGAAAAATAACGAAACTAAGATGTTGAAAAAAAATGTCTTGATAGCTACCTCTTCTGCTATGCTTCAGACAATTTTCTCAAATTACTCAAACGACTGCCATTAGCAAAGTGGTTAAATAACACAACCTTTTACACAAATGTCAAAATAACTCAGTTTAAGGCTCTTTATGGTTACTCTTCTCCCCAAATCACATCTTAATTTTAAGGCGTCCCAACATTTGGGCAATCAATAATTATCTTCAACCAACTCAAGGTACACTACAAATATCTAAGGAAAGTCTTCATCTGGTAGGGAACAAGATAAAGCAAGAAGTTGACCAGTATTGAAGTGAGCTACAGTTCTTAGTTGGCAATTGGGTCTATCTACAATTTCAGCTTTCCACCCTTAAACAGAAAAACAATCAAATATTTACTTTGAAATTTTATGGGCACTCCAAGGTCATTACAAAGTACCTTAACAAATTGAAGAAGATGGCCGCAAAAAGAAGCCACATGGGAAATGGAAGTTCAATGTAGTGGAATTCTCAACCGCAAAGCTTTGAGGTAAATCTTTTATGAAGTGGGGAGTATCTAATGCTTCTAACCCTTATTCTCATTATTTACATTTTTCTTTTAGTAGTACATTTTATCTCCTCTACTCTTATTCTTATAATTAGGGTTTTCTCTAGGTTTTGGGGGAGGCAGGCACTCTCCTCCCACGTACATGGATTCCCTCGAACCCTAGCTTCTAGTAGGGGAGTACCCAACCCTAATTTCTCCTTCTGCATATAGGGTATGGATACTATTGGATTACAATTTGGTTTTGTGCATTGCTCTAGTGTAATTTGGAGGTTGTCCCCTCAAAGTGTCATGGTAAAAATATTTCAGTCCTATATATTGTTATCCCCCTCGAAGTGGGATAGAAATAATATTTTTATTCGATATAATGTTATTTTGCATTATTTATCTTTATATTTACTATTATTCTGCAATACTTATTGTTACGTGATACACTTACATCAATATCTAGAGCAACATGCATGAAGTATCTTAATAGGCCTTTGGCTTGTATTGTCTAAATGAGTATTTTCATTTCATTTGACCCAAAATGAGGATTCCTTGTGTTGTGAAGGCATGATCTTCAGCTTGGCTTTCACACACACCCTAACTCCTTTTGACATGCCCCCTCCCAAAGAATTCCCCTCCTTTCCACATTGACTCTTATGTCTAGATCTCTCATGCTGCTACTTTTATGATATTCCTTTCTAATCCCTTATGTAGATTTCTCTCAACCTATTTTGTGCCACTTCTTCTCACCGGGCATATCTGGAAAGTTATACAAGTTGAATACTAGAAAGCTTCTATTTTTGAGAATCTCTTAGCTGAATCTCACAAGCATGGTATGGGATCTTTGGATGTATATATTGCAGAGCCCTTCTATTAGGTGGATTTCCTTAAGCTTCCCC
This sequence comes from Torreya grandis, assembly GCA_037957365.1. Lineage (NCBI taxonomy): Eukaryota > Viridiplantae > Streptophyta > Pinopsida > Cupressales > Taxaceae > Torreya > Torreya grandis. Next base: position 1,040,270 of record JARHVA010002389.1, on the reverse strand, counting down.
CATCACAGTCTCGACATGTTTCCCATCCTATTCACAAATGAGGAGGCAACTTTGATCTAAATAACTACTAGACTATTATGATCAGGCATGATTTTGACAAACTCTATGCCATCGTTATTAACATGCATTCATTTGAGATTTAGGAAAACATTGGCTTACGAGCTACAGGGCAAGCATGCTTCCAAAAAGATTCTTAAAAAAGAGATTTTTCTCCACATTTTATGCTTTCAATTAAATAGCTAGGCCAAGATAAAAAAACATCTAATGTTGTTTTGTGGGCTTCAACAGGCCTTTGATTCAGTTCACACACATTGACAGTTTGAGAGACTATGACATACTGCCTACTAGTATGGGTGAAATCCTCACTGCCACTATCATGAGGCTCTATGAAATGACAAATGGTTATGGGTGAAATCCTCACTGCCACTATCATGAGGCTCTATGAAATGACAAATGGTTAATTTTCAGACAGCATGAGCCCTTACGACCAAAGGAAGGGCACTAGGGAAGTCAAACAAGGCTGTCCACTCGCCTAATTGTTTTGGGACACACACACACACATATATATATATATATAAGCTTGAAATGTTATTTGCAAATGATAATGGTGATATTGGTTTCTGGTCCTAATGGTTTGTGGAGATAACTGGATTATTTGGCCCATATTTGTAACCTTCATCAACCCCCACTTAAACTTTGTAAAACTAAGGATTTAGTTTTTAATACTGAAGGAGATGCTTTATCCATCCTACCTTGCTCCTTTCAAGGGCACAACTTGTTTGGATGAATACAAATCACATTTAGTTTGGGGTGCATTTTACCATTCCTTGATTTAGTTTGAAGTCATCTTCTCATCAAGGTTATGCAATGAATATGCACTTTAGCAACACCAATGGTTAAACTTTGTTTCCAAGATATCTCATCTAAGATGCAAATCCTGGACACCATTATCAATCCCTTTGCTCTTTATGTGTTGGCATTTTGGATAGCCTAGTCTTAGGCAGGTTGATTGGGCTATAGAGCATGGTTACCAAATCCGGTCGGATTCGAAATTTTTGGCCTTCCCAGATAAATTCGTCTTGTTCGGCCCTATTTTTTTTCAATTTTTTTTTTGAAAGGTTTTCTGCTAAAAAAAAGCTCAGAAACTATAAATATGATATAATATTAACATTCTTATATTATATTATTAATGTTTTTCATTGTATTTGTCCATTTTGCATACTTATAAAACTATGCTCACATATATATCTATATATATTCCAGATCGGATTTTTCCGAACTTTTTCAAGAATTTTGGATTTTGGTTTTTTTCATCCTCCTGAACGGATCCGAATTTCTGAACTTGGTAACTATGTTGTAGAGAGAGTAGATGATAATGCATCATTGCGATTTATTTCTAAGAGCATTATCTGACCCAAATTGATGCCCATCTGCTTCATTTGGAGACCATCTTCATGACCATCTCTAATCTAAATAGATTTTGAACATTGAGCGATATAGCATCTAGGCACGAGAGATATTCTTCCTTGGCTTTGTGCTCTTCTACAGAGCTCACTTTCTGCTTCCCTCGTGCTCAAATGAGGAGACAACGTTGAAACTTCTTTACTAAGAATTTGTGAGCATCTTCCTCAAGAAAGATGGTCCTTAATGAGCCATAACACCACCTTGTTTCGAAGGGGATTAATAGAGTGGTCTAGTAAGACATCTAAGGATAGCTGATTGAATGTATTCTCCCCTTCTTAGCCCCGCAACCCCAAGTTGACCATCCATGCAAACATTTCTCACAACATATCTACAGGCTTAATGTTCATCTAGATGCTACACTGATCCAATACTTAGCATCCCACTTGACCAAGTGAGAGTGTGCTCAGACACTGATTTCACTAAGATGGGCCGCCATTACCCCTAGAGGATATATACATGGCAAATCCCTGGGAAGAGATTTGGAATTTAGATCATTGTCCTTCCCCAAGAGAAAAGTTACTGTTCAAATTAATTTACAACAATCTGAAATTGTAGAATAGAAATAGTGAATTGACATCAAGAAAGAAAGAAAAGAAAATATATTGATGTCCACAAATATGAAAATATAAATACAACAATCTGAAAAAATTGTGGAAGGAAGAAACCCAAAATTAAGGTATGTTTTGGTTCTATAGTTTACACTCATATTAGGAGGGGCAGACTAAAATGCATTTCATCTTCATGTGCATAAATTACTATGAGATCGAGAGTAGATTCTTGAGGTGCCGTATCTATTTTCCGTTATTCAGATCAAAGGTGCATGTATTATTTCTACACGAAGTTGGGTCCTTAAGTTTCTAGCCTCAAGCCTTAAGAGGATTTCCTAATCCTATCAAACTAATTATATCATTCTTCAAATCCATTTTATCTAGCTAAAATATCAACTGCCACACATCTTCTGCTAAAATTGACACAGGCTTTAGTAATCAGTCAGGCAATTAATTTCTAAAAGCATTACTCTGACATTGATCTGCATAACAAGGCCAATCATTGGCATAGTAGGTGGTCTTGCTTCTTGCACTCAATCCAAATTCTACAATCAAGCCCGAACCTCAGTTTTCTTGACCTTCTTTAGGAGACCATTGACTGCAAATGCTAGTAGAATACGTAATAAAAAGTATGTAGATAACCTTGTAGTATGGCACCACCATCTTTCAGCTCACACCACTGTCGAAAGGACATCATCAGATTTAGTATTTACTGATTGTACAGTGGTTTCAGTTCTCCATATCATGCTTATGGGGACCGAGTGGTCTTCTCTAAAGTCTTATTTCTGAGTACTCTTCTCTAAAGTCTCATTTCTTCTCTATTAGATATCGGTTGATTTCCTTTGGTTGTAACACAAGGGGTTGTTCTCTTATTGCTATTGATTATACCCTTCTACTTTGGTCTTACAAGGTTTTCTTCGGTTTACCTCATCTTAGTTCTCCTTTGCTCTTTATTTCATTGCGCTTTCTTCAATAGGAGATGCTTTGTGTACTCTCTTCCTTTGCCATCATTATTAGTTGTAATTTTAAGTCCCATAAAGCTGCTTTGGTCACTCATGAACATTACTATAATTTCCCATTCACTCTTTCTCTATCAGTTGGCCAAGTAGCAAGCCCAACCCTAATCCAAGGGAAATGCCCTTTGTCTGGTATGTATGGGCACAATGGTACCATTAACTACATAGAAGCAGCACTTGCACTAAAAGATGAATTTATATGCTAGCTCCTTAGAAGGTAAGATATATGTGATTAGAACATAAGTGTTGTAAATATCCTCCTTAATCGTCACAATTATCTAGCTCTTGCTATCAAGGTAGAATCTTGTGGGGGCCTAATGATCAATGGAGAAGCACATGGTCTGCAAGAAGAAGAGGACCAGTCATTTTGTATTTTGGTAGCTATATTTGCCAAAGAGGTATCATTCATGCACCCAAATCTGTGCAAAGAAGAGAAAACATCAAACATGACTGGCAAACATAGTGGGGGCGGGGGGAAAGGCGCTTCAAACTTTATCTTCATGATCCTTACAAGTATTGTTTGATAATGATGGATGATGCATGCAAAGGTAAGACATGCCTCTCATCATGCATGCCTCCTTTGCCAAAAGAAGGCCAATTCCCCATTTCACGAACCCACAAGGAGTCATGGGTTGTATGAAAAGTATCCAATAACGTCAATTTTTTGGGCACATTCTAGAAAAGAGATTGTAAGAACAAACTCAAAGTAACAAAGACGGATAGCATTTGCATTGTCTAAGCTTTATTATTGGACATATACTAAGTCCCAGGCCTTAAAATTGCATGCCAAGATATGTGTACACACACACACACACACACACTCACTAGCACTTAAAGGTGAAAGTAAAATATTATGTTACGAGTAAATTAGTAATGGTATTGAAAATCATGAACTTGATCTCACCAAGATCAACTTATGACTAGATGGACTCTGAAAATGTTGTAGATCTACTTGACATCATAGTCCTCCTGTAGAGAAAAGGACAATAAAATCATTATCAAGCAAAAGGATGGACTTACAATACCTTGAACCAGTGTTTGTACACCATCTCTATAGTTTCTCAACGTTAAATTGTGGGGCCAACTATATCAAGGGGCATCTCTAATTCACCTCATTTGTACTTGAACATCCATTCATAGACAAAAATATGTATGAACTATGCCAGTCTTAGTATAATATGTACTCCTAACTACACAAAATTCTTTTTAAGAGAATCCCAGCTTTTGAAGTTCATCCAAAAGCAAATGTCAAGGGCACTTAAAAAGCCTTTCAAAGTCTATAAATTAACAATGGCAATATCTTGCATTAATCATAGAATTGTGTGAAGATGTGATCAAGATTCAAATAATCTCTATGAACGCCTTTTGCACATGGGCCAAAAACGCCATCACCATGTTCAAATGTTGATATGTGAGGATTAAGATAAATATCTCCTACGACAGCGTTTGTGCCTTAAGTGCTCCAAGTGCTCCCCCCATTGCTGAAAAAGACATGTTTAAATTTGAATGAGATGAGTTCTTCTTTGTTTGCGTTTTGCAAGAATGTAGAAGCTTGCGTTTTGCAGAGTCTTGATTGATAGAACATTTCCATTTTGATAGCATTTATCAGAAATTGTGCAATGGGCTATTGGTAGTATGTTGCAGTATTGTTGTGTTGTTTTACATATATAGAGTTGATCTTGCAACCAAGGTTATTGCCACAATGGCAATTTTATTTTTCTTATAAGGTGCCTCATGGAATTGTTTTTGTGAGTAAGCCTGTTTTTTAGTGCCTTGCTTTTTTTTTTTTTTTTTTTTTGGGCTCTCTTTCATGGCATGTTATTGAATGTGTAACTGTGGGCATCTGATGATTCCAATGACATCAAATAGAAGTATGGGCATTTATACTATCAGGTCCCAGATAGATGTGTTTGTTTATCATCTGAAAAATTTGTTTTTAATAACTGGGCTATGATTCTCTTGATTATCTTGGAGATAGCAGATAAAAACTTGTAGGCCCCACGGGCCTATCTATAGTAGCCCTCAGCCTAGCGGCACAAGGGCCTCTGGGCCCTATCTATAATCTATATATGGCTTGTCCTCCCAGGCATAAATGCTGTCAGCGCTCTTCATTTCATTATAGCCGTAGCCCTCTACAAAATTACTATATTGAACTGAATTCATGCTAGCCAAATAGATATAGTGCCTTCCCTATCTATATAGATGGGGATGGACCTGCCGGGCTTGACCTCCAGGAGAACATTTGGCCCAACTGCAGAATATGGTAGTCATGTTTTTAGAGATAATCTTTGTATTTGTAGTTTAGTTATGTTGGTCAGCATATACATGTCATGGATACAGCAATTACTTTTGAATCTGCTTTGCCATAAATCTTTAGCTTTAATATCTGTAACAATGCAAACCAGAAAGGAAATGATTAAGTTATACGAGTTTATGTTGTGCTCATTATATTTTCTGCTGATGTTTACCAATGTCAATTTTAATGTGCAGTGGCAATGGGGTGCCTGTGAAACAATGCAAGTCTTTTCTCGACCCCAGCCTGTTTTTTTAAATCAGAAGCTGTCTCTTTTCTCCTCTGTTACATCACCTGATTTATCACAAAAAGAATCAAATACATATTCATCTACAGAAGGTTCATTGGAGAATAAAGGAGAGGAAATTGTTGAGCCTGTTAGTAAAAAACAACCAGATTCAGTAGGAAAAGAGGAAGCTGTGAAAACTGAACGGCCAGACCCCAAGAAGACTGCAAAGATAAATGATTCAGATTCAATGAATAAAGGAGAGGAAATTGTTGAGCCTTTTAGTAAAAAACAACCAGATTCATTAGGAAAAGAGGAAGCTGTGAAAACTGAACGGCCAGACCCCAAGAAGACTGCAAAGATAAATGATTCAGATTCAGAATCTGAATCAGATTCAGATGAAGAGCAGGAGCTTTCTAAAGAGGATCTTATTCAGCTTTTAGAGGAGAAAGAAGAACTATTGAAGGGTAAGAAAAAAGAAATTCAGTCAATGCAGGAGAAGGTTCTTCGGAGTTATGCAGAAGTTGAGAATGTCATGGATAGAACAAGGCGTGATGCGGAAAATTCAAAGAAGTTTGCAATACAGGTGTCTGTTTTTATCAATTTGTAGGGAGATGGTGAATGCTTTGATTCATTTTGAATTTTCAGTGAATTATATGGATAAAATATTGTGGATATGGTTAACTTATATCTAGTGCTGCTGTATTCTTATTATATATTGTGTTACAGAGTTTTGCCAAGAGCTTGTTAGATGTGGCAGATAATTTGGGAAGAGCTTCATCTGTTGCCAAAGAAAGCTTTAGCAAGTTAGATGCCTCAAAAGATTCAAATGGAGCAGCAGCACTTCTGAAAACACTCTTAGAAGGAGTAGAGATGACCGAAAAACAACTATCTGATGTAAGTTAATTTTCTGAGCATAACCTTTGTTGGTTTTTCGAAACTAATATGTATTAATTAGTTTGAGAAGCTTGGCAACCTAATGTTCAGTAGATTTGAGATAATAAGGTTCTATGGCAGACACTTTGATTCTAATAATGTTTGATGTGGGCTACAGGTGTTCAAAAAATACGGAGTCGAGAAGTATGACCCAATAAATGAACAATTTGATCCTCATAGGCACATGGCAGTGTTTCAACTTCGAGATGCAACTAAGGCAGCTGGCAACGTGGGTGTGGTTTTGAAGGTGTGTCCCATCAAATCTCGTTTTTATTTGATTTATAATAGAAAGGAATTCTCTTTGGGATTCAGCCAATGTTGGTCAAGGATCACTAGTATAGGCATAATTGATCACGCGTGGCATATATTGTACCATCGTTATATTACCAGTCTTAAGACCTTTTTAAAGTACTTTTTTTAATTTAGTTCTGTTAACCGGTTTGAAATGCCTTAAAGTACATAAAACTGATTGCTGAAACATTGTGCATTCTTAACCTTACTCCACAGCTCACCATTGTAGTCATGTAGCATAGATTGTGCGATACATCTGTGTCTGTTTCATGATATATCAATAAATCTAGCTTGGGATGGCATTACTAGTCTTATGGTGAGTGGTTAGAGTTACATGCAATCTAACCACATGTTGAGAGAGGTAGGGAGAACCATTTAGTGTTGACCATTAGATGAGTGTCTCCATATTGGTTTTGCTGTGCCATATTGCTTTTCTTATAGGTGATTTCAATTTCCCCTATGTAAATTTTGTTACATATTGATTTTTATGCTCCCTTAATGACTGAAAAGGTATGCATTGTTTTTCAAGCACGACATTGCTAACATGTCGTATCAAATGCTCTTTAGATCAATGGTTTAAGATCCATTAATTTTTTTTCTTTTGCTCAAAGATATAGATCTAGTAGAACAAAGAAATATGTATTTCATCCGTTGAATTTACATGGTTTAATAGCAAAAGATGTTTTTTCTGCTCGTGCAATACAGAAAATCATCGGGTGGGTGGAGATTGGTTTCTTTGGTTTTCTTGGAACTTTTGGAATTGTGCTTCCAAGTTCCCTATTCTATCTTTTGAACTGCTCCCTGCATTCAATTAGGAAAGAGATGGTGCATGCACATCTCCTCAAAAGGGTTTGTGAATATTATCCTTACCACGCTGTTGCCTCTGATCTTGTGGGAAAGTAGTTGTTCCAACTTACAAGACAAGTGTTCTGTAATTTTGGAAGTCGGTGGCCCAACAAGGTAATATGGGTGCTATGAATTTGGAGACTCCCCCAAATGCCCACACTTGAGTCAAATCGTGGATGGCGGGGACTTGGGTTCAACATGCTGCAGATGATCTGAGGATGTTTCATAATTGTTATCACACTCCTAAAGTGACATAAATGCTGGTAGGCCTCTCCTAGACCCTAGGACATGTCATCATGTTTCCCTGCTTGAAACCAAAGAATATGAACCCACCCTCCATTTTTTTCATTCACAACATCATAACAGCAGCAATATGTTTCGTAGTTTGGAGCAGGACAAGAGTTTGAAGTGCATAAATATGAATCCGCCTGCCATTTTTTTTTGTTCACAATCATGACAGCAGCAGCATGTTTCCTAGCTTGGAGTAGCATGAGAGTTTGAAGTGCATAAGATAGGTCTTTCTGTATAATTTAAAGGAGACAACCATTTTTTTGGTCATTGTCACCAGCTTTGGTCTCTTCATTTGAGCAGCCAAAAAAGCACAGGGGAAAGAGAGGTGGAGGGAGAAGCATTGGGAATTGATTAGACTAAAGAAGTATGGGAAATTGGCAATGCATTTAGCAATTTATAACGAACTACTAGCAATGTATTGGCAACATCCAAATATTGACTTATTGAAAATTGGAATAACTAGATTTGCATTCCACTGTGCTATGTTAAAGTGTTTGTATGAGGAGGTCTTATTTGAGTGCCATGGTAGTTAATGAAGTTTGGCAGTATTATAGATGATTCAACACCCTATACTTGATGTATTGGTATGATACAAAACTGCCTATCTATGAGGGCACGAATTTTATCTTGGAGTGAATCAAACAATTTGCGGAAGAGAAAAATCCTGACTTTTATGAAAGTACCAAAACAATTGTTGTTAGAAGATTGGGCTGAGTATAACACTCCATTGCATTTGTTAGCCTATGTTATACGTCCCAAATGCTATGCTGAGGCTTATTTGGGGGCAAGAGACTAGCTCCAAACAAAGATAAACTGGTGGTCAGTGGATACAGAAAATCACTTGTGAACAAAATTTTAGATCAAGGAGATGCCTAGGGGATTGATAACCTGTTTTTCCACGTTTATGATTGATGGTGATGCATTTGGGAATGCACAGACACTTTATAATATGAGCCAATTGGGGTCAATATCGTAGTGGAACAATTATGGATTTGATGCTTCTGAGCTGCAGACATTAGCAGTCAGAGTTATCTTACAGTTCCCTACTTCTTTGGTTAGAGAGGGATATTGGAGCAAATTTTGGTTTGTTCATACTGTAAAGATCACGTTTTCTTCCACACAGGCAGAAGATCGTGTATTTTATCATACAATTGTGACTTCAATTTTGTTCCTAATATGAGTATATAGAGGGGCCTTTAAACTTGTGGAGGCATCAATCCTGATGAAGGAGACTTTGACACTCCTGAAGATTTGTTGGGTATCTTATTGTTAGTATATTTCTTGGTCTCAGTTGTAAGGTCTTATGGATTTGGAGGATAACCTGCCTGTGATGTGCATGGAAGGTTCTTTGACTGCTACTGCTAGTGCTACTGGTCTGATAGTGGTTCTGGTTCTGGTTCTTACCATCAGGTCAGGCTCATGTTACAGGATGTATCAATGCACAGTGTGTGGGGTATTTTAGACAATTGTTGAGTCGAGTTGGACTCTTTAACATTGAATCTCAAGCTGCATAACTCTAATTTTGTAGCCTTTACATATTGTAAATGCTTATTGATTATTGACTCCTATTATCTTGGTTCCATATGTTCGATTTGATTCTCTGAGTCTCTACTTTTCATGTTCTTTCTTTTGTTATTTGGTATGCCTGCATGTCAATTTTCAATAAACTAGGTTCTCTTTAGTGGTTTTTTGGATTTGTGGCATTTTTAAAATTAAATATTTGAAAATTCTATAAAATGCTGAACCACCACATCCATACTTTGAGGATCTTGTTGCACTCACAGATGAAACACAATTGCTCCCACACTTCTGGTAGCATAGTATTTTTCACTTCTGTGGTTTCTGAGATGTCAAGGTCTCTGACTTCTTGGGAAGTTCCATGTTTGACTTTTTTGATTTGATATTTTCTTAAATTTTTGTGATTTGTTTCCCTCCTATGATGTTTCTACGATAAATTATCACTCTATTCTGAAAACCATTGTTTGGGGGGCCATAACGTGAACATATGGAGGTAGGATATGACAAGGCTGCAAAGGGATAAATTTTATAAAATGAAGTCTGCTAAAATTTAAAGATATAGAAATATACACAGATAACAATGCATTAGTGTTGCTACCTCAATCATATATGAAGAAAATAAATGAAAATCAACCATGTAAAAAGAAAAGAAAAATCGTTGGAGGGGAATGGGGAGCTACCACTTCTAGAGTTGTAAGAGACAACTTCCCTGACAGACTAAGAGAGAATGCTGGGATACCAACTGTAATATAATTGTGAATCTCAATTAAAGGATGAGCAACAATAATGAATGAAGGAAATGATGAGGCAATGAAAGCATGCTTATTCAAATAATGAATGATGCATATTATGCTTACAAAAGGTGATACAAACAGTTATGATTCTTGATAATCCGAAGGATTATATATGATTATCCTTGTCAATTGGATAGATGTATTTTTTGTATTCACAATTCTGATGCATGAGAAGAAGTGTCATGGATAACTCTTCGACACTAACAATTATAATTATACTCATAATCTAAGTCACAAGGTTTGAGTTCGACAAGGATAAAATTTGGTTCAAGTTCGCTAGTGGATAAAGTTCAAAAAAAAATTTGCCATTAAGTTCGAACTATAGGAAAACAAAATTATATGATATATATAAATTAAAATAAATAAAAACTAAATTAAAATTAAATTAATTTTAAATAAATTAAAAAATAAAAATAAATAAAAACAAAAACAAAAACAAAATAATAAGTAAAAAACAAAAACAAAATAAATAAATAAAATAAAATCAAAATAATTATAAAGAAGCCAAACTAAATAAAACTAAACAAATAAATTAAAATTGATAAGTCGTAAGTTATAGTATTTATTCCCATGCTAAGTTGTAAGTTATAGTATATATTTTTCATTTGGGAATAAAGTTTATAGGGTAAAAAATAAATAAAGTCAAACAAAAACAGAAAACCCTACCTTGAGCGCTCCTTGGCCAGCCACCGTGCAATTACCAGCCACATCCCAACACTAGTGGCCATGCCCTAGACAGCAGCAGCCATGACAGGGACATCCTTAGGCAATAGCATATCCTGACGAACAGTAGGGAGGTCCTCAACAACAACAGAGTTTGATGAGCACCAGGGACGTCCTCGACAGGGTCCACAGTCACAGTACTGACTCCCTCCATGAACACAATTGATGAACACAACCCACACACATGTAGATCCACATACGCTGAAAAGGAGTGCAGATCTAAAAAAATACGTCAAACCCTACGAACTTTGACGTTTTTTTTTGCCGCATAAAAATCGATGAATTTTGTATTTTATCCAAAAAAACACGGTGAACCTCATGACCTAGCTCATAATTGTCCTTGTTGATGAGGAATATTTCCTCATTGACTCTGCTCCTAGTAAATACATCTCTCTTTAGTCCACACCATTTTCTCTTGGTTCGGGTACATTCTCCATGCTAGTCTTACTAATTGTGAGGCTTTATTGAAGCCTTGTAGGTTCCTTATGCTTATTCACCACACAACTATTGGCTTTGTAGTTTTTTTCCATGAAATCAACAGGGATTTGATTTTTTTTGACAAGCCTTTCGAAAGGAAATTGCTTACTAGTTGGGTTGAATTGATGTGGGTAATGGAAGTATAGTGGTAAAGTGTATTTGTATAATATGTATCTGATTAGCTTGGTTCTTCTTGCCAAATATAGCCTCTTCATGTTCTAGTCCTTTAGTTTGTCTTGCATTTAACTACTTAGCACATTCCTTGTGATTACATGTTCTATCTATATTAATGAAAGGCCCAAATCTTTGTTGAAAGTGTAGCAATTTTGAAACCCATTATGTTTAGTATCCTCCTCTTTGTTAGATTTTGGAACGGATGGAATGGGTCTAGGATAATTGAAAACAACCTCAAGACTTCACCCACAATGCATGCATACCTTTATAAAATTAATGTAAAGAGACACTAATATGTCAAGGTAGAATGACTATCAAATATATTAAAGCATAGATGTGAGGAGGGCCAAAATGATAACAATGATAATACAAGTGAGCCTTCCTACATCCATACCCTCCAGCTTTTTATATAGATCAAATAAGGAGGCATAGGATATAAAGGAATTCTATCTTTAGGGATAGTAGCTCAAGCCTCAAAATAGACAAACCTTTGAGAATAACAACTAAAGATATATCCCAATTTATAAATAAGTTACTATATATAAATAAGATATGGATAATGATGTGTACATAGAGTGTATCCATAATTAATATAATTACAAGTGTATTTTAAACAATACAACAATATATGCCCTAATATACACTAAGATCCTTCCTTGATATATACTTCTCAGTAAGTTGAGGACAAATGAAGCTACACCAGCCTAATTAAGCTTATAAATGATTTGTGCACAAAATTGTGCCCCCGCACCCGCCCCAAAAGCAACTTAGAGAAAGTGAGCGAGTGAGGCAAACTTTTGATATAGGTCTTGGCAACTAGGCCATGTTAATGTACATGTGTGCAATAAGTACAAAGAATGCACTGATCATGAGAACGGTTGAATTGAAGATGACGCTAAAGCATGTCTGTATATCGATGAAGACTAGACAATGGTAAGGTCCTTATGGACGCCATTTTATCCTACTGTAAAACATGGGTGTTGACCCACTCTAATTGCCAAGTCAAGAAGGAAATAGCATTGAATACGAGGATCTCTCTAAAATTGTAGGATTCCAAACATTAAATCGGGAACACTTAAGCATTGAAGTGCGTATCTTCAGTGATCTAGACTTGAGTGAAACAAATTTAACTGTGTATCTTCAATGATCAAGACACGAGTGAAGCAATTTTACTTCTCAAGATGCTAACTAAGCACTTCCCAAGTTGTCAAGAAGCATTGGGCCAAGAACAACCATCCTCATTATGGATCTTGGCAAATTGATGTGCCATTGTGAATCACATATATGTAGAGGTATCAACCACTGGTTGGAAAATACCTAGAAAGAGAGAGTGAGTGAGGCAAACCTCTGATACCATGTTAGATTCTGGAATAGGTCCAGGATAATAAACATAATCTCAAGACTTCACTCACAATGTATGCATACTAGTATAACATTAATGCAAAGAGACACATATATGTCAAGGTAGAATGACTACTAGATATGTTAAAACATAGATGTGAGGAGAGCCAGTGCACCCTCCTCACAGGAAGATAACAATGATAATACAAACGAACTTGTCTACTTTTATACCCTCCAGCGTCTCATATCGATAAGTAAGGAGGTTTAGGATAGGAAGAAATCTTATCTTTAGAGATATTAGCTCAAAATAGACACACTTTATTTTGAGGATAACCGTTAAAAATATATTCTTATTTATAAATAATATATAAATAAGTTATTATATAAATAAGATATGGATAATGATGTGCACATAAGGTGTGCATTCACCATAAATAATATAATCACAAATGTATCTTAGACAAAACAATAGTGTATGTCCTAATATACACTAAAACTCTTCCTTCAAATAATATCTGATAGTTGTGTGTTTATTTTCCAGCTTGTCTCAGCTTGATAAAACATTTAGAATGTCCTTTAAGGTTGTCACTTCATTCATTAACACTGTGGATGGAAGTGTGTAATTAGAAATCTGCAGATTTGTGAACATCCTGCCTTTTCTCATTGCTGTTAATCCAAAAATCTGTTTTTTCTGGTTTTCTAAGTTGTGTAATCTATTCAGTCTTTCAGCCATTATTATGAGCAATAAGGATGACGGTGGGTTTTCTTGCATAATACCCTCGAGAATTGAAAAAATGGCCTGATAAAATTGTTTATTAGTATCGAGAATGATGACGTTGACATTTGCAAGTGCTAGTCCACTAAGATTTTGTATGAATTTTGAAAATTTCAGTGACATGTAGGATTTAATTTAAAATTATTTTCTGTCAAAGGCTTTTGACATATTTAATTTGGTTAGCAGTCACATGTCCTTGTATATTGAAGAGCGAAAGTATTCTTATGGTTTTATTACACTGTCAGAAAATAAGCTTACATGTATTTTATTCTTTTAGCATTTTTTTTTTTTCAAATAATTACCACCAATTGCACTGAAAGTTGCAATGAACACACCGATAGGGAAATGGGTAAACATTGGTGCTTGGGGAACAAAGCGGAGTAACTAAAAATGTGTTTAAGGGTGTGTAATTGAAACACAAGCATAAGAGTGTATTATTAATAAAAAAATATTGATATGGAATGTAGTTGTTGGGCCTATTTCATTCATACAGTCTCTATTATGTGATAATAGAACCGTGCTTGAACTTCTACTCTCTTTACCACTAACATTAGCATTATTCAAATTTAGTCATTCATGAACAAAGTTTTGCCTTGGCAGCGGAGGCTGGTCACCTCTACTCTTCCTATTACTCTCATCCACAACAACTCCTGAACCACCTCCTTCATAGATGAGCGACTTTTTGCCACCAAATTTAGACAAGCTATCACTAAATTAGTGAAGCTTAGCATCGGCTCTATTTTACGATCCTCCGCCATCTCGACCATCTTCAGATTGAACAGCTGCTCCATGTTAGTTTTAGGATCAGAAATGAATTTAGCAGAGTTACAACAACACAGAGCAATGAACACAGCAGATACCTTGGGAAAACCCTCCTCTAGGGAGAATAAACCCAGAAAAATATATCTCTTTTATAATGAAGGAATAAGAGCAGAAATCTGCTTTACAATATGGCCCAAGCACAGGCTGATTCACAGTAATGAAAGGTAGTGCCTTTCCTAGGCACAAATATACAAATAACATTATTTCTCTTTGATAATAATTGACTTGATGCAAAATGTTGATCTGCTGTAGGTGATCGATCTCCTCCTTGAAGTGTGAATTACTCTTACATCAAAAATTAGATTACCAAATGAAGTGTTTTTTCTGGTTTTCTAAACCCCTTGTAAATACACATTGAGATGTCTCTTCATGGAGGGTCGGCCTCTCTTCACCAAAAGAGACGACTTTTAATAAAATAAAATAATATAGAAATAGCAAGTCGGCTAGAGATATTTTAACATTATTATTATTTGAATTTGATGGAGAAAAATATCTCCCGCTGCTATAAACATCAACACTCCATGTGTCCCTGACTTTTTCGCAACAAAACTATGGTTGTCAAGTTCCGCACCTCATTTGCTCTCTCAAGTGACAGAGGCTTCAGTCTGGGTAGAATCTCCACCATAACAAAGCCAAAGTTGTAGGCGTCTGTTTTGTTTGTCAGTTGAATGGTGACAAAATATGTCAGGTCCAAATAACCCAATGTCCCCTTAACCACGGTCATTAAGTGTGAATTTTCATTCAGCATGAGTCGTGAAAGCCTAAAGTTGGCAACCTTGCGGGTGTAGGAGGAATCTAGTAGAATATTCAACGATATGTTTCTCTGTGAATGATGGGAACAAAGGTAGAGGAATGCAGGTAAACAAGAGCCTCCATTGTTTCGATTGTCTTGTTGAGCTGTTTGTTCCGAGTTGTAATCTTCCATCTTTTGCATAGAGGTAGTTGTGAAGGTTGCTGTTGTCTACGTATTTGTATATGAGGTGGGCTATGTGGGCCTCTAGGCAGCAGCCAAGGAGTTTTATGATGATTCTGTGGTCGATTTGGGAAATGATGACTCATTGATGAATTGTTCGAGCTGTTCTTGGTTGGTTTCTTTGCTTTTTTTGATGGCAACTGGTAGCTAAAGCTGTCGGATCCGAATTTGAGGTCCTTTGAGAATTTTTCGGTGGCTTTCTGGAGCTCTGCTTTGGAGACAATGGTGGCTTTTCTGTGGCATGTGTTGGAGGAGAGGTAGTCTTGGAGACGAAGGCCCGCTGTTTTGGTGGAAGTATTTTTTGCGAAGGAGAACCTTTTGGTGTCCTTGAAAGCTCAGAATGTGGTCGCTGCAATTAGTGAAGCTCTCGCCAAGCTGGAAAACATTCCTGTATGGCAATTGTTGCGATGATATTTAGTGAGCCAAATGGGGATAATAGGGACTTTCGAAATATATATATATATATATATATATATATATATATATATATATATATATATATATGTATATATTTATGTATGTATGTATATTACCTATGACGAGGGGAAAAACTGCTGGTTTCTTCTGTCTTACCTACCTTCCAGCCTAACTCTCTTTTCTGTAATCTCTTAAGCTTCCATGACCTGTATCTTCTATTCTGGGCTGATTTCTCTCCCAAGTCAACTCAACTGCATTTCACAGGCTGAGAGTTTTTTCTTCTTTCCTTCCTAAACTCACCTGATAATTTTTTTTTGACTTGCAGGCAACTACTACTTCTAAGTTCTCATCTCCTTCTCGAGCTGATTATATCTTTCCACTCTTTCAAAGGTTTATTCTCCTCGTGTACACACCTAGTTGTCAGCTTAATTAATGAGGTATGGGCTTCTTGCCTTGAAAGCTCAAAACCAGCTGATAATTCAATGAAGAGTGGCGTCCTAAACTGTTTAGTAGCCGTGTAATCCCACCTTACTGCTGCAAACCAATTTTGCCATTAAAACTCTATCGGCTTCAAGATCTTTGTTTCCTGCAGTCTTCACTGCTTGGATTAATCAATGGCTGAAATTGATCCTATGGTCATTGAAATGCTTAGATTTATTGCTAACTGTTGATGCTGAACTGTCAGCTAAGCTTGTCTCAGTGAAAAGTATGCCTATCGGCATAAATCTTTGACACTAAGCTGGATTTAATTCTGACACCAGCTTTGAAAAATTAATGCTAGTTGTGATGTCAATTATTCTAAGGTTTCATTCTTGAATTCCTCAAATTTTCTGCTTGTTGCAAATTGTTGATAAGAAAATCTATTGATGCCACATCCTAAAAATATATTCTTTTTCTGCTTATTGCAAATTGTTGATCAGAAAATCTATTTATGCTGAAATTGAGGGCCTATAAATATGTTCGCTACCAAACCGGAACAAGTCTTCCATCCCTAGGGCCTTTCAATGACTATAACTTCATTGAAAATCTGAAAAACACTTCAAAATTTTCTATGCCTGAGGAAGACCTGAAACCCAATTGATATTTGCACTGCATCTTGTAAAATTTCTACTGAGCCAGAAATCCGGTAGATTATAGTGGAGTTGTAGCACAGGTTGAGATATTGGGCACAAAGATGTTGGAAACATTGCCTTTGTTGTTTCGTTATAGGGTTTTCATTCTTTTTGTTAGTAAATAATTTTGTCAGGGTGACAAAATAGATATACAAGAGTGTGTGGGACAAAGTCACTCCTGTAATTTAAGGGGAGGCTGCCTTTATTGATCATTTACAGCAAAAAAAGCAGACGTACAGAATTTACATGTGGTTTGTTATTTTATAGGTTTTAACAATGAAGACTAAAATAAAGGAAAGGTTACATGGGTTAATCTAAGGAAACGCATAACTTAGATTTGTATGTAACAGGAAAGCATATTAAATGAAATATCACAACCTACAACATCCCAAAGATATCACTGCATATAAGAAGGCTTTCACACACCATCAAATGTAGAGAATGATAATAAATAAGACAGAAGCAAATGGAGACACAAAGTACTGAATCTGATTCCGGATTTCTTTCCTTTGAATACAAAGTCTCAAAGTATACAACTACCAGCTAATTTGAAATGGTAAAAACTAGAAAGTCCTTTCATTTACATTTGAAGTCCTATAATTTATCACAAGGTATTTATAATTCCACTTAACTCCCTTAATCACTTTCCCAATAGTGTTTTGAATATGCATTCACAATATTTTAATGAAAAAAAGCCAACCATTGACCCAACTGTGATGTGGCAATCAGAAGTGATGAGTCATCCTTTGGAGTGCGGGACCCATTCTCTGTAGTCAAATTTATTGGCTTTTTTATTTTCAGAATGTTTCTTCAGCTTGTAAAACTTGTATTTCTCTGTTGTTGCTGAACAGCTTCCTTGACTACATCTTCATCAGGATTGCCAGTATATCTGAATCTAATATCCCATTTTTACAACAATTCAAGGTTTTTCTTGGGTTGGCTTTTTCGCTTCATCTGCTTGGATTTGGCATCAATGATGGCATTATGGAATTTAATGAGATCATCAAGAGATTTATTGTTGAAATTCAGACTTTGAGAGATCTCCTTTTATCAAAATGGAGAACTTTTCTTTGATTAGTTTGGAAGATCTCCATTCAACTTGATCATCGAAAGGAGTACACATTGGATCTTGTCTATGAATTCTTGCATCTGAGACTGTCAGACATGACATCAACATTTTTATCTTGAATCCTTTGAATGGCTTAACCCCACATTTCAACACCTCAACTCTAAACTTTGCAGCTTCAACCCATTCATATGATGCACCATCATTTGTGTCCTTAAATACCATCTGCAGCCAACATTTCAGCTTTTGACTAGCATTTCTCTTGGCGATTGGGAGTTAGATTATTTTGCATTGTGATCTCTTCTTCAAACTTCCTCTTCATGTCTTTGATTTAATTATGTTCGACAGTGAGCTTATGAAGGATAGTTATGGATTTGTCTATAGCTTTCAGGCCTAAGACAAGCAAATCCTCAATCCATGACTTGGTAACTCTTATGCTTTTTCCTCTGTTGCTAACCTGTGGGAGGGCATTTTTGTCCATGTTTAAATCCGGAAATTGAGGAACATAATTTTTGTAGCTTTAACTTGGGTAAGGAGATGCTTGATACGTATTTGCAATTGATTGATTTGGTCTTTCACATAAGCTTTTCACTTTCCATCCTGTTCCATTCTATTGATGTTTGATTGTACTATTGTCGTAAGTTTTTGAAAGTTACCCTGCTGATATACACGTGTGCATTAATTTTTGATGATCTGATATCTATAATAGTTTGCATCGTCCTTCTTGGCTGGCTTAGCTTGAATGCATGAGGACACAACATCAAAATCAGGGATGATGCATTTAACAACTTCTTTTTATTAATGGTCTTTAGCTGTTGAAAGTTACCCTGCTGAGTAGGTTTCCTAAGGGGAATGTCTTGAATATGATAATCAGTGGCCGACATATCCTTTTGATTCTTCTTGATTAATGGGGTGGCTATATTTGAGTGCTTTAATTTTTGATGATTTGATGTTTAGCATAGTTTGTGTCCTGCCCTTCTTGGCTGGCTTAGGTTGAATGAATGAAGACATGACATGATATTCAGGGATGATGCCTTCTAGGACTCACTTTTTTTTAAAAACCATGTTCAAGCCATAGTGAAGCCAGAATCCTTTCGAACTTAGACAATATCCGAAGATGTGACATTTTGCTTGGGAAGAACAGTAGGTTGGACTACAACTTGTCTTTGCTGGGAAACAAGAGCACATGAATTATCCACATTTTGAGTACTATCAATGGTCTTCGAAATAAGTATTACAAGAGATTGGTATTACTGGAGGGGTAGCCTCGATCAAAGTAAGTAGTGGATAGATATTGGTGAGTAGGGTTGTCAAAGAGGAGCAGAATCAAAAGTGTTGTCACCACCAAATATAATTCTAGAAGGGGGAGGATTTACAACTCTAGGAGACAAGGGTGGCTTTTGTGGACCTTTGGAAGAATGAACGATCAACTTCTTCACAGTTCTTTGATCACTGCTACAAGGTATATTGAGCTTATTTTATTGGTGAGGATCTCCATCTCCATCTCCATCTCCACCGATCCCTCCCAAGATATTTTTTACTCTTGATGAAGTTTGGCTTGCTATGGTGTTTTTTTCTCCTTTGTTCTACTAGACCTTGTATAGGAGCCACAACCTTTTGATGAGTCTTCTACAGTAGCCGCAACCTTCTTAGTACATCAATACTTTTTTCCTAGATATATCAAAGTGGAATTAACTACTATTTTTAGTCTATCTTCAAGAGAGGACTCTTTAGGCCAAGACCAATCAGCCTTTGGAATTTGCTTGAGGAAGATTGTTGGTGCGCGAAAAGAAACATCTTTAAAGTAGATTCCCCTACCTTGTTTTAGCCAAGTGTAAGGCTTGTGAACATTGTTCAAGACTTCAGGATTTGTGTGGAAGGTGCAATAAAGACAGCAGTAGGTGGAATAAGTATCAACTTATGGAGGAAAATGGGTGCACGATGGTTTTAATGAGGAAAAGGAACACAGAGTTGCACATCTTGTGCATAGGCCGGGTGATTGCAATGCTGCGTGCAAAGAAAGATGCAGTGTGAATGGTGAGTGCATTACGCGTTTGCGTTGGATCACATTGAAGACAAGCATAGACAAGTGTGGCGGATGGAAGTGACCCAAGCGGGCAAGTTTAGCTGGCAATTGACAAGTGGATGTGATCTATTCGGGACAATGGAGCTGGCAGAAAAGACGGAGGTTAGTGCAAAGTGGATGTTGACATCAGGATAAACTTTAAAGTCAACGTGGAGGCCACTTGTCCACACAAACTGGAATTAAAGGCAATAATAGTGGATATGATTAAGGGTGATTAGGAGGGTTGGGTGCCTTTATAAGCTGACCTACTTTACCAATTATGGACATACAGGTCTCTCATTTTTAGTCCAAAGGAGAGGCTAAAATAGGACTGCCATTCTGAAGTAAGGCCAATGAAAGCCACCATGGCAGCCTCCTTGTCTGTGAATATGCAGACAAGGGAGCCTTGCCTTATGTAGAATGTATTAGGTATTGTGATCTGAATAGGGTAGCCCTGTTTATGGCATGATTGATATTATTTATGCGGGTTAGATTGTTAATCTGTGTTGTTATTGGTTTGTTGTAGCAGTTGGTTTTCTGTTCCTCTTTGCATCTGGTCAAAGTAGAGTGGTATAAGTATGTATTCATGAGTAAGGCAGTGTACAATTTAGTAGACATTTGGCTATCGGCTGACAAATAGTACTCTTCAAGGGATGTTTTGCGCACATGCCATTAGGTTAGCAGTAAGTTGTGTTTGGGTCTCGCCAATGTGAGTGGTGTGGTTTTGCATGGTCTTGCAGAACCCTGAATCTTTTCCACTCTGTTGGTGCTTTTCCTCGTTGCTGAGAAAAAATCATGGCAGGGTACATGAAGAAGTGTTTTGGATGAGGAGAACGGAGAGTTTTAAGCATGCAAATATTTTCTTTTGCAAATAATTGTTTGCATGTAATTTTTATCAATGGTCACCTTGCTTCAAAGTTTCTTCAAATTGAATTACTTAACCTTTTATGCTATTATAATCTCTTTATTACAAACTCATTTTTCTAGTTGGCTCAATAGTCTTCAAGATACGAGATGTGTTTATTGTTGTTGCATTGAATCTTTTCCATCTTCTATTGAAAAAATGACCTGCATTATTATTTTAAGGGCCCACTCCTCATCAAACTATAGATAGTTCTTTTAATATGTGGTCATATAAAAATGACCTGCATTATTCAACTCAGAGAGATGATTATGGATGGAGTTGCTAATAATTTGTACCATAGTTACCATGTTCGAAAAATTCGGTTTGTTCTGAAGGGGGAAAAAGTTCGGAAGTTTGGAATTATATATATATATTATATATGCAAAATATTTCAATCTACTAAGGAATGAACATCAATTTAAGTTTAACACTTGCAAAAATGAGAAATGCATAAGAATTTCAAATTTGAATTACATTAAAAGAATTTCAAATTTGAATTACATTAAAAGATAGCAAAATATTCATAGTTTAGAGCCTAAGCTCAAAATTGATATAGAACTTAAGTTTCAAACATTTGCAACATTAAACCCAGCTTCAAAATAAAAACTAGCACTAGCACTAGCACCATCGTTCATTCATTTCTTCAAAGACAAAATGTACATTCAAATCTAGAATAAATCATCTCGATTGCCCACAAAATCATGAATGCCACTCCCATTATTTTTCAACTTTATCATTTACTGACACTTTCTCTCACAAGGGCTCATTGGTGCATTGAATCTCATAGAGTGCATGCCTTAAGGGGTGCACTGGGAATGGGGTGAGATCGGCTTGTGGCACTTTGCGAGAGATATTTTCATACTATTCTATCACGCATACATCCCTTCATGCAGCCTTCATACCTCCTATGATGTCTCCTTGAAATCTTGAAACCCTGAAATATGGCTAAGTTTGAAACCCTGAAGCCCTGGAATCTGACTAACTCTGAAATATGATAGGATCCTTCAAAACCTAGAATTTGCATTATAGTTCCTAGCGGTCCGAAACCCCTCTCAAACATCCTGAAAGTATATAAATAAAATATAACTTAAAGTATAAGAAACTTATACTTAAACATTTATTTTATTTATATACTGTTGGGTTCGGAAAAAAAAAAAAAGGTTATTCGGTCAAGTTTGACCGCACAAATTTGGTCCATGCCATTTGTTCGGTTCGAACCGAACATGAGCCATGTTCGGTCGAACATGGTAACTATGATTTGTACCCAGAAAAATCAACTCCCTCAAGAACGACCATGATGAATTGGTGCATCTAGGTGTTGAAATTTTGTGCTTCACTGCTGCCTGCAACCCAAATTAAGAGTGTGAGCACGCCACCCAATGAATTGTGGAAATCACTGCAGTAGTGTTATTGGTAGTGTTATCGGATTTTTCTTTATACCTTGCCTTAGGGGGCTTCAACCATCTCTTACTGATTGTTTCAAACACTTGTCTGTATTTTTCTTCCAATAGGCCATAAATTTTTTTAATATACAATCTCCTTATACGGCGGAATCCCTAGGAGATAATCGGTGAAATTTAACGTCAATTGTGCTATAATCTCTTGAGCAGAAGAAAGGACTTCCTGTGCATCAGGGTTTGTAATGCCCAGTGCAATCAAGAATTAGCTTGAGGCTTTTAATTGAGATCGGAAACCCTACTGCTTGTACTAGTCCACAATCATACAATTGGGTGTATGATACACTATCTTCTGTGTGTTTCAATGTACTGCTTAAATCCACAAAGTTGACATGTCCTATCCCTATATTGGAATTAGTCTCAAGTTTGAGTGAATGTAGGTTTTTGGGATCAAGTTCTTTTTATTTTTGGTGAATTGTCTGGAGCAAATTGTCATTGAGGTGACAAAAAGTGATGGGAAAATCTCCAACTAGCACATGCTAGAGAAAGGGGGAATGAAGTGAAAATGAGGGGCGGGCAGAGAAAATGAGAGGTTGCAGGCGTGAAGCGATGACAGAACTGAGTAGAAACAGTGATGATGAAGTGAAAAGGGTTTAAGGAGGGTTTTAATAGAGAGAGTGAGGAAGGGGAGCAATACATGCTGGCGGAGCTCACATGTGCATGGATTTTAATTATACCCTCATTTATTTTTTATCTGCTTGGTTTTGATTGGGAAAATTGGGCTTTAGGGATGTTTTTTACATGAGCAAGGGTAGTGAGAAAGTTTGACAGATCTGATTGTTTGCCTTGTGGAAGAGTTTTTATTTGTATGATTTGTGGAAATTTGGGGGGCTCCATGTACATCGCGACTTGAAAGAGAGGCGGTAAAGTCCCATTCCATCGATTAAAATCAAAGTGAAGTTCATTTTCTTTGTTACAGATTGGTGAACTGGGGATCCCAAGCTCTTTAGCAATAGAGGTAAAGGGTTCTGACTTCACTGATCAAAATTACTTGGAGTTGGGAAAATCAGGAAGTGGTTACATGTTGGTGGATGAGCAGAGGAGGTGTTAGATAAGTCTGATCAACCTGACCAACTGGATTGGAAAAAAGTCTTACAAGGTGGAAAATGGGCAAATCAGGCTTTGGATACATTCATGTCATATGCCTATGGCTATTCTGATTAAAGCAATCTCGAAAAAATACGTGTGGGATGGAAAATTTAAAGGAAGACTCTAACCCATTCGAGAAAAGACGATTAGGATATTTGCCTAGATATTTTTACGAAGTCCAGAGGTATGACCGACTTTAATGACCAGGACAGGAAAATTTGGTAGTGTCCCCAAATTTGAAGGACAAATTTGGGGACCCAAAATGGCAAACGAGGAAACTATTGCCATTTTAGTCATTATTATCCAAGATGACTTTATTTGCAATAACAGTGTCTGTGATCTCAATCTACCTGTAGTGAAGTTTTTATTTGGATTTGAAAGGTCCGTAGAGCTCTTACATATTTTTAGCAAATTAGAAGAGGAGAATTTGCGTACTTATTAGGCTCATTTCTTTGCTTAATAGTTTTTGGAATTATGTTGAATTAAGATCGGTGGTTGTTCTTTTGCACAAAATGTAAAAATTCAGAAACGTATATTCAAGAAAATAACTGCCATAGCTTTACATTTGTGTAGCTGAATAAAATTGGGATTGTGTCTTTGCTAAGAAAAATGGAAGAAACTCAATCTTCCTGAAAAATCGAAACAAGTGCAATGGTTTGGTTAGTTTTCAGTCTTCATGGTAGTTATTACTCAGGTTGACCTTGTTTAGTTGTAAAAGGTTGATTCAAACGTTGGAGTTGGCCTTTTTGTTTACATGATAAAACTAAGTATTTTGGGAATGATAAATTGTGGAGGTTTTATATTTGTGCTTATATGGTATGGAAATTCAAATCCATTTTTGGAAAGATGTCCATGCAAGTGTTTGAAGATCTGGTACAACGTTTTGAATCATAAGAGAAGCAAATTTGTGATTTAGTGAAGTGATTGTATTAGTTTTATAGTTGTCTTATTACAAAAATATTAGTGCTTTGTGGAATTGAGTGTGAAGTTCTCATTCGATTTTTGTGAAGAACTAGAAATTCTAGTAACAATGGAATAGAAACCACAGTAGAATCACCATTGTAACCAACTGCTTCTAACCAAAATCAAATAGTAGTGATCAGCAGTAGTTTCTATTCCGAATACAATGCTACATTTTGGTTTTGGAGATATGTTTTTTTATAGTATAAAGATGAATAGGTTTCTTCTGGAGTCAATTGTGTAACAAGAGTAATACCCAACATTTCGGATCTCACTACTGGATCGAGGCCCTAAATTTTACAGTTGATCCTGCCTGTTATAATTTTTTTTGATGACAGTTATCTATTCAACATTGCCCTTCAAATGCTAAATAATTCATTGTAAAAGAGGGAGACATTAGTGAGTGATTCTTTATAACTTTTGACAGTCTACATGCTCTGATACGGTCTCCTAAAAAAACTGATTGTATTTGATGGTTAAAAACATAAATATGGCCATACGGCCCTCAAATTTAGGCCCCGACTGGATCCATCTTCAGGGAAGAGAAGATTGAAGCTAATCCTTGAAATGATAAGATGACACACAAGATCCTAAACAGCAAACAAGAAGGAAGAAAACAAACAAAATAAAACAAAAATAATTAAATCACCCTACCTAAAATTATAAAATAATAAAACAATAAATTATAAAGCTGAACTCAAATTTTATCTACTAATGAGACTTTAATAAAAGTGGGCCTATAAAATCAAAATTATAATTTAAATCTGAAATAAATTAATATAATAATAAAATAAAATATTAAAAAAAATAAAGTAAGTTAAAATGAAATGAAATAAAATAAAATAGTAATAAAATAAAACAATTTTTCTAGTAAAAATAAAATAACAAAAAACACAAATCAATCTCAGAAAGAGGAACAATAAAATAAAGTGATAAAATAAAACAAAATCAAATAATGATAAATTAAAATTAAAAAAATGATAATAAATTAGAAAGACAAGGAACGCCAATGAGAAGAAAATGACAATCAAAAGAAAAGAAAATAAAATACAATCTCAGAAAGAGGAACAATAAAATAAAGTGATAAAATAAAACAAAATCAAATAATGATAAATTAAAATAAAATAAATGATAATAAATTAGAAAGACAAGGAACGCCAATGAGAAGAAAATGACAATGAAAAGAAAATAAAATAAAATACAAATAAAATAAAAATAAAAAAAATAAAAGAAAATTAAAATAAATTGATAAATAAAAAATAAAATAAAATAAAACACAAAATAATAATAAATAGTAAAAATAGAGAGAAATAAAATATAATAATAAAATAATTTAAAATAAAATAAATCAAGAAAAAAAATCAAGGGCAAGTAGGCGCAAGGGCAGAGCAGAGGGAGATATTAAGAGAAGGGGGAAAAGGAGCGGGATATATCAGACTTAGGATAGGACGAGAAAAAGGAGCGGGATAACCCAGACTTAGGATTGGGTGAGGTTGTGGATTAGGGGTTTCTAAGAATGATTTAATTTGAAACCATGATCTCTGTGAAGGTTTCAAATTCGCATTTCAATTTCAGTGGTTCTTTGATTCTTCTATCTTTACAACAAACGTCCACGGCCAATAGTTTGGCATCATCCATTGCATGGCATGTTTGGCTTTTGAATTGTGCTCTGTGAACGCCGATCTCATAATATTTCCTACTATGCTACATATTTTATTCATAATTACTTTATGATGATAAACATAATGTTTCACTATTATTATTTTATTTTTAATGCATACGCTTATATGTAGTCAAGTTTAGAATCATAGCTTTCTTTTGTTCTATGATTTTCTACTTCATTTTCTTAAAAGGAGATTTCCTGGGCTGTTGTTTGAAAGGTTACACAACTCTGTTGACGCAGCTCTCTTCCTCTGTTTTTGATATTCTCAGAGGTTGCTAGAAAATAAGAAAATGGTACTGAATTGTATTTGATATATCTTTTGGTTTGTCTGCAGGCTGGCTACATGCTCCATGACAGAGTTATACGCCCTGCTGAAGTTGGTGTTGTGGAGGCAGTACATACTGAGCCTGCAGAGGTTTAAGGTGAAGCTGCCAACAGTTCAAAGGTTTTTACCTGAAATGGAGCTTGGGTTTTTTATTATTTAAATTGTTTTAGGATATCTGAAGCAGCAGCCAATTTCTTGCTGACTTAAGCTATCTGATTTAAGAGCGTAGGTAAAAGTCCAGATTTTTGGCTTTTTCTGGCTGTGAAATCTCCTCGTAGTCTTGTCTTTCAAATTATATGATAGATCTGAGATAACAGTTTTCGAGCACACAAGGTTTAGCCTTTTTCCGAGAAGTTCCAGCAGAAGCTGTTAAAATGACAATTTTGTACTTAGATACATTTTTTGAACTGACATATGCATGGCAAGTCTCCTCTCTTCCTAATGTTTCATGCAGCATAGTTAATGCTCTATTTGTATATTGTATTTATTGCTGCATAATACAAGTGGTAGATTAAACTAGTAATATTATAGGGTTTCAAATAATACAGATGCCAGTGTAACAAATAAATTTGAGAACATGGTAGGATAATATTTTTAAATTTTTTATTTTCCGTCGTTTTTAAAGAAGTTTGAACAGGCGTTTCTGCTGATGTTCCAACAAATATGGTTTTTGGTTGGCTGTTCTCTTGGTATTGAGTTGTTGGTCATTATTTTCCTTGTTCCTATGGAAGGGTTAAGAATGTTTTGCTCTCACCATCACTGCATAGAATTGGAAAATATTTCTTATGTAGGAGTTGCATATATATATATTTAATCGCTGGCTTTATTGGCTAATACAAATTGCTATGTTGGCATACTCCATTCTTCTGAATGGCTCAAATGTATCACAGTAAATTGTGTTGTAACAATTGCTGTTCTATTTCCTACAGGCTGTCAGAGTCATTTGCATGTGAACTTTGGTAGTTCTGAATGTATGACTTTTTGATGACCCAATGACATCATTGTTTTACGAAGTTTTCTGTTTAATGAAAAACTCCCTCGTAATTCATGTTTGGCATGTGGAGTCATTGTATGATAATGCATTTATGTTGAATCATTTTATGTTAATGTTTTTCAAATACCATATTAGGCAAATCAATTTCTGGTTAAATTCCACGCATTTGGTAAAAGGGGCAATTTCAAGAAAAACATTTTTTCTTAGGTTTGTATTGAAAGTGCATCACTGAGTTGTACATAAGTATTTAATGATAAACATATTAGCAATTTTATAATTTATCATCAAAAGATTATATGAACACCATTAACGTTTTGGGATAAACATCCAATGTTCTGCATTGTGTTCTAATAAGAATTGATTGGAATTAAAGTTATAAGTGATGTTTTGGTTTTGTTTGTTGGACATTCTTCAATGTCGCTTTACCTCTGACCTTGAGGTTGGAGGGGTTCTAGAAGGTTATTTAGTGGTAGAATTGTTTTTCATTGTTCTAATCCCAAGCTGTTGGGAATGCAGTTTTAGTTGATGCTTTGTATGTTATCGGTAAAAGAATACAACGTTTTTGAACAGGAAAAAGTGTGGTGGTAAGGTAGCATACCTCACATGTACATCGAGTACTGGACTAAGCATACCATAAGTCAAATACAACCTTCAATTGCAGGAAACTCAGCATACAATAAGGTATTGCTAAAAAACTACGATAAGAACATTTGAATAAAAATAAAATGCTCACGAGTTCAGTGCCTACATCAATTTCAAGATGATAACCCATCCCCATAAAACCACATTCACAGGGACTCCGAGAAAGGTGTTTGCTTCAACAAATCAAGACATGAAATCCCTATAGTTAGGAAGAGTCCAAAGATAACATGTCAAGATAGGTATTGGCTTAACAAACCACGACCTGGTACCCTTCCCACAAACCACGACCTGGTACCCTTCCCAAACATTGCAAATGATTAATGTGTTCTCAAAGTTTTCATTTTTACAGATAGGTACCATATAAGGAATTGAAGTGATACGAGATGCAAGAGCCAAGTATCACACAAAGTCGACACAAAATATCTTAATTATTATTCAAGAAGCTTGACTGATTTAATAGGTCCGAGGGAAGGTCTCCGGCAATATCTGATGATTCTTTTGGCATGGTGTACTTTTATTTTATACAGTTTAAGCCATCACACTATATGATCTAAGAGATTAATTGAAATTGCTATGTTGACCCAAAGAATCAGCGGACCATGACCACATTAAGCTATATTAGTATTAATTATCAGTTTCAACATTTCTATGTTTAACAGGTGTTAAATTTTTCCACATAAATCAAGAAAAAAATTTAAAACATGCTTTACTCTCAAAGCATGGTCTTTACAGCCGACCAGCCTCCTACATTTAATGAAGTATATAAAAAGTTCCGACTTCTTGGGGTTTATTTTTCCATTGTTGCAAATTTAGCCTTCTTTGTACTTCTTGCTTGTATACACTTTCTAAGGTGAAGGACTTATTGGGTTTATTTTTGTGCTGTTGCAAATTGAGCTTTCACTGAAATTCCTATTGAGACTAGCTTTTATAGATTTTTGAGGATGAAAGCCCTGTCATGTTTATTTCGTATTTGACCTCATCCTATTTGCAATCAACCTTCAAGGAAACCAATGTGAGCTGGTTCATCTTTCTCTGTTTTCTAGAACAAAGAGCCTTTAGGTACAATGTTTAATGCTTTTGCAAGGCCTTATAGACCATGTATCATGGGTGTATATTGACATTTACATGCTATAAACGATGGTCATATGGTACAACTGTTTATGCCTTAGTGTTAATAAGAAGTTCAAACTTGTTATTACTGCTACATCTATTTGAGTGAGGGCTTTTGGACTTGGGAGTATCATCCGTTGTTTTGATTCATATTTTATGTTTATTAAAGTTGGCTTTTGCTCATAATAGTGATAATGTGTTTAAATTTTTATTTTTAATGTGTACAACTACTTATACTTCTTATATCATTAATCTTTAAGATTTAGCCAAACTTGTAGTTCTAATTCATATTCCTTTATCATTTCCCAAAGGCATAATGAATTTCAATGTTAAATGGATTGTGTTTTTGAATCTATTTAGAATAGTTAGCCACTTATTATTGAATATTTTAGGGGCATTCAACACCTTTTTTATTGCACTTTGAGTTGCCTCACCCATCCATTGAAGTAGTCAATGCGATTTTTCTGGAGCCAACAATCAGAGCTTTGTTATTTCGTGATAGAGAGGTTACAAAATATTACAACCAACCACCTTGAGGGAGCAAAAGTAGTTGCAAAAAAAAAAGTGGGGAGGAGAGCTTTGAAGCCTAGAATGAGAGATGATTTACCAATAAGACAAAATTTGACTTAGATGTATTTCAAAAAGCAAATAATGCTAAAGATAAAACTAGATAAGAGCTTATTGTTAATAATTAATACTTATAGAGACAAATATAGAAAGAATTATATATGGCTTGATAATAATCAAAAGAATTGGTATGCTTAATTGTAGTCATAAGATTTTGCCATTTAATTTATGAGCTAGTATTTTATTGAGCATCCAAACTTGCAACAACATAAAAAGATCGTTACACCATTGACACACATTGGGTGGCTATCTTCGCATATGGCAGCTACCCTAGCCTATGAGTAGCCTCTCCTACACCCCTATATTCTCTAGAACCCCTTAATCATGTGACTAATCACCCACTAATGATGATTAAACATCCACAAAGACTCCAGAGGCTTCTACCTCTGGAACATTCCCTCCACTAAAATCATCCAATTTTTTTTAATTTCTTAAATAATTCTCTACCATTGATCTTCATACACCCAACTTTGAATTTTGTCCATTGGTTCTCCTTCTTCGTTCTATTTAAATCAACCACCCCTCTATTGCCAAACTAACTAGAAAATCCATGATCCTTCATGTTAAAATCTCTTATCAACTAAATCTATCAAACTATCATCATGGTCCAT
Organism: Torreya grandis; assembly: GCA_037957365.1. Classification (NCBI taxonomy): domain Eukaryota; kingdom Viridiplantae; phylum Streptophyta; class Pinopsida; order Cupressales; family Taxaceae; genus Torreya; species Torreya grandis. Next base: position 1,009,720 of record JARHVA010002389.1, on the reverse strand, counting down.
TGTCAAGCCAATCACATGTTGTCCAAATATCCTGAGTCTTCCAAGCAAATCCATTCAATCAAGAGCAAGCAATCAAGTATAAGTAAAATTTGGAGCAAGATTAGGTCTAAGAGGTCATAGATGATGGTATATTTGAATTCATTTTTATTTGCATTGTGATCTTCCTTGTTTCAAATTTTGAGGATTGGTGTTTTGAGTAGATTTTAGTATATAATTTGCATACCAAATCTTACTGCTCAAAATTATCATCTTACACTTAGTTTATAATTTTTTTTTTTGAAACTGCTAGAAAGCATGGACTTCATTTGCGACATCCTCTAGTACATTATCTTCTTCCATTAGAAATGAAAAATCATATGTATTGAAGACCATAACATTGTTGGATGTGCCAGAAGAGGCAGTTTCCTGAAGAGATGGCTTAGGGGGGTTTGCCAGTATGCTTCTTGTATATCCATTTCCCTTTCAAAGATCTCAAAGGTCGTGCAAAATTCTTCGCAATCTAATTCTCCGTGCTTAGTTGTGCTATGAAATTTGTACCAATTAGGTAACACATCCCCTAGGATGTTCATCTCCAGCATCTTATTAGATAACTACTCAACATTATTCCTTGGCTTGTTAAAAGGCCGGTTGTATCTATGGTAACCAAAGCTCTAGTTGGTGTTCTGTCCATTGACATTCCTCATACGTTTCTACATAGTTAAGAACTCATTACTTAACTTCTGTACCATCATTTGGTTGGAATCTATCTTAGCATTATTATTATCAACAACAATACCTTGAGTAGTGGAAGCATTGACTGGGACAAGAACTTGGCTTATACGAGGATCAACTACTTGGACAAGATTATTCAAGAAACCTAGACTCTGGTTAGATGCAGTGTGAGACAAGGGCAACTGCATATGGGCTCTGACTTTGATTGTGAACCACAGTGTTTTGATTAGCACTTGGGATTGGATTTAACATTTGGTCCTGTTAAGCCTTGCGACTAAGGGTTCATTTGTTTGTCAACCTTTGTAACTTCGGCATAGGCCTAGGTCAAATCCATAGCACTAACTGCCCTATGTACAAACACTACAGTTGTAGGATCTAAGGCATTTTTGTACATCTCTAGAGCTAATGCAATATTTGGCTTATACGAATTGTCTATCCGATTGTACATTTTTTGAAACCTTACATTAAATGCCCTAATGGGTTCATTAGGCTCTCTCTTCATGTTGGCAAAGCGCTAGTATTATGATACTGGGGCTAGTGACTTGACTGAATTGTCTTAAGAAGGTGGTTTGACATTCATTCTAGGATCTGATGGAACTCTGCAGCAATATTAAGGAACCAGTGGTAGGCAACATCTTTTAGTGGAAATGGGAAGAGCCGACAAGGTACATCCTCATGGACTACATTTAGTATCTCCATAGCAGTTTTATAAGCTTTTACATGTTCTTGGGCACCTCTTCCCTTTGAGGGAGAAAAGGTGGGAAGGTATTTCTTGGGATTTCTAGGCAGGGCATGGATACAACGTGGAATATAAAAGGTAGAAGCCATCAACTAAGGCTGGGCCATTGGACGTGGGAGTGGTCGTTTGTTTGGGGAATATGACTGAACCTAGACCTCTTTAGAACACCTTCTGTCTGACCTAAATTTTTTATGTGTCTGTAGGGACAGATGCAACATATTATTTCCAGAGACAGACTTGGTTAGTCCTTGGGATATATCCAGGGTAACTTAAGAGATATTTAAGTCTAGAGAGCAAAAGAGGCCTTCTTTCTAGCACCAATTATGTTGTTCTGGGTTTTACACATCGAAAAACACATATGAGGTAACCTCTAACATTTTGGGATCTCAGTGAAGATCAACTTCACTTTGGGGCACCAGTTGCAGGTATTGGATCTTGCAGTGACCAGTGGTGGAATAGTTATAAGCAATGCAATTGTTAAACTCAGATGGTTCGGATATGGATATGGATCCTACATCTACTCAGGTTGAGTGGAATGGTGATGGAGGTGGATTTATTCTAAGGTGGGTAGAATTCAAATAAACCATAAAAAGGAGGGAAAGGCAAGGCAAAAAATAAGGTCTACGAACAAAAAACATGAATCTTTTCTAACTAGTTCCAGGACAAGAAAAAACACCAAACACCAAAGAACTAATGCTTATAGACTATTTCTTTAGCACACAGAACTGACAAACACAGTGAAAAGATATGAGGGATACGATGCAGTTAGCTTTGAGTTATTAACTAAAGGTTGCTTGTTATCAAGACTATTATAACATATCTTAACTTCAAGATTATAGCTAATACTAAAGAGCATCTTCGACTAGCTATGGCTCAGTTTAGGAAGTTGCATCAAATGACATCTCTATGCAAATTCTAAAGAGTAACTTAGCTAGCTTGCTATCATAAATAATATCTATCAACCTAAATTGCTATTGCACATTCTAATTGATAAAACCTTATTAATTGATTACAAGCTACTTGAAACTGCTATTGCATATATTAGGAAAGACTAAGTTATTGGTTAGATCAAAATGTATAAACATTATAACATAGATTTGAAAGAGACAGTCATACAATGCATACTTACAGAACAACCCAAAGGATTTCTTATCTATATTGAAATGTCAAAATTTCTCCTCTTTTGTAATGCAGAAGATACATGCATATATAGGCTTGGGATGGAGACGCCTCATCATTCAAGCCATTCTCAAAGTTTACATCTATTTCAAAAAATATCTTCTAAAGGAGTACACATAGGACACTTGGCAAAGGATGCCGCCAATAGATAAAACTTGTTACACAAAACTCTAATACCATCAACTAACATCATTTTGAAGGGGATTTCCTATGATGAGGTAGTCGTAGTTGTGGACACAAGTACTCCAATGGTCATTACCATTGTAACTGGAGTTACAACCGAGGTTAAATGTGTTGCTTGCGAAGCAGTTGTAACTGAAGTCCCTGGTGGAGCCCGCTTGTTAACTTGAATTTTCAAGTAGAGGGCATGGCTCGCTTTAAAATCTTTCTCAATGGTCTTGAAATCTAACTGAGGCCTTTTGAAAATCTGAGGGAGATTATCCATTAGTTTTCTATGCACTTTGAGTGCAACGCCAAGTTCTACATAAAGAGTCTCTGTTTGAATGACCCTACTTCTAGAAAAATTCACCAACTATTGTAGCTCATTAAGTGTCTTGTACACTATGCCCTCAAATTCTACTTTGAAACTATTTTCCGCTATTCGAAGAAGGTATTCAAAGATGGCCTTAAGGACCAATTCCCCATTTTGATTAATTACTCTAGTGATACTCATCTCCAAATTTGTAATGACCTGCCTCTCATAGTTAATAAGCTATTGTACTACATTCTGCATCTCTTGATGCCATTCAATCAAACTATCTCTCCTAGCAAATACATAATTATGGACCCATGCAACATCCATAACAATTATCAAATTCAGGTGACTATAAGCTTTTTCTTTGGTTGCTCGGCTCACAAATAATAGTTTGGCCTCCATCTTCATATCCTCCACAAGGGAAGAGACATCCCTCCATTTGGGCTGGGATTCCTTCTTGGCATCTCTTATTAATTAGAGGATATCATATAACCTTCTAGTTACTCCCTGTACATTGCATATGAGGTCCCTTGGAGTTTGAATTGTATTCCACCCATGTAGGGCTTCTAACGATTGATCATAAACCTTAAACATTTATTTTTATCACTCCTACAGATTCCACAAAGGTATAGGGGTCCTCTTTGTGACCGCCCAAGTTAGAGGGGTGGGTTCTACAATTACATTCCCTCCATGTAGGGCTTCCAACGATTGATCATAGACCATAAATGTTTCTTTTCTCACTCCTATAGATTCCACAAAGGTATAGGGGTCCTCTTTGTGATCGCCCAAGTCAGAGGGGTGGGTTCTATGCTTATATTCTCTCTATGTAGGGCTGCCAATGATTGATCATAGACCTTAAACGTTTCTTTTATCACTCCTAAAAATTCCACAAAGGTATAGGGGTCCTCTTTGTGACCACCCAAGTCAGAGGGGTGGGTTCTATGCCTCTTAGTATCACATCCTCTCTGTTCCAACTCCACCTGTTGTCATCCAACCATTATAGTTTTTTTTTTTGATCTTTTTCATAGTCTTAGTTTCCTTATCAAAATGACACTTGATTATGGGATGATCAACAATGACCAAGTCCTTCCTACCCTCCTCTTCATGTTGCATTTTTTGAATTCATTTAAGGACATTTAAGGCAGTTGGTTGTTGTGAAGGCTCTTCCTGTTGTGCAAGAGTGGAAGATATGGATTGTCTTGGGGGGATCATGGGATTGGGAGAAGATGTTTCCAGCTGAGGGAAAGGAAGAATGGCTCTTCTCCATATAGTGACCCCTTTGGGAGCCATTGTATCAACTATTAGTTTCCCTTTGTCCAACCCCTTCTGTGTTGTAATCGTGACCATCTCTGTTTGAGTTGCAGGACCAATCAATAAGCCTAATTGAATGGATGGTTGAGGAGGAGAAACTGGGGAAACAAATATATTGATGGAAACCAAGCTTTCAAAATTCACCTATTTATTTAGTCCAGAGGGTTGAGGGTTTGAAGTTACAAAGAATGAATGAGTATAAGGGGTATTAAGCAAGTTTTGTAAATAGTTTGTTCTAGATGTATGATTAACCCCAGTGGGACCTTTTGAAACTTGGCTGGGGGATGACACAACCTAAATTATAGGGGTTATGACTGGGGTTTACAAAACAACCATTGTAGCCACCTAAGCCTTATTTGATTGCGTAGAAGAATCCAAAACAAGAGGAATAACCACTACAAAAATAATTGGGATAGAATCAGTTGTAGTTATAGGAGAGGGATGAGAAGTTGGTGCACTCACCCTTTGGGTAGTAACAACCTCAGAAACTAGTCCTATAGATGATATTGATGTGCGAGGAAGTGTTGAGGTTAGAGGTACATTTGTTGGTTGTCCCTATGTTGAAGCTAGAAGTTTTGAATTTGCTTCATCTCTATTGTATCCACCTTGGTATTGAAGGAATTTAGTTGAGCCTAAATTGGTCTTCAAAATTATAGTGTCCCTGAACTGAGCTTCCTCTAGCAACCATTCATCCTCTAGGCCACTCTCTTTGGTCTCACTAATGGTCTCAGACAAGGAGGTTTTTATCTTGTCTTCCTATTCTTCTTCTGCGAACAATTCTCCCTCTACAAACTTCTCTTCATCATCTTTGCCATTATCCGATACTTTTAGGGGTTCTACTTCCTTAGAGCCTTTATTTTATCCTTTTCTCCTCCTGATTTCTCCTTAGAGGCCCCCTTTGTTGGAGTGCCCTAAGGGGAAACATAAGGGGCTTCACCTTTTTCTAGTACATAAAAGGTGGTCCAGTGGGAGTAGTAATGGATACTGATGGAGGGGAAGTAGTAACAAGTGAATCCGAAGGGATAGTGAGTGGTGATGAAGTGGTGGAAACAATGGTTGATGTAGGGAAAACTAGGGATGCAGGCCAGCTAGAAATTGGGGGGAGGAATCATGGGAGGCTTACTTGTTCGGATACCATGAGTGGAGGGAAAGGTAACACAAAAAATGGGCCACTGGGCTGAGCCATACTTGTAGTATCTAGTGTCATGGCAGCTAGGAGTGGAGGAGTGGATATTATGATGGTTACTACCATGGTGATCACCATGATGGAATGCTGAGGGGACTCCTGAGTGATTCCTTGTTCACTTCCCATAGAAGCATGCCCAGATGGTCCAACCTACTCCTGACCTAATTTCAACTTGTGAGAGAGGTCTAGGAGGGGGATTCAAATTCCAATGCTCTTTCTCAATCTTTTGAGCATCTTCCTTGGTGGTATTTAGATTATACTAAATATGTTTGGCACCACCATTGACATACTTACCTTGTTCATCCTAGTATGAACTTCCATATTATTCAGGGCATCCAGAAACACCTCATCATGTGGGAATGACATGGCCATAATCAATTTTCACCCTAGCTTTGATTCTGTCTAGGTGATTCCTGACCCTTTTCCTTGGATCCCATTACTTATATGGTGCCCATTTGAAATCATAAGATGATCTAGTTCTACCCACCGTGTGTAAATTTTTCCATCTATTATTTTGAATTTGGCCAATGTTGATTGGCATTGGGTGAATTGCTCCTTGTTTGACATTCCTTAGGGAAACATCCATTGAATCTACTACTTGAGCCAAAATTTCCTACTCTGCCACCTTATTTGGTACCAAACGAGGGAGATACATGGGGAGGGCTTTGGTTCCCTCCAATATGATAATTGTGCAATTCAGGTAGAGCCAATAACTATCAATCCTTCTAAGAATCCTTCTGATATGATTAGATAACATGGGTATATCCTTGCCATAAATGGCCTGGTACACCATTTAATAGGTCTTTGTTAACCTGGCCATGTTCTTCTCGAGTTTGTGGATGTGGAGGATATTAAACTCATCACAAATTCTATTCTTAGGGTATTCTGCTAAGTGTTGCCAGGGTTATTCAAATGTCGAGTGGACTGTCCTAGTTATGGCATCCACTAGATAAACCATCATATAAAAGTTGCCATCCAACTGATTGTTTGAGCTACTAAATTGGTGGATCAGATTAACACTAATGATTTCCCTAATGGCAATGACCTTGGTGGAGGTGAGGATGGTGTCTAGTAGGGGAATCCAAACCTCAGTGACATAGGTTATTAGTGGAAAACCATAGATTTTGTTTAATAGGGCCATGGCAATCTTGATTCTAAGCCTAAAAGTGGTAATTGGGATGGCAGAGATGAGTCCAATTATCTTGAATGTGGTTGGGTTATTCGCCCATTCCTGCAACTTACTAGTAATATTGTTGGCTAATATCCATTGGTCAATTAGGGCCTGGTTGTAAGCTGCTTCAGAGAAAGGGAGCTGGTAATATTTTTCAAAGGCATGCCCACTGACATAGGCTATGTGTGTGTTGTGCTGATGGAAATGTACAATTTTGCCATAAACCTAGTCATTTACAAAGAAATCATAGAGTAGATTGATGCAAGGCATTACCTCTAGTTTTTCCATTACATTGTGTAGGTCCACTGATTTGATCACCACTAGATCCTACCTGTACCTTCGTATAAAGGTCGAGAGTTGCTTCTTAGGGCCTTCTGCTGCCTCAACTTCCTTCCAGACAGCCGAGTAGTGTTTGAAGTCACAATGAGAGTTACTTCAAACTTTGTTTATGTATATTAATTAGACTATGCAATGGATTACACAGAAGGGGGAGGTGGTAAATTTGAAGCAGAAGCCATTGCTATACACTCAAGTTATAGCTCTCTATAATTATGTGGATGTTTGGTTTTTGTTAGATTGTGGAGCTAAAAGCTTCACTGATGCAGACATGGAGAAGGCCATTGGAGGAGTTGTTGGAGTGTCACAGACACTGGCGTCGGTCAGGCCAATCGACGTCGACAGGAGAAGGCAGGAGAGCAACCGACATCGGTCAGAGATCAGCCGGCGTCGGCAGTCCCCAGGCGGACAGGGACCGATATCGGTCACCTGTGTGGTTCGACTGTGAGTATATTACGGGCAGTTGGTTGACGAACCAAGTGTTTGCATGCTTAGGGCTAATTATAGACTGAGAGCTGCGGATCTAATTATTGTACTAGGTGTCTAATTACTATTTGGATGAGTTCTATATAATAGACTCATGGTTGTATTGTAAACTTGTAGCTAGGGAGTAAGAGAGCATAATTATAAGCTCTTTCTGTGTGTGAGGTGAGAAATGGTGTGTTCCTCCTAGTGCCACAGTACCAAGGTGGGTGCTGGATTGGAGAATCAGCAGGGTTCTTCAGGACTGTATGATCTTGGTCATCAGGTGAGCATGGCTTCTATAGGAGATCTACATGGTAAATAAGATCATTGTTATGCAGGTGTGTGTGTGTGCAAGGTCAAGATTCACAGGTGTACAGAACCAGCTTGATCTATAGGTTGGAGATCAGATAGGACAGCAACACAACAAGGAGCAGTATCAGGAGAGATCTACTTGGAGTTCAGGTGTGTACTTGTGGAGTGCGTGGAGCACTTGTGGAGTGCGTAGAGCACAGGTATAAGGTGAACACCAACTCAGTGTGTGAGTTGGGTGTTGGGACCTAAGAGAGAGAGCTTTGAGGAAAGAAGTACTGTTCACTTGAGGTGTGGGAAGCCTCTGAAGAGGTGGTGGAGAAGAAGTGGCATCTTATTTATTGTATTCTTTTTTGTATGAGTATTAATACAAGTTATGTATTGTCTCTCATATCTTGTGTTATTTCTGGATTCTAGTTACTTGTTGATTCTGGTTATTTCTGCATATTAAGTTACTTGTTATTTGGTAATCAATTGTGTGCTTTCGGGGTTTCGTATTCCCCAACAAGTGGTATCAGAGCTAAGGTTGCAGGAAGCGGTTTGTGTTTGGTTACAAGTCATTCTCAGGGGTTTTTGATCGAGTGAGAGTAGAGCAATGGCAGATCAAAGTAAGCTAAGGATGGAGGAGTTGAAAAGCACAGATGGTCACTTATGGTTCAATGGAAAGAAAGAGCAGGGAAAAAAAAATTGTTGGTTTGTGGAAGATCAACATGGAGGAACTGAAGAAGCAGATGTTGCAGGTGATGTGGCACAGGATGCTCTGGGAGGTTTCTTGGATAAAGTTGAATCTTGTCTTACAGATTTGATTGCCTCTTTCCATGCAGCCCTAGATAGAGGAGCTGGTGAGCCTTGCCAAAGAATTGACAAAGGGGAAGTGAAGCTGAAATTGCAGGCGGCCAACACATGGGTGTTGAAGGAGGTCATGCAGGTCCTAGGTTTGGAGATATGACTAATTTCTTCAGAAGAGTTGGGTGATGGGAGATGTACGAGAACTCTCACAGCAGATGCACTTGAATTAGCCGGTGGTAAGAAAATAGGTACTCTTTATCTACTTGTTTATATTACTGATTCTTCTTTTGTTGCGGAGACGTGGCTTCGTAGGCTTGGTCACATGAGCAGGAAGGAGATGCATGTTCTTAAGCGGAAGACAGATATATTTGACAGGCTTAAGAACTGGAAAGCCTTGGTGTTCTTGGAGGAGATGGCAGACAGAGACCAGTGGATGGGGCTGGATACTTCTGAGCAGGGCAGTTTGGACATGGGGATTGATTCAAAAGAGCTCGCGAATAAAAAGTCATCACTCACAGGGAACACAGGTACCGGCATCGGCAGGAAAATTGACGTCGGCAGTAGGTAAGACCGATGTCGGTCACAAGGACCGACGTCGGCAGCAGGAGGACACCGACATCGGCAGGTTGGTAGTCAGGACAGGCGCAGGAACTGATGTTGGTCGGATGCAGACTGTGGGGTGGCCGAGGTCGGTCACTGCAACAGATTTTGGGTGGACAACAAGCTGTCAAGGAGTCTCAAACACCCATACAGAGGACTGAAGACGTAAGTAGGCCTCAAATTCGTTGTTCCTCTTCTTTATACTAGTTGCTGACTGCAGAGCAGGAAGGATCTAGGAAACAGTGGGAGCGTGGCATGGAGAGATTGTAGAACCAGACAGGAGATTTGGTAGGGTTGCCAGCCGGTATGTTAGCACTGCAAAATGAATGGATTCCTTAGTTGAAGAATAGAGAGAACAGACACGTGAGATGGAAGGCTGGTCATATGGTCTTGAGAGAGCTGCAGGACAGTGGTACATGTTTTGATAGGTGGAGGATGAAGCATGGATTTAGTCAATGTCAGGGTAACTACTGTGGTTTGCCTTACCAGGTGGATGATGAGTCATGACATTATTCTATTGCTGTATGTGGATGGTATGTTTGCTAGCAGGATCGTACATACAGGTTGTTGCTGAGCTAAGGGGTAAGATTAGTTCAGTTGTTTGCTATGAAGAATTTGGAGCAGCGAAATTCTTCGGCATGGGAGACATGAGAGATCACAGGGTGATTTCTGTTTCCAGTGAGAGCTGATGTGAATCAGGTGTTGGTGAGATGCAGGATGCAGAATCAGAGCGCACCAAGGGTTGGACAGTTCAGTGTTCGAAATCACATGAGGTCTAGCATAGACCTGAATTTTCCCAAACAGTGGGAGTTGTCAGAGAGTTAGGAGCCAATTCAGAGAAGTGGATTCTCAGGTATTTGAGAGAGGGCAACAGCAGGGATTCATGCTATTTAGGGTCAGGGCTTCACTACATGTGTTTGTAGAAATGAATGTGGCAGGGTACTCGGATGACAGGAGGTACACCACAGGTTGTGTGGTGGGTAGTCTTCAGGGTTGTGCTTGAAGAGGAATACAAACCAGGAAATAGATTAGATGGGGTACAAGTACAGGTATAGTGCAGCTGTTTATCGCCAAGTGGGAGATTGTTAGATTATGGAGCTAAAAGCTTCACTAATGTAGACATGGAGAAGGCCATTGGAGGAGTTGCTGGAGTGTCACAGACACCGGCATCGGTCAGGCCAATTGACGTCGATAGGAGAAGGCAGGAGAGCAACCGACGTCGGTCAGAGATCGGCCGGCGTTGGCAGCCCCCAGGCGGACAGGGACCAATGTCGGTCACCTGTGTGGTTCGACTGCGAGTATATTATGGACAGTTGGTTGACGAACCAAGTGTTTGCATGCTTAGGGCTAATTATAGACTGAGAGCTGCAGATCTAATTATTGTACTAAGTGTCTAATTATTGTTTAGATGAGTTCTATATAATAGACTCATGGTTGTATTGTAAACTTGTAGCTAGGGAGTAAGAGAGCATAATTGTAAGCTCCTTCTGTGTGTGAGGTGAGCAATGGTGTGTTCCTCCTAGTGCCACAGTACCAAGGTGGGTGCTAGATTGAATCAGTAGGGTTCTTCAGGAGTGTATGATCTTGGTCATCAGGGGAGCATGGCTTCTATAGGAGATCTACATGGTAAGTAAGATCATTGATATGCAGGTGTGTGTGTGTGCAAGGTCAAGGTTCACAGGTGTGCAGAACCAGCTTGATCTGTAGGTTAGAGATCAGATAGGACAACAACACAACAAGGAGCAGTATCAGGAGAGATCTACTTGGAGTATAGGTGTGTACTTGTGGAGTGCGTGGAGCACTTGTGGAGTGCGTGGAGCACAGGTATAAGGTGAACACCAACTCAGTGTGTGAGTTGGGTGTTGGGACCTAAGAGAGAGAGCTTTGAGGAAAGAAGTACTGTTCACTTGAGGTGTGGGAAGCCTCTGAAGAGGTGGTGGAGAAGAAGTGGCATCTTCTTTATTGTATTCTTTTCTATATGAGTAATAATACAAGTTGTGTATTGTCTCTCATATCTTGTGTTATTTTTGGATTCTAGTTACTTGTTGATTCTGGTTATTTCCGCATATTAAGTTGCTTGTTATTTGGTAATCAATTGTGTGCTTTCGGGGTTTCGTATTCCCCAACAGTTTTAAAATGGATTTCAAATTCACATTTTCAATCACTAATTTGATGGCAATCTGATTACCCTTGACTTGGCCGATTGCATATATTATCTCTTGGATTTGCTTGATTTATTGAATTGAATGCAATTTTTTAATTCATGTAGATTAATGGCTCTAATGAATTTGGATCCTTTTCTGCTTTTGTCTATTTTTATATTTTGAATTTGCTTTATGATGCATCATCCTTTTATGAGTCCCGTTGCCAGGTGGCTTTTCCTTCTTGGCTCTAAGTGTTGTATCATCCTTTCTCTGACACTCATCAGTTTCCCACTTCTTCCAAAAGCATTGCCTTGCCACTGCCAAATCTTTACATAGTTTTGGGGACACATGGAGAAATTTTGGCTTCCATTGCCTCATGGTTCTTTATCTAGCTTGTTCTATGCTTATTACTACCTCTAGCCTGTGGGATGGTAACACTTGGGCAAAATCCTACAATATTGCTCTTCCTTGGGCTATCACACTGTCTTTAATATTTTCACAATCTCTAGGTGAGTAGGATGATGACACATGTCATCATCTCAATGTTCCACTTCACCAAAAGTGTTGTACTCCTTTTACCATGTAGACTTAGGGTGAGAGAGATGATGACACATGTCATCATCTTGGTGCTATGCTTCCCTGAAAGACTTAAAAAAATTTTAGAATGTTTTGATGACCACGACCTTGAGGGATTGGGACACATGATTTGTTTTTGCTGCTCTACTTGCTCAAGAGTTTTGTACTTTGAAACTTTGATCCTACTAGTCACCAGGTGAGTGGGATTGTGACACTTGGCAAAATCTTGGCACTTCTCTTGCCTGAAAGTTCTTTTCAAAGTTTTTAAGTACCCAAATGGCCATGGGCTAGCAGGATGTCATTGGGTGGCACTAGTTTTTTTGAAGACCGAAGTATATAATAAATTGCCAAGGAAAAAAGACTCGTGGAGGTAGAAGGTAATAAAAGCCCAAGAAAACTGATTTGACACATAATACTCGATGGGCAAAAGTTATGCAAAACTTTTGTGCCAAACAAAAATGTTAACCAAAAGTGTCAAACATAGGAATGCTGGGCGCAACCTCAGAGAACTTGCACACTTAAGAAACTTATGAAAGCTATTAATAGGCTACCCTGAGTAGAATAAACAATAAAAATCTAGATAGGCCAGGAAATGACAAATCTTATTATCATTAAGGCAACTATTCTTAAGCAGAAACTCGGGCATAAGAATGCTTGAGAAATCCTATCATTATTAAGCATATGATAAACATCAATAAATGATTCACCCACCATAGCTAGTTCTTTTCAAGCTGAAATGGATCCCTACTCGAAAATATTTTGAGCGTGGGGTATGTTGAGTGCAACATAATCTTAATATTAAATCTTTGATAATCTCATCATGACCCTATTGCAAACCTTTTATATGTTTCAATGTTAACTTAGGTACCATGTGTTTGTCATAATATGATAAGAATGCATCTTCTAACTTTTTAAAGCTATGTAAGGAGAAACTAGGCAAACTATAAAACTAGTATGTAGAGTGTCTTATGAGAATTTATTGGAAATATTTTAGCATGATACATCCATCACTACCCCATTCTCCAAAATAAAGTGTGTATTGAGTTAAATTATTACATTATAATAAACCTAATTTAACATAAGGTAAATTATAGACACACGAAGATAAATAAGTGTTGTAAGTGTGTAGGGGCTAATTTAATGAAATACCACTTAAATGCATAAACTTGGATCTAGGCTTGACCCTTGGTAACATGTTGAAACTAGTGAAGTGTCAAAAGTTCTTCTCCTTGATTCTGTTTAACCATGTTTGAAAATAAGAATTAACATGAAAGAGAGTAGTCTAATCAACTAAAGATTAAGCTACTCTAAAAAGTAGACCAATTAACAAATTTATATTTTTCTTATATTTTGATAAGAAATACTAAATCTAAGTATATGCCAAATATAGAAAGTAAAACATTTAATATTATGATAATAGTAATACAAAGAATTTTTTTACTTAATTTATACACTAATGCACAAGAAAATCTGAGTAATAAAGGTGTGCAAATACACTGTATGATGTTTCTGATCTAGTCGTTAGATTTTTTAAATTACATTTATGTTATCAAAGACACTTGCAATGCCCTGTAGACACTTGTATTGATGATACTGTCCATATTTCAATGCCTATGTCCTATATGGAATATTGATTGTTGTCTAAAACTTCCACTTGGGTCTTTCTGGGTTTTCTATCACCTTTCAAATTTTGTGTTTAGATCATGTACAAAAGCTTTTGATATTAGAATATAGCTCAAACCCTAGATCATCCTTTTAGGTCTTTTCACCTTGCCAAAAATGTGGTAGTGGGCTTAAGAAGTCAAGCCATCCTGAAGGACCCTTTGTCAATGAGTGCTGCCTACATAAACAATACTTAGAAGAGAACCTCAAACATATGTAGTACTCCCCTATGTGCTGGCTTGTGTGTGATCAATGGTGTAAAATGCTATACATAAGTGCATGTAGTGATCTAGCTTGTAACTTGACAAATACTACTCATGAGATGTTCTTTGAATGCTTCAAACCCGTAATATTGTTAGGGTGTGGAGCTAAAAGCTTCACCAAGGAGCATACTAAAACAGGTTCGAGTCTACACAGACGTCGACGTCGGTCAGGAGCAACCGACGTCGGTCAGTTGTAGTTACAGAGGCACCGACGTCGGCAGTAGGGTCAGCCGGCGACGGTCACAGGCGAACAGGCAGGAACCGATGTCAGTTACCTGTGTCCAGAAAGCGATTTTCGAGGACAGAAGCGAGTGTTTGCATGATGAGTTTGAGTTGTAGTCTCAAGCTCGCGTCTCTATTATTAGCAATATTATTTTTAGAGCCCTTGTTGAAGAGGCTTAACTGTTTGTTGTAAGAGCATGCTCAAGTTTCCTAATTCTATATGTAGGAAAGATCTTCTTAGCTTAGAATTGTAGAATGAGAGTAGAACTGTAAGAGTAGAACATTGTGAATGTTTGAAGGACAGTACTGAGTTGCATCAATCTAGGTTGTTGGATTTGATTGTACTTGAGAGAGAGCTCTTGAGGAATAGAGATCTAGTGAGAGATCTTGTGTGCATCTGAGAGAGGTGTGGAAGAACGAAGTTTCTTCATTGTATTCCTATTGTAAAGAGTTTTAATACAAGTTTTCAGGGTGTTTTCTTGTATATCTTGTTCTGTGCTATTTGTCATTTCAGTTATTTATCTATTTGATTTATTTCCACATTTATTGCTTTCACAATTGTAATCTATTGTTGGTTTGATCCCCCAACAAATATGACTGCTCCTGTGATTGATATATAAATAGGAAAGAACAAGGCAACATAAATCAATTGTGAAATTGATTGAATGAGATTGAATATGTGCTTGCTCGGTATTTTCTAGATGAATAATGATTTATATTTAACTTGTACTTATACCACCTATTTTTAAAAGTTATTCATGAAAGGGTTAATGAAACACAATAAGCCAAACTGTAATTTAGAAATATTTTCAAATTTGAGTGTTTAAAAGGCATGGACACTTGCATTGGAAAAAGAACAATAGTGTCAATGCTACTGTGCAAGTCTGAACATAACTATCCATGAACATATAAGGTTGTGGGAGCTCTATAATTGATAATGAAGAACATATATCATAATTTAAGTGTACTATGGGCTACATGTGATTTGGATAATTAGAATAACATGGTCGAACTATAGGATAATCATTTAGGCCTAGTGAGGTAGGGAATGCAAGCTTGTTGGCTACGAAGAAGGTCACTTATTTTCACTTCTTCTCTCTCATATATCTTCATACCTCATTCAATTGTTTTAAAATTTATACATTCCACAATGTGGACAAACCATTTATAAATTAAAGTGAATGGTTATACCCTATATAGTTATACCTTTTCACATGAAACTAATTATATATATATTTTAATTTACCTTGCTTAGTAAATAAGCTATTCACTTTATAAAATAAATAAACTTAAGTTATTTAATATGGCACAAGCATGTGACCCATAAATATCAATGTTCCAACACAATGCGACAACAAATATTAAACCTTAAAATTGTTGAGTCAAATTAAATTATGAGCCCCTCAATTTAACCTAAGAATTAATATTTATGGATAGTTGATTAAATAAATTAATTATAAAGTAATATATTAGTAAATAATTTATGAAATATAAAACTAAATTTACTAATACAATTTTGATTTTAATTACTATCGTGATTAATTTTTTTATATCAAGACTGATTAATTTACAAAATATATTATTTAAGTTTTAAATCCATATGAAAACCCACCTTAAATATTGTTGATAATAGGTCTCCAGGCATGACCTATCCCTATGCCCTCATCTCTATTAAGATTAAATGCGATAAATCTGGAATGAAAATGGCTTCCCTTAATTTTTCATTTATGGAAATGGATTTTCACAAAGATAACTCTAGCATCTTCAATGCATATAGCATGCTTGGTTTTGCACAAGCACTCAAAAAAATCTGAATTATCCTTCCTTTCAATTAGAATATCTAAACCATGTTCCTTGATTCTTGTTTGGATGGACCTTCTTGTTTCCTTGATGTAAAGGATTCAACAAGAGCATTCAACTATGTAGACTCTGTTACATAAGCTAGGGTCTTTTTCAAACCCTACAACCATACACAATTTGTTAATAGGAAGGAAGGTGGTTTTGATATTTTGACATTTTGAAATTTTAGCTATTTTGTTATAAATACCTTCAATGTACGATAAAAATGAAATTGCGCTACCATCTAAAGGCACCTTTTGACTTTGCCTATTGATATTATTCTTAACTTATTTTATAGCCTTATCAACTTATTTCCTCATGTAACCATTCATTCTAAAAAATATTATTAAGTGCTCAGTTTCTTGATATAGGTTGTCTTTATCACAAATTTTGAAAGCTCTGGTGGCCAAATTTTTTAACACTCCTACCTTTTGTGCTGGGTGATGATGAGAAGAGGCATACAAGTAAAGGTATGTGTGGGTACCTTTTCTTTAAACCTTCCTAGATAGTGAGTGTCTCCCCATATCC
This sequence comes from Torreya grandis, assembly GCA_037957365.1. Classification (NCBI taxonomy): domain Eukaryota; kingdom Viridiplantae; phylum Streptophyta; class Pinopsida; order Cupressales; family Taxaceae; genus Torreya; species Torreya grandis. Next base: position 993,215 of record JARHVA010002389.1, on the reverse strand, counting down.
ATATCCATATAGTTATATGGGGAAGCCAAAGAAATAGATATTTGGCCAAAAAAACTCTATACTGGGGGAGTCTCGAGAGATATATATATATATATAGATCTAGATATATAGGGCCTCAATTGACTATAATCTTTATGCATGAGGTCTTATTTTCTGGGGCATCATATAGATTATAGATAAATATCTGAGGAGGGTGAGGCAAATCCTATCTATAGTAGGGACTTTAGGGCATCTCATCTCTATCCATAGTTAGGCAACCCGTATATAGATAGGGGCTTGACAGGGCAGGGGGGTAGTGAGGGGGTGTAGCCCCTATATATATAAGCCTACTAATTCTAATCAGATTTGGAAAGATAGGTAAGCAAACGGTAATAGGCAGTCTGATTCCATGATAGAATAACTCTGTTTAAAGATGAATATGCCCATCTATAATGGGGATCACATTAGTATGGATATAGGCTGACACATCTCTAGCTTGTGTTTCAATGATGGGTAACATGGTCAAGGTCCCCTTTATTTGAAATGAGGTAATCTAATAAAGATAGATTCCCCTCATTAATTTTGTTGGTGAATTTTATGCTAATCATGAGACTATTATGATGGGAGTAAAAATATTCCAAACTATCCCTTCAATGTTACTAGCATACGTTGGTGTCATCAACATACCTCTTCCACCATTTGGGTTTCAAAGGAAAGGTGTGTAGAGCCCTCTCTTAGAAAAATTACATGAAGAGGTTGGTTACTACCAGGGAAAGAGGTGAACCCATTTCCATAACTTCAAATTATTCATAGATAACACCCTCAAAGGAGACAAAAGTGGAGTTTAGACACAAAGCTACTAATGAGGTTGTTTCTTCATCTGTGAGATTTAAGACTACTTTGATTGATTCTTCAATAGGAACTTTAATGAAGAGGGATACCACATTGAAGCTAACTAACAATTCCTTATTGTCAACCTTCTTATCCTTGATAAATTCCGTGACATCCCTTGAGTCACAAATAAAAGAGAAGTCTTTCCCACTAGAGGTTTCAATATATTGGCTAAGAATGTTGCAATATTATAGGTAGGAGAGTTAGTGGTGTCGACAATAAGCCTTAAAGGATTACCTTCCTTATGGATCTTCAGGGCACCATAGACCCTAAGGGTAACTTCTTTGTTCAGAATCAACTTTTTATTGGTCAAGATGTCAAGAGAGGAATATTTGATAAACTTCATCATATTTTTTAAAATGTGAGAAACATGGTTATGGTTAAGCCTCTTATAGCTACCATTATTAATGAGTTGGTCTTCCATCTTAGTGTCATAATCCCTACGGTTCATAATAATAGTTGCATTTCCTTTTCCAGCTTTGAGGATAACAATATCTTTAGTTTTGTTTAAAGATTTAATATCCCTCCATTCCTCTTTAGATATGTTCTTTGGAGGGGGTTTTGCATGACACAAAGCTACTGCATAGTCTTGCCTAACCTCTTTTGTAACATTTAAAGGAAAGATTTTTACGACACTATAAACGCTCATGATGAAATATTCCTTGGGGATATGAAGAGGAAATATATAAAAACCTAAACCCCTTTTTAAAATATTGAAAGCATGTTTATCTATGTGAAAGTAAGATAAGTTTACTACCAACTTATCTTCCCAATCAGATATTGGTATTCACTTTTGATCAAAGCTACGAACCGGTTTGAGACATAATTGGGGGCCTAGATCCCCAAGTGATTATATACCACATGTATATCAAATATATTAATAGCAGCCGCAACCAGCCCAAAAATACCAACAATAACCATAACCAACCTCAAGAATACTATCAATGGCCATGTCCGATCTCATATACCTTAGTGAGATTTGAACATGTGTGGGATTTGAAACAACCAAGCCACTTTACCAACTCACCCACATCTCATTGGTCAGATAATACCTTATTAACACTATTGTGATTGTTATTATTATTATTGTTAATGAAGATATCATCACCATCATCCAATGAGAAAACATTATTATTATTTTTGTCCAAATAAATGAAATTATTATTATTATTACAACAATAAAAGACTAAAAAATTAACAATATTTGGGCCACTAGAAGTTGAGGCCCCCAAGGGGAGGGGGTAATATAATGGTGTCATGGTCAATGATCATGATGCCTTCATAATTTACAAATTACCCCAAATTCTATTACCCCTCCCTCAAGGGCCTCGGCCTTTGTTTGCCTAAATATTTTTAATTGTTTGTCTATTTTTAATAATAATAATAATAATAATAATAATAATAATAATAATAATAATAATAATAATAATAATAATAATAATAACAATTCAAACAACAACAATGATAATAAAAAAAGCAACAATAATGTCATTTTCTCATCAAATAACAACAACAACAACAACAACAACAACATCAACAATATTTTTTGGTCATCAAATGATAATAACAATAACTTCAAAAATAACCATTTCAACAAAAACAACAACAATAATAATATATTTATTAATGATACAATAATCATAACAATGGTAATAAGGTATTATCTGATTGGGAGGATAAGTTGGTAGAAAACTTGTTTGACTTATGCATGGATAAACACACCTTTGATATTTTAAAAAGGGGTTTAGGTTCTAATTTCTCTCCCCTTGATATTCCCAAGGAAGACTTCATCATGATTATTGATAGTGTCTTAAAAATGATTCCTTTAAATGTTGTCTAATAGGTTAGGTAACACTGTGCAATATCTTTTCATCATGCAAAACCCCTTCCAAGGAACATATCTAAAGAGGAATGGAGGGATCTTAAATCTCTAAACCAAAGCAAAGACATTGTGATCCTCATTGCTAACAAACAAAATGTAATTGTTATTATGAATCATAGGGACTATGATGCTAATATGGAAGATCACCTCATTAATAATGGTATCTATATGAGGCTTGACCATAACCCTATTTCTCACATTTTAAATAATGTGGTAAAGGTTATCAAATCTTCCTCTCTTGATGTCTTGACCAAGAAAAAGCTGATTCCTAAAAAAGAGGTTACCTCTAGGGTCTACGGTGCCCCAAATATCCATAAGGAAGGTAATCCTTTAAAACCTATTATCGACACCACCGACTCTCCTACCCATAGTGTTGCAACATTGTTAGCTAATAGATTGAAACCTCTAGTGGGTAAGACTTCCTATTTTATCCATGGCTCAGGTTATTTCATGGACTTCATCAAAAACAAGAAGGTTGAAAATAAGTAATTTTTGGTTAGCTTCAATGTGGTGTCCCTCTTCACAAAAGTTCATATTTAAGAATCAATAGAATTAGTCTCAAATATCACATATGAGGAAATAACCTCTTTGGTATCTTTGTTTCTAAATTCCACTTTCTTCTCCTTTAAGGGTGTTATCTATGAACAATGTGAAGATATGACGATGGGTTCACCTCTTTATTCAGTGGTATCCAACCTCTTCATGGAAAAGTTTGAAGAGATGGCTCTACACACATTTCCTATGAAACCCAAATGGTGGAAGATGTATATCAATGACACCAACTTATGTTGGCAGCATGGAAGTGACAGTTTGGAATATTTTCACTCTCAACATAATAGTATCACGACCAACATAAAATTCACCAAGGAAATTGAGGAGGGGAATCTACCTTTCTTAGATGTCCTCATTTCTAAGAAATGTGACAGCTTCTCAACCAAGAAAGTTTAAATAAAAGGCACCCACACAAACCTTTAATTGCATACATATTATCATCATCACCCAACACAAAAGGAAGGAGTGTTAAAAACTTTGGCCATTAGAGCTTTCAAAATTTATGATAAAGACAACCTGGATCAATAAATTAAGCACTTAAAAATAATTTTTAGAATGAATCGTTACATGGGGTAACAAGTTGATAGGGTTAAAAACAAGGTAAAAATAATATTAATAGGTAGAGTCAAAGGTGCCTTTATATGTTATCTCGTTATCGTTCTTTTCATATATTGAAGGTACTCATAACAAGATAACTAAAATTATCAAACATAAAAATATCCAAACCACCTTCCTTCCTATTAACAAGTTGCATATGGTTATAGGGTCTATAAAAGATCCTCTAGACCCTAGCTTACACAACATAGTATATATAGTTGAATGCTCCTTTGGAATCCATTACATTGGGGAAATGAGAAGGTCCATCCACATGAGAATCAAGTAACATAATGTAGCTACTCAACTTGAAATGAAGGAGAAATGAGCTCTTGCTAAGCACCCATGTAAAACCAAGCATGTTATATGCATTGAAGATGTTATAGTCATCTCCATGGAATGTCATTTACATAAAAAGAAAACTAAGGGAAGACATTGAATTCAGTAAACGCTCCTTTAATATTAATAGAAACGAGGGCCTAGGGATACATCAACCTTGAAGACCTAGTATCAACACTCTTTAAGTGGATTTTCATATGGGTTTTTAATTTTAATTTTATATTTCAAAAATTAATTAATCTTGACATTAAAATTTTAATCACAATAGTAATTAAAATTAAAATTAAATTAAGTAAAATTAATTTTTATTTTTCATAAATTAATTAATCTTGACATAAATTTTTTAACCACATTAGTAATTAAAATCAAAATTGTATTAAGTAAATTATTGACTAATTTATTACTTGACAATTAATTTATTTAATCAACTATCCATAAATATTAATTCTTAGGTTAAATTTAGGGGTTAGTAATTTAGTTTGAATTAATAATTTTAGGGTTTCATATTCATTGTTACTTTGGGGTACTAGCCTATAATATTGGAAAAAGGAGAGGTGAACACATTTTCAAAACTTTGGCAACAACTACCCTCTCATTTAATACCTCATGTGACCATTGTTCTCTAGGTTATTTAAGTGATGTAGGTTTGTTGTTCAATCATAAATCCTCTCTTGATGAAGGATCATGGGTCGTGATCCGAAATGTTGAGGTGAAATAAAAAGAGTTTTTTCCCAAAAGCTATAATATTCATTTTTTATGGACTGTGAAAACATAAAATATTGAATGCAGTTATTTGTTTATTTTAGTTTCTTTATCACTTTACCTTTCAACATGGTTATTTTTAGTTACTATTATTTTTACATGGCCGAATCTTATACTTATTTTATTTCTATAGTTGCATATACATATATTGGGTGGAGGACTATGATTAGAGATAATTTGGTTAATATCTTCTAGTGGGTACTGGATTGACTCAAGATCAACTACTAGTGGATGAGGGACTACCTATCAAACCAGGTAGGCATACATATTTTTTTGATCCAACTTATCATATATCTATGGATATCACTCACATATAGAGGCATATAACTAGTTTAGAGTCTCAGGTGAAGACTCTATAGAAGATAAAATCTGCTTTTTAATTTATTTTAATTTTTTTGAATATGAATTCTAATCTAATAAAAAAAGAATCTAATCTAATAAATAAATTAAAACCAAAAGTGAAACCACCCAAATTGATCAATGGTGATGATGAAGTAAAGGTAAAGTATTATTATAGTGAGTATATTATCTTCAGGTATGCTAGCTCCTTGTTTACTCAATCACAACCTTTAGATATCTTGGAAAAGAGAATTTCAAGATACTAAATCGAGAGAAACACAATATTTAAGAAAATTGTAGTTGAATAGTGGCTAGTTTGATCCATGAATACAAAGAATTAGCTGTTGATTCATGGATTTTCCTCTTCAAGCATGCATAAACAAATCAAAGATCACAAATTGAAGTAATGACTCTCTTAAAACTCAAATCATGTAGGTTGGGGATATGTAAAAATTAAAATATTCAATATCTAATGTAAATATCAGATCCATAAACCTAAGGAAGAAGAGATACTTGTAAGGGAAGAAAAAGGTTCTAATGTAGTAGTTTATCTAGATCAAAAACCAATTTTAAAAATGATAAGAGACATAATGTTTGATAAAAATAAAGTTAGGGTTGAGCTGGTCCATATAGAACACAAACACAATATAAAACAAGCAAGAAATGTGATCAAAAACATTAAATATGTGTGAAAATTGAAGTCTCAAATGCTAAATTAAAAAACCCAAAAATAGTGACAAATACCTCTACTTTATGCAAGTGGCAAAGACAAAATTATTGTAGTCAATTATGAAACTTCTGTAGTCAAATACAAAATTATCATGGTTATAATGAAACCATTACCTATGTAATGTTTTCATTGGGGTGGTTTACAAAACTCTCATGGTAAATCAAATTGGAAGTAATAATTTCATGATGAAACATGGCGGTTGTGTCAAGGAGACTGACAATTTTGTCATAAGGAAAATAGAGTAAAAACTAAGGTAAAAGAATTTCAAAAAGGTAATTTTAGAGGTTTAAAAGGGGCAATAGAGGTATAAAATAAAAAAAATTATTAAAGTAAATTTAGGTTTGGCATATATATAGGTGGAGGTCCTTGCATCATCATTGGATTTTTATGAAAATGTTTCACCATGTACTTTTTGGGTGCATACAAATATCACTTTGGCTAATGTTTACATAATCTAGTTTGACCATGAAGGTGAAAACCATGTCATGGATGTTAAACTTGATAATTTGGATTGGTTTTATGATGATATTAAAACCTTTAAGGAGGCTTCAGGTGTGTCCATGCATGTTCTTGTTAATGAATCTTTCCTTTTCAAGGATGGAAAGGTTGATCCTACTAAGTGCATGGCCAATTTCACTCATTTTGTGAATGATCATTGGTATTATCACTATAAAAATATACATGTGAACTATACTAGTGCCTCTTATCATACCTAACTAGGCCCATAAATTTTTATGATCAATTTACTAATATCCCCTCCTCGTATGAGTAAATAACATCTTCTAGGTATAGAGTAACCTTGAATTTCATTAGTGTAGTGAATGCCCCTCCTAAGAAGTGTATTTCCCAAGATGAAACATTAAAGAGTTATTTATTACACCTTTTAATCTCTAATGATTTACATGATTATAATAAGATAATGAAGGTATCCCATAAATACCACATTCCTCTTAATCACTGACTCATCCTTGGAACTCACCAAGTTTTTCCTAGCAATCCCTCTTTTGTGGTTGAGATCCCATATGTGTGGAACTCAATCCAAATCCATATTTTATGCATATTAGCCTTTTTTGGGGACAAGGTGAATATTCACACTTGTGGTGGTTTGAGGTGCATCATCTATAAGTCTTAACCACTCCACCCTTTTAGTGCCATTTTACTCATAGTCATAGTGATGTGAGGTGTATTTCCATTGGGGAGCCTCCATTACTTGTGTGGTCTACGTGATCACCCCTATGGGATAGGGTTCCTTTTAAATTTCATTTTTAAAGGAGATATACCATTTCACCTTCTCTACTCCATGGATTTTAAGCTCAAGGGAAATTAAGAGTGTGTGTCTCTTTTCTTTTCGTGACCCCCAACTCATTTTAACTTTGTTATTCATCTAAAAGCCATAAAAACTCTTGTATATAAGTTTTGGCCTATTTCAAATGTAATGGTAGAGTTAGTTTTGAATTTTGAGGTAAGTAGGTATCCATTATTACTATTTTCACCAATTTGGGATCAATTTAAACTAAAATTTGGTTTTATTTAAGAGATATGTAAATCCTCCATAATTGTGCTTGTTTATTTTGGACTCCACCTTAGTTGACAATTGGTCTATCAGGCCCAACTCTTGCACCATTTTAAATGTTAGTTCCCTAAGATACTCACTTTAAATTATTTTTAGGTTTGAAAAACTTTTATTTCATTCTTAGCACTTCAAATTTTCCTCTCCCTTGACTTGTATACACATAAATTTGGTATTAGACACTTTTTTCAGCTTTGAACCTACTCTTGACATATGTGACCTATGTGTATACATTTTAATCTTTCTCACATTTCTTCTAGACATTATATCTATCTATGACCATGGCCTACCTAATATATGTTCAATTATTAATATACAAGATCTTCCTAATCTATGCCTAATTATTATATTATTCTAAGCAAAATGCCTCCATATTCTAGATGTTGTTGGTTACCAACAATGTCCACCTTCACCAAAAGTGTCTCAGGTTATCTAAATGATTATTTTTAAAATTGAAACCCTTTCCTTGTATCAACACACACGTTTTACATGCTAGTTATGGAGTTAAATTACTTAAAGGTTCATGTGTGTGTGTGTGTGTGTGTGTATGTGCACGTGCGTGTGCATACACACACACACATCAACCCTCAGGCTATTATTATCTAGCATATATCTAGAGCTCAATTGAGAAACTACTTGTACATTTAAGAATACATTTACACATTCTTAAATAATTATCCTAAAGCATCAAATTTTTTAAATCCCTTAAATGAATAACCTTAAGCCAAGTATAAACACCCAAAGCAAGATCAAAATTTTCATATTTTCAAGTGTCAAAATCCAACTTGTTATGTTGTATTCTATTAGATCACTATTGATCAAATATTCACATGCGGGGGGGGGGGGACTATGTGTGGTTTGATCCCTTATTAGATTATTGGAATATATGCAAGACTAAGCCAAAAAATGAGGTGTGGTTTAAGGTGTCCAAACCATCCTCTATAACCCCTTTTTACATGCAAATCAAGTCAAAATTAGAGTTAGGATTTTAAAGAAAAATAAGACAAATTTGAATCTACGCACAATATCAAACATCTAAAATTATGCATGCATCATAATGAAAGATAGGAATTATGATTTGTGGAAAAATAAAGAAGTAAAAACACACATAATTTTGGTAAATAGTAGATACATTTAATTGTTGCAGGTGTCTAAGCATTATGTGTAACATCCTAGCATCATTTGACAATCAATTTCCTAAGCCGAGCTATCAGAGATCCATTGTGGATAATTTATGGTGATTTTACACAAAAAAGGTGTAAAAATAGTAAACAAAATAAATACCCTATCCTCTTATCATTTATATAAATATTAATCTCAATGTCATATACTTTTACATTCAATGATATATCTTGTGCATTATGAATTATTCTAATATATATTTTTTTAAATCATTAAATCTAAAAAATATTAAAACATTTTTTTGAGCTTGACCCCACTTTCGAGTGCAAAAAATCCTAGGTTTATCATAGAGTTTCATCCTTCCTTTTTAAGGTTTCAAATTTCTACATTAGGATTTCATATTTAATTTTTTATTCTCTTATTTAAAAATTGTTTTTACCTTGTTTTTACATGATGTATTTGAACAAGTATAAAACATTGCACTTTTCAGATTGTATAAAGTATAAAAATAATAAATAAATACAAAAGGAAGAATATGATTGACCAGTTGAAACTCACTATAAATGGAAATGACCTAATGGATTTAGATACTTAATATTTTACTATTTTATGTAGGTTTGAAACTAGATGTAGGTGATCGAAGGGCTAAAAGTAGATTGTGAGTCACTCAGATCATAAACTGTGTTTAAAATTGAAAGAATGATTATGTCAGTATATATATGCTTATGATATATGGTAGGATTTTTCTTATAATGGATTCATATTTGTGAACTTTACATATTTTTTTGAATAGGCCACTACACCTACATGTAATATATCTCTATGTGCAATATCAAGGGTTAGTTGTGTGCGTAATTTACATAAGCTAGTCTCTTTCTATTTAAAACCCTAGGTCAATTTTCAACACTAGGTCTAGACATAAAAAAAGGACAAGAAGGTGGAATGAGTTGACCTCAACCACTCCCCAATGAATGGATAAGCGTTACCTATGTATCTAATACTTTGAAGAGGGAAGTCAAATCACACGTAATTATCCCCATTAGGTGTATGTGTGCATTGGTGCTACCTTTATGAATGTAACATGTGATATATATTTTTAAACTTAACAAATGGAAATCTTGACTTGGATTAGGTGATTTAGACTGGCTATGCCATTCTCCTTGTGTCTAATTTCTATATCATGAATTTTAAACCAATTCCTTTGATTGTGCAAGTGAAATAATAGGATTTATTATTACTTGCTAGATGATGCCAAATAGGGAAATATGTTTAGACATATTGTGTAGTTATATGATATTATTTGGGAACTTTTTTATTCCACTAACATGTGAAATATATGGGCCAACCATAAGAGATAATTTAAATTTAAAAATGACTATTGATAACATGGGGATAGGCTAGTTAAGATTGGATGCCTCTAGAACTATACATGCATATGATTCTAAAAAAATCATCTAAAATGTATGATAATATGATGATTTAGAGACTATTTGAGTATGAAAATGAATAGGTTAGGAACACAATAAGAAATTATTGTAGATGACTAATAGAAAATTAGGAAGGTTAGACCCATGGTAAGCATGTAGATTTAGAGAAGGGTATCCAAGAGCCATATATTTAGGCACAAGTCATGTAAGGTCAAGGTAAGTCAATAATAAAAATGACAAGTGTATAATACCATATTATAGTGTCTAAGAATTCCCTCATTTTATTTTAGTATTGAACTAAAATGTAATGTTAGAGTAAACGGATAAAGAGATGAATTTTAGTGTGAAATAAAATTTGTCTTTGGGAGAAGGAAGGATCCAAGTGTGAAGCTTGGTCCATGAAAAAAATTCAATGAAAATTTCAACAATCAACATCTATTTGTGGAATGAAAATTTAAAATATTGAAATGTAAATAACAAGGAAGGAATACACCTATAAATGGGTGAACCATGTTTCCCCGTGATGCTGTTAGAGATGATGCTTCATGTTGAAGCATTAAAGAATATGCTTCTTGTTGAATCATTGGAGAATCAGGCTTCCTATTGAAGTATTTAAATAATTTGGGGTGAACATGCCTCAATAGAGAAATGAGCTAAGGAAAGGGCCATCATATTGGAAAATAAATGCCTCAACCCTCATGGAGTAGTGTTAGATCAAAGAGAGACGTTAAACCTCAATCACACTACTCATTTGACTGATTGTGACCTCAATATGAAATGGGGACCTATGCTAGGTTCAAATAGAGTAAATCAACTATTTAAAATGGACTTCTAGATTCAATATGTAACCTTCAATACCATCAATGTCACATTAATGCCATGATCTTAGATATAAAAGTGTAATACTGTGTGCATGGAGAATGCTTATGCCCTATAATATGATACATTTGGTGCTAAAATGATATATAATGTTATACATATATATCTCATTTTGTACTAATTTTTAAATACATAAAATCATACAACTCATTTTACTATCAAATGTGTACATATGCATTGCATATGCCCCCAAAGTTATCCTAATTTGTAAACAAATTTGGGAAATTTTTTGAACCAATATGAATCATGTAATTTATCCCAACATCTAAATTTTCTTTAAATTAAGGCTTGAAAATATATGATAAACCACTAATATTCCCTCATTTTGAGGTGATGGACTTAGTTTTTGAATTAATCATCTCAAATTAAAAGAGTTAACTACATCATGTTGTGTAAAAATATATAATCATTTAGATTCATGTGATAACATGTGGAGAATATGCCATTTAGTAATGAATATATCATCAAATCATATATGAGAACATGTAGTAAAAATCATACAAGTGTCATGTCAAGATAAATATAAAAATTAGGCATGCATTAGTAACTATCACTTATATAATTATTAAATAATAAACCATGCAAGAAGGTGCATTGTATGGATCATGGAACCACACACAAGAAGAAGGTGTGTAATATGTATCATGACATCAAAAAATTAGTATACTATCCTAAATTATCCACTTCTAATCACATAATGTCATGTCCATGACACACATAATAAAGTACATGCAATGGCACTTAATGTTACACAAGGTAAGAGCTGCACATAATGGAAAATTAATTCTCACACAAGCAAAGGGGCCACAAAAGGAGGATTGAATGAAAAATCAATCAAGAAAAGTAGTAAAAAATGGTAAGGTCTCAATGAAAGAGTCATGTAATGAAAAATTAATCAATTGAAATCAATAAGAGAAGGCAAGGGCCCAAATAAAGAGGTTTACATTGATACAATCAATCAAATAAAAGCAATAAGAAAAGGCAAGGTCCCAAAGAAAGAGGAATACAATGTTACACTCAATTGATCAATGTTATACACTAAATCAAGAGGTAAATAAACATAATAAATTATTAGCCTATATAAAATGAAATAAAGGCAATGAAGCATTGAACAATTCAAATTAGTCTACACTATCAATCTATGTCAAGTCACAACATAGAAAAGTAGCATATCCATGAAATGTATCACCATAATGTACATAAAAAGATCAAGACATGTGAAAGCAATCAATGTAGTTCTGCATGATAAATGGAAAGGTCATATAAATATATAACCTATAACAATTTAACTTCTGGAATGAGATGCCCCAAAATTACCCTGACCCAAAGGTATATGAATGTCTTACATTTGTGTATCCATGTATCATGTGAAACATGTATGTCATGCATATTACTCATATATACCATTAAATGCATGTGCATATGAAAAATGGATTTTTAATATACCAAAAATGTGATAAATAACATAAATTAAATGCATAAAATTAGCAATAATGTCATGCTTAGGTCTTGATTTTTTATTTTTTAGAATATATATTTTTGAAATATTCTGAAAATGAGATGCTTATATGTAGTACTAATGCAAGTGCATGATCGTCATAGGGTTTCTCACATGTTTGTTATTAACATCTCCAAATAATAATCTCTCCTTCAAAAATTTCATGTAACCACAAATAGACCCAACCAGTTGGGTTTGAATTTGCCTTTGCTCTCTTTATCTGCATTAGTATTATTTTTATTTTATTTTAATATCAATTCACCAACTTCAAATCCACAAATTTCACCCTTCTTTCTATATGCTCTCTTTATAATATCTTGATAAACTTTGATATTTTCAATAGCCTATATGCATTTGGCATCCCACATTTCTAACTCATGTAACCAATTTTATCGATATCAATTATCCTTGAAAATATATTTTAAAGAAACACACAGATGGTATATATAGATCTAAATGTAATATTACTTGTGTTCCATAAACAAGATAATAAGTTATATCCTTTTTATGTGTGTGAATGCTTTTGTGATATGCCCATAGAGCACAAATAATCTAATCATGCCAATCCTCATCATGTTTGCCAATTATTTTACTTAATATTTTAATAATTGTTTTATTTATTGCTTATACTTACCTATTTACTTGTGGACAATTAGGCATATATAAGGTATGTTTAAAATCATATTTAACAAAAAATATCTTAACTATATTATATTTTAAATATGATCCATTATTTTTAATAATAGTTTATGGGAGATTAAATTGATAAATAATATTTATCATTAATAACTTACATATGTCCTCTCTTGTAGATTGTAGTGGTATGGTCTTCACCCACATTTTAAAATAATTTATAATGGTAATAATGAACTTGTGAAACTATGATGAATATATATTTATCTTTCCAATCAAATCAAATCCCCAAATGGAAAATGGATATGGTGAAATAATAGGTTGTAATTCTTATGGTGGTTCACGATTCAAATTACTATGACAATGTGGATATAGTTTTATATGCTGGCCAATAATAAACTTGTCTAGAAATATTGTAATACATTTATTTATTACTAAAATTACATTCACATTTGATATCATGTACCTTAAATAAATTTATCTTAGCCTCCTCATAGCTAAGGTACCTAAGTAACCATCCAAAAAATGATCATTTGAACAAGGCCCGACCAATTATAACATAATACATTATTTCACATTATAATTATAATTTCATGTAACATTGTATGGGATAACAATGTTATTTAAAAAATTGTAGATGTAATTGTACTATTTTGAACTAATTGTCTTGTGAGTAACTACAAGTACTACTAAAGCATTTACATTTATTGTATTAACTGATGAGTGTTGTAATTTTCATGTAGTAAAAGTTATGCGAATATCATTGATGTAAGTAGGAATCATAGAATTTGCTCCAGCCATGACATTGGCATGTTGATTTCATTTTTAAGGTATGTTTTGAATTAATAATTTATCAAATTATGTCCTTAAATGTTGTACCATTTCCATATATATATGTCATCAAATTTTCTTATTTTGTTTGATAAAATATCTAAAACTTGATTTCTGACAAGTTGATAATCCCCATGTACTTGAATATATATTATTTTTAATGTGGGTATGGTACACAATTCTATTAAAAATGCCTCATACTCTGCTATATTATTTGTACATGAAATCCCTAAGTGGTATATAAATGACATAGGTTGGTCTTGAAGAGAAATGAAAACTATACCAACTCTAGCACCTATGTTGTATTTTTATCTGTCAAAGTACACAATCTAAGTATCATCATCAATATGATATTCAACAAGATCATCATGAAAAACACATTTGATTACTAATGTGTTAACTAATGGTGCTTTAGATTATTGATCTGCGATGACTTGTCCTTTGATGAATTTTTGAGATATGAATTTTAAGTGAAAATCCATAAGTAACATTATCCATTTAACTATATGTCATCATAAATGTGGTTTTGGCATGAGAAACATTAGTTGATCCATATTAATGATGACATACATATCATTGTTAAGCATATAGTGTCAAAGTTTTCGTGCTAATAAAATAAATGCTATACATAGTTTCTCCATAACATTGTAATTTATTTCATAGTCTATTAGTGTAGAAATGATGTAATAGATTACGCATTATTTGTGATTATTTTCATATTGTGCCTATAAATCCCCTAAAGTATGATCTGTAGTATAAATATATAATAAAAAAAAGTTTATCTCATATTGAAGGCATGAGAATAGGTGGATTAAGTAGATATTATTTCAATGCACCAATTTTTTATTTGAAAATTTGTATCTCATTCAAACTTTGTATATTTATTGAGTAAGTGCATACAAGGTTTCATCTTATCAGCTAGCTAGGCCATAAAATGTCTTATTAATTGAAAGCTTCCATATAGGTATAGTAATTGTTTCAATCCTTTTGGTGGTGGAATATCTATAATAGATTTGACCTTCTTTGGGTCTAATTATATGCCTATTTGAGATATGATATAACCCAATAATTTTCTTGAAGATACTCTAAATAAACGTTTCTTTGGATTTAAGTGCACATTATATTTATGTAAATGTTTGAATATTCTTTGTAAGTTTGTAGCATGATCCTATCAATGACTATATTTTGTAAGTAACTCATCAACATAGTATTCCACATTTTTTTTGTATATAATCATATAAGTTGTGCATAATAGATTTATGATAATTGGCCCCTATGTTATTCAATCCAAAAAGTATGACCACATTAAAGAATGTCCCTCATGGTGTGGTAAATGATTTTTTTATTGATCTTTGGCATTAAAATTTATTTGACTATATCCAAACACTATTCAATAAATGAAAAACACTAGATGTAGAGTCTACAACCATATCAATATTTGGTAGTGGGAACTCATCTTTACAGAAATCCTTATTTAAATCATATTATTATGTACAACATCAAATCTATCCATTAAGATTTTAAAGTGGCACTATATTATAAATCTTATTAGGATACTCAATGGATCGGATAAACCCTACATCTAACACTCTCTGAATTTCATATTTAACCAAAAAAATCTACTTTTGGTTGCATTTTTATGATTTTTTATCTAACTAGATTTGTATCTAGGTACAAAACTATATTATGCATTGTAATTGTAGGTTCAATTCCTAGCATATTTGAGTAAGCTCAAGCATAATTGAATTCAATTATTTATTAATTAATCAAAATTGATTTATTTTTCACATATTATGTAGTAGGAATTATATTTGGGCCATTTACTTGAACATAAATATAAGGACCTTTGTGATCTCCAAAATATTCATGGGAATTTATTATAGATGAAATCTATTTTTATGATAGAAATGAGGGAGATCCTCATATACCCCAATTTATTCCAAAAGAGACTCATCATTAGAGAATTCATCTAATGTCCATTTTTTGTGTGAAACCTTATCATCAATGAGGTGAGGATATACTCTATGAAGTGTTGATACATGATAAACATCTTGTGTGTGCTCAAGCATCAATTTATATAAATGTGTATGAATGGAAAATTTATTAGTTTCACTTTCCTTATTGGGTTTTGAATCATTTGTGTACCCAAGGCCTTGTCATCCTTTATGAATAGATGAATTAATTGGATCAATATTCCATGTGCATGTTTTCTAAATTCCTATAATGTATATATCATCCTTATTAAATATTTTAGACCAAAACCATATTGTTTTAGAGATGTTGTTGGTGATGGAAGAGTAGGTGAAATAAATATTGGTGTTGATATATCATTGTGCTTACTAGAACGCCCATACTCCTAAGATAGAGATTGGATATGATTTATGTAATGATCCATGTATTGAGTCATTTCATAGTTTTTGAAAGGTTCTTGATCCATAGGACATGCAATATTATAGTTAGGTTATTAGTAATAACCTGACATACTATAGTTATTATCTTAGGACCCACAATTATATTCAATGTAATTTTTCCTAATACTTTCTGAGGGATGTTGTCAAATTCAAAAATGTTCACATTTGAATAAGTGAGATCCTTAGCCTCTATAATAATTAAATTTAGAAAATAAATATTTATTCCTAATCTATTCTCCACCAAGACATTTTGAATATCCTATTTCGAACACACACATGAATATATAACAATATATGTTGATCAATAATATGTTTAGGAGTTAGTTCCTCTTTATATAAAAATATACTTTATTCTATCCATCATAATGTGTTAATTATATAAGAAACATAAGTTAGTTATGCATCACTTGTTATAATTGTGTCATGTAATGTTGTATAAAGAATATCCTTATAAATAGGTGTCCTATGGAGAAATTTTAACATAGAATTTTTAACTAGTGTATTCTTAAGTTTCTCAATTATATCATACATTTTGGTTTTATTGGTTGGTCTCATGGTAGGAGGAGAGGGGTTTATGAGGAAAAATCTGATGACCTCTACTTTGTACTATAGTATGGGTCACCGTACCCCTTCACATTGTAACAACATAGACTACAAAATATAATATAAGCCTAGATAAAATAATAGAAGTGGTTGGTAGTTATAATTACATAGATGTTAAAGATATTGTATATTTATAGAAAACATGTTATTATTACAATAATAACTTGAATTATTAAAACTATGTATAACCATTATAGACATAAGTAATTTGTGAATAAGGGAAAATTTGAAATTGGGTTTGAAAAATATATTTATATATATAAATATAAAAAAAATAGATATTAAAATATGGTATTGCATACTTAACAATGATAATATTGACATAAATTTACCATGAATTACTTATGTGCACAAATATAGTCCTAACTCACCATATCACCCTATTATAGTGCTTTTTATGGGTCCAACTTTTTCATTCTATTGTTTCACACCTATAGGAACCTCATTGTCTATTTAAATCCTGTATACTATCCTAAACATATATGTCTAGATGCTTAGTTTATTCCTCCTATGCATGTGTCACTACCTTTAGAATAGGTCAATATCACCAAGTGATACTTACCTGCACCTAACAATAATGCTCCTCTCCTAACAAAATATAAAATTTCAAATAAAATATTTATTTAAGGTTCGCCCATCTACGTAACAAGTTAGTGGCATGAGAAATTACCAAATTTGACTCATTATATATAAATACATATTTTACTTGATAAGGGTCTTGTAATCTATTTGATACATAGATATACACTTTTACACACTTATAAAAACTACCATATTCTTATTAATTTGTAAATCAATCACTGGGATGAACCAATAATGAAGTCTAAATCATAGCTAATTTAAGTCCAAGAGAGCATTATTAAGTATCAAATACAAATCACTAATTTCATTCATACAATAAAGGAACACAATTGCATAATCTCACTACTTGGGAGAGTTATTTATGGCTTGATTTCCATCCATGGAGTAACAAATACATAGGCAAAGGTCAATTTCCAATAAGGGTGATTAGGTTCAGCTCATCCCATTACACTTTCCCAAGTTTTACAAGTTTATATCCCTCATAAGCACACCTAGGGTTTCAAGGTGAAGGGGGTTGATTTTTGGGGTTGCACACACCATCAAGGTTTGAAATTGCACATAAAAATATTTTGGAGATAGGCAGAGGTGACCATATGTTCATAGACCCTATTTTTATCACAAGTCAATGTCGATCATTATAAGTCAATATCAATATTGATAGTGACCCAAAGTGGATGAAACTAACCATGCACAAACATAAACACAATTCTAGATATAGATGAATCACATGCCTACTTCAGTCTATTTTCCATTGTCATAAGTCATCCATAATCATATAGTCAATTAAAAAAGCTAATTACTTATACCTTTGTTGTACTTACTATATTTAGCATATGCCACTTGTCAAATCATTGCAATCTATTTCAAGCTTTAACATTTATATTCATGCTTAAAATTCACATATTGGTTTTTATCTTAATTAGATTAAGTAATTTATATTAATCCAAATTAGGGTAAAATTAAATCTTAGAAAGAAGGATGAAACCCTAAGGAAAAACCTAGTGTTTTATGTACTCACTATATAAGTGAGTTCACTATTACGATTTTAACTTATTTTGGATTAAGATATCCAATCTAATATAAAAATTTGAACTATTTAGTTTGCATAAAGTATATAAATAATATAAAAATATGAATGTAAAATGTAAAATATTATTGACTAATTATAACTTACTATAAATGAAAACAACATAAGGGATTTATATACTTAGAATTTAACTATTTTATATAGGTCTAAGACTAGATGTAGGTGATTGAAGTGTTGAAAGTAGACTTCTAGTCACTCAAATTAGGAACTGGGTGTCTAAAACCATAAGATAAATCCATTAGTTTATATATTATTGTGTTAGACTATATAATATATCATATATCATATTCATCTTGTGGACTATACCTCTTTATTTTGGCACATGCCCCTCTACATGCTAGTAATAAGTCTTTGTGTGTGATATCATGTGTTAATGGTGTGATTAGTACTGATAAACCTATATCTTTATCTTTTCAACCCAATGTCCAAATTAGACATTAGGTTTGGGTCTTCAAAATGGGAAGAATATGGGTTGAGTTGATCTCAACCACTCCTTAATGAATGTCATAACATTGTCTACATATCTAATATTCTAAACAGGAAATTCAATCCACACATAATTATTTCTATTAGGTGTATGTGTGCAATGGTTCTCCATTAATTAATGTAACCTATAATCTATCTTTGACACTTGAAAAATGTAAAATTTGACTTTGTTTAGGTTTTTCAAATTTGTCTAGGGCCTATTCCTTGTGACTTATTTATGAATTTTAAAGCTTAGGGCAGTCCCTTTAAATGTGCAAGTGAAATAATAGGCTTTCTTAGTTCTGTGCAAGTGAAATAATAGGCTTTCTTAGTTCTTACTTGACAATGATAGATGATGCTAGATAAGGAAATAGGCTTATACCTATTTTGTATTTATATAAGACTCTTTGGTTATTCTCATATCACTAACATGCAAAATGTATTGGATGACCCATAAAATATAATCTTAATTTTAAAAATATCTTTTTTGGCATGGGGATAGGTCTATCAAAATTGGACACCTCCAAAACTCTATATAAATACAAGTCTAACGGATTCATCTAAAATACAATAATACTAATATGATGATATGGAAATAGTTTAAGTAGGACAATGTAATTCCTATAGGTGACTGATAGCGAATTAGGAAGGTCAGACCCATATAAATCATGTAGATGTGAGAGAAGGATGTGCAAGAGCCATATGTGTATACGAAATTCATGTAAGGTGAAGGTAGGTCAAGAATAACATATACTAGCGTCTAATACCATATTTTGGTGTCTACATAAATAAGTCATAATGAAAATATAATTGATGGGGATACTAATAATGAAAATGGCTATGGTATATTTGATGATGTACATTAATGAGAAATAACTTAGTATATTAAAATTATTTAACACATGATTGATGTTTTTCTACATGTAACTAAAGATGAAATGAAAAATAATATTAAGATTACCACATTTGAGGAATAATGTGAGCCCTTCACTGATACTAATTTACCTTTTAGAGGTATTGAGCTCTATAATAGGTGTTCTGACCACTACTCCTACTGCTTATATCATTATTACCACACCTATGTTCACACATGTGATGCCCACTCATTATGTGGAGGCAACATAAGTTGTTCCTCATATTTATATGGATCTCCTTATAGAGCATACTTTTATTTCTCCTAGTATGGCTACTCATTGACATCGTCCATTGTTACATAATCTTATATGCCTACTAGTCAAGACATTATGTAAAATATCCTTGATATTCAAGCTAGAGTGTCTCAATTGGAACAAAATTCAACTAGAATGGGATATTGAAGTGATTATCAAGCATTACTACATAACCTATTGGCCCTAAAATATTAATATTATCCATTACCTACATGATTTTTTTCACCTAAGATTACATTATATGATGGTAAAGGTGATCTAAATCAACACCTCAAAGAGTTCATCCAACATATTTGGACTATGCATTAAAAGATAAGTAGCTAACCAAGCTATTTACACTGAGCCTTAAGAAATATTGCTTATGGTGGTTAATTTATCTCCCCTTCCAATCCTTTCATGCCTTTAATACTTTAGTGAATCAATTCATATCACACTTTTATATTAACATCAATGAGAAGTTTTCCTATGCTCAATAAAAAAACTTAAGAAAGAACCTAATAAGCTTATCAATGAATATGTATTATATTAAAATACTATGCTTGCTAAGATGACTAATCTTATGGTTGATAATGAGTTATAAAACATTCAAATAAATCCTAATTATTGCACTAGACTAGACCATTATGTTCATGCATTTTCAATATTATGATGACATGTGTCACATGGTTAAGGACCTAAACCTTATGATCATTTTCATGAATATTATACAATATGCATCTAATAATTCAACATATCCTGGTGCAAAGTTTCAAGGAAACCCAAAAATAAAAATAAAATGATAATAATAATGAGGAAAAAGTAATAGTTAATACAACATAACAACCTACTAATCAACTTATCCCATCAACTCCTAAAAAGAGGCAGTTTACATGACTATCTAAACCTCTTCATGAGATATTAAAAAATTTACTTGAATGCAACCTAAAATCTCTACCTTCAAAAAAAGGTTGATATGAATAGGCCTCCATTTAAGGTATTTGAGACTAACATATATTAAAATTATCACAAATGTGAAAACACTTTATGAATAGATGAATTAGGTCAAGGCATAAGATAATGATCTAAAAAATGATAATATTATTCTACTCAATGATATTATCACATCTACAAATGATTTAGTGGAACAATTTAACATGAATGCAAAGTTGAAGATATTTTTTGATCCATTCTAAATCATCCAGCATAAGAGACCAAGACTAATCATGTGGTATAAATGAATTACAAAATATGTCCTCATCCCATTTCCTATGCTTAAAAAATTGAGTAAGTTCATCCTATAGATGGTATTATTGGTACAATTGTAATCACATATGTATAAATACCTATAACTACATTTGATGATCGTGATATTATGTCAAGAATCTAGAACCACAAACAGCTCTGATACCACTTATCAGGATCTAGGAAGCACAATTGATTACCATGTACAAGCAACTAAATGCGGAATTCAACCAGAAGTAACAAGTAACTAGAATTCAGAAATAACACAGAATATGAGAGACAATACCCAATTGTATTAATACTCTTCTAGAAGGAAATAAAATAAAGAAGATGCCACCGTCTTCTTCCTTACACCTTTAGGGCTCCCACACCTCTAGGGCATAAACAATAAATCTCTTCAAGAGCTCACTCTCTCAATTACGGTCCCAACACACAACTCAAACACATAGTTGTTGTTTACCTCCAACCAGTTAATATCACTACTACCAGTCCACCAGTCAGTATCACTACTACTAGTACCAAGTACTCCACATACTCCAAGTCTGAGTATACACACATACTCTAAGTACACAACGTACTCCAAGTAGATCTCTGTGATCTTGCAACAACCTACAAATCAATGACCTTACTTACCATGTAGATCTAACTACACCCTGAAGAACCCTTGTCCTTGCCTCACCAAGTCCTTATGATTCTCCAAACTAGTGCCCCAGTGGATCTCTACCAGATCTTGCTATCCCACAGATCTCTCTGATCATACACACTCGGCACCCCTGTGGAACTAGGAGGAACACACCTTGCTCTCTTCACTCTGAAGGAGCTAACCTTGCTCTCTCAACTAGCACAAATTACAATACAACCCATGAGTCTATTATATAGATCCCATGCAAACAATAATTAGACATCTAATTACAATAATTAGATCCACAACTCAAGACTAAAATTAGTCTTTACATGCAAACAACCTGTTCAACTAACTAACTATTCGTCAACAACTAGTTTTGGAATGCACAAGTGACCGACGTCGGTCCCTGTCTGTCTGGAGGTGACCGACGTCAGTCGACTCTTGATCGATGTTAGTTTCTCTATGCTCTGAATATGACCGATGTTGGTTGCACTGCTGACGTCAGTTGCTGTGCACCTTAGCAACCTCCTCCATGTCTGCATACAGTGAAGCTTTTAGCTCCACAACCTAACAATCTCCCACTTGGAGATAAACAACTGTACCTATACCTGTACCTATACACCATCTAATTTATTTCTTGGCTTGTATCCCTCTTCAAGCTCAACCTTGAAGACCAACCACCACAAAGCTTATGGTGCACCTCCTGTCATCCAAGTAACCTGCCACATCTGCATCTACAAACCCATGTAGAAAAGAACTTGACCCTGTATAGAAGAAATCCCTACTGTTGGTCCCTCTCAAATACTTGAGAATCCACTGAACTGCCCTCCAATGCTTCTTTCCCAGATTGGCTCCAAACTTGCTGACAGCTCCCACTGCATGGGCAACCTCAGGTCCAGTACGCATGTACTTAACCTCATCATGTGAATCAGGACACTGTTCATAGAACTGTCTAACCCTCGGTGTGCTGACTAGTTTCACACAATCATTCAAAGATAAAATCAACTTGTGACCTTCCATGTCTCTGGAACACACTTATGCCAAAGAATTTTGCTCCTTCAAATTTTTCATGACACACCTCTGAACTAACTTTACCTTTAGCTCAGAAAAAACCCTGTATGTGTAACCCTGCATACAAGCAAACACACAACATATAGTAACAAGATAATGTCGCAACCATCATCCACCTGGTAAAGAAACCACAGTAGTTACAATGACATTGACTAAAGCCATGCTTTGTCATCCACCTGTCAAACCTGTACCACTGTCATGGAGCTTCCTCAAGACCATATGACCTGGCCTTCCATCTCATGTGTCCATTCTCTCTATTCTTTAACCAAAGAATCCATTCATCTTTTAGTGCTTTCTTTCGGTTGGCAACCCTACCAAATCTCCCATTTGGTTCTGCATCCTAGGAATCAAATTCTTCAATCATGCCATGCTCCCACTATTTCCTAGATCCTTCTTGCTCTGTAGTGAGCAACGAGTATAAAGAAAAGGAATAATAAATTTGAGGCTTACTTACCCTTTCAGTCCTCCATATGGGCATTTAAGACTCCTTAATAGCTTGCTGTCTGCCCAAAATCTGTCTCAGTGACTGACCTCAATCACCACACAGTCTGCATCTGATTGACGTCGGTTCCATGCAACTATCCTGACTGCCAACGCCGTTTCCCTAACCGACGTCGATGTCTACCTATCATCGACGTCGGTTCCCTGACTGACGTCAGTCTTACCCTGCCCGACACCACCGGCTCTAGTCTACACATGACCGACATCGACACCTGTCTGTTTGACACCGATTCCTCCTGACCGATGTCGGTACCTATGTTCTCCTGTGAGTGATGACTTTTTACCTGTGAGCTCTCTTTGGATCAAAACCCTATCCAAACTGCCCTGTTCAAAGTTACTCAACCTTCTCCACTGATCTCTATCCATCATCTCCTCCATGAACACCAAGGCTTTTCAGTTCTTAAGTTTATCAAAGACATCTATCTTCCACTTAAGAACATGCATCTCCTTCTTGCTCTTGTGACCAAGCCTACAAAGCCACGTCTTCGCAACAGAAGAAGAATCAGTAATATAAGTAGATAGATAAAGGATACCTACTTTCTTACCACTTGCTAATTCAAGTGCATCCACTGTGAGAGTTTTTGTGGATCTCTCATCACCCAACTTTCTTGAAGAAATTAGCCACATCTTCAAGACTGGGACCTGCATGACCTCCTTCAACACCCATGTGTTGGCCGTCTGCAATTTCAGCTGCACTTCCCCTTTGCCAAAACTTTGACAAGGCACACCAGCCCCTAAATAAATCTTTCCAAAGTCCTCAAGGACCTTAACATGGAAAAATAATCTATTTTGGGCTGCATGGAAAGAGGTAACAAAATCTATAAAACAAGATTCTACTTTATCCAAGGAACATCCCAGAGCATCCTGTGCAACAACACCTGCAACATCTGCTTTTTCAGTTCCTTCATGCTGATCTTCTACCAACCAACAATATTTCTTTTTCTTCTCTTTCTTTCCATAACACCGTAATTGACCATTCGTGCCTTTGAATTCCTCCATTCTTAGCTTACTTTCTTCTGCCATTTCTATACTCCCACTCAATCAGAAACCCCTGAGAGTGACATGTCATCAAACACAAACCTGCTCCCTGTAACCTTAGCTCTGATACCACTTTGTCAAGAATCTAAAACCACAAATAGCTCTGATATCACTTGTCAAGATCTAGGAATCACAATTGATTACCATGTACAAGCAACTAAATGCAGAATTCAACCAGAAGTACCAAGTAACTAAAATTCAGAAATAACACAGAATATGAGAGACAATACCCAATTGTATTAATACTCTTCCATAAGGAAATACAATAAATAATATGCCATAGTATTCTTCCTTACACACCTCTAGGGCTCCCACACCTCTAGGGCATAAACAATAAATCTCTTCAAGAGCTCACTCTCTCAATTACGGTCCCAACACACAACTCAAACACAAAGTTGTTGTTCACCTCCAACCAGTCAGTATCACTACTGCTAGTCCACCAGTCAGTATCACTACTTCCAGTACCAAGTAATCCATGTACTCCAAGTCTAAGTATACACACATACTCCAAGTACACAACGTACTCCAAGTAGATCTCTGTGATCTTGCAACAACCTGCAAATCAATGACCTTACTTACCATGTAGATTTAACTACACCCTGAAGAACCCTTGTCCTTGCCTCACCAAGTCCTTATGATTCTCCAAACTAGTACCCCGATGGATCTCTACCAGATCTTTCTATCCCATAGATCTCTCTGATCATACACACTCGGCACCCCTGTGGAACTAGGAGGAACACACCTTACTCTCTTCACTCTAAAGGAGCTAACCTTGCTCTCTCAACTAGCACAAATTACAGAATAGCCCATGAGTCTATTATATAGATCCCATGCAAACAATAATTAGACATCCAATTACAATAATTAGATCCACAGCTCAAGACTAAAATTAGTCTTTACATGCAAACAACCCATTCAACTAACTAACTATTTGTCAACAACCAGTTCTGAAACACACAGGCGACCGACGTCGGTCCCTATCTATCTGGAGGTGACCGATGTCATCTGACTCTTGATCGATGTCGGTTGCTCTGTGCTCTGAATATGACCGACATTGGTTGCACTGCCGACGTCAGTTACTGTGCACCTTCACAACCTCCTCCATGTCTGCATACAGTGAAGCTTTTAGATCCACAACCTAACATATTATTTTAAATGATTCTATCAACGTGTCATTATTTGTTTGCACTTACATTGACTCACAACCTATACATAATGTCATGGTATATAATGGTTCAAGTGAAAATGTTTTCACTATAACACTACTTAAGATTGTTGGTTACACACATCAAGATTTGATATATTTAAAAAAGACAATGAAAGGATTCAATGGAAAGAAACAAACCCCTCTATAGCATTTTGCTACCACTTATGGTAGTATCTACACTAGTTTCTTATTTTTTCTTCATTCTACCTAGTATAACGACATTTGACATATTACTAGGATTTCCATGGATACACAAGAGCTATGTAGTATCATTTTTGGTACATCAATGTGTCAAGTATATCTATAGAAACAAAGTGGTTATAGTTCCATGGGTTGAATAGAAATATCTTATTCGACTGAAGATATTTCATCTAAAATATCCTTCATAAACTTTTATACAAATTATATAGGATCATTATATGAAGGCAATTAAGAGACGTAATTAATTTTCCTTGGAGACTGGTACCTTAAAATCCATTACATCAGAGGTCCAATTAAATTACATATGAAACATTAACTATTACACAATGTCCTAAGTTGGTTTTATAGGTTGCTCCTCGTGTTCCATAATAAAAACCATACTGTACCCCCCATGTATAACATAGTCCATATGTTACTATGATGTCTCTGGACAACATATAAAGGATCATATGTGCTATGATGATAATGATGGATATGTTACGACATGTGATCACTTATTATATTTTGATACATACATACATATATACATATACATATACGTACACACATACACAGACACACACACACACACGCTCGCGCGCGCGCGCGCACACACACACACACACACACACACACACACACACACACACACACACACACACACACACACACACATGGTGGGTGAAATTTTACTTGATCAATCTAGGTCATACATGTTATCATCCCATTGATGGGACAATTGATTATCTTTAACATAACTCAAATTTAAAAAAATACAAAAAGAAAATTATATTAAAAAAATGACGTGTACATGACTTGTTTGTTATCAATACGATCAATAGATGTTATTTATCATTATATGATATATTTAATATCCATTTTTATATGCACACATGTTTCATGATATACATGAGTGGGATGTAGGACATACTAGTACATATGATATTAAGAAAAGTATCTTAACTCTAAAACTATGTTAACAAAGAGAAAACTTTAGAAAATCTACATGTAAAGACACTGTACAACAAGTATTCAGATAAGAGATTCCACCAAAAAATAAATAAATGTATTAATCCAAAAAAAGGTATGCAAAAATGATAAGTGTGAAAATAAAATGGTGTACAAAAATAATACCAAGGATGAAGGAGTGATAATCAGTCTCTTAAATGACTACATTTGTACCAACTCACTAGATGAAATATGCTTCAAGTCTAGTGTTTATTTCCCAACAAGGACACAAATTTTATTATATATAAAAATTAAGAGGTGAGGGATATTTTTATTGGTGATGTGAAATATGGAAGCATTACCTTGTTAAACCTAACCCTTCTCATATATGTGAGGATAACTACCACTTTAAATGTGCATTTAAAAAAGTTTTGCACATAATAAGTCTCACCTTGATTGAAAAACTATTTAAGGTGGAATTCACATAAAGTGTGAATATGACACACACTAACACCCCATTAATGATCATCTTAGGTGATGTGGTAAAAGTGAATAAAGTCTTAAACTCATAAAGATGGGTCCCAATATCTAAACTAATAAGGCACCCATGTACAATTATAGAGAAAAATAATAATGAAGTTGATAAAGTGGATGATTTTTGAATATGATGAAGCCTCCAATTGAATGAATTATATGTTTAGGAATGAATCAAAGAATAAAAGTGAAAGTAACTTTGGCCACCAAAAACTATTAAGACAATCCCTCATTTACATAAAATAACTTTTGCATGAAACTTGAACAAAAAATCGCTACTCCTTAATTCAAGATAATAAATCAGATGAGTGACCAAGTTAACACTGATTACTATAATAAAAAAAATATGAAATCACAATCAAATTAGATTATGGTCCAAGAAATATATTTCTTACTGATCATGATGAAAAATGAATTAGAAAAAGGGAACTTTTGTGAAACTGGATGTTGAATAAGAGTGACTATATGGTACACATACCGTATAAACATAATGCATATATATTTCTTTTATCTTAATCTAGTTTTATATACCTAATAGGATAGAAAATAGTAAAATAATTTATATTGATAAATATGGACTTTAAGAATGTATTTGAATGTAAAACACTAAAATTGATTGTAATGACTTCACAAGTGAAATATGTTAAATATAGTAAGTACAATAAATGGATGAGTATTTAGAATTTTATGTTTGATTATTTGACTATGGTCATACTCTAATGATGGAAAATATACTGAAGTAGGCATGTGATTAATCTTATTCAGGAATTTTGTTTCTATCTATGTAGGGCTGATTCCATCAGATCTAGATTGGCAGCAACAATTAATACTGACCTAAGTGGTCAATAATGACCTCTAAAAAAATATGGGTCTTTGACCTTATAGTCAACTTCAACTATCTCTAACATAATTTTATATGTCATGTTGAACCCTGATTATGTGTGCAAATCCATAAATTAGCCTCTTTCACCTTAAAATCTAAGGTGTACTTCTAAGGGATATAAACCTATAAAAACTAGGAAAGCGTAATGGGACGAGCTAACCTTAATCACCTTCATTGATGATTGACCACTTCCTATGTATATGACACTCCAACAAGAGAAATCAAACCACAGATGATTCTCCCACCTAGTATGATCATGAAATTTTAATTCTTATCTACATGAATGTAGCTAATGATTTTGGATTCAATAATTTACAATGTTTGGTTTAAATTGGATTTGGTATGATTCATACTTTTCTTGTGATTACTCATAGTGACTAGTTTACAATTTGGGAAGAATATGGTAGATTCACTCAATGTTTAGTAATGTATAGATGTGTAAAAGATAAGTGCCAAGTTCCATACCAATTGAGGCATTGATTTGTATATATATGAGTCCAATTGGGTAATTTTTCAGTCCACTGACATGTTAGGTAGATGGTTCGATCCTAAGGAAATATTTTATTATAAAAAGAAGTCATTTCTGGGAGACGGTCACCATAGTCAACTTCATGTGAGTATTGATCGATGATATTGATCAAGTTTGATGGTAGTGACCTAGGAACATGAATTATGACATGAAGGCATGGGGATTTATAAAATATATAATAAGTTGGTTTTGCACATACTATAAGGTTCTTCTATGAAAGAGTCACTATAGTCAACTTTAAGGTAGTATTAACTGATGATACCTACTAAATTTGATAGTAGTGACATACAAACATAAATTCTAACTTGAAGGTTTTGGGATGTTTGTATGAGATAATAAGTTTTTTAAAATAGACTGTAAGGTTCTTATAGTTTTTGATATAAAATAGAGAGTATCAAAATCATAAGGTAATATGTAGGTGTGCGATAATGGTAGGTTAGGACCATATTTATGTGTACAAGTCATGCATGGTAATATAGATTCTAAAACTAAATGTTTATTGCATCTCAATATTATACATTTTACAAATACCATTCAGGGTTCTATCCTTTAGCTATGGACCTTCCTACTATTGAAAAGCTCACATTCACCATCTTGTAATGATTAAATGCTTATCTTATAGTTTGACTCATATCATTCTGATGACCCAAACAACATGTACACTACATAAATCTCAAAAAAATATATACGTCTTTCAATGTTAGTTATAAATACATATTAATTTTTAGCCTTATAGACACTATCGACCATAGAAAGGCACTAGTGTTGATGCTAATGTCTAGTATTGTCTATGTAGACAATATTCATTGAAAGAGGGGTCTTTAAGGTCAGGTAGACATTGTGAGCCCATTAACCCATTTTTGTAAAACACATCCCAAGGGTGAATAAGAATGAAGATCTAGGGTTTGATCCATAAGAATATATATATAATCTATGTTCTAAATCTAAATACATTAGTAGAAAGGTAACAAAAAAATAGAACAATGAAGTTGGTTTGATTGTAATCTAGTGCATATTATGTAATGGATAATAGCATTAAAAAAGGGATAATAACATCAATGGTAGTGTCCCAATGTTGATGGTAGTGTCTGTGTTTCTAAAAACATCATTTTTAAAATTTAACAATTGTCTCAAAATCATGATCCTTCGTGCTTAAACCTATGTAAAACTTAGATCCATATGTGCCTTATAAATCCTACAAAGCATCATTTTTCCTAGACATTGTAATCAATAGATCATATTTAAAATTTGGTACTTTCTATATTTATCATATTTCATTATTTTAATTTAGAATACTCATTTATCTAAGTTTTCAATTATTTGTCCTACTGTAGAATAGTTTTATTCATCCTTGTGCATAGGCTATTTTATCCCCTTAAATCTTACACCACATATCCAAAAAGGGTTAAACATCTAGTGAACCCAAACATTTTATATTTTCATGTAACTCCTAGCTTGCTCTAGGGTTTTTAGTTTTCTATGGTTTATGATTTCAATAATCTATAGATCCGACTCTTTCAATTTCCTTTGAAAACTATATTTACATATATCAAATATAGAAACTATTAAAAATATCATTTAGAAATGGTAGATAAATAAGCCTTGTCAATTATTAAATACAAATAAAGAGATGATTAATGCATTCTTAAATGTTACCCAAGAAGAAATCAATAACCATGACAAGGCTAGTACATCCACATCCAATAATGATGAGCCCTTATATGGAACAACTATTACCACATCCTCCATGAAAATAATTAATACTTTAACCTAATTACTAGTTTTAATGCCTCCAACAAAACTAGTGGTGATTTCACTCCCTTTGGTGACTTCTCAAGTATCTAATAATCCAAGTGGGTCAACATTGCAAAATATTCTCCAAGTTATAAATTTTTTGGAAGCTAAGTTTACCAACATTAAACAAAATTCTTTGAAATCAATTCATGTTATTGATTCGAAAGATATATTACATAATCCTCTATCACCTAAAATATATTTTCACCCTTTGCTAGCTAGTTTTGTTTCACCCAAGTTCACATTTTATGATGGTAAGGGTTATCCTGAATAACATCTCCAATATTTCTATGCAACATGCCTTGATTATGCTTTAAATGATAAACTTTTGTCCAAATTATTTCCAAGGAGCCTCAAGGAATATGCTTTAAGATGGTTCTATGACTTACCAATCCAATTATTGAAAGCATTCAAACCTCAAACAGATTAGTTTTTAGCACATTTATTCATCAATATCACTAAAAAGATGTCATATGCACAAATTGCTAAGATCAAACAAGAAACCAATGAACTTATCAATGAATATGTCTTGAGGTATAAAACAACGTTAGCCAAAATGACAAATCCAACAAAAGATAAAGAGATTCAAGACATTTTAAAGAAAATTTTGCTTGCCTTGTTACATGAGTATATTATTTTCTATAAGTTGAAATATTTTCATGAATTATGCCATATTGTTTGAGATCAAGAAAAGAAAATTATTTCCTTGAACAATCTGAAGTATGTAGCAAACACATCGACTACATCTTCTACCAAGTTTCATATCAAACCAAGTTACCAGGTCAAATGTATAAAAACTTAAAAGGAAATAATCACTATGGTTAATACAATGTCGAAATAACCTAATCACCTCATCTTATCCAATGTACGTAAGAGAAAATTTACATGATTACTGGAATCTCCATCTTTGCTACTTAATAAGCTTTTGGAGTGTCATCTCATATATCTCCCTCCTCCTATAGAGGTTGATATGAGTCTATCTATACCGAAAGGATATGATGTTAATACATATTGTGACTATCACCAAGGAATATGCATTATAAAAATAGATGTTATACATTAAAACACAAGATACAAGACCTTATTGATAACCAATAGATCACCTTTGATGATCCTTTAAAGGATTCTTGCTCATAACCTAGTGACCATTAAAACCAAAACATATTTAATGATCCATTGCAATATCATTCTAAAAAATACTTGGAAGTGAAAATGGTATATCATGGATATCCTCCTCCACATTGTGGGCACACATTAGATGTTATCATTGGAACTTATACAAACAAAATATCTTTTATGGTTTAGAAACCCTCTATTCCCTTTGATGACAGTGAAATTGTAGATTATGAATCATATATTCATTCATTATTTAATCAAGCTTACCTTGATCATCATATTATACATAGTGTTATGATTGATAATGATTCTAATCATAAAACATGTACCATGATTTTACTTACACATTTGGGACATACACATGATTTATACCCTTTGATCAAAATTGTCAAAGCATTTGATGGGACATCACGACACATTATTGGCATGATTGACTTACCATTATAAGTTGGGAAAACACATGTGGTTACTACATTTTCAATTATACCATACATTGGAGTCTTTGATATGTTATTTTGATGACCTTGGATACATAAACTCCACATAGTACCTTTCACAATACATGGGTGTATTAAATATATTCATACCAATAAAGTCATCATAGTTTCTATAATTCCATATGAACATCCACTTGAACAAGAGATTTTAATTCCCAAATAAATAATTTTCAAATATACTATGGTTAATTATCTATGAATAGGTAAGAAAAAAGCAATCCCCTTTCTTAGGTGGCCTATAATTGAGAGACCTTTACACTAGAGACATATAGTAGATTCCATGAAATCCTCATCCACTCCTACACAACATACCCAGTTACATAGATAAAACTAAACATGTTTCAATTATTATTATTATAAAAAAAAGAGCATGCAAAAATGGGTTCCACAAACCATTACTTCTGCTACTACTAATTCATGACCGCATACTCTTATGAGGTGAACATAGAATATTGTTGACTCTTCAAATCTATATATGACACCTATAAATGATCCTTAATAGTATCACTAGTATGATTCACCATATTTTAAGTATAGAGCATCTTATTTACATACTTTAAAAGGGATAATCGGCTATTCCTTGCTTTATAAAATTCAAAAATACAAAAAAAGATATATATTCCAAAAATCCAAAAAAAACACATGTTTATTATCTCCTTGGCACCTAATGTTGTTTGATTTATGTTAATATATATCATATTATTTCTTTTATATATACACATATGTTCATGCATACTTAAGTGTGATACATGCATACCCGAGATACATGATACATGCACATATAGATGTTTGACCTTTCCTCTTCTTGTGTGATAAGCTATATTGGAAGAATTTTCTTCCTTGATCATGATTGATACATGTTATATTGTTTATAATCATTCTTCGATTATCATGTTGAGCTTATATACTAATGTGTACACATTTATATATCCATGCTCATATATTTTATAATGTAATACATATGCTATGTTACATGACATTTTTTGCTAACACATATACGTAGGGACAAGTATGATATGCTTATGATGGCTACTTATAATTCACATGTTCAGATTCTCACTTCCTTAAGTGTATTTCATTACTTGATATTGTGTTTCTTGTGGAACATTTGAATATGTTCCTTGCCTATTGGCCCCTCTGCCATTGTATGTTTTTTGTAAATTTGAATATGTCATCCTATGTTCATTGGACATTTGTATATGTCATTTATTTTTTATTATGTGGAATTTGAACATATTTCCCTTGTGTTATGTATCCTTAAACCATTTTTTTGCATTACATTGAGTGATTTTGTGTGTGTGATTGATTATTTATTCAGCTTGTATTGTTACTTTCTAGACATTGCCATGATCTATAACATGTATCTTAGGACTTGATGTGTTCACATACCATGATCTTCATTGCTATATCTACTTAGACATGTTACTCATATACACTACATGATTTTTACACAACTTATTTATTTACCTTATCATTTTGTGGCAAGGTACCTACCACATTCCATTTACCTCACCTCAAAAGGAAGGGGGCATATCAGTGGGGGCATGTCATAAAGGCATGATCTCCACATGTACATAATTTATATATTTTAGTGGGGGAATGTCATAAAGACATGCACTATACACTTACACTTAGTTCTCAGTATTTACAAATTTTAGTTTGGAAATGTCATAAAGACATTACTTCTACACTTGCATAATATAGAATACAATTACATGATCTAGATATACACTTGGGTCAGAATATTATACATTGCACCTATTTTTCAAATATTTTAGACATAATTTTTCATATTTGTGGCACATATATTATACATAGTTATAGATCAGATATTACATTTTGATAAATACTTCAGCTTGAGACACATTATAAGTATATATGCCATGGTAGTGCACAAAAAAATCAAAATTTACCAATTATATCTCTAGATTATGATCACCAAGAAGCACCATTTTTTACCAAGAAGTATTGTTATCAAACCTCAAAATAGTTGGTTCTCTTTATAATTTGAATTAATTAAATCATTAAACCTCACCAAATTTATAGGTTGGGTTGATTAAATCATCTAACCTCACCATATTTGTAGAATGATTTGATTAAATAAGTCATCCTCACCAAATTATATATTCATAATTGAGTTGTACGATTGAGATTTAGTGATCACAATGGTCATGTCATAACTCATCCTTACACCAAATTATATCTCTCTTCAAATCTCCAAGGTTTATTTTTTAATCTCTCTCATATATAATGCTTCATAAAGAAACATCTTTACCAATAAACATACAAAGGGGAAATATGGTTGCATTGACACACAGGTGTACTCCTTCCTTGCTCTCTTTCCTTTCAATCATTTCAATTATTTAAAATTTCAGATTACATACATTGATTTATATTGTAAAAATATTTTGGTTGTAGGTTGTAAACCAGTAAAACATTCAAAGTCATCTCAAGTAAAGGCAAGGTGTGTTGTACACACCCAAGTGTACGTTCCTTTCCTTTAACCTAGTAATTTCATCCTTATACATGACTAGATTCAAGGGTGGGGGGTAGGGGAATGTAGATACCAAAATTTCATTTATAACATATCAGTATTGTACATTTTATAAATACATGTTAGGGATATACCCTTCAATTTTGGACCTTCTATTTGCCAAAAGGCTTGCATTCACCATCTCATTGTGCTTATATGTTTATCTTATAATCTAACCCATATAATTTTGATGACCTAAACAACATGTACACTAAATAAATATCAAAATTTGATATATATCCTTAAATATTATTTATATATCCATACCTATTTTATATCCTTATGGACACTATTAGCCACAAAGGGACACTGGCATCGATGCTAATATCCATATCCTTATCTAGTGTCTAGTCACCTAAATTCATCCAAATTGCAAATTATTGAAACTTAATGGGAAATTTATTTGTATTATTAAACCATACCATGAGATATTTTCAAAAAGTGTGGTATAAATAAAATTATAAGCCTTCTCATTGATCATTTAAAAATACCAATCAAGCACCTATCAAGGTTTATTCAATCAATCACATAACTGAGTTATTATACCCTATTCATCCCTATTAATTTATTAACCATAGGAGGAATCATAAAAATGGTATGAATCATAAAAGAGTAGCCCATGAGTGATATTGTTCAAGTTAAAAGATATATCATTGCATGCATCTACATATATTATATTACACCATTTTTCACTCATACTCCCACACATAGGGGAGAACTACATAAGTTTGAGTCCTTCCTTAGAATATTGGATTGTAATTAGTGATCATTTATAGAGGATTTTTTGAGGTTAGATCCACACCATGATTCTACTAACCCATTTTTGAAAAAAATCTCAAAGGTGAAGAGATAAGGTTTGATCCATAAGAATTACATACACCCTGTGTTCCAAATCTAAATGCATCAGTAGAAAGGTGACATACAACTTAGAAAAATGAAGTTGGTTGCATCATAATCTAATAAATATTCCATATTGGGTAGTTTATACAATAAGAATATAATGGAAAAATGTATTAGTCTCTCGTTAGTAAAATCAAACATCTAAAAAAAAGATTGAAACCAAACATTCTTAAGCCTATATACCAGGTGGAGCTTGGTGATATCAAAACCAAATGAAACATAACTAAAAGGGTAAAATACACTTTCACCTGCCTTGTATCTTCAATCCACTTATCTAATGGTAATTTGCTTTCTCAACTTATGTCCAAATTGGATTCTTTGTTGATGCTCTTACTATGCAGGTAATACCTCCCCTTTATCAACTATAGTTTTGGATTTATATGTATTGGTCTATGAAGCTTCTCTTATTCAATTTTGCTATAACACTACCCAAATAAGATTTTTAGAAGTGAGTGAGAGGATTTGTATTTATAGGCTTCAAAATAACTACAAACTAAGTGCAATTAGGTCTAGACTAAACTGGGTTAACCTTGGGAGGCCAACTGCAATAAATAATGCCCTTAATTATGCATTTATGGAAGCATGTGTAGACACCGAAATTGTCTACTCCCTTGGTCATCCTCGTCATCCTCTCCCCCATTGGTCCCCTTCATCCCATTTCACTTAACCATTCCTAACCCCTACACACTTATTAATTTAAAATAATTAGCTATTTTAAATTAATAAAATCCCTTTTCTCTCACCCCCATGCCACCTCTCCTCTCCTTGGATTCCTTCACCCTTGGATACCCTCATTTATCACCCTATGACCTATTCCAACTTCCCCTCCACTACCCCTTGCCAAGTCTTAAATGATTTAAGACCCCATTTCCCTTATCCCACTCTTTTCCCATGCCTTTTAAGCCACCTTCGACCATTTCTTCCTCGGACTCGCTGACCCGGCAGTTGGAAAAACAGATGAAAGGCTATTTTTAGCCTTTTTCTTGCCTTCCAGCCACCAATGTTGGTCAACTGTCAACTGACGTCGGTGATTTTGCCGACATTGGTTTCCTTCATAACTGTGTTCTTGACCCGAATGTAGGATCCACTTTTCAAAATCTTTTCAATCTGATCTTTCACTCCTCAATTCGTCAATCCTTTCAATCATCAGCCAATCTTCTAGTCTTCAATCCACCAGACCTCTCACTCTCTCTCTCATAGGGCTTCTACACTAGCTACAGCAACTGCAGGGACTCTGCATCAGTCTTCTACATCAACAATAGGTACAAGCACCAGTAGCACTCCTTCTGCAAGCCACAGGTAAGTATTTTGTCTATGTTTTTATTATGTTTTTAGTTATTGCTTCCAAGTAATATCACCCACCCAGACCAGACTATCAGCTAGAACAGACTTGACTCCCTCCTGGAAAGGTTGAGAGGCCTTCCCATATCCTTATCACCTCTATCCTTCTTTTCAAAATATACACTCTATCCATTGTCCCTGCAACTCTGCCCTGACCCTACACAGAGCATCCAATCAGACCCAGACTCTCAAACTACCTCCATCCAGACCCAAAGCCCTTCTCAGACCTGTCCACAGACCATAAACCTATCTAGACCTATCCAGACCTCATCCACAGACTACTACCTTAACTGACACCAGCCACAGAGACCACTGCCTCCACCGACATCGACAGACCTTGACAACCGATGCTGGCAGCATAATTGATGTCGGTGACTGTGACCAGGCTGACAACATCATTTAGGTAAGCATTTACTTCTATTTTTGTTTCAATCTTTAATCATTTCAATCTTTTATCA
This sequence comes from Torreya grandis, assembly GCA_037957365.1. NCBI lineage: Eukaryota > Viridiplantae > Streptophyta > Pinopsida > Cupressales > Taxaceae > Torreya > Torreya grandis. Next base: position 955,494 of record JARHVA010002389.1, on the reverse strand, counting down.
TTCTGCTATTTATCAGACATTCTTTTTATTGACTAGTGGGTTGTCATCCCTCAAGGAAGTCTTGGCACTTCTGGGATCAAGCTTTCACTTGGCAACCCACCATCTATCCATCTAACACCTTTTTTGTCTTAGTCTCTTTCTTCTGCAGGTGTCATCCTCCACAACCAAAAAGGAGTACCTTCAACGTCTAGATAATAGTGCGCAAGACTTCATCCAGGTACATACAAGCCTTAGACCATTTCTTTTAGTTTCTCATTTCCTTTTTTTGATTGTGAAAGCGAAAATCGTATAGAAACAACATGGCTCAAAATTTTTGATTTGTAAAGAATTTATGTTGATATTTTATAATTCTTGACTTTAAGGATGATGATGTCACCATGACCTCATTTCCATTTGATATTTTTAAAATTTTGATTTTTAGAAATTATATTTTCACTAATTCAACATGGAATATTTAACTAGGCAATCAATTTGATTTGCTTATTCAATTAATTTTGCTTAGGATTTTTATCATTTCAAGAATTTGATCAAGTGACTTAATTAGCCTAAACTACTAGTTTACTAGAGTACAACTTGATTGGGGATGAATCTACAGGAGGTTATCATTGTGCATAGGATAATACCCTAAATAGGGATGCTTTAATGCAATTCTAGGCACTTACATCCAATATGTAAACAAGATTAGAATTTTTTACAGGTTCTTAGGCTTGATTTGCATCGTTTGGTATAAACCAATCTAAAATCTATTTTAGACACACATGTGGTCAAAAAAGAGTGTTTACAGATAGTAATGTCATATAAGAGACAATAGCATCAAATATAGTATGCCAAGATTAATGATAGTGTCTATAGATCTAGAAACATCATTCCCAGAATCTAATGACTATCTTAGAATCTTAATCCTACATACTTCTACCTGTTCACATGTTAGATCTGCTTGTGCATTATAAATCTAGTTAAATATCATTTATCCTTGACATTATAATTAATAGAGCCTATTTCATATTTGGTACTTTCCATATTTAGCATATCTCAATATTTTAATTTAGAATATTCATTTATTCAAGTTTTTAATTAATTGGCCTATTTAGAATAATTTTATTCATCCTTGTGCATAGGTTATTATATCCTCTTAACCCTTACACCACATATACAAAAAGGGTTAAACAAGTAAATGTATGTCAAGCTTGTCATTATCAAATAATTAATAAAATTATTTAATATCTCTAATAACCAAGCTATGCATCCATCTAGTATATAGGAACAAACATTATATACATAACATATTCTAACTAACAATGAATCATTAGCAGTATATAACATGTCCCCCCCTATAATGTTGAATAGGGAGTAAAAACAAAGCATATATCAATAGCTAATGAATCAAGACCTCAAAATATGTGAATCAGTATGGTTGATGTGAAAAAAACACATAAAAAATCCTCAAATGAGAGTGCCCAATATGCCACATGAAGAACCCAACAATTAATATATGAAAAGGGTCCACAAAACACACACACAAAAGTATGAAGTTAGACAAGGCTCAAATATAAAACCCCCGATGGAACTTTAAAATTTATTTTGAGTATAATTTACATCTAAAAACCCATCTAAATGTTATATCAAGCACTAAAGAGTAATCACCTTTGAAAATGATATGATACCTATACTCAATGCAAAACAATATAATTTATAGTTTAAAAATAATCCATTATGATAAAAAAATTAAAATATGAGAAAAAATTAGAATAAAAAATATTAATTCTATAAAGAGTGCCAAAAAAACACACACTTTGAAAAAAAGCATGCAAATCTAAGTGACAGTCAAAATATATGGCATCTAGAAGGTCTAAACAGAAAGTGATCGTAAAAAAATTAGATAAGAAATTAAAAATTCTATAAAAATGGTTTATCAAATTGAAAAATTAATCCCAACATTTTTTATGTCTCATAAAATAGGTAAGGTGACATTAAATCACCTTCCTAGACTTCATGAGTAAAAATTAAGAGCCTTGAAATAGCAAGACTTCAAAAAAGGGCCCTAAGTGGCTAGGGGCTAGCCCTTGGGGGGCTAAACATGCCTAATAAGGAGTCACATGGTATACCATCAATATCATTAGTGAAAATCATGATTTCTAGTATCTTTTGTATCAAGCTATCACATACTATAATTAAGTAGCTGATGATTAGATCACAACGATGGTATATGGGTTAAATGGCAAGTCATGTGGGCATTGGCTTCAAGTGACCAGGGGATCAAAATAGGTGAGTGGTGGATCATGCAACTACAATGGTGGCATAGTGGACACATGGGTGGCAACATTGTCTAAACAATGATATACCTTCATTATTATTCCATTGTACACCACAACATACCTCAAATGCATGTTACGGGAACACCGTAAGTGAAAATAAAATAAATGAGGACTTAATTAGGAATTTTTAGAAAACTTTCAAAAATAAAAATGCAATGAACATAATTTTATTCTATTTTTTTCTAGAAAATACATTTTTTTATAAATGCCTTTATGCCCTATCTCTTCAAAAACTTAAATCCATGACAAAATTTGCAGACTAAACTAACCAAAAAAGAGGTCCTCCTAGGGGTTTTTGACACTACAGATGTAATGAAAATGTCATATTTTATCTAGGATGCCCCCAACAATGTATAAAATTGAATATTTACCCTTGAAAATTAAATTCTTTCTGAAATGAGCTCATAATGTCCAATTCAGGTAAAACAAAAGTCAAAACTAGCTTTGTATAGAACTTTGAATGCAAAGAAAATGTCTGACTCACACCAAAAAACACACAAAAAAGGAAAATGGAAGAAAACTATTCAATGTAACTCCTCCACATGTGAATTTTCAATATGAATCTAAATTCAAATGAATGACAAACCAAATCTGAAATAATAAGAGACAACTATGTGAAGAACTCTCCATAGTGTAGAACTCACTCCATGTAAATGAACCTAATATCACATATTTGGATCAAATCAAATACCCATTATAATTTTGAAATACTGCAATGAGTTTTGGCTCAAAAATTTAAATTTGGATCGCATTAAAATACCCAATGATTATTTTTTAAATACCCCAACAAGATTCAACACAAAAATATAGTTCTGGGTCGAACAAAAAATATGTAATTTAAAAAAAACCACCAACAAGGGTTTACACAAAAATGCAATTCCTTTTCAATTATTTTTTAAATCCCTTGTTAGGTTTAGCTCAAAAATCTATTTTTGGGTCAAAATTTTTTTTTATTGAAAAACCCCCAAATGAGGTTTGACACAAGAATATGCATCTAGATTGAAATTGTTTTTCATAAACCCCCAATGATTTTTGGGATAAGAATTTACTAAGGGGCTGAAGAAGTTGTGTGGGAATGTTGAGCTTGAAGAAAACTATATAAATCCACAATGACTCTATATGAATAATGGATTTTATATCATATTAGTAACACATATTTGATATCATATTAGTAAAAGGATATTTGCTCTAAATCCATTGACTATAACACATATTTGACCAGGGTACATCTTTTCATGAAACCAAGGAAAATTTGTATATAAAGACACCGTCCAATAGTAAGTATTTAGATGACAAATTCCACCAAAAAATAGAGAAATGTTTTAATTCAAAAAAAAAATGTACAAAGGAGAAGTGTGCAAATAGAATGTTGCATAACAATAATACCAAGGAACAAGGAGTGATTCTTATTTCTCCTATATGAATACATATCTACCAAGTGAGTAAATGCAATATGTTATAATACTAGTGCTTGTTTCCCAATAAGGACACAAAGTTTCATTATATCTGAAAATCAAGAGGTGAGTGGGAGATGTTTATTAGTGGTGTGAAATGTGGAAGAATTCCCTAGATACACTGAACCCTTCTCACACATGTGAAGATAACTACCACATTAAATATGCACATAATAAACCCCACCTTGATAATAAAGATACTTAAAGTTGACTTCAAATAAAATGTGAATATGAGATGCACTAACATATGATACATGAATTTATCAATGTGGGGCATTCCTCATGCCCAGGTTATATCTTTATATATCAGGGGCATGCTTATAGTGGGGGATTCTTGGTAAATATGATCAAGTTACATCTTTATATGACATTTCCCTTCATTATATTAGACTACATATATTGATTATATATGGATTCCTCTTGTTTATACTCTTTATGGTGTGATTCTCTATGGATATGATACTTTATTATATGTGATGATGACATTGACTCATTTTGTATACTAGTGTTTCTTGTTCTATGCATCTTAATGTTGTTGTTTCTTAAATTGTATGACCATTAATGTGTCTTACATCTTGTGTGCATTGTGTGACTACCTTGTGTCTCCATTTTGTGTTTATAAATTTGTGTTATATGTATGATCATGAATTATTTTTAAATTTACTATTCTATGTTTAATTATGGAATTCTCTAAGATTGACTGGATATTTATATGCATGACATTAAATATTACATGTATGACTATTGTGTGACATCATGTGATTCATGAGTGACTATTGACAAATTCTACATTTTATGATAATTAACTATGTGATATTGAGTGACTATCAACTATGTGTTACATCAAGTTATGATTGATGTATGTGATCTTATGTGTTCATATCTTATGTATGTGTGTGCCTCATGATCATGACATGGTGTGCATATGTGTGCGCACATATTTATGTGACTTATAATATTGTGGTTCCATGATTCATATCACACATTATTATCGTTTGTAAGATTCCATGATTCATATCATGCATCTTCTGTGGCTTATTATTGAATGCTTACTACTATGGTGACTAAATAAACTACATGTCCCATTGTTATATCTAATAGACAAAACTCTTATATACATTTGGGCACAAGTTTCATATGTTTGTGAATGATCTAATATTTTTATGATAACATATATAACCATGTTATCACAAGCATAGATATTTTTTTATATAATATGATGCATGTAACTCTTTCCTTTGAGATGACTGATTCACAAACTACATCCCTCACCCCAAAATGAGAACGTAGTAGTATGATTATCATAGAGGTTCAAGCCTTTACAAATAGTTTTATTATATTTTGAAATATATTACAATTTACATTGAGAAAAAATATAATACATATTGGGATAGGTTATGAATTAGATTGGAATAAATTGACAATATTTACACATGCATGACATATGTGGGGAGTTTTATAATACTATGAGAATACAAGGATCAGATTGATCAGGATATCAAATTTATTAGATTGGGGAAGAGTGACATATATATTTATGGAATTATATATCACATTGAGGTACATTTGGATTCGAATGGGGGTATGACCATTGTTCATGCATACACTTTTCTATTTATATGATGGTAACAAAAGTAATTAAGGTAAGTGCATAAGCATTTTGAATTTAAAATCCACTGCAACAATTGATTTAGATTTTTTATATTTACATATGAGCCTATTTTAGGGTTCCACCTTTACACATGAACCTAGTACATGTTCAAAATACATAGTTATGATGATACTTTTATGGGTGTAGTTGAGGTTCTATGTTGCTCAATTTATAGCACTTCTCAGTCTCCAATAAGGATTGGGATATATTCTTCCAAACCCATATTTTTAACAAGTGGAATCTACTCAGATCATAATCACTCCATTATCTAATGACTTTATAGGACACAGGTGTATTCACTCCTTGATTTTTCAATTTTAAATATTTCAATGATCAAATTATTTAAATTTTTTCTATATTGAGTGGATATTGATTTTTCCATGTTTCATTGCATGTTTGTTATGGATCAAGATGGATACTCAAGAAATAACTAAAAAAACTAATGTGGTTATATTCACATATTAAATTTCGTATTTTATCCTTTTTAATCTAGAATTATTAAATACTATACTAAAATAGGGGCATTTATAGACACATAAATTTGATATTACACTCTTGACAATATAAGTTTTGGACATATTCTTCATACATGACTTTTGCATTCAAATTTGAATCTTGTTCACATTCTCTCTTAGCCATCTATAAATATATGATCTTGACCTTCCCAAATTTTCTTAATTCATATACTAGATCTCCTTATTATGTGACTAATTATTCTATTTTCTAAGCAAATTATTTCCATATTCCAGATCAATATTTTATTCATGCTAGTTAGTGCCATAAAAAATCAGACACTATTATTACTAGAAATGTCCGCATTCACCATTGATGTCCTAGGTTCTCCAAATAACTATTTTAAAATTTTATTTCTTCCCTTGGGTTGGAACACATATTTTACATGTTGGTTATGGATGGAAATTAACCAAATAGTCACTTATATATACATATCAAGCTTAAGGTTATTCTTATCTATCACATATATAATTTCACTTGAGAAACTATTTGCACATTTATGAATACATATACAAATCCTTGAGGCACTATCATAAATCATCCAAATTTGAAAACATCTCAAAATTAATAATCCATATGCAAATTATGAATAGTTAACACAAGGTCAAATGTTGCATATATTCAAGTGTCAAAGCCAACATGTTACATTACATTCTAATGGATCACTATTGAGCACACATTCACACAATTAGGATAACTACATGTGGTTTTAACCCTCCCTAGAGTATTTGAACTTAGGCAATGCTCAACCACAGAACATGATGTTGTTTGGGTTATCTAACCTAACCTCTCTAAGGCTTTTTTATAAGCCAAACAAGTGTCAAAATTATAACTAGGTTTTTAAGGCAAAGGGAGATAAATATGAATTCATGCATATAATACAACATCTAAAATTACAAAATCATAATCTTGAGAGGTAGACATAATGAACTATGGAAAGAAATAGAGTAGAAAAAAATAGATGATAGTTTCAATAGTGAGTGGACATATATAGTTTCTATAGGTGTCTAAGCATTACTGATATTGTCCTAGAATATTTTGATAGTTTTTGGTGACTGTACACATATAGAATAAATAAAATAATAGTGAAAAATATAATTGCATTATCCTCTTGTAATTTTTTTAAATAGTAAGCTTAATATCATTTGCTTTTACATTTATATCTACGTAGTTTATGATATGTCTTGTGAAATTTGAATTATTCTTGTTTTAGCTTGTTTAGATCACTAAATCCAAAATAAGTTAAAATATGCTATCACATTATCTTATTGGATTTAGGGTCTATCCCATATGAGATCTCTTCTCTATGAAACTCTTTCAAATTCCTTGGCCTTTATTTATATTTTACCCCTTTAGAGTACCTCTAGATTGGAGTGCTTTTTTTGCTTCCTTATGTGAGTAATCTCACTTCCTTTGATGTAATCGATAATATGTAGAATTTTACTAACCCTTTATTTATCTATACTCTCAAAATTCAATGTATGGTGGTTTTTTTTCTTAAAATCATGGTCTCATGTTTTACAATCAATGTCAAGTCCTTGTGTTTTCCTTAACCACTTGTGACCTTTTATTGAGACCTCCTCAGTGGTATTCATATTTTATTTATAATTGTGACTTTGCCTCATTCTTGGTTTCCCATTGTGTGAATCTCTTGTTGTATCCAATGTTAAGATGATCCATCAAAATTCACCTTACATGTCCTTGAACCTCATCATATTTCATCACTAAATGGTTATTCATACCAATGGTGGCAATCAAGATAACCTAATACCCATGATCATTACTTAGACTATTGATAACTTATGAGGACACATGATTGATTTGGATGGTGAATTTATAGCTAAGACTAAAATTTTAGATGATTATCACACAATTTTTAGAGCCTTCAATAATTCACATGGGTTGGGTGTGTCATATGTGCATTTTTTCTCTAACTCACTCCTAGTCATTTCTGAGCTCATCAGGGTTTGGAATGTCCTTAGCACTAAGTTGCTTCCCCTATTTAAGGAGGTTTGCATATTGATTTTTTGATTTGAGGTCATCCATTTTTCCCAAATCCCTCAACTAAAGAACACTATAGTTGATGACTTTTTCAAATATTAGACCATCTTGGAAAGTGAGACTTCCTTATCCCTTTGCAAATTTTAGAGTAGGAACTTTGGGTTACACTTTGTGGATCATGAATATCGACTATTTATCACAAGTGAGTGCAGGTATTTTTTATTCCCTTCACATTTTTTATGGATTCTATATAATTCACAACCTCATGTTTTCATAAACCCTAATTTCTTGTAATATGAGGGCATATGTAATGTTCATTTCTTGGTTCTTAAATCTCAATGATTATAATTTAGTTCCCTATACTACCTACCACACCCATCGATGACAAGTACTTATAAGGACCTTGGAGAGAGAAAACCAATCTATTAACCTTTCATTCAATCCATATGTGGCCTCACTATGGTTTTTTTGATAACTTGGGGTTTGGTTATTTTTTGAGAACACTGTTGCCTAGCTACACTTTCCAATTTTATGATTGTTGATATGAAAATTAGGGTTTCAAATGGATATTTTTATCTGGATCATGCCATTATTTTTAATTTATATGGATCATTTATGCCTCATGAAATTTTAATAATTTTTTCTTTTAATTTATATCTATATACACTATAATTCTACCACCCTAATTAAGTTACCTTAATCTGGTCCTCATACCATTCCGTCATCAAAAAATATGTATTAGCATCACCATAATAACGACATGAACACCATATTATTAATCAAAGAATTATGTCTTATCCTACTAACATTACCCCATAATAAATTAACTAAATTAATCACAATTAATTAAATTAATTTGCTTTTAATTAATCTCATACACATATAATTCACAAAAATAAATAAATTAGCTAACTTCCTCATTAATTAATTATCCAACTCATAAACCCATTCAACCACATTATTAATCATTAATAAACTCATTCAAGTCATTCAACCCTCTCATTAAAACATTCAACTAATTCAACTAACTTCCCTCAACTTCTTTAACGAAATCATTAATTTTGAGCTTCCTCATTGAATGCATGTGACCCTTAGACCAAATCTCATCAATTCAAAATCAAATATCAAAATAAACCCAGATTTATCCCAACCCTCCATTCTCCATCCAAGAAATTTATAAATTGATCATTCCTTCTCCATTTTAAAGGATCATGATACAAGCTTTTGAAATTCAAAAATCTAGAGAAATCTTGTCATATTTTCATCAAGCAATCAAACAATTCAAAGTACATGTTGTTGGAATTATTGCATAGAATTATATTGAGTAACCACAATATACAAAGCACAATCATATCTATGATAATGAAGGTGAGTATTCATTATTAAGTGAAGGTAAAGTTTCTTCTTTTCTCTTTCATTACTTAATTGGAGGTTTATGTGAGATTTAGAGTAGGAAATTAGATTCATTCTTGGTTTCTAATTTAAGCTTTAAGTTTCAACATTTACATATTGGCACACTCGGTGGGACATGTTCCCTTTCTATTTCTCACTATTTTTCTCTTGTTTGAAGAAGATAACTAGTTAATTATAATCTTTCACTGATTTTAGAGTAATATGGGTATACATTATTGACATGTTCCCTAGAATGTTAGTTATTTTTATTGTTTTATCATATATTTTTTTACTACCTATTAATGTTTTCATATTATGTATTAGTGTTTTTTTCCTCAGGAAGACATTTCTTTAAAACATTTTGGTGTTTCTGTTTATGTGAATGCTTTTAGGTGGTTCTTTTCAATGACATTTATGTACCAATGTTTGACATTTGCATGTTGAAATCAATGTTTTCACTCTCATCTACTTCAAAAAATTTCCTATGTGTTTCAAATTTTATGTACTAAACTTCAACATTTACATTCTAATCTTTGATGTTTACGCTTTGATAATCAACATTTATATTTTAGGTAATTATTTTATAATTTTTACATCATTACACTGATCAAAATTTATGTTATGCTAATCATCATTGATGTACTGTTAATTATCATTTTTGATCTAATAATTAATGTTCACATTCTATGTTTTCCATTTTGGATAACTTTCAGGAACTCATTTGCCAAAGATAACATTGAAATTACTAATTTGTGTTTTTTAGCCCCACTTGTCAAATATTTGGATTCAAAAACTTAATCATTTATAATTTAAATATTTTTTCATTTATATAAATTCATATTTTTTGTATCCATTTACATATCTAAAGTTGTGTATGATTTTCTCTTGCGTGAAAAGATGACCTTGAGAATCAAAAACAATTTACTTGTGTCTCCCAACCAAAGTCAACCTCTACTATTTATTTTTTTATTTTTTATTTCTTTCTTTCTTAGGGGTTTTAGAACTATTATATTTCATTACCAAAATCTAAATAAAAGTCCAAGTTTCAACATACTATAAATATTTTGAGGAGATATGTTTATTGGCTAAGTGTAAATTTAGTTTTACCTAGTTTTTATTGTCACTTGGATTCGTACCCTTTGAGGAGATGACAAATACATCCTCATCCAAGTGTCACAATGGAAACACCTATAGGCTTGTGGGTAGTCTAAGGATGAGGTGAATCTATAGATAGGGATAGCCCCCTTGATGTACCACTTTAGACTAAAACTACACTAAACTTTTTAGGGGTGAAAAGGGAGAGAGATAAACTAAAATAAAACTAATCTAAGGGAGGTGATACACAAAATATATTGATTAATTCCAACCATATGAATGTTACACTTGAAATCAAGGGACAAACTAAACATACACTTCTCCAATCTTCATCTTCTTACATCAATGTTACATTGTGAGGTTATGGATGAATGTGAAAAGATAGGAGGAATAGATAAGAGGCCTATGAGGGAACTAATGAAAATAATAACTCACTAAATCCTTGACATTTATTTTAACACTTCACATTCCCTAAAAGAAGAAGCTTTCCAACTACAAATAGATGATAGAATGAAATAACATGCTAAGAAATCCATAGTGTTCACTTGTGTAAAATCAAACATTCCAAATGAACACACTAATAATAGTAATGGTGGAGGTAAAAATTAGTAGTATTATTGATCAAAAGGTATGAATTTTATCAGGGCTTTTCCATACTTAGGTGGAGCATAAAGTACAATGACCAAAATGGCTAGTTCTTATAGAACTTGAGAGAGAGAGAAGAAGAGATAAGTCAAAGGGTCATAAGGAGACTTGTAAAGATAATATAATTAGTTAATTTTACATGGGAAGAGAATATGGTATGAAACATGCAATGTTAGGAAGCACAAGTGTCAATTCTAGGCATAAAATTAATGAAAAGTGGCATGAAACTCCTCTTGTTGGCTCAAAAAAATTACCTTCATGATTGGTCCTATTTGAATGAATAATGAATAATTATGACCAATTATTATGATTGGGATTAAGTTTAAGGACATAAACCATGCATCTCAATGCATTGGTTGTAGGCCTGGTCATTTGGAATCATCCCAAATTGAGCTATCATCATATACTATCAAGAAAACTCCTCTTTCATGCACCCTAATTTTTTGGCCTCAAAATTGGCATATATTTCTCATGTAAATTCATGGGATGGAGTGTATGACACATTTAAATACCCTAAATGGCCTTAGAGGCATCAATAATGCTTTAAAATCACCTCACTTGTAGCTTTCCATCCTTGTCACTAGCTTGTCCAATATGCCAGTTTTGAATGGCTAAATTGAGAGATATTATTAAAAACCTTATGAGTTTATTCAAGGAATAAAATTAACATATGGAGTTATTAAAATTATAAATATTTTTCCTTCAAACTTTATTTCATCTTTAGAATCCTCTAATAGCCTGGACAACATAAAAAATGGTCAAAAATACCCTATTTTGCACCTTGTCTGTACAAGTCCATATAACTAAAAATAATGTGAGGGATATTGAGTAAGTATTATTCAAGGTAAAAAATGTTTAATGGCCAAAAAATTACATTAGAATGTATCTCTAGCTTCATTTCTCCAATCGGGTCACTAAGAAGGGTTTTAGAGGGTTTTAGGCATGTCTGACCTCTTAAGGTTTGTTCATAAAAACCTAATGTCAAAATTACAAAAAAATGTCCTTTAATACCCCTAAAAAACTACTCAAACTCCTCTATATCCCATGCAAATCATCAACAAATATATGAACACTTGAACATCTCCCATCGAGCTCTTTTCTCCATTTACATGGGCCTAACATTGGTCTTAAGCCAAAATTGACTCTCCTAATACTTTATCCTCAAGTTATAAGATTAAACACACCTTTAGTGACCCTAAAAAAATTACCAAATGAATTTGAATGCTCTATCAATGTTGAAAAGGAATTTGGTACCTTGTTTAGACTTAGGCCTAAACCTTGCCTAATAGGCCTCAGTTGTATTTGAAACCCAAAATGGATCCTCATGGATTATCCTACAAAATATATTTAAAAAAAATTTATATGGTACCAAAAATAGGTTCCAATATGTTTCAATTCATTTATGAGGCTAAAGGTGTGAATGACCTCCTCTTTGGGCACTAAGCTTAATCTTGCCCTTTAGGCTTGATTGTAGGTTTGAGGGTCTAGGCCACCCTGTAGAGATTTTAATTTATGTGAAAGGTTATTAATATATTTTTAGGTATTTTAAAACTTCAAAAACCTCTCTATAGTTTCAAAATAACCTCAAGTTCACCCTATCATCTCACTTCCTCAAACCTACCTATCTATGCACAAGGGGAAGTACCCCCTATCTAAGACAAAATAGGGTGTAATTCCCCTATTATCTCAAAAAAATGAAAAATTTAGTGAATTTTAAAAGTTATAAGGATCCCTTTTAAAAAAAATCATGCTCTTATTAGGTCATTTGACCCCAAAATCACTCCAAAACCTAAAACAGACTCTTCCCAAGGCAGACTGTGCACATGATTTCCTCTAATGGACTGTGTTACACTTGTTTGATTTCATTATCTAATAAAAATACATAATAATAGTTTCATTATTATTTTATATATTGTGATTAATTTTATCTCAATCTTATTTTCACTTCAAATCTCCTTTCTCTTTTTCTATACACCCTGCTCAGTCAAAACTGGGTTTCTTGTCCGACTATGTTTCCACTTGGGAAAACCCCTATAGGTAGAGTTATGTATGAACAAAGAATTAAATAAAATGTTTTTAAAATTAATTTAAGAATACATAGTCATTTAACCATGATTATCTTCATCCCTTGATGTTTGAGACACACTAACACTAAGGAACATCACCTTATACTGCTCACTGCCAACATAGTCATTTATAATGGTTGTAGGTGAAATTAGGGTCTCAGAGGGGTTTATATAGGATTATTTTTAGTTTTAAGAGTTTATGAAGTTAATAATTAAACTAATAGAGGTGGTAACATGCTTGGTTATCAATGCAACCTCCCTTTTACCCTTACCTACTGATAGGACCTAAGTTCCCCAAAGCTCTGACACAACTTGTCAGAATTAAGAGCACACATGATTACCATTGTATAAGCAACTTAAGATTGTAGAAATAACCAGAAGAACAAATAACTATCAATAAGAAAACACACAGAATATGAGAGGCAAAACACAATTATATTCAACTCATTACAAAGGAAATTACAATAAAGAGATCACACTCTTCTTCCACCTCTATGAGGCTTCCTCCTCAAGGGCTCCAAGTAATCTTCCCACCTGAGTAATCTTCTCTCATAGGTCACAACACATAGCTAACACAAGTTGTTGTTCACCTCATTGTACATCTATTACAATCGAGTATGAACTGGTACTCCAAGTAGATCTCACCATGATCCTGCTCCTGATGTATTGCTGTCACCTTGATCTTGCTCCCCCGTCGATCCTGTTCTAACCCTCGCATACACACATCCCTGCAGACCAACCTGATCTTACTTATCACATGTAGATATCCACCATGATCTTACAACACCCTGCATATCAAACCTGATTTTACATACATGGGGAATCCTACTTGATTCCACCATGGGAAGAACTCTCCAAGCTCCACACTTGGGTTCTACAAGTTCAACACTTAACAATACAGCCCATGAGTCTATTATATAGATCTCATGCATACACTAATTTAGAAAAGTGGCTCAAAGACTCAAACTGGTCTTTATCATGCAAACTCTATGTTCACTTAACTGACTATTCATCAACAGTAGTTTTGACTGCCACAGGTGACCGACGTTAGTCCCTGCCTGACTGGAGGTGACCGACGCCGGCCGATATCTTGTCGATGCCGATTTCCCTTGCATTGTCCCCTGACCGATGTCAGTTTTGGCCTGCCAATGCCGGTAACTATCATGCACAAAAAACCTCCCTGTTTGCCTTAGGTGAAGCTTTTAGCTCCACACCCTAACAATCTCCCACTTGGAGATAAACAACTGCACATGTACCTAAACCAGTACTCTGTCTAATCTGCATCTTGGCTTGTATTCCTCTTCAAGCTCCCACTTGAAGACAACCCACCACACTCCTTGTGGTGTTAATCCTATTCCTGATTTTCTTCATTCTCAGCTTACCTTCTTCTGCCATTGCTATACTCCCACTCAAATAGCAACCCCTGTGAGTAACTTGTAATCAACAACACTTAATAGACTGGGCCATCTGTTAGTCAAACTCGCTCTGAGAATGTCCAACCTCACTCTGATACCATTTGATAGGACCAAAGTTCCCCAAAGCTCTGACACAACTTGTCAAAATTAAGAGCACACATGATTACCATTGTATAAGCAACTTAAGATTGCAAAAATAACCAGAAGAACAAATAACTATCAATAAGAAAACACACAGAATATGAGAGGCAACACACAATTGTATTCAACTCATTACAAAGGAAATTACAATAAAGAGATCACACTCTTCTTCCACCTCTGTGAGGCTTCCTCCTCAAGGGCTCCAAGTAATCTTCCCACCTGAGTAATCTTCTCTCATAGGTCACAACACACAGCTAACACAAGCTATTGTTCACCTCATTGTACATCCAGTACAACTGAGTATGAACCGGTACTCCAAGTAGATCTCACCATGATCATGCTCCTGATGTATTGCTGTCACCTTGATCTTGCTCCCTCACCGATCTTGTTCTAACCCTCACATACACACATCCTTACAGACCAACCTGATCTTACTTATCACATGTAGATCTCCACCATGATCCTGTAACACCCTGCATATCAAACCTGATCTTACATACATGGGGAATCCTACTTGATTCCACCATGGGAAGAACTCTCCAAGCTCCACACTTGGGTTCTACAAGTTCAACACTTAACAGTACAGCCCATGAGTCTATTATATAGATCTCATGCATACACTAATTTAGAAAAGTGGCTCAAAGACTCAAACTGGTCTTTATCATGCAAACTCTATGTTCACTTAACTGATTGTTCATCAACAGTAGTTTTGACTGCCACAGGTGACCGACGTTAGTCCCTGCCTGACTGGAGGTGACCGACGCCGGCCGATATCCTGCCGATGCCGATTTCCCTTGCATTGTCCCCTGACCGATGTCAGTTTTGGCTTGCCAATGCCGGTAACTATCATGCACAAAAAACCTCCCTGTTTGCCTTAGGTGAAGCTTTTAGCTCCACACCCTAACACCTACAATTTAAACTCACCAAGTTGAGTTTTCCTTATGTGATTGAGAAACCCTGCCTTTAGGCTCTACCTGTAGGTGTATTTGGATCATCCATTTGGTTATGATGCTTATATATCACCTTTAAACCCATTTTATGTCATACAACATATATAATAATCTTGGGATCACTTATATTCTCTTTGGTTTCATGACTAGGTTTCTTCCTACCATAACCGAGGTACTCTGCACCTTTAAACCCTGCATGTAGGCGTTTAAAGCCTTAACTAAGATGGTTATGGTATGAAATGACTTCACTTGGGTCCCCTAGGGTAAAAAGGTCCATGTTTATACCTTTAATCATCTTGAATTTCCTTAAAACATCACCAAAGCACCAAAGCTAGCTCACTGGTCTGTACCCTACTGTAGGTGTGTGTTTCCATAGTGTACAAATTGTAAGTGTATATGAAGGTCTAAAACACACCTTACCATCTCACTTTTGATGATATCTTAGCTCACTTAAGGTCCTATTAAGAATTATAGCTTTATAATAGTGGAATTAGTGTTCAATTTACAACTTTGGTGAAAAAGGTATCTTTTTTGTCTTAGGGCTGTAGACAATATTGAAAGAATTCAGTATTTTGTAGGTAATTTTAAAGCTCCAAATGACCATCTTCCCTTCATCTTCTGACCATCATATTTGGCATGGAGCCTCCTGATACTAGGGACTAAAATATTGACCTAGCTAAATTCCTCAAAACCCTTTGAATATCTATTACAAGATATCAACAAAACATTTAAGACCTCTATTTTATTATTTTAGGGAAAGTGGGCATGTTTTCAATCACATCATGTTTTGAAGGCTTTCTCACCTCAAGTTGCCAATCTGACCCCTCAAATGAGTATGATCGACCCTCCTCAACAAAATAGGACCTTAGGGAAAGTTTTAACATGCTTAAAATCTTCAAAACAACACTCTTCATTTCTCTGTATTGTCACATATAGGTGACCATTTTCCTATATGCAGGTAGTGAAGAGGAAAATGGGCAGTAAACACTGAATTAGCCTTCAATCTGAGCTCTATACCACTCTAAATCATGAAAAAATAGACTCTTTTCATAATCAAGGACCTAGATCATTATAAAACATTGCCTCTAACATGATTTTCCTTTTCAAATACTTGTAAGTTGTGTGTTAATGGTAAAATTGTGCCTGAATGTTGCATATGATTGCAACTCATGGAAACTGATTTGGAGAGATAACATGAGATCAAAAATCATGTTGTAAAATTTTTAATGAACTTAACACAACCCTTTGAAGACACTTTCAAAGCATGAAAATCTGGAAATGGTGAAAATAGCCCTGTCATCACACATAAGACCAGTCTAAAAATTTGAGATAATTTGCACATCAAATCAATATTAAAATTGAAAGTAAACATATAAATTTATAATATATATTAAAAATCATTTTTAACCAATATAATCAAGTGTATTTTATGGAGCTTCTCAAACCAAGGTAAAACTTGCAGGGTACATAGATTAATAGGTAAATTTAAAAGGTCAACTTCATGAGGATGGTTCATGAAGCACAAGAAACCATTTTTAAAAAAATAATTATATTTAAATTAAGGTATATAATTTTAAAACAACCTTCCAAAATTATTTGACCTAAAATATTTTAAGCTATTTGTACCAAGCAAAACACTGAAGGTCACTTTTGCTTGCCAAGAAGGGTGAAAAGGGAGTAGAATGGTTTTGAGAAATAAGTGGAACTTGAAGATTAAAAAAAAGTGTAAATTATATTGGGGAATATTAAGAGGCATTGTGTGATTCTTTCCCATGTGGTACACTTCCCAAGGAGCTATAAAAGTGCTAAAATCCCCTTTTTTTCTAAGAAAACTACCCTTTAAAATGAAGAACCTAAAATTTTTAAGTTATGCCAATTAATTAAGACCTATAAGGACACATGGGATGTGAATTAACATTTTATAACCTACACATTTCCCAATAAATCTATACAACTCATTAAATGTACCATTTTAAATATAAAAATGACCCAAAATGACTAAAGGGACTAAACAGACTAATCACCAAGGATATTAAAATACAAATGAAATTTATTAACCTATAAAACAACTTTTAAAATATGTATTATACCCCTGAAAATCTTAAAAGTCAAGTTTTTACCTAGGGGTGCCTCAATTTGACCTAAAAGTCAAATTTGGTCAACAAATTGGTGACTCATAAGGGTAGTATCCCTACTTTACTAACTAGACCAATAGCCTTATTAGTCCATTTAGATTAGGGATTAATTTAAATATTATACTAATAAGGAAACCTTTTACCATTTACTGTGATCAAGACAAGACCATTAATTACCTCAACCACACAAAGCAAAGGACACACAAAATAAGGCAACAAAACTAACAAGACACACACACACACACTCACATGTGCTCAAGGCACTTAAGGGAAATTGAAAACAAAATAATATGAAAAACTAAAGACTAATCATACCTCATTTCTAGGATCAAAAGGAAAACTTATTGAATCATCTTCATGATGAGATGAAATATAGTGCCAAGCATGTTTCTCTTTGGATTGAAAACTTTAATAATTAGACCTATTCCTTGGCACTTCACTTGATTTGATCTTAAGTAGATCATCCTTAAAAAATATTAAAATATAGATATACTCCTCTTGAACATGTTCACATACTTAATACTATTTCCCACTCCTCATTTCATGGTCAACTTGCATCTTATTTGTAGGCATGGCTTCAAGAGGATTGATTTCATGTTCTTTAGAAGATTGAGGCCAATAGCAGCTTGTTCTATCCTTCAAGAGTTGATGTGTTTCTCCCAATTGGTTGAGAGGATGATATACAATATTTATTACTTCAAACATGTCATCTTGAAATGTATATGCTTCTTGAAGGGACAAATTTGAAAGATTACTTTTCCTTTGCATACTTACTTGAGTACCAAGGCTGCCTTCTCCATCTTTGACCAGATCATAGCCTCCTTAAAGAGGGGTATATCATACTCCAATGATTTCAAACAAGTCATAATTTTTTTTATTTTTAACTTTTTCTTTCCCATCCATGGTATCTTTCAAAGTGATAGAAGAGCTAATGATCCTTTCTTCCTCTTTGGCAAAAGGAAGACATTCTTCTTCATCCACGCAATCAAAAATTTTCACACAAGACATCAATTATTATTAATTATTCATGATATATTGATAGATCTCAAATTTAATTTAAACCCATACAATAATACTTTGGTTCTCAAGGGCTATAAGATCCTCCATTTCTTTCTCCTTCTTCGTGATTCCAAGACTAGGCATTTTGAAGTCATGTACTTAGTCCAATGAGGCTACCAAGGAGTTAGGCTCTCTTCAAGAAAAAGTTATGATTTTTTTTCAACCAATTTATCCTCCTTATGTTCCCATACCATAGGTACATCAAGGAAAATGGTGACAGGGTGAGGACAATATGAACTAGTTGGTGGAGGTGGCACATAGAACTCAAAATTAGATTGGGAGTGAAATGAAAGGGATTCTTTTGAAAGCTCTCGAGGAAGGGGAGGTAGACCTTTCGATAAAACCACTTGATTTTATTCCATAAACTTAAAAAACACCTCATTAACATCTGATTTAGCTTGAGGTCTCTCTTGAGGAAGGGTGGATGGGGTCTTTTTAGGCATATGATCTTCTTTTGGGTCTAAACCTTCCATCACACCTTGACTCAACAATCTCATCTTTGCCTCTAACTCTTCAATTTTGTTGGCTAGGTTATATTGTAAAAGTATTTCTTGAAGCTCATAGGAATCATCATGAGTATGGGGAACACATGAGGGCTGACATAAAACACAAGAATATTCTTGAGGAAGGGTGAGAAGGACTTGCAAAGGATCAACTCCATTCTCCACTTCACACTCCTTGAAAATGCTTCTATCTTCTTTGTTTCCCCATGATTACACTATCTTAATCCAACTTAATATGTTGGGATTATAAATGTTTTCTTGAGGAATGATGGGAGGGGTTTTTATAGGATCAATTTCCATCTCAACTTCACATTATTTATCAATACTCTTCTCTTCTTTCTTTCCCAATGACTCCACTATCTTACTCCATCTTGGGATGTTGGGATTATAAGTCTCTTTTTGAGGTGGTGGGGATGCAATATGAGAGGGAAATGAGTGATTTAACTCCACTTCCTTTGATGCCAACATGGACTGCTACATATGCATATTATCCAACTCAATTTGTCTACCAAGGTTTACTTCAAACACAAGGCTAGTTTTTCCAACTCTCTCTTCCACTTGATTTGGAAAAGGATGTCTTTGGCAATTTTGATTAGGCTCATTATTAGGGGTCAAATATGGCTGATAATAAACATGGGTAAGTGGATATGAATGTTGATAGGTTTGATGAGGTTTCCTTTCATGAACTCCTAGCCTATACTATAAGGAAGAAACTAGGCCACTCACATCAAGCATCTCACTTGTGAGCCTTTGGCAATTGTCTCTCTCAATAGGCACCCACTCTCTTTTGACCAACTCTAATGCATCTCTAACCCTTTGAATAATATAAATATGAATCTATAGACCACATATAATTTGAGTATCAAGATATAACATGTACTTCTCATATCCCAAGAGCTTGAAGGTGGAAATGGATTGAATTGAGAAGTGTTTAGGTTGACTAAGGGGAGCAAGACATTGAGGAGGCTGACTATAGGACTAGTAAAACTCATGATAAGTTTGAATATGATTATATTTGGGCTGAAAATAACCATATTAGGGCTGGTACACTTCATGGAAGGGCTGATTAAAAACTTTCTCTTATTGATAGGGAATGGCACAAGCTTGAAATGTCTCACCAACTTGCAAATAACAATACTCAACACCAAAATTAGATATGAAACTTAATTTAAAGTAATTAAAAAAAGGAAAATTTTACCAATAATATTATAAAGGAAACTTGGGTTTCTTGAGATAGTTGATGTATCTTTAGAGTCACTACTGATGCTTTGATAGATGCCTCCAAAGGTTGATTATTGAGAGACAACACCAAAAATCTCTCAAGTTTTTGGAACAAGAGTCCCATTGAGCATGAAAAAAACTATTGTCACTTATATTTTCAACCTTTGAGAAGATATAAAATCTATCCTCATCTAATTGGCACAATGAAAACACCTACAGGCTTGTGGGTAGCCTAAGGATGAGGTGAATCTCTAGATAGGGATAACTCCCTTGATGTGCCACTTTGGACTACAAATACACTTAAATTTTAAGAGTGAAAAGGGAGAGAGATAACTGAAATAAAACTAATATAAGGGAGGTGATACACCAAATATATTTATGACTTCCAACCATATGCATGTTACACCTGAAATCAAGGGACAAATTGAACATACACTTCTTTAATCTTCATCTTCTTACATCAATGTTACATTGTGAGGTTATGGATGAATGTGCAAAGATATGAGGACTAGAAAAGAGGCCTATGAGAAAAATAATGAAAATAATAACTCACTAAATCCTTGAATGCCCTATAAGAAGAAGATTTCCAACTACAAATAGATGATAGAATGAAATAACATGCTAAGGAATCCATAGTCTTCACTTATGTAAAATCAAACATTCAAAATTAAAACACTAAGAAAACTCATGGAGGAGGTAAAAATAATAATTATTATTGATCAAAAGGTATACATTTGAGCAAGGCTTCACCATAATTAGGTGGATCATAAAGTACAATGGCCAAAATGGCTAGTTCTTATAGAAATTAAGAGAGAGAGAAGAAGAGACAAGTACAAGGGTAAAAAGGACACTTTTAAAGCTGATAAAATTATTTAATTATGCATGGAAAGATAATATAGGATGAACCATGCAATTTTAGGAATCACAAGTGTCAATTCCAGGTATAAACTTCATGAAAAGTGGCATGAAACTCCCCTTTTTGGCACAGAAAACTTGCCTTCATGATTGGCCCTATTTAAACACCTCATCACTAATTAGGACCAGGTATGATGATTAGGATTAATTTTAAGGACATAAATCATGCCTCTCTATGAATTGTTTTCATGCCTGATCCTTTGGAATCATCCCAAACTGAGCTATCATCATCTGTTGTCAAGAAAAATCCTCTTCTATACACCTTGCACACTTGGCCTCAAAATTGGCATCAATTACTTATGAAAATACATGGTATGGAGTGGATGCCATCTGAAAAGACCCTCCATGTCCTTAGAGGCATCAATAATTCTTTAAAATCACCTCACTTATAGCTTTTCATCCTTCTCACTAGCTTATCCAATATGCCAGTTTTGATTGGCTAAAATAAGATATATTATTTGAAACCTTAGGAGTTTATTAATGGAATTAAATTAACATATGGAGTTATAAAAAGTCTCAACATTCCCTCAAAACTTTATTTCATCTTTAGACTCCTCTTGTATCTTGTACAACACAAAAAAAGGTAAAAAATACCCTATTTTTCACCCTATTCATATAAGTAAATATGAATAAAAATAATGTTATGGAGATTTATTTAGTCCTATTCAAGGTAAACAAGGTTTAATTACCAAATAAATTCAATTATAATGCATCTCCAGCTTGATTTCTCCAATCGGGTCACTAGAAAGGGTTTTGGAGGGTTTTAAGCTTGTTTGACCTCTTAGGGTTTGTTCATAAAAACCTAATGTCCAAATTGCATAAAAAATACAAAAAAATTTCCTTCAAGACACCTAAAAACCTACCCAAACTCCTCTAGATCCCATGCAAAGCATCAAGAAAGATATGAACACTTAAACATCTCTCATTGAGCTCTTTTCTCCATTTGCATGGGCCCAACATTGGTATTAAGCCAAAATTGACTCTCCTAATACTTTATCCTTAAGTTATAAGATGAGATAAAATTTTAGTGAACCTAATAACATGACAAAATTCATTTTAATTCTCTACCAAGGTTAAAAAGGAAGTTGGTACCTTGTTTGGACTTAGGCCTAAACCTTGCCTAGTAGGCCTTAGTTGTCTTTGAAACCCAAAATGGATCCTCATGGATTATCATAAAAAATATATGTTTCAAAAAAATTTATATGGTTCCAAAAATAATTTACAATAGTATTAAATGCATATATGAGGCTAAAGGTGTGGATGACTTCCTCTTTGGGCACTAAGCTTAATCCTACCCTTTAGGCTTGACTGTAGGTTTGAGGGTCTAGGCCACCCTATATATATTTTAATTTTTGTGAAAGGTTATTAATATTTTTTATATATTTTAAAACTTCACAAACCTCTCTATAGTGTCCAAATAACCTCAAGTTTACCCTATCACCTCCCTTCCTCAAACCTGCCAGTCTTTGCATAAGGGGAAGTACCCCTATCTAAGAAAAAAACTAGGGTACTTACCCTATTATCTTAGACAAAATAAATTTTTTAGTGAATTTTTAAAGTGATAATTATCTAATATAAAAAAAATAAGCCTATTACTAGGTCATTTAACCCCAAAATCACTCCAAAACCCAAAACAGACTCTTCCCAAGGTAGACTGTGCACATGATTTCCTCTAATGGACTGTGTTACGCTTGTTTGAGTTCCTTCTCTACTAAAAATAATTAATAATATTTTCATGAGGATGTTATATATTTTTATTAATGTTCTCTCAATCCTCTTGTCACTTCAAATATCCTTGCTCTTTTCTATATATCCTGCTCAGTCAAAACTGGGTTTCTTGTCTTACTATCTTTCTACTTAGAAAAACCCATGTAGGTAGAGTTTTGTATGAAAAAAGCATTAAATATAATGTTTTTAACCTTATTTAAAGCATCCATAGTCATTTTACCATGATTATATTCATCCCTTTATGTTTGAAACACACTAACACTAAGGAACATCACCTCATACTGCTCATTGTTAACACAATCATTTATAATGGTTGTAGGTGAAATTAGGGTCTCAAAGGGGTTTTTATAATATTATTTTGAATTTTAAGAGTTTATGAAGTTAATAATTAAACTATTGTATGTGGTCACATGCTTGGTTATCAATCCAACCTCCCTTTTACACTTACCTACAGTTTGAACTCACCAAGTTGAGTTTTCCTTATGTGACTGAGAAACCCTGCCTTTAGGCTTTGCCTGTAGGTGTATTTGGATCATCCATTTGGTTATGATGATTATAAATCACCTTTAACAAAATTTTAGGTCACACAACACCTATAATAATCTTGGTTTCACCTATATTCTCTTTAGTTTCATGACTGGGTTTCTTCTTGCCATGACTGAGGTACTCTACCCCTTTAAACCCTACCTATAAGTGTTTAAAGCCTTAACTGAGATGGTTATGGTATGAAAAGACTTAACTTGGGTCCCCTATGGTTAAAATTTTCATGTGTATACCTTTAATCATCTTTAATTCCATTAAAAAATCACCAAAGCACCAAAGTTAGCTCACTAGTTTATACCCTGATGTAGGTGTGTGTTTCCATAGTATATAGACTGTAGGTGTATATGAAGGTCTAAAACACACCTTACCATCTCCTTATGATGATGTATTAGCTCACTTAAGTTAATATTAACCATTATATCCTTATAATCATGAAATTAATTTTCAATTTGCAACCTTGGTGAAAAAGGTATCTTTTTGGTCTCAAGATTATAGACAATATTGAAAGAATTTAGTGTTTTGTAGGTAATTATAAGGCCCCAAATGACCATCTTCCCTTCATCTTCTGACCCTCATATTTGGAATGGAACCTTATAATACTAGGGAATACAATGTTTACCTATATAAATGCCTCAAAACCCTTTGAATCTCTATTACAATTTACTAACAAAACATTTGAGACCTCTATTTTTTTATTTTAGGGAAAGTGGGCCTGTTCTTAGTTACATCATGTTTTGAAGGATTTTTCACCTCAAGTTTCCAATATAACCCCTCAAATGAGTATTATATACCCTCATAAACACACTAGGACCTTAGGGAAAGTTTCAACATTTTTCAAAGCTTCAAAACAAAACTCTTTATTTCTCTGTATTGTCACCTACAAGTGACCATTTTCCTATATGCGGGTAGTGAAGAGGAAAATGGGTAATAAGCATTTAATTGGCCTTCAATATGAGCTCTAGACCACTATAAATCATGAAAAAATACACTCCTTACATAATCAAGGACCTATATTAGTATAACACCTTGTCTCCAACATGATTTTCCTTTTCAAATGCCATTAAGTTGTGTGTTAATAGCATAATTGTGCTTGAATGTTGCATATGACTATAACTCATGGAGATTGATTTGGAGATAGAAATTAAGATGACATTAGATCAAAAATAAAATTTTAAAAATGTGAATTAACTTAACACAACCCTCTGAAGACACTTTCAAAGCATGAAAATCTAGAAATGGTGAAATAGGCCTCTCATCACACAAGACTAGTCTATAAACTTGAGATGATTTGCACATCAAATTAACTTGAAACTTGAAAACAAGAATTTAAAGAATTATAATATCAATTAAAAATACTATGGAACCAATATAAGCATGTGTATTGTACATATATTTCAAACCAAGGCAAAACCTGTAGGGTACACAAATTAACATGAATATTTAAAAGCTCAACTTCATGAAGATGGTTCCTGAACCACAGGCCACCATTTTTAAAAATAATTACATTTAAATGAATTTATCTAAGTTTGAAATAACCTCCCAAAATAATTTGCCCTGAAACTTCCTAAGCTGTCAGTGCTAAGCAAAAACCTGAAGGTCACTTTTGCTTGCCAAGAAGAATGAAAAGGAAGTAGAATGGTTTTGAGAAAAAATGTCACTTATAGATCAAAAAAATGTGGAAATGAGCTTGGATAAGTTGAATAGGCATTATTTGATCCTTTCCCATGTGGTACACTTCCCAAGGAGCTATATAAGTACTAAAATCTCCTTTTTTCTAAGAAAACTACTCTTTTAACTAAAGAACCTACCAATTTTTAGTTATGTCAGTTCATTAATACCTATAAGGACACATGGGATGTGAAATCATATTTTTTAACCTTCACACTTTCTAATAAATCTGTATAACTCATTAAATGCACCTTTTTTACCTCAAAATGACCCAAAATGACTAAAGGGACTAAAAAAACTAATGACCAAAGATAGTAAAACATAAATGAAATTTATTAAACTATAAAACACCTTTTTAAATATGTATTAGGCCTCTAAAACTTCTAAAAAGTTAGGTTTTTACCTAGTTTTTCCCCCAATTTGACCTAAAAGTCAAATTTGGTCAACAATTTCCATGAAGTGAGGTGTTTAACCACCAATACGTAGTCCGTCAATAACACCCTTGTCTCACAAAATTAGACCTCATGTAATACAAGGTAAACTAAGGACTTCCTAGATAAATTTGTTTAAACCTAGCATAATAACTTTAATGTCATTATCACATAGTGGTGACAAGAAAAAACATTCCCCAAGATCACCCAAATGTAACTTAAAGGTATTATTTATGGGCCACTATTTGGTTACACTCTCACTTTACTAGCAATGGCTTGTGTTATTTATGTGTACTTGTTTGTCCTCCTTTTGTTCAAAACTAGTATTAAACTAGGTTATTCCAAACCAAACCCACCTATAACAAACTCAACCAAACTAATGGCATACCAAAATAAATACCGAACCCAACTAAGTCAAGATCTTAATAATGAAAACTTTCTTTTATCAGAATCCAATATATTCCAATAGACAAAGCCAAGAAAATTTCCCATCCACTAATTACAATCCCAATCTTGATATCCCCCATCCCTAGTGTAAATAGAAACTAATTATAGAACCCCAATTCCAAAATAAAACCATCTCTAACCAACTCCAATAGTTGTAAAACTTATCATCCTATATCAATCTTTTGACATCAATAATTTCATCACTTAATCATTCCCACAACAATCAACCCTATTAAAAATACCATACCTATCAAGCCTCTAATCCATAGAAACCCCATTTTATCCTACCATTATTTAAAAAATACAACTAAAATTATAAAAATCCACAATCAAACCATCAAAAATCCCATACCAATCAGGCCCTTAAGCCGCCTAAATTACATCTTTGCCTACCCTATCAAAAATACCATCTAGTTACAATCCCAATCTTGATATCCCCCATCCCTAGTGTAAATAGAAACTAGAACCCCAAAAATCCACCAATCAGTCAATGATGGTTCCAGAAATCATTTCTTCTCACATACCCTTATTTAAAATCCCATCTTGTCAAAAATCCACCAATAAATCAATGATGATTCCATAAATCATTCTTTATTACATACCCCCCATAAAAAATCCCAATTTATTAAAAAATCCATGAATCAATAAATGATGGTTTCATAAATCATTTCTTCTCACATACTCCTATCAAAAATTCCATCTAGTCAAAAATCCACCCATCAATCAATGATGATTGTATAAATCATTCCTTATGAATCATCTAACTATCATCCATCCTATACCAATCATGACCTTAAGCCACAAAAATAACATTTTCACCTAGCCCTATTGAAAATCCCATCCAATCAAAAATCAAACAATTAACCCAATCAATCATCTAATCATCATGAGCCAAAAAAACTAAACTCTATCCAAATTTATTAAAATTTCAATGATCATCAATCCTAAAATCAACCAAAACCTAATCCACAACTTAATCAATAATCACACAAATAATAATTGCCCAATCAATACCCTACCAATTAGGCCTTTGAGCCACAACAATTGAACTATCAATAATCAAATCAATAAAAATCCAAACCAATCAGGCCCTTGAGCCGAAACAATAAAATTATCCTATCCTTGAGTCATAACAATCAAAACAACAAAAATATAATACCAATCCAGACCCTAAACGACAACAATTCAACATTAGTTAGTCCCTTGAGCCAAAAAATTCAAAATATGTCCTATCATCACCGTTGTAAGGAATGTTATTTACCTAAGAATGAATTACATCAACATCCAATTTTTTTTTGGGATATGTCCATATACATTTATAGAGCATGATCAAACCTATCCACATCCAAATCAAGGTAAAAATTCCCAAAATAGTCCTATCAAAATAACCTCCTAATTTTAAGCACTCATTGGACACCTGTCTTTGAGTCAACAACCCACCTTTGAGTCACACGAGATACCATTCATTGACCTGTCACCCAATATCCCCTTGCATATCAAGGCATATAACACCAAGTATAAATTGAAGAAGGTGATTTAAGATAATTAAATTCAAAATGGTTCCCATGTGGCCACACTCCCTATCTCTTATAGAAGCCATAACATGCCCAACATAAGCAGAAAAATAGAATGGGCATCTTATCCATTTGATCCAACCTAATTTATCAAAACATATCTTCTTGAAGATGAAAATATTTAAATCTCTAATTAATCCTAGTTATATCAATATGTCTTAGCCTATTCTTTCTATAGCAAGGAATATACCATAGCCAACAAAATTTGTAACATCACAAGTTACTAAGGAAGAGGACTTGGCAAACATAAACAAAGAATCAAAGAGCCTATCCAAATTCATACAAACAATTAATATCATGGTGTTAGATACAAACCTCAAGGTGACCCATATTAGTATGTTAGTGACACTTTAATGCTTTTTGAGGAAGTTTCTTCCAATAATAAAATATGTTATTCTCATAGCCTCTACGAGGATCTTTCAACCACCAACCTTTTCAATGACACCATTATTCTTCCCATTCACCTTGGACTCCAAAACCTTGAACTCATCTATTGGGACCAATGATATCATGTACTATTTGACTTATTCCAAAACTATTAGGTTATTGTAGAGTTCATGGGACTTAGAGACAACATTATTCTAGGTGATTACAAATAGGGATTTGAAACTAATATTGACTCAACAATCTATTTCAGGGAGTAGGAATAATTCCTTAATAAAAAAATAAAAAATTCAAAGAAAGAAACAAAAAATTAAATTCCCCTAATGAAAACCTCTCTAAGGCACTATTAGATGAAAAACATCAAATTCAAGAAGCTAAAAACAAATACATAAGTGAAAACATTTCTAAGGCAATAATAAATGGGGAGTTCAATCTTCCCCCTATACTAACATAATTTTAGGATGACTCTACGTTGATTTTAAATAAAACATTGATTTCAAAATATTAAAAACAATCCTAAGTTCTTTAAATTCAAGGTTAATCTTAGTCTCAAAGAACTACAAAATTTGTTTCCTTTCTAACCAAAATTTTAGACATCTTTGATCTCCTTCCTAAATCATGTATAATTAAGTTATATAAAGTACTCATGAAACATTTAAAATAAAAAATGTTATGTGATATTATTGGTCTCAATCCCCCTTGGTCTCATTATATTTACACTTACCTCTAGGATAACACCATCCCTCTATATCTTTCACACTATTAAAGAAATTTTTTAATCCAATCTGCTTCCCGCTTCAACCTCATTGCAAACACATTTTATCATGAGGGATGTGATGGAGCTTGGTTAATATATTTGACATATTAAAACTTTAAAATCAAATAAGTTCACAATGAAATCTATGGAGCACATACTGGTGGTTTGGTCCTAGAAGGATAATTTATAATAATTTGGAATTTTACTAGTCCAAATCCAAAAAAATATTAGAAATAAGTCTAGATTGTTTAGAATTTTTGAGTTCTAAATTCTCTCCAATGCAATGTATGGGGAATAGATCCACGTTTTTACCATACTCCTGTTAGTGTTGTGTTTTTTCCCATTGGGTTTTTCCTACACGGCCTTATGGCCATTTTATGTCAATTAAGCTTCCTTAGGTTAGTTATAAAAGGGTCACATAGGCTAATTATATTTTAATATAATTATTTAATTAGAAAATTAGAGGATTCCTCATGTTTCCCTAATTTTATATATATGTACCCCACTTTTTCTTTTTGAAAGGTTAAATAGGTTAATGCGATTATATGCAAGCAACCATATTTTATAATATTGCCATGTGAAGACAAGATTCTTCCTCTAAAATTTATCTATGATTTCATTGCATTATACATAGATTTGCTCAATATTCTATGCAAGGATCCAATATCATAGACAATTTGACATGGTATCAAAGTAGGTTTGAGGTAGTTTCAGGCTAGTAAGATGAAAAAATTAATTATATTTTGTTAGATTCTATTGCTCTTTGTGCTAAAATTTATAGGTGAGTAGAGCAAACCCTAAATCTAACTAGGAATCATCTTTACACTCAGTGAAGGGCACAATCTTTGGTGGTAAAATTTTTCCCTATTGAAATTTTTAGAGCTGACACCAATAACCAGGCATTTTGCACATGCAAATGGGATAAGCCATGATTAATCATATTTATAGACCTCCATTATCTCAATGGCAATCAATGCATTTGGAAGAATGCAATAAATCATACCATCTAGTGTGTTGAATATTATGCATAAGGAGAAACAAGCACTAAAATTAGTGTAGGAAGATTAGTGAACAAAACTTTTATCCATGCATAGGAAGCTCTCCTACATCCAAGCGTAAGAAGCTTTCATTTCTACCTTAGACACTGTTGGAGCCTTTAATTTTGACCTCACACATTTTGAGCATAGTTTAAACTATGAGATACCCCCACACATTTTGAAATAATAGAATTACACATTGTAATCTCTGTTAATTGTAATTTCTATTAATTATAATTTCTCTCTTGATTTGGGGTTATTACTTGTAATTCCTCTGTTCACCATGAGGTGCGACAAACATCAAAATCAAGCAAGGAGCATGATTTCATTTATTGTGGTCATATGGGGTTTTTTTTCCCTTGGTTTGTTCTAGACCATGAGGGCATAAAGGGAGTATAAACAATTCTTTTGCATGTTTCATTCATGTGTTTGCATGTCATTGCATGTGAAAGAGAAGTTTCTTTTTATGTTTTTTTGCATTCATTCTTGGGGGATTATACATGTACTTTATAATCATGAAATGAGATAAAGTTCCATTTATGGGGGGTTAATCATGCATCTTAAATACCATTTTCATCATTTTGTTATTATGCTAACTTCAGAGCACTTTTTGTCTTGGAAAAAGGGATAAAGAATCATTACCTTGAGTAGGATATACTACCCTATCTCCTCAAACTCATTCTTGAGCCAAGTGACTATGATGAAAAGAATGCATGGTTTAATAATAATGACATAGTCTATGGAATAATATGTCTTACTATTTTTTAGGATACTCTACATCACATAGAGCACATTGAGTGCCCTTTTACTTCTTGGATCATCATCCAACAGTTGTATGGAGACATTGAATATTCATCTAAAATTGATGTTTCCTTGGAAAACTAGGCTTTCGATGATATTGAGACTTATGTTGCCTCATCTAATGTGGACACATCTTGTATGGATGATCAGTTCATTGATTCCCCATCAACAACATCTATTGTAGATTTAGATTCCAAAGATGCTTCTTTGAGAACCTCTAATGATTCATTGTAATGGGATCATTTATGTCTTTTGGATTCAGTCTATTGGGACCAATTTCTACCAGACATTTCTTTTTTGTTTGTAGAGTCCCTCATTTTGGATCTAGATGACACTATTGAGGACATATGTCTTCTCTTTGAGGACCACTCTTTTGTCCTTGCATCTATTACTACTTCTGAGCTCTGTTTTATTTCTTTGAAAGCTTCTAATGGCATCTTGCAGTAAGGCATCCACAGTCTTCCTAATTCACTTTCTGGGATGATCTCTTGATATGAGTTTCAAACTTGTTTATGGAGACTCGTATTTCAGATTTGGAGGACACATTTGAGGGGTTATCTCTCCTCTTCAATGATAGGAAAACATAGTTGTTAGCCCGTATTGATTGTCTTTGGATATTTAAATTCATTAGTTTCCTCTTTTGTTTGATTTATCATATTGCTTGGTTGATTTTGACCATGATTATTTTGTGGCTTATTCAAGCTTGGAGACTCCTACTCAGTTTTTAAAGACACACATGTTGAGACTTCATCCTTCCTCTTTTTAGTTGGACATGGAGTGGCTTATTCATCAGAATACATATTTGTTTCTTCCCAAGGGAAGACATGTTGTTTATAGACACTGGGTCATCTTTTATTTTCAAGCATTCTTCATCAAATTGCAGTACTGTCCCACTTCTGAACAGACTTTTGTCATCTTCATGAAGACTTTCACTGAGCTCAGGTCTCACTCTCTGTGAGACCTTCTTGGGGTGAAGGATTCTATAACATAGTATCTACCATGCTTAGTTAGTTTTTGTTTGAGGAGGGGGTTTTGTTCCCACAAGGTTTTCCCTCTTTCCTTTTTCCTCTTTCCTCTCTTTGGGATTTTGTCTCCTTAGTTAGACTTAATCAAGGATACCATATTGAATTATTTAGATCTACAAAAACAAATTTATCAAGCACAAAAAAAATGAAAATGCATTAACTGACTTCATTGTTATTCACTAAATTAAATGCATAGATTTACATATTTATAACCACCATAGGAGAAGAATCCTAGGAGGAAATTAGGAAATAACAGAGAGTTTCCTTTAGTTAGTTTACACTAAAGCAAGTAACAATAGAGTTATCCCAAGTTGAAACAATAGTTACAAATAGTTAATTGTGCTAACAAATCTAAGTCCAATTTATTTAGTATATGAAAATTATTATTTTTATCACATTTTATCTAGTCTAGTTTGGGGTGTATAAGTCTAGATTATCCAAAATGGTCCTTCTAGAACAAAATCTACTCAAAGTAGGATATTGCTTTATCAAATTTAGAAAAATAGAAAGCTAATTACCTAAATGAGATAAACTTAAATAAATTTAATCATGATGTAAAATATATACATAAATTAAAAATTAATTGATTTGCAACTCACTAAAATTGGAAAAATGTTAAAAGGGGAAGATAAAGTACTTATATATAAAATCAACAATGCAAGACTGAGATAGAAATTATGAAAATGACTAGGAGGCTCTATGATGATGTTATGAATCAGGAATAATGTTTCACTTGATCTCTAGATAATTCCATTATAATTAAATATGGGTATGGTGTGTGGATGCCCTTGGGATGCTTTGGCATCCTATAGGGTTTTATATTCTGGGATTGATATGATAAGTTTTCTTCACTTATGTATTTTGTCTGATTATGTGGGAGCTCTTGATCTATTGTGAACAACCATTATGTGTCATATTATTCACTTTTAATCCTAGTTAATTAGATCACAAATGATAAAATTGATAACATATAAAAATGGGTTAGTGGTTAAATTTGTTCTTGACCTCAACACCCCATGTGTTGAGTATTGCCTACATATCAATAATCTAAAAAAGGGATCAAAATTCATGTAGTTCTCCCATGTTACGATGGTGTGCATAAAATACTAGTGTAATGTTATATGCTTATGAAATTTTAGTGTGATTAAGTTATTCAACCATGATTTTTGACCTTAGAGGTGTATTCAAACTTTAACTCAAGGTTACTAGGGTAGTATGTATTCAAAATTGGGAGAAACAGGGAATTTATTCTCAATGTGCAAATAAAATTATGGTGATTTTCAATGTGTGAGCCTTTTGTGTGTAAAATTAATTGAAAAGTTAGTTTTATAGTGATCAATTAGGAATTCCTTTGGATGCCAATTGATAAACATGCGAGATGACCCATTACATGAAATTTAAGTTGAGAAACTAGTCATTATTTGGTGAGAGGACATGGTTTGTGGAACTAGACAATATTGAGGATTAGTATTATCTAAATGGCACATTATTGTCTAAGGAACAAAGATAGTTGAGTTAGTAGTATGGATCGGTTAGGGGATAAGATTGAGCTATTTTAAATTAATAATAGGGATGTTTGATATCATTAGTTACTTATAGGAATGGATCATCCACATATAAAGTGAAGGAAGGGTGGTCAAAAGATAGTGGAAAGAGGCATGAGCTAAGTGTGTATATAGAGTGATAAAAAGTACATTATTTTAGATCAAATGTTAATTTATGTCTCTAAATATTCCTCCCCTTTTATTATAGTACTAAATAAAATTAAAAGTGCTAGAATGAAAGGAAAAGTGTGTACCTAAACTTATGAAGAATAATCTTGAATGTAGGCCACAACGTTGAATTATGCCTCACTCAGAACCTGTAATAAAACATGTATACAATTAGTCCTTAATATATAATTCAAGAATTAAAAACAAGAAAAAATATTTATCTAATAATAAGGAATGAATACAACTTATTGGGTATGTTAACCATTGTGTTTTTTGGTATAAAAATTGGTAATTAGAAAGGGTAGGACCCTTGTAGATTTATTCTTCATTGAATATATTGGAATGGACTATGCATGCCCCAATCCTATTTGACACATATGTGCTCTTAATAAATCAATGCATGTTTGACTCCATAATTACATATCCAAAGTGGTGAAGTAGTTTGGAATCCATGAATGAATTCTAATAGATTATTTTAGTGAAAAAATGTGAACCAACCATTGTAGATGGAATATGGTTCATTTATGGTGCAAAACTAACTCAAAACTAGTGAAAAATATAGTATGATTTGAGTCTGGTGTATATAGCATGGGTAATAACATGAATTTCTAATCCATCTACATAACTAGTGTAAAACCTGAGTAAGGAGGTGGTCATGTGCTGTATACATGCCCCCAATATGATATTTGGGTGTATATGGATTCTAGAACTAAGTAATATCATGTGATTTTCTAAGAACATATATGATAACTTGGAACACATTGATGAATGATGCCCCCAAACTAAGCAAATTTAAGACAAACCTAATCATTTTGCTAAAAATTGTGATTTGGTACATGTTGTAAACTGGTATGTATTGTCTGTGATTATGAGAATGTATGAAAATGACTATTTTCTGCCTACTAGGACAATTTTTTGTTGTTGTCACGTCTAGCCTACACTCATGTCTAAGTGAAGCATTGTTGTCTAAAATTAATTTATAGGTGATTTATAAGTATGTACTATGATCCATCATGTAAAACTTATAAAATTTTGTGTGTATTGGACTATAGGACATTAGTATCGAAGGCAATCCATTGTTCTGAGGAGAGTTGTGGATCCTATGTAATAACTTGAATAAAAAAAAGTTATGCAATTTTTATGGAAATATGTAAATATTACTAGTAATGATAATATGGAGGAGCATTGCATCATCATATGTAAACTAATAAAAATAGTTGTATAAGGTGTATGTGAAAAAAAATATAGATAGTGACATTATCAAGATAGATGTTACCAATGAATCACACAAAAAATGATCAAAATTGAGTATTAAAATTTGAATAGAACTACTCAGGGAGGGATGCATGATATTGATCATGGAATCAAGAAATGGGAAAGATGTATGATGTCCATCATGGAATCAAAAACTAAGAAAGCAATATCAAACAATTGTTATGGCTATGCCACACATTCAAAGAGTGCATGAAAGCACACAAAGTACGTAATAGAAGGCCAATGGGACACATACAAGGGTCATATTAGAATTTCACTCACACAAACATATGAACATGAAATAGGATTAGATACAGACACAAGGACATGTTTAATTGTATGTAATAAAAAATAAATAATACAAACAAGACATGATGCATTAAAATAAAATAGGAAATCATGCATGAACATATGTAATTCATTAACATTAGCAATTTATAACATCAGGATATTTAATAACTCAAATATCTAGGAAGGTATAAATATGAATGTAAGTGAGCAATATTGATAGATTTTTTGCAACATACATGAACTAAAGTATGAATAATAAAGGATAGCCAAAGAATGATAGGACCTTTTTAAAAGGATTCCCTCAATAATCTTGATAAAGTATGGAAAAACTATATGTTTTTTGTGACTTGTTTGGATTTGAGAATGTAGAGCATGTGTTGAATCAAACAACAAAAATGCAATGTGTCTCAATTTGGGCAGAACATTTTTATTTTTTAGAAATTTATGAGTTTGAGATAGTTAAATAATCTATAAATATGTTTGTAAATGGAAATCTATATGTTTTGCATTCATTCATGTACAATTTGTGAAGCATTTTTGATAAAAATGGATGTATAAAAAAGATTGAGTAGATTGAGCACAAATTAACTAATGAAAATAAACCACACAAATAATGAATAGGTCTTGATTTTTTTTTTTATAATATATATATATTTTTTTAGTTTTTTCATCTATGAATTGGAAGGAAATAAAGAGAAGGATATTGACCGATGAACCCTACAAGGGAATGAAAATCAATGGGTCATGTATTTAGGATAGGAATGGTGACCTTTCATGAATGGAAAGTGCCATACTATTGTGATTGAACTAAGCTAAACTTAGAACCTAAATATTTATATCCCTTTGTAGCATAATAACCAATACCATAATGATGATCTATATCATGATGAACTTGAAGGCTTTTAGGAACCCATTATGGAGCATATGAACCCTGCATTTTTTCCTTATGTGAAACATTCTTATTGCCTTGTAATATCAATCTAAGATGTGTAAGAGTAGAGAGAACATCTTGATGATGTTTTGAAAATATCTACTTAAGTGTCCTTTCAAGGACAAGCTTTCTTATAAGGGTAGACATTTGATTTTACACTTTAAAAGTAGGATGAACACTTTGAGGTGGATAAATTGATTTTTTTCTAATGGAACCATATCGACATGTGATAGGTGCTATTCATATGGGATGCCCCAAACTATGGTGACCTCATTAGCATATATATAATTTAAACACTTTTAAACTATAGAAGGATTGTGTGAATTTGTTGAATCCAAATGCACCCCAATTATATATTGAATACCCTTACATTGGATACTACTGTAAACCTGGTATCCACATGTGTTGAACCAAATTGTAATGGTAATGTAATATCCCTAATGGAGATCTGAATGTGATCATTAAATATTTTTATTACAATTTTTGAAGGAATAAAATACTCATCTATATATCCAAGATGATAGAAAAGTGTGATTGTAAACATATTCACACTTGAACCATTATCAACCATGACACTCTTAATATCATAGTGGTTAATGTGCGCTCAAATGAATAAAATATAAAAATTTGAATAGCTACCTACTATTTCATGCTCTGCAAATGTGATAAGTATTCTAGGTGGTAATAAAGTTTGATAAGTGCCAATAATACCATTCAGAAGATGTTGTGCCTCTATAGGATAGTTATAAGAAACTACTGGAGGGTGTGCATTATATGTATAATGAAATCTAAATGTATTTATTGTTACATTAGTTGTATTAATAGTAAAAGGATCACTAAATATTTACCTTTATTTTATTACACTTGGTTGTTCCTTTGAATTATCTTATGCCTTAAATTGATGTACCTATTAGTAGTGTGCCCTAGTGATCTATGAAAGTCAAAAAGGCATTCTCATCAAATCTATTTGGAAGAGGATTACTCACATAATCCTATTTAATGGGAGGGAGATATATGATATGGCATTCCAATAAAATTTGAGGACCATATATGAAGATTTTGGTAAATTGGTAAATTGTCTCCATGGAGGAGTCGATAATATAATGCATAGAGTTTGTTCTAAAACTGCATTTATTTTTACCTTTTAATCACTCTTATTATTTTTAGTCTCTTATTATTTATTTTTAATTTGAGGACCATATAATGAATAATGTTTTAGCCTCACCTTTATTATTGTCATTTGGCCTCACCTTTCTTATTGTCATTTAGCCTCACCTTGAATGGTGACTTACTATAATTTTTAACCGAATAATTAGAAACTATGTTAGTTACATATGTTAACTTGTTCATTACCAATAATTAGACCTTTGTTTCCTTTACTATGTGGAAGAAATTTTTGAATGAAATAAACTTATTAATCAAGATAGACTTGTATAGGTAAGGAAAAAAATTTGCTTAGATATATCCGATAATTCCTTGTCTACCATAAGATTTGTCATTTTACATAGCACAATCTTATACTTCAATACATATTATGTGATAGGCTCATTGCATCCTTGTGTGACGTTTGAAATATGATCATATGAAAGCTTCTCATTAATATTAATTGAAAAATTTGCAAGAAATAAATAATCAAAAGGATTGGTTGCGTGCATTGAATAATGTGGTAAGTCATAGAACCATCGTAATGCATACTATTTTAGACTTCTTGGAAATAACTAAGTCGATAACCAATCATTAGACACATATTCCAAGCATGTTATGTGAAATGATCTTAGGTGTTCCTCGATGTCACCCTTTCCATCATATAGTGTGAACTTGGGTGCCTTAAAACTAGTTGGTAGAGTATATGTTGCAATGCATTGTGCTAATGGAGTGTGCAATAGAGTTTCAAAATCAAGCACCTAATTTGGTTTTAAACCACCTTGTTCAAAATTTAGCACCTTAATTTGTAGAGATTGAATCTCATGCATAAGGGATTGTAAATCAGGAGAAGAATAATGTGTGATAACCAAAGGTGGTATCCCCAATGATTGAGTAGTAATTGGCATATTAATTTGATGAATCCCTTAGGTTGCCCCCATAGCAGGTGGTGGCATAAAAGTTGTATCCAATAATGTTGAAAAATGTAAATAACCCATATCCATATAATTTTTAACCATGTTTTCACTTTTTATGTCCAAAAGAGTTTTAAAAATGGTATGATAATCCTAATATTTATCACATATTTATTCATGAAATTTATTAATAATTTTTAAGTTTTATTAATTGGTGATTGTCCTTCATCTAGAGGTGGAATCACATCTTGGTGCTCATCTTGAAGACCAGTTATCTTCATCATATTGATCATGATCTAAAGTATTGTCATGGACCTATACATTATCATGTTGTTCATTAAAATCCAAAGGTTTTGATATATAATTATTATATGTTATGGTATTTATCAAAATGAATATAACTATGCTCAATTGGAAGGCCACTTAATCTAGCACTTCTTCTAAGAGAGGTAGAAATAAATTAATTAAAGTGCATAAAATATGAAATGAAAAATTGAAATATTGTTGCTATTAAATAATTGATCATATCTAAAACCCCTAGGACAATAATTGGAAATATAAAAAAAAAGGATAGAAACCTTAGTAATAACATATATGGTTAGGGTTTTTTAGCATTCACTCAATAGATGGGATCACCAATATGTTTTTATCAAATTTGGAAAAATATAAAGCTAATAGAAAGAAAATTATCTCACCAACATTCATTAGTTTCTTGTAGGAATGGGTTATTTTCATAGAAAGTGAAGGAAGGGAAGTCAAAATACTATGGAATGAGGCATGAGCTAATTACATATAAGGAGTGATCACAAGTACATTACGTCATCTTAAATGTTAATTTATGTGTCTATAGATACTACTAGCCTACAAAAGTGTGTCTTAAATGCTTCTATACTTGAAGGATCTAATGTTGTAGGATAAATTCAAAACAAATAAAAAAATAAAATCCAAAAAAAAAGAATATCGTCCAAAGGTGAAAACCATTTTTATGGCACCTTGGGCATGTACCATGATGAAAACTAGCTTCTAGTATCATGTGTAAATCATTTATAAAAAATTATCCTACAATTGGGGGTAGAGCCTTACCATACTTATCCATTCAATCTTAAACCATCCTATATTATCCACATCTTTATCCAAATCTAGCCATCCTTATCCATTTAATCCTAAACTATACTAAATTATCCACTTATTTATCCAAATTTAACCATCCTTGCCATATTTATATATTCAATCTTAATTTTCCACTTATCCATCCCAAAC
Source organism: Torreya grandis (assembly GCA_037957365.1). Taxonomy (NCBI): domain Eukaryota; kingdom Viridiplantae; phylum Streptophyta; class Pinopsida; order Cupressales; family Taxaceae; genus Torreya; species Torreya grandis. Next base: position 916,123 of record JARHVA010002389.1, on the reverse strand, counting down.
CTAGCCATCCAAAACCATCCTTACCACTATGATTCCTGATTTTAACCTTTATAAGGAAATTGAGAGAGTTTTGAGACATGTTTGAGAAAAATCTTGGTATATTTGAACTTCTTCATAACATAATGCAATACAACATCAACATGGCATAAAGATACATGAGCATATGATTCTTATACAACATGGTCCTTAGATATCCATCTTGAATCCCTCACCATCCCTGATCATCCATGATCATCCCTAAACATCATCCCAAATCCTTAAACATTCCATACACTACCACTTTCATCCCTGATGCTAAAACGGGTTCTCCTTTTGCTCATAACCCTATTCAAAATCCCAAAATCATTTGTATTATTCTTAGTCTTGTTAAATTCCTTGGTCTACTTTAAAAAAAATATTACAGATTTCATTGGGATATATCTTTCACAATCCAACCCACTCACATATATTATTTCCTTGGGAAAACAAAGCTATCACTATCATTACTCACCAAAACATTGAGTTTTCAACTTGATAAGGGACAACACATCTAATTTTATTTCTTATGTGTGTGTTCTTGTTATTGTTTATTATTTTGAGTTTTTATTATATTTGTGTTATTCTTATGACATATTGAAATAATTTCATCATGGTTTTCCATATCATGGTGAATCCTGTTATATACTATAAAAAAAATCGGGTTGCTCAAAACATTCAAACATTTTTTCAATATTAACAATAATTCATCACATCATCAATAATCATTTAATGCCAACAATAATTTGTAAAAATATCTCCATAAAAATTTATTCATAAAATATGCATTCATTGATAACTAAACCAATACTAACTATTCATATACAATCGACATCCATTTTTAAACATACATTAGTTATAATTAACCATCCATACTTAACATACATTCTCACTAACTCAAAAATGCATCATAAATAATATAACATGAGTGTTAATCTATCCATCACATCATCACATACATATATAAAAACATATAAAATCCATGATATCCATAAACATGAGCCTTCATCATCACATCATCAATCCATGTAATTGGTTAACTCCTTTATTTATGCTTGCACATTGAAATAATCAATCAAATTCAAGCTTGTAGCTTTATTGAGATATATCATTCCCAATCCAACCCCCTCGCATATATCATTGCTTGGGGCATATAAAATCTCATATTTTTATTGGGGTATATTGATCACAATCCAAAACCTCACATATATCATTTTTTGTGTAAAATAAAAACATGCAAACCTTAGATCAAGTATCTTAATACCATCAATCCATAACAGCTTGAAAACTATCCATAATCCTTATTGATGTAGAAACATCACTACCATTTGTAAGTTTTGGTATATTTTCAATGTTTGAGTCTTTTATGAGTCATCATAGTCATTTTAGGCATGTAAGAGTCATTATTAGATGATATACCTTGGTCAAATTTGAATTGGAGTCACATTGGCATTTTCCACCAATTTCTTTAATTTGAAATTTTGAATCTTTTGTCAAGGTTTCGAGTCATTAGTCATGTGTGTAGGAGTTTTAAATAATGTATTTATATTGTGTAGAATATAAATTAGTAAATTTAACCTAACTTCATATATGTTTCATGTTATTATTCATCTTCATGCTCATGTTAGAGGTTAAGGTTGTTAGCATTCTCCCAACGTACATGAGGGAGTTGAAAGTTGGTTAAATCAATTATGAGATATAAACGAAATTGTAAATGTTTTTGTAAGAAGTTAGAGTTGTGGGGGTGGATTAAAATTTAAATGGAGAATAAACCTAAGAAAATGAATAGAAGACTTCTTGTTTTGAAAACCAAGGTTGTAGTCCCTATTCCCTGTGTATATACAATGAAAGTGACTGTGTAAAAAATAGAGTAAATAAGAGAGGTACAGTAATGATTCACCTTTGTAGTTATTTGTGAAGTTAGTAATATTAATACATGTTTAAAAGGTTGAAAAATCATTTATTATTTTTATATAGATTCCTTTGTGTGGATTTACTTACAAAGTCTATGTTATCAGCATATTATGTGAATGCTAATTGAGTTTGTATCAAAACGTGAGAAGTCACTATGAAGATAATTGATGCATAATTAAATTGATAAGACATTATTTACATATATTATAAGGTTATTTTTTTTATTTTAAAATAATTTAATATATATGAGGTTTCATAATCTATATACTCAGACCTGTAGACAAGTGTGTAATAAGACCCAGTCAAACACAAAATATCTAAAAGGGGTAAAATAGAGTTGTAAATGGAGTGATTAAGGGATATAAGAAGTGTGTAATGTTATTTCAGACCCTAAATTTTTTTTACAGTTACTTGAAACTATTTTGAGTGCCTAAAACTTTGATTTAACCCTTCTCGAGTTTGCAGAGGCAAGGAAAACCCTGTCTTAGGGTTTCAAAACCAAAAACAAGTTTTTGAGAGATTAAACTAGTCAAAATTCCCAAATTTTTGTTATTATTTGGGTTTTAACAATATATAATATATTTTGGGATTTTAAAGTTGATAAAATATGAATGTGTACATTTTTGGCAAGTTTGTGTCTAAACAGGGTAAAGAAGGCCTAATTAGGCCTAGGTAGAGCCTATGAAGGGATTAGAAAAGGGATATAAGAGTTGAATTAGAGCCTAAAAATTCATGGATAGATAATATAGAATATAGGGTACCTTAAAAGGGTTGTATTTTCCTAATATGAGGTTGTACTAACCTGTACATTATAAAAAAGACAAAAAAGTACTACTAGAGATCCTGTGACAAAAGAAAGAGACAATTAGTATTAAAGGTGTGCACTTTGGAGTTGTGTGAGTTGAATATAAGGTAAAATTGGGTTGAAACCAGTTATTATATGTATATAATAACCCTTAAAAAGTTAAGAGAAACCTAATTTATGTATTGAGTATACTTACCCATGTACTAATCTCAAGTAATGAGTAACAAGAGTGAAGGGAGACAAGAAAGATAAGAGAACAAAGACCAAGATTGGAATGAGATGAGTGGATGTTGAGAATTGAGTTAAAATAAAATAAATGGATAGTATTATGTATAATAAATACTTCAAACCTTGAAGGAGTTGACAAACAAGAAAGGATTAAGGAGATAGATCAAAGAGAAACAAAGTTTTCAAGATAGAGAACCAAGATAGATCAGAGCTAGGTGATTGAAGGCAAAGGCAAAGGTGTATAATATTATGTTTTTCATCCATGTTAACCAAGATAAATAAGTACATATGCATCACTTATCATCATAATCAATCATCACATAAAGACCCTACCTCTTATTTCTTCACCCCACCCCTTCATTTTGACCTCTGATCCTTCCATTTCAACCCCTCTTCTCATTTTGAGATCTCATATGTGTATTTCATCCCCAGATGCCATTTTGAGGAGGCATCATCTCTAACCAAATCATCACTCAATTTAATCCATCATACTTACTAAAAATTCCACTAGGGGAATCCTATTACACCTATTTTCTTCTTCTATATTTTTTAAAAATCCATTATTTATTATAGTTTCAATGCCCTTTCAAAGAGCGCTAAATGTAGACACCCTAATTCTACCACCCTAATCATGTTAACTTAATTTGGTCATCATAATAATCCATCATAAAAAATATGTATTAACATCATCCTAATAATGACATGACCACCATCCTATTAATAAAAAAATCCATCTAATCCTACTAACATTACCCCAAAAGCAATTAACTAACTTGATCACAATTAATTAAGTTGATTAAATTTTAATTAATCTCATGCACACATAATTCAAAAAAATAAAAAAAACACATAAATTAGATAACCACTCATCAACCCATTGAAACACCTCATTAATTATCAATAAACTATTTCAAACCACTAACAAGCTCATTCAAGTCATTCAACCCTCTCATTAAAACATTCAACCAAATTAACTAATTTCCATTAGCTTCCTCTACCAATTCATTAATATCCAAGTTATTCATTGAATGTATTTGACCCATAGACCAAATATCATCCATTCAAAATCAAATATCCAAATAAATATATATTTATCCCAACCCTCTATTTTCCATCCAATAAATTTATAAATTGATCATTCATCTTCCATTTTCAAGGATCATGAGATATACACTTTTGAATTTCAAATATTTTGAGAAATCTTGTCATCTTGTAATAAATAAATTAAACAATAAAAAGTACATACTCCTAGAATTATTGCATAGATGCCTATTGATCAACCACAATATACAAAGCATAATAAAATCTATTTCAATAAAGGAGAGTATTCATTGGTAAGTGAAGGTAAAGTTTTTTGTTTTCTCTTCCATTGCTCAATCAAAGGTTGATGCAAGATTTAGAGTAATAATTCATATTTGTTCTTGGTTTCTAAGTTAAGATTTAAGTTTTAGCATTTACACTATCATATTCATCATTTTTTGATATATATTGTCTTATTACCCTTGCTTGTATTGGATTGTTGCATTGGTTGTAATCTCATTACAACTGATCTATTCACTTGTGGTGTTTCCATTTTGTGACACTAATGATGTTTCTCATATGATTTATAGTCATCATTATTCATGTGATTTTCTCTCTCTATGGGCCATTCTGAGCATAGAACCAGAAAGGAATGCTTTAAGGAACCATATGTCATTTATTTCATGTTAAAAATCCTTCTCCATTTCCACTTTAGTCACACACACTTGGAATCAGGTTAACAAAATCACCGTTGACCACACGGTGAAATTTCATTTAAGTTCATATACTATTAGGGTTTTTGGATTTATATGCTTAGGGTTAAATTCATTTACAAATCACAGCTTCTTATTCTAAAATAACATGCTTTTCTTTAGGATCACATTTCATTTTGTAAATGACATGATTTATGTTGAAAATCATACTCCATTTCTTGAAAAATAATAATAATTTATAAATCACAAGAAAACATTTCCATTTTAGTAATTATTTATACAATACTAGAGATAACACTATTTTTTATTGTATTATTCATTAAACTAGTCTCTTTAATGTTTTATAGCCCAATTGATGTTCCTTTTAGCATTTAGCTCATGCAAACTATAAAATTGGGTAATGGCTTCAGGCTTGTAATAAATCTCTTAAATATAAAGTTGTTTATTTTCCATATATTTTCCAAACCCTTGTTACATTTCTTGATTATTAAAACTACATGTCCCATTGGAATTATTTTACCTCACTAAAGTTATCTCTAAAAAGAGTAATAGTCTAATGTACCCAAAATCAAATCTGGAGCACTATTTTTTTACCAAGAGTGTAGTGGTACTCTCTACATCAAGGCCTTTATTGACACTCATTGCATCAAGTGATGCGTCATTGATGAGGGTGTTTCTCTAAACATCAGGCCTATATGTATGTTTGACGAATTGGGAATCAATCACAAGAAGCTTTACGATTCTCCTCACAACTCTATAGTCTTAAACAATAACATGGTTTATCATGTAGGAATTGTAAAGCATTAGGTCAATTTTAGATCCAAGATGGTTAAAATTAAGTTTTATGTGTTAATCTAGATTTATCATATACATGATCTTTGGTCATCCTTGGACAACCGTTATGTGCATTATCAATTCAGATACTTTTTTAGTAGTCTAGTTTAAGCGTGAACGTAAGAATCATGTCATGGATGTTAAAAATTATCCTTGGGTTTGGTTTTATGTTAGACTAAACTCTCTTATAAGGATTTAGTTGTGTACATGTGTGTGCTCAATGATAAATCTTTCTATGTCAAGGATGGAAAGTTTGATCATGTCAAGTCTAAGGATGTTTTCACTCCTTTGAAAGCTATTCATCAGTCTCAAACTATCAAGAGATGGACATGACCTCTCTAAGTTCCATTTCTCATATATTTCTAGGCCCTTCACTTTGTGGGGATCTCTTCACCAACATCCCCTATTCATCTAAGAGTAGAATGTCTTCTAGGTTTATAGAAACCTTGGCTTTTATCAATGTAGTGAATGCTTCTCCTAAGGATTACAATACCTAAGATGGACCATTTAGGTGATATTAATTACACCTTGTAGGATAATCCATTTCAAATGAGTGACATGATTACAACAAGATAATTAAATTATCCCTCAAGGATGACCTTTCTACTCATCATTGACTCGTCCTTGAAACCTATTGGTTAATTTCCTATCAATCCCTCTTATATGGTTAATCTCTCATTTGTGTGGAGTTCAATCTATAATATTAATTGATCCCTCATAACCTCTTTTTGAGCTATAAAGGTTCCCATTTTGACCAATGCCACCCATTGGGGCTCAAGTTGCACTATGTTTTAGTACTCATTATAGTCACATAAATTTATATTTAAGCTAAAAAGTGCATTTATGGATACATGTTTTACACACAGATCATACCTCATTCCATGGTATATTAAACACTTTCATTCTTTTTTCACATAGATGACTCATTATTCTAAGAAAACCAATGATACCATAATGTCCCTATTCCTCATGCAAAGAATTTTAGGCTCACCCATAGACTATTCCTAGTACCCAAATTAGTTATTTGTGCTCCTTGGGCAACATGGCCCTAATTATACAATAATGCACTACTCTCTTTTCTAGTTCTACTTATCTTGTCCTCCCACCAAATAATGTATAATTTATGAATTTTAAGTTCAAATAATGGGTCATACCATAAGTTTAGCAAACCTCATATGAAGGAATACCAAAAATATGACTATAATGCCATATTTCAAACCATTTTTCACACAAGAGGATTCCACACTAAAAAACCCCATTATAATTTCTCATTGAGAGAAAATTACTTAATTATATCAATTTTTATTATATACAACCCTAGTATCCTTAAGCTAAAGTCTGAATGCACTTCCAAGGTCACAAGTCACAGTTGAAGCACTTAATCACACTATGATTTCACCAACATATAACATTTTTCACCAATATTTTAGACACAACATTGTAGCATGAGATAACTACATGAAGTTTGATCCTTCTTTAGAGTATTGGTATGTAGGCAATGTTCAACACATGGGGTGTTGATGTTAAGCACAAATTTAATTGTTAACACTTTATTATGCCATGAATGCATTTATCCTCTTAATTATTAAGCCAAGTCTTTAAGTGATGGAGAAGATACATTGTGATTTTTGTGAAGGATCGTAGGCTCCCACATGTTCCATAGAACACATATATGAAGGCAAAACCATCACAAAAAAATTAGCGTTCTAACACCCACTGGATAAGGCTACTCCCTAAGGATAAAAACACATTTCTCTCATGTCCCATTCCATTTGTCCTATCTAGAGATAAAATGAAGCCTTGATCTATATATATATATATATATATATATATATATAGCATCATCATATAGTTATTTTTATAGTTATACCTACATTCTTGTGCATCTGATTTATAGCTAAGTTGTATATTTTTCATTTTCCATTTTATCATATTTAAAAATTTAATAAGTTCCAAATTAGTCTATGTAATTTATTGCATATTTTTAACACTCTGATTTTTCACAACATTTTGTTTAATTAGGGTCTGGCATCTCTAGTTAAAAAAAAATGATGAAAACATATTGGTGAACCCATCTATTGATTGAATATTACATCCCTTAATTTTCTTAGGGTTTTTCCTTCTAAATTTCATGTTAAGGTTTCAAATTAAATTTTGATATCTAATCATGTTGGAGTTTTTGTTATGATTCATATGTCTCTCTCCTATTGTTCTCATCTTATTCTTTGGAAATTTTAAAATAGATAAAAAAGAATATTTTCCTACTCCTAACCCTCAAGAGGGTGATAACTACTTTAACTCTAAATAGGTTCATGCTATTGTTGCTCCAAGGGGTAAGGAAACGCATCCTATAGTTTCAAAATAAGGTAACAATCATATCCTTCATCAAACCACTCCACTCCCACATATCCTCTTGAAGGTGTCTCTATGCATATTCAATCATAAGTACCTAGAGTTTGTGCTTTTGAATCCCTTAAGGATAAAATCAAAATTTTTAAAATGTCAATATGAGAGTTACAAAAGTAAAATCAATATTTATTTCAAGGATTAAATCATGGGAAAATCGGATAACATATACACATAATCCAAAGTATGCTAGTATTAATCATGCATTTCCACTACACTTCATAAAAAATGGGAAGATGCAACAAAATACATATACAATAAGTGATTCAAAATGTAAACAAAAGGATAATAATATCTTAAGTGAGATTTTGAGAGAAATGCTTAGAAATAAGTTGATCAAAATACCTCCTATACATCTTTTAAGGAGATCAGAATACTATTATGCATATCATAGAATGCATGGGCATCATAAATATAGTTATTTGGATTTAAAGAATAAAATACAAAGCATTATTAATAGTGGTAATATTATATAATATGCATTAATTAAAAAAATTCACAGTGGAACATGTGCAAATAGAAAAAGTGGCAAAATCAGAATTAGTACAAAAATAACAAAAACAATAAGGATAACTAAGAGAAAGAAAATATTTTTTTAAAAAAAGAAGAAAAATTAAAGAAAGCAAGAGCACAAAAATATAAATATGAAAAATCAAAATTACAATAGGCACAAGATGAAAAATTACAATTAAAGAATGAATGTATCACAAAGGTAATGTTACAAAAAGAGCAAGAATAAAAGTTGCAAACAAATATTCAACAAAGAAAGTATCTTTAGGAAAGGGATTATAACAAAATATGTTCAAAATAAAGAGTTGTCTAGAAAATCCTATGTTATGAGTGTGATTTCAAAGGAATCAACTCAAAATCACTCATCATTCTCGTAGTTTGATTCTTAACCCTCTTATAAATGACATGAAATGTACCAATGTTGTAATTAGTAACACTATTGAAATGATTATTTTTAGCATGACACTCTTAAAACTTACTAGATATAATAAGGAACACTTGAGTAATACTATTGTATCTAAATCATTTATTAGATCCATTGAGTTACCTTTCATGGTTGGTCTAAAAACATGTTCAGTGGTATTTCACATATGCCTTAGTTTGGCCCAATATAAAACTGAATTAGGTAGATCATGGACGAAAGAAATGGTGGAAACAATGGGTAAAGATCATAACCATGTCAAATTTGAACATGAAATTGAAACTATTATAGTTTAAATATAAGATGGAACTTTTTTAAATCAAAAGCAACAAAAATAAAGCATGTCTTAAACTAGTGTACAAACACATACTAATAATGGAATAAAATAAAGGAAAATGATCCAATACATATTTCAAAAGAGAAATTAAAAAATTCAATCCCATTGTATAGAGTAGTTGGTTTTACATATCTAGACACAAAATAAGATAAGAGTGGCATTTCACAACTTCAAAATTGAGATGATGATTATTATAATATTATAGATTGGTATGATACTAATTATACATAATTGACTATGGAAATGATACAAAACCTATAAAGTGGTATGCTACTTTTCATTTAAAATAGGTCACCATTCCTTTGTTTGATATGGGATACATTAATGGTAGGTATTTTAAGTGATTCATCAGTTAATATCTTTCTTTTTCTTTCTCAGTTCATATATGCAAAAATATAAAAATAAAAAAAATTACATAATTTAGAAAATTCAAAAATTGAGACTTATGCATGCTTATGTTTAGTTCAAATACATCAATACATTTATGTGAAATTAATTAATAATTATTTATATCTAGTTTCATATCATATATTATTCAAAAGTGTACATGAGTGAGTGCATAACATACATGTTTCCATTCCTAGACATAGTTGCAAGTTATTTCACTGTGTCAAAATTAAAAACTACAAATAGATAAGAGCACCCTATTCAAACAGGAGCAAACCAAATTATTTTCCTTTTTGATCAGTCTTGTCCCGTCAAACATAGGCTATATGTACTTAGATATAAACTATACATAGGCCTTTGACATCTTGTCTATACATTAACAAGTTTACCAGGGGCATCTTATACATAGGTTTTATCCTTCATTGGGTATCCCTTAGTATTCATACCTTATTTTTTTACATGGCATGATATCTATTGATATTTATTCCTTAACTCCACATTTATAATTTACTAGTTACCTAAGTTACTAAATATACTAGTGTTATTATTTTTTTGTGTTGATTAACTACATGTATTCATGCATGTGTTTCACGTTTGCTTTCCTACTTCATGTCTTGTGTATATTCTCTATTTGGATTTTGGCTATTTGAAAATGTCCTTATGTGTGGCTCTAAGCCTTCATTGTATGTTTATATGAATGTGAGTGATATTTAAACTTTTCTATTGTATGTGGCCCCCTGGCTTTTTATTTATGTGTTTTATGTGTACTCTTTATTTGTGTGTCATGGCCATGACACTTGTTTTTTCATTTTTCTTAGTGTTCACTACCATGATGGACATCATGCATCTTCATAACCTTTTGATGCTATGATGGACTCATGCATCTACACAACCTTTCAATTGCATGATGGACATCATGCATCTTCACAACCTTTTGATGCCATGATAGACATCATGCATCTTCACAACCTTTTGATGTCATGATGGACATCATGCATCTTCACAGACTTTCAATGTCATGATGGATATCATACATCCCTCCTTAAGTAATCCTATTCTATGTTTAGTATTCAATTTGGTTTATTTATCTGTGTGCCTAATTGCTCACATATATCATGACAATCTCACTATGTATGCTTGTTTATATATGCATCTCACATTAATATTTTGATCAATTTATATATATGATGATGCCATGCTCCTTCATGTTATCATTCTTACTTAGATTTACATATTTTTCATAACATCTCTTGCACAACTTATTATTTTGAGTTAAATGATTGTGCAAGATCAATAACTAACCTCAAAATAAGAGGTATACACAATATTTTATTTTAGAGACTAAGATCCTACGATACAACATACAACATAATTTTTTAGAGCTCACATAGTGAATCATATAACATACCAAAAAATCATGTAGAGAGTCATTTTGGACAAAAACACTCCATTTTGACAAGGACACACCGAACACTATCCAAAATAGTGGGATGTTGTCCAAACAAGAATAAAATATGGACTTTCAAAATTTATCAAAATCATAGGCAGTAAAAAATAATTAGTAATAGGTATACAAGTGTAGTTTATATAAAAATACTTAGGTTTGTCTCAAATTTTTTCAATTTGAGGGCATCATGTGTGACATGTGTTCCACGTTAGCATTATTTTTTTATTTGAATTTCAATTATTATTATTCAATCTCAGAATCCATATACATCCAAATATTATATTCAGGGTATGTACATGGAGTATGACTTCTCACTTCAATTTTGCACCAATTTCATAGATGAAATGAAAATGATTTTCATTCTCCATGTTGTATATACCAAACCCAAATTATACTAATTTTTGCACCAATTCATGCTAATTTTACATAGAAGTGAGCCTTATTTCATCTATAGTGGTTGGTTTACCCTTTTACACTAGTTTTTACCTTAGGTTTTTGTTGGGGTTTCTTTTATGTACTTAAGCATAACTTCTATTAAGCACGTGAACTGAAGTGATTAAGAACCCAATGTGCTAGTACACTGGCATTTCATGCAAGAATGAGTTCTCATGCACTCACTTGAAGCATGCAGTGAGTTTCGTGATGCAATTATGTACTAACAAATAGGAGCACTTGAACATAACAAATTATTATACTCATTATTTAATCCATCTAACACATTTTTTACTCAATGATTAAAAAGAAAAAGAAAGCATAAATGGTCACTATGATCCAAAACTTGATTAACTAAACAACAACATACAAGATAACTAACAACATTATCTTCATAGTCACAAGAATAATAATATTAAAGTAATATAAGTTCCATTCATCATATTGATAAGTGATTCAAATATTACATAGTTTGTAGTGTATAATGTAACTCACTTGTATAAATCTATCAATACTATCTAAGTACAATAACAAAAATATCAACAATAATATCTTCAATCACATCATTAACAACAAAAACCTTAAAAATCAATATCCAAGAGTATTTATACTTGGTTTTCCCTGATCAAACAGTTAAAATCATAATTACACTAGTAGTGACTCATCAATGATCATCAACACAATTGAGTCATGGAAACCAATTACAATGATTTCTTAAGGACCTAGGCCTTTGTGCCTATATATTCTCTCTTTGGTGTTGGATCCTCATCACCAAGTGCCTATCTTATCATAGGTTGATGTTGGATTTGTGCTTGACTTAGTCTCTTTCATCCCTACAAATCACTCCCTAATTGTCTCTCACTTTTCATGTGCTCCCCAAGTCTTTCACTAAGTTCTAAGTCCTTCATTCTTAGGTTCTATGTTTATTATGCACATTTATTCTAAATTGGTCCTCTTGCACCATAGACTCCCACACCTTGGTCTTTTACAATGTGTTATTCTATGTCATGCCTCTCCATGTCGATTATTCCAAAAAGACTTGAAAAAAATTTGGGGTCTAACATCACCCCACACTATGCCATTAGTCCATATCAGACTAACCATTGGTCTTAAGCTCTACCAAAAACTCTAAGATAATCTTCTCAATCTAATTCTTGACACCTTCCGAATGTGTTAAGGTGTTCAATAATTTGGTCTTAATTTCTTTAATTGTCACTTTGAGATTCTTGGTCTCCTTGGGTTGGTTGAGACACTCACTTTATTTACCAAATGTTCAATGGATGTGGAAACATACTTATGAATACCTTCAAGTGTAGTGACCTTGGAAATAACCTATCCTTAGAGTGGTGAGAATTTTGAATTTATCTCTTATCTATGAGTACTTATTTTTTCGTCCATGGCCTGCACATATTTAAATGCTTTGGAGCACTCTAAGTGGTTTTTTATAAGTAAGGAGTTATCATCCAACGGTTATCATTAAAGCTCTTCCTCTTGAAGTCAAGATTATAAAATCTTGTTAGGTTATACCAACTTTTAAAAAATCCCATCTAAAATGTAAATAGTTTCACCAACTCTGTGCAAGACTCTTTTACACACCTCTATAGTTTTTATGAACTGCTCTATTGCCCAAGTTTGTTTATCTAAGGGGCCATGCTATTCTTTGCATCAGTTCAATAAGAGCTCCACCAAAGTATCCATCTTATTTATTGCCTCACCAAATAGGGGCAATCCTTCCATGAGTGTTGGTTCTTGGCTCAAAATTACCTTACAAATGTTCAATGTTTTTAATTTGGCAGTTGTCTCCACTTTCAACTAGCACTTAATCTTAGTAAGCTCTTCGTCTAACTTTGTCATGGATGTAACCTCATTCTTATACATTAACACCATATCTACATGTTTCTTTTGGGCCAACTGTGCATCATAATCTATGAATATATTTTGCCTTGTGACCTCAAGTGCTAATTTTAAGAGTGTTTTACTAGCCTGTACAGAGGTAAGATACCATGGATCTACCTAAAGGGTATTTGGAAATGCCACCACTTATAGATCTAGTATAAGGGTATTAGAGGGCATCTAAAATTACCATTTTTATTTATACATATTATAGAAGAATGACATATCCTATCGAGTCTGATTAGATGCATCTCGTACACAAAATGAGAATACTTATATAAAAACTTGTCAAGCACTCCCTTTTAGTACTGGGTGTGGAGGGGTCATGGTTGCATCTATCTTTTCTATTCTCAAAACAAATTCATCAACTGGCTCCTTCCCCTTAGAGGGGTATCACTTAAGTATCTCAACATATGTGTCTTCACCTTGGTGAGTAACCCCAATGCCAAGCCCACTCATTCCAAAAACTATTTCAGAACCATCCCTCTCTTTACTAAGTATATATTCGACTTCCATATGTGCCTTCTTGCGAGTTGTTTCTTCATGTCACACTAGTGAAGGTCTTTTATCATCTTTAGGAGTGATTTTCTCTTGTTTTATAATAATTATTTCCAGTGTCCCTTTTAGAATCTCTACCTAATCTTCCATGTCACTATCCTTAGGTGCCACCATTTCTTATTCCAAAGGAAAAATCTATGTTGCTGGCTCTAGGCCTTCAGGTTGCTAATTGGTGGATTATTTTTCAATGGCTCTTGGGTAGTCCTTTGCCTTTTTGAAGGTTCTAATGGAGTGATTATGCTAGTATCATGCCCTGGGTGCTTTTGCTTCTCTTACCACACTGGTTCTAGAGGGAGTCTCTCTCTTTATCACTCTACACTCCCTAAAGATTTCTTCTTGGGGTTCACAAAGTAAAATAAATAATGAATTAAATTACACACCAAAGTTTGATGAAATTTAATATCAGTCCTATCTAATTCCATATTTTCCCAATATATTTTCTTCTTGAGATATATGTATAGTTGGTAGAGAGTATGAGTCTTTACATTAATATTTTCTATAATAATATCCATAAAATGCTCATGATATATCTGATTGATGGCATTCATGAAGTATCATGTCATGAAAGCATAAGGTAATTTGAGCCATGTAGACAACTTGCCAAAGGGAGCCATCCAGATGTACATGAGGGAAAAATGTTGCTTAAAAATAAACTTGGCAGGTCTCCTACATGTGTAGGTAATTCCTTTATAACACACCACACATTCCCAAAGGCTTCCTTCATCCCATCGTACCATCCCCTCATTTTGACTTTATGGGATGGGGTGATTAGTCCAAGGTAGGTGAATGCCTTGTACCACTATGTGGGGGGATTATTCTCATGGGGGTATACCCATTTAAATTATCTATAGCTATTTTCAAGCACACCAATCTCATTAAACACAATAAAAAATAGGAACACACCTCATGTAAACCTTTGGTTGTGAAGACAATGGGCTTTTTATACATCCTCTATGATTTTGGAAGTGAATTACTACACCCAATTATACTTGAGTCCCTTAGTGATCTATTGAGAACCATAAAGGGGAAAATATCCACCTCTTTCCACCTATCTCCACCTCCAAACTTGGTCATTATGATATGCACAACCACTTTGAGGGCAAGATCTTGGAGACTCATGATATGCATGGCATGTCCTTATTTATGGTATTCAAATGACATGGTAGTATTTTCTATCTCATCTTAATCCTCCAAATCATAGGTAAGGTCCATGCCTGAGCACTACAACATTGTGACTTTGCTTATTCATTATACTATAATTCTCATCTAGTGCCCAACAAAATAGATATAGTCCATGTGTACTTGCAAGATTAAAAACTTCATTGCTTCAACTAGATTTCCAAAGTAAGGAAGATTGAATAGTTAGAAGATACTAGCATCATTTAAAGCATTAAAAATATTTAAATCCTACACTAACTTGTTATTTTTGTTCTATCACTCTACTTGATAGTCATTCTACATCTCTACTTCATTTCTAGGTTGATGGTGATTATAATCAAAGACATTGCAAGTTGGCACATTGGACACCCAATTTTTCATGTGTAGTATCACCTCTGAGTACTACATATATTTGATCATCAATGGGGGTGGAGGGGGCATAAAAAAATTATTATTTTCATGGCATGAAATTTATATCTCTATGTCTCTCACATGTGCTCCAATTTCTGTAGGTAATTCTTCTTTGATCAGTACAGTTTCACCACCCACACTCAATTCTTCTTCCTCTAAAATTGTAGGCGATGATTCATTTCATTGGGAATTTTTGTTTGGTCACATCACCCTTTGTGGAGGCTGAAGGTTGAGGTAAAATTATATAATCTTCCCAAAAAAATGCATGGTTGCTTATTTATCTTACTTTACCTCTCCTACTTCAATGCCCTAAAATGGAGGATGTTGACCCATACAACCTGCAACTTTAAAAATCCACACATACTTACAATTCACCTAACACTATATTTATTCCTCTTAGTTAATACAATATGAAAGACTTGAAAATAGTCTAAATTCATTAGTTTTCAATTGTCTGCAAGCTTGGAAATCACTCTACAATAACTAAACTACATTCTTTTAGCTCTATGAATTTCTAATCGTAGCAATAGTAAAAAGTGAAATGGACCCTATTTAACCTTTTATAGGCTCAAGGGGGTAACTTGAATTTACTACCACTACCACTACCATTACATAATAAATGTGAATTAAAATATTACCATGATGCAGTTTTGTCACACTTGCCATTACCATTACTCTCCTTGTATTAGTTACGTGTCCCTTCCCACATTTTTAGTGAAGTGCATGATAGCTTTAATAAAATTTAATATTGTTCATTGAAAATGTAGGAATCTTTATTTTCCTAATCTAACTTATGGTTATGTGCCATATCCTATATACCCTTTTATATTTTCACACTTATTCTTACATGCCTTTGCTCCCATGCACATTCCCATTGACCATATCTCGGTACTCCATATATGTAACACCCCTACCCCACACTAAAATTTATTCATGGTCATCCATAACAATACATCAAATCATAATTAAAAATACTCAAGGGAACACAAATAGTGCCACACTTTATTGAAAAAAAAAATCCTAGACTAATCTAATGGCATATGTCTTATTATTACAAAAAGAAAGACTATTCAGAAAAATATAGTCTCAACTGACTACCATTGAAATGACCAAGAAGGAATTGGCCATCTAGTCACTTTAACCTACACATGCCAGTAGGATGGATACTATAAATGATGAAGGGGACATCCTAGTGTATATGAAGCTTTTTGGAGTGGCACATGAACTTAGATTTGTATGCTAAGACTTGCATGTTAGGAGTAAAAGTCTTATTCTTTAGATGGTGATCATGCCGTGCTTTCTATTTATATTTCTCCACTCCTTGACTCTAGTGTGTGATAAATTAGGTCTCATATAGTTGAAAAAAAACATCAAGGCATGCTTTAAAGGATGCTTCATCATCTAATCAACCAGTGTATGTAATGCAAAGAGAAGGACTGAAGAATTCAATTGGAAGAACTATTTCAATATCAAACACAATATTGATGAATGGTGTGTTCTTGTTTAAGTGATTGTAGGTGGTTTGATAGGCTCATAATACTATAGACACATGACCATCCCAGTTAGTGAATCTAATATTACATATCTTGGTTAATGTAGTACCGAATATCTTGTTGAATGCCTTAGTTATACCATTATCTTGGGGATGATATGGTGTTGTCTTATGGTGAATGATCATGAACTCTATCAAGAGGCTATAGATAGTCTTGTTAAGGAAATGGGTGCCTCAATTATTATTTAATCTTGATATACATCCAATTAATGTAATGATGTTTTTCCAAATGAATCTTATAGTAGTTGCAGTGGTAAAATTCCTTATCAGTGCAGTTTCAACTCAATAAGTAAGATAGTCAGTGGTAGTGACAACATAGTGTGCACCAGTACACCTCCCTACTAGTTTGATGGGGCCAAAAAATTCAATGGACCATTTTTAAAAAGGTTTTTTAGATAATATATGATGGAGGAGCATCATATCCCTCATATTCAAATTTTTGATGTGATGGTAAATGTCACACTGGTACGCACAAATCTTAGCATACTTAAATAAGGTAGGTCACCATAAGCTAGCCAAAAATACCTTCCACACTATAGTTTCATCAACATAGTGTCCTTTAGTGACACATTAATTAACTTCTTAAACTACCTTAGCATGCTCATGTTGTATGACATAGATTCATATTACTTCATCTTGGCCAAGCTTATAAAGGTTTCCCCTATAAGTTGGAATGGAGTGGCTCAAACAACTAGCTATTTATTTTTTGGAGGGTTGAGTTGAGCTGGTGTTGAGCCTATATTAAAAAAGGTGGTAATATATTCCAACTCCTCAGGCACATGTGAGACATGGAACAACTAAAAGTTAGGTAAATTATCTTCTATGTCACACATCGATTCACCAAATTCAATGTGTGAAAGATGATTTGGACCATAATTGGCCTTACCTAGCTTGACCATTACAAAAAATAAAAACTCTTGACACAACACAATCCATCATAAAATTTTCCCATGTAATACCAATTTGTTGATTAATTACTTTAGTACCTGATGGTCTGTGAAGAAAAAAAATGAAGTTGCCAGCATGTACTGATGGAAATTTTGGAGAGAGTAGACCATAGATAATGCTTCATGCTCTGTATTTGTGTAGTTCTATTCATACAGAGTAATCTTTCAAATTATAAAATAAATAAGGTGGTCCAAATTCCCCTCACTAGGATGAGCAAGGATAACACCAACCAACATGATGAAAGCATTGGCATGGATGTGAAAATGCTTTATCTAGTCTAGAAACTAGAGAATAGGTGCACTGATAAGCTTATCTTTAAATGCAATAAAGGTTTTATGGTTATCACTGGTCCAAATGAATTGATCATTTTGTTTTATTAACTCCTCTAAAGGTAAAATAATCCTAACATAACCATGAATAAACTTTCTATAATATCTAGTATGCCTTAGGAAGGTGTAGACCTATCGATGGGTGGTCAGAAGTTAAAGGATAACAATGATCTTGGATGGGTCCACTAAAAGTCCATCATGATAAATGACATGACCAAGGAGAATTCCAAATGGGGTTAGTAAACAAACATTTCTTCAAATTTATGTAAATCTAAAAGTTCCATAAGCATTCAAGCATTAGTTAGCTATTAGAATAATGGTCCTACACTAGGCTGTAAATAGTCCAGTCATCAAGGTAGACTTGAAGGAACTTATGAATAAAGTCCTTGAAAGCTTCAACTATGATCCAAGAGAGTAAAATAGGAGTATTATTTAACCCAAATTTCATTGCATTGTATACAAAGCATTCCCACTCGGTTTTAAATGTCATTTTGGGCTCATCCCCTTGTATAATCTAAACTTGATGGTACCCATAAAATCCATCTGTAAATGTATATATTTCACACCCAACAACTCCTTTGAGTATCTCTTTAGTGAAAGGTGTTAGGAAGGTATCAGTAACATAATCAATATATAAGACCCTGTAATCCACACTAATCCATGTACATCCATCATTATTGATACTTACAACCATTGGACTCACCCACTTAAACTCATCGATAAGATCAATGACTCCCTTGCACAACATACTATCAATCTCTCCCTTTACTTGAGAATGTAAATTGGGATTCATCTGATAAGGCCTCTTCCTAATAGGTTGAGTTTCTTCTACCAACTTTATGTTCATTTTTACCAAAGAAGGATGCACACCCTTCATTTCAATATAGTTATGTGGGAAGATAAGTTGATACTCTTTCAATAGCTTAAATACATTAATATATCGATATCTAACCATTAATCCCACACTATATCCATCTTAGGCACTTCTTCCATGCCAATATTATGTTGAATAATCTGGAATGACTCCATGTATGGGTGATGTTCATCCTAAATGGTGTTGTGAACATTGTGTGTGCCATACTCTATGTGCACATTTTAATGATCAATTGATGGGTCAGATGGATTAGATCTAACACCTTCATTAACTTGATATACAACTTTATGCTTACCCTTGTGGATTTATTCTTTCAATTCATGGTCTAGTATAGGTTCAAGTAGTGGAGAGGATCCCTATTCAACAGGTTCATGAAAAATTGTCAAAACATCCTCCCACTTGCCATGTATGCATTTGATCTAATCTTAAATTGGGGCAAGGTCACCTATGATATCCTAATGTGTGGTTTGTAGTGTAAGGCATAAATCCATCCATGGGGATGAATATGACAATTCCATAATCATGTTACTCTTTAGTTGATGCTAAGAACTTGTGTCTAAATGGAATTATTCATGGATATACCATGATCTAGCCCATGTGTAGAGTACCATAAAATGTGTGAACCCAAAGGTACTCAGGCAAGAAGGTTTCATATATCATCCACATAGTCTGATAAGCTTCTATATGAGGTTCTAGAGCTTGAATTCCACTATAATTGATGGTGTTGTGTATATAACTATCATGGTGAAAATAGTGATGCAAAGAAGAATGAACTTAATCCCAAGTAATCAAGTGATCCCAATGAGTTTACCACCACTGAGTAGTTGTGTCATAAAAGATATGGATAATGGATCATACCTGATCAACATCAGAGTCATAAAATGCTTCCAACTATTATATAAACTCACAGACTTCTATTTGACCATGGAAACTCAAAGCTTCTTCTAATCTTACTGGTGGTGTAACCATGCTTTGTCCATGAAAGAGATGCATAAATTTATGGAATTTATGATAATATCAAGTATCATCATGAATGCCTATAACACCACATATTATCCCAGTAAGATCATAGTCACCATGAGCCCAATAGTCACAAACATTACTAGTGGTGTTAGACAGAGATTGTGCATCCATCCACTACAAGATGACATATGGGTGGGGTCATGGAATTCATTAGCTCAAGCTATGACATTATAAATGTGGTTGATGTCCTTGTCATCATTAACCAATTCAAATAGGGAGGCTCATGAGTATGGTCCAATGGAATTGTTTCTATTCAAATTTTGCTTTCTATATTCAAAGGAAGAAATAAGAAACTAAGGAAATGGTCAAGGCTTGTGAAGTACCTGGATAAAGTCTGCGCACCGTAATCCAGACGCTGTGAGCACTCCTCTTTGGCTGTGGAGGAATGACACCTGCAAAGAAGAAGACTTGGACAAAAAGATGTTAGATAGATAGATGGTGGGTTGCCAGGCAAAAGCCTGTTCCCAGAAGTATGAGAACTTCCTTGAGGGAGGTCAACCCACTAGTTTAATAAAGATAAAGTCTGATAAAAGATAGAATGCAAAGTAATGATATGATAAGAAGACTGAAAGAGAAAAGGAAGCAAAGGCTTACCTGGAAGATGCTGTCAGCTTGGTCACAGTCGCCGGCGTCGGTGGTACTACCGGCGTCGGTTTCCTGGTCTGTCGACGTCGGTTAGTCTGCCGACGTCGGTGGGGGTAATGACCAGCATCGGTCGGGGCAATGGCCTCCAGATGGGTCTGGTCAAGTTCCTGGTCAGGGCTTGGTCTGAGTCTGGTTTGAGGGGTCTGTGGATGAAGGTCTGAGCACTGAGAATCTGGTTTTAGGCAGTTAGAGGGTCAAATGGACAGAGAGGGACAGAGAGATAGAGGAAGCCAATCAGGGAGATAGGAATCCGGGTCTGGGTGACAGTCAGGTCTGAGGGAAAGAAGTGCTAAATCTAGTTTAGAAAATGACTAGAAAGCATAAAGAAAACAAATAGAGTACTTACCTGTGCCCTGCTGAAGAAATGTTGCTGATGATCTCCGTACCTGCTGTTGATGTAGTCGGATGTGAAGACCTGTTGCCTTGTAGAGTCAGGTGATGTGAGAGAGAAATAGATTGACGGATGACTGAAGACCCCAAATCCTAGATTAGCTTCGTGATTCAGAGTTTTTGTGATTGTGATTAGACGAGAAATGTGATTTGCTGATTTCGGAGAGTGATTCTGGATTAGCAGTTCATGATTGAGAAATTCTGATTATGATTGGATTCGTGATTAGCCGAGAAGGAGAAGACAAGTCGGTTAAGTAAAACCGACGTCGGCGATCCCGCCGGTGTCGACCGACAGTTGACCGACGTCGACGGGTTCAGAACGTGGAAAAGGGCCAGCAAGCCCGTTCTGCATCCGCCAAGTGCTTAGTTAGTTGAAGATATGGGCAAAGAGAGGATAAATACGCGTGAGAGATGGTTAAACGATTGGAAGGAGTGAGAATAAGTCTAGGGTGAGTCATAGGGGGGAATTAGTCTAAGGTGAGGTGTCCAGGCGAGGTGGCAAGGAGAGGGCAAAGGGGTCTTATTTAATTAAAAATAGATGATTATTTTCAATTAATAAGACTTAGGTGGGTTAGGGACCAAGGAGGACTAGGAGGGAGAAAGGACCAAGGGTTAGACACTTTTTAGGTGTCTACATTTGCCCCTTTTTGTCTTGTTGGTTGTTCTAGACGAACTGCAAGACAAAAATAGGAGGTGGTTGCCCCAGGTATGGGATGATGTGGATTGCCCCAAGGTATGGATTAGGTATTCCCCCTCAAAGCGGGAGTCGAGGGAAGGGAACCTGATGTCGGGTGCTGATTTGACAAAAGGTGGATGAGAGAAATGAAGAGGGGTGAGTGAAAATGCTGCAAAAGTCATGATTGCGCGTATACCACGTCACGGGATAGGTAGGTCAAATGGTCGCAGGTCAAGGGGGTCAAGGAGTGCCAAAATTAAAGTAATCGGGCCCCACCATTTAGTCGTTTGCTGATCAGGTTAGTCAATCTAAGCTAAAGCTCCAAATGGTCATCGTGTTCCAGGTATCCCAGGCTCAGGAAGTGCTCCCAGAAACACGAAAAAGTCACAAGTAGTGCGGATCAACCGGCTTGCGATCCTATACTTGTGAGGGTCCAAAAATAAGGTCTGCAAACAATTTTGCTATCTATTTGTGAGATAGCATGCGTGCAAACAAAACCAAGACAACATTGTCTCGGAAGTGGTCAAAGGTCGAAGGAGATAGGCATGATCTCCAATGGTCATTGGTTAAGGTGGATGGATGGACGAAAGGATGTGGCCGAGCTAACCTCAGAAGACGTCATGTGATCTGAGTGCTACCTACATAGCCCTTGTGTGAAGGGCCTCAGGCCAATGTAGTTCTCCCTAAAAGGGAGGAAGGGTCAAAGAGATCGACGGACTTGGTCTTGGTCGAGGTCAAGGTCAAAGTCATGGTCAAAAAGAGGAAAGAAGGTTTGTTCATCAAAGAGATGAACAAACGAGGGTGGTCAAGCTAACCTCAGATGATGTCGTGTCATCTGAGTGCTGCCTACATAGCCCCGATCTTAGGGCCTCAGACCAATGTAGATCAGACTGAGAGGGTCAAAATGGTTGATGATTGGATGTGGTCAAGTGTCAAAATGATGAGGAGAAAAAGATGTTACAACCTTTTCCAAATGGTGTATTCTGTAACATTAGTCGAGGGTCTTTCATCCCTAGCAATTTTCCATATTCGTGATGGATGTATGCTAAAAATGAATTGAGGTCTATTTATGCTTCAGCAAGTATTGGTTTATGCTTAACATAAATTGGGTCGGGTCGATAGTTCCTATGTGTATTGGTGTCCATAGAAACTATGTGATATGAACAAGGATGATGGCATAATGTCGTGATGTCAAGTTGCTGGTCGAAAAAAGTTGTGGTCAGTTTGGTTGGACCAAAGTGTAAAAGATAAGTGAAAGGCGAATTGCTTTTTCATTGACAAGGACCAAAAGGGATGGCATGGATAGGGGTTGTTAGAACAAAAGCCCTGTTTATGCATCGCGTCGTTGACCAGGATTGATGCTAGAGAAGTAATCGAATCACTTGACATTAAGTGAGCTCGAAGTCCCTTGAGTATGTTGGGGTGATAGGACGAGTTATGTGATATGAGAGGATGGGGTAACCCATTTGTGGCAGGAATAACCTTGCCCCTTTTATAGGTGACCCAAGAATGACTATAGGCATGTCCATGGTTTGAATAGCTTGTCAGTCGATTTTTTTTTTTTTAAGGGCGGACTGATCAATGCGGGAAGTCCACATAAAGATGTTGTTTGCTTGGTGGTCATGTTGTGAAGCTGATCAATACGGGAAGCTTCAAAAATAGGTGCTGTCTGTAGCAATAATTAGTCATAGCCATCCTTCGAGGGAGTGGTCTATATTTTGCTTTAAATGTTTGATAAGTTGGCCTAGCCGTCCTTCAAGGGAGCAGTCTAGTAATACAACAATTATGTAGCTGTCCTTCGAGGGAGCAGTCTACATTTAGAGAGTTTTATGACCTGATATGATATGCTATTTTTGATATGATGTTGACTGAAGTTTAGCCATGGATGAGCCTGTAGAGGTTTAAGGGTTCCCCTTTTATAAGGACAAAGCATTACTGCTTGACAAAAAAGGGGTGCCTAATGTTGGGAAGCAGGGTTGAAAGGAATAAGAATGACAATGACAGGGGTTGCTCAAGGGACGAGCTCAAGTAAAACGTCAAGTGATGAATACCTGACTAACAAAATAATGGTCATGGACACAAGGCATAAAGGGGCTCAGGTTCTAATAAGTCCCTGGGCCATGCGTTGTGCAGTAAGGTGTGAGTCAATTAGGAGCGGACTTGCCCCATTTGCCTCTTTCCAAATTGGTTATGATGATTGATGATGGTTTGAAGAAGTGATTTGTGTTTGGTTGGTTGATGTTGGATGATTGAAGTTTGGTCGAGGTTTGGTTGATGTTGGTCGAGGTTATGATTAAAAGATTGGTTGATGATGAGATTATGTGTGGTCGAGGTCTGGTTGATGCTGGTCAGGGTCTTGGTCGAATGTTTGGTTGATATTTGGTCAATGGTTGGTCGATGGTTGATTGGTCGGTATGTGGTCTTTGGTTGGGTCGAATATTTGGTTGAGGTCGGGTTGAATGTTTGGTTGCTAGTCTGGTCGAAGTTAGGATGAAGGTTGAATTCCCCCAGCAGGTAGGGAGAATGTTGGATAGATTGGTCAAGGTCGATTGAGGCTTAGTGGTCAAATGGACTATGTTGATGTCGAATAATGGGGTCAAAGGCGGCAAAGGGACCATAATCTGGCGTGGAGATCTTGATTTAGGTGATGAGGTTGGAGAGGCATGGGTCGGTGTTGATAATTTGTCGAAGAGGTGGTCAAGAGGATCCTTGATGAGAAGGGAATCCTTTCTCTGTTGTTGATGAGTGGCAGCTTTAAGAGCACAACAATGCTCAGTGTCATGTCCTGGAGTGTGATGATAGTTGCAAAATTTAGAGTTGTCGAACCAAGATGGCCTTGATCCGAGAGTTGATGAATGGGGCGGTGTTGAAGGTTTATTGATAACGTGGTCGAGAAGAGAGGTGTCATCCCCCATACATTGGCGAATCGTGACCTTGAGGGCACAACAATGCTCAGTGTCGTGTCCAAGCGTGCGATGATACGCACAAATGCGAGTGTCGTTGAACCAAGGCGGTTTTGGTCTGAGAGATTGATATGGTTTAAGCGACGGAAGATTGATACGAGATGACTGCAATAATTGCCGTAAGAGTAAGGCATATGAACCTGCTAATGGGTCTAGATGTCTTATTGCAGTAGGGGTTGGTGACATTGGTTTAGGAGGCGTAAGAGACATTGGTCGATGGTTTAGAGGAGATATATGTCTAATGGGTTGAGAGAGTAATGGAGGCGACGTGCCTCTGTGAAGGATGGGAGTAGGAAGCACTCCTATTAAAGTGGACAGATGCAGGCCCAAGATTGAAGGCAATGACGAAGGTGGGGCAGGAGTCCTCCGATGTGGTCTAGTGGCTTTCATTGGTTTGGGTCGAGAGTCACTATTGTGTGAGGCAAGATTAGACGCGGGTTTGGGTTTAGGTGCAGACGGAGGTGAGTGAGATGTAACAATCATAGGCAAAAGGCAAGAGGAAAACATGACTGGGTCTTCCTCGATTGAAATGGGTGAAGAGACTGGGTCTTCTCTTGGTGGAGAAGAAATAAGAGAGTGCGGCTCCTCAAGAAGGCAAGAGGCAGGGACGAGCGTGTCTTCTACTTGTGCTTGAGGAGTAGGCAAGGTAAGGTCTTCAGATGAAGAAAGGGCTAATGGCGTAGGCATGGCCGAGGTGTCCTCCAGTATAAGAGAGGTAGATGGAGGAATAATAGGAGAAGAAAGTTCTTCATCCTGTGATGGAGAAGGTTGGTCAGGGACAAGAGGCAAGATAGTGTTGATCGTGTGAATGTTATGGTCATGAGAGTCATTGGTCGTGGTTTGGATGTTGTTTTGAGTAGGCGGATGATTCGGGAATGGTTGTTTGAATATGTCAATGTGTTGGTTGGGAGGGGCATTCGGGTTATCTAAAATAAGATCCCCCTTGTCAATCATGTTTTGGATGATGTTTTTGAAGGTTCGGCAGTTGTCAATGTCATGGCCGTGGACGCGGTGAAAGTGGCAGAAGTTGGCCTCTCTATACCATGTAGGGATGGCTTTTGAAGGGTCGAATTGAGGTGGTCAAATTGGAGGGAGATTGAGGACCCCCTGCTTGACAAGTTTTTCCAAAATGGAAGCGTATGATTCTCCAAGTGGAGTGTAAGAACGCTGGATATACCATTTTTGGAATTGTTTGGTGATGCTGGAAGATGTCAAAGGTTGAGATTGATTAGTTGTTGTCGATGATGGTGATCTAATGACCATAGTGTTGGCCACTCCTTTGGATTTGGAGTTGGCAAAAGAAGAAGGTCTGGAAGAAGAAGGGTCATTGGTTTTTGCATTGGTATTACGCAATTTGACCTTGTCTTCTTTAATGGCACGAAGTTCAAGCTTTCGAGCCATGGTGAAAGCTTCATCGAAAGTGCAGAATGTCTAAATCCGCAAGGTAGAAGAGATGTGCCTGGCACATGCTCGAGAAAAGAGCTCGATGAGCTCAGGTTGAGGCAAGGAGAAAGAGAGCTGGTTAATCAAGCCTCTCTAACGAGCGACAAAATCGAGTATTGATTCGTCGTCAAATTGCCTGATGGAGTAAAGGTCTATGATTGAGACTTGTTTAGTAATGTTGATTGAGAAATGGTCGAGAAATAATTGGGTGAGTTGGATGAATGAGAAGATAGAATGTCTGGCAAGAGAGCTATACCAATCAAGGGCAGGGCCAGAAAGGGACATAGGGAACGTGCGTAAAAGTAACGCATCGTCATGGGCGATAAGATAGCAGGCATGTCTGAATGCCCGTAAGTGTTGTTGTGGGTCCTCCTTACTCTGAAAGCGAGCAAATTTAGGAAGTTACCATCGGGCGGGGTATGGTCGGATAGGGACGGAAGGATGGATGGGCTCGTTGCAAATTTGGTCATAAGACAGGACATTACTTGAGCCAGAAATGGAGGCTTCGAGACTGGACATTTTATCCATCAGCATTTTAATGACGTCTGCTGATGGATTGGCAGGTGGGGCACCCCCTAGGGTGTAAGGTGCCTGAAAGGTGGTCAAAGAGGTGTATGACGTACTTGGTTGTGCTTGTGTAGGCACAACATATGGATAGTACGTCATAGGGATAGATGTCGTGGTCAAAGGGGCTTGTGTCATGAAGTTGGAGGACACAAGTTGACTAGATATCACCATAGGTGGTTGAGTGGCAGCACTAATATAAGGATAAGTTGTCACTCCCGCGTGTATAGGTGCAAGAGTGGGCGAGGTCGAGACAACCAAGTTCTGGTATGGTGTAGAACTCGGTTGAAATATGTGCGGTTGAGGGGGTAATGACACCCCGATGGAGGTTGGTCTAGAAATAGATGGGGAGGCTAGACTTTGCGTATTGGCCATGGTCGAGTGATTGGTCGAGACAATGGGCTGAGTCATGATGGGTTGGGTAGCGGATAATGTCGATGTCATCGCCATCTCACCTGAAAGGTCTCGCGTTGGGTTGTTTGCGAGATAATTTTGGAAGGCTGCGGCATTGAGGTCCAAGAATCTCTCAAAATCTTGGTCCCCTTCAGGAATGATGGGAATTTGAGTCGGGGTCGGGGTCGGTCCTGTAGGAGTTCTTTCAGTCTCTGAGTGGAACTCCATGATAAGACTGGTTAGGGATGAGAGAGCGTGGTCAAGAAGAGGGTCAGGTTCCAGAAACTGTGTTCTTGCAGTTTCAGAAACTCAGAATGTGGTTTTGGCAGAAAAAGGGTCTGGTTTTAGGTTGCTATTTTGAGGAAAAAAAGGTCTATGACAGAGACCGACGTCGGTTGAAAAATTGATGTCGATGAAAAAAGGCGGCCGACGTCGGTCAGATGACCGATGCCGGTGAGGAGGATTGCCGACGTCGGTTATAGAACCGATGTCGGTTACTGTGTTTTCCAGAAACTCAAAAAAAAAGTTTTTGGAAATGAAGAAGACGTCCTTACCAGCTCAAAAAAGACAGATAAAAAATAGAAAATAAGATGATGACAGACAGATCTAAGCATTAAATCTTAAGAAACAATTTTATTAAGATCGTGTGGCTTTTGCCTTAGATGAATGTTTGGGGAGATTGGCTGTAAGAAGGGTCCTAAGAGAGGCAGTTTAGAGCTAGTTTTAGGTCTTGTTTTAGGCGCTCAAATATCTGTATTAGGTTCAGTACATGGCCTGGGGCTAAGGAGCAAGCTCCCCTCACTTCACGATTCCAATGGTTAGCTGGTGTCGCTTAGCCAAGATATACCTCGCCTAGAGTTTATCCTCCGCCAGAGAACGGAGTGGGCTTTCCCCTTGGTGATGAAATCCAAGTGAGATTGCCAGGTAGGGGTAAGGTATCTACTGGGGGATGAAATCCCAGTCGGGCCTTGTCTCAAGTGAGTTTTATGTTTGTTTTAGTGCATGTGGTTTGGTAGTGTAACATAGAGTGGACTAGATTTATTCAATATGCGGATTTAAGTTACTAGATGTGGACTAATGCAAGCACAAGCAGAAATGCAATGCGATATGTTTTAAGCCCAAGTCGAAAATATGAAGTTTGAATGAAGACAAGTTTGAGAAAGGGTTCGAGAGTATGATGTTTTGGACTAGTCTAGAAGTGCAAGAAAGAAAAGAAAGATTCGTTTTAGTCCTGCTTATAGTGTAGTTAAGAAGAGAAGAAGGAGGCAAAAAGGTAAGAACCTAATGCACCTAAATGAATGAAAAGAAAAGGAACCCAGGAAGAACCTAAGGTCCCACCGGGCGTGCCAGAATGTTTCTATTCAAATTTTGCTTTCTATATTCAAAGGAAGAAATAAGAAACTAAGGAAATGGTCAAGGCTTGTGAAGTACCTGGATAAAGTCTGCGCACCGTAATCCAGACGCTGTGAGCACTCTTCTTTGGCTGTGGAGGAATGACACCTGCAAAGAAGAAGACTTGGACAAAAAGATGTTAGATAGATAGATGGTGGGTTGCCAGGCGAAAGCCTGTTCCCAGAAGTATGAGAACTTCCTTGAGGGAGGTCAACCCACTAGTTTAATAAAGATAAAGTCTGATAAAAGATAGAATGCAAAGTACTGATATGATAAGAAGACTGAAAGAGAAAAGGAAGCAAAGGCTTACCTGGAAGATGCTGTCGGCTTGGTCATAGTCGTTGGCGTCGGTGGTACTACCGGCGTCAGTTTTCTGGTCTGCCGATGTCGGTTAGTCTGTCGACGTCGGTGGGGGTAATGACTGGCGTCGATCGGGGAAATGGCCTCCAGACGGGTCTAGTCAGGTTCCTGGTCAGGGCTTGGTCTGAGTATGGTTTGAGGGGTCTGTGGACGAAGGTCTGAGCACTGAGAATCTGGTTTTAGGCAGTTAGAGGGTCAAATGGACAAAGAGGGACAGAGAGATAGAGGAAGCCAATCAGGGAGATAGGAATCCGGGTCTGGGTGACAATCAGATCTGAGGGAAAGAAGTGCTAAATCTAGTTTAGAAAATGACTAGAAAGCATAAAGAAAACAAACAGAGTACTTACCTGTGCCCTGTTGAAGAAATGTTGCTGATGATCTCCGTACCTACTGTTGATGTAGCCAGATGTGAAGACCTATTGCACTTGCAGAGTCAAGTGATGTGAGAGAGAAATAGATTGATGGATGACTGAAGACTCCAGATCCTAGATTGGCTCCGTGATTTAGAGTTTTTGTGATTGTGATTAGACGAGAAATGTGATTTGTTGATTTCGGAGAGTGATTCTGGATTAGCAGTTCGTGATTGAGAAATTCTAATTATGATTGGATTCATGATTAGCCAAGAAGGAGAAGACAAGTCGGTTAAGTAAAACCGACGTCGGCGATCCCGCCGGCGTCGGCCGACAGTTGACCGACGTCGGTGGGTTCAGAACGTGGAAAAGGGCCAGCAAGCCCGTTCTGCATCCGCCAAGTGCTTAGTTAGTTGAAGATATGGGCGAAGAGAGGATAAATACGCGTGAGAGATGGTTAAACAGTTGGAAGGAGTGAGAATAAGTCTAGGGTGAGTCATAGGGGGGAATTAGTCTAAGGCGAGGTGTCCAGGCGAGGTGGCAAGGAGAGGGCAAAGGGGTCTTATTTAATTAAAAATAGATGATTATTTTCAATTAATAAGACTTAGGTGGGTTAGGGACCAAGGAGGACTAGGAGGGAGAAAGGACCAAGGGTTAGACACTTTTTAGGTGTCTACATTTGCCCCTTTTTGTCTTGTTGGTTGTTCTAGATGAACTGCAAGACAAAAACAGGAGGTGGTTGCCCTAGGTATGGGATGATGTGGATTGCCCCAAGGTATGGATTAGGTATTCATTC
The DNA here is from genome assembly GCA_037957365.1 of Torreya grandis. NCBI lineage: Eukaryota > Viridiplantae > Streptophyta > Pinopsida > Cupressales > Taxaceae > Torreya > Torreya grandis. The sequence continues at coordinate 885,936 of JARHVA010002389.1, read as the reverse complement.
TCATGTTGCTCATCATTCTCAAATCTAATGTAGTGCTTCTTAAATCTCAAATCAACATTATTGGTGTAACACCATGGGCAACCCAACATAGCTAGGAAGTCATCAACCTTGGCCAATTCTATGAATTCAAAATTAGCTTTGAAAGTGACATCGAGGATATCCACAGTGGCATCTTTAAGTATACCAATGTGAAAAACACGAGTCTTGTTGGCCATAAATAACACATGGGGTGAAGGCTAGAAATATGGGCTAGCCATCGTTTGATAGGCATCCTTTGTAAATAAATTTACTTCAGCACTAGTATCAACTAATATATCCTAGATAACCCATCCATCTATGGAAGCGTTAACTAATATATCCTTGTCCCCTTCTGGGCTAGGCTAAATGGGAGTTTCTTATCATTATGCATGATTGAAATGATGATATTTAATAGGCCTAGGCATATGATGCCTTATCTAGTTGAAATAAGGGTATAATTTCCTCATCTAGTAGTCATTTGCACATCTCTTGAAATTCATCCCATGTCATGTCATGAATATCTATAAATTTATGTATATCTGCACATGTAACAACATCACAATCCTTGACGAATTAGATATTACCCTAAAATTCTCTTACCATATTCATAGTATCATGGAACACCTCCTTATGCTACTATTAATCTTGATATCAAGTAACATGAGGCTCCTTTCATTAAAATTTCTTAATAAGTGGATTGGAAATAAACTGTGACTGACCACCACTTTGTGTTACAATATTAAATTTAGGACCCATTAGAGTTATAAGGCATGGTCTCCATTGTGGATTTTTAATATGTATCATGTTGGCACCCTTCTCATTTATTTCCTTCATAATATTAGTGTATAGTAAGTGCACTCCTCCAAATGGTGTTCATTTTACAAAAACCACTTTCAGGATATACCAAACAATCATGCTAGTAGTGCTCAAAGAATTGCACTTATAACAAGTTTGTGGTGGAAAGAGTCCACCTCCACATCCATGACCTGAACCTCAACCAAGATAACCACATCCATTCTCTAGGTTATTAGAAACACATGTCTAATGAATACCACATGCGCACCTCATGAATTTCAATAATGAGATGGCAATCATTAGTATTGTGAGTGTATGCATCTCGTATCTTACAATGGGTTGATACCTTTGATTGGGTAACATGTTTTAGTAGAGGATAATCTTAGACATCGTGTTCTTCCTAAAAAATATCATAAAACTACTTTAACATGACTCAAACATTCTTACAAGGTCAATTATTCTAATTATGGCCTTCAAACTCATAGTATACACACCATAAGACATTGTGGGTGTCATGAGCATTGTGCATAATGAAATTTTATAGTTGTGACACCATTGTAGTGATCTAAGCCTCCATGAAGGGGCTAATCTCTATATTATTACTTCCAATAACTTTGGCATGAAGGGTAGCTTATAAGGCCTTGCATGGGTTGGTGAATTTTTTTTATGACAATATATGTCTAAAGGAAAGTAATAAACATCATAAAAATCATTGGTAATGTTGAGAAATGTTTATATCAAAACAGAGTTTAGAGATAAGTGTCTTGAATGTGCATCATACTCATCCATGCTTTGAGTGAGTTCCTTCTTGATATCCTTCAAGGAAGCTATACTCTATTGTTCAAACTCTATTATATCAAATTCCTAGATTAATGATGCCTTAAACTAATCATAATCCATACTTTGGGTACCTCTTATATGCATGGTCTAGTAGGGTGGTTGCAAAATGGGTTACTTTATATTTAAAATAGGAGATGTTGCACACTCACCAGATAAGTTCAAAATTGTGAACTTGCTATTCGAAGAATAATGATTAGGGGGGTTAATCAGTCTTAAAAAACTTTCAATCAATTACATCCACTCATATATGAACTATGAAAGCAACATAGTGATCTAGCAATGTATTAAGAACCAATCACATGAGCTTGAAACAAGATAACACATCACATATGTGGGAAAACCTCATAAGGAATAAAAACCATTGAAATAAAGCTTGGACAAACTATCCTATAAGATAATTTATCAGATTTAGTTGAGCACCAACCCAACATGGAGCATCAACCCCAGATTTATCAAGCACCCCCTTGACTTTAGCAAGCACCTACTTATTAGGAGGATACAACCCCCTATGACCAAGCACTAACTTAGTCAAAGGAATCTTCTATAAGGACCAACATGAAAGGTAGCTCCAACTCCCTATTGACCAAGTACCAACTCATCCAAGACCGATTCTATAAGCACTAATATACAAGGAAGCTTCAACTCCCTCTTTGACCAAGTACCAACTTAGCCAATCACACTTCTTTCTTATATTCTTCCACTCAACTATCCATATGCTCTATCCACTATCATACATCAATAATACATCTCTGATGTAACTCTAATATCTTCTCAACATATGATGATCACTCCTTCAGCTCTACTCCACTTGATCTCTCTCAAAACTACCTCTAGGCTTCTTCGCTCAACTAGCCCTCTTCAAGATTGAATAGGTCATGTGACTTTGAAATTCAACTGTATAAAAACTATATGATCTTCATGAAATGATTTTCTTCTTTCTCCTTAGGGTTTACAACATGTTACCCAATCTCCTTAGGCTCATTTATTTATCAATCCATTCAATTCCTCTAAGCTTACACTAATAGGCCTAAAACTGCCTTGTATATATATCATTCCTTGTTCATATACCACTTAGTTAGACACAAATCCTTAATATATTAGGTTATCCATAGAATAGATCTTATGAAATATAATAAACATTATTAAAATGATATTTGATTCCCTTTTGGACTATCATAACTCTATTAGGCCTCATTTAACTTTTAGGTCTCATGGAGACCTAATTGCACTAGGCATATCTTCTTAGCATCAAATATTGATCCTCTTGGGCCTAGATGTATTTATACAATAATTTAAAATCATTCAATCACTTAGAATAATACCTATACTAACGTCCTTCATGCTTTGATTGGACCTGTGTTTATCATTCATACCATGAAACCTATTTTAGGATAAATTATCCTATTGGGCATGTGTGCGTCAAAAGTTTGTCTTGAAAAATTAAATATTAAACACCATTATTATATTGAAACATGATAAAAAAAAGTATATATATAGAATATACATGACCTCAAATTCATTACCAAATGCATTAGACACTTTCACTCAGAGCTTAAGGCTTCAAAAATACCTCTGCAACTCATTCACTTAGAACTACCATTAAACTCAAAAACATAGTCATGATGACTTAGACCTCCAAAACCTATGTAGAAAATTTCAAAGAATCCTGATGCAATCAACAAATTATATGACATCTTCAAAACATACTCAAACACAACTCATTTGGTCTAATATAAAAATATTAATCTTTCTGACCAATCTCATGACCTTATATCACATTATCTTATCTGAACCAAACATGTCATTTTATGAACAAATTTTCACCATATTCACTAACCTAAAAAACCTATTGAAAGAATATACATGTCCTAAAAGTCCTTAAAAACATATCCATGCACTTGGTTTCATCATTCTATCATGAAAACATAGTCCAATTATTCTTCTCAATATTTCCTAGGTTTTACACTATTTACACCATTAGGCCTGTCAGCGACTGGCTAACTTGGATGATTAGTTTATCACACTTAAAGGGTGGAACATATCCAAAAGCCTTCATGGGATATTTTATGAGTCTCTATCTCCTTCCATCCATTTGATTTTCTTGACCAATGCAACTTTTGACTGCTACAACAAATTCTTCATAAATAATCTTGTATCTGCACATTTTCTCTCTCATCTGAATAACCACCACCACCTGGAGGTAATTGGGAGAGTTAAATACATTATATAATAGTTTTTATAGTCATTTGAGACCATTATAATCTATTTTTAACAAGATATTTTACATCGGGTCCTTATAAGGGTTTTAGGGAGGTTTAACATAGGTTTTGGTGTTAATGATTATTCATAAAGGACTACCCCTTAAATCCAAAAAAAATGCTTTGAGATATTATCTAAGACCCTTCCCTATCTCTCCTTAATAACTCAAGTTCCCATGCAGAGGTTACATGTGCCAAAAAGTTTTTGAAAGTCCTTCTCGAGTCTTGAGACCTCATTTTGTGAACTTGAGAAGACCTAAAATAGTGTTTCTTTCAATTCCCTTCAAACCATGGCCTTAAAATTTGTGAACATGATTAAAATAACATATCATACCTCTGTCTATTCTCACATATGAAAAATTGACTTAAAAACTAATCTTCATGCCTCATTAGGCCAAGTAAGGTCTACGAGTGGTCTAGGTGCAACTTGATCTGAAGGTTCTACACCTATAGGGTCACATTAAGACTCTTATGGATGCTTATACACCTTATTATCAATCTCAAACAACCTTCAAAACCTCTCACATGCTTGAAATCAATCACTTCATCATGACACCAGCTCATGCTTTCATCATGCCATGACTAAGCTCAAGCTTCCAATGTACTTGACACCTTGACCTATTACTTCCATGTCATGACCTTAACAAAACATAAAACAAGCAGACATAAGACATCATAACACACTCATATCACTACACCATTCTCTTTTTTATGACAATAATCATCCATAACCTCATACAGACCTAAAACCACATGACCAAGCTTTATATGACAAGACATCTCTCTTCCATACACCTAAACACCTTCCCCTGGACCTCCATGCAACCATAAGACATCATTTGCCTTTAAATTCTCTATTTATTTTAAATTATCTCTTGCCTTTAAATGCATCCTATGCATACATTAGTTATATTCAAACATCCTCCATGACTTGTACCTTCCATGCTCACATCACTCATAATGATTCTCATCAATGCAACACTCTTATGTAACTTGACATATCACATACTTTCATATAATCATAGTCACCTTTGACATCAACCTTGATATTACAATATTTTCATGATAAATCTTAGACATCAATGACCATTATGCCTTTATATGACGCACCCTTTTGAAATCAATGATAACAACATGCCAACAAACTCCCCCTTTGTCATTGAAGGCAAACATATTACAAAAATGAAGTCACTTTAAAATGGTACTTTTCCCACATACTCATTCTCTCCCTTTTGACATTATTGACAAAGGGTCTTCTACAAATTTCCATATGATCTTTGAACTTGAATTTCAATGAACAACACAAAGAAATGCTAGCAAAAACTCACCTTAGGCTCATACCAGTTTTTGTAGACCACTTATAGAACATTTGAACTATACCTCAAGAAACCATGATTCTTATCACTATCTTGACACTTCACAACACAGAGCTACAAAACTCCTCATAAATCCATGCAAACCTTCTTCAAATTAATTTAGATACATAGAAATACTCACCTTATCATTGATATGACTGATATATATCAAACTCTTAATCAATCACTAGGCCATCATGTTTTTTCTTGAAGCTAATGAATCATCTAATTAGCCCTCCTTTTATCCTCATATCTTGTGCTCATCATATGAGTCATCAAGACTCATAGACCATTCTCAAAAACCTTTAATCATCTTGATACCAATACTACTTCTCAACACTCATCAAGCTATCAACTGTTAGAAACACATAAAAACATTTTGCTTACCTTTCATATATCAATAAACTATACAAGCTTTCATCATGCTTCTAGCTCATTCAACAACATCCAACTTGTCTTTATGATCATATTGGACTTTCAAACCAATCCATATTCCATATGTCTCTAGACATAATCCTATGCTTAGACTTGTATTCCATACCATGAATCCTCATGAATTGATCTTCAAAATAAATGCTCATACTAACCAAAACTCCTTTCACCTTGTCATATACATACAAGCTACAAATAAAATAATTCATAACTTGCAACATAGACAACCTAGAATCCTCTCAAGATGAATCCTTCTTTGACTGTAGCCTCATGCTTCTACTGATAGAAGAGTGTCTCCATAAATCCTAATGGAGTCACCCCTTTCCATAGGGATCTCAAAACTTCATGAACTGAGGAGATTCCCAGATATCCAAATAATTATACTCAGCTATCTTACAATCATGAGACTAATAGTCCCTCCTTATAATCCATTTAGGCTTGACTAAAGCATTCGACTCATCCACCTTGTCATCCTTCTTCTTCTCTTTGATTGCCTTGTTAATACAAGAAGATAACAAGTGTTCTTGACATTCCTTCACTTTTGATCCTTGCTCAATCTTAGAAAATAATCCATCTTGAACTTTGGGCTCAATATGATTAATCTTAACTTTCTTTGGCTTCCATACCAATGTTTGACCCTTCTTATGCACTCTAGGATCTCCATATATCTTGTTAAGTCTTGATAACCTTCTAAATATATTATGAGATAATCTTGTAATGTGTCCCATATTGTGACAACTATAGCAAATGACATTATTATACTTACCTCTTGACTGATTACTCCTTCCATAGTCCCATGATAACTCATCTCTTGAGACCATTCTATAATCACTTTATTTATGACCAAAGTTATGACTAGTTAAAAAATAACCATTGAAATAATTATAATACCTCATTATATTAGGCTATTTGATTGGTCTTTTTATGCTAACTTTCATGTTGGTGATCTTGATTTGTTGATGATCACTTTGAGTCTTAGATTTGAGATTTTCTATATAGATATTTGAGGTTTGACTCTCATGATTCTCTTTTTGGTCTTCCTGGAACCCAAGACTTATTTTATCACATGGAGGCCTTTGAATACTCAAAATATCACCAATAAATTTATTACTCTTCTTAGATATCTGATGTATCTTCAACTTGATTGATGCCTGATCTAATTCTGCCTTCAAGGACTCCATTTCTATTCTAAACTTGATGCATTCTTCCTCCTTGGTCTTAAGATTTGTAGTGATAATTTCAATATGAGTTTATAGATATTTGATTATCTCCTCATGTTCATTGCTGATGATGCTTAGTCTCTCTTCAAAGAGATTGATTTGATCCTCATAACTCTTAACCAATGATCTTAGTTTTTGATTTTTCCTTTTTTGGAACTTTAACTCCTCTAGAGCACTCACTAATTATGCCTCAGCATTCACTTCAACATCTTGTTCATCTAATTCTTGGTCATCCATAAGGCCTTTCCATTTTGAGCAACCCTCATTGTCTATTTTTATAGCCTTGAATAAATTTTCATTATTATCATGATCATTATAGTCATCATCACTATCAAATGTACTAGTGTCACTTACATTAGATGAGTTACTGCCTTCTTTGGTATAGAAACTTATCATGTTATTGAATGACCATTTCTTGTCTTCATACTTTCTGAAACCCTTTATTCTCTTATTAAAATTATAGGTCTTATTGTGATTATCATTATGTTCAACTTATTCTTCATCATGCTCAGTCTTATCCTTGTTAGGACATTTAGATACAAAGTGACTAATCTACCATAGTTAAAGAATTTGAATGGAAACTTATCCTTACACTTACCTGAACCTTTCCTTAGTTTTTTAACAAACATGGCTTTTATATTGTCATCATCAATGTCTAAATCAACATCATTCTTGTCCTTCTTACCTTGTGACTTTTTCTCAGCTTTGAATGCATATTATTTCTTGGAAGGTCTTCCATCACTTAGCTTCTTGCCTACTATATTAGTTGGTGGTGTAGAGGGTGGAGTGAATCGATCAACAACATATTTCCATATGTCATAACCCAAGCACATTAGATAGGTCTTCATTTTGACGCTCTAAAATACATAGTCCCATTAAAGAGAGGATCCTTATTGGTTAAGAAACCTCCTTGTGCTTGTTGACTATACATCCTTGTGCTTTAAGGAGCTCCTTCAAGATGTTAGGCCTACTTCAAAGGACCAAGATCTGATACCAATTATTGGAAGCATAATTACTTATGGGGGTGAATAAGTCTTCAAATTTTTTTAATCAATTACATCCACTCATATATAAACTATGAAAGCAACACAATGATCTAACAATACATTAAAAACTAATCACATGAGCATGAAACAAGATAACACATCACATATATGGGAAACCTTCATGGGGAATAAAACCCACTAAAAAATGTTTAGAAAAACTATCCTATAAGATAATGTATCAAATTTAGTTGAGCACCAACCCTATAATTATGAAGCACCCACTTGATGTTAACAAGCACCTACTTACTAGGAGGCTAAAACCTGTGATCTAGGAATTTGACTCAAGAGAGGATGGTTAGTATGGTGTTAGTCTTAAAATGAAAAAAAAGTGAAATAAATGCACTAATAACATAACATCTCTAGGACTAGACACTAGAGAGAGCTTAGTTAAAAAAAGAAAATGACAAACACAACTAAAAAACAAGGAATCAAAACACAATAATTCTTTCACCTTCCTTGGATGCTCCAAATGCCTTTGTAGTAGTGGCTTGCTTGACTTGTGCTCATGAAGTCCTTGGCAATGGAATCTTGGATACCTCCATCTCTCCTTGGCACCTTTGGCTTATGGCTTGGTTTAGCTTAGAATCAATTTGGCATGGTAACATTAGTTTCATAAAGCTTTTATAACCAATCCTGCATTATAACTTTGCACAAATTAAGCTTAGAAATGATGTTGTGAGGCCTCCTATTTATATATTTTTGGATTTGATCAAAATCAACCTCAACCATCCATATCAAGATTGAGATGTGTGGTTGAGGATTAATTCAATTTTTAGAATTAAGTTGGTAATTATCCTCATCATGACATTGGAATAAGGGGCTATTTAAGAGGCATGGAGGGCATCATGAAAGGCATTGATGAGGCATGGGAGGCATGAATCCTGATATTTGTAGCATTTATGGCTTAGGGATGTCTTCCCAAGAAATGAGGTCACTTGATTATTCAGATATTCAATATTCATTTCTAAAAAGAAGTATTCAACAAGTTTCCATGGAATTTTTGATTATGCCTTGATTTGGGTTAATTAGTTCTTAATCATGATTAAGCACTTTGCACACAAATTACTCAAATTGATCAGAATGCCTTGTTATTGGTCCTAAATTTGACTAGATTAGAATTGGAAGTCCATATCAGATGCATTTCATGTGTACTCCCATTTAGGATGTTTCTAATAACAAATAACAAAGGCACATGTCTCGTGCAAGAGTTTTGATAGGAAAGATCAATCCAAAGCACCCAGGTTCAAATTTGGCATTTTGACTCAAAATGAACTGATCCAAGTTAGTTGGCCCATAAATTGCATTTCCCCATTTAGGGATACCCTAGCCAAAATTGGCACTTGAATATGTCAGTTTCACATCATTTAGCATTTTTTAATTTTTTAGGCCAAAATGTGTATTTTGAGTGGAAATTGGACAAAAGCTTGGTTGGAGGTTATCGATGGCCAATTTTAGATGTCTACAGTTTGCCCCTATTTAAGAAGGCATTGTCAGCTATAAGCGTAGTAATGTATTCTCAAATAATGAAAAGGTCATGTATGCCTACAATTGTAATGATGATAAACTAATTGTATGATGCCTCCTCGAGGGAATGGTTGGCACAAGTATGTCGGCAAATAGTCCCTTGAAAAGAAAGAAGTAAAACGAGGGGACCAAAGAAAGGAAAGATGATGGGATGAAAACATAATGGTATTAAAAAAGTAATCAAAATCAATGAGAATGCAAGTGGGATGGTGCATAATGGTTTGCCTAAATGCGGTTATAAACATTGTACCTCGATAGTGCCAATGTGGTATGATAACACAATGATTTTTCCAAAGGTGGTTATAATCATTGAAAAGATGGAGCTACCCAAGTTAGGATAGACAAACAAGATAATAACATGCCCCTGTATAGGTAGAAAAAGTAAATTGGTGACAACATAATGATTTTTCCAAAGGTGGTTATAATCATTGAGAAATGTAGGTGGGATAATGTGCAATGATTTGTGCATAGGTGGTTATAATCATTGGACCCCAATTATGAAAAACATGATAAAATTGGCCGAGGATGATGATAACTTAACACAGAGGGTAATGATGAATTGAAACAACCTACTAGTAGGGAAATGCTCATCCAAACTAATAAAAATTGAAATTATTTCATTTTTAATTACTTTATTTAGGATATGATTAGGATGTAATTAGGATGTCAATGCCGAAGAGATGTTACCATTGCTAAATAGACTTTATGAAGATGAGGTTTATTGTATCAAATGTTGGTAGGCATCATGGTATAACATCATGAGGACTTGGTCAAAATATGCATGAGGACTGACTCCCATAATCTAATAGTCAATAGAAAATAATGCACCAATGATAGAAACCATGATGACAATGTAAACATATGAATATGGATGTATTAGAATATAAGTGTGGACAAGGAATCACCTAATGGACACACATAAATTGAATCAAGGCAATAGTGTTGAAAGCAAACAAACAGACAGACAAATAAATAAAATAAGCATAAATAAACAAGCAAACAACGTAATAAAAACCCTTCAAACATTGCCCCTAAAAAATAGGTGACAACTTAACAAAAGAACAAAATGGGGGAATAGAAGAAAAGGAAGGGGGTGGCTGAGCTGTCTCCATATGCACTAGGCAAGTGGACGTTGCCTACATAGTTTCATGGATGTAATATCCAATAAAAAAAACTTCAGGCCAAATGTAGTTCTCCCAAGGAATGGGAAGAATATGATAGCTAATGAAAACAAATAGAATGGATGTGAGAGAAGAAGATGAATGGTCTTTCAAAATGGTAAGTGTGTGAGATAAAAAGGCCAAAAAGGATGGGGAAACTAAATGACAAGTGATTTGATTGTAACTTAGTAAGGGTTCTTAGAATCCTTAAGGCAAAAGAGTGGTCAATGTTTTTGTTTATTTCTAACGATTTTTTGAAATGTTTTTAGAATTGTTTTGGAGTGTCTCAACTCAATCAAAAATGATGAGACAATAAATGGTTCAAACTCACAAAATGATGATAACGTGGATTAAGTTGCTCACAAAATGGTAAGAATGTGGCTTAAGTTGCTCACAAAATGGTGAGAGCGTAGCTTAGGGTGACTGAGATGACCTCAACAAGTATTGAGCATTGCCTACATAGTCCCATAATAGGACCTCAAGTCACTATAGTTTTGCCTTTTCAATGGAAGAATTTGACTAGTGTGGTAGTCAATTTAAACAAAATAGGCACAGTTCATAAAAAGGCATAGCATGGTGTAGGAAGTGGTAAGTTGGTATGGCAAGGCTTAGTGTTGCCCCTAGTTTGCCAATAGGTGGTTATAACCATGACACAATGACATAGATCAATGGTACTAATTTTCCCAAAGGTGGTTATAATTAGTAGCAAGACTGGTGATAAGAAAGGACTAATAAACAAAAGATGCAACTACTGAAACTTCTATCACACTATCTCAAAATATGATCTCTATCTGAAGTACTTGAACTAACTGATGAACTGATCAGATAACTTGATGCTAAAATTATCTAATGAATGATAAAAACCAAGGTCAAATGAGCTAGGTTTTTAGAACACATTGATCAATAGGTCAGAAGTAGAAAGTGGATATGGAAAAGAGGACAGATAAGGATGATACTTTGTACAAAGAAGGATAGTGATAAAATGGTATAATTGAAATGGTCCTTACAAATAATACACCTTAGCATTCAAGCATAGTACTAATTGAGATGAATAATATTCATTAGCTCCATAAGTTCATCTTTATCTAGTATGGCAAGCTTGTATGCTCCTGATTCATAATCTGCAGTGATGATGAAAGGCCTTATCCAGTTTGGTTTGAATTTCCCTTTATGTTTCTTCTCGTTCATGGTATTTTTTTGGTTTTCTTTAAGAACAATATCACCAAGTTCAAATGTTATATACTTAACACACCGATTATAGTGGCCTTTGAGTCATTTTTGATATGCTTGAAGATTGTTGAGCACAACTATGCATTTTTCATCAAGGAGATCCAGATCTTATAGGTGAGCTACTCGATAATCAATATCATCCAGGACATGCTTGAAAGAGATGCAAAATGGATTCAATACCATAAATAAGTATAGAGTGGCTCTTGTGGGGGTATGATGATTGGTATGTTATGTCTAAAGGGTAAGGAATATCTAGAGGTGCCAATCATGACATACATTATTGACAATCTTTTTGAGAATGTTGACATTGGTTTTGTTGGATGCCTCAGCTTGGCCATACCTTGAGGCTAATATGTTATAGAAAAATATTGTGTGATGTTGTATCCAGTACATAGTTGGTCTACATCTTTGTTCTTGAATTATCCTCTATTATCAGATATAATGTTAGAGGGGATACCACAGTGGTAGATGAGATGGTTGAAGATGAATTTCAAAATTTGATTTCCAGTCATGTAAGTGAGGGGTATAGCTTCAACCCACTTAGTGAAATACGCGATGGTAGTAAGGATATGTTTATGTCCATCAGATGAAGTGGGGTTGATCTGCTCAATGAGGTCAAGTCCCCATGTAGAAAATGGCTATGGTGTCAACATCAGTTTTAGATTTTTTACTAGGGCATGAATCATATTAGCATGCCATTAACGTTTGTTGTGTTTCTTTACATATTTAGTGGTATCTACATCTATTATGGGCCAATAATAACTAGTATACAATATTTTTTTAGATAGGACTACCCTGCTAGAATGAGCTACACATACTCCTTCATGAACTTCTCTTAACACTAGTGTAGACTTTATCGAAGTTAAACAATGAAGTAGAGTTTCATCAAAACTATGATGGTAAAGAGTGGATCCAAGTAGAGTATAGTGAGCATAATGATGAATGAAGGCTTTGGTTTGTTTTGGAGATAGGTTAGGTGGTAGAACTTGGTCATGAAGGTAGTTTTAAAGATCTAAGTACCAGATAGAATTAGCACCAACAATATCACAAATCATTGTAATGGTTGAAGGTTCATGAGCTGATACTGACAAATTCTTGATGAGGAACTTGTTGTCCCCAAAAATAGACTTCTCATTCTTGGGACAACATGTGAACTATTTTGGTTCAATAGACCAAAATAATCTCTTCCCTTCTCTAAATTTGTTCTGAGCATTCAAATTCCTCTTTTTTTAAGCTTCTCAAAAATCTATGAACTCTGCAGGAAAGAAGCAAGATCTCAACACTTAGGCGATTTCAAAGTTGGTTCAATGACAAGGCTCAACCAAAAGAGTTCATCGGCAAGCTTCTAAGCAATGATTGAATTGTTGAACCTTGAACCATTTTGGTTCAACGGGTTTAATGGGTTTAAAGGTTCAACATCAGTAGCAAGAGTTAAGCGCATTTGTCAAGGTTCAAAGTTCAACCGCTTCAAGGTTCAACGGTTTCAAAACACTTATCAAAAAGAAGAAGGCTTGAATCATTGAACCATTGAACCACTTTGGTTCAAAGGTTCAACGGGTTTAATGGTTCAATAGGTTCAACGAACAAATGGTTCAATGCGTTTGGTTCAAAAAGATCAAAAGGACTAAGCCAAACAAAAAGGATGAACCGATTGAATCGTTGAACCTTGAACCAAAGGGTTCAAGGAGTTCACAGGATCAAAAGTTCAACCAGTACAATGAAGATCAAAAGAGCTTAGAAAGAACAAGGAAGTGATGAACTAATGGTTCAATAGGTTCAAAGGTTTCTATAGGCAGGTTCAATCAAAAGAACAAGTTTTCGATCCTTGAATCAATGAACTGTTGAACCATTAAACCACTTTAGTTCAAAGGTTCAATGGGTTCAAGGTTCAACAGGTTCAATGGGTTCAAGGTTCAACAAGTTCAATGAGGCTTGTTTCAAAGAATCTTGGTTCAAGCGGTCAATAGAAACAAGGGCATGAATCATTGAACTGTTGAACCAAAGTTGGTTCAATTAGTCGATTCAAGCGACAAGTTCAAAGGAGTGTCCCAATCATGAAACACACAAGTGCCCTTGCAAAGGGAATTTTCATGGCAAAAGTGACTAAGGAAACAAAAACCAGATAGAATTTAGTGGATGCTACCAAGTGTCATCTTTCAAGCCTCATTTCACTTTGTTTCTAAGAGCAATGGATGCTGCCACGTGTCACAATTTGAGATTCACATTGTAGACACCACAAATGTGTCTGCACCTTGCTTCTCCCCCCTTGTCCACCTCAAACCCATATCCTAACCCTTGGCCTTAGTCCCCTCCACTCATTTGATTAAAATAACTTAAATATTTCAATTAAGTGGCCCCCTTTCCACCTCACCCTTGCCACCTTGGATCCTCCCTTGGATCCCTCCACCTCCCTCCTAGCCTTTATTATGCCAAATCTTCTCATTATCTTCCTCCCGCGCCCATTTAAGCATCCTCATGACCGTTCTTCCCACAATCCCTCGCCCGGTGGCGTGCAAGAACGGGCAGAGGCTATTTTTAGTCTCTGCCCCCATTCTGCCACTACCGACGTAGGCAACCCTTCGACCGACGTCGGCGATCCTGCTGGCATCGGTAGCCTTCAAGACTCCTTTCTGCATCCATTCCAGCCCCTGGCCCCTTGAGCTCGCAAACTAAATTCTCTTGGCATTTTGGCATTCTACTCTTCTCCCTCTGGACCTCGTGCAACAGCAGCAACAGGTGCAAGGATTCTTAAGCAGAGATTAAGTCTTCTGTGGTCTCAACAACAGCTCTCCCACTCTTCATTCAACAAGCTAAAAAGGTAAGCACAGTCTGTTATTTCATTTCATTTTTGTTCTTTAGTGTTCAGTTATTTGGTATCTGCTGTCTCCCACTTCCTCTATCCTACCCCCTGAGAGGCTGAAAAGCCTTCTCAGGCCCTGTCCTTTGTCCATCTCCCTTTCACCCGTCATCCTTTCAGTACAATCCCGGACAACTCCCTCATCCCTCCTGCTAACAAAGACCCTGTACAGGGCACCTAATTAGAACCAGACCATTCCCCAGTCCATTCAAAGTCGTCCCTAAACTCTGTCTCAACCCTGTTCAGAAACCAGACCTGTCCACAGTCTAGAAACCTGACCAGACCCGACTACAGGCCACTGCCCTGACCGATGCCGGTTACTTCCCTGACCGACGTCGACAGGATAACCGAAGTCGGCAGACCATACAACCGACGCCGGCAACATTCCCGACCTCGGCAACTGTTATCAGCCCAACAGCTCCATTCAGGTAACCATTGGTCTTTTCTTTCCTTTTTAATTTGTTTATCACTTCTGTATTCTGGCATTCTGTATTTCCTTAGTCTTTTATCTGTCTGTTATCAGTGGGTTGACCTCCCTTGAGGAAGTTTTCACACTTCCAGGAACAAGCTTTCGCTTGGCAACCCACTGCCTATCCATCTAACATTTTCTTGTCCAAGTTTCTTTTTCTTTGCAGGTGTCATTCCTCCACAGCCAAAGAGGGGTGCCCACAAACGTCTAGATTACGGTGCGCAATCTTTATCCAGGTACTTCCAGCCTTGTCTATTTCTTTAGTTTCTTTATTCATCTTTTGAATGTAGAAAATGAATTAGCGATAGAAACATTTTGGCACGCCCGGTGGGACCTTAGGTTCTTCCTCGGGTTCCTCTTCCTTTCATTCATTTAGGTGCATTTAGGCTCCTTCCTTCTTGTCTCTTTCTTCTATTCCAAATGACACTATAAGCAGGACTAAAACGAATCTTTCTTCCTTGCATTTCTAGACTAGTCTAAACATCATACTCTCAAACCCTTTCTCAAACTTGTCTTCATCCAAACTTCATATTTTCGACTTGGGCTTAAAAACATACTGCATTGCATTTCTGCTTGTGCTTGCATTAGTCTTCACCTAGTAATTAGTAAAACACATATTGAATAAATTGTAGACACTTGATGTTACACTACCAAACCACATGCACTAAAACGAACATAAAACTTACTTGAGACAAGGCCCGACTGGGATTTCATCCCTAGCGGATACCTTACCCGTCCCGGTGACCCTACTTGGATTTCATCACCAAGGGGGAAGCCCACTCCGTTCTCTGGCGGAGGATAAACTCTAGGCGAGGTATATCTTGGCTAAGCGAGACCAGCTAACCACTGGAATCGTGAAGTGAGGGGAGCTTGCTCCTTAGCACCAGGCCACGTACCAGACCTAACACAGATTTTTGAGCACCTAAAACAAGACCCAAAACCAGCTCTAGACTACCTCTTCTAGGACCTTTCTTACAGCCAATCTCCCCAAACATTCATCTAAGGCATAAGCCACAAGATTTTAAAGTTAATTCCTAGGATTTATCGCTTAGGCTTGTCTGTCTCTCTTAGTTCTTCTCTTCTCATCTATTTGTTTGAGTGAGTGAGGACGCTTTCTTCATTGTTTTTCCAAGAATCTTAAAATCTTTTGGTTCTCTGGAAAACACAGTCACCGGCATCGGTCCTACCACCGACGTCGGCTTTCCTCTCTTATCGGCATCGGTTATCTGACCGACGTCGGCCATATTTCTTACCGATATCAGTTTCTCAACCGACGTCAGTCTCTGTCACTATCCTTTTTTTTCAAAACCAGCAGCCTAAAACCTGTCCCTTCTCTGTCAAAAACTCCATCCTGGTTTTTTGAAATAGAAAAACACAGTTTTTGAAACCTAAACCCTCTTTGCCTTGCATGGTTTTGACTCGTAGCCAAGCCAAGGCTCTTTTCAACCACGCTAGCCGTCAACCACTTCCATCTACCCCGTCCATGACCAAGCCTACAATGGAGTTCAACTCGGAGACCAAAAGAACTCCTATTCGTCCAACCCCGCTGCAGACTCCTATTGTCCAAGAAGGGGACCAAGATTTCGAATGATTCTTGGACCTCAACGTCAAGGCCTTGCAACACTATCTTGCACATAGCCGAACGTGAGACTCCTTGGGCAATCCAATCTACGGAATGCCAACCTCTCTTGCCGTGACTACGGCTGTATCGACGGCATCCATAGTTCAACCCTTAGACACTCAAGCCATCGCTTCGACCACTGACCAGACTTTGACCAATCCTCTAGGTGTGGTCTCTCCCTCTATCTTTGGGCCCACTTCCACCGGGGTTTCGACCCCCTATCAACATCAACCCGCTCAACCGCTATCCACTCCTTTTCAAAACCTTGTCGTCTCTATTCCGCCTACCCTAGCCCCTATCAACACCAGGGTGGCTTCCTATCCCTTGGCCCCTGTTACCACAATCCAACCCCTCGTGGCAACATCGAGCCTAGTTATGCCTTCTACCCAACCACCTTTAGCCTCTTCATCTATCCCTACGACTAGTTATCCCTATGTTGCGCCTTTACAGGGGCAACCAACTACGTCGTATGCCTCCCCTAGCCTCTTCCAAGCGCCCTACAACTTAGGGGGCACGCCACCCGTCAATCCGTCGACAGATATCATTAAAATGCTGATGGATAAGATGACCAGTCTAAAGACCTCCGTTTCCAGCTCACGTAACGCTCTCTCATACGAGCAAATTTGCAATGAGCCCATTCATCCTTCTATCCCAATCAGACCATATCCTAGCCAGTGGGAGCTTCCGAAGTTTTCTCGCTTTCAAAGCAAGGAAGACCCACAACAACACTTGCGGGCATTCAGACATGCCTGTTACCTCATTGCTCATGACGATGCGTTGCTCTTACACACATTTCCTATGTCTCTCTCAGGTGCTGCGCTTGACTGGTACAGCTCTCTTCCTAGCCATTCCCTCTTCTCATTCACACAATTGGCCCAGCTCTTCCTCGATCACTTCTCCATCAACATCACCAAGAAGGTCTCGATCACGGACCTCTATTCTATCCGGCAATTTGAGGACGAGTCCATAGCCGACTTCGTTGCTCGATGGAGAGGCCTCATCAATCAACTCTCCTTTTCCTTACCCCAGGCCGAGCTTATTGAACTCTTATACCAAGCCTATGCCAGACATATTTCTTCCACCCTGAGGGTTCAAACCTTCCACACCTTCGACGAAGCCTTCACGATGGCCCGCAAACTTGAGTTGCGTGCCATCGAGGAGAATAAAGTCAAGTTGCGGAGCAAGAATCCCAGCTCTAAGACCAATGACTCTTCTTCTGCTAAGCCATCATCATCCAATTCTAAATCCAAGGCTTCAGCTAATGCTGTGGTCGTTAGACCTTCATCTTCTTCAACCAATCAGCCTGAGCCATCCACATCTCAGAGTGCCACTCGCCAATTTCAGCAAAGATACGTACAATGACGGTATACTCCTCTCAGAGAATCATACGCGTCTGTGCTGGAAAAGCTTGTTAAGCAGGGGGTCCTCAATCTCTCTCAAGCCTGACCTCCTCCACAATTTGATCCCTCACACGCCATCCCTGTGTGGTATAGGGAACAAGACTTCTGCAGCTTCCACCGTGTTAAGGGACATGACACAGAAAACTACAAAACTTTTAAGAACATAATCCAAGACATGCTTGAAAGGGGGGACCTCATCTTAGATAATCCCAATGCACCCCCTAATCAGGCCATTAACATCTTCAAATAGCCATTCCCTAATCATCCGCCAACTCAAAACAATGTCCAGACCTTAATTGATGACAATCATGAACACAACATTCGAACAGTCAATACGGTCTCGCCTTCCGTCCCCAATCAACCTCAAGAGGTTAGTCCATCAATCAGTCCATCACGTGTGGATGAACCTCTTTCTCCAGCTAGTTCTCCATTGACCTCTCTCATCTTGGAGGACGCCTCGACTTTACCAGCACCACCGGTCTCGCCATCCTCCTTTCTACTGCCTATGGAGGACCCGACCCTTCCTACTCCTCAACTGCAAGTGGAGGGCACTATCATCCCTGCCCTTTACCCGCTTGAAGAGCCTCGCTTTCCAGATTCTTCTCCACCCAGGGATGAACCTGTCTCCCCTTCGTCTCCATCTAAATCTATCTTGTCTTCGCCATACCATGCCTCTAAGACTGCTACACCCATCTCATCTTTAACCCCGCAACCATCAACATCTTCTCAGCCATTTTCCCGGTTAGTGGAGAAAATCAAACTTCTCCCTCCAAGGAAAGTGACGCCTCAGGTGTTGTGGGAGCGTCTTAAAGCCCTTCAACATACCCGTGCCCTCTCATCACATGCTGCTAATCTTCCCAAGGTAGAATCTCTTCAAACTCTTGACAAAGACCAGACTCTCAAACCTCAACCAAACCCGTTAAAACCAAAACCTGCATCTCCCTCGTCTAAGCCTATCGAGTCACTTGGCGTTCGTCCTGTCTCCACCCTCACTCACCCGCAAGTGAAGGTGGACCTAGACTAGACCTTGACCAGGAGTAGTCTTCCAACCAAGTCAAAGAAGACTGCCAGACCGTCAAAGCGAATGCCTCCTTCCCCGTCACCATTGCCATCCATTTTGGGCCCCCATCCTTCGACCCTGGCTAGAATCCTTCCCACTCTGGCCTCTAATCAAAACTCGTTGCCTCCTTTGCTTCCTCTACCTACCTCCAGTCGTCCCTCTCCCAAAAAGGTGGTACCAATCACCAAGAAAGGGCCGTCTTCGCCTCTCACCGCACCATCAACCCATAAGGTGGCACGAAAACCTCTTCCAACTTCGCCTAAGCAAAAGTCACCGACCTCGCACATATCAAATAGCACGAACCCTCTAGTGGGCTCATACTCATTGATATTACGCTGGCTTCTGTAGACTTCCAACATAACCCTTCCACCCATCAAGCCTTTCCAACCTCTCGGGTCTAAGCCCTCCTGGTTCGACGACACGAAAATTTGCTTATATCATCGTACACCAGGACACGATACCGAGACTTGCTGTGCCCTCAAAGCCGTCATCCACCGCTATATGGAGAAGGACACTCTTCTCCTTGAGGACACTCTTGACCAGACCCTGGCTCATTCCCATCCAACCTCTTCAACCACGTCAACATCTCACCAGCAAGACATGACCCCTTCTTCACCTCCTATTTTTGAAATCAATGCTATCTGTATAACCACTAGGTCGTAAAAGGACAAGGCAAAAGAAAAAGCTGCCATTCCTTGGACCTATCCCTTCATCAAGCCACCTCTTGCACCCAAGCCTAAAATTTCTATCCTTGGTGCGTCTCAGCCTTCTTCATCTTCTTCTTCTGGGCCAATTCACGACTCCATGCTGAAGCAACTTCACCAGACGCCTGTAAAGATGTCTCTTTATGACCTTATCCAAACCTCACCTCAACACCGTCAAGCCCTCATCCAAGCCTTGTAGGCAGCGGAGGTCCAACTCGAGGACCCCCAACCACTCGCTGCCCTCATCCATTCTTTATCTCCTGTCGCCTCCATCACATTCAGCGATTTTGAGATTCCCACATCTAACACGAAAGATCAGGACGCCGCCCTCTTCATCACTGCCTATGTTGATCAGACACGCATTAAATGCGTTATGATCGACGGCAGTGCTAGCATCAACATAATCTCTACCCATGCCTTTGATCAGTTGGCTCTTCCCAAGAATTGCGTCTCCAAAATTGACGCGATCTTACGCTCTTTCAATGACACCACCGCCACGACCATTGGCACAGTCATCCTTCACATTCGCATTGGTCCACGCACAGTCCCGGAGCTCTTCTATATCATCGAAGGAGAGTTTCAATACAATATTCTACTGGGTCGACCTTGGATCCGTGTCATGGCCTGTGTCCCCTCTACCCTGCACCGTTGTGTGAAGTTTGAGCATGATGGGCAAGTCCACACCATTCCCACTGACCCTTCACCCTTCAAGACTTGCAACACAACTTACCGTCCCAACGATGTCCTCATTCCCATCAAGCCGTCAACTCTGACACCGCCTTCATCTGCGAAAGCTTCGACCAGTTCACAATCGACGATCGCCCTCACCCCTCCTCTTCAAGCGCCGACCAAAGACCCCATGGAAGACATCTTCCAATGACTATCACTTGGGGAATATCGCTTGTTGACCCTAGACATGTTCCAAACTCCGCAAGAGTATGGACGCCTTCATCTCAGTCCCAATTACGACCATCGGATTGGGATGGTCGTGCCTTATGGTCCTCCTCACCTCTGAACCAACTTTGTCTATGGGGGGCTCAATCAAGCTCCTACCAATGACAATTCCCTCTCTTCACCCCAACCTTTCACATCAGATTTCTCGACAACCCCACCTTCGCACACACTTACCTTTACAGGTGTGCATGGAAGGGTTTTGGTTTTGGACGTTATGAGCAGGGCTCCCATCAGCCCATCGAGCCGCTCAATGATGACGATGCCAAGAAATGGTATGGCCTGAGATATTATGACCCCACTCAGGCTCCTTCCGACCTTTGTCCTGAGCCAACAATTGACCAATCTCCTCCAAACTCACCCATTTCTCCTTCGTCACCTACGGAGTCGGTGGTTTCCATCCCTCCTAGTTTTTTTTTCATAAACACCATCCGCCTGGAACCCCTGACCTATCAGCTCAATGGGGTGTGCAGATCTCTCCCTCTCATCTTTTCTAACATGATAGAGGATGAGTCGGCAACCATTCACACTATCCACTGCATTGACGATGACGCCATCCTTTCTTACATGGGTGCCGATGACTCTTTCATCCAGCGTTCCCTCCCTTCTAAAACTTAGGTTATGTTAAATGAATCAACCATTGACATCAACCTCCCTTCTTCTGATGTTCCTCACATCTTAAAGATTGGCCAATCTTTAGACGCTCAGGAGCAGCTTGACTATACCCAGTTCCTTTTCGACCATAGCAAGGCCTTTGCCTGGACTTACAATGACATGCCTGGCATCGACCCCACCATTGCAACCCATAACATTGTCACCAAACCAGAGGCTAAGCCTGTTAGGCAAAAGCTTTGAAAGATGCATCCTCGCGTTGCGCTCCTTGTCAAAGAGGAGCTTCAGCGCCTTCTTTCTGTCTCCTTCATCCAGCCCATCGATTATCCACAGTGGGTCTCTAACATCGTCCCAGTTACTAAAGCAACTGGGGGGATTCAGATCTGCACAGACTATCACGACCTTAACCTAGCCTATCCCAAAGACGACTTTCCTCTTCCTAACATTGACCGGCTTATTGATCTCACGGCCGGCCATGAGATGCTATCTCTCATGGACAATTTTTCAGGATACAATCAAATTCTGATCGCACCGAAAGATCAGCACAAGACTACCTTTATCACCCCATGGGGGACTTTCTGCTATCGTGTCATGCCTTTCAGCTTGAAAAATGTTGGTGCCACATATCAGCGTGCCATGACCTACATTTTCCATGATCTCCTCCACAAAATCATGGAGGACTATGTGGACGACCTTCTCGACAAGTCCAAGCTTCACCGCGACCACTTGACCATTCTCAAAATCATCTTCTCTTGCCTTCTTCAATACAATGTTCGCCTTAACCCCAAGAAATGTGTCTTTGGGGTCCTCTCAGGCAAGCTTCTCGACTTCATCGTTTCCTTCCGTGGCATCGAGATAGATCTCGCCAAGATCCGCGCTATCCTCAAAATGCCACCCCTGACCAATCTCAAGCAGCTTCACAGTCTACAAGGGAAGCTCCAGTCCATCCGTCGTTTCATCTCGCAACTTTCAGACCGCTGCCAACCTTTTCATCATCTCCTTAAGAAGGACGTCTCCTTTAAATGGGATGAGGACTATCAAGAGGCTTTTGAAGCCCTAAAAAGCTATCTGGTCTCTCCACCAGTCCTCATTCCACCTAAAGACGACCAACCCTTCTACCTTTATATCTCTGCCACCAACCATTCATTAGGTGCCATGATCGCGCATCGAGACGAGCATCATCGTGAGCAAGCGGTTTACTACATCAGCTGAACACTAGTCGACTATGAAACTCGATATACTCATACTGAGAAACTCTGTTTGGCATTAGTCTTTTCCGCTACCAAGCTCTGCCACTATCTTCTCAACCACAAAACCTTTGTCGTCACTCACACCGACCCTCTCAAGTATATGCACTCCAAGCCATATCAAAATCAACGTATGGCTCGGTGGCTCATGCTGCTCACTGAGTTTGACCTCGAATTCATCCAGCAGAAATCTATCAAGGGGCAAACCATTGCTGACCAACTGGCAGATGCCCCTCTTCCCGACAACCAACCTTCACAGTGTGAGTTTCCTGATGAATCTATCACCACACTTTCCACCGATGACACCGTCTACCAAATGACCATGTTCTTTGACGGCTCCAAATGTCAACTCAGTGGGGGTGCGGGGGTCGTCCTCATCCCACTCGAAGGGGAGCCCATGCCTCTATCTTTCAAGCTTGACTTTGATTGTACCAATAATATGGCCAAATACGAGGCCTTAATTTTGGGACTTCAGACTGCCCTTTCCCTCCACATCAAGTCTATCAACATCTTCGACGACTCGCAGCTCGTAGTCAATCAAGTTAATGGTTCATACCTCTATAAAAATGAAGTTTTACAGAGGTATAAAAATTGTGCTGACCTTTTTTTGGCATCTTTCGACCATTATCTCTTGCAGACTGTTCCACGCTCTACGAACAAGTTTGCTGACACCAATTGGCTTCTCTTGCTTCGCATATCCCGTCTTCATCATCGTCATCTTGACTTTTTGTCACGGTGCATCATGTACCCTTGCCTTCATACATCTCCCCTCACATCGACCATATCAACACTGTCAATTCTAGCCCACAAGATGACTGGTATAAGCAACTAGTGGACTACTTGTCTCTTTCTGTCACTCCTCCCACCCTCTCTAGCAATGCGTGGCGAGCTTTCATCAAATGCACAGCTCGCTATACCATGCTAGGGGGTCTTCTTTATAAGCAAGGCTTTGACGACCTCCTTCTTCATTGTCTAAACTCCACTGAAGCTTCTCAAGCCATAAAACAAGTCCACGACGGGATTTGTGGCAGACACTTTAGTGGGAACTCAGTTCCCAAGCGCATCCTTCGCCTGGGTTATTATTGGCCCACCCTTCATCAAGACTGTAGTGACTATGTTCAACGTTGCATCAAGTGTCAACAACACTCTAACTTGCTTCATCTCCCCAGCCATGCCTTACAAGTCACTCAGGATTTATGGCCTTTCTCTTAGTGGGGCTTAGATCTCATCGGTGAGATTAACCCTCACTCGTCTCTTCGTCATCAGTCTATCATCACTGCCACTGAGTATTTCACCAAGTGGGTGGAAGCCATTCCTCTTGTCTCCACAAAATCTGACAAAATTGTCGACTTCATTAGCAGCCACATCATCTGTCATTTCGGTGTCCCTCACAAAATCATCACTGACAACGGCAAGTCCTTCAAAAACAAGATCGTCCAAAAACTATGCGACTCATTTGGCATCAAACTCAGATTTTCTTCACCTTACTACCCACAAGCAAATGGGCAGGCTGAGGCTTCCAACAAAATTCTGACTAAAATTCTCATGAAGGTGGTCAATGACACAGGAAGGGATTGGCACATTCATATTCCCTTCGCTTTGTGGGCCTACCGCACTAGCATCCGAACCTCTACGGGTGCTACTCCTTTCTCCCTCGTGTACGGAATGGAGGCTGTCTTACCTCTCGAAGTATAGATCCCGTCTCTCCGCATCTCCCTGCATGACATTCTTTCCAATGATGACTTTCATCAAGATCGCTTAGCTCAACTTGAGTTACTTGACGAGCGCCGTCTTGCTGCCCTCAATCATCTCCATGTCTACCAAAGTCGCATAAAGCGAGCCTATGACAAAAATCTGTGAGAACGAGATTTCAACATCGAAGACCTCGTCCTCAAAGAGAATCAGCACGTGACCAATATGGAGCGAAGTAAACGAGGCAAATTTGCCCCCAATTGGATTGGACCTTTTATCATCACGCACAAGTATGGGTCAGGGACTTATCGTCTGTCCTCCCTCGACGGACGGCCAGAACCTGAGCCTCTTAATGCGTTGCATCTTCGACCATTCTTCTGTTAGTCGAGTACTCATCTACTTGACATGTAACTTGAGCTCGTCCCTTGAGCAATCCTCGTCCTCTTAATCCTCATTCCTTTCAACCCTATTCCCCTTTAACAAGTCCTCTACAACCCTTTTATGATGCATGGATGCTTTGTCCTAATAAAAGGGCGTCCCTGAACTTCTACAGTCTTGTCCATGACTCAAAAAAAAATAAAAAATCAAGATGTCAAAACATAATCCAAGGTCACAAAATCAATCAAAAAAGACAGACTGCTCCCTCGAAGGACAGCTGTACTATCATTGCTGTAGCTAATAGACTGATCCCTCGAAGGGAAACTATTCAAACATTATATAAAGCAAAAATATAGATCACTCCCTCGAAGGATGGCTATGACTAAATCTTGCTACAAACAGCAACCTTTCTTAGAAGCTTCCCGCATTGATCAGCTTCGCAACATGACCATAAATCAAATGACATCTCTATGTAGACTTCCTGCATCGATCAGTCTGCACCAAAAAAAAAAAAGAAAAAAAAGTCATGGACTTGGCTTGTAGTTGTCTCAGGGTCTCCTATAAAAAGGGGCAAGGTTATCCCTGCTCTTAAACTGGGTTACCCTATCCTCCTCCTATTACCTGCTCAAGGGACTTCAAGCTCACTTTAATGTCAAAGTGATTCGATTACCGCTCTAACACAACACTGGTCAACGACGTAATGCATGAACGGGGCTTTTATTCTAATAACCCCTATCTATGCTCCCTTTCTGGTCCTTGTCAATGAAAGAGCGATTCACCTTTCACCTTTTCTCTACACTTTGGTCACATTTAACCACATCAATTGTCGACTCAACTCAAACCAAGCTATTTTTCATCCTCATGGCATCAGACATCATCCTCGTCCATTTCACATAGTTTCTATGGACAGCAGTACACATGGAAACTATCGACCAGACCCAATTTATGTTAAGCATAAACCAATACTTGCTGAAGAATAAATAGACCTCCATTCATTTTTAGCATACATCCATCACGACTATGGAAACTTGCTAGGGATGAAAGACTCTTGACCAATTCTACAGAATACACCATCTGTAGCATCATCTTATCCTCATCTTACCCTCATCATTTCAACACTTGACCACATCCAATCATCGACCAATCTTTTCAATTCATCTGAACTACATTGGTCTGAGGCCCTATGACCAGGGCTATGTAGGCAGCACTCAGATAACACATTCTCTGAGGTTAGCTCGACCACCCCCGTTTGTTCGTCTCTTTGATGGACAAACCTTCTCTTCTGTGACTTTGATCATGACCAACTCCATCAACTTTGACCAAGACCAATCATTTTCTTTGGCCATTCCTCCCTTTTAGGGAGAACTACATTGGCCTGAGGCCCTTCACATAAGGGCTATGTAGGCAGCACTCAGATCACATGACGTCTTCTGAGGTTAGCTCGGCCACATCCTTTCGTCCATCCATCCCCTTGACCAATGACCATTAGAGATCATGTGTATCTCCTTCGACCTTCGACTACTTCCAAGCCAATGTTGCCTTGGTTGTTTTTGCGTGTGTGCTACCTCACGGCTGGTTAGCAAAATTGTTCGTAGACTATTTTCGACCCTTCGCAAGTATAGGATCGCAAGCCAATTGATCCCTAATACTTGTGGCATTTTCGTGTTTCTAGGAGCACTTCCTGAACCTGGGATACCTGGAACACGATGACCATTTGGAGCTTCAGCTTAGATTGAGTAACCTGATCAGCAGACGACTAAATGCTGGCGCCCAGTTACTTCAATTTTGGCACTCTTTGACCCTCGACATGCGACAATTTGACCTGACCATCCCATGAAGTGGCATACGCGCAATCACAACTATTGCAACATTCTAGTGTCACACTCTTCTATCCATCTCTCTGTCAAATCAACACTCGATCTCCAGTTCCCTTCTCTCGATTATCGCTTTGAGGGGGGAACACCTCATTCTTTTTCTGGGGCAACCAACTCCTGTTTTTGTCTTGCAGTTCATCAAGAACAACCAACAAGACAAAAAGGGGCAAATGTAGACACCACAAATGTGTCTTCACCTTGGTTCTCCCCCCTTGTCCACCTCAAACCCATATCTTAACCCTTGGCCTTAGTCCCCTTCACTCATTTGATTAAAATAACTTAAATATTTCAATTAAGTGGCCCCCTTTCCACCTCACCCTTGCCACCTTGGATCCTCCCTTGGATCCCTCCACCTCCCTCCTAGCCTTTATTATGCCAAATCTTCTCATTATCTTCCTCCCACGC
The DNA here is from genome assembly GCA_037957365.1 of Torreya grandis. Classification (NCBI taxonomy): domain Eukaryota; kingdom Viridiplantae; phylum Streptophyta; class Pinopsida; order Cupressales; family Taxaceae; genus Torreya; species Torreya grandis. Next base: position 858,788 of record JARHVA010002389.1, on the reverse strand, counting down.
CCATTTAAGCATCCTCATGACCGTTCTTCCCACAATCCCTCACCCGGCGGCGTGCAAGAATGGGCAGAGGCTATTTTTAGTCTCTGCCCCCATTCTGCCACTGCCAACGTCGGCGATCCTACCGGCATCGGCAGCCTTCAAGACTCCTTTCTGCATCCATTCCAGCCCCCAACCCCTTGAGCTCACAAACTGAATTCTCTTGGCATTTTGGCATTCTACTCTTCTCCCTCTGGACCTCGTGTAACAGTAGCAACAGGTGCAGGGATTCTTGAGCAGAGATTAAGTCTTCTGTGGTCTCAACAACAGCTCTCCCACTCTTCATTCAGTAAGCTAAAAAGGTAAGCACAGTCTGTTATTTCATTTCATTTCTTTTCTTTAGTGTTCAGTTATTTGGTATCTACTGTCTCCCACTCCCTCTGTCCTACCCCCTAAGAGGCTGAAAAGCCTTCTCAGGCCCTGTCCTCTGTCCATCTCCCTTTCACCTATCATCTTTTCAGTACAATCCCGAACAACTCCCTCATCCCTCCTGCCAACAAAGACCCTATACAGGGCACCTAATCAGAACCAGACCATTCCCCAGTCCATTCAAAGTCATCCCTGAACTCTGTCTCAACCCTGTTCACAAACCAGACCTGTCCACAGTCCAAAAACCCGACCAGACCCGACTACAGGCCACTACCCCGACCGACGCCGGTTACTTCCCCGACTGACGTCGGCATGATAACCAAAGTCGGCAGACCATACAACCGATGCCGGCAACATTCTCGACCTCGGCAACTGTTATCAGCCCGACAGCTCCATTCAGGTAACCATTGGTCTTTTCTTTCCTTTTTAATTTGTTTATCACTTCTGTATTCTGGCATTCTGTATTTCCTTAGTCTTTTATCTATCTGTTATCAGTGGGTTGACCTCCCTTGAGGAAGTTTTCACACTTTCAGGAACAAGCTTTCGCTTGGCAACCCACTGCCTATCCATCTAACATTTTCTTGTCCAAGTTTCTTTTTCCTTGCAGGTGTCATTCTTCCACAGCCAAAGAGGGGTGCCCACAAACGTCTGGATTATGGTGCGCAATCTTTATCCAGGTACTTCCAGCCTTGTCCATTTCTTTAGTTTCTTTATTCATCTTTTGAATGTAGAAAGCAAATTAGCGATAAAAACACACATAAAATCGACTAAGGCAAATTTTCAAGGGACAAACAGCCCTTTCAGAGGACACTCAAAAGCTGAAGTGAACCATTGTAAAAACCTAAAAGGCTAATTTGGAGCTCAAACAGCCCTTGCGAAGGGTAGGAAGGGGGCAAATGGACCAATTCAATGGTCAAAAGAGCAAAGGGATTTCCTTCAAAAAAGTTCCCCTGGCAAAAGTGATAAAGAGACAATTCCTTCGAATAAATTGTCTGAAAGAATTCCTTCAGACTTTTTCCTTCAAAAGAAAAGTCTGAAGAAATAGAAAACCTGCTATGCTACCACGTGTCATCTTCAAAGTCACAATAGAAGCTACCACGTGTCATCTATTGAGACACAATATCAAATGCAAGAGAAGCTACCAAGTGTCATCTTCCACAGGGTTCTCAAAAGACCAACAAAAGTGACTAAGGAATAGAGCATCAAACTGAATCAAGTACTCGATTCAAATAACTAGAAAAGGAGGAATGAGTAGGAACGACCAGAAACATTTACGCATTAAATATGTTTTTAAAAGTAGACTGCCAGGTGGATATTGAAAGATGCAAAATTTCAATAGCGTGACCCGTTTCTCTGCATTGAGAAAAGCAAATGGGTAAATGCCCCTAAATTCTAGCATGTCTTCTTAACAAAATTCAATGCAACATGTTGTGTTACTATTCCCAAGTCCTTCTTGAAAAGGCTATATAAGGGACTCTCTTACTGTTGGGGATCTCTCTCTCAGATTATTAGTAATGAAACTCTGCCCAAATTGAAAAGCATTACTGAGACTTTGAGCTCAGATTGTTGATCATATTTTGTTATTGGAATAAGAAAGCCATTGACTTTTCAGACTTTGTGCTGTGATATCTTTGTTGTTGGGGAAACTGTTCTTATGTCTTTTTCCTTAATATATTTTTTGTTCCTTTAATTCAATAAGCAAAATTAGTGAAAGTAGTCAGGAAGGTGTCCTGAAGTCAACTGTGGAGAAACTTTGTGCGCCCACAATTGCCTTTAGTGTGTTTTCTTTTTGTTTCCGTGTAAAGGACCTTGGGATGACTTTGTGCCCTCATTATCCTTCGTATCTCACTCTTGCACAATTGAGGTGGAGACTTTGTGCTACATCTCAATTTGCTGGTTACTACGTCCTTGGTTACATTTTGCAATTACTACCAGAAAGATTCTTGTAGTTTGTTGAATAATACTTCTGAAAGAAGAGTGCTTTCTGTCATTTCTCTTGAGATTTCTCCTTTGATTTGCACGCAACATCTCTGAAAAAAGAGAGATGGATGGTTTATCCTACCCTTGAGTATTATTTTATGTTTATATATATAGCATATCTATAGGGAACCTCTCCTTGATGAGAGGAGAGATTAGTCCCATTTTGATGTGGTAAACCTACACATTTGGATGACCAATCTTCCTACTTTGGATGATTAGACCTATTTTGTTTATTAATACGTTGATCGACAAAATATTCAACCAACAATTTTTGGCGACTCCACTGGGGATCGAGTTATGTGCATTTTGAAACTTCAAGTTTTAGATGGAATCAATCTCTACCATTATCCATTATAGACTCCATTCCATTTTTGTGTTTTACCCATTATTATTATAATTTTACCATTCACCTCCACACTAACTAGGAAAGAACGCACAGTTTAAAGCCTCAAGCTTTAAACTAAAGCAAGGTCATTTTTTTCCATTTTTGTTTCACAATCTGGCATATTCAAGGTATACACGAAGCCAAAGGGTTAAAGGTATTATTGACCCTATATTCAAGTTGGTACAACAAAGTAATTTTGATCTATTTCCTTCACCATCTCGCCTCCAATGAACCAAGAGCTTTCCTCCTACTAAAGTCAGATCTCCATTGCCAAACGAAGTATCCACTTTTGTTGTTGAGAAAGTTTTGCCAATAATTACCCCTTTGAGATTTTTTATTCCTCCTTTTCATAGTCATATAATGGCAGTTCAAGGCCCCTGGGGTAATTCTTTTGGTTCTCTCAATCTTACTCCACCTCTACATGAGCTTCCACATAGTTCAAGGAAGAATTCCCCAAATTCTATGGTGATGGGAAAGTTCATCCTGATGAACACATTGCAGCCTTCAACATAGCTTGTGGCGTAATTGGAGTAGAATTTGAAGATGTAGCAGTCAGGATTTTTGTAGAAACATTAAAAGGTGATGCTGCAGATTGGTTTTATCATCTACAGGCTTAGTCAATAATTGATTGGAATACCTTCAAAGCTAAGTTTGAAGCCAGATTCAAACCTATAGAAGATGCACATGCACTTTTAGCTCAACATACATAGATGAAGAAAGAACCTCATGAACCAATGAGGGACTTCATAGCCAAGTTTGACAAACTGAGGAACAAAATTGTTGTAATTGCTCGACCTACAGCTAAGAATCTCAAATGCTTCTTCATTAATTCTCAATTACCTGAAGTAAGTTTTCTTTTGAGACGTGCTAGTCAAATAGATCTTGTTGTAGCTCAACATTTGGCCACTGAGATAGAAGATGATCTCATCTTAGCAGGGAAGATAAGAAAAGATATAAATAAAAATAGACCCTCATTATCTTTTGAATATTCATCTACAGGCACCATAGATCCAATGGTGAAAAAGTTGGCAAATGAGTTGCTTGCTCTCAAAAAGCAAATGGTGCAAGGAATATCTTATGCTCCTTTAGATAGAGATATGCCAAGAAGGACATTTCCAAATCAATCATATCAGGGTAATGCTGCTAGGAATCAAGGGCAACAAAATCATCTTCCTCCCCCATAGGGGAACTTACTCTGGAAGCTCCTCCAACCAATTCAGCAATGGGATATCTTGAAGCAAAATTAGAGTTCTCTTTCTAGTCTGAATTGAATCAAGAAAATGATGTTGATCTCCTTGTAGAAAATCAAGAAGAATCAGCTGGCGACTCCCGCATTAGTTTCCTGAACTACCAAGATGAACCCAGAAGCAAAGGAGAAGCTTTTGATGGATCATATGTAGTGTTTACCAGGTCCAAGAACTAATCAGTCCAACAAGCTGATAAAGAAAAGATAGAGGAGCAACCTCAACCAACAATTACAATTGCTAAGCATGGAACCACTCTACCTTTCCAATCAAAGAATCTAGTGATCACCCAAAAGGTAAATACATCAATTTCACCTTCACGTTCTACTTCAATTTCGCAAACCAGTCCTCCTCATGTCCCTCTTAAAACCCAAAAAGTTGAAATACCTTCCTCTATTCCTAATCCAATTCAGCCATTTGACATAATTGATCATGTCAAAAATATCAAAATACAAATGTCTAAATTTAAATATTTGCAGTCCAATCCTGATCAATTGGATAAGTTAGTCTAATGTGTCAAGAACCAAACCTTCCCTGTAGGACAAGAAGCTAAAAAGGTAACTCCTGATTCCCTAAAGAACATGCCCATTCTGAATAATCTTGTCATTACTCTTCCAGCTGCCCCTGGGAAAATAGAACCTTTCTATGTTTTCTAGTTAATAAATGGTCATAAGCTAAGTAATTGTATTATAGACTCAGGCACATTTGATAATGTCATGCTTGCTAAAGTAGCTGAATCTCTTGGCCTCACATTGACCAAAACATTTGGGAGATGTTTTTCCATGGAAAACAAACAAGTACCATTGCTGGGGCAAATCAAAGATTCCCAATTTGCATTTGCAGCTTTTCCAGACAAGAGAATCAAGATGACTGTCTTGGTGGCTGACGTCCCAGCATCTTATGGGATTTTTTTGGATGAAATTTTTGCAAGGATGTGGGAGGAGAACTAAGCATGGACCTGTCTGAGGCAAGAATCCCTATCAAAGGCATAATGAAGAGATTGGTCCCTGAAAAAGAGGCAAAATATGTGGTAACCTAAACATCAGCCCTTGAAACTCAAATTCTTTTTGAATCCTCAGGTATGGGTAAATAATTTCTATCTACAAATGAAGTGCATGAATAGATTTGATAAAATTATTGAAAGAGTCAACCCATAGATTAGTTCAACTAGAATAGCAAAAGAACTAGTAGGTTGCATTACAAATGAAGAAGGAACCTCCCTCTCTAATGAAAGAAAGTCTAAAGAAAAATTAGTATCTGATGAGGTATGGAATCTAAAATTTGATGGTAGCTACTCCTCAACTAGTTTGAGAGTTAGGATTGTGTTGATATCTCTTCAAAGAGATATGTTTCTTTCATCTTAAAAATTATAATTTAGCAACACTAACAATACAACTGAATATGAATCTCTGTTGCTTAGATTGAAGGCTGCTCAAGACAAAAGCATCAAGTTTCTTCATGCCAAAGGGGATGCTAAATTAGTGGTTTGTCAAGTGAGAAACTTATACCAAACCAAGAATGAAAGATTATGCCACTATCACAACCTGGTTTGGGACCAAATTAAAAGCTTTGATGCTTTCAACATTTTTGCCATACCTAGGGAATTCAATGATGGAGCTGATGCACTTGCTATTTCAAAAAAAAATTTAGTTCCTCACTCAGATTTCAAAGAAGATAGGTATACTATTGAGCTAGTATGTAGGCCAAGTGTTCCTAACAATGCTGATCATTGGCAAGTATTCAATGATGATCATCAAATCATTGCCTTCCTAGAATGAAAAGATAATTTTGAATAACTACGTTTTAAAGGTAGTGAATCTCAGAAGTATGAATCAGCCTCTGAATCTAGTTTAGATATAAATAAAGAATTCTTACAGCTAAAAAGAAATAAAATTCCCAAAGGCCTGGTTTTTCTTGAGAAACTATTTGGCAAGCATGATAGATTCATCAAACAACAGCAAATAGATTCAAACTTCTCTCAAGGATTCGATCAAGTAAATCTGACTACTAAAGAAAATCCCAAGATGGTTAACATTGGTAAGTGTTGTACCCCTAAAGAAAGATTCAAGTTCACCACTTTACTCTGTCAATACATGGATGTCTTAGCATATTCTTATGACGACCTGAAGTCTCTCAGACCTAATGAAATCTGCCATGACATTCCTCTCAAGGCTGACTCAATGCCCTATAAGCAAAAATCTAGACAGTACAATCCAAAAATATCAAGTACTATTTTGTTTGAGATACAAAAAATGTTAAATTTTAGAATCATCTTCTCAATCCATCATTCCACTTGGATTGCAAACATAGTGCCTGTAAAGAAGAAGAGTGGCAAAATTTGCATTTGTGTTGATTTCAAGAATTTGAATCAGTCATCTTTGAAAGATAATTACCCTTTGCCAATCATGGATCAAGTGCTTCAAACAGTGATAGGTTCAGAGATGTTATCAATGCTAGATGGCTTCTTAGGATATAATCAAGTTGAAGTTGGTGAAGCAGACCAGCACAAGACTGCATTCACAATACTTTGGGGGTACATTTGCATATAAAAGAATGCCTTTTGGCTTGATAAATGCTGATGCCACCTTTCAGAGAGCAATGGACCTAGCTTTCAAAGATGAGATGGGTAAATTTATAGTGGTATACCTTGATGACTTAACCATCGTTTCAAAGCATCGATCTGATCATGTAAGCCACTTACAACAAGTGCTAGAGCACTACCGCCAGAATGGTATTTTCTTGAACCTTAAGAAGTCTATTTTTGGAGTAATAGAGGGAAAACTCCTCGGACACATTGTGTCTAAAGAAGGCATAAATATTGACTCAGACAGAATCAAGTCTATTCAAGAGCTTAATTTGCCTACAAGTAAAAATATTGTTCACTCTTTCTTCAGAAAGGTGAATTTCTTATGGAGGTTCATCCCTAAATTGCTGAGAAGACTAGACACATTGTGAACATGATAAAAAGGAAGACCACCTTTAGCTAGACTAAATAAGGTAAGTCAGCATTTCAGGATATCAAGACTGCCATTGTCCACGCCCCTACCTTAGTTTGTCCAGATTACGACAAAGATTTCATCATATACAGCTATGCTTCTAAACACATGCTTTCAACAATTCTTGTTCAACAGAACAAAGAAGGTATAGAATCTCCCATTTATTTCATGAGTTTCCCTCTCAAAACCCATGAGATGAAGTATTCAAACGTAGAGAAGCATGCTTATGCAGTGGTGAAAGCAGTCAAACATTTCCACTTCTATATCCTGAATTCACACACTACTGCCTTAGTTCCTGACACTACAGTCAAGTCCATATTAACTCACCAATATTTTGGCACAAAAAGAGGCAATTGGATTGCAAAGATCTAAGAGTTTGATCTAGACATCAAGCCAACAAAACTAGTCAAGGGAAAAAGCCTATGCCAATTAATTGTTGACAATAAGTCAGAAGATACACAGCATGAAAAAGTTGAAGTGGAAGATACACCAACAGTCCTTTTTGTCTCCACTACCAATGAGTGGTATTCAGGTATTACTCATTTCCTTATTTGTGGTGAATTTCCTACTCATTTGTCTTATAAAAAAAGGAGGACTATCAAGTTGAAAGCTACCAATTTTGTCCTTTGGGACAATGTCTTGTACAAGAGAAGCATAGATGGAGTATTCCTTCACTGTGTAGACAAAGAGCAACAAAGCCAACTTTTGAAATCCTTCCATAATCTAGCTTGTAGAGGACATTTTTCTACTCCTATAATTGCTCACAAGATTTTGTGAGCCAGGTATTATTGGCCAACTCTTTTCCAAAATGCATATAAGTGGGTGAGAAAATGTGAACTCTGCCAGCAATTTGTTGGAAGACCCAAGTTAGCTGCCCTGCCTCTCAAGCCAGTGATCATATAAGAACCTTTCTAGCAATGGGAGATTGATTTTATTGGGATTATAAACCCATCTTCAAGTGTTAGACATGATTATGTCATTACAACAACTGACTATTTCACCAAGTGGGTAGAAGTAATCTCAACTAAGAATGCTACTTTAGAAGTTGTATGCAATTTCTTCAAGGAGAATATCATTTCCAAGTTTAGAGTTCCAACCAAAATTGTTACTGACAATGTAGCTTGTTTCACCTCCCAGGAGATTACATAATTATGTTTCCATTATGGAATTAATCTCTCTCACTCTTCTGATTATTTTCTACAAGGGAATGGACAAGCTGAATCAAGCAATAAAAACTTGGTAACTATCATCAAGAAGCTAACAGATGACAATCAAAGGACATGGCATAAAGCATTGATTGATGCTCTATGGGCAAAAAAAATTACACCAAAGAGGGTAATTGGTATGTCTCCTTTTCAACTTCTTTATGGTATCAATGTTGAGATACCAATCACCTTAGAATTGCTAGCCTTGAAATTGGCAAAGGTAATTGAAGAACATACATATGAAAACTCTCTTGATAAGAGAATCATGTGCCTAACTGAGCTAGATGAACAGAGAACCATGGTGGTGGACTGACTTTCTGCTCATCAAAGTCTGGTAAAGAAACTCTTTGACTAAAAGGCCAAAAATTATGATTTCCAAATTGGGGGTCAAGTCCTGCTGTGGGATAAAAGGAGAGAACCAAAATGGATGCATGAAAAGTTTGACTCTCTTTGGAGAGGCCCATTTATAATTCATCATCACAATGGTGAAAACAAATTTTTAATAAAATATCAAGATGGCACACTCTTTTCTCTGCCTCATAGTGGGCAGCATCTGAAACACTTCAACTCTTGAAGTATCAAATCATTTCATCTGTACATATGTATATTTGTATAGTTTTTAATTCTGTTTTTTTTTTTTTTTGATTCCTTCCATTTTTGGGTAACAAGACTCCATAGCCCAATGGTGCACATGAAGACACTGGACTGGATTCTACTCCTTTTAATTCTTTTTTATAATTGATAGAAGTTCCCCAACTGGATCCAGCTATTGTCCCCAAAAATAGACTTCTCATTCTTGGGAGAACATGTGAACTATTTTGGTTTAGTAGACCAAAATAATCTCTTCCCTTCTCTAAAATTGTTTTGAGCATTCAAATTCCTCATTTTTCAAGCTTCTCAAAAATCTAAAAACTTTATAGGCTTGAATCTACAGACTCTATAGGCTTGAATCTATGGTCTCTGTAGGAAGAAAATCTATGGACTTTGCAAGCCAAGTTCTATGGGCTTCACAGGTTGATTTCTATGAACTCTGCAAGAAAGAAGCAATCTCTCAACACTTAGGTGATTCAAAGTTGGTTCAATGACAAGGCTCAACCAAAAGAGTTCATCAACAAGCTTCTAAGCAAGGATTGAATCGTTGAACCTTGAACCATTTTGGTTCAACGGGTTCAATGGGTTCAAAGGTTCAACATCAGCAACAATAGTTAAGTGCATTTGTCAAGGTTCAAAGTTCAACCACTTCAAGGTTCAATGGCTTCAAAACACTTATCAAAAAGAAGAAGGCTTGAATCATTGAACCATTGAACCACTTTGGTTCAAAGGTTCAACGGGTTCAATAGTTCAACAGGTTCAACGACCAAATGGTTCAACGCATTTGGTTCAAAAAGATCAAAAGGACTAAGCCAAATAAAAAGGATGAATTGATTGAACCATTGAAGGCTTCAACGATTTCATAGGTTTAAAGGTTCAACTAATACAATGAAGATCAAAAGAGCTTAGAAAGAACAAAGAAGTGACGGACTAATGGTTCAACAGGTTCAAAGGTTTCTATAGGCAGGTTCAATTAAAAGAACAAGTTTTTGATGCTTGAATCATTAAACCGTTGAACCTTTAAACCACTTTGGTTCAAAGGTTCAACGGGTTCAAGGTTTAATAGGTTCAATGGGTTCAACGAGGTTTGTTTCAAAGAATCTTGGTTCAAGCGATCAACAGAAAAAAGGGAATGAACCATTGAACCGTTGAGCCAAAGCTGGTTCAATTGGTCAGTTCAAGCGACAAGTTCAAAGGAGTGCCCCAAGCATCAAAGACACAAGTGCCCTTACGGAGGGAATTTCCATGGCAAAAGCGACTAAGGAAACAAAAACTCGATATAATTCAGTGGATGCTGCCAAGTGTCATCTTTCGAGCCTCATTTCAATTTGTTTCTAAGAGCAGCAGATGCTGCCACGTGTCACAATTTGAGATTCACATAAAATCGATGAAGGCAAATTTCCAAGGGACAAATAGCCCTTTTGAAGGACACTCAAAAGCTGAAGTGAATCATTGTAAAAACCCAAAAGGCTAATTTGGAGCTCAAACAACCCTTACAGAGGGTAGGAAGGGGGAAAATGGACCAATTCAAAGGCCAAAAGAGAAAAAGGATTTACTTCAGAAAAGTTCCCTCGGTAAAAGTGACAAAGAGATAATTCTTTTAGATAAATTATCTGAAAGAATTCCTTTAGACTTTTTCCTCCGAAAGAATTCCTCTAGACTTTTTTCTTTGAAAGAAAAGTCCAAAGAAACAGAAAACCCGCTATGTTACCGCATGTCATCTTCAAAGTCACAGTGGAAGCCACCACGTGTCATCTATTGAGATACAGTATCAAATGGAGTGGAAGCTGCCAAGTGTCAGCTTCCATAGGGTTCTTAAAAGACTAGCAAAAGTGACTAAGGAATAGAGCATCAAACTAAATAGAGGACCCGATTCAAATAACTAGAAAAGGATGAACGAGCAGGAATGACCAAAAACATTTGCACATCAGATATGTTTCTAGAAGTAGACCGTCAAATGGATATTGAAAGATGCAAAATTTTAATAGCGTGACCCATTTCTCTGCATTGAGAAAAGCAAATAGGTAAATGCCCCTAAATTCTAGCATGTCTTCTTAACAAAATTCAATGCAACATGATGTGTTACTATTCCCAAGTCCTTCTTGAAAAGGCTATATAAGGGACTCTCTTATTTTTGGGGATCTCTCTTAGATTATTAGAAATGAAACTCTGCCCAAATTGAAAGGCAATACTGAGACTTTGAGCTTAGATTGTTGATCATATTTTGTTATTGGAATAAGAAAGCAAGTGACTTTTCAGAATTTGTGCTGTGATATCTTTGTTGTTGGGGAAACTATTCTTATGTATTTTTCCTTAATATATTTTATGTTCCTTTAATTCAATAAGCAGAATTAGTGAAAGTAGTCAAGAAGGTGTCTTGAAGCCAACTGTATAGAGACTTTATGCCCCCACAATTGTCTTTAGTGTGTTTTCTTTTTTTTTTTTTGTGTAAAAGACCTTGTAATGACTTTGTGCCCTCATTGTCCTTTGTATCTCACTCTTGCATAATTGAGGTGGAGACTTTGTGCTACATCTCAATCTATTGGTTACTATGTCCTTGGTTACATTTTGCAATTACTACCAAGAAGATTCTTGTGGTTTGTTGAATAGTACTTCTGAAAGAAGAGGAGTGCTTTCTATCATTTCTCTTGAGATTTCTCCCTTGATTTGCACGCATCATCTCTAAAAAAATAGAGATGGATGGTTTATCCTACCCTTGAGTATTATTTTCTTTATATATATATAACATATCTATAGGGAACCTCCCCTTGATGAGAGGAGAGATTAGTCTCATTTTAATATGGTAAACCTACACATTTGGATGACCAATCTTCCTACTTTGGATGATCAGACCTATTTTGTTTATTAGTACTCTGATCGATAAAATATTCAACCAACAATTTTTGGCGACTCCACTGGGGATCAAGTTATGTGCATTCTGAAACCTCAAGTTTTAGATGGAATCAATCTCTACCATTATCCATTATAGACTCCATTCCATTTCTGTGTTTTACCCATTATTATTATAACCTTACCATTCACCTCCACACTAACTAGGAAAGAACACGCAGTTTAAAGCCTCAAGCTTCAAACTAAAGCAAGGTCAATTCTTTTCCATTTTTGTTTCACAATCTGGCAGATTCAAGGTATACACAAAGCCAAAGGGCTAAAGGTATTATTGACCCTATATATGAGTTGGTACAACAAAGTAATTTTGATCTGTTTCCTTCACCATCTCACCTCCAACGAACCAAAAGCTTTTCTCCTACTAAAGTCAGATCTCCATTACCAAACAAAGTATTTACTTCTGTTGTTGATAATGTAGACACCGCAAACGTGTCTGCACCTTGGTCCTCCCCCTTGGCCTTAAACCCCTATCCTAACCCTTGACCTTGGCCCCCTTTCCACCCTACCCTTGCCACCTTGGATCCTCCCTTGAATCCCTCCACCTTCCCCCTAGCATTTATTAGGCCAAATCTCTTCATTATCTTCCCCCCACGCCCATTTTGGCATCCTCGTGACCGTTCTTCCCATCCCCCCTCGCTCGGCGGTGTGCAAGAATGGGCAGAGGCTATTTTTAGCCTCTGTCCCCATTCTGCGACCGCCGACGTCGGCGACCCTTCGGCCGACGTCGGCAAAACTGCCGACGTCGACATCCTTCATTACCCCTTTCTGCATCTGTTGCAGCCCCTCTGGACCCTTGAGCTCGCAAACAGATCTCTCTTGGTGTTTTGGCATTCGTCTTGTCTCCGTTTGGACCTCGTGCAACAACAGCAACAGGTGCAAAGGTTCTTCATCAGAGTTCTCTTCTTGCAGAATCCTCTGTGGCTTCAACAACAGCTTCTTCAACTCTTCATTTAGCAAGCAAAAAGGTAAGCAAGTCTGTTAATTGATTCTGTTCTTTAAGTTTTCAGTTATCTGCTATTCCTATTCCCTCCATCCTTCCCCCTGAGAGGCTGAAAAGCCTTCTCAGGACCTGTCCTCTGTCCATCCTCCTCTCACATTGTCCCACTCTTCATACCAATCCCAGACAACTCCCTCATCCCCCTTTTGCCAACAAAGACCCTGTACAGGGCAAGATCACTCCACAGTCCATTCAGACCCGTCCCCAAACTCTGTCTCGACCCTCTTAGCATCCCAGACCTGTCCACAGTCCAGAACACATCCCAGACCCGACCACAGGCCACTACCCCGATCGACGCCGGTCACTTCCCCGACCGACGTCGGCAGGATAACCGACGTCGGCAGACCTCTTAACCGACGCCGGCAACATTTCCAACCTCGGCGACTGTCATCAGCCCGACTGCTCCTTTCAGGTAATCATTGGTGTTTTTTTTTCATTTCTAATCTATTTATCACTTCTATATTCTGGCATATTATATTTTCTTAGTCTTTATCTGTCTGTTATCTGTGGGTTGACCTCCCTTTGAGGAAGTTTTTACACTTCTGGGAACAAGCTTTCGCTTGGCAACCCACTGCCTATCTATCTAACATCCTCTTGTCCAAGTTTCTTTTCATTGCAGGTGTCATTCCTCCACAGCCAAAGAGGGGTGCTCACAAGCGTCTGGATTTACGGTGCGCAATCTTTAGTCCAGGTATTCCTTGCCTCGTCCATTACTTTTTTAGTTTCTTCTTCCTCTTAGATCTAAAAGCAAATTTTGAGTAGAAACATAAATGGCACGCTCGGTGGGACCCTAGGTTCCTCCTGGGTTCCTTTTTCTTCTTCATTCATTTAAGAGCATTAGGTTCTTACCTTTTCTCCTCTTTCTCTTCTTCTCAATGACACTATAAGCAGGACTAAAATGAATCTTTCTTCCTTGCATTTCTAGACTAGTCTAAACATCATACTCTCAACCCTTTCTCAAACTTGTCTTCATAACAAACATCACATTTCGACTTGGGCATTAAAACGTATTGCACTTTCATTTCTGCTTGTGCTTACATTAGTCCACATCTAGTAACTTAGACGCATATTGAATGAACCGTAGACACTTGATGTTACACTACCGAACCACATGCACTAAACGAACATAAAACTTACTTGAGACAAGGCTCGACTGGGATTTCATCCCCCAGCGGATACCTTACCCGTCCCGGTGACCCTACTTGGATTTCATCACCAAGGGGGAAGCCCACTCCGTTCTCTGGCGGAGGATAAACAGTAGGCGAGGTATATCTTGGCTAAGCGAGACCAGCTAACCACTGGAATAGTGAAGTGAGGGGAGCTTGCTCCTTAGCACCAGGCCACGTACCAGACCCTAACACAGATTTTTGAGCACCTAAAACAACACCTAAAACCATCTTTAGACCGCCTTTTTCTAGGACCCATTTTTCAGCCAATCTCCCCAAACATCCATCTAAGGCATAAGCCACAATTCCTAAGGTTAATTCCTAGGATTTATCACTTAGGCTTGTCTGTCTCTCTCTGTTTTCCTCTTCTCATCTGATTGTTTGAGTGTGTGAGGATGCTTTTTTCTTTGTTTTTCCAAGAATCATCAAACCTTTTGGTTCTCTGGAAAACACAGTTACCAACATCGATTCTGCCACCGACGTCGGCTTCCCCTGTCACTGGCATCGGTTCTAATATCGACGTCGGCTTCATCTGTTATCGGCATCGGTTATCTGACCGACGTCGGCCATCTTTCTAACCGACATCAGTTTTTAAACTGACGTCGGCCTCTATCACTGTCCTTTTTTTCAAAAACCAGCAGCCTGAAACCTGTCCTTTCTCTGCCAAAGACTCCATCCTGGTTTTCTGAAACTGAGTAACACAGTTCCTGAGACCTGAACCTTCTTTGCCTTGCATGGTTTTGAGTCGTAGCCAAGCCAAGGCTCTTGTCAACCACGCTAGCCGTCAACCACTTCCGTCCACCCCGTCCGTGACCAAGCCTACAATGGAGTTCAACTCGGAGACCGAAAGAACTCCCATTCGTCCAACCCCGTCGCAGACTCCCATTGTCCAAGAAGGGGACCAAGACTTCGAGCGATTCTTGAACCTCAATGTCAAGGCTTTGCAACATTATCTCGTGCATAGCCGAACGCGAGACTCCTTGGGCAATCCAATCTATGGAATGCCAACCTCCCTTGTCGCGACTACGGCTGTATCGACAACATCCATAGTTCAACCTTCAGACACTCAAGCCATCGCTTTGACCACTGACCAGACTTTGACCAATCCTCCAAGTGTGGCCTCTCCCTCTATCATTGGGCCCACTTCCATCGAGGTCTCGGCCCCCTGTCAACCTCAACCCCCTCAACCGCTATCCACCCTTTTTCAAAACCTTATCGTCTCTATTCCGCCTACCCTGGCCCCTATCAACACCAGGGTGGCTTCTTACCCCTTGGCCCTCATTACCACAGTTCAACCTCTCGTGGCAACATCGGGCCTAGCTATGTCTTTTACTCAACCACCTTTAGCCTCCACCTCTGCCCCTGCGATTAGTCATCCGTACATTGTACAACCGACTATGTCGCATACCTCCCCTAGCCTCTTCCAAGCGCCCTACAACTTAGGGGGCGCGCCACCTGTCAATCCGTCGGTAGACATCATCAAAATGCTGATGGACAAGATGACCAGTCTTGAGACCTCTGTTTCCGGCTCACGCAACACTCTTTCATACGAGCAGATCTGTAACGAGCCCATTCATCCTTCTGTCCCAATCAGACCATATCCTAGCAAGTGGGAGCTTCCGAAGTTTTCTCGCTTTCAAAACAAGGAAGACCCACAACAACACTTGCGGGCATTCAGACATGCCTGCTACCTCATTGGCCATGATGATGCGTTACTCTTACGCACGTTTCCTATGTCTCTCTCAGGTGCTGCGCTTGACTGGTACAGCTCCCTTCCTAACCATTCTCTCTTCTCATTCACACAATTGGCTCAGCTTTTCCTCGATCACTTTTCCATCAACATAACCAAGAAGGTCTCAATCACGGACCTCTATTCTATCCGGCAATTCGAGGACGAGTCCATAGCCGACTTCGTAGCTCGATGGAGAGGCCTTATCAATCAACTCTCCTTTTCCTTACCCCAGGCTGAGCTTATTGAACTCTTATCCCAAGCCTGCGCCAGACATATCTCTTCCACCCTGAGGGTTCAAACCTTCCGCACTTTTGACGAAGCCTTCACGATGGCTCACAAACTTGAGTTGCGTGCCATCGAGGAGAATAAAGTCAAGTTATGGAACAAGAATCCCAGCTCTAAGACCAATGACTCTTCCTCTGCCAAGCCATCATCATCCAATTCTAAATCCAAGGCTTTAGCTAATGCCGTGGTTGTTAGGCCTTCATCCTCTTCGACCAACCAGCCTGAGCCATCTACATCTCAGAGCGCTACCCGCCAGTTCCAGCAAAGATACGTGCAGCGGCGATATACTCCTCTCGGAGAATCATATGCGTCTGTGCTGGAAAAGCTTCTCAAATAGGGGGCCCTCAATCTCCCTCAAGCCCAACCTCCTCCATAATTCGATCCCTCACACGCCATTCCCGTGTGGTATAGGGAGCATGACTTCTGCAGCTTCCACCGTGTTAAGGGCCATGACACGGAAAACTGCAAGACTTTTAAGAACATAATCCAAGACATGCTCGAAAAAGGGGATCTCATCGTAGATAATCCAAATGCACCCCCTAATCAGGCCATTGACATCTTCAAACAACCTTTCCCCAATCATCCACCAACTCAAAACAACGTCCAGACCTTAATTGATGACAATCATGAGCACAATATTCGAACAGTCAATACGGTCTCTCCCTTCGTCCCCAATCAACCTCAGGAGGTTAGTCCATCAATTAGTCCGTCACATGTGGACGAACCTCTCTCCCCGGCTAGTTCTCCGTCGACCTCTCTCATCTTGGAGGACACCTCGGCTTTACCTGCACCACCGGTTTCGCCATCCTCCGTTTTACTGCCTATGGAGGACCCGACCCTTCCTACTCCTCAGCCGCAAGTGGAGGGCACCGTCATCCCTGCCCTTTACTCGCTCAGGGAGCCTCGCTTTTCGGATTCTTCTCCACCCAGGGAAGAACCTGTCTCCCCTTCGTCTTCATCTAAATCTGTCATGACTTCACCACACCATGCGTCTAAGACCACTACACCCATCTCGTCTTCAACCTCGCAACCACCAACATCTTCTTCTCAGCCATTTTCCCGATTAGTGGAAAAAATTGCACTTCTCCCTCCGAGGAAAGTGACGCCTCAGGTGTTGTGGGAGCGTCTTAAAGCCCTTCAACATATCTGCGCCCTCTCATCACATGTCGCTAATCCTCCTAAGGCGAAATCTCGTCAGACTCTTGACAAAGACCAAACTCTCAAACCTCAACCAAACCCGTCCAAACCGAAACCTGCATCTACCTCGTCTAAACCCATCAAGTCATTTGGCATTCGTCCTGTCTCCACCCTCACTCACCCGCAAGTGAAGGTGGACCTAGGCCAGACCTCGACCAGCAGTACTCTTCCAACCAAGTCAAAGAGGGCTGCCAGACCATAGAAACGAATGCCTCCTTCTCCGTCACCATTGCCATCAATTTTGGGCCCTCATCCTTCGACCTTGACCAGCATCCTTCCTACTCCGGTCTTCAAACAAAACTCGTTGCCTCCTTTGCTTCCTCTGCCTATCTCCAGTCGTCCCTCTCCTAAAAAGGTGGTATCAATCATCAAGAAAGAGCCGTCTCCATTTGTCACCGCGCCATCAACCTATAAGGTGGTACGGAAACCTCTTCTAACCTCGCCTAAGCAAAAATCACCAACCTCGCGCATATAGAATAGCACGGACCCTCTATTGGGCTCATACTCGTTGATATTGCGCTGACTTCTCCAGACTTCTGACATAACCTTTTCGCCCATCAAGCCTTTCCAACCTCTCAGGTCCAAGCCCTCCTGGTTCGACGACACGAAAATTTGCTTATATCATCATACACCAGGACATGACACTGAGACTTGCTATGCCCTCAAGGCCATCATCCACCGCCATATGGAGAAAGACACTCTTCTCCTTGAGGACACTCTTGACTAGACCCCGACTCCTCATCCAACCTCTTCAAGCACATCAACATCTCACCAGCAAGACATGACCCCTTCTTCACCTCCCATTTTTGAAATCAATGCTATTCGTATAACCACTAGGTTGCAGAAGGACAAGGCAAAAGAAAAAGCTGCCATTCCTTGGACCTATCCCTTCGTCAAGCCACCTCTTGTGCCCAAGCCTAAAATTTCTATCCTTGGCGCGTCCCAACCTTCTTTGTCTTCCTCTTCTGGGCCAATTCATGACTCCATGCTGAAGCAGCTTCATCAGACACCTATGAAGATGTCTCTTTATGACCTTATCCAAACCTCGTCTCAACACCGTCAAGCACTTGTCCAAGCCTTGCAGGCAGCGGAGGTCCAACCCGAGGACCCCCAACCACTCGCTGCCCTCATCCATTCTTTATCTCCTGTCAACTCCATCACATTCAGCGATTCTGAGATTCCCACATCTAACACGGAAGATCAGGACGCCGCCCTCTTCATCACTGCCTATGTCGATCAGACACGCATCAAACGCATTATGATCGACGGCGGCACTAGCATCAACATTATCTCTACCCACGCCTTTGATCAGCTGTCTCTTCCCAAGAATTGCGTCTCCAAAACTGACGCGATCTTACGCTCTTTCAATGACACCACCGCCACGCCCATCGGCACAGTCATCCTTCACATTCGCGTTGGTCCACGCACAGTCCCATAGCTCTTCTATATCATCGAAGGAGAGTTTCAATACAACCTTCTACTAGGCCGACCTTGGATCCGTGCCATGGCCTGTATACCCTCCACCCTGCACTGTTGTGTGAATTTTGAGCATGACGGGCAAGTCCATACCATTCCCGCTGACCCTTCACCCTTCAAGACTTGCAACACCACCTACCGTCCCAACGATGTCCTCATTCCCATCAAACTGTCAACTCCGGCACCGCCTCCATCTGCGGAAGCTTTGACCAGTTCACAATCGGTGGTTGCCCTCACCCCTCCTCTTCAAGCGCCGACCAAAGACCCCATAGAAGACATCTTCCAACGACTATCACTTGGGGAATATCGCTTGTTAACCCTCGACATGTTCCAAACTCCGCAAGAGTATGGACGCCTTCACCTCAGTCCCAATTACGACCATCGGATCGGGACGGTCGTACCTTATGGTCCTCCTCACTTCCAAACCAACTTTGTCTATGGGGGGCTTAATCAAGCTCCTACCAATGGCAATTCCCTTTCTTCACCCCAACCTTTCACATCTGATTTCTTGTTTCTTGGCAACCCCACCTTTGCACACACTTACCTTCACAGGTGTGCATGGAAGAGTTTTGGTTTCGGACGTTATGAGCAGGGCTCCCATCAGCCCATCGAGCCGCTCAATGATCACGATGCCAAGAAACGGTATGGCCTGGGATATCATGACCCTACTCAGGCTCCTTCTGACATTTGTCCCGAGCCAACCATCGACCAATCTCCTCCAGACTCGCCCATTTCTCCTTTGTCACCTACGGGGTCGGTGGTTTCCATCCCTCCTAGTTTTTTTTTTCCATAAACACCGTCTGCCTGGAACCCCTGACCTATCAGCTCAATGGGGTGTCCAGGTCTCTCCCTCTCATTTTTCCTAGCATGGTAGAAGATGAGTTGGCAACCATTCACACTGTCCACTGCGTTGACGATGACGCCATCCTTTCCTACATGGGTGCCGACGACTCTTTCATCTAGCATTTCCTCCCTTTTGAGACCTAGGTTATGTTAAATGAGTCCACCATTGACATCAACCTCCCTTCTTCTTTCGATGTTCCTCACGTCTTAAAGATTGGCCAATCTTTAGACGCTCAGGAGCAGCTTGACTATGTCCAGTTCCTTTCCAACCATAGCAAGGCCTTTGCCTGGACTTATAGCGACATGCCTGGCATCGACCCCACCATTGCTACCCATAACATTGTCACCAAACCAGAGGCTAAGCCTGTTAGGCAGAAGCTTCGAAAGATGCATCCTCGCATTGCGCTCCTTGTCAAAGAGGAGCTTCAGCGTCTTCTTTCTGTCTCCTTCATCCAACCCATCGATTATCCACAGTGGGTCTCTAACATCGTCCCAGTTACTAAAGCAACTGGGGGGATTCAGATCTGCACGGACTATCGCGACCTTAACCTAGCCTATCCCAAAGATGACTTTCCTCTTCCTAACATTGACCAGCTTGTTGATCTCATGGCCGGCCACGAGATGCTATCTCTCATAGACGGGTTTTCAGGATACAATCAAATCTTGATCGCACCGGAAGATCAGCACAAGACTACCTTTATCACCCCATGGGGGACTTTCTACTATCGAGTCATGCCTTTCAACTTGAAAAATGCTGGTGCCACCTATCAGCGCGCCATGACCTACATTTTCCATGATCTCCTCCACAAAATCATGGAGGACTATGTGGATGACCTTCTCAGCAAGTCCAAACTTCGCCGCGACCACTTGACCATTCTCACAATCATCTTCTCTCGCCTTCTTCAATACAATGTCCGCCTCAACCCCAAGAAGTGTGTCTTTGGGGTCCTCTCAGGCAAACTTCTCGGCTTCATCGTTTCCTTCCGTGGTATCGAGATAGATCCCGCCAAGATCCGCGCTATCCTCGAAATGCCACCCCCGACCAATCTCAAGCAGCTTCGCAGCCTACAAGGGAAGCTCCAGTCCATTCGCCGTTCATCTCGCAACTTTCAGACCGCTGCCAACCTTTCCATCACCTCCTTAAGAAAGACGTCTCTTTTAAATGGGATAAGGACTGTCAAGAGGCTTTTGAGGCCCTCAAAAGCTATCTAGTCTCCCCACCAGTCCTCATTCCACCTAAGGACGACCAACCCTTCTACCTTTATATCTCTGCTACCAACCATTCGTTAGGTGCCATGATCGCGCACCGAGATGAGCATCATCGTGAGCAAGCGGTTTACTACATCAGCCGAACACTGGTCGACTATGAAACTCGGTATACTCATACCAAGAAACTCTATTTGGCATTAGTCTTTTCCGCTACCAAGCTCCGCCACTATCTTCTCAACCACAAAACCTTTGTCGTCACTCACACCAACCCTCTCAAGTACATGCACTCCAAGCCATATCAGAATCAACGTATGGCTCGGTGGCTCATGCTGTTTGCTGAGTTTGACTTCGAATTCATCCAGCAGAAATCTATCAAGGGGCAAACCATCGCTGACCAACTGGCAGATGCCCCTCTTCTCGACAACCAACCTTCACACTGTGAGTTCCCTGACGAGTCTATCGCTACCCTTTCCACCGATGACACCGTCTACCAAATGACCATGTTCTTTGACGGCTCCAAATGTCAACTCGGCGGGGGTGCGGGGGTCATCCTCATCCCACTCGAAGGGGAGCCCATGCCTCTATCTTTCAAGCTTGACTTTGATTGTACCAATAATATGGCCGAATACGAGGCCTTAATTTTGGGACTTCAGACTGCTCTTTCTCTTCACATCAAGTCTATCAACATCTTCGGTGACTCACAGCTCGTCATTAATCAAGTTAACGGTTCATATCTCTGTAAAAATAAAGTTTTATAGAGGTATAAGAATCGTGTTGACCTTCTTTTAGCATCTTTCGACCATCACCTCTTGCAAACTGTTCCACGCTCTACGAATAAGTTTGCCGACACCATGGCTTCTCTTGCTTCGCATATCCCATCTTCATCATCATCATCTCGCCTTTTTGTCACAGTGCATCGTGTACCTTTGCCTTCATACATCTCTCCTCACATTGACCATATCAACACTGTCAATTCTAGCCCACAAGATGACTGGTATAAGCAACTCGTGGACTACTTGTCTCTTTCTGTCACTCCTCCCAACCTCTCTAGCAATGCGCGGCGAGCTTTCATCAAGCGCACAGCTCGCTATACCATGCTAGGGGGTCTTCTCTATAAACGAGGCTTCGACGGCCTCCTTCTTCGCTGTCTAACCTCCACTGAAGCTCCTCAAGCCATAAAGCAAGTCCATGATGGGATTTGTGGTGGACACTTCAGTGGAAACTCGGTTGCCAAGCGCATCCTTCGCCTGGGCTATTATTGGCCCACCCTTCATCAAGACTGTAGCGACTATGTTCGGCGTTGCATCAAGTGTCAGCAGCACTCTAACCTGCTTCATCTCCCCAGCCACGCCTTGCAAGTCGCTCAGGATTTTTGGCCTTTCTCTCAGTGGGGCTTGGATCTCATCAGTGAGATCAACCCTCACTCATCTCTTTGTCATCAGTCCATCATCACTGCCACTGAGTATTTCACCAAGTGGGTGGAAGCCATTCCTCTTGTCTCCACAAAAGCCGACAAAATTGCCAACTTCATCAACAGCCACATCATCTGTCGTTTCGGTGTCTCTCACAAAATCATCACCGACAACGGCAAGTCCTTCAAAAACAAGACTGTCCAAAAACTATGCGACTCATTTGGCATCAAACTCAGCTTTTCTTCGCCTTACTACCCACAAGCAAATGGGCAGGCAGAGGCTTCCAACAAAATTCTCACCAAAATTCTCATGAAGGTGGTCGACGATACAGGAAGGGATTGGCACATTCATATTCCCTTCGCTTTGTGGGCCTACCGCACTAGCATCCGAACCTCTACGGGTGCTACTCCCTTCTCTCTCATGTATGGAACAGAGGCTATCTTACCTCTCGAAGTACAGATCCCGTCTCTCCGCATCTCCCTGCATGACATTCTCTCCAACGATGACTTTCATCAAGATCACTTAGCTCAACTTGAGTTACTCGACGAGCGCCATCTTGCTGCCCTTAATCATCTTCATGTCTACCAAAGTCGCATAAAGCGGGCCTACGACAAAAATCTGCGAGAACGAGATTTCAACATTGGAGACCTCGTCCTCAAAGAAAATCAGCACGTGACCAATATGGAGCGAAGTAAACGAGGCAAGTTCGCCCCCAATTGGCTTGGACCTTTTATCATCACACACAAGTATGGGTCAGGGACTTATCGTCTGTCTTCCCTCGACGGACGGCTAGAACCTGAGCCTCTTAATGGGTTGCATCTTCGACCATTCTTCTACTAGTCGAGTACTTGTCTACTTGACATGTAACTTGAGCTCGTCCCTTGAGCAGTCCTCGTCCTCTTAATCCTCATCCCTTTCGACCCTATTTCCCTTTAACAAGTCCTCTACAACCCTTTTATGATGCATGGATGCTTTGTCCTAATAAAATGGGAGTCCTTGAACTTTTACAGCCTTGTCCATGACTCTAATCAAAAAATCAAAAAAATATATCAAGATGTCAAAACATATCCATGGTCACAAAATCAAGTCAAAATCAAAAAGACAGACTGCTCCCTCGAAGGACAGCTATACTATCATTGTTGTATTACTAGACTGATCCCTTGAAGGACAGCTAGGCCAACTTATCAAACATTATAAAGCGAAAATATAGACCACTCCTTCGAAGGATGGTTATGACTAAATCTTGCTACAAACAGCGCCTTTCTTAGAAGCTTCCCGCATTGATCAGCTTCGCAACATGACCACCAAGCAAATGACATCTCTATGTAGGCTTCCCGCATCGATCAGCCTGCACAAAAAAAAAAAAAAACGAGTCACGGACTTGGCTTGTAGTTGTCTCAGGGTCCCCTATAAAAGGGGCAAGGTTATTCCTGCTCTTAGACTGGGTTACCCTATCCTCTTCCTCTCACCTGCTCAAGGGACTTCGAGCTCACTTTAATGTCAAAGTGATTCGATTACCGTTCTAACTCAACACTGGTCAACGACGTAATGCATGAACGGGGCTTTTGTTCTAATAAACCCCTATCTATGCTTCCTTTCTGGTCCTTGTCAATGAAAGAGCGATTTGCCTTTCATCTTTTCTCTTCGCTTTGGTCACATTTAACCACATCAATTAGCGACTCATCTCAAACCCAGCCATTTTCATCATTTTCAGCTGACATCATCCTAGACCATTTCACATAGTTTCTATGGACACCAGTACACATGGAAACTACCGACTAGACTCAATTTATGTTAAGCATAAACCAATACTTGCTGAAGCATAAATAGACTTCTATTCATTTTTAACATATATCCATCGCGACTATGGAAACTTGCTAGGGATGAAAGACTCTCGACCAATTCTACAGAATACACCATCTGTAGCATCATTTTATCCTCATCTTACCCTCGTCATTTCAACACATGACCAATCTCATCATCGACCAATCTTCTCAATTTGTCTGAACTACATTGGTCTGAGGCCCTATGACCAGGGCTATGTAGGCAGCACTCAGATAACACATCCTCTGAGGTTAGCTCGACCACCCCCGTTTGTTCGTCTCTTTGATGAACAAACCTTCTCTTCTGCGACCTTGACCTTGACCTTGACCAAGACCAATCATTTTCTTTGACCAAGACCAATCATTTTCTTTGACCCTCCCTCCCTTTTAGGGAGAACTACATCGGCCTGAGGCCCCTACGACAGGGGCTATGTAGGCAGCACTCAGTTGACATGGGGTCTTCTGGGGTTAGCTCGGCCGCATCCTTTCGTCCATCCATCCTCTTAACCAATGACCATCCTTCGACCTTCGACCACTTCCAAGACAATGTTGCCTTGGTTGTTTTTGCGTGTGTGTTACCTCACGGCTGGTTAGCAGAATTGTCTGCAGACTATTTTTGACCCTTCGCAAGTATAGGATCGCGAGCCAGTTGATCCCTACTACTTGTGGCTTTTTCGTGTTTTTGGGAGCACTTCCTGAGCCCTGGATACCTGGAACACGACGACCATTTGGAGCTTCAGCTTAAATTGAGTGACCCGATCAGTAGACGACTAAATGCTGGGGCCCGGTTACTTCAATTTTGGCACTCCTTGACCCTCGACATGCGACAATTTGACCCGACCCTCTCGTGAAGTGGACTACGCACAATCACGACTATGGTAGCATTTTCACTCACTCTCTTCTATCCATTTCTCTGTCAAATTGACACTCGATCTTCGGTTCCCTTCTCTCGACTATCGCTTTGAGGGGGGAACACCTCATCCCTTTTCTGAGGCAACCAACTCCTGTTTTTGTCTTGCAGTTCGTCTAGAACAACCAACAAGACAAAAAGGGGCAAATGTAGACACCACAAACGTGTCTGCACCTTGGTCCTCCCCCTTGGCCTTAAACCCCTATCCTAACCCTTGACCTTGGCCCCCTTTCCACCCTACCCTTGCCACCTTGGATCCTCCCTTGAATCCCTCCACCTTCCCCCTAGCATTTATTAGGCCAAATCTCTTCATTATCTTCCCCCCACGCCCATTTTGGCATCCTCGTGACCGTTCTTCCCATCCCCCCTCGCTCGGTGGCGTGCAAAAATGGGCAGAGGCTATTTTTAGCCTCTGTCCCCATTCTGCGACCGCCGACGTCGGCAACCCTTCGACCGACGTCGGCAAAACTGCCGGCATCGGCATCCTTCATTACCCCTTTCTGCATCCGTTGCAGCCCCTCTGGACCCTTGAGCTCGCAAACAGATCTCTCTTGGTGTTTTGGCATTCGTCTTGTCTCCGTTTGGACCTCGTGCAACAACAGCAATAGGTGCAAAGGTTCTTCATCAGAGTTCTCTTCTTGCAGAATCCTCTGTGGCTTCAACAACAGCTTCTTCAACTCTTCATTCAGCAAGCAAAAAGGTAAGCAAGTCTGTTAATTGATTCTGTTCTTTAAGTTTTCAGTTATCTGCTATTCCTATTCCCTCCATCCTTCCCCCTGAGAGGCTGAAAAGCCTTCTCAGGACCTGTCCTCTGTCCATCCTCCTCTCACATTGTCCCACTCTTCATACCAATCCCAGACAACTCCCTCATCCCCCTTTTGCCAACAAAGACCCTGTACAGGGCAAGATCACTCCACAGTCCATTTAGACCCGTCCCCAAACTCTGTCTCGACCCTCTTAGCATCCCGGACCTGTCCACAGTCCAGAACACATCCCAGACCCGACCACAGGCCACTACCTCGACCGACGCCGGTCACTTCCCCGACCGACGTCGGCAGGATAACCGACGTCGGCAGACCTCTTAACCGACGCCGGCAACATTTCCAACCTCAGCGACTGTCATCAACCCGACTGCTCCTTTCAGGTAATCATTGGTGTTTTCTTTCATTTCTAATCTGTTTATCACTTCTATATTTTGGCATATTATATTTTTTTAGTCTTTATCTGTCTGTTATCTGTGGGTTGACCTCCCTTTGAGGAAGTTTTTACACTTCCGGGAACAAGCTTTCGCTTGGCAACCCACTGCCTATCTATCTAACATCCTCTTGTCCAAGTTTCTTTTCGTTGCAGGTGTCATTCCTCCACAGCCAAAGAGGGGTGCTCACAAGCGTCTGGATTTACGGTGCGCAATCTTTAGTCCAGGTATTCCTTGCCTCGTCCATTACTTTTTTAGTTTCTTCTTCCTCTTAGATCTAAAAGTGAATTTTGAGTAGAAACAGATAAAGCTTTACCAATAATTACCCCTCTGATATTTGTTATTCCTCTTTTTCATAGTCATATAATGGTAGTTCAAGGCCTCTAGGGTAATTCTTTTGGTCCTCTCAATCTTACTCCACCTCTACGTGAGCTTCCACGCAGTTTAAAGAAAAATTTCCCCAAATTCTATAGTGATGGGAAAATTCATCTTGATGAACACATTGCAGCCTTCAGCATAGCTTGTGGTGTAATTGGAGTAGAATTTGAAGATGTAGCAGTCAGGCTTTTTGTAGAAACATTACAAGGTGCTGCTGTAGATTAGTTTTATCATCTACAGGCTCAGTTAATAACTAATTAGAATACCTTCAAAGCTAAGTTTGAAGCTAGATTCAAACTTGTAGAAGATGCACATGCACTTTTGGCTCAGCTTACACAGATGAAGAAAGAACCTCATGAACCAATGAGGGACTTCATAGCCAAGTTTGACAAACTGAGGAACATAATTCCTGTAATTGCTTGACCTACAGCTGAGAATCTCAAATACTTCTTCATTAATTCTTAGTTACCTGAAGTAAGTTTTCTTTTGAGATGTGTTGGTCAAATAGATCTTGTTGTAGCTCAACATTTGGCCACTGAGGTAGAAGATGATCTCATCTTAGCAGGAAAGATAAGAAGAGATCTAAATAAAAATAGACCCTCATCATCTTCTGAATATTCATCTACATGAACCATATATCTAATGGTGCATAAGTTGGCAAATGAGTTGCTTGCTCTCAAAAAGCAAATGGTGCAAGGAATATCTTCTAATTCTTCATAAAAAGATATGCCAAGAAGAACATTTCCAAATTAGTCATATCAGGGCAATGCTACCAAGAATCAAGGGTAACAAAATCATCTTCCTCTCCCACAGGGGAGACTTGCCCTGGAAGCTCCTCTACCTAGTTCAGCAATAGAATATCTTGAAGCAAAATCAGAGTTCTCTTTCCAGTCTAAATTGAATCAAGAAAATGACGCTAATCTCCTTGTTAAAAATCAAGAAGAATCAGCTGGTGACTCCCACATTGATTTCCTAAACTACAGGATGAATCCAGAATCAAAGGTGAAGCTTTTGATGGATCATATGTAGTGTTTACCAGGTCTAAGAACCAATCAGTCTAGCAAGCTGATAAAGAAAAGACAAAGGAGCAACCTCAACTAGTAATTACAATTGCTAAACATGGAACCACTCTGTCTTTCCAATCAAAGAATCTGGTGATCACCCAAAAGGTAAATACATCAATTTTACCTTCACCTTCTACTTCAATTTTGCAAACTAGTCCTACTCCTGTCCCTCTTAAAAACCAAAAAGTTGAAATACCTTCCTCTATTCTTAATTCAATTCAATCGTTTGACATAATTGATCATGTCAAAAAGACCAAAATACAAATGTCTAAATTTGAATATTTGCAGTCCAATCCTAATCAATTAGATAAGTTGGTTTAATGTGTCAAGAACCAAATTGTCCCTATAGGACAAGAAGCTAAAAAGATAACTCTTGATCCCACAAAGAACATGCCCATTCCGAATAATCTTGTCATTACTCCTCCATCTACCCCTAGGAAAATAGAACCTTTATATGTTTCCCTGTTAATGAATGATCACAAGCTAAGTAATTGTATTATAGACTCATGCGCATCTGACAATGTCATGCCTACTAAAGTAGCTGAATCTCTTGGCCTCACATTGACCAAAACATTTGGGAGATGTTTCTCCATGGAAAAAAAACAAGTACCATTGCTGGGGCAAATCAAAGATGCCCAATTCACATTTGTAGCATTTCTAGACAAGAGAATCAAGATGGATGTCTTGGTGGCTGACGTCCCCTAATCCTCTGGCATTTTGCTTGGATGAAATTTATACAAGGACATGGGAGGAGAACTAAGCATGGACTTATCTAAGGCAAGAATCCCTATCAAAGGCATAATGTAGAGATTGTTCTTTGAAAAAGAGGCAAAATACGTGGTAACCCAAACATCAGCCTCTAAAGCTCAAATTCTTTTTGAATCCTTAGGTATGGGTAACTAATTTCTATCTATAGATGAAGTGCATGAAACATCTAATAAAATTATTGAAAATGTCAACCCAAAAATCAGTTTAACTAGAGTAGCAAAAAAACTAGTAGGTTGCAATACAAATGAAGAAGGAGCCTCCCTCTTTAATGAAGGAAAGTCTAAAGAAAAATCAGTATCTGATGAGGTATGGACTCTAAAATTTGATGGCAGCTGCTCCTCTATCAGTGTAGGATCTGAGATTGTGTTGATATCTCCTCAAAGAGATATGTTTTCTTCATCTTACAAATTACAATTTAGCAACACTAACAATACAGCTGAATATGAATCTCTATTGCTTGGATTAAAGGCTGCTCAAGATAAAAGCATCAAGTTTCTTCATGCCAAAGAGGATGTTGAATTAGTGGTTTGTCAAGTGAGAAACTTATACCAAACCAAGCATGAAATATTACGCCACTATCCCAACCTGGTTTAAGACTAAATTGAAAGCTTTGATGCTTTCAACATTTCTACCATACCCTGGGAATCTAATGACAGAGCTGATGCACTTGCTATTTCAGGTAGATTTCAAAGAAGATAGGTATACTATTGAGCTAGTCTGTAGACCAAGTGTTCTTGACAATGTTGATCATTGGCAAGTATTAAATGATGATCATCAAATCATTGCCTTCCTAGAATGAAAAGACAATTTCAAACAACTACGTTTTGAAGGCAGTGATTTTCAAAAGTATGAATCAACCTCTGAATCTAGTTTAGATATAAATAAAGAATTCTTACAGCTGAAAGGAAATAAAATTTCTAAATGCCTAGTTTCTCTTGAGAAATTGTTTGACAAGCATGATAGATTCATCAAACAACAACAAACAGATTCAAACTTCTCTTAGAGATTTGATCAAGTAAATCTGACTACTAAAGAAAATCTCAAGATGGTTAACATTGGTAAGTTTTGTACCCCTGAAGAAAGATTCAAGTTCACCACTTTACTCTGTCAATACATGGATGTCTTAGCATATTCTTATGATGACCTAAAGTCTCTCAGACCTAATGAAATCTGCCATGACATTCCTCTCAAGGCTGACTTAATGGCCTATAAGCAAAAATCCAGACAGTTCAATCTAAAAATATCAAGTACTATTCTGCCTGAGATACAAAAAATGTTAAATGCTAGAATCATCTTCCCAATCCATCATTCTAGATGGATTACAAACATAGTGTTTGTAAGGAAGAAGAGTGGCAAAATTTGCATTTGTGTAGATTTTAGGAATCTGAATCAGTCATCTTTGAAAGATAATTACCCTTTGCCAATCATTGATCAAGTGCTTCAAATAGTGACAGGTTCAGAGATTTTATCAATGCTAGATGGCTTCTCAAAATATAATCAAGTTGAAGTTGGTGAAGTAGATGAACACAAGACTGCATTCACCACACCTTGGGGTATAATTGCATATAGAAGAATGCCTTTTGGCTTGATAAATGTTGGTGCCACCTTTCAGAGAGCAATGGACCTGGCTTTCAAAGATGAGATGGGTAAATTCATAGTGGTATACATTGATGACTTAACCATCTTTTCAAAGTATTGATCTGATCATGTACGCCACCTAAAATAAGTGTTGGAGCGCTACTGCTAGAATGGTATTTCATTGAACCCTAAGAAGTCTATTTTTTGAGTAATCGAGGAGAAACTCTTCAGACACATTATGTCTAAAGAAGGCATAAAGATTGACTCATACAGATTCAAGTCTATTCAAGAGCTTAATTTTCCTACAATTAAAAATGTTGTTCACTCTTTCTTTGAAAAGGTGAATTTGTTACAAAGGTTCATCCCTGAATTTGCTGAGAAGACTAGACACATTGTGAACATGATGAAAGGAAAGACCACCTTCAGCTGGACTAAAAAAGACAAGTTAGCATTTCAGGATATCAAGACTACCATTTCCCATGCCCCTACCTTAGTTTGTCTAGATTACCACAAAGATTTCATCATATACAGCTATGCTTATGAACACATGCTTTCAGCAATTCTTGTCCAATAGGACAAGGAAGGTATAGAATCTCCCATTTCTTTCATGAGTTGCCCTCTCAAAACCCATGAGATAAAGTATTCAAATGTAGAGAAGCATGCTTATGCAGTGGTGAAAGTAGTCAAACATTTCCACTTCTATATCCTAAATTCACACAGTACTACCTTAGTTCTTGACACTACAGTCAAGTCCATATTAACTCAGCAGGAGTTTGGCATAAAAAGAGAAAATTGGATTACAAAGATCCAAAAGTTTGATCTAGACATCAAGCCAATAAAAATGGTCAGGGGAAAAGGCTTATGCCAATTAATTGCTGACAACAAGCCAAAAGATACACAGCATGAAGAAGCTGAAGTGGAAGATACACCAATAGTCCTTTTTGTCTCCACTACCAATGAGTGGTATTCAGGTATTGCTCATTTCCTTACTTATGGTGAATGTCTTACTCATTTGTCTTATAAATAAAGGAGGACTATCAAGTTGAAAGCTACCAACTTTGTCTTTTGGGACAATGGCTTGTATAAGAGAAGCATAGATGGAGTATTCCTTTGTTGTGTAGACAAAGAGCAACAAAGCCAATTTTTGAAATCCTTCCACAATCTAGCTTGTAGAGGACATTTTTCTACTCCTATAACTACTCACAAGATTATGTGAGCCAGGTATTACTAGCCAAATCTTTTCCAAGATGCATATAAGTGGGTGAGAAAATGTGAACTCTGCCAGCAATTTGTTGGAAGACCCAAGTTAGCTGCCCTGTCTCTCAAGCCAGTGATCATAGAAGAAAATTTCCAGCAATGGAGGATTGATTTTATTAGGACTATAAACCCATCTTCAAGTGCTGGACATGATTATGTCATTATAACAACTGACTATTCCACCAAGTGGGTAGAAACAATCCCAACTAAGCATGCTACTTCAAAATTTGTATGCAATTTTCTCAAGGAGAATATCATTTCTAGGTTTGGAGTTCCAACCAAAATTGTTACTGACAATGTAACTTGTTTCACCTCCTAGGAGATTACACAATTCTATTTCCATTATGGAATTACACTCTCTCACTCTTCTAATTATTTTTCACAAGGGAATGGACAAGCTGAATCAAGCAATAAGAACCTGGTAACTATCATCAAGAAGCTAGTAGATGACAATCAAAGGACATGGCATAAAGCATTGATTTATGCTCTATGGGTAGACAAAATTACACCAAAGAGGGCAATTGGTATGTCTCCTTTTCAACTTTTTTATGGTATCAATGCTAAGATTGCAATCACCTTAGAATTGCCAGCCTTGAAATTGGCAAAGGCAATTGAAGATCAGACATATGAAAGCTCTCTTGATAAGAGAATAATGTGCCTGACTGAGCTAGATGAATAGAGAACCATGGTGGTGGACTGAATTGCTACTCATCAAAGTCTGGTAAAGAAACTCTTTGACCAGAAGGCCAAAAATTGTGATTTCCAGATTGGGGATCAAGTCTTATTGTGGGATACAAAGAGAGAACCAAAAGGGATGCATGGAAAGTTTGACTCCCTTTGGAGAGGCCCATTTATAATTCAACAACACAATGGTGAAAATAGCTTTCTGCTGAAATATCAAGATGGCACACTCTTTTCTCTGCCTCATAGTGGGCAGCATCTGAAACACTTCAACTCTTAAAGTATCAGATCATTTCATCTGTACATATGTATATTTGTATAGTTTTAAATTCTATTTTGTTTTGTTTGTTTCCTTTTCTGATTTCTTCCATTTCTAGATAACATGACTCCATAGCCCAATGGTACACATGAAGACACTGGAGATTCTAGATTCTACTCCCTTCAATTTTTTTACATTTGATAGAAGTTCCCCAACTGGAGCCAGCTATTGTCCCCAAAAATAGACTTCTCATTCTTGGGACAACATGTGAACTATTTTGGTTCAACAGACCAAAATAATCTCCTTCCTTCTCTAAATTTGTTCTAAGTATTCAAATTCCTCATTTTTCAAGCTTCTCAAAAATCTACAGACTCTGTAGGTTGAATCTACAGACTTTGTAGGCTTGAATCTATGGACTCTGCAGGCCAAGTTCTATGGGCTTCATAGGTTGATTTCTCAGGACTCTATAGGAAAGAAGCAAGCTCTCAATAATTAGATGATTTCAAAGTTGGTTCAATGACAAGGCTCAACTAAAAGAGTTCATCGACAAGCTTCTAAGCAAGGATTGAATCGTTGAACCTTAAACCATTTTGGTTCAACGGGTTCGATGGGTTCAAAGGTTCAACATCAGTAACAATAGTTAAGCGCATTTGTCAAGGTTCAAAGTTCAACCGCTTCAAGGTTCAATGGCTTCAAAACACTTATCAAAAAGAAGAAGGCTTGAATCATTGAACCGTTGAACCATTGGACCACTTTGGTTCAATGGTTCAATGGGTTTAATGGTTCAACAGGTTCAACGACCAAATGGTTCAACGTGTTTGGTTTAAAAAGATCAAAAGGACTACACCAAATAAAAAGGATAAACTGATTGAACCGTTGAACCTTGAACTAAAGGGTTCAATGAGTTCATAGGTTCAAAGGTTCAACCAGTGTAATGAAGATCAAAAGAGCTTAGAAAGAACAAGGAAGTGATGGACTAATGGTTCAACAGGTTCAAAGGTTTTTACAGGTAGATTCAATCAAAAGAACAAGTTTTTGATGCTTGAATCATTGAACCATTGAACCACTTTGGTTCAAAGGTTTAACGGGTTCAAGGTTCAACAAGTTCAATGGGTTCAACAAGGCTTGTTTCAAAGAATCTTGGTTCAAGCGGTCAATAGAAACAAGGGAATGAACCATTGAACCGTTGAACCAAAGTTGGTTTAATCGGTCAGCTCAAGTGATAAGTTCAAAGGAGTGCCCCAAGCGTCAAAGACACAAGTGCCCTTGCAGATGGAATTTTTATGGCAAAAGTGACTAAGGAAACAAAAACCTGATAGAATTCAGTGGATGCTGCCAAGTGTCATCTTCTGAGCCTCGTTTCACTTTGTTTTTAAGAGCAGCAGATGCTGCCACGTGTCACAATTTGAGATTCACACAAAATTGACTAAGGCAAATTTCCAAGGGACAAACAACTCTTTCAGAGGACACTCAGAAGCTGAAGTGAACTGTTGCAAAAATTCGAAAGGCTAATTTGGAGCTCAAATAGCCCTTGTAGAGGGCAAGAAGGGGGCAAATGGACAAATTCAAAGGCCAAAAGAGCAAAGGGATTTCCTTCGAAAAAGTTCCCCTGGCAAAAGTGACAAAGAGACAATTCCTTCAGACAAATTGTCTGAAAGAATTCCTTCAGACTTTTTCCTTCGAAAGAATTCCTCCAGACTTTTTCCTCTAAAAAAAAGTCTAAAGAAACAGAAAACCCGCTATGCTGCCATGTGTCATCTTCAAAGTCATAGCGAAAGCCACCACGTGTCATCTATTGAGACACAGTATCAAATGCAGTGGAAGCTACCAAGTGTCATCTTCCACAGGGTTCTCAAAAGACTAGCAAAAGTGACTAAGGAATAGAGCATCAAACTGAATCGAGGACCTGATTCAAATAACTAGAAAAGGAGGAACGAGCAAGAATGACTAGAAACATTTGCGCATCAAATATGTTTCTAGAAGTGGACCGCCAGGTGGATATTGCAAAATGCAAACTTTCAATAGCGTGACCTATTTCTCTGCATTGAGAAAAG
Organism: Torreya grandis; assembly: GCA_037957365.1. NCBI lineage: Eukaryota > Viridiplantae > Streptophyta > Pinopsida > Cupressales > Taxaceae > Torreya > Torreya grandis. The sequence goes on along the minus strand of JARHVA010002389.1, from coordinate 824,791 downwards.
CAAATGGGTAAATGCCCCTAAATTCTAGCATGTCTTCTTAACAAAATTCAATGTAACATGATGTGTTACTATTCCCAAGTCCTTGAAAAGGCTACATAAGGGACTCTCTTATTGTTGGGGATCTCTCTCTCAGATTATCAGAAATGAAACTCTGCCCAAATTGAAAGGCATTACTGAGACTTTGAGCTCAGATTGTTGATCATATTTTTTTATTGGAATAAGAAAGCAATTGACTTTTCAGACTTTGTGCTGTGATATCTTTGTTGTTGGAGAAACTGTTCTTATGTATTTTTCCTTAATATATTTTTTGTTCTTTTAATTCAATAAGCAGAATTAGTGAAAGTAGTTAGGAAGGTGTCCTAAAGCCAACTATGGAGAGACTTTGTGCCCCCACAATCGCCTTTAGTATGTTTTCTTTTTGTTTCTGTGTAAAGGACCTTGGGATGACTTTGTGCCCTCATTGTCCTTCGTATTTCACTCTTGCACAATTGAGGTGGAGACTTTGTGCTACATCTCACTCTGCTAGTTACTATGTCCTTGGTTACATTTTGCAATTACTACCAGGAAGATTATTATGGTTTGCTGAATAGTACTTCTGAAAGAAGAGGAGTGCTTTCTGTCATTTCTCAAGTTTTCTCCTTTGATTTGCACGCATCATCTCTAAAAAAAGAGAGATGGATGGTTTATCCTACCCTTGAGTATTATTTTATGTTTATATATATATATATATATATATATATATATAGCATATATATAGGGAACCTCCCCTTGATGAGAGGAGAGATTAGTCCCATTTTGATGTGGTAAACCTACACATTTGGACGACCAATCTTCCTACTTTGGATGATCATACCTATTTTGTTTATTAGTATGCTAATCGACAAAATATTCAACCAACAGGACTAATACTCTCTATCTTTATCTATTTTTATAATCAAAGAACTAATAGTAGCCATGGTATCTACAGTTATGTTACTGGCCCTAGGTATATGCTCAAACTAAATGTTGGCAATTTGTTATTTTAAGAGTGTCGACCATGTCTTTATATGGAACCAGCTTATCATCTTTAGTCTAAAAATGATTTGTAACTTGATTGATGATTAAATAAGACTCACCATAAGATATATTCCACTACACTACTTGTCAAAGTTGCTTCATACTCAACCATGTTGTTTGTATAAGAAAAGTTGATTTTGAATGATTTAGGGATTAGATCCCCTTATGGTGTAATAAATAATAGGCCTACCCCTGATCCATGTGCAGTGATTGAACCATCAAAATACAACTTCCAAGGATGCTCCTCAAGGGGTGTGTCAATGATGGTCATGATCGATTCATCAAGAAATTGAAATGTGACTGACTGTGTGTCTGTGAGAGGTGCTTTAGCAAGTTGATCCGCAAGAACTTATCCCTTGATTTCTTTCTAATTGACATACTCTATGTCAAACTCACTAAGAAGCATGATCCATTTAGCCATTCTACCTTTAAAATTTATTTTAGATAATAGATACTTGAGTAGATATACTTTTGAAATGACTATGGTTTTATTATTCAACATATAATGGTGTAGTTTCTGAGTTACGAAAACCATGGCTAGACAAGCTTTTTCAATAGGTGCATAGTTATGTTCATATGTAACCAAGGTATGACTTAGATAGTATACAACATGCTCCTTTCCATTATCATAATGTTGAGCCAAGAGTGCCCCCAGGGCATGATCGGTAGTTGATAGGTATAACAAGAATGGCTTTCCTGGTATAGGAGGTAATAAAATAGGCAGATTAACAAGATAATCTTTGAGTTATTGAAAAGTTATTTAGTAGTGATCATCCTAGTGAAATGCAACTCATTTATTTAAAAGGTGTGTAAATGGAAGGAACTTATCTACTAATTAAGAGATGAAGCATCGGATTGACTAGATCTTACCCTAAAAACTATGGAGTTGCTTTAAATTGGTTGGTGGCAGCATCTCAATTATAACATGGACTTTAGCCAGATCAACTTCAATACCTCTATGAGACACAATGAAGCCAATTAATTTTCCTAAAGTTATGCCAAACACACATTTCTTTGGATTGAGCTTGAATTTGTACTCTTGTAGTCTTTTAAATATCTTATGTAGCACTGCTGGATGGTCGGCCCTAGTTTTGGATTTTCCTAATTTGTCATCGACATAGTCTTTAAAAATATCTGCATCATATCATGGAATATGATAGTCATGGCCATTTTATATGTAGCTCCAACATTATTAATACTAAATGGCATCATTTGATAACAAAATGTTCCCCATAGAGTGGTGAATGTTATTTTATGTTGATCTTCTAGTGCTATTATAATTTGGTTGTATCTTGAAAAGCCATCCATGAGTGAAAGCATTTCATAACCAACCATGGAGTTGATGATCATGTCGATATTAGGTAATGGAAAATCATATTTAGGACAAGCTTTATTGATGTCTCAAAAATCAATACAAATTCTAATCCCTTCAAGATTTTTACTAACAGGTACAACATTAGAGATCCATTTAGAGTAGTCAATGGATAAGATACATCCTGTTTCTAAGAGTTTCCAATTCTTTCTTTACCAATATAGTAATGCAAGGATGCATCTTACATAAATTTTTTTTTGGTTTAGCATCAGGATTAACCACAAGGTGGTGCAGAACTAAGGCAAGATCTAAACCTGGCATGTTAGAATAGGTCCATGCAAAGATATCTACAAATTCTCTCAACAGAGCTGTAAAGACATTGCATTCCTCCTCAGTGAGGGATGCACCTAATTTTATCTATTTTAGATCTGATAGAGTCTCCATATTTACCTCTATTGTACCTTTGACTAGAAGGGTCAAACCATCTTCTAAGATAGTAGGCAGTGACTTGAACTATTGGATTATGTCAGGATCCTCTATTAGGACTTGCTATTCAACTTCTCCTAGGCATGATGAATCTAAGTCTCCTAATGGGAGCTCTAGCCATGTAACAAAAAAAGTCAAATTTTTTTGGATGATTTGATCAAATACTTGTTGTTACTCAAAACTGAACTCAGATCCATAGGCAAGTTCATCGTTGGCGGTCTCCTATTTTAAATTTGAATAAGAATGAACACCCCCATCTAATGGCACTTGAGACAAGTTTTCTCCACTAGACTAGCCTTTATCTTTACTTTTTACTTGGTTAAAAAGTGCCTCAAAGAGGTTTTCACTTTGGGACCTAAATGTTTTAATTATTTGTTTTTGGCTAAGGTTGTTCACTCACTCTCTAAAATAGGCTACAAGATCCAATGTGAACAAGAATCCTGATTTGTGATCTAACAGAACATTATTTATAAGGCCTAAGAAATCATATAATGCCTCATCATTCTAGAAATCATCAATCGATAGACTAGATTCCTTTTGGTCCCAATCTATCAGTTAGGGATAATATAATGGCAATAGATTATGATGAATGGCTAGGGTAAGGGTATAAATGACATTGTTATCAAATAGGTTGGTTTCAGCTAGTTCATCAAAAGTGAGGCTATGATCAGACTCTGCTTCACTATCGACATCATCATCACTAATCACTAGTGATGGAGTTTGAATAAGATATGTGGGGTTACCCTGAGGTGATTTAAATCTAAGTCCATAAGGTCTTTCGTACTTAGTCATGGAAATTGGCTCAATGGTTCCTTACTGATTTGGTTTGAGGCCTCTTCCTTTATATTTTTGATGCTCCATGGTCCTATTGGGAATAGGATACTTTTCACTTTTATAACAATCAGCTTGGTCATCATTGTATGACCATGATTCATCCCCTTCAAGAGGGTCAGGTCCTAGGTCGAATGCTGGTACAAAAGTGACAGGTCCCTTGTCTTTGTTCTTTTGTTGCCAATGCATATCCAAAATGACTTTAGGTCACCTAAAGGTTTTAAAATTTTGAGGAATATTAGCATTATGAAATGTATCATGGGTCACATATTCTCCTGATCCATTATCTAAGGTGAAATGATTAGAATCTTCAAGAGGTGGCATGTGGGAAAGGAAATCCAAGGTATTAGGATCTACACAATTATCTAGTGAATGATCAATAAGTGTGGCTTTTCATTTATCCTATTTGGAACTTGGATTCATACCATACTAATAATTATAGTTTTGAAATTTAGCCTCGAGATGTTTATAGTGTTCATATGGGTGTAATATTTTGGAATACTCACTTCCATCTGTGAGTGGGAAAACTTGATACATTGGTGCAATGTTGATAGGACTGCATGAATCTCATGTAACCAAAGCCTGCCTAGAAGCATGTTGTATGATAACTCAAGATCTAGCACATGGCAAAGTGTATCATGGGTTAAAGGCCCAATAATAACTGGCAAACTAATGGTACCTTATGACTCTTTTCTTGATTATCATAGGCTTTGATAGTAATTGTTTCTGGCTGGAGATCTATCATTATGTACCTAAGAAGCTTGATGAGGTTTAGAGACACTATGTTGAGGCCTGATCTATTATTGATAAGGAAACATTTAACTTTATGCCATCTGATACAAACTTCTATGTACAATGGGCTATTATGGAGTGAGCCAAGAGAAGACATATCGCTTTTGTTGAATGGGACTTATTGGGCTAGAGCTAGGTGTCCAACCAAAGCTTCGAAGTTATCAGGGGATATGTCACTAGCAATAGTGGATAGGGTCACAAACTCATTCAAGATATTTTTATGGATTATTCATGTTTTTAGCAAATCTAAACTATAAATTTGTGCTAACATCTTCTGTAATCGTTCCATAATATCAAACTTCTTGTCTTGGTTAGTAGTGAATGGTTTATTTTGAGGCTGAATGATTGATTAGATGATAGACAAAGTGGTGGATGGTTATGGGCCTGGGATATTAATCTTTGACCTCTAAGTTGTGATTGCACAATCAGGATTAAATACTAGACCATTATTGTTAATCAATATTAGAAATGGTGTGAGATCAGATAGGACAAGTCTCGATTACTGGTGCACTTGCATGTGATCACGTGGTAAGAATGAGTTGTCACTATAAGATCCAAAAGGGGAAGTCCTAGTTTTTTGGTTTGTCTATATGCACTCCTAGATCAAAAAATGATTATCCATGTGATTTGGTTGAATATTATTGTTTAGCAATGGTCTAGGCTAATTAGTACTTGGTCTAGGATTAATGGAGATGGTATTAATGCTACCCCCTGTAATATGACCTACAACCCTATTGTAGTCATGTGCAACTACATGGTAGGTATGTTGGTTGCTATCATTCTGACCTTGGTTTTATCCATTATTCTATCATTATGAGTTTTGCTACTAATTTTGTTGATTCTGCTGGTTCGACTTTTGATTTTGATACTATTGATTTTACTGCTACACTAGTTGTTATAGTTGTTTTTATTGATTATTCTACTATTGTTGATTATTATGTCAGGGAAAGGGGTTTTTATAGATCTCAAGAGTTTGATTAGAAGTGGAAGCACCATTATCCAATTTTATCTCCCCATTCTCCAACATATTCTCAATTAAATGCTTGATTTAGACACATCTTCGTAGATTATGCCCATTGACCCAATGATAGTCACAAAATTTATTTTCATAATACCAATCAGGATAAGGAATGCCTTACAAATAATGTTTTGGTATAGGCTAAATAATCAGATTATCAATAGCAAGCTTATGAAATATAGACTCAATAGGTTCTCTTAGGTCACTAAAAACATGATGTGTAGGGATGGTTCTTCTAGGAGGAGGGGTTTGCAATGATAATGACTATTGTATTTTTTGCATAGGTTTTGGTTTTTGTGCTTAAAGCATTGTTTAGAGAGGTTACTAGGTAGGAATAGGCTAAAAAGGTGGTGAAGATGATGTTTTCACCTTTTACACATGATGGGATTTAATTACTCTATTTCCCACAACATTCCTATTACGATTGAATTACTTCAGTCTTTCATGGTTATTGGCTTATGTCAATTGCGATGTTGGTGCTTGAATGGGATGTTGGTCACTTCCCTGATTGGTACCTTGATTTTGATTAGTTGAATTAAGCTTGATGACTCCTTTATTGATAAGTGCCCTCTCGATCAACAAACCTTTATCAATGATCTCCTTGAACGTATGTGCACATTGTAGTTCTAGATGGTAAGCTATCTCACTATGCAATTTTTTGGTAAACACAGTGGCTAATTGTTTATCTAGTAAATTATGGGTGAAATAGTTTGCAAGGTATCTCCATCACTATAAATAAATTGCAAAAATCTCCCCAGCTTTTTGCTTTGCTTGTGTCAGGTCCACGAATGAAATCTTATGTTCAAGATTATAGGAAAAGTGTTACACAAACTTATGAAAAAGATCATCAAAATATTTTATTGAATTTTTGGGTAACTTCAAAAACCACTCCAAGGCTTGTCCAGCCAAGCTCCCTGGAAACAACAGTAAAAGGTATATGTTATATGCCACTGGTTGGTATGCTACAAAGAATTCAGTCAAATGAGCCTTAGGATCACCTCTCCCTTTATATTTATCAAATTTTAGTGGTTCATATCCTAGAGGAAATGGTATCTATAAATACTCCATGTTGAATGGACAGGAACATATATCATCCAATTTGAAATTTTTACTTTGTTTCCCAGCCTGAATGGTAGCAATTGCACCTTTCATCTGTTGCAATTCTTGGGATATGAAACTAGATGGAATGTTGGTTTGAGGGATAATTTGGGTTTGGATAAATGTTTGGGAGGTCACAAGTGGAACACTTTGACCAAGGTATGATGGAGATACTTGGTGGGGTTTATTGGCTTGGTTGGGGAATGGACCAATAATATGCATACATGGATTAGGATGTACATGAAATTGCACATTTAGTTGTGGGATATTTTGGTTTGGGTTGGTGATAAAGGTTTGACTTGGAGGATTTTGTGGTTGGGATGGGGGGATATAACTATATTGTGCCTATTGTGGTTGAAAAGGGACATGCTACCAACTAATCAAACCTTACTATTGAGTGGGAACTTGTGGCCCAATACCTTGTCTCTATATTTGTGGCACATTTTGAACCAATGGCTATCTAGTAGGTACCTGAGAAACATGGGGACCTCCTTGTTGCATGAATCCCTATGAGGGAGTGAAAGCAGGTTATAAATTTGACATCTGTCACTGACCCATATTTGCATGTTATTGACTACTAATTTCTTGGTTTTAGATTGGCATATTAGTCTATGACTGAAGAGGTATGTTCATCATTACCTGATGAGATGGAACATGAGTTTCCCCTGATTGAGGTGGTAATGTATTCATCCTTTATTGCATTGATATACTAAACTATGTCTGTTGTTGTGAAATACTACTCGCTATTTGTTGAGGGGGAGTAGGATTCATCACATTCTACCATTGAGGCATGACATTGGTTGTTGCTTGATTACCTAACCTCATAGGTTATGCACTTGAGGAAGCAACTAGTTGGGGCTGGGTTGTAGAAAAACCTATTTATTGGTATGATGATCTACTCATGGGATTAACTACAGGTACATGTTGTTAGCTAGTTGTTTGTGTGTTAGTATCACTTTGATCAAGATTAGACATTATTTTCACATTATCCACTACATTTGGCTCACTATTCAGTGTAGAGGTTGAAGACACTTATTCAATAATAGGTATATGCGTCAAATTATCTATTGAATCAGTTTGTATGAATGGGTCAAAATTTAAATTCTCTTGTCCAGTTAACTCTATCAAAACTCCTATCGAAGGTACTAGGTCAATAATAGGCTTACTCACCATGTTCATTTGATTGAAATCACATGCTAAATTTAGTTATGTTTGATATGTTGTTTTCATTTGGTTAAAGTGATCTTCCATGATGTTTTTGACTCAATTGGATATATTAGGGTCTTGGTACATTGTTTGGATTAGAGTCATAGGATTACTAGAAGAAGCCTATTGATCGTAAATGAGGTTGTGGGGCACTCTTACTACACTTGCTAAATTTTCATGGGGGAAGTCTGCTGACAACTTGGCCCCTACCTCTATGGCTCTAACCAAAATATCATCCTTATTTTCTAACAAATGTCACTCAAACAAAAATAGATCATATGTGGAAGCTATATTAGTAGAATATGACTATTAAAGAACTGGCTCGCCCACTGTGGGTATTATAGCTAGGTATTTCATGGTTTGCTCTTGGTCCTATTCTATGTAAGGTGGTGTGTTAACCAAATAGTTAGCTAATGGATCTTGGTTTTGTGCCCATGATTGAGTATTATAAGAGGGATAAGAATCCATCTCATAAGCAATATTATTCTCATAGGGGTCTTACACCATTTCTTCCTATGCGATCATATTACTAATCCTTGGATTGTACATAAGTCCACTACGAGTGTAGGAATACTTGTTGGGATCCATAGCCAATGCTTTGTGATAAAAATTCAAAGAGTTCTTCAAACTCTAAAAAAGACAGAATCTAAAACAAATGATGCCTTTAACTTGGTCTAGATTTGTTAAAAGGATCAAAAGGTTTATGTAAATATTTGTGAGGAAACAAGCTAGCGTAAAGTATCTAACGTTTCACCATTTACACAAAGGTAAGCAATTAAATGGATCAAAAATCAAAATGCCCAACTCTAAGGTCAAAGTGTTTCAAATCAATCTAATCTAAGAATTTAAAAGTTGTTAGGTCTTTTGGCCAAACACAGAGTCAAAAGCTAGGCTCAAACAAGGCATGTGTTAGGACTCTTGGCCAAACAACATCAAAAGCTAGATTTTAAAAATAGATGAAAGTTTTAATCTAACGGATTTGAAACACTTTTAACAAAAACTAGGCATTTGATTCTTGGACATGAACTTGATCAACTAAGTATAAGGTATGAAACAAAAGGCCTTTTAGTAATAGTTTATTTTCTCATAAATAATGGTATAAAACTTGGTTCTTTTTGACAAACAAGCTAGACAAAAGTGAACGGTATAACTGTGTTTTAGACAAAGGATGAAAAGTACACTTGGATTGGTTTGAACATGTAGGATAAAATTTGGAATTCTATGTAAGAGGGTCCATGAAACAATGTTCAAATTTTTTTGGGTAGCATAACGATGTTATACTGCCCAAAGGGTGTGATAAAAAGGTTTGTTTTACAAATTCTCCAAGGCAAAAGATGCTTTTCCTACAATTTTGATAGCATAACACTACCTTTCTTGACTCAAAATGTTGTGGTGTATAGACTTGAAGTGCACGTGTTTATCACAAAATGGCTTAAGTCTATCAAATATTGATAATGATTATGAGTCTTAAATGACCTTTAACCCAAAGTGGGAATTAAACCTAAGTTCCCTCAAGTTTAGTGCAATGGCAAACCCACTTAACACATCAACCTTATGAACTTGTAAAGGTGTAATTCTAAATTTAGATTATAAGTGAAGGACTTAAACAACTTTGGTAAAGGTCTAGACACAATCAGGTAGCATAACTATGCCAAAGTGGATGATATGAATCTCAAGCTTTTGATGAACCTTTGAACAAGGCAAATTGATGATCTCATGCGGGCAACATAATGCCTCTTTGTTCAAAAGTTAATTTGGAATATGTGTTTGGTTTGGATTATTTGTTTACACCAAGTTTTGACTCCAAACAAGACTTTAAACTAGGACAAGACCAACTAATTAATCACCCTTAGATCTTAAACTAACAAGGTTGCTTGTTATTATTGGAATTCATCAATATACATCATTTGAGAGGATTTTAAGTGTTCATCCAAAATCAAATGTGCATTATATAGTGGGGTTTTTACACCCCCATTTTCTCAAATGATAGTACTGCAACATGGACCTTGAGGTGCACCTTGCACCAACAATACTTCTATGGTAAGTGGGGATTTTTCTAATATCTAACAAGTTTTCAAACAATTTAGGGGAATCAATTACATAATGAATTTCACACCAAATAATGCAAAATAAAAGCATGGATTTTGGGTTTGTATCACTTGGCTTGTTGCAAAAAGGTCCAGTCCTTTTTGTAACCACTACATCCTATTATTCGCTCAGTGTAGTGCAATGTCAAAAGTGCCACTACGTCCTGTGTGTAACTCCAAAGGAGCCAAATAAATTCAATGTCGGTTGGTGAAACCCTAGGTCAAAGCTTCCCTAAAGAACTTGTGGGAGGTGATGAAGTCCCCCTCATAAGATAAGATGCATAAATAAATAAAGCGTGAAAGTAGAAAGACTTTACGGTCATTTTCAAGATCACCCAAACTTTGATGAGTTTTTGAGGAGTGCTTTAGGTGACTTGCCTTGACTAGGCTACTTGTAATAGGAATGGTGCTTTTGATTCCAAGGGTTCCCTATAGGAGAAAAATAGAAGAGCATACATGCAACATTCCTCTTTTTGCCAAACCAAATCTAACTAAACAACTATTACAAACAAGAATGGACAAGAGTGTTTAATATTAAACCCAAAATGAAATATTTTGTGGTGTTCATTTGACCCCTTGGTCTTAGTTGTAAAATTTGAAAACATTCACCAAAAACACCTAAATTCTTTGTTAAACATCCAAAACAAGGTTCTTAATAAAATTTTAAGCATGAAAATGTGATTTAAACATGTTTTGAGAAAATATCCCGCTTGGTCTTACATCAAAATTGTTAGCATGTCCTTTAGCTTTGAAACTTTTTTGAGTTTGAAACAACAAACTTTGGAAAAATAACTCTTAGGTCTGTGTTTTTGGAAAAAAACACAATGACCGACATTGGTTAATACCACCAACATTGATTATGGCTAACTGAGATCTAACTGATGTCAGCTTTGATGACCAATGTCTGTTAGATTAGGTAACTGATGTCGGTATTTCTGCTGACATTGGTTACTATGTAAAAATTATGGCAACCAAAAATGACAAAATAAAGCTAGAAAATCAATTTGCAAGAGTTTTAAGAGCTCAAATAAATATTTTAGAGTTACAAAAGGATCTCTTTTAGGTGTGGGATGCTTCTTGTCCCATCGGGTGTGCCATAATGTGATCTAGGAATTTGACTCAAGAGAGGATGGTTAATATGGTGTTAATTCCAAAATGAAAACAAAGTGAAATAAACACACTAATAACATAACATCTCTAGGCATAGACACTAGGGAGAGCTTAGTTAACAAAAGCAAATGACAAACACAACTAAAAATCAACGAATCAAAACACAATAATTCATTCACCTTCCTTTGATGCTCCAAATGCCTTTATAGTAGTGGCTTGCTCAGCTTGTGCTCATGAAGTCCTTGGCAATAAAAGCTTAGCTACCTCCATCTCTCCTTGGCACCTTTGGCTTGTGGCTTGGATTGGATTGGAATCAATTTTGACATGGTAACATTAGTTTCATGAATATTTTATAATCAATCCTACATTATAAATGTGCACAAATTAATCTTAGAAATGATGTTGTGAGGCCTCCTATTTATAGATTTTTGGATTTGATCAAAATCAACCTCAACCATCCATCTCAAGATTGAGATGTGTGGTTGAGGATTAATTCATTTTTTGGAATTAAGTTTGTAATTATCTTCATCATGACATTGGAAGAAGAGGAAATTAAGAGGCATGGAGGGCATCATGGAAGACATTGATGAGGCATGGGAAGCATGAATTCTGATATTTGTGGCATTTATGGCTTAGGGATGACTTCTTAAGAAATGAGGTCCCTTGATGATGTAGATATTCAATATTCATTTCTAAAAAAAAGTATTCAACAAGTTTTCATGTAATTTTTTATTATGCCTTGATTTGGGCTAATTAACTCTTAAGCTTGATTAAGCACTTTGTGCAGAAATTACTCAAATTGATCAGAATGCCTTGTTAATGGTCCTAAATTTGACTGGATTAGAATTAGAAGTCCATGTTAGATGCATTGGATACATATTCTCATTTGTGATGTTTCCAATAATAAATAACAAAGGCACATATCTTGTGCAAGAGTTTTTATAGAAAGATCAATCCAGAGCACTTAGGTGCAAATTTGGCATTTTGACTCAAAATGAACTGATCCAAGTTAGTTGTCCCATAGATTTAATTACCCCATTTAGGGATACCATAGCCAAAATAGGTACTTGAATATGTCAATTTCACATCATTTAGCATGTTTTAGTGTTTTTAGGCCAAATTATATGTTTTGAGTAGAAATTTGCCAAAAGCCTGGTTGAAGCTTATCGATGGCTAGTTTTAGGTGTCTACAAAACCCCCTATGACGAAGAACTAACTCAATCAAAGGAAACTTATGCAAGAACCAAAATATAAGGAATATCCAACTCCCTCTTAACCAAGCACCAACTTATCCAAGACCAATTTCACAAGTACCAACCTGCAAGGAAGCTTCAACTCCCTCTTTGACCAAGCACCAACTTAGCTAATCACACTTCTTTCTTATATTCTTCCACTCATCTATCTATCTAATATATCCATTCTCATACATTAGGAACACATCTTTGATGTAACTCTGATATCTTCTCAACATATGATGATCACTCATTTACTCCACTTGATCTCTCTTAATACTGCCTTTATGTTTCTTCGCTCAACTAGCCCTCTTCAAGACTGAATAGGTCATGTGACCTTGATATTAAATCATATAACACCAATATTATCTTCATGAAATGATTATTTTCTCTCTAATTAGGGTTTAAAACATGTTACCCAACCTCTGTCTCATTGACTTATCGATCCATTTGCTTCTTCTAAGCTAACACCAATAGGCCTGAAATTGCCTTGTATATATACTATTCCTTTTTCAAATACCACTTAGTCAGCCTCACATCATTAACCTCTTAGGTTTTCCATATAATAGATCTTATGACATCACATAAACATGATTAAAACTATCTTTTAGTCCATTTTGGTCTCTCATAACTCTATTATGCCTCATTTCACTTTTAGGTCTCATGGAGACCTAATTGCATTAGGTATATCTTCTTAGCATCAAATATTGATCCTATTGGGACTAGATGGATATATCAAACAATTGAAAACTATTCAATCAATTAGAATAATACTTATACTAACCTCCTTCATGTTTTATTGGACCTGTGTCTATTGTTCATACCATGAAACCTCTTTTAGGACAAATTATCCTATTAGGCCCGTGTGTTATTGGATTATTTTTAATGATCCAAAGTATTTTAATGTTTTTAGTTTACTTTATTAAATAAGTTTTTAGTTGATGGGAAAATCTAGTTTTCTCCTGTAACCACCCATAAAAGCTTTTAACCTGCTTGTAAATGTGATCTGAAAAACATACAATATTATTTTTGGTGTGAAATATTATTTTCATGATGTAATTTCATTATTATTCTTGCTTTAATATGAGCCAATAGTGGTATAATAGCTGAGATGAAATAAGTTATGGAGGATTGACGAAATTGGAAGAGCCACCACAAGATAATATCTGGTAAAGTTTTACTTTATTTCAATTTTGTGATAAAGACAGAACTGTACGGGGCACTATTATTGGCTGACTTTCTTAATTTCATTCCCTCTATATGGTGGCTAATTCACTAAAATTAAAAATATAATAAAAGAAGTTATGTGGCATAGAATTGTTATTCGGTGATATTGTCCTTCATAAAGCATCGATCTATGGAAAATGTTAAGCTAACACTACCCATAATTTTAGTTGTTGAGAAAATTGCATTTTTAAAGGTGTCAGATAATGATAACATAGATATTGCTACAAGAATATTTGAGAAGCTAATAAATATTGTTGTCTCTATGAGAAGAGTACAAGTGGTGGATGAAAAGAAACAACTCCTCTCAGTTTTTATACATTGCAAATTTTAGTTTTGGCCTCTAAAAGGCTAATATCACAACTTCAACTCTCTTCTATATTGCAACTTTAAAAATATTTTAGGATTTCATATTTAGGTTTAATCATTGGAAAGGGAGTAAAGGTTGTATGTCATTTTTTAGATAAGGAACTGAATGTTAAATTTTAGAATACTCTTCATAGATCAGACTGAGCACAATGCAATTATTTTTGAAAATAGAAGCTATGTATCACTGTAAAGTAGAATGGTGATAGCCCTAACTAAAACATAGACCTTTATGGAATAGCATAATAGTAGAGAGAATGGTGAGGAAGGTAATTCAACTGACATAGGAGATCTAAGTGATAGAGTTTTCTTTCTTTGTAAAATCCCTCACAAGGTCAAATTTTATGTGTATGATGCATTGTACAACATACAACATCCAGGGAGAAATCATGTAACAGTAAGAGATTTTTTTTATTATGCTTTGTGGCATGAAAAGCTAGTGCCATACTAAGTTTTTTTTTTTCTTTCATGAAAAGTATAAACAAAATATATATCTTGGTAAAAGATTTCTATGTAAACTTCCAGTGTCATGTCATAATTGCTTGTAAAAAAAATTGGTGAAAATTATTTTGTAAATATCTTGAAAGTTGAGAAGGTCAATGGTTCAAAGTGCCAAAAATCCTTTTTTTTTCAATGAGGACATTTTGAATTAATTGTGAAAACCAAGAAAATCTGCACCTATCATGACCAATTCACCATATCTTGAACAAACTGTTATACCATTTTGTCAAAGTTAATTTTTTGGAAACTAAACTTGAATAGATTTTAAATGAGTATAATCAAAGAGGGGTCCATCATGTCTTTCTGTGTAATTTTAATTCCTATAAACTAGTCAATTTTTTTGAATTAGCATTGATGGGGGGTCTGTGTAGCCTGACAGAGGAGCAAAATTTGAAATTTTCATATTTTCTGCATACGGTGGCCAAAATATTCATATGACCACTCATTTTTCATGGAAAAGGTTTTCAAGAACATCAATGCAAGCATTTTTTGATTCTAACATGTGTAAATATGTTTTTCACATATTTTTAATAAACTACGCATTGTAATGAAATCAGGTGCATTTTCGGTTGAAACGAACACCTTCAAAATGCAAGTTTTTTTCTATTTAATTATGATTGTATTCTCAGAGAACAAATAGTCTCTCACAAGTCCCAAGATCAATTGTAAAATGGAAGCTATTTCGAAGGTAAAGGCAAAACCTCAATATCATTCCTTACTTTTATGCATCATGGCTAAAATTATGAGTCTCATTTCTGACACTGAATGCCTAACCCCTAAGAATTATAAATAATGGTCAATGAACATGGAAAACACATTAATATTCAACAACTTATGGGATGTTTTAAAAAAATAAACAACATTTCCCACTGAAGCCACAAAACTTGTAGAATTTCACAAACGTGACAGGTGAGCTCTTACACTGTTAAAATCCACTTGTAGTGCACAAGTCATAATTCACATAAAGGCGATTAAATATGAATCTTGGAAAGCATGGAAATCTCTAAAATACTTGTATGATAAATAACTTACAAGAAAATTGATCTTCTTATGCAGTTTCTTAACACTAAACTCACTGATGATGAAGATGTTTCAGAATACGTGTCACGCATTAAGAATTTGAAACAAGAATATGGCACTACTGGAAAAAAAATTGATGATGAAATGCTCATTTTTATTGTTTTGAATGGCCTTATCCCAATCTAAAATAACTTTATATATATGTTACAACTTCGTGATACGCTTAAGAAATCTACATTTGATTCGATTTGTGAGTTGTTCACTCAACATGAGTGATAATTTATAAAAAAGAAATAAAAACCTACTAAGGATGCATACTATACCAAAATATGAAATACATTGTATGAGCCCAACAAAAGACACAGAAAAGCAAAAACACTCTCACAGGCACACTTCCAGGCATAAGCATTATTCTAGACATAGAGATCATTCGGGCTCTTTGAAGCATAGACATCATTTTAGTTCTCCAAAGCATGAGCATCACCACAAACATTCACATGGACACAAGCACAAAAATATGCATTCTTATTCATGTGATTATTCTTCCTATAGTTCTAGTGGATGTGAGAGAATATGCTATAATTGTGGTGGCATAGCACATCTTTCTACAGAGTGCCCCTCCAAAAGGAGGTCCTCTCAACATCAATAGAAGGTAGAAGCAAACATTATTGATCAGTCCAGTCACTCCAGTAACTCTTTTGGATATTATTATACATCTTATTCTGATGGATGGGATGACTATGAAGTTACTTGCTCTGCAGTTGATGACTATATCTTCTGAGATAGTGATACACCCATCTTGTGCGAGTTGTTAGGCTCAAGATTGGGATTTGATGTAGTAGTAATTTTTGGCTTGTGTACTTTGCTTTCATAGATGTAGTTATGATATGATCTTTGATTTGGATCATGTTAATAATTTTTACTTGGTTTATTTATTGTATGGCTTCTCATCTCTCACCTGATAGGGAAAGAAGATATTGCGTATTGGTTTTTCAATAAGCTGTCGATGATTTGCAGTATGAGTCAACATTGTGTTTCTAGCATTTTTAGTGTTGAGCAAAGGCCTACGAGAGATGTTGGAAATTATTGGGCATCAGTTTAAGATGTGCCATACATAATATATAGGGTAGTCACTTGTTGGACAAATTTTGCATGAGGATTTATGTAATTGGACAGTGCGTGACCATGTTCTACTGCAGTGCAATGACAATCAGGATGTGATCAATTTAAGATGCACAGTATACTAGTTGCAGTTATGATAGATTCTACTTGGATGACTCACATTTCATTGCTCCTTTTTTTATATACCCCTTTGGATCAAGAGGAAATTTGTTGGATTATTTTTAATGATCCAAAGTATTTTAATGTTTTAAGTTTACTTTATTAAATAAGTTGGTAGTTCATGGGAAAAGTTAGTTTTCTCCCATAACCACCCATAAAATCTTTTATAAAGATTTTACCCTACTTGTAAATGTGATCCAAAAAACATACAATATTATTTTTGGAGTGAAATATTATTTTCGTGATGTAATTTCATTATTATTCCTGCTATAATCTAGGCCAACATGTGCCTCAAAAGTCTGTCTTGAAAAAGTGAAGATTAAACACCCTTAAGCTATTGAAACATGATAAAAAAAAGTATATATATAAAATCTACATGACCTCAGGGTCATTAACAAATTCATTATACACTTTCACTTAGAGCTTAAGGCTTCAAGAATACCTATACAACTCACTCACTCATAATTACCAGCAAACTCAAAAACACAGTCATGGTGACATAGACCTCCAACATATGTGTAGACACTTTCAAATACTCTTGATGTAATCAATAGATTCTATGACATATTCAAAACATACTTAAACACAACTCATTTGGTTTAATATAAAGATATTAGTCTTTCAGACCAATCTCATGACCTTATATCACATTGTCTTATCTGAACCAAACAGGTCATTTTGTGAACAAAATTTCAACATATTCACTGACCTCCAAAACTTCTTGTAAGCATAGAAATGACTTAAAAGTCCTAAACATCTCCATGCATTTGGTTTCATAATTATATCATGAAGACACATTCTAATTTATCTTCTCACTGCTACTTGGGTTTTACACTATTTACACCATTAGGCCTGTTAGTGACTATCTAACTTGGATGATTAGTTTAGAACATTTTAAGTGTGGAACATAACTAGAAACTTCATAGGCATGTATTATGAGTCTCTAGCTCCTTTTTCCATCCATTTGATTTTATTGACCAATGCAACTTTTAACTACTACAACAAATTATTCATAAACAAGCTTGTATCTTTACATTTTCTCTCTCATCTAACTAACCATTACCACTTGGAGGTACCTAGTAGAGTTGAGTACATGATCCAAGTCATTTGAGACCATTCTAGGCCATTTTGAACAATATATTTTACATCGGGTCCTTATTAGGGTTTTAGAGAGGTTTAACACAGGTTTTGGTGTTAACAATTATTCATAAAGGACTGTCACTTAAATCCAAAACCAAAACCTGGAGATATTATCTAGGACCCTTACCCATATCTTCTTAACATCTCAGGTTCCCATGCAAAGGTTACACATGCCAAAGAATGTTTGAAAGTACTTCTCAAGTCTCGAGACCTCATTTTATGAACTTGAAAAGACCTAAGATAGTGTTACTTACAATTCCTTCAAACTATGGCCTCAAACTTTGTGAACATTCTTAAACTAACATATCATACCTCTATCCATGCTCACATATACAAAATTGCTTTGAAAATTAATCTTCATGCCTCATTAGTCTAAGCAGGGTCTAGGAGTGGTCTAAGTGTAGACTTGATCTGAAGCTCCTACCCCTGTAGGCTCACCCTGAGACTCTCATGGATTCTTCTACACCTTATTATCATTCTCACACAACCTCTCACATGCTTGAGATAACTTGCCTCATCATCCTACCAACTCATACCTTCACCATGCCATAAATAGGCTCAAGCTTTCAATGCACTTGACACCTTGACCTATTAATTCCATATCATGACCTCAAAAAAACATCAAACAAGAAGACATTTGACATCATAACACACTCATATCACTACACCATTCTCTTTTTGATAATAACAATCTTCCACGGCCTTATACAGACCTACAACCACATGACCAAGCTTCATATAACTAGACATCTCTCTTCCATGCACCTAAACACCTTTGATACCTTGACCTGGACCATCATACAACCATAAGACATCAATTGCCTTCAAATTTGCTCTTGCCTTCAAATTATCTCTTGACTTGAAATTCTCTCTTGCCTTCAAATGCATCCTATGTAGACATTAGTTGTCTTCAAACATCCTCCATATCTTATGCCTTCCATGCTCACATCACTCATGACAATTCTCATTAATGAAACATTCTTATGTACCTTAACATATCACATACTTTCATCTATCCTTAGTCACCTTTGACATCAACCTTGACATAAAACTTGACAATACAATCTTGACATGATACATATTTGACATCAATGACCATTGTGCCTTTTCATGATGCACCCTTTTGACATCAATGATAACAACATCCTAACACATGCTTCATGGCATTATCCACACCTTAATACTCTAGAAATTGGAGTGTCATCACATAGTATACAATAGGTAGATGAGGTGCTTGTCATGGTGGTTGCTAAAAAGTGATTTTAATACCTCCTATAACTTATGGAGGAGGTCCATCACTACCTCCTATACCTTATCCAATTACTTAAGATGAACCACCACCGGTTCCACCTCTCACACCTCATGTAGAAATAGAAGCACCTAATATGTTGTGAGATGAGGTAGGTTGAGTAATTACAGTCAGTCTGGTACTTTTCCCACTAGTTATGCTAGGTCCACTAGGCATTCCAAGTTGGGCCATAGAAATAGCCAATAAACTACTATCTAAAACTTGTTCTAAAAATGTCTCTCTCATAGGTTCAGTTTCCAAATCTACACTATTTGTATCCTATTTACATACAAATATATCATATAACTCAAAATCACAAAATCATGTTGTGGGTGGGGAACTAGGCCTATCCAACTTGTGTTCTTCAATCACCACTTCCTGACTTGATTTTTGCACATACACTTGGGTTGGCATTAGGTGTAGTCTTATGGTTGGGGAGTCCTCTTTATGCTCTTTCACTTCCCTGCATACCCTTACAATACTTCTTGAGTCTTCTCGTCCCCTCCCTAGATTGCTTCCACTCATAATTTGTCACTGAGCTTCATCATACTTACACTTCCAAAATTCCCACTAATTGGATACCATACTAAACCAACAATTCTACTTCACAAGTGCCCCTACATTACCCCACCAACTACTCTGTTCATGCAATAAATATTTTAGCATTCCATCGAAAAAGTCTCAAGTTTGGCATCTATAAAGAGCTTCTTCACATCCAACAAAAAGTGTCTGATATATCTACCACGTGCTTCTCAAAAAAGTGGAATTAAAATTCCTTTGGACAAGAATAGGTTGAGATTGCATACTCCAAGATGTAAATATTCAAAACCCACACCACCAAACATCAAAAACACACATCTAAAGCACTCCCAATTATACTAGAGCTGACTGATGCTCTAGTATCCAAGTTGCCTTTTACTTGTGGTTTCTCTAATGGTATTGAGCATAGGCCATAATCTAAGCATGGAGGTGAATAGGCATCTCTACAAAGAATGTCTCATATAATGAGATGTAAAAATTCTATTTGACCCATGCACATGTAAAGATTTAATGTTTGAGAAATGGTACTACAAAATTATCCTCAATGCTAGTAATCGATTGCTTATTATTCTCAAGTCACAACCATTCAAGCATCTTCCACCATTGTGCATGCAAGTGTTATTAGTCACAATAATGAAACCAAAATATTGGGGTTTATTTTCCTTATTTAATCATATCTTTCCTTAAGTACATGCACTGAAGTGACTAAGAGCCCAATATGCTAGCATGATGGCATTTCACACAAGAACAAGTTCTCATGCACTCACCCAAAGCATGCATTGAGGGATTGATTCTCATTAGTTTTTTCACGTGAGGTTATACTAATAGACAGGGGTGATCAAACACATACACATTACTATGTTCATTCTATAATCCAACTAAGACATTTATTACTCAATGATCAAAAAGAAAAAGAAAGCATAAACGATCACTATGATCCAAAACTTGGTTAACTGAACAATAACATACAAGATAACTAACAACATTATCTCCATATCCATAAAAATAATAATATTAAAGTAACACAAGTTTCATTCATCATATTGATAAGTGATTCAAAGATTACATAGCTCCAGTGTATAATGCAAATCACTCGTATAAATGTCAATACTATCTAACTGAGTACAATAACAAAAAAATCAACAACAATATTCTCAATCACATCAACAATAATAACAACACATTACAACATTCTATCCAGGAGTATTTATACTTGGTTTTCCATGACCAAGCAATTACAATCATAATTACACTAGTAGTGACTTGCCAATGATCATCAACATACTTGAGTTATGGCAGCTAATTACATTGATTTCCTAAGGACCCAGGCCTTTGTGCCCCTATATTATCTCTTTGGTGATGGATCCTTATCATTGAGCACTTATCTTATCGCAGGTCAATGTTGGATTCATTCTTGACTTAGTCTCTTTCATCCCTGTGAATCGCTTCCTAATTGTATCCTACTTTTCGTGTGCTTCCCAAGTCTTTCATTAAGTTTCAAATCCTTCATTCTTGGGTTCTCCATTTATTATGCACATTTATTTTGATTTGGTCCTCTCATTTCATCGATTCCTATGCCATGGTCTTATTCACCGTGGTCTTTTATACCGTTCTTCTCCACGTCAATTATTCTAGAAAGGACTTAGTCAAAATTTGGGGTCCAATAGTTTTACACTAGAGTGATCTATTATAATTCATACATGGATTCAAAACCACTTCAATACTTTGGGTACACAATGATGGAGTCAAGCACACCTTGAGTTATTAAGCAAACTAACCTATCAATGAGGATTAGGGCATGCATAGTCCAATCTAAGCTTTTTGATGAAAATGAAATCTCCAAGGTTGCGACCCTCTACAATCACTAGTTTTTGCACTAGAAAACACAACAGTTCACATGCCCAATCAGGTGTATTTGTTCATTGTTATTAGATATACAAGTTTATTATCTTTTACTTCTTGATTTTCATCTTAAGGATAGATTTATACATGTTTTATTACAAGTTCGCATGAAACATAGTTCATCACTGTGGCCTACATTCAAGATTGCACTTCATAGGTAATTTATAGTATGATCTTTTCATTTTACTATAGTAATTTTGTTTCAATGTATTACTAGAATAAAAGGGGGGAGGGGGGAAAAATATAGACACACAAATTAACATTTAAACTAAAATAATGCACTTGTGACCACCCTTTTTACACACATAGCTCATGCCTCATTCTAGGGCCTTTTGACCACTTTCCATCATTTTTTACATGGATGACCCATTCTTCTAGCAAACTATTGACCCTAGAATGTACCTATTCCTCATGCAAAGAAGTTCAGGGTAGACTGTTCCTGGCATCCAGATCAACTTTTCGTGTTCCTTGGACAATAATTCCTAATTGGATAGCATTGCTCTCTTATCTATTTCTATTGCTCTTGTCCTCTCACCAAATAACAAATAATTTCCAAATTTTAAATTATGTAACAGGTCATCTTGCAAGTTTAGTGAGCCCCATCCAAAGGAATTCCAAAAATACCACTATAAATCCACATTTCAAACCATTTTTCACACAAGAGGCTTCCGCACTGAAAATCATAAGAATTTTAATTGCATATTGAGAGTAAATTCCTTGTTTCTCCCAATTCTGACTACATATAGCCCTACTATCCCTGAGCTAAAGTCTAAATACACTTCCAAGATAACAATTCATGCTTGAAGTACTTAATCACACCAAGATTGTACCATCATCTAACATTTTGTATAAGTCTTTCACATACACCATCGTAGTATGGGAGAACTACATAGAGTTTGATCCTTCTTTGGAGTATTGGTATGTAGGTAGCACTTAACATAAGGGGTGTTACGGTCAAGTACAAATTTAAATTTTACTCTATGATTGCATTTTTCCTCTTGATCTATTAAACTATGGTTTCAAGTGAAGGAGAAGATACATAGTGGTTTTTTTGAAGGATCACAAGCTCCCATATAGTCCACATAACACACAAGCAAAGGAAAACTTGTCACAAAAAAATTAGAGTTCTACCACTCACTAGACAAGGTCGCTCCCTAAGGACAATAATGCACTACTCTCTTATCCCATTTTGTCAGTCATGTCCCAAGATCAAATGAAGACCTAATCTTGATTCACAATGTCATCACACAATCACACACTCATTTTTATAGTTGTACCTACAATATTATGCATCTGATTTCCAGATAAATTGTATTTATTTCTTATTTCTCCTTTTGGCATAGTTTGAAATTTGATAAGTTCCAAATTATTTTGTCATTTATTGCATATTTGTAACACTTTGATTTTACACAACATTTTATTTAATTAGGGTCTAACGTCTCTAGTTCCCAAACTTTAATGAAAACACTCATTTAGAGCCATGCAACTCCCCATAGGTGTTTTCATCTATTTTGGATTTCACCTTGGTTTAACATTAGTATGTTGGCCCCAACCCTACATTATTTTGCATGTTAGTGCTTTGGGATACTCCCTTTAGATTGTCGTCAGACTTGGTAAACTCTAATTTTGTGTTTTCCACTTTAAATTTTCCTCCCTTGGCTACCACATTTCCTTACTAGATTCAAGGTCTATCCCATGCGGGATTTATTTTCTATAATTCTATTTCGAGTTTTTTGGCCTTTTTTTACTTAGGTGGGAATGATTTTTATACTTCCCTGCATCAATAGTCTCATTTCCTTTGATGCAGCCGATCCTATGTGGTATTCTATTGACCTCCTCTTTATCTTTGCTCTTGCTACAATGCCTGGTAATTTTTTTCCTTGAGACATTAGTCTTTATTTCTCAACCGACCTTTTTTCCTTGTGTTTTCGTCCACCTTTGTGAACTTTTGCTAAGGTCTCCTTGCTAGTGTTTGTCTTCTCTTTTTTATTATGATTTTTCCTTGTTCTTGGTCTCCCATTATGTGGCTCTCTTATTATCCCCATTGTTGAGATATTTCCCCATAGTTTGCCTCATGTGTCCTTGAATGTCATCATGTTTCATTACTCTGTGGTGATTCATATTGATGGTGGCAGTTGAAGAAACCATGGACACACAACCTCCACTTGGACTATTGATGACTTATATGTCACAAGATCATTGTGAATAGTGTCTTTATAACCAATGATATTAACAATGTAGTCAAGTATCACACAAATTTTAGAGCCCTAACTAATGCCTATGGGTTGGGCACATCCTATGTGTAGTTGTTCTCTAACTCACTCTTGGTCATCTCCCAACTCATTGGGGTTTGGAATGTCATTAGCTATGAGTTGATCTCCCTCTTCAAGGAGGCTTGTAACTTACTTTTTTGCTTTGAGGAATTCAAGATTTTCCCACATCCCTCAACTGGAGAAGACTAGATCTGACACTTAAGTAAATATATCTTGGACCACCTTAGGTCGTAAGCCTTCTTTGTCCCTTTATAGGTGTTGGAGTAACAACTTGGAGTTGTACTTTCTAGGTCACAACTCCCGATCATTCGTCTGTTATCCTTCATCATAAGGAAGTGCCTGAGTGATTTTTGTTCCTTTCATATTTTGTATGACTTTTAGGCACTTCACATTATTATGTTATCATGAACCTCAATTATTCATGCCTTAATGGCATATGTAATGCTCATTTTTTGGTTTCTAAATTTTGATGATTACAATTAAGCTCTCTATGCCACCTACCATACCCATGGATGACAAGTACACTAGGAAGGACACTAGAGAGAGAAAACCCAAAGTTTCATCACCTATTTTCTTGACAACCTATAGTTTGGCCAAACTTTCTTGTTTATGACCATGGAAATGCATGTTGGGGTTTCAAACTGCTATAGTTGACTATTTTTTACCTTTATATCCATCCATTTGGTTTCCATTACGATTTATTAATTGTTTGTTCATTGAATTGTTCCTAGATCCATCATTACTCGATTTATTACTATGAATTGTTGCTTTGGCCTGTATTCAATTATTGTATTGATTACACACTCATTACTATGGATCTACTCACATGTTGTGCTACCCTTTTGTGATGCAAGTGGTGTTGCTCATTCAATTTATAGCCATGGTTCTTTTTATGCTTTTCTTCCTTGCTCTTTGTGTTATTCTAAGCACTTAACTAGCAAGGGTTACTTTAAGGAATAATGTGTCATCTGCTTCAGATTGCATATCATTTATAATTTCTACCTTATCCAGACACACTTAGAATCAAATGGTAGAACCTTGCATCATTAGGAGTATAATATAAAGGCTCCTTAACCTTACGGTGACATTTCTTTCAAGTTCATATATTGCTAGGGTTAGTGGATTTATATACTTAGGGTTAGATCTCATTTACAAATCACAAGATCTTATTCTGAAACAATATGCTTTCCTATTAAATTGTATTTCGTCATGAAACAATGAGCTTTATTTTGTAAATAGTACTCTCTTTCCTAAAACAAAAAGCATATATATATATATATATATATATATATATATATATATATATATATATATATATATAATTGGTAGAATATTAAATGTAGCCTAATATTTTATTGTATTATTGGGTGGATTAATTTATTTTATAATTTAATTATTATTCCTTTCATTGTTAAGTTCATACAAACCAAAAAAATAGATAATGATTTTAAATTTGTGATAAATCCTTAAAATAACAAAATATTTATTTTCTCTCTCTTTACCAAAATCATTGTAAGACCCATTAAAATTATTATACCTCACCAAAATTATTCATAAAAAAAATATTAATAAATTATATTTAAAACTAAATTTCAAATATTATATATATATAACATTGAAGAAAACCACTATTAAAAAATCAACATTTATAATTTAAACCACAACAATTTAATTTAAAAAAGAAAGCAAACAAAAACACACAATCCTACATTAAACGGAGTGGCTACTTAAAAAATAAAAAAATAAAAAAAAATTGCATAGGCCGATGTGCCTGAACGGGCACAGATAAATATGGAAGTAATTCGATAGATATATGTGCCAGGCGAGAATTTGCCCTTCATTCCATTCCAAGACCTTAGAAGATCTCCTATCCACTGCATGACGTGTCCCTTACCTGATAATAGGTTTCTTCAACAAGCTTTTGGCTAATAAAAGCTAATGGGATAACATCAAAAAATGATGCATAATCAATCTCCGTGTATACCCACATTCCCTCCTATATATACAAGCCTTTCACCTCAATTTTTCATTCACAGATTTTCCTTTCAGACGTCCTCGGTTGTTTTGGGTATGGATTCTCGTCACCCTTACACTCTGATATGTTGATGTGCATTAACTCAGATTCCTAAGCATAAAATTTCATGGTGTGCAACATTGATTTGTTGAATTTGGTTCGCATTGGCATGTGTTCATGGATTGGGTTTGAATGCAATTTTTGCATGAATTTATGGATTGGGTTTGTATGTAATATTTGATTAAATTTATGGTGCAGTTTTGATCGAATTGTAAGAGCAACAATAACAATGGAAGCTGCACCCAAGAGAATTTTAAGCCCGGCTCTGCCCAAGGAGATGATCAGTTCAGAGGGTGGGAGCTATCAGGTATGGCTGAGTTCAGAGCTGAGCATGTTGAGAGAAGCAAGAATAGGGGCAGCCAAACTCATTCTCAACCATCTTGGCCTCTCCTTGCCAAAGTATTCCGACTCTTCTAAGGTCTGCTATGTGCTTCGAGGTATGTTTCCTTAAAAGGCTTCATCGATGATAACCAACATATAAAAACCTGATTACATGATTCTATAATTGCTATAAAGGTTTATTACTATCGCCTAAGGAAAGCTTATGATATGTCTCTTGTCTCTTACAAAGGCAAGTGAATTTTCTGTTGGAGGAATTTCTTTGTAATGTATATGGAATTAATCTCCCTCCCTGGTTATGACGTGCAGGATCAGGACTTTGTGGCATCCTTCTGCCTGAGGCAGAATCTGAACGTGTGGTGAAAGTTAAGAAAGGAGACGCAGTTGCAGTTCCCATGGGAGTTTTGAGCTGGTGGCTTAATGACAACCCCGCAGAGAAGCTGGAGATCCTCTTCATGGGGGATACATCAAAAGCACACCGTTCAGGGGAGTTCACTGTATGTATATCAATTTATTCTCCATCGCCTAATCTTAATTTTGAAACCCCTTAACCCTTGTTGACCAATATATCAGTGCAAAAACTATAAATTAAAAAAATCATCCCTATACACATTATTTACTGTCATAATTGTGACACCCCTGCATTTACGTCTCCAGGATTTCAACCTTATTGGCAGTTCAAATGGGCTGTTCCATGGATTTAGCAAGGAATTCGTGTGTAGGGCATGGGATCTGAAGGAAAGTGAGGTCGACCATCTTCTGGGTAGCCAATCTGGGAGTGGAATAGTCAAGTTAGAGAAAGGAAAAAGCCTGCCCACCCCTGAAGCAGAAGCAAGGGATAAGCCAAAACTGGTTTTCAATTGCGAGGAAGCCAAATTGGATGTGGATATAAAGAATGGAGGACGAACGGTGGTAATCACAAGTAGCAACTTGCCAATTTTGGGTGAAATAGGTTTGGGGGCAGACCTCGTTAAAATTGAACCGGTAACTTCCTTCTTTCACACTACAATGTTTCTTTTTTTCAATAGAATAGAACAGTTTTATCAGTTCAAGACCAGTACTAGCAGTATATGTGATATATTTGATTTATAATATGGAAATGGACTGGAATGAAATCTTTGTTTCAGCATGCAATGTGTTCACCCGGGTTCTCATCGGACTCGGCCTTCCAAGTAACTTATATAACCCGAGGCAGCGGAAGGGTGCAGGTGGTGGGAATAGATGGGGAGAGGGTGTTGGAGACAGAGATAAAGGCTGGTTCCCTCTTCATTGTTCCCAGATTTTATGTAGTTTCCAAGATTGCTGGAGACGAAGGGATGCAATGGTTCTCTATCATTACTACACCCAAGTAAGTGTTAATTTCTTGAATGTTTAAGAGACTTTGGTCTAATTTCTGGCCTGATAAGATATCTTCTAACGCAGAATGTTTGTGTGCGTGTCTAGTCCTGTGTTTTGTCATCTGGGAGGGAGGACATCTGTATGGAAGGCCTTGTCTAAGGAGATTCTTGCAGCCTCCTTCAATGTAGATGAAAAGACGGAGAATCTGTTCCGCTCCAAACGAACTCAGGATGCCATTTTTTTCCCTCCTCCCAAGTGATAAGGATATCTTGTTCCTAATTATAGAGGTCTTATGATGCAGAGATCTATTGCATTTGAGTTCTGTAGTTCTCTATGGATAGAGCTACTTCCCTTGATCTAGTATTAAGTTTTATGTAGTTCTCTATGGATATAACTATTTCCCTTGATCTCCTATTAAGTTTTTAAGTTGTTTTGTGTGAGTGCAATTGCTACCTTCTTAAATAAAGTGGTATTACAGATTTTTGATGGTTATGGTGACACCATATATATATATGCAATGTTTGTATTTACAACTGTTTTTTTCCTATTATTTTATGTAATTATCTAAAATATGTATGCAAATATGTACACTGTTGTTGAAGAGTATATATATTTAGTGTGTTGACATGAGTAATCAATTTTATCCTACCTTTCATTTTACCAAATAATAGTTATGGTGGTGGACACTATCTTATATGTAATCTTTAAATAACCAAGTTGCTTATTTACAAAAAAATTAAGACCGTGTTATTTATTTACAATTTATTTTTTCTAATAAACATTTTTATATATACATTACATTATAATGACACAGTAACCAATTTTATCTTTTTCATTTTATCAAATATGTTTAACTGTATTATAGTTGAGACTTTTTTCCTTCCTTTTCACCTTAAGTTTAGCCAATACTAGCCACTGAAATAAGGTGAGACAAGTAAGCGAGTGTATGCCTTGCCGCAGCTTCTGTCATCAGACAATCCCATCAAATAGCTTGAAGATAGAACTTAAATTAAACATTGAAATGAAAACTATGGGCATGATCATAAAAAAAACTTTGCATCTTTCTAAGAAGGACCTTCATTTAGAAGGCAAGGTTATTAGTAAGGTTCATTTTATGGAATTTTAGGCCCTCAATCGGATATTCATTTTGTTTTGACCAGGTTTGTTTATTTTAATCATGCCATTTTATGAGTCCTTGAGTGACATTTCATAGTGGAATGCAATATAAAACTTGTTTAAGATTCCGGGATTGGAGGTCTCTTATGCAACATATAAATCTCTCTTTTCTTCATTACAAAGCTCCTCCAACGACCAAGTGGGAAGGGCAAAATCTCTTGCTAGGTATGCAGAGGTGATGAGAATTGGGCTTTACATGGCACACATGGGAGCCACCTTTCATATATCACCGGATCGCATATACGCTGGTTACAACCGGAGTGATGGCACACACTTGGGATGGTGAATTGTAGTGTCAGCATAGGGAAGCCCCTAATTGATTGAGGTTAAAATTTGGAGGATGTTGTGTTGTAACCTAAACATCACCAACACAATTTTAAAAAAAAAACATATTTTTGTTGACAATAGCAATAATGGCAATTTATATTGAGATCATCTTACAATTATCACAAGGTAGAACTTGGATTTGAAAATAATACTTTGCTCCTATGCAGAAACCCTTCTATAATTAAATAATTTTATAATTATTTATGGTTTGATAATTATTTACTCTGAAGGGTCAAAGGCAAGTATTTAACTTTCTGTTGTCACCTTGTTGTAGGTCATAAAAATTCAATGCCATGTTCATTCCTTTTTATACTAACCGCAGTAAATGTACAAGTCAGAGTTGACATTGACAGAATTTTATATAACTTTTGGTTAATTTTTTAGATCCCTGTAAGAATATCAACTGGATAAGATATTTTTGCAGACCAAAACTTCAATGATATATATTCTTTGTTCCTTTTGTAATACACTTTCAACAAATGAAGACAATTTATTAAGTAGGTAAATTTTATAATCATACATTTTCAATTGTTATATAGTTGTGACCATGTTCACTATATTTACTATGTTTCTCTTCAATTATCTTCGCTTATTCTCGATAAAATGGCTAAAAACACACAACTTTCAAACTCTCAACCTTTTATGTGGTAATCATTATGCTTTAGTTTATTTCCAATCTTATTCTAAGTGGGTATCTATGTGTGGTTGTTTTTTGCATTTACAAGGATTTATAGGGAAATTACTAATTAGTTGTAGGGTTTCTTATCTTGGTAGTGAATGTTTCACCATGGTAGGCATTTGGGTGACCAAATTAAATGAGGATCGTTCCAAGTTCATATTATTATGCAATTCAGTCTCTATCTCAAATGATTGTTGAAGATCTGGTAGTGCAAGTACAGGGAATGCATATTCTTATGCATTTTAGTCTCTATCTCAAATGATTGTTGAAGACCCAGTAGTGCAAGCATGGAAAAATAAAAGATTATTTCAATTCATCAAATGCATTTTGTTGTATATTTGTCTAGCTGAAATTTGCATTTGACCACCTTTGGTGGCTTGATTCAAGGGCCAATTCCTCAAATGAATTTTGTTGTGTAGTTGTCTAGCTAAAATTTGCATTTGAACACCTTAATTTTCTTGTTTTAAGGGCCAAGTAATGTGAGCGAATTAAGTAAAAATCTCCTATATAAATTTACCAACTCCAAGGAAGAGTGAAGTTTTACAATGGTATTAATTGGTGTAGGCTATTCTTGATTGACACATATCTTGGCCAAATCCACATGCGGTCCATGTGCATCAATGATATACCCAACATATTGCATTTCCTTCATGGCGAACAAACATTTCTCCAGTTAGTGCTACAACAAAGTGTTGAGCCCTTGTTGAATGTATTTATAAGAGTTCTTCTTATGTTCAACTAAAAATGGGTATGCCATCCAAATAGACAACAAAATTTAAGTTGTAAGTTGTCATTAATCATCTACATGAATGTTGAGGGGGCAGTGGTCAATCCAAAAGGTGAATGAACCATTCAAACAAATCTTCTTTAACTTTTAAATGTTGTTTTCTTTGGTGTGAGCACAATTGCACGATGTGTCCTTTAATCACATGTTCTTGAATTTTTTGTTTGAGCTCTACTCTCTACAAATGATTAGCATTAGAGTAGCGTATTATGAAGAGCTAGACCTAGTAAAGGTCAAAAATATTTTGTATCATATAATGCTTAGGAACTCTATTTGGGGACTAGAAAATATGTTTATATTCCTCCAACACCATGTTCAAATGTTATTTCTCAATAGGAGTTGTTGCAATAGTTCCTCTTCATTGTGAAGCTCCCTTTCTTTGTTATAAAGCTCCTCTTAATTTTGAAGCCCCCTTTCCTCTTTGTGAATCTTCCCTTATTTTCAAAGCTTTTCTTATTTACGAAGCTTCCCCTTTTTGCAAAGCTCCTCTTCTTTATGAAGCTCAGTTTAACACATTCTTATAAAATAATAGTGAATCGAATCATTTCTTAGGTTCCATGTGTGAAATAGGATGAATCATTGCAAAGCTCCTCTTCGTTTTGAATCTCCCTTCCTTGTCTTTGAATCTTACCTTCTTTGAAAAGTTCCTCTTGTTTACAAAGTTTGCCCTCTTTGCAAGGCTCCTCTTCTTTGCGAAGCTCACTTCATCACAATATCATAAAATGGTCGTGAATCGAAATATTATCTTCTTGGGCTGCACATGTTAAACTCAATAAATTGTTTCTATCACAAAGTCCATATCAAATGAAAATTCAACACCTTATCTTACAAGATTGACAATAATCATGGTAAAAATGGCATTTGAAACATGAACAGTTCTTGTAACCATTCACATGATGTACTTATTGTAACACATTTATTATTTTAATAGAGTAGAGATATACAAAGTTAAAATACACAAAAAAATAACAAGAATCTATTTTCAAATTGATCTTATTCAGTTTGTAACATCTAATAACACCAATATAGTCCTTCTCAAGGTTCAATATACATGACATATGTAGTTGGCACTTGTACATTTCATTTGATATTTTGCTCTTAGTAATAGAATAAAAACTCTACTAATTCTTATCCCATGAATGTGTAATGGTTATTCCACATCTCCATATCAGATTCTATTTTAGGTTCTATAATATGCAACTCTAATTGAATGAGCTCATCTAGTTTGGTTAGATTTAGATTTCTCCCATTCATCTCCTTAGTTCAACCTAGACAATTAATATAAGATATTAATTCCAATAAAAATCTTATCATTGCACGTTATGTGGTTCACATAATAAAAAAGAAGGCATCCAAATTGGGTCTTTTTTGGTCTATCCCAATGAATGAAGATATAAATCCAAAAATCATTCTTGAAATGAAGAAGTATCATCCATATGATCCAAAATATGTCCAATAACTTGTATAAGGCGATTTGGAAGAACATAAGAAGGATTTTATCACTTGATTTCATGATCTAATGATGCAACAAGGTCCAACCACCTATATGGCTACTACCAACCCTTCTTTTAGCACCAAAACATATTCAAGCTAAAATTTAACTTAGATATCGCAATGTATCAAATAAAAATTGATGATGAAGCATTAGATGAGTGGCTTCAATAGTTGTAAGCTTACTATGCGGTCAAATTTTTTTTTGATGAAGAAAGAATCACCTTTGCAACTTTGAATACATCCAAAAGAACAATCAACTTCTAGAGATCTCATAGATCAATGAAGGAGAGTGAATATGAACCTATTGATACGTGGTCAAAATCCATTGATATGGTATGTTCACAATTGTATCCACATAAGCATCATCTGATATCTATAAGAAATTCCAACTATTAAGGGAAAAAAATTGGTCTAAAATTAATTACACTAGTGAGTTCAATTAACATGCCCACATCAAGTCTTAGAGTACACTAGTGGGCTTCACTCATACATACAAGTTGCAACAGACTTCTTACCATGTCATAACTTGTGGGAAGTTGTAGGCAAGTTATCACGATTGAGGAAAAAGCTAAAATAAGGATGAAAGGTTCAATGTATCTCATAATATTCCTCTAAAGAATAAGTCTTCAAGGAAACAAAAAAAAAAGTATAATATGACACAACAAAAACCTCATGGATAACCTTTATAAAATCAATAGACTACTCAAAACAATAATCCTTCATATAAGAAAGATGAGGGAAAAGGAAAAAAATGTCGTAGCCGTCACAAGTTTAACATCCATGACAATGGAGGATGTTATGAATAACACACTTTGCTTGTTCAAATTATAGCTAATGATGAACAAGAAACAAGCCCTTTAATTTTCAAACTTGCCTAAGTACCAATGCTCTAGAAACAGAGTGTTAGAACCCCTTCATCTTAACTCTTTTAATTTATATTAGGTGTTATTAATAAAATATTAGACACATATGCTTTGTAATTAATCTCATTTTTTATTTGTAATTATCCCACATGTATGGGAAGTAGTAGTTGTCTTGGGTAGATTAGTTTAAATAGATATTGTGTGTAAAAGGAAGTATCATTTATTGAATATTTTGTATACATCTGTGATCAAAGGAGGTTGTCCCCTTAGAGAAACACATGATACTTTGTGGTATGCTTTTGTTATTTCAATATAATATTGTTATCTTTTTTCAATTCAATGCATGTTTTTTAGGTTTATGCTACAATATTAATTAGTGTGCAAATAAGTTCTTAACATCTTGTATCATAACACTTTCTAGGGCCATGTTTTGCAACAAATTCACTAGTTTAGGGATTTATGTGACTATTCATCATATGTTCTCACCTTTCCTAATTGGTATTTCAGTGATTAAAAAGTGGTAACAAAAGTGGCAACACCAAGCCTTTTTCCCCAAAGTTGTCCCATTTTTTATTGCAAGTATTTTTTTGATTTTAAGTTAGAAATTGTGTTCCATGGTTTTAAAACTCATAGAAAGTTATCGTTATTGGATAAACTGACTCATGGTTATTGGTGAAATGAGGGGTGTTGTACACTCAAAAAGTGACATGTTAACCTTTGTGCACTTGACCTCTTGAGGTCTAACCAAAATAGCTAATGAATGGAAAACAAGATGAATGATCTAGTGATAGGATTGAACATAATGATGTGGTTGAGGGTTATATGCTATAAGAGGTGAAAAAATATGTTGGTTGTGTTGCAGTGAAAGGATGGGGTTTTGGACAAAATGTGGTAAAAGGTACTTATGGAGATACCATAAGATCTCACCCATGTTGCATTACTCATTGAAAGTGTCAAATTGAGAGTAGATAGAATCCCAAGAACCCTCAATGTAAACAAGAAGAAGGTATCAGAGTTCTTGGTCACTACTTGATTCAGAGAATTAAACAAAATCAGGTTGTAAAACCTTATGAATTTGAGTATAAAAATAGTGTTGATTGTGATTGTCCAATGTCATCCATAAAGTGAATGAAAATAGGACGAGTCTATTCATGGAGACAAAGGAAAATAAATCGAATGGCTCAAACCTGAAGGTTGTTAATTTGATGAGCTACCATGCAAAGGGATCTCACTATGACCAAGGGTGTTATTGGGTGAGCTTGTTCATCTAATGAATAAAGACAACTAATTATAAATTTTATGAGTGAGGTGGAATAGAAAACCTCAATTCTAAACTATGCATTGATGTCTTCTTATAGGTTACCTATTGGAATAAGAGGTGGCACGCTAAGAAATAAACCAGCACTATGGAGATAAGGGTGCTCAAAGACTGTCATCCAATGGCACAGTAAAGTGGGTTTTAAATGTCTTAAGCATATGCCTTCTTTTGAATGTGTATGTGAATGTTTAATTATTTTTTTGAAGGAGATGATAGCAAGGTTTTGACACTCGTGCTTGTGAAGTTTAGTTTGAATTATTTTTGTCATGTTTTTGAGATATTTTTGTAGATAGAAATGGAACTAAACTACTTGATGAAGTTAAAGTACTTGAAATAAATAAGTGAAACATTGAAAATTAAAGGAAAGAAATGTTATTTTTCTCTTTTATGCTTTTCAAAAATTTCAAAAATGTAATACTTAAAACTGAAATTTCAAATAAAAGATGTAAATGCTGATTTTAATTTTCCTAGTTTGAAAGATGAGAGTTTTGTCTATATACATTAAATGAAAGTTATTCTTTTTTTTTTCAATGTAAATAAGTGAAAGGTTCTCATGCAATTGAAATTTTAAAATGAAAATGAAAATGAAAATGAAAATGAAAATGAAAATGAAAACGAAATCTCTTAGGTTGGGTTTGCTAAGCACATCTCTTAAATATTCAGGATATTAATTTCACAAAAGCAAGCTAGAATGTTAGTTTTAAGACTTATTAAAGGGTTATTTTTTAAACTAGATGATTTAGAATGAAATGAATACAAAATTAAAGTTTTGATTTTTATGATTTGTAACAGTGTTCTTTTGTTATACAAATAAATAAAAACAACTCTAAAATGCAAGCTTCTCTTTGTCTAATTTGTCTAGAATTTTAAGTGTCTATGTGGGTATTTATTTGTGAATGCAAGCTTTTAATAAAGCTTAAAATAAAATGATTATCCTTGGTTGTACATAATTTTTTGATTTATTTATTCTACCATTGTTCTTTGAAGTTTTGAAGTATGGACGCAATAAAAAAATATTATTCTTTTCTATGCAAGAGAATGAAAAAGAGATTATTATTTATTTATTTATTTTATAAAACTTTTCATAATTCTAATCTAATATAAAAATTTAAGAAGTCAATCTAATAAATAAAATAAAAATAAAAGTAAAATCTCCAACCTAATAAAAGTTGAAACCAACTGAAGGTGAAGAAATATTTGGTAATCAATCCTTGATCCTTAGGTAACTAGCTTATTTTACTCTATGTAAACCTTAATAAATCTATTATAAGAGTAATGAAAATAAATAAAATCAAATTAACATAAATATGAATAAAAAAATACAATTGACTATGGTTGGGTTGATCCACAAACATGCAAAGACTAGGTTGTGAGTTCAATGAAATTTATTCTCCAAAACTCATGCAATGTGACTAGAAATGATTGTATATTTAAACAAATATTCTTTAAAAATAGAATAAAGTGGGATATGGCTCTGAACTGTCCTAATCTCTAAGCACACGTATACATTTTAGATATGAAATTCTTCAAAAAGTGAAATACTTGTAACAAGGAAGGAAGAGTTGTGACTTGGAGTTAGCTTGAGTGATTTGGATTTTGATCAAGTTAAATCAAAGATCAAAGAGATTAATCAAATAAATACTAGGAGTGAACTGGGAAGTTAAGGAAGTGAACTCAAGAAAAAATAATAAAAACACAAGCGGAATCAATGAAAACACGTGAAAACTATGTCTCAGGCATATATTTTAAAAACATTTACAAGGTGGAAAAACCACTACCTTATATAGGTGGTGGAAATGAAACCATCATTTTTTCATACGGTTTTGTCATAGTGGTTAATGCAATTGTTGCAACAAATTTTTTTTTTGTTATGGTTATGTTTTTTCCACGACGGTTTTGCCATGAAGGTTAAATTTTTACAATTTAAGGTTAAAGAACTCAGGAAAAAGAAAATTTAGAGTTTGAAAAGGCCAAGGAAAGAGTAAAAAGAACAAGAAAAGAGAGAGAATTAAATTTTTAGTATATTTTTATGGAGATAATTGCATAATCATCAGATTTTTTATGAAATGACACACCATGCAAAATTTGGGTGTTGTATAATTTTTTAGTTTCCACGTACCTTTCAATATATAAGAAACATCTATGGTTTTCATGTCACCATAGGAAACCTTCAACCATTTATATTATGTGATGAACAAGTAAGAGGTTAGCCCAAGAAGTTACTCCAGTTGTTCTTTAGAGATGCAATAGTGGGCTATGAGATGGTTCATTTCTCCATAGTTAGATCTCTTAAATATTAGACTAACACTTTGTACAAACATGATAAGTAGATTTGTAAGCTCACATACCAAACACGTCTTATATTAACCTTTCTTTTCATAACCCTGCCACTCTTGGAGTCACATATCTAAAACAAATTTTTGTTTGAAATATAATAACCACAATAGTCATAACATTTCAGACTATTTCAACATGTTGTATAAAATACAAGATCTAAAAAGGATTAGAATATACCTAAATAGTTATCTGGTCATTATTCTAGAGAAAAAATTCAAAATTGGGGTGCCTATAGTTTTCTCACTAAGGTTCTCATGTTGGTATATAACTATAGTAACACTTTTCATAAAATCTTGGAAGCCCCTACCAATGCCCTGACCCCCTCCCACATAGGGTGGTACTTACCCAATAATGGGACATAAAGACACAACTTACTAACCTTAAAAAAAAAATGCATGCCATATGAGATGACCTCCAATCCCAAATATATAGTGTCAATGTCTAATAGACAAGGATG
The DNA here is from genome assembly GCA_037957365.1 of Torreya grandis. Taxonomy (NCBI): domain Eukaryota; kingdom Viridiplantae; phylum Streptophyta; class Pinopsida; order Cupressales; family Taxaceae; genus Torreya; species Torreya grandis. Next base: position 787,842 of record JARHVA010002389.1, on the reverse strand, counting down.
ATAGACACTCTCCATGAGCTAAGTGGTTATGACTTGCAAACTAGTCTGAGAAAAAAATCTGAACACAACTCCAATTCTGGAAGAATACCATGCAATCTTAAATTGGATTTTCCTAAATTTGATGGTAAATATCCCATGAATTGGATCTATAATACATATTAATGTTTTTGTTTGCATGACACCCTATTCTGGGATAAGATACCTATAGCCTATTTCAACATGAAAAAAGAAGTTTTCTAGTACTTTCATTGGTATGAAAAAGATAATGGTATTCTACCATGGTTTAAATTTTGTGAAGTCCTATTGGTTTGCTTAGGCCTAAGTGCATATGAGGATTTTATGGGACCCTAAAATAATTGTGAAAGATTGGTTCTATTTGGAAATATCAAATAAATTTTGAAAAACTTTCAAATAGAAAGGAAGGGTTTACAAATGACTTCTTCAAAATTTATTTCATCATTGGCCTAAAAGATGATACTAGAGCTAAGGAGAAAATGTCAAAACCTTGGGATATGATGATAGCCATTGGGTTATGTAAGTTGGTTGAATAAAATTTCATAGTCAAACATAGATATTCCAAATCCCCCATTCAAAAATTACATGTCAACACACCCAAAAAAATTTCCAAAATTTTAGAATTAAATTTATCAAACACCTAACATAGGTTAAGATGTGAGATCGATGAGAAAAAATATGTTACAACTAAGATGATAAATTCAAACTGAGCCACCAATGTGTGGAGAAAATACTATACCTACTTGAGTAGATTCACCTCTAGAATCTAATGAATGGAAAGATGCACTAAAATCCCCAAAGGAATAAAACATGATATCAAGGAGGACCCTGCATCATAAAATTTGATGCATGAATTGGATGACATCACCACTCCTAAAAAAATGAAGATAAATGAGTAATTCAAAAAGCATCCTCTTACAATCCTTATTTATTTTGGTAGCACACATAACTTTATTGACCCTTGTCTAACCAAATAAGTTGATTGTTATGTGTACCCCTGTTCAAGTTTTGAAATCATGATAGTTAATGGTGGAACCTTACCTTGTGTAGGAAAATGTTACAATGTCTAAATTTTAGTGTGGGATTATAATTTTAAATAAAACATGTTTGTGTTACCTCTATAAGGTTGCAATGTATTTTTTGGAGCATAGTTGCTTTAAACACTAGGTCCTATCATTTGGGAATTTTATAAACTATGCACACTATGTGATTGTATTTTGAGTTATTTTCAAAACTACTATATTTAGTAATAAAAACCCAATAACACAAAAAACATCAAAGGAGGAGATAAAGGAACAATCAAACAATTAAATATAAATTATTACCATCATTTTATCTCGTACAACTCCTCTCCAAGATCTTCAAGTGGATTCAAATGCTAGAGTTGATGGAGTGTGGATTGCTTGACTTGAGATTCAAACTGAATCCAATGGCTTCCTTGGATTGTTGAATGGCTTAGCAAGAGTATGAGGGTGGTTGACAATAGATGATTATGAGAGTATAATGGGGGCTCAATGATTTCCAAGTTAGTTTGGCCTTAACCCATGAATGTCTTATATAGTATGGCAGAGGAGGTTTTTAGGGAATTTTAAATTATTTATAAGCCTCTAGTTTAGAGACTTCTAGAACTTTGGAGGAGCTTTCCTAGTTCTAGAGGTTTCTTGATTATCTTAGGGGATAATAGGGGATTAGATGGGATTTAACGAGTTTTAGTACTCATAGGGGTGTAGGAAAGGCTAGGGTGGTAGGGTAGCTAGGGGTAGGTGAATAAAAAGGAATTTTAAATTGGCAAGGGGCTAATGGGTAGATTAGTGGATAAGTAGGCTAGTTAGTAGGTTAATGGGGTGATTAATTGGTTATAATGGTATGGTAAGGTTCATGATATGTAATAAATATTGTGTAATAAGTAGGATATTATTTAATTGACTAGGGGTATGATTTTGGGTTAAATTAGCAAGTTTAATAGGATTATTAAGGCAAATGGATTTAGGTGCATACATTTTGCCCTTCTTTGAAAGGGTATTGAAAGTGAAGTGAAGTGGAAGGAGTAATGAATTTTCAAATAAAAACCATTTCGTGGATGAGGATGTTGTTAGTAGGTGTGATGCCCCTTCGAGGGATCATGTGGGAGGAATGAGCCTGATGGTCACTCGAACAAAAATCCCTGGGGTGGGATAGGACCAAGATGAAGATAAGGGGTTGAGATGTCCCAAGTAGTGATGATGCAATGATTGAGATGCCCAAAGCATAAGTGTTAGGGGATAAAGTGGCTTATCCTTGAAAGATGAGTTTTAGACAATGACTAATGTCTAGAAGGGAGGCAGGTTGATTAACATGATAAGACTTGAATTCCCAAGACATATACATTATTCAAGAAAGAGAGATGAGATAGGCCACAAGCTGAGGATAATTCCCATAGCAAGGACACATTTTAGGGATGGATAGAATCCTATAGAAGACATTTGATGGTTGATTACAAATAATAAGCCACTTTGTGTTAGATTTGTAGCTTAAAATGATTTAAAATTAATGAGTGACCCATAGGGTATGAGATAGGATTAGATGTTAATAGTGGCTAAGTTATCCCTAGGCATAAGATCATGGTCAGGTACTACCTACATAGTCTTAAGAGACCTTAGGTCGATGTAGTTTTGACTTGGGATTTTAGACTAATAATGGAGAATGGAAGACTATGACCTAGGAGACTTAGGGATGATAAACAATGATTAAATGTGATAATAGGTAATGAAATAGGATTTGGGGATGAAAAGTATTAGACAAGATAGGATAATGTGATTAACGAAGATCAAGTTGGTGACAAGGGGTAAAAAGTGGGGTAAAAGAGTAGTAAAATAGAAAAAGGTGGGTGAAAAAGGTTCATTTTGTCTTTTACCCTTATTGACTTTGTTTATCTGGAGCCCTAATAATGGATCACATCCCACACTCATCACATCATAGAGAGAGATAGTCTAGGAGCACTAGAGGCTAGCCAACGTGGGACCACCAGTAAGTACTTCATCCCTAACCCATTAGTTTTTGTGTTTTTTATTTTATTTTGGCATTTAATGTGTGTAAGTGCTACATGGATAATACTATAACTAAGGGTAATGCCCTCAGTGATGATATTGTCCTTGCAACTTGTGATATCATGGTCACAAGTTGAGATATTACAATATCATAACAAGTGACTTACAATATTGTAATACCATGAGAGGAGAATCATAGTTTTACAAAAATACAAGGTTAGAGTCATGGATATGCAAAAATATACAACATGATGAGTGATATTATCAAATCATTATTTAGGGATAGATTATGAATCATGATATTGTGGTGGTTAGGGTAAAGTTTAGGGGATTGGAGTTAGTGGGGATTTGGGACTTAGGGTGGATAGGTGAATGGGGTTTAGGGGATTGGGAAGGATAGGATTAGGTTAGGTCAGTTATGTTATTGACTTAGAGTGATTAGGTGATGGATAAGATTAGGTTAGGCTGGTTAGGTTAGGGACTTAGAGTGATTAGGTGATGGATAGGATTAGGTTAGGGACTTAGAGTGATTATGAAATGGATATGATTAGGTTAGGGACTTAGAGTGATTAGGTTGGGGGAGAAAGAAGGGGTGAGGTAGTATGACTTAGAAAGGAGGATAATTAGATGGATAGGATTAGGTTATATAAGTTAGGGTGAGTGGATAGTTAAAGGGATGAAGGATTTAAGGGGATTAGGCTAGAAAGATGAGAATGGGTAGGGATTGGAATGAGGTGAGTGGGGTGTAGATGAAGGGGTACATAGGTAACTTAAATAGGAAATGAAAGGAGAGTTAGGTGGATAAGATGGAGTGATGAGGGTTTGAGGGGGTGGTTAAATAAGTAATCAGGTTGACAGTACATGATAGGATAGACGTAGATGTGGTTAGATGATCATGATTTAATATGATGTGTGGTTGGTGCAGGAGGATTTAGGAGTGATGGTCTCCTAACTATGACATTCATTGGTATTACACAAGATGCACTTATTGACATCAGATGACTATGGAGTGTTATATCTTATAGGGCTATATTATGCTGCGACTATGCCATTAGTGAGATATATAAGGCATTGATCATAGCCCTAATTGAGAGGTGTCATTCTGAGACATGCACCTTTCATTTAGTAAATGGGCAGATGACAATCACTCTAGAGGATGTGTTATGAATCTTTTATCTTCTTATGAGAGGTCATAAGATATATTGGCATTCACACACCCTTAGTGTTAAGTGCAAGGGTTGGCTAGGAAATTGTAGATTGGGGTGTGGGATGCATGAGTGGATATTTGCAAGGCCTTGAGGGAGGGCACAATTGATAGATTAACATTGGTGGTGATGTCTCTTGTGACTGACATATTCTTGCTGGACAAAAATGGCTAGTGGTTTCATTTGGGATTGGGAGATGTAGTATCAGACATGGTCCTGGACTATCGGGTATTTGCCTAGGGCCCAGTTGTATTAGCCCACTTATAATGAGAGATGAATATGGGTGCATATAGAGGATGAGTGATCCTAGGCCCATATCTATTAATATAGATATGGAGTTAGGAGAACATTACTATAGAGCATCCCTTGGGTACATGTGTAGATAGAGAGCCCTATGAGCCCATAGTACTAGGTGGTGCATCATTCTAGGAGTATATAGATCTCATGTAGGGGAGATCCAATTTTATAAATAGGTGTTTGATAGCTTATGGCTAGATAAAATTACATGGATGCCTTATAGATAGGTCTAATGGGGATGGGCTAAAGATGTGGATATCACACAATTTATGTTGACCAAGTATTATCTCACTAGATGTCAAGACTATATCATTGAGCGGTATAGACCTAATCATGTACATTGGCAATTTGAGAGGTTACAAGATGTCCCTAATGAGGAACATCTATTTCCCTGTAGTGACAAAGACAGACCTCATTAGGGGATTCTAGTAAATAGGGATTTAGTGAGAGTGGACTATGAGAGCATCATCCTAGTAATATGGGATTACCAGACTTCAATCCTAGATCTTAGTGTGATAGCAATATATACAGCTTGGTGGGTATAGAGGTATCCACACAAACTATTGAGACAACAAGCTAGAGTGAGGAGAGGGGTTGTGTATAGACTATTATAGGCATGAGATAGATTAGGGAGGAGGTGAGCATAGAGAGTGCAGCCCTAGGCACAAGACCATTAGGATGGACTGAGGGGGACAAATGCCATAGATGTGGATGGGGGAGATCATGAAGGTCTAGATGGGGGTTAGATAGGGGTTGAGGGATAGGTTGGAGGGAGTGGATTTTAGGCTAGAGGGAGTGGAGGGGCAGATGAGGAAGGGTCATCTATGCCACCTTTGATTGAGGATGACCAATCACCTTTGGATAGGTTGAGGAGAGAGATACAAGCCCATAGCTTAGAGATTTCAAGGATCATTGCCAAGAAGGATAGGATATCAACCGATTTACCTAAACGATTAGCACAGAGGGATAAGTAGCTAACTAGAGCACATAGGTTACAGGCTTATAGGGGTAGATACATATGTTATATGGGCATATTCAGAGTCAAGATGCTCAAATAGTCATATTTTATGGTCAAATCCAGAGTTGGGATGCTTAAATTTTAATTTTATAGGTCTAGATTGAATAGATTTAGGCTAGGGTGAGTGAGTTTATGGGAGAGTTATAGATGGTTGAGAGGGCCAAGAAGATGGTAACACAACCATGTCAGAGAGGGTGATGGCATTGGTCATGAGGTAGATTACATGGTTGACATGGGAGGCCTAGTATTATAGGGACCTATATGAGGTAGCAATGCCATCGAGGTAATGTGCAATGACATTTAAAACCAGTTCCTCATAGTCAATACACCATCCTCCCAAGGGGCCACTTGGACTGTAGTGAGTCAAGACTTATGATTTTGTGAGACATGTATCATATTATGTATATTCATGTATTATATCACATTGATGCCCATGGGGACCATTTATGTGCTTATATATTTTGACATGGACTCTAATGGACATTAGTTATTGTGGATGTATATGATGAGAATGATCTTGTGATTGATGATGTTGTGTCGATGTGATGATTTTTGTTATGATTATGTTATTGATAGATGAGTTAGATGATGTGATTGTGATTTGTGTGTGTGTGTATATATAGATCATGATTTATGGATGTTATGTGATTTTATTGTTGTGGTTATGATGTTTTGTGAGTGATTGATTAGATATTGATATTAGATGTTTAGATGATTGGGTAGGTGATATAATGATGATGTGTATCATGGATTTATAAATTTATATTACATGATTATGTGTTGTGAAAATGAGATGTTTATATATTTTAAAATGAGATGTAATGATGGATATGATTTTGTTTATTATGGATGATTATTATGGTTTCATGTGGATAATGTAAGGGTAAAATGATATGTAATGTTGGTTAACAATGTGCTAATAATAATCCATTGTTTTTAATTATGTGTCTCACAAATTAATGGTGGGTAAAATCCTCCTACACCAAGGAGATGGGTGTGTATGGGATAGTAGGTTAGGATGGTTAGACTAGATATTGGCATGATTAGGGGGATGGGATGGGGGAAGTTTAATCCATTAGAGATGTAGGAAATGAAATTTATTATTGCACGTGTGAGTAGAAGTGTGCCAATGACATGATAGTGGTCAAGAGCATATTGAATTCACAGTGTGTGGGAACTCCGGGTGACTTTCCTAGTTTTGAGTTTGGGTAGTCACTTAGACCATCCTTGTTCCCATTTGATCAAAAATAAAAAAGACAATATAATAAGACATTAAAAGTTCACTGACTATGACAAATATTTACAAGACTTAAAATTTAACACACCTACACACATATATAAAAAGATAAGACAAGACATAACATAAAATATAAAATGGACTAGGGTAAGGATGTTTGATTTATATACATGGGAATTTGATAAACAACCTAAGGAAAGGATGTTGGCTAATGATTATTTATAATAAATTGAATGACAAGGGTACTAAAGACATTATATATAAAAGGTCCTAAGAGGAAAATCTTTTTAGGGACATAGTTAAATATGTACATGGGATTGATGGTGCCCAAAAGTGATTTTATCACAACTGAAACAGGGATCCAAAACAATCATAAACAACGATATTTAGGGTCTAAAGTGAATGATCAGGATTCAGTTACAGTGCCCAAAAGTGATTTTGTCACAACTAAAACAAGGATCCAAACCAATCATAAACAACCATATTTAGGGTCTAAAGTGAATGATCAAGATTTAGTTATAGAGCACATGATGGATCTTGAATTAAGAATATTAAATGACCTTTTAGTAATGATGAGATTAGTGGGATCTTGTGGATCATTGCTTAGGGATGGATATAGATGGACAAGTATGGATGCAATTTGAGGATAGTAGGAGAAATATTTTTCAAGGAGGATGCAATTGGGGTATTTATTATGATGTCATAAATAGGATGGATGATGTATTAAAAGTGGAGTTAGATATTATGGAAGACTCTTCAACATATATTCCCCTTGCATGATAAGCAATGATTTTCCCCAACTTGAAATTATTATCTCTTGATTCTACCTAAGCATATAAGATACACCCACTATTGAGACCAAGGTCATATGGAGAATTATGGAAAGGAATGGAATGAGAGGAAGAAGTGGAATGGTGATGGATATGCCCCCAAGAGTGGGGACCCATAGACATATATTTGTGGAGAAACTTTCAAGTATAAGAGCATTTCAAATGCATAATATTCATAGGCTCATCAAGCTCATCACCATCAAGCATAGACAACCTGTAGGCTCCTAATCCAAATTTTGCAATAATGATGTAGGGCCCAAGCCAGTTTGCTTCAAATTTTCCCTTTCTATCCCAGTCTACATTAGTGTTCTTTTGATTCTCTTTGAGGACTAGATCACCAACTTCAAATTCTCAAGATTGAATATTTGTGTGATATTAGCCCTTGAGCTTATTTTGATATGTTCAAAGATGAATTAAAACATTTTGATGTTTTTCATCCAATAATTCAAGCTCTTGTAGCCGCTTTTGTCTAAAATCACGATCGATAATGATGCCCGTCAAATAAATGCGTAAGGAGGGGAGCCCTATTCCATGTGCAAGATTGATTCTTTTCCATAGACTAAAGAGTATGGATAACCCCGATAGGTATTAAGACACTAGTTTTGTAGGACCAAAGATCAGGGTATAGTTACAAATGCCAAGTTCTACCTGCATCATTGATAATTTTCTTAAGAATCTTTAGAAGTATTTTGTTGATTTCTTCTTCTTATATGTTACCCTAGGGATAGTATGGTGTGGAAAAGTGCTACTCAATGTGATAAAATTTTCACATATTTTTGACTTCCTAATTTTTAAAAGACTTATTTGATAAAATTTTGGTTAGGATGCCAAAATGAAAAATAATTTGATTTAGGATAAACTTTGATATCTAGATACCTGTGGTATAGATAAGTAGCATGGCTTCAACCCATTTTGTAAAATACTCCATGGCTATTATTATAAACTTATGACCATCAAATGATGTTGGATTGATCTTGTCGATTAGATCTAGTCCCCATATGAAAAATGGCCAAGGGATCATTATACGCTGAAGCTCTTATACAGGGGCGTGAATTAGATTACCATGTTTTTGATAAGCTACACATTTACGTACATATTGGCAAGCATCATGATCCATTGTGGGCCAATAATATCCAGTCATGAGTAACTTCTTAACTAGGGCCATCACACTGACATGACCACCACATATACCATCATGGACATCCTTGATTGTAAGAGTAGCCTCCTCTAAGGTTAGGCATCTCAATAGGGTCCCATCATAGCCTACTCAATAGAGCATGCTACCAAGGATGGTGTAATAGGATGTACAATGGATAAAGGCTTTGTGTTGGTGATGATTTAGGTCTAATGGTTGGATGTTGTTGTGGAGGTAAGTGTAGATATCATGATATCATGGTAGACTGGGATGGAAAAAAATTGAAAATGAGCCATAGATTAAGGAGCCAATAATATCAAGTGTTCAATGAGAAATTTTCCTTCAAGGACATCTTCTGGAAGGTAAATCAAGGACCTGATAGTGGCCATAGAGTTAGTTACCTTGTTACTTCCCCATGGAACTTGTTCACATGTGATAGACTAAAATTTTTACTTTAATTGATCCACTAACTATTTATAGGCAAGAAATTTCTCATCTTTCACCTAGAACTCCTCGTTCACTTGTTTGATAACCAATTATGAATCACCAAATACCTGAAGGTGTTGGATATTCCATGGGATGGCAAGTTGGAGACCAAAAATTAAGGCCTCATATTCATAATTATTATTGGTACATGGAAAAGCAATTCAAAAATATTTAGGGATTATGTCACCTTGCGGGGTTACCAAGAGGATTCTTGATCCCAACCCATGTGTGGTAAAAGATCCATCAAAATATAATTTCCATCTATTTTATTTTTTAGTAGTCAATATAGACTCATCTGGAAAGGTTGTGATGAGAGGCTTGTTATTGGCAAGGGGTGTTGCCTCTAGTTGATCCATGATTACTTATCCTTTGACAGCCTTCTAATTTACATATTTGATATCGAACTCACTTAAAAACATAATCCACTTGGCCATCCTACCAGTTAAATTATATTTTGATAGCATGTACTTAAGGGGATCAACTTTGGCTATGAGTTGAACTTGGTTGTTTAGCATATAATGCCTGAGTTTTTATGATGCAAAGACGATGACCAAGCAAGCTTTTTCAATAGGGGTATAATTAAGCTCATATGAGTTAGTATCCTTCTGATATAATATATTGATCATTCCTTTCCTTCATCATTGTGTTGAGCTAGAAGGGCCCCTATTGCACAAGGTGTTGCAGATATATACAAAAGCAAAGGCCTTCATGTGATGGGTGGTGATAAGATTGAAGGTTTAGCCAAATATTGCTTGAGATTGTCAAAATCCTATTGACACTCAGAGTTCCAATTGAAAAGATTCCCCTTATTCAAGATATGGGTAAAGGGGTGACATTTATCTTCTAATTGTGAAATAAACTAATGGATGGCCTATAATTTACCTTGAAGGATCCTTAGCGATTTTAGATTTATGGGAGGAGGCATTTCCACAATAGCTTTGAATTTCATAGGATGTACCTCAATGCCCCTCCTAGAGACTATGAACCCTAATAGTTTGCTTGAGGTGACTCAAAACACACATTTCTTTGGGTTTAATCAGACCTTATATTCATCAAGCTGCTCAAAGATTTTTCTTAAGATCGTAGGATGCTCTGATCACAGTTTTGACTTCCCCAGGATATCATCTACATAATACTCTATAATGTCATGAATCATGTCATGGAAGATGATGGTCATATCCCTTTGGCATGTTTTTCCTACATTTTTAAGACCAAAATCATCACTTGATAATATAAATCCCCCCAAGGAATGATAAATGTTATTTTGTGTTGATATTTGGAAGCAATTTTGATTTGATTGTAGCCCAAAAAACCATTCATGAGGGAAAACATCTCATAGCCCATAATGGAATCCATGATCATGTTTAAATTTGGTAGGGGAAAGTCATCCTTGGGGCATGCTTTATGGATATCTTATAAATCTATGAAATTTTTGATGTCTCCCTGTGGTTTGGCCACGTGAACAATATTGGATATCCATTCAAAATAATCAATGAGATGAATAAATTTGGCTTCCAAGAATTTTTTCAATTCTTCTTTGACTAAAATAGCCACCTTGGGGTATATCTTATGAATTTTTTGCTTTATTGGTTTTACATTGGGATGAACCACTAAATGATACACAACCAAGGTTAGATCGAGCCTTGACATGCCCAAATAAATCCATGAGAAGACATCTATATATTATCTGAGCAACTCAATAAGGATTTATTGTTTTTATAGGGTAAGTATTTCCCCCAATTTGATGATTTTAGGACTCTCCTCTATTCCAAGATTAACTTTAATAACCTCCTTGGTGAGGGAGTTTGACTAGTCTTAGAGATACATTAGGGGTGATGGTAAGTCCTGGATTTCTAAAGCAAATTATTTGGGGAGCTTTGTGTCTAAGTCTAAATAGAATTCTAATTCATCAAGAGTGGATTGAAATTTATCTAGATCTAGAGAGGGAACTTCATCTTTTCACTCCTCTTATTTGATTTGATTTAAGGACATGTGTTGCTCTCCAAAATAGGCAGATTCATTGAGACTAATAAATAACCCTTTTTTGTGATCTCCTGATGGTATAAAGGTTTGTGTTCCCAAATATTTGATAATGGCATCATTACTGTGAAACAATTCAAAAGAAGGCTCATGCTTTTAATCCCAGTCTATCAAGGTAGGGTAACAAAGGGAGATATTAATAGCAGAGATGGTGGTGTCATGGAAGATATTGGTGGCAATAAGATCTTCATAAAGACTATAAATGGAACATGTTTTGATTTATTCATCAGAAGAAGACACCGTAGGAATCAAATAAGTGTCCAAAATGATATTATTGAGGTCAATGCCAAGAGGTTTATACCCTAAACCAAGATGTTTTGGGTGTTCTTTAACCCCTCTAGGTTCAATCCTACCTTGTTCATCTCTCCTTAGTCCTTTCCCTTATAATTCATATTTTGCAACATATTTTGAAGGTGGGGGTACTTCTATTTATGGAATTTTAAGGCCTCATCATCTAGAATAAGCCATGAATCATGAGTCTCATCAAATTACTCCTCTGACAATATGCCTGCACTAGTAAAGGTCATAGATCTAATTTGGTAAATAATGGGATTATCTTTCCTCATAGCTAGGAACCCATATCTATGTGGATATAGTGGTAAGTATCCTACATAAAAGGTCTTGTATTCATATTCTCTATATCCTATGGAAGTGATCTTAAACTATGTGATGTTTGGGGATGCATTTGAAGTAGGTGTTAAATCATCAAGGTAGACATACTTTGCAGTTGTTGGATTAGGAGTGGAGCTATGTGTATTGGGACAATAGCAAGTGGGATGAGACTGATCTATTTTATCACTGTGGAAGTGCTCTATCTCCTCTGGGATGGTAACCTTCATGCCTGAATGAGGGAATTTTAAACATTGATGGAGGGTGGAAGGAACTGCTTATGGATCAATGGGTATCCCAAAAGTAGATTATATGGAAGATCAACATCCAAAAAATTGTTGGATAGTTTTCAATGATGTTATGGAGGTTTCTAGGTGAGTGGATGAAGTGTCTTAATAGTCTAAGTGTCAATGATAAAGTGTGCAGTGTGTTTGTCCTAGTATAATTGAAGTAGGCTTGGTTGATCTTTAGTTTTAGCATGATTAGGGATGGGTATAAAGTATTGAGAATGTGTGATGGATCTTGTCAAAGGTCAAGGATGATTGGATAGCTTGTGAAATTAAATGGTATTCATCTGGTTCTTCATTGTGTTCATCTTGGCATAGTTGGTTCTATGACAAAAAAATCTAAGTAGGCAATTTGATGACAGCATCATTACCACGTACTAATGAGTCAAGGGGAGTTGGTCATATGGGTATGATCAAATTAGTCCCAAATTTCTATGGTCCAAGTTTTAGGTCATGTGGTTGAGTGGAACAAAAGATATAATTGTGCAAATTTGGCTTACTAGGTAGTTTACAACGTTTTCCCATACTTAACCAAATTTGCAAAGGAGATCTAACGGTGCACATTTAATCACATCATAGGTCTATGGTGTGAAATTAATTTGATATTAATATTTAAGTTCAATTAGAGCTACGTAATTATTTTTATGGAATTATATTTCACACGCGTGAATGTTACAGGATCAACTTGGTATATGGATGGATTCCCCTGTGAAAAATCATATTATTTAAATTTTAGGACATGCAATTGAGCATAGAAAAAATTATTAAGGTTAAAAGTTGGATTTCCAGGTAGATTTAATAGGTTCCCATACTTATCCAAATTTTAAAAAGGTAAATATCAAGACCAATTAAGGATCTAACGGTTAGCAGGTGTTCATATAGATGCATATCTACGATGCATATTGAGTCAAAGAGGTTAAAGTGTCTGATGTTTAAGCTGGTTAAATTCTAGGATAATCTTAAAGAGATCAATGGAGTGAATTTTTTCCAAACTTTAAAGAATAAGTGAGATTATGACAAGTGATCGATGTTTAACAATAATCAAAGGTAAAGACCGAGCTACTTTTGAGGAGATCGATGATGCATATTTAGTCAAAATTGCCAGGGAGCATGAGATGAGGTCAAACTGATAGATCTTTAACATAGGTAAAGATAAAGATACTTTTGAGGGAGATAAATGATGAATATTCATTTAATCTATGAGAGGGAATTATAGTTTGACAAAGTGTTTGATGTTTAACAATAACCATCAAAATTTGAATATTCAAATTAACAAAGGAAAACCAATGCTTAGTTTTTGAACTATAACTTTTGATCTAGGATGGATTTCTTGATGCAGTTAAAAAAATTTGTAGAGGACTTCAAGATGCATATAGTTAATATAGTTAGAGGGTTGGAATTTTTGTATAGTCGAAGTTATTAAGCTCCAAAGTTCTCCAAAGTTGATTGTGTACCATGTTATGTAAGTGACCCAATAAGGATATTTGAGTTGTTCTAATGGTATTTGGATGTTTCAATGGGAAAAATATATTGGAGAGTGTTTTGAACTCTATGAGGATAATTTATATATAATTTAGAGGTTTGATTAATCCATATTTAATATGAACAAATGCTTATAAGTTGATTGTTTATTCATTCATGGTGTTCTTGTGTACAAGGCTAATGTTTGAGTAGATTGAACATATGTAGAGGTATGTAATGATGAATATAATCATTTTAAGATGTGTAAGAGGTCATATGGAGTGGACCTATGCATTTTTAAGTGGTCCTATGTTTTTAAATTGCTCGATGAAGTGATAAATGGGTGAATAGGTCTCCATGAGACCTATAAGGGCTATTAAGGCCTAATTGAAAGGTGTAACTACTTAAGTGTGATCCATAGTTGTTATGGCTAATTTGTGTGGATGGTATTGATATATTTTAGATGTATTAAGAGATAAGATAAGTATTATGGCTGACCTATAATATAATAATCATGATGGCTCTATAAAAGGTGAAATCAAAGGTGGTGATTTCTAGACTTACAAGAAGAAGTGTGTGTAAGAGTTGAAGAGCGAAGGAAAGAAGAAAGGGTGTGTGTCCAATGGATGGGTTGTAAATCATATCAGGTTGATGAATTTATGTATGACCTAAAATTTATATTTATAATGTCAAAAATAGTGCTCTTGAAGGTTTGAATATTAGGGAGAGAAGCGAATAAAAGAAGGATTTATAGGTCTAAGTGTGTATATGAGGGCAGTTTGAGTGAAGAGGAAGGGAGATTGCGGCATGCATATGTGGGAGGATTATATGAGATAGAGAGGGTGTTTTTTAAGGGTTATAAAATCATAGGTCCATCATCAGGTGTTGAAGACATTAGTTCAAAGGTGGATATGTTCATATCATAGGTGTTGGGAGGGTGCTCAACATCTAGGTCAAAAGGACTTGACCATCCTAGGGGTAGGTGCTTCTTATGGAATAGGTGTTTCATTAAAGTCTGGTCAAAATTACTTGACTATCCTAGGGGAAATTTCTCCTTCTGGAATAGGTGTTTCACTAAATTTTGGTCAGAAAGACTTGACCATCTTAGGGGTAGGTGCTCCTTGTGGAACATGTGTTTCACTAAAGTTTCATGTTTTCATAATTCTTATAGAAAAAATAGTCCATGTGTTTGTAGTATTGAGAGTGGTTTTTATTCCCTAAGAGGGTTTCCCACATAGATCTTGTGTTGTGTGTGTGATCTTGCATTATCTATTATTCATTGTTATAAACATCTTAAATGCTTCATGAATGGTTATATTGAATGTTTAAGTGTTTGAAAGGTTTGGAATTGAATTGGATTGTTTTCCACCACTAATTCACCCCCCCTCTCACTAGTTTTTACCTATAAAAATTGGTATCAGAGCAGGTCCTTTGGTAAAAGCTTGACAACTTGAAGGAGATCCAAGTTACAATATGGGTAGCCTTCAAATGCAAGGAGGTTTTTCCACTAAGAAAGCACTGATGTTCAATGGATCCAATTATTATTTTTGGAGTGTGAAGATGAGGACCTACATCATGTCCCTAGGGTTTGACACTTGGAAATCTATTGTGGATGGTTATTTTGCACCTATTATTCCTCCATCTAGTGTTGCAGATAAAAAGTTGTTTGAAAACAATTATAAGGAAATGAATGTTATCACTTGTGGTCTTTTAGAGAATGAATACACTAAGGTAATCCATTGCATATCTTCCAAGGAAATGTTGGATAAATTGAATAAGGCAATGAATGTTATCACTTGTGGTCTTTCAGAGACTGAATACACTAAGGTAATCCATTGCATATCTTCCAAGGAACTGTGAGATAAATTGAAAATGATTTATGAAAGAGAATCAAAGGCTAAATTGAAAAAGTTTTAGACTCACCAAAGATAATTTGAGAGTCTTAAGATGAAGGAAGAAGATTATGTGGCATCCTTTCCATAGAGAGTTGATGAGTTTGTGAACATTATCAAAGGTATTGGAGAGGAACTTGAAGAAGCTACCATATTTCAAAAGGTATTAAGGTCTCTCTCTCTCTCTCAATTTTGATTCAAAAGTGTCTATTGTAAAATAAAGTCATGATATTACTTAGTTGAAGATGGATTAATTACATGGCATCCTTACTACCTATGAGATGAGAGTAAATGATGATATACCACCAAAGAAGGAAGTAACATTTAAGACATAAATGAATAAAAAGAAGTTCCAAGGTAATAAACTCAAGGAGGATGACATATCTAATTTTGATGAAGATGAAATAATTGCTTTGTTTACAAGGAAATTGAAAACATGGTCAGGAAAGTATAAGGATAAACTACCCTTCAAATGCTTCAATTGTGGAGAGGTAGGACATTTTGATAATAAGAGCCCTCATAAGCATAAGAAGAATGATGTTGAAGAGCATGGTGATGGCCAATATGAAAATAAGAATATTGTAGACACTAGAAAACTATACACTATGGTGTTAGATGTTGCATTAACCTTTAAACCACCCCTTGGCCCCCTTTAGGTTAGATTATTTACCAATTATCCCATTATTAACCTCATACCATTTCTAAGGGAATTAACCACTAGTCATTGATGGATTAGCCCATTTTGGTTATGTCCCCTCAACCACTATTGGTCAGCCCTTGATTGTTAATGGTTAACTGGACCACTGATGGTTACTTAAACTCTTTCATGATCAAAAGAATCAACTACAATTTGACTGCAACTCACTTTTTGATTAATAGATATCTAATTTTAGTCTATTGTTCACATGATCAATGCATGATTAGACTATTGGTCAGACTATTTGATAAACTATTTTTTAAACTCTTCATTTTAACCCTCCTTTGCTATATATTAAGAGAGAGATAAGGTTGAGATGATCATTTAGGGGTAGGAGATTATGACTTCCAAGCAAATCCAAAAGCTTCCCAGTGAACCAAGAGCTAGGTCAGAGACTTAGGGTGATTTTGTAACTCAATATCTTGAGCCAAGGTATTGTTATTCTACTGACATTATTCTAGGATCCATAATAAGATTTTAGACCACCTCAGCATTCCTCAAACCAATAACACCTAAAATCTAAGAATCTATTTTTTATCAAGACTTAGTAACTAGCTTTATTTATTTTAGCACTTGGGTCATTCCAATTCTCTACACTTCACTCCCTATTTTGGAGTTTTTGAAACCTTTAGACATTTCATCTCCTACCTAAAACCACCCATAGCCTATTCCAATCACCTGAGCACCTAACTCCCAAACCAGATACCTATGAGTATTAATTCTTGTCTTGCAACCAACATCCAACCCAAAAACCACTCCTAGAGCTTCTTTATAACACTCCCCAATAGACTTCTTTTTCCAAACCAAAATCCACAGTTTCCACCAATGGTCTTATTTAACCATTGACGAACTTAGCTAACCATATATGGTGAACAATCTCCCATGGTCACCTAACTGTCGATGGTCATATCTAACCATTGCTAGTCAATGTATGCCATTTTACAACAACAAGCTAATTTAACCCATCTACCCATACCCAAATCTTAGTTTATGATTTTTTGTTTTATCACAGAACTTCAACTTATTTTCTAAATCAAGATTGAGTGATCTATCATTAGTATTCAATCATTTATTATTATTTTTAATCAAAATCACTTGTTTCTTTTCAATTATTTCTTGTATTTGATTTTAGTACATTCTCTTATTTCATGCAACCATCTATTTTTAGTTTATTATAACTTAAGTGTTTTAAAAGTGTGGATTGATAGCCTCTAAGAAAGCTTGTATTTCTTAGATCTAGTTCACGCTAGGTAGTCCACCCTACTATCTCACTAATTCACCATTTTCTAGATTGCTTTCTTATCTTCAGGTCATCCTCCCCAGATAAAGAGGAGTATCAACAATCATATGGATTCACGTGTGCATAACACATCTATTTTATACTAACCTCATCCTTATTTTAAGTTTTACATCTTTCTTAAACAAGAAAATAAGCAAAATTTTAGTGAAACAAAGACATATAAGTTTGATAAAAGGAATTAAGGATTCAAAAAGTATGACAAAAAGAAGAAGTCATTCAAGAACAAGAAGAGTCTCTGCCACCAATAAAGATTGTAGCTCATCAGATGAGAGTTAAGATAGCAACTTAGAGTATGATCATGAAGATGATGGTCTTGTTGAAGATAAATCCTCTTCATGGATGAGCAATGAAGTTGCTCATATCAAAAGGAATCTACTTGGAGTGATTCAGATACTGATAAAAATGAGATGGACTATGAGATTGAATTGATAAATGTTATTGAAGAACTGAAGATTGAGAAGAAGATTAACAATAAGATTAAGTCTTAAATCAAGGACTATGAAGAGTAATTCAATGTGTTTGAGGCAAGAATGAATAAACACACCAAGGAGCATGAATATATAGTCAAGCATCTCAATTGTCAATTGGAAATCCTGTCTATAATCCTAAAAGCTAAAGAAGATGAATGTTCAAGGTATGTAATTGAAAATGATTCATTAAAATCTAAATTAGAGAAGACATCTAGTATGATGAAGTCATTTATGAGATTTAAAAAGAGCTCAAGTGATCTAGAAAATATTCTAAGTGATCAAAAGCATGCAAGTGATAGAACTAGTCTTGGATACAAAGAAGAACCAAAAAATGCAACTCAAGACAAGATGAAGAATAATGTAAATCAAGCCTTGAAGGTCAACAATCAGTTAAGGAATGAAGATGATGGCAGAATGAAGACAAATTAGATCATATAACCAAATTCCATTAGGTATGCAAGTTTCAATGGTTACTATTACACATGTAATCAATTTGGGCATAAAGATAGAGAATGCAAGAGACCTGTTAGAAATGAGTTTGCATGGAATGATGATGGGGGTAATCAGTCAAAAGGTGAGTCTTCTTCAAAAGGAGTATTTTGTTTTAATTATCAAAAGAATGGACATATTACAAGATTTTTTTCTAATCAGGAAAGGTAGGGTAAGTTTCTTGCAAAAGGTATAGTGTGATTCATTTATTAAGAGAGAGGTCACATTTCTAGATTTTGCAAGCAAAGGCCTACAAGATAGAATAGGTTTAAACAGGCTCCTAGAGTGCAAGAAAGAAGGAAAGTTAATTCATGGAAACCAAAGGTGGTAAGTATGAGTCATGATGAGTCTGTAGGTCCAAGTAATCTATTTTCTATGGTGGAGGATGCTACAGAAGTTGATGAGTGCCAAGGGATCTCATTTTTTGCTTATTTTGTGAATGAAGAGACCAAGTTCAAGGAGAAGACCAAGGTGCTAGTTGAGGCTAGTTCTGAGGTGTGTATGGATTCAAGTGAACATCCTATTATTATTGAGCAAATTTCATGTAAAGAACATCAGTTGGTAATACCTAGTGATGAGGTTTTGAACTACAAGGAAGATTCTTCAACTGAAAAGGTATGTCATGAATCTATGTTATCCCTATGTGTTTTCAATATAGTCTTAAAAGAGAAGGAGAATATTGTAGTGGATGAGCAAGTTATTTCTCTTAAGCCTAAGAAGAAGAAGAAGAAGAAGAAGAAGAATAACTATCAGTAGTAGTTGACCAAGGAGGAGAAGGAATATGAGGAGTTATGGGAAAATATTGGTTTCACATTGTTCTTAGGAACCATGTGAAGTAGGATGTCTCTACCTATGCTTATTAGGAGACATATTTCTTGTTGAGAAGCAAGTATGTGTGTTCAAGGCATATTCAGGGATTTTGGTCCTGAACGTTGGAGTAGTCTACAGGGTCAGATTGAAGGTTTTCTAGTGGCAAAGGAGGATTTGAGAGATTCTCATAGAAAGGTATATTGACCTTATTCTAGCACGTTCCAGGTGGATTTGTGGTCTGAAGGTATGTTGAATTCAAATTGAATATTTTTTTAGTGTTCTCAATTTTCTCAGTTTTGGCTTAAGGGCAAGTAGGTCTAAAATGGGTTATAGGATGTATGGGTTCCCAAAAGTATGGAGGATCAAATCTTGGTCCAGAAATGTGTGATGGTTGTCTCTAGGTGTGAAAGAAGTTTTAGAGGTGGGTGTTGATCAAAAGGAGGTTTGTTGACCCTGTTTGTTTTAAGATTATCAAGTTTTGGGCTATGCTAGAAACATGGTTTGCCTTATGAATTGAGGTTTGAGGCTTATTAATATGTTTAATGGGCCAAATATGTTTTCAAATCAAGCTTCATATAGATCTTGAAGGTTTATGGTTTTCAAATTATTCATGATTTTGTCAATATAGAGGCCTAATTAGCTAGTAGGTTTATGAAGTATGTTACATAAGATGATCTAGGTTATGAAAATTGGTGTGACTAAGGGGGCATATGAGAGTGATCCATATATGAATTTTTAATTCTTGAAGGTGTGTCTAGCTAAAAATTATGGTCTCTGCAAATACCAAGTAGGGCTACAAGGAGACTAGATAGGCTTAATGTGAAGAAGAGTGATTTTTGATCAATTTATCCAAAATATTATGGTATGAGTGTTTCAATGTAATTTTTTAGGTTTGTTTATAGCATGTTTCCTATTTGGTTAGTGGCATGAAGTTCTATTGGTGGTCCTTGAGGTAGCTTGAGAGAGATGTCTAGTAAGCCTGTGTGGTGGTTCTTCATGATGTGTGGAGATTTGAAGATGCTCAAGAGGTGAAATGGCTCAGATATATTATAGGGAGTCCCTATTATATTTTTCTTGGTGATTTTCATCATATTTCAATGCTTTTGTGTGTTCTTTCTTCATTGGTTTTAGTGCTTGGTTGAAGAGAGTGTTGGCATGTAGCAAGAGGAACTTGTCAAGGCAAAGAAGAGGTAGGCTCAAGGTAAGGGGAATTTTGTATCATCTTTATAAGGTTTTAATCTCTTTTTGGTGGTCTTTTTAGGTCCTTAATATCATTTTGTTCCCACTTTACAATTGTGTTAAATGGGAAGAAGTTTCCTATTATGAGAATGCTTGAAGAGAGAGAAGGAAGGTAAGTTGTATGATGGGTGATAACATCAATGACAAAGGGGGAGATTATTAGAGAGTTTTAAATGATGTCATGGAGGTTTCCAGGTGAGTGGATGAAGTGTCTTGATAGTCTAAGTGTCAATGACAAAGTGTGCAATGTGCTTGTCCTAGTATGCTTGAAGTAGACTTGGTTGATCTTCAATTTTGGCATCATTAGGGATGGATCTAAAGTATTGAGAATGTGTGAGGGGTCATATAAAAGTTAAAGGATGATTGGATATCTTGTGTAAGTGAATGATAATCATCTGGTTCTTCACTATGTTTATCTTGGCATAGTTTTTGTGATAAAAAAATTTGAGTAGGTAGTTTTCTGACATCACCATTACCATGTGTGGATGAGTAATGAGGATTTGGTCATACGGGTGTGATCACATTAGTCCCAATTTGATATGGTATAAGTTTCATGCCATGAAGTTGAGTGGATTAAAAGATATAACCATGAAAATTTGGCTTCCCATGCAGTTTGCAATGTTTTCCCATACTTAGCCAAATTTGTAAAAGAGATCTAACAGTGTACATTTAATCACATCACAAATCTATGGCATAAAACTAATTTGAGATTAATGTCTAAGTTCAATTAGATCTAAGTAAGAAATTTGATGGCATTATATTTCACATGCATGATGATTTGAGGAGTAGTTTGATATATGGATGGATTCCCCTATGAAAGAATAGCTTGATAAATTTTAGGACGTGCAATTGAGCACAAAAAAATTTATTTAGTTTCAAATTTGGATTTCTAGGTAGATTTTATAGGCTCCCATACTTATCCAAATTTTCAAAAGGTAAAGAGCAAACCTAGATAAAGATCTAATGATGAGTGAGTGTTCATATAGATGCAGATCTATGATACGTATTGAGTCAAAGAGGTCAAAGTGTTTGATGTTTGAGCTAGTTAAAGTCTAGGATAATCTCAAAGAGATCAATGAAGTGAATTTGTTCCAAATTATCAAGAAGTAGAAAGATTATGACAAGTGATCAATGTTTAATAATAAGCAAATGTAAAGATCGAGCTATGTTAGAGGAGATTTGTAGTGTGTATTTGGTCAAAATTACTAGGGAGCATGAGATGAGGTCAAACTAAAAGATGTTTAGAATTGCTAAACATTAGGATAATTTAAAGGGATATTGATAATGCATATTATTTCAAGCTATGAGAGGGCATGAGATGTTTACAAATTTTTTAATCTTTAACAGTGATTGTTGGAATTTGAATATTCAAATTAATGAACGAAAACTAATGCTTAGTTTCTAAGCTATAACTTTTGATCTAGGATGAATTTTTTGATGCATTAAAAATAAAAGTTGTAGAGGAATTAAATTTACATATAGTGAATCTAGTTATAAGGTTTGAATGTTTATATAGTCAAAATTATTAAGATCTAAATTTGAGAAGGATATTTGAGCTATTCCAATGGTATTTGGATGTTTAAAGGGGAATGAGATATTGGAGAGTGTTGTAGACTCTATGAGGATAATTTATATGGATTTTAGAGGTTTGAACAATCCATATTCAATATGAACAAATGATTATAAGTTGAATATTTATTTGTTCATTGTGTTCTTGTGTAAAAGGCTAATGTTTGAGTAGATTGAGCATATGTAGAGGTGTGTAATGATGACTATAATCATTTAAGGATATCAAAGAGGTAATGTGGAGTGGACCTATGCATTTTTAAGAGGTATCATGTTTTTAAATTGCTTGATTAAGTTCTAAATGGGTGAATAGGTCTCCATGAGACCTATAAGGGCTACTAAGGCTTAATTGAAAGGCATAACTTCTTAAGTGTGATTCATAGTGTTAGAGGTACAATCACTGAGAAGGGCGGTGAATAAGTGAGCCTAGATATTTCAATTTCAATTATAGTCCTTTAGACTATTAACCAATCAACATATATCAACTTGATCAAGCAATATTAACAAGAGAGATCATTCATTCAATGCATACACAAGATCAAACACATGACACAATTCATGTGTGAAACCCTCATGGGGAATAAAACCCACTCTCAATATTGTAACACAAATGGACTATTGTCCTATAATAAATTACAAACAAGAGACTAGTCAACTCTTTTAAACCAGTAAACCTTGATCATACCCTCCTGACCAAAGGTATTTAGTGAAACACCTATTTCACAAGGATCAACTACCCCTAAAGAAGACCAAGTCCTTTATAACCTCCTTTGAACACCTCCACCTTAGTAATAATGTCTTTAACACATGATGATGTATCTTTGTTTATCACTCTTCACCTTCACTCTTTCACCCAATACTCCTTGTTGTCTAAATCACATTACATACTTGTACCAACACACAAAGATCAATTAGGACACATTACATATCCCAACTAACCCAACTCTCCAAATCTTCACTCACACTCACTTTAGCACACATGTAATAATTTTGTCAACACAAAAATAATCTGACCATGAGATCATTCACACAAACCATACTCTAATCTACCTCACAAATCAACCTTCAAGCTCACACAAACATCACCTCTCCTTCACTCACACTTCAAAGCATAAAACCTATAATAGCACTTGTTATGACATAGAAATATGACCTATAAGTCACACAATCATGAAATAGCTCTACTCATCAACCCATCCACTGGGCACACTTCCTCTCTTTGCTCCTCAACTCTTCACTCTACTCCACATGCACAAGCCTCTTCGCTCATCTTCAACCTGCAAGATCACTATTATGGCATTAGAATTATGACCTACATGTCATACACATATTCCTCAATTTTATCTACTCATCAACCCAACCATTGAGTACACTTAGTCTCCTCTTTTCTTTGCTTCAATAAATATTGTCCCTATTCAAGCCTCTACAAATCTCTCACTTAAAGTGTAGAAACCAACACATTTGGTTTCACTATATCTAGATCAATAATGAATTATCAAGTCCACTATAATATTTTTCAACCAAAATACATGCCTTCACCCTTAAGGCATCTCACATGGGTCATGCTTAATCACAATCCACTTTTAAATAGGCCTAAGTCACTTTTATGTTTTATGGAGACCCATTCAGCTCTTTAACACTTCTTTGAGCAAACTAAAAGTAAAGGAACACTTTTAAAACTCATAAACCCATGTCATATGATCTATAGGTCCTCCTTAAATGTCCATATCCTTCACAGTACCCTTCTTCTTAACCATAAAATCCTTAAACAATAAATTGTGCACATAGGCATTATGAGCGAACACATAGTAACCTTCTAAACCATTGTTCATAATATATAAGAATGGTCAAACATTTATAATGCACACAAAGCATCCTCATAGAGTCTACAACACTCCCCTATATTAATTCACCATGAAATATCTAAACAACATCAGAATGAGCACAAATACCATTCTCGAGTTACTTGCAAAATATGCATGAGCACACAGTCAATTTTGGAGCTCAATATCTTTCTCTGTACACATTTCCAAATCTTCAAATTAGATTCATTATATGTGCCATGGAGACCTCTTCATCTTTTCTTTTTACAACATGAGAAAATTTGCTCTGGATCAAAAGATATGGCCTAAAAACTAGATTCTAATCTTTATTTCACAAATTTAAATATTCAAATGCAAACGGTCACAATTAAACTTTGAACACTGTACTCACATCTCATGTCCTCTTAGCTTTAGATCAATTATGCACTGTTGATCTTGTCCAAACTTTAATGCATAGGCACCAATGCTCCAACATTAAACCTTAGTCACTTTTACCTCATATCGTGCAATCTTGTAATGTTGATTCCATGCCCTCCATTGATCTATGCAGATCAACCAAGTCTTTAACTATCAACACTCACTATTTGATCAATCTATATGAATACCTGCTCACCATTAGATCCTTATCCTATACCTTTGCTCAGTCATTAAACATTGTGTACCTATCCTCATCTCACTACTTCCTAACTTCTTAGATCAATGTACACCATTGATCTCGATCAAACTTTAACTTGTGCAGAAATGACTAAGTATGGGAACCTTTGAAATATGACTAGAAGGCCAACTTTGCACAGTCATAACTTTTTCCTTGTTCACATGCATGTACTCAAATTTGGAGCATATGATCTCCTAACATAGGAGAATCCAACCATGTGAAAAACTACTCCTAAAATCTTTGCATGTACAAGATTTATCACCATTAAAATGCCTTCTCAAAATCTTCTATCACAAAGGCAACTATGCTTAGAATTTGTCTGGGAGACCAACTTTACTCCTGCATAACTTTTTCCATGCTTCAGTGCATGATCTCAAATTTAGCATAAATCAACTATGCACAAAATTAAACAAACCCATATGATCACATTCTCCTAAAATATCCACACATGAAATATATGCCTTCATCAAAATTCTTACTTGGCTCTTCTTTCCATATGCAAATTTGGCTAAGTATGGGAAAACATAGTCAAACTACTTGGGAGCCCAACTTTGCACATGCATGCCTTTTATTGCACTTAATTTCATTATTTGAGAATTAACACATAAAAACTAGGCACAAAAATGAACAAAGCCATGTGATCATTTTGTCCTAACACCTCCACTCAGGTCAATCTAACCTCATCAACATGCTTATTTGGCTCTTTCTGGCCACATGCAAATTTGGCTAAGTATGGGAAAACAATGAATTATGATTGAGAAGCCAACTTTGCACCCTCATATATTTGACCATGCTTCAATGCATGAATTAATATTTAATGTACATAAACTAGGGACTAATGTGATGACAACCATATGACCAACTCCCCTTGACTCATTTCCATGTGGTAATGGTGACATCATCAAATTGCCTACTCAAATTTTCTGCCACTGGACCCAAAGTATCTAGATAAAAAACTATGGACAACCAGATGAATTCTACTTATGCACACAAGCTCTCAAATCTTATAAAACATCTTAGGGACCTTTTTCACATGCTCAATATTCCATACTCATCCCTAATCATTTCTAAATAGTCAAACTCTGGAGATCAACCAAGCATACTTCAAGCATACTATGATAGGTATATTACACACTTTGTCATTGTTATTTAGGCTATCAAAGCACTTCATCCACTCATAAAGACACCTCCATGACATCACTAAAAACTCTCCAACAATATCCCCCTTTGTCATTGATGTCAACAAACATCTTATATAGCAATATACAACTCACCTTCTCTCTCTTTAAGCACTCCCACAATAGAAACTTTCTTCCCCTTTAACATAATGAAAAAGCGGGAAACATTTAATCCTAAGGACCATAAATAGGAAAGGAACATCTTATAAAGATGATACAAAATCCCCCTTACCTTGAGCCTACTTTTACTTGTCTTGACAACTTCCTCTTGCTCCATGTGAACACTCTCTTCAACCAAGCACTACAACACACAAAACATTGAAAACTGATGGAACTTACCAAGATACATCTATGAGGGAATCCCCCCTAATATTTTTGAGAAATTTCACCACTTGATCATCTTTAGATCTATGTGCACCATGAGGAACCAACATATAGGCTTACTAGCCTTCTCTCTCAAGCTACCATCAAAGAACTTCATGACACTCACCAAATAAGAAAAATGATCTCAATCAACCTGATAACTCTCCATGAAACAAACATACCTTTCTCTTTTGGAGCAACTTGTTGTCCCTAAAAAATGTCACTCATTTTTGGGACAACCTACGGACTATTTTGGCCCTACATAGACCAAAATTTCTCTCTTCCCTTCTCAAAATTTGTTTTGAGCTTTCAAATTCCTCATTTTTCAAGTTTTTCAGTAAAGGGATTAGCAATTTCAATAGGTTCAAAGGCTTCTATAGGCGAGTCCAATCAAAAGAACCAATTTCCAACACTTAGTCATTTTCAAGATTGGTTCAACACCTTGGTTTGACCAAAAATGTCCATCGACAAGCATCTAAGCAAGGATTGAACCATTGAACCATTGAACCGTTGAACCTTGAACCATTTTGGTTCAACAAGTTTAATGGGTTCAAAGGTTCAACATCATCAGCAAGAGCTAAGCGCATTTGTCAGAGGTTCAAAGTTTAATCATTTCAAAATTTCCAAAGCTCTGAGCACTTAACAAGTTTCAAAGGCTTGAACTGTTGAACTGTTGAACCTTGAACCATTTTGGTTCATCGGTTCAACAGGTTCAATGACCAAAAGGTTCAACGCATTTGGTTCAAAAATATATCAAAAGGACTTAGCCAAATAAAAGGAATGAACTGATTGAACCGTTGAACCAATTCAAAGTTCAATGGTTCACGGGTTCAAAGGTTTAAAGGCAACCTCAGTCAAAGAAAGAAGTAGTGAAAAAGATGGTTCAACCAAAGTGCGTGCAAAAGAAAAGGATGAGCGAAAGCTGCCAAGTGTCATCTACTGAGACACATTATACTCTGTTTCTAAAGTGATGGATACTACCACATGTCCCTTTTGAAGCTTGTCGAAAGCCTCCAAGTGTCAATATCCGTAGTCCCTTCCTTTAGCTTCATTGTATTAAGCAAGGACTATGGTGGGTCCCAGGTGAATGACTAAAGCAGGTGGAGTTTGACAAGTGTCATCATTTGTGAGAACTCAAATGAACCCTAAACATTTATATGGTGTTGTAAAACCCTGAGAGTGGAAAGTGCCAAGTGTCAATGGCAGAAGGTTTCAGTATGATGTGACGAAAGATGCCACGTGTCTCTAGTTAAAAGTGGCAGAATTGCCACATGTCAAAGACAGAGCACTCTCAAATGCAAAAACACAAAACCAAGGAAAGGTCTCCTTTGAACAAATTGTCTGAAGGAGTTTCTTCAAACATTTTGTCTGAAGGAAATAAAGAGACAAAAATTCCTTTGAAAGAATTAAAGCCCGAAGGCCACTCAAATGATCCTGAAGGGTAGGTACCCTTGCGGGGGGACACTCAACACTCAGAAATGGGCCTATTTCAAGCGTCCTTCGGGGAGGGTCAAGCCTCAAAGTGCAGTGAAAGCTACCAAGTGTCACATGCTGAGACAAAAGTCCCTAACAAGTTTCAAATCTGTAAATGCCACCACGTGTCCTCACCCACATCACAATGAAAAGCAACCATAACAAGCGAGAAAGACACAAAGGAGTTGTTGAGGAGAAGGAAAGACCCATGAATGTTAAATTTTCTACAATTAAGTGTCTGTTGATCTCTGTAGGCTTAAAATATGGACCCAAATGTATTCAAAGACCCTAAGGCCAAGGCCAAAGGAAGAAGAGACAAAGAGGGAAACTCAGCAGGAGTTAATTCCAGTAGGTGAAGCAGTTCCCTGGGTAGATATTTGGGGCTTGAAAACATTGAAAGTGTAGCCTGTTTGTCCCTTTTGGAATAAAGGTAGAATAGACAGTTGCATGGCTAGCAGGTGATGGAATGAGTGATTTAGGCTCAGGAGTAGACACTAGAGATGAACAAACATGCCATAGTTAAGGTAGTTGCCCTATTCCAACATAGCCCTCCCTGACAGAATCAAAAATGCATCCAAGGCATTAATCGCGTAGAATGCATTGCTCCATAGGACAAAGTACCAAGTCTCTCCTGGCCTCTATATAATGTAATCTCTTGTATCATTTGAAAAGAGATCTTCCCTTCACTAGAAGAAAAACTCTACCCAAATTAAAAGGCATCACTGAGACTTTGAGCTCATATTGTTTATCATAGTTCTTTGTTTGAATCAGAAAGCAAGTTACTTTCAGACTTTGTGATGTTATAGCTTGTATCATTCTAGGAGATTATTCTTATGTCTGTTTCTTAAATGTATTCTTGTTTATGCAATTTAACAAGCAGAACTAGTGAAAGTGATAAGGAAGGTGTCCTGAAGCCAACTACTTTCAGACTTTGTGTTGTCATGGTTGTCTTTAGTGTTTGTTTATTTTCTGTTTCTATGTAAAGGACCTTGGGATGACTTTGTGCCCCCATTGTTCTTTGTACCTCACTCTTGGGCAATCAAGGTGGAGATTTTGTGTTACACCTTAGATTGATGGTCACTCTGTACTCTGTTACCAGTCACTTATTACCAGAAAGATTTTTGTTGTTTGTAAGAACAAGCATTTTTGAAAGAAGAGAAGTGCCTTATATCATTTCACTAGGATTTCTACTACCCAAGAAGGGATCTGGCTCTTGGTTGAATGTTACTTTTGAAAGAAGAGAATCACCTTCACCAATCACCTAGGATTTCTCCTTTGTGTTGTGAACATCATCTCTGAAAGAAGAGAGATGGATGTATATCCTACCCCTGAGTGTTATTTTCAGCTTATATATATATATATATATATATATATATATATATATATATATATATATATATATATATATATATATATATATATATATATATATATATATATATATATATATATATATATATATATATATATATATATATATATATATATATATATATATATATCCTGCATATTTATAGGGAACCTCCCCTTGATGAGAGGAGAGATTTGTCCCCTTTGGATGTGGTAAACCTACAACTTTGGATGACCAATCTCCCTATGTTGTGGTTAAAGAGACCTATTTTGCTCACTAGTTAGTTAGTTGACAAAATATTCAAGGTGGAGATTTTGTGTTACACCTTAGATTGAT
Source organism: Torreya grandis (assembly GCA_037957365.1). NCBI lineage: Eukaryota > Viridiplantae > Streptophyta > Pinopsida > Cupressales > Taxaceae > Torreya > Torreya grandis. Next base: position 758,554 of record JARHVA010002389.1, on the reverse strand, counting down.
GGTCACTCTGTACTCTGTTACCAGTCACTTATTACCAGAAAGATTTTTGTTGTTTGTAAGAACAAGCATTTTCGAAAGAAGAGAAGTGCCTTATATCATTTCACTAGGATTTCTACTACCCAAGAAGGGATCTGGCTCTTGGTTGAATGTTACTTCTGAAAGAAGAGAATCACCTTCACCAATCACCTAGGATTTCTCCTTTGTGTTGTGAACATCATCTCTGAAAGAAGAGAGATGGATGTATATCCTACCCCTGAGTGTTATTTTCAGCTTATATATATATATATATATATAGCTCCTGCATATTTATAGGGAACCTCCCCTTGATGAGAGGAGAGATTTGTCCCCTTTGGATGTGGTAAACCTACAACTTTGGATGACCAATCTCCCTATGTTGTGGTTAAAGAGACCTATTTTACTCACTAGTTAGTTAGTTGACAAAATATTCAAGGTGGAGATTTTGTGTTACACCTTAGATTGATGGTCACTCTGTACTCTGTTACCAGTCACTTATTACCAGAAAGATTTTTGTTGTTTGTAAGAACAAGCATTTTTGAAAGAAGAGAAGTGCCTTATATCATTTCACTAGGATTTCTACTACCCAAGAAGGGATCTGGCTCTTGGTTGAATGTTACTTCTGAAAGAAGAGAATAACCTTCACCAATCACCTAGGATTTCTCTTTTGTGTTGTGAACATCATCTATGAAAGAAGAGAGATGGATGTATATCCTACCCCTGAGTGTTATTTTTAGCTTATATATATATATATATATAGATCCTGCATATTTATAGGGAACCTCCCCTTGATGAGAGGAGAGATTTGTCCCCTTTGGATGTGGTAAACCTACAACTTTGGATGACCAATCTCCCTATATTGTGGTTAAAGAGACCTATTTTGCTCACTAGTTAGTTAGTTGACAAAATATTCACCCAACAATTTTTGGTGACTCTATTGGAGATGAACGTGCAATTTGAAGCCTCAAGTTTCAAATTGAAGTAGTCCCTACCCTTATCCATTATAGACTCTGGGGACTCCATTCTATGTCTTACCCATTATCATTATAGCCTTACCATTTTCCTCTATCTCCATTATTTTATTTGGTCTGCAAAACCAGAGCTGCTGGGAAAGAGTGCACAGTTTAAAGCCTCAAGCCTCAAGCTAAAGCAAGGCTAGTTCTTTTCCATTTTTATTCTACAATCTGGCCATTCCACCTAGATTTGTTATCCCTATTTTTCATAATTAAATCATGGCAGTTCAAGACCCTTGGGGTAACTCATTTGGCCCACTCAACTTGACTCCACCTCTGCGTGAACTTCCACGCAGCTCAAGAAAGAACTTCCCCAAATTCTTTGGAGATGGGAGAGTTTACCCTGATGAACACATTGCAGCCTTCAACATAGCCTATGGTGTGATAGGGGTGGAATTTGAAGACGTGTCAATCAGGCTTTTTGTGGAGACCCTACAAGGTGCTATTGTAGAGTGGTTCTACCATCTGTAGGCTCGATCAGTGACAGACTGGAATACCCTAAAAGCCAAGTTTGAATCAAGGTTCAAGCCTATAGAGGATGCCCATGCCTTGCCAGCCCATCTCACCCAGATGAAGAAAGAGCCTCATGAGCCTATGAGGGATTTCATTGCCCAGTTTGACAAGCTAAGAAATAGGATTCCTGTAATTGCTCAACCAACACTTGAAAACCTCAAATGCTTCTTCATCAACTCACAACTATGTAAAGTGAGTTTTCTATTGAGGTGTGCTAGCCACATAGACCTTACTACTGCTTAAGACTTGGCTACTGAGGTTGAAGATGACCTTATCTTGGTAGGAAAGATAAGGATAGATCCTAATAGAGGTAAACCCTCTTCATCTTTTAAATACTCACCCACAGCCACTGTTAAGGTGTGGAGCTAAAAGATTCAACTGTTTGTAGACACAAGAGAAGGACGCTGAAGAACCAGAGCCACCGGCATTGGCAGTATGACCGATGTCGGTCAGATGCAGTGGAGAAGGAGACCGGTGATGGCAGGGAGTCAGCCGACGTCGGCAGCACCAGACTAGCAGGGACCGGCATTGGTCGCCTGTGTATTTTCAAAATTGTTGTTGACGAACAGTCAGTTAAGTGAAGTGAGTTTTTGCATGTCAAGCGACTAATTATAGTCACGAGCTGTGTGTCTAATTATTGTAACTAGAGTTCTATTTTTGTAAGCATGGGATCCTATTTAAAGACCCATAAGGCATGTATTGTAATTATTCTAAGGCAAGTAAAAACATTGAAGCTAGCAAGGTCAAGGAGATCTACAGGTGTAAGGTCAAGGAGATCAGCTGAAGCATTCAAGGAGGGATAGCAACTCAGGGTTTAGACTTATTGTGTTGAGCAAGAGAGAGAGGGAAGAAGGTCTTGAGGTGTGGCAAGCCTTTGAGGTGGAGGAAGAAGTGGCATCTTCCTTATTGTATTTTCTTCTAGTAATATTTAATACAAGAGTGTGTATTGTCTCTCAAATTCTTTGATGTCTCAAGTTTCTAGCTACTTTATCATTTTGGTATAATTTTGTGTTTAATTGCTAATACGAGAAGTAATCATATGTGCTCTAATTGGTAGAGCTAGATCCCCTGACAAGTGGTATCAGAGCTACGATTTGTAGGAAGCAAGGTATTGTTTTTGATTATAGGTCATTCACAGAGTTTTCTGATTGAGTGGGAGTTCAGCAATGGCAGAAGAAAGTAGGCTATGAATGGAGAAGTTTAACAGCAAGAATTATCAACATTGGAGGATGCAGATTGAGGACTATCTGTATCAGAAGGATTTGTACTTACCATTGGGTGGGGTTGCATGCAAGCCCACAGATATGAAGGATGAAGAATGGAATGTTCTTGATCGAAAGGCTCTCGGTTCCATAAGGTTGAGCCTTGCATCATCTGTGATTTCTAGCTTATCACAGTGTAAGACAATGGAAGAGTTGATAAAGTCCTTGGTGAATTTATACGAAAAGCCCTCGGCTTCTAATAAGGTATATCTTATGAAGCAGCTATTTACTTTGCAAATGCAGGAAGGTGGATCGGTACATACTCATCTCAGTGATTTCCATGGTTTGGTAAACCAACTAGCTTCAGTCAATATTGTTTTTGATGATGAGGTAAAGGCTTTCTTGATCTTATGTTCTTTGCCTGAAAGTTGGGACGGTTTGGTTATGGCAGTAAGTAATTCTGCATCTGCTTCTAAAATCTTAAAAGTTGATGATGTTGTGAGTGTGATCTTGAATGAGGAAATATGCAGGAGAAGCACAGGTGAATCATCAGGGAATGCTCTAAGTGCAGAAAGCAGGGGATGGCAAAGGGAAAAGGTTGAGTAAGGGAAATCAAGGTCGGGAAGGAGATTCGAGTCTAAAGGTATTACCTGCTGGTTTTGTGGAAAGAAAGGACATACAAAGGAGTGTTGGTTGAGAGATAAAGAGAACCAACATGTAGGTATGGAAGAAGCAAAGGATGCAAATATTGTGATGCAAGACGCTCTCATACTTTCTTCAGATAGTCAGGTAGGATCATGGATTTTAGATTCTGGTTCATCTTTTCATGCATCCCCAAACAGAGATTTGTTCTATGAGTATGAACAGGGAGACTTTGGAGTGCTCTATTTAGGGGATGGTACGCCTTGTCAGATAGTTGGCAAAGGGAAAGTGTAGCTGAGATTGCAGATTGACAACACATGGGTGTTGAAAGAGGTCATGCATGTTCCAATTCTGAAGTAGAGTCCGATTTCTGTAGGAAGGTTGGGAGATGAGGGATGCACAATAATCCTCACAGCGGATTCTTGGAAGGTTACCAAGGGAGCACTTGTTCTAGCAAGAGGTAAGAAAGTAGATACTCTTTATCTGTCTATTTGTATTACTGATTCTACTTCTGGTGTAGATTCGAAGATGTGGCCTAATAGGCTTGGTCACATGAATAGGAAGGGAATGGAATTTCTTGATTCAAAAGATATGTGTTCAAATTTGGAAAGCATAGATAGAGTTCATTGCAGAAAGAGGAAATTTGATGCTTTTGATAGGAACAAAGAAGCCTTGGTGTTTATAGAGGAGATGAAGGACAAAGATCAGTCACAGGGGCTGAATAAATCTGAGCAGGGCAGCATGGATAGAGGTTTGATCCAAGAAGAGCTCGTGGATGAAAATTTCATCACTCATAGGAACACACAGACATCGATGTCGGTCGCTTGGCACCGACGTCAGTCATCTAGATACCGACACCGGTCATGTGCAGACCAGCAGGGTCGGTAGGTCAGGCAGGAGAAGTCTGACATTAGTCATAAGGACCGACGTCAGTAGGACGGACACCGGCGTCGGCCAGGGAAATGATGTCGGCAGTCAAGGTCAGTGCAGGGAACCGACATCGGTTGGGAGCACACTGGGAGATGGCCTAGATCGGTCACTGAAACAGATGTTGGGTGAATTAATAAGTCTCAAACACCCATGTGGAGGTCAAGAAAGGTATGTGAACCTCATATTCGTTGTTCACCTTATTTATATTGCTTACTGATAGTCACAAACTAGGAAGATGGAAGAAGCAATGCAGGTAGAATCCAGAAATAGTGGGAGCTTGGCATGGATGAGGAGTGTGAGTCCTTGGAGAACCAAACAGGTATTTGTTGGTAGTGTTGTTAGCTGGAAGGAAGTACTGGATAGAGGGATGGATTCCCGTTTTAGAGAAGAGAGTGGATGGACACATGAGACAGAAGGCTATGGTATATGGTCTTGATTATGCTACAGAACAATGGAGGTTTGACCATTGTATTTCATCTTTACCAGGTTGGATAATATTAGCTACATTATCCTGTTACTGTATTGTGTTACTTGTTGCAAGGTTTCATATACAGGGAGTTTTTTGAGCTAAGGGTAGAGTTGGTTCAGATGTATGTCATGGAGAACTTGGGAGCAGCAAAATTCTTGTGGCATAAGATACAGGTATTGCATCATAGGTTTGCGTGGTGGTTGGTCTTCAAGAGTGACATTGAAGAGGGATACAAAGCCTAAGGAACAAAATAGATGGTGTATAGGTACAGGTACAAGTTGCAACTATTTATCTCCAAGTGGGAGATTGTTAAGGTGTGGAGCTAAAAGCTTCAACTATTTGCAGACACAAGAGAAGGATGCTGAAGAACTAGAGCCACCAGCGTCAACAGTATGACCGACGTCGGTCAGATGCAGTGGAGAAGGAGACCGGCGACGGTAGGGAGTCGATCAACGTCGGTAGCACCAGACTAGTAGGGACCGGCGTCGGTCACCTATGTATTTTTAGAACTACTGTTGACGAACAGTCAGTTAAGTGAAGCGAGTGTTTGCATGTCAAGCGACTAATTATAGTCACGAGTTGCGTGTCTAATTATTGTAACTAGAGTTCTATTTTTGTAAGCATGGGATCCTATTTAAAGATCGATAAGGCATGTATTGTAATTATTCTAAGGCAAGTAAAAGCATTGAAGCTAGCAAGGTCAAGGAGATCTATAGGTGTAAGGTCAAGGAGATCAGCTGAAGCATTCAAGGAGGGATAGCAACTCAGGCTTTAGAGTTGTTGTGTTGAGCAAGAGAGAGAGGGAAGAAGGTCTTGAGTTGTGGCAAGCCTTTGAGGTGGAAGAAGAAGTGGCATCTTCCTTATTGTATTTTCTTCTATTAATATTTAATACAAGAGTGTGTATTGTCTCTCAAATTCTTTGTTGTCTCAAGTTTCTAGCTACTTTATCATTCTGGTATAATTTTGTGTTTAATTGCTAATACGAGAAGTAATCATATGTGCTCTAATTGGTAGAGCTAGATCCCCTGACAGTCACCACTAATCAGATGGTACAAAAGTTGGAAAATGAATTACTAGCCTTGAAAAGGCAAATGGCACAAGGTATGTCTTCTACTCCTTCATACAGAGATGTACCAAGGAGGACATTCCCCAATCAACCATATCAAGGCAACCCTGCCAGAAGTCAAGGGCAACCAAATCATCTTCCTCCCCCACAAAGGAACCTTGCCCTTGAAACACCTCCAACCAACTCAGCAGTTGGATATCTGAAAATAGAACATGCTTTTTCTTTCCAACCTAAGTTTGAGCAAGAAAATGATGATGATCTCTTCACAGAGGATCAAGAAGAATCAACTAGTGACTCCCACATTGGTTTCCTAAATTACCAAGATGAACCTAAAAGTGAAGATAAAGTAGTCGAAGGATCATACGCAGTATTCACCCAGTCCAAGAATCAGTTAGCCCAATAAGCTGATAAATAGAAAGTAGAGGAGCGACCTCAACCAGTAGTTTCAATTGCTAAGTGGGTATCCACTCTTCCTTTCCAGCTAAAGGACCTAGTGACTGCTATAAAGGTAAGTACCCCAAACATTTTTGCACTTTCAACTTCAAATTCGTAGTCCAATTCTCCCCCTCCCAAAACTCAAAAGGATGAACTCCCATCCTCTGTGCCTTGTTCATTTCCAACATTTGATATCATTGACCATGCAAATAAAACCAGAATTCAAATGTCTGAATTTGAATTTCTGCAGTCCCATCTTAAGTAATTAGATAAATTAGTTTAGTATATTAAAAACTAGAACATCTTTGTTGAACAAGTAGTTCCTAAAGTGACACATGATTCCCCCAAGAATGCACCTACCAAGAAAAATCTTATCATTACCCCTCCTACTGCTCTTGGTAGGACTGAACCTTTCTATGTCTCATTGTTAATAAATGGACATCAGTTGAACAATTACATCATTGATTTTGGAGCTTCAGACAATGTCATGCCTGCTAAAGTGGCTGAGTCCCTTGGCCTCACACTAACCAAGACATTTGGTAGATGTTTCTCCATGGAGAATAAGTAAGTACCTTTGCTGGGACAAATTAAGGATGCCCAATTTGCATTTGCAGCATTCCCAAACAAAAGAATCAAGATGACTGTCTTAGTAGCTGATGTCCCAGCATCATATGGCATCCTTCTTGGGTAGAATTTTTGCAGGGATGTTGGTGGTGAATTGAGCATGGATTTATTTGAGGTGAGGATTCTAGGCAAAGGTGTTATGAAGAGGTTGCTCCTTGAGAAGGAAGTGAAATATGTGGTTACCCAGACCTCAGCACCTGAAGCTCAAATTTTGTTTGAGTCTTCAGGCATGGATAACTAATTTTTGTCCACAGACGGAGTTCATGAGATATCTGATGAAGCTCCTATGGGTGACACCCTGGAAACGCATTCAACTGAAACAATAGAAGAATGGGCAAAGCACAAGGTAAGTGTGGAAGTATCTCCACCTCTGAATGAAGAAGAATCCAAAAGAAAATTAGTATCAAATGAGGTATAGATTCTTGAATTTGATAGCAGCTACTCCTCCATCGGTTTAGGAGTTGGGGTTGTGTTAATATCACCTCAAGGAGATATTTTTCCTTCATCTTATAAGTTGCAATTCAGCAACACTAATAACACAACTGAGTATGAATCTATGTTGTTGGGATTAAAAGCTCCTAGGAACAAAGGTATCAAACTCCATCATGCTAAAATAGATGCCAAATTAATGGTTTGTCAAGTGAGGAACCTGTATCAAACTAAGAATGAAATATTTCACCACTACCATAATCTAGTACGGGACCAAATTGAAAACTTTGATGCTTTCAGTATCTCTATAGTTCCTGGAGAATTCAATGACCAGGTTGATGCACTGGCTGTTTCAGCTACTCTCTTGGTTCTCCACCTAGACTTCAAAGGAGATAGGTACACCATTGAGCTGGTCTTTAGGCCAAGTGTGCCTGATAATGCCAATCATTGGCAAGTGTTCAATAATGAAAATTGAATCATTACCTTCTTGGAGCAAAGGGATAGCTTTTAATGGCTGCATTTCGAAGGTAGTGAACCTCAAATGTGTGAATCATCTCCTGAATCAAGTTCAAGCATAGTGAGGAGTTCTTGAAACTGAAAGGGAATAAGGTTCCCAAAGGCCTGATTTCCCTTGAGAAGCTATTTGATAAACATGATAGATTCATCAAATAGTAGAAAATAGATTGAAGCTCCTCTCAGGAGTTTGATCAAGTAAATCTGAGAACCAAAGAAGACCCCAAGATGGTGAACATTGGGAAATGTTGTACTCTTGAATAGCGTTTCAAGTTCACCACTTTGCTCAACCAATACATGGACATCCTAGCGTACTCCTATGATGACCTGAAGTCACTCTTGCCTGATAAAATTTGACATGACATTCCTCTCAAGGCTGACTTGACACCTTATAGGCAAAAGTCCAGGCATTATAATCTGATAATATCAGGTACTATTCTATTTAAAATAAAAAAATGCTAAATGCCAAGATAATCTTTCCAATCCATCATTCCACATGGATTGCCAATATAGTGCCTGTAAGTAAGAAGAATGGTGAAATTTGCCTTTGTGTGGATTTTAGAAATTTGAATCAGGCATCCTTGAAGGATAATTATCCTTTGCCAATCATGGATCAAGTGCTTTAGATAGTGATGGGCTCAAAGATGTTATCAATGCTAGATGGCTTCTCAAGATATAATCAAGTCGAAGTTGCTGAAGCAGACCAGCATAAGACTACTTTCACCACACCTTGGGGCACATTTGCATATAAAAAGATGCCTTTTGGCTTGATAAATACTGGCACCACCTTCTAACGAGTAATGGACCTTGCCTTCAAGGATGAAATAGGTAAGTTCATTGTATTTTATCTTGATTACTTGAATGTCTTCTCTAAGCATTGCCCAGATCATGTGTGCCATTTGCAACAAGTGCTGGAACGCTGCTGCCAGAATGGCATTTCCTTAAACCCCAAGAAGTCAATCTTTGGAGTAATAGAGGGGAAACTTCTAAGACACATCATGTCAAAAGGGAGCATAAACATTGACTTAGATAGAGTCAAGTCTATCCAAGAACTTACCTTTCCCACAAGTAAGACTATTGTACACTCCTTCGAAAAGGTGAATTTCTTATGGAGGTTCATCCCCGAGTTTGCTGAGAAGACTAGGCACATTGTAAACATGATGAAGGGAAAGGCCACATTTAGCTAGACTGAAGAAGGCAAGTTGGCATTTGAGGATATCAAGACTACCATTTTCCATGCTCTAATTCTGACTTGTCCAGACTATAACACAGAGTTCACCATTTACAACTATGCTTCAGAACATATACTTTCAGCAATTCTAATTCAATAGAATAAAGAAGGTATGGAATCTCCCATTTCATTCATGAGCTTTCCTCTCAAAGCTCATGAGCTGAAGTCCTTGAACATGGAGAAGCATTCTTATGCAGTGGTGAAGGAAGTAAAGCATTTATGCTTCTACATTTTGAATTTATGAGTTACTGCCCTGGTTCCTGATACCACGATCAAATCCATACTAACTCAGTAGGAGTTTGGGATGAAAAGAGGTAATTGGGTTACAAAGATCTAGGAGTTTGATCTAGTCATCAAGCCCACAAAGCTGGTGCATGGAAATGGGCTATGCCAACTAATTGCTAATAACAAGCCAAGAGAAACAGAGCATGAAGAACCAGAAGTGGATGACACACCAACAGTCCTATTTGTCTCCACCACAAATGAGTGGTATTTAGGTATTGCTCATTTCCTTACTTATGGTGAGTGTCATGCTCACCTATCTTATAAAGAAAAGAGAACCATCAAGCTAAATCTGCTAATTTTGTCCTTTGGGACAACGGCCTATACAAGAGGAGCCTTGATGGAATGTTCCTTCACTGTGTGGACAAGGAACAACAAAGTTGACTTCTGAAGTCCTTCCACAATTTAGCCTATGGAGGACATTTTTCTTCCCCTATGACTACCCATAAGATCCTATAAGCCAGGTACTATTGGCCAACTCTCTTTCAAGATGCATACAAGTGGGTTAGGGGATGTGAATTGTGCCAGTAGTTTATTGGAAGGCCCAAGTTAGCTGCCCTACCCCTCAAACTAGTGATCATAAAGGAGCCATTCCAACAATGGAGAATTGATTTTATTAGAGCTGTAAACCCATCATTAAGTGCTAGACATGACTATGTCCTTATAACAATAGACTACTTCACCAAATGGGTGGAAGCTGTTCCAACCAAACATGCTACTTCTAAATTAGTATGCAATTTCCTCAAAGAGAACATCATATCTAGGTTTTGGGTCCCAACCAAGATTGTCACTAATAATGTAGCTTGTTTCACTTCCCAAGAGATTACTCAATTCTATTTCCACTATGGGATTATACTCTCTCACTCTTCTAATTACTTTCCACAAGGGAATGGACACATTGAATCAAGCAATAAGAACCTGGTGACTATCATCAAGAAGCTGGTGGATGACAACCAAAGGACGTGGCATAAAGCATTGGTTGATGCTCTATGGGTAGATAGAATTATGCCAAAGAGGGAAATTGGTATGTCTCCTTTCCAACTTTTTTATGGACTCAATGTTGAAATACCAATCACCCTAGAATTGCCAGCACTAAAATTGGGTAAGGCAATTGAAGATCAAACGTATGAAAGTGCCCTTGATAAGAGGATCATGTGCCTGACTAAGCTGGAAGAGCAGAGAAATATGGTGGTAGATTGAATTTCTTCCCATCAAGGTCTGGTGAAGAATCTCTTCGACCAGAAAGCAAAGAATCATGATTTCCAGATTGGAGACCAAGTCCTGTTGTGGGAAAAAAGAAGAGAACTAAAGGTGATGCATGAAAAGTTTGATTCCCTATAAAGGGTCCCTTTTACTATTCATCAGCTCAACAGTGAAAATAGTTTCCTATTGAATATCAAGATGGCACTCTCTTTTCTCTACCTCATAATGGGTAACATCTGAAGCACTTAAACTCTTGAAGTATCGGATGAGTTCCCCTATACATATGTATATTTGTATAGTCTTTTATTCTATTTTGTGCTTTTCATTTTCATTTTTAGCACCTTTCTTTTTGGGTAGCATGACTCCATATCCCAATGGCATACTTCAAGGCACTAGAGATTTTGGTTTCTACTCCCCTCAGCTGTGTTTCAAGTTTTCAACTGAAGGTAGTTCCCCAACTGGAGCCAGCAGTTGTCCCCAAAAAATGTCACTCATTTTTGGGACAACCTATAGACTATTTTGGCCCTACACAGACCAAAATTTCTCTCTTCCCTTCTCAAAATTTATTTTGAGCTTTCAAATTCCTCATTTTTCAAGCTTTTTGATAAAGGGATTAGCAATTTCAACAGGTTCAAAGGCTTATGTAGGCGAGTCCAATCAAAAGAACTAGTTTCCAACACTTAGTCATTTTTAGGATTGGTTTAGCACCTTGGTTCGATCAAAAATGTCCATTGACAAGCATCTAAGCAAGGATTGAACCTTTGAACCATTGAACCGTTGAACCTTGAACCATTTTGGTTTAATGGGTTCAATGGGTTCAAACGTTCAACATCATCAGCAAGAGCTAAGTGCATTTGTCATAGGTTCAAAGTTCAATCGTTTCAAAAGTTCCACAGCTTCGAGCACTTAACGAGTTTCAAAGGCTTGAACCGTTGAACCTTGAACCATTTTGGTTCATCAATTCAATAGGTTCAATGACCAAAAGTTTCAACACATTTGGTTCAAAAAGATATCAAAGGGACTTAGCCAAATAAAAGGAATGAATCGATTGAACCATTGAACCTTGAACCGCTTCAAAGTTTAATGGTTCATAGGTTCAAAGGTTCAAAGGTGGCCTCAGTCAAAGAAAGAAGCAGTGAAATAGATGGTTCAATCGAAGCACATGCAAAAGAAAAGGATGAGCAGAAGCTGCCAAGTATCATCTGCTGAGACACATTATACTTTTTTTCTAAAGTGATGGATACTGCCACGTGTCCCTTTTGAATCTTGTCAAAAGCCTCCAAGTGTCAATATCTGCAGTCCCTTCCTTTAGCTTCACTGTATTGAGCAAGGACTATGGTGGGTCCTGGGTGAATGACTAAAATAGGCAGAGGCTGACAAGTGTCATTGTTTGTGAGAACTCAAATGAGCCCCAAATGTTTTTATGGTGTTGCAAAAGCCTGAGAGCGGAAAGCGCCAAGAGTCAATGGCAGAAAGTTTTAGTATGATGCGATAGAAGATGCCACGTGTCTCTAGTTAAAAGTGGTGGAACGTGCCACATGTCAAATATGGAGCACTCTCAAATGTAGAAACACAAAACCAAGGAAAGGTCTCCTTCAGACAAATTGTCTGAAGGAATTTTTTCAGACATTTTATCTGAAGGAAATAAAGAGATGAAAAGTCCTTCAAAAGAATTAAAGCCTGAAGGCCACCCAGATGATCCTAAAGGGTAGGTACCCTTATGGGGGGACACTCGACACTTAGAAATGGGCCTATTTCAAGCCTCCTTTGGGAAGGGTCAAGCCTCAAAGCATAGCGGAAGCTGCCAAGTGGCGCATGCTGAGACAACAGTCCCTAACAAGTTTCAAAGTTGTGGATGCTACCACATGTCCTCACCTGTGTCACAACAAAAATCAGCCATAACAAGTGAGAAAGACATAAAGGAGGTTCTCAGGAGAAGGAAAGACTTGTGAACGACAATTTTTCTGCAATGAAGTGTTTGTTGATCTTTGCAAGCTTAAAACATAGACCTAAATGCATTCAAAGACCCTAAGGCCAAGGCCAAAGGAAGAAGAGACAAAGAGGGAAACTCAGTAGGAGTTAATTTCAGTAGGTGAAGTAGTTCATCGGGTAGATATTTGGGGCTTGCAAATATTAAAAGTGTAGTTTGTTTGTCCCCTTTGGAATAAAGGCAGAATAGACAGTTGCACGGATAGCAGGTGATGGAATGAGTGATTCAGGCTTGGGAGTAGACATTAGAGATGAACAAACATGCCACAGTTAAGGAAACCACCCTGCTCTAGTATGACCCTTCCTGACAAAATCAAAAATGCATCCAAGGCATTGATTGCAAAGTATGGGTCACTCCATAGGACAAAGTGCCAAGTCTCTCATGGCCTCTATATAATGTAATCTCTTGTATCATTTAAAGAGAGATCTTCCCTTCACCAGAAGCAAAACTCTACCCAAATTGAAAGGCATCACTGAGACTTTGAGCTCAAATTGTTTATCACATTTCTTTGTTTGAATCAGAAAGCAAGTTACTTTCAGACTTTGTGTTGTTATAGCTTGTATCATTCTAGGAGATTGTTCTTATGTCTATTTCCTAAATGTATTCTTGTTTATGTAATTTAACAAGCAGAACTAGTGGAAGTGATAAGGAAGGTGTCCTAAAGCCAACTACTTTTAGACTTTGTGCTGTCATGGTTGTCTTTAGTGTGTGTTTATTTTTTGTTTTTGTGTAAAGAACCTTGGGACGACTTTGTGCCCCCATTGTTCTTCGTACCTCACTCTTGGGTAGTCAAGGTGGAGACTTTATGCTACACCTTAGATTGTTGGTCACTCTGTACTCTCTTATCAGTCACTTGTCACTAGAAAGATTCATGTTGTTTGCAAGAACAAGCACTTCTGAAAGAAGAGAAGTGCCTTCTATCATTTCACTAGGATTTCTACTACCCAAGAAGGGATCTGGTTCTTGGTTGAATGTTACTTCTGAAAGAAGAGAAGCACCTTCACCAATCACCTAGGATTTCTCCTTTGTGTTGTGAACATCGTCTCTAAAAGAAGAGAGATGGATGGTATATCCTACCCCTGAGTGCTATTTTCAGCTTATATATATATATATATATATATATATATATATATATATAGCTCCTGCATATTTATAGGGAACCTCCCTTTGATGAGAGGAGAGATTTGTCCCCTTTGGATGTGGTAAACTTGCAACTTTGGATGACCAATCTCCCTATGTTGTGGTTGAAGAGACCTATTTTTCTCACCAATTAGCTGGTTGACAAAATATTCACCCAATACAACTGAGCAAAAAACACTCTTCTTCACACTAGGCCTATCTTAGACTCCTTGTAGCCCTACTTGGAACTTACATAGCCCACACATTTTAGTAGATACATCTTCAAGACCTAAAAATTCATATCTAGAGCACTCTCATATGCCCCATAAAGGATAAAAATTTTCAACAACTATCTCATCTTATAAAATATACTTCATTCAAAAACCAATTATCTAATTAAGCCTCCAACTTGATAAAAACTTAAATAACTTGAGAACCACAAACCGTCAAATCTTTATGAACCTTGATTTGATAAACCATTTGGCCCATTCATCATATTAAGAAGCCTCATACCTTAAATCATAAGGAAAACCGCATTTCTATTAGAGCCCAAAACCCTAAAATCTTAAAACAAATAAAGTCAACACAACACCTTCCAGTCAACATCCACCTATAAAACCTCTTGTACCCTAGAAATAACTATTACACACTTCTAGACCAAGATTTGATCTTCCACACCATTGGGAACCTTGACTTCCTATAACCCATTTTAGGACTTGTAAGCTCTTAATCACAAATTGGGAAATCCAAGAGCTAACAAAAATCTTCAAATTTACTTCAACATACCTTCATATCACAAAACCACCTAGAGTTTGCTAGAATAAGGTCAATAGACCTTTATATGCAAAAATATCATCTTGACAAGTCATAAATCCTCCTTTTACATCTAGGAACCTTCAATATAACTCTACATACTACTCCATGTATAACTATCAATATCATGACATCACCTCAACATATCTTCCACCTAGACATACCTGCTCCAACTGAAAATACTCAACTCTAGTCTTCTAGGACCATCTCAAGAACACCATAGCAACACTTTCTTATCCAATGAAAGGATTTTCTTAAGAAACATAGACAGAGACACTTCACATATGCTCCCTCTCACATAATGCATGTCTTCAAGCCACTTAAATTTTATAGCATACACAACTGTTCAATAAGCCTTTAACATGCTTAGCAAGATCTAGAACATACACCTAGAAAAAAGGCATTCAACTTATAGGCTTACCTAGCATCTACCACAACTGAAATGTAGATAGATATTTGAAACTCACCTTATTTTCATATCTTCATATCAAATAAAATTTGAAAGCCACCAAGCTTCCTCTTCCTGACAAGTGTCTCCTTGAAGCCTAGATAGAGACACCCTAACCCACAATGTCCTACAACAATGTGAAACCAAGAGTTGCCCACAACTCCTCATATTCCTTTTCCTCCTTGGTCATCTGATATTGATATTTATTATTCATATTCTTAGTCTTAGAACTAGCCTTAATCATCACCTTGATTTTCTTGTTGAGATTGACTTGAACTAACTTTTGTTTTTCCTTTTCTATCTAGATAGTTGACATATTCTCTACTTCATATTTGTCAACAAATGCTGACAACAGAAACTCTTGATGTTCCTTCATGTATAATCCATTTTCCACATTGGAAAATAATTCATCAAGACTCTTGGACATAATAGGATTAGTCTCCTTAGTCTTTACTAACTTAGGTCTCCATACCATAGTTTGACTCTTCTCATCTTTTGCATCCAACTTACTAGCTTAACCTTTGAGTTTATATTGATCTACAAGACATTCTTCTAAATCAAATTTCTTATCAACCTTTGGATTAGTGTGATTAACATTGATAATCTTTGGTCTTCATAACCAAGAATGTCATTTCTTATGCACAATGTAAGATTCATGTCCTTTGAGATACCTTGAGGACCTATTACCTCCACTTAAACAGAATCTAGCAGTGTCCAACATTATGACAACTGAAACAAGTAATGTCTTTCATGCCTTTTGATAGATTTAAACTATGATAAATTTTTGGAAAAAATTTACTTTAATAATGGCTCCATGAATGTCCATACTTGTTTGAATTCCTTCTACAGTCCTTAGCTTTATGACCATACTTATTGCATGTTTAACAAAGACCTTGAAAAGAACATGCATACTTTATTGCATTAAGTTATCTAATTGGCCTTCTTTCATTTCTCTTGACCTGATCTAACTTATTTTGATGTTCTTCAAGCTTACTTATCTTGACAACAAATTGCTCATGCTCATCCATCAATGAACCTAGCTTGGTTTCCAATTGAATGCTCTCATCCTCTTTAGTTCTTACACTTGAAATTGTAGCCATTAATTGACTTTTGAGAACTTGGATAGTCTCCTTATCATTCTTATATTATTTAGCCATGTCATCCTTTATTCTATATGCTTACTCTATTAAACTTCCCTTAAGGGAACTGACTTGTGCTTCAATATCTTTGATCATATTCTTCAATTTATGATTCCTCTTCTTTTGTTCCTTTAGTTCACCAAGTGTAATCATGAGCTCATCTTCTAGATAAACTTCTTATTCCTTGATATCACCTTCTCTATTGTTATGGCAAGCTTCTTTATCAAACATGATGTCCTTTTCTTTTGAAAACTTGTTTTGGCATCTACAATCTTAACCTTGATATCATTGATAATATTCTCATCCTCTTTGGTATCTTTCTTCAAAGTATATATATGTTCTTCAAGTGCCTTAATCATAGCCTTCCACTATTGATTTTCATTCTTTAACTACTTATCCATCTTTGTATGTATGTAAGATCACCTTCAAGCTATTAAGATTCCTACAAAGGATCTGCTCTGATATAAATTATTAGAGGTACAATCATTGAGAGGGGAGGTGAATCAGTAAGCTTAGATATTTTAATTTCAATTTAGGTCCCTTAAACTATTAACCAATCAACATATATCAACTTGATCAAGTAACATTAATAAGATATCTCATTGATTCAATGCATACACAAGATCAAACACATAAAAAATAGTTCCTGTGGGAAACCCTCATGGGTAATAAAACCCATTTTCAATCCTGCAACACAAATGGACTATTGTCCTATAATAAAATACAAATAAGAGACTGGTCAACTCCTTTAGACTAGTAAATCTTGATCATATCCTCCTAGCCAAAGGTATTTAGTGAAACACCTACTTCACAAGGAGAAAATTCCCCTAAGGAAGACCAAGTCCTTTAGACCCTCTTTTGAACACCTCCACCTTAGTACTGATGTCTTTAACACCTAATGATCCATCTTTGTTTATCACTCTTCACCTTCACTCTTTCACCCAATACTCCTTTTTAGCCAAAGCACATTACATGCTTATACCAACACACAAAGATCAATTAGGACATGATACATATCCAACTAACCCCACTCTCCAAATATTTAATCACACTCACTTCAGTACACCTGTAACAATTTTGTCACCACAATAACAATCTGACAATGAGATCAATCACATAGACCATACTCTAATCGGTCTCACAAATCAACCTCCAAGATCACAGAAACATCACCTCTCCTTCACTCACACTTAAAATAATCAAACTTGAAAGAGAAATTTTTATGACATAAAAATATGACCTACAAGTCATACACACAATCATGAACCAACTATGCTCATCAACATATCCACTGGGCACACTTCCTCTCTTTGATCCTCAATTGTTCACTCTATTCCACTCACACAAGCCTCTTAACTCATCTTCAACCTTCAAGAGCACTATTATTCCATAAAAATTATGACCTACAGGTCATACAAATAGTCTTCAATTTTCTTTGCTCATCATCCTAGCCATTGGTCACACTCAGTCTCCTCTTTTCTTTACTTCAATGAATATTGTCCATAGTTAAGCCTCTACAAATCTCTCACTTAAATTTTAGAAACCAATACATTTTTTTTCACTATATATATAGAAATCATGAATTATCAAGTCCATAATAATCATATTTAGATATAATACATGACTTCACCCTTAAGGCATCTCACATGGGTCACACTTAAGCACAACCCACTTTTAAATAGGCCTAAGTCACTTTTAGTTCCTATGGAGACCCATTCAACTCTTTGACAAAGGAACACTCTTCCAACTCATGAACCCATGCCACAAGATCTATAAGTCCTCCTTAAGTGTCCATATCCATCATAAACCCTTCTACTTAAGCACAAAATGCTTAAACAACAAACTTTGCACAAAGTCATTATGAGTGAACACACAGTGACCTTATAAACCATTGTTCATACTAAATATGAATGGTCAAACCTTAATAATGCATATAGAGAATCCTCATGGAGTCTAAAACACTCACCAATAGCCACTTCATCATGAAATATCGAAACAACATCAAAATGAGCTCAAATACCCTTCTCAGGTTACTTGCAGAATATGCACGAACACATAGTCAACTTTAGAGCTCAATATCTTTATTTGTACACACTTTCAAATCTTTAAATTAGGTTCATTAGATGTGCCATGGATTCCTCTTCATATTTTATTTTTATAGCATGAGAAAATTAGTTTTGGATCAAAATATATGGCCCAAAAATGAGACCCTAGTCTTTCCTTCACAAATTCAAATATTCAAATGCAAATGGTCACATTTAAACTTCGAACACTATGCTTTCATCTCATGTCCTCTTAGATTTAGATCAATTATGCACCATTGATCTTGTCTAAATTTTAATACATAGGACAAATTGTTAGGTTGTGGAGCTAAAATCTTCACTGATGCAAATAGAGGAGGAGGTTGCAGAAGGGTTGTTGAGTGTGTCAGGCACCGGCGTCGGTCAGGCCAACTGACATCGACAGGTAGGAGACAAGAAGCAACCGACGTCGGTCTGAAGTCAACTGGCGTCGGGGACCCCCAGGCAGATAGGGACCAATGTTGGTCACCTGTGGTTTGAGCTGCAAGTATATTACAGGCAGTTGGTTGACGAACCAAGTGTTTGCATGATTAGAGCTAATTTTAGACTGAGAGCTACGGATCTAATTATTGTATTAGGTGTCTAATTATTGTTTGGATGAGATCTATATAATAGACTCATGGTTGTATTGTAAACTTGTGCTAGAGAGTAAGAGAGCAATATTATAAGCTCCTTCTGTGTGTGAGGTGAGCAATGGTGTGTTCCTCCTAGTGCCATAGTACCAAGTGTGGGTGCTGGATTGGAGAACAAGCAGGGTTCTTCAGGAGTGTATGATCTTGGTCATCAGGTGAGCATGGCTTCTATAGGAGATCTACATGGTAAGTAAGATCATTGATTTGCAGATGTATGTGTGTGCAAGGTCAAGGTTCACAGGGGTGTAGAACTAGGTTGATTTGCAGGTGCGCAAGATCAGATAGGATAGAAACACAACAGGGAGCAGAATCAGGCAAGATCTACTTGGAGTACAATGTGTACTCAGATAGAGCAAGAGAGGAAGGCAAGGAAGATCCTTTCATAAGTAAGGTATATTGAGGTGTAGGTTGTTGCAGGTTTAGGGGAGATCTACTTGAAGTACGTTTGAGTACTTGTGGAGTGCGTGGAGCACTTGTGGAGTGCATGGAGCACAGGTATAAGGTGAACACCAACTCAGTGTTTGAGTTGGGTGTTGGGACCTAAGGGAGAGAGCTTTGAGGAGAGAATTACTGTTCACTTGAGGTGTGGGAAGCCTCTGAAGAGGTGGTGGAGAAGAAGTGGCATCTTCTTTATTGTATTCTTTTCTGCAAGAGTTTTAATACAAGTTGTGTATTGTCTCTCATATCATGTGTTATTTTTGGGTTCTAGTTACTTGTTGATTCTGGTTAATTCCGCATATTAAGTTGCTTGTATTTGGTAATCAATTGTGTGCTTTGGGTATTCATATCCCAACACAAATTATCAAATGTTAAACCTCAATCACTTTGACCTCATCTCATGTAATATTTTAATGTTGACTCTATGCACTTCATCGATCTTTATGGATAAACCAGGTCTTTAACTATCAATGCTCATCATTCAATCAATCTATACAAATGCCTTCTCACTGTTAAATCCTTATCCTTTACCTTTTCTTAGTAATTAAACATCATGAACCTATCCTCATCTCGCCACTTCCTGACTTCTTAGAGCAACATGCACCATCGATCTTGCTCAAAATTTAACTTGTGTAGAAATGACTATGGGAACCTTTGAAATATGCCTTGAAGGCCAACTTTACATAGTCATAATTCTTGCCTCGCTCACTCACATGTTCTCAAATTTGGACCATATGATATCCTCACATAGGAGAATCCAACCATGTGATAAAATTCTCCTAAAACCTTCACATGTGGGAGATATAAGGCCATTAAAATGCCTTTTAAAACAAATTTGTCATAGAGTAAACTATGCTTAGAATTTATCTGGAAGGCCAACATTGCTCCTGCATAACTTTTGCTACACTTCAGTGCATGATCTCAAATTTAATTAAAATCAACTATGCATAAAATTGAACAAACCAATATGATTACCTTCTCTTGAAATATCCATATGTGAAATATATGCATTCATCAAAATGTTTACTCAGCTCTTCTTTCCATATGCAAATTTGGCTATGAGAAAACACACTCAAACTTCTTGGGAACCAAACTTTGCACATGCATATATTTTATCATGCATAGTTACATGATCTCAGAATTAGCACATAGAAACTAAGCACAAAAATGAACAAACCCATATGATCATTTTATCCAAACACCTCCACTCATGTGAATGCTAACCTCATCAACATGCTTAGTTGGCTCTTTCTAGCCACATGCAAATTTGGCTATGGGAAATAATGAATTTTGACTGAGAAGTCAACTTTGCACCCTCATATCATTGACCATTCTTTAATGCATCACTTGAGATTTATCACATATCAACTAGGGACTAATGTGATCACAACCATATGACCAAATCCCCTTGACTCATTCCCATATGGAAATGGTGATGTCATCAAACTACCTACTCAGATTTTCTACCATTGGACCTAAAGTGTTTAGATGAAAAACTATGGACAACTAGATGAATTACACTTATGCACATAAACTCTCAACACTTAAAAAAACATATTAAGGACCCTTTTCGCATGCTCAATACTCCATACTCATCCCTAATCATCTCTAAATAGTCAAACTCTTGAGATGAACTAAGCATACTTCAAGTATACTAGGACAGGTATATTACACACTTTATCATTATTACTTAGGCTATTAAATCACTTCATCTACTCACAAAGACACCTCCATGATATCACCATGTCATCACTAACAACTTTCCAACATATAGTTGCTATGGCCAACCTATGTGGATGGTATTGAGCTATGTAAGATGTCTTAAGGGTTAAGACAAGTATTATGGCTGATCTAGAAGATAATAATAATGATGGCTCTATAAAAGGTGAAATCAAACATGGTGAATTATAGACATAAAAAAAGAGGTGTGTGTAATAGTTGAACAGTAAAAGAAAGAAGAAAGGGTGTATGCATAGTGGATGGGTTGTAGAGAAGAGTAGTTTGATGACTATGTATATGACCTATAGGTTATATTTTTGATGTCAAAGACAATGCTCTTATAGGTTTGAAGATTTGGGAGAGAAGCAAATGGAAGAAGGATTTGTAGGTCTACGTGTGTTTATGAGGGCAGTTTGAGTGAAGAGGAAGAGAGATTCTGTCATGCCTATGTGAGAGGCTTGTATGAGATAGAGAGGATGTTTTGCAAGGGTTAAAAAATCAGAGGTCCATCATTAGGTGTTGAAGACATAAATTCAAAGGTGGAAATGTTCATATCAAAGGTTTTGGGAGGGTGCTCAACATCTAGGTTAGAAGGACTTGACAATCCTAGGGGCAAGTGCTCCTTGTGGAATAAGTGTTTCACTAGAGTCTAGTTAGAAGGACTTGACCATCCAAGGGGTAAGTGCTCCTTGTGGAATAGGTGTTTCATTAAAGTCTACTTATAAGGACTTGACCATCCTAGGGGAAAGTGTTCCTTGTGGAATAGGTGTTTCACTAAAGTCTCATGTTTGCATACCGGGAAATGGAAGTGAGAATGGGAAACCTAAAACATAGTAAACACATAAAATTACCTAGATAACCCAGCCTAAATGGAATAGATTTGATTGTTCAACAATGGAACCCTATATCCTTAGAAAGGTGATAAATACATACTTCAAATATGATAATAAATCACATCACCATAAGGGTTTCAAAACACAAATTACCATAGAACACCTTTTTATTTCTGACTAGAAATTAACATAAAATCTCATTTTTTTCCTTTCAAATAGGGTTTAATTGGAATAAAATAGTCAATATTTGGAATCTTTCCCCAACATGTAAATGAAAACATGAATCAACAACATGGTGAGAGAAAAATCCCAGTCTTCTTTCAAGTTAAATTATGTGCATGTTGACCAAGTTTTGAGCCTTAAGTCAAAAATGGTCAACCCCTATAGGTTGAAACTTTTCATAGGGTTATAAAAACTTGTTTATGGTCTTGTACTATCTTTTAATGTCTTCAAAATGGTCTTCATGTGGTCACATCAGTCATTGTTTAGCCTGGTTGAGGTTTGGTCTCATATGTAGTTATCTAGTCGTAGGGGTCATTTACAAGTATTTATGTTGCCAAGTGTGGTAAAGGTCATGACATGGTTTATATTAATTATAAAAGGTTATTAATGTGTCTTTAAAGTCATATATTTATGCATTAACCTTTTATTATGTTGATATGTGCTAAAATGTCATTTTGGTCACCTTTTGGCCTAATTTGGAGGAGTTGTACATACCATCCCAAAACACAAACATTTAAAAAAGTTTATTAATGTAATTTATGTTAGTTATGTGTTAGATAATGGTCATAACCTAGAAAAAAATGTAGTTCAATGCCTAAAATAAGAGAGATACTCCTTTACAAGCACTTTTAGGCACTTGTACGGCCTTACGAGATCATTTTTCATATGAAAACAATTTAATAGAGTCTCTTGGACTTTAAAAATATATTTTTAATCTTTGAATCAAGTTTCAAGTCTTACAGAAGCATCATACACTCTCTCTCCTCCATCACTACCTTCACAAGATCAAAAAGGCAAAAATTAAAAGCATGGTACGACTAGGAGAGAGAAAATTAGGAGTTAAAACTTTGGCCATTGTTATGGGTCCTAATGAGATTAAATTTATTTATATTGGTTTAGATATTCATGATCCCTCCTTTATGAACAATCGCTAAGTGTGATAATAGGTCATTATGCCTTGTCCATTCAAGTAGGGTCTAGTTTTGCTCTTATTTCTACATGCCTAAATTTAATGGATGGGAATGGTTTGATGGAGTGTTTTAAGAGGATAAAATTACCCCTTTCAAGGTAGTTTCATCAATCAATTCAACTTCATGAGGTGTTTTCTTCAAATGAGAAAGGTGTCTTAAGTGTGAGCATACCATCTTGTTGCAATTCTATTTTGATTTGTTTAAGATGTTTACCACCTTATAGAGTTATAAGAGCCTCAAATTTCATGGGGGATCCCAAAATTTCATAAGATTCATATGCTTTCCTTTAGAATGTGATCCTTGTATGCAGTCTCCAAATGTCTTGGTCTTTGAAAGCATGGTCTATGTCACAAATGGTTTACAATAGGTCTGAATATAATATTTTCCCAATTGGTAATGAATATCAATGATAAAACATGATAGGATCACTAGTGAATAATTTAAAAACTCAAATAAGGAGCATGAATCTCAATGCACTCTCAAATAAGTGATTTAGACAAGTTTTATTCACCTACAAGTTTGTAGACTTGTAGGTGAACATTCATAAAGCTTAGGTTTCATTTGGAAGTATTTTAAAAATGGATACATGTTACATGGTCTCATAAATACTTGTATGACCTTTATAGACTCCAATAAAATCATCAATAATAATGAATAAAGATACCCTAATCTTTATGCATAAACTTTGCATACAAGTTAATTATATGTACAAACATTCACGGACCAAATAAATAAGTTGAAGATGACATAATGCTTGGTCAGGAGGCATATAAGTTATTAAGAGGTGATATATAGTGATGTAAATTGGACACAATAACTAAAGTGTCACAGGGATTAAAAAGTGGCTTAACAACCTTTGCAAACAAAATAGAGACCTAAAGGTGATAGACCTATAGGTCCTCATTTTAGATAGATGGATAATTTTTAGTTACAAGAAACATGACTCCATATAGTGAATAATGAATGCATAAATTGATGAATACATCTAGACCATTTTATAGTCATGAAAATTTAAGGTGACCAAGGCCATACTCACTAAGGGAGTTCACAAACTTAGCACTCATGCACATGTATGAGTTTCAAGACAAGAAGGAAGAGTTTGAAATGCTAAAAAATGTCAAAGTAATTTGAAGAAAAATGAGATAAATCCTCCATGAATTTTAACTACTTCAGAGTGTCATGATGGAGTTGAGAAACCAAGTTCAACAACTCATACTCAAACCCTTCTCTAATGACCACCTACAACCAAAATTTGAGAAGATGCAAAGAATAATTTGTGCTTGGAAAGATGTGGTGTTTTTGAAAATTTGAGGAGATTCAAAATTCCCAATCATGTAACAAAGTTAGTGATATTCTCATTGATTTTCAATTAAAGTCATAAAACCCAAAAATGCAGTCAGACTATCCTATGACCACCTATAGATTGATTTGGTAAGTAGACATGTTATAGGCTTGAAGAGAAGATAAAATGCATAGTGATTAGTTTGGGTTTTGAGGAATGTACGAAAAAATATTATTAGTCATTCAAAATTCAAAATTACCAAGGAAAAATTGTAGATAAGATGAACAAATCAACTTCTATAAACACCACATACATAGTTCATCTTCACCTACATCCCTGCTAGGCAATGCATATTAGTTTCAAGCCTAAATAAAGGGCATAGAGCATAAGAGGAGAATTAAAATTTATCTCAGGTGGATAAATAAGTCAATAAGTTCATTTCAATATCAAATGAAATTTGAATAAATGACCAAAGAGACTGGTCAAAATAGCTCACCTAAACCTGTACACATAGTCAATCGGGACCCTATAGGTCTACCTAGTTCAATTGCAAAAGGCTACTTGTATTGAAAGACATAGATGCCTATGGATGGATTAAATTCTATAGGGAGATACTCTATATGATATAATGGTTCCATAAAACTCTCAGATTCACTTAAAGCAAGGCCAATAAAGACAAACCCTATCTAGGCCTGTAGATCCTAATTCACACCTAGACATATCTAAAGAGTAGTCAATAAGAGGGAAGTTTATGGAAAGTGATAGATAGTTTAAGAAGTAAATTAAAGGTAAAAATCCAAAAATAGGTTATAAAATTAAAAAAATTATCAATAGAACTCTCTAAACCCTCTATACATAGTCAAATGTTGTCTATGGGCATGCATGCCCTCATGAAAGATTTTGCTTGTTTTGAGAGAGTTAAAGTCCAAGAGGAGGTCTAAGGGAAGGAAATATTTTGAGATTGGTTTCATAGTGATAACATAGCTCCTTAATAATTTCAAGCTTAGTAACAAAGGATGCAAATACTGTAAGCCCTATCTAGGCCTAACAAGCCTAAGACTAAACATATGCAAACCATTGGTGCAATCATGAAAAAGTGACTTTTTATGAGTAAATTTGAATTATAGGGTCTTTAAATGGATCATTGATAAATCATAGACCCTATAAGATCATTCAAAGGTAGAAAAAACAAGGAAAGTGTCATTTAGTTCTCAAGATCATCTTGAGCTCGTTCAATGGGTGACTGCATTCCAAAGACCAGTCTTTTATTGCTTGGTTAGTCTATGAACCTATGCATGGAAGTAAATGGACTTCAAGGGTGATAAATATGTCTTCACATTTTAGGTTTAAAACCTTCATGATTAAAGCTTAATACTACAACCCCTCTCTAATGGCTTATTTTCAACTTGAAGGTCAACTTATTACACTCACAACTATACGATCAAGATGCATGAGAACCTAATCTCCTAGGGAAATCTGAGGAGGGTTATGCAATTGAAAAATGTGGCATTGGTTTAGGGATTGAGGGCCTAGGTTTTATGAACAATCTTTAAGAACCTAAGTCACTTTAAACACTCCTAAAACCCTAGTACAGTTTAGAGAAATGAGACTCTAAATCACATGAAATGACCTGATTTACCATTAAAACCTCAAATATATTATTGATGACTCAAATTATATTATATATGTGTACTTCATCTCTACTTGTAGTTGTACAAACTACATTAAATGCAATATTTTTTAAGGTTTTTTGGTGTTTTATAGGGTTTTGGATAGTTGGAAACTTGAAAACTATTGGGAGACTCTATTTGGGATATATTACATATATTAAAATCAAAAAATCCATACAGGGCATCCTATAAGTGATCAAACAAAGCTCATAAAATCAAAAAATCCATACAAGACATCCTATAAGTGATCAAACAAATCTCATTTTCCAAAACAATCTCAAACAAGCCTAAAATGAGACTAGGTTTCAAGGCGTTTCATGGCTCTCACACTTCCATAGGATCTCAAGGCCTCAAATTTGACATGGAGGTTGGTGATAGGATAGGTAAACTAAATCAAATGGTTTTCGGTTGTTTCACATGTTTGGGAGAGATGTGGAGTATAAAATTAGGCTTTTGGACAAGGAGGCCTAAGTGAGGCCTAATTCAGGAGAGAGAAAGGCAAAACAAGGCACTTTCACGCAGAGTATGGACCTAAAACTTGGAATCAAGTTGTAAATACATACTGGGTAATCAAATATTCACTTATTTTTTTGTACCATCCATACATTTCCCTACACAAAAAGGTTTATATGATTTTAAGGCTATAAGGAGCCTAAAGATGCTTAATATGGTATTTTAATGAATTCCATAGAAATAAATTCCTTAAATAATATTAACACAAGTTTTGATCCACTTGGACAAGGCTAGGCATGGGAGATGAAGGAGTTTTAAGACACCTAAGCGTATGAATGATAGTTGCTACTAAAATGTTAGATTAGAAGAGTGTATAAATGCATGATATGTGTCAAATGAGATGTCTACAAGCATATCATGGTGAATTGATGATGAAAAGGTCTATTTATCACCTCTAACATGCAAAGAAGGGCAACTTTAAGGAGTTATGCAAGGTGTCAAGTTGAGTTTGTAACTCCCATGCCACATGGATGATGGAGCATCTTCAGAGGAGAGACATATGTCCTTAGGTACTTGTTTAAATATTTTCTAACTCCCCCTTATTTTTAACTCTCACTTGGACACTTGTCTCTTTCTATCTACTACGCCCCTCTCTCTCTCTCTCTTCCTCATTTTCTCTATATAAGTTGCCTCTTTTGGCCCTATATTTTATCCACATTTGGTATGATGAAGCCCTGATAAATTGAATAATGATTTTTCCTTTTAATAACATATTTCAATATGGTTTTAAGTTCTCAAATTCTTTCTTAAGTGTGTGAAGTAGTTCATGGTTGAATGGCAAGTGATGGTTATCTCTCTTTGTGTTCATCTCACTCATTCATGCTTTGTGTAAATAATTTGACTCTTAGCAGGTCACATAATGTGTGAATGGTTGTTTTGTGTCTATTTAAGTGTGAATAAAACTAATATTGTCTGTGATCAGACCTTTTATTCATCTACCTTGAGAAACACATTGCATTATACCTTTATGTTGAAATACTTTTGTTAGGAAAATGTTGGGTGTTGAGATTAGTTTTGTAAATTAGATTTCATAATGAAGGTTCAATTATGTTTGTGGAGTTAAAATTGGTTCATAACCTATGTTATATTAGTGTTAAAATACCTCTATCCATTTTCCTTCAAAGCAAGTAGGTTAGTGGTTAGTTGTAGGTGTGGTGCAAGGGAGCTAGCCTTTCAATCATGAGATTGATCTCTCCCATAGGTCACCCACAAATTGAGATATGTTTTCATGTTATATAAAATTTAAGGAGGATAGATTAGACCTCCTTAGGGTGTAAATTTGATTGATAACAGTTTTTTCACGCCCAGTGGGACCTCATGGTCCAAGAAGTTGTCAAAGGTAGATGTTAATCCTAGAAAATTAGAAGTTGTAAAGCTTATTTCATGTAGTATCTAGCGACTTTAGCATTCATTGGATTTTGTTTATACACCAATGCTTAATTTTAATGCCGAAGGTAAATACAAGATCATCTAATAAAGTCCTACATATTTGAATTTTTAGAGCTACCTTACTATTCAGTTATAGCAACGAGGTTTGCTAACACCCATCCATACTCCAAGAAATTTTTGGTTGCTTACTTACCTATTAGGAGATTTTATTGGGTCCAATTTTCAAGATGGAAGCTTTAAATAACTTTCCCTTTGTTTCCTTCAATGTACATATTCCTTTAGTACTTGATCACTATAATGACATTCCTATGTCAGCCCTAAAAGAAGCTACCACTAATCCTATTAAACATATAAGAAACATTTCCTATTGTTTTAATATACATAACATCACTAAAGATGATGTTGCCATCAAGTTATTGGTTTTTTATTTCAAGGGAAAGGCACTTTATTGGTATGGCACTTTGAATCCCAACTCCATCACTACATGGGATGAATTGGATGATGCCTTGAGAAGGAGATTTGAAGATAAATCTGATCGCTTGTCTGTGATTGAAAAACTAAATATAATAAAGAGAAAACCTCAAGGGGTTATTTAAGAGTTTAACACAATATTCCAAAAGACTTTACATAGGATCCAAATCTTGGTAATGCCTACTACTCATCATGTTTTTCTTTATTACCTCAAAGCTTTTAATAGTGACATATCTATAATGATTCAATCCATGGGAAGAGATACTTTGCCTAATGCCTATGAGACTACCATAAGGGCTGATAATTAACTTATTCAAGATGGGAATATATCCCATAGACCTCTCATACCTTTGTTTCTTGATGTCCAAATTCCTATACCTACCATTGCTTCCATCCCCACACCTAAGCATAAGCAAGATGCCCCAATCAGCCAAGCAAGAAAAAGGAAGAAGATATGATAAAGGCTCTTAGAAAATAGGTTTAAAATATTAAGAGGCAACAAAAAAATTTGTAATGGAGGTATAGTCAAGGTCCTTTCCATCCCTATCAATCTTATCAAACTCCTAGACAACCTTTTCAAGTTTAATACAAAGGACAAGGGAAACTAACTCAAGTGAGACAACACAATGGATAAAATTATAATACTCCTACTTCTAAAGCTCTTGTACCCATCCGAAATAAAATTTTTCAAGATAATGAAGAGTAACCTTCATCGGACTAACCTCTTGACTCTTCCACTTATGCAAATGATACATTCAATCAAGCCTATATGGACCAATGGGGAACAATGCCTTCCATGACTCAAGAGTATATGCCTACTGGAAGAGACAATATTGGAGGAGATACACAATAAAATTTTTCCTTAATGAATTACCTTTAAAGGGACTCATGTGCAGTCAACTACCAAGGTAATATGAATATTGGATCAAGCTCCATAGCTATAAATACAAAGTCAAAAAAGAGAGTGGTTACAGAAGTACAAGGGATAAGTGGTGGTCCAAGCATGAATTATCAAGTACCTCAAGGATTAGGTGCATCAAATTCAGCCCCTATGACTCAATTAAATCATAAAACTTAGAATGCTAAAACTTCTAATATGCCTTCTTCTATGCATCACGTGATACAAGCTAGTGGTAGTGTTATGGCTCCTATAGGGCATGATAAAGTGGGAGGCCCTCCTATGAATATTATTGAGAAAATAAATAAATTCAATGTAATCATCCCAATGTGGGAAACATTATCCATTCTAGTACAAAGAGACCTGATCCAAGATGATCTCTCCAAGCTCAATGCATCACCTAGGTAGCCTAGTGAAAGAGGGGTGATTTTGACAAATGAATTGAAGACCAAGGATGGGAAACCAATAAAAACTAAAATAAAGTATAAACCTCACCCATTTTACCTCTATATGATCATTGTATACTCATTGGCACATAATTATTTGATTTATATTGGAGCATGCACATCAATCATGCCTAAACAAGTA
Source organism: Torreya grandis (assembly GCA_037957365.1). Classification (NCBI taxonomy): domain Eukaryota; kingdom Viridiplantae; phylum Streptophyta; class Pinopsida; order Cupressales; family Taxaceae; genus Torreya; species Torreya grandis. The sequence goes on along the minus strand of JARHVA010002389.1, from coordinate 728,771 downwards.
GCATACAAGCTGAAGTTGAAGTATGAGTCACACTCCAAGGGGGTGTTATAGTTGGATGGATCAATTGCTAAGGTAGTTGGCATTATAAAAGGTTTGTATCTCACTCTCCATTTTTTTCCTACATTTTCTATCTCTGAAGATGTGGTGGTTGTGGATGTACCACCTCACTTTGCCCTTTACTTGTTAAGGGACTTTACTATTAAAGTTAAGGGATACTTGACTTTAGTTTGGTCCTACATGGCATTTTAGAGTAGGTATGGTGCTAAGGTCTCTATCAATTCTAAAACTTTGGCCAAGTTTCATGTAGATCCCTATGTGCCTAACACATCAGACATGAACTTCAATATCAATGAAGAGGGAGACTATCCTAAAGACCAAGAACCTTTAACACCTTTTGATGGCATAGCTAACCTATACCTTGATGAATGGGGAGCTAATCAACATGGTTTTGATTCATACAAGCTAATTAAATAAATAGGTATGGGAACATATATCATACATGAATAAGATGATGAGTCTCCTAAGGTAAGTCTTAATGATTCCCTTCAACAAGTTGCATGGGGTAACTATTTTTTACATATGGATGATGATGGTGATATTCCAAGTGTATTAGAGCATTATAGTCAAGAAGAATATGCATTTCTTCCTGCCTAAGAGGAAGAGAATAATGAACATGATAAATAAGAAGAATGTGACGATCCATGGTAGTAGTACCATGCCATAATGTAGGATTATAAAAAGGTAAGTGGGCATGTTCTTCCTCAAATGAAACATGGGCTTGATGATGAGGTCAATGGTGGATCTAATGAACATAAATAAGAGTCTCAAATCCAAATCAAACATAAGGCAACCTTGCAAGAATGCAATCAGGCCAAGATCAAAGTTTATATGAGTAAGGAGTAGCATAGGCATAATTATGACCTTAATGCACTTGTAAATGTTTTTGGCAAGCAAGAAGATAAGTTTGATGCCTCTAAACACTTAACACATCATGGTTCAAAGAAGGTGAAGTTGAAAAAAATTCGTGATCCCTAAAGAGAAAATTGTGAAGGGTCAAGTGAACATATAGGAGGCCAATCAGGATGAAATTTCAAGCAAGCCTCAAGGAGAGCTAAAAATATCATTCAAAAGAGTCTCAAGTGATGCACTTACAACTACCAGAGGCTTCAAGAATGGTAAGTCATTTGACCACCTTCACAAGCAATTTTTCTTTGACAAACATCCATCATATGGTATTTTGTTCTCATGGAGGAGTTGTGACTCTAGGAACATTTTTTTTGACCTTGGTTGAATCAAATATTAGTTTTTTCATTATCACAAACTTCTTTGAGGTGTTTACATAATAGGTTAGGTGTGATTTTTTGATTTTTTTATTGTGTAATTTTCCCTAAATGCCTTTGGCATAGTGTGTTAGCTTTTGTTGTGTGTTTTGGTGTGAGTTTGAGTCTTCTAGAGGCATGTTAGTTTTATATTATAGCATAGGAGTGGCTCCATTTCCCAATGGGAGGATAAAGCCACCAATATATTAGCATTACAGGCATGCTACCCCTCTGAATCACTAATTTATTGACCCATTTTTGACCCCAAGTCAACCATGGTCAACCCCTATAGGTTAAAACTTTTCATAGGGAATTTAAAAATTGTATATGGTCTTGTAATGCCTTTTAATGTCTTTTAATTTCTTCAAAATGGTCTTCATGTGGTCACATCAGTCATTGTTTAGTCTGGTTGAGGTTTGGTCTCATATGTATTTGTCTAGTCCTAGGGGTCAATTATGAGTCTTGGTGTTTTCAAATGTGTTCAAGGTCATGACATGGTTTTAGATTCATTATCTAAGGTTGTTAATGTGTCTTAAAATTCATATATTTATGCATTCACATTTTATTATTTTGACATGTGCTAAAATGTCATTTTGGTCACCTTTTGGCCTAATTTGGAGGAGTTGTACATACCATCCCAAAGGAAAAATGTTTCAAGAAGCCTCCCGATGTACCTAATGTTAGAGATGGGTCAGATAATCATCAAAACCTACAAAAATTGTAGTTTAATACCTAAACTAGTAAAATACTCCTTTATAAGCACTTTTAGGCACTTGTACAACCTTAAGAGATCATTTTTGAGATGAAAACAATTTAATACAGTCTCTTAGACTTTCACAAGTCATTTTTAGGCTTTAGATCAAGTTTAAAGTCTTATAGATTTAGCAAACACTCTCTCTCCTCCATCATTACTTCATAAGCTTAAAAAGGCAAAAATCAAATGCATGGTACGACTAGGAGAGAGAAAGTTGGGATAGGAAGCTTGGGAAATTATTAGGGATCCTAATGAGCTTCAATTTAGTGGCATTGTTTTGTATATTTAAGGCACCTCCTTTATGAACAATCACTAAGTGTGACAACAGGTCACTATGCCTTGTCCATTTAAGCAAGGTCTGGTTTTGCTCATGTTTCTTCATACTAGAATTTGATGTAGGAAAATGGTTTTTTGGAGTGTTTTCATAGGATAAAATGACCCATTTAATGGTAATTTCATCAAGCTATTCAACTTCCTATGGTGTTTTCTTCAAAGGATACAGGTGTCTTAAGTGTGTGAGCATATAATCCTATTACGAGTCTATTTTGGTTTGTTTGATATGTTTGTCACCTTCAAGAGATACAAGAGCCTCAAATTTCATGGATGATCCCAAAATTTCATAATATTAATGTGTTTTCCCTTGGAATGTGATCCTTGTATGCAGTCTCCAAATGTCTTGGTCTTTGAAAGCATGGTCTTTGTCACAAATGGTTTGATACAGGTTTGAATACAATATTTTCCCAATTGGTAATGAATAGAAATGATAAAACATGATAGGATTATTACTGAACAAGTTAGAAACTCAAGAAAGGATTAGGAAGCTCAATGCACTCTCCAATTAGGGCTTTAGACAAGTTTCATTCATCGAGAGGTCTGCAAACCTATAATAAACATTCATAAAGCCTAGGCTTCATTTTTAAAGTATTTTAACAATGGATACATGTGAAATAGACTCCTAAATAATTATAGGACCTTGATATACTCCACTGACATCATCAAGAAGCATGAATGAAGAGACCCTAATATCTATGCACAAACTTTGCATACAAGTTGATTGTATGTACATGATTGTACAGAGCAAATAGACAAGTTGAAGATTACATAATGCTTGGTCAGGAGTCTATAAGCTATAATGGGGTGATAAATAGTGATGAAAAGTAGCCACAATAACCAAAATGTCACATGGATTAAAAAGTGGCTTGTCATCATCTACAAATAAAATAGAGAACTACAAGTAATAGACATGTATGTCCTCATTTTACATAGAAGGAAAATTGCTAAGTACAATAAATACAAATCCATATAATGAAAAATTAATTCAAAAATTAATGAATACATCTAGAACATTTAAGAGTCATGAGAGTTTGAGGTTACCAGTGATGCACTCGCTAGGGGAGTTCACAAACTTAGCACTCATGAATAGCTCTGAGTTTCAAGACAAGAAGGTAGAGTTTGAAATGCTATAAAAGGTCAATGGAACTTGAAGAACAATGAGATAAATCTTCCATGAAGTTTGGGTACTTCAGAGTGTCATGATGGAGTTGAGAAACCAAGTTCAAGGCCTTATTCTCAAACCCTTCTCCAATGACCATCTATATCTAGCATTTGAGAAGGTGCAAAAAATAGTGTGTGTTTGGAAATATGTGGTGTTTTGGATAATTTGAAGAGGTTCCAAAATCCCAATAGTGTAAAAATTTCATTTAGATACTCATTTATTAGAAATTAAAGTCATAAAACCCAAAAATGTAATTAGATTATCTTATGACCACCTACAGGTTGTTTTGGTAAGTAGACAGGTTATAGGCCTGAAGAAAAGATAAAATGCATAGTGATTGGTTTGGTTTTTGAGGAACATATGAACAAATGCTAGTATTAATTTATAATTCAAAATGAGTAAGGATAAAGTGTATATAAGATGATCAAATCAACTTCTCTAAACCCCACATACACAATTCATCTTCACCTACCAGCCTGTTAGGTAACACATATTAGTTTCAATCCTAAAGAGAGGGCAGAGTGCATAAAATAAGAATTGAAATTCAGCTCAGGTGGATAAACAAGGTAATAAGGTCATTTTAATTTCAAATTAAATTTGGATAAATGACCAAAGAGACTGGTCAAGATAGCTTACCTAAACCCCGTACACATAGCCAATTGGGACCCTACAGGTCTACCTAGTTTAATTGCAAAAGGATACTTGTCTTGAAAGACATAAATTCATATGGAGGGATTAAAGTCTATAGGTAGATACTCTCTATGCTAACATGGTTCCATAAAACCCTCAGACCCGCTTAGAGTGAGCCTAATAAAGATAAACCCTATCTAGGTTTGTAGATCCTAATTCACACACAGGCAAATCTAAAGAGTAGTCAATGAGAGGGAAGTTTGGGGAAAGTGATAGATAGTGTATGAATTAAATTTAAGTTAAAATATCCAAAAGGAGGTTATAAAATCAAAAAACCTATCAACATAACTCTCTAAACCCTCTATACACAGTCAAATGGTGTCTACAGGCCTGCTTGCCATCATGAAAGCTTTTGCTTATTTTGAGAGAGTTGAAGTCCAAGAGGAGGTCTGAGGGAAGGAAATATTTGAGACTAGTTTCATAGTGATAACATAGCTCCTTAATAATTTAAATCTTAGTAACAAAGGATGCAAAAAATATAAGCCCTATCTAGGTTTGCTAGGCCTAACAAGCCTAAGACTAAACACATGCAAACCATTGGTGCATTCATGAAAAAAGTGACTTTTTGGGAGTAAATTTGAATTATGAGGTATTTTAAAGGCTCATTGACAAATCACATACCCTGTAATATCATCCAAAGGTAGATAAAACAAGGAAAGTACCATTTAGGTTCTCAAGGTCATCTTGAGTTCCTCCAATGGGTAACTACATTCCAAAGACTAATATTCTCTTTCTTGGTGAGGCCCTGACCCTATTCATGGAATTAAATGGACTTAAAGGGTGATAAATAGGTATTCAAACTTCAATCTTCTAGCATCAATTGTTAGATTATGTTTCAAACCTTCATGAACAAAGCTTAAGACTGCAACCCCTCTCCAATGGCTTATTTTCAACCTAAACGTCAACTTCTTACACTCAGAATTATATGGTTAATATGCATGGGATCTTGATATCTTGGTGAAAGTTAAGTATGTTTATGCCTTTTAAAATTGTGTCATTAGTTTAGGGATTGAGTGCCTAGGGTTTATGAACAATCATTAAGAACCTAAGGCACTTTAAACCCTCCTAAAACCCTAGTAATGACTAGTTTAGATAAATGAGCCTATAAATCACATGAAATGACATAATTTAATCCTAAAATATCCTAGATATTGTTTAGGACTGAAATTATATTCTCTGGGTGTACTTTATCTCTACTTGTAGATTATGAATTATATTAAATGCACTATTTTGCAATGTTTTTGGTGTTTTATAGGGTTTTGGATAGTTGTAAACTTGAAAACTATTGGGAGAGTCAATTTTTGGATATATTTAATTTATTAAAGCCTAAAAATATGTACAAGGTATCCTGGAAGTGATCAAACAAAGGTCATTATTCAAGGCAATCTCAAACATACCTAAAATGGGACTAGGTTTAAATGCCATTTCATGGTTCTCACACTTCCACAGGGTCTAAGAGCCTCAAATTTGACATGAAAGTTGGTGATAGGATAAGGAAACTGAATAACATGGTTTTGGGTGGTTTAAAATGTGTGGGAGAGATTTGGAGCAGAAAATTAGGCTTCTAGGCAAGAAGGCCTAATTGAAGCATGATTAAGGGAGAGAAAGGCAGAAAAAAAGCACTTCTACTCAGAGTCTAGACCTAAAAATTGGCATAGAGTTGTAAAGAAATATTGGGTACTAAAATATGCCATTATTTTTTAATTAAAATCCATACATTTCCCTATACAAGGAGGTTTACATGATTTTAGGGCTACAAGGAAAAGAGGCCTAATGTGAGCTTGAGGAGCAAATAGAGTTTTGAGAGTTGTTCCATGAACCGAAATGGATTTATTCAGGTTTGATAAGTTATTTTAATGCCTTGTATGGAAATATAATGCCTTTAATAATATTAAATCAATTTTTGAGCCACTTGGACAAGGCTAGGCGTGGGAGATGAAGGAGTTTCAAGACTCTTAGGTGTATGAATGATAGTTGCTACTAAAATGTCAGACCAAAGGAGTTTTGAAATGCATGATAGGTTTTTAATGAGATGTATGAAATAATATCATGGTTAATTTATGATGAAAATGTCCATTTTTTCACCTCCCACATGCAAATAAGGGCAGTTTTGAGGAGTTGTGCAAGGTGTGAAGCTGAGTTTCTAACTCCCATGCCACTTGGATGATGGAGCATATTCAGAGGAGAGACATATGTCTTTAGGGACATATTTAAATAGTTTATAATTCCCCCTTATTTTTAACTCTCACTTGGACACTTGTGTCTCTCTCTACTATGCCCCTCTCTCTCTCTCTTCCTCATTTTCTCTATATAAGTTGTCACTTTTGGCCTTGTAATGTATCCACATTTGGTATGGTGAAGCCCTGCTAAATTGACTAATGATTTTGCCTTTGAATAAAATATTTAAAGATGGTTTTAAGTTCTCAAATTCTTTCTTAAGTATCTGAAGTAGTTCAAGGTTGAATGGCAAGTGATTGTTATATCTCCTTATGTTCATCTCACTCTTTCATGCTTTGTGTAAGTAATATGACTCTTAGTAGGTCACATGATGTGTAAATGGTTGTTTTGTATCTATTTAAGTGTGAATAAGACTATTAGTGTATATTTGTAGACCTTCTATTCATCTACCTTAAGAAACACATTGCATTCTACCTTCATGTTGAAACACTTTGGTTAGGAGAACCTTTGGTGTTGAGATCAGTTTTGAAAATTATGTTTCATAGTTCAGGTTTAGTTAGGTTTGTGGAGTTAATCTTGGTGCATCACCTCTATTAGATTAGTGTTAATCTCCTTCTATCCCTTTTCCTTAAAAATAAGTAGGTTAGTGGTTAGTTGTAAGTGTTGTGTAAGGGAGTTAGCCCTTCAATCTAGAGATTTATCTCTCCCATAGGTCACCCACAACTTGAGAGATGTTTCCATGTTACATCAAATTTAAAGAGGCTAGAGTAGACCTCTTTAGTGTGAAAATCTAATTGATAAAAATGCATATGACACAAATTCCATCCTCAAGAGTTTCAAACACAAAGTTTTAAAAACTAAAGTTTTGCACATAACCAAAATAATACAAGAATCTGATATATTTCTTCATTTGTGAACAAAAAAACACATTTAATTCATGGAGAATATTAAATACCCATTAATAAATAACTTACCTCACATTATAATGTGTTTCATTCACAAAGTTATGAAAATTATTGATTGTACATAATTTTGTAACATTTTCTCTCAAAGAGTTATGAGAAAAGAAATTTTTGAACCCTTTACAAATGTCTTTCTAGCCTTTTTATGCCTCATGCCTTTACTAGGTGGTTATGTAACTACTTTTTTGACTCAACCCTAACTTAAGACTCAAATTATCTTTAAATCAAATCTTCCTTATTTTATTTTATTTATATTTATTTTGGGAAACTTTTACAATATAAAAACATTAAATTGATTTATGACCTTTTGAACCTTTATACCATATAGAAACTTTGAGGTATAAATTGTACTTGAAACCTAAAAAATACTTTCACATAAAATATGTCAAGTGTGGGACCTTGAGACCTGAAGGAAAAGTGAACTTCATCGAAATTATACATTTCTAACGCTTTAGATGAGGGTTGAAACCTAGTTTAGACCAAAAAATATGGCCAAAACAAGAACTTGAAGTTGATGGGTCTTTTGGTGGTGCCCCAAGAACTAAGATTTTTATATATCATGTAGTTACTACATAATCAATTGTGGCCTAGTTAATCTTGATAATGGTAGATGGTGGTGGTGTGGGGTCTTGGGGACCCCTTATTTTAATGATGTTGATGTAATGGTATGGAATGGCATGGAAATCGGTTCGGTTGGATGTGAAGGCTTGACCCTAGTATTTGAGTGGTTTCCTTTTCTTCTGATCATGTTTAGGTAAAGGGTCTTGATAGATTCCTATTTGTTGATTCTTAGATTGATTGGTTAGGCTCTCCCATTCTACTTCAATATCCCCTTTTTCAATTAGATATTGGATGTAGTGTTTTAATTCCATGCACTTCGCAGTATCATGCCATTTAACTCTATGATATTGACAAAATTCATCCTCATGATACCAATTTTGTCAGGGTTTATTGTCATCCAAAGGTCAAATTTCTAGGAGAGTGATCATATTTGTAGTTATTAACTATTATAGGACCACTTTTGCAAGTATTCCAAGACTAGTTAGAGGCCTTTTTCCTATTTGGGGTTTCGGCTTTCCCCATAGCACTCTTATGGTAGAGACATTTTGCTTATCAGTAAGGGACATTTTATACACCATTTTAACATGTTTAAAATGCATCATTCCATCCCCTATGACATTTTTGTTCTTATTAAAGATTTTTCGCTCACCCAAAAAGATATTATTTGGATTATGACTTTGTTCACTTAGGTCATATAATTTAATTGTTCCATTCTCAATGAGGACCTTTTTAATTTGGATCCCCTTCTCTATGTTATCATCAAAAGATTTTTCACATTGTAGCTTTAATTGATATTTTAGCTTGGTATTAAGGTTTTCAATGAAAATTTTGGCTAATTCCTTTTATGGAACCATGCAATAAAATTAGCTAGGAATACTTATCCAACATTATAAGAATAAAGATAAGCTTTCTCCATTTCTTTGTTTAGTGTTATAAATATCTATGATAGATATATCATGATCAATATTTAAGTATAAGTGTCTCACAAATATTTTTGTCAACTCCCTGAAGCTATATATGGACCCTTTGGGTAAATGCATAAACCATTCCAATGCAGGCCTTGTAAGGTTTTTGGGGAAAAGTTTGAGAAGATAAGCATCATCATAAGCACCTCATGGAATGCTACATATAATTCTTGTACATGATCTCAAGGATCCCCTTTCCCTCTATATTTGTCAAATTTTGGGACCTCAAAATGTGATGGGAAAGGTACTTGTAAGATGCTCATGTCTAAAGGAGATGTGCAAAAATCTTCATACTTGTACCTCATTGCTTGTGTACAATGATCAATCTACTGAAGAGTTTCCTTCATTATCCTTCACTCTTGAGTAAATAAGGGGTCCATGAGGGGATTTTAGGTTTGATCTTGACTAGTTTGAGGTCTAGAATGATCAGGTTTGGTGTTTCTAATATGTTACATTGGGGAAGAGGGTATTTGATTGTTGGCATGAAACTATGAGGCAAGGGAGTTAATTTGTTGAGTTAACTAGTCTAACTGATCCTCCAAGGCATTTCTTCTCATATTATCCTCAATATGATTATTTTTTAGGGGTTCTTAATGTTCATTTTCTTCAATCTCTTACTCGTGATTCACAAGATTGTCCTCTTATTGCTCTTGGTTGGTATTAGTTTAATGATGTGGAGTGTTGGGCCTAGTAGATGGATGGATTATATATTACAAGAGGTTTGGGTCAAAGTTTGGGGGTAATGTTCCTCCATTCCAATAACCTAGGTTAGGATTTGGTCATGATTTTTATAGATATATTGATCAAATTGAACCCTAAACTCATCACTATATAAGAAGCTCATTTGTGAATCGATCTTACTCTTCAAGGGTATGTATGTTGTCATTATCCTAGTTTTGATCACCTAGATTCCCCAAGAGGTCATTTTTTGGTTGGATCCTTGCCCTATTCTTAGAATTTGGGCATGGTTTTAGATAGGCCTGATAGATGATGAGGGTGATGTAAGAAAAGTGATTAGGTGTGTCTTTGATATAGGATGATTAGAGATAAGGTGACTTTGGATACTAATTTTGTCTAAAAACCAAAACTATGAGTGATCAAGAAAAATGATTTAGATGTGACTTGGATTTGGATTAGAGAGGATATAAAGACAATAATGACCAAATGTTACCAAAGCAAATACCCTGTAAGGATTCAATCTAGCAAAGAGTCCAAGAAGATAAGGTGACTAGATACCCTTCACACTAGCAAGGTGATGATTGGATGGGTGATAAGTATGACGAGGTAGAATGATTATATGATGGTTAATAGACTAAAACCAAACAAGGTCACAAGTATTAATAATGCTTATTCATAGATAGAGGTGATGACTACGATAAAAATAATGGGTGACCACTAAAGTTTGATTTCAAGATAAATGTTTATTTCCAAAAGGTGTGAATAAAAATATGGAATGTTTGGTTTTTTGGTTTCAAGATGGTACTTTATCCTAAGAGTCTCTAGGTGTTTTTTGATAAAATGGGATAGGTTGACTTGGCTCACAAATAATATGGGCTTTTTCACAACACACAAATAACATGCCCAATTATAATCCCTAATTTAGTCAACCAGACGGGTGTGTAACCCAATGTCTACACCATATAATAGCATTATGGGTGAGTATGTAAGCCAGTGACCTATTATAGAATCAACCAAACTCTCTTGACCCTGTATGTACTTAATGATCAGTTGGGAGTTGATCCTTATTCCAAAAACAAAACACCTATTATGATCGATAGGTCCCTATGTTAGGTTTACACAAGGGTGCCTAAGGGAGTACCTAAGATACGTGAAGATACATGGGCCCAAATCCATGTAGGGTGTTGTCTAATGTCTAGTTCAAATAATTAGATCTTCCCCTTTATAGATGAATTGTATGGGGTCAACCACTTAGCCTAACAATAACTATCCCTGATATTTATACTCTACTAGAACACAGAATTTGGTTGAATGTGTGGTGATGAAATTGTGACAACCCCTAGTGACTTAGCAAGTGCATGGGGATGAATTCCATTTCATGTGTCTATCTTAGACAAAATGGGTGAACACATAGGAAAATAATATTAATTTACCCAATTAATTACCTATGTGAGGAAATGAACAAATAAGTCTCACACATAATATATGTACAAGCAAAAGATTAAAGCATTTAATTTAGGCACTCCTAGGTTAGACAATTAGATTTAGTGCCTTCTCCTTGAAAGGTCCTGCAAAAAAAGGATTACTAGTTTGACAATGAGAAAAATAACTTATTTCTTATCAAAACCATAAAAAAAATAGTCAAATGTAAAGCAATATCACTTCTAGAGATTACAAATACCACTAATTTTATGGAAAATAATAACTTTAGAGTTATTTTATTATTGACTGGTGGTTAACCATGGTAGCTAACTATATGAACCCTGCAAAACCACAAATGGTTAGACAAAATCATGACTTTTAATAAAATATCGCTAATTAACAATCTGGGATATTTTAGAAAATAAGGAAACTCTACACTTATGACTTCTAGACTAAAATATAATTGTTTCAATGGTTATTTATAGGTGATGCTTCATAGACTAGTTGTAGGAAGATGAGATTTGACAGAGAGATGCAAGATTTTAAACCTTCTTAGAGATTCATATGTAAATGTAAGATTTTAGACAAAATCTTGAAATGTAAGAGAAAATAAGTATTAGCTATGACAAGAATTTTATTTAGACCATTTTCTAATAGTTAAAATATACATAGAAACCTTAGCAATATAATTTTTAACACCTTTAGCAAAATCACCTATTTAAAGATAATGTCACCTATTTTAATATAAAATTGCTAATTCATAAATTAGCAGATATTACATAAAATGTCTAAAGGGGTAAATATGGGAGTTTGATTTTTTATTTATGCAGCCCCTATCCTTTCCCTATCATAAATACACATAAAATAAGATCTATTAGTCAAGAATACCCTAATGCTTTAGATCTCTATCACTCAAACAAAACCATAATTTTGCATGAAAATACTTGACAAGACTAATGCCTCCCCTTTCCTATAGATAGAAGATGATTGAAGAGAAATAGAGGTTAAACAATCTAAGGTCAGTAGGTTAGTTTTAATAGTTTTAACCAAAAACACAAAATCATGACTTGCAAAGGCAATACTGCAACTTTTAAGGCAAAATCATGACTGCGGAGTTACGGTTTTGCATATCAGGGGAAAGGAGTTTTAAGGATAATGGGTTTGATTTTCTTGCACACATAATCTAAGTGCCCACTCCTAAAATATATAAATGGTTGATATAGGCCTACAAAATTTGAGAATTTATGAAAAAACTAATTTTACGAGTCCAAAGACAAAACTATAGATTTTGCACAAAATCACTATTTACAAATTAGTGATATTTAAAAAAGTCAAAACCTGCCAAAAAGGTAAACCATTAGTAGTTAAGGTGGCGGTTAGTGACAATATCACTACTTTCTAGACAAAATCATAACTACAATACCACAATTTACAAATCAAAATTGTTGATTGCCTATACATGAAATTTTGAGCAATTTCGGACCTTGTTCTTCTTCTAGTCAAGCCTACAAGTCACCAAATCACTTTTAACAATCAAAAGGGTTATATTAAAGGGGATACTCCCACTGTGGTCACTAATATGTGATAATATTTTGAGTTATTTTCAAAACTATTATATTTCATAATAAAAACCCAATAACACAAACAACATCAAAGGAGGGGATAAAGGAACAATTAGATAATTAAATATGAATTCTTGCCATCCTTTTTTCCCTTACAATTACTCTCCAAGATCTTCAAATGGATTTGAATACTAAAGTTGGAGTATGGATTGCCTGACTTGAGGTTCAAAGTGACTCCAATGGCTTCCTTGGATTATTGAATGGCTTAGCTAGAGGATGAGGGTGCTTGATAATTGTTGGAAATATTGTCATTGATGTCAAAGGTCTAGCATTATTGGTGATAAAGGCCCCATTGCATTTAATGTTGTTTTTAATAAATATATCTTGGCTAATATGAGTTAATATTTATTTAATATTAACGAATATATTTTTTGTTGCATATGAGACAAAAAAAGGGCCCATGGAGAAGTCAAAGAGCCACAGGGTAAAGACAAAAGAAGGATGGGACGCATTTTCCCATGAAGAGTCATCTTGGGGAATACCAAGAGTCACCAAGTGAAGACAAAAGAGTAAGGGTGAAATTTCTCATGAAGGGACACTTTGAGGAATATGAAAAGTCACCAAAGATAAGGACAAAAGTGGGGAGGACATTTTTGATCATGAAGGGTCACCACATGACTTTTCAAAGGCTTGAATATGAAGGGTCATACAAGTTTGGCACCATTTTCCATGAGGATTGAAGGGTCACAAAGGGGGAAGGCCAAAGGTCAGTTGGAAAGCTATAAATAAAGCCTTGAGAAGCCATTTGTAATATGGAAGAGAGAGGTTGATTTGATATTGTAATATCTAGCTTAGAAGAGAAATTGTGAGAGATGAATATGATTTATATTTATTATATCTAGCTTAGAAGAGCAAAGGTGAGAGAGAGGAAGGAGATGTTGTATTGATCTATCATTTATTGAGAGAGCAACATTGAGAGATAGGTGTGTGGTATACACAAAGGGGTTGGTGCTCCTGTGGGTTGGTGCTCATGAATTATTGTTGGGTTGGTGATCAAAAAAAGGATTGGTGCTCCTGTGGGTTGGTGCTCATGAATAGTAGCTAGGTTGGTGCTCAGCAAAAGGGTGTGGTGCTCTTGTGGGTTGGTGCTCATGAATAGTAGTTGGGTTGGTGCTCAGCAAAGGGGTATGGTGCTCCTGCAAGCTTGGCTTGCGTATATTGTTTGGTTTTGTGCTCATTCATATACTTGAAATTGTTCTCTATGGTTTTTTGCACATTAGGTTTCCACATTATATCTGGTGTCTCTCTATCTTGTGTGGTCTTTATTGTTTGAGTTTTATTGCATATCTTGAATGTTTGATTAAGTGAAATTTGATTAAAGGAAAGTTTTATAAGATATATGATATACTGATTCACACCCCCCCTCTCAGTATATCTCATGCTTAACAATTGGTATCAGAGCAAGTTCCTTTTTAAAAAGTTTTACAGCTTGAAGGTAGATCGCTAAAGCACGATGGCTGGGTCACAGGAAGGATTTTCTACAAATAAGGCACCTTTGTTTGATGGAACAAATTATGATTTTTGGAGCATGAGAATGAAGGTCTATTTGATGGCCCTTGGATTCAACATATGGAAAGCAGTGGTGGAGGAATATGAAGAGCCACAGACATCTACAATTACTCTAGCAGAAAAGAAGGCAAGTGAATGTAATGCTAAAGCTTTAAATGTTATTTTATGTGGTTTATGTGAATCTAAAATTTTTAAAGTTATGCAATGTAAATCTGCTCATGAAACTTGGGTAAAACTTGAGAATATTTACAAAGGTGATGGAAAGGTTCAGCAAGCTAAGTTGTAGACTTTTAGAAGGTAGTTTGAAAGTTTGAAGATGGAAGAAGAAGAAGATATAGCAAGTTATCTTTTGCAAGTTGATCAAATCATAAATTAGATTCAAGGTCTTGGAGAAACATTGGATGAGTCAATAGTGGTGCAAAAGGTTTTGAGATCTCTACCAATGAGATATGATGCAAAGGTTTCAGCAATCGAGGAGATGAAGAATTTAGCCAAGCTAAAGATGGATGAGCTTCATGGTATTCTCACGGCATATGAGATGCAGACAAAATAAGGTAAACCCTCAAAGAGAGAAGTGGATTTCAAGACATCAAAGAAAGAGAAAGCTAAGATTCAAGAATCAAGTGATAGTTCTAGTGATGATGAAGATGACAACGAATCACTTTTCATTCGTAAGCCGAAAAGAAGAACAAGTAAATATCAAGGAAAATTACCTTTTAAATGTTTTAATTATGGAAAGATTAGACATTTTTCAGCTAGATGCCCAGATAAGGTTAATGATAATGAAGAATAAAAGCCTACATACAAGAAGAATTTCAAAGGCAAATCTAAGAAGGGTTTCGAGAAGAAGAGCTTGTATTCTAAGGATCCTAGCTCAGGTGAAGATAGTGGAGTCAGTGATTCAAAAGAAGAAGAGATTCTATTCATGGCCATACATGAAGGTGATCAAGAAGAAGAAGAGGAGGAAGCTGAAGTGAATATAGAAGGAGAGCTCATTTGTGCCTTAGAAGAGTTAGAAGCTGTTCAGAAGAAGAATCAAAGATTAAAGCATCAGATTGAGAAAAATGAACAAGAGTCAAAGAAAATGATTAAAGATCTACAAGCACACTTTGAAGAAGCCAAGAAGAATGAAGAAGACCTCATAGCACAGTTGGAAATATCAAGAAAAGAATGTCAAAGGTATGTTATTAAAATTGCCTCTTTAAAAGACGATATTAAGAAAGCAGTCAGTGATAAAGTAGTCAGTGATTCAAAATTTGAAGATAGCACTAACATGCTGAATAAGATATTGGAAAGTCAAAAAGCAAATTCAGATAAGACAGGGATCAGATTTGAAAAGAGAAAGAGCTATGTTGAAGCTCTTACATAAGAGGAAACAAAAAGGGGAGAAGTGAAGAATACAGAGGACATTCCAAATAGAGAAGGATGGAAGGAACAAAGCTACAAAAGGAAATCAGATCAAAGATATATAGACAAGTCTTATTTTTATGGCTATTATTTTTATTGTAATGGATATGGTCACAAGAAATTAGAATGTAGAAAAAGAGCTAACAATTTCAGAAATAAGGAGAAGGAAAGTCAAGTGGTGTCAAGCAGAAGCCACAACTCATTTGCTCCTCTATCAAGCTTTGATGAAGAGACCATAGTATGCTACAAGTGCAACAATTTCAAACACATAGCTTAGTATTGTAGAAGCGTGTTCGAGTCAGTAAAAAGGGATCAGATTTTCAAAGCACCATTCATCAAGAAGAAGGTTCAGACATGTTCATGGCAAAAGAAACAACATGAAAATTACATGATAGTTCAGACAGCCTTGCATGTAAGAGGTAAAGATCAGCCATGGTTAATCGATAGTAGATGTTCGAGGCATATGACAGGAGATAAAAGTAAGTTCATTACTCTAAAGAAGATCAATGGTGGTACAGTGAGATTCAGAGATAAAACCACTACCAAGATAGCTGGAAAAGGTACTTTGAGTTTGGATTATGGTAAAACTAAGACTAGGAATGTTTTATATATAAAAGGTCTTAAGCATAATCTATTGAGTGTTAGTCAAATATGTGATCAAGGGTATACATTAAAGTTTCATAAAGAAGGTTGTGAGATTAGAATAAAAGATTCAAATGAGTTGATTCCAGATGTTCAAAGGATAGGGAACAATGTGTATGTATTTTCAAATATCTTCTCAAAGGCATGATCAAAGGATACATTCAAAGATCGGTAAGAGGAGTTAGGAGTAATTTATATTACTTCCTACCATTGATGTTCAACATCAGTTGAGGGGGAGCTAAGTGTTAGCTCCAGTAAGGCCCTTTGCCATTGATGTCAAAGGGGGAAAATAACAGGTATAGGTATAGGTGCAAAAAATAGGTATATGGAACAGGTACATGTTGCTATAGTAAGGGGGAGTTATTGTATGTTTTTAGATGATAGTATATGCAGGTGATAGGATGTGGCAGTTTCAAGATTGAGGTTGCCATCAATGACAAAGGGGGAGATTGTTGGAAATATTGTCATTGATGTCAATGTCTAGCATTATTGGTGATAAAGGCCCCATTGCATTTAATGTTGTTTGTAATAAATATATCTTGGCTAATATTCATTAATATTTATTTAATATTAATGAATTATTTTTGGTTGCATATAAGACAAAAGAAGGGCCCATGGAGAAGTCAAAGAGCCACGGGGTAACAATAAAAGAAGGATGGGATGCATTTTCCCATGAAGAGTTATCTTGGGGAATACCAAGAGTCACCAAGTGAAGACAAAAGAGTAAGGGTGCAATTTCTCATGAAGGGACATTTTGAGGAATACGAAAAGTCACCAAAGATAAGGACAAAAGTGGGGAGGACATTTTTGATCATGAAGGGTCACCACATGACTTTTCAAAGGATTGAATATGAAGGATCATACAAGTTTGGCACCATTTTCCATGAGGATTTAAGGGTCACAAAGGGGAAGGCCAAAGGTCATTTGGAAAGGTATAAATAAAGCCTTGAGAAGCCATTTGTAATATGGAAGAGAGAGGTTGATTTGATATTGTAATATCTAGCTCAGAAGAGCAATTGTGAGAGATGAATATGATTTGTATTTGTTATATCTAGCTTAGAAGAGAAAAGGTGAGAGAGAGGAAGGAGATGTTGTATTGATCTATCATTTGTTGAGATAGCAACATTGAGAGATAGGTGTGTGGTATACACAAAGGGGTTGGTGCTCCTGTGGGTTGGTGCTCACAAATTGTTGCTAGGTTGGTGCTCGGCAAAGGGGTGTGGTGCTCTTGTGGGTTGGTGCTCATGAATAGTAGCTGGGTTGGTGCTCGGCAAAGGGGTATGGTGCTCCTACAAGCTTGGCTGGCGAATATTGTTTGGGTTTGTGCTCATTCATATACTTGAGATTATTCTCTGTGGTTTTTCCCACATTGGGTTTCCACATTATATTTGGTGTCTCTCTCTGTCTTGTGTGGTGTTTATTGTTTGAGTTTGATTGCATATCTTGAATGTTTGATTAAGTGAAATTTGATTAAAGGAAAGTTTTATAAGATATATGCTATACTGATTCACCCCCCCCCCTCTCAGTATATTCTGTGTTAACAATAATAACTGATTATGAGAGTATAATGGAGGCTTAGTGATTTCCAAGTTATTTTGTCCATATCCCATGCATGGATTATATAGGATGTTCAAGGAGGTTTTTAGGGAATTTTAAATTATTTAGAAGCCTCTAGTTTAGAGACTTCTAGAGCTTTGGAGGAGCTTCCCTAGTTTTAGAGGTTATTGATTAGCTTAGGGGATAATAGGGGATTAAATGGGAATTAATGAGGTTTAGGATTCATAGGGGTGTAGTAAAGGCTAGGGTGGTAGGGTAGCTACAGGGTAGGTAAATAAAAAGGAATTTTAAACTGGCAAGTGGGCTAGTGGGTAGATTAGTGGCTAAGTGGGTTAGTTATTAGGTTAATGGGGTGAATAATTGGTTATAAGGGTATGGTAAATTTCATGGGATGTAGGTAATAGTTTATAAGAATTATTATATTAGTTAATTGACTAGGGATATGGGTTTGGGTTAAATTATCTAGTTTAATATGATTATTAAGGTGAATGTATTTAGGTGCATACACACCCAATTCACTGATTAGGATCAGAAACACACCTTAAGATAATTCACTCAGGGTTAAACAAGTGTAATTATCTCTCATCATATGGATAAGTTGATGAAAATGGATTCCATGGGATTTTTTCCCACCTTTGTACCATCCAACTCAATGAATCCTCTAATCACAACCACCTACCAAACTTACACAAACTATTATCTAAACATATATTTATCTATAAGAAACCTAAAGGGTTACCTCTATAGTGACCAAAAAATCAATCCATTCGGCTTGTTTTATAAAGTACACCTCTAAACATCCATCCTTATCAATACCCATTTCAATTGAAGATTGATACTTAAAAAATTTTGCTTTAAATATTCAAAGGAGTCATTAGACCCAACATTAGTCCTTACTCTTCCCTCATATTACTAGTACATTAAAAATATGGGTCTTGGTAACTCTGTATTGACTTTAGATCACTAAATAAACTCACAATCAAGGACAAGTTTCCCATTCCAATGATTGAAGAGCTTTTGGATGAATTTCATAGAGCTCACTTCTTATTGAAGCTTGACTTGAAGTTAGGTTATCATAAAATCCACATCAAATAAGATGATATTATTAAGACAGCCTTTCAAACTCATGATGGTGATAATGAGTTTATACTCATACCCTTCAGCCTCACCAATAAATTTTATTTCAACATTTTAGGACTTAATTAATAAGATCTTCTATCTATTTCTTTGTAAATTCATCCTGGTATTATTTATTGCATCCTTATTTATAGCCATACATGGGAGGAACATTTGATGCATCTGTAATAAACTATCCAACTCCTTTTTTATAAATAGTTATGCATCAAATGATCAAAGTGTGTTTTTGGCCAAAATGAAATTATCTAGGACACATTGTCTCTAAGAAAGGTATTAAATTGGATCCTAAAAAAAATGAGGTTATGAAAAATTGGCCTAAACCTAAAACACTCAATACCCTTCATAGATTTTTGGGACTCACTAGATATTATAGAATTTTTTTGTAGGAATATGGGAAAATCACAGTTTCATTAATGACCATGTTTTAAAAATATGCCTATCATGGTCAAAGGTGGTAGAAAAGGCTTTTGAATTTTTCAAGAAGATAATGTGTACTATGCTAGTTCTGGCTATGCCTGACTCCTCCTAACCCTTTGTCATCAAAAGTGATGCCTTAGGAAGTGGCCTTGGAGATGCCCTAATTCAAGAAGTCCAACCCCTTACTTTCACCATCAAAAAATTCATTCATTCCACCTATGAGAAGGAAATGTTAGCATTTCTTCATGTAGTCAACAAGTGGTGCCCATACCTCATCGGGAGATACCTATGCATAAAAATTGATCACCATAGTCTCAACTAATTCTTTGAGGAAAGATTATTTTCACTCGAGAAATAAAATTGAGTAACCAAACTAAAGGGGTATGACTATGAGATTACCTATAAGAATGGTAAGGACATTGTTGTTGTAAATGTGTTGTCTAGCAAGTATGAATAACAGACAACTTTTTGTGTGTGTTTCTTCCCCATTTTAGAGTGGAAGCATAAGGTACAAAAATAATGATTCTAGGATGCCCAAATTTAATGGCTCATCTATTAAATGACCACTATCCATCATCTTGACCAAATTACTCTTGGGATGGTCACTATTTACAGCACAAAATTCATCTGAAACTAGTGACCAAATTTTCACTACAATAGACAATTATGTTGGAACAACATGCCTCCCCATCAACTAACCACTTAGGGTTTTTAGCCATCACTTTTTTGGGAGGGAATTAAACATGACATAAAATAGTTTATGGTAGAATGTGAGACTTGTTAGTTTAACAAATGGGAAATAATCTCAACCCCAAGCATGTTCCAACCCTTGAATATTCCCATCTAGGTGATGGCTTGATATTTCCATGGACTTCATTGAAGGAATACAAAATTTAGGATGGAATAAATTATTATGGTGGTGGTGGTTCACCTCTACAAGAATGCCCATTTTTCACCCTCACCCATCCTTTCACCACTTCCATTGTTGCACATTTATCAATTAGATCTTTCACCTCCATGGGATACTAGGTTTAATCATTTGTGACCATGATTCTAATTTTACTAGTCACTTTTGGAAGGAAATTTTGTATCACCATCACACCCAAATTCAAATGAGTTTTTTTACCATACACATATAGAGGGTAAAAAAGATTGCTAATAAATGTTTGGATACATATATGTGTTACTTTACCTATGATCAGTAGACTCATTAGGTCAAATGGATACCACTTATTGAATGGTGGTACAACTCCACATACCACACTTCCACCAAGATGACTTATTATGAATCCATCTATGGTCATCCATTGCCCTCTCTTTATACATACCTTCCAAAATTTTCTAAGGTACACATAGTTGATGCCACACTTAAAAAGCATGTAATTAACCTTTGCACTTTTAATGATAACCTACATCTAGGATAAAACTGCATGAAGCAACAAGAACATTTACACCACTCTTAATAATATTTTAATGTATGTGACATATTTTTTCTCCTACTACATCCTTATAAATATCCCTCATTGAAGCTATAGAATCATTAGAATCTAGTACCCAATTTTTATGGTCCTTATAAAGTGCTCCAAAAAATTGGTTATGTGGAATACAAATTGGTGGTTCCCTCCTTATCCAAGATACAACATGTTTTCCATGTCTCATTTTTGAAATAGTTAATTGGTTAACATATTTGGTCCCAAACAACACTCCTCAGACTCAACACTAAAGGATATATCCTTCTAGAACCTATGTCTATTATTAGTCATATAAAATGTGAAAATCGGTAACTTGAGTGTGGTTTGTGACACCCAACCCATAGGTCTCTCCTGCTTGTTTACATGACCCTCATAGGCATCTTTTCACTAATTCCTAGTCATAAGTATCCTTATAGACCTAATCCTAGCTTATCTAGAATATTCTTTCCATAACAAATCTATTCCCCCATGTCCCATTAGCTCAGGACTATAGTGCCTAACTTGGACTATAGCGTCAGGCCCTCTAGCATCTGCTTTTAGTGCTCCTATTCAAGTGTGTTTTCACATCTAATGGTTAGTTCTTTCCAATTTTTATCCTTCTTATTGTCAACCTAATATGAGAAAATTCAACCCATGACCAACAAATCCCTATAAAATCCCATTCAAAGTTGATTTCGAAGGGGTTGGGAAATATCACAAAGCAAGCAAGAATATAAACAAGCCTATTGAAGCAATCTTCCCTATTCTCTACATATAGTTAGCTAATACTACTACAATCTTATTCAAATCCTTACACCAATCCCTAGTCACCTCAAACACACCTAGTTTTAACATTTTTCATCTTCATACAGACAATTACATAAAGCACATCAAGTGGGAGAACTACATATGGCTTGATCCCTCTTTGGAGTATTAGTATGTAGGTAGCATGCCCACACAAGGGGTGTAGATACACATTTAGTACATCTTATACACATTAACCACTCCCTCTTTCCAAAATTTTATCAAAGCATAATGGAGTATAGGGTTTGAATACTAAATTAGCTCTACAAGGAGTTCTGTGGACATCCAATAGTCAAAAATTCATAGGTAGGGTCACACAAACACGGTGAACAAAACCCAAAAATCTTAGATCTCTTAGACAATAGTGATATAATAATATTATAGCACCAAACTCCATGGTGTCCCATTTTGGTTCTCTTTTCCAATCAAAAAATGAAGGCCAGAACCTAATTTATGATAGTGTCTCGGTCCTACATAGTGAATTCCAAACTCTGTCTCAGTCAGTTTTTAGCTAAGTCTTATTTTCTCTCCCTTATTACTATTTTTAGAAAGATTCAAATTATAGTCAAATTATACAAATTAGTAGCATAATTATTGCATATTTATTTACTATTTTATTACTCTAGACCTTTAACTAAATTAGGAATCATACACTAATATTTTCAAAATTGTTAAATCATTTGGTAAACCTGACTTTGTATATGCATAAAAACCCTAGGATAAATTTCCTACTGATTTTTCCTATATTTTTTTGATTTTTTACCTACATAATAAAATCATAAATTAGCACAAAATTTTGTAGTAATTTTAAAATAATTTTCTTTCAAACCTTAATTGCCCATACTAGGTCCCAGCATTTTTCCTATAATTTTTTTTTTTTTTACCTAAATTTTTAAATCAAAAATTCACTTTAAATTTTAAAATTCCATAGTAATTTTGAAAATCATATTTTCTGCAAAACCCTAGTTGCATACACTAGGTCCTTCTAGATCAAGAATTTTTCAATTTTTATTGATTTTTTACTTACAAATTTAAATCAAAAAATTGCATCAAATTTTAAAATTCCTTAGTAATTTTAAAATAAATTCATTCAAAACCCTAGTTACATGTACTAGCTCCTATTTTGCTTCTTGAGGTATCACCTTACATGTTTGTGAGCTTTGTATCCTTTTTATGCACTTTCTAGTTTGTTATTTTTATGACTTTATATTTCCTATATTCAATAATTTCTTTCTATTTCACTTTGCTTATTACAACTTATTACAAAAAATTCAATATATTTTCAATTTGTTTTTCTATGTTAACATTGACTCAATATACCAGTTTTGATGAAACTGATAAGAGGGAACTTCAAGATCTTTGAACTAAACACCCTAACATGCAAGATGACATGCTTAGAATACTACAAGAGGAACAACAAAAAGTGAAAAATGGTCACTCTTCTCAAACTATAGAGGAGCCAGTTGTAAATGACACTACAAGGGTAACTATGTCTCAACAACCCCTTATAGCAGCCCAACTTGATTTTATGCCACCTCTAGCTACAGCTAGTACATCTTTGTCTCTCGATGTGGCATCCCTTGTGTATGAGATAAGATCTCTTCAATCCAAGGTGCTACATCTTGAGCAAGGTGCTTCTAAACCTACACAAGCCTTGGATTATTTTGCTTTATTGCATACACCATTGGCACATTACATTGCTTCCACACCCTTTCCAAAAGGTTTTGTTCAGTCCAAGATTACTCTAAATGATGGAAAGGGTGATCTAGAGACACATCTAAGATCTTTTCATGTAACATGCTTAGACTATGTGCCAAATGACTGGCTACTTACGAAACTATTCCCATGGAGTCTAAAGGATTATGCTTTACAATGGTTCTATAATCTACCAAATCAATTGTTCAATGCATTCAAACCTTTAGCCAACATGTTCTTAGCTCATTTCAACATTAACATTGGTGATAAGGTTTCTTATGCCCAAGTTTCACAACATAAACAAAGGTCAAATAAACATCTCACACATTATGTTCTTCGATATAAGATTATCCTAGCTAAGATGACTATCCCCATGGCCGATTAAGAGTTATAATATCTCTTCAAATAGAGCCTTCTACTAGCTCTACATGAGTAAATAATATGCAAAAGGTTCTCTTCCTTCACTGAATTATGTCACACACTAAAGGAAGGGGAAATCAAACTCATTTCAATGGGCAAACTCAAGTACACAAGTATATCATAAACAATAAACAAGAGTAACAACAAAGTCTCATATAAAGTCAAGGTCAATGATAGAAAGGTTCATAATAAACTAATAGTCAATGTAGATTTAGATCCCCCTCAGCACGTGGTTTTATCAGCACCTCCTTAGTGAACCTTTACTAATATACCAGTTCCTCCAACTAGAGTTTGACAATAGCTATTGGAATGTAATATCATATCACTCCCTCCTATTCAAGAAGTTGATCCAACAAATCCTCTTCCAAAGGGATATGATCAACATGCATTTTATGAGTTTCATAGGGCATTACGCCATACAAGAAATAGATGTATCAGTTTGAGACACAAGATATAAGACTTGATAAATGGCAATGTTATTAACCTTGAAACTTTAGTTGAGCCTCCTAAGGCAAAGAAAACATAGGATAAAGCTTTAAAAATATTCTTAGATCCATTTCTATAGCATTCTAAACAAGAGACATGAGATATATCAGATGTTCACCATTCATACCATGCACATCCCCCACCAGATACATACAAGGCACCTTTAGTTGAGTCACATCCTTTGAGCAACATGATTAGTGTATACAATTTTAGAGTTATAGCTAGACCTTACATCTCCTTCTTAGAGTAGGAAATAGTTGATGATGATTCATATTATTATTTGCACTCTTTATCAGATCTTACATTCATAATCATCTTATCCATAATGTGCTCATAGATAATGGATCTAGTGTGAACATGTGCACTATGACATTATTATAGCATTTGAGATATTTAGAGTAGGATATTACATTGATAGACATAGTTATCAGTGGATTTCGTGGGAACATATAGAGTTCATTGGGTGAGATTGTACTTCCTCTATAGGTTGGTCCAACACATGTGGCCACACCATTTACTATTATTCCCAGTGCAAGAGTTTTTGATATGTTACTTAGTTGACCATGGATTTAGAAACTTCAAGAAATACCTTCTACAATTCATAGATGCATGAAATTCATTTATGCTAATCAAGTTGTTATAGTTGGTGGAGTTCCATATGTGTTACCACTCCCCACTTCAGATCCATCTTCTACTTTACAGTCACTAATTTTAGTTTAACCACTAATTTTAGTTTCTCCCCCAGTTTTAGTTCTTCCTCAAATTTATATTCACACATAGTTGAGGCCTCTATCACCAGTACAGAGAGTTCATATACTTCCATATAGGTCTCTTTAAAATAAACCATAATTTTAGGATTATAGATAGCTTCCAGCTACAGTGTTCACATCTAGGGTAGTATCATTGAGATCTCATGCGTCTACACATAGAGCACATCTTTATAAAGATTTTCCTACTGCTTGATGGGTCCCTAAAAGTCCTATAGTTGCATCCACTTCTTAGATTTATAGGGGGACCCCACAGTCAGTGTCTACTTTAGATATTTTAGACCATTTATAGCATATACAACTTTGAGAGACACAGTCTCAGTGCTTTCATCATGCTTCATGATCACGCATGATCCCTCTCCTTGATACAAGACACCATGATAAGGAGTCTCGCATAAGACTCATTATTTAGTATCATTTATTATTTTTATTACTTGTACATAGTTTCTATTTGATTGATTGTACATATTTTATTTCAAAACATTCAAATAATTTAAAAACACAAAAATATTTTGATTGTATACATCATCCATGCTTTATATTTTTACTACCATGATAGACTTACATTTACTATTTTATGATATTATTTGTCGATTTATCTACATTACCTTGCTTCACTTAATCTTTTTTGAGTGTGTACAGTGACATCTAGATTCTTGATTGCTTCACTCTACCCATTGAGGGGACATCCTACTTCTACATTCGAGAGACACATTGATATACATACCCACTAGGGGCATCTTCTATATGAATACACCATCCAAGTTATGTCATTCCTAGACCACACACTATAGTTATCATGTTGATGTACATTATTTACTAGCTTACACAGATTACTCTATCGACATTTCACTAGTATATAACACTTGTGTATTTTTTAGCATATGTCTAGTCTTGTACTATATGTCTTTCATACTTTCACTTCTTGCTTTGATTAGTTAGATGTGATTGTATTTCTAGTATATTGCATGCTTTCCTCTCTTGATTTACATATCTAGATGTGATTGCATTTCTTAGTTCCTATTTTGTCTCATGTATGTGCCTTAGGATATTTGCCAATGTCATATGCTTTTATTCTTGTGTGTGCCTTAGGACATTTGCCAATGTCTTTTGCCTATACTCTTCTATGTGATTGTGGTTTTCACTCCAACCTTATTTTTTTCAATTATTTGTGTATGTGGAATTTGAGCATGCCTTGTATGCTTGATTTTTAGTTCAAGTGACATGTGCCCATGTCCCTTGTTTGCTTGGCCCCCTTGGCCAATTTTATATGTTTCTTACTTTTTTTCTTGTATGCTTGTCACTTGATTTCTTTTTGATTGTTTGTAATGTCATGATCCACATCATGCATTATCTCACTTTTTGGATGCCATGATGGACATCATGCTCCATCCCTCCTTGATAACTAATAACTAACTAGACTTCTAGTTCTAATTTTGTACATTGCACATGCTATTACATTGTTATATCTATCTAGACATCCCCTTGTTGATCTAACAAGCTCTCATTACAAACCATGTTATATCTTGTCGATTATCATTCTATATCATGTATTTTTGTAGCATAACACACTTACAAAGCTCTTTCTTTTAAAGGTAGTCATTGCAGAGGCTTCATTCCTACCCTCAGAAGAGAGGGCAACAAACAAAGGTTTTGTCACAGAGATCAAAGCTCCTAATGATCAAAAAGTAGTTTTTAAAAACACAATGACCAAAACAACAAACAAACTTACAACTAGGTAGAAAAAATTAGGCAAACAATGATAATTTCAAAATAGTCATCAAATTTCACCTAGGACAATAGTGCCAAGATGGGACTAAACACTAGTGATTAGGGATAATGTGCATGGCACATTTATCTTCTTTTCTTTCTGAGTTCAGTACATTACCTAAGTATCCTCAGTAATTGCATGTCTTATTCCATCTGTAGGTGGTTGGCATCATTTTAGAATGGATTTCATACAAGCCTAACCTCCACATTTTAGAATGGATTTCATATAAGCCTAGTGCCCAGTTTCGGAGTGGCTTTCACACAAGCCTAATCTCCACCTTTCAGAGTGGCCAAGAGTGGCCTTGTTTCTAGCATATATTTGGCTATCCACACCAACAATGTTAGATTACAGTACATTCATGGGCTTTACGATCCATCTCATATTACACACATTCATACTAGTATCAGTTTATAGCTTCACATCAGGGGGTAACGATGGAACCAATGGTCTAGTTAGCCTTTGTATTCTTGAGCCACCTATTTAGAGGGATTGGACACATAGTCCAAACATTGATTAGCACATGCATGAACATATAGCTTCACTTAGTGGGTGATGATGGAAATAAAGGGCCAGTCTTTGCATTATTGAGCCACTTTTAGGGAATTGAGCACTCAGCATCATTCACAATATTACTCTTGGTACAACATAGTCCAACATTACTCAGCTTCATAATTGGTTTTATATCGGTTCATGTACTCGGTGAGGTATATTCATTCCTTTATATTCCTCCCTTTCTCTCTTACCTAGCTTTGTACATTCTTATTTTAGATATAGCGTATCTAGTAAGAATTGATTTACTCTTTGTTTTCTCTTGTAGATTTACACTACACAACATGCTCTCTTTACACACACCCAACATCACACAACTTCATGAACTTCACTCTTGTAGGTAAGTTCAGATACACTTTCTATTTTTCCTTTATCCTATTATTTCACTTTGATACATCACTAGAATAAATTTGGGGGGGAGGGGGGAATATAGTCATATAAAATGTGAAAATTGGTAAATTGAGTGTAGTTTGTGACATCTAACCCATAGGTCCCTCTTACTTACTTTCATGACCCTCAGGCATATGTTCATTGATTTCCAATCATTTTTAGCCTTTCATACCTAATCCCAACTTAGCCATACTTCTCTTTCCATGATAAATCTATCCCCCTAGGTTCCATTAAATCAGGACTATAGTGCCCAACTTGGACTATAGCATTGGGCCCTTTAGTGTCCACTTTCAATGCTCTTGTCTAAGTGTATTTTCACCTCTAATGATCAGTTCCTTCCAGTTCTTATCCTTCTTCTTATCAGCCTAATGTGAGCACATTTAACCCATGACCAATAGATATCTATAAAATCCCATTCAAAGTTAATTTGGAAGGGGTTGGTAAATATCACAAATCAAGCAAGAATATAAGCAAGACTACTAAGGCAATCTTCCCTATTCTCTACATATATCCAGCCAATACTACTAAAAGCTTGTTCAAATCCTTACACCAGCCCCTAGCCACCTCAAGCATACCCATTTTTAACATTTTGCATCTTCGTACACATAATTGCGCAAAGCACATCAAGTGGGAGAACTACATATGGCTTGATCCCTCTTCAAAGTATTGGTATGTAGGCAGTGTGTCCACACAAGGGGTGTGGATACACATTTAGTGCATCTTACACACACCAACCCCCTATTATTTCCCAAATTTTGTTAAAGCATAATGGAGTCTAGGGTTTGAAGACTAAATTAGATCTCCAAGGAGTTCTATGGATAATTAATAGTCAAAATTTTAAAGGTAGGGTCACACAGACACAAGGAACAAAACCTAGAAAGCTTAGATCTCCTGAACAATAGCAGTAGAATAAGACTATAGTACTAGATGGCAAGGTGTCCTATTTCAATGCTCTTACCCAATCACAAAACAAAGGCTAAAACCTGATTTGTGATAATGTCTCAGTCTTGCACAGTGAATTCTAGACTCTGTCTTGACCATCTTAATCAATTTCTAGATAAGTCTTATTTTCTCTCCCTTATTACTATTTTTAGAAAGATTCAAATTATACAAATCAGTAGCATAATTTTTGCATATTTATTTACTAATTTTATTACTCTAGACTTTTAACTAAATTTGGAATAATACACAAATATTCCTAAAAGTGTTAAATCACTATCTTATATAGATGCACTCACCAGTGCCACAACTATGTTATCACAAAGATCCTAATACAATGGTGTGTCATGCAACCAAAACATGCAATGTAGAACCCCCACTCTAGTTTATTTCCTAGTCTCAAGATTTGAGGACACAATTTTTTAAAAGGGGAGGGCATGTTAGGACCCATTCGTCCTAACTATATTATTATTTATTATGTATAATTAATAAAATCTTGGATTCACATGTTTCGTAAGTAGTCTCATTTTTTATTTTTAATTGTCCCATAATTATGAGAAGTAGTAGTTGAATTATTTAGATTATTTTAAATAGAGAACTTGTGTAAGAAGAAGGATCATTTGCTAAATATTTTGCATTGAGTCATACTCAAAGGAGATTTCCCCCTGAAGAGGCCCACAATACTTTATGGTGTGATTTTTTTATTTTGATACAATAGTATTATCTTCTTTTATTTTAGTGCATATTTGTTATATTTTTATTACTAGATTAATTTATGTGCAAGGAGTTTCATAATAGAGATCATACTTTTCACACCCAAGTGTTGGGTGAAAGGACAACTATTCCATGTCATCATCAAAAGATAAAACTAGAATAATATTATTGTACAAGACATTTTAAAGTGTCTAGGCTTAGTAATGGAATAAAACCCTCAATCATATTATCTTGGATGGTTTTATTAGGGTCATGATATCAAAGTTAGTCAACAATACTCATTTGAGTATTGAATCTCACCCATGCAAGATTATCTTATTTGTGATGTTATTCTTGAAAACCCTTATTTTTATGATTGAGATTAGATGTGTTTATCTAATCCATAACTCTAGTTGGTCAATATAAAAAATTCCACCTACCCCATTTTAGAATCAAATTTGATGATCAACATTTGATTGGTATCTATAAAAGATGGGTAAAGATGATGTAGTGCACATAGTAGCTTTAGAGCATGAGAAACAGTAACTTATTCAAGAGCCACCTCATGGAATCATAGGTGGACATTTTTTAGGATAACCCACTACAAGGAAGATATTTTAAAGTGGATTATGGTGCCTACTATGTTTCAACATACAAATCGAGTAGAAAAACACTGTGAAATCTACCCAAGGATAGGAAGGTCTAATCATAGAGATGAAATACCATTAAACCCTATGTTAACTAAACAACCATTTGAATAGAGGGGAATTAAATTTATAAGGCCAATTAATCTGCCTAGTAAATGTAGTCATGTAAGGTACATAGTTATTATGATATATTACTTCACTAAAATGAGCATAAGTTATAGTGACACCAAACTACAGTGTTAAGAATGCAGCCAAATTTATGTATGAGAATATTATTACTATTTGGATGTCTTATGAAGTTAATTTGTGACAAAGGAATGCATTTCCTCAATAGTACCATCAAGACTATGATGGAGTATTTTATGATATCACACCACAAAATCATAACATATCATTCGCAAGCCAATGGGTAGGTAGAGACATTAAATAAAGTCTTTGGCAAGATGCTCACACAAATATGCAATGTGCAAAGGGAATGTTGGGAGAATATAATTCCTATGATCATATGGGCATATATGATAAACTATAATTGTGTGATAGGTTTCACTCTATTTCAGCTAGCTTATGGATTAGAAGCAGTCATGTTAATACAACAAATAGTCCCTCATTTGTAACTTACAATGATCATGTGACTAGGAGATGGAGACTCTCTTCAAGCACGATTGATGGATTTAACTAGGATGGAAGAAAATAGGTAAATAACACAATGGACACAATAAGTCAATAATCAAAGTCAAAAAGTGTGGCATGATTGCAATTTATGATCTAAAGAAGTTTTTCCAAAATAAGCAATATTACCATAATAACATAGTTTCAGAATTTCTAGGCAATTTGGGAATCCAATAGAAAAGACCTTACATCATTCATGACATCTCACAAAAATTAAAAATTATGTTAAATTAATTTTAGGGAACCATTTTCCCAAGACATGTAAATGGTTGTAGGCTTAAGCCTTACCATCAATAATCTCTATCAGATCTTGAAGAAAAATTAGAGAGGGTGATGAGAGCACCATGTAGATTACTATTTTAGTTTAATGTATTATTTTATTGTTTTGGTTTTATTATTTTAGTGTAGATGTATAATGAAATATGTATATCATAAGACATCAGAAGTAAGTTGGAGAATTCAAAATAACAGAGTGTAATAAGGAAAGCAACCCAACACAAAAGAAAAAACATCATGCAAAATTAATTTGGGGATAATCAATTAAGTTTGGGAATGAGGAATTGAAAAATAAAATACAGAGGAATGAAAATCAATGGTCATTCAAAAATATGTTAATTATAGCACAATTAAAATAATTCATCTTTCCTAAGATGGGTCGCGTTTCGAAATCAATAAATGTACAATAAAATAAAGTGGATGATGAAAAAGATGGCATGTTACATCAACAAATCCCATCACCTGATATAATGCTTTGATGCATTTAAATTCTAACATGAAATAATCATCAACTGATTATAATTGATTCAATAATTAAAATTACATGCAAGAAACTCAACACATTCAAAATGACATGTCAGACAGATTCAAGCATGAAAATCTAGATAAACAATGACATGAATAACACAATGACATTGCACACTTTTGAAAACATGTTCCTTCTATGATTTTTGCCTAATTCATTTGTATGTACATGAATTATTTTCTACCACCATTTTAACTAAATCTATTATTCGAACACTACCAGAACAACAACCATAGATTGCTCACAACTTTTCATTCCTCTTACATGTGCATAGAAAGAAGAAATGGGGATTGGTCTTGCACTCATATAAATAAGATACCATGATATAGAATTATTTGAATTCATTGACATAAAAAAATCCTAGTTGTTTATTCCATATTAATTAACAACAACACAATCATGTGCCTTAACATTAAAACATCACTTGCAAGGAATTGAGAGTACCTTATCAAATTGTTGACCTTTGGCCAACTTGATGAGGTGATGATGATACTTCTCAGTAGATAAAATTAAGGTTCCATTCATTTGTAAAGATACATGACTATTTTTATCATAACCATAATGGCACAAACAACTAGACTACCTATGAGGTGTAATTCATTATCCCCTTAGAAGACAAAGAACCAACCCATCCATTCATGTACAAAGTAAAAATGTATTTTGGCATCTAGGGGATCCCTATCAACTTTGTAGAGGATTTTTAAGTGTAAATATATATTTAAATTCATCACAAAATTATTTTGGTAAATAACCAAGAGCAAAAAATAGGTCACAAAAGGAGTGATAGACATTACTTACCACACGACTCAACTAAATGAAGATTTAAACAAGCCAGAATTTTTGGTCTCTAAACTTGTCACTAGTATTTATAAGGTCATTAACAAGACATCTCAGACCTTTCAGTATCAATTATTGTATTTAATTCTCATCTTCATGAAGTGGAAGTCCTTAGATTTCCTAATGAATCTAGATGTAAACTTATAGACGACAACCACATTCACAAACATTGCCTCAACCAAAATAGGCCAATATTAGGAATAACTAGGTAGATTTAGTGTATGATGGGTGGAAATCTAATAGCTTATCCTTTTAAACCCTTATGAATCCACATATGTCATACAGTATTTGGGTCAACATGATTTAGTGACTAATCTCTATGATGGTATCCAAATTAGAATCCACAAGCTCCCAAAGACACCAATCACTTCATTGCCATTATTTATCAATATATGGGATATATAGATAGAAGTTGTGTGACAATTTTTTTTTTTTGCTCACATAGTACTGCCACTATGAACCATACTTCTAGGTGTGTAAAAATCATTTCCTCATCAATAAAAAATACAACTGCAATCATAGGCACGTGTACCACCTAAAGTAGAAGCAACCCCATCACCGTAAGGTAGAGGAATGCACTAGTGTGTAGAAAATTGCTACCTCCACTGAAGAAGAAGATGTCCAATACCAAATCATGGACTTCTGACATGAATTTCCAATAGATTTATACATAATATTTTCTTACTCAACTAGGCATTGCAATCAAGGATATGTACAAGTCAATGATTGAGGACATAGGCACCAAGGTCTATGAGGAAGAACAAGAAAGTATTTTTTCTTTTGGAAATAAATGCACACTTGTCAAGTGCAAAATAATGTTTTGAAAATACTTATTGTGAACATTCCCACACATCTTGTGTCAATAATTATTGATATAATGGCAGAAGAGGAAGAATGCACACATAGGATGGATGTGATTTTTGAGGGAACACCAGGGTTGAGATCTTTAGGGGCATAAACAAACTCAAAAAAACCATTGATACAAAATCTAATAACCCATATTACATCCTAACTATCACCAATTATTATATAACATATGGGTTCCTTCATCAAACCATAGGTAGTGGAGGAAGTTGAGCCACATGAGGCTCAATTTACAGAATAGAAATCACAAGAGATGATCCAGGATTACAATTGGTTATAGAATAATGTGGTCCCTCTAGCCTGATAAAAGGAAACAACATGGAGGTGTGCCATGCTCATATCAACCTCTTCTTTGTCTACTTCATAGTCACTTTCATCTATGTATTTTTTAAATATTATATAAGAGCCATAATCAAATATGCAACCACAACCTCAATGGCCAACCATACAATAAGATATTATAACATAGGAACAAGATGTTAAGGATTAGCTTGAATAGGAGAAGGCTTAAAATTTAGATGTGAAGAAGGCTAGAAAGAGGAAAAGAAATAAAATAAAGAGGAAATGAAGAAGAGAAAGGAAGAATAAGCATACAAGTATATTGAGGAGGAGGAGTAGAATAATAATCAAGAGGAAGAAAAGAATAATCAAGATGAAGATGTGAGGAAAGAGAAAGATCAAATAAATAGAGAAGTAAAAGCAACATGAAAGCAGAAGGTTAAGGCTGATGCAACAATAAAGGAAAAATATGAGGATAAAAATAAAAAATTTCTTTTAAAATAAAGATGAGGAACTGCATAATCAATCCCAAGAATAAGTGTCTAAGGACTAATCAAAGGCATATGCCAAAGCAAAGGCAAAATTAGAGTATAAAATACAGGCAAAAGTCATAGTGCAATAGTTAGTAAAAATTGCTAAGAATTTGGTGATACCCAAGGTTCAACAACCATCTTCCACATCATAAGGCTCAGGTTCCACTCAAGGGGTTTCATAACATGAGGCATCCTAGAATAAACAATCAAAGGACACCCTTATGATTTTATCTCTCTAGTCTTAGGGTCATAATGTCAAGCATAGATGAACACCAAATCTAAAGAGCTTCATATAGATGGGAAAATTAGTTGGTCTAAGCAAACTAATTTCAAGTAGGAAATTATTTATAGATCTTGGAGCTTATGTGTTCATTATTTTGTGTAATTCCTCCAAATCCATGAGTCCAATTTGTGAATCACCAATTTTAGGAACGTCACTCTTTAGTACAAACATAGGTTCATAACCCATGTACTTGAATCCATTTTTAAGACTACCTCAACATGAGCTTACGAATTATTTCTTGAATCCAGAGCTATAAAAATTTTGTTTAATTGTGGAGAGCAAGCCACAATGGTCATGAAAAATTCAATTTTTACTCTATATTGCTCACTAGATGACCATAATAGATACCTAGAATTTTAAAGTACTTATTGTATGCATGGGTGACAATTAGCCTAAACCTATTATATTTCAAAATATTTAGACTCACGTGATATTCAACCAAGTAGATCCCATGATACTTAGTTAGTTTAGGTAATGACCAATGATATGCATGAGCTTATAAATTATCACTTGAATCTGGAGTTATAAAATGTTTGTTTAATTATGGAGATTAGGTCATGATGGTTATGAAAATTTTAGTTTTTCCTCTAGATTGATCAATAAATGATTGTATTAGATACCTATAATTTTTAATTACCCATTATATGTAGGGGTTAGGATTAGCCTACACCTATCCTATCTCAATAGACTCATACTTGCATTATGATTAACCAATAGAGCCCATGATACTTAGGTTTCCTAGGTAATGACCAATGATATCTATACATCTAGTAAAGGGTTTCTTATGTCTCAAATTCCAAGAGGAAAAAACTCCAAATTTTAAGCCTATGGCACAAGGAAATAGCTCTCACTAGACCTTTATGAAATTAAATGTGCAAGTAAAGTAAATCACAAGCCTACCTATCCCTTCATTGGTGCACCCTTTAAATCATGCACTCAAGGATATTTATACTCGATAAATCATTGTAAGAGAAATCATTAGTAATTGAAAAAGTGAATAATATTATGTGTATTTATATGTTGCACTCAAAAATCATCACACAGCATAATAGTGTAACATGGGAGGGTTCTTTGGGGAAGAAACATAGCAACACAAAAATGTAACTAAAATGAAATGCTAAAATAAATTCTAATAAATTAATAAATGAAAGTACCATATACATACCTTGACTTATATTTATTACTGAATGGTTGCATGAAAATACCCTAGTCTTAATCATAGAAGGTGTAGAAATTGCATTTGAGAAACCTTAAGGATACAAGACTAAGAATATAATCAAATCAAGAATATGCAAGAAGGTCAAAGTAAATGGAAAACTCTTGAAACTAATTAAATAAATTGACAAGTTGCGATTCAGAGCCTAGGTTAGAACTAAAATACCATGGAAATTTATTAAAGCAAATTAAATTTAGTAAGATAAAAATCTAAGGTTACTTATGACTGAAAAACTCAAAATTAGATCGAAAGTAAGATAAATAAAAATTCAAATCAAACAAGGGGCACATAAGATTGTAAATAAATATGTAATTAAAAATTTAAGATAAGCATGTCAAGTTAAACATAAATAAAAACATGTAAGTATGAAAAATTTCCTATGTAATATAAGTTAAATCCATAAGAAATCAAACAAGAACATGATGGATAAATGAAGACAAAAAAATCTAAATATTTGACTATTCAAACTTAGTGCTTGAAAAAATAGGTGATGTAGGAAATCACAACCATCTAAAGACATGAAAAGGATGACAATGAGATGATGTTGAAAGTAAAGGTGATGGGTGTTTGTGATAAATTCCTAGTTAGATTCCCCAAGTGTTCAACTGTAATTCACAAACTAAAATCTAGGTGCCATAAATATGATATAGATGTGGTCAAGGATGTGATTAACTAAAATTGATATCCATAAAGGGGATATCAAGGAAGATATGATGTAAATAATTAATTTGAGGTGCCACATGGATGATTTATAAATCTTTATCTAGAATGAGACACTC
This sequence comes from Torreya grandis, assembly GCA_037957365.1. Taxonomy (NCBI): domain Eukaryota; kingdom Viridiplantae; phylum Streptophyta; class Pinopsida; order Cupressales; family Taxaceae; genus Torreya; species Torreya grandis. Next base: position 692,582 of record JARHVA010002389.1, on the reverse strand, counting down.
TAGATAAGTGGACAGAGCTAAGAACTATTGACATCAAGGGCCTAGGGCACTCCAGCTAGTGAACACAAAACTTGGACAAATAAGTGAAACACATATATCATCCCATGAAATAAATATGCATAAAATTAAAATGATTATACCTTCCCATAATATTTTTCCTACTCCTAAGGACCCATTATAGGGTCATCAGCCTACTACAAAGATTGGGTACTTGTGTGAAAATATAGGAGGCACTAAAATGTATAAAGATATAATGATGTAATGATATAAGACTTCTTATCCTAGTATACTATCCTAATGCATCCAAATGGACCTCAAATCTATCATAAATAAAATTTTGGAGTTTGATTTTCGACTACAATAGGAGATGTGCCAAATAAAGAATGCATCTTTTGGTGTGATGTGACTTTTGTGATATAATTTGCCTTTTGATCTTATTTTGCTAGTAATTATTTTGGATTTTTTTATTCTTCCTCCACATGGATTCAAAAAACAAAACATGGGTGAAATAAATATCTAACATAAGAGATATTATGCTTGGGTATGAGAAAAAATAACCTAAAGATCACGGTGCCTGAAGACTTCTATACTTTCCCACATGTAAGTGTGAAAATTCAAAACTGACCTACATATTCCTCAAGTGAAAGTAAAAAAGGGAAATATAAGGACTATAGAATATCCATCCATGTAATTAATATTATATAATGAGTTATATGCTAATAGATAATCACTAGGTGAGAAAACAATTCTTCAAAATGGATGGGGATATGTTATGATTGGCATGTCAATAAGGAAGTTGGACTAATGTACGAGGGATCTAGTACAAGCATTGATATGAATAGTAGTCATGCCAAAAGAGGGGGAAAATAATCACAAGTATACTAAGGCAAAAATGATAAAAAAAAATGTGATAACAAGAAAATCTAAAGGTGATACCTAAGCCCTTATTGGAAATATTTCATGTCATTATGCTTTTTTAGATTATTTCATTGATTCACCCAATTAGATGTATGATAAAAATTTAAACATTAGATAAAACACCAATTTAATAATGATTTTCCTCTAAGTTTGAGAGGATTAGCTTCCTCATATGATGGTTTTTTGTATCATTTTTTACGTTTAACCAAAAAATATGAAAAGGAATTAAAAATTGGAGAAAGTAGAAATTTGGAAATGAAGTGAGAATAAGAGGAAATGGAAGTGAGAATGGGAAACCTAAAACATAGTAAACACATAAAATTACCTAGATAACCCAACTTGAATGTAATAGATTTGATTGTTCAAGAATGGAACCCTATATCCTTAGAAAGGTGAGAAATACATACTTCAAATAGGATAATAAATCACATCACCATAGGGGTTTCAAAACACAAATTACCACAGAACACCTTTTTATTTCTGACTAGAAATTAACATAAAATCTCATTTTCCTCCTTTCAAATCAAATTTAAATGGCATCAAACAATCAATATTTGGAATCTTTCCCTAACATGTAAATGAAAACATGAATCAACAACATGGTGAGAGAAAAATCCCAGTCTTCTTTCAAGTTGAATTATGTGCATGTTGACCAATTTTTGACCCCAAGTCAAAAATGGTCAACCCCTATAGGTTGAAAATTTTAATAGGGTTATAAAAACTTGTATATGGTCTTTTAATATCTTTTAATGTCTTCAAAATGGTCTTCATGTGGTCATATCAGTCATTGTTTAGCCTCATTGAGGATTGGTCTCATATGTATTTATCTAGTCGTACGGGTCATTTATGATTCTTGGTGTTATCAAGTGTGGTAAAGTTAATGAAATGGTTTATATTAATTATAAAAGGTTATTAATGTGTCTTGAAAGTCATATATTTATGCATTAACCTTTTATTATGTTGATATGTGCTAAAATGTCATTTTGGTCACCTTTGGACCTAATTTGGAGGAGTTGTACATACCATCCCAAAACACAAACATTTAAAAAAGTTTTATAATGTAATTGATGTCAAACATGGGTCAGCTAATGGTCATAACCTGGAAAAAAAGTAGTTCAACACCTAAAATAAGAGAAATACTCCTTTACAAGCACTTTTAGGCATTTGTATGGCCTTAAGAGATCATTTTTTAGATGAAAACATTTTCATAGAGTCTCTTGGACTTTTAAAAACTATTTTCAAGCTTTGAATCAAGTTTCAAGTCTTACAAATGCACCATACACTCTCTCTCCTCCATCATTACCTTCACAAGATCAAAAAGGCAAAAACTAAAAGCATGGTACAAATAGGAGAGAGAAAGTTGGGAGTTAAAAATTTGGACATCGTTAGGGGTCCTAATGAGATTTAATTTAGTTGTATTATTTTATAGATTTATGACCCCTCCTCTATGAACAATCGCTAAGAGTGATAATAGGTCTCTATGCCTTGTCCATTCAAGCAGGGTCTAGTTTTGCACCTATTTCTACATGTCAGAATTCAATGGATGAGAATGGTTTTATGGAGTGTTTTAAGAGGATAAAATTACCCCTTTCAAGTTATTTTCATCAATCAATTCAACTTCATGAGGTATTTTCTTCAAACGAGAAAAGTGTCCTAAGTGTGAGCATACCATCTTGTTGCAAGTCTATTTTGATTTGTTTAAGATGTTTACCACCTTAAAGAGTTATAAGAGCCTCACATTTCATGGGGGATCCCTAAATTTTATAATATTAATGTGCTTTCCTTTAAAATGTGATTCTTGTATGTCTTCAAATGTCTTGGTCTTTGGAAGCATGGTCTCTGTCACAAATGGTTTACTACATGTCTGAATATAATATTTTCCCAATTGGTAAAGAATATCAATGATAAAACATGATAGGATCACTAGTGAAAAATTTAAAAACTCAAATAAGGAGCATGAATCTCAATGCACTCTCAAATAAGTGATTTAGACAAGTTTCATTTGCCTACAAGTCTGTATACTTGTAGGTGAACATTCATAAAGCTTAGGTTTCATTTGGAAGCATTTTGGAAATGGAGACATGTGACATAGTCTCATAAATACTTATATGACATTGATCAACTCCAATAACATCATCAAGAATCATGAATGAAGATACCCTAATATTTATGTATAAACTTTGCATATAAGTTAACTATATGTATAGACATTTACGGACCAAATAGAGAAGTTGAAGATGACATAATGCTTGGTCAAGATGCATATACATTATTGAGAGGTGATATATAGTGATTCAAAGTGGATACAACAACTAAAGTATCACAGGGATTAAAAAGTGGCTTACCAACCTATGTAAACAAAATAGAGACCTACAAGTGACAGACCTATAGGCCCTCATTTTAGACAGATGGATAATTTTTAGGTATAGGAAAGATGAATCCATATATTGAATAATGAATTCACAAATTGATGAATACATCTAGAACTTTTTAGATTCATGATAATTTGAGGTGATTAATGCCATACTCACTAAGGGAGTTCACAAACTTAGCACTCATGCACATGTCTGAGTTTCAGGACAAGAAGACAGAGTTTGAAATGCTACAAAATGTCAAAGTAATTTGAGGAAAAATGAGATAAATCCTCCATGAAGTTTAACTACTTCATAGTGTCATGATGGAGTTGAGAAACCATGTTCAAGACCTCATACTCAAACCCTTCTCCAATGACCACCTACAACCAACATTTGAGAAGATGCAAAGAACAATTTGTGCTTGGAAAGATGTCGTGTTTTAGCCAATTTGAGGAGGATCCAAATTCCCAATCATGTAACAAAGTTAGTGAGATGCTCATTTATTGGCAATTAAATTCATAAAACCCAAAAATGTAGTCAGAATATCCTATGACCACCTATAGGTTGATTTGGTAAGTAGGCATGTTATAGGCTTGAAGAGAAGATAAAATGCATAGTGATTAATTTGGGTTTTGAGGAATGTATGAACAAATATTATTAGTCATTGATAATTCAAAATGATCAAGGAGAAAGTGTAGAGAATATGATCAAATCAACTTCTCTAAACACCACATACATAGTTCATCTTCACCTACATCCCTGCTAGGCAATGCATATTGGTTTCAAGCCTAAATAGAGGGCATAGTGCATAAGAGGAGAATTAAAATTTAACTCAGGTGGATAAATAATTCAATAAGTTCATTTTAATATTGAAGGAAATGTGAATAAATGACCAAAGAGACTAGTCAAAATAGCTCACCTAAACCTATACACATAGTCAACTAGGACCATATAGGTCTGCCTAGTTCAGTTACAAAAGGCTACTTGTATTGAAATACATAGATGCCTATGGAGGGATTCAAGTCTATAGGGAGATACTCTCTATGATATAAGGGTTCTATAAAACCCTCAGATTCACTTAAAGTGAGGCTAATAAAGACAAACCCTATCTAGGCCTATAGATCATAATTCACACATAGTAATATCTAAAGAGTAGTCAATAAGAGGGAAGTTTAGGGAAAGTGATAGAAGTGTAAGAATTCAATTGAAGGTAAAAATCCAAAAAGAGGTTAGAAAATCAAGAAAACTATCAATAGAACTCTCTAAACCCTCTATACATAGTCAAATGGTGTCTATAGGCTTGCTTGCCCTCATGAAAGCTTTTGTTTGTTTTAAGAGAGTTAAAGTCCAAGAGGAGGTCTGAGGGAAGGCAATATTTTGAGATTGGTTTCATAGTGATAACATAGCTCCTTAAGAATTTCAAGCTCAGTAACAAAGGATGCAAACACTGTAAGCCCTGTCTAGGCCTAACAAGCCTAAGACTAAACATATGCAAACCATTGGTGCAATCATGAAAAAGTGACTTTCTAGGAGTAAATTTGAATTCTCAGGTCTTTTAAAGGCTCATTGATAAATAATAGACCCTGTAAGATCATTCAAAGGTTGAAAAAACAAGGAAAGTGTCATTTAGGTTATCAAGATCATCTTGAGCTCCTTCAATGGGTGACTGCATTCCAAAGACAAGTCTTTTATTGCTTGGTAAGTCCATGACCCTATGCATGAAATTAAATGGAATTCAAGGGTGATAAATATGTCTTCACACTTTAGGTTTAAAACCTTCATGATTAAAGCTTAAGACTACAACCCCTCTCTAATGGCTTATTTTCAACTTGAAGGTCAACTTATTACACTCACAACTATATGGTTAAGATGCATGGGAACCTGATCTCCTAGGGAATGTTGAAGAGAGTTATGTAATTGAGAAATGTGGCATTGGTTTAGGGATTGAGGGCCCAGGGTTTATGAACAATCGTTAAGAACCTAAGTCACTTTAAACACTCTTAAAACCCTAGTAAAGACTAGTTGAGAGAAATGAGCCTCTAAATCACATAAAATGACTTGATTTACCATTAAAACCTCAAATATATTATTAATGACTCCAATTATATTCTATATGTGTACTTTATCTCTACTTGTAGTTGTACAAACTACATTAAATGCACGATTTTTCAAGATTTTTTGGTGTTTTATAGGGTTTTGGATAGTTGGAAACTTGAAAACTATTGGGAGACTCTATTTGGGATATATTAAATATATTAAAATCAAAAAATCCATACAATACATCCTATAAGTGATCAAATAAATCTCATTTTTCAAAGCAATCTCAAACATGCCTAAAATGAGACTACATTTCAAGGTGTTTCATGGTTCTCACACTTCCATAGGATCTCAAGGCCTCAAATTTGACATGGAGGTTGGTGATAGGATAGGTAAATCGAATCAAATGGGTTTGGGTGGTTTCACATGTTTGGGAGAGATGTGGAGTAGAAAATTAGGCTTCTAGGCATGGAGGCCTAATTGAGGAGAGAAAAAGGCAAAACAAGGAACTTTCACTTAGAGTATGGACCTAAAATTTGGAATCAAGTTGTAAATCCATATTGGGTAATCAAATATTCCCTTATTTTTTTGTACCATCCATACATTTCACTACACAAAAAGTTTTATATGATTTTAGGGCTATAAGGAAAAGATGCCTAATGAGAGCTTGAGGACAAAAATAGAGTTTTGAGAGTTGTTCCATGAACCAAAATGGATTTATTTAGGTCTAATAAGGTAATTTAATGAATTCCATAGAAATAAAATTCCTTAAATAATATTAACACAAGTTTTGATCCACTTGGACAAGGCTAGGCATGGGAGATGAAGGAGTTTTAAGACACCTAAGCATATGAATGATAGTTGCTACTAAAATGTCAGATTAGAAGAGTTTATAAATACATTATAGGTGTAAAATGAGATGTATAAAATTATATCATGGTGAATTGATGATGAAAAGGTCCATTTATCACCTCTAACATGCAAAGAAGGGTAGATTTAAGGAGTTATGCAAGGTGTCAAGCTAAGTTTCTAACTCCCATGCCACTTGGATGATGGAGCATCTTCAGAGGAGAGACATATGTCCTTAGGTAATTTTTTAAATATTTTATAACTCCCCCTTATTTTTAACTCTCACTTGGACACTTGTTCTCTTTCTATCTACTACGTCCCTCTCTCTCTCTTCCTCATTTTCTCTATATAAGTTGCCTCTTTTGGCCTTGTATTGTATCCACAGTTGGTATGGCGAAGCCCTGATAAATTGACTAATGATTTTTCATTTTAATAAAATATTTAAATATGGTTTTAAGTTCTCAAATTCTTTCTTCTCAAGTGTGTGAAGTAGTTCATGGTTGAATGGAAAATGATGGTTATCTCTCTTTGTGTTCATCTCACTCATTTATGCTTCGTGTAAGTAATATGAATCTTAGCAGGTAACATGATGTGTAAATGGTTGTTTTGTGTCTATCTAAATGTGATTAAAACTATTAGTGTCTATGATCAGACCTTTTATTCATCTACCTTGAGAAACACATTACATTATACCCTTATGTTGAAATACTTTTGTTAGGAAAATGTTGGGTGTTGAGATTAGTTTTGTAAATTAGCTTTCATAATGAAGGTTCAAGTAGGTTTGTGGAGTTAAAATTGGTGCATCACCTCTGATATATTAGTTTTAAAATACTTCTATCCCTTTTCCTTCAAATAAAGTAGGTTAGTGGTTAGTTGTAGGTGTGGTGCAAGGGAGCTAGCCTTTCAATCTAGAGATTGATCTCACCCATAGGTCACCCACAAATTGAGATATGTTTTCATGTTATATCAAATTTAAGGAGGCTAGATTAGACCTCATTAGGGTGTAAATTTGATTGATAACAGTTTTTTCACGCCAAGTGGGACCTTATGGTCCAAGAAGTTGTCAAAGGTAGATGTTAATCTTGGCAAATTAGAAGTTGTAAAGATTATTTCATGTAGTATCTGGTGACTCCATCATTCATTGGATTTTGGTTGTACACCAGTGCTTAATTTTAATGCCTAAGGTAAATACAAGATCATCTACTAAAGGCATTATATTTGAATTTTTAGAGCTACCTTACTATTCAGTTATAGCAAAGAGGTTTGCTAACACCCATCCATACTCCAAGAAATTTTTGGATGCTCGCTTACCTATTAGGAGATTTTATTGGGTCCAATTTAAAAGATTGAAGCTGTAAATAACTTTCCCTTTATTTCCTTCAATGTCCATAGTCCTTTAGTACTTGATCACTATAAGGACATTCCTATGTCAGCCCTAAAAGAAGCTACCACTAATCCTATTAAACATATAAGAAACATTTCCTATTTTTTCAATATACATAACATCACTAAAGAGGATGTTTCCATCAGGTTATTGGTTTTTTTTCAAGGGAAAGGCACTTTATTGGTATGGCACTTTGAATCCCAACTCCATCACTACATGGGATGAATTGGGTGATGCCTTGAGAAAGAGATTTGAAGATAAATCTGATCGCTTGTCTGTGATTGAGAAACTAAATATAATAAAGAGAGAACCTCTAGAGGATATTTAAGAATTTAACACAATATTCCAAAAGACTTTAGATAGGATCCAAATCTTGGTAATGCCTGCTACCCATCATGTTTTTCTTAATTACCTCAAAGCTTTCAATAGTGACATATCTATAATGATTCAATCCATGGGAAGAGATATTTTGCCTAATGCCTATGAGACTACCATAAGGGCTGAGAATTACCTTATTCAAGATGGGAAGATAGCCCATAGACCTCTCATACCTTTGTTTCTTCATGTGCAAATTCCTATACCTACCATTACTTCCATCCCCACACCTAAGCATAAACAAGATGCCCCAATCAGCCAAGCAAGCAAAAGAAAGAATATATGATCAAGGATCTTAGAAAAGAGGTTAAAAATATTAAGAGGAAACAACAAAATAGTTTTAATGGAGGTATAATCAAGGTCCTTTCCAGCCCTACCAATCTTATCAAACTCCTAGACAAATTTTTCAAGTTTAATACCAAAGACAAGGGAAACTAACTCAAGTGAGACAACACAATGGATAAAATTATAATAATCCTACTTCCAAAGCACTTGTACCCATCCAAAATAATATTTTACAAGATAGTGAAGAGAAATCTTCATGGGACCAACCTCATGACTCTTCTACTTATGCAAATGATACATTCAATCAAGCCTAAATAGATCAATGGGGAACAATGCCATCCATGACTCAAGAGGATATGCCTACTAGAGGAGAGAATATTAGAGGAGATGCCTAATAAAATTTTTCCTTAATGAATTACCTTTAAGGGGACTCATGTGAAGTCAACTACCAAGGTAATATCAACATTGGATCAAGCTCCATAGCTATAAATACAAGGTCAAAAAAGAGAGTGGTTGAAGAAGTACAAGGGACAAGTGGTGGTCCAAGCATGAATTATCAAGTACCTCAAGGAGTAGGTGTACCAAATTAAGCCCCTATGACTCAATTAAATCAGAAAACTCAGAATGCTAAAACTTGTTATATGCCTTCTTCTATGCATCAAGTGATACAAGCTAGTGGTAGTGTTATGGCTTCTATAGGGCATGATAAAGTGGGAAGCTCTACCATGAATATTATTGAGAAAATGAAGAAAGTCAATGTAAGAATCCCAATGTGGGAAACATTATCCATTATAGGACAAAGAGACCTGATCCAAGATGAGCTCTCCAAGCTCAATGCATCACCTAGGTAGCCTAGTGAAAGAGGGGCAATTTTGACAAATAAATTGAAGACCAAGGATGGGCAACCAATCAAAATTGAAAGAAAGGATAAACCTCCCCCCCCATTTTACCTCTCTATGATCATTAGATACTCATTCACACAAAATTATTTGATTGATATTGGAGCATGCATTTCAATCATGCCTAAACAAGTAGCATACAAGCTGAAGTTAAAGTATGAGTCACACTCCAAGGGGGTGTTATAGTTGGATGGATCAGTTGCTAAGATAGTTGGCATTATAAAAGGTTTGTATCACACTCTCCATGTTTTTCCTACATTTTATATCTCCTGAAGATGTGGTGGTTGTGGATGTACCACCTCACTTTGCCCTTTACTTGTCAAGGGACTTTACTATTAAAGTTAAGGGATACTTGGCTTCAGTTTCAGTCCTGCATGGCATTTAGGACTAGGTATGGTGCTAAGGTCTCTATCAAGTCTAAAACTTTGGCCAAGTTTCATTTACATCCCTATGTTCCTAACACATCAAACATGAACTTCAATATCAATGAAGAGGGAGACTATCCTAATGACCAAGGACCTTTAACACCTTTTGATGGCATAGTTAACCTATACCTTGATGAATGGGGAGCTGATCAAAATGGGTTTGATCCATACAATTTCATTAAAGAAATAGGTATGGGAACACATATCATACATGAATAAGATGATTAGTCTCCTTAGGTAAGTCTTGATGATTCCCTACAACAAGCTGCATGGGGTAACTATTTTTTACATATGGATGATGATGGTGATATTCCAAGTGTACTAGAGCATGATAGTCAAGAAGAATATGCATTTGTTCCTACCTAAGAGGAATAAAATAATGAACATGATAAACAAGAAGAATGTGATGATATATGGTAGTAGTACCATGCCATAATGTAGGAGTTTGAAAAGGTAAGTGGGCATGCTCTTCCTCAAATGAAACATGGGCTTGATGATGAGGTCAATGGTGGATCTAATGAACATAAATAAGAGTCTCAAATCCAAATCAAACATAAGGTAGCCTTGCATAAATGCAATCAGGTCAAGATCAAAGTTTATATGAGTAAGGAGTAGCATAGGCATAAACCTGATCTTGATGCACTTTCAGATGTTTTTGGCAAGAAAGAAGACAGGTTTGATGCTTCTAAACACTTAACACATCATGGTTCAAAATAAGGTGAAGTTGAAAAAAAATCATGATCCCTAAAGATCAAATTGTGAAGGGTCAAGTGAACATATAGGAGGCCAATCAGGATCTAATGTCAAGCAAGCATCAAGGAGAGATAAAAATATCATTCAAAAGAGTCTCAAGTGATGCACTTGCAACTACCAAAGGCTTCAAGAATGGTAAGTCATTTGACCACCTTCACAAGCAATTTTTCTTCGACAAACATCCATCATATGGTATTTTATTCTCATGGAGGAGTTATGACTCTAGGAACATTGTTTTTGACCTTTGTTGAATCAAATATTAGTTTTTTCATTGTCTCAAACTTCTTTGATGTGTGTACATAATAGGTTAGGTGTGTTGTTTTGAGTCTTTTATTGTGTGATTTTGCCTAAATGCCTTTGGCATAGTGTGTTAGCTTTTGTTGGTGGTTTGGTGTGAGTTTGAGTCTTATAGAGGCATATTAGTTTTAGTTTATAGCATAGGATTGGCTCTATTTCCCAAGGGGAGGATAAGGCCACTAATATATTAGCATTACAATCATGCTACCCCTGTGAATCACCAATTTATTGACCCATTTTTGACCCCAAGTCAACCATGGTCAACCCTTATAGGTTGAAACTTTTCATAGGGATATTAAAACTTGTATATGGTATTGTAATTCCTTTTAATGTCTTTTAATTTCTTCAAAATGGTCTTCATTTGGTCACATCAGTCATTGTTTAGTCTGGTTGAGGTTTGGTCTCATATGTACTTGTCTAGTCCTAGGGGTCAATTATGAGTCTTGATGTTTTTGAGTGTGTTCAAGGTCATGACATGGTTTTAGATTCATTACATAAGGTTATTAATGGGTCTTGAAATTCATATATTTACACATTAACTTTTTATTATGTTGACATGTGCTAAAATGTCATTTTGGTCACCTTTTGGCCTAATTTGGAGGCGTTGTACATACCATCCCAAAGTAAAAATGTTTCAAGAAGCCTCCCGATGTACCTAATGTTAGATATGGGTTAGATAATCATCAAAACCTAAAAACATTGTAGTTCAATGCCTAAACTAAGTAAAATACTCCTTTATAAGCACTTTTAGGCAATTGTACAACCTTAAGAGATCATTTTTTAGATGAAAACAATTTAATAGAGTATCTTAGACTTTCATAGGTCATTTTTAGGCTTTATATCAAGTTTAATATCTTATATATTCATCAAACACTCTCTCTCCTCCATCATTACCTTCATAAGCTTAAAAAGGCAAAAATCAAATGCATGGTACGATTAAGAGAGAGAAAGTTGGGATATGAAGCTTTGGAAAATTTTAGGGGTCCTAATGAGATTCAATTTAGAGTTATTATTTTGTATATTTAAAGCACCTCCTTTATGAACAATCACTAAGTGTGACAACAGGTCACTATGTCTTGTCCATTTAAGCAGGGTTTGGTTTTGCTCATCTTTATTCATGATAGAATTTGATGTAGGAGAATGGTTTTTTGGAGTGTTTTATAGGATAAAATTGCCCATTTAATGGTAATTTCATCAATCTATTCAACTCCATAAGGTATTTTCTTCAAAGGATAAAGGTGTCTTAAGTGTGTGAGCATATCATCCTATTACAAGTCTATCTTAGTTTGTTTGATATGTTTGTCACCTTCAAGAGATACAAGAGCCTAAAATTTCATGTATTATCCCATAATTTCATAATATTAATGTGTTTTCCCTTGGAATGTGATCCTTGTATGCAGTCTCCAAATGTCTTGGTCTTTGAAAGCATAGTCTCTGTCACAAATGGTTTGCTACAGGTTTGAATACAATATTTTCCAAATTGGTAATGAATATAAATGATAAAACATGATAGGATAATTACTAAACAATTTATAAACTCAAGTAAGGATTAGGAAGCTCAATGCACTCTCCAATTAGGGCTTCAGACAAGTTTCATTCACTGATAGGTCTACAAACCTATAGGTAAACATTCATAAAGCCTAGGTTTCATTTTTTAAGTATTTTAACAATGTATACATGTGACATAGACTCCTAAATAATTATATGACCTTGATATACTCCACTGACATCATCAAGAAGCATGAATGAAGAGACCCTAATCTCTATGCACAAACTTTACATATAAGTTGACTGTATGTACATGATTATACAGACCAAATAGATAAGTTAAAGATTACATAATGTTTGGTCAGGAGTCTATAAGCTATAATGAAGTGATAGATATTGATTCAAAATAGACACAACAACCAAAATCTCACATGGCTTATCATCAGCATCTATAAATAAAATAGAGACCTACAAGTAACAAACATGTATGTTCTCATTTTAGACAGAAGGATAATTGATAAGTACAATAAATATGACTCCATAAAATTAAAAATGAATTAAAAAACTTATTAAGACATCTATAAAATTTAATATTCATGAGAGTTTGAGGTTACTAGTGACACACTCGCTAGGGGAGTTCAGAAACTTAGCACTTATGCACAGGTCTGAGTTTCAAGACAAGAAGGCAGAGTTTGAAATGTTATAAAAGGTCAATGTAACATGAAAAACAATGAGATATATCATCCATGAATTTTGGCTACTTCAGAGTGTCGTGATGGAGTTGAGAAACCAAGTTTAAGACCTTATACTCAAACCCTTCTCCAATGACCATCTATATCCAACATTTGAGAAGGTGCAAAGAATAGTGTGTGTTTGGAAATATGTGGTGTTTTGGATAATTTTAAGAGGTTAAAAACTCTCCTGCAACTCCTGTGTCTGATAGTGTAAAAAATTCATTGAGATACTCATTTATTGGAAATTAAAGTCATAAAACCCAAAAAAGTAGTCAGATTATCTTATGACCACCTACAAGTTATTTTGGTAAGTAGACAGGTTATAGGCTTGAAGAGAAGATAAAATGCATAGTGATTGGTTTGGGTTTTCAGGAAGAAATGAACAAATGATATTAGTCATTTATAAGTCAAAATGAGTAAGGATAAAGTGTAGATAAGATGATTAAATCAACTTCTCTAAACCGCACATACACAATTCATCTTCACCTATAGGCCTATTAGGCAATACATATTAGTTTCAATCCTAAAGAGAGGGCAGAGTGCATAAAATAAGAATTTAAATTTAGATAATGTGGATAAATAAGTCAATAACATAATTTTAAGGTCAAATTAAATGTGAATAAATGACCAAAGAGACTGTTCAAGATAGCTCACCTAAACCGCATACACACAGTCAATTGGGACCCTACAGGTCTACCTAGTTGGCAAGGCTAATTACAAAAGGATACTTGTCTTGAAAGACATTAATTCATATGGAGGGATTAAATTTTGTAGGCTGATACTATCTATGCTAACATGGTTCCATAAAACCCTCAGACTCACTTAGAGTGAGGCTAATAAAGACAAACCCTATCTAGGTTCGTAGATCCTAATTCACATAGGCAAATCTAAAGAGTAGTTGATGAGAGGGAAGTTTGAGGAAAGTGATATATAGTATATGAATTTAATTTAAGTTAAAAGATCCAAAATTAGGTTATAAAATCAAAAAACCTATCAACATAACTCTCTAAACCCTTTATACACAGTCAAACGGTGTATATAGGCCATGCTTGCCATCATGAAAGCTTTTGCTTGTTTTGAGAGAGTTAAAGTCCAAGAGGAGGTCTAAGGGAAGGAAATATTTTGAGACTATTTTCATACTGATAACATATCTCCTTAATAATTTCAATCTTAGTAACAAAGGATGCAAATACTATAAGCCATGTCTAGGCTTGCTAGGCCTAACAAGCCTAAGACTAAACACATGCAAACCATTGGTGCATTCATGAACAAAGTGACTTGTTGGGAGTAAAGTTGAATTTTAAGGTCTTTAAAGGCTTATTGACAAATCGCACACCCTGTAATATCATCCAAAGGCAAATAAAACAAGGAAAGTGTCATTTAGGTTCTCAAGATCATCTTAAGCTCCTCTAATGGGTGACTGCATTCTGAAGACTAGTCTTCTCTTTCTTGGTGAGGCCATGACCCTATGCATGGAATTAAATGGACTTCAAGGGTGATAAATATTTCTTCACACTTCATTATTTTTGCATCAATTTTTAGATTATGTTTCAAACCTTCATAAACAAAGCTTAAGACTGCAACCCCTCTCCAATGGCTTATTTTCAACCTAAAGGTCAACTTATTACACTCAAAATTATACAATTAAGATGCATGGTATCCTGATATCTTGGTGAAAATTAAGTATGGTTATGCATTTGAAAATTGTTGGCATTGGTTTAAGGATTGACTGCCTAGGGTTTATGAACAATCATTAAGAACCTAAGTCACGTTAAACCCTCCTAAAACCCTAGTAATGACCAATTGAGATAAATGAGCCTATAAAGCACATTAAATAACCTGATATAATCCTAAAATATCCTAGATATTTTTTAGGACTCCAATTATATTCTCCAGGTTTACTTTATCTCTACTTGTAGCTGATTCAAACTATATTAAATACAATATTTTGCAAGGTTTTTTAGTGTTTTACAGGGTTTTGGATAGTTGTAAACTTGAAAACTATTGGGAGAGTCCATTTGGGATATATTTAGTCTATTAAATCCCAAAAATATGTACAAGGAATCCTGTAAGTGATAAAAAAAAGTTCATTTTTCAAGGCAGTCTCAAACAGGCCTAAAATGAGACTAGGTTTAAAGGCCATTTCATGGTTCTCACACTTCCACAGAGTATAACACCCTAAAATTTGAAATTAAAGTTGGTGATAGGATAGGTAAAGTTAATAAAATGTTTTTGGGTGGTTTAAAATGTGTGGGAGATATTTGGAGTAGAAAATTAGGCTTCTAGGCAAGAAGGCCTAATTGAAGCCTGATTGAAGGAGAGAAAGGCAGAAAAAGGCACTTTTACTCAGAGTCTAGACCTAAAAATTGGCATAGAGTTATAAAAAAATATTGGGTCATAAAATATACCATTATTTTGTCATTAAAATCCATACATTTCCCTATACGAGGAGGTTTACATGATTTTAGAGCTACAAGGAAAATAGGCCTAATGAGAGTTTGAGGAACAAAATAGAGTTTTGAGAGTTGTTCCATGAACCAAAATGGATTTATTTGGGTTTGATAAGGTATTTTAATGCATTCCGTGGAAATATAATGCCTTTAATAATATTAAATCATGTTTTGAGCCACTTGGACAAGGCTAGGCGTGGGAGATAAAGGAGTTTCAAGACACTTGGGCGTATGAATGATAGTTGCTACTAAAATTTCAAACCAAATGAATTTTTACATTAATTATAGGTGTTTAATGAGATGTATGAAATTATATCATGGTTAATTTATGATTAAAATGTCCATTTGTCACCTCTCACATGCAAATAAGGGTAATTTTGAGGAGTTGTGCAAGGTGTGTAGCTGGAGTTTCTAACTCCCATGCCACTTGGATGATGGAGCATATTCAGAGGAGAGACATATGTCTTTAGGGACCTATTAAAATAGTTTATAATTACCCCTTATTTTTAACTCTCACTTGGACACTTGTCTATCTCTACTATGCCCCTTTCTCTCTCTTCCTCATTTTCTCTATATAAGTTGCCACTTTTGGCCTTGTAATGTATCCACATTTGGTGTGGTGAAACCCTGATAAATTGACTACTGATTTGGCCTTTAAATATGGTTTTAAGTTATAAAATTATTTATTTACTATGTGAAGTATTTCAAGGTTGAATGGCAAGTGATTGTTATCTCTTCTTGTGTTCATCTCACTCTTTCATGCTTTGTGTAAGTAATATGACTCTTAGTAGGTTACATGATGTGTAAATAGTTGTTTTATATGTATCTCTTTAAGTGTGAATAAGACTATTAGTGTCTATGCAAAGACATTCTATTCATCTACCTTGAGAAACACATTGCATTCTACCTTCATGTTAAAACACTTTGGTTAGGAGAACCTTGGGTGTTGAGATCAGTTTTGCAAATTATGTTTCATAGTGCAGGTTTAATTAGGTTTGTGGAGTTAATATTGGTGCATCACCTCTATTAGATTAGTGTTAATCTCCTTCTATCCCTTTTCATTCAAAATAAGTAGGTTAGAGGTTAGTTGTAAGTGTGGTGCAAGGGATTTAGCCCTTTAATCTAGAGATTTATCTCTCCCATAGGTCACCCACAAATTGAGAGATGTTTCCATGTTACATCAAATTTAAAGAGGCTAGAGTAGACCTCTTTAGTGTGAAAATTTGATTGATAAAAATGCATATGGCATAAATTCCATCATTAAGGGTTTCAAACACAAAGTTTAAAAAACTAAGGTTTTGCACATAACCAAAATAATATAAGAATATGATATATTTCTTCATTTGTGGAAAAAAAAACACATTTAATTCATGGAGAATATCAAATACCCATTAAGAAATAACTTACCTCACATTCTAATGTGTTCCATTCACAAAGTTATAAAAATTATTGATTGTACATAATTTTGTAACATGTTCTCTCAAAGAGTTGTGAGAAAAGAAATTTTTGAACCCTTTACAAATGACTTTCTAGCCTTTTTATGCCTCATGCCTTTACCAGGGGATTATGTAACTACTTTTTTTACTCAACCCTAACTTAAGACTCAACTTATATTTAAATCAAATTGTCCTTATTTTATTTTATTTATATTTATTTTGGGAAACTTTTACAATAAAAAAACATTAAATTGATTTATGACCTTTTGAACCTTTATACCATGTAGAAATTTTGAGGTATAAATTGTACTTGAAACCTACAAAATCCTTTCACATAAAATATGTCAAGTTTGGGACTTTGAGACCTGAAGGAAAAGTGAACTTCATCGAAATTATACATTTCCAATACTTTAGATGAGGATTTAAACATAGTTTAGACCCAAAAAATATGGCCAAAACAATAAAATTTTTTAGTTTCCCTATGATAAACCCTGTTAGGTTTATAAGTCCCATCAAGAACCTAATTTTACATATAATCTATAAAATTTTGGATTCTAAGCCTTTAATGAGAAGTTTTCATTATCAAAATATCTTTCCAATGCTTCATACGATAGTTAACAAAGTGTGGATGTAAGAGATATGCCCAAAACAAGATTTTGAAACTTTTTTGGCCTTATGATAGACCCTGTTGGGTTTGTTAAGTACTTTGGGTACCTAAGATACCCATAAAACTAAACATAGGGTTTTTTTGGATCTTTGATACCCATGGAACCTATCGACCTAGTCAGGGCTTTTCACCTGAACCATACCAAGGTTTTAATGTATAATATTGTCTTTTTATTCCAAGTGTTTATAATGAAAATTGATCGCACTGACTTGTTCTATGCAATGGAATAGGAATTGAGAGCTTTTGATGAAATAAAAATTCAATCAGAACTTATAAGGGATTTGAATGAATGTTGGATATTAACCTTATTTTGGTTCACTTTAGGCTCTTTAAGATTATCCTAAGTCTTTTATAAGTGTGCATTTTTTATTATAATAAATTCACTTTATCCCATATTTATGAGGTGTCAATCATCTCTTGTCCTTTTACATGATTCTTATAGTTACTTGCACAATTAAATTCTCCCCACACATGTCACACTTCCCTTCATATTTTTAAGAATAGGACATATGGCACACAATAGAGAGGCCTTGTAATGTCATAATGAGATTCTTGTAACTCCCTCATCCTTCATCTTGCTCTATTTAAGGAGCCCTCTCCTTTCTCATTCTTCACCAAATTGCTCCAACTATCTTTAGATATCTATTTAGGCTTGATTACATTCTTTTATGTCTTTCTCTTGGATTATATTTGATATTTTACTTGGAGATCAATGTTTTGCAAGCCTTCTAAAAGACATGAAGTTTTTTTGCATTCAACGGGTTTCCCACGTCTCAATTCTTGTCTCTCACATTTTTGGTTTGATCGCTATTAAGGTAATATTGTTTATTTATGCACCTTTTTATTCTTACTTTCAACATTTATCTATCATTTTTGGAATAAATCCTAATATGGTATCGAAGCAAGCTTTTTTAATGTTGAATTTGAGTGTGTGTTGGTATTTTAGGTGTGTAGGTGGAGAAGTGTGATTTCATTATTTTTACAAGGGTTTCAACCCTTGCCAACATTTTATTTTTTCTATTTTCATGCATCTAGCCATTTTTAAAAATCTAGTACGTTATTTTTTCTCATTTAAATTGATAGATTTACACTTAATTTAATTTTAGGTGATGATTAAATCATTTTTTAACAAACCTATTACATTCAACTAGATGTATTTTTTGAATTACATTCTAATTTTCCCTAAAATTTGGTGGGTTTGTTTTTTTTTAAACTGAAAAATATACTATCAAGATTTTGAGGAAACCCAGATCATAATTTGGGAAAATTTGCCAAAACTATGATTATATTTTTTTTTAAATGTGATCAAAACATCTCATTTCCTTCATAATTTCTTGATATTTACTTTTCTTGATTTATGACTGAATGTGGCACATTTATCTTTGCCTTAGTCTTTATGTGATTGGTATTGTCTTTTGATCCCTCTCCTCTACATTTTTTCCTTCTTCTAGGTTACATCTTAGGTACACTATTTTGTCAACCTTTTTAATTTTTTTTAATGATAATATACTCAATTTGAAATTTTGATTTTTTTATGTAGAGTAGTGTATTTTCCTTCCTTTTAAGGATTATATTCTATCATCAGCATTTCATCTAGTTTCAATTTTTAGTTTGTTTATAGCATAAGTTTTAAACTTTATCAATACAAACTTGTAACTATAGTCTTTGGTAATTCCTATCATTGCGCCTTTCCATGTGGCACACTCTTTGTGAGTTTTATTTCTCATTTTCCTCCTAAATCCAAGTGGAAATGTAGTGTTTTTATTTAATATTCTTCCTTAATTCATAACACCCTTATTACGGCATGTGGTGTCAATATTTTGCTTTCTTTTCATGTCTCCTGTGTAGCACATGTAAGCAATTTTCTTCTTTTATTTTGGCCTTATTTCATTTGTATTTTGATTGACATTTAAAATTTATTTAATTCCTCTTAATTTTCTATCCTTTCTAAATAATTTGCTTATTTCCTAATTTTGTTTTTTTAAGTTAAAAAAACTTAAAATTGATGCTTTAAAAAATGATTTGCTTCTTTCCTTTAATAGTTTAGTTTTATATGCACTCTCCCAATTTAATATTTACAAGGAAGTTGTTTTATTTACATTCGCATTATAATAAATCAATCCAATTCCTTTTTTTTAACTATTTATCTTCATTTGTTATTCATATGAAAATTTAAATGGTAAGTTATTTTTACTTGCTAAGTGAATTTTTTTAACACATCATTTAAACTTTCACTTATCTTTTTTACTTTTTGAGTTTCAATGATATTTAAACTTGCCTTATTTTTAGCCTTTAAGCATTTTATGACAAATATTTCTAATCAAAATAATGATATAAATGCTCTTAAATGTAAAATATAATGTCAAAATATGACTATTCATGCACTTCAAAACTCATTTAATGAAAAAATGGACACTATGCAAACTTTTATTAACACTTTGAATACAAAACTTACTTCTCAAATTCTTTTGAGACTGTTAACATATATAATGTTGATAATTAATGTTATTCTAATGAAACTTGCACTCATTTGCACACTCACCTTTTTAACCTCAGTTTATGCATTATGCACTCAATAGGTTATTTAGGTAGATATCTTGGTAAAATTAAAAATGGCATTGTTGAGCCTATTTTTCTTAAAACTAATATAACTCATGAAGGGCTCAGTTCTAATATTTCCCAAGGTAAGTTTAATTAATATCATTCCCCCTCACTAATAGAATTTTCATGATAGTGCTCAATAATATCATATGACTTATTTTGATTATAATATTTATTATGCTCATTCTTTGGTTAAAAATGGTAAAACTTATGAGAATTGTGGTAAATACAGGGATCATATCTTTGAATGTTGAAATTTTTATCAATTCAAATCTTGTGGTAAATCAATTCATAACACATTACATTGTTATAAAATTACCAAAATACTTAATTCTAAGGTTAAAATAATTTAGATACTTAAAGATAATGTATCTTCTAGAGACTTTGATGTGTCTTTGTATGATAATCCTTCAATTGCTTCACATAGAATATATTTTTTAAGTGACACATCTTATTTATCTCCCTTTTGATAAATTCAAATATTTTTATGGATTCCTTGATTTTATTTTGCAAAGGAAACATGATTTGATTGGAGCTTATTAGTTTGACTAAATTCCTTATTTTTTGTGCAAGATTTGCACTTTGTGATAGAAGTTGTATTTTACTCCATTAGTCTTTATTAGATCTACTTAAAGTACATTATTTGTATGTATATTGTGTACTTATTGTGAAATTTGGTGTTAGTGTTATTTTTGTAAGTCTCTTTCTTATTGGTCCTTATTCTATTACAGATTGGTTCTCGTGTCTGAAGAGGCCTCTTGGAGATTATTGATGATTACACCTTCATCCTTACAAATTTTAGCAACACCTTCTCCTCTTATTTCTTTATCAAATTTTTATAATTCCTCTTGAATAAATTTTTCATTAAGGAAGAGTATTAGGTAATGTCAACTCCCTTCCTTATTTGTAAAAGGTGATCTCAACTTTTATAACCCCAAATTAAGCATAAGAGAGAGAGTGTTAGAGATTAACCCTGGGTTCACTTTAGGATATTTAGGATTATCATAAGCATCTTTATATTTTCATATCTTATTATAATAAATTCACTTTATCCTATATTTATGAGGTGTCTCTCACCTCTTTTATCTTTTTTAATATTCTTGAAGTTACTTGTACAAGTAACTCCTCCTCACCCATATCACATACTTTCCTTCGCCTTTTGGGAAATAGGGCATTTGGAAAACACTAAGGAGGCCTTGTAAGGTCATGAAGGGAATATTTTAACTCCCTCATCTTTCCTCTTGATCTATTTAAACATTCGTATTCTCTCTTATTCTTCACCATCTTGCTCTAGCTATCTTGAGATGCCTCTTTAGGCTTGAGGCTCATTATTCTATCTCTTTCTCTTGGATTTTGTTTAATATTTTACTTGGACATCAATGATTTGCAAGCCTTCTAATATATGTGGTGTTTTTCGCCATTTAATGGTTTCCACACTTTCTAATTCTTATCTCTCTCATTTTTTGTTTGATCACTATTGAGGTAATCTTATTTATTTATGCACTCTTTTGCTTTTTATTTTCAATGTTTATTTATTATTCTTGGAATAAATAATAATAATGAATTTTCCAAGCCTTGTCCATTGTTACATCAATTCAACATCCTTATTTTAAAATTTTGAAATATCCATATCCTTGATTTTCCTTCAATAATCTTTTAGGAGGGACATTGGGGATGTTATCAAAAAATGCCAAATTTCACAACAGTAATAGGATTTGACTATGGGATTACATTACTTAATAGAATATAGGTAACTCAAAATTATTTGTTTATCATTACTTTCATTATTTTTAATCCCCATGTGTAATTCATACTTTCATTCCTTGATTTGTCCAATTGATATCCAATTTGCCTATTTCAATCGTATGAGATATGAACATGTGTTGCCAAGCCAGATCACTTTTACTTTAATAATCATTCACACCTACTTATTTTCTTATTTATTTGAAGAAATATATTGAATAATTTTCTAATCGGTCTTGATTTTGGAAAAGTAAATATTGTTTATTATACGATATCTTAATGAATAAGTTATCCCAAGCTTTGAACAGGAGTCAAAATGGGTTCTAGGAGTACAAGATGTAGCAAAAAACTATCAATCATTTGAACAACACCTACATCAAAAATTTGACTGAGGGAGAAAAGTTTTCAAGTATATGTTTTAGGATTTTGGATAAAATTTACAAGGTGAAATTCATAGCAAGATTAGAGGCTCTTAAATGATTTTTTAGAAGTTTTCAACTTGGTGGATAACTTGACTTGATATGCTTTTGAATCATGGGGGGTACTGTAGTGGAAGTGTGAGAGGGATGATGTCTGATTAACTAGGCATTTTAAAAGTGAGAACAAATGAAAGGAGGATTACACGCATTTAAAAATAAGGAAATAGATTAGGAATTTTCAAAACAATGAGCGGGAATAATTTATAGACATATTATTAGTGCTTGGACAAGATTTTATGAGTGAAGAAAGAATATGTGTGAAGGTAATTAACAAATTTCTTATTGTATTTAAAAACTCAAGTTTCAAATTTTATTCCATCATCAACTTCAAGATCACAAGACTTCCTTTGATGAAATCAACACATAAACATATTTTTGGGTCAATGCTCTTTCTATCAAATGCCTTAGTTTTTTATTTTATCGAGTTATAATGTTGAGAGACAAGTACAATAACCATGATAATGATCAAACATACAACCAAAGAACTAAATAAAAGGGCCCCAAATTATTGATTTTACACAAATCCATCAATTTTGATCAAACATACAACCAAATAACTAAATAAAAGGGGCCCAAAATATCGATTTTACACAAATCCATAAATTCCATTTGAAGTTGCAAGAACAAGGTCAGTTAAGTTGTTATTTAAGAAGTCACCATATAATATTGGATAGATGGGTGGATATGGAAAGAAAATTGATGCAAGCAAAACTATCACTATGTGAGATTATAATTGCTTCTTATTCACATGCAACTTGAACCACTTCTTTAGAAACACAAATATGTAGTGGCAATAATTTTATAGCGTGAACAATCCTTTCCTCAACCATGCCACAAACAAAGGTAAATTTGACCATATTTAACAAATTATTAATTACCATCTCTTGATTACACCTTGATGATGAATCCTTTCAGAATAAGAATTAATTTCCCCTCATCTTGTCATTAATATTATATCACCAAGTTGCCACCTTTATAGGAGTAGAATTAACAGTGTGACCAAAAGTTTATGAACTGAACTCCCTTGGGTTAAACACATAAAATGGAGAGTGATTGAAAATAGAAGCATTGAAGAATTATTGTTGCACTAGGAGTCTAGAAGTATCAATAACTTAGCAAGGCCTTAATCCTTCCATTATTCCTAATGCTACAATCTATCAAACCCGATCTCCTTCAACAATTTGCATATAATATAAAATTCCATTAACATTATCAACATTTATAGCACCATGGAAGCCACAATTTTGTAGAGAATCTTACATATTGTATTCCCAAAATCTATATGAATAACTTTCATTCTTTCCTTTGTTAGTTAGGTTTGTCAACCCCATTAGGCACCTTAGGTACCAGTGGCCCCCAACAAACCAAGACCCTTGTTGGGTAGATCTAATTATTTATTAAGGTTTTTTGGTCATGTGTTTCACTTTAGAGAATTCTATTAGTCTCTATTGACTATTTATTACAATTGTGTAACATAAATGTTAGTAATAAAATCTCCTTACCTGATCAAGCCTATCAGCCTTATCTCATACCTCAAGTACTTAAGGGATTTCTAGCACTCCCTCCAAACTCCAATGGACCCAATGACTCAAATAAAACTTATTTTACTTTCTTGCTTAGAATTTTTAGTAACTTTTTTTGAATCCTTTTACCAATTCCTTCTAATTAACAAATCACCACTAGACAATAAAAGCAATGAATGAAAGTTAGGAAGTTGAGGTGGTGGTCCATTCAACTTGTCTACTCCAGATTTTTAACTCCCAATTTGGATGAAGTTAGTTGTGTCTCCTAACTTGAAAGCATACTGAATTTAGGGCCTATCTAAGCAATTTGGATTTAGAATGACTGAATAAATGTGATCTTATTTTTAAATTTATTTCAATTTAGACACATTAGTTTGTGTGCTCAAGTCCCAAACATGATTATCATTAAGTTATGTGTTATAAAGTATCATATGAGTATCTTTTATAGCATAATTTTGTAAACTTAGCACTGCTCCTTCCTCAGACTCTTTCTTCCTAACAACTTCAGTGTTAGTGTAATTATCAATGTTGTCACATTCTCTTGACAGATAATTCACAAAAATTATATGGATGTTGCAACATCTATATGCCACAGAAGCATATGACCCAGTTGCAAACATTGTAACATTCAACGTGTGGCCATCACCTACAAAATCTGTCAAACTTGACCGAAAAGTGATGTGTTTTTCAAGTATTTCTTTATCCCAAATTTTAATGGTACAATCATCTGATGCACTTTAAAAAAATCATGATAATGTAAAACTGCAACTTCATTGACAATTAATTAATGCTCTTGAATATGTTCCACTAAAATTTCACAAGGTTGTCATGCATGATTTGGGATAGATGCACTTGAGTAAGATGACGATACAGTTACATTTCTTAGTGATGGAAAGCATGTTGTTACACTAATTGAAAATAAATATCCCTTATAATTATCATAAATATCTATCTTTAATATTTCTCATCATATAAGATATGTCATCACTTTCTCTTCTAGAATCGTCTATTGGGACTTTATTACTAGTTGAGGAGAATCAAAGCTCCCATTCAAAATAGAACCACTAGCCAAATTGAGAGGTAAATAACCCACCATACTAACATATTTTTCTATTATCTATGAAACATGCATGATTGAGTGGCCAACACCTAAAGTTTAGTGTGAGAAAACAACAGAGCTAATAACTTATGTTTCAGACAAGGTTGTCATCAAAATAGATGTTTCCCCTTGAGGACCTACAACATCCTTTCTAGATTCTTCATTTGAACATGATCCTATCAATGGAATTCCATTTTTTCTTGTTTTATTTTTCCTTTCAATTAGGGGGTACTCATAAATTTGGACACCTTCATATGATGGGCCATAGTTGGAACCATTACATTCCCCATAATCTTGAAGATTATCAAGATTTTTTTAACTTTAAAGTATTCTCTTGAGTATGCATTATGTTGGATAGATTTAAGATGTAGTTTTCCACTACTTTTATCCTCACAAAATCTTCTGGCTCGTATAAACTTACATTTTGACCAAAATAATCTATGTTTGAATGTACATAGGACTTCTTAATTAGCTAGATTTTGGCTACAATTAGATCAACTGCTACAAAAGAAATAGAAGTCATTTTTCAGGGATTATTTAATTAGAAAAAGAAGTGCTAATTGGGTTTAAACTAGGTTCAACTAGATTTTGATAAGATGGAAGTTTTTTAACTTTACTTTGAATATTGTCCTTTTCTAAAACTTCTAAACACTAAGAATTCTTGGCTTTTCCTAAGACTCATGAAAAGTATTTATTGACATTGGATATTTCATACATGATGATAACTCAATCTCTAAAGTTAAAGATGTTGGATCTCTACAAATGAAAGGAAACAACCAAAACACATCCAAATAAGTACCTTACAAGTATGAGAGGCTAATGTGGTGAAGAGGAAATTAAGGGAACAATTCTTCAAACCACATTTATTGAAAAGACATAAGCACACCAAATAGAGATGGGAAGGGAAAATAAGCCAAAATATTATTTACAGGGGACAAGGGTAGGGTAAGTACCTATGTAAACCCCATCCATAGGATCATATAAATATAAACCTCTATGGAATAAGGTATTGAACTTGTAAATTTTTTTACATAGAGATGGAAAGTTGTACTTGAAAGTGCAATCTACAGAAGGATAATTTAGGAAAATAAAGACACAAACTATTGTAAACTTGGAGTTGCACCCTGAAATGAAGATGTACTGAACTGGATAATCCTCTCTCTAGTTGAAATAATGGGATCTTCTCATGAGGGTGGGTGTCTCAATGGTGAGAAGAACCTCTGGAGAAGGTTGGTTCCTATAAGATGTATCAATGCAGATCTCTACTTTGTGCTGCAAATCTACCATGGAAAAGGGAGAAATAAACTTGAAAGGGAAATCCTTCCTAATGATGGTGATACACCAGAATGTTGATCCACTCTACTTGGAACCTTGAACACTGAATCAAACAAGGGAAAAGGAAGACCTTTGATTTCAATTGATCACTATGCATAAGTATTTCATGAGAAGGTTTGATCCAATGACAAAAATGTGAGGGAAAATGATGGAGAGAGGTCTAATACAAGACACTTTGTAGCCACCTAAAATCCACTTACAGCTTTAGAAAAATACATATAAAACATTAAACTTGACCTACATAACACGATGAGCTAGTAACTAGGTACGAATCAGAATTTGGGAAGGGAGAGAAATCTACCACATATGCAAATTGCTGAATGAATGTACACTATGTCAGCACTTGAAATCTAAAAGTATAGTCCTTCTATTGATTGAAGAGGTTACATAACTCACCAATGATAGAGTATGGTCTTACCAAGAGAGGGATAGATTTTACAAGGCTAAAAATCCATTAATATAGAAAATTACAAAGAGCCTAGAGATTGGCATTGGAAATAAGAGAGGAAGTTAACTCTTCATTAGCCCAAGTCCAAATTGCATTGTATAGATCTTCCAAATTTATCTTTCCTTGGATTATACTTGGCTATCTTGCATGAAGAATCCTTGGCATTGAAAAAGAATAAGAAGAAGACAAGCTTTAGATGCATGACACCTATGAATAGATGTATTGACTTGAAAACTAGTCAACGTCAAAACAAGAGTAGTCAAACTCACTTGAACTATTAGAACATTTGAAAGTCTCCCCTTTGCATGAAATCAATGCAAATACAAAATTAAGAAATACATTTGAACCACTGAAATGTTTCAAGATTTGAGACAAATCAGAGTGCATGCATGAAATTTTTGGCTATTTGAAACATTCAATGCTTTGCCCATTCATCATGCAAGACAACTCTATTTTCAAAACTGAATCATGCTTATTTTCTTAAATGCATTCACTTCATTTGAGTCACTCATGTTAGTCTATGCATGATCTTTGATCCTCCTCCCTTTGTATTTATTCTACATTTGTTTTATTCATTGTTCATACTTATGTCCATGTTCAGTTTTGCTTCAATCTTGTTTGTATTTTCTCTAGATTTTCCTGTGTTCTTATTTAATTTAAGAATCAAGCTTTATTTTAGTTTTTATCCTTCAGACAAATTTTCCAATGGGCTCTCTATCTCTTCTCTTTCTTGGGCTTGGCATTTCCTTTTTCTTTTTTGGCTTTGCCTTACGCCCTTGTTTTTTCTATCGGGCTTTTGTCCTCCTGAATTCCTTTGGACTTTTTATCCAAAGGAATTCCTTTGGACTTTTTGTGCAAAGGAATTCCTTCAAATAAAAAGTTCAAAAGAATTCCTTCAGATAAAAAGTTTGAAGGAATTCATTTCCTTGTCAATTTTCCTGAATTTATTCTTTTAGGCTCTTAAGTCTTACCCTTTGGTTTTCCTCGAGTTTTTGTTGACTTCATATTCCCACAGATTTCCTATTTGACAATTATTCTAAAGGATTTCCTTAAATTTTCTCATTTCCTTCTTTACCTTTGTTTTTTTTTTAAATTTCTATCGGGATTTTTTTTTGAGAATATCCTCCATCAGACCTTTTCCTTGAATTCCTTCTAACTTTTTGTCTAAAAGAATTCCTTCAGACAAATAGTCCAAAGGAAATTATTTTCCATTTGAAGTGTCCCTTGCTTTTATGAAGGTGCCCTCCACAAGGGCTTCTGCTTCCCAACATTGCCCTTTGAGATATTTGATTTGGTCTTGTTAGTAACCTAAGTGCCTTCTACAAGGGAAAGGTTATTCTAGAAGTGCCCTTTGGAAAAATTGTAAAGGTCCACTTCACCGACCAAGTTCCCTTCGTAAGGGATTTTTGTCCTCAAAAGTGCATTTTAGAACTTTTGAAAGGGTCCTGCCATTGATCAAGTACCCTCTGCAAGGGATTTTTTGCCTTCAAAAGTGGCTTTCAGAATAATTGTAGGGCACCCAGGGTTTATGAAGGGCATCCAAGCTTTTTGAAACTATCCTTTGAAAATTTTGTCTTGACTTGAAAACCATAAAGTGAACCAAATCAAAGGGTTACATACCCTTCGAGACTTTTGAATTGGACCTTCTCAAATGGCAGGTGCCCTTTGGGTCTTCTCAATTATGATTTTCTCCTTTCTTTCAAACAAAAATTCTAAATAAAATAAGTTTTGAATGACTACCACTTAGTCATATTTTTAGACTTTTACACAGTCCTTTGAGAGCTCTTTCTCTCGAACAAAATGTCCAAAGAAATAGTCCACCTCTTATAGCCCAAAAAAATTCCTTGGGAAGACAAAATAACTAAACTTACATCTTGTATGTCTTGTTTGTATTTTCACATTTGGTTGTAATCAAGAAAGCTCCTTGGAAACGTATGCATGACTAAAATTCACCTAGTTGTAGATGGCCACTTGGGTGGCTATAAATGCTCATTTAAAGACCTAAAAACTAATTCACAAGATAAACTTGGCACCATATCAAAGTTTCAAAGTGTTTATTGAAATCAAATTTCTTCCTTTTCACTTGTTTGATTCAGTGTTCAAGGTTCCAAGTAGAGTGGATTAACATTCTGGTGTATCACCGTCATTAGGTAGGATTTCCCTTTCAAGTTTCTTTCTCACTTTTCCATGGTAGATTCGTAGCATAGAGTAGAGATCCACATTGATACATGTTATAGGAACCAACCTTCTCTAGAGTTTCTTATCAACATTGAGGCACCCACCCTCATGAGAAGATCCCATTGTTTCAATTGGAGAGAGGATTAGCCATTTCAGCATGTCTTCATTTTAGGGTACAACTCCAGGTTGAAAACACAAACCATGACTCCATTTATGATATATTTATATATTGTGAATAATTTTGAATTTTTCAAGATAGAATTATTACTCACCTCACACATAGATTCTTTCATAGTCATTTTTTAGTAGCATCTTTATATTTGAAAACAAACTCTTCATATATTTTCTCTCCCTCAAAGTATGGCTCAAGGTAGTGTTGGACTTCCCCATTGTTCTTATCCATCATTTGTGAAGAATTATTTGGATTGGATGGGGGATTTAAAATTAGAAAAGAGGGAATTGAAATTTCTTATTCATTTAAATCTTATTCACCTTCCTGCAACATAGCAATTGATTCTTCTAAATTAGCACAATAAAGATCTTCTTTCTAATAGAAATTAAGGGCCATTATTTCTCAAATTTGCATTGAGGTAAGATGAGTATTTGGTTGTTGTCTTGTAAGATTTCATGACATTATTCAATGTCTCCTTCTATATCCAACCTTAACACTTCAATAATTTTAGCATGCTCATGGTCTAAATCATTACACATCTCTTCAATAGCTTGTAACCCATGATGTTCATCATTTTTATCATGCTCTTTGGGTTTCTCTATATTCAAACTTGTAGTTGATTCATCAATGAATTATTTTTTTTGAACTAAACCTATTTGTTCTTGGACTTTGTCAAATTATTATCCTTTATGGCTAGCAAGTTCAATGAGCATGGAGTCATCATTTTTCTCACAAACAAACTCTTCCAAAAGATCTTCTTTCCTTAAGTCTAGGACTACAATATTTTATTCTCTACCAGTCTAAAACATACCAACAATGTCATTTTATGGGTTTGGTGTCTCTTCATTTTTTATTGTTTGAGTGCTTCTAACTATTGATTTTTATACTTATTGCATTTGATCAATCTTCTTCAGGGTTTGAAGTAAATAAGGGCGTATGTTTTTTGGCCTTATTTACATACTTCCATAGAACTATTTACAAAATGCACTCTTTTAGAATCATTAATAATTTTATTTTCTTTTGGCACAAAGCGAAGGTCATTTCCCTCTTCATCATCACTATCACTATCAATGATTTTTTCAATCAAAAAGATGTAGTCACTAAGTAATTTATTTAAACAGAGTTTCCAACCTCCATTCCAGTGAAATCTTTTAGAGATTTCTAAAAAATAAAATGCACAGGCACTTTGATCCCTATTGGAGTCACTATAAATTATTGGCAAGATATTATGTCATTATATTTTTCATATTATTTCATTGACTCACCCAACTAGATGTGGCATAAAACTTGAAACATTAGATAAATCACCAATTTACTAATGATTTTCCTTTGTGTTTAAGAGGGGCAATTCCCTCATATGATGGTTTTTTATAATTATTCTACACTTTTCACTAGAGAGTATGGAAATGAATAAAAAAGGGATAAAAGATAAATCTAGAAATGAAGTGAGAATGAGAGGAAATGGAAGGGATAATGGGAAAGCTATAGTGGAGTAAAAGTATAAAATTGCTCAGGTAACTTGGTTTAAATGGAATAGATTTGACTATTCAACAATGGAAATATGTATACTTAAAAAGGTGAGAAAGATGTACTTCAAATAGGATAATAAATCACATCACTGTATGGGTTTCAAGATAAAAAGTACAATGGAATGCCTCTTTATTTCTATTTAGAAATGAACATAGTCTCTTTTTTGTCCTTTCAAACATGGTTTCATTTGGCATCAAACAGTCGTAGTTTGAAATATTTTCCCATCATGCAAATTAAACATGAAGTATCAATATGGTGAGAGCTAAGATTGCCTAAAATCCCATAGTCTTATTTCAAGTTGAATTACATGAATATGGGACAAAGTATATCCTCGAGGGCTTCAAACACAAAGTTTATGAAAAACCAAGGATTTACAGATAACCAAAATAATATAAAAATATGACATATTTATCCATTTGTGAACAACAAAAAACATTTCATTCATTGATAATATCAAATATCCATGAAACAATTACTTATCTCACACATTCTAGTGCATTTCATTAACAAATTTCTAAAAAACATCAACTATACACAAAGTTGTAGCATGTTCTCTCCAAAATCTGGGAGAAAAGAAAATATTAAGCCCCTTACAAATGCTTTTCTATGCCTTTTATACCTCATGCTTTCACCAGGTGGTTAGTAACTAATTTTTTGACTCAAACCTAACTTAAGACTCAATGTATCCTTAACTCGAGTTACCCTTATTTTATTTTATTTTCATTTATTTTGGCAATTTTACAATAAAATAGTATTAAATTACTTTATGAGCTTTTAAACCTTTATACCATCTAGGAACTTTGATGTACGAATTATACCTAAAATCTTTGAAATCCTTTCACATATAATTTGTCAAATTTGGGACCTTGACACCTGAAGGAAAAGTGATCTTCATCAAAATATATTTCTAATGCTTCATATGAGAGTCAAAATAGATTTTGGATGCAAGAGATATGGCAAAACAAGATTTTGCCTTTTTTATTTACTTGTGAGAGACCTTGTCGGGTTTATGAGTCCTACTAGGACCCTAATTTTACACAAAATCTAGCACAGTTTAGACTTGTAGCCTTGAATAAGAAATGATTTTTATCAAAATGTATTTCCAACACTTCATATGAGAGTTGAAACAAAGTATGGATGTAATAAATATGTCTAAAATAATATTTTGTAGTTTTTTTGGTCTAGTGATAGACCCTATCAAGTTTTTTGTGTACTTTGAGTACTTTGAATACTCTCTAAGTAGACTCTGTTAGGTCTATCAGGTCTCCTCAGTACCCATGGAACCACAAACCTGGTCTGATATTTTTTCTTGATCGTGACAAGGTGCTTAGCTACAAGATTATTTTTGCATGTTAAATGTTTATAATGAATCTTGATCGCACTAACTTGGTCTACACAATGGAATAGGAATTGAGAGATTTTGATGAGATCAAAATTCACACAAAAATTACATTGGCATTAAATGAATTTTCCAAGCCTTATCCACTAGACCATGGAATTAGCATCCTTATTCTAAAAATTTAAAATGTCCTTATCCTTGATTTTCCTATAATCACCTTCTGGTAGTGAAATTGGGGATGTTATCACAAAATGCAAAATTACACAACAATAACTATATAAGAGAAATAGAAGTTGAAATTAAAGTGGAAAAATTTGAGCCCAAAGGCAAGACCTTAGATCCACATGGGATCAAAGGTTGACTGAAACAAAAAGGATGGAGATTTGTGAGGAAGGCCAAGTTAGATTCCCCACATGTTATAATGCAATTCATAATCTGAAAAACCAAGTGGTGTAAGTAGATAAAAGATAAAAGGACTAAAGACAAGTATTAAGGCTAATGTGAAACAAAACCCAGATGTCTATAAATAAGGAAAATGCTAGTTGTAAGAATAAAGTCAAAGAAAAACCTGTAATAAATGTTAGTTTCATAATATATAGATAACACTAGCTATAAGCATGCAAGTAATAAGTACTGAAATTGGAAAATTCATTTATGATATAAAGCTAAAAAAATATACACTAAGTAAAGTACTTCAAAAACTAAGCGTTGGTTAGTTCTTTAAAGATATTTCATTGATTTTTTTGTAATCAATATGTGGAAGGTTCTTGATTGCTACCTCATGGTAAGGGTGAAATATAAACATGCCAATAAAATGAGGATGGGCATCAGAAGATGCCCCCAAAGGATGAAATATGGGCATTACAAGGTGCCCCAATTTGTGTAGTAATAGAAGAATGGGAATCAAAACTTGCCCCAACATGTGCAATAATAATAGGATGGGCATCAAAATATGACCCAATTTGTGGGATATGGGTGGAATGGGGTTGACCTCAAGATTAATATGCATATGAATGATGTTTAGATATGTATTATAATAGGAAATATGGCATGTATGTAATAATAAAAATCTGTGGGAGATGATAAAAAATTGTGATATATGGTATCAGTCATGTCAATACAGTATAGAGAAAGAAGAGGACTGGGATGAACTGTATTAGTCTGCATGGCATAGTTGGTAGGAATAAAGACATATTTAAATGTATCATCTTGGTCAACGTAGTTATATGAACGTGATGATGATGAGAAAACTATATCTTCACTTGGTAATGTCTAGTTGATGCAATAAGGGACTGAATATAGATTTGGATCAAGATGGATGATACTATCTGAAAGCTGAGAAATACATTGAATAGTATCATCTTGAATAATAGCATTAACACTGTGGTGAATTTTATGAATGGTATCAAGCTGATTGATACCATTAGATTTGGTAAAGTAAATTATTTGTTGAACAACCCATGGAGTGTTTACCAATGGTGGGCTGATAGGAGGGATATGACCTTGAGGTTTTATTTTATCATCACTAGAATTAGAGGATATATGAACCAAATGAACATCTCAGTTGAACGCATGTATTTTATCAAAATTATTTTGATAATCAAGTACATCCAAGTCTCGTGATTGAGCTTGGGACATGATGTAATCGTTATCATAATATAGATAAATTTTGCATGCATAATAAGTTGGTTGAGAAATTTCCATGGAAGTATCCTTGGTGGATATACCCAAGTTACTAAAAGTGTGAGGGGACATTAATATAGGGTCTTGGAATAAATTGGTTGCCTCAAATTCATTACACATAAAGTCATCTTATGTGTAAGAGGCTTCATTAGCATTGCATGGGGAAGGAATTTTAGTATCATCATCAATCAAAGGAATAGTCCTATCTCATGGAATGAGAGAAGGAGGAAGCCACTCCACTATAAAAAGAGGTAACTTGGTGGTATTACATATGTTTAATAATTCATTGGGTTCATCATCATTAGAATATACAAGAGTGACTTAGAGTTCAAGATTCAAGTTGACAAACTCAGAAAGAGGCAAACTATTAATATTCAGAACAGTGGGGATGTGATAATATGATATAGGAATAGGAGTTGAATTCCCCAAGGGTTGGTATCAACTTCATACTACTAAAATTTTCCATCATGGATGAACTTGATTCATTGGCTACTGTAATATGTGATAGCTCTCATTTGGTAAGTCTATGGATTACCTAAAAGGATGTTATAAGAAAGTTAAAGATCTAAAACCATAAGCTTTGTGTGTATTGTTTTTGGTTTGATAATGAGAGGAATCCAAACACAAACAAGAGGATTTTGATTGGTTTTGTCAAATCCATGGCAAGTGAGTCTAGTTTGATTATGGTTGTCTTTAGAATATCCAAGTTGTTAGAGTAACGAAAGGGAAGTAATGTTGATACCAAATCCTTCACCCACCAAAACCTTTCTTATTAAGATATTATTGATCACAATATTAATAAATATGGGTGGATTATCAACTCAAAAAAGGATCTCATCATTAATCATGTCTTCTTCTAAAAACTCTATGGAGGGTTTATTAGAGGGAAAAGATTGAGAAATGGTTTCGATAGCATGAAATTTGTAGGTGCAAGACCTTTGGAAGTTGGGAAGGGTTGTTTGAATTCACTAGATGGGAACTCTTCAATGTCTTGCAATTATTGCATGAGAAACTTGTGATGAAAATGAGAAGTTCACATAAGTTTCATTAGAGTAATTTTGTAATGCATGGAATTAAGTTCATCTAGAAAATTCCATTGTGGTTTAAGGTGGTAGCCATAGTGAGGCTTAGGTTGGTTAGTAGTAGTGATTTTAGAAGGAATGATGGTAGAAGAATTGGAAGAACTAGGTTCAGACTCCAATGGTGGAGTTGGTTCATCGCTGTTTTATGGATCAGAATATGAAGTATTATTAGTAGTAGTATCTTTAAGAATATTAGCTTCGAGAGAAGGATTGTTAGGTTTTGTGATAGGATCTTTGTGAGTAGGCATACAATAATAGTTGACCTTTTATGTATTCACATATTAGGAATTAGTACACTCTTGATCATAGTCAACATCAATAACACAAATGTGTTTGTTTTAATGTTGTGTACTGGGATCCAATGGGTGAGAGGACTTTTAAGAAATTCTTTTGTACATTTAGAATTATAGGTTCATTTTTTAGAAACCTTAAGATATTCGTTATGGCATTATTTGATGATAGCATCATGATTGAAATTTTCCCCTAGGATGGTAACTATGGCAAGTTTGTGGACTTTGTTGGTTGAATATTTTGTCGATCAGCGTACTGATAAACAAAATAGGTCTGATCAGCCAAAGTAGGAAGATTAGTCATCCAACTGTGTAGGTTTACCACATCAGAAGGGAACTGATCTCTCCTCTCATCAAGGGGAGGTTCCCTATAGATAAGCAATATATATATAAATAGAAAATAATACTCAGGGGTAGGACAAACCATCCATCTCTCTTTTTTTAGAGATGATGCATGTGGATCAAAGGAAAAACTCAAGGGAAATGATAGACAGTACTCCTCTTCTTTCAGAAGTACTATTCAACAAACCACAAGAATACACCTAGTAGTAACAGCAAAATGTAGCAAAGGATGTAATAACCAGCAAATTGAGATGCAGCACAAAGTCTCCACCTGAATTTCTCAAGAGTAAGAAATGAAGGACAATGAGGGCACAAAGTCATCCCAAAGTCCTTTACACAGAAATGAAAAGAAAACACACTAAAGGCAATTATGGGGGCACAAAATCTCTCCACACTTGACTCTTCAGGACACCTTCTTGACTATTGTCACTAATTTTGCTTGTTGAATTAAAGGAACAAAAGATATATTAAGGAAAAAGACATAAGAACAGTTTCCCCAACAACAAAGATATCACAGCACAAAGTCTAAAAAATCACTTGCTTTCTTATTCCAATAGCAAAATATGATCAACAAACTAAGCTCAAAGTCGCAGAAAATGCCTTTCAATTTGGGCAGAGTTTCATTCTGATTGTCAAAAAGAGATACTTTTACAATAGAAGAGAGCCCTTTATATAGCCATTTCAAGAAGGACTTGGGAACAGTAACACATCATGTTGCATTGGAATCTGTTAAGAGGACAGGCTAGAACTTAGGGGCATTTTACCCATTTGATTTTATCAATATAGGGAAACAAGTCATGCTTATTGAAAGTTTGCAACTTTCAATGTCCACCTGGCGATCTGATCTTACCTTCATCATTCCTCCTTTTCTGGTTAATTAAATCGGGTCTTGGATTTAGTTTGCTATTCTATTCTTTCCTCACTTTTTGCTGGTCTTGGCCTTGAAGTTTGTGAATACATTCTGGTCTATAGGTTCAAAGGATCAACGACTAGTTCACTGTGTTGAATTTGACATTTTTGGGTGCGTCATCCCTTTGTCCTCTTTTGGCTTTTTTGTTTGGCATTTTTCCAGATTGAACTTGCTTTTTTGGGCCTTAAGAAATGACCCATTTTGAGTCGGGAAGAGCCTCCTGCAAGGGTATCTACCCTTCAGGCAGTCTTTGAATGGCCTTTGGGCTTCTTCAGGCGACCCTTCAACTTCAAGAAGTGTCTTCAAATTGGCAGTCGAGAGTCCCCTGCAAGGGCACCTGCTCTTTGGGGTCCTTCGGCAGCGCTTCGCAAATTCCCCTGGGCTTTTCCCTAGGATTTTCCTTGGGTATTTTCCCTATGGACAATTTTCACGGACAAATTGTCTGGGGAAAGATTCTCGTAGACAAAAAGTCCACAAAAATTCTTTGTCTTGATTATTTCCATTGAGTTTTCCTACGCCCGCAGCCGATTCCTGAATTCTTTCAAACTTTTTGTTCGAAGGAATTCCTTCAGAAAAAAGTCTGAAAGAATTATAATTATTTTTTTTAAACAAAATTTCTGAAGGATTTTACCTTTGTGGCATTCTTTGAAAATGACCCTTCTAAAGGGTGTTTCTGTCGATCAAGTGCCCTCTACAAGGGCACTTGTCCTTCGGGAAGCTCTTTGAACTTTGGCGATGAACCAATTGTTGAATTGTTCCATTGAACCACGACTTTGAACCATTCCATTGAACCAAAGCTTTGAACCACTTGTTGAACCTAGGCTTTAAACCAAAATGGTTCAAGCCGATGAACCCTTTGTTTGAACCAACTGTTGAACCACTTCGTTGAACCAATCGATTGAACCAAGCTTTGAACCAAAATGGTTCAAGCCGATGGTTCAATTAAATGAACCAAGCCAATGAAACACTCCATTGAACCAAGAGGTTGAACCTTTTCATTGAACCAAGACATTGAACCAACTATTGAACCAAGTTTTGGTTCAACAATTCAAACAAAGCCTTGAACTGACTGACGAATTGTTTGTTTGAACCAAAGGATGAACCAAAGCATTGAACCGATTGGTTGAACTAAGACATTGAACCATTCCTTTGATTGAACCTGTCGTTGAACTGAAAGAATTGAAACAAAGTGGATGAACCAAATGAGTGAAACAAAGTGTTGAACCTTTTGATTGAACCCGCCTTTGAACCATTTGACGTTGAACCAAAGGATGAACCAAACGTTGAACCTATTGTTGATGCTTGTCGATGGAGATTTTTGTTTAAACCAAGGTGATGAATCAATCCCAAAAATGACCAATTGTTAGAAACTGATTATTTTGATTGAACCCGCCTGTAGAAGCCATGAAGCCCATTGAACTTGTAGAAATGAACCTGCTTATAGAGTCCATAGAAACCAAGTCCGTAGTTTTCTCTAACTTTGAAAGAGTCTGTAGATTTCAACCTATAAAGTCCATTGAACTTGACCTGCAAAGTCCATAGATTTCCTCTTCTTGCTGAGTCCGTAGATTTTCTCTTCCTGTTGAGTCTGTAGATTCAAGCCTACAGAGTCCATTGATTCAAGCCTACACAGTCCATAGATTCAAGCCTGCAGAGTTCATAGATTTAAGCCTGCAGAGTCCATAGATTTTTGAAAAGCTTGAAAAATGAGGAATTTGAATGCCCAAGACAAATTTTGAAAAGGGAAGAGATAATTTTGGTCTGTAGGATCAAAATAATTCAAATGTTGTCCCAAAAATGAGTGATATTTTTGGGGAACTTCTGTCAATTGCAAAAAGAATTAAGAGTAGAATCCAGAATCTCCAGTGTCTTCATGTGTACCATTGGGTTATGGAGTCATGCTACCCAGAAATAAAAGACATCCAAAATGGAAACAAATAAAATAAAATAGAATTAAAAATTGTACAAATATACATATATACAGATGGAATGATCTGACACTTCAAGAGTTGAAATGTTTCAGATACTGCTTTATCCTGGTAGACCATAAAAATAGTGTGCCATCTTGGTAAACCAGTAGGAAAACATTTTTCCCCCAGAAATGGTGATGGGTGAATGGTGCTCTCCACTAGGAAACTAATTTTTTGCATCTTCATGTTGACTCTTTCTTCTTCTTGTCCCATGGTAGGATGTGGTCTTCAAATTGAAAACCATAACTCCTTGCTCTCTTGGTGAAGGATTCCTTTGCCTAATTTTGATTTACAGCAACATGGTCCACCATCATAGCTTGTTGTTCTGCTGGTCCAGTCTAGCACATGATTGGATTGTCCATATCAAACTCCTAAAAAACTATCAGATTAACATCTCCTTTGATGTGAAGGAGTTTGACTTCTTCATCTTGAGCAATCTTCAATTTAAACAACAGAGATTCACATCCAGCTGTGTTGTTGGTGTTGTTGAATTGCAAATTGCATGAAGGAAGAATATCTCTTTGATGAGATATCAACACAGTCCCAACTCCATCATTGGTGGAAGAATTGTTGTCATCATCAGAAGCTGATTTTCTATCAGATTTCTCTTCATTAGATATGGAAGATCCTTCCTTGTTTATACTGTGCTCTACCAATTCTCCTAAAGTCTTGTTTGGATCAATTCCTGGATTGTCAGCTACAGGACTTTCATCTATAGAAACATGAACATCCTCTGTGGTAAATAAATAATTACCCCTGCCTGAAGACTCAAACAAAATTTGTGCTGTAGGGGCTGATGTTTGGATGACCACATATTTTGCTTCCTTTTCAGGGAGCAATCTCTTCGTCTCACCTTGGACAGGGATCCTAGCTTCAGACAGGTCCATGCTTAGTTCTCCTCCCACATCCTTGCAGAAATTTTATCCAAGCAAAATGCCATAGGATGATGGGATGTCAGCCACCAAAATAGTCATCATGATTCTCTTGTCTAGAAAGGCTACCAATCCAAATTGGGCATCTTTGATTTGCCCCAGCAATGGTACTTGCTTGTTTTCCATGGAGAAACATATCCCAAATGTCTTGGTCAATGTGAGACCCAGAGACTCAGCTACTTTAGCAGGCATGACATTTATAGATGCCCTAAAATCAATGATGCAATTGTTGAGCTGATAACCATTTGTTAATAGGGAAACATAGAAAGGTTCTATTTTCCCAGGGGCAGCTGGAGGAGTAATGACAAGATTATTTGGGATGGGCATGTTCTTTGGGGAATTAGGAATTATCTTTTTAGCTTTTTTCCCTGCAGGAATGGTTTGGTTCTTGATACATTGGACCAACTTATCCAATTGATCAGGATTGGACTGCAAGTATTCAAATTCAGACATTTGTATTTTTGTCTTTTTGACATGATCAATTATGTCAAATGGCTGAATTGGACTAGGAACAGAGAAAAGTATTTCAACTTTTTAGGTTTTAGGAGGGATGGGAGGAGGGTTGGTTTGCAAAATGGGAGTAGAAGGTGAAGGTGAAATTGATGTACTTACATTTTGAGTGATCACCGAATCCTTTGACTGAAACGGAAGAAGGGTTCCATGCTTAACAATAGTAATTGCTAGTTGAGGTTGCTCCTCTGTCTTCCCTTTATCAGCTTGCTAGACTGATTAGTTCTTGGA
Organism: Torreya grandis; assembly: GCA_037957365.1. Classification (NCBI taxonomy): domain Eukaryota; kingdom Viridiplantae; phylum Streptophyta; class Pinopsida; order Cupressales; family Taxaceae; genus Torreya; species Torreya grandis. Next base: position 652,834 of record JARHVA010002389.1, on the reverse strand, counting down.
TCTGGTAAACACTGCATATGATCCATCAATAGTTTCTCCTTTGCTTTTGGGTTCATCCTAGTAGTTTAGGAAACTAATGTGGGAGTCACCAGCTGATTCTTCTTGATTGTCTTCAAGGAGATCAGCGTCATTTTCTTGATTCAATTCAGGCTAAAAAGAGAACTCTGATTCTGATTCAAGATATCCCATTACTGAATTGGTTGGAAGAGCTCCAGGAAAAGTTTCCCTTGTGGAGGAGGAAGGCGATTCTGTTTCCCTTGATTCCTGGCAGCATTGCCTTGATATGATTGATTTGGAAATGTCCTTCTTGTCATATCTCTGTATGAAGGAGCAAAAGACATTCCTTGCACCATTTGCTTTTTCAAGGCTAGCAGTTCATTTTCTAGCTTTTGCATCATTGGATCAGTGGTGCCTATAGATGCATATTCAGAAGATGACGAAGCTCTATTTCTATTTGGATCTCTTCTTATCTTCCCTACTAAGATGAGATCATCTTCTACCTTAGTGGCCAAAAGTTGAGATGCAGCAAGATCTATTTGACCAACATGTATCAAGAGAAAACTTACTTCAGGTAACTGAGAATTAATGAAAAAACATTTGAGATTCTTACCTTTAGGTCGAGCTATTATAGGAATTTTGTTCTTCAGTTTGTCAAATTTGGCTATGAAGTCTCTCATAGGCTCATAAGGCTCTTTCTTCATCTGTGTAAGTTGAGCCAGAAGTGCATGTGCATCTTCTACAGGTTTGAATCTAGCTTCAAACTTAGCTTTGAGAGTATTCCAATCAGTCACAAACTGAGCCTATAGATGATAAAACCAATCTACAGTAACACCTTGTAATGTCTCTACAAATAACCTGACTGCTACATCTTCAAATTCCACTCTGATTACTCCACAAGATATGCTGAAGGCTGTAATGTGTTCATCAGGATGAACTTTTCCATCACCATAGAATTTGGGGAAATTCTTCCTTGAACTGCGTGGAAGCTCATGTAGAGGTGGAGTAAGATTGAGAGGACCAAAAGCATTACCCCAGGGGCCTTGAACTACCATTGTAGGAATATGAAAAGGAGGGATAAAAAATCTCATAGGGGTAACTATAGGTAAAGCTTTATCAATAGTGGAAGTAGATACTTCATCTGGCAATGGAGATCTGACTTTAGTAAGAGGAAAACTCTTGGTTCGTTGGAGATGAAATGGTGAAGGAAACAAATCAAAATCACTTTGATGTATCAACTCAAATATAGGGTCAACAATACATTTAGCCCTTTGGCTTCGTGTATACCTTGAATCTACCAGATTGTGAAACAAAAATGGAAAAGAATTGACCTTGCTTCAATTAAAGCTTGAGGCTTTAAACTGTGCGTTCTTTCCCGATTAGTGTGGAGGTGAATGGATAGATTATAAATGAATAATGGATTATATATTCCCCAATAGAGTTGCCAAAAACTGTTGGTTGAATATTTTGTCGATCAGCATATTGATAAACAAAATAGGTCTGATCAGCTAAAGTAGGAAGATTACTCGTCCAAATGTGTAGGTTTACCACATCAGAAGGGGACTGATCTCTCCTCTCATCAAGGGGAGGTTCCCTATAGATAAGCTATATATATATATAAACATAAAATAATACTCAGGGGTAGGACAAATCATCCATCTCTCTTTTTTTAGAGATGATGCGTGATGATCAAAGGAAAAACTCAAGGGAAATGACAGACAGTACTCCTCTTCTTTCAGAAGTACTATTCAGCAAACCACAAGAATACTCCTAGTAGTAATAGCAAAATGTAGCAAAGGATGTAATAACCAGCAAATCGAGATGCAGCACAAAGTCTCCACCTGAATTGCTTAAGAGTAAGATACGAAGGACAATGAGGGCACAAAGTCATCCCAAAGTCCTTTACACATAAATGAAAAGAAAACACACTAAAGGCAATTATGGGGGCACAAAGTCTCTCCACACTTGACTCTTCAGGACACCTTCCTGACTACTGTCACTAATTTTGCTTGTTGAATTAAAGGAACATAAGATATATTAAGGAAAAAGACATAAGAACAGTTTCCCCAACAACAAAGATATCACAGCACAAAGTCTAAAAAATCAATTGCTTTCTTATTCCAATAACAAAATATGATCAACAAACTAAGCTCAAAGTCTTAGAAAATGCCTTTCAATTTGGGCAGAGTTTTGTTCTGATTGTCAAAAAGAGATACTTTTACAATAGAAGAGAGTCCTTTATATAGCCATTCAAGAAGGACTTGGGAACAGTAACACATCATGTTGTGTTGGAATTTATTAAGAGGACAGGCTAGAAATTAGGGGTGTTTTACCCATTTGATTTTATCAATGCAGAGAAACAAGTCACGCTTATTGAAAGTTTGCAACTTTCAATGTCCACCTGGTGATCTGATCTTACCTTCATCATTCCTCCTTTTCTAGTTAATTGAATCGAGTCCTGGATTTAGTTTGTTGTTCTGTTCTTTCCTTGCTTTCTGCTGGTCTTGGCCTTAAAGTCTATGAATACATTTTGGTCTGTAGGTTTAAAGTATCAACAACTAGTTCACTGTGTTGAATTTGACGTTTTTGGGCATGTCATCCCTTTGTCCTCTTTTGGCTTTTCTGTTTGGCACTTTTCTGGATTGAACTTGCTCTTTTGGGCCTTAAGAAATGACCCATTTTGAGTCGAGAAGAGCCTCCCACAAGGGTATCTACCCTTTAGGCAGTCTTTGAATGGCCTTTGTGCTTCTTCAAGTGACCCTTTGACTTCAGGAAGTGTCTTCAAATTGGCAGCCAAGAGTCCCCCACAAGGGCACCTACCCTTCGGGGTCCTTCGGCGGCCCTTTGCAAATTCCCTTGGGTATTTTCCCCGCGGACAATTTCTGTCGACAAATTGTCTAGGGACAAACTCCCATGGACAAAAAGTCCGCAAAAATTCTTTGTCTTGATTATTTCCATTGGGTTTTCCTACACCCGTGGCCAGTTCCTGAATTCTTTCAAACTTTTTGTCCAAAGGAATTCCTTTGGAAAAAAGTCTGAAAGAATTATAACTGTTTGTTTTAAACAAAATTTTCAAAGGACTTTATCTTTGTGGCATTCTTCGAAAATGACCCTTCCAAATGGTGTTTCTATCGATCAAGTGCCCTCTGCAAGGGCACTTGTCCTTCGGGAAGCTCTTTGAACATTGGCGATGAACCAACTGTTAAACCATTCCATTGAACCATGGCTTTGAACCATTCTGTTAAATCATTCCATTTAACCAAAGCTTTGAACCACTTTTTGAACCTAGGCTTTGAACCAAAATGGTTCAAGCCGATGAACCCTTTGTTTAAACCAACCGTTGAACCACTTCGTTGAACCAATCGGTTGAACCAAGATTTGAACCAAAATGGTTCAAGCTGATGGTTCAATTGAATGAACCAAGCTGATGAAACACTCCACTGAACCAAGAGGTTGAACCTTTTCGTTGAACCAAGACATTGAACCAACCGTTGAACCAAGTTTTGGTTCAACGATTCAAACAAAGCCTTGAACTGACTGACGAATTGTTTGTTTGAACCAAAGGATGAACCAAAGAGTTGAACCACTTGGTTGAATCGAGACATTGAACCATTCCTTTGATTAAACCTATCGTTGAACCGAAAGCATTGAAACAAAGCGGATGAAACAAATGAGTGAAACAAAGCATCGAACCTTTTGATTGAACCTACCTTTGAGCCATTTGACGTTAAACCAAAGGCTGAACCAAACATTGAACCTGTTGCTGATGCTTGCCGATGGAGATTTTTGTTTGAACCAAGGTGATGAATCAATCTCAAAAATGACCAATTGTTAGAAACTAATTCTTTTGATTGAACCCGCTTGCAAAAGTTGTGAAGCCCGTTGAACTTGTAGAAATGAAACTGCTTGCAGAGTTCGTAGAAACCAAGTCCGTAGTTTTCTCTAACTTTGAAATATTCCATAGATTTCAACCTATAAAGTCCATTGAACTTAACCTGCAAAGTTTGTAGATTTCCTCTTCCTGTTGAGTCCATAGATTTTCTCTTCCTGCTGAGTCCGTAGATTTAAGCTTGCAGAGTCCGAAGATTCAAGCCTGCAGAGTCTGTAGATTCAAGCCTGTAGAGTCCATAGATTCAAGCCTACAAAGTCCATAGATTTAAGCCTATAGAGTCCATAGATTTTTGAAAAGCTTGAAAAATGAGGAATTTTAATGCCCAAGACAAATTTTGAAAAGGGAAGAGATAATTTTGGTCTGTAGGATCAAAATAGTTCAAATGTTGTCCCAAAAATGAGTGATATTTTTGGGGAACAACAGACTCCACAACATGTCTCATGAGAATGACCAATGTGGACATGGAACAAAAAAAACTTATTAGGATCATACCATGCTAAAGGGGTAGTGTTAGTGTAGACAAAAGGTTTATATGGTGATAAAAACTTCTTTATTAATTTTGTAATAAAGAGTGGCTAGGAGGGAAGTTAATTATCTAATTTAGGTGATCCCATTTTGGTTTGGGGAGGCTTGGTTTGAGGATTAGGAATGATGATCACATTGATTGAAATTTAGAAAGATTCCTTGTTAGGAATTTGAGAAGGTTCAAATTGTGCCAGAAGGAAATCTTACCTTTTTTCTTCATTGAAAGCCTCTTATAAGGGTTGGGGAGAGAATATCCTAACCTTATATTGAAGAGGGGATTCACGAGTGGTAGAAAATATTGTGAAAATATTATTATCACTCATGTTATGGTCTAGTTTTGGACCTAAAAAATTCCATTGTTTGATGAAAGTGTGAACATAATCGTTAGGAAGTTGCATAGCAATAATGAAATTTCTAAGCTATTTTTAGGAAGATCATTATATTAGAACTCCTTAACTAGATAATTGACTAAATCCTCTAGTTGGGTAATGGAATTTTTAGGAAGTTTATTATACCATTATAGTGCATCTATCGTAAAGGTTTTGGATGGAGGTTTGGTAGTAACAAAAGTATTAGTTTGAACCCACTCCTTGTCGAAATTACTAAAGTTTTTAAGAAAGAAAGCAATCTATTTAGTCCCATCATCTGTGATAATTGAAGAGATGTTTCTAATGTTTATGGACATGATGAAGGGAGTTAAATGTTCATTTTGAATATGTTGAAGCATTTTGTTGTGCATAGGAGGTTGAGGGATAATATTCCCATTTACATATATAAGAGAGGAGGAATAGAGTTCTGATTTGGTTAAGATGTGATGACTTGAGGAGGTTGATTAGCCATTTGAAAAATATGTTTTTGTATTTGGATCACTTTAAATCTATTAGAATCTTGCATGAAGGTCATTTATTGGACCATTTGTGTAGGGAATTGCTTTGTATTTAGAGATAGATTTTGATTAGAAATAGGAGGGGGATTGCCAACATTAGTTGTGGGAAGAGGATTCCCAAAATCGGTGTTAGTTTCCCTAATTTTCATAGAAGATGAGGGAATCCTATAGAGACCACCACTCTTGTTTGGAGTGTAAATGGTGTTATCATCAAGATTCTTAATAAGTTGAGTTGGATCATCTACATCTTTAGTGTGATTAATTTCAACCATGTTGCATTGCAATGTGAAAATAATTGGTGTTATTTTTATTTGTGTAGCAAGAAGATTTTGAACATTAGTTTTAATAGGTGGAACATAATATGATCTTCCAACTGTTGATGTGGCTTTATTGTGGAGTTTACTAATTCTATGTTTAGAATGTGTAAACGTGGTTTAAGATGTATAGTGGGCATGATTTTGTGTGTCTTTGAGGATTATATTTGAGGATTTTATGCATCTACTACATGGTATGGGGTAGATTGAAATTGAAATTGATAAGATCTAGAGTGTTTTTTTGAAAAAAAATACACCATGAAGAGTTATCTTAAATGGTGGACAAGGCGAGAAAGAAGAAAGAACCCATGTAGGATCTGAATGGGTTGAGGATAACAAGAAATATATTAAGAGGTGATGTCATGAAGTTAAGAAAGATGTAAGGTTAATAACAAGGAGTGAATAATTATAGAAAATTAATGGTATTGGGTAGGCCGATGTGGTTGATTTCTAGGTTTGTAAAATTGATTATATCAGTCAAATCGATGTGGTATAGAGGGAAAAGGTGGCACTCCTATGGCTTCTAGGAAGTGATTATATCAGATGGATGATGTAATATGATATAAACTAGATAAATCATACTGTATCATACTAGCCAGTATAGTTAGTTGTTGGATGATAGGAAATTGGGTAGATCAATAAATATCGAGTTGGTCGATGTAATTAGGAAGGTAGAAAGAAACTGAATCAGATTGGATGATACAGTTAGATATAAGATGATAGGAAAAAACTATATCATATTAGTAGATATAATTAGCTAGAAGATGGTAAAAATTAGATTGTGTTGGGCTAGCTGATGTATTCAAGGAGATAAACACATAGAACTATTTCAAGTTAGTTGATGTAGTTCACACATAAAGATAATTGTATCAAGATGGATGATGCAGTTATGACATAGCATAAAAATGTACATTGGCTAATATAGTTTGTAATATATAAAGTAAATCAGGCAATAAAATGAATATAACTAATTTTCAAAAAAAGATCAAAGAGATATAATAAATGATTTGATTAACTTTGTGGGCTCTCAAATATACTTATTCATAGACTAGTGTCGACCCAATGTTTCAAAGCATTACTGCATAGGCTACTAAAGTGTGCTTGTATCCCACTATCGTATCTTCAAAGGTATGGTGAGAGTAACTTCTTTAGGTGATATGCTCCTCTCAATTGCACTATAAAATAAAATATATGGCTAGTTTATTAAGTTCAATAAAAGGAAATACTAGGCATTTTTGATATACTATGAGGTACATAGAAACTAAACTCTATTTATAGTGTTCTCTAGGGCTTGGGTATTGGGACAATGACCATCACATCATGGTGTCGATAAAATAGGTCACCACTTAACCAAAAATGTCATCTCTCTATGTACTTCTAAAAATATCAAAGCATTTTTTCTATGGAAAATCAAACAAAGAAAATAAAGTTCGAAAATTAATGTCGAAAACCTATTTGTAGAATTCAATGAATTGAAAAAAATAAGTAGGCAAGTGTATTAGGTTGGTTGATAAAATTATAAATTAAATATGTTGAAATGAAACACACTAAATTATATCAAGTTGGTTGATACAATTGCAAACACATAACAAAATTATATCAGGTTAGTTGATACAATATGTGCAAACACATAATAGAATTAGACTACCAGATACCTTTGTAGACATGCATAAAATTGTATTGGGTTGGATGATATAGTGCGATGAAGGAAGGAAGGTCAGAATAGGTTTCACATCATGTTCATCAAAATTTATTCATGAGCTATGATTAGCCTAAACTTATCCTATCTCAATAGACTCATACTCTCATGAGGGTCAATCAAATATAACATGTTATACTTAGTTCATCTGAATAATGAACAATGATATCTATATATCTAATAGAGGGTTACCTATGTTGTAAATTCCAAGAGGAAAGGATTACAAATATTACACATATGTCATAAGGAAATATTTCTATTTATACCTATATGAAAGTAAATATGCAATTAAAGTAAATGAAAATAGTTAAGTAAACAAAGTACATTAAACTAAGGCAAGGGTTGGAATGATCATGAAAGGTAAGGTGCCATGGTAAGTTTACATATATTGTTAAAAGGTTGAGAAATAACATTACCTATGATATTTCCATTAGCTTTAGTATCTATTGGTGAAACTTTGTAAGATGATTGCTTTGAAACTTCACTATGGAAGTTGAAGTAGATGTGGGTACATGATTGAGTTTGGTCAAAGCAATAATCTTGACCTATCTTTCTCTTATTATATGACAAAGTTCCTCAAATTATTTGAATTTATTGAAAATAATTGAATCATGCAAAGGTGCAAGAAATTTGTTTTTGAAAATATATGGTAATTCATTATATGCCAATGTGTTAGTCATTTTTTTCAAGCATAATCTTGTAAATAGGTACATAATTATTTGATAGGCTTATTATTTCCTCGCTTAAGCTTGGAAATTTATGCATAAGAAAGTTTTTCATAAATGCTGAAAGAAAAATGATTAAGAAATTGATTTTTTAGAGGATTGAATGCTTTGAATGATTGAACTGGTAGATCATAAAACCAACACAATGCATAATATTTTAAGCTTCTTGGTAATCGCACATGACACTCCCAATAAATAGTGTCTCCATGTTCTCAAACAATTTACTATATTAGTCATCTCCTTCTCATGTGCTAGATAATTCCTCTCATGGTAACATAACTTCCTCAACTAAAATGTAATGGGGTGCCCCTCCTACATGAGGACACCACTAACAATAAAATTAAATGCATTTGTTTGTACCTCAAATGACACTCTAAAATTTGGTAATGTAAGGACTGGTTCAAATATATGATCCTTTTTCAATTCCTTGAACACCTTTTGCACCTTCTCTCCCCAATACCACTTCTTTTCATTTTTTATAATATTGTTCAATAGGGTCTCCAACTTAAAATAACCCTGTAAGAATCTCTTGTAATAGTTTTCCATCCCCAGGGAAGACTTGATATCCTAGAGGTTTCATGGGGGTTCCTAGTCTTTAATGGCCTTTAACTTCTCCAGATCTAGTCTGATTTTTCCTCTATCGATGATATTCCCAAGAAAATGCACCTCTTCATAAGAAAATGAGAATTTCTCCTTATTCACATATAGATTGTGCTCTCTAAGTCTATCGAACACTTCTACAAGGTGAACCCAATGTTTCTCCACCATCTTATTGTACAAATGGAATATAAAAAGTATAATAAATCATATAGGCACATTTATTCAGTGTAGAGAGAACCTAGATAAGGATACATACACATTCATTTAGCAATAAGCAACATCTAACTACTATGTAAATAATGAAAGAGTATAGGGTTAGAAATACTTAACTTGGAATGGACATGTCGAGCCTCAATATCTCGCTTGGCTCAAGTGGATATCTTTAAGAGATGTTGTAGGTTGAAGACTTAAAATGGTTGAATAAATACCCAAGATATCCTTAGCTAGTGACTGCTAATGACTCCTCCTATTTAGCTTCAAAGACTACCACAAAATAAACTTCTTCAAGGTAAGGTTCTAGACCAAAAACTCCTCCAAATATGACTTAGGAAAGAAGTGTGAGTGAAAGTAGAGTATATATGATATGATTGGAAAGAAATATGGCCCCTATATATTGACCCAATACCCAAAACCAACCCTACACTCTAAGCCAATGGTATCAGCACAATTGATACAGTTGAAAGATGTTGGCTGACACAAAATGGTATCGACCAAGCTAATATAGTACATATGTCAAAAGATATACTCATAATTACATTGGGATAGATAATATAGTATAAAAATGGTAAAAGGCATTAAACATATAGTATCAAGCAGGCTGATGCCATAGAATATAGGGAAATTGGCACAACTAAATGAGGATAAGATGGAAGGAGGTAAATGGTAAAACACTCTAAGGAATCTATACTAGTAGTAGGAATGGTGTAAAAATGATATAGTAGAAACATCACTTACAAATCACAACAAGCCCACCCACCCCTTTCTCAGTGCACCCTTTAAGGCATGCACTCAGGGAGATTGATGTTTGATAAGTTGCTACAACATAATTCATCAATAATTGATAAAGTGAAAAATATTATGTGTATAAACCCAAGGTATTGAGAACTTCCATAAGAATATAAACTATAAAAAATGTTCACTATAACTTTTGAAACTCATACCAATGCATGGTAATTGGAGACAATAATATTTTTATTATTCTCTAACATAATTTTGTATTCGTGGGAGAGATTAGTGGAATGTCGGTATTTTAGAGCACACTGGTACTAATTTAAGTGGGAAGTTGTAATGCAAATGAGAACAACAAATTTATTTTAAATAATATTGGGGGATAATTGGCATGATTTGGAACTAACATTCTCCCTTATGCGTGTTTGTGTGGTGCACCCACGTAGTAGGGTTTATTGGGCCCTACTAACATGGTAGATGTGAAGCTATATTTGTAGGATCGGGAGGTGACACAAAAACATGAGTTGTTTATGCTAGGGTACATCCTCACATCCCATGCACCAAGGAGGTCAGATAAGGTTGGCCTCCTAAGCATGTGAGGTGTGAATATGTGCCTTGGATTTTACCATTTGATTTTTTCAAATCTTTGAATATGTTTTAACTTCAACCCCTTAACTTTTTAACATTTTTTTGAACTTGAAGCCTATGCATCTTATTCGACTTCTGACTTGTATTTATGATGTCAAACAAAATTTGAACCGGGATAATTTTGAAGATAACAAGATCTAAGCACCTAAAAAATATAATATAGATAAATAACTTAAAAATACCCTTGGCAAGATTTATATCTTAGAGTTGTTCAAAAGGTCAACTGTTTTCAAAGAAATATTGTGTGAGGCCTTGAGCAAGTATACTTTTCCAAACAATACCAAATTGGGTTATTTACTTCTATTATCAAAGATCTACAAGATTTTGAAAATCCCATCTCCTTTGAATCAAAGGATTTACCATATAATAATATCATCAAAGATCACTCCATGTGGCTATGACAAAAAGAAAACAAAGATAGAGGTAAATGTATGCACACCACATCGACACAGTCTATAAGGGCAATTGAATGCAAATATGCCTTCATGAGATAAACACAAAGAGCTCTTTGGAGTTCAAAAAACCATAGTATTTATAAATTATAGGTTGAGATCAAAAGTTTTATCGAAAAGGTGATTATTTAACTTGGACTGTTGATATACTTCATCTATTTTGTTGTGTATCATGTTTTTTAAGGGCATATAATCCTTAAAAATTTCAACAAAATATAACAAAGGGAAAATCTAATAAATGCCAAAGAATAGAAAAAAGACCCAGTTGTTGCATAAACCTAGCAGAGTGCCTTTACTCTTGTTAACATTTTTTCAAAATACATTCCTTTAAGTAAGGGCAAATAATGTTGTAAATATGCATAGTTGTATGGGCATATCTATGAAGATCACTATTAGTAAATATTTATTCATACTTTGGAAATTGAACTCCACTCTCAAGGTCTCTACCCTACAAGAAGGCTTGTGGTATTAGTTTTATGCCTATTACCTAGAATGGGACTTGTTTCGCACTTGGATAAACATTGCTTTAAAGACATGTATGCCTTTAGGTAACTAATAACAATTTATAAGGAATCAAGCTTATAACTAATATGTGGGTGTGTGGGAATGGTGAATAAGATCTATTTAGACATGCACAAGTCATGTAATATGATGTTAGGTCATGATTGACATGCCAACTATCAAATACCATGTTCTAGTATCTACAACGTACGTTTATTTCACCAACTTCTCCCCTCAATGCTTATTTTTCCTTCATTTAACCCATCTAGGGTCTATGTAGGTTTTTACACCAAATGCAAATGCAAAGTGTATGATTCAAGATTGAAAACAAGAGATAGGGTGAACAAATGATCAACGTGAAAATCTTTATGCCTTTAGAAATGTACATATGCTTCGCAAGTTTGAGAGAACACACTGAAAATAAAGATGCAAAGGATGATTGTGGAAAAACATGGATAATGATTATTGTTGATGATTCTCAAAGCTTTCACTAACTTCAAAAATTATTGTGACAATTCAATGTGCACGACCAAAAATATATATATATATATATATATATATATATATATATATATATATATATATATATATATATATATATATATATATATATATATATTAATCTATGATTTCATATAAAAATCACTCTAACAATTCAATGGTTGTAGTGTATGATGTTTTTTATTTTTTTTATGTATGATATGGGTGGAAAATATATAAACAAGAGCTGCATAGTGGTTAGTCCTTGTCTTTATATTGTAAATAATGAATTGAAATAGATCAAGAGATATAATGATGATTAAAGACATGATTCTTTTGCAACAAATACATTGAACAAGCTAAATTAATATTTTCTATTGAATTGTATAGAATTGAATTAATTAAATATAATTTGTAGATATATACTTAATAGGCCATGTGTCAACTTTTGTGCTTCTGTGATAGGTCTCTTAGGTAAACTATATGGTTAAGTTACTCAATGTTAATAATTTTTATATGTAATCCATAAATGAGCCATGATATTTATTTTACAAATTTAAAAATTATACATAATTTATTATTTATATCTATATTTATGATAACTAAATGTTTATGTATATTTGTAATGTAATATTAGCATAGGTCCATTTATCTATAATACAAATTGAAGTTATGATAATTATAACATAAGATAAATGTCTTTAATCAATGGCTCAAGCTTCAACATTCATGGTATATACGTATAGTCTAGCTGAAATTATTTTAGTGACTATAGACTTGAAAAATTTTATTAATTGAGACCTAGATAATTTGTCAATTTAACTAATGTATCATGCATATATATTTCTGTTTTAAAAAATTATAAACATTAACCTACTTCTATATTTTAATTAATTAATTAAATTTATATTACTCTCCTAAAACATATGGTTTAGCTTATCATGGCATTATAAGATGTTAAACCCACTCAGCCAAAAAAAAAACCTCTTTTGGGACCAAACCCGAGAACCATTCAAAGGGTAGAGAAAAAAATCTCCTTCTGGATCACCAAACCCTTGACCCTGGATGGGAAGTTCCAGATCTATTATAAGGTGCTCACTGCTACTCATGTTTATTACTCATCTTGTTAGGCTCCTTCCAATGCCTCTTATGTGAAGCTAAAAAAGCTCCTGAGAGACTTTCTATGGGCCAATTCTGAAGGGCACCACAATTTTCACCAAGTCTCTTGGTCTATTTTTTGTTGCCCTAAAAAAACTGATGGGCTTGAGCTTAAATGGATCATCATAAGGTTGGAAGGGGATGAGGCCTGAAAGATCTTATTGAGGCACTGCATTGCTCTAGGGTGCTTGCTTGGTAGAAAGGCCTGGCAAGGGATTAGTTACATAATGTTCTCATCACTCCTGTGTTGATTAAGATGGGGGGCACTTTTGTTATGCAAAGCATCGGGAAGACTTGGGAAAAAAAATAAACCTCACCTCATCTGGGTGGGAGAAGGGTTTAGAAATGGTCTTTCTCTTAATTCTCAATCCCTATGGTGGTCTCCCACATTGAATTTACACAATGTTCATTTTGCCATGGTACCTTGGGTCAAAATCCTGAGGCTATTTAAAAAATGTATTCACACGATTGGAGACCTCTTCTGTAAGGTTACTCAGGATTGACTTTCTTGGAATATGGTTAAGTCTAAGTCCAATCTAAATAAGGAAGATGCAGAATCTATTTTTGAATTGTAGAGTTCCATACCTGAAGAGTACTTTAAAAAAATTGGAGTTTCCTCTCTTACATCATGGTGGAAGGATTGGTCTTGGCCAATAATTACGTTGTTATGTCACTATTCCCTTAGGCTAGGTTATAATATTTTTCCCCTCAACATATTGATATTGAAGCCCTCAATCATGAATGATCTCTTAAATCTCTCCATCATGTCTGGGCTCGAAGATTTGATAATATATGGGCAACTTGTATTGAGCCTAAAAAACCCCACTTTCTTTGGTGTATTATTTGCCAAGGTCTACCTATGGGGGACTACATCAAACACATGGGGGTTTTGAATCCCACTTGCCCAGCATATCACCACCCACTATCTATTAAGTATATCTTTTGGTTTTGCCCTCATACCCAGTCTATATGGAGATGGATTCATACCCTTTTCAAACCCTTCAAGTGTGAAATGTTCACTTAGAAGATGGCTCTCTTGGAGGACTCCTCCCTGCTTCCTATAAGATATAATAAATTATGGTAGATTTTTTATATGATATTCTTTTTTATATTTGAAAATCTACAAATAAAGCATGTTTTAATAATGAAGTCATGGGAAAAAGGTTTTTTGTAACTAATAAAATTATTGTGATTGTTAATGTTACCCTCCAAATTCAAAGTCAAGCAAATAAAGTTTGACTTGAACTCCACCATTTGTAGCTCCTCTTAGACCATTGGGGGAAGGCTCCTTATGTGGTCAGTCATGAACCCCACCATTCCCCCGAGGGTATGGGCGTAGAGGGTGACATCATCGATCTCACAGTCAGTGATCTTGAAGCTAGAGGAGTGCCTCTCCTTGCTCTTGTTGGCCATCTCCTCCCTGAAGATCTAATAGGGAAACAAAGATAGTGGTGGTAGGGGAGTTAGAACTCCCCTCCATAAGATAAGTTCATGTGGCTGGTGTTGGCCATTTATCCTTCCATATAAGATTCCCAACAATAGAATGATACTAAAATTAACCAGTAGATTGATGGTTGGGACCCCATCCCAGTTGATGAAGACCCCTTGGCTCATGGGAGGTGGGGGGAACCCTTAGGGTCCTCTACCTCTGCTTGTTGCCATATTTGTTATTGCTACATAATGATCTCCTTATTATTTGTGCTTTTATCTCTCTTTTTTTATTGATGTGTATTTGAGTTAACTTAACCATGGTTGTTTGGTCATTTGGTGACCTTATTTAGACTGTGCTCTTCCTGAGATTTCTTTAGTTCAGCATGGTTTTTTTCAAGGTGAGACTTTTCCATCTATATTTTTTGTATGATTAACTATGTATTATATCTTGTAATATGAATGAAAATACACTTTAAATAATAAAAAAAGAACCTTTCATGTCAATGTGGTAAGACTAATCAATTATATTTAATCATTACAATTGAGAACAAGGGCCACGTAGCGGCTAGTCCCTACCTTTGAATTGCTTTTGTATTGATAAATTATTTATGTATATATTTGTATATAAATCTGCAATGCAAGCTTGCTTAATTTAATTATAAATAGTTCTTTTGGAAAGGGTCATTGCCTTCATATTGTAAATTATTTAAAGTAGAGTTTACATGTAAATTTGCAATGTAAAGATAGTGCAATAGTTAATAGCAGGGGAAAAATAAAAATTACATAGTCACTGTGCTTGTATCTAGAGTTTCCATTTAGCAACTATCCAAGCTAAAGGGAATTTGGTTAAGTGTAATATAAATTTTGGCTATATGCCATTTATGATTAAATCTTAGTGACAAAAAATTGGTGGAAGGTTTCTAGCTTAGAAAAATTACTTAGTCAGCTACAAAGATATGAAATTAATTGTATTTGTTTAAAAAAAATTATAAAATTTAATTATTTTAGAATTAAATTAAATACAAATCATATGAAAATAAATTTAATTTAATAAAATTCAACTAAAAAAACAAAATATGCTAAAATCAAAATACGTGGGACTTAGCACTCGTCCATATAGTCTTAATATTAAATTGAAGACCATGGACCGAATAACGACGATTCAAATGGTTTTGGCACACATTGGCTTGGTACGTGGGGTTTATTGACACATATGATTATTTAACATTTGTTCATAGGCTTCAATGTAATTGGGGTTTTCAATCCATAAATCAAAGGGCTTAACAAGGATTGCCCACGTGGTAAGCAGGTTTGCACAATTGTTGAAATGCCTTCACCTGGTGACCGGGATTCATTTCCCTCTTAGTAAAAGATCATTTAGAATGTTGAAACCAAGGTCAAAATCCTGCGTTAAAATTTGTCTACCATGTAGTGAGCTTGGTGTTTTGTGTGGGTTTCAATGTCCAAACATGACACCAAAAAGTACAAGAGTTTGTAGTGAGCCTATAGAATGAAATGCATATAATTTTTATTGAAGAACCTTGAGAATATTAAACCAAATTTTCACACCATTTTTAGGCACTCCTAAAGGTTTACACATATAATTTTTTAAGATTAAGATTGATATTGTAACATTAGATTTAGAGTCGATTTGTGAAATAGAAAATCTGTAAAATAAAAATAAATATATTTTTTAATCTATTCTTAAGTTAAATATCACCTTTATGATACTATGTTTGGATGAAATAAATAGCCTTTTATTATTGAGTATAATAATTTATCCATGTAGTTTTTTTTAATCATGACAATAAATATTTATAGAAACTACACAAATTCAAATAAAATTCCTAAAATATATTAATTTGATATATAATGAAACAATATTTATATATGCATTTTTTTAATTATGGTAATATTGTAATAATTTATTCATGTAGTATTTTTAATCATGACAATAAATATTTATAGAAACTACACAAATTCAAATAAAATTCAAAAAAAAAAATAATTTGATATGTAAAGAAACAATATTTATATATGAGTTTTTTTAATTATGGTAATATTTATCTATAGAAACTATATAAATACAAATAAAATTCTTAAAAATATTAATATAACAAGTAAAAATAATAATATTTGTTTATGTAATAAATGGTTGATTTTTCCTTCAGACGAACTAACTCGCGATGGATGAAGGCGAGCAGGAGGGCATGACAGGGCAGGGCGTGACAGGGCAGAAAGTAGGGCGCAACTACAAGGAAGCACTTAGACTGTAGTAGGCGTCCCAGGGAGCGCACAACAGTGGGAAGGCTCCACTTTTGCAAGGTTTAGGTTCTTTTGCTGCTCTTGAGCAACCAGGTATGCACATCCCCAAAGTCAAAAATTGTTTGGAAAGATGCAAGGATAGGCCCAAGCTGGTTATACCAATGGAAATGATTGTTGAAGACATTGAATACTATTCCAATCACTCCATGTACTTCAAGTTGTTGGGGCTTAGGACATCACTGTTATTCCTAGAAGCATGGGCTCAGAGGATGTGGGCACTAGAAGGAGAAATGGATATTACATTACTGGCCAATAGCTATTTCATGGTCACTTTTACCCGTATAACAGATTGTCAAAGAGTTTTTGCTGGAGGTCCTTACTTCCATAATCAAGTGGGACTGTTTATCAAGCCTTGGCATGCCAATTTCATACCTTCAAAGGAACTACCAAACCGTGTCTCGGTGTGGGTGCGTTTGCCTCGATTTTCGATGGAATGTTGCCGAGAAGACACTCTCCAATTGCTTGCATTCTTGCTAGGAAGGCCAGTCGGTTCCTCAATGTCACTCCTGGAAAAAAGGTAATGACTTATGCCCTCATTTGTGTTGAAATTAATCTTAGTAAGCCATTACCAGATGCTGTTGAAATGAGTGCAGGCCCTTTTTCATGGGTACAACAGCTAGATTATGAAACCCTCCCTTTCTGCTGTCATCTATGTCATGCTTATGGGCATTTGCAGAGATGGTGTCCCACCTCAAAATCCACTGCACCTCAATCTACTCGCACTCCTTCTGGTACTGACAAGGAAAGGGGTTCAATTCCAGGTGAGGTGCTTGAAACTGATGGTTTTATACCGGTTAAAGGCCGATATAGACATAAAGGCCAAAAACGTTCCTTGAAGGAAAGACAATTAGATGACTCACTCAATAGATTTGAAATATTGGACGACCGTAATCAGCAGGAGGTGAATCTTGGGTTGATGATTTTAGACCAGGGGATTGAGGGATCAGCTCAAGAGACCAATGCTTTAGGGGCTTTAATTGAAACACAGGATGCTGGAGATTGTCATATGGATATGGACCAAAAGCTGATAATTTTGGAAGGAATGAATTCCTCAGTTGCTCCCCTTAAATAAGATGGAAATATGCCCCTTACTAGGAAAATTGGGGACCTAGGGGCAGCAAGAAGCAGTAAATCTTCTCCTCATCTCAGACTTTTGCAAAAAGACCTTAAGAAAGGAGGGGGAGAGAAATATGGCAAGCCTGGCAGAAAAAAGGACCAAGAAAAGATCAAGCTAATGGGAGAGACTTTGGTGGAGTTAGGGTCAATAAAGACTCTGGATGCACACTTTTTGAGCCCTCTGAAATGATTATAATATCTTGGAATGTAAGGGGGTTTGAACAACAGCCCCAAACAAAATGAGATTCAAAACTCGATTAAAAGTCATAGGCCGGATGTCATTTTCTTGCAGGAGACTAAGTTTTCAGTTGAAGACATGTCCAGACTTGCGCCCAAGTTGTGGTGGCAAGGAGAATGTCAATGCATTGGCGCTACCGGATACTCAGGAGGACTAGCTTGTCTGTGGAACCCATGAAAGATTGGCCTCATAGGCTGGCTGACTTTTAAGTACTCCATGACTATGATTGCTTTTAGCTTTGAGACGAGGGAAGTCATTCTCTTCTCCAATATCTATGCTCCCAATGATTGGCGCGGTAAAAAATCCTTATGGGGCCACATAAGTTTTGTTTGTAGCCTAGCCCCCTTCCACCCTTGGATTATGGCAGGTGATTTTAATGCTATTTTTGATTTGACTAAAAAGAGTGGTGGCATGTCAAGGCTGGACCCATCTGCTTTGCTAATGCGCAACTACATTGAAATTTTGAATTTAGTTGACGTCAGGCCCAATAATGGATAGTTTACCTGGAACAACCGCAGGAGTGGGAAACATTGCATTGCTGAGAGACTTGACCATTTTTTGGTCTCAGGTTTTTGGGTTGGAGGTATGTGGTCTACGAGGTCTAAAATTTTAGACTGGAGAGGATCGGACCATTGGCCCATCAAGCTTAATAGTGTCTCACAGTATCACCTGCACTCTCCTTCCTTCAAATTTCAACTCATGTGGCTGCGGGATCAATCTCTACATGAGTGTGTTGCCAATTGGTGGCATTGGGGTAGGCTTGCCCATGGTACGGTGATGTACATTTTTGCCAAAACACTGAAATATGTGAAGTACAAGCTCAAGCGATGGAATCACCAAAGTTTTGGGAACATTTTCCATGCTAAGGTTGTTGCACAAACCAAGCTTGATGGTATCATGAGAATAATAAGGGAAGAAGGACTGACTGAAGACTTACTGCAAGAAGAAACATAGGATGTGAAAGGCCTGGAGGAATGCGAGCTACGGAAGGAAAATTTTTGGAAGCAGAAAGCTCGGGTCGAATGGCTCTAGGAGGGGGACAAAAATACATCCTTTTTCTTCAATTCGTCCAAAGCCAGGAGACATGGCAATTCTATTTCAACCCTGGTCAATGAAAGAGGTGAGAGGCTTAACTCCTTTATGGCAATTTCAGAGGAGGTAGTGCAGTACTTCTCTACTCTTTTCAGGGAAGATGCTAATGGGGAATCACCAGAAGAAGCTTAGGTTTTCTTCTGCATTCCATCGTTGGTGACGCATGAAATGAATGAAAATTTAATGAAACCAATCACACTTGGAGAGCTTGAGGAAACCATTGTTCAGATGAAAAAAGGGAAAGCGGCTGGTCTTGACGGCTTCCCAGCTGAATTCTACCAAGAATTCTGGGATATCATCAAACTTGACCTTTTAGCTATTGTCCAAGATTCTCAGCGGAATAAACAAATGCTTAAGGCTACAAATGTGACCTATCTTACTCTCATACCCAAATGCAAAGGTGTTGATAGGCTAAGTCAATTTTGCCCTATATCCCTTTGTAATGTTGTTTACAAAATTATATCTAAAATCATTGCAGATAGGTTAAAAAAAGGGCTGAGTGCTGTGATCTCATAAGAGCATAGTGGTTTTGTGGAAGGCAGGCAAATCTTAGACGATATTGTTATTGTTGTTGAGTCCATTCACTCCATGGGCAACTCAAAAGATACGGTGATGTTCATTAAATTGGACATGGCCAAAGCCTTTGATAGGGTTAGATGGTCATTCTTGCGGAAGGTTCTTAGTGCTTTTGGCTTTGCGGATGAATGGACTCAATGGGTCATGAGCTGCATTTCCTCAGCTTCCTTCTCAGTGCTTATCAATGGAGAACACACGGAGCTTTTTGGTGCTACAAGAGGGCTGCGACAAGGTGATCCTCTGTCTTCGTACCTTTTTCTTCTCCTTGTTGAAAGTTTGGGGAGGTTGATCAGCAGGAACAGAGAGGAAGGACATATCCAAGGATGGTGATGGGAAGGGGAATTGCCAGCGCAATCACACTTGCAATTTGGTGATGACATTGCCCTTTTGGGCATGGCCACAATGACTGAAGCTGCTAATTTATGTAGGGTGTTAGATGTTTATCTATTGGCCTCGGGACAAAAGGTCAATGAAGATAAGTCGTCCATCTTCTTCTTCAATACTCTAGGCCCTATTCAGCAGCAAATAGCGAGGACTCTACATTTTCAGATTGGGACTCCCCCCTTGATTTACTTGGGTATTCCTATCTCGGCTAGTTGTACATCCAAAGAATCTTGGCAGACTATTTTGGAGAAATTTTGAGTGAAAGTGAATCATTGGACACACAGGTGGTTATCCTTTGCAGGTTGGGTTCAACTTATCCAATATGTGGTGCAGGCTTTACCTATTTACAGGTCTATGCTCTAGGTTGCCCTGATGGAAATCATTAAGGAGTTTGATTCGGTTACCAGACAATTCTTATGGGTTGGTAGTCTGAACTCCACTAAATGGAGCCTTATTAGATGGGAAATTGTCTGCAGCCCCAAATAGTATGGCGGGCTTGGTCTGAGGCAGACGGACTTAAATGGTATTGCTTTGGCAGCCAAACTTTATTGGCGATGGTGCACTACACAAGACAAAGCTTGGGTCAGAATTCTCTCACAGAAGTACTACTCTAGAACCATTTAGAGGGACATTTCTCGCTATCCGCTTATTGGGAAAGGTTCATCAATATGGGGAACTCTCAAAAAAGGGGCTACTCTCATCAAGGACGGCTTATTCTGGATTTGTAAACAGGGATCCAAGGCTCTCTTTTGGTCTGACTCTTGGGATGGTTATCCTCCCATCATTTCTCAGTTTTCAAATTTATTGAACCTTTGTCAGAGATTCTTTGATGCTGGCTAGTCTCGGGTGAGTGACTTCAAAGTTTACATTACACAAGGACAGGTGGAGGTAGCTCGCTAGAAAGCTCCCAAAACTTGGCTTGTTAATGGGACGCAAGAAGAGAATGAGGAGCTGTTGAGCATCCTTTTCAGGCATCGTTGTAGTCCTCTTCAAGAGGAGGATGAGCTAGCTTGGTCTCCCAATCCCAAGGGAGCTTACACAGTTTCATCTGGATATCAGGCTTTACTTCTTCAGAGATTGGGCAGGGGGAAGTGCATTGGTGGAGACAGGTATGGAATAAATTCACATGGCCTAAATGCAACTGTTTTGCTTGGATGGTGGCTTGGAACAGGTGCTTGACCTGGGACAATCTCTGAAAGAGAGGTTTCCAAGGCCCTTCAATATCTGTTATGTGCGGAGCGGCCGAGGAGGATTCAACACACCTTTTTTTGCGTTGCCCCTTTGCCTTGCAACTCTGGCATTATTGGTGGGATGTTTGGTAGCACCCATGTTTTCATGCTCAATCTGTGGTCAATTTCTGGAATGGAATGGGAGAACCCCCCTCAAGGATGCCCTTCTTGCAAGACATATGGCTGGGCGGCCCCATTTTTTTGTTTTCTAGCAGATCTGGCTTGAGAGAAATAGGTGAATTTTTTGGGGGGTGAGGGTCATGGTGCAACAAGTATGGCAGAAAGTGGTGGGGATGATCCAGGAAATTGTCCAAGCAAAGAGCGTGATCTACCTTCCTTTGATTAAACAAGACGCTCAGGTGGTGGCGCGACTTGGATTCCAACAGTTAACTGGTAAGTCAGCGTGTGTCAGGAGGAGCAAGCAGGTCAAGGAGTAGATTCTCAAGATTGGTCAGTGGCAACGCCCCCTAGTGGGATTCTCAAGATCAATACAGATGGTTCCTCCAGAGGTAATCCGGGACCTGCGGGTACTGGATGGATAGGAAGGGATTATGAGGGTACGGTGATTTTTTTTTGCGGTTCCTCAGGGGTTGCAAACCATTAACATGATGGAAGGCCAGGCCATTCTTTATGCCCTTGAGAAGGCCCAGGCGTTAGGTTGGCGTAGGATTATCTGCGAATTGGACTCTCAAGTCTTGATTAACCTGCTCATTAAAAGGAAAGTGGTGGACGTCAATTGGCAACTATCTCTGATTGTGCAATAAATTTTGCAGATTTGCTCGCTTATGGATAGCGTTACTTTTGCTCACATTCCGCGTGAATGGAATAGGGCAGCGGATTTTTTGGCTAAATGGGCGTCAAACCATTTGGATGGTGGAAACATTGAGGATTGGGGGTCTTTCCCCCTGACGTTCCGTTCTGATTTGGAAAGAATTATAGGCTCTGATAGGGAGGTTCATAATATTGTCTAGTTGGGCGTGTGCCTAGTTTTTCTGTTTTTGCTGCTTTCTTCTGGGGGTTTTTGCCCCCTATTCTTCTTGTAATGCTTTTCTTTACTTATTAATATTATTTTTACCCCTTTATATATATATATATATATATATATATATATATATATATATATATATATATATATATATATATATATAATAATATTTGTTTATGTATTTAAGTTAAAAATATTTTACTTAAATTTAATTTATTTACATTATTGTGACTCGCAAGTGTTTTACTTGCTTTGTTAATTCAAAAATTAATGACATTGAAATGAAAATAATTAAATTAGAAATTAATGACATTGAAATGAAAATAATTAAATTAGAAATTAGGGTATATATGTCTACAAATGTTGATGTCCAAATTTTATTAGTTTCTAAATTCTTTTTTTTTACCAAAAAAAATCAACAAAATTATCATCTAAAATAGTAAGTTTAGAATTTTGAGTGACACATCACTTTTATTTGAGTAATATATATTAGTTAATATAGCAACTTAATAATTTTTAGTAAGTTATATTAATTTTAATTATTAGTAAAACTTTGAGTCAATCATAGAAAAATATTTGAAATATTCTTTAATAAAAGGTAGGGAAAATTCTAACAATTTTACATATAAAACTTTAATATTATTATAGTAATATGATAATTCAAGTGTTTACACATTATATAAATATAAATAGGCTCATCTAACCATATGCCTCCACCTAATGGTTTCATTTCAAAAACAATTAATTAAAATATATATATATATATATAAATTGAAAATGTAACTATTAAAAAAGATATCCATCTCTGTTTAGGGCTAAACATCATGCCAAGCATAATGGGCAGAAATAGTAATAGTAATAGGAGTTTTATATTGAGATTATTACATAAATTATGGGATATTATCGAGATATATGTATAGGTGTCTTTTAGTTATATAATTTTGTAAATGTAAATAAAATATTTCATGAGAATATGTGTGAAATATGTTTAATATTTGATATTAAATTTTAGAACGCATTAAAAAAACTTGCATTTTATTGATCCGTAAGATAACAATTATTGTTTCAATCGATTCTTATAATTCCCTCCATGATAGAGACTAAAAATTAAGTTGCTTGTGGTCATCCTTCCTTACCACCATCTGTAAATATTTATTATTTTATGTTTTTATTATTCCCATGTGTCGTGGGCCATTAGACTAGTAAATGTAAGCACATTACTGTTTACATGTTTTAATTACATTTATATATTTGGCATTGTTGTGCTGTCATTTTATTAGATGTGTCGTTTATTCGTTGTTATTAGATGGAAACCCTCTTATGATAAATATAAGGTTTAATAAAAAAACCGTGGGTGGTGGGCCACCGTGCAACGAATAATAAAGATACGTGATATGAAAATTTAATTTGCTAGTTTATTTATTTTTGGTACTCTAAGAATACATATTGAAAATTGATTAAATGTATAGAAATATAATGATGCCCTTACTAGTTTTAATCATATGTTTATAATTATTAAATTAGGTATATTTAATATTGTATTAAATATAAAAGAATATGTTCTAATAATTTTTATAGAATATATTATTATTTATATGACAAATTTTAGAATAAAAACATAATTATCATCAAAATAAATGTTTGAAATTATTTAATTGATTAAATAAAAATTAATTAATTGAAACTTAATTTTATTAGTTTCTTAATATAAGATGAATTATAAATTAATAATAAAAATATAATAGAAAAAATCAAAATTTTAATAGAGTTTTTTTTTTTTTTTTTTTTGAATTTGATAAATAATCAAATTTAGTTAGTGAATTTTTTGGAAAATATTGTATTATAGTTTTTTGATCGATGTTGTGATTCACACTCCATGAACCATCATCAAATTATGAGAATGAATTAATTGATATTGCAGACCAAACAATTCCTTTATATATATAACAATAAAGCTCAATGATCCCTGTGTTATAGTACAAAGACATCAATGAGTTTTATTGTTATATATATAAAAGAATCGTTTGGTCTGCAATATCAACTAATTCATTTTCATACTTGATAATGGTTCATGAAATGTGAACAAAAACATCGGTCAAAAAACTATAATACAATCTTTTCCAAAAAATTCACTAATTAATCAATGCACTGTGATACTATATCACTTAATTAAATTTACTCAAAAAATAATCATATTATTACCCTCTAATTAATTATAAACTTAAAAAAAAAAAAAAAAAAATCATCTTTTTCCTTTTCCAAAATAAAATATAAATTACAAACTAGTATTAAAATTTTAAAATATTAAAAATATATATACTACACATTTCCAAAACCAAACTATAAATACATACGTTACAAAACTAATGTTAAAACTTTAGAATAAAGAAAATATTTGCCAACACATTTTCAAATCCAAACTATAAATACTTCCGCAGCACTGCTACAAACATGTTAAGTATGTGGACGTCCATGGGATAAGCAAACTAAGAGCTTATCCATCCATTCTCCACACATTCGAAATTCTAATTATAACATTCATATTCACCAACCCATTTCATTCATAAGAAGCAATTCAATTCTCCAGGAAAATTCTGACTCGCTTTTCTGAAATGTGTGGCCTACTATAATTCAGAAATACAGGGCGATGGCAGCAGGGCTTGGACTGCATGCATCTCTTCTTCTTCCAATCCCCTTTGTTTCTAACAATCTAAAGATCATCGCTTCCTGTTATCCTTCACATACCAACAAGCACAATCAAACAAAATTCCTCGCACCCAATTCAAACATATATGAAGGCAATGAGAATGGCTATCATATGAGGCCAATAAAGGCCAAGAAGAATCCATGGCTGGACCCATTTGATTTTGGGGAGGACCCAGATATGGGATATGGGGATCTCTATTCAGATGGAAAGCAGGATGCAGAGTATCCAAGGCCTCCTGATAACCCAGACAGTGAATTTGGGTTTCTCAAGTTCCCCAAGGGCTATAATGTTGAGATTGCTTCACTTGGTGCAATGCTGAGGGGTGATGTCAGAGTGTGCTGCTGCATGGTGGCAGGTGGTGTTTATGAGAACTTGCTGTTTTTCCCTGTTACACAACTGCTTAGGGACAGGTACCGGGTAACTTTTGTGGCCTATTTTTTAACCAATTGACTAATTTTTTATAAGATTATTTGAACTTAGGATCCTAATTAGCAGGTTCTTTAATATTTAATGTAGTTAAAGTTATTAATTCATCAAATAGTCATCAGGAAACTTGGATTCAGGGACAGCACCTATATCCATAGACAGATGTCCTTATAACTATATTTAAATGTAATTCAGTCGTACCCTTATTAATATACTTAGGTGCTCTATTTCAAAATGAATTGCCTATTGGAGGGCGAAAAAGTGGTGCAGGAATGGTGTCATTTATTTCAAACTGTTTGGAACAAATCTGAACCGTTCAATACCTTTGATGTTTGTGCGCCTTTAGTATCAGCCATCTCAAAATAACGTCGCCATCCTTTTGTCCCCATGTCTCGTGCTGACTGTGGGAGTTCTATCCACCTCTCGTGGTGGATGTGATTGATAGTAAATCTGTATCCTTATTCATATACTGCTGAATCCTATTTCAGAATATACCCTTATTTGTATACACCCCTACTCTATTTCAAAATGATAGCCCTGTTCTTGTCTTCC
Organism: Torreya grandis; assembly: GCA_037957365.1. Lineage (NCBI taxonomy): Eukaryota > Viridiplantae > Streptophyta > Pinopsida > Cupressales > Taxaceae > Torreya > Torreya grandis. The sequence continues at coordinate 626,948 of JARHVA010002389.1, read as the reverse complement.
TCGTCCCCTCTGCATATCCTACATCTCATGGCAACTCTTATGTTTTTCCTTATAATTGACCTATAATATATATATTTCTTATCTTTTTTTATTTGAAAAGATTAGCCAATCATACTGCTGTAAAAAAAATTCCATCCTTTATAATTTTCCCTGTCATCACAGGTATCCTGGAGTCAAGATAGATATAGTGGCCACTGCAAGGGGCAAGCAGACTTATGAAATGAATAAGAACGTCAGATATGCTAATGTTTATGATGTTGAGAAAGAATTTGTTGTACCTTCAGTATATTTGGAGACAGTTGGAATGCTTAAGGTAAGCTTACGGGACTTAAGAACTCTATCTCTTGTGAAAATTGAGTTGGAAAACAAGTTCCATATTGGATCAATTTCTGGATTTTTCTATATCGTAATTTTTTAATTATGGAAACTTTGCTCTCTGTACTCTGAATTTATTGTCATGTCAAAGTGGCACTATTTTTGATAAATAGGGTTCATTGACTCAAAAAGGCTGGAAGCAGGTTCGCCCTAAACCTTTAACAAACACAGTCTGCGGAGAAGCCTTCATTAAATCAATACATATGAATAAGTACAGGGGTAATTTATCAAAAACAAAAGGGTGGCATGATAACTTTAGCACAATAATCATAAGGATGCAGGCCCAATTCAAAATGCCTATTCTAACAATGTGCCAAATTTTAGCGATGCATGCATGTCAATCGATTGAATACCCAATGAGAACAACTTTCCGTTACACTGGTTCTAGGTGAAATGGCTTGAAAAAGTCATGATTCAGAGGACAATGACCTTACATATAGTAAATTTTCTAAAATATAAATCATCCAATTTATTTAGTTTTTTCTTGTGAATGCTTCAAGGAACAGATGCGAAGGGGCTGCACTGCATAGCGTAGATGTCATCTCCAATGTGATATGTTCCACCCAAGGTTGAATAAGACTTGCACCCCGCATCATCCTTTTGCTTCACTTATTGCATGAATGGGGCATATCACAGATGTAACCCTGGTGGGGAGAATAAAACTCTATAAAACACCCATGAACAAATGCCCTGTTGACAAATTTGAATTGTTTTGAAAAAGACGTTTCCAACAAAAACACCAAACTTTTCTTTGGTAGAAAGTTACATGTGCAATATTGCTCATTGAACAAATACCAAAACCTCACGGTAATGCATTTTGAATCACTGGAGTTGAGACTGCCCTTTTTTTTTGGAAGGAAACTCATGTCATAGAATTCTCATGTTTGTTTATCCAAAAGCCATTTTTACTCCAAATACTCCTTGGGGCCACCTTAATTGAAGCCCTATAAGATTTTGATGAAACAACTTCTTAAGCCTAAAAAGGTCAAATTTATGAGTTTATTTCCTTGACAAAATTCGCGATTTTGAGGCAGATTTGAACTAGAATCATGATTTTAGTAATCTAGATTTAAAGGGCCTCGTTTTATAGCAGTTACTTTCACCAATTGAGTCTTGTTTAATCAGATAGTTGACCAACTTTATGCAGCTCCATCTGATCTACCTGTTTATCATGATTTCAATACTGGTTTGATTTTTAAAAAGAGTATTGGAAGATTAAGCTGTTCTTTATCAGAGTTTTTAAGCTTCCAAAGTCCATTACTAATAGAAAGAGTTTTTAAGCACGATTGTTTCTCTTAATTCTGTATCAGATTCAGAACTTTTGAAGCAGATTTTATTCTTATGCATGATAAGGGTCTAGTTTATTCAAGATTGCATCTTCACATGGACTTGAAAAGATGAGATCATAAAAGATGGGACTTCAGAATTTTGTCCTTGAGGATTTAATGTTTGGGCTAGTTTTAAATTGTGCCTCAACAGAATTGTAAATTGCACTGGGGCTTAAACAAAGTGGATTCTGTCTGATCAGTTTGTTGTTGGAATCTACTATCAGTGGCAATGACACACTTTTCATTGCTTATGTTTCAACTTATATTGTATGGACATCCTCCTTTCTTCAAGGACATGTGTATTGATACTGTCATCCTCTTCAACTAAAAGGAATTCTTCTTTCTTTAGTTTGCATGACTTCCTCACTTGGATTTCTAGCAAGTAGTAGCTGTCCTTAACATAATGTAATTTGTACTTATTTGTACTTAGCCTAGCATCTTAGATTTAAGTTGTTTAAAATCCACATATCATCTTAGATTGGTTGGCTTTGGTTGATCAGTCAATTCAAAACTTGACGAACTCCTTTGCGACGTGTCCTTACCGTCCAGACTCTCAATACTTGATGAAGCCAAATCATGACTATAACACTGGTTTTTGAATAGCTTCATCAGTCACTTTCTGATGGTTAACATATCTTTGTCTCAATTCCAGATTACTATGGTTTGCCTCAACTGAGGTTGGCCAGCTAATGCTTTGAAATCCTGCATGTTTAATTGAAATGGAATGACCGCAAAATCAACTTGAAACTTATGACCATAGTCCTCAGAATTTTAGCTTTCATTCTGATGGTAATCTAGGTGCTGCTATCCTCATTGATTCTACTCGTGAGATGGCTGCTCACATCACCCACCATTGGATTATCATAAACACATTGTGCACTATTGGCTCTCTGATCTTGAAACACTCTGCCTCAACTATTTCAAGTGGATTGTAGAATATCTAGCACACCTGCTTCATGGCTTTAAATATCTTCCTCACCGACTCCACAAAGCATGGTGTTACATATGGCACAATTTGATCAGTGCTACCAAACTAATCATCACCTCAGTTTCCAGCTTGACAACTACTTAAGCAAACCTTGCATCCTCATTGTCTTCTTTGGAGATTGTAGAATTCTTAGTGTCTTCTAGCTGTCATCTTGTAGACTTTCCCGCTAAATCCCTTCCTTCTTTAGTCTTGGACTTCCATGATGCGGTACTTCCTTCAGCTCCTCTTGTTCATTCACCTCCTCCTTTTGAGATTCCCTGATGACATGCTTAAGGTTGAGCCTTCTTGATTGTTGGGATGGGAATCAGAATACACTGCCTTCTTTGATCGATTCCATGTCTAGATAACTTGAGCTCCTTATTACTTCCCCACTCTCTTAGGGTTGGGCATTCATCATTGTTGTGATTTTACAAGCCACACCATCCACACAACCTGTCAATACACACTCCTTACACAAGACAATCCCTATTGAAGTGGCCCACTTACACCTGAAGCACTTCATAATAGGACACCCCTTTAAATCCCTCTCCTTACATTACTTTGGTTCTGATTCTCCTTACATTATAATTCTTGGAGTCACCACTACATACATGATTGCTTTGATCTGCATCTGTTTCATCCATTGTTTATGCATTCTGCCATATCATGATCAACAATGCTACATACATGACTATTTATGATCTCTGTTTGGGAATTCATGGTGAGTATGACCCTCTTGCTTGCAACTGGGGTAGCGTAAGTATTTCCTATCTATCATCTTGAAGTTAATTCATTTCTTCTAAAAGCTTAGCCATATCTTCATACAATCTTCCAACAGTGATGACTCTTTGCCTTTTTCATGTACAAGTGACCTACTGTGGTCTGTTTTTCTTCACTCTCCAGGCTGAAGGCTTTTTTCACTCAATATCATGTGGTGGGAGGTACTGCTTTCCTCCACTTTTGATTCTTTGGTGACAGCCACTCTATGAATCATCTTTCAACAAGTCATTGGTGGGCTTTTTCCATCTTCTTTGCCACACTTCTGAATTTCAAATTCTATATATGAATGCGTTGGTTTCTTTCTTGTTTCAAATCACAAATTTCATCTATGACCTCACTATCATCTCTTAACAATCAAAACTCTGTTTCAGATGCTTCTCTTAGCTTAGCCCATGTTTGAAAATGTTTTAGCAGAACTTCTTATACTAATAATTTATATTCTCTCTTAAGAGTTGTGGGAAAGTCTCTTAATAATTCTCATCTTTTTTGGTACAGGGAAATCGGTAACCGAAGCCATCCTTGAACCATGAGGTGAAGGATTTGGGGCTGACCAGGGCTGCAACTATAAACCTGGCTTGATGTAGATGCCCCACTCCCCTAGTGCGTTTAAGTGTGGGAGTTGAACCCATGACTAGTAGGTTGGGGCGCCTTAACGCAACCTCCCGGACTGGTTAGGTCAGCCCCCAGGAGGAAATAGTTCTCATCTTCTTGCTTGTTCATCATCCAAGTCAGTTCATAGAAATAGTATTGTCCAACTGTTTCTTTCCCCACTGTCCCCAATGTAGAAAGTTTTTACTAGTCAAATCCATGTGCTGCCATAATTGTTGATGTGTGGTCCTTACTAGTCAAATCCATGTGCTTCCATAAATGTTGATGTGTGGTCCCCCTCAACATCAATTTTTTACTTTTAACCTTATCAGAGGGCAGTTAGAGAATAGAACAATCTCCTAATTGTTGAGCATTTGCCTTGTGAATGAAATCACACAAATGTGACTTCCTTTAGGGAAGTCTATCTTCAAGTTCATCTTCTTCTCATTCTTGTCTTCTTTGAAATCTCAATGGCTTCTTGGTAACAAAAAATTCTTTGTAAATAGCAAATGCCATCCTTGTTCTTACTGTTTTGATTTTCCTTCCTTGAGTCATGTGAAATGTTGAACCCTTGATACTTCTCCCTTTCTTGGATGCAAGACATGTGGGAGATTGAGGTGCTTGTGATTATTCTTTTCCATGACGTGATTCTGTCATAAATTCATCATAGTAGGCGTCGCTCCTCATTCATTGACTACCAAACCGGGTGATGCTACCTCAAATATTATTAATTCATGAGATCTCATGTTTGGTAGTGTTGATAGCGATAAGAATGTAAAGGTGATTCACATAAACATACTTGGAAGTTTTGAACACAAATATATGCTTCACACCATACAAACACAAATTTAGACAACTAATAATGGATTATCATTATTCAGTTCAAAAAGTACTCGTTGCTAGGTAATCACCAATTAAGATGTGTTGTTCTCATGCTGTGAATTTCTTGGATGGACTTTCGTAGTAATTCTCTTTATCATGCTGACTTAAAAGAATAAAAATCAATGGGTTGTCTTCTCATAGATTGGTGCCCTGTGACTTAGGACTCATGAATTTTGGAAGCAACTTTTTGCCAACTTAACATTGATGGCATGATTACTCATTACATATTTGTACAATGCTTTCATTCTTGGGGTTTCACCTTAGGTATTCCATTTTGGTTGCTGATTCCCTTGACACAATGATTAATAACCATGTACATCACTTAATTACATAGTACTTTGTTTATTCAAGCCAAAATGCAAAGTACAATGGTTACAAAAACAGTGAATTGGGACTAAGAATGACCAAATAACAATGTATGATAACATATTTATTAGACCATACAATGGTTGACAGAGCTGTATGGAATAATACCATAGGGATTGCACTTCTAGAGGTGCAACAAGGCATAAAAAGACCCTGACAAGACTAGGGGATGACTTTATATGAGAACATACTTACTTTGAGGAAATAAAACATAAAAATTGCCTTTTGCTGATGTCATTGAACTCTCTCGTAAATAGAAATCTTTGCCTGATTAGAGAACTCATCCACATCTTAACCTAGCGACAATTGTGTCTTCGTTAGTAGAATGAGAATATTAGTTGTTATAATTGAAAAGTTTGCAGAAATTGAAAGGTTTTTAGTCCAATCGGTGCAGTGATGGTAAAGTGCATTGTCATGCCATCCACTGAGGTACAAATCCCAGGAGATACCAAAAAGGGATGAGGTTGGGTTTGAGTCTGATTATAAAATTTGGATCAAGAAGATCATCAATTTAGTTGGTAAGACAATCAACTGTCAAACAAGCTTATCTACAACATGCCAAGTCCTAGAAAAGAGACACTGTCTATTGTAAGGGCTTAAACAAAATATGGATGGCATCAAAAGCACCTTTTGAGTACATATTTAGGTTCCTCTTGAAAAGTTATGTAAATTCAAAAAAAAAGGGCATGTGATTTCAAGTTCATTTGCAAAGGTTATGGCCTCTAAAAGTTGGAGGACTTTTCATGGTTGCGAAACCGTTGGTTTATGCAGGTGGCGGTTTTGCCACTATTCCGAGAGTTTCGCCCTACATATAGTGGCGGTTTTTTCCCACACAGGAAGTTAAAGGGACATAGAGGCATTTTGGCTTTAGTTTCCGACTCTTGGGCTTCTTGTGCGAGCCGAAGGGGTGTATAGAGTTCATTCAAGCACGGAAGTAGAGGCATTTAATGAATTCATCTAGTTATTCCTTCATCAACTCATTGTTCCATGTATTTGAATGAGTTGAAGACTACACAACTAAGATAATTGAGTTCATTAGTCTCTCTTGTCAAATAAGCAAGTCTTCCATTGAACAATGTAGAGGTCATTACAAGTGTATGATAATTTTGAAGATGATGTCCTTGTAAGCCCAAGAAGGCAAAAACTTGTAAACTATAGGACATAGTGGAGATGAGGCAGCATAGCTTCACTTTTGCTGGAGTTTTCTCACATTGAGTTTCTCTAAGGTATGTTTTGTGTTATCTCTCTTTGTTGATGTGTTTGTTTCTATTGATTGCATATTTCATTTATTGCAACCAATCTATTATCACGAACACTTAAGAGAGCTCAAGACTCATCTATTACAAGCATAGTACTTGTTCATAAAGGTTAGAGAACTTCACATTGCTATTGCACTTCTATTCAAGCATTTCAATTGCAATCATGTATGGAGTAGTGGCATGTTTAAGAGTGCGAAGGAATGTATGCAATGGATGTAGCATGCAGGGATTGCATGTGAAGGGTTGCATATTCTTTTGTATGCTGTAAATGATAGTCATAAGAGCTAGGATATATCTAAAAATAACATTTTAGGGGTGTTGTTCTATGGCATGTAACTTGAGGACAACCCCTTGTCTTGAAAAGATTAATGTTGAAGCTTAGTGTGGAATATCCACCTCGTTTATGAATCAAATTGGTATCAAAGCGGGGTTTCATTAGGTTTGCTAAAACATTTCCACATTGTGTTATATATTCTCTCATGTTTATTTATTGACAAGGAAGTGTAGGTTTCTTGGTTGCAAAAGTTTAACCATGGGCAAAGCTTTGAAGAGAGAAGCTTCAAGACCTTGTAGATACTAACTGGCAAATTCAAGAGGAAAACTTTGAATTAAGAAAGATGTGGCAACACATGGAAGATGAGAATCAAGAGCTGAAAAATAGATTGATGAGCCATGGAAAATTTCTCATTGGTATCATTCAAGTGTTGCAACTTGAGTTGTAAACCAAGGAAGAGATGTTGGCAAAGTTCCAAGATAATGGTGAAGGACTAAAGGAGAGAGAAGAGTCTACAATGCAAAGGAGACCGTCCTTTGCCAAAGATGCACAAACCATGATTGGGGTATGCAAAGTAAACACTTCACCATATTCTCTTTGTTCCTATCAAGATCTAGATGCTTCCTTTGGTAAATTTGAGAAGCATACTAAGGGATTTGGCTCTAAGTTGCTAACCCAGATGGGTTTTGATAGAAAGGGCCTTGGCATCACTGGCCAAGGAATGAATAATCCCATAAAGGTTGAGGAAAGGCCTCAATATGTAGGTTTGGGATATGTTAGTGGCAAAGAAGGAGTTGGAGAATGCTCCAAGACAATTGAAACAAGGAAAGCTTCCAAAGGCAAAAAGCCCAAGGCACTAGCTCAATAAAGACAGCCCATACAAGGTAATGACGTCATTTATTTTGTCAAATCTAATGAGGATTATGATTCTCAAAAGAATGGGCAGGTCTCTTCTGAAGAGGAAAGTAGCATTGTGCCACCTCAAAGGGCCAAAGAAGGAGATAACACATTATCACTCCATGATCATGTGAGCAAATGCAAGATGCGCCTAGGAAGGGGATAGCCTTTCAATAATGGGAAGAGTATCAAAGAACAAAGCATCTCCAAATCGAGGTGAATATCCTAAAGGAGGAGGTAAAACATCACCACTTCATCATGCTTGCACAAAGGGCAGCCCAACAAGGTATGGAAAGAACAAATCTTCCATTGTTTGCTTCAAATGTAAGAAGAGTGGGCATATAGTACAAAATTGTTTGTATACATATCCATGTTCTTTTTGTGAAATGAATAACAATTGTGTGGCCATGTGTTGGAGGAAAAAATCCATCCAAAAGAAGGCCATCCTTCAAGAGGAAGGGTGAAAATTGCAAAGACCACTCTCCAAATCAGAATGTGGAGAAGGGAAAGAAGGGCATGTTGTCCAAGAGAATGGGCAAGAATCATTGCACTCATTGCAACGTGAGTGGGCAATGGCATGCAAAATGTGGGGAGCTTCATCCATAGCTTCACCCAAAGAATTGCAAGGAGCATTCGAAGAAGGAAGATGCATCTACAAGAAAGAGGGAAGTTGTTAAAACACCTACAAAGAAATAAGTAGCAAATGGAGAAGCTGCTCAAGCATGTCCAAGACAAGAGGTAGCAAAAGAAGAAGCCCACCTATCTAAGGAAGAATCCATGAAGCGGGAGCAGCCCATAGAAGACCACCCATTACCATGGGCAAGAGGTAAACATTGTAAGAGATCAATCCTTAGAAGGATAGTTGCAAAACTTAGATTTTGATTTGCATTTAATTGAAGAGCTATCCAAGATAGAAACCATCAAGAGGGAGCAGCCCATAGAGGATTCCTCATCACCATTGTAAGTGGTAATGATAAGCCTTTATTATTAGTTTCATGGATAGAGTATTTGTATAGATGAGAGGCTGTTTGGCATGATTATGTAAGCACCTCCAAATTGCTTGTTATGTTCCATTGTTGAAAGAAGCAAGCTAACCTCATTTGTACGAGAAAGTTTAGAGGAATGCCACTCATTGAGAGTGGATTGTGGAGCAGCACTATAATCTATGAGCAGCCAATTGCATTGAAGATGTTGTATCATATTCAGAATTCTCATGTTCATGTTGGTTTTGGTATGCACATGATAACTTCAAACAGCTGTAGCTGCTTTTGAATTGTTGTATGCACATGGAATAAGGTTGCAAAAGGTTTTTCAAAACAGGTTTTGGTATGACAGCAGTTGGTATGGCATGCTATTGGGCATCTTGTTGCATGCTCACTAGCCGAAGGGTCCTTTCATGGAGGGAGAGGAAGTGGCTTGACATTATGTCTTTGGTACTATGTGAGAAGTGTGTCCGTGGTGAGTAGCACTCTACAAGAAGACTGCTGGTTGGGATGAATGTATGTTTTGACATCCATATTTATTTATTGAATATGTTTCATTCAATATATGTTGCATTTGCTTTGATGCAAACTTTCAGTTGCAAGATATGGGTAACTTTGTAAATGGAATTGTATGTTTCAATCCATGTATATTGTATTGTTGAACTATAAGACCCAAGATATGGACAATTTGTAAATGTGGTGATTTGGTGTAACACCACACAATGCAATAAATTTTCTTCTCTTGTTGAAATCATTGTGAGCAGCAAGGAGGATGTTCTATAACCATCTCCTCATGGAGAGCTTCACCCTAGCCTACAAGCATGTGTATTATAGCAAAAGGGCTAAGAGGAATAGCCACAAGGAAGACCAAGACATTGAAGAGTGCAAGAAAGTCAATTGGTAGATATTGGAAGGAGTAATTGACTCTTTATCAACCTGGGTTTGCAGGTTTCTTGGGTAGTCACTTTTCAAGAGAGAGGAACAAGGTACAATCCAAGAGGATGATAAAATTGGTATCCCACTTGAGAAGATAGAATCATCTTATATTGCTTTTATGGACCAAAATCCTTCAAATTTGGGGCGTATGATCAGAAAATTTGGATTAAAAATATCATCCAATTTAGTTGGTAAGACAACGACTGTCAAACAGGGTTATCTGCAACATGCCAGGCCCTGAAAAAGAGCTAGTTTCTGTTGTAAGGGCTTAAACAACATATGGATGGCATCAAATGTACCTTTTGAGTACATATTTAGGTTCCTCTCGAAAAGTTATGCAATTCCATAAAAAAAGACGTGATTTCAAGTTTGTATGCAAAAATTATGGCCTCCGGAAGTTAGAGGACTTTTCGTGGTTGTGAAATCGCCGGTTTATGCACTTTGGCAGTTTTTCAACTTTAAGTGGTAGTTTCTCAACTGCCGTGGCAGTTTCGTGCTGCATATAGCGCTAGTTTTTCCCGCACAAGAAGTTGAAGGGGTGTTCTTGTGTATATATATGAACCTATAGAGTTCATTCAAGTAGGGAAGCAGAGGCAATTGAGGAATTCATTTAGTTATTCCTTCATCAACTCATTGTTCCATGTATTTGATTGAGTTGAAGACTACATAACTGAGATAGCTGAGTTCAGTAGTCTCTCTTGCTGAAGAGACAAGTCTTCCATTGAACAGTGCAGAGGTCATTACAAGTGTACGATATTTTTGAGGATGATGTCCATGTAAGCCCAAGAAGGCAAAAGCCTATAAACTATAGAACATAGTGGAGATGAGTAAGCATAGCTTTACTCTTGCTGGAGTTTTCTCACATTGAGTTTCTCCAGAGTATGTCGTGTTATCTCTCTTTGTTGATGTGTTTGTTTCCTTTGATTGGATGTTTCAGTTTCTTGTAACTAGACTATTATCAGAAACACTTAAGAGAGCTTAAGACTCATCTATCACAACTATAGTACTTGTTCATAAAGGTTAAAGAACTTTACATTGGTATTGCACTTCTATACATGCATTTCAATTGCAGTCATGGATGTAGTAGTGACATGTTTAAAAATGCAACAAAATGTATGCAAAATGGATGTAGCATATGGGGATTGCATGTGAAGGGTTGCATATTCTTTTGTATGTTGTAGATGACAGTCATAAGAGCTGGGATACATCGTAAAACAACATTCTAGGGGTGTTGTTCTATGGCATAGAACTTGAGGACAACCTTTTGTCTTGAAAGGATCCCTGTTGGTGAATCTTCGTGTGGAATATGCACCTAGTTTATGGATCAAAGTCCTAGGTGAATTTGGCGGAGTGGATGCCCCTCAGTCCTTGGCACTACGCTGAAGAAGATCGATTTATTTGTGCACCCAATACCAAAGTGATGTTTATTATTCAATTAAAAAAAAAAAAAGGTTTGCAAAAGAATTTATTTTGCTTGATGAATCAGAGCACAATTGACTGAGTTGTTGAAAATTTGGCCCTTGATTGGATTAGCTGGCTACATTCCTTGTATGATCTATTGGACCTTGTAAGTTAAAAATTTATAATGTGTAATTGGTATGCTACTTGAAGGATAAAGCTTTGATTCAGTAGAAAATGCTGAAATGGCCTGGGTAGAACTTACATCAACATTCTATTTAAAGTATCTTGATGGCATACTGTATAGAGTGCCAACACAGAAGTATGATTGTTTTTTAATTTTTTTAAATATTATGTGTTAGAAAATGAATTGCGTATGGGTCTATACTTGTTTTTGCTCTTTTTACGGTTTGGATTCCTGAACATGCCAGATATTTGAAATTATCTGGTGTTATCAACCAGTTTTCTTGGTTTTTTCTTATATTATTCTTCATGATTATTTACAGAATAGGTATTATGATCTGGTTCTTTCAACAAAATTAGCTGGGATGGGGCATTCAATCTTTATGTTTATGACATCTGCCCGCACAAAAATCAGCTATGTTTATCCAAATGTGAATGCAGCAGGCGCAGGTCTATTTCTGACTGAAGCATTGAAGGCACCTCGATTGGATTTAGCTGATGGCGGATATAACATGTAAGAAGAATGCTGTTCCACTTCAAGTTTATAGTTGTCATGGCATTGGCAGTTATATTTTTATTTCGTTGAGTCATTTCTTCAATTCTCTTGATACATCTTTTGATATTTTTAGATTTGTATTTTCAGTAATTTTCATGTGACTCTTTGTGTCTTCATATATGTGGTTGAAAATTAAGATATAGTGTTATTGTTATTTGTGCCTCAAATATTTTGCAATGATTATAAACAGGCACTGACATAATTTCTTAAATTATGAACCAGAGGACAAAGGATGCTAGTAGATTGCAATATAGTCTTTGAACTCAAAACATATGGAGGATCCATCCATTCAAAGGATATATCTGAAGCCCGAGTAGAAAATATTATGAAATAAACTAAAACAAATGTTTTTATATTTGTTAAATTAATGGGGGTTGGCTTTTGGGACTCCTCCCAAAAACACCAGACAAGGAGACTCTCAGAAATGTGCCAGAACGACTTTGAATTTCATCAACATAGTTTAAGACTATTGACCTATCTGTTTTAACCTCCGAGGATACAGGCAAGGAAACCATAAAAATGCCTACCACAGTCTTAAGTACCGAAACTGGTCTGGTACACATATATAGGAGCTGGATTGCTAACAGAAACAAGAGTGCTGGTCTGAAAATCTAATATTACAAAAACCTAATCTCCCGATTAGAATGAAACAATGAAGAATTGGAGAGAATCCATCCAATAAACCAATTGGTGGGAGAGACCTACAGGATCCTAGAAACTGCATATAGCCGCAAGAGCCAAATCCACCTCCTTTTGAGCTGCAATTTCTTGCTCTTAGACTGGCATCATCATCTTTTTTAATTCAGCCTGGGCCATCCAATAAACTGCCTCCACTCTCCAAGGCCAGTCTCTGCTCTGTCTGGTAGGGGAAGGGGCAACATTCTTCACTGAACCTGCTGCATGCATTGTGTCCACCACAGGTGTGAGCATACTTTTGATCGGCATGGAAGTACAGGGGTGCGTCACTTCTAATTTGATTGACAAAATTGAGGGGGATCACCTTTAACTGTCAAACATGGTCATGCCTTCGAACTTCATCTCCAAATGGGCCCATCTAGCCATAGAAGCATTAGGTGTCACAACAGGGGGTGGAGTACCATGAGGATTGCAAGGCTTGGTTCCTAAAAGAAAAAAGACAAAGTTCATTTTGAAAGGGGATACTCTTGAACCTCTTTGCATTTAGTGCGCCTATTTGGTGGTTTGAAGATAGCTTGCAGGTCTGACAGAGACCGCAGACAGTTCAGAGTATCCCCTTTCAAAATGAACTTAAGGAAGTACATTGTGAAAGGATCCTTAATGAAGAACACAACATGAAGAGCTTTTTCTGTCACCTTCCCTGCACCATCCAGGCTTGCCATAGCCTTAGAATTCTTATGCAGCAAGCATAACAGAAAGTAGGAGACTAGGATGCCAAACAGCCAGACACCAATGCCAAAGAGAAAGCTAAGACAGGAAGTATGATAGAGGGAGGAGACATCTATCAATGTGCAATCTGCAATCATCTTCGTGTGTGGGAGTGTGCTGAAGCCGGCCGCTGGTATAATTCAGGAGTTGACGAGTGTCACATCTGGGAGCCTTGCATGGGATAGAGAGGCTGTTCAAATCATGATAGAGAGACTTCTAAAAATATTAATGACACATGAAATAATATCCCTCATGTGAAGTGTTAGCTCAACACCCACTTCCTTTAAAAATTAGCTCCTCCAATCCATCCAAGAGTGATGGATTTGGCCAAAAATGAGGCCTATAGAATCACCCCCAAAGTTGGCCAAGGGGTCTGTGGCTTGATTCCTTTCATGATAGCAATCTGACCACTCAATCTCTGAGGATATCATTGTTCGTCCAATTGGATCAGCTACCTCTTTACATTGCTCCAACGGTGATCTAGGAATCGCTTTCCACCTGTCGCTTCTTGAAATCCACTGATGCTGCAAGTTTCAGGCACACAACAAATCCAACGGCTTCCACTATAATGTTGAAACCAATGCCCAAATCAATGGTGTAATCCTTATGAAAGAATCCCAGGGGGTACCTAATAAGACTGCCAGCTCCAGCCCCATCCAGGTTTCCTCTAGACACACCACCAAAGTTCAATTTTCCGTAAATGAACAACGGAGTCATCCATTTGATAAGGCTCCTGTTCAGATGATTACAACTATCCCCTTTATCAGGTGGCAGGGGGGATTGATAACAACTGTTACTTAGATTGTTCTTTAGTATTTGTATTTTACATAAAATGTCTATCGTGCAATTGCCCATAGTCCTCTAATGACAATTTTTAGGTCCATTTTCATTTACTCGTTGGTGGTGGTCGATTCCAAAAACAAAATGATCAGACCAAATCCACTCTGTGTGAGCGTCAAAGCAATATAACAACGAACTTAATTCTAAATCTTTTTCATTTTGTCTATCGGGATATCCCTCTACATATTTTCTCTAGGGATAGATTCCACAAATTGTAGCCCCACTGAACTAGCAAACACACACACACACACACATACACATACATGTGTGTGCGCATGCTCACATGAACTACACAGTGAAACTGCTAGGTTCCATCCACAAACAAACTGATCAGACCAAATCCACTTTGTGTGAGCATAAATGCAATGTGGGCAAGGTGCACCAACATATCAGCTATTGCAAGAAAATATTTCTATCCAATACTGATAGTAAATTCTGCAAACAAACTGATCAGACCAATCCACTTTCTGTGAAGCTCAATGCAATCTACTAAGCTCCATTATGCATGACCTGTGACTAGGTGTATAATTACTAAAGCTGAAGCTGTAATGCTTAAGGAAATGGTTCAGCTGATACCTTCCTGAATCAAGCAAGCAACTAAAAATCCAATAGACCTCAGCCATGAATAGCAAAATGGATACATTAAAAAGATCCCTGATACGCATTAGAACATAACTAAAAATAATATGGTATAGGGAAGTAGATATAGGAATAAATATATACATATATATATACAGAAAACCAAATATAAGATGAATGGATGGGAAAAAATATACATGAATATATATGCATTAAAACAAATACAAAATGAATGGATAATAACAAGGTAAAAGAGTGATGGTTATAAGTTGGTTTTAGGAGGTGCATGGGTGAGGTTGCAAACCTACTGCACTACTGTTCATAAATAACGGTCTATGTTAATATAACCATTAAAATGCAGTAGGTTTGTCATTCTTGTCTGGGCTAATCCAGTCCGAGGGAATGTTCAAGGCTGCATCAACCGCCAGGAGAAGGGAAATTATTCTTCATAAACTCTTGACGCTGCAGCAAGTTTCCCAAATATTCATCACAAAGTTGAAGCTAGCATTGATATCATTTCCCATGTTCGTCACAGATTTATTCACTTGGAAACTGGAGCCACTCCTTGCCATCAATTTTTTTATGGCTAGGCTTTTGGTTAAAGTGTAGATGTTTCGTTGAGATCACATTCAGCTCGGGTCAAGAAACAGAGCTTCTAGAGGTCCAGTGGAACAGCAAACATCATGCTTATCCATTTGAAGACAAAATCTGATAGAATTGGAGACCAATTTCAGATTAGCGAGGTCTTTGATATTAGCTTGAAGTTAAATTGCTTCTCCAGAAATCTTTTCAACCAAAAAAAAATTGCTTCTCCAGAAAATCCAATAATCTTAAAATTGCAGCCCCATCAATTCTAAGTTTTAGCTTCCCGTCCAAAGGTGACTTCCATTTGAGTGAAGGTTTCAGACCCCTACTTATGCTAACCCCATTAGCAAGGGATTTTTATTTGAAATATTGAACTATAATAAAATGTACTTAGTTCTCTTGAGCTTAATGTCAAATTTTATTATATTGTTTTACGGTGATGAACCTTTTTTAAGGAATTTTATTGTCACCAAATTTCAGCCGAAATTGAGCTAGATGACTTAGCTTAGATTGGGAGACCTTCAGTAAGCAGGGATGACTGCTAGTTATGTCCTGGACCAGACTCGACTATTTATATTTGATATTATATGTTTGAATGTGTGATAAGCTGTTCTTTTGAATATTTTTATGAGTTGTTTTAAACTACCTACTTAGATTAAGAAAATATACTTTTCTGTAAGATCGTAGTGGGGTAAAAAACTGGGCTCCTCAAAGCTGGTAAATAGTTAAAGTAACAATCAAAGCTAATATTTTTTAAAGATGTTTCAAAAATACATATAAAATTTAGAATTAAGTATCAAAGATATAATGCATTATCATTACAATAATGATTTTTTCTAGCAAGAAACTTATTTTGTTTCTTAAAAAAGTATTTCTTTTATATCTGTCTTCCAGATTTTTCAACCCAAAGTAGGAATGTATCACATGGAATATGATAGCCTTGGCGGGTGCTTCCAATTGAATATTTTATTTCTTTGTTTCTTTAAAGGTGTGGGGGTTTTGATTGTTTCTGAAAAGTGATGAATTTGATTTCTTGAAATGTGATGAATTTGATTTCTTGAATGTCTAAAGATGTTCGAATCGTGATGAATGAAGCTTGGTGCACTATATTTTGGGTCCTGCTAAAATTTAAATTTTCTGTTATTGAAAACAGGTATGAAGAACTAATTGATCAATTGGCACAGCCAGGCCGAAATGTACCCAGGCAAGCTGTCCCACCATTGAGAATCTCAATTTCAAGAAAGCTAAGGGACGTTGTAGAAACCAAATACAAAGATGCAGGTGTAAAGAAAGGAGAATTTCTTGTAATTCATGGTATTGAGTCTGATTCTGCAGCGACAATGCAGTCAAGGGGAGACTGTGATAGCCTGCTTCCTATAGAGGTCTGGGCTGACCTTTCTAGATCCTTAAGGTCTGTATATCATCATTCATACCATCAACTAGTACTTCGTGTATTTCATGGATGAAGAAATTTTCAATGATAGGGGCCTCCTTAAGTATGTGTTTTTAGCATATGCATGATTCCTCCTAGCTTTCGAAAGGGAACCAGAATTTTACTATTGAGTTTTATTTCTTAAACATGATTATAGCATCGTAATGATTTGATTTTATTAATATCCTGTCTTTTTTCTTGCAACCTTGTAAAATCTTGATGCGTTTATGCATTTTAATGTCAACCACCTTTCATATATATTGAACGTCTAGTGCTTCTCAGTCATTTGAATCATATAATTCATCTGTTTAATTCAATGCCCAAGAAATACTTCAAGGGGCCCAAGAGCGCCTTTTGGAAATGATCGAATCGAATATTTCTGTTAAATTCAATGCCTGACAATATACCCGAGTAATTTGAAGGCTTGTTCCTTTATTCAAATCTTTTCGCACTGTCCATGCTCAAAGTTAGTAAATCTGTTTTTAGATGTTTTCACAACCCTAGTTGTCATCTGCAGGATATATTTAGCCACAAAGAACGATGCGTTATCATAGTAAAACAATAGAGGTGGTCTAAAAAATAGTTACTTTAATAAAATGCGATTTATTATAAACGGCCAATTAGATATGTGAGCCACAGTCCATATGTGGCTATGAATTCAGGTAAAACACTAAGGAGACAAATTCCTTGGAGAAGCTTTAAGATGTTTACTAGACTCTCATAGGTCAAGCTTTCAATGACTATATGTATTTTCATTGGAATTGGAAGTATGGATTATAATATATTCATTTCTGTCACCATTATCCAAGATATGTGTTTGTTGTGAATTTGGGTGATTCTAATGACTCTCTTAAGATGAAACGGCCCAATGTATTTGATATTCACTGCTATGAGTTTTTGGTAAATGTTTCAAAGGTACACTCCACTTGATTGAATTTTTTATAAGAGCTATTGTGTTTTGTCTTGGGTTGTATATTAGCCTTGTGTGCTCTGGGAAACACGGATTGAGCATAACTGTGGTACTCATGTCTTCCATGCAAGTATGAGCTGTGTTGTGGTCACAAAGTATATAATCAATGATAAAGAAAACTTGTAAAAGGCATGTCACTCAAACGAGGACAAAGATTACAGAATTTATAGTTGGACTCGCATTCCAAAAATCTCACCAATAAAGCTTGATTTTTTAGAATTAATAAGCAATAGTTGTACAGTTTCTGCTTTTGATTGTAAAATTTATACGAGAGGCTCCAAGATCTGGATAAGAGAAGATAAGCATAACCTCAAAAAGATCACCCACGTTGCATGCATGTTGTAAGCCATTGAAGACAATGAAGAGAGACAAATAAGTTTATGGTAGAAGAACTACCTCTTTTCAACAAAAGCTCAAATGTGTAGGAGGGCCATTGGGCTAATAGCCCTTCTCATGGTATGATTACAATACCGATACAATGAAAATCTACCGATTCAACTAATCAACCTTCACCCATACCCTTCAGCTTCTTATATTGATAAAAGGAGGTTTAAGGTTTTAAAGGCATCTCTATCTTTTAGGAAATCTTCCCAAATTAGACAAACCCTAATTTGAGGATAACATCTAAAGAGATAATTCTATGTAAAATTGACTTATTTAAGTTATGGATAATGATGTGCACATAAAAATATGCTTATCCACATGCTCTCTGAGAGGAGATAGCTTCTAATGGTTCTCTAACCTACTTTTGAATAAAATCTACTTGATCACGATCCAGTGGAGCACGTTGATAGTGACTTGCAGAAGAAATTAAAGGTTTTCTCTTATTTAGAATTACAAGTAATTGTTCCTCAGTTAAATCCTCATCCCTAGAATGTTGAGTATTATCATTGATGTCAAAAGTTGCATTTTGTGAAGGTTGATGTCAAAGGTGACTAAAAACAGTTGACAGTGTGTAATGTGACAAGGGTCACTGAAAGAGTGTTGTCATGAGAGAAATAGAAAGAGAGAATTTGAAGGCAACTAATGTCTTATGGTTGCATGAAGGTACAGGCCATTTATGTCAAAGTGCATAGGAAGCTTAGTCGTGAGCCTAGTCATGACATAAAGAGGTATGTGTATGAAAATCAATGAACACAGGCATGTAAAGGTTGTATGGCACTATTTGAGCATGTAAGTAAGGTGTAGAAGCATTCATGAGAGTTTCAGGGTGATCCTATAGGGGTAGAACCTTCAGTCTATGTCAGCATGTAGACCTCTCTTAAACCTTGCATGGCCTAATGACGTATGAAGATTATATTTCAAGGCAAGTATGCACATGTGAGCATGGACAAAGGTGAGATAAGTTGTTTTAGGCATGATCACAAAGTTTGAGGTCAAGTCATGAAATAAATTTGCATGAATCACTGTTTTAGGCCTTCTCAAGCTTACAAAATGAGGTCTCAAGACCCGAGAAGCACTTTTAGACATTCATTGGCACATGTAACTTTTGCATGAGAGTCTAAGTTGTTAAGGAGAGATGGGGAAGGGTCCTAGCTAAGATCTCTAGGCATTAGTTTTGGATTCAAAGGGTAGTCCTTTATGAACAATAGTTAACACCAAAACCTGTGTTAAACCTTCCTAAAACCCTAATAAGGACCCAATGTGTAAGATCTTGTTCAAATCAGCTCATAATGGATTCAAATGCCTAGATAAACTCTTGGAGCATGTAGTCAACTCTCCCAGGTACTTTCAGGTGGTGGTGGTTAGTCAGATGAGAGAGAAAATGCATAGATACAAGCTTATTTGTCAAGAAATTGTTGTAGCTCTCAAAAGTTGTATTGGTCAAGAAGATCAAATGGATGGGAGAAGAAGATAGCGACTCATTTTTCATGTCCATGATGATTTATGGATAGGTTCTAGCGTTCAAGTGTTCTAATTTGGTCATCCAAGTTAGCTAGTCGCAAACAGACTTAATGGTGTGAATAGTGAAAAACCCAGGCAGAGATGAATAAATAGATATGAAGGTTTGTGCATGATAGATTGATGTAGCAAAGTGCATTAAGAGGTTATTTATGACTTGTAAGTCATGATCATGCTTTGAGAAGCTTTGGAGGTCAGTGTATATGGTGAAAAAGTTGCTCACAAAATGACTTGTCTAGTTCAGATAAGATTGTGTGATATAAGGTCAATAAATTGGTCTACAAGACCAATATTTGACATTAGACCATATGAATTTTCTATCTAAGGATGGTCTGTAGATATCATAGAACCATTTGTATACATCAGGAGTCATGGCATGTGTCTACACAGGCGTTGGAGGTCTAATTCATCATGACTGGTTTTTGAGGTGAATTGGTAGTTCTGAGTGAGTTGCAGAGATGTTCTTGAGCCTTTATCTCCTGAGTGAAAGTGTTTCAAGCATTTGGTGATGACCCTGAGGTCATGTAGAATCTGTTTACATGTTTCATCTATTAGAGTTCAGTAGCTTAAGGGTGTTTAAACTTCATTTTTGCAAGACAGACTTTTTAGGTACACAGACTTAATAGGGCAGTTTGTCCTAAAGGAGCTTTCATGGTATGAACGAAAGATACTAGTCTAACGAAGCATGGAGGAGGTCAGTAGAGGTCATTGGCTAAGTGATTGAATGGTTTTTGATTGTTATAGAGTGTCATCTAGGCCCAAAAAGATCAAGTTTTGGCGCTAAAAGGATAGACCTAATGCAATTAGGTCTCCATGAGACCTAAAAGAGAAATGAGGCCTAATTAAGTTGTTGCATACCAAAAGGGGTTCAAAGTACGTTTGAATCATGTTCATAATATGTTCTAAGATCTATTGTATGGCCGACCTAAGAGGTTGAAGGTGTGCGGCCGACCTAAAAGGTTGAAGGTGTGTGGCCGACCAAGTGGTGTGTCATCATGTGTCTAGTATATATACAAGGCAATTTAGGCCTATTTGAAAGTATGCAATATAAGCGAATAAAACCTTGCATGGTTGAACAGATTGAGGTCTTGAAATGAGACCATAACAGCAAAGCAGAGGTGTGGTGATCAAAATTCATGAGGTGGCTGAGTTGGTGCTGAGTCGCTTAGGGAGTTGGTCCATCCTTGCAAGTAGGTGCTTGCTAAAGCCTAGTCAAGTGGGTGCTTGACTTTATTGGGGTTGGTGCTCGAAGTTGAGGTGGTGGTCAATAGAATTTGGCCTTTTATTTTATAGGACTATAGTCCATTTGCAGAGATCACAGTGGGTTTTCTTCCCCTTGAGGGTTTCCCACTCATATATGTGTTTTCTTATGTTATGCTCATGTGAATGGTTATTTATGCATATCTATATCATTGTATTGCTTTCATGGTTCAAGGAATAATTAAGTATAATTGATAGAAAGTTTTAAACACTAATTCACTGCGCCACCTTCCCCCCCCCCTTCACCGTGCCACCTTCCCCTCCCCCTCAGTGATTGTGCTTCTAACATAGAAAGATCTAAATCCTCATCCCTAGAAAAGCATAAAATGAAATCAATGCAAAGGCACACCTAGGATGAGTAACCTTTTTGAAAAGTTTGGATGATCCTTTGATGCCCTTTGTGGTTTCTTTTTTAGTTACCATCTCACATTCTTGATCACTAGAAGAGACTCCACTTGCTTTCCAATCTGCCTTTGTTGATTGACTTATTCTAAAAGTGGTCTTGTAACAACGCTTTGTTATGCCTGTGAAGGGGTTGCTTCATCCTTTTAAGTATTTGAGGAAGAAAAATTTAAAAACTCTCACAAATTTATACTTGTAGGCCTCTTCCCATCACCATGTCATGTCCCCCTTTTGGACATAGAACATGAAAAGACCCTTAGCCGAATTCCTGGATGTCTCTCATTAGCTAAGGGATGGTAAAATCAAAGGGAAAACTTTGGTTCTATTTTTAAGTTATAAAAGATACTTTTTTGATATATCTTTTCTAATTAGGACTTAAAAGTGATTTGTTGAGCATGGGTTAACTTAACCCTTAATGAGAAAAAGGCATAATCTCTTTTAAAGTACACTAACTCTCCTCCCAAGTGGAGCGCCCCACTTTGGGAAGGGTATTTAAGAAGGTTGAGGGCTCAATTGGAAATGTTATGGAGAATTTGATTTGGAATAATAAAAAGCAAAAGTTTTAGCATGAAACGCGGAGCTTTAGACTTTTGAGGACGGAAACCCTCACTGGAGAACTAATAAGGACAAAAACCCTTACTAATCAGTTGGGCAGCCCTAATTTAGGGGTTGTATTGGATAAATTCAGATATTTAGAGGTGTTTTTGAACGCAATTAGCTTCAGCATCAAAGCGAAGGAACTACCAAAGGGTGGCGAGCTGTTAGGGAGCTGGGCGAGTAGGAGAACCCCAAAAAGAGTCAACAAATTCTAAAGAAGGGAAGCACAACATGTGATGAGGCTAGCAATCCCTATCTAGGATATGGCGAGTGGATTTTGAGGCTTTCTCAAGCCTAATTTGATGTATGACGACAACGAACAAGAATTGGTATTTGATCATAATTTTTCAGCCCTAAATTTGTCTTAAAAGTATGTTTTCAATTGGATATCTTTGGTTGTAATATTTGCCAATTTTTCTATAATTATTGAGGAATAAAATAATATTTTTGTGTCCATTTTGGCAATTTATAAATCTGTACTTTTCAGTTATCTAGGGTTTGAAGAAGAAATCAAAAAATAATTGTTTTGGCTAGGGTGTTATCGTGAATTTCTAGAATTGGATAATCTGTCCCTAAGGGGACATTTCAGTGGTATCAGAGCAAAGATTTTGGCAGCCTATGAGAGGATTTCAGAATCTAGAGTAAGAAGTCATGGGGGACTATGATCAGAGACCCCCTCCTTCAGAGGCGCTGAATTATCTACAAGAGGTCCTCATGCGGAATTAGAAAGATAGGCAACAGTGTTTGAAGGAGTCCCAAAGAGAGATATGGGATGCTTTGGAAGGATTTATGACAGATTTGGCTAAGATCATGCAGGTTCTTCATCTAAACAAGTCAACTAATCATGGAACAAGAAATAATGGTGAAGAAGACTCTTCTGATAATGAAAGGACTTCCATTAGACCCCCTTCAAAAACCTTCAGGGCAAAGTTCCTTCAAAGAGAAGAGCCTCAAGGTGAGATGGGTCAACCACACGAAGAGGAAGACATGGATGCATATGGTGAAGAATATGATGCCCTCAAATTTCAACACGTGAGATGTCTTTCAGAGATTTCTGTCGATTGAAACTAAATAATGGCACTGGAAGAAGGAATAAAAGATTTCATTAGGAGCAGCCACGAAAAGACATACAACAAAGATTGGGGAAAATAACTCTCCCCTCTTATGATGGATCTGATAAATGTTCAGCCAGATCATGGTTGCGGAAATTGGATACATACTTATCCTTGAATCCCATGTATGAGGAAGAAGCCCTTGAATTTGTTACCTTGCATTTGGAGGGAGTGGCACATGAGTGGTGGTACCATGGGTTGATCACCCAAGGGCATGAATCTATTGCTACTCTTGATGAATTCAGCCATGACTAACGGAGAGGTTTGATAGGGAAGGTCCAGAGATCCACTTTAGGGAATTGGCACAACTCAAACAAGAAGGATCGATGGATAACTATATTTCTGAATTCTAGAGGCTTTCAATGATGGTACTTGATGTGAGTTGTTGAAGGGCTGGCCGAACCACTCAAAGGGTTGGTCAAGGGTTTTGATCCATCGTCTCTTCAAGATGCAATCAAGAGGGCACTAAATCTGGAATTTTCAGTTTCTAAGGGAAGATTTCTCACTACCGGGCAACCAGGAACAGCACCTTTTGGACAGCAGAAAACTAATACTGTTGGGCCTTTTGGACAGCAAAGGACAAGCACATTTGGGCAGCCTAGGTCTGCAATTTCAGAACAGCCAAAATCAGCCCCCTTTGGGCAGCAAGGGAGGTCCAATCAGCAGGGTTTTGGATAGCAAAAGGAACTGCCAAGCTAGAACAAAGATGGGGGAGACACCCGAAATGAGCTTAGAAGGAAGAATCTATGTTTCACATGCAAGGAGCCATGGACACCAAAGGGGCAAGCGCACTATATAGAGGTACATTCGGATGGAGAAGAAGAAGAAGAAGAGGTAGGGGCAGCCACCTATGAAGAAGAACCTGTTGGCCATTTTTGGCCCACATATAAAGCTCTTGCATGGTTTGATGAAGCAATGGATCAAAGGGGGCTTAGAGAAGGATCTAAGCAAGGTTTTCAAGGCTTAGCCAATAGTGTTCAAGGATAAGCTTGCAAGCCAAAAAGCTAAGTGCAAAATCTCTTTCGGCTAAGTCTTTACTTGTTCATTCTTTCGGACTTTGTATGGAGACTAAGGAAAAGATAATTCTTTCGGGCCTTTTCTAAGCTGGGTTTCAATTTCTTTTCGGGAAAATTGTCTGCACGATTTCTTGAAGGAATTTTTTCTTTTTTGGTTAAGTGTTTTCTCTTCGGGAGTTTTGTTTTCGACTAAGTGTTGGAATTCCTTCAAACAATTTGTCCGAAGGAAAGATTCCAAAAGATTATCTTTTCAAGCAAAGTGCCCTAAACAATTTCTCCGAAGGGTATTTTCTCGGAGAAATGGTCCACTTCCAAAGTCCGAAGCAGCACTTGCATTTTTGTCGAGGGGCACTTCCAAAGGCAACAAGGTTCTTTTCAAAGTTCTGAAAGATATATTTTCTCAGGGAAAAGGGACCTTTTCATTTTTTTCGAAGGGTAATTTCCCTTTAGAAAAAGGCACTTTTCAATTTTGACGAAGGACTATTTCAAAGAAGCTGAGGGAAACAATTCCAAAGGAATTCCTTCAGGAAAAAATGCCGAATCAAAAAACCCGAAGGGTCCTTTCCCTTCAAAAAAAGTGCTTTGCAAGAGGTCGAAGGGTCCGTTTCAAAAGCCCGGAAGATCTCATCGAAGCAGAGTGCCCCAAATAGAAAATCCAAAAGGTACTTTCCCTTCAGAAAAAAGCAAATGAAGAAGTCTGAAAAAATCTCGTAGGAGAAAAGGCCCAAAAGAAAGTAGCCATTGGCATTCAAAACCATCAAAGGGGTCTCCGACCAAATGCAGAGACGATGTGTGGCAACATTTTAGGAGCTAGATCCAACGGTGCATAATCAAATCTTACATTGAAGATCGACGGCGAGTGGAGGTCAAAGGGGTTAGCGAATCTCAAAGGCAAAAGTGTGCATGACAAGTGTCAAAGACGCATTCAATTGGTAGGAGATCGACGACTCGTGGGTATCCATGCACAAGCAGATCAACGGACATGTAAAAAATCAAGGACAATTTCGATTTTAATCTATAGAGACCATATAAGTCCAAAATAGCAGTAAGGAGCACGCTAGGTTTTAAATGCAAGAGATCAAATCATGTACACTTGGCGAGAACATGCAGCTACCCATGACATGGCTCTCTCAGCTCCAAAAAGGGAAGCCTTGAATGCATGAAGGGCTCGAGGAGATTTGTGGCGATCCTAGGCGGTTTATCTCATGATCAATGCAGTTGCATGTTTTGAACGCAAAATAACTCAAGGACAACGGTGGTGGTTGCAGCCATTTATGACATCCCTCTCTGTTTTTCATGCAAACCCCTTCTCTCATCCTTTTCTGCTATATATAGAGGCCTTTGAGCCTTAAAACTTATCTCTCGATTGGTGATATAGTTACTCTGTCAAAATTGCCTTGTAACACTCTCTTGAAGCAATGGGATGAATTTTCTAGATTCTGGTTTGAAGTCAAGTATACATTATTGGAGTTTAACTTGCAGATGTATGCCCTTTTTCATCATCTATAGATTCTCTATGTATCTTGCTTTAATTCTTTTGGTTCCATGCAGGGTGTGTGAAGTGCTAGACATTGGTTCCTTTCTTGAAGTGTCACAAGTTATAGTGTCTCATAAAGACCTATTTCTTTTTGTCTTTCAAATTGTAGGGTTTCTTTCGACCTCCACACAAAATATTTATGCTTGTGGCCTTGAGATAGGATCAGATTAGTCTGTCTTGGTTAAATTCATTAGTAGTCATTAAGGCTTCTAGACTGAAAGTGGATCATTTCATCTTTGGTGCATCACCATCCTTAGCTTAAGTTTTCCTTTCATGTTATCTTTCTCTCCCTTCTTTTAGTCAACAATAGGTTTTAGTGTGTGGGAACAAGCTGAAGTGAAGCATCTGGGGAGCTAGCCTCATTAAAAAGCTTAGAGGTTCAACCTCACTACAGAATACCCACAGCCTAAGGTTGTCTTAACGCTTGTAGCTAGTAGTGAGAGAGCTTGAGAAACTCTCCGACAAAGGGTGCAATTCTAGCCTACAATAGTTTTTGGCACGCTCGATGGGACCACTTTCAAGAAAGATTGGTCAAGTTTGATGCTGGTTTGATCAAGTTGCAGCGATTATAGCTTTTATCTTTTAGTATCTAGCGACTCCAAAGAACACTCAACAATCTGGTGGCAGGACAGTAACTATCTTTCATGCTAAAGGTGACTACAAGATCAGCTTCTCGAGGTATTCCTTTTGAATTTGTTGAATTACCTTTAAACTCAGCAAGAAGGTTAAGGTTCGCCCATACTCACCCATATGTAGAAAACTATTATCCTAAACCAGTTGTGAGGTATACCTATGCAAGAAGATCTTTGTTATCCCCTTTTGTTACCATGATTCCCCAAAGAGCTTTTGTAGGTTTCAGTGGCCAAAGTCCTTTGAATTTGCCACAATATGCTTATGCTAGTAGCAGCCCTCAAAAGCATCCCATATTTTACAGGAGACTGAGTTGTGACTCCTACTGAACACATCACAGACATAGCTAATTTCTGCAATATCCATAATGTTACAGTGGAAAATGTAGCTATCAGACTATTGGTTGTATGCCTTAAGGGAAAGGTTTTAGATTGGCATAGAGGTTTAGCTCCTAACTCTATTCAATCATGGGATCAGCTGGGAACAACCTTATGTAAGAGATTTGCAGACAAGAGTGATCATTTGTCACTAGCAGAATAGTTGACCACAATCAAGAGAGCTCTTCATGAAGTTATGCAAGACTTCAACACAAGATTCCAAAAAGCTTGGGACAGAATTCCAGTCGCTGTTAGACCATCCCCTAACTTTGCATTCTTATACTATTTGAAGGCTCTAAACAGCGATATAGTAGTAATGATCCCATCCATGGGAGGAGATATATTCCCAAACGCTTTCGAGGTGGCTATCAAAGCTGAAAATTGTCTAGTTCAGGCTGACAAGCTTACTCCTAGGCCCCCAATGCCTCTTTTCCCTGAGATTAGACCACCCCCTATGGTTATTCTCCCACTTGATGTTATTCTTCCAACTCCAACAATTGTTGCTATGCCTTCACCCAAGCAAGAAAAGGCCTCCACTAGCAGATCGAGTGATTCCCAAGAGCAGAAAAACTACCTAGAACTTAAAGGCATGCTCCAATCCTTAGAAAATGATGTAGTAAATGTAAGAAGGCAAGCTTAGTTCAATAAACCTTACCAAGCTCCATATCAGCCTCAACAACAGTCTTATCAAGCAAATAGGCCACCTTACAAAAGAAATTTCCAAGGACAAGTTCAAGACATGGGCAACCAAACTAAGCTAGACAAAACCACTATAATCCAAATGTTGCAGGCTCTTCCAATTCCTTGGTTCCTGTTCAAAACAATATGGCTCAAGAGGCGAAAGGGACAATGCCCTGGAAGCGGTCTTTTGGGCAATCCATTGTCACAACTAATGGTTCTAACCAGGCGTTCAATGACCAATGGCAGCAGGCTGTTGCTTATGGATATAATCAAGCCTTAATGGCTCAAAGCACAGAGACTCCCATGATGACAAAACCAGAGCAGTCTCCACAAGAACGAGGATTGGACAGGTACCAAACCAACTGGATGCTACAATGGTCATCAGTGAGCAAGAAGAGTGCTATGCATCCAATCAGCAGGCCAACTCCAGTCAAGCTCATGTCCTAGTGGCAACAAATACAAGATTCAAAAGAAAGAATATGGGGGACAACCAGGGAGCATTCAAGGAACCTCCTGCCACCACTCCCTTGTCTAAGCCTAACGAGCCTGTTGTCACTCCAAAGGTCTCGACACCTCCACAAAGCTCACAGATTCAACAAACAACAGTAGTGGCCCCCAAAGCTCAAGCGAAGGTTGGTGGTCCACTAATCAACATTGTTGAACAAATGAAAAAGTCCAATGTGAGTGTGTCGATGTGGGACATGCTTTCCATGCCCGATCAAGTGGACATCCTTCAAGAAGGTTTATCCAAGATAGGTGTTACAAAAACTACAGGTAAACAACCAAACAAAGAAACCGAGGTCCTCACCAATGCAGCCCAAGGTCCTTTGGGAGAAGGATCAAGTAAGGTGGTCAAACCTCCTCCATTCTACATTTCATTAATTATTGGTGATTCCTTGGTACATAATTCCTTGGTAGATAGTGGAGCTATCACTTCAGTAATGCCAAAGTCTATAGCTGATCAACTGAACCTCAAATATGAGCCACATATTAAGGGAGTTCTACAGCTAGACGATTCTTCCACAAAGCCGTCTGGTATCATCAAAGAATTGAGCTTGACCCTGCATGCTTGTCCTAGTGTTTCGGTGGTTTAGGATGTGTTGATCCTTAATGTGACTTCTTGCTTTGTGTTATGCCTTTCTAGAGAATTCATAGCCAAAATTGGGGGTTATCTAGTAGCAGATTGGTCCTACATGGCTTTCAGAACAAGGTATGGGACTAAGGTATCAATCAAAGTTGAATCCATGGCACAATTTCACATTGAACCCCATCAACCAGATAGCATAAACTTCAATTGTACTATCCTTGATGAGGATGAGTTTACAATTGGTCAAGAACTGAATACTTATCTTGAGGAGATTCCAGATTTGTTCTTGGATGAGCTATGGAGGGCTAATCAATTTCTCAACCCTTTGGAAGGTGTTGAGGAAAGAGACATGGGTGTCTATTTGCTACATGAAGAAAATCAACTCATGCCTTCCCTCATTGGACCTAAAGAAGACCTCAATGGTATATGGAAGTTGTTCTTTGATGGTTCAAGGAGCAAAAATGGAGTAGGTGCAGGGGTAATGCTTGTTTCCCCTTCAGATGGTAAGTTTTTCTCTTCTTATAGGTTCCATTTCAGTTGCTCCTCCAATACAACAGAATATGAAGGCCTAATCCACGGCCTCCAATGGACCATTAAGAGGGGAATCAAGCAGTTGCAAGCATATGGAGATAGTGAGCTTATAGTGAACCAAGTCAAGGGCTTGAACATTACAAAGAATCCTTTGATGAGGTCCTACAAAAATAGAGTGTGGGACCTAATTGAATATTTTAAAGCCTTTAACATTCAGGCTGTGCCAAGGAACCAGAATCAACATGCTGATAGGTTAGCAACTGTTGGAGCCCAGTTTGATGTTCTGAGTAAGCTAAAAGAGGCCAAGGTTCAGCCACATGTTAGGGTGGTGGTGAGGCCATCAGTAGCAGATAATGAAGCCTACTGGTAGGTCTTCGAAAATGACCAACAAATTGTTTGTTTCTTGTAGTAGGAAGCGGAGTTTTCCTTAATAAATCAAGGTAAATTTCAACATCAGTATGGGGAGCAAATTGTCCGATTAAAATCTAACAAGCTTCCCAAAGGACTGGTTACACTTGAGGGCCTTTTCCATGAAGGATACCATATGAGAAAAGAAAAGGCGGTAATGTCAACCAATGAAGAAAACTATGAGAGAGTCCTCATCTTCAAAGACAAACTGCTCAAGCTCGGGAAGGTAAGCAACAAGGCTGAGAGACATGTTTTCATAACACTCTGCCAAGAATACGCAGACATCTTTGCTTGGGAATACAGTGACTTGAAAGGTTTTGATCCAAAGTTAGCCCATCATACCATAGATTTGGAGGCTAATGCTAAGCTTATGAGGCAAAATCAAAGGCCCGTCAACCCCAAAATAGAAGAGCTTATGAGGAAAGACCTAACCAAGTTGATTGAATCCAAGATTATCTTTTCCATCAAACACTCATCATGGGTAGCCAATTTGGTGCCTGTAAGGAAGAAGAGTGGGGAGATTAGGCTGTCTGTTGACTTTAGAGATTTGAACAAAGTCTCCTTGAAGGATCATTACCCTCTACCATCCATGGAGCAACTTCTTCAAATAGTTGCAATGTCAGAACGTGTTTCTCTTTTGGTGGATATTCAAGTTACAACCAAGTATTGGTAAAAGAAGAAGATCGATACAAAACTGCCTTCATCACCAAATGGGGCACATATTGTACCAAAAGATGCCCTTTGGTTTGTCAAATACTGGGGCAACTTTCCAAAGAGCCATGGACATGGCTTTCCAAGGATTACTGAATCAAATGGTGCTGGTCTACTTGGATGACATCACGGTTTTCTCCAAGAATGCCAATGAACACATGGACCACCTGAGGTTGATCTTTGAAAGATGCAGAGTATGGGATCTCGTTAAATCCCAAGAAGTGTGTATTTGTTGTACATGAAGGTAAGTTGTTGGGCCACATTGTTTCAAAAGAAGGGCTGTCTATTGACTTTGAAAGGGTAGATGCCATCTTAGCACTCTCTCTCCCCAAGCATAAGACAGGAGTTCAGAGCTTTCTTGGCAAAATAAACTTTGTAAGAAGGTTCATACCGGGTTTTGCAAGCTTGGTCAAGCCTATTACTACCATGTTAAAGAAGAGTCAAGTTTTTTCTTGGCCAAGAGAAGGAAAAGATGCTTTTGAAGCCATCAAACAGGCCATTGCCCAAGCACCCTCACTCATAAATCTTGATTTCTCGAAGGATTTCATGCTATACACTTTTGCCAACATTAACAGCTTGTCAGCTATGTTGATACAAAAGAATGGTGAGGAAATGGAGCAGCCAATTGCCTTTTTTAGTCAAGGGATGGAAGGATATGAGGTGAGGTACACTTTTATAGAGGAGCAGATCCTTGCAGCAGTGAGGAGTCTTAAGATGTTCAGACCAATGCTCTCCAACAACAAGATTTATCTCATGGTATCCCATCTTGGAGTTAGGGATTTCCTCAACAAAGATCTGAATGAGAAAAAAGCTGGCTGGATCACCAAAATCATGGAGTTTGATGTGGAAATCAAAGTGACCAAGTTGGTAAGAGGTAGAGGTTTGTGTGAGCACATGGTGGAAGATCTTCAAAAAGACAAAAGAGTTTCCATGGTGATTCAAGACAACTCACAGGCAGAGGCAGCTCTACTTCATAAGAGCTGGCTCCATGATATGGCACATTTTTTGCTAACAGGAGAATGCCCCTAAGGTTTAGACAAGGCGAAAAGAAGGTATTTCAGACTTCAGTGCATACCTTATGCATTGGTTGATGGGGTTTTATTCAGAAAGGACCTCAATGGAGTGCTCCTAAGGTGCATAGATGATGACCAAGTGACAGGCTCTTGGAGCAATTCCATGATGGGCCTGCAGGAGGCCATTTTGCTCCAAGGACTACAACAACAAAGATAATGAGCACTGGTTATTACTAGCCCAGCCTCTTCAAAGATGCTTATGCATGGGTAAGAAAGTGTCAAAAATGTGCCCTCTTTACGGGTAAGCAAAGATTAGTAGCTTTTCCTCTCAACCCAATTCAGATAAAGCAACCATTCATGCAGTGGGGTTTGGATTTCATAGGACTGATCAACCCTCCATCAAGTGCGGGGCATAAGTGGGTGCTTAATGCAACTGACTACTTCACCAGATGGGTGGAAACCATTGCGTTGAAAGAAGCTAATGAAAGTGCAGTCCTAGACTTCTATGACAGCATTGTGACCAGGTTTAGTGTTCCATCCACTATCATTTCGGACAATGCATTGGCATTACTTGGTCTAAAAAAAGTGAATGGGCTCTCAAGATGGGCATCGCCTCAGCACCTCTTCCAATTATTATCCTCAAGGAAATGGACTGGCTGAGTCCACAAATAAGATTTCGCTGAGAATCATCAGGAGAACTATGGAAGAGAATTAGAGGACATGGCATACCAAATTAAAAACAGTCTTGTGGGCTGACAAGGTGACTCTTAAAGCTGTCATTGGCAATTCTCCATATGTCTTAGTATATGGAAGGGAGGCCAAGTTGCCCATTTCTCTTGAGTTGCCTGCATTAGAGTTAGCCCATCAGCTGGAGTTGATGGAAGATGAGTCCATGCATGTGAGACTCGCAAAACTCATGGAGCTTGAAGAAACAAGAGACCTTGCAATGAAAACACTAGAGTCACATCAAGCTCAAGTCAAGAAATCTTTTGACAAAAGAGCCATAGCAAGGAACTTCAAGGAATGGGATCTAGTCCTCAAGTGGGATTCAAAAAAGGCCATATATCAAATTTGACAGCTTGTGGAGTGGTCCTTATTTGATTCATAGATGCAAACAACATAATGCTTTTCAGTTGGCCCAATTAGATGGAGAGATACCACCCATCCCAGTCAATGGGATTCATCTAAAGTCGTGTTATTAGAAGAGTTTGCAGCCATTGTATATATTGTACATTTTGTATAGCTTTTCATGTTTTCCTCTAAGTGCCCTGTGCACATCCTTTTTAGCTGTGTGTTTCCCTTCCCTAAGTGCCTTAGGCACAGTGTTCGTTTTGTTTTGGTTGTCCTTATTGCTTCAAAAGGGAGGTTCCAGTTCGGTGAAAAAATCACTTGACTCCATGCCCAATGGATGGATTTGACGAGGCAACATGTTCTAAGTTCTCTTGCATCGACAAGCATGCAACCCCTGTGAGCCGCCAAAGATGTTGGCCATTTTTGGCTCACATATAAAGCTCTCGCATGGTTTGATGAAGCAATGGATCAAAGGGGGCTTAGAGAAGGATCTAAGAAAGGTTTTCAAGGCTCAGCCAATAGTGTTCAAGGATACGCTTGCAAGCCAAAAAGATAAGTGCAAAATCTCTTTCGGCTAAGTCTTTACTTGTTCATTCTTTCGGACTCTATATGGAGACTAAGGAAAAGATAATTCTTTTGGGCCTTTTCTATTCTAGGTTTCAATTTCTTTTCGGAAAAATTGTCCGCACAATTTTTCGAAGGAATTTTTTCCTTTTTGGTTAAGTGTTCTCTCTTCAGGAGTTTTGTTTTCGACTAAATGTTGCAATTCCTTCGGACAATTTGTCCGAAGGAAAGGTTCCGAAGGATTATCTTTTCAAGCAAAGTGCCCTTAACAATTTCTCCCAAGTGTATTTTCTCGGGGAAATGGTCCACTTCCAAAGTCTGAAGGGGCACTTGCATTTTTGTCGAGGGGCACTTCCAAAGGCAAAAAGGTTATTTTCAAAGTTTCGAAAGATATCTTTTCTCCGGGAAAAGGGACCTTTTCATTTTTTCCGAAGGGTACCTTCCCTTCGGAAAAAGGCACTTTTCAATTTTGCCGGACTATTTCAAAGAAGCCGAGGGAAAAAATTCCAAAGGAATTCCTTCGAGAAAAAATGCCGAATCAAAAAACCCAAAGGGTCCTTTCCCTTCGAAAAAGGTACTTTGCAAGAGGTCGAAGGGTCCGTTTCAAAATCCCGAAAGATCTCATCAAAGCAAAGTGCCCCAAACAGAAAATCCGAAAGGTACTTTCCCTTTAGAAAAAAACAAATGAAGAAGTTCGAAAAAATCCTGCAGGAGAAAAGGCCCTGAGAGAAAGTAGCCATTGGCATGCAAAGACGACGCGTGAAGGCATTTCAGGAGCTAGATCCAATGGTGCATAATCAAATCTTACATTGAAGATCGATGGCGAGTGGAGGTCAAAGGGGTCAGCGAATCTTAAAGGCGAAAGTGTGCATGACAAGTGTCAAAGACGCATTCAAATGGCAGGAGATCGACGACTTGTGGGCATCCATTCACAAGCAGATCAGCGGACATGCAAAAAATCAAGGATGGTGTCGATTTTAATCTATAAAGACCATATAAGTCCAAAACAACAGTAAGGAGCACGCCAGGTTTTAAATGCAAGAGATCAAATCAGGTACACTTGGCGGGAACATGCAGCTACCCATAACATGGCTTTCTTAGCTCCAAATAGGGAAGCCTTGAATGCGTGAAGGGCTTGAGGAGATTTGTGACGATTTTGGGCGGTTCATCTCATGATCAATGCAGTTGCATGTTTTGAACGCAAAAGATCTCAAGGACAACGGTGGTGGTTGCAACCATTTATGACATCCCTCTCCATTTCTCACGCCAACCCCTTCTTCTCTCATCCTTTTCTTCTATATATAGAGGCCTTTGAGCCTTAAAACTTATCCCTCGACTGGTGATAGAGTTACTTTGTCAAATTTGCCTTGTAACACTCTCTTGAAGCAATGAGGTGAATTTTTTTATTCTGGTTTGAAATCAAGTATACATTATTGGAGTTTAACTTGCATATGTATGCCCCTTTTCATTATCTATAGATTCTCTACGTATCTTGCTTTAATTCTTTTGGTTCCTTGCAGGTTGTGTGAAGTGCTAGACATTGGTTCCTTTCTTGAAGTGTCACAAGTTATAGTGTCTCATATAGACCTATCTCTTTTTGTCCTTCAAATTGTAGGGTTTCCTTCGACCTCCACACAAAATATTTATGCTTGTGGCCTTGAGATAGGATCAAATTAGTTTGTGTCTTGGTTAAATTCATTAGTAGTCATTAAAGCTTCTAGAATGAAAGTGGATCATTTCATCTTTGGTGCATCACCATCCTTAGCTTAGGTTTCCCTTTCATGTTATCTTTCTCTTCCATTTCCTTGGTCAACAATAGGTTTTAGTGTGTGGGAACAAGCTGAAGTGAAGCATCTGAGGAGCTAGCCTTATTAAAAAGCCTAGAGGTTCAACCTCACTACAGGATACCCACAACCTGAGTTTGTCCCAACGCTTGTAGTTGGGAGTGAGAGTCTGAGGAACTCTCCCACAAAGGGTGCAATTCTAGCCTACAACAGAACCCTTGGAGATCATTGGAGGGGAAGACATAAGTGGTACCTTTGCATCATTGTCTAGGGCTCCTAGGTATCACCCCTTTAGAGTGAAGGGGATTTTGCAAGGTAAACATGTGACTATCCTCATTGATAGTGGGGCCACCCACAATTTTATTGATAAGGGGTTGGTTGCAACATGTGGGCTGCAACCTATAGAGTTTAATGGGTTTAGGGTCACCATGGCGGATGGCTTCACCATTGCATGCACCACAAAGATTCTTAAACTAAACATTACCTTGAAAAGGCATCAATTTGAGGATGACTTCTATGTGGTGGGCATAGGAGAAGAGAATGTGGTGCTTGGCATCCAATGGTTGCATTCACTTGGGGAGTAAACCCAAAACTACCAAACTATGGAGCTCAAGTTTAAGGTGGACAGAAAAGAGGTGATTTTGCATTGTTTGAGCAATAAGGCACCCCTGGAAGTGACCTCAAGGATGATGGAAGGGACCTTCCATGAGAAACCGATTGCATGGGCAACAAGGAAGGCAAAGAAGGCCGCAAATTCTTAGTTAGGACAGCCACTACATCATGCTGGTAATTTTGAACATTTGAAGGAGATTCAGCCCATTTCGAGCTTGGAGCATGCCGCGGAAAAGGAAATTCAGAATTCAGAAATAGAAGGTTGTATGGAGGCCACAAATACTCTCCATCTCGTGGAGATGGAAGAGCAAGCTAGGGACAGCTCCAAGGAGGAAGAAGCCCTACAATTTTTATGCACTCATAGGCCACTTTGGAAGCATGTTTGGAAGGGGCAACATGAGGGCAAACAATGGACACTTCTTGGAACATCATGGCAAGGTTGCCAACTCCATAAAGGTGTCCACATGAAAGGTATGGTTCCAACTTTGTTCAAATTGGCTTGTTTCATAAAAATTGGTGAACCATGTTTTTGGCTTCTTGGGAGAGCCTTAAGGCTCATTGGAAGTCCTAAGGGGACATCTAAAGTGCACATACAGATCAAAATGGCCATGAAGGGCAGCCATAGCCATGGTACGTTCTTCCACCATGCTGTCCCTAACAGTTCCAGCGCATTTGGTATGAGCTTGAGGGTCATCAAATCCATGTTGAAGGTATGTTGCAAACGAAAACTTCACAAGGGTAAGATTTTTTTAAAAATTCTCATGATTATGGATGATAAGAAGGCTGTTAGACATGTTTACAGCCCACTAACCATTGGAGACATGACAGTATATGTAATCTCTTTTGTCAAATTGAAAGATCACATGTTGATGGGGAAGGAGAAGCAAATTGCAGCTAGGTTGAGGGAGCTTCCAACCCAAGAAATATGCAAAATTCTGAGCAAGGAAGCAAGTTTGGAGTGTGTTGGCAGCTATCCCAGGATTGGTGATATGGAGCACAACAAGGGCAGCCCTTTGTTGGGGAGAGGGATAGCAATTCGTTGCTGTCTCAACACTTCCAACACATATGGACAGCAGTCTTTTCACAGGTATAGCAATGAAAGGGTTCAAAATAAGGCTTTTTGTCCATGGAAAGAGGCTAAAGATGGATTCTATGTGAAGCCAATGGTTTGGGCAGCCCCTTGGATGTTGCAATTGCTTGAGGACAAGCAATTTTGGGCAAGGAGGATTGTCATGTCCCCCTTTTGGACATAGAATAGGAAAAGACCCTTAGCTGAATTCTTGGATGTTTCTCGTCGGCTAAGGGAAGGTAAAATCAAAGGGGAAACTTTGGTTCTATTTTTAAGTTATAAAATATATTTTTGGATGTATCTTTTCTAATTATGACTTAAAAGTGACTTGTTGAACATGGTTAACTTAACCCTTAATGAGAAAAAGGCATAATTTCTTTTACGCTACACTAACTCCCCCTCCAAGTGGAGTGCCCCGCTTTGGGAAGGGTATTTAAGAAGTTTGAGATCTCAATTGGAAATGTTATGGAGAATTTGATTCGGAGTAATAAAAAGCAGAAGTTTTAGCACGAAACATGGAGATTCAGACCTTCGAGGACATAAACCTTCTTCGGAGAACTATTAAGGACGAAAACCCTTACTAATTAGATGGGAAGCCCTAATTCAGGGGTTGTATTGGATAACTTCAGATATTTAGAGGTGTTTTTAAACGCCATTAGCTACAGCATCAAAGCGAAGGAACTTCCAAAGTGTGGCGAGCTGTTAGGGAGCTGGGCGAGTAGGAGAACCCCAAAAAGGGTCAACAAACTGTAAAGAAGGGCAGCGCAACATCTGATGAGGCCAACGATCCCTATCTGGGGTATGGTGAGTGGATTTTGAGGCATTCTCAAGCCTAATTTGATGTATGACAGCAGCGAACAGGAATTGGTATTTGATCATAATTTTTCAGCCTTTAATTTGTCATAAAAATCTGTTTTCAAGTGGATATCTTTGGTTGTAATATTTGCCAATTGTTCTATAATTATTGAGGAATAAAATAATAATTTTGTGCCCTATTTTGGCACTTCAGAAATCTGTACTT
Source organism: Torreya grandis (assembly GCA_037957365.1). Taxonomy (NCBI): domain Eukaryota; kingdom Viridiplantae; phylum Streptophyta; class Pinopsida; order Cupressales; family Taxaceae; genus Torreya; species Torreya grandis. The sequence continues at coordinate 589,981 of JARHVA010002389.1, read as the reverse complement.
TTTAGTTATCTAGGGTTTGAAGAAGAAATTAGAAAATAATTATTTTGGCTAGGGTTTTATCATAAATTTACAAAATTGGCTAATCTGTCCCTAAGGGGACATTTCACACCACCTTGCATAGAGATTCAAGGTTCTAAAGACATTTCTCTGTAGAGCCTTCATAATTGTATATTACGTAGAGCATATTGAACATGGAAATCAACACCTTAATAAGGTCTTCAGGAGGAATGGCTACACGGGAGAACAGATAGCAAGGGCATTTGGGAATGTGAGAAGAGTATTGGAACCTCGTCAAAGCTTGGAATATTCTAATAACCAACCAAAGCTTTATTTACAATACTTTTGAGGGATTTCTAACAGAATTTCAAAAATACTAAAGAGGGGGAACATTAAGTCAACTTTCTTACCTCGTCACACATTAAAGAAGTTTTGGTTGATCCAAGTAGCGGAATATACCTCATTCCTTGCTTATGTGGCTGATCATACATTGGTGAAACGAGTAAAACAATTGAAAAGCAGATTGGAAAGCATTGAGAGGATCTTCATCACAGCTGGGTCAGAAAATTGGATCGTGGAACATTCACATTCTACTACACATCATGTTTGCATAGAAGCAAAAGTCATTGCAAAGGAGGATCATTTCATGAAGAGGATGATTTGAATAGGGAGGATGATTTGGACTTATAGTCAGTCTTGGAGACCTATCACCCATAAACTTAGGAGAGGGCCAGGACCCATGCTGGAAAATAATTAATTTATTATCGTATTTTTTGAGTTAGGCCTTCTTGACCTTGTGCCTGTATAGAGATATCTATATATCGAGATCTAAGTTTTAATTCTAATTCATCATTCATCCCAATAATGGGTGAAAAGGTGTGATCTGAAATGTCAATGTTTTTACATATTTCTATCTGGTTTTTTATTTTCAAATATTTTCTTGCAAGAGCCGATATGTCATTCCCCATGTTGGGAGAGGGGTCCATTATGGCTATTAAGTTGCAAATTGTTGCATTCCATCATGTACTTTTATTGTTTAATACTATAATGCGATATGCTTTGCCATTACCATGATCATCCCTAACTCTTAAAAATATTTCCACTAGTTCAATTTTATCAAGTCGTTTGGTGTTTACAATCTTTATTTTCATCTCTTATATTACTCTTGGGATGTCCTTTAGCAGAATGTCACTATCCATATAACTGCCACATGCTCAAGATTGCTTTTCCTTGGTAACCTGTGACTTGTTTAGCTGTAAGTATCTCAACTGAATTTGCTGAGGTTGCATCCAAATGTGATCAGATGGGTTCTTATTCCCTTTGAAAATTCTGATGTTCCTTTCTTTTCTTCCAGCGTATGAGTTATGGTGCTATATTGCAAATGGCTCTGAGAGTGATTAAGTCAAAAGCGAAGCTAGACCAATTTATTAATGTGTCCGCTAGCAGGTCAATCTTTCTAAATTCTTTCCTTATCTGGGAGGAGGAGGTTCTCAAAAATCTCTTCAGCCAAAGGAAATTCAGAAAGTGCTATGATAATCCACACGTCTGACATCTAGATGATCACGCCCAACCCATTCCTTTTAGGGCTTCGAATTTAACCTTTAACAGCCAACCATTAGAAGGTTGAGACCTGTAGCCAGGCATTACAGCTTCAATCCTCAGAATTCATACTTGTTTCAGGCCTCTGCTTGTTGGAATAGGTCGCCCGCATCATTGCTTACTGTAGAAGTATCCTTTTCCCTTCCCCTTCAAATGAAGTTTATATATGTTCCAATATAGGCAAATTTTGTAGTTTGATTCAAGACTGTATAGGATGTTACAAAGCAGAAACTGATTCATAGTATTCTCATTCCTTTTGGTAGATCAATGCTTTCCTGGAAAGAATGTAATTTGTTCTGGCAACTTCTAAATCTTTGGTAGTAGAATTTCCTGTGTTAATTTCAATCTATCATTTGCACGCTGGCATTTTCTGATAATTTCCTTCATGTTATTTGCAGTAGTGTAAAGGTTCTTTTCGTCATCCCTCATGAAAGAGAAAGGGAAAACGTTAACGAGTTAGTTGGTGAAGATTCTAATATTGTGTTCATCACCACACCTGGCCAGGTTCAGCCATTTCTCTCAACACAAGACTAACAAATCGACCTTTAAGTGTATTATAATGCTTAGTATCAGCACAGCTTCTCCCTCCAAGCAAGTTTTGACATTCGAGTGCAGAGTTTAATTTATCATCTCTCAGAGTCCACACTCTTTTCTTTTTCAGTAGGTTTCTGGTCTCAATAGGAATAATTTAACACCTAAAATGCAAATTTTGGACTTGCTATTCTATTTACATGCTTCATAAATTTGGCAGTTAGCAGCACTCATAAATGACTCCCTTGGTGTGGTGGCCACTAACACAGCTGCAATACAGCTTGCAAATGCATTGGATAAGCCCAGGTATTCGATATACTTCTCATGTTGGCTAAGATTAGAAAAATCAATCAAGCCACAAAAATTTGTCAACAATTATGATTATCTCATGCTAGAAGATTGATAATCGAGAAGCTTGAAATATTGAATAATTTGCACTCAGTTTATTCGAATCTAACTTTGGAAATAAAAAAACATGAATAGATTATTACTTAACAACTTTCTTGCAGTGTGGCTTTGTTTTCCTCAGTAAAGAAGGCAAACCTGTTTATTCCCAATGCCAAAGAGAAAAGGTGTACTATCATTGCATCAGAGACTGGAAAACTGGCAGATATAAATACGGAGGCTGCAAAAGTTGCCATGAAAGATGTATTTGAAAAATCAATGGTTGCTGCTTAGTTGGAAAGGTTTGAATCTCATCCAGCAACCCATTCAAGTATGAACTTATATTCATTTTCTCTAAATATGACCGCTTCGCGATAATGGCCTAAAATGTAGTCATTTTTAAGAGACTCTTCCACAGATTTATTATGTTATTTTTTGTTACAGAGCAAATTAATCATCAAGATAATGGAATTGGTTAAGAATCTTGGTTATACTATTTTGAAATATTCAATAGGACAATAAATTTTATTTTTGGATTTGTTAAACATGTGTGACAATCAATTTAGAAGGAAATGTTTAACTTTAAATACATCTAGCATGCTGATACTGATAATGGATATGTTTTCTCTGCTTTGGAAATTATTTTTTGCAGGACTATTTCCTACAGTCTGAAATGAATTTATATATTGTTTCGTAGTTGTATCTACATTTAAGCATGTCAATTACAAGGTGGTCAGAAGCTATCATCATTAAAAGTTAAAACCAACAGTACCACAAGAGACTTTGCCCAGTTAAACCTCTGCATGCATGTATATTTATCCCGAAGTCACAGGATTAATGCAGCAGGATGAATAACTTCTTTGCACGAGAACTATTGTTTTTGTACAAATATGATATCTTAATGACATGGTTAGTTGATCATCAAATGCATAAATTTTTTGTTCGAGACATTGCCCAAAATGATGAGATCATGGCATATATCCAAGTGGTAATTATTCATTTACACATTCTTCAATTATTGCAGATGTTTAATGCCATCACACCTAGCAAGATCAAATTGACGTGGAAACCTGAATACTTGTATCGCTACGTTGAAGTGAAAAACAAACTATTTGTTTAAAATTATCCAGGCACTTTGAGCAAATAGTTAAAAAGGAATTGATCAAATAATAGAACAAAAATTGTCCACTTGCTTTTAGTTCATAGATGTTTATTGCCCGGACACTTTGCATTGCCTTTTAACTTTTTTTTTCTCTTATTATTTCTGTAGCTTCTGCTGATACAGAATTGATATTTATTGCAGCTGAGAAATTCAATATAACTCAAGTACATTTCACACTTGGGTGGATTTCAAAAATTTAATTAGATAATAAAATCAATTTAATTTAATTCCTATTTTTTTAATTTTCATCTACAAAGTAAATTAAGTATATATTCACACCATGCGTAAAACCTGTCAAACTGCATTAAATTTTACTGCTGAGTGGATTTCAAAAATTCAATTTACTGTCTTTAGAAAAAGGGATGAGGCTGGGTTCAAATTAGGTAGAATGAATACCCTCAGTCCTTGGCACTACGCTGAAGAAGGTTGATTATTCTTGTACCCAATACCAACAAATGCCAAAAGTTTCCAAAGGATCAAGATGTTATCCTTGAATTTTAAAAAAAAAAAAAAAAGAAAGATAAAGAATGGTAATCAGTGAAGAAGGATGTAAGTGGAATTGAGGTCAAGCATGAAGGTCATCAGTTTGAGGATAGTTCGTGGAGGAGAGAGAGATTTGGGTCCAAATCTCTTGGGAAAATAAGGGGACCCTAATGCCCTTCCAGTTTGTGGCATTAGTTGTTTGATCAAGCCCCTTAGCTTTATGAACAATTGCTAAGAAGTTAAGGTGCAAAAAGGTGACGTCAAACCCCACTAGGTATTTGTGAGCTCATTGTTGCAACTGAATGATTGTGTGAGAACATGTAAGACCCTACTAACATTCGCACACCATTTTCCAATATCTACGTGGCATGTGCCAACATCAGAAGTTCAAAACCTCCATTTTGAGTGAGTTGCATACCCATTTGAAAAGCCACAAACACGACTTTCACTTGTTTAAGTGCATTAGAGAGTTCTTTGATATGAATGAAAGGTGGAAGATCTTTCAGGGTATTATAACCCCATACAACATTAATTTTATGCATGTAACCATGGTACAAATCTGCTATACCAAGAAATACTAAGTTTTACAGAGATTTCCAAGTTTAGGCAAGTTTCTTGAGAGTGGTGAAATGTTTTCAACATGAGAGATGTTAGAATCAAGTATCAGTGAAGTGTATAACTTCAAACAAGTCAAATAACCTCTCCTACATCATCTGCAAGAAAAAATTCATATGCATAAATGGATAAAATGTGCAGTCGCAGGTTTGCCAACGTTGATAAGAACATGTTGTGGATCAGCTTAATACCTTTGAGAGTTTTGGGTTTAAAATGGAAGGTAAACATATGATACACATTGGTACCAATTTCTCCCACCTTCCATGCTTTTTCAAACTCACATCTATCCTCCAAATGGCTTTGTAGTACTGGTATCACAAACAGTCATCAAGAGAGAGGTTCGAGTGTTCAAGAAGCAAATGCAGGACTGTGACTAATGGCCAAGCTTCTAATGCATTCTTGAGGTGTTTATGTGGAGGATAAACCTCAATAAAACTCCCAACTCACTCCTCTATCTTGAGAGATCATGTAATATGGGCAAGCTTATATGAGGACTCAAAGACACCAATGATCATCTACAACTCTCAATACAAGCTTGACTAGTATGATGGTGAAGAGCATAATGGAGACCATATAAGGCTAATAAAGCTACTTGCATTGTCAAAAATGGAGGGAGTAATTAAATCACGTTGAGGCCTAATGGGTCTTAATGAACCAAAACACAATCAAGAAGACCAAACAAGACTGTAAAAGCAAAATTAAATGTTTGAAGACATTTTAGATGTCTTGAAGAGGACTTTGACCCTGCCAATAGGTCTGAAGGATGGATGATATAGTTACAAGGTTTAGAAGACTTAGAAACATGCCATAAATGATCTAAATGAAGGTAAATGTAGACCTACAGGTCTCCTAACCTACAGGTCCACATTTTTTTTTATCAAAAAGATCATAATTAGCCTAAGAGGTAAGTGTCCTGAGTCTCCTAAAGGTAATCCTTGCCTCATTTAGGTGTGAAGGGGGTAATAGATCACTTGATACATCCATCTACAGTAACACAGAGTGACAAATGATCTTAGCAAGGTTGACATACAGTGGAAAGAGATTTAGGCTTAATAGACTCCTACATGCATATCATAGGCAAATGAAAGAAAAGGGCATACTTGTTATGTGGAATGGAGTGTTGAGGGGTTTGTGTAGGTAAGGAGCATGAACAAGCTCTCTATACTTACCAAGGCCAACTAGAATGCCAAAAACTAGTTAAAGATAACCCACTCTCAAGAATGCATCCAAGAAACTTGATGAACTCCTACAGGCCTGTGTATAAAGCATGAAGAAATATGCAAGTTTTGGGATGAATTGAGGTATGACGACTCTTGTGAGTTGAGGATAACAGCGGCAGATATCCTTGCAAGGTTTAGACTCATTGAAAAAGAGAGAAAAGCCATCAAAAGAGACCTTTAAGGTCAAATTTTCATAATTGCTCTCAAACCCTCATGATGGGATAGAGCAGGTTTTAGACTTTTGAAGGGCCAAATTTCTTTAAAAAGGGTTGGGAGACATTATGGTAGGTGTCTTAGACTTCTTAGAGGCATTGACAAACAAAGACAAACATTTTTATACCCCCTTTTGCTTAAGACTCTCAAGTTCACCAACCGACCTAGTTGATCCGAGAAGATCATCTTCACTATGTATGAACTTGCATGAAGAGTTACATGGTTCCCAATGGCTATTAAGGGTGTTAGAAGACCTTATGCCCTCCCAATTTGTGGCATTAGGTATAAGGAAGAGGATATGTTCTTTATGAACAATCCTTAACAATTTGAAGACCCTAAAACCCTGCCAGAACCCCTTCTAAAGACCTGATGGAGAAGATCAGCTTTCTAAGTGTCCCAAATGGATTGGGATGACCTTGGAACAAATTGGATATTATCTATGCCTCTCCTAGGCATTTGATAGAGCATGATATTGGCACGTGTGAGCTGGAATGTACAGAAAACTTTCCTAAAAACTGCCTTTTTGAGCTTGTTTACATGATTTTGAGATCAATAAGTCTGCCTAATCATTTGTAAAGGATCCTTGAACCAAGACAAAGGTATTGTGGTCCTTCCAAAGTCATTTTAGAACTCTTCACAATGATATTACAGGTTGAAAATCACTATTAAGCCTCAGTGAAGAGAGTGTGATCACTCTTGCATCAAGAAGGTGTAGTTTCAGCTCTATTTCAAGGATCAAGGAACCTTAAGAGCATCCTAGTGAGCACCTAATTTCATGATAGGTTTCTTGGCAACCTCAAGGTGAAAGGTGTCATGCTGGTCTTACAATTATCCTTGGAGTGAGCATGGAGTAAAACAATAGCCTCATTTGATCATCAAACCCCTCATGATGATTTGTCAGCTTACATTGTCAGGTTGGGAGAGAGCAAGAAGCCACAAGGTGTCAAGACAAGGAGCAACTCACCACAAATAGTTCATAACTCCTCAGACAAGAAGATGAATCGGTTCGAGATGCACAATTAGTGTTTCTTCCTCATTTCTTTGCCAAATTTTGAATATATTTGCCTTTTGGGTTGACACATGGACAAGAGGATCAAAAACTCATTTTCTTATCTCTTCCACTTCTTGTATGAAACTGATCTTATGATAGATTTATAGTCATGACGGACTTTTGACACCTCTCTTCTCTCTCTCTTCCTTCTCTTCTTCTATAAATTAAGCTTTGAAAGGCATTGAAGGTAACCTCTAAATGGGTATGACGAAGCCCTACCAAATTTGATACTTGTTATTGCCTTTGGAATAAAATTCATGCTGAGTTACACTTTCTTAGTCTTACATTCAATGAATTTGAGATGAATTGTTGATAAATGTTCGTGATAGTCGGACTACTCCTTGCATTTGTCCTTTATATTCATGCCTCTATGTGAGTTAGTTACCTTTCCATAGGTCATATGAAGTGTATCAAATGGTTTGCTGAGTTCAAGTGTTGAAAGGTTATTAGTGTTTTCTTTTAGGCCTCTTGATCAATCACCTTGGCTGTTGTATTGAACATAACATTCATATAGAAACACTTGTGTGGGAGGAACTATCTTGAGGTTTTAAAATCATGTTGTAATCTTATAGTTTCATAGTGCAAGCATTGGCAAGTAGAGGAAACTACATTTGGTGCATCACCTTCATGTTCTTTTTCTAATTTTATTCTTATTCTATCCATTTTCTTTGCAATTTCAATAGATTGGTTTTAGTTTTGGGTGAAGCATCAAAGGAGTTAGTCCAATTTAGAGATTCACTTCACCAATTAGGCCAACCACAACCTAGAAGTGATTTTATTTATCATCTAGTTAGGAAGGCTTGAACAACCTTCCTAGGGGTGCAAATTATATAGATAATAGTAACTCTACTGAAAGTGGTAATTCAAAATATATTTCTTTGGCTACATTGGATACAAGAATTAAATGCATTAATTTTTCAGTTCACACGAATCAAGTGCGGCAACAACTTTCGCTCTTTAGTATTTCAATTAAATTTCATAAAATTGACTTCCACAACATTCCAATGCCATGTGGCTCTTTCCATGAGTTCCTGGATGCTTAGTCATTGTAATATGATAGATGTCTCTTTTGCACTCTTTAGAACTTGATCTTGGTGTCTTTATTATTTTCTTATGTGTCTACCAAAGAAATGTCTATGTCTATTGTTGTTCTATAGGCAGCAAAGGTGCAATCTATTTGTACTTTACTCCTTTGGCCCATGGATTGGTGAGATGGTGACACGTAGATGACTTGCATTACTTGACTTACCTAGGATCTTTTGTACAATTGCTTCGGCTGATGTTATCGCCGAGCCACTGGGCTAGTGGGATGATGATAAGTGGCAAGATCTTGGTGATCCGTTGGGAAGTTGAGATTCGTACGTTTTGCATGTTATCAGTGGGCTAGTGGGCTAACAAGATGATAAGTGATAAGATTTCACTGCTCCGCTGAGAAGTCGAGCTTCGTACACTATACATGGGCCTCTAGGTTGCTAGGCAAGCAGGATGATGACAAGTGGCAAGATATTGTTGCTCCACTGATAAGTTGAGCTTTGTATGATGTGCATGGGCCTTTGGGCCATTAGGCTAGTGGGACGATGATAGTGGAAAGATCTCGTTGCTTCATTAAGAAGTTGAACTTCGTATGTTGTGCATGGGCCTCCCAATCACCGATTTAGTTGAATGATGACAAGTGGCAAGATTTCACTACTCCACTAAGAATTTGAGCTTCATACATTTTGCATGGGCCTCTGGGTCACCAGAGTAGTGGGATGATGACAAGTGGAAATATCTCGCTACTCCGCCTTCCCAAGGTCTTCTTTGCATATGTTTATAAAGATGTCACCTCTAGGTTAGTGGGATGGTGACTTGTTACTTTTAGCTTGATGTTTAGGTGCACAAAATGTTTGTGTCAAGGATGGGCTCTGGGGTTGTTCGAGAGATGTTTAAGTGCAAAGCATTCTATTTAAGATACAAAAGGACAACCATCCACTAAACATAGCAACATATTAGCTCTATTAGCGCTATAAAATCATAAGAACATATATGTAAGCATTTAAAGGAAATCAAAGGTGAATATTAAAGCGTGTAATGTAGCTTAGGCATAGCTTTGATCCTTTTAGTCATGAGAACTCCTTGCAAATAACGAAAAACCTATAGATTGTGTTTAGGCAAATAACTCGAGGCCGAATCATCCAAATGAATTTTTCAAGCGTTAGATAAACTTGTTTGCATTCAAGCTTCTTCAGACTTTTGTATCATAAACTTCCATTTCAAAAGGCTTTGAGAGTATGTTCAATCAATATTGGGTCCCTACTTGAAAATTTTAAAATGGGGTGTGTGTGATAGGGCACAACAAATGGCAACTCATAGGAAAAAATACTTATGAGTATTTTGAGAACCCATAATTTCAACAATCATAAGAAAACTTCAATTCTAGGAAAGAAAGAACAAGCAAATCAAATTTTAGAACAAACTCCTGCTTCCTCATGCAACATTTTAACCCTTCCCATTCCTTGGATTTATGTGTGTGATCTAGTGAAATCAATTCTCCCTGGTTATAAAAGTTTTAATAGATTTTTGAATAAGCATTGTAGGTTTTGTTTTGACTTCATATTTTGTGACCAAATAGTTGGGAAACCTTGGGCATTCCTCTGCTGCAAGCCAAATATTCATAGCTTTGACAGAGATACCTTTGGTTCCATTCAAAGCCATGATCTACTGCCAGCCAGACATCCATAGCCTCAACAGAGGTTACTTGAATCACCCATCTCCAATCAATTTGTATGATTTTTTTTTTGAAACATAAATAAAAGAAGGGCTGGGAACCACCATTGGATGGGTGTAGGTATAATAAAATTTACTTTTATCAATACGTCCTTGCTAGTGTGCATCGATATCAATGTCTATTATTTTTCATCAAAGTTTTAGCATGAGATAGTGCAATTAATATTTGGAAATGGAAAGTCTTTCTAAATTTGTATGATTATATCAGAGTAAATCCCAGACATTCAATAAACCCATTCAACCTAAGTAGAACTTAGTTCAATCATAATGCATACCTCAATCTTAGATAATCTTGCATTATTAGAGTGAATTTCTATGAGAACCAATTATGTTTCCTTATACCTCATCCCCTTGCGTTTGGCATATTTTGGTATTTTCAACAAAGAAAATTGGTGAGTTTGTTCTGCAATTTAGAATTAATCTCGAAAACCCAAGTAATCTATTAAAATCAAAACAATTGACTTATTGAAAGAAAAATGTAGAAAGTAGAGAAATTATTATATAAAGCAGGAAATATAATAGATTCATAATCTAAATCTCCACTTACAATTTACTCTGATGCATCTCTAGTTGGAACAACCATGAATTAGTGCTTCAAAAACTGTCCATTGAATGGAAAGGCGAGGTCATTACCTTAGAGGTCCTTCAACCGAAAGACATTGTTACCAAGGATTTCTTATATCTAATATGGTCCAATCCACAAAGGAGTGAACTTGTCATGTTGTCTCTTCCTTTCATGTTATTTATCCTAGAGAAGCACTAAGTATGAAACCCTGAAGGCATTGATCATAGATCTTTTGTTAAACCATCGCTTGACAACACCCTGGTGTTTGTTAACATTGTGCACTGCTTCAATTCTTGCATCTTCTAACTGAACTATCTCAAGTAGTCTGGATTAAACTCTTTCATCTTCTCCCATGTTCTTTTACATGTATTGGTAAGTTGGTATCTTGAGAGTAATAGAGAAGACATGTTGTCCATACACCAACAGAAAAGGTGAAGCCTTGACGACTTGCTTGTGCTTGGTTTTGTCTTCCCATAGTTCATACTTCAATAATAGGCGTCATTCTCTTGGTCTATCTTGCATGCATTTTTTAATGGCATCTATTAGATTCTTATTGGTGGATTCAGCCACTCCATTTCTTTATGGGTAGTAGTTCGAAGAGAACTTAATTGTGATTTGATTGTCATAGACTCATTCTGTAAATTTAGAGGATTGAAAAGCTGGACCATTATCACAAATTAAGGAAATGGGGGTGTAAAACTTGGTTAATATGTTTTCTTCTAGAAAATTAATGACATTGATTGCTCTAGAATTCTTAGTAGTTATAGCTTCTATCCACCTAGTATAATAATCAATAGTTGTAAGGACAAACTTGTGTCTTATCGAAGATTTTGGGTTTATCACCTCTATAAAATCAAGGCCCCATTGGGTAAAGGGGTGTCCTTCGATGATTAGTTGTAAAGGCATGGTAACATTTATTTCTATTTTCTCAAATACTTGGCACTCATGGCAGGTCCTAACGTGGTTATATGCATCCTTGAAGATTGTAGGCCAGTAATATCCCATCTTCATAATCTTATGAGTTGTAGTGTTACCCGAAGGATATCCACTGCCAATTTTATGATGCAAGATATTTAGGACATCCTTAGCTCCTTTTGAAATGCATCTCAGATATATGCCCTCATAATTATTTAAGTATAAGACTTGTTTCTTGATCATATAATGAGTCGATTTAAGTTTGAGTGCTCGTCTTTAATCTCTATTTAGTTCAAGGGGACATGTACCTATGAGTAGGTAATGGATTATTTGTAGTACAATCTGCCACAAATTACTTGAGTTTCATTGATTTGTTCAATGCTAATGCATGGATCAATCTCGGCCATTAATTAAATGATTCTCTGGCCTCTCACCATTTTAGTTGGTCTGATCTCAATGTCAAACTCTTTAAGTTTGGCCATCCATTTTCCTCTCCTTTTTTCCAACTCATTCTCACCAAGTGTGAGCTTGATAGTTGGATCTTGAACGATGGTGAATGTCTTGTTTCTCAGGATATAATACCTGGATGTATTGACATATGTGATCAAAGCATATATTTATTTATCAATCACGAAGTATTTCAACTCCGCATCCTTCAGATTAGTGCTCATGAAGGCAATGGTATGTTCATTGTCTTCCACCTTTTGTGTAAGTATTGAAACAACAGAATGTTCTAAAGTGAATGAATAAAGATAAAAATCTTTATGAAAATCAGGACTAATCAAAACCAGAGCTTGGGCAATTGTAATATTGATGTCTTGAAAAGCTTTCTTGACCTTAACTATCCTTTTGATTTTGGTGTCCTATTTTAGCATAGCGTTCAATGGCTTAACAATCTCTACAAAACTAAAAAAGAATTCCTTAAAAAGTTATCATTGCCAAAGAAAGACTTCAATGCTTTCTTAGTGTTTGGTGGAGTCAACTTGGAGATAGCTTGGACCCGTTTTGGATCAATGGAGATCCTATCCTTGGTAATGATATGACCTTGTAGCTTTCCCTTAGTAACCCCAAAGATGTTTTTCTTCAGGGTTAGAGAGACCCCATATCTTTTGCATCTATCAAAGACTTTCTATATATGGTCTATGTGATTAGCCCTTTCTTTTGAAAACACAATAAAGTCATCCATGTAGATGATGATACACTTCCCCACCAATCTTTGGAAAGAAAAATCCATTGCTCTTTGGATGGTAGCTCTCATGTTAATTAGGCCAAATGACATATTTTTATATGCGAAAGTTTTCCACTTGGTAGTGAAGGCAGTACTCATCATATCTTTTGTTTCAATGAGTACCTAATTGTAACCTAATAATTCATTCAAGAAGGACATCATCTAAGACCCACTCACCAGTTGAATTACCTCATCCAAAGAGGGTAGAGGTTAGTTGTATTTCTCTGAGGCTCTATTTAAGTTCCTAAAATCAACACAATCTAATTTATCTGTTCTTTTAGACTAATACAATATTGGCAACCCAAGTCGAGTGCCTAATTTGGGAAAATAATTTTGGCATCTAATAGCTTCCATACTTTAGTTTGAATGAGAGGCTCCAGGATTGCATTCATTGGCCTTTGTCTTCGTATGAAAGGTTTATGCTCCTGCTTTAGGGGAATGGTATGAGTGATCACCTTAGGGTCAGATATATTTAGGTCATCATATGTCCATGTAATGACATCTTTATACTTGGTAAGCAATCCCTTCAGCGTTTGATTTTCACTCTCTGTGCAATTAAGACCTACATTCATCAACTAGGGATGTTGGTCAGTTCCTAGGTTTTCTTTGATGAAATCAAATTTAGTGACTTTGAGCTATTTTTGTTTCTAATATTGAGGATCCACATAGAAAGTCAATTCTAAAGAGACCATGCCTAAAGGGATGTAGTTCTATTTTAGTTACAGAACACCATCTTCTCCCATGTCCTCAATCTACACTGGTTAGACCTCTCCATCTATAATCTAGGCTTCAAAAGCTCTAGAATTGCTCAGGAATTACATGATCTATTGATCATCCTCAAATAAGTGGAAGTTATCCATGTTATTGGGGACAAAAGGGCATGGAACTAGATCTACTGAGAAATTTTGTATTTTTGACTCTTGAAGTGGTGCCGATTAGTCGTTGAGCCTGCTAATGAATCTGTTGTCTGATTCTTCTCTCTTGGGATGGATCTGATACTGAACACTACAAAGGACTTAATAGGTCCCAAGCTCAGTGCTTGTTCTTATTTAGATAAGTAATTTTACACTAGTATTTGTTTCAGATATTGTTAACAACCAATTTAGTATCCTTGAATATTTGTAGTTATTTGACATTGTGTTTTAATTCAAACTGCAAGCCTAGGATTAGAATGTCATACTCAGCGCAATTGTTTGTGTAGGGGAATTACATTCTGTACGTAGCTAGGTATTGTTTACATCTTGGATTTTTGAGGGCCATGCCAACCCCAGAACCTTGTTTTGATCTAGCTCTATCAAAGTGAAGGGTCCATAGTTGAGAAGGACCTTCAAATTATTGTTCATGCAACACATGTTCTTATCCAGTGGTAAATGTATACACATATACATGGGAAGACACAAAGTCTACTTTTTCATTGGTGTTGTTATACTCCATAATCAGAAGTTTCATCTTCAGCTCATGGTCCACTTGGATCTATTTGGGTAGCCCCTTCCAAGGCAGCCACATGTGCAATAAATTCATGGCCATGTACCCATTTAATGTCTTTGACCAATCTCGACTCAATAATAAACTATATGCTTCTAGAATGCCCACGACCAAAATATCGATGTTTTTTGCACACATGGTTAAAATGCCAGTTTGATACATACATTTTTTAATTCACTAACACCTGGGATGAAATATTTGTCTAATTGAAGGATGACTCTCTTTTACTTGTCTGGAGATAGACCCAACTTTTGGTAAACAACTTTTAGCATCACATTGGACGATGCTCTAGATTCAACTACACAGTTGTGTATATTCTTCTTAAAAATTCAGACGGTCAACAAGAATGACAACACTTATGGCTTGTCTTTATATACCATGACATTTTGATGAACAACATTTGATTTGTAGGATGTTCTCCTGGTCAGAGCCTTAAGCAGTAATTATTTCTGCTTAGTGATTTGGGCCAGTTCATGCAGGGTGATGTTAGCCTTGATTTTATTCATATCTTCAACAATGTTTTACCCTCCTCTGTTCTATGATTTTATAATCTACAACTGTTCGTCCCTCTTGGGAGGAGGTGGATTGTTATTAGCCTTTGGATATGGAGGGGTAGTGGCACTATTATTTAGAGGCATTGAAATAGTCATAGGCTATTTAATCCTTAGATTGTAATTGTTTTTTCCCTGATGATACTGCTAGAAGGCATTGATTTTATTTGTGTTATCCTCTGGTTCATTATCATTCTCTTATGGAAATGGAGAATCATATGTTTCAAAGACATTGGCGGTGTTTGGATGACCTGAACCAATAGAGTAGGATGGTTCTACTTGATTTGTAGAACCTTCTTGTCTATCCATCTCCATCTAAAATATTTTCAAAGGATTTATAAAACTTGATGTATTCCAACTCACCATGTTGTGCAGTGTTATTTACACGACCCCAGTTAGGAAGGTCTACTTTCATGATGTTCATCTTTTGTCCTCTGTTGGATGGCACTTGTTGTTCTTGGTTATTTCGAGGCCTCTCCTTCAAATATTATATGGGATTCAAAAGTTCTATAATTACACGATCTACTGATCATCCTCAAATATTTGGTCGTTATGCATGTTATTGAGGACAAAATGGCATGGAACTAGATTCAATGATTTTTTGTATTTTTTACTCTTGAAGTGGTGTTAGATTAGTTGTCTGAGGCCGCTAATAAATCTGTTATCTGATTCTTCTCTCTTGAGATGGCTCTGATACTGAATGCTTCAAAGGACTCAATCAGGTCCCAAGCTTGGTGCTTGTTCTTCTTTAGGTAAGTAATTTTACACTAATATTTATTTCAGATCTAGTTAATAACCAATTTAGAGTCATCAAATATATACATTTGCTTGACATCGTGATTTAATACAAACTCTAGCTCTAGGATAGAGCTTCATACTCAACTCGGTTGTTTGTGTAAGGGAAAAGCAATCTGTAAGTAGCTAGGTATTATTTACCTCTTGGATTTGTGAGGGCCACACCAACCCCAAAACCTTGTTTTGTTCTAGCTCCATCAAAGTGAAGGGTCCATAGCTGACAAGGACCTTCAAATTCTTGTTCATGCAACACATGTTCTTATCTAGTGATAAATGTATACACACCTACATGGGAAGACACAAAGTATACTTTCTCATTGGTGGTGTTATACTCCATAATCAAATGTTTCATCTTTGGCTCATGTTCCACTCAGATTTGGTTGGGTATCCCCTTCTAGGGCAGCCACATGTGCAATAAATTGGTGGCCATGTACCCATTTAATATCTTTAACTAATCTCAACTCAATAACAAATTGTATGCTTCTAGAATGTCCATGACCAAGATATCAATGGTTTGTTGCACATGTGGTTTAGATGCTAGTTGGATGTGTAAGTTTGTTAATTCACCAACACATGGGGATGAAAGATATGTCTAATTGAAGGATGACTCTCTTTGACTTGTCTGCAGTTAGACCCAACTTTTGGTACACAGTTGTCGGCATCACATTATCCAATGCTCTAGAGTCAACTAAACAGTTGTCTATATTCTTTTTGAACATTAAAACGATTAGTAAGAATGGAGACACTTATGGCTTGTCTTTATATGCCATGAAATTTTCATGACCAACGTTTCATTTGTAGGATATTCTCCTAGTCAGAGTCTTAAGTATTAATTTTCTTTGCTTAGTGATCTGGGCCAGTTCATGCACGCTGATGTTAGCCTTGATTTTCTTCATATTTTCAACAATATTGTACCCTCTTCTGAAAATGGAGAATCACATGTTTCAAAGACAGTGGTGGTGTTTGGATGTCTTGAACCAGTAGAGGAGGATGGTTCTGTTTGATTTGTAGAACCTTCTTGTCTATCCATCTCCATCTGAAAGATTTCAAAGGCTTTATAAAACTTGATGCAGTCCAACTCACCATGTTGTGCAGTGTTATTTACACGACACCAGTGTTATGTTCATCTCTTGTCCTCTAATGGATGGAACTTGTTGTTCTTGGTTGTTTCTAGACCTATTGAAAGGCTTATTATACCTATGGAATCCAAAGTTCTAATTAGTGTTTTAGGCCCCAGTGTTCCCCATACATTTTTGCATGTTTAGGAACTCATTGCTCAACTTTTGCACCATTCTTTGAATTGATTCTAATTCTATTTTTATGGAATGAGAATTAGTACCCTGTGTAGTAATTGTATTAATTGGAACTAAGCATTGACTCTAGTTTTGTTGGTTTGATGCAAGTATAGAATTATTTTGGAAACTGAGGTGTCAGTTGGGTGCAACATGGGTTAAAGGCATTAGGGGTGTACATTTGGGTCTAGTTGTGGGCTATAGTTCTAGTTTACATTCAAAATTAGACTGAAAGC
This sequence comes from Torreya grandis, assembly GCA_037957365.1. NCBI lineage: Eukaryota > Viridiplantae > Streptophyta > Pinopsida > Cupressales > Taxaceae > Torreya > Torreya grandis. The sequence goes on along the minus strand of JARHVA010002389.1, from coordinate 572,893 downwards.
CTAGAAAATAGGACCAAGATTGAGTGGGTCCAAAGACTGCAACTGATGATTGAATTGCTTATCTATGTCAATAACTTCAGCGTAAGCCAAGGGCAATTTACCAACATTGGAAGCTCTATGGAGAAAAAACCATAGTCATGGGGTCTAGGGCATTATTTTACATTTCCAGGGCCAATGCTTCCTCAAGTTGGTAAGTAGTCCCAATCCTACTATACATATTTTGAAATATAACATTAAAGGCCCAGATTGGGTCATTGGGTTCTCACTTCATACTGGTAAAATGTTAATAAATAACACTAATAACTTGTCCAAATTATGTTATAAAGGTATCTTGGCAATGGGTCCAAGTTGTAATGGAACCCTTTGGGATATTCAAAAACTAGTCATAGACCACATCTTATAAGGTGAAGGGAAATAATTTGCAAGTCACGTCTTTGTGGGTTACATTCAGGATTCCCAAAGCGATTTTTAAGGCCTTGATGTGTTCTTTTGTAGTCCTTCCTCCTGAGGGAGAAAAAGAAGGTCAATATGTATCAAATTTTCTAGGTAAATCATGGGTAGCTCTAGTAATGTTGATCGCAGAACCTCTAAGCTAGGTAGGAGCCTGAGGAAGACCTTTTGGTAGAGCCATTGGGAATAATGGAAGACGAAGTTGTCTACATGGAGAGAATGATTGGGCTCTGGATTCTCTCCTACTTCCATTATTAGATATAAATTTTCTATGGATTTATAAAGGTGGTAATAGCAAGTTATTGTTTAAGATAGACCTTGTTAATCTCTTAGGTGCTTCCAGTACAACTCAAGTGATTCTTTTCAACAAAAATAGAGGTAGAGGTTCAAGACCCTCCCTCTAATGCCAATTTAATTTTCTATTGATGTGGTTTTTATGCCCACCATAGAGACCTTTACAAGGTTACCTCTAATGTTTTAGGATTGGTGATAGATTTCACTCCAAGGCACGAGTTGTAGTGTATTTGGTTTTATAAAAACCTATTGGTGGAATAATGGTGAGCGATACATATTTTCTACTATGAATGGGTTGGCTATCGATGAACCTAAATATAATTGAAGTGGATGGAAGGATGATTATTTTAACTAAGGTCGGCAGGATTCTCAAAGAAACTCAAAAAAAAGGGAAAAGACGGGTAGAAAATAAGCATGTGGACCACACAAGATAAAAACCAATACTTGAACTATGGTAGGACAAGGATTCAAAGACCAATATTTTCTACCAGCTACTATAGCACACCAACACTCAAACACAATTAAGAATCAAAGGAAATAAAACACATTAAACTTAAACACACAAAATTAAAGATTGCCATGTTTTTTAGATTGCTATTGCGCATCTACAATGGGAATTATATTTAGTTTGCAAAAGGCATTCAAAGCTATAACTTAAAGTGAATAACCATATTAAAATTTAACTCATGCACCAACAAAGAACTAAGATACCAAAATTATGGAAAGTTTCGTACAATACACATAATTGGAGAAGAATCAAGATTTGCACATAAAGACTAATTTAAGCAGAACTTCGCAGAATTACCTATTAATCTCAATAGCCAAAATTATCCTTCCTCAGGTATAGGAGATTACAAGTATATATAAGTTTGGTTTGGGATGGGGAAGGCCTCATCTATATAAGCATTATCTAAAGACATACATCTAAAAGTAGAACTTGCATCTAATTTCATGCAAAAAGTGCATGCACCATATTGATTGCCTAAAATAGAATTCTTCATCTAAAAATATAATATATACATGCAAGCCCCCCTTAAGTTAACAACTAACGTTGCAACTTAGTTGGAACATGCAAACACATATTTATAATTAGTTGGTGTTGATGTGGTGCCGCTAGGAGAACTCTAACTATAACATTGCTGAAGTGTATATTGATGTGGAAGAAATTGAAGTTGCAACATAAGTTTTAGGTGGAAAAAACACTAACATTGGAAGTGAACTATGCGTTATAATTAGAAGTGGGACATACATAGGCCTAATCTACATGTGCACTAATGTGTATTTTGGAATCTGAGAGCTCTATGTAGGAGTTGAAGATACTTTTATTGCCATTGTTGCATGCTTTGTTGCCTCCTTTTGGAGATGGGAAGCATGACTTTATTGAAATTCAGCTTCTATAGTCTCAAAATTGAGCAAATATTTCTTGAATAACTAAGGAATATTGTCCATTAGTTTCTTGTGAATGTTCAATGTAGCCTTAACCTCAACATATAATGATTCGGTCCCAATGTTCTTGTACCTTACTAAATTTACCAATTGCATTATTTCATCTATGGTTCTATACACTATGCCTTCAATATCTACTCTAAAACTATCCAATGTTGCATGTAAGAGATTCTCAAAATAGGCCTTGGCACCAATTACCCCTGTGGAGTTATTACCTGAATTACTCTTAATTCAGTCAAAAATGGAGATCATGCCAACTTCTTGATTTGAAAACTGTTAACCAAGGTCTGCATCTCCTGATGTCATTCCAATAGGTTGTCTCTTTTTGAAGTAATATAATGTTGTGCCCATGGTACTTTAGCAACAACTATTAAATTCGAGTGGGTATAAACCTTGTTTCTAGTTGCTTGGCTAATAAAACTTATGACTTAGTAACAACTTAGCTACCATCTCCCATAATGACTTGTCCAGGTTGAGCCATTAATTGTGTTCCCTCTTATTGATTTCTTTTCTTAGAGAGCCATTCATCCTCTGGGTGAGATTCAGTTTTTTCACTTATGAAACAAGAGTCCTCAATTTCCATCCCAAAAATCCATTATGCTTCATTATCCATCCTTCTTTCTTACTCCTCACTATCGTAAACCTTAATAGGGTCTGTTATCATTGATCCTTTCCTTATGTACGCCCTCTCTTTAGAGGTTTTTACAGGTTCTTCCTTTAATTCCACCTTTTGGGGAGAAATAGCTAGGGTCTTGGGCTTCTTTGTATAGGTCAAACATCTTTTGGTAGTGGTAGAGGTTGGCCCAACTGAAAGAGAAACAGAAGATGGAGATGCAAAAGTGGCAACAAGTGATGTTGGAATAGGAATGGTAGGAATCACTGATGGAATGATAGGCGGCGATGGAGGTTGACCAATAGAAGGTGTCATTGTTTTTGAGGGCATCAAAAGAGAGGAAATAACAAGAACCCAAGATAAGAGAGAAGAGTTACTAGTTGTGCGATAATTAATGGAGGTAGGGGAACATAGAGGATATATTAGTTCTCCCCTAGGACTTATAAGCCTTTCTTTCTCAACTCTATGTTGTGGATAGGCCACAACAATTGTATATGCTTGAGAGGTAGAAGGACTCCCAGTTCCTTCTTCATAATGAGTTGCCCAAGGTGGGCCAACTTCTCCTTGTGTTTCCTATTTTGCTTGAAGAGGAGGTCCATGGATGGGTTTGGAAATCCACTATTACTTTATAATCCTCTTGGCATCCTCCTTGGTAATGGTGGGATCATATTGGATCTTTTGCACTATTATCATATACATATTAGCTTTGCATATCCTGATGGCCACCTCATAGTCATTTTCAACATTGATGAATATGTTGTCATGCTCATACAATTGATGCCCACAATTAATTCTCACCTTTTTCTCATATTTATTGAGGTGTCCTAAAAATTTCCCTCTAGGATCCCAGTGCTTGAAAGGTATCTATTTGAACCCATAATGAGTCTTGATTTTATCAATAATTGATAGATGCTCCCACCTTTCATACTATGTTCGACGAATGCTGAGGGGGGTGGGATGGAGTGCTCCTTACTTTGCCTTCTTCAGATCAATGTCAATGCTATCAAATAATTGGGAAATAATCTATTGCTCAACCACCTTATTCAACACAATCCTTGGGAGGAGTAATGAGTATGCCTTTGTACCCTCAATCCTGGTCACAATATGCTTGGGATATAGGCAATAGTCTCCTATCTTTCTAATAGTCTTCTTTATATGATCTAAAATCCTCAGTATATCCATCCTATAGATGGATTGATACACTATGGGATAAAAGGTCTCAGTTACCCTCTTTATATTCTTCTCAAACTTGTGAATATGAAGAATATTGAACTTGTCACACACCCTATTTGAGGGTACTCGGTGGATGGTTGCTAGGGCTAATCATGAGATGCATGTATAGTTGCAGTTATTGCATCCACCACATAAGACATCATATAAAAATTCTTGTTTGAAGACCTTGTGGTATTGGTGAGCTTTGAAATCAGATTGGAACTGATAAGTTCTCCTAAAGCTATAATTTTTCTAGAAGTCATAACTATACCTAGCAATGGGACCCATACCTTGTTGATGTAAACAATGGTTGGGAGATCAAATATCCTATTTAATATGGCCATGGTGATTTTGACCCCTAGCATGAAGGTGACAATGAGAATAATAGATGTATGGCCTTGTACTCTGAAGCTGCTTGGATTTAGCCCATTCTTGTAACTTGCTAACAATTTTATTTTCCTAAAGCCTATAATAAATGGTATGGGGATCCTGTAATATTTTTCTAAGGCATTCCCATTGATGTACGCTACTGATGTTTTTCTTAATGTAAAATTCAATATATTTTCGGTAACCTTACCATTATAGGATAAATTGTATAATAAGTCGATGTAGGGCATTACCTCTAGTTTCATCACTGCATTGTGGATACCATCTCCCTTAATTGCTATAAATTTATCAGTATATCTCTACGTGAAGAGGGAAAGTTAATCTTCTACTCTGTAAGGCTTAATTGATTTGATCTAGTCCCAAATCTCTTATTAGTGTTTGAATTCACAATTCAACACTGTTAAATCAAATGTCATATCTATGAATTCCTCTACACATATAATGGAGTATGTAGAGGGAATTGGGATCCGAGATGAAGAAGCCATTGGTACTATTTGTAAATTCATGGTTTTATTAAAAGCTTCATGAATTATTTATCTTAATGGAGTTTTGGATTCGCAATATGCACTTGGGCTTTAATTTCACAATGTGCTGCATAACTTGGTGGTAATGTAACTAGACTGAAAGTGGTAATTTGAAATATATTGCTTTGGTTGCACTAGATATGAGAATTAAATGCATTAATTTTCTAGTTCATATGAATTGTGGAAATGGATTTCACTCTTTATTCTTTCATTTGAATTTCATAAAATTGACTTCTACAACATTCCAATGCCATGTGGCCCTTTCCGCAAGTTCTTGGATGCTTAGTCATTGTAATATGATAGATGTCTCTTTTCTGCTCTTTGGAACTTGATCTTTGTGTATTTATTATTTGATTGTGTCTACTAAAGACGCGTCTATTTATCATTATGTCGTAGGTGGCATAGGCGTAATCTATTTGTATTTTGCTCCTTCAGGCCATAGGCAAGTGAGATGGTGACATATGGAAGACTTATGTTACTTTGTTTCCCTAGGATATTTCCTAAACTTATTTTGATTTATGTTATATTCGGGCCATTGGGCTAGTGGGATGATGACAAGTTGTAGTATATTATTGCTCCACTGAGAAGTTGAGATTCGTATGTTGTGCATGTTATTGTTGGGCTAGCGAGATGATGACAAGTGGCAAGATCTTGCTACTCTACTAAGAAGTTGAGCTTTGTACTTGTGTAGGGGCCTCTGAGTCATTGGGCTAGCAGGATGAGATAAGTGGCAAGATTTCATTGGTCCACTGAGAAGTTGAGCTTCATACGCTATGCATGGGCCTCTAGGTCATCAAGCTAGTGGGATGATGACAAGTGGCAAGATATCGCTACTCAATTGAGAAGTTGAGCTTCATACACTTTGAATGAACCTCCAAGTCATCATGTTAGCAGGATGATGATAAGTGGTAAGATCTCATTGTTTTGTTGAGAAGTTGAGCTTTGTACATTGTGCATGGGGCTCTGGATCGTTGTGCTAGTGGGATGATGACAAGTGTCAAGATATCACGACTCTACCTTCTTGGAGTCCTTTGTACATGTATCTATAATGATGTCACCTCTAGGTTAGCGAGATGGCAACTTGTTCCTTCTATCTTGATGCTCGGGTGAGTGGAATGTTGTCATGTGTCAAGGTTGGGCTTTGGGATTGTCCAGGGCCTCATTACAAAGCATTCTATTTAAGACATAAAAGGACAACCATCCACTAGATGTAACAACACATTAGCTCTAATAACACTTTAAATCATAAGTAAGAACATGTATGTAAGCATTTAAAAGAAATCAAAGGAGAGTAGTAAAGCATGTAATGAGCTTAGACATAGCTTCGATCCTTTTAGTCCTGAGAACTCCCTATAAACAATGAAAACCCTATGGATTATGTTATGCAAATAACTCAAACCCGAAACAACCAAACAAATTTCTCATGAATTAGATAAACTTGTTCACATTTAAGCTTCCTTAGAATTTTATATCATAGACTTCAAGTTTAAAAATGACTTAGAGCATGTTCAATCAAAATTGGATCCCTATTTGAAAATTTTAAAATGGGGTGTGTATGATAGGGCAAAACACATTCTAGCTCTAACCCCTTGTTAGAAAGTCTTATTGGTGTAAATGTAAATATCACCCTTGTTAACCCAATGATTTGTGTCTTTTACCCTGTATTTTAATACCTCCATTAAGTTATTTTCTTCCATCCATTCTATGGAAACTGCACAATTACATGTGAAGGTGGGTTCAAATAGTTTGTAATTTATTTCAAATGCCACTACAACAATAAATGCCTCTTTAATTCCTGTTTGGAAGAAAAATGATATCATTCTTCAAGACATAGTGAAAATATTATGTAAGATATTTTTACAAGGAAATATTTCAATTTTTTCCACACCCTGATGTAGACAACCTTGTATATAGCAACCAAGTCATCCTAGTACTCTTCATCATCTTGTGTAGCATCCTCATCATCATCTAACTCATTGGGCTCCTCTATTCAGTAGAAAAGAGAATTCTAATTAAGATATTCAACAATATAGAATGAATATGATGACTCTAAACTCTTAACGAGGATTTAAGGAATAAAATGTTGTGATTTGAGCCATTTGAAGAATAAAATGTTATGATTTGAATCATTATATATATCCTCTGTGAGAACCCAATATTTTTTAATTTAATTCGCTAAACCTTTTTGAAATACCAAAATACTCTTAACCCTTCAGTATGATTTTTTTCAATTAATAGAGGCCACTTACAAATAATTATGCTTTTATTAATTTCACACGTGTCTTTTTCAATTAGAACAATCTTGAAATTCACATCATATCACCTTCAAAAATCTAAAAATTAATAACAAAGGGTAGCCTTTTATATTATATAAATTATATTCTAAATATCCTATCTAACTCCACCCCCTCCTACTTCTATGTTTGCGATGACGGCTTAATTATGTTTTTTCTTTGCCCTTTTTTGGTTGGCAATGTTTATTAGCTTTGTTCACACTCTTCCCGTGGCCGTTTGGCACAATGGAACTTGGGGTGTGACCTTTTCACCTACTTTTTTGTATGAGTAGTTGTACTTTATTGAATTAATATAAGCGCTTTTCAATAATAAAAAAATTCCTCATTGCCTTTTCTTGATTATTGTCCACTAAAATCAGGGGACATAGTAGTTGTTGATCACCTCACAACCATGAGCTCACAAAGTTCCAAGTAATAAATCTTGAAATTCGTGTATGCCTTAGTCTATCAATTCCACATCATTCATGTTTTGATGTCTGTACAGTCACCTACACACAAACATATTAAATTTTCACCATAATATTTTCAAGGTTATGATATAAGCACAACATTTGAAAATATAAGCGTTATCAAAATATGATGTGTGGCGGTCATCTGATAGTAATACTTGCATGAATTCACATAGTTATTTTATTTCTAAAGTGGTCACAATGAAGTCGATGAAAATCTACTAAGTTAATATATTTGCTTGATATTTACATGTGTCCATCAAGTGTACAAAACAAATAAATTAGCAGTTGCACTGAGGGTGTAAGGGAAGTCAAAGGGTTTTTTTAATTATGAAGTATTATATTAAATTCCTAACCAAGTAAAAGGTATTGAATTCACTATAAAACAAATAATTGGTTAAATAATTTAATTTTTTTTGTTTGTATGGAAGGAAAGAGGAGAATACCTATCCAACATGTTATACTTCTATCTCCAAATTCTTGTGTCCTTTTCATGCTGGAAAAAATGAAATAAAAGATTACAAATTAGTATTAAACTTACATTACAATATTCCATAAAAAAATATAAGTGTCATTTAACCCTCTTCTAAAAAAACTCTTTAATTTACATATGATACAAGAGGCTATAGAGATTCAACCACTATATACAAATTAATATTACAATACATCAATATTTAATAGTCAAACACATCTAATGTTCTACAAAAATTACATTATACATACAAGACCATCAAGTATTTTCAGTAGTTGGTATTATTCTTAGTAGGAAATGTTGATGTTGTGGATTGCACCCTCTAAAAGGAGACTTAGCTCCCTTCCTCCATGCGGCACAATGGAGACATTCTTCTTGTTGTGGGTGGCAAACTTGAGGGATGAATCTCTAGATTAGGGGTTAGATCCCCTTGATGCACCTTGAAGCCCTAGATTTCCTACTGCTAACAATGGGGGGATGAAAAGAGAGAGAGATACTGAAAATAGAACCTAACTAATGTGGTGATGCACCAAACTGGTTGGTCTACTCAGCCTTGACCTACACTTTACATCAGAAAGAAACAAACATACACTTCATTCGAATGAGAACCTTTCCTGCATTAGTGTTTCAACAGGAGATCCTATGGAGATATAGGGAGGAAGAAATTACTAGAGGTGTTCTAAGTCACACTATTGGACAATCTGTTCACCTGTGCCTATACTTTGAGTTGGACACTTCTTGTTGACCTGCAGAGAAGAATTCACAATACACTAGATATGCCAGTATAAACCTATGAAAGCTTTAAAGGAAATGGTTGAACATAAGATAAGACCATAGACATATGCAAAAGTGCAAGCTCAAATGGAGGTAAAATTCTTTTTTTGATTCAAGGTAAATTCTTCAGGGCTCCGCCATACAATGTTGAGAGATCCCTTCAAAATGAAAAGTTACAAACATATATAGAAAGCTTAGAAACCGACAATTGACTAGTCAAGGGATAGGAACCCATGCTGCATTAAACACTTCTGCAACAACCACGAGCCCATGCTGCTATCGTATCCTTCTAATTACATATGGGGGGAGCCATGCTGTGGTGTCCAAGTCGCTATCCATGTTGTCTTGGGCCTGCATAAGCATGAGATACTTCTAGAAACTAATAAGGCCATCCCCAAGTTGTGTTGATTGGGACATGCTCTCTTCAATGCTGAGTGTGACTCGCTGTTCATTCATGGCAAAACAAGGAAACATGGGCCGCTCTCTTCTATAGATCAAAAACTAATCCTTTGATTGGTTTTTGACAGAGACTATTTCACCTAAGTGCATTTACTCTTCCTGCTGACGACCCTTGTGCCCTCTGCCTTTATCTGGTTCATCTTTGAGTCTGCGCTTTGACTTGTTACGCCACTTGGAGCATTTTGAGCTTTTATTTTATGTGCATGTGGCCGCGTTCTGGGTTACCCACCTTTTTTTCTCTTTGCTATTTTCCTCTTATCTTGGTAATTCGGGCTCTTAGTGCTTATTATTCTCTCTTGGGCTCCTTCCTTCGCTTGTTCGCTCATTCATCCTTCGGGCTCTCAGGATTTTAATTCCTTCAGACATTGTGTCTGAAGGAATTCTCCTTTGGGCTTGTTACCTTCTGACTTTCCTTTGACGAGCCTTCGGGCTTCCATTTTTTTGTCCGAAGGAATTTTCCTTTGATTTTTTTCAAACGACTAGCTTACCTCCTTGAAATTGATGTTCGTGGGCCCGTTATCAGACATTTAAATCCCAACGGCTAGCTTATTGACATGAAATTGACATTCACAGGCCCATCACCCACTAGGACAATTCCTTCGGTATTTTTACAAATGAAATTTTTTGAAGGGAAAGTGACCCTTCAGAACGATTGAAATGGTCCTCTTTCAAAGCCAAGTGCCCCCCTCAAAGACACCTACTCTTCAGACTTTTTGTCTTCTAAATTTTTTCAGACTTTTTGTGACTATCGAATTTCTTCAGACAAAATGTCTGACAGAATTCCTTCGGATATTTTGTCTTAAAGAATTCTTGTTTGACTTTTCTTCCTTGATTTTCCTTCAGATAAATTTTTTGAAGGAACTCCCTTTTGGCCTGTCACTTTTTTCGAAGGGCAAGTTCCTTTCAGGGTTTTTGTTATGGCCCTTTGCTCTAACCAACTGCCCTCCACAAGGGTAATTCGAGCCTAAAGTTGCCCTTCAAACTTTTGAAAAGGTCCACTTTGTTCATCGCTTGCCCCCTCGCAAGGGCTCTTTGGCCTCCAAAGTTGCCTTTCGGAAGAAGTGTAAAAGTCTCATTTGCCGCTTAAGTGCCCTCCACAAGGGTACATACCCTTCGAGAATCCTGAAAACGACCCTTCGGCTTTTCCACTTGGTCCATTTTGCCTATGAAAAGCCCTATGAAGTAATTCACTTGTCTTTCAAAGCATCCAAGACCAAAATCGAGGTTTGCAAGTGGCTTTACTTATGAATTTTTTACAAGTCACCCGTCAAACCCAAAATGCACTTGGCAAGCAAAAGAGGAAAACAATTGGTTTTTTCATGGGAAATGCCCTGACAAAGAAAAAATTTCACAAGGTAGCTTAGGGATGAACTAGTCGGACCCTGGATTGAAAGAATCCTGCAATTTAAAGGAGAGGGGTGCCCAATTTTTGGCTTGCAGGACCAAAAATTGGTCAACAGGAAAAAGTGTCTAAAACAAAGAATTTACAGAATTGGTCACAAATAAAAATCATAAATGAAAAGCACTAATAGATAGACATCATATTAAATGCAAAGCAGAAGTTATTGCCCGTATAGTTAGATACAATGTCATAGATGCATAGATTTTATCGAACATAATATCTGAAAATATAATAAAGTATCCATTAAGATCTAGGCTCTAATATATCTTCAAAGCATGCAACAATATATCTAATATTTTCTTGCACTCAATTCTACATTGAATGATGATTTTGAAAGGCCGATAATTATTAGCAGTAGTAATGCATTTGTGCTCTTCTAGAGATGAAGTTCAAACACATTCAGATATATTTATGGAAGCATAGAGACAAGTATTTATGATGAGCAAAAAGCCCAATATCAATTCAATTTAATATATTGAAATTCCCTGTTGCAATTTGGAAAGCCTCAAACATTTACAAGAGCTCTCAATTAGGCCGGTCATTACCACTCGTGAAGAATAAATTAGCCTTTGCAACAAAAAAATAATCCTCTACAAATTTGTCTCCCTTGATTTGTAGAGCATAATTTATCTTTGAGCTTATGCATAATTGGGTAAATTCCCTTGGACAAATTTAGTTTGCTTATTGTTCTTTGACCTTTCTTTGCAGAGGTTTTCAAAAGAACATTCAAACTATCTATCTAATTGTTTCTCTGCAAAAAGATTATAAATTTTCTAAGCAACACCTACACGAAGAAATCAAAAAACCCCCCTCTATGGAACCATTAGGTAAGGGGTTTAGAATTCAAGAATCAACTAGACTAGTGTATCTCAAATTAGAAACCGATTTGGTTGTTATAGCTTCCTTTATGACTTGTACAAACATGAAGAGGATTTTTAAAGTATGACCGTCTTAAGAATATGATTTGGTGGACTTTAAATCTAGAATGGACTCCCTATCTCACGAGTTGGGGAAACTATTTTCCATTATCATAAAATTAGGTTTTATGCACCATTTACATTTTTGTCATTCACTTATACAATTTTTAAAAAATATTGAATATTATATAAGATAACATTAAAGTCGTTAAAATAAATGAAAAGTACCCAAAAATATTTTTTTCTTCACAAGAACTTTTTAATGAAACTTTTATGATCCACACAATTGGATTGCTTGTCTTAAGCTTATAAAAGGTGGTGACACTATACAAATATGAACACTATCGAAATGTTAAAAATAAATGCCACCGATCATATCAAACAATATCTATGGAAAAACTATTTTGAAGCTTTGAAATAAATAAACTTATACATTTGTTTACATTATAAATATTGATCTTTTTTCTTGCACTTGGGTAAAAACTTCCTCTGTTGAATGTTTAGTAATACATTTACATCATCAAATTCCCAAACATTTCAAATTGTTTGTAGTAATTAACTCTCCAAATTGATTGGACATGAGTTAATTCTCTTGTAAATATAAATCCATGTCAATCAACGGATTTTTTTGGTTCTTTAATCGATTCTCTCAAACAGAGTACATAAAACATGTTATTGTAGAATTTGACTACAAATAAGTTCAAGAATTTCACGTTTTTAGAATTGCATGTTTTAATGTAAAAAAGGGCTTTTGGATAAACTGTGGAGGAAAAAATTGATTAAAATTGTCTGCACAGTTTATTGAAAAACTCTTTGTTATGTATAAATTTAAATTTAAATTTAAAAAAATTAATTAAATTTAATTATGATAAAAAAAATTAAATAATTTATTTAAAAGTTCCTTTTTAATGTATAAATTTTAAGTTTAATTAAAAAAAAAATTGATTAGATCTAATTATTGTTAATTGACAATATAATACACCAAAACATTAGATTTAAGTTAAAATTGGATCTAATTATTGTGAATTGGTAGTTTTTTAAGGTCCACCGACTTTGTTCTAGGTGAGACTATTTCATATTCCCAATACTATTTAGGTGACACTGCCTCATACTTTTAATAAAACTCCCTAATTGTTTTTGTTTGGTTTGAACTCGAAACCCCTTTCAAAAAGACAAGTATGTAGTGTAACACAACGTGCCACTGGTTAATTTAATCAAGATTTAATTGTCTTATAATTGTAAATTTACACCAAACTATTTATTATAAAATATATATTTATACTACATATTAAAATACTATATTATACTATAAAATAATATTAATATTAAAATATAACCTTAATAATAATAATAATAATTTCTATATATACAATAATATTATTATTGCAATTTATAAATATATTAATATAATATAATAGATAAAAAATCTTAATGTAAATGATTATTGAATCAAACATTTAGTATGTTATTACACCGTTTACGCGTCTAAAGGTTCGTTTTGATTCCATGCTCTGTTGTCAAGAAACCCTGGTTTCATTTAATCTTTCATTTCATATTTAATTGTAGGATGTGATTTTTATTTTAATTGAGTGAAAAAATTACACTATTGATAGTCAACTTTATTGTTCATTAATTTATTATTCACTTTTAGATGTTGACGTTAGCTATTGTTCATTAATTTATTATTCACTATGCCTAATCTACCAACACTTAGCGGATCTGTAACATTAATGGAGATGAAGGATTTTTAGGGTCTTCTATGTAGGTGGATTTTTTTTCTGAGCTCTTCTTCAAATAGTTTTTCAGCTTGTAGCCCAAACGATGCCACTGCCAATTTCGAGCTCCCAAGTCTCACTATTTTGTGACTTCCCTACTGATGGAGCTAAATGATCTTAACCTCTAAAAGAATATCGAAAAACAAGGAACAACATTGGTTTCTCTTCACACAAATATCATATTGCCCTTAATATCAGTACTTCAAACAAATATCGGGACACCCAATTTCTTGTTTGGTTTGTTTCTCTTCGCACAGTTGATCTATTGTCTGTAATATGTATAGCCAAAACCAGTATTAGCAAACCTAAGTTCTTTATTGTCTAGTTTACCTTAATGCAGGTTTCATATTGCCTATAATCTCACCAATTGCTCTGCGATTCCTGCTCTTCCTAAATCTCCCTCCTATAAATCCATCCATATCCTCCTTTACAAAAATAACTTTCTCAAATATCAAATATGGCCTTCTTCTCCAATGGGCTTCTCTTTTTCTCATTGTTTGTGTTTCTCCACTCAGCCAATGGTGGCTTAGATCAACAATTCTTTGTCTCTTGGGCTCCAAACCATGTTAAATTCTTCAATGCAGTGCAATAACTGCATCTCACTCTCGATCAAACATCTGGTAAGTAATCACAAAATCAAGTTGTTTTTAAATATATTTGTCAAACCTTACATTTGGTGGGTTTATTGAACAGGGTCTGGTTTCACATCGAAAAACAAGTATATGTTTGGGAACATTAACATGCAAATAAAGTTGGTTCCACAGACTTTCTTGGCACTATAATTGCTTACTATGTATGTTAGGGTGTGGAGCTAAAAGCTTCACCTAAGGCAAACAGGGAGGTTTTCAGATTATGCAGTCGTCGGCGTCGGTAGGCCACAACCGATGTCGGTCAGTGGATGTGCAGAAGAAAACTGACATCGGCAGGAATCGGTTGACGTCGGTCGCCTCCAGTTAGACAGGGACCGACGTTGGTCGCCTGTGACAGTTTCAGAACTGCTGTTGACGAACAGTCAGTTAAGTGAATGCATTGTTTGCATGATGAAGACCAGTCAGAGTCTTGAGCCGCAAGTCTAATCAGTGTATGCATGAGATCTATATAATAGACTCATGCGCTGTATTGTTAAGTGTTGAACTTGTAGAAGAGCTATGTAGAGCTTGGAGAGTTCTTCCCATGGTGGAATCAAGTAGGATTCCCCATGTATGTAAGATCAGGTTTGATATGCAGGGTGTTGCAGTATCATGGTGGAGATCTACATGTGAGAAGTAAGATCAGGTTGGTCTGCAGGGATGTGTGTATGCGAGGGTCAGAACAGGATCGGCGGGGGAGCAAGATCAAGGTGACAACAATACATCAGGAGCAGGATCATGGTGAGATCTACTTGGAGTACCAGTTCGTACTCGGTTGTACTGGACGTACAATGAGGTGAACAACAGCTTGTGTTAGTTGTTAGTTGTGACCTATGAGAGAAGATTACTCAGGTGGGAAGATTACTTGGATCCCTTGAGGAGGAAGCCTCACAGAGGTGGAAGAAGAGTGTGATCTCTTTATTGTAATTTCCTTTGTAATGAGTTGAATACAATTGTGTGTTGCCTCTCATATTCTGTGTGTTTTCTCATTGATAGTTATTTGTTCTTCTGGTTATTTCTGCATGTTTAAGTTGCTTATACAAAGGCAATCATGTGTGCTCTTAATTCTGACAAGTTGTGTCAGAGCTTTGGGGAACTTAGGTCCTATCAAATGGTATCAGAGCGAGGTTGGATGTTCTCAGAACGAGTTTGACTAACAGATGGCCCAGATCTGTTAAGTGTTGTTGATTACAGGTTACTCACAGGGGTTGTTGTTTGAGTGGGAGTATAGCAATGGCAGAAGAAGGTAAGCTGAGAATGAAGAAATTCAAGCACAGGATTAACACCACAAGGGGTGTGGTGGGTTGTCTTCAAGTGGGAGCTTGGAGAGGAATACAAGCCAGGATGCAGATTAGACAGAGTACTGGTTTAGGTACAGGTGCAGCTATTTATCTCCAAGTGGGAGATTGTTAGGGTGGTTCCACAGACTTTCTTGGCACTATAATTGCTTACTATGTATGTGTCTCACATATTAATCTTAATTCTCTTCATATAAAGAGACTGACTAATTATGTGTATAATAAGTATTTATTAATGAATTGTATTGCAACTATCTTCAAAGGGATCAAACCATGATGAGTTGGACTTTGAGTTTCTGGGGAATAAATCCAGACAATTGTACGTCATTCAAATAAATGTGTACACAAGTGGAAAGGGTGACCGAGAGTAGAGAATATACCTTTGGTTTGATCCCACCAAAAACTTTCACAAACAAAGATTTTTGTGCCTCTGCCAAAATGCACCATTGACAAAATGCCATAGACAAAATCGCTTTTGACAAAACCACTTAGAATCCATGTGTCAACCTTTGAATGGGTTTAAACGACATATTCTCAATTTTTTCTCTTGTGAGACAAATCTTGGGGCCTTGCTCAACCGTATAAGCCTCTACATGCATCCATCAAATGTACAAAACAAATAAATTACTTTGTGATTATAAATTGTAAAAACAAAACAAGTAATAGATATCATCATTGAAAACGTGGACTCCCTAATGAAGTCACAAATTAACATAATTAACTAAGGTATATATTAAACTTTGATGTACCAAATATCTCTGTGGATGCATTATTTTATCAATTATATTTTTAAATTATGACCGGGTTCATTCATTACAAATAATTATCATGAAATGAAGTGTGTGATCCATGTGCAACCCCTCCTTAACATAATACACTTCTCATTTATTTTCATGCATATATATCATACCTCCTACACAATCCTAGGCACTTCTATGTGTGAAGCCTTCTCACACTCTTGTGCATAACTTTCATGCTTGTCCATAGACTTTCACACCCATATCACCCTAGATCACAGCTTGCACACTCCTCAACTCATAGTCTTACACAACTCACTAGCACCTTCTCGTAAAATCACATGTCCACACTTGTCTTCACTCCAATACATGCATGTGTTAACCTATTCAGACCATGTGGCTTGTCAAGTGGCACTTTTTGGCTAGGAATCTTTCAGTTATACCATTAATCACCACCAACCTATAAGTTCCACTGTCGTTGAGTAGGGAATATGAAATGAATTGTAATTGTCTTCCTTGTAGCCGATAATAGTTGTAACTACTCATGTAATCTTCTTATATAAATATGTAACATATGCATTTGGCCAAAGGTAAATTCTATATGTTGAGTTGTGGAGCTAAAAGCTTCACTAATGAGCTAATGTGGAGGTTTCTAGGCTTACACAGTAACCGGCATCGGTCAGAACCAACTGACATCGGTTAGGGGTTGACCGACATCGGTTAGGGGTCGATCAACATCGGTCATCTTCATACCAACACCGACTTCTGTGCGTTTCTAGAATTTCTATTTTTAGGAGAACAAATTTGAGCCTTTGATTTAAGAGGTGGATCTAAGGGTGGCGAATGCATGGCTCATGAACCCTAGTGTTGTAGTATACTATATAGTAGGGTTAGATCCTCATAGCATGTACAATTCAGTAATTGAGTTGATTGTAATTGATTGATTGAGAGAGAGAGAGAGAACTCTTGAGGGAGAATTACTGTACATCTGACAGGTGTGAGGAGAGAGAGATTTCTTCATTGTATTTCCTTCTGAAAGAGTTTAATACAGATTGGTTGTTTCTTGTATCTCCTATTATTTGTTATTTCTGATTTCTAGTTACTTATTACTTCTGGTTTCAATTTTGTGTTTAGTTGCTTATACAAAAGTAATCAATCATACTCTAAGATTCTAACAACTGGTATCAGAGCGTGCTAGTGTTTGTTGATTACCGAATTCACTCACAGGGGTTTCTGATTGAGTGGGAGCAAAGCAATGGCAAAAGAAAGTAAACTAAGAATGGAGAAATTTAATGGCAAGAATTATCAATTATGGAGGATGCAGATTGAAGATTATCTATATCAAAAAGATCTGTATTTACCGTTGGTGGGGTTTCAAGGAAGCCCACAGATATGGAAGATGAAGAATGGAATGTTCTTGATAGAAAGGCTCTTGGATCTATAAGGTTGAGCCTAGTAGCTTCTGTGTTTTCCAACTTATCACAAGCAAAGACAACGGTAGAGTTAATGGATACTTCGGTAAATTTATATGAAAAACCCTCAGCTTCGAATAAGGTATATCTTATGAAGCAATGATTTAATTTGCAAAAGCAGGAAGGTGGATCTGTATCTAGTCATCTTAATGATTTCCATACAATAGTAAATCAGTTAAATTCAACCAAAATAGTTTTTGATGATGAAATTAAGGCTCTCTTAATCTTATGCTCTTTACTTGAAAGTTGGCATAGTTTGGTAATGGCAGTTAGTAATACTGCATCTGCTTCAAATATCTTGAAAGTTGATGATGTTGTTAGTGTAATCTTGAATGAAAAAAATCGTAAGAAAAGCACAAGAGAAACATCAGGTAATACTTTAAGTGTTGAAAGCAGGGGAAGACAAAGAGAGAAGGGCAAGCAAGGGAAATCAAGGTCAAAGATGGGAAGTAGATCCAAATCCAGAAATAGAAGAATAACCTGCTGGAATTGTGGAAAGAAAGGGCATGCAAAGAAAGATTGTTGGTTGAAGGATAACAAAGAAAATCAACATGAAGGTAATAAAGAAGCAAAAGTTGTAGGTATTGTTGCACATGATGCTCTTATATTTTTTTTGGATAATAAAGTAGAATCACGGGTTTTAGATTCTGGTGCCTCTTTCCATGCAACCCCAAATAGAGAATTTTTCAATGATTATGTCCATAGAGATTTTGGAAAAGTTTATTTAGGGGATGATGAGCCTTGTAAAATTGTTGGCAAAGGAAAAGTGCAGCTGAAATTACAAAATGGCAACACATGGGTGTTGAAGGATGTCATGCATGTACCCATCCTGAAGAAGAATCTAATTTTTGTAAGAAAGTTGGGTGATGAGGGTTGCATAGTAACTCTCACAGCTAAATCTTGGAAAGTTTTCAAGGGTGCACTTGTATTAGCAAAATGTAAGAAAATAGGTACACTTTATCTATCTACTTGTATTACTGATTATTCTCTTTCTATTTTATCTATTTCAGATGTAGATGCAAAGTTGTGGCACTGTAGGCTTGGTCACATGAGTGAGAAGAGAATGAATGTTCTTAAGTCAAAAGGAAAGCTTTTAGATTTGAAAAGCATAGATCTAGATTTCTGTGAGCATTGTATTTTCGGAAAACAGAAGAAAGTGAGGTTTCTCAAAATTGGGTCAACAAAGAAGAAGCACAAGTTAGAGCTTGTTCACACAGACGTATGGGGACTAGTTTAGGTAGCTTCTATTGGAGGATCACAGTATTATATTTCTTTCATTGATGATGCTATAAGAAAGGTATGGGTTTATTGCATAAAGAGGAAATCTGATGTTTTTGACACATTTTAAAAATAAAAAGCTTTGGTTGAGAATGAAATAGGTTCGAGATTGAAGTGCCTTAGATCTGACAATGGTGGTGAGTACTGCAGCAATAAATTCAACAGTTACTATTCTATGAGTGGAATACGCAGGAAAAAGATGGTTCCAAGGACACCTCAGCAAAATGGAGTTGTTGAAAAGATGAATAGAACAATAATGGAGCGTGCATGGAGTATGAGGTTGCATGTTGGTTTGCCCTTACAGTTTTGGGCAGAAGCTGTAGATACATATTAGAATAACTATCATACTAGTTTGTTCTCAAAATCCACCTATGGGGACAAGAAAGGTTATCAATCTATTCCATAATTTAAGGGATAAGAAATTGGTGAAAATGGGAGGTGATAGAGATAGATTGGAACCATTGTCTTGTGTGGAGGCTCAAGGAAATTCATAGGTTTGGAGGAATCTTATAAAATGAGGAATAACCATAGTCATGTAAATAATTATAAGTCATGATGTAGAGTTATTGAAGCTAATTTTTGCTCACTGATGGTGGGGAACCAGAAAGTTTTGATGAGGCAATGCAGGTAGAATCCAGGAAACAGTGGGAGCATGGCATGAATGAAGAAATTGATTCCTTGGAAGAGAACCATACGTGAGATTTGGTTGAGTTGCTAGCCAAAAAGAAAGCACTAAAAAATAAATGGGTATACAGGTTAAAGGAAGGAGTGAATGAACAAATGAGACATAAGGCTAGGTTGGTAGTAAAGGGATTTGCACAGAAACCAGGTATTGATTTTGGTGAAATTTTTTCTCCTATAGTAAAGATGATTTCTATTCGGACTGTATTGTCTTTAGTTGCTAGTGAGGATTTGCATCTTGAGCAGCTTGATGTTAAGACAACATTTCTTCATGGAGATTTGGATGAAGAGATATATATGGTTTAGTTAGAAGGTTTTGAGGTCAAAGATAAAGAAAAACTTGTGTGCAGATTGAAGAAAAGCTTATATGGTCTTAAGCAAGCTCCAAGACAATGGTATTTGAGGTTTGACAGGTTTATGACAGAGCATGGCTTTAGTAAATGTCAATCTGACCATTGTGTTTATTTTAATAGATTGGATAATGGTAGTTATATTATCATGTTACTGTATGTAGATGATATGCTTGTTGCAGGTTCACACATGTAGGAAATTACTGAGCTTAAGGTAAAATTAGCTCACACATTTGCCATGAAGGATTTAGAGCAGCAAAGAAAATCCTTGGCATAAGTATTAAGAGAGACAAAAAAAATCACAGTTTGATTTTATTTCAAGAGGATTATGTGAATAAGGTGTTGGAGAGGTTCAATATGCAGGATGCAAAATCGATAAGCACACCTATGGCTAGACACTTCAAGTTGAACAAAGAACAGTGTCCTAAATCACATGATGAGATTGAGTACATGAGTAGAGTTCCATATGCTTCAGCAGTTGGGAGCTTGATGTATGCAATGGTATGTACTAGACTAGATATTGTCCAAGTAGTGGGAGTTGTCAGCAAGTTTATGGCCAATTCAGGAAAAGAACACTAGAAAATAGTTCAGTGGATTCTCAGATATCTGAGAGGGACCAACAGTAGGCATTTATGCTATGGAGGGTCAAACACTTCTCTACATGGGTATGTAGATTCGGATATGGCAGGTGACTTGGATGGTAGGAGAAGCACCACAGGATATGTGTTCACTGTTGGTGAAACGACGATTAGCTAGATTTCAAAGCTGCAAAAGGTTGTTGCCTTGTCTACTACAGAGGCATAATACATTGTAGTCATAGAGGCTAGCAAGAAAATGATTTGGATGACTCGGTTCATGGAAGAGTTGGGAAAGAAGCAAGAGAGTTGCAGATTGTACATTGATAGTCAAAGTGCAATTCATTTGGTAAAGAATTCAGCCTTTCATTCAAGAACCAAACATATATAGCTTAGGTACCACTTCATTAGACAGGCATTGGAGGATGGACAGTTGAAGCTAAAAAAAATCCATACGGATAAGAACCCTGTTGATATGTTAACAAAGTTGGTAACAAAGGAGAAGTTGAATCTTCATTCAACTTTTGTTGGTCTTCAAGATTGAACTTGAAGAGGGAGAAACAAGCCAGAGATGTTTAGAGGATGTTGCTGGTACAGGTACAAGTGCAGTTATTTATCTCCAAGTGGGAGATTGTTGAGTTGTGGAGCTAAAAGCTTCACTAAAGAGCTAATGTGGAGGTTGTTGGGCTTACACAGTAACCGGCATCAGTCAGAATCAATTGACATCGATTAGGGGTCAATCGACATCGGTTAGGGGTCTACCGGCATCGATCATCTTCAGACCGACACCGACTTCTGTGCGTTTCCAGAATTGCTATTTTTAGGAGAACAAATTTGAGCCTTTGATTTAAGAGGTGGATCTAAGGGTGGAAAATGCATGGCTCATGAACCCTAGTGTTGTAGTATACTATATAGTAGGGTTAGATCCTCATAGCATGTACAATTCAGTAATTGAGTTGATTGTAATTGATTGAGAGAGAGAGAGAACTCTTGAGGGAGAATTACTGTACATTTGAGAGGTGCGAGGAGAGAGATATTTCTTCATTGTATTTCCTTTTGAAAGAGTTTAATACATATTGGTTATTTCTTGTATCTCCTATTATCTGATGTTTCTAATTTCTAGTTACTTATTACTTCTGGTTTCAATTCCGTGTTTAGTTGCTTATAGAAAAGTAATCAATTGTACTCTAAGATCTTAACACTATACATAGTCATAAAACATATAACATGCTCTGTATATCTACTCTGTAACACATTGTACCATTTTCCCTATTCTTTCCTATTGAATTGAAGTTGTATTTTCTACAAGTTGGGACTTTTGATCCTTTGAATGTGTATTAATTGTTCTATTTGAATACGTCTATGCATATTCAATATGCATAAAAAACTTGGTTGTTCTCTACACACTTGGTCTTTGGCCCCATAGTGAAAATTATTAGTATTAGATCATAGCTATACTTTTATATCCCTGTAAACAAGTAAGTGCAACTAGAGAGAATGTCTATCAGTTGGTTTTGTTTCAGAATATCTAAAAGAATGCCATGCCAAAATTAAAATGGCTAACACCTAGAAGCAACTTGAGGTAGCCTAATAAGCTCAAAGTATTATTTATGACACAAACATAATTCACTAATTTATTTGGCCAATTTCATGAGTTTGTGATACAAATCAACATGATGCCTTCCAGTACACCTCCATAGTATGTTCAATAGTAGTTTCATCAGCAAACCCCCTTCAAAGTATAAGTCAATATTGTCATCCCTCTATTTGAAGGCAAGATCGATGCTAAATAATTAGATGCCTATATTTGACAACTCAAAACATACTTCTCAATTAATCACTTCACAGAAGCTAAGAAGATCACCTTCACTGTATTGAATGTGTTTATTCTGGTAGTCCACTAATGGGAGATCTTCAATACACAATGTATACAAAATTATGTTCTAATCAAATCCTGGAAGACCTTTTTTCGATGCACTGAAGGAGGAATATTACCCTCTCTACCACTTTAAGGATGAATACATCAAGTTCCAAAAATTATGCTAGTGTAAGGATTAGTCAGTAGAAGACTACTCCAATACGTTTCATGACTACTTTATGTGCCTGTAAGAGAACTTGATAAAAAAAACATAAGGTGTTGAATTAAATCAATTGACTCTTACCTTATATCCTTGTGAAGATAGAGTTATTGACTTCTAACACTTTGGGGCAAGCATATTGCGATGCCACCAAAATCAAATCCAAGGAACATATGAATAAACATTACACTTATTCATCGAATGAAATATGCAAGGGCCACCCTCTCACAAATCCACATCACACCTTTCTATGTAGAAGTAGAACACTTATTACAAAGGTGAGCAGCCTTAGAAGACTACACAAACCTCAAAGGCTCTTGCAACCTCTACTTCAAATAAAATCAAGAATAATTGCGATGATAAGTGGTGCCATCACCATCGCTCATCCACCCATGATGACTTTGAATGTCATGCACAACAATCCTTACTTGCATAATCTACATCAAGACCCTCACTAATGAACAACACTAATCCAAATGCCTCTTGTCTAAGCACCAAAACCACTACGATCAAAATTTATAAGGAGTGTGAACATATCTTCCACACCAAGTTATGGGTGAAGGGTTAGCCTCTTCATGTCATCATTGGTAGTAGCATTCATAATAACATCATTTCATAATCCATAGCACAACACCTTGTCCTTGTAATTGTTGCACATCCCAAGCCATATTGACTAGGATGGATTCAACATGAGAAGGATATACAAGTCCAACAATAATGCACTTTCCAGTATAAATTCAATCCTATGGAGGATAATGTCACTTGTGACATCACACGTTTGGACATCTACAACATCCTGTTGGGAAGACTATATTTATATGACTATGAAGCTACATATCAATTCGAGCCACAACATTGGACTATTCATGTGCAATATTTATTCTAAAACTTTTCTGAGTTAGAACCCATGACGAAAATCACCTTGATCTCTACCAAGTAATGCCACAAACTCATATCACATGCACATAAGTTTGTTTTACTCATGGTTTACCCTGATACACTTGCACAAAAGATTAATCACACTCAAACAACATGTATCACTCGCACAACATTGTAATAACAATAATTGAATAAGTTACTAGAGAGGAATAGTGAATTCTTCAGAGAGACCTAAGGCCTTATAGCACACTACATATTTAACCACCACATTGATTTGGTCCCTAGATACCCTCTTCTAAATAGTCATCTGTCTCATACATCAGTTTGGGAGAATGATTAAGTCTAGCATCAAATACAAGAGCTCCTTGATTTAGGTAAGATTAGGCCTATTTATCCTATTTATAGGAGTTTGATAGTCCTTTCACCCAAGAAGGATGGGTTATGGCATATCAGCATATACTATCAAGCACTCAAAAAAATAATGGTAAATAATTAGTGCCTATTGCCATGCATTGATGACCTCATGGATCATCTCTAAGGCACCCAATACTTCATCATTATCGACTTGAATTCAATTTACCATCAGGTTCCATTCCATCCTAAAAATATCTGGAAGAAAACATTCAAGACAAAATAAGGATTGTATGAATGGTTGGCCATGCCTTTAAGCCTAACCAATACACTAGCCACATTTATGTGCATGATGGATGATCTACTCAAGCCATTTCTCAACTCCTTCATCATCGTCTACTTGGATTGTATTCTCATATTTATAATGACTTGGGAGGATTACATGGAACATTTTACACATGTATTATACACCTTATATGTCAACATAAGTTACATGCCAACTTAGAAAAGTGTACATTTGGAATTGCACAAATTAAGTACTTGCGCTAAATAATTGACCACACAAGAATCCATGTAGACCTAGAGAATATCAAAGTGATCCAGGATGGCCTACTCCACATAATCTCATAGAATTTAGGAGTTGTCTTGGGCTCTCTAACTTCTATCATAGGTTTGTCCTTGGTTTCTCACACCTCTCTTGGCCTCTTAGCCAAATAACATGTTCAAAATCTAAGTTTGATTGGATTCATGTGCAATAGTGTAGTTTTGAGGTGCTCAAACAATACCTTTACATAGTAAGTATTCTTACAATACCCAACAATGCACACTCTTCTATGCTTCAAACCAATACATCTGACTGTGTACTCAAATCATTACTCATGCAACATGGACATCCAGTCACATACCACTCAGAGACATTCAACAACACAATGCAAAGGTAATCCACCTATGAGAAATAACTATATGCGATTGTTCAAGAAATTAAGCACTGGTAACATTACATTATGGGGAAGGAGATAGTTGTTCATTTTTATCATAAGCCACTTCAGTTCTTACATACATAGAGAAAGTTGGAGAAAATGTGTTACATAAATGGATGACTTTCCTGTAAAAGTTCCATATCATGATCAGGCACAAGAAAGGTAAAGACAAAAAGGTAATATATTTCCTTTTCTGAATGTTAGTTCACATGTTCATCACAGTGTTAGACATGTGTGACCACAACTTCACAAACTTTGTAATGCTCTACTCAGTTTATCAAGACTTTACTGACACTTACACCAACCTTTCACAAGGTAAAAAAGTTTTGGAGTTCTATTTTTATGACCAACATCTCAACAAGTTTGGGCATCTCTATGTTCATAGTGGTGCACCTCACCAATGACTCCTTTTGGAGGTGCACTATGCCAAGACCTCAGGGCACTTCAATGTGATAAGGACTTTAGTTACATTACATTCACACTTATACTAGTTGCACATGCACATAGACATGGAATGCCACATAAATTCTCGCATTCCTTGTTGCATCACTAATCCCATGAATAGGAAGCTAGGACTATACACACCTCTTGTGGTTCCGTTCATACCATGCAAATATATCAACATGGATTTCATGATTTGGTTGTCTGATACTAAATTTCAACATGTTGTGTTTGTTTTAGTCGATAGGTTTTCAAAGATGGATATCATGGTCACTTGTAATAAATAAATTGACTCATTTGGCACTATGTAAGCCTTATTCAACCATGATTGGGTTCATTTTGGACTTCCAACATCCATCATATCCAATCAAGATCCCAGCTTTGTAAATAATTTTTGGAAAGCATTATGGGACTTGACAAGTACACAATTGGATCAATAAATAACCTTTTATCCATAAATAGATGGACAAATATAATTTGTCAATCACACAATTGTTCAGCTTCTATAAATATACAATCATGTATATGTTTTCAATTGAGATGAAAATCTTCTATACATTTAGCATGCCTACAACAGAGTGTTTCACAACTCTATGGGGCATACTCCAATCCATACATGTCTTAGGTTTTAACCTTCAACATCTCTATAAATATCCTCTTGAACACTACCTAACACTGAGTCATGCACACAAGAACATGAATTGGACAAAGCCAAGAATTTTTTGTGCCACAATCAACATGTTCATTAGCAAGTTCAACAAATTATTTCTCACACACAAATAAATTAAAAAGAGTGTCATGAGGCCCATCACACACCTCATGCATTTTGAGTTAGTGATAAATTCTCGTTGCATCTTCATAAGGAGTCCTTCAAAGGTCCACACTGTAAGATCAAGCTTTTGTGTTATGGTCCTTACACCATTATTCACATAATTGGTGTGAATGCATTCAAACTTGATCTACCTCCATACATGAGAATGCACCTAGTCTTCAAAATAGAACTTCTCAAGCCTTACACTCTACCACTTATTAAGCCAGTAATGACAAAACATCCTTCTAATTTAGATCTCAAACACTTGCGACCCACAGAGAAGGACTAGATCATTAAAATGACAAAGATATACACCCATCATGGTACACATAAACTTTTTTGAGTGGTCAAGGTTGGAAACACTAACCAAGCTAAGTGGTACAAATCTCAACAACTTCAAGTGTAGTTCCCTTAGCTACACATTGATGCAATAGATACCATTACTCTTCAAGAAAAGGGGAATAATCTATGTGTAGCTCTTACATAGCAAAATATGCTTCTCACTTATTTTGATACACATAACTTTCACCTCCTACACAATCCTACACACTCCTATATATGAAGCTTTCTCTCACTCCTATGCATAATTCCCATACCTATTCCTAGACTTTCATGCCCATATCACCCCAGATCACAACCTACACACTCCACTATGCACTCCTCAACTCACAATCCTATACATCTCACTGGCACATGCAGGAAAATTTGTGTGCCTAAAATTTTCGTCACTCTAGCACATCTACTTATCAACCTAATTATATCATGTGGTTTTTTAGGTGGAACTTTCTAACTAGGAATCTGTTAGTTGGACCATTATTTTCCACCAACCTGTAAGCTCAATCATTATCTACCAAGGAAGATGAAATTACTTGTAGTTCTATTTTTTGTAACCAACAACAAGTTTTAATTACTCATGTATTCTTATTGTATAAATATGTAGCATATACATCTAGCCAAAGGATGATGCCATACACATTTGTAACATAGATAACATTCTTTGTGTATTAATATGTAAAATCTAAAGTGTTATTTAATCATAAGGTGAGGTAGCATAATTTTTAGATTGGACATCTAGTTTTCCTCTAAGACAATAGAAGAAAACCAAGAGGGAGCCATAGAAAGTTTGACTCCTTATGGTTACAATCCTTCAAAACTCATCATTTTTGTAGTGATAACAAGTATTGATGTTTACACCTAAATTTAGATATGTGTGGTATCCAGGGTTAATAAATATAGAAGTAATTCTAACACAAGGGTGCTACACTAATCTATAATAGGCCAATTAATAGAAAAATTAGATAAACAATATTCTAAATTTATACAACTAAAATTGCTAAAAATTGTAACAATATTGTATATATTCGTAATTATCCTAGGTGTCTTTTGTCTATTTCAATAAGTTGTTTTTCATTATCATAGGAATAGGAAGAGTCTCTTTGGGAATGTGAAATGAACAACCATTTTGGATTATATATAAGTAAGGTTTGCTCTTTTAAATTGAATGTGAATACAATTTTGTCTTGCATTAATAATTGTTAAATCATGAAATTGATCCAAGACCTGAGAGTGGTAATAGAGCTTGGGATTTCATTTATTTAATTTGTCACTTTTCTCTCCTTTTTCCAGTTATACAGCCTACAAAGACTTCTTCAACTTAGTTTGTTTATTGTTAGATTTTTAGAATGGTGTTCTAACTATGAATAGGGTGTTCTAACCTATTGTAGGCATTCTACACTAATCTAAAGCATTTTGCTAAGCTTTAAAAAATAGAAATGAGACATTTTGCTATTTATTGTAGGTTTTGGGGACTATTTTCATATTTTAGCACATTTCTTAACCATATTTTATCTTTTCTAAATCTTCTTTGATATTTTATGATGGTGTTTTGACCTCCAAACTATAAATCTCTTTTGGGCATATTAATCCATTCAAGTATATCTGATTTGTGAGTCTTAATGGCATGTGATAATACTGGAATTCCTTTTGCTGAGGCATTCTAATATATGGTTGTGTGCGAACTTTAGCAATGTAATATAATATTTTGTTGTGTATACATGGTTGTGTATTATGTGGCTTTATATTACTTTAATTTGATTTGTTGCTCCAAGATCTAAAGAGGTGTGTTGGTCATGAAGATGGCATATGAGGTATTTTAAATTCTTCAAAAAGTTTATCTTTCCTACACTTGGTGCTTTAACAACCAAGTAGGTTGTGTTTTTTAAATCCTCCAATATTGGAAATTTTTTATATAAGACAAATGGAGTGAGGTACACATTTTAATCTTTTTCCATTAAAAATCAAAATTTCAATTTTATTTTAAGTGCTCTTTTTCAAAAATTGAAAAGCATTTAAATTTGAAAGCATTTAATTGCCTTGAGCAAGCTACTCTAAAGTAAATTTGGCAAAAAATAACCAAAATTTATAACTCAAGGAGAAATAAGGAGAGCTAGTATTTTACCCATTTGTTTCTATCAAAAAACATAAATCTAGAAGTCAAGAAAAATAAGTATATCATCAGGTATGAGGTTATATCATTAAGCTGATGTTATTAAAAAGGCAAATCCTTTTCATATGCCACCTAGGTACCATGTACCACTTTTCTCTTACATGCCTGAATGCCTCTTTCACATACTTTCAAGTATATATAAAGGGTGGGATTCTTCCACATACTGACAAGTATATAGTAATGGTGGGTATATATAGAGTTTTGGTATATCAGTCTGGTGGTATATAGAAAAAGAGACCATTTAGAGTGATCAAGAACCAATTTGGGGTTGATAAAACTCAAACAATGCATCCAATCAAATCAATTGTTGGCACAATATTGACCAACAAAGATAGTTGGTTCTAATGGTCTTAAAAAGTGGATAACATACTCATCTTCAATGATCTATGGTTCATATTTATGATGGGCAGACACATCTAGTTGAGCCAATAGGGAATGTGAAGGATATTCAAATATGGAAGCATAAAAACTAGAAAGCATTTGCCTTGATGATGGCCTCAATCAACAAAGATGTGTGTCATCATATTCAGAGGTGTAATACTCCATGGGAATCATTTCATAAACTAAATGAGCTATATGATTCCCACTCATATTTGGAATCCTTTCAATTGTAATTGAATTTCTTCAAAATCGATTTGAAAGATGGTGATGTGATGAGATTAGCTTAAGAATTATAAGTAAGCAAGCATGATGTGAATGCCAAGAGTGTCAACCTACTTGGAATCTCTACAAGCAAGCAACTAGTTGAAGACTCTCACATTTGATCAATTGGCTGAAAAGATGGCAGAAAGAGAAAAGGCCTTTGGAAGAAAAGTTGAATCCATAAGATAAAGTGTTTTTTATGTAAATGGAAATTCTTTCAAAACATTTAATAAGACCATGTATTCCAAAATTGAAGGCAATAATAAACACAATAAGAAAAATAAGGGAAATAGTGGTAAAATGAAAATCAAGGTGGTCAAAATAAAAAATAGAATGATAAACAAAACCTCAATTGCGAATGGTACGATAAAAAAGGAAGCCGTGAGACTCACAAATTTAAAACACCATGGGATAAAATTGAAGCATACCATAAGAAGAAAGAGGAAAATCAAATAAACAAATAAAAGAGTCAAAATCTACTCAATTCACCAATGAATGTGTGTCTTTCAATACAAATGATAAAAAAAAATTGTCTCAATCACTTCATCATTGTTTGATGCTTGGATTCTTGATAGTGGTTTCACTCTACATATGACTTTATAAAAAGACTTATTTGAGGATTTCAATGAAGAAAGTTTTGGTTCAGTATACCTCATACATAGATCAAGTATGCAACCACAAGGAAGAGGTACAAGTGACTCAAGTGTCTAGGTCTTCTAGATTTCAAAATCTAAAATGTTCTATACCTTCCTTAATTGAAACAAAATTTGTTATCCCTAATTATTGTTAGGAAATAAGGTCATTAAATCATGTTGTATAATGCTAATGTAACTATCAAAATAAAATGTGGTAATGCAATCATCTTGACTAGATATGAGTAAGGTAAATTGCTCAAACTCAAGGTCAAGCCATCAAATTCAAGGAATTGTATTCATCTCATTGAATACGTAATGTATACAAATATGTTGTGGAATGATATATTTTGGTGTAATCACTATAACAACATTCATTTATTAAAAAATAATGGTTTTGTTGGAATTCCTACCTTGCCCACAAAGTTAGGTGAAAAGTGTGAAACTTGCATTTTGGCCAATCTCACAAGAGAACCATTCCCCAAGTCACAGTGAAAATAAGATAAAAATTTACAATTAGTTCACTTAGACTTGTGTTATCTTTAAATTCTCTTAGTTGGTGGTCATAAGTACTTCATGTTGTTCATTGATCGCTATAGCAGAATGACCTGGATATACTTTCTAAAGAAAAAATTAGAAGCCTTCGAGACTTTTAAAAAAAATTGAACCATGATTAAAAATTAAGCTCAAATTAGCATCAAAACACTCAAGATAGATAATGGTTGTGAATACACTTCAAATAATTTTGATTCCTATCTTGAGAAAAATGGGATCAAACATCATCTCATAGTTCCTCACACTCCACAACAAAATGGATTTGTAGAAAGGATGAATAGAAATATGATGAATGTGGTTCATGTTATGTTGTACTTCATAGGGTTAAATATAAAACAATAGTATACCTATACAATAATTCACCATCAATAACTCTTGAATTTAAGAATATGCATTGATTCCAAAAGAAAATAAGAATAAGTTGGATCATAAGAGTCGTAAACACATTCATTTGGGATATTCTAATCATCCAAGGCATATAGGCTATATGATGAGAAAGATAAGTTTCTTATCGCAAGATAAGTTTCTTATCGCAAGATAAGTTTTTGATTGAAAGATAAGTAATCTTTTGTGAAACCACAAAGGACAAAGCAAGCATTGATCAATAATTGAATCAAATTGATAAATATGCAAAGTTTGGCATCTACAAGGAGAGTGATTTGGAAATTCAAAAAAATTAGTGAGGGGCATACAACTAGGAATCAATTTATTATTTATTGTCTCCTATACATGAGAATGAAACTCCTCTTGAAGGAGAAAACTTAACTTCATCAGACAATGAATAGGGGCCACAAAAATAGAGGACATAAAGTGAAGGAACTTCAAAAGATGAAACTTAATCACCTAAACCATAAAAAAAGATGCTTAAGTGGGCCACTCAGACATTGAATGATTTTAGACTTGATGAAGTTGGTAAAATAAGCACTCGAAGTGCGCATACAGTCACATCATAATTAGACAAGTTCCTTGAATAAATTCAAGATAAGATTGAAAATATCGCCTTGAATTATTCTCTAGAAGAAGAAATCAATGTTGTGTTTGTTTCAGAACCAACATCTTTCAAACAAGCTACTTAAACCTTGGATATAAACAATGAAATATGAGTACAGTGCATTGGTCAAAAATGGGACTTACAAATTGGTTGATCCTCTATATGGATGCAAACCTATTGGTTGTAAGTGGGTCTACCACAACAACTACAATGTTGGTGGATCACTTGAAAACCACAAATCAAGGCTTATCACAAATGGATATGATCAAAAGGAAGGAATTAATACAATGAAACCTTTGCACCTATAACAAAATGGACTACCATTCAAACCATGTTGGTTCTAGTAGATCACAATAGATGGAAAGTTCACCAAATGAATGTTAAAACTACATTTCTAAATGGTGACTTTAAGTGAATAGTGTATATGACACAATCCAAAGGTTTTGTAGTAAATAAACAAGAGCACAAGGTGTGAAAACTTGAAAAAACATTGTATGGTTTGAAGCAAGCCCTTTGAGCATGGTATGATAAACTAGTTAATCACCTCATGAACATGAACTTCAAATATTTTTAGATTGAAGATGCAACTATTTTCATCAAAATAATTGACAAAATAGTTGTATTTTTGGTGGTGTATGTTGATGATTTGCCAATCATATGGAATAATGAACGGTACACTACAAATTTCAAATCAGAGTTGATGAAAATCTTTGAAATTACTGATTTGGGTTATCTTCATTACTATTTGGGTATTAAAATAATTCAAAAACCAAAGTATATCTTCATTACATAGAATAAAAACATTGGTGACATTTTGAGCAAGTTTTGAAATGGAATACTGTAAGCCTTTCAACACACCCATGGAACATAATCTCAAATTGACATCAGAAGATATAACATATTTGATCGATGCCACTAAATACAGACAACCCATTGGAAGTCAGATTTATGTGACCATAATAAGACCAGATATATCCTTTGTTGTTGGTGTTATTTCAAGATTCATGTAACAACCTAAAGATAGTCATTGGGTAGAAACAAAAAGGTTCCTTAGATATCTCAAAGGAATATAGAATTTTGGGCTCAAATATTCTATGGCAGGAGACTTAAAATAGGTTAGATATTCAGATTTTGATTATGCTGGTGATCATGAAGATGGAAAGTTCACTATGGGTTTTCTGATGAATTTGAGAACAACAATGTTTAGTTAGAAATCCAAGAAACAATCAGAGCTAAAAATTTAATCAGAAGAAGCATAATATATGGCCACTTCAGAGGCAATTAGAGAGA
Organism: Torreya grandis; assembly: GCA_037957365.1. Taxonomy (NCBI): domain Eukaryota; kingdom Viridiplantae; phylum Streptophyta; class Pinopsida; order Cupressales; family Taxaceae; genus Torreya; species Torreya grandis. The sequence continues at coordinate 540,249 of JARHVA010002389.1, read as the reverse complement.
TCTTGTAGCTCAAAAGGGTTCTTTTAGATTTGTTAGAACAACAGGTTTCATCGACACCTCTCATGGTTATCAACACTTATACAATCCAAATGGAAAAGAATCTAGTATTTCACAACTGAACCAAGCATATAAATAATAAATTTCATTTGATTTTGTGCCATGTGAAATATGGTAATGTCAAGTTGAAACATTACCTGATAATAGAGCAACCAATAGACATCCCAAAAAAAGTGCTTGGACGAGAAAAATTGAAAAGTTCATAGGAATGTTTGGTCTAAAAAATGACACCTATAAATTAACATGGGGTTGTAAAAATATTGTCTATTAAGTGTATTTTATCTCTTTCAATAAGTTGTTTTCCATTCCCATAGGAATACAAAGAGTCTCTTTGGGAATGTGAAGTGAATAACCATTTTGGCTTATATATTTGTAAGGTTTGCTCTTTCAAATTGAATGTGAACACAATTTTGGCTTGCACTAATAAATGTTAAATCATAGAATTGATCATAAACCTGAAAAAAATAGTAAATCACATCTATTGAAAGATATTACAATAAATAAGGAACAATGATACTTATTTGGTTTACTGTGCATAGGTAGATCTGGACTAGAAATATGTGTAAAACATGCATGATCGATATTATGGATCAATCATCAAATTTTGGAAATTTTACTTTTTTTCCAATCTGCCTGCACACATTAAATCCACTAAGTACTATTTTTCCTTATTTATTTTAATATCTTTAAATAGTTTTACTTTACTATTTTTAGTGATATCAATTGTATATATTTATAATATTATTTGTTTGAGTTTTCTTTTAATTTGCATGTCATAGATTAGTTTATGATCCTTATGTTAGATCTACTTCTGTATTTATTAACCATAGATACCCCACATATCTAAATTTTGGGTTAAACATTTGGGGAACCTAACCTTTGTATCTCTTTATGCAAACCCTAGATTACCCTAGGGTATTTAGTCTCTTGAGGTTTTTCACTACTATTTTTTTTAGATTAATTCTATTATTTATATGAAACCTAGCCCCCTGCCTCGATTAGGTGGTATTTCTATTGAGCATTTGGAGCTTCCTCTTTTTCACCTAAGATGGATCGAGCCAATGAAGAATCAAATCATATGCCTAATAAAAGTGCCAATAATGAAGTTGAACAAAATACTAAAGAGGTTATCATAGAATATGATTATGCTCATGAAAAAAATGAATCTAATGCAAACATTACACATGAATAAATATATCAAGAACAAGTATAATTTATTTCTATTATTCAATAATGTATCCATCAAAACCTTGAAGATATTAATGAGATCCTCAAAACCATATTGGAAACTAAAAAATAAAAAACATAGATAAACAATTAGATGCATATATTAATCATGTTATTAGAGTTATATGACATCCCTATATTCTTGTAACCCTTGGCTTGAGCACATCATCACTTCATGCATCTAATGGGGGCATAAGTTATGTATTTACACCATTGTTCCCTAAACCACATCTTACTATTACTACATCCTTGATCGAAACTATTAAAACTTTAACCCAATTATCAGTTTTAATGCCTATATCAACTAAAATCATGGGTACACAAAATAGGGAAGATTTACTCACTTGAATGCTTGATTGAGTGTTTTTTGGTATGTGCTAGGTGATAAATGAATGAGGTTTGATCGTATATATTTACCAATCCCTTTCAAGAATATCTCAAATTAAAGCACTTAGGTCGACCATAGGTATACATTTCATTTTAAAATTGGATGACTTTAGGGCACTGGACACTTGTGTCATAATAGGACACTTGCATCAATGTAGGCATCTGATTGGGACATAAGTGTCTGTATAGTTTGAAAATAGGTGCAAGTCTAAAACATGCAGTGATGGAAGATAAACAGGTTTATAAGATTATGGACATGATATAAGGTCTTAGTCATTAGAATAATATTGGTCAAACTAAGAGATAAGAAATTAGGTACATAGAGATAATGTATGCAGGCCTTTTAGTAGTGGGAAAGGTCTAAGAGTTGAAGGTACATCCATGATATGTATTTTCCAAGTGTAAAATACTACGGTGCTATATAATTCAAAAATAGTGTCTATAAAATGTTGTAAACTGATCTTCAACATTGAGTTTGGACATTTATTTTTTATTTATTTGGGTTTCCCTATAAAATATGTTGTGATACTTTTAATAATACTTAGTGATTGTCATGTAGGGATACATTTTGTTATGTTGAAAGACATCATGATGTGGGGGATTTATCTCAATACTCATAGCCATAATACATCACTAAACATGGACATTAGTTTCCATATACCTTATGGTATATTGGAAATGCATGCTTAAGATTATTTTTTATTGAGCTTTAATAAACTATCCCTCCATTTGATTTTATGGTGCACCTAAGTGGAAAATATTGCTTAGGGAATTTACTCTTTCCATATTCCAAAAACTAGGGCTAGTGGGTTATAGGCATGGTTAACCTTTGCAGGTAGTGCTTTGAAACATTTGGTTGACACTAATCCAAAAATGAACAAGTATACTTGAGAAACCACACTATCAATAAAATCCTTTTAGTAATCTAAATGTTCTTATTTTCAAAAGTTAGATGCAATTTGATGCATGTTTTTTTGTTGCATTAAAAACCGCATCAACCAACCTGATACAGTTTTGTGTTATGTTATAACTATATCAGCCAACCCATTATAGTTATATGTGTGTTCAAATTGCGTTAGATAGCCTAATATAATTCCTTTTTTTCCTAACTACATTGGCTAGCCTAATATAGTCTAATTTTATCACTCTTTAGCCAACTGCATCAACTGGCCTAATACATTTTTTTGTTTTTATCCTGACTGCATTGGACAACCTAATATAGTCTATTTTTCTTAGTTTATATCCTACTGAATCAGCCAGGATGATACAATAATTTGTATTAGCCACTAGTAATGGCACCTTTTCCTTCATATATTACATTAGCCAACCCAATATAGTCATTTCTTCTAGACCCCAAAACTAACGACATTGGCATGGATGATACCCTTAGTTTTATGTAATCAGATACTTCTTATTATCATATTTACAACCAAGCATCATGATGTCACCTCTTAACATATTTCTTGTTATCCTCAACCCATTCATATTTTACATGGGTCGGTCCTTTCTTCTCACTTTTACTATAATTAGAGACAATTCCTCATGGTGCAACTTTTACCAAAATCACTCTAGATCTATCACATGTATTTTGGTTAAAATCAACCAAACTAAAGATCTAGATAATCAATGTCAGATTATTAGGAACCTTGATGATAACATTTTTTACACTCCAAACAAAAATGGTGGCTTTACCAATCTTCCTTCTTCCTCTCATAAAATTGGGGCAACCAACACTAGCATTTGGAATTCCCTTCCCACATGTAATTTTGGTAATCCCCCTATCAATATATCTAATCAAAACCCACCTTTATAAATAAATCAAGTCCTTGCATAAATGATTCAATAAATGAATCTTATGCACCTCTAGTAGCTCTTAAATGCTCCAAATGTAAAACAACATTTTGAAAATGGCTAGCCAACTACCTCAAATCATTATGGCTCACCCAATAAGAAATTTAATCATCCTCCTCTTAGAGATGCTAATGGTAATATTATCCCTCAACCTCCTATGCATAATAATTTTTTTCAAAATCTTCAAAATGAACCTTTTTATCCTTTCATTGTGTCCATAAACATTGGAAACATTTATCCAACTATCACATATGATGTAACTAAAGACCATGCCTTCTTTATCAAAACATTTAGAAATGTCTATAAGGAATGGGTCCAAACTAATACCTTTGATACCACTAAGATCCTAACCAAAACCTTTTTTGGTGATGCGCTTGAATGGTACAATCAACTTCCTAGACATTCTATTATGCCACTAGAGAATTTATTCAATGCTCTAGTTAAGGAATTATGACATAATGATCATCATAAACATAGCCTTAACCATTTCATTAATGTTAAGAAATCTCCTAATGAATCTGCTCACACTTTCATCAAATGATGGAAGTATTTATCTCATATAGTGGACCATAATATGAGCAATGATAATATCTTCAATCTTTTTGTTACCATTACTAAATTCCCTCTCCAATACAAGGTTTTGGATTATTTCTCCCCAAACCTTAGAAGAGACTATTGATTAAAAAAAAGGAATGATTTACCTATGGCCTAATTTGAACTTTATCAAATTACAAAAAAGAAATCTTTCCAAAATACAAATTATGTTATCATCATAAAAAAAATTTAACTCAAGCCTTCTCAAACCAAAGAAGGAGCATCTCAAGTAGATACCCAACTTATTTTTTAAGATGATGACCCACCTATTTTTATTAATATTGGAATCAATAATACCTTAATAATAAAATTCTTAGTGGATGAAGGATCAGTAATTAAAGTTTTGTATTTGGTTACTCCAATAATGCATCCTCCAAAGATAACCCTAAGCAAACTAGACCACTTGTCATGGATTTGATAAAACCATTAAAATCCTATTGGTTATATTTGGCTCCCTCTTACTATCAGACACAAAATAAATATGCACCAAGCTTATGCTTTTATACCTTCCAATTTATTATGACATGCTTTTAGGTCATTCATGGACTTACTACCTGAGATATGTCACATTGTATGGTATCCAATGTATAAATTTCATATGTAATGGCAAATGTTACAAGCATGAAGTAGATCCAAAACCTTTGGGTATTCAGCTTAATAATCCTAAATATTAGTATCACATGCCTACTATTCCTCACATTAATAGTCCTTCTCTACCTGAGTTCATCAACATGAATCCTAATTTACAAGTCACTTTGTGGATTTTGATGATGAAAAACCTAATGTGTTGCAACACACATGTAATATCACTCAATTGTATCCTTACATAATAGGATGGCTTTTTCCTTCTCTCTTTCCATGGGATAGGACCATTTCTTTGATGGATAATGATACTGAAATTCCTCCCCCATGAAATGTTAATTAAACCACTTACATAGAATATGAATTTGTTTACAATTATTATGGGGTATCCAAATTATTTCAAGGTCCTTTATTAATGTCTCCTCAGACTTTAATTAACATGGGTATCTCCACAAAATAAACCCCCACTGAAGATGCTCAGCCAACCTCTCATGCATACAATATATCTTCATATTATGATTATTATTACATTATGATCCAAGCCCTATCACGAGACTTGAATGTAATACATTATCAAAAGACTCTTACCAAATGCATGCTTTTAATTGAGATGTTCATGTGGTTCATATATCCTATTATTACAGTGAATATAGAACTAAACCCAAAGGTTATATCCCTCATGTCAATCCACCATTAGTAAACACTCCATGGGTTGTTCATCAAACTGATCCCCCCATATTTAATGACATAGGCCAGCTCAATACCATTTAGGTAGTTCAACATCATCCTAAAAATATTGGACAAATTAATATTGCTAAATCTACCACTCAACATCCAAATTATATCAACCAACCTGAGATAGTCCAACCTCAGTCGCCAACTATATCAACCAGGTATCACCAAACACTGATATAGTTTCTTTATCATAATCATCTAAAGTAAATCGTATCATCCAAACTCATACAGTAAAACCTAATACTCTATCTACTAATTGTATCAGCTAGCCTGATATAATTCAACTCAGTATTTTTATACCAAATAAATCATCTAGGTTAATATTATATAGTAAAATTATTTGCCTTCTACTTCACCTCCTAATAATACCTTAGATGTAAAATCCATTGTTGTAATATAAATTCATTATAAGTTTAACATCAAAGGTAATCAGATTATGGACCCTGAAGTAGACATTGAATATTATGGACATTTGCCTACACTTCTTAGTGATGATGTTATCTTATAATTAATCTGTGCTAGAGAGACCCAACTTCTTTGCCAACATCACAAGCTCAGAAATTTTTAAAAAGGCTCTTCAATTCAGTAATTTTTTTGTTAGCATTGATCCAAAAACACATCTTATTTTTAAGATTCATTCATCTTCATATCACTTCTAAGATGGAAATGATATGCTTATTAAATAAGATTTTTCCATTAATTATGATAAAACTGCCTCTCCTAAGCCAATTTTTATCTCTAAATAACTTCATCCTAAATATAAATATAAGTTCAACCTCTTTTTTGAAAACTATCATGAAGACTTTGCTTGGTCATATGAAGACATGCCAGGGATTGACCCTAGCATCATTTTCCATAACATAATCACATATCTAGATATGAAACTTGTGCACCAAAAAAAATAGAAGTTCCCTCCTGACATTTCCACTTTGTGTCACAAATAAATTATCAAACTTTTATATTCTACATTCATCAAACCAGTAGATTAATCACGAGGGGGTGGGGAATAGGTTTCCAACATTGTTCCCATTTACAAAAAAGTCACTATGGTCATTCACATTTTCATTGAATTTCATAATCTAAACTTAGATTGTCTTAAAGATAATTTGTCTCTACCATCTATTGATGTTATTATTAATTAAAAAATCATATATGAGAATATATCCCTCATGGATGGATTTTGGGATGTAATTAGATTCACCTTGCTCTTGAATATCAACATAAAATAACCTTTACCATCGAATGGGGAGCCTATTGCTATGTTCATATGCCCTTTGGCCTTAAAAATGTTGGATCAACTTACCAATAGATGGTGACCCTTATTTTTCATGACCTCGTACATAAAATATTAAAAACCTATGTGGATGATCTTATTTCCAAATCCAAGGATAGTGAAAACCATCTTCATGATCTTTCCATCATATTTGATCGTCTCATCAAATATATAGTTATATTCAATCCTAACAAGTGTGTTTTCAGTATCACTTCCAAAAAACTCTTGAGATTCTTAGTTTCCATGTGAGGGATTGGTTTAGATATTGTAAAAATAAATCCCATTGTTAACATGACTATTCCTCGATCTATTTTTGACATTCATACTTACTTTCAGAAACTTGGGTCAATCTAACACTTTGTCCCTGAGATGGCCTACCACATCTATTCAATAAACTCCCTCATTAATAAAAATATTACCCTTGAATGGATAACTGCATTGTAAAAAACTTTTGATAACATGAAGGAGTCATTACTTCACCCTCCTATTCTTCTACCACCTTCTAGTGATCACCCTCTCATTTTTTAAATGTCATCCACCCCCATATCAGTTGGGGAAATGATTACACAATAATATGAGTCAATAAAAGAGTATGTTATCTTTTAAATCAATAATTCCTTGATAGATTATGAGACCTACTACTCTAAATTAGAGTTTGAATATTTTTTAATATACATCATAGTTGAAAAAGCTTCGACACTATGCACTTTATCAAACCACTTATGTCATTATCAATTTTGATCCCCTTTGCCATTTCTTATCTAAGGATTTATTGCCTAGAGATTAAATTGACAAATGGATGATATTCTTAATGGATTTTGATTTAATAATTATTACTTAAACATCAATCAAAGGCTAAGTGATCACCAATCATTTTTTCATTGTTCTTATCCCTACTACAAATCACCTTTAGAACACTCTTCCAAATGAAGAGATCCTCTTATTTAAGGTATTAACCAATAAATTTCACTCAAAGAATACTTTCACAATTTCACATTTGATCTCAAGGCACATGCTCTTGAAGAGCCTGAAATAGTATTATCCAAACCAAAATCCTAATTTTTATATAATAATTACCTAAAGTTATAATTTATCTACATGAGGAATCTTTGATGCTCCACTTAGATGGATCCAATTGCCTTTAAGTAGATTGGGTAGGTTATGTCCTAGCTGATCCTTATGGAAAAATCATTCCTCTAGCTTTCTACTTAAGCTTTGAAGTCACTAATAACATGGTTGAATACAAATTTATCATCCTTGGGATATAAGAAGCCATTGATTTAGACATTCCTTGCTTGCATGTCTTATGAAATTCATGGCTTATATGTCAACAATTCAATAGTCAATATCAATGCAAAATTGAAAATTTCATTGCATATAATCAAATTTTTTCCACTCTTGCTAAAGATTTTGCATCTTTTAGGATCAAAGCAATCCCACGAGAGAAAAAATATATAGCTGATTTTCTTGCTTCCTTAGCTTCTCTTTTTCATTCTAATTAAGCACTACATGTCTCATAGTTCCTCATCCACATGAGGAAATCTCCATCTACTATCAGATCCAAGAATGATTCTCTTCTTTCCACATCAAGGTCATCACCACTCACCAAATCCCATGGTACAAATACATCATCCAACTCATTAAACATCATATTTACCCTCCAAAAGTTAACTCTCGTGAAAAGCCTAGACTCTATAAACAAACTTGAAAGTATGTACTTAGACATAACATCATTTATTATCATAATGTTTAAGGTACCTTAATCTTGTTTTTTATTCAAGATGAATTTATTTCTCTTCTTGAACAAGTGTATGGGGGCATTTGTGGTGACCATTATAGCATACATGTTATAACCTATAATGCCTATGGATGGGATACTTCTGGCCTACTCTCAAAAATATGCCATCACATTTGCTAAAAAGTGTAATCCTTGACAACTCAATGGTGACCTAATTCACTCTCCTCTGGTGGAGATTCACACCTTGGAGTCACCTCATCCATTCTCAATGTTGGGATCAGATCTCATTGACAAGTTACCTAGATCACAATATGACATGTATTTATCATTAAAACCATAGAGTGTTTTACTAAGTAATTAGAAGTTATGCCCCCATTAAACATTATTAGTGTCACTATATCCAATTTTGTTCTTAATTAGATTGTATACAATTTGGAATTCCCCATACCATCATATATAAAAATGGTGGAAATTTTAAAAATAAAGACATGGAGTTATGTACAAAATTTAAAAATATGCGGTAAATTGTGACACCTATTCACCCTTAGTGTAATGGTCAAGTTGAAGCCAACAAAAAAATATATAACAATATATTGTAAAATAATATAAGGTATTTTTATTTGGATTGGCATCTCAAGCTTTACCTCTCATTTTGGGCCTATCTTACTAGCATCCATACTACCATTAAGGCAACTCCATTATCTATAGTTTATGGCTACGAGATTATCTTAGAATTAAAATTTGACTTACCAAATTTACACATCTCTCTTCATGGTAGCATTCCTAATGAATAACTTCAAGATGCCCTTCTTTGATCCTTAGACTTCCATGATGAGTGGCGCATGAATGCTTTGCAGTATAATCACTAATATAAAGATCACATTGTTAAAAACCATAAAAAAAAAGTTAAATATGTATTTTCATTGTTATAGACTTAGTGTTCAAGTTGGAACACCATGATAAAGAGGGAAAGTGCGCCCAAAAGTGGTGGGGTTCTTTCCCAGTTAAAGATATATTTGGACCTATTACATACAAATTATAAAAAAATTAAAGACATATATTTAAATAACTGACCAACACTTAGTTTTTGAAGTACTTTGCTTAGTCCCATGTTCTTATTAGTTTTAATTTCTATATTTCTTTTCCATTTTCCAGTGCATTATTACTTACATGTTTATAATTATTTTTATATATATTGTAGAGATGAAATTTATTGTAGGTTTAACTTTGACCTTCCTTATTGCACACCTTCAAAAAATTTTTACACATTAGCCCTAAGACCTAACCTAGGTCCTTAGGTATCTTGTCTTCTCTTATGCCTCAAGGCTTCTTAGTTTTTGAGTTGTATTGTAACACCTTGAACAATACTAGGCCTTCCTCACAAAATCCCATCCATACCTTTCTCAATCAACCATTGTTTATTTTGTGATTCTTTGGTTTTATTTTCACTATATGTACCCTTTAGGTCCCTATAACACCTTTAGGTTTTTTTATTGTGAGTTATAAAGTATAAGACCTCAAATAGGACCAAACCACTCCTCACAAATGTTCATTATTTTCATAGTTCCATAGATTGATTTTACTCCCAACCATAGCTAGGTGTCTTCCATGAAAGATAAAGCAATGGTTGAGAGTATGATTTTCTGTCACTTAGAATAATTTATATTTGTTTGTGTTAAAACTCTAGCATTCTATATTCATGTTCTCATTATACATATCCCATTTATTATAATGATGATTCATGCCTACCTATCTTTTATCATTTTCATTTATACATTTTTTGTGATTAAAATAACCCAATGATTCTATGATCATTTTTTATCATTCCCTATTTTCACCTCCATTTGGGCTTACCAACATCGATTTTGATATTTCACTCTTCTCTAAATGTGCAAGCTTAAGAGTCTTAAACACCATGGTCTTTAGGTTCTCTTCTCTAGTCACAAAGTGTAAGCTCTCTTTTGATAGTCATCTTTAGCACCCATGTTTTTTTTGAATTTGTAAGGAGGAGGAAAACTATAAAATTCCAAAAGAGTTAAAATCCATACCATAAGAAAATGTAGATGTTAAAAGAAAAAATTATATCTTAAAATTTAGATCACACCAAAATATGTGATATTTGTTTGGCACATATCCTATTCTAGTCTAAGCTCAAACTCCATATTTGGCCTCATAAAAGAGTCAAGGTCCATTGGGGTACAGTAAGCCAATATACTAGGGTAGGAGGTATGATTAAATCATTACATCATTATATTTTCCAACATTTTGGTGCCACCTATCTTCTCACATAAGTACCCAATATTTGTAGTGGGCAAATGATTATGTAATGGGTATTGAGGAATGGGGAACATGTTGTGGGAAGATAGGATCCTCTTACTATTGTCATCAAATTGTGCACTCTAGAACACTCTATGAAGCTCCTTAAATTTGATGCAACATTGAATCATCCCTCAAGTTTGTGGGAACTTGTAAGAGAGTGAGTCTCTAGGATTGAAAAGGGCTAGCTCCCAAAATTCTTCTCTAATTTTCTATCACCTAATACCTAATCTAATGCTTGTTTATGAAAAGAGTCGAGTTTAAATGAAATAGGAACTGTGCTAAAGAGGTGATCCAACATGAATATATCCCACTGACTAACACACTTCTACTGAATAACAATGCTTTCTAAGAATAATTCCATGCATTGAAAGATACTAACATATTGTTTCAATGTGAAGATAACATGCTTGAAATAATCAACAAGATACTCGACCTAAGGGGTAGATTGCACACCATAAGTACAATTTAATAATTGAAAGAGAGTTTAATACATTCAACATGTTGTCCCAAAAATGAGTGATATTTTTTGGGGGACAACAGCTGGCTCTAGTTGGGGAACTTATGTCAATTGCAAAAAGAATTGAAAGGAGTAGAATCTAGAATCTCCAGTGTCTTCATGTGTAACATTGGGTTACAGAGTCATGCTACCCAGAAATGAAAGACATAAAAAATGGAAAAAAACAAAAAAAAATAGAATTAAAAACTGTATAAATATACATATATACATATGCAATGATCTGATACTTTAAGAGTTGAAGTGTTTCAGATGCTGCCCATTGTGAGGCAGAAAAAAGAGTGTGCCATCTTGATATTTCAATAGAAAGATATTTTTACCAATGTGCTGATGAATTATAAATGGGCCTCTCCAAAGGGAGTCAAACTTTCCATGCATCCCCTTTTGTTCTCTCCTTTTGTCCCACAGCAGGACTTGATCTCCAATCTAGAAATCACAATTTTTGGCCTTCTGGTCAAAGAGTTTCTTTACCAGACTTTGATGAGCAGCAATTCTATCTACCACCATGGTTCTCTGTTCCTCCAGCTTAGTTAGGCACATGATTATTTTATCAAGAGATATTTCATATGTCTGATCTTCAATTGCCTTTGCCAATTTCAAAGCTGGCAATTCTAAGGTGATTGGTATCTCAGCATTGATACCATAAAGAAGTTGAAAAGGAGACATACCAATTGCCCTCTTTGGTGTGATTATGTTTTCTCACAGAGCATCAACCAATGCTTTATGCCATGCTCTTTGATTGTTATCTGGCAGCTTCTTGATAATAGTTACCAGATTCTTATTACTGGATTCAGCTTGTCCATTCCCTTGTGGAAAATAATCAGAAGAGTGAGAGAGTGTAATTCCATAATGGAAACAAAATTGTGTAATTTTTTGAGAGGTGAAACAAGCTACATTATCAGTAACAATTTTGATTGGAACTCCAAACCTGGACATGATATTCTCTTTGAGGAAGTTGCATACAACTTCTAAAGTAGCATGCTTAGTTGGGATTGCTTCTACCCACTTGGTAAAATAGTCAGTTGTTGTAAGGACATAATCATGTCTAGCACTTGAATATGGGTTTATGGTCCCAATAAAATCAAGTCCCCATTGTTGGAAAGGTTCTTCTATGATCAATGGCTTGAGAGGCATAGCAGCTAACTTGAGTCTTCTAACAAATTGCTGACAGAGTTCACATTTTCTCACCCACTTATGTGATTTTAGAAAAGAGTTGGCCAGTAATACTTGGCTCACAGAATCTTGTGAGTAGTCACAAGAGCATAAAAATATCCTCCACAAGCCAGATTGTGGAAAGATTTCTAAAGTTGGCTATGTTGCTCTTTATCTACACAGTGAAGGAATACTCCATCTATGTTTCTCTTGTACAAGCCATTGTCCCACAGGACAAAATTGGTAGCTTTCAACTTGATAGTCCTCCTTTCTTTGTAAGACAAATGAGTAGGACATTCTCCATAAGTAAGGAAATGAGCAATACCTGAATACCACTCATTAGTAGTGGAGACAAAAAAGACTATTGGTGTCTCTTCCACTTCAGTTTCTTCACCTTGTGTGTCTTTTGGCTTATTGTCAGCAATTAATTGGTATAGGCTTTTACCCCTGATCAGCTTTGTCGGCTTGATGTCTAGATCAAACTCTTGGATCTTTACAATCCAATTACCTCTTTTCGTGCCAAACTCATGCTGAGTTAATATAGACTTGACTGTAGTGTTAGAAACTAAGGTAGTAGTGTGTGAATTCATAATATAGAAGCAAAAATGTTTGACTACTTTCACCAAGGCATAAGCATGCTTCTCTATATTTGAATACTTCATCTCATGGGTTTTGAGATGGAAACTCTTGAAAGAGATAGGAGATTCCATACCCTCCTTGTCCTGTTGAACAAGAATTGCGGGAAGAGTGTTTTCAGATGCATAGCTGTATATGATGAAATCTTTGTTGTAATCTAGACAAACCAATGTAGGGGCATGAGCAATGGCAGTTTTGATATCCTGAAATGCTGATTTACCTTCTTTAGTCCCGCTGAAGACAGTCTTCCCTTTCATCATGTTCACAATATGTCTAGTCTTCTTAGCAAATTTAGGGATGAATATCCGTACGAAATTCACCTTTTCGAAGAAAGAATGAACAATATTCTTACTTGTAGGCAAATTAAGCTCTTGAATAGACTTGACTCTGTCTGAGTCAATATTTATGCCTTCTTTAGACACAATGTGTCCAAGGAGTTTCCCCTCTGTTACTCTAAAAATAGACTTTTTAGGATTTAAGGAAATACCATTCTAGTCGCAGTGCTCCAGCACTTGTTGTAGGTGGCGTACATGATCAGATCGATGCTTTGAAAGGATAGTCAAATCGTCAAGGTATACCACTATGAATTTACCAATCTCATCTTTGAAAGCTAGATCCATAGCTCTCTGAAAAGTAGCACCAGCATTTATTAGACCAAAGGGCATTCTCCTATATGCAAATGTACCCCAAGGCATGGTGAATGTAGTCTTGTGTTGGTGTTCTTCACCAACTTTAACTTGATTATAACCTGAGAAGCCATCTAGCATTGATAACATCTTTGCACTTGTCACTATTTGAAGCACTTGATCCATAATTGGCAAAGGATAATTATCTTTCAAAGATGCTTGATTCAGATTTTTGAAATCTACACAAATGTGAATTTTGCCATTCTTCTTCCTTATAGGCACTATGTTTGCAATCCATGTAGAATGATGGATTGGGAAGATGATTCTAGCATTTAACATCTTTTATATCTCAAACAGAATAGTACTTGATATTTTTGGATTATACTGTGTGGATTTTTGCTTGTATGGCATTGAGTCGGCCTTGAGAAGAATGTTATGGCAGATTTCATTTGGTCTGAGAGACTTCAAGTCTTCATAAGAATATGCTAAGACATCCATGTATTGATAGAGTAAAGAGGTGAACTTGAATCTTTCTTCAGGGGTACAACACTTACCAATATTGATCATCTTGGGATTTTTTTCAGTAGACAAATTCACTTGATTGAATCCTTGAGAGAAACTCGAGTCTGTTTGCTATTGTTTAATGAATCAATCATGTTTGTCAAAAAGCTTTTCAAGAGAAAGCAGGCTTTTGGGAATTTTGTTTCCTTTCAGCTGCAAGAATTCTTCATTTATATCTGGGCTAGATTCAGACACAGATTTATTCTTCTGAGGTTCACTGCCTTCAAAACATAGTTATTCAAAATTATCTTTTCGTTCTAGGAAGGCAATGATTTCATGATCATCATTGAATACTTGCCAATGATCAGCATTGTCAGGAACACTTGGTCTATAGAACAGCTCAATGGTATACCTATCTTCTTTGAAATTTGAATGAGGAACTAAAAAAGTTCCTGAAACAGCAAGTGCATCAGCGCTATCATTAGACTCTCTGGGTATGGCAAAAATGTTGAAAGCATCAAAACTTTCAATTTGGTCCCAAACCAACTTATGATAGTGGTATAATCTTTCATTCTTAGTTTGGTATAAGTTCCTCACTTGACAAACTATTAATTCAGCATCTCCTTTGGCATGAATAAACTTGATGCCTTTTTCTTGAGTAGCCTTCATATCCAACAACAAAGATTCGCATTCAGCTGTATTGTTAGTGTTACTAAACTATAATTTATAAGATGAAGGCAACATGTTTCCTTGAGGAGATATCAAAACAATCTCAGCTCTTAAACCAGTAGAGGAATAGCTGCCATCAAATTCCAAAGTCCATATTTCATCTGATACTAACTTTTCTTTAGGCTTTCCTTCATCAAAAATGGAGAATCCTTCTTGGTCTGTACTGCAGCCTACCGATTTTTCTACTGTTCTTATTGAACTGATTTCTGAGTTGATACTTTCAGGTGTTTCATGCACTTCATCTGTAGACATAAAATAGCTACCCATACCTATGGATTCAAAAAGAATTTGAGCTTAAGGGGCTGATGTCTGAGTGACCACATATTTTGCTTCCTTTTCAAGGAGCAATCTCTTCATCATGCCTTGGACAGGGATCCTTGCCTCAGATAGATCCATGCTTAATTCTCATCCCACATCCTTGCAGATATTTCATCCAAGCAAAATTCCATAGGATGCAGGGACGTCAGCCACCAAGACAGTCATCTTGATTCTCTTGTCTGGGAAGCCTGCAAATTGAAATTGGGCATCTTTGATTTGCCCCAACGATGGTACTTGCTTATTCTCCATGGAGAAACATCTCCCAAATGTCTTGGTTAATGTGAGACCAAGGGATTTGGCCACTTTAGCAGGCATGACATTGTCTAAAGCTCCAAAATCAATGATGCAATTATTCAGTTGATGTCCATTTATCAGCAATGAGACATAAAAAAGTTCAGTCCTACTAGGAGTAGCAGGGGGAGCAGTGACAAGGTTGTTCTTGGTGGGTGCATTTTTGGCAAAATCATGTGTCACTTTGGGAATCATTCATTCAACAGGGATGTTTTGGTTTTTAACACATTGAACCAGTTTGTCTAATTGCTCAGGATGGGACTGCAGAAATTCAAATTCAGACATTTGAATTTTGGTTCTCTTTATATGGTCAATGATATCAAATGTCTGGAATGAGCTAGGAGCAGAGGATGGGATTTCATCCTTTTGATTTTTGAAAGGAGAAGGATTGGACTGAAAAATTGAAGTAGAAGGCATAGGGGCATTTGGGGTACTTACCTTTCTTGAAACCACCGGGTCCTTTGGCTGGAAAGGAAGAGTGGATCCCTGCTTAGCAATTAAAATTGTTGGTTGAGATCACTCCTCTACTTTCTCTTTATCAGCTTGTTGAGCTGATTGATTCTTAGACCAGGTGAATACGGTGTACGACCCCTCAGCTACATGGCCTTCACTTCTGGGTTCATCCTGATAGTTCAAGAAACCAATATGGGAGTCACCAGCGAATTCTTCTTCTTCCTCAGTGAAGAGATTAGCATCATCTTCAGGATTTAACTCAGATTGGAATGAAAAATTTGCTTCAGCTTCAAGATATCCAACTGTCGAGTTGTTTGGAGGCGTTTCAAGGGCGAGGTTCCTCTGTGGGGGAGGAAGGCAATTTTGTTGTCCCTGATTCTTGGCAGCATTGCCTTGGTATGCCTGATTTTGGAATGTCCTCTTGGGCATATCTCTATATGCTAGAGTAGATGACATCCCTTGCACCATTCACTTTCTGAGAGCTAGCATTTCATTTGCTATCTTTTGTACCATTAGGTTAGTAGTGACTGTAAGGGAGTACTTAGAAGATGAAGAGGATTTACCTTTATTAGGGTCTCTCCTTATCTTTTTTGCCAAGATAAGGTCATCTTCTACCTCAATAGCCAAGTCCTAAGTAGTAGCAAGGTCTATGTGTCTGGCCCATCTCAACAAGAAACTCACTTCAAGCAGTTGTGAGTTGATAAAGAAGCATTTGAGGTTCTGAGGTGTCAGCTGGGTGACCATGGGAATTCTGTACCTCAGCTTGTCAAACCTGGCAATAAAATCCCTCATAGGCTCATGAGACTCTTTCTTCATCTAAGTGAGCTAGGCTAGTAAGGCATGTGCATCTTCTATAGGCTTGAACCTGGCTTCAAATTTTTCTTTTAGAGTGTCCCAATTAGTCACTGACCCAGTCTACAGGTGGTAGAACCAGTCTGCAGTAGCACCTTGTAGTGTCTCCATGAATAGCTTGACTGTTATGTCTTCAAATTCTACCCCTATTACATCGCAAGCTATGCTGAAAGCTGCAATGTGTTCATCAGGATGAACCTTCCCATCACCAAAGAATTTGGGGAAATTCTTCCTTGAACTGTGTGGAAGCTCATGCAGAGGTAGAGTCAAATTCAGGGGACCAAAAGAATTACCCCAAGGTCCTTGAGCCATGATTTGATTATGCAAAAGTGGGATCACTAATCCAGGTGGAGTGTGGGCAGGCAAGGCTTGACCATCAGCAAAAAAAGAAGCTCTGCCTTGTGTTGGTGGTTTGGTAGGGCTAGGAGGAAGACTCCTAGTTCGTCTAAGGTGAGGTTGTGGAGGAAACAACTCAAAATTACTCTACTCCACCAACTCAAAAGTAGGGTTGACAACACCTTGAGATTTGTGGCCTCTAGTATAACATGGAGTTGTCAGATTGTAGAACAAAAATTGGAAAAAATCAAGATCTACTTCAGCTTGAAGTTTGAGACTTTAACTGCGCGCTCTTCCCTAGTGGAGTCGCCAAAAACTATTGGTATAATATTTTGTCGATCAGCGTACTGATAAACAAAATAGGTCTGATCAGCCAAAGTAGGAAGATTAGTCATCCAAATGTGTAGTTTTACCACATCAGAAGGGGATTGATCTCTCATCTCAACAAGGGGAGGTTCCCTATAGATAAGCTATATATATATATATATATATATATTAAATAATACTCAGGGGTAGGACAAACCATCCATCTCTCTTTTTTCAGAGATGATGCATGCAGATCAAAGGAAAAACTCAAGGGAAATGATAGACAACACTCCTCTTCTTTCAGAAGTATTATTCAACAAGCCACAAGAATACTCTAGGTAGTAACATCAAAATGTAGCAAAAGATGTAATAACCAGCAAATCGAGATGTAGCACAAAGTCTTCACCTGGATTGCTCAAGAGTAAGATACGAAGGATAATGAGGGCACAAAGTCATCCCAAGGTCCGTTACACAGAAATGAAAAGAAAACACACCAAAGGCAATTATGGGGGCACAAAATCTCTCCACACTTGACTCTTCAGGACACCTTCCTGACTGTTGTCACTAATTCTGCTTGTGGAATTAAAGGAATAAAAAATATATTCAAGAAAAAGACATAAGAAAAGTTTCCTCAACAACAAAGATATTACAGCACAAATTCTGAAAAGTCACTTGCTTTCTTATTCCAGTAACAAAATATGATCAACAATTTGAGCTCAAAGTCTCAGTAATCTGTAAAAGTGCCAAACAGAAAAACCGAAAGAGGACAAAGGAATGACGCACCCGAAAATGTCAAATTCAACACAGTGAACTAGCCATTGATCCTTTGAACATTCAGACCAGAATACATTCATAGATATCAAGGCCAAGACCAATAGAAAGTGGGGAAGGAGTAGAATAGCAAACTAAATCTAGGACCTGATTCAATTAACCAGAAAAGGAGGAATGATGAAGATAAGATCAAATCGCCAGGTGGACATTGAAAGTTGCAAACTTTCAATAAGCGCGATTTGTTTCCCTGCATTGATAAAATCAAATGGGTAAAATGCCCCTAAGTTCCAGCCTATCTTCTTAACAGATTCCAATGCAACATGATGTATTACTGTTCCCGAGTCCTTCTTGAAGAGGCTATATAAGGAACTCTCTTTTTTTGTAAAAGGGATCTCTTTTTTGATAATTAGAACGAAACTCTACCCAAATTGTAAGGCATTACTGAGACTTTGAGCTTAGATTGCTGATCATATTTTGTTACTAGAATAAGAAAGCAAGTGACTTTTCAGACTTTGTGCTGTAATATCTTTGTTGTTGAGGAAACGGTTCTTATGTGTTTTTTCTTCAATATATTTTATGTTCCTTTAATTCCATAAGCAGAATTAGTGGCAACAGTCAGGAAGGTGTCCTGAAGAGTCAAGTGTGGAGAGACTTTGTGCCCCCATAATTGCCTTTAGTGTGTTTTGTTTTCATTTATGTGTAAAGGACCTTGGGACGACTTTGTGCCCTTATTTTCCTTCGTATCTTACTCTTGAACAATCTAGGTGAAGACTTTGTGCTGCATCTCGATTTGCTAGTTATTACATCTTTTGCTACATTTTGTTGTTACTACCTGGAGTATTCTTGTGGCTTGTTGAATAGTACTTCTAAAAGAAGAGGAATGTTGTCTGTCATTTCCCTTGAGTTTTTCCTTTGATCTGCACGCATCATCTCTAAAAAAAGAGAGATGGATGGTTTGTCCTACCCCTGAGTATTATTTATATATATATATATATATATATATATATATATATATATATATATAGCTTATCTATAGGGAACCTCCCCTTAATGAGAGGAGAGATCAGTCCCCTTCTGATGTGGTAAAACTACACATTTAGATGACTAATCTTCCTACTTTGGCTGATTAGACCTATTTTTTTTATTAGTGCGTTGATCGACAAAATATTATACCAACACATCACACTTCACATGACCTGTTAACATCAGAGCCTTTATTCAAACATGAAGGATATAGGGAGTAAGGATGATGATATCACTTGACTCCACTATACATCACTCACATACTCAGATAAAAGTTCACAACTTAGAATTGGTCTTGTATTCAATGTTCAAAAACAAAGTACAATGTAATTTTAGCAAGGCTTCACCATACCAAAAATGTGGTACTATACAATAGTCAAAAAGGCTCAATTTATAGAACTTTAGGGTAGGGAAAGAGAAGAGAACCTGAAGAGACATAAAGACATGTGTCCACATGTGAGAATCAGTTACATATGTATGAGAAAGATATATGGGGTGAGCCATGTCATGCTAGAAGGTTTACTTGTCCAAAACAAGTCATGAGAATGGTGATAAGTGGCATAAAACCTTCAAGAGTGGCACAAGAAACTACTTCTATCGAAGATCACCCATGAGTGTTTGAAACTAAAAATAGAGAAGCTAACACATAATACTATTGAGGGGGAATGGAACTCATGACGACAGTTAGAAAATGTTCTTTCTAATTGTTAACTATCCTTCAAACACCTATAGTTGTCAATTTCATGGAAGTAATGACTCAAACTATCAACCTATCCATTTTGCTTGCTTTGTCTACACTAGATGCTCGAGAGTTAACCATTTGTTACGTCCACATCTACTCTCATGTTCTTGCCAAGTCTTTTGAATAATAATGGCTATTATTCATAGTTTAAAATTGACTTCCTATGGGTCATCATCCTTTTTTTGAATCCCAACGGCTATCTTCAGAAAATATTCCTAAACATTTCCTTCAGTTTTTTTTGTTTGGTATTCTTCGCTGTAGAGAGATACCCTTCAAAAAAACTATGGAGGACACTTTGATAAAAAAAGTGCCCTTCGAAACTTTGTTTCAGGCACTTTCTCCACAAGAATTCCTTTGGAAAAGTTGCAATTGTCCTTTGGCTTTTCTAAAATGATCTCTTCTTTAGACTTTTTGTCTCTTACCTTTTTTCCAAAAGAATTCATCGACTTCTATCTGGCCCTTCAGACTTTGTGAAATGGATCATCTGGAAAGGACACTTTCCCAAAAAATACCCTTTAGAACTTTGTGAAGAACCATTTCAACTACAAGGTACCCTTCGAAAAAGTTACAAAGTACCCTTCAAAATTTTAGTTTGGTCCATTTTCCTGCAAAAGAACCTTTGAACTTTTTGTAAAGTACCCTTTAGAAAAAGTGAAATGTACCCTTCGGACTTTTTGTAAAGGACATCCTGCTTGAAAATTTCTCTTTAGAGAAATTGTAAAGTACCCTTTTGAAAAGATGAAATGCTCGTTTGGAAGGGAAAATACCCTTCAAAAAAGTTGCAAAGTACCCTTTGGCTTTGAAAGGATATCTTTCAAAAAAAATGCATAGGGTAACTTTTTGGAGACTTATCCTTCAAGAAAGTTGAAAACAAAAAGTCTGAAAGAAATACACTTGAGGAAAAAATGTTGTGGATAAAAAGTCTGAAAGAATTCAGAAAAGGCTTAAAATAAAAACTTAGAGGAATTTGGTACAGGCTTAGCAAAGACCAAAATGAACTTTTTGAAAAGAAAAGACTTGCATTTGTTGTGAGCTTTGTCAAAGAACATTTCTTCCAAAGCAAAACTAAGTACTAGACTTGGAAAATTTTGAAAGGTACAAACCTAGGGTTGGAATTTGACCAACATTCTTGGCGATCCCTGGGTATGACATGCCTGCTATGCCTAAGACTAGTTGCCTAAATCCTTCCATCTGGCATGGAGTCACGTAAATGAGCACTCAGATTGTCATGAATAGACCTTGGATTGACCACAAAAAAATTTACATTACACAAGACACACACAAAAAAAAAAAGGAAAAACACTTGTGCTTCAAGAGCACTTAGGGAACACAACAACAAACTGAAACAAAAAAAAAAAACTAGACTAAACACACACACCTATGCTTCTATTTACAAGACAGACTTGCAAGGACTAATATCAAAACTTAAGATGCATCCCATTCATAGGGATAGGCAATTGTTTTCCATTCATCTTGGTCATCTGAAAGGACTTGCTTTGCTTGCACTTGATAATGATGTAAAGGCCACTCCACAAAGCGTCAAACTTTATATGTTTACCTGATTTTACTCTGTCCTCATCCCATTTTAGAACCAAGTCACCTTCTTTAAACACTCTTGTACTTATTATTTTATCAAAGGACTTCTTCATGAGTACTTGGTGGTGTTCCATGGTCTTATGTGCATTGTCTCTTGCTTCTTGTAGTTGCATTAGTTCTGTCAAATTGAATTCCATTGCAGTATCTTCTATCAGTTCTAGCTAATGTGCAAGTCCTAGAGTAGTGAGCTCTTGAGAGATGGACAACCTAGCTTCTCTCCCATAAACAAGCACAAAGGGACAGTTACCAATTGATCTCTTAGGAGTGATTTTATCAACCCATAAGGTTTTCTTCAACTTGGTGTGCCATGCTCTTTGACTATTCTCCAATGTCTTCTTGATGATCTTGATGAGGTTATTATTAGTAGACTTAGCCAATCCATTACCTTAAGGGTAATAGTTAGATGACGTACTCAAGTAAACTCCATTCTTATTTTCCCACTCAAAAGTTTTAGCACTCATAAAAGCAAGTGCATTATCAAAAATGATAGTATAGGGAACCCCAAATCTTGTTGTGATACTCTCATAAAAATCCAAAATTGCATTTTCATTTGCCTTTTTCAATGTAACAACTTATACACACCTTTTGAATTAGTCAATAGCAATCAATATCCATTTGTGTCCAGCACTTGATGGAGGGTTGATCATACCAATGAAATTAAGGCCCCATTGCATGAAAGGCTGGTCCACCTAGATAGGATTCAATGGGAGGGCTGCAAGTTTTTATTTGCCTACAAAGAAGGCACATTGAGGACACCTCCTAACCCAAGAGTATCAATCCTTGAAAAGGCTAGGCCAATAATACCCTGCCCTCATTATCTTTGTAGCTATTATTTTTGGGGAGAAATGACCTCCATCTACACCATTGTGAAAATTTTCTAGTAAGATGCCAAATTGATCATTGTCAACACACCTTAGTATTACACCATTTACATCCTTCTGAAAGAGAATACCATCTACAAGACAATAAGTAATTGTTTAAAATCTAAAATACCTTCTTTGTGACTTGTTCAAACCATTAGGACAATCACCATTTTGAAGGAAAGCAATGATGTCTTGTGTCCAACCTTGAATTGGTATGTGACCAACTAGTTAGGGATGAGCTTGATTGACCAAGACTTCTTTCCTTGGCCCTTGAAGATCTGAAGCTAGATGTTCACATAGCCCCTTTCCTCTTACCAAGTTTGTTACCTTGATATCAACATCATACTCCATTACCTTTGTGATCTACCTAGCTTTCTTCTCATTGAGGTCTTTGCTTAGGAGGAACTCTTTGGTGATAGAGTGAGAGACCATGACATGTATTTTTTTATTTGAAACCATGTGCCTAAACTTTTTCAAACCTCTTATCACAACTAGAGCCTACTTCTCAACAAATGTGTACTTGACCTCATAATCTTCCAATCCTTGACTAAAGAATGCAATGGGTTATTCAATTTCCTCATCATTCTTTTGCATAAGCATAGTTGAGATTGTGTCAAGGTTAGAAAAAGTGTAGAACTATGAAATCCTTGGAAAACTTTGGGTTTAAGAGAGTAGGAGATTGGGCAATTGCCTGTTTGATTACCTCAAAACTGTTCTTACCTTCCTTTGTCAAAGCAAAAGCTTGGTTCTTCTTTAGCATGGTTGTAATAGGATTCACCAAAATAGAAAATCCTAGAATAAACCTTATTACAAATTTGATTCTACCTAAGAAACTTTTCAAACCTTTCTGTGTAGAGGCAAAGACAAGCCTAGAATGGCTTCAATCTTTTCAGGATCAATAGACAAACCTTCTTTTGACACTACATGACCGAATAATTTACCTTCATGAATAGAAAAGATAGATTTTTTTGATTTAAGAGAATATCCAAAATCTTTACACTTCTCAAAGACTTGCCTTAGATGTTTCATGTGGTCATTAGCATCCTTGGAAAAAATAGTTATATCATCAAGGTATACAAGCAAAAACTTATTGATCAAACCTTTAAAGGCCACGCTCATTGCCCTTTAAAAGGTAGCACCAACATTATACAAACTAAATGGCATCTTTATATATGAAAATGTTCCCCATTTTATGGTGAATGTTGTCTTGAACTGATCCTCCTCATTCACCAATATTTGGTTATAACCTGAATAGCCATTAATTAGTGAAAAGCATTGAAAACTTGAAACCACGTGCAAAATTTTCTCCATGGAAGGTAGTGGTTAATGGTATTTGAGTGAAACTCTATTCAAATCCCTAAAGTCTACACAAATTCTGATTTCTCCACTCTTCTTTCAAATAGGTACAAGGTTAGCTACCCAAGTTGAGTGCTTGGTAGGAAAGATAATCCTAGACTCAATCAATTCGGTAAGCTCTTTCTTCATGAGTTCCTCTATCTTGGGATTGATAGGCTTTTGTTTTTGCCTAACTAGTTTAGCTCTAGGTTCTAACTCAATGGTTTGATGAGCTAGACCTAGATCAAACCCTTTCAAGTCCTTGTATTCCTAAGTAAATATATCATGAAATTATTTACACAATTCAACGAAGGCTTGTCTTTCAGAAAGAGAACATGTCTTACCATTTTTTAGAAGTTTGTCCTTAACTATCAAGATTTTTCATAGTTCTCATCCTTCCTTCTTTGATCATCTTCATTGAACACACTCTCCAAAGTAACCAGCTCCTTCGGTATCTTGTTTGTCTTCAACTGGATAACTTGTTCTCCGTATTGATTGTAAAGTTTCTTTTGATTATTTGAAGAAAATTTTGCTTCATTTTGAATGAAGTCTACAATGTGTTTATCACTCTCAAATACTTGCCAAGACACTTCATTATCTAGAATATAAGGTCTCACAATGACCTTGATGTGAGGTTGGTCCTTTTCTTTGCTTACATCAGCAACTATATCAAAGTGTGCTCTTATCACGTCTAACCTGTCAGCATGTTTATTTGAGTCTTTTGGTATAGGTTAGATAGTGAAAGCATCAACTTCCTCAATTAGATTGCACACCCTATGCCTGTAGGACTTAATCAAAGGGTTCCTAATTGTATCTTGGTTTCTCACCTGATGTATAATCAATTCACTATCTCCATATACCTTCAAGTTCTTGATTCCCTTTCTCTTTGCCCATTGGAGGCCATGAACCAAGCATTCATATTATGCTCCATTAAAAGTACAACTAAAATGGAATATGTATGAAGAGTAATATTGGTTTTTTTAAGGAAAAACCAATATGACACTAGCTCCTACTCCTACCTTGCTTCTAGAGCCATCAATAACATTTCCCATATCCCTTCAAGTTCATGATCCTCATTAGTGAGTGATGGTAAATGAATGTTCTTCTCATGCATACAATATGATTCTAATTCAATTTATTCTATAAACGCATAGGGGTCATGCTCATACGTTTCAATACCATACTCATCAATAAAGAGGTCAAAAATACCTTCAAAGGGAAAGGATTTTTCACCATTAATGGCACCTTCTTCTTGCTCACTAATTGTATAATTATGATTTGAACTTGTCTCCATATATGGTTCAATGTGGAACCTTTCCAAGGGATGTGTTCTTATAGTTAATTTAGCTCCATATCTTGATCTAAAAGCTAGAAAAGACCAATCAGCTGCAAGGTACCCTCCAATCTTAGCCATGAAGTCTCTTGACAAGAAAATAGCAAAATGAGTTGGAAGATCAACCACCATAATGTCTTGTAGGATGGGGAAACTTGGACAATCATGCAAGAAAACTTTCAAACCTTTAACCAACCCCATAGTATTGACTAGAGTTCCATCCAGCTACAACATACCCTTGTTATGAGGCTCATATTTTAGTCCCAATTTATCAGCAACACTTTAGGCCTAACTGTGGTATTGGCCCCATTGTCCACAATACAATTGTGAACCAATTTGTCTCCCACAAAGAGCATGAGGTAGAAATGTGGAGGCTTTTTAGATTTGGTGGAGGGATCTAAAACATGATTTGGTGTGTTGGCAAGGGCCATACCATGGTACTTTGGAGCTTGAGGATCTACATTGATAGTAGCAAGTTGTTCTTATAGGATTTCCTTTTGACCAGGCATATGTAATACTTCCCAAAGAGAAATGCTTGTCTTGGTATTCTTCAAAGAATCAACAATGTTTAGAGAGGAAGGATTCAACTTGTCTTAAATTCTTGAAGGCAATGAGGGAGCTTGAACTTGTTGTACTAGATATTTGGTAGCCTTGCTCACATTCTAACTTTGAGGAGTAGTGTGACTAGTAGGATCTGTTACATTGGTACTTGTACTTTGTGGCCTTGGAGAGGCACTACTTGGAATCACTTGTGTTGTTGGAGTATCTCCTAAAGACCTCTTTTTAGCCCTTGTGTTGGCTACAACTGATGTAGTTTGATTTAACACATAATCATTTTCTACTTGGAAATTCATAAATCTAGTACTTTGGTTGCTACCTTCTACTTAAACATCTCTTTGCATGAGATTTGTTTCTTCTGATGTAACATAAGGAGTAGCTCCTTCTTGAGCTACCAAAGATTGATTACCTTCTCCACCATTATGCATAAACTAACGTTAAGATTGCCCCCAATGATCCAAATGTTCCTCTCCTTGAATTATATTGGTGTGGATTGGAACAACAACCTTTGTGGATGGAATGGAATTAGGATTATAGGAATTGGGCTACCTATTGAAACTTTGTTGACCTTGTCCTCTTCCTTAGTTAGTGTATTGGGGTGGAGGCATATAGCCTTGTTCATGATAGTATTGAGGATTGGATGGAGCAATTGCATACATTTATGCTTGCTTGAGCTAGGTTTGAAAAGACCAAATCATCTCATCTTTATCTATAGTGTCATCCACCTTCTTGGGAGCAGTTCTAGGATTGACATTAGTATTGGGAACTTGTGCTATGGTTGGGGATTTAACTGAATTATGAGACAACAAAGGCATGGAGACTCTTAGAGGTAATTTCCCAACTTGTATTAGACTATTCTCATCTTAAATAGCTATCTCATATGCCTCGAGTAAAGTAAATCCTCCCATTGATTGCAACATTACTACTACATCAATGCCAATAGCCTTAAGATAGGTGGGGAATACAAAGCTTGGAGGAAGACTCATAATAGGTGGTAATCCTATGCCATGTTCTTTGAAATCTCTCATTGAAATCTCCCATAGATCCATTAGGACCTCTCTTTATCACATTTAGGTGGTGAATTATTGAAGTATGGTCACTCTTATTTTTGAACCTATTTACCAACAACTCTCAAAAACCATCCCAATTAGTAATACAACCACCTTCCAATATCCTATACCAATCAAGTGCCTTACCTTTTAGAGACATGTCAAGTAGTCTAATAGTTATGTTAGCTTGGGTGATATTGTGTAAATTATAGAATTTTGAAATATACTTAATATGCTTAGATGGGGTAACATGACCCTCTCCATTGAAATTGTGGAGACTTTTGGTAGTATTAGGAGGAATAGGATTATACACAGGAAGGTTAATTGGATTTTGGATGTTGAAGGCTGGGAAAGGATGTCTTCTAGACATTTCTTCTTCCTCTTGATCTAATAATTTTTTAACCTCCTCTTCTTCCTCTTCAAAACCTTCTTGTTCAGGATCTCTAAAGGTTAGGAATCATTCAACGTGTTGTTCTTCAAGAGGAGTTTCAGGTAGAGGGACTTGATTAAAGGCTCTTCTAGAAGCTGATCTAGTGAAGACCATGAAATATAATGTGAATAACCTGATCTACAACTATAAATTATCACCTTTTTGAGTCACCAAATCTCAATTAAGAACACTTCTTCAACCTTGGACTTATCAAGGCCAGCATTCACCTTGACATGGAAACAATTAGGACCAGTTGTCCCATTGGGCGTGCCAGAACTGTTGTCATCAAATTGTTCACCCTAGAATTCTCTATGAAGCTCCTTTAATTTGATGCAAGATTGAATCATCCCTCAAGTTTGTGGGAACTTGTAAGAGAGATGAGTCTCTAGGATTGAAAAGGGCTAGCTCCCAGAATTCTTCTCTAAGTGTCTATCACATAATACCTAATCTAATGCTTGTTCATGAATAGAGTCAAGAGTTTGCATAAAATAGGAAACTATGCTAAAGAGGTGATCCACCAAGAATTTATCCCATCGACTATCACACTTATACTAAGTAAAAATGTTTTTTAATACTAATTCCATGCATTGAAAGATACTAACATAGTGTTTCAATGTGAAGGTAACATGCTTGAAACAATCAATAAGATACTTGACCTAAGGGGTAGATTGCACACCATAAGTACAATTGCATACTTGAAAGAGAGTTTAATACATTCAACACATTTCACATGACCTATTAACATCAAAACCTTTGTTCAAACATGAAGGATATAGGGAGTAAGGATGATGCTATCACTTGGATCCACTATACATCACTCACATACTCAGACAAAAGTTCACAACTCAAAATTGGTCTTGTATTCAATGTTAAAAATCAAAGTGCAATGTTATTTCAATAGGGCTTCACCATACCAAAAATGTCGTTCTCTACAATAGTAAAAAATGGCTCAATTGATAGAAATTTGGGGAAGGGAGAGAGAAGAGAAGCTGAAGAGACACAAGGACATGTATCCACATGTGAGAATCAGTTACAGATGCATGAGAGAGATGGATGGGGTGATCCATGTCATGCCACATGGTTTACTTATCCAAAATAAGTCATGAGAATGGTGGAAAGTGGCATAAAACCTTTAGGAGTGGCACAAGAAACTACTATCAAAGATCATCCATGAGCGTTCAAAATTAAAAATAGAGAAGCTGACACATAGCACTATTGAGGGGGAATGGAACTCATGACAACAGTTAGAAAATGTTATTTCTAGCTACTAGCTATCATTCAGACACCTGTAGTTGTCAATTTCATGGAAACAATGACTCGTACCATCAACCTATCCATTTTGCTTGCTTTGTCTGCACCAGATGCTTAAGATTCAACCATTTGTTACCTCCACGTCTGCTCTCATATTCTCACCAAATCTTTTGGATAACAATGGATATTCTCTATATTTTAAAATTGACTTCTTGTGGGCTATCATCCTTTGTTTTAATCCCAATAGCTATCTTCAGAAAATCTTCTTGAACATTTCCTTCAGCTTTTTTTTTGTTTGGTCCTCTTCACTGAGGAGGGATACCTTGCAAAAAAATTGTGGACACTTTCCCAAAAAAGTACCCTTCATAACTTTATTTTGGGCACTTTCTCCACAAGAATTCCTTTGAAAAAGTTGCAAGTGTCCTTTGGCTTTTCTGAAATGATATTTTCTTCAAACTTTTTGTCTCTTACCTTTTTTCCAAAAGGAAAAGACTTGCATTTGTTGCGGGTTTTGTCAAAGAACATTTCTTGGACTTGGCCAAATTTGAAAGGTGCAAACTTGGGGTTAGAATTTGACCAACACTTACTTTTTATGCTTATATATATATATATATATATATATATATATATATATATATATATATATATATATATATATTCTTCACTAAGTTAGCCCAAGCTTATGTTGTTAGGTTGGGTTCTCCAGGGTCATTGATGTTGAAAATTCTTTGTCTTTCCAGCTTGATTTGAGTGTCTCATTCCCAGTAAAGATCATGTTTTCACCTTGGTTCTTACCTATTTCCCCCACCACCCATTCCATTTTCCCCCTTTATGGGCAAGTTTTTTTTCTAAAACTTTTTCTAGTTTATCCATATCTTTTGACATGGTATTAATATGACAATTTTAGTTTATCCATTCTTATAATAGAAGCTACATCTTTGATTTGTTTAATGATGATCTCTTGGTTACTGTCTTATCTTTCTTGGACTTATATTATTTATGTCTAGGACCTTGTTTTTTATATTCACCTTTTTCCAAGCCATTTTGTCACATTTTTAAATTTTATGTTGTTCCACCTTTTCCATCTTTGTTTGAGTATGGTTTGTTACTTCTCTTAAATCCATGTTGTTCATCATTTATCAGTTCCATGTGTCTTTATTCTGATTTGGATTGTTAGTTATCTTACTTTGGATACATTTTTGGGTCTTTTGGTCATAAGAAGCCTTAGCTTTTCAGCTTGTTGAATTTCCTTTATTTTTAATCAATTTCTTTGGTATTTTTATCCTAACTTATCCTTAGCGATCCTAGCTTGCCAATTTTACAAGTGAATTATTTAATTTTTAAAATTTTCCATTTACTTTGCCATCCTACATTTGTTTGCTTTGTTTTCAAGCTTTATATCCATGGGGATTTTCTAATGCAGTTCCTACACCCTCCACGATCGATACTATGATTTTTTCATGAAGTTATTCAGTGATAAAGGTAAGTCAAGGTATGTATATGGTACTTTTAGTTATTCATTTATCAATATTTATTTCCACATTTAATTTTAGTTAGCTCAGTTTTTTTGTTGTTATGTTCTTTCCCAAAACATCATCTCATGTTACACTATTGTGACACATGATGAGCTTTGAGTCGGGCATGTTTATACACGTAATATTTTTCACCTTATCATTTATTGATGCTTTCTCTTATAGTGATATGTCAAGTATTGGTCTCTTTGAGTGCATGCCTTAAAAGGGTGCATTAAGAAATTGGTGTGTAGGCTCATGGTGTTTCATGAGAGATGTTGTTATCTATGTCATGATCATATTATTCTTACTACCAGTCCAGCTAGTTTAGAGTTTTATTACTACTTACCTCTTTCCATCCTATCTTATTTAGCTATGCCAATTTCCTTATATCCTACAAAATTGGCTAGGCTGAGATCATCTATTCTAAACCTTTTTCCTTCTTGTATTGTATCAATTAGCTCAATGTAGTTATGAACTTGTTTTTTAATATCAATAATGTATCATCTTGGATGATACCATTCAGTGTCAGTCGACATCTTTTAAACTGTACCGATCTATTTGATGCCATCAATTTAGAGTTTAAGGTTGGTTTTGGGTGTTGTAAAATTGTATACATAGGTTGTATCTCATTCCAACATAATCATATACACTCTATTCACTCTACTTTCACTCCCACTTATGCCCTAAGTTACATTTATAGAGTTAGGTCTAGAAGTTTTTCTTGTAGAAGTCTTGGAGATCTAATAGGAGAAGTCATTGTGAGTATTATTAGGTCTTCTACCAACCATTTGTGGTATTCACACCTTGTTACACCCCTAACATTATGAGTATTAAGGTTATGGATTGGAGAGCATAACATTTATCTTTTATTTATTAATTTTTAATATTTAGCTAGGCTAACATAATTGGAATGAATGGGTGTGACCCTTCCCAATAAGGGGTGTGAATCTTCCCAATTGTAGGTATATATATGGTTGATCATGGCTCTCCGTAATCATCATAAGTTTCATTATTGAATTCATTTCCTTCTTTATTATGATTATTGGAGGTTTCCCCCTTAGATTGGATTATATTTGAGTGTTTTTTATATTATTATAAAGAAATATCCTAACAAGTGGTATCATAGCATCAATTTTGGCAAAGAAGTTTTTCTACTATATCTCTCAAAATGTGGTGAAATTTTATGCATTTTTTTAGTGAAGTTGCAGAATCAATCAAGGATTCCAAAGGAAAATAATTTGGATTTGGTAAAAATTATTGAGTGAATTATTGTTAGTTTATGATTTTTCATAAAACTACTCTACATGCCACTATTTTTGGTTTTTATTTATTTATTTATATTTTCATAAAGCTCCTAAAATTTGAGATGGGGTCCTTTCTTTTTATGTTGATATTTGATGCATTTTACATTCCAAAATTTGATGGTCAAATTTGGTCAATAGTGGAACATATGCTCGTTATACAACACATGTTTTAACTATTTATGGTTACCACTCGCTCTAGATACTTTCCTCCAAGAATTGAGAACAAATCTAGAGATATAAACAAAAACAAACCAATTGCCATGTCTTATGGAACAAATGGCTTTTCTTCAACCATTGATCCCAATAATTCCCTTTATTTTCCACCACCTAAAATTGAAGGAAATGTACCTCAAGGATGTGAAACAATGGTCACTTTTATCAAGGATAATTTATTTTCCCCATTTGTAAAATAATTTAATGAGGTTTTAGATAGGTTTAAACATGATCTAATGTCTAAAATGAACTCCTAATTAATCCACATCATTCAATCACCCACACACCAAACCACCCTAAAAGGCACAATGAAGCAAATAGAGGACAACAGTTCCAAGGGCCAAAATTACACCTTCCAAAAATGGATATCTAAAAGTTTGATGGTATGGATGTAAACCCCTAGATAAGTCTCATGGAATAATATTTAATCAAGCTTCATAATATACTAGATAATGTACAGGTTGACATAGCCTCACTACATCTAGAATCTGAACCTTATCAATGGTACTAGTGGGTATGATGAATGATAATAAAGTTGTATACACCCTAAATTAGTCAAGCAACAAGCACACACATATCATATATTTTCACATTCCTTTCACAGGAGACTCTGACTGGAGAATATGAGCTTTGTTCACATTTATCCATGTCTTTTGTTTTACTCATCTTGATCTTGTTTCATGCTTGAGTCACCCTTTTGCTTATTACTAGTCATTCGTAGACTTTTGGAACCTCATTCCACCTTAGCCGAGTTAGAATTCCCATGCTCATTCTATCACCCCAGGTCCTGAGCCTGTAGGACATGAGTGTTGGGATTAGACTACAACACTAGACCCTAGGGTGTATATTTTTAGCACTCATGTCCAAAGCCATTTTGAGCTCCAACTATTAGTTTCCATTGCTTAATGAGTCCCATCCCTTTTCTTAGCTTCATCTTTAAGTTTTACAATATCGGATAAATGTGAATAAAGCTACCAAATTCAAAATAAAGAGTCTCCTATATAAAGGACTACACAAGGCATTTTATATCTAGCACTTACCACTTTGTCACATTACATAATAAAAATTAGTTAATAGTATAGCTCAGCATTTTGTATCACACATAGACTTACATGTTTGATCAAGGAAGGGCTAAGGAAAATTTTCATTATTGCATCTATCATGCACATTGATTATGCACATTCCTTAAGGGAGAACTACATTTGATTTGAGACCCTAGCTTGAGGGTTAATGTAGGTAGCGATCAGGACAACAGGGGTTCTAGATCATGTGATCATACTTCCCTTAACCTAGTTTTTCCCCTTTTTGCTTTTGATGTATTTGGTGTTTCATGTGTGTAGATAGATCTAGGGTTTTGATATTGAAATGGACCTATAGTGAGCTATGTTGACATTCAGACTTCAAAATTTCATTTACAGGCTCACATAGAGATAGTGGATAGAACCCATAAAGCCCAGATCTTTAGGACAATAGTGGTAAAAGTATAGCATTGGACCCCAGGGTGTCCATTTATAGTTTTCCTATCCTTTCACCAAATAAATGCCAAATTCAGGTTCTAGACATCTTCCCAACCCTATGCAACAGTTCTCAACATTTGGATCATTCATCTCAGCGTATTTTTCCTGATAAGTTTATTTCTTCTCCTATGTAATTAATTTAATAAAATCTATATTTTACCATATCAAATTAGATTTTTCACCTTTTTTTAGACCCTTTATTATTTAGAAACTAGACCCTAGTTTCCCTAAAATAATAAAACATTTGGTGAACCCAATTTACTTCGAACAAATTTAAAACCCTAGGTACACTTAGGGTTTTTCCTTCAAATTTTGTGCACAAATTTAATTTCAAATTTTTGATTTTTGTATAAAATTTTGTGCATTAATTATATTCAAATTTTGTTTTAGAATTTAAGTTATTGCAATAATTTTCAAAAATTCTAAAACCCTAACCAAAAACCCTGGATTTTCAAACTAGGTCCTCAAACCCTAAGCCTCCCTCCCGTACAATTTTTAGAAAAATATTCTGGAATTTTTGCAAATTGTTTGGTGTCTCAAAAATATTTTCAAAATCTCAATATTAGTAGTAATTTCATGCAAAAATTAAATTTCAAATTTCTCATTTTTGTATAAATTTTTGTGCATTTATCCTATTCAAAATTATTTTTAGAATTTAAATTATTACCATAATTTTTAAAAATTCTAAAAACCTAGACCGAAACCCTAGATTTCCAAACTAGGTCCTAAGTCTTGGATGGATGCCAATGATTTATATGGTAACCCTCTTTTGAATACATTTGTAAAATTTTCATTGCCTAAGCATTTCCAGATACCATCATTACCTCACTTTGATGGAATTGGAGATCCATTTGTACACCTTCAAGATTTTTGGAAAGCTTTGCCATCTCATGTGAGTCCTTTGATTCTACTAAAGTTATTTCAACAAACATTGGTAGGGAAAGCACAGAATCGGTTCTTTCATCTACTCCCTGTTGGCTCCTTGCACACATATGATGACTTAGAGGGGGCATTTCTCAGACATTACATAGAAAACATGGGCCCTCATGTTACATATGAGAAACTTGCCACATTACATCAGAATACTACAGAGTCAGTTAGTGAATATATCTTACGATTCAAGATGCACATGTTAAGATTGATCTATAAACCAATAAATTTAGAGATTCATCATATCTTTATTAAGGGCTTTATCAACCTCTCCTCGATAATCTATTATATCAGACATAGTCCTCTTTCAGGCATTTATGTTATAAAGTTTTAGCCTTGGAAAATAAATTGGGATTGATTGAGGGAGATTCAGTTGATTGGATTACTCTAGATTTCACAGTAGTACCTCATCTATAGCTCCTAGAACACAACATCCACTATGTCATAAACAAGATAGGAGATCACAATCATAAAATTAACTAGTTAAGAATAGATATCTAGTCTCCAGAGTACAACCTACAGTATGCACTATAGAGAACAGTAGCAAGGCACCATTATAGTTTGATTCAGAGCAGGATAGCCCATGTGTCATATTATTAGCACTACTAGATAGGAGGTTAATCACATTACCTTCTACTCATTGATGAGATCCACATATCTTAGATAAATAGCCACATCAACCCTTTTGTAACTATCATCATATCCGTGGACATAGAGATAATGATTGTTATGGACTCAGATATTGCATTAATAGATGTGTTGATAATGGCATCATAGCATTCACACAAGGGGCACAAAGATCTCTTCTATCATGGAACCATAGACCTCATTCATCCATGACTGAGTCATCTTAGGACATTCTTTTACAAGAATCATCAGTCACTCATCATGAGAGTAATGTGGGTTCTAGGATAGAGCCTCATAGGAGATCTCCTATTCCACATATTCATAAGGTTTAGAAACCAGTATAACGAGAGAAACCTACATATATTAATGTAGTCCAAGGAGTACATAGTGCAATTCCATATACATATCCATCATAGTCACAAGCACCACAATAGAGTACCACTCTAGAGAGATATTCACTACAACCATATTTTTAGGGTCATATCTCACATAACAACCCATTATAGTTAAGATTAAATGAACCCACATCACAAAGTATTACTCTAGATAGATATTCACTATGGCCACATTTTTAAGGACCTATTTCATGTAGAAACCCATTACAATTGATATTAGATAAGCCCCCTTCATCAGTTTTAGCTTCATCTCGATCTATCACTCAATCATATGCATCATAATAGAGGTTATAGGGTACTATTTCACACAGTAATCCACTATGATTATGAATAGATGAACCTTATTCACAAAAGATAGTATCAAATACAACATATATTCCTACACAACATAAGTAGTATGGGCACTTGTTCAATTGGCCATTAGGGTTCAGATAGATATACAACATACATTCATACTGACATCAGTTCATAGCTTCACTTCACGGGGAAAAGATGGAGCTAAAAGACTAGCTAGCTTTTATATTCTTGAGCCACCTACTTAGAGGATTGGACACATAGTTCAAACATTTATTAGCACATGCATGATCACCTAGCTTTACTCAGTGGGCAAGGATGGAGCCAAAGGGCTAACCTTTGCATTCTTGAGCCACTCTCAAGGAATTGAGCACAAAACGCTCTCTTACATCCCCTTCTACTAACAATTAACATTCTTAGTTCCAAGTAACCAGCCATAACTAAGCTAAATTATCCAAATACTAACCTTACCAATATCCTATTCTACCAATCTTAAACCAACTCACTTTATCCAATCAATTTACAAATTACAAAACAACAATTGTTTACTTACATATGATTTGAAATAAAAACCTACCATCACACCAACATATCATGAACAATCAAAATCACTTCACAAATAACATTTTTCCAAAACATACGCAACCTCAAAATCAATACCAAACCAACCACTTATAAATCAATCATTTGTAAATTAATATACCAACATATTACAAAATCCATAACACAATATGCCTGAATCAGAATTAAAACAATATCCATATATATAATGAAGTTTTCAAAACATATACATCATATCAAATATGATCAATCATGAATGGGAATCATTCCCTCACTCTTAGTCTCACTCTCCCTACCAGTATTGGTCCCATAATCTACTCTACCATTTGATGGCCCTACACCTCCTTGAGCTCCTGAATGCCTCTTACAATGACTCTCTTACTCTAGTAGCCAACCATGCTCCTCACACAAGTTCATATACCACCTCTAAAGCTCTGTGTACTCATCCATAATCCTCATACTCACTGATCCATAATTAGGTAGAGGCATTCTATGCCTATCTAGCTCAACCCTCAACTCATCTCTCTCTCATGTTGCTCTAACATATGCATCTATCGCTATAGCAGCTCTCTCAAACAAATGAGCATAAACACCAGTTGTAACTATCACTCACTCTATCAAACCCTCCTCTACAACATCATCAAGTACATGTCATGCAATCTCTCAGAGTGTCGACTCAATGATGGTCTCCCAAAACCCATCATCTCCACTTCCTACCCTAGCTTGTGCTTCATCCTGCACACCTCCCACTCCACCTACATACAAATAATAACACTATATTAGATATATACACAATTAAAATGTAATTTTTACCTACCTCTCATCATCAAGATCAAGGCAAAATACTCATACTTAGGAACATCCCCTCCATCAATAGGATACAATGGAGCCCATTGATGCCTATCCCACCATGTGGTATATGCCTCTATATATCCAAAATCATCTACATCAAGAATATCTATAGTCACATCCCATGCATCCAAAGGTAATGGCGTTAACTCAACCTCAGTAGGCCTTACATGAGCTCCTACCCTCACTGGTACCTATGCACTCCTCACCCACACCCATGCTACTAGGGGCACATCCTATGGTACCCCAAACTGTATATTCATGAGCTCATACTTAAAGTGCTCGTACACTCCAAACTAGTAGTCATGTGACCAATAGTTGACCCTCATATACTACAACTTCACTCCATCCTCAACCCACCCAATAAATCCTTTATAGGGCCTCCATGTGATATCACAAGCCACCAATCTATATAAAACTCATTTATAATGATCTATCCTAGGAGACTGAATATCCAATATACTCATCCACCACTCCCTAAATAGTTGTGGATGTACCCACTATAGCTTAGGTAACCCAATAAGATGCACAACTACAATGTGCTCATAAGCCCAATAGTACAATAAAATAGATGCACTCACACCACCATTGAATGCCTCCTGTGTGAACTTGTAATGATCCCTGTATAGGTGGGCAAGCATAGTCCTACCCCATGCGAACACAGTTTCATACATTTCAACACTATGAACAATCCTATACATCCTATATGAAATTGACACTCCACTCCCATCAACAACAATAAATGAAGCCAACAACATAGCCAACCACTTCTATAGATGTAGAACACTAGACTATATTATAACTAATACTAGCACATCACTATCACTACCTCTCTGATGTATGCCTGAGGGCACACTAGCAAAATACAAAGATGCATGATCAATAGCATCAGTACCCATGTCATTCTATAATGTCGCCCATCGTCCACTAACTAGTAAATGTAAAATGCGATACGCATCATCTAGAGTCATATTAATCTCCCTTATAAGAAGCTAGAAAGTACATGTGTCTACATTCCACCTCTCACATAAGCAGGTAATCAAATATTTATTCCACTGCACGGTGCCTAGGTCACACACATGACCCAACCTTGCCCTATCCATCACAACCCTCTCATCAGTCAACAAAGGTAGCAAACTCAGTGTCTCCATCACTTGACCCCTATAAAACTCTCATCCATAACTTTCCCTATAAAACACTAACAAATAACATATATATATATATATCAATTAACCATGCCAAGTAAACAACCAATATACACAACAATAGGCAACAAAGCAAAATCACAAAAAATCAACCCCAGTGGACAACAGTGTTACAAAAAGGACAGGAGCACTGGAACTTGGATAAAAGCATTGAACCCTAGACAAGAGTGTTGAAACTAGGTAAAAGTTTCCTAGGACTCCTAAAATAGCTCAAAAACATAAAAAATAAGTTTTTGAATAGATAAAAATCATGCATTTTAGTTACTTACCAGGCTAACATCACCACCAGCCTCAATCTTGGCTACCAACTGCTCAAACTGGGTCATGGTAGGTGCTTGTCTCCTCGGCATTTCTCTCACTCCTGAGCTCCAAATCTCAAACTAGTCAATACACAAATGAATCAAGAACCAATCCAAATTTCCTATATCAAACAACTTTTTCATCTAAAGTAAAATACCATTTTGCCCATAACTATAACCTCATAACTCCATTTTACAAACCATTTTCTTACATGGAATTGTGACAATGATACCTTTGACATCACATGATCTTCATTCTCTTACTACTCTATTTTCCTACTATGGCATGCACATCTCTATATTTTTCTTACACCAAGACATACACCTTGCTCATCACCAATCAAAACTTGTTCTAATTTCAAACAACTCAGTATAATCAATCAAATAACCTCTCAATCAATTTAACACATACCAACCTTGCATCTATTCCCATACCAGCGGTCATCACTTTTGGCTCAAACTCCTCTATCATGAGATCTCATCCCTATCCTCAAAAGGGGGGCATCATTCCTACTATTACTCTTCCTACACTTACCCAGTGTACCCAACCACTCTCACAAGTGGATACACCATGGTTCTTACATCTCCAGTATTTAGAGTATCAAATTCTACTTAAACCAGTTGAAATATAAAGTGATTCAGATTACATGGGTCACTCAATATTACTTAAGACATTTAGGGGGATATACCTTCAGTTTACAGATACACAGACTAGTTAGATATAGTGGTTCAAATTATATGGATTCATAATGACTTTGATATAGATTCAGACTCAGATACTAGATTTGGGGGCATGTACATTACTACATTCTCACACATATAGCTTCATATAACATGACACAGTTACAAGACTAAATAACATATTATAGGCATAGTGCAGAGCATAGTGTTTTGATCTCTGGTTTTGCACATGGGGTATGGCATGATAGGTCATATCACATGTGGTTATATAGATTACCAGATCATACATATGCATAACTCACATACCAAATTTGGGGGCATGACACAGATGTTCATGTTCTTCATCATCTAGGATTATACAATTTGGAATGGCAAGACATGCCATTATCTTCTTGCACATTTATCTATGTGAAGATTTCAATATGATAGGGATGGAAACCTAAAACAAAAAACAGCTCTGATTCCAACTTGTCAGGGTCTTGCTCCTCAATAAGAGCACAATATGATTACCTTGTATAAGCAACTAATCACGGAATTATACCAGAATTAACAAGTAACTAGAATTCACAAATGACACAGAATATGAGAGACAATACACAATCTTGTATTAATACTCATACCAGAAGGAAATACAATGAAGATGCCACAATCTTCCACACCTCTCAGATGTATAGATCTCTTTCCCTCAAGAGTTCACTCTCCTACAAAAAATGGTCCCAACACACAAATCAAACACAGAATTGGTGTTCACCTCCAACCAGTCAGTAATAACACTGCCAGTACCAAGCACTCAAAAGTACTTCAAGCAGATCTCTCATGAACTTGCAACAACCTGCAAATCAAATGATCTTACTTACCATGTAGAACTTCTCCTTCATCTTGCAACAACCTGCAGATCACCTTGTTCTTACAATTGGAAGGATCTCTTCTTTGCCTTAATCCTTAATTACAATACATGCCAATGAGTCTATAAATAGATCCCATACTAAACAATAACTTAGACTTCTAATTTACAATAATTAAACACGCAGCTCAAGACTCGAAATAGCCTTTACATGCAAACAATCGGTTCAACAAACTAACTGTTCGTGCAACGAACAGTTCTAGAACTGCACAAGAGACCGACGTTGGTCCCTGTCTGTCTGGAGGTGACCGATGTCGGCCGACTCCTGACCAATGTCGATTGCCTTCCCGTCCACCACTGATCAACGTCGGTTGGCCTGACCGACGTCGATGACTGTGACACTCAGTAACTCCTCCATGTCTGCATACATTGAAGCTTTTAGCTCCACAACCTAACAATCTCCCACTTGGAGATAAACAGCTGCACCTGCACCTGTACCTATACCTGTACATCATCTAGTTTGTTTCTTGGCTTTGTATCCCTCTTCAAGATCACTCTTGAAGACCAACCACCACAAATCCTGTGGTGCACCTCCTGTCATCCAAATCCCCTGCCACATCTGCATCTACAAACCCATGTAGAAAAGAACTTGACCCTGCATAGCATGTGCACCTGTGGCTGGTCCCTCTCAGATATCTGAAAATCCACTGAACTGCCCTCCAGTGATTCTTTCTCGGATTGGCTCCAAACTTGCTGACAACTCCCACTGTTTGGAAAATCTCAGGTCTAGTACATACCATGCACTAAACGTCATCATGTGAATCAAGACACTGTTCATAGAACTGTCCAACCATCAGCGTGCTAACTGGTTTCACACAATCATCCAGAGACAAAATCAACCTGTGACCTTCCATGTCTCTAGAACACACTCATGCCAAAGAATTTTGCTGCTCCCAGATTCCTCATGACACACCTCTGAACTAAATTTACCTTTAGTTCAGCAACTCCCTATATGTGTAACCCTGCAACAAGCACAACATTCAGTAACAGGATAATGTAGCTAATATTATCCAACTTGGTAAAAAAACACAATGGTTAAACCTCCATTGTCC
The DNA here is from genome assembly GCA_037957365.1 of Torreya grandis. Taxonomy (NCBI): domain Eukaryota; kingdom Viridiplantae; phylum Streptophyta; class Pinopsida; order Cupressales; family Taxaceae; genus Torreya; species Torreya grandis. The sequence goes on along the minus strand of JARHVA010002389.1, from coordinate 499,476 downwards.
TGCAGCTAACACAAGACCATATACCCTGGCCTTTCATCTCATGTGTCCATTCCCGCTCTTCTTTATCCTGAACATCCATTTGTCTCTCAGTGCTTTCTTCCAGCTGGCAACTCCACCAAAAAACTCCCGTTTGGTTCTTCTCCAAGGAATCACATCCTTCATCCATGCCAAGCTCCCACTGTTCTTGGATCTACCTGCTCTGCTTCTTTAATAACTTCCTGGTTCTTGACCATTAGTGAGCAACAAGTAGTGTAAAGAAGGGAAATGAAGAATTTGAGGCTTACTTACCCTTTAAGTCCTCCATATGGGTGCTTGAGACTCCTTGACAGCTTGTTGTCTGCCCAAAATCCATCTCAGTGACCGATGCCAGTCACATCTCAGTCTGCACCCAACCAACGTCAGTTTCATGCGACTGCCTCATCATTGATGTCGATTCCCCCTAACCGACGTTGGTGTTTATTTGTCCAGAGTCACTGACATCAGGCTACACATAGCTGATGTCGGTCCCTGTCTGGATGCTGACGTCAGTTTTCTAACCGACATCGGTCTCTGTGTTTTACTTGTGAGCGATGACTTCTACCCGCGAGCTCCTTTTGGATCAAACCCTTGTCCATATCAACCTTGCTCTGCTTAAAATTCTTCAACCCCTTACACTGATGTCTGTCCATCATCTTCTCCTTGAAAACCAAGGCTTTTCTATTCTTGTCACGAACATCAAATTTCTCAAGAAACGTCACTTTCTTCCTTTGCTTATAGAAATCTCGATCCATGCTTTTCAAATCCAAAAGCATCCCCTTTGACTCAAGAACATGCATCCCCTTCTTGTTCATGTGACCAAGCCTATTAAGCCACATCTTCGAATCTACAGCTGAAGTAGATAAATCAGAAAGAGAATCAATAATACAAGTAGATAGATAAAACGTACCTACTTTCTTACCTCTTGCTACAACAAGTGCACCCTTGGTAACTTTCCAAGAGTCCGCTGTGAGAGTTACTGTGCAACCCTCATCACCCAACTTTCCAACATAAATCAAATTCTGCTTCAGGACTGGGACATGCATGACCTCCTTCAACACCCATGTGTTGTCCGTCTGCAATTTCAGCTTCACTTTCCCTTTGCCAACCATTTGACAAGGCTTACCATCCCCTAAATAAATTTCTCCAAAGTCTTCCTGGACATATTCATGAAAAAATTCCCTATTTGGGGATGCATGGAAAGAGGCATCATAATCTAAAACCCAAGATTCTATTTTATCCGAGGAACATATTAGAGCATCATGTGCAACAATACCTGCAACATCTACTTCTTTAGTTCATTTTTGCTAATCTTCAACCAACCAACAATATCTCTTTACATGCCCTTGCTTTCCACATTTCTAGCAGGGTATTCTGCCATACCTAGACTTGGATCTCCTGCCTATCTTTGACCTTGATCTCCCATGCTCGATCTTCTCTCTTTTCCTTCCCCTGCTTTCAACACTCAAAGCATTCTCTGATGATTCACTTGTGCTTTTCCTGCAAATTTCTTCATTCAAGATTACACTCACAACATCATCCACTTTTAAGATTTTAAAAGCAGACGCAGTATTACTAACTGCCATTACCAAACTCTCCCAACTTTCAGGGAATGAGCATAAGATTAAGAGAGCCTTAATTTTATCATCAAAAATAATATTGACTGAATTTAACTGGTTTACCAAACCATGGAAATCACTAAGATGACTATGTACAAATCCACCTTCCAACATTTGCAAATTAAATAATTGCTTCATAAGAAATACCTTATTCGAAGCTAAGGGTTTTTCATATAAATTTGCCAAAAATTCCATCAACTCTACCATTGTCTTAGCCTGTGATAAGTTGGAAATCACAGACGATGCAAGGCTCAACCTTATAGATCCTAGATCCTTCCGATCAAGAACCTCCCATTCTTCATCCTTCATATCCGTGGGCTTGCATGCAACCCCACCCAACGGTAAGTACAAATCTTTCTGATACAAATAATCTTCTATCTGCATCCTCCATAATTGATAGTTCTTGCCATTAAACTTCTCCATTCGTAGCTTACTTTCTTCTGCCATTGCTATACTCCCACTCAAATAGAAACCCCTGTGAGTGACCTGTAATCAACAAACACTAACCAGATCTGATACAACCTGTTAGTAACCCAACCAAAAGCTCTGATACCACTTGATAGGGATGGAAACTTAGAACAACAAACAGCTCTGATTCCAACTTGTCAGGATCTTGCTCCTCAATAAGAGCACAATATGATTACCTTGTATAAGCGACTAATCATGGAATTATACCAGAATTAACAAGTAACTAGAATTCACAAATGACACAAAATATGAGAGACAATACACAATCTTGTATTAATACTCATGCCAGAAGGAAATACAATGAAGATGCCACAATCTTCCACACCTCTCAGATGTACAGATATCTTTCCCTCAAGAGTTCACTCTCCTACCAAAAACGGTCCCAACACACAAATCAAACACAAAATTGGTGTTCACCTCCAACCAGTCAGTAATAACACTGCCAGTACCAAGCACTCAAAAGTACTTCAAGCAGATCTCCCATGAACTTGCAACAACCTGCAACTCAAATGATCTTACTTACCATGTAGAACTTCTTGATCTTGCAACAACCTGTAGATCATCTTGTTCTTACAATTGGAAGGATCTCTTCCTTGCCTTAATCCTTAATTACAATACATGCCAATGAGTTTATAAATAGATCCCATACTAAACAATAACTTAGACTTCTAATTTACAATAATTAAACACACAGCTCAAGACTCGAAATAGCCTTTACATGCAAACAACCGGTTCAACAAACTAACTGTTCGTGCAACGAACAGTTCTAGAACCGCACAGGAGACTGACGTCGGTCTCTGTCTGTCTGGAGGTGACTGACGTCGGCCGACTACTGACTAATGTCGGTTGCCTTCCTGTCCACCACTGACCGACGTCGGTTGCCCTGACCGACGCCGGTGACTGTGACACTCAGCAACTCCTCCATGTCTGCATATAGTGAAGCTTTTAGCTCCACAACCTAACACAATATTTTTCTTTTTATTAGATATCTTTTTAATATTATATCTATTTGTATCTTGCTTGCATGCTTATATCTGAAAGAAATAGTTTCATTATATAAGTATTGTGTGTAATTTTTAATTTTATTAATTCATAATTTTTTTTTTAATTATTATGTTTATGTACATTTGTAGGTCATGGCCTCATATCAAATATGTATATTCATAATATATACACCCTAGTGCATATTTGTATGCGTAGATTTATTTATTTATTATTTCTTTTTATTTTTACATTTAATTCTTTGTTGCATGTTGCCTTGGCCTGCAGGGCTTACATTATTCCTCAAAAAATTAAACCCTTGTTTTTATAATAATGGTGGCTGGAGAGTCACGTCCTAATCACATAGTCAAGGGAAATGGGGAAGGCATTTCCGTCACCCAACCTAATGATTGGAAAACGTCAATGTTGTCCCCAATAATTCTTTAGAGATGGTGGGATGTGTGGCAGTACAACCACCACCCACCACTTTATATCTTTATATATATATATATATATATAAATTGTAAGTTAGATTTGAGGGTAGCTCAACCTATTTTCTCTTTTTTTTAAACTTTTTAATATATTTCTCTTTATGTATTATATATTTTGTAACTCTTCCCTTTTTAACAAATATAATAAACATATAATAACTTTGTTATCAATGTGCAAGTGGGTCCCAATGCAAGGCACATATATTTTTCCACAATGCATTATTCATTTTTTTTTTCTAAATCTATATTTTTTTAGTGCAATTTTTGGGAAATATAAACAAGTTATTTTACATGTTGTAACATACACATAATATAATCAAGATAACCAATCATTTACAAGTTAAACATAATAAATCAGGGAAATCATACTTAATAAAAGCAACCATCATTCTCTATTTATTTTTATTTTTTTTATTAAGACAATTCATAAACATTTATTAAGATAATTCATAAACACGAAGTAACTCAGGGACATGATCCCTATTTAGGATTGTAATGATAAAATAATCTAATAACTATTAGAATCAAATAACTCAAATTTTTTTGTATAATTGATTCAAAGATGTGTACACTATTGACATGTCTACCTTGTAAATTATTATAGGATAGAGTTTAGACAATTGTATTCATAATAACAACTAGCATTAGTACAAAGTTCAATTCCTTCAAAAGAACCACCTTAGTTATTCTTTTAAGCTTTTCTAGAAAGTAAGCAAAACAAAACACATTTTTTTTAATATTCAACACAAAAATACATAAATTTAAGTCTTTTTTCCACAAATTTTAAAAGTTCTACTTTTATAATTGTTTTACAAATTTACAATATAAATGAAAGGTGCTCATCTCCCAGAAATATGATGTCATCAAGGATCTATGGCCCGTATCAATCCCCAGACTCAAGTTTTCAAAAGACCCAATACTCAAATATTTTATTGTACAGATAAGATAAATGGTAAGAACATTGAAGTTTAAATCTAGGCTACCCAATCCAAATAGGAAGCAACAAAGCATGAAATCAAGACAATCTAAGTACTTGGGGAAGAGGGTAAGTAGGAGGAAAATAACATATTGTGCAACATGACTTTCAATAAAATATAGTTTCATGAATTAACTTTTACATATATAAATTCACACAAAGAATCATAGGAATATGAGTGAGAATGCAACCCCCATGCCCCCAAGTTACACTTCCCAACTTTACAGGTATTGAAATGAAACTAACTCAACCCTGAAGTTCCACCTAAGTCCCTTTCCCTTTAACCCTAATTACACCCTTATTTTATGATAGTCTACACACAACAAATTTATATTTTACATATTTTAAAATCAGATATATGTGACAAAACCTACTTGAAATCCTACAAGAATCTATGTCCTTTTGTTTATCCTTTTTGCTTTATCAATCCATTGTTCTCTGCAATCTCCTCATCTTTGTTGTAACTAGAATGATTAAGAGCTACAAAATTATTTCCACTGAGGAGTAGGTTGCTACAACTTATAACCATTCATGGAGGGACATGTGTCCTCTCTAGCTCTGTAACTTTGCTAATCTCAAACAACATAAAGGGCTCAAACTTGGGTAGATAGTTCCTTAGAAGGGCTAAATGTTACATATATTAAAGCACCTCAATTTGGGCTAGTAAAAATGTAAGATAATAGATTTGAGGATTGACATATTTGGGCTTCTAAGGCAATTTCAAATTCCACACTTGAGTCTTGGCTTGGGTCCAATCAAAGGTATATTCACGCATAGGTTAGATAAATAACATGGAAAGTTTCTCAATGTACTATGCAGTCTACATAAAAATAGGTTTGATAATAATGTTTAGACCAGGCACATGGTCCTTATGTCATGTCTAGGATATGAGTAGTCATTAGGTCTATGGTCAACCTCTTTTCCCTCCCTTTTGTCTTTGAACACCTATCCCCTGCACACTCATTGCACTCATTAATACATTCACACGATATAATAATATAGCAATAATATAACATCCATAGTTCCACGATGTAGCCACATAATTATGTGAATCCATCATGGTCACATTCCATGATATATGTATCGCATTCCATTTCCATAACCACAATATTCCATCGTAAATATATCTCAATTTTACCCATCCACATGGTACACATGTTGGATGAACAAATAGCGATGAAAAATAGCATAATAGTTTGCATAACATGAGCATCCATACATGTCGTTAGTATAGCAATTAAATAACACATGTGAATAAAATGGTGTAGGCCACCACGACATATTGCATGCAACCAATCTCAAAATGAACCACATCCAAATAATCGTAGGTAATTTATACAGTGTTGGATAACACATCGAGATAACTCATGTCCATCAATAATTATGACAAGAATCTGTAGAAAATATGAATAATATACCCATTTAAACTAATCAAGCACATCCAAATAATCGTATATCCATACATAGATATATTTTAATTCTCCTTTGTTATGAACTCATCTCAAATCATATCAAATTAAAGAGAGAGAAAGAGATAGAGGGAGTACAATCCATAGTATGATAAAAATAATGCCAAGTGCAATAGAAACCATAACTAACATCCCCAGAGGTCTAGTAATATACATGAATATCAAAACACTGCTAATATCATAGTTAGTTAATCAAGATGATTGTAGTCAACATATGTATGTGTCAAGGATAAATAGAGCTACCTACTTGGATGTTTCGTAATCACATAAGGCAATGCATCAACTCAAGGCACACCTTATGAAGGTCATCAAAATCAAGCAAATCAACATAATTGCCCACACCAAAATGAATGCCAATAGTCATAATTATATCCAAAACCATCGGTGACATGGACAAGATCACTACAAAGCACATCCAAAAAACAATAGTAGGTGCACAACCCAATAGTGTCCATAACTATTGAAAAACATTGGATGATAGAAAACCAGGATTACAACTTGACGCTTCCTCAACCTATGATTTTATATGTCGAATTGTTTCTTAAGAAAACACACCTCATTTTTTTTTCATATTCATAGAACCACACCCTATAGTGAGTCATATAAAATGAGGCACCCAAGTCAATCAACCATGCATCATGGCATGCATGTGTACTTTAAGTTGCCAAGAATAGATACATCGAGACTTCAATGGAGGTTTGTGTTTCTACAGAAGGGGTTTTATCAGATGACTTACATTTTTAAACCTTTTTGGATATGCAGTCCTTCTTAAAATGTCCAATGTTAACACGTTTCAAGCATTTCTGCTAAGTGTTTTTGGGAGTCTTAGATTTAACACTGAACTTTGATTGTTTGTCCCTTGAATTCTTTTTGTTTCTCTTAAGAAGGACCTCTCACAAACAAAGCATCCTTCATTTGATAATCCTCAATAGATTTGTGCCTTGTTTCTTCTGAAAATAATGTTGTTACTACATCCTTAATTTTTCATTGATGTAGTACTAGTAATTTCCATAATTAGATTATTGTAAGAGTCAAGCAAAGTAATACACTTTTCTTCTTTGTCCATTTTAATTTCAATAGAAATTAATTGACTTACCATAGTATTAAAGGCATTCAAATGTTTTGCCTTAGAGTTACCATCATTCATTCTCAATGAATACATCTTTCAAAGAATTGTTAATTAGAGACTTTCCCTAAAATAAAGTCCCCAACTTATCTAATAGTTAGCAATTTTTTCTATCAACACAATCAGTAGAACTGAATGAGAAACACAATTTGATTGAGCTCTTCATCTTGCTATCAATCTTATCCCAATTTTATACTTTTATTCTCATAGGTTATGATTCTAATACATCAATCCATTTATCTCTATCTACAAGAAGATCTTCCATCTTGAACTTCCATAACTCAAAATGTTGGCGATTGTATTTTTTGATCCTTATCCTTGTGCTTTCCATCATTTTCCTTCACACAAATAGTCTAACACGTAGAGCTCTCACTGAATAAACAATTTATTGCATAAAAAAGAAACATTGTCTCTTCAAACAAGGCTAAAACTTGGCTCTAATACCAAATGAAGAGAAAATAGACCGATAAACTAATGCAAAAGAAGCATGCTTAGAGCATCTAAGGTTATAACTGAAAGGAAAAATGGCACACACAATACAAAATATTTTCACTTGGGAAAATATTTTTTGGTAAAAAACCCAACACAAAAAACATTCTTACTTATTGCATTAATCAATTGTTTACAATACAATAACTTACTTCAAAGTTATGCTTTATCGTAATACTTGTATGTGTATTTTTAAACACATCAATAGAAAATTGTCCAAGTGGTATTATAGTATAATGAGTACCAAAACTAGGGGCTAAAACCACCCAAAAACACCCATATGGTTCCCAAAGGTGGTCCCCTCATTTCACATGTATAATTTAGACGAGTGTAAATCATGAGAAGTATACACATATCCAACATCAATGACAATCAAGACATGCAAATAACGAGAAAAGTGAGTTTTTTTTGTTTTGCAAGTTGCAGGCACTAGATTCTAATATAAGGTATCCTGTCTCCTTGTTTTGACTTTCAGAGCACTTTTGTATCGGATATTAACTTCGAACATAACTTATAGATTTCAGTTAAAATTTCTTCATTAAGCCCTCTTACGTGCACTTATTTGGTTTATTTTAACGTATATGCACACACATATTAAAGTGGGGCATTATGTAGACACTTAATTTTGATACAGGGTTTATAATTGCAATGTTATTATCATGTTTTTGTGCACATAGATCATTGGTTTAGATTAAGCTCTTATTGGCACATTTTCTTGTGTTGATCTCCACACAGTCATTCATAACATCTAAGGGTAACTTTGATATCACTATTAACACTTCAAATCTATCATTTGTCTACCTTGGGTTGTTCCCAAATATTCTTACAATTCCTTAGGTCTTTGTTTTTTCAGTTTTTGTCAATCTGACTAATGTTGGAACAACTTGATATTGGTCATAGTCCCTAATAGTGGTCATGTTGGTTGTGGTCCTTTTGGCCCCTTACCGGTTTCATCATATTTTGTTATGCCCTAATTGTTAGCGTTCCCACTTACACAGTGTCATCTTACGTACTAATGTTAGTTTACGTACCAATATGGTCTTAATTTGAATTTGAGTACATACATGCATAAATAACCTAATACAAAAACACAATGCATAATTACATTGTATGCTTACACAATTAGAAAGATTGCATCTATGGATTGTCTACACTTTATTTTTTACTACATTTCTATCTATTAAAGAGTTAGTATTGCATACTTACACCAAAAGAATTACTAGTGAAAGAATATATAAAATTGACTGAATTGCTTGCATCTCATACATAAGGATAAAGAATGGGATATCAATAGGATTTATTAATTGTTTGCATCTCATATATAGGGATAAACGTTGGGATATATATACTCATCAGGTTACTTGCTAATTTGCGCAAATGTTAATTGTCAACTTAGTCATCAAACAAGGTTCTGATTGAGGCAAGCCCTTTATAACGAAGCTAGTTTTTTATGCCCTTACAAGGTCTCTTAGAGTGGATTAGGGCTTGAGCAAAAGAGATATTCATCATAGTTTCATGAATCAAATCACTAATTTGGAAGAGGTTTCTATCGAACATGTGTTGTCGAAATGATTCATAGAGTTTCAAACTAATAATGACTTATTCTACCACTATCAGGGTCGGAGTGCCACTATCGAGACAAACAACCACTATTGGAATACTCTAATGTTGGTTTCATCTATCGACACAGTCTATATTTGGTCACATCATCATATCAATGTTGTCTTCTTGGATTCTCGTTTGCATTATTTTATAATTTGTTTCACAGTGTTTTCAATCACTATCAAAACACAAGTAAATCAAAGATCAAGGATATATTTAAAACCCCCTCTATCAATGTAATTTCATTTATTTTCCCTTTAGGCACATTTCAAATCTTTATTAATTGTATTTATATTAGATTTGATTTGTGACCAATTTTATGATTTAGTGTGGTGTTGTTTATACCTCAATCCACTTTACTATAAAATAAGATGTGAAATTCCCATAAGGGCACTACCTCAACCCAAAGAACAAGATGATGATTCAAGTCGGGAAACGAAAGTATGCCTTAGGGTTTGAGATATGCACCCATGCACAACTAAACAAGTGGGACTGGGTTTGGTAAGGATGGCCACTAAGATATTGCTATGTAACATTGCATCTAATAGAGAAGAAGATGCAAGGTAACATCTTCAATGTAAGGAAAGCTAAGAAATGCATACGCACAAATTGAGATGACGGGAGAGGTTGTACATTTAACAACAATGATAGATAAGGAGACACCACAGATATGGAAAGGCATGAATATACATGGGATGGGGCTGATGTAAAACAGACAAGCCCAACAAGAGAACATGGGCACCCTGATCTAATGAAAACCAAAAACCAAGCCCAAAAGTGTTGGGATGCTTCTAACAAGGTTCAAAGGCATTGGAGCACTTTCAACACAATACGTAAGTCGAGAAAGGATGAGTGGGGTACCGAGAAAAAACAAGTGCCTCCAACAGTCAACAAATGCACCAATAATGCTTAATTTGGACCAATAATCAACAAATAGATGCATAATCTAAAATCATGCTCACCAACCAGTGATAAATGCCTACAGGGAATTTTTAGGTGTCTACACAATGTAGCTTTTTTTTGGAAATAGAATTACTCATTTAACAATACATGGATAAATGTATGAACAACCCCCTCGTTGGCTCCAACAAGGTCTCATGCATCAAATTGGTGTCTCATTGTGAACAAAAAATGATCATTACCTTTATATTTGATTTGTCATAATAACATGTGGAAGTTACATTTAATTAATTTGTACATTTGGTATATTTGATATTTACTCATCACGTGTTCAGAGAGGAATATGAGCAAGAAGATTATAGTTCCTTGAACATACTTATCATTCGACTGGTCCAAGTTCTCTACCCATTTGGTCCCATTTGGGGCATGGGTTTGTAGCTTAATACTTCATTCAAGATGAACAAGCATCCATAATTATTTCCCCCCATTGGCAGCGTAACTCCTCCTATGCAACAGAACTTCCCGCTAGTGGCAGTGTAAATCCTCCTCTCTGACCAGAAGTTTGGTCGCCACATTCATCAACTTGTCTGAAATTCATCTCGTTAAAATGTTTCCGAAAGCAAAAAGAATCATTACCAAACCACAAGTATTGGTCATGCAAATCTGCAAAGATTCCAAATGCTTGGTGTTTCAATTTAATGTCTCTAAAGTGAGTCATTTTCTTATAGATTATGAGCTACAAAATTTTCAATGCTTGGATGAACATATCTCCCCAAATAGAGGGTGCTAAAGATTTTGGATCTCTACAAATCACATATAGCAGGCTGATTTGGTAGTTTTGGTTATCCAAATTGCCTGATTTGTCTTGGAGGGGGCTCTAAAGGAGACACCCCAATACATCAATCGTACAAGTAAAGCTAGATTTAGTAAGGATGGCTCCTCCTCCATCCGCGTTTTTTTATGCTTATTCTGACTGTAGTTTGCTGAACCCACCAGTGTGAATTGGTGTAACGATCTTTAGCTATGCCTCTACACCCCCTTATAGCAGTATTATCATATACGTTTCAAATAGGAGGCACTAGGGTGATTCCCCTTGCGAGCATTGCATTAATGGGAGGCTCACCTAAACTTCAGGGATATCAAGACAGCATAAGCTGAAAAGAATCTTAAGGCATTTATTATCTCAATTAAAAAAGACCATTCCCAATTTGAATCTGTAACTCCTAGAAAGGATTAGCACACTTGAGACGGATTGGTTCCTCTGTATGGTTCAGTCCCCCAAAACTACTGAAAACCCTTCGAAGAAAAACATATATCAATCAGTCTGGAATAACAGTTTTGCAAGTGTTCATGCAGACAATGATAACAGAATTGCTCCAAAAATAGGGAGAATCCCAATGTAAATAGAAATGAGACTAAAGTAAAATTATCTCCTTCACTCATTAGAACAAAACAAAAAACACATTCACAGCAAAGGAAGAGAAACAACTCAAGAAGTTAAGGTAAGATTAATCCTACATTTGACAACATCTAGATTGAGCTACAGCAAAGATTGATATGAATATTGTAGGCTCAGCAAAGATTGATATAAATACTGTAGCAAGTTCTCATATCAAACAGAAATCTTCTAGAAAAGAAACTCAACGGTAATCCAATTCATTAATGAGACCTTTCTCCATTCAAAAAGGCATCTAGTTTTGAAAAGCATGACAAAAATAAATAGGTCTAGAAAAGGAAAAGCACAATATCACGGCAATTGATATCACTTGTGGAGTTGTGCTTAATTGGGAAATATAAAAGGGCTTACGATATGCAGGATCAAATATAATACTCCACAAATCAAATCTCACAGAAAACCTACAGTCCAAACGCATCTTCTCTCCTACCTTTTAGAGTTGGCAGGTGTTCACGGGCAAATAGAGAACACAGAACAAGATCTTTACAACAGCATTATAATATTACTTCCAACTTGATACAGGTCCCCTTTAAGGAAAAACAGTTTATATAATACAGAATCAGTACAGGATGGCTACATCCCAATATATGTATTACAACAATGTCCACAAACTAAAAACATGTGGAGGGTCCATATGTTAAACAAATTGACCAAAAGGCATTATAAGGATATACAGTCACACCTTTGAGGCATCCAGTCACAACTTTGAGGTATCCAGTCACAACTTTGAGGTTATACCCTGGTCTGATTGATGATGATGCAGATGCAGAAGGCCTCTGCAAGGGCTACTACAATAAAGCAAAGCCAAACAATATCCAAACCTAATCGGCACTGTTCCAAGACTTGCTGAAAAGAATATTGCTATATCCGTGTGTCAAGATCTAACGTACAATGGTCAACTAAAAACGTTTTTGTTGTTAAATGTAGTTTTAAAAAATTGAAACCACAAGCCCCTATTGAAAGAATGAGTCAGTAAAATGGCATCATTAATCCCAATCAGTTTATCCCAATCAAATTTCATAATTAGTCTTAATAACTCAAAACTCTTAAATAAAGCAGCGTCCTCCACAATCCTGTACTATACCATTGAGGGTGCATTAGACTCAGCTGTGAAATGAAACTCAATTTGCAGCCGACGATGCAGTGTAGTCTTCTGCAACAGTCCCTTTTTCATATCTATCTGTAACTCCTTCAAAGGAATAGCCGCCAAAAATCCTTTAATAAACTCTTTGCAGCACTCCTTTCCTCTACAAATAATTTTTTTCTCATGGCATCCATTTTTCTGATTCTCAGATGCCCTTGTGTCTTTAGCTTGAGAATCTGCATTTTCCTGTTCCAGCTGACTGGCCCTCTCTGTTGTCGGAGATTTTACATTCTCCAAAGTGGCAGGCAACAAATTTGTATTCTTCTTGTCTTCTTCTGATTTCTGTTCTTTAGGTGGCAATTGGTACATTTCTGTGTCTTTGTCAAATTTCAATATATATGCCTGATTGCATCCTTCAAACAATCTTTCTCCAAGGGTATCAATTATATAATATGCTTCCTTTTCCACCTTGAGAACAAAAAAATGATCATTCCAGCTAACTATGTAAATTTGTGATTCACTATTTTGACCCTCCTCAATACTGCCATTTTTTATTGCTTCCCGGAACATACTGTCAAATGACATTACTTCCTGAAGGAATTCACATGAATCTCCCAAGCCTTCAGGCTGAAAGAAGCCAATGAATGACTTCCTAGGAATGACAGACAAAGGCCGCAACTTTGCCTGTAATATTGTTTCTAAATCAAAGTGCCCATCAGAAAACCTCTCTCTATAGGCCTCAACTTCACACAGCTTTCTCCACTCTAGAGATCCCTCTTTTATCAATGTATCAAATTGTGATTTTATTGGCATGGAAGTCGGGTTTTTTTGTAACCAATCAGCAATAACTGCAACCAAAGCAGTACACGCACTTTCCCCTGCAGCACGTTCACTCCGTTGGTCAATTGAAGCAAAAAATACCTTGGTAGATAGACTAATTTCTCCATCTCTGCTAACCAGTTCTTTTTTATCCCAGCTGCCAATCGCAAAATTATCAGCTCCAAAGTCTAAACAGCCGAAAATATTAGATGCAACTCCAATATTATCCTTATCATGCTGCATTAGACAAATACATGTTGATGTCAAATATCATGCCTACAAGCTTTGCAATTAGTTGTGTTCCCTAAGAGAAGTGAATTTAAGCATATATTTTGTAGGGCAGTTCCATCTATTTCTAGATTGATTTCTAAGTAGAAACAACACTAATGCATGTGTGGAAGATCCAGAACTAAGCTCAGAAAGCTTCAAACCAGATGAAATAACACAATCCAAGATGTTGCTTACGGAATAATGCAATCAAAATTGGTATAAATTATTACATAATGCTGTACTTTCTGTGCATTTTCCATGTTAAGTCTGTATTTTCCATGATGCAAACTGCCGCGATCAGGAGAATCAAGAAAAAATCAAAGATAGAAATATGTACCATCACAGGTAGTGGCTGTATAGGGAAGCCACATTGTCGGCGATCAAAATCAATATCATCTCCACCCTCTTCTCCATATGACTTGTTCAACAGTGGCTCTCCCCTTTCTTTAGGTGATCTGAAAGTTACCTTCCTCTTCTTCCATGAAAGAAGGCTCCGCATGGATGTTTGTGGAACAGCATGATCAGAATCTGAAGATGGCTCCTCGACAAATTTAGAAATTGGCTCCACATTTGGTAAACTATTCATCATCCTATTATCCCCATCCATGTCTTCTCTTGAATCCAGATAGAGAACACCTTCGACTACAAGGTTGGCTGTAGCCAAAGTTCCATAACTGAAAGACTCCCTTAATCTAGAGCCAGCCATTCGTTCAGCTTCATCCTGCTCACATTCATCAATAGAATCTGAATCAAGCATGTCAGCAGATTCATGTTCTTCACTTCTTGGTGACAATTTGTCATCACTACCATCCTCTTCTTCAGAAGCCTTCTTTGATCTTCCTACTACAACATATTCTCTCAAAATTTTCACCTTCCTTAGACCTGCTTTGAAAGCAGAGATTTCTTCTTTATCTGATAATAAATTAGCCCCGATGAAAGGTGATGATGGAACTACAAGCCTGTGAACGGTATCCAATGCTTCCTGAGATGTTTGAAGCTCCACAAACTCAATAGTAATCTGCACCAATTAAAATATGTTGGCATGCCTAATTAAGAATGCGATGGAGAAGAGAGAGTTTCTCCAAACAATGCAATGGAAGTCAGAAACAAGGATCCCTTCTAGGCGACGTAATAAACTTCAGAAATGGAAAGACATTTGTAAGGCTACTTCTCATGGAATTAATATGTGAAATTGGAGTTCAGTTAGTACTTGAGACACATAACTAGCAACTCTAAATACCAATCTATGAAATGATGCCTTATCAAAAAGCTCATGTAAAAATATAATAAAATGACAGAAGGAACATAATCTTACAGAAAATGCAGCTTCAGATGTCACTCCCCCAATGCAATAAGAAACCGCTATCTTGGTGCTTTGCTTTGCACATTCTGCAGATGTGGCAAACTCTCCGAGGTTCAGGATTGATGTTCCTATGATGGAAGGCTTAGTCTTTGGTTCCTGAATTGAATTCTGCAGCTTCAGAAAATTACCATCAGAAGAGTACATCTTTCAGGAAAAAACATATATGATACCAACAATTCCTTATTCAAAATCTCTCTAGCCGTCCACTCCAATCTCTTAAATACAAAACATCCAAATCTACAAGTGATATTTTATCAGTATAAAAACTAAAGAACTCGAGACACTATAACAGAGCCTAGTATTCCTCACGAACAGGTTAATTTATATCAGAAGACATGTACAGGAATCATAGCAGAAATTAAACACCTTACATAAGTCTATGATTCAACTTTCCAGTAGGTAGGCAACGGTCACATCTATTATATTTTCAGCATTAGTTCACTGTTACAATATAAAGAGTAAGCTATTAAAGAATAGAATCTAACATGTTGCAATCAGTACATGCAGATTTACTTTTAACACTACACACAGAATGATTTGAACTCCAATATAGACTATTTCCTATAATCAAAGAAATTATTCAGCCATGAAAAAATAGCATTCGACTTGTGAGGGCTACACAATAGACTACAGCTTGTAGATTTAATAATATTTAATAAAAAAATATAAAAATGAACTGAAGTGTATTTTGCAACATGAAAAAGACACTATTTATTCCTTGTAAATACATTGATTCAACAGACCGTGGAAACAGTAAACACTATTTTATCCCTTCAAAACAGCAAGAGACCATGGAAATAGTAGAATTGAACAAAAAGCATTGACTACTTTATCCGAGCATACTGAATACTCCAAATCATGAATACAATTTTGTAACCATTTCCAGCTTAGACCATTGTTTTTGGGACCACATGCCCAACCTGCATTAGGTGCATGTCCAAAGGGGGCAGAGTTCCCACCTTCTTGGTGAGAGTGATTGGCAATGAGCATTTAGCACAGGTGCATAATTTCTTTCAATCATGCTCGATATCAATCATTCTTACAGTGATACTTTTGGATTGACATGTATAATGTAAGGTATGTGACCATATGGTTAATTAATTACACATCCCTTGGCTAAATCTCAAGAATGCCAGCACCTTGAAATCCTCATGCAAAAATGAATAAGGCAACACACATCCATGTTTTGGATACCGGATTTGTCTATGATTAACTATGTTGTTTGGGTACGGGTATGGGTACGGATACGGGGACGTCTCGGGTACGCGGGTACGTCATTTTTCAAAAACCTTGATTTGGATAAGTCATGGGTACGTCTGTATATATATATATATATATATATAGTATATTACTCATTTTTTTAGTAAAACACTTGAAACTACATAGTGTGAAAATATTTGTCTATAAATGATAAAACACTTAAAAATATATAATATTCATTCATTCATTACTTCAAAGACAAGATGTACATTCAAATCTAGAATAAATCATCTCGATTGTCCACAAAATCATGAATGCCACTCCCATTATTTTTCAACTTTATCATTTACTAACACTTTCTCTCACAAGGGCTCATCGGTGCATTGAATCTCACGAGTGCATGCCTTAAGGGGTGCACAAGGAATGTGGTGGGATCGGCTTGTGGCACTTTGCCAGAGATATTCTCATACTATTCTATCACGCATACATCCCTTCATGCAGCCTTCATACCTCCTATGATGTCTCCTTGAAATCTTGAAACCCTGAAATATGGCTAAGTTTGAAACCCTGGTATCTAACTAACTCTGAAATATGACAAGATCCTCCAAAACCTAGAATTTGCATTATAGCTCCTAGCAGTCCGAAACCCCTCTCAAACATCCTGAAAGTATATAAATAAAATATAACTTAAAGTATAAGAAACTAGATGTAAACTTATACTTAAATGTTTATTTTATTTCTATACGGTTGGGTTCGGACTAGATTTACATTTAGGGTTGCTTAGTTTTTAGGGTTTTTTTTTAAAGGATTTTCTAAGGTTTTTAAAAAAAAAATCGCCATTTTTCTGTCGGAATCCCTCAAGTACGCACTGAAAACGTCCCGGGTACTCCCGAGGCCCCTATCGGCGTGATGGACGTTTCCAACATGCCGGCGGGCACCTCCGAGACACCTCCGGGAGTACCCGAGACATCCCCGTGCTGGAGGCATCTCCGAACAGGAGGCGTCGGGCCGGGGGGCGTATCCCTGCAACACAGGGGATTAACATAATGGACATAACAATGCTGCTCTGCATGGAACAACCCTACCTTTGAATTGTCCATTGGATTCAATTGCCATAATCCTATGTTACGACTTGCTTTTCATTTGGCACCACCAGGTGTGATTAAAATGTCACAACATGGACTTTGTAGGAGAAGAAGAGAATGATTCAGGTCACCTGATTCTAACAGGAGACTGGCCCAGTTTTGGATACCATTTCCAAGGCAATCTAGAGGTTAGCAGCCCTAATCACCCAAATTTTCAATGTCAACCGAACCAATCCAAGTTGAACCTCATTACATGTTACAATATAGAGTTGTATGAGAAGAAAAGGAGGACCCAGGTCACCTGACTATAAAAGGAAACTAGCCCAGTTTTCTGTTGACCATTTTCTGCCCAACAGGGCAAAAAATCGGTCCCCTTCTTCCCCTGCTGATTAAGGCCAATTCATTTTTTGATTTTGCACAAGTCCAAGAATTTCTACACACTCTGCAGGTCCATTTCTACGGACTCTGCAGAGCTTGGTTTTCTACGGACTCAACGGGTGAAATCCTTGGCAAATGAAGAATCAGTTCAGAAAGTGTTAGGGTTTACAAGGCTCTTTTGGGCCTTCGTCTAAAGAAAATTTGCAAGGAAGGTTGGCATCTTCGAACCATTGAACCATCGCTTCAGTTCAATCGGCAATCTGGTTCATGCCTTGGTTCAATCTTTAAGTTCATCGCTCGGTTTAGCAAAGAGTTCAACGATCTTGGCTTAGCAGTCGCTTGAACCGTTGAACCGGTTCAACGAGTTGGTTCAACACCTTTTTCAATCTATCAGTCCTTCGGCGAGTTCATCGGCGCGCAGCATTGAACCGTTGAACCGGTTCAATCGCTTGGTTCAATCATTTGGTTCAACGCCTCCAGTTCAACGTGCAGGATCAACGGCAGAAGCAAACAAGGAAAGTTCAAAGGCTTGGTTCAATGGGCTCGGAGCGCAGCCTTGAACCGTTGAACCGGTTCAATGCTTTGGTTCAATGCGATTGGTTCAAAGGGTCAATTCAACGAGGTGCCCCCAAAGCCGAAGGGCAGGTGCCCTTACGGAGAGCAGTCCAGGTTCAATAACCCCTTGCGGAAGGCAAAGGCACTTCAAAGAGGCCACAAAAAAAGAAAGACCGAAGAAATTTGGAGGGGCTGCCCGAAAGACTTAAGCGAAGAAATTCGAAAGCGGCCAATTCCCGCGGACTTTTTGTCCGCGAGAAAGGGGCCCGAAGCAGAAAAGCCGAAAGAGAGTCCAAGGACGACGGGTGCGCGAACGTCAAATTTAAGCCAGTAAAAAAGCTGTTGGTTTTTAAATCCCCGAGCGCCAACCATGGAATGAGCCCAAAGTATGCAGCGACCCGCCAGAAGATCACCCCTGAGGGCTGAAGGATCAGAAAAGGACAAAGAGCCCAGAGAACAAAGAGCAGGCGGACAGTGTGGCTCATAAATTCAATCCTGACAGTAGAATGGCCATGACGCAGAAGCAAATGAAGCGATCCAAGTGATGCAAGAAGGTGTCAATTCAAGAAGTTATTTCAGTAGTTGACACAATGCATACCATGCGATCATCAAAGAGGCACAAACAGTGGTTGACGCGACTGGTTTCCTTCAAAATGCATTGGAGAGCAATCAAACGGTGCAGCTCATAAATTCAAATCTTGACAGAAGAATGGCCATGATGCAAAAGCAGATGAAGCGATCCAAGTGACGCAAGGTGTCGATTCAAAAAGTTATTTCAGTGGTTGACACAGTGCCTACCATGCGGTCATCAAAGAGGCACAAACAATGGTCGACGCAACTGATTTTCTTCAAAATACATTGGAGAGCAGTCAAACAGTGCGGCTCATGAATTCAAATCCTGACAGGAGCTGGCACAACGTTAGATTCAGACGGTTTCCTCATCCCAATGCTCGGAAGGCACATGGGTCACTTGTAAAAAGGGCGCCAAAAGGCCTCCTTTCTTCTATATATTGGAAACCTGTCTTTTGAAAAAGGATCTTCCACATTTGTAAGGCGTAGCCCTGGCAAATTTTCACCTGAATCAATAAACGCATTTTTTACCTCTATCCTGGTTAGATATCCCTATGTATGTCTGAGTGTTAGTTTGTGTGTAGTCATTGCTTCTTGATGCTTCCACAAGTTCAACACCAACATCCCTGGTGTCTATAAAGTGCCATTTCTACAGCTGACAAGGAGAGCTGTATTTGGAAGTGCAGAAACAGAAGAAATTACTATACAGTTTGCATTTCACAGCACCTTTAGTGAATCTCTGTTTTTCTGTATTTTCCATTAAAAGCCTCCCTGCCAAGTTTCTTGCAGTCTAGTTCTTCTGCTAGTTTAAAGTGTATGTATGTGTTTGTCTAATTTTAAGTGTGAGTGTGAGGTCAGTTTATTTTGGTGCATCGCCTCCTTTAGAGTAGATTTGTTTTCCTGCAATCTTCCTCCTTTTTCATCCCCCCATTATACATATATATATATATATATATGTGTGTGTGTGTGTATATATATATATATATATATATATATATATATATATATGTGTTAGCACTTATTGGAACAAATCAAATGCATCAAAGGGAGCTAGCCCTTACCTAGAGACTCTCCCTCCCTGCTTCGCCGGTCCCACAAGCGAGAGGGGAGTTTCCATTGTTGCATGTGGAAGGCAAGGGCTCGGCCTCCTTGCCCCAGGTGCAATCCACTGCGTCAACATTTTCAATACCATATTTTTCCAAACAATTTGAAGGTTTTCAGCCCTGCTTACCAAGTTTTGTTGGACGTGGCCTAGGTTCATTGCAAACCCGAATTTTCCATGTCATTTCAACCGGTCCAGACTGAACTGCAGACCTGTAAAGGAAAGAAGAATGGAAATGAAATGTAAAAAACCAAATAACAAGCTCGAATTTTCTGCTGCAGCTGCTGTTGAAATAGATTTAGATCAGGTAGCAGACTTTGGTTTTGGCATTTAGACTATGGAACTCTAGTGCCACTCCAAAAAAATAAAAAATGTATCAACTTTTGAATTGTATTATTTATGAACTTAAAAACAATGAATGTCTCTTTTTAGTACTTTTATGTGATTATATATATTTTTTAAAGCTAACAAGCTTTCTAATTATCAAGTAACAGACCACCCTCCCAATAGTATGATACTCATAGTACAATATAATATTAGTTGCAAAAACAACCTACTCATATATTGCCATTGAATCTTTGCATCATTGTATAAAATTTATATTTAGCTGAGAAGACATCCAGCTCATAATGCAATTGGATCTATTCACCATAGGATAACCTCTCTCTTTAGCTGAGAAGATATTCAACTCATCACACTGCCATTGAATCTTTGGATTCAGTGGAAGCCGATTCCCCGCCACATCTAGCAAACCACATAATCACGGAAACCATTTAACATTTGGTGCACACCTCTTGGTCAACTACAATACAAAACCTGGGGTCCACGCCTCTTGGTCAACTACAATACAAAACATGTAATCCACACCTCTTAGGTTTCAGCCCTGGATCATTGTCATAATGCTAGACTGCAGCGTGACAGACTTAAACTGTATTGGTATGTGTGAATAAAACTCTTAAAAATATTCTCAGTCATGTTATATGTATAATTTAATATTAAATTTTCCCTGATTTCTGAATACTTTAAACTTTGTTTAGAACACCTAAACCTACTCCTAGAACTCCCTGGAACCTACTGAACTTTCCAAATTTTCTAATTATGATAGCTTGCATAAAAGTAGACACAAATTTTAGGGGAGTAGAAAAACTTCTTGTTTGATTCAAATTAATGTTTCCATTTGCATTCACATTCTACAGCAATCAGACTAACTAGTAAGTTGCTAGCAGATCAAGTGTCATCCAGAAATTTAAGATTAGAAATGTTAGCCTAGCACATAGTTTCCACATAAAGAGTGTTTTTAACACAAACAAAAGGCCATAGTTCATCTCATATTCAAGATAACAATGTCCATATTCAGTAACCAGAATTTGTATGCATAAAGCCAAAAAGTAGAACATGAAAATTGTATTTCTGATCATTTAAAATTATAAGCTCACACAACAACATAACATTGCAAGATCAAATCCTAAAGACAGAGGGATCTTTCCAGAACAGGGTATTTATTTTGGCACGCAAAATGTTATCCAGAAATTTATCTTTCAAGTGTTAAAGAGAGACAATGATCTGACAACAGTTTTTTTCACACAAATAAAAGGCCATAGTTGATCCCTAGAACACAAATTGAATGAGGTAACTCCTATCAAGATGACAGAGTTGGCATTAAATTATACAAAAATAGAACAAGTATTTCCGATCATTTAAAAATTAAAACTATAAGCTCGCATAACAACAACAGGACATCAAATCCCAGAGGCAGTGTAAGGAGGTTTTCACAAATTTTTACGTATTTCTGATCATTTAAAAGCATAAGATCGCATAAAAAAACATAACAACAAATCCCAAATATAGTGCAAGGGGGTTTTTCACAGTTGTTTATGTAATTCTGATCCTTTAAAGCTATAAGCTCGCATAACAACAAATCCCAAAGTTAGTGTGAGGCGGTTTTTCCCAATTGTTTCATGTATTTCTGAACATAAAATGTCAATAAGAAATTTCAAATTTAAATGTCAACAAAGCACATAGTTTCTACATAAATAAGTTTGAACAGAGAACATAGTTGATCCGTAGAGAACAAATTGACCTAGCCAACTCCTACCAAGAAAACAATGCCCATAATTATTTTCACGGAGTTTGGATGGCATGGCGCAAAAATAGAAAATGGGTATTGTACTTCTACTAATCATTTAAAATTATAGCTCACTAATAACAATAGACCCCAGAGGAAATAGAAAATGGGTAATGTATTTACTAACACAGAATTTGCAAGACCTTAAGTAGAAATAGAACAACATGATGACAACAAACTGCAAAGAAAACAGAAAATGAATAACGTGTTTCTGGTCATTTAGAACTCTAGGCTCACCCAACAACAAACCCCAAAGATATTTTTTCACGAGTGGGTATTTATTTCCCAACACAAAATGTCCACAGCTGGTCCTTAAAATGGACAAGTTCCCTTACTCAAAGATCTAAATCAACCAAAAAGAATAACCAAACCCCCAAAAATAAAACTATATTTTTTTCCAAAATGTACTTACATGAACAATCTCAAGGCAAACTTCCCAGGGCTGAAACCCAGCACCTTCCTCCTTCCCCATGGTAAGAACACAAACATTCTCAAAATCTTCATTCCACTCCACAACACCATCACTCCCAACAGACTGCAAGCCACTGAAATTCCTCTTAACATTTCTCCTAAAACGAGACCCCAGCTTATTACCCTTAGGTCCCTTCCACTTCACATTCACGCCCATTTTCAAACCCTCAGCTTCACCCTCAATCACAAGCCTCTCCAAACAATGCAGCACCAATTTCACCTTAAATTTTTTCGAACACAGAGGTGGCCAGGGGCGCCACTTAATCATTTTGACTACCATTTCAGGCCCAAAATTAACAGACCTCCAGAAACAGGCCTAAAACAGAACTGAAAATGCACAGTTTCTTCAATTCTGCACTAAATCTTCAGCTTCCGGGGCTCGTTGAAGTCAGAAAAACTCCAACTATGCTTCTGTAAAACACCCACCTCGTAAATCTGCACAAACACAAAATTATCTATGAAACCAAAGGTCTGCTTATTTATCCGCTGGTCTGTCTTTATCACTCTGCACAGCTTTTAATGTTGACTGCATTTAACTCCACTTATAACCGCGGTAAATATTCTTTACCTCGAGTCATTGTTTTCTGAGCTGTGCAGCTAATGATTAGTTGTATCATCTGTGATAAAATATATATTTTGTAAATTTTAAATAATTTGACGGGGTGTTTGATCGTTTATTCCGTTTGTTTTGACGGGTAGCGTCAAAAAGGACAGGGTTGCCGTATATTTTATAACGGGTATATGTTCGTATGTAACGGCGATGTTGATGTTTTTGACGCTCAACGACAAAGACGGACGTGAAAGTCCAATCAAATTCCTGTTAGTTAGCGGTCGGAATCCATGGATAAGGGCCTTTTGCCTTTGGTTGTTCCCCCCCTCCTCGGGGGAGAAATAATCATTATAGAATTTGTGATTATGATGACTTTTGTTTCAATTTGTTTTTTAAATTGGGTGGAAATTTATTTTTCGAAATTTAATGAGAATTGATCGTCATTTTTTTTAATGGTGTTAGCAATTTCATCAATGGATCAACAACTTTTCGATTTTTTATCAATGGATTAATAATTTTTAGATTTTTCGTCAATGAATTTATAATTTTTCGATTTTTCATCAACGAACCAAGTTTTTGATTCTTTTTGTTTCTAATATTTGATTGGTATATGTACTAGGTTCTAAGGAAATGGTTTTACGAATCTCTATCAATGTGTTTGGAAGAGATTTTTTATTAATTTATTGGAAAATAACCTAACTTTTGATTTTGGGGCACATAAATAGAATGCCACTGTTTTTAGTACAATTAAATATTAATGCTATTAAACTTAATAAAATATATTAATGGTGTGACATTACATATATTATTTTAGTACACTGATATTACATATATTAGCATATATATTTTAGATAAATCTATGTAAAAGACAGTGAGAGATATCAATCTTGAGACGTTTCTATGATTTTAAATTTATGAATTAAATGGAATGGGTACCGCTTTTATATGATTTTAGATTTGTGAATTAAATGGAATATGCACCTCAAGAATGATATCTCTCGACATGTTTTACATAAATTTATTTAAGAATGAATCAATTTTATTGTATAGACCAAAAAACATTTTTTTACTTGCAATTACACCCGACAATTATGTATGGGGCCTTAGTCTGTCATTTATAGCAATAGCCATGAGGACTAGGAATCACCTTATAAATTTGTGTTCATTACAAATGCATTCATAAAAATTTCACTCAACGAACATTTAAGTTTTAAAATTTTATTATATGGTAAATCTAGTTCAGATGAGTCTAAAAAGTTTTGTTATACAACATTGTCCATACAAATCATGATAAAATATGAAAATACCAAAAGAAATAAATATATGCTTTAATAGTTCGATGTGTTCAAAATTTTACATTACATCTACAAAACATTTTGATTGTAATTTATTACAAATAACCGTACATAAATCCATGACTCATATGGCTATCATATTTAGTTTAAAATTATAAGCATAGTTCTATTTTTATTTTAGTTATATAAAATTAAATTTGCAAAATAAATTGTCACTTGTGGTTGCTACAATGTAATTGACATCTTTAAAAATATTGCTTATGCTCTCAACTTCCAACGACGAGATCACTTAAAAAATAGTAACACAATTATTAATCCATCAAAATAAAAGTTTTTTTAGCATAGAAATGAACATAGTTTTATAAGTACCATTTAATAGATTTAGAGAGCTTAGTTGCAACGCCACTCAAAATACACTTTGTAGTCTTAGATAGAAATAGAAGTGATTCCTTGCAAGCACACACCATCATTGAATTTTAAATTAAAATAATCAATTTTATTGTATAGACCAAAAAATAATTTTTTTGGTTGTATTTGGCGTTACATGGAGCAAATGAGAATAAAATTTGGTATTATGTAATCTTAATGGCATAACCTTATAAGTTTACAGTCTTAATGTGTAAAAAAAAAGAAAATCAATGTGTGACAGTGGAGGGTGGACTAAAATTTAAAAATATAAATTTTAATTTATTAACTTGTAACAGTGTCCATCCATAAAATTATATATTATTAATAAAAATAAATATATAGTAAAATAATATCGACAAGGTTTTAACTTGTAATAGTGAAAGTGAACACACCCACTACGTTACAACGTACTACCACCCCTTGAATACCATTATAAAATTTTTGTCAGTGTAATTAAAATTTTATTTTTTGAAAATTTCTCATACATTATCAAGATATAGTGTCATGCATTGCATACATTAAAAATACACACAATTTAATGGTGTAGGGTCAAATCCTCTTGAATTATTTAAGAAAAAAATGGATATATGAAGAGTATTAATATGCTTATACTGATTATAAAATAGTTCTTGAATAATTAAAAATCACATACAAATTAAAGCCTTCAAAATTGTTAAACCTCATCTCAAATGGGTTGGTGATGGGTTCAAAACTGGACTTTCTTTAAATGATCATGATACTTGGTGGTCCCTTACCATGACAACTACCAACCTACATCTTGATGATATAGCTGGTATAAAGGTTCTTCAGCGTTTTAGAAAAAGGATTGCCACTGTGAGAGATCTTGTCTTATCCAAATATTGGATTTTGTCATATACTTTATAAATAAAGTTTAATTTGTTAAGATAAAACTTACCTTATATTAGGTGTATTCAAAAATTGTTGTCAAATGTCATGCTCCGCAAGATGGGTCAGTGACCTCCAATTTCTTGGTAAAAGGAATGGTAGTGGAATTATGATACCATTTTAGAAACTACTCCCGTGGTCTCCTCTATCAAATTATGAGTCCATTTTCTTCCACTCTAGATAAGCTTAACAAGCGATGGAGTTTTAACTCCTCTCATAGAACATGGCTTGTCAATTCAAATAGATATGAAATGCTAAGCTCAAGCCTCAAGCCTAAACTTATCCAATTTCTCCAATATTTTGTCTATTAGAGTCCTTTGCTTAAGGAACATCTTAAGTACATTAGAGTACTTAATCCCAAATGCCTTGCTTCTTCTAAATCTAAGACATTTCAACCCCTATTCTGAACTTGTCCTAGAGCTCTAAAAGTTTAAGAATGAATTCACAACTTATTTCAATATTATCACCTAAAGCCTATTAATTGGAGAGTGACTTTCTTTAGGGACAATTCTTAGTGCTTTACATATATATATATTTTTTTTATTGATTTTTTTTAGAGCTATAATTATATTCCAAATGTGGAAGTCTATAAATTCAACGATATTTAATAATGAAGAACTCTTTTCTTCAAATTTTTGTTAATGGTAAAGTGCTTGTAATCTCATTAGCTTTTTTATAAATTTAAATTATGGTAGAGAAATTGGCTTTGGAATTTCAATACATTTAAGAGTTGCTCAATTATTGGGGGAGCACTCCTTGTACTATAAGTCAAGTTCCTCCATTCCTGCTATTGCAAGGGTGCACCACTCCACCAGTGCCCAAACATCGGTAAATCCATTCTTGTGGCTACTTCTCTACTCTTTAATGACGCCGATGGAACATGTCATCATGCAAAAAGTCTTATATTGGCCTATCTCAGTGGTCTTCACCTATATAGAGTGGAGAGTTGATGGGGTTTTGCTTATCTCTACTCCTTGGTTGAAAGATTACAGTTTCATTGGCTCCTTCTGAAACCATAAAAAATGGATCAATAGTATATAATCTTCTTTTAGGAGAGCCCTCTTATTGGATTGTTTAGCTTTCTAAATATGATTCGTCTTCACCATTTTTTGGGATTATTACATGTGATTAAAGTTCTCATTTGCCTTGGTGAGATCCTATTTTGATTATGCTTTTGTACTTTCATGTTTAACCTATATTTCACTTAACTATTATAAATCATATTTTTTATCAATATAAATAAAAAATTGTGAATACTAATCAATTATTTTTTTATTATAAATATCTTAATAATATTATTTTAATGTGAATAATAAATATATCACTAAGTTTGAAAATTTACAGATAAATAACAAACAGGGCTATAATATATCACATTGAAATTGTGATTAATGTTGATTTCAAGGGGAGGGACTCTATTAATCTAGGGATTTTCACTCTAATTGTCATTTTATAAGGACGAGGTTTCCATTTAAAACAACTACACTTCTTAGTACGGATATAAACTTACAAGAAAATAGTCTTATGTGCTTTAAAGCTTCCAAATTCTTATCAAATGTATAGGCAAAACTAATGTTAAATTATTATTTATTTATTTTAGAATTCTCAATCGAATTTATCTCTCAATTATTAAAAAAACAAAAGTATAAAGTTCCCGAACAAGGTCAAAGTTAAAATGGAAGAGGCATTTTGTATGCTAGACATAGAGGAACCTATAAAATGGGTTTGTTATAGCCAACAAAACCTCCTTTTGAGTACCCTCTGTTGATGTTGATGTTGATGTTGATGTTGATGTTGATGTTGATGTTGATATTGATATTGATATTGATATAAAGGTACATTTTTTAAGGAGATTTTTTGTAGAAAGCTTCCAAGAAGGTTTAGCGTAATGTTTAAGATAGATTTTTTTTTTAATGAAATAATTTTATATTTATTTCGGAGAAGATATTACTTTCACAAAGATATGATTTTTATTTTTATTTTAAAGTTATTGACTTTATATGTGATTTTATGGTTTTTTAAGTTTTTAATTGTTTAATGAGATGTTATTTTTAAGCCTTTTTACTCTTGTTAATGTATTTTATGAATTATTTAAGAAATTTAAATAATTATTATATAATTCAGTATTAGATGATAGAGAGAGTATAATTTTTTATCACAATTGATATTTTGAGGTTTTTTTTAAATTATAAAATTATTGTTATTGAGTGTCTTATCGTAAGTAAGAATGGTTGCAGGAATTCATTGTGATTTACTTAAAGTGTTTGCATAAATGAACATGGTGGTACATATAATCACATATTAATCTTAATATTTACAGAGTCACACTTAAGAGGTAATATTTTAGTTTCCATTGTTCTATTAATGGTCAAAGTGAGTTTTTTGGAAATAGGGACTCTACCCTTTACAATAATAAGTGCAAACATGGTCTTCAAACCCAAATATAACAAGCATGTTTGCAGTTAATCAACTAAAAATAATAATACCAACACTACAAAAACAACATATAAGTAGCAAATTCCACATCAGTGGCACAAAACAAAGGTGTATCAAAACCCTTCAAAACTTATTTTCCTTTGCAATCTAAGGGTCATATTAAGAGGTGTTAAATTCTTGTTCCGTTTATCATTCTTTTTGTTACCTACAGTAATCAACTTCCCCCCATCATCTGGAAGGAACATAATGGACATATTCAGTGAAGCTTCTGAATCATTCAATGGTAACCACATCAAAGAATCCCTATTTAAATCTTCACCTCCAATTTGATGATCTTTATTTTCCTATATTCACCTCCAAGGGGGGAGGAACTTGTGGTGCTTATTCAACTTCATTTTGGGCCAAAACTGTATCTCCATCTGGTTCATCTGAGTCACTCTCACAAACCATGAATTGTTCAGGTAGAGCTTCCTTCCACCACAAGATACTAGTAGTATGCTTAGAAAAATTACATGAAGAAGCAAGATGCCTTGTTTGAGGGCAATTTCTAGAACAAAAAGACAATGTCTCAAATTCAAGAGATTACTTCCAAATTCTACTTTGAACCTTCAAATCAATGGACTTAGGAAGATCTATGGAAACATCTAGATTAACTAAAATCCGAGCAACAGTTGTCTGGTGAATAATCTTGGGATCCATATACAAGAATTTGCCTAATGAATCCCCAATAGCTTTGAAACAGAAAGGAGTCCAAACTTATAAGGATAAAAAGCGCAGCCTTACCCAAATTTGTCTAACGTTGAATGCCTCATAATGAGGGTCAAATGAAGGAAACCACAGTTTGCAACCCAAAACACATTGGTTTCAAGACCAAACAGGGCGCTAAAATAGAAAAGTCCTATCCACTTCTAAATCAAAAAGAACAATGAAAAATCCTTTTGCATAAGGAAAAATACGCAGGTTACCATCCATAAGCGACAGCGAGTTCTCCTTCAACCAGCGATTCAGATTTGCAAGAGAAGGCCACAAGTTGGAGAAATGGAAAATCAACCCACGATTTGATAGATCTTGTTCTCTACCCATAAGTGTTTGAAGTTGCTCTCTTTCAAAAGAGATAGAGGGATGCGATTTAGAAGGTTTCATAGGCTTGTTCTACTTCTCCTTAGCCGCAACTACCACGTAGGAGAGACGTTTATCCCCAATATTTATTTTCAAAACCCTCTTAGGGAATTGATGCTCTGTCACTGCTTTCTTATCTGCTAATAGGGACGAAACCTTATCCCCTTTTGCCATTGCTTCCTTAAACTTCAGATCCAACACAGAGTGTGCCTTGGAATGAGTTTTTGATGCAGGCATGGTCGAAGTCCCTGTAGTGGCTGTGAAATCTGATTAATTGTCTAAAACATACTTCTTTGCATTGATCGTTGCACTTTGAGTCCCTTCTTGTTGCCTGCCTGCCGCATTCTTTCTTGCCAACACATCAACTTCCATTGCAAAAGGAACCATCGCTGCCACGAAACTTCCAAAGAGATTAGGGTTTGAAATTTTCAAACTAGAATTTTCTCCAGAAATCAGCATCGCAAGTTTGAAAAAAATTATTATCCTATTATAATTACTATGTTAATGAGAATAATATTACCAAAAAAAATAGTTATCTTACTAAACCTCCTTAAACTAAAGACACCAAGCAAAGCCCCAATTATATGAAAAAATGGTTATGGTTATTTTAGTTTCCATTGTTGAGACACATAACCTCCTTGTCATTTGGACTACCGACATTAAACTAAGATTTTTAAATAATTCCAAAAACATTTTCAACAAATCCGGTTCTAAAGCTAATCACCAACTAAAAACACCAAGCAAAGCCCTCACCATCACCATGACATAAAACGTGCCCTTCACACCCTTCGAATTCAATTCAAAATAATACAAACATTAATGATACATGAGGCACCCTGCACGATCATTATTATTAAAACATTTCCATCGTTATTTGTGAGTGCAATGAAAATCATTATGATAAAATAATTCTAAAAAATAATTTTCATAAAATAAATATTAAACTTTAAATTTTTAGAACACCAATATTTAAAACTTAACTTTATGTACATTAAAATGGCACCGTCAATTCAATATGTATAACCTAAAATATAAATACAATCTATTTTCAATATATGATTAAAATTTAATAAAATGAAAACCTATTAAAAAATATATGTTTTATTCCTTTTGTTAAAAGTACATTGATACCACCCATAATGTGCCTCTACTTCTTGAAGGTCCCACATCTTCCATGTCCATTGTCACCCTCAAAGAAAGTAGGGTAAAAGTACGGTGATGCCACCCATGCAATATTTATTATTTATTCCATGACCTAATATTAATATTAATATTAATATTAGACAAGGACATGGGTGGATTATATCATCAACACTCGTCATCAAGAATATGGAAACACAAATCATGTGAATGCTTTGGAATATTATTTTCTTCAAATCCCCACACCAATTTGGCATTGCCAACTTTGGGTTTTAATCAACTTACATAAGGTATATATATATATATAGCTGTTAAAGCCACCATTGAACTCATTGAAATGCTTTTTAAATCCCTGGTAAAGGTATCAACTTGCATGTGGATGTGTGTGAAAGTTGTCATTCAGCGCTTTAATATGTCTTTCTAATCAATTTATTTAGGTATGTTTTTTAAATGGATAGTTGTAATTTATAATGGTAGTTGAGGTCGTCATGAATTGTAAGATATATGAGATAATAATTAATATTTTAAAATGAATTTGGTGTTTATTTGAAAATTATAAAATAATTTTAATTTTCAATTAAATGTTTATTTGATTATTATATGAAAGTTTTTTTTTTTTTTTTTTTTTTTCGACTTTCAAGAATTTAATCAATAAATTGTAATATTTTAGACAATAATAAAGTTTCGAGCTTTTTTTTTCTTAAAAAAAGTTTTAGAAAAAAAAATCGATTCTAACAAATTGGTGTAGTTACATTGACGTTGTCTATCACTAATTAATAGGAAATTTACAAATAATGTAGTTAATCAATGTGATTTGTGACAAATTCAAAATAAGCACCAAGAGATTAATATATCTCATAATATTTCAATTAGACTTATTTAAGATATTTGTACTAATTTATGTTTTAGTTATATTTTTTTATTAATACTAACATTCGCTATCTTTAGACTTTTTCCAATCGAAATACCTTCTTTAAATATATTTTTTATGAGTGTTTAGATTCAGATTAAATTTTAACATTTACTTGATTATCTTTATCTAGGATTCATGAACTTACATACACCTAAAAATAACCCCGAAGCATTGATTTGTTGTAAAAAAACATTATTCTATGGTACTTATGTTTTTTGTCAATTATTGGTCTAGATTAGAATCTCATCATTGCTTTTTTTGTCGTCTCCTCCCTCTTTCTCCCTTTTTCTTTCTTCTCTCTGTTTCTCTCTCCTCCCATGTTTCCTTTTATTTTTGGTGTCTTTCCTATAAACGTACGTTGTACATTTGTAAGGTTTGGGCCCTTCTCACCTATTTTAGGTCTTTTGGTGTTGTGGGTCATTTCTTGTTAGTTTTTTACCCATTATTTGTTGGCTTGTGCCCCAGTAGGGTCTTAATTTGAATTCAAAAGGGCTATAAATAGACTGTGCAATGGTGCATTTAGGGCAATAGATTGATAGAGGAAATCAATACGAGCATATAGAGAAGTCATCCATTGAATCTAAGGAAATCTCAATGGTATATAGCATTTACTATTCATTGTATTCTAGAAAAGATCAAGCATTTATAGATCATTCATTAGTGTTGAAGATCATTACGATGACACTTGCAGTACAATAGACTACCTAGTTGAATTATATTTTACTCGATGTGTTGTGTATGATATTGTATACCATTGAGAGCCTTGATAAGTAATTGGTATTGAAAAACTATTGACTTTAACTATATGCCCTAAAACAAATCATTTTCCTTATCCCTTTGTAGGTTCACTTGCCCTAATAGGATTTGAATAAGAATATCAAATTCCCATGGATAAACAAGAAGATTCAAAATAGCAAACAAGATTTTCAGAGCCCTGGTGGATTGATGAATGCATTTGTCCAATTAGATTCCACATGTTTGTTGTCTATAAAAAATGAAGAGTCTATGGTTCTAGTTCTAAAAAATGTGGAGTGTAAGGTTCTGGGTAACTATAATTTTTCTAGGCTCTCACTATCTTGCACAAAAACCCTAATTTTGTTGTTTGATTATGTTGATTATTTCTAGATTGTGCAAAAATTAAGATACTTCTCTAAACCTTATCTTTGTTAATTATTACTCTGGTATTTGAATAATTTATTTTTATTTGAGGGTAACTAGGGGCATCCCTAGGCTCCAAATCAACTCTAGAAATGACACCATATTAAGGATGTGATTTTCAGTACATTTTTATTCATTCCCACAAATTTTTTACTACTTTATTGTGATACCCCATTAACAAGGTGTCCATCAGAAGAGGCGTGTTTAAGGGAGACTCTTTTTCCATATTGTATGACAACCCTAAAAAAGGTTTATAAGAATGTTTAAGGTAATTTATTTTAGTGAAATGGTCCTATAGTACTTTAAAAAACATATTACTTATGCTCGATTTATACTACACCTAAAAAAAGATGTGTTAGGTTGTGGAGCTAAAAGCTTCACTGATGCAAACAAAGGAGGAGGTTGCAAAAGGGTTGCGGAGTGTCACAGACGCCAGCGTCAGTCAAGCCAACCGACGTCGACAGGATCAGATAAGAAGGCAACCGACGTCAGTCAGAAGTCGGCTGGCGTCAGCACCCCCAGGCAGACAGGGACCGACGTCGATCACCTGTGTGGTTCGGCTGCGAGTGTTTTACGAGTAGTTAGCTAACGAACCAAGTGTTTGCATGTCAAGAGCCAATTTTAGACTGAGAGCTACAGATCTAATTATTGTAATTGGATGTCTAATTATTGTTTGGATGAGATCTATATAATAGACTCATGGATTGTATTGTAAGGTGTTCTAGTTTGAGTTAAGAAAAGTTTGCTTCTTCTGTGTGTGAGGTGAGCAAGGGTGTTCCTCTTAGTTCCATAGCAGTACCAAGGTGGGTGCTGGATTGGAGAATCAGCAGGGTTCTTCATATATGTAGGATCTCGGTCATCAAGTGTGCATGGCTATGATAGGAGATCTACATGGTAAGTAAGATCATTGATTTGTAGGTGTATGTGTGTGCAAGGTTAAGGTTCACAGGTGTGCAGAACCAGATTGATTTGAAGGTGTGCAAGATCAGATAGGATAACAACACAACAGGGAGCAAAATTAGGTGGGATCTACTTGGAGTACATGTGTGTACTCAGAGCAAAGAGGAAGGCAAGGTAGTTCCTTCCATAAGTAAGATCAGATTTGGGTTGCAGGTTGTTGCAGTTTAGGGGAGATCTACTTGAAGTACGTTGAGTACTTGTGGAGTGCGTGGAGCACTTGTGGTGTGCGTGGAGCATTAGAGAACTGGCAGTAGTGGATACTGACTGGTTGGAGGTGAACACCAACTCTGTATTTGAGTTGTGTGTTGGGACCTAAGGGAGAGAGCTTTGAGGGAAGATTTACTGTTTATGCCCTAGAGGTGTGGGAGCCCTAGAGGTGTGTAAGGAAGAAGAACTGTGGCAGCCTTATTTGTTGTATTTCCTTCTGAAAGAGTTTTAATACAAGTTGTGTATTGTCTCTCATATCATGTGTTATTTCTAAATTCTAGTTACTTGTGTATTCTGGTTAATTTCCGCATATTAAGTTGCTTGGTAATCAATTGTGTGCTTCCGTTATTCATCCCAACAAGTGGTATCAGAGCTAAGGTTGCAGGGAGCAGGTTTTGTATTTGGTTACAGGTCACTCTCAGGGGTTTTTGATTGAGTGAGAGTAGAGCAATGGTAGATCAAAGTAAGCTAAGAATGGAGGAGTTGAAAAGCATAGATGATCACTTACGGTCCTATGGAAAGAAAGAGCAGGTAAAAGAAAATTGTTGGTTTGTGGAAGATCAGCATGAAGGAACTGAAAAAGCAGATGTTGCAGGTGATGTGGCACAGGATGCTCTGGGAGGTTTCTTGGATAAAGTAGAATCTTATTTTATAGATTTTGTTGCCTCTTTCCATGCAGCCCCAGGTAGAGGAGCTGGTGAGCCTTGCCAAAGAATTGGCAAAGGGGAAGTGAAGCTGAAATCGCAGGCGGCCAACACACGGGTGTTGAAGGAGGTCATGCAGGTCCCAAGTTTGGAGATGTGGCTAATTTTTTTAGAAAATTTGGGTGATGAGAGATGCACAAGAACTCTCACAGCAGATGCACTTGAATTAGCTGGTGGTAAGAAAATAGGTACTCTTTATCTACTTGTTTATATTACTGATTCTTCTTCTGTTGCAGAGACGTGGCTTTGTACGCTTGGTCACATGAGCAAAAAGGAGATGCATGTTCTTAAGTGAAAGACAGATATATTTGACAGGCTTAAGAACTGAAAAGCCTTGGTGTTCTTGGAGGAGATGGCGGATAGAGACCAGTGGATGGGGCTGGATACTTCTGAGCAGGGCAGTTTGGACATGGGTTTTGATTCAAAGGAGCTCGCGGGTAAAAGGTCATCACTCACAGGAAAACACAGGTACCGGCATCGGCAAGAAAACTGACGTCAATAGTAGGTAAGACTGACATCGGTCAGGAGGACGGACGTCGATAGAAGGGGACACTAACGTCGATAGGGTTGGTAGTCAGGATAGGTGCATGGAACCGACGTCGATTGGATGCAGACTGTGTGGTGACCAAGGTCAGTCACTGTAACAGATTTTGGGCAGACAACAAGTTGTCAAGGAGTCTCAAACACCCATATGGAGGACTGAAGTGGTAAGTAAGCCTCAAATTCATTGTTCCTCTTCTTTACACTAGTTGCTTACTGCAGAGTAGGAAGGATCCAGGAAACAGTGGGAGCGTGGCAGGAATATGATGCAGAACTAAACAAGAGATTTGGTAGGGTTGCCAGCCGATATGAAAGCACAAAGACGAATGGATTCTTTAGTTGAAGAATAGAGTGAACGGACACGTGAGACGAAAGACTAGGTCATATGGTCTTGAGGGAGCTGCAGGACAGTGGGACAGAACTGACAGGTGGTACCAGGTGGATGACAAAGTAGGGCTTTAGTCAATGTCAGTATAACCATTGTGTTTGTCTTACCAAGTGGATGATGGTCGAAACATTATCCTGTTACTGTATGTGGATGATGAGCTTGGTGCAGGTTCATACATACAGGGTTTTGTTGAACTAAGGGTAAGATTAGTTCAGTGGCATGTCATGAAGAATTTGGAGCAACAAAATTCTTTGGCATGGGAGACATGGAGATCACAGGTTAATTTTGTCTCCAGTGGGAGCTGATGTGAATCAGGTGTTGGCGAGGTTCGGGATGCAGAGCTAGAGCACACTAAGGGCTAGACAGTTCAGTGTTTGAAATCACATGAGGTCTGGTATAGACCTGAGTTTGCCCAAGCAGTGGATGTTGTCAGAGAGTTAGGAGCCAATTCGGGGAAGTGGGTTCTCAGGTATTTGAGAGGGACCAGCAGCAGGTATACATGCAGGGTCAGGACTTCACTACATGGGTTTGTAGGTTCGGATGTGGCAAGATACTCGGATGATAGGAGGTGCACCACAGGTTGTGTGGTGGGTTGTCTTCAAGATTGATCTTGAAGAGGGATACAAGCCAAGAAATAGATTAGACAGAATACAGGTACAGGTACAATGCAACTGTTTATCTCCAAGTAGGAGATTGTTAGGTTGTGGAGCTAAAAGCTTCACTGATGCAAACAGAGGAGGAGGTTGCAGAAGGGTTGCAGAGTGTCATAGATGCCGGCGTCGATCAGGCCAACCGACGTCAGCAGGATCAGACAAAAAGGCAACTGACGTCGGTCAGAAGTCGGCCAGCGTCGACACCCCCAGGGAGACAGGGACCGATGTCAGTCACCTGTGTGGTTCAGCTGCGAGTGTTTTACGGGTAGTTAGCTAACAAACCAAGTGTTTGCATGTCAAGAGCCAATTTTAGACTGAGAGTTACGGATCTAATTATTGTAATTGGATGTCTAATTATTGTTTGGATGAGATATATATAATAGACTCATGGATTGTATTGTAAGGTGTTCTAGTTTGAGTTGAGCAAAGTTTGCTTCTTCTGTGTGTGAGGTGAGTAAGGGTGTTCCTCCTAGTTCCACAACAGTACCAAGGTGGGTGCTGGATTGGAGAATCAACAGGGTTCTTCATGTATGTAGGATCTCAGTCATCAGGTGTGCATGGCTACGATAGGAGATCTACATGGTAAGTAAGATCATTGATCTGTAGGTGTATGTGTGTGCAAGGTCAAAGTTCACAGGTGTGCAGAACCAGATTGATTTGCAGGTGTGCAAGATTAGATAGGACAGCAACACAATAGGGAGCAGAATCAGGAGGGATCTACTTGGAGTACAGGTGTGTACTCAGAGCAAAGAGGAAGGCAAGGTAGTTCCTTCCATAAGTAAGATCAGATTTGGGTTACAGGTTGTTGCAGTTCAGAGAAGATCTACTTGAAGTACGTTGAGTACTTGTGGAGTGCGTGGAGCACTTGTGGTGTGCGTAAAGCACTGGAGAACTAGCAGTAGTGGATACTGACTGGTTGGAGGTGAACACCAACTCTATATTTGAGTTGTGTGTTGGGACCTAAGGGAGAGAGCTTTGAGGGAAGATTTACTGTTTATGCCCTAGAGGTGTGGGAGCCCTAGAGGTGTGTAAGGAAGAAGAACTGTGGCAGCTTTCTTTGTTGTATTTTCTTTTGAAAGAGTTTTAATACAAGTTGTGTATTGTCTCTCATATCATGTGTTATTTCTAAATTCTAGTCACTTGTGTATTCTGGTTAATTTCTGCATATTAAGTTGCTTGGTAATCAATTGTGTGCTTTTGTTATTCATCCCAATAAGTGGTATCAGAGCTAAGGTTGCAGGGAGCAGGTTTTGTGTTTGGTTACAGGTCACTCTCAGGGGTTTTTGATTGAGTGGGAGTAGAGTAATGGCAGATCAAAATAAGCTAAGAATGGATGAGTTGAAAAGCACAGATGATCACTTACGGTCCTATGGAAAGAAAGAGTAGGTAAAAGAAAATTGTTGGTTTGTGGAAGATCAGCATGAAGGAACTGAAGAAGCAGATGTTGTAGGTGATGTGGCAAAGGATGCTCTAGGAGGTTTATTGGATAAAGTAGAATCTTGTTTTATAGATTTTGTTGCCTCTTTCCATGCAGCCCTAGGTAGAGGAGCTGGTGAGCCTTGCCAAAGAATTGGCAAAGGGGAAGTGAAGCTGAAATCGCAGGCGGCCAACACACGGGTGTTGAAGGAGGTCATGCAGGTCCCAGGTTTGGAGATGTGGCTAATTTCTTTAGAAAAGTTGGGTGATGAGAGATGCACAAGAACTCTCACAACGGATGCACTTGAATTAGCTGGTGGTAAGAAAAGAGGTACTCTGTATCTACTTGTTTATATTACTGATTCTTCTTCTGTTGCGGAGACGTGGCTTTGTATGCTTGGTCACATGAGCAAGAAGGAGATGCATGTTCTTAAGCAGAAGACATATATATATTTGACAAGCTTAAGAACTGGAAAGCCTTGGTGTTCTTGGAAGAGATGGCGGACAGAGACCAGTGGATGGGGCTAGATACTTCTGAGCAGGACAGTTTAGACAGGGGTTTTGATTCAAAAGAGCTCGCGGGTAAAAGGTCATCACTCACAGGAAAACACAGGTACCGGTGTTGGTAGGAAAACCGATGTCGGTAGTAGGTAAGACCGACGTCAATCAGGAGGACCGATGTCGACAGTAGGGGACACCGACGTTGGCAGGGTTGGTAGTCAAGATAGGCGCATAGAACTGACGTCGGTTGGATGCAGACTGTGTGGTGACCGAAGTCGGTCATTGTAATGAATTTTGGGCAGACAGTAAACTGTCAAAGAGTCTCAAATGTCCATATGGAGGACTGAAGTGGTAAGTAAGCCTCAAATTCATTGTTCCTCTTCTTTACACTAGTTGCTTACTACAGAGTAGGAAGGATCCAGGAAACAGCGGGAGCGTGGCAGGAATATGATGCAGAATCAAACAGGATATTTGGTAGGGTTGCCAGTCGATATGAAAGCACAGAGACGAATGGATTCTTTAGTTGAAGAATAGAGTGAACGGACACGTGAGACAAAAGACCAGGTCATATGGTCTTGAGGGAGCTGCAAGACAGTGGGATAGAACTGACAGGTGGTACCAAGTGGATGACAAAGTAGGGCTTTAGTCAATGTCAGTATAACCATTGTGTTTGTCTTACCAGGTGGATGATGGTCGCAACATTATCCTGTTACTGTATGTGGAGGATGAGCTTGGTGCAGGTTTAGACATACAGAGTTTTGTTGAACTAAGGGTAAGATTAGTTCAGTGGCATGTCATGAAGAATTTGGAGCAGCAAAATTCTTTGGCATGAGAGACATGGAGATCACAGGTTGATTTTGTCTCCAGTGGGGAGCTGATGTGAATCAGGTGTTGGCGAGGTTCAGGATGCAGATGCAGAGCACACTAAGGGCTGGACAGTTCAGTGTCTTAAATCACATGAGGTCTGGTATAGACCTGAGTTTGCCCAAGCAGTGGGTGTTGTCAGAGAGTTAGGAGCTAATTCAGGGAAGTGAGTTCTCAGGT
Source organism: Torreya grandis (assembly GCA_037957365.1). Taxonomy (NCBI): domain Eukaryota; kingdom Viridiplantae; phylum Streptophyta; class Pinopsida; order Cupressales; family Taxaceae; genus Torreya; species Torreya grandis. Next base: position 460,524 of record JARHVA010002389.1, on the reverse strand, counting down.
ATTTGAGAGGGACCAGCAGTAGGTATACATACAAGGTCAGGACTTCACTACATGGGTTTGTAGGTTTGGATGTGGCAGGATACTCGGATGATAGGAGGTGCACCACAAGTTGTGTGGTGGGTTGTCTTCAAAATTGATCTTGAAGAGGGATATAAGCCAAGAAATAGATTAGATGGAGTGCAGGTACAGGTACAGTGCAGCTGTTTATCTCCAAGTGGGAGATTGTTAGGTTGTGGAACTAAAAGCTTCACTAATGCAAACAGAGGAGGAGGTTGCAGAAGGGTTGCGAAGTGTCATAGACGTCGGCGTCGGTCAGGCCAACTGATGTCGACAGGATCAGACAAGAAGGCAACCGACATCGGTCAGAAGTCAGCCAACATCGGCACCCCTAGGCAGATAGAGACCGATGTCGGTCACCTGTGTGGTTTTGCTGCGAGTGTTTTACGGGTAGTTAGCTAACAAACCAAGTGTTTGCATGTCAAGAGCCAATTTTAGACTCAGAGCTGCGGATCTAATTATTGTAATTAGATGTCTAATTATTGTTTGGATGAGATCTATATAATAGACTCATGGATTGTATTGTAAGGTGTTCTAGTTTGAGTTGAGAAAAGTTTGCTTCTTCTGTGTGTGAGGTGAGCAAGGGTGTTCCTCCTAGTTCCACAACAGTACCAAGGTGGGTGCTGGATTGGAGAATCAACAGGGTTCTTCATGTATGTAGGATCTCAGTCATCAGGTGTGCATGGCTACGATAGGAGATCTACATGGTAAGTAAGATCATTGATCTGTAGGTGTATGTGTGTGCAAGGTCAAGGTTCACAGGTGTGCAGAACCAGATTGATTTGCAGGCGTGCAAGATCAGATAGGACAGCAACACAACAGGAAGCAGAATCAGGTGGGATCTACTTGGAGTACAGGTGTGTACTCAGAGCAAAGAGGAAGGCAAGGTAGTTCCTTCCATAAGTAAGATCAGATTTGGGTTGCAAGTTGTTGTAGTTTAGGGGAGATCTACTTGAAGTACGTTGAGTACTTGTGGAGTGCGTGGAGCACTTGTGGTGTGTGTGGAGCACTAGAGAACTGGCAGTAGTGGATACTAACTAGTTGGAGGTGAACACCAACTCTATATTTGAGTTGTGTGTTGGGACCTAAGGGAGAGAGCTTTGAGGGAAGATTTACTGTTTATGCCCTAGAGGTGTGGGAGCCCTAGAGGCGTGTAAGGAAGAAGAACTGTGGCAGCCTTCTTTGTTGTATTTCCTTCTGAAAGAGTTTTAATACAAGTTGTGTATTGTCTCTCATATCATGTGTTATTTCTAAATTCTAGTTACTTGTGTATTTTGGTTAATTTTTGCATATTAAGTTGCTTGGTAATCAATTGTGTGCTTCTGTTATTCATCCCAACAAGTGGTATCAGAGCCAAGGTTGCAGGGAGCAGGTTTTGTGTTTGGTTACAGGTCACTCTCAGTAGTTTTTGATTGAGTGGGAGTAGAGCAATGGCAGATCAAAGTAAGCTAAGAATAGAGGAGTTGAAAAGCACAGATGATCACTTACGATCCTATGGAAAGAAAGAGCAAGTAAAAGAAAATTGTTGGTTTGTGGAAGATCAGCATGAAGGAACTGAAGAAGCAAATGTTGCAGGTGATGTGGCACAGGATGCTCTAGGAGGTTTCTTGGATAAAGTATAATCTTGTTTCATAGATTATGTTGCCTCTTTCCATGCAGCCCTAGGTAGATGAGCTGGTGAGCCTTGCTAAAGAATTGGCAAAGGGGAAGTGAAGCTGAAATCACAGGCGGCCAACACACGGGTGTTGAAGGAGGTCATGCAGGTCCCAGGTTTGGAGATGTGGCTAATTTCTTTAGAAAAGTTGGGTGATGAGAGATGCACAAGAACTCTCATAGCGAATGCACTTGAATTAGTTGGTGGTAAGAAAATAGGTACTCTTTATCTACTTGTTTATATTATTGATTCTTCTTTTGTTGCGGAGACGTAGCTTTGTAGGCTTGGTCACATGAGCAAGAAGGAGATGCATGTTCTTAAGCGAAAGACATATATATTTGACAAGCTTAAGAACTGGAAAGCCTTGGTGTTCTTGGAGGAGATGGCAGACAGAGACCAGTGGATGGGGCTGGATACTTCTGAGTAGGGCAGTTTGGACATGGGTTTTGATTCAAAGGAGCTCGCGGGTAAAAGGTCATCACTCACAGGAAAACACAGGTACCGACGTCGGCAAGAAAAATGATGTCGATAGTAGGTAAGACTGACATCGGTCAGGAGGACCGATGTTGATAGCAGGGGACACCGATGTCGGTAGATTTGGTAGTCAGGACAGGTGCATGGAATCGACGTCGGTTGGATGCAGACTATGTGGTGACCGAGGTCGGTCACTGTAACAGATTTTGGGTAGACAACAAGCTGTCAAGGTGTCTCAAACGCCCATATGGAGGACTGAAGTGGTAAGTAAGCCTCAAATTCGTTGTTCCTCTTCTTTACACTAGTTGCTTACTGCAGAGTAGGAAGGATCCAAGAAACAGTGGGAGTGTGGCAGGAATATGATGCAGAACCAAACAAGAGATTTGGTAGGGTTGCCAGCCGATATGAAAGCATAGAGACGAATGGATTCTGTTGAAGAATAGAGTGAATGGACACGTGAGATGAAAGATCAGGTCATATGGTCTTGAGGGAGTTGCAAGACAGTGGGACAGGACCGACAGGTGGTACCAGGTGGATGACAAAGCAGGGCTTTAGTCAATGTCAGTATAACCATTGTGTTTGTCTTACCAGGTGGATGATGGTCGCAACATTATCCTGTTACTGTATGTGGATGATGAGCTTGGTGAAGGTTCAGACATACAGGGTTTTGCTGAACTAGGGGTAAGATTAGTTCAGTGGCATGTCATAAATAATTTGGAGCAGCAAAATTCTTTGGCATGGGAGACATGGAGATCACAGGTTGATTTTGTCTCCAGTGGGAGTTGATGTGAATCAAGCGTTGGTGAGGTTTGGGATGCAGAGCCAGAGCACACTAAGTGCTGGACAGTTCAGTGTCTAAAATCACATGAGGTCTGGTATAGACCTGAGTTTGCCCAAGCAGTGGATGTTGTCAGAGAGTTAGGAGCCAATTCGGGGAAGTGGGTTCTCAGGTATTTGAGAGGGACCAACAACAGGTATACATGTAGGGTTAGGACTTCACTACATGGGTTTGTAGGTTTGGATGTGGCAGGATACTCGGATGATAAGAGGTGCACCACAGGTTGTGTGGTGGGTTGTCTTCAGGATTGATCTTGAAGAGGGATACAAGCCAGGAAATAGATTAGACGGAGTATAGGTACAGGTACAGTGCAGCTGTTTATCTCCAAGTGGGAGATTGTTAGGTTGTGCAGCTAAAAGCTTCACTAATGCAAATAGAGGAGGAGGTTGCAGAAGGGTTGCGGAGTGTCACAGACGCCAGCGTCAGTCAGGCCAATCGACGTCGATAGGATCATACAAGAAGGCAACCGACATCGGTCAGAAGTCGACCGGCGTCGCCACCCCCAGGCAGATAGGGACCAACGTCGGTCACCTGTGTGGTTCAATTGCGAGTGTTTTATGGGCAGTTAGCTAACGAACCAAGTGTTTGCATGTCAAGAGCTAATTTTAGACTGAGAGCTGTGAATCTAATTATTGTAATTGGATGTCTAATTATTGTTTGGATGAGATCTATATAACAGACTCATGGATTGTATTGTAAGGTGTTCTAGTTTGAGTTGAGCAAAGTTTGCTTCTTCTGTGTGTGAGGTGAGCAAGGGTGTTCCTCCTAGTTCCACAGCAGTACCAAGGTGGGTGCTGGATTGGAGAATCAACAGGGTTCTTCATGTATGTAGGATCTCGGTCATCAGGTGTGCATGGCTACGATAGGAGATCTACATGGTAAGTAAGATCATTGATCTGCAGTTGTATGTGTGTGCAAGGTCAAGGTTCACGGGTGTGCAGAACCAGATTGATTTGCAAGTGTGCAAGATCAGATAGGACATCAACACAACAGGGAGCAGAATCAGGTGGGATCTACTTGGAGTACAGGTGTGTACTTAGAGCAAAGAGGAAGGCAAGGTAGTTCCTTCCATAAGTAAGATGAGATTTGGGTTGTAGGTTGTTGCAGTTCAAGGGAGATCTACTTGAAGTACATTGAGTACTTGTGGAGTGCGTGGAACACTTGTGGTGTGCGTGGAGCACTGGAGAACTGGCAGTAGTGGATACTGACTGGTTGGAGGTGAACACCAACTCTATATTTGAGTTGTGTGTTGGGACCTAAGGGAGAGAGCTTTGAGGGAAGATTTACTGTTTATGCCCTAGAGGTGTGGTAGCCCTAGAGGTGTGTAAGGAAGAATAACTGTGGCAGCCTTCTTTGTTGTATTTCCTTCTGAAAGAGTTTTAATACAAGTTGTGTATTGTCTCTCATATCATGTGTTATTTTTGAATTCTAGTTACTTGTGTATTCTGGTTAATTTTCGCATATTAAGTTGCTTGGTAATCAATTGTGTGCTTCCGTTATTCATCCCAACAAGATGATACCAAGGGTAATAATGTTTCTAATGAATAATGGGAGGACAAATGATATACCATGGACCTAATTTAATAGCGTGCAACTCTTATGAACCACTCAAAGTATTTGATAATTCAATGATATCAATATCAACTTAAGTAAATGTGAAGACGCACCAAACTTAGTAGATTATATTAATTTTGTGGATACAATTAAAGGTGAGAGTTTTGACGGGACCCCATAACCCACAAGAAAATCTTTTATAGATACTGGAGCTCCAAAATTAGATATGGGGCATAACATGGGGCCCAATCTCTAAATGTGCTAAGTGCAATAGGGAATCAAAAAACACGAACACCATAAGAGAATAAACAAAACAATACTAAAAAGGACTTTAAAAAAAAACCAAGACTAAAAGTTAGAAAAAAGATTTGAAAATATAAATAACTAATTCACAAAACACAAAAAAAACATTAATATATTATATTATAGAATACAAACCTTTTATTTATTTATTTATTTTGATCACGTTTATATATTATTTTGTTTATAAGCAAAAACTCTTAAAATTTAATATTATTAAGAATAATACTTTTGTTCATGAGCATCAAAAATTTCGATATATTTTTTCCAGAAAAACTCTATTGATTAAGAATACTACTTTTAAGGTGATATTTGATGTTGATAACCAAGTTAATGGTAATCTTTTTTTTCCATCAAAACTATTTTCTTAATAATTAGTTATTAGTTTTCAAATTTTCATCTTAAACCAAAACTATTTACATGAATATTAAATTGTAGTTCAAATATTATTAACAACTTTGAACATATCACATGTTTTAACAAGTTTAGATTTTAAAAGCATTTAAAAAAAAGGGGGAAGAAAATTAAAAAATTAATTACAATAGAGGTATTTCTATAATAAAAATGATTCTTTTGAAGATGATGTTTGTATCATATATTTTAAAAAATTGACATGTATAATAATTAAAAAATTAAAATTCACATCCCTCTTAACAAAAAATATACCTTTAAGAATAATTTTTTATTATTAAAATTATTAAATAAATGTCAAAGTATATATAAGTAACCTCTAACATACAATAATTCAGAAATATAAGGTATCTTATTTTGTAGTACTTTTTATTTTATTGTGTGGATTGATGATTGTGATGGCAAGGCTAAAGTGCCTACTTTGCCCTTTTATTAGCCATGTGTCTCTTTGGATTTGCATTTTAGTGGTTTTAGTGCTAAGATTTATAACAAGTGAAGGATCTTTATTGATTGCAAGAATGCAGACAACTCATTCCATGAATGTGGTGATTATTGTAAATCCTTGCTCTCCTTTGGTTTTTGTGGGATTGAGTCATGCATGGTTAGTGCATATTTTTGTGCTTAGGTTCCTCCTTCCCCTGCTCTATCCTCTTCCCCTCTTTCCTTCTTGATGGGGGATGTTCATGTGTCTTTCTCAATATAGACTCTGGATCTTGAGATCTCAGACCCAACTATTCAGGTTATGAAGGATGACATTGGTAATAGATGCTTATTTGGAAAATGTGTGGGCTCCCCTCTTTTGACATCAGATCTTGTCAACTGGGCCTAGATAGTTTGGACCTCCATTGCTCCTCTTTCCTTCACGCTTCTCAATGTTAGCTTTTTCCAAGTGGTTTTCCCAAGTCCCTTAAACATGGACTTTGTTTGGTCTTTAGGATCGTGGGTCTTTGATAATTTTGGACTCTTTTTTGGTCCCTAGTCACCCTTATTTGATCTTATGAAGGCAGTTATCTTGACTACTCCCCTTTAGATCAAATTATACAATCTTCTACCCATTTTGAGGAAATAGTTACACATCAAGCTATTAGTCAATCATGTGGGTTCCTTAGTAAAACTTGATAATAACTCCTTGGGATGTAAATTTTTGAAACCCTGTGTTATTATTGACCTTTCCAAACCTCTCTTTCACTCGGTTAAGTTGATCTCATCTCATGGGTCTTGGACTCAGTTCTTTAACTATGAAGGCCTTCCATGCAAATTCTTTTAATGTAATGTCCTTGGGCATCATGATGTTGGGTGTACATTTAAAGGTCCTAGGCCTTTGTCTTCTAATACTCGGTTGACTTGGAGGAAGGAGGGTTTCCCCAATCAAAATTTCATTTACATCAATCATGAAATGTTATACCATCCTTATGAGCCTCCTCCTCTTCCTCCTATACCTAAAGCCATTTTGACCTCCCCTCAGTGAAAGGACCCTTTGATGGAGGTGTTGGCTCCTATTGTGACCCTGAGCTCTCCTCTTCTGATCACAGTGTTAGGTGACCCCTTATCCAACGAAAGCACAATTGATTACTTTCTTATAAGCAATTAAACACAGAATTATACCAAAATGATTAAGTAACTAGAAACTTGAGACAGCAAAGAATTTGAGAGACAATACACACTCTTGTATTAAATATTACTAGAAGAAAATACAATAAGGAAGATGCCACTTCTTCCTCCACCTCAAAGGCTTGCCACACCTCAAGACCTTTTTCCCTCTCTCTCTTGCTCAACACAACAACTCTATAGCCTGAGCTATTATCCCTCCTTGAATGCTTCAGCTGATCTCCTTGTCCTTACACCTGTAGATCTCCTTGACCTTGCTTGCTTCAATGCTTTTACTTGCCTTCTTGAGTATTACAATACATGCCTTATGGGTCTTTAAATAGGATCCCATGCTTACAAAAATAGAACTCTAGTTACAATAATTAGACACGCAGCTCGTGACTTAAATTAGTCATTTAACATGCAAACACTCGCTTCACTTAACTGACTATTCGTCAATAGCAGTTCTGGAACACACAGGCGACCGACGCCGGTCCCTGCTTGCCTAGTGCTGCCGACGTCGGCCGACTCTCTGCCGTCGTCAGTTGCCTTCTGCACTGCATCTGACCGACGTCGGTCATGCTGCCAACGTCGGTGCTTCTGGATCTTTAGCAACCTCTTCTTTGTGTCTGCAAACAGTTGAAGCTTTTAGCTCCACACCCTAACAATCTCCCACTTGGAGATAAATAGCTGCTACTGTACCTGTACCTGTACACCATCTATTTTGTTCCCTTGGCTCTGTATCCCTCTTAAAAGTCACTCTTGAAGACCAACCACCACAAGACCTATGATGCAATACCTATCACTTATGCCAAAAGAATTTTGCTGCTCCTAAATTCTTCATGACATACTTCTGAACCAACTCTACCCTTAGCTCAGAAAAACTCCCTGTATATGAAACCTTGCAACAAGTAACACAATACAGTAACAGGATAATGTAGCTAATATTATCCAACTTGGTAAAGATAAAATACAATGGTCAAACCTCCATTGTTCTGCAACCTACTCAAGACTATATGCCCTAGCCTTCTGTCTCACGTGTCCATCCACTCTCTTCTCTAATATGGGAATCCATCCCTCATCTAGTGCTTCCTTCCAGCTGACAACTCTACCAACAAATACCTATTTGGTTCTTCTCCAAGGACTCACACTCTTTATCCATGCCAAGCTCCCACTGTTTTTGGATTCTACCTGCATTGCTTCTTCCATCTTCCTAGTTCATGACCATCAGTAAGCAATATAAAGAAGGTGAACAACGAATATGAGGTTCACTTACCATTTCTGACCTCCATATGGGTGTTTGAGACTCATTGACAACGAACTGTCCACCCAACATCCGTTCCAGTGACCGATCTTGGCCATCTCCTAGTCTGCTTTCGACCGATGTCAGTTCCTTGCACTGACCCTGACTGTCGACGTTGTTTCCCTGGCTGACGCCGGTGTCTGCCCTACCGACGTCGGTCCTTCTGACTGACATCGGACTTCTCCTGCCTGACCTACCAACCCTGCTGGTCTGCACATGACCGATGTCAGTTTTTGTCTGGCTGACGTCGATGCCATGGGAGCACCGGTGTTGGTACCTGTGTTTTTTTGTAAGTGATGAATTTTTCATCCATGAGCTCATCTTGGATCAAACCTCTGTCCATGCTGCCCTGCTCAGATTTATTCAGCCCCTGTGACTGATCTCTATCCTTCATCTCCTCCGTAAACACCAAGGCTTCTTTGTTCCTATCAAAAGCATCAAATTTCATTTTCCTGCAATGAACTCTATCTATGCTTTCTGAATCTGAACACATACCTTTCGAATCAAGAACTTCCATTCCCTTCCTCTTGCTAAAACAAGTGCTCCCTTGGTAACCTTCCAAAAATCCGCTGTGAGGGTTATTGTGCATCCCTCATCACCCAACCTTCCTACGGAAATCAAACTCTACTTCAGAATCGGGACATGCATGACCTCTTTCAACACCCATGTGTTGTCAATCTGCAATCTCAGCTGCACTTTCCCTTTGCCAACTATCTGACAAGGCGTACCGTCCCCTAAATAAAGCACTCCAAAGTCTCCCTGTTCATACTCATGGAACAAATCTCTGTTTGGGGATGTATGAAAAGATGAACCAGAATCTAAAATCCATGATCCTACCTGACTATCCAAAGAAAGTATGAGAGCATCCTGTACCACAATATTTGCATCCTTTGCTTCTTCAATACCTGCATGTTGATTCTCTTTATCTCTCAACCGACACTCCTTTGTATGTCCTTTCTTTCCAAAAAACTAGCAGGTAATACCTTTGGATTCAGATCTCCTTCCTGACCTTGATTTCTCTTACTCAATCTTCTCCCTTTGCCTTCCCCTGCTTTCTGCACTTAGAGCATTCCCTGATGATTCACCTGTGCTTCTCCTGCGTATTTCCTCATTCAAGATCACACTCACAACATCAACTTTTAAGATTTTAGAAGCAGATGCAGAATTACTTACTGCCATAACCAAATTGTCCCAACTTTCAGGCAAAGAACATAAAATCAAGAGAGCCTTTACCTCATCATCAAAAACAATATTGACTGAAGCTAATTGGTTTACCAAACCATGGAAATCACTGAGATGAGTATGTACCGATCCACCTTCCTGCATTTGCAAAGTAAATAGTTGCTTCATAAGATATACCTTATTAGAAGCCGAGGGCTTTTCGTATAAATTTGCCAAGGATTTTATCAACTCTTCCATTGTCTTACACTGTGATAAGCTGGAAATCATAGACGATGCAAGGCTCAACCTTATGGAACCTAGAGCCTTCCGATCAAGAACGTTCCATTCTTCATCCTTCATATCTGTGGGCTTGCATGCAACCCCACCCAACGGTAAGTACAAATCCTTCTGATACAGATAATCCTCAATCTGCATCCTCCAATGTTGATAATTCTTGCCGTTAAACTTCTCCATTCATAGCTTACTTTCTTCTGCCATTGCTGAACTCCCACTCAATTAGAAAACCCTGTGAAGGACCTGTAATAAAAAACAATAACCTGCTTCCTGCAAACCGTAGCTCTGATACCAACTGTTAGGTGACCCCTTATCCAACGGAAGCACAATTGATTACTTTCTTATAAGCAATTAAACACGGAATTATACCAGAATGATTAAGTAACTAGAAACTTGAGACAACAAAGAATTTGAGAGACAATACACACTCTTGTATTAAATATTACTAGAAGAAAATACAATAAGGAAGATGCCACTTCTTCCTCCACCTCAAAGGCTTGCCACACCTCAAGACCTTCTTCCCTCTCTCTCTTGCTCAACACAACTCTATAGCCTGAGTTATTATCCCTCCTTGAATGCTTTAGCTGATGTCCTTGTCCTTACACCTATAGATCTCCTTGACCTTGCTTGCTTCAATGCTTTTACTTGCCTTCTTGATTATTACAATACATGTCTTATGGGTCTTTAAATAGGATCCCATGCTTACAAAAATAGAACTCTAGTTACAATAATTAGACACGCAGCTCGTGACTTAAATTAGTCATTTAACATGCAAACACTCGCTTCACTTAACTGACTGTTCGTCAACAACAGTTCTGGAACACACAAGCGACCGACGCCGGTCCCTGCTTGCCTGGTGCTGCCGACATCGGCCGACTCTCTGCCATCGTCGGTTGCCTTCTACACTGCATCTGACCGACGTCGGTCATGCTGCCGATGCCGGTGCTTCTGGATCTTCAACAACCTCTTCTTCGTGTCTGCAAACAATTGAAGATTTTAGCTCCACACCCTAACACACAGTTGTCTCCTCCTCTTCTCATCCTCCATTACTAGACCCAGTGTTTTATTAGATTCCTTTGTCAAAAAAAAAGGGAGAGGGTTGGAAGCTGAAAGGTTGAGATCAAATGTGGAGGATATGGTGAAAGATGGATCTCAATGGATGATGGAAGGTATATTTTCCCATCGAGGGAGAAGGTTGGCCATAACCCATGGCTAATTTTGTTGATGTTCTCTTATTTTCACTTGTTGGTAACTCGATGGATGGTAGGCCTTAGAGGGCCTCAAGTTTGTGGTGGATGGGTCCCAGATTGCTTGGTAACTAGTGGCATATTTATCATTATTTGTTTGCAGACTTTTGATTGAAATTTTTGGTGGTGTTTTCTTTACTACCTTAAGGTCGTTTTGTACTTTGGATTACTATGCTGTTAACTTTATGTTTTATTAGTTGATCATTCTTAGCTTTATACTAGGTTATGGGTTTCTTTCAAAACCCACACTTTTAGCTACATCAAATTAACAAAAAACATGACAAGAGATATCAAACACTTGTCTTTGTCCTTAAAATATGGCCTTATGTGGGCCAAAAAAAACCTTTACTTTTCCTTATTACAAATCAAGTGAACGTTTTAGAATATTATTCTCTTAAAATCCCCTCAAATAAATTTGGCATTGCAAACTTTGAGTTTTAATCAACTAACTTAAGGTATGTACTTGTAAAAGTCATCATTGAACTCATTAAAATGTCTTTTAAATCAAGTTTCATAGATATATATAGTTGTTAAAGTCATTATAATTTATTTAAAATTAAATTAGTTCATAGGATTCATCAAATTATATAGATAATATTATTTTTTATGTTGATAGGCATAATGTATAATGGCAATTGAGGTGATGGTAGATTATATTGTATATGAGATATTAACAATTAATGATCGAATTGAGATTTAATGTCTATTTGTCCATTATAAGATAGTTTTAACCTTAAATTAGTCATGCATTTGACCATCATAAGATAGTTTCAACCTTACATCGATAATACATTTGACTATAATATAAAGTTTTTTCTTTTTCCTTATAGAAGTTGATCTAAATATCATAATATATGAGGCATACGATGGAGTTTGGAGCCCATTTTTTCTAGTACATTTTCAATCTCAACACAGTTGCACAACTATATCGAGGCCATATGTCACCAATCAATAGGAAATTTTAAAACAATGTAATAGATTCATTAATCAATGTGATTTATGACAAATCCATGATCGAGATTGATATTTCTCAACACTTCTCAGTTAAAGTATTTAACATATATGTACTAGTTTATATTTTAATTTTAATTTTATAATTATTTTTATTAATGTTAAGTCATTATCTTTAGACTTTTCTCAATCAAAATACCTTATTTTAAAAATTGTTTTGATGGTTGTTTAGATTTAGAATAAATTTCCAACAATTATTTGATTATCCTAAACTAGGCTTTCATGAACTATAGACACCTAAAAATGGTCCTTAAGCATTTATTCATTGTAGAATTACATTATTCTAGGATACATATGAGTTTATTAATTATTGGTTTAGATTAAGCTCTTATTGGTGCATTTTCTATTTTTTGTTATTTTCTGTTGTGCGCCCTACCTCTTTCTATTTTTTAGTTATATTTCACCATGCCCCCTCCCTCTTTCTCTAAACTCTATTCTTCTCTCTCTTCATCATGGTTTTCCTTTATTTTTATTGTCTTCCCCATAAACGTACATTGTATGTTCTCAAGGCGTGGGCCCTTCTCACCCATTTGGGGTCCCCTAGGATTGTGGGTAATGTTTTATTGGTTTTCCACTTGGTATATGTCAATGTTCATACAAAGAGGGTGATAATTTGAATTTATGAGGCCTATAAATGCACATGTGCATTAGTGAATTTAGGGCAATGAGCTGATAGAGGTCATCAATGCAAGCATATAGAGAAGTCATCCAATAATCTAAATAAATCTAATGGGCATCTAACATTTATTATTCATTACATTCTAGAAGAGATCAAGCATTTATTGCATATTTATTAGCATTGCATATCATTATAGAGACACTTGCATAAATTTGCAGTGTGTTACCTAGTTGAATTGCATTTAACCTAGTGTGTTGGGACCATTGTTGTACACTATTGAAGGGTCTGATAAGTAGTCGATGCTTAAATGCTATGTTGACTTTGAGCATGTGCCCCAAAACAAATCATTTTCCTTATCCCTTAGTAGGTTCAATTTAATAATTAGTGTTTGAAAAAGATGATCACATTCCCATGGATTGACAAGAAGATTCAAAATAACAACCAAGGTTTTCAGAGCCCCAACCTTGACAAATGCATTCATCCAATCAAATTCCACATGTTTGTTCTTTACCAAAAATGTGGATTCTATGGTTTTAGTTACTAGAAGTATGGAGCATATGTTTCTAAGGAGGTGTTAAGATCACCACAAGTTTTCTAGGTTCTCATTATCTTATCACAAAACCCTAATTTTTTTGTTTGTTCACGATAATTGTTTCCATGTTGTGTGAAAAAAAAGACACTTCTCTAAATCCTCACTTGGTCAATTATTGATCTAGAATTGAAATAGTTTTTTTTTTGTTGAGGGTAACTACAAACATCACCATGCCCCAGGCTAGCTATGGTACCATACTAAAGATATAAATTTAAGCACAATTTTATTCATGCATATAGACTTTTGACAGATTTATAGTGATGCCCCATTAATGGGGTGTCCATTAGGTGTTGGTTGTCTTATCATAGAGTGGGGTTTTAACTTGGACCTCATCATCAAAAGCATCCATTTATCACTATACCAAAGCCTTGTGGACTCTAAAATTGAAATAATGGTTAAATCTTATTTTATTATTTTGCATTTGATTGGGCTTAGTTACATATTTATGTCTAAAAATTTGCATTTTCATGTAAACCCACTTTCCATAAAACATAACCATGTTCTTTTGTAAATATTTGCATAAGTGTTTGTGATAGTGTTGTATAATAAAACATGATAGAAGGAAATGTTCTTCATCTTATACTTCCTTTAAATTACATAGCTTATAAATTAGGGGTCCAAATATATCAATTTCACTTTGTAACTTGTGGGAGTTAGTTCTTAGTTTTACAACCATTATATTATTTTTAAGGTTTGCAACCTTATATGGGCTCAAGTTTGGGGTTGACATTTTTTTCATAGATATCAGGGTTGGTGGGAGCCCTACCCAGAGAATGATTTCTTTTGATTAGAGCTACAATAGGATCTAGTGCATAATAAGGGGCCTAGTACTCGAAGAACCAATAAATAAATAACACTAGATGAAACCAAATAATACTAGAAACCAAAGCAAACCAACAATAATCAAAACACACTGAGATAAGGTTAAGCCATCACAAAAGACACCGCAAAACATGAGTAGACCTCACTCAACACTAACCAAAAATAGTAACCCTTTCCCAGCTTAACCTACCAACCACCTGAGAATCATCCTTGAGTCATAAGAGTATGCCTAATTTTGATAAATAAAAATGCTTCCATAGTCCACTGAGTGCCATAATTGATGGAATTCAAAGTGTCCAATTGCAGCATTTTCGCTTTAATTTTCCTACCTCTTTTACCCTTCTTACCAAAGTTAGGTTTTGTCAACTAGCAATGATGTTGAGCAATGGTCAAGATCACTCTGGAAGCTAGTTCTTCTTTTTCATCCACTGAGACAACATCAACCACTTCTAACTCTGCTTCCTGCAAAGAATCTTCAGCCTCTGAAAGAACTTGAGCTTGGAGATTTACAACCTCTCTAATGTAATTTTTGCTTTACCTGTTAGCTACAAACAAACCCTCTATATTCTTATACATTAGGTCCTCTTTCAAGCTGGGTAGGTCAACATTCTCAGAGTTAGCATAAGGAAAGCCAAGGTGTGATGCAGAGTTTACATTCCTTAGAGACACTCCCTTTTTCACCAAAGAATCATCCAGGGGGGCCATCAATCCTTCTAAAATATAAATCGAGGGAATATGAAGGCTATTCACAAGATCACTATTGGGGCAACCAATCCTCCTTACCCTTTTCTTCAAAAAGGTTAGAACCAGAACCATCTAAAGATTTCCTTAGACACACCACCACTTTATGACCAACCTAGTTGCACTTGAAGCATCTGAAAGGCAATCCTTTATAATTGATGTATTAATTCTAAACATCATGAGAGGAATTAATTTTCACTGAGTGAAAAAATGGTTTAGAAATATCTACCAGAACATAAACCCTCACAAAACTCTGATAAGCAACCAGAGCTAGATCAGTTCTGAAAAACACACCAATTTTTCTAACCAACTACTAGAATAACCCTAGGTCACGCATGGCTAAAGGAATATTATACAGTCTTAGACAAATCAAAGCATTAGAAATTATTGGATCTGTTGGGTCAAAAAAGGAGACCCAAGAGCACCGGAACACCCCTTACTTTCCAACAAACCAAGGTCCATTTTTCCAAACAAAGTCCTGCTCATCTACTATTTATTAGGGAGAAATGAGAGAGAAACCTATTAAATGGAAGGCTAGGCTGATTTTGGCTAGAATGAAAGTGCTTCCTAAGAAGGACATTTCCCCACATATGTCAATCAGAGGTCTAGACCCAGACTCGTTATCAACTATGACAATAGCCCCATCATAGATCTTCAGAATAGGGGAGTCCTCAGAAAAAATTAGGGCCATGAAGGTTGGATAAAAAAATATCCTTTTTATGCCCTTCAACTACAAACACCCCCCCCCCCCCCCCCCCCCCCCGCCCCCCCCACTTTACAAGCAATAACCACATCCTCTCCCACTCTGCTCTTGGGAGGTGCATAATTTTTTTTGCTAGCAATCAATTAGGGTTTAATCATGGGGTTTTCATGTAGGGTAACCGCTTTAAAAAAATTAGAACAAGAATAAAATGGGTTTGTATTATTCAATCATTCATCAAAAATAAACAACTTGGAGGAAACCCTAGCCATGATCACTGCATCAACCACTGCCTCTCCTTCCCTACCTTTTTTCTTTTGCTCAAGCCTCCCAAAGCTGAGTCAAGCTATCTCTGAGGCTTTTAGAAGCCCTACCTACCTACTCCTTTCCTACCATTGCTACCACAATAACCAAAACCCAGACCGTCATCATCACCCTTGTCACCGTCATTGCCAATATCACCGCTATTCATATTTGGCCAACATGTTTGATGTTTTTTTTATAATAATATATATGTATTTATTTTAATCTTTAACTTATTATGCCATTTTAAAAGTTTTCATATAATTAATTTATAAATTTTAATATTTAATTTACATCACATAAAAGAGTTATTATTGCAGATACCTTTAAATTTTAACTATTTATGAAAATTATTTACCCAACATCTTTTTAAACAGAGATGAGTTAAATATAAAATAATAATAAGAAATCTATCTTATTTTAACTTAATTAAAATATATCCATATAACATATATCATTTTAAAAAGACTTCATTGAAGTAAACACGTTAGATAAAAATGTAGCTATAGAAAACAATGAGACTCATTTATGGATCAAGAGATTTTACTCTTTAAAAAAAATCCAACCCTATGACAAAATCTATATCCAAAATTACCATTCAATTTTAAAAAAAACTCAAAAACTTTGAATTAGTATTGCAAACCCCCTTTCAACATTTATTTAAAGGTTTAATATATACACATAGAGATATAATTATAGTATGCAAGACATGCATGATATTATAAAATGAGTTTGTTGTCTCCAAAAAGATTTTGAACTGAGGATCTTAGGGAATGTAAAGCCTATGGTAAGTTGTGCCATCAAACACAATCCTTTATTATTATTTTTGTTGTATTAGTTTGTTGTTTATTCCTAAATGAAAACTAAATGACATCAAGCTACATAAAACTGACCTCCAACTTAAAACATTTGGTCATATTCCTTTTGGACAATATTCACTATAACGTCCCTTGTCACCCCATAGAAAAAGCTTGCAAGCTCTATTACATAAGCATGATTGACAGAGACATTAGTCAATTAGAATGTGTTAAATGACCTCTTTATAATATTATTTTATTGTCTTTTAGAAAAAGTGAATAGTGATGATGACGATGATGAACTTTAATGTTATTCTAGATAAAATAATTTATAGAATAAAGTAAAATATACAGATAATATAATTTCATCATCATTATTTTTTAAACTATAATTTTAAAATTATATTTATTAATATTAAATTTTATTATTTTAAACTCTTTCCAATTAAAATAGTTTATTCACATAAATATTTTGATTAATATATAAATTTATAGTAAAAAATTTAAATTTATTTAACTATTTTAAATTAAAATTTCATGAACTATATTATAATATAGTTACAAATATTTATGTGAGGTATAATATTATTGTAAAATAACAATAATATTTAAGTTATATCATTTACATATTATTATTTCCACAAATATTATGAAGAGTTCTTATCCCAATTTCATTATATATGATATATTTTGTACTTCTTAATTTCATAATTATTATTTTATTTTTAAAATTTAAATAATTTTATACCAATTCAAATTTAGGGTTGACAATATTATTGTAACAATATAACTTTTTTTAATCACTATTTTTGTTTTATCATTTTAAATTTTTTTTACAAATTTTATTTGTTATTTTTAAATTTAAAAAATAATCATTTGAAAAAAGTTATTAATATAAATGTTTTAAAAATTTAAACTATTTATTAAAGTCATTTTCCATTTTTTTTTACTAAATAAATAAGTTGGACACAATTTATTACACAATGATATCTAAAGATTATATGATCTTGAGTTAATCAACATATATTTTATTGATAAGTGTTTTTTTTTATTAATTACTGACACTCTCTAAATAATGTTTTCGATCAGTTAAGTTGATAGCCACGATTTAATTTATACATAAAAAATTTATGATCAATAGTTATTATTTGGTCAGAACTCAAATAAAAATTAAAATTGTAGACATCAAATTGACAAAATTAATATTTACCAATAAAAGTGATGAAAATTGATGTTGTGGATTTGACTATTTTGATAATGGACATCAAGTTTTCAAAGTGGCACATCACCTTTGTATTTATGTTTTCATACTAAAAACTCCAAGGAGGCAATAATTTGTAGATGATGTATGCAAGGAGAGTTATTGGAGTAGGAATGGCAATGAATTCATAGAATATATGAAAACATTTATATTTATTTCAATTGGGATGATTATAGTTGTGAATGATGTCTCTTTTTCATCATATTTAGAGATGTTAAGATATACAAGTTTTTTCTATTTGTGTGATTTTTATTTTTTTGCAAAAATGTTTGATACAAGCTTTATTTTATATTGTTGTAGTTTTTTCTTTCTTTTTAGAATGTTTAATTTTTAAAATGAATGAATGCTTTAAATTATAAGTATGCAAGTATTTACGTATGGTTTTTAAGAATGTAATGTATATGATATTTATGTAAGATTAATTTTAATCAGCACTCACAAATTGATGAGGTTCGCTCTCTCAACCAATCACATAAATCTATACTAAAAATTATTAAATATTGAAAAAATTGATTGATTGTCCAACTAAAATCAATCAATTTGTGAGTATTAGTAAAACTTGCCTTTTATGTAATAGCAATTACAACCTTCTCATGTTATTGTTAGTATGTGTGCAGTCTATTTGGTGCTTTGATTTCTTTGCCATGTAGATATGCATAATCTTTGTTGACTATTGGTTGTTGGCAGAGGATGTGAAAATAGAGAGGGGATTTACTTCTGAGAGAGCAAAGGGAAAATTACAAAGTGGTTTTTGGGTGTGGGTTCTACTTTATAATAACTTTATAGTTTTACCAACACATCTTTTCACTCTCGACTTTGGTTGGGCTAAATGCACTCTTCCTTTCTTTCATTGCATTGGTGTCATTTGTACTATGTTCATTTGATTTTCATTTGGTTTGTTTTGAAGTAATATATTTGGTGCATTTGTTTTAATTTTTTTGGGTTTAAATAATTTGATTTTTCTAATGAGATAATTTTTTATGTTTTTATTCTATATCGATAATGTAAATTTGACATTGATTGGAGCATTTTTATTTTAGATATAGGTCTGGGAAAAAAATCCCTAATGGGTCTTGCATTCTCTATAAATAGATGTTGTTTTTTGCATTGTTTCTAAAAATCAAAATTTTATCATTGAGAGTACCCATAATCAACCTATTAATGTTTTTGTGGATGTGTGGCTCCATGAATGGTTTGCATGACATGGCCCCTGATGTTGGCATGGTGGACAAAGCCACACTTAATAGTAAACTTCAGATTGTAAAATTCGTATAGGTGATTAAACAACAAAAAAAACTAAATACACATTTGAATGTTGAAGTCTAATATGCACAATAATGCAACTTTTATTCAATATGATAAATATAGAAAAGTATAGATCTGTACGAGATTCCATAAAACTATGAATGCAGGTTTATCTAGATGGAATTATTAGTCAGCATTCCTTGTTAGTCTTATATACTTCAAGAGAAAAATATATCATACATGGCCTTTTTCTTTCTTTCTTCTATTTGTTGTATATCTCTGGTGTTTATTCTATCTTTTATATCATGTATATATTTTGGGTTCATCATGTTTCCTTCTAGCCTTCTATTTTACAAAAATTATCTCTTGATTTTTTCATTGTTTTTAGATTCTTTCATTTTTGACATCCATCTATTTGAATTTTGAAGTTACCTTGTTCTTTCATATGTTTTGGTTTGCTATGTCATTCTTGTAGCCTCTTAGTTTATGTTGATTGTTTTGCTTTTTGGCCCTTACCTTTGATTGTTGTCTCCCATCCCAAAAGCCTACACAGACTTCCCAATGATGATGACACATACATATCAAGGCATTCTACCCCCAATACACACACAATTTTGAGATAAGTTGTAGGTTAATAGGGATCTATCATCTTCTTACTTCTTCCCACTTTCACCTCTTAGTTTTTGTCTTTCTTGATTAATCTTCATCTTCTTTCTTCTTCTCAATTTTCACCTCTTAGCTTGTTTTCATGCTTTGTCGATTTCTTAAAAATTTGATAAAAAAAAAAAAAAAAAGTTTTTTATTTATCTTTGTGTATTACATAATCATGTGGTTTAGTATATCTTGATTATTTGCCTTTTGCTAAAGGTTTTAAATATGCATTGTTTACACACATGTGGAGATGATGATATCATTGAGTTAATTGATTATAAACATACAATTTCTTAATAACTTCATCACGTCTACATTGAGGGCATCCTTACATTGGGGGCTTGCTTACACTGGAGGAGTTTTCACTATGGTTTAGGTTCTATCTTTACAATTTCTCATTATTATATTGAGCTTTCTATTTGATTATACATATGTTGCTTCTTACATATATCTTGCATGCTTCATTACATTGATACTTTGTGTTAAATTACATTTTTATTGTTTGCCTTATGAGTTCTCATATGGCATGTGTCTTCTTATTCTTGTGAATGTTGATTTTAATTTATTTTTGACTTCTCTATAGAGTATAATCTAGTTGTATATTTTATGTTAATTATGTGTGATTGATTGCTTTATTTGCTTTTGATTGCTTTCTTTAGTTCGATTGGCTTTAATTTATATTTTAGTTACATGATCATGAATGTTTATATTTATTAACTATACTATGTGATATTATACATTTTGTGTCATGATCTATATCATGCATACTGTTACTTGAGAGATTCTAGGTTTGTTGCCTATGTTGTCATGGTTTCTACTATGCATCTATCAAGGAACATCATTTATTCCTCTTTTCTTGTTGCATTAGGGAAAATCACTTTTGCATCATTTTTTGTTTCATTAAGGTATGATGCTTGCACCAACCCCCCCCCCCCCCCCCCAATTCCATTCCATTTATGATATTGTTTTGGCTTTGGCATATTAGTATTGGGTTAGCTATGAGCATCATTGATGACATATTTTTGTGATTATCTACATGTATTACAAATGTTCTCTAAAGATTATTATAATTTTTTTATTTATCTACATTATACATGGTGCACATAATATTTTCATTTTTATATGAGTGAGGATCATAGGGAATGTAAAGCCTAGGGTAAATTGTGACATCAAATATAATCTTTTTATTATTATTTTTGTCATATTAGTTTATTTTTTATTCCTAAATAAAAACTAAATGACATCAATGAAACATTCGATCATATTCCTTTTGGACCATATTCACTATAATGTCCCTTGTCACCTCCATAGAAAAAGCTTGCAACCTTTGTTCTATGAGCATGATTGATTGACAAAGACATTAGTCTATTAGGATGTGTTATATGACCTCTTTAGAGTATTATTCTATTGTTTTAAAAAAAAAAAGTGAATGGTGATGATGGCCAAGATGAGGATGAATTTTAATATTATTTCAAATAAAATGATTTGTAGAATAAAATAAAATATATAAATAATATAATTTTTATTTTTTTAAAACTATAATTTTAAAATTATTTTTATGGATACCAAATTTTATTAATTTAAAATCTTTCCAATAAAAATAATTTATTCAAATAATTATTTTAACAAATATTTAATATTTATTTATCTTAAATTAGAATTTCATAAACTATGTTATAATAACAAATATTTATGTAAAATATAATATTCTTATAAACTATATATACTATTTAAGTTATACAATTTACATATAATTTTTTTAACAAATATTATGAAGAATTTTTATCTAGTAATTTCATTATACATGATATATTATGTATTGATTAATTTTATAATTATTATTTTATTATTAAAACTTAAAAATTCAATATTTACCAATAAAGGTGATGAAAAATGATGTTGTAGATTTGACAATTTTGACAGTGGACGTCAAAGTTTCCAAGTGGCACATCACCTTTGTATTTATGTTTTCATGCTAAAAACTCCAAGAAAGCAATAATTTGTAGACGATGTATGCAAGGAGAGTTGTTAGAATAGCAATGGCAATCAAAACATCTAGATTTCTTTCAATTGGAATAATTATAGTTGCAAATGGTCTCTCTTTTATATTATATTTAGAGACGTTGAGATATACAAGTGTTTTTATTTATATGATTTTTATTTCCATGTAAACTTTTTTTTGGATACAATTTTTATTTTATTTTAATATTGTTGTGGTTTTTTCTTCCTTCCTAAAATGCTTATTTTTAAAAATGAATGAGTGCTTTAAATTGTAAGTATTTAAGTATATTTTTTTAAAATGTAATGTATATTATATTTATGTAAAACTAATCTTAATTAATACTTATAAATTGATGAGGTCCACACTCTCAATCAATCACATAAATTTATATTAAAAAGTATTAAATATTAAAAAAAATTATTGGCTGTCGAATTAAAATCAATTAATTTGTGAGTGCTGGTTAAACTTGTCTTTTATATAATAGCATTTACAACCTTCTCATGTTATTGTTGGTATGTGTGCAGTCCATTTGGTGTTTGTATTTTTTTACTTGTAAATATTTCAAGTTGCCATGTCGAAATGCATTATATTTGTTGACTATTGGTTGTTGGTAGAGGATTTTATAAAAGAGAGGGGATTTAAATTTTGAGAGAGTGCTCAAGAAAATTTACCAAAGTGGTTTTTTTTGGTGTGGGTTCTGCTTTAGAAAAGCTTTGCAATATTACCAACACATCCTTTCACTTTGGACTTTGGTTGGTTAAAATGCACTCTTCCTTTCCTTCATTGCATTGGTGTTATTTGTATTATGTTCATTTGATTTTCATTTGGTTTGTTTGAAGTAACACATTTGGCGCATTTGTTTTAATTTTTTTTTTAGATTAAATCATTTGATTTTTCCAATGAGATAATTGTTTATGCTTTTGTTCTATGTCAACAATGTAAATT
This sequence comes from Torreya grandis, assembly GCA_037957365.1. Classification (NCBI taxonomy): domain Eukaryota; kingdom Viridiplantae; phylum Streptophyta; class Pinopsida; order Cupressales; family Taxaceae; genus Torreya; species Torreya grandis. The sequence goes on along the minus strand of JARHVA010002389.1, from coordinate 437,955 downwards.
TGACATTGATTAGAGCATTTTTGTTTTAGATATAGGTCAGGAAAAAAATCCCTAATGGGCCTTGCATTCTTTATAAATAACTGTTGTTTTTTGCATTGTTTCTAAAAATCAAAATTTTATCATTGAGAGTACCCATAATCAACTTACTAATGTTTTTGTGGAGGTGTGGCTCCATGAATGGTCTGCATAACACGGCGCATGATCTTGGCATGGTGGATAAAGCCACACTTAATAGTAAACTTTGGATTGTAAAATTCACATAGATGATCTAAACAATAGATAACTAAATACAAATTTGAATGTCAAAGTCTAATATGCACAATAATGCAACTTTTATGCAATGTGCTAAAGAGAGAAAAGTATAGATATGTACAAGATTCCATAAAACTATGAATGCAGATTTATCTAGATGGAATTATTAGTCAACATTTCTTGTTAATCTTATACACTTAGAGAAAAATATATTGTACATGGCCTTTTTCTTTCTTCTTCTATTTGTTATATATCTCTGGTGTTTATTCTATCTTTTGTGTTGTGTATATATTTGGGTTCATCATGTTTCCTTCTAGCCTTCTATTCTACAAAAATTATCTCAAGTTTTTCATTACTTCTAGATTCTTCCAATTTTGACATCCATCTATTTGAATTTTGAAGTTATTTTGTTCTTTCATATGTTTTGGTTTACTATTTCAATCTTCTAGCCTCGTAGTTTATGTTGGGGTATGTGCATAGAGTTGGGGGACAATTTCGTGGACATAACCCATAATGCGTACGTGTTATAAAAATAACACATACGTGTTATTTAAAATTATAGAAATGCGTATATGTTATAGGAATGCGTACACACTCTTATATGTTTCAATAATGCATACGCGTTATTGAAACTATAAAACAAAAAAAAAATTCTCATCCTCTACATTTTATCCATTTACATTTTGTTGATTCCCATTCACATTTTGTTGATTCCCATTCATATTTTGCCCTCAAACTCTTGTTTTGGCCTACAAGATTCACATTTTTCCCTCCATTCGCTAGATCTATGATGCCGCCATGAAGAGAGGTATGTTTTTTATAGATTAAATCAAAAAATTTAATTTTTTTTGAATTTTTTTATGAATGTGAATTACAAGTTTGTTTTTTAATTTTTATCCAACATGTCGGCATGCTCTACTTAACCCTCCACCTAATCCTCTGCCTAAACTTCCACCCAACCCTCCTAACCCTCCACCTAACCCTTTGCCTAACCCTCCTGTAGTTCCCCTAGATCCCCCAGGCAGTTAGTAGGATATAGTTGCTCATAGTGTAGAACAAAATTGAAATTGAGTAAATAATTAGGAAAATGAGGGAGCCCACTTACACAAACACCCACCACACCTATTTGGCCAATAACCTAGAGTCAGTATTAGGTCAAGTTGACTCGATAACGATTCAAATTGATAGATGGAGGTCATATAGGATAGTTGTAGGGCTTACTATGTCTGACAAACTATCAACATTTGAGGTGAAGAACAAAAATATAATAAAAGATCAAATTTATGCCTTATATATCGACCTGATCACCAATGTCCCATTTTCCATAATGACCAAACGTTTCCCAATCCACTAAAGCCAACATGATTAGACTAAGGCCAATTTTTGGGAGTGATGGTGGATGGTGTTTGACTATCCCCCTTGTAATAACCATGAGGTCCCTTTGTACTTTTTGAGGAAACTCTATTGTGAGTTTGTCCTCAATCAAATTCTACACTACGTTGACTATGGTGAGTTTTAGGGCTGAGGGAAAGGCTCTGCACAGGATCGACTAGGTGTATATCATGTACCTAATTAGCCTACGAAGGATCCCTACCTAAAATCCACTTCATCCAAAGATTCCCTCTATGGTGATAGAGGTCGTGGAGATGGACACTTTGTATGTGCTTAGTGCACTTACTGATATACTCATTCATCATATGAGTAGAGTTTCAGAGATAGATGCTTGAGATACTCCAACTAGTGGTCATACCCAACCCCACCCATGCTGAGATGTTGTGGTGTTATATGCATTGGATGTTCAGATGATGACAGTGGCACTTCAAGAGACTTAGAGGATGTTGTCTTGACTGATGGGTTGTTGAAATACACATTTGGTTCAGATACATTGGGAGTCTTTACACACATGCATGTATCTTTTATATAAATTTAATGTTAAAATTTTAAGTTATATTTAGAAATTAAATAGGTAAAAACTAATTTACTTGTTTATATTGAATATATTATATGTATTTTTTTGTGTTCCAGGAGGAGACGTTGCCTTCAACATCACAACTAGGTAGTGGGCCAACCCAGGATACTACATCTATTCATGTCAGTACCACACCATATACATTTACAAAGGTAAAATTTCAAGTGAATATTATATACTCTATATGTACATTCATACACCTTAATTTCATCCTTGGTAGATTTTGTGTAAGAAAATATAAAATACCTAATATAATTTTGTTGGAATTTTTATTATTTGATGTATTAACATGGATCGGTGTAACTTATTAGAAACTCATCCTCCATCTTAACTAAGTTTTCAATAACCAAAATAGTGAGTTGACAATTTGCTTGATATCCCATTAATTTAGTTTCCATAGTGGGTCAATCCCAATTAGTAGGATTGGATGTACATATATGTGTAAAATTAATTTTATAAAAGTTGTTTGGTATAATATATTTCTTTCAATTTCCCAATCGAGCATAGCATGTCTTCATCAATATGCACACCACTCCTTTCTTTTAAATATTGGCCTCATAGCTAGGCACTTGATTCCTTGTTATCCTAATCACATATAACATTTTAATCTCTATGATCGATATCCAAAATTTTCATAGCTAGTAATTCAATTCCCATCTTGATTTCATCTGAGCATAGTAATTTCATCTCTATCTATGGAGTTATAAATTTAGATGGCATAGCCTCTTGATCCTATTGTACCTAGTCAGTCCTATTGGTTTGTTGGGCAAGTGTTTATTAGATCCCCTTTTTTTTGGGAGAGCATCGACTATAAACTATAGACTATATGTATATGGCAAAAGCCTTGCGACCATATACAAATAGGAGACCTCAACCCCATATAGATAAATGGGATTGAGCAGTTTGTTACCCCCACCTACTTAGGGGGCCCAAAGACATACTATATCTAGTTTTGGGAGAGGTTATATCTATATCCATTGATGTAGAGATATATCAACTTCTATACCAAACTCTGCCTATATCCTTTCCTTTCAAGGTTCTCCTTCATCCATTCATAACTCATTCCCTCAGTCTTTTGGGTAATCAAATAACAATGATAATATTAGTCAAATAAATTCTATATCTTATTATCACTCTCTCTTTACATCCTTGGTCATGTCACTAACTCAAATTGTCTATCTACTTACCCCTCACATACACCTTTCTAGCTTTACCTTTTACTAGCCCTATTTTTGGGTAAAGCTCTTTGTTGGGAGCATCTGACAGATCTTCACTAGAAAATAATTACATATTTAGGAACCCATTTGGCCCATACAACTCCCACATTAACCCTATGACACAAATCTCAAGGAAAATTGTACTTCTTTCTTTAGGCCTCTCACTAATTAGCCCTCCATTTGTGCAAACGTTCTTAGTATGAAACATGTAAAACTTTCTATATAATATATTGAAATTTACAGATACCCATTTGGATTTTTTAGTTGAATCAATCATTTTTTGACCCCATTATTTGGAAAAATCCTCCTATTTATATATCACCCCTTCTCCCTTAAGCCTTATCTAAGCTTAACACTAGATCACAGCCTCATTTACATACTTTTATGTAACTAAAAATCCTGAAATCATGTCCATTATTGAGAAGACATCACATAATGTAATATTATAAGTTTTTGGAATTTTTCAATAATCAAATCTCATTTCATACACTAAACCCTAGAATCAGGGTTTTTAGGCCATTACCAGGGCCGAGAGCACACGAAAGGGGATAACTTTTATCTTAGTGGGTTTCAAAACCCAAAAAAAATTTTGTTGGGTTTGTACTAACCCTATACAACTTTCTCATTTATACAACAAGTTCTAAAAGCCCATAATTAATTGAAAACTCAAAACTCTCAGTTTACAACCCTACCTATGCACACAAGAAAATAGGGTACATGGTTACTTTCCATTTCCTTCAACTCCCAATATCTTCAAAACCTAATATGGGATTATATACACTTCCATTGACTATCTTATACCCCTTAAAATCTCAAAGGAATCCCAAACTAGTTTCAACATGATATAATTCAGTCCTTTGACTATATGTTGCCCTTTAGCAAACAGGGTACTCATGGATTGTTTCCTCTTTCAATGTCAAAGCACTATAAACCTATATCAAGATAATCTCCCCCTTTTTATGATCATTCAACATCCTTATTTAAACTCTTTATAATCCATAACAAGTTACAAGACTAAACACAAGGCACATAATTTCTTAGTTTACAAACTATATGTTTTCTAAGAACAAGGACTATGGACAAATAGGATTTTACCACTTCTTGACCAATTATATTCCTAAAAATATTATTCTTAACACTCTTATGCATGTTCCTTAGTTAACTTGACACATAAATTTATATCAAAAGAATAAAATGCTTGGACTATAGTTGAATCTTGGACTATATGCAAGACTAAGTTTGTTTGCAACTTGTTTAATCAATGAATTGCCCAATTTATTAATTATTAAGTTGTTTGTTCATCTAATGATTAGGGTGGACACTCCTCCATCATTACGAGTTGATATAGACTCGGGCATTGTTGCTGCAATGTCATCTGCACAGGCACTCACTGAGGTATGTATATTCACTTGTAATTTTGAATTGTAATTTAATAATTTTATTTTACTAATTTTACTATATACTCTGGCAAATATAACTTATATGCATGAATGTATTGTGTATACAAGGCAATCATATGATATATGATAGTCTGATTTAGATGACTACTATGACATCTCCTCATGTTTCTTCATCATTTGACATGACTGTTCATGCAGTTGAACCTGACACTGACCCAGTCGAGCATCAATGGTAAATTGAGGAGGACCATGAGATTGTGGTAAGTGCATGTTTAAATTATTTTTTTATTATAGTTTAAAACATGAGTTTCTTAACTTGGTTTCATGTATACTTTTTTATTTTATAATAATTTTTGTATTTGAATAGGTTCAGCTGCAAGTGAGCTATGAGTGTAGTACCCACACTCAAACCTTGGAGCAATTTAAGGCATTTGGGATATCTCCATCTACAAGCGGGGCATCCAAAGGAGAGTCTTCTTCGAAGAAGGCAAAGAGAGGGAGACTTTTTGATGATTAGGATGTTGTAGATGAATATTTAAGAAAACTGATGAAGTAAATCTTGTTTGAATCATTTGTGTTTAGAGTATTATAAATGATTGGTTTTTAAGTATTCTTAAGCATTAAAATTTTTATGAGATTGAGAATAATTTGTTAGGATAATGTTTCGAATCAAACGCTTATAAGAAATTAAGAATATCAGTGATTGCATTTGATTTATGTTTTTATGTTGATGCAGAGGTATGGAGGAGAAGTCTACAAAAACATCATTATCTAATTCTAAACCTAACTGATGACATTCACTTGCTATGGTTTCATTTGAATCTTCTTTCATAAGCTAGCTCATTTTTTGACTCTTTGGAATTAATTTAGCTTCTTACATCTAGTACTCTTTCCTTGTACTCTTAGTATCACCTCCTTGATGGAAATGACCTCTATCCATACATATTTTACCTCATTCCATTCATGTCTCATTAACAAATTTCCTCTCAATCTCTTTCTAGTTTCTTCCTAGGGACCTTCTTTGGGTCTCAAGGACCAAATCTTGGTCTATGTTTTAATAGCTCAACCTATTGTCACATATGGTCTTATATGATCATAACATACCTAGTATAACCCCCTTCAAGTACTCAAATAATAACATGCTCTCACTCCACACCTTATGGACACAATGTTGCCTACCTTTTTTACCATAATTTACCTTGAGCGGCCTACATGCTTCCTTCATGCCAAAACTTGTCTTTCTTCAAAATTTTGCATGAAAAACCTAATTGTGATCACTTATATAGGAAAATATAGGTTGAAAACATTATATTATATGGTTTTAAGAGCTCTCTAAGGCCTAAAATGCTTCTTGGCTACCAAAACTGACAAAACTTCCAAAAATGTTCAATGGCTACCTTCTTGACTATAAGAGGAATGTGTCAAAAAAATGAGCACTTTCACTATTTCTAAGAGATTTAGGATGGCATGGGATGTTTTGGTAGGTCATGGATACCATTTCTACCAAATTTTATACTTTGACTCAACCTGTAGATGCCCCAAACTGACCAATGTCTGCAAGGTAGGCTCCAATGTTGACCATGATTTGACATAAGATTGACTATACTAAAATAGTGAATATTTTCCATTATAAAAAGTTCACAAAAATATAATGAATGAGTAGAGTAGGTCATAATGAGCCTCTCCACCAAATTTTGTGATTAGATCCAAAATATTTTGGCCTGTAGGCCCGATTTGGCAAAAGTTAGTGACACATGTCTTCTTGGTCAAATTTCAAAAATGAGTCATCTCCTCATTTTCCTTGGTTTGTGATGCAGAGAATTGAGGAGAAGTCTAAAAATCATCATTCCAACTGGTTTCAATGTACTTTATGAATTTATGTTTATCTATATACACTCAGAGTCAAATATAATAGATTCCAACCTCCTACTGTTTCCTCAAACATGCCAACAAACCTTCATTGAAGGCCCCAAGTCTTCCTTGTACCTATTTCCCACTTTTTACCAAGTATGAATATAAGGCATACTAGGATTAATTCATGTTATTAAATATTATTTTTCCCCTATGACCTTATTGCTCACTCTTGACCCCACTCTCACACATATAATACTTATTTCAATATTAAACAACAGTCTCACAAGCTTAGACATCCACTCTTTCAAATTATCCACTTATTTCCCTTTGTTGGATTCAAAGACTAAGCCTAACAACTCTTCCATTTATATGTTGTGTGCAAAAAGGGTTTGTGGGTACAAGTTCGGTGGATTGAAATAATTGATCCATCTTTCTGCTCCTCACCAAAAGTTTTGTAATAATATCCTCTACCTCCAACTAGAAACTTTGCCTCTGGTACTAGTATGTGCAAATCTAACACTTTGAGCACATATATATAGGAAAATTATATGTGTTCTAATAACCTTGACACCCACTTTCACCTGCAAGTGAAATTTCACTACTGTTCTAGAACATGAAAACACTAACAATAAATGTTGTCAAAGTTGAAGCTACGGTCCTAGAACTCAGTTTTGGGTGCTTGTTGGCTGAAAAATGGCACTGAAAACATGTTTGAATGGGTGAATAATGTCTAAGACTAGGTTCTTAACTTCCCATCTAGCTCAGACGATAAACCCACCACCCATTCCAGGCTCAAGAACACCCTTCCCAATACAAGAAAGATGCTAATTTTTAAATTAACTTTAGGCATGCATAAAACCAAAATTGTAAGTCATATGGAGGAACTATAAGATCCTTCATGTGCATTGGAAAGTCCTTTAATTATACCCAAAATATATTCTAAATCACCTCTAAGAGCAATTTGTGCTAGAAGTTGCAATAAAGGGTCCTAAAATGCAAATTTTTGGTAGTGAAGAGGCAACTTCTTGACTTCCAACTAGCAACTTTGCCTTCAGGATCGATAGGTGAAAATACACCACTTTGAGCATATCTATATAGTAAAATTATAGATTTTTTAACAACTATGACACCCACTTCCACCCACACGTGCATTTTCACTACTGTTGCAGAGCACAGAAACACTGATAACAAATGTTGTCAAAGTTGAAGCTACGGTCCGAGAACTCAATTTTTGGTGCTTGTTGGCTGAACATTGGCACTTCCAACATGTTTAAAGGGTAAAATAATGTCTAGGACTAGGTTCTTGACCTCCCATGTGGTCTGGAAAACAAACCCACCACCCATTTCGAGCTCAAGAATGCCCTTCACAATACAAGAAAGATGCTAATTTTTAGCCTAAATTTAGGCATGCATAAATATAAAACTGTAAGTCATATGGAGGAACTGTAAGATCTCTCATGTGCATGGGGAAGGCCTTTAATTACACCTTGAATCTAGTCTTAATCATCTTTAAGATAAATCCATGTTAGAAGTTGCAGTAAAGGGTCCTAAAATACAGATTTTTGGTAGTGAAGAGACAACTTCTTGACCTCCAACTAGCAACTTTGCCTCCGGGACCGACAGGGATAAATCCACCACTTCAATCATGTCTATATAGGCAAATTACACATATTCCAATAATCATGACACCCACTTCCACCTACAAGTGCATTTTCACTACTATTCTGAAGCACAAAAACACTGACAACAAATGTTGTCAAAGTTGAAGCTACAGTTTGAGAACTTAATTTTTCATTCTTGTTGGCTGAAAACTGACATTGTGAACACATCCAAAGGGATGAATAATGTCTAAGACTAGGTTCTTAACCTCCCATCTAGCCCAGATGATAAATCCACCACCCATTTTGGGTTCAAGAATGCCCTTCCCAATACAAGAAAGATGTTGATTTTTAGCCTAAATTCAAGCATGCATAAAAGCAAAAATGTAAGTCATATGGAGGAATCATAAGATCCATCATGTGCATGGGAAATCCCTATAATTACAACTTGAATCTAGTTTGAAACACCTAAGAGTAATCCATGCTAGAGGTTGTAGTAAAGGGTCCCAAAATGCAAATTTTTGGCAGTGAAGAGACTTCTTGACCTCTAACTAACAACTTTGCCTCTGGGACTGGTAGGTGCAAATCCACCACTTCAAACATGTATATACAAGTAAATTACACATGTTCCAACAATTGTGACACCCACCACCACCCGCAAGTGCATTTTCACTACTGTTCCAGAGCATAGAAACACTGACAACAAATGTGTTCGAAAGGCTATAAGGAGAAATAAACTTGTCATGAGAAATTGTTCAGGAGTGCAAAAACACCAAGTAATTTTAGTAAGCTTCTCTTAGCTTCAAGAATATAAAATTTTTTACTAACGGTGCCAACCATGTGAAGGTGGAAGCTGATTTGGCACCACTAACCTAGAAAAAAATGTTAGTAAGTAATTAAAGATGAAATTTATGCACGTACTACCTATAAAATAAAAAAAATTGGTAAAATTGATTACATCTACATTTTACAAGTCAACATACCTACGCATTTCAATCTAATGATCCACTTGGATTTGCTCTAATCTCGATAGTATCAAGAATATCTTCATGGTTTGACTCATAAACTTTTCATAGATTCTTGTTTCTTGGCCTCCCATGATATTTTTGCAATTGAATATTTGTTACAAGAACCAAATTTGAATAGTGTAGAATCTTCCTATGAGTTTCAAAGTCTTCAAACAACCATATATTTTAATTTTTTTATAGGATATCATCGAAGCCAATACCACAAACCCAGTGAGATAATCAATGTTTTCTCCATCTACAATTAGGGAAGTCAATTTTTTCTTTCCATCTACACATCGACATAAGTAGCAATCTATTCCCTCTTCATTATCCTCATCTGCAATAACTATAAAAACATGGCCTGCATCATAAAAAACAATTTTTAATGACATAATGAAAATAGATTATGAGAATAAATAGTATATAAAGATTAATCTTCTACCTGGCTGTACTAGATCGGATATATGGTCAAAGTCATATGAGGATATCATGCCAGTAAGTTGTAATGCTAGTGGAACTTGATATGTGTTGATTAGAATCAGAGGTTTGAAACTCCAGTCATCCACCCACTCTTGTGACTCACACTCATTGTAAACAAAGTCCATGTATACAGAACAAAAGCATTCCAAGTGTCATGTATGAATAGTTCAATAACCTACATTTGAGCTATGAAATGAGTGGAGCTCGCCTGAACTTGTTAGAGTCATACAATCTTCATAGTTTTCCAAGTCTTTTTCCTCCATTAACCAAAAATGTCTATAAATGGTAGAATTTTCTTGAGCACCATGACATATATTCTCATTACATCAGTCAACCATAGTTTTCACATTAATCAAATTAGCAACATTGTTATATTTTAAGTTCTCCTTTGAAATGACTCTTTTTATATATGATCCAACACCATCATGCTCCCCTTTTCCATGGCTAGCCTTAGTGAAACTCCAAATATGTTCTACACTAGTGGTAACATGCATCCTGCTTAGCCAATAAAACATCTGTGCACTATTGAATTACGACGTGCAATTATTTGACCAAATATAATGCCATTTAAAATTAACGTTCCTCTGAGTTAACTATCCATAGAACTTATCAAAACGACCTTGCACATACTCTGTACAATGTGATCGGTCATCACTGATATAGAAATGGTAATCTCTTAATATTTTTTTATCTTCCTTTGTACTATCAGGTGCATGCATGAATGCTATATTCACAAATATGGTAATTTGTGTTGAGTTGTAATACTATGATTGAACTTACATTTGTGGTTTGAATGTGTAATTTTCTACAAAGTCGACTATTGAAACAATAGTTTCAAGTGGGAATGTGTCTTTGCTTAGCTTGAAATGTTCATCCAACCATTTATCCCTATGTGTGTGTCTTACATACTCATAAATAATTTTTTCCATGAATTCAACCATAGATTCTGAAACAGGTATCTCTTTCGTAACAAGCTCACACCTTTTAGATTCTTTGCCATCTTTTACTTGATAAGTCACATATTTGTATTTATTCAAACCAACTAATTCCTATCCAATTGCATTTGTACACTCCTCATGAATATATTTTTTCAATTTTGGCAATCCATCGTAAATGTTGAAATTTACATCGAAACATGCTTTCTTATAAAATAATTATCCATTTGGTCTTTCACAAAAAATATTTGAAATAAATTCTTTGACTGATTTTGGTGGAACTTCTATGCCACACTCCTGAAAAATGTTAGTAGTATGCATATTACAATGAATATGGTGAAAAACACCATAGTACATTAAAAATTCAACATGTTACCTACAACAACAAGTGGTGAGTGTGTGATTTATTTTTACATAAAAAGGTTTGGCCATCTCAAAAAGTTTTTTACTAATAGCAATTTGTGGATGTTTCTCCAAAAACTTAGAGTACCTTATATTTGAGTCATATCTAATAAATGTTTCAGATGTGGTTCACGAATATGAAAACCAACTCTTCTTTTCATTACATCTCTTTCATTAGGCAAAACTCTTGTATTATCTTCCCAAAATTGTGCAAGTAACTGTTTCAAAGCATCGGCTATAGCCTTGTCCTTTCATTAAAATCTACTAGAGAATGACTAGAGCTCTTTCATATTGGGTTCATTAAGTTCTTCATGTCTTGAAATTGATTTTATTAATGTTTTTCTATTTATATCAAGTTTTTGACTTGTTTTTTGAAATCAATCATTTTTTCCTTGTTTTAACACTTAATGCACAAGTTGTCATTATACGTCAGGCTGTATTACATGATTTCTAGACTACAATATGATATACATCATGTAGATTTTCAATAATTTTATCATTTTCATTATTCATGTTATATGTTCTTAGTCCTAATGTGTACATTATAGGTCTCATTTTAAACAATTTCATCAACAAAATAAATAATTGACATCTTTGACTATCATACTCCAATTTGTGAAAGAAATTATCCCAAATTTCTTGAGCCAATCTTCTTGAATGTGGTCAAACATTTTGTTATGCATTAGTTTCAAAATATTTTCATCAACTTCAATTAAGTACTTATGTTTTCTATGAACAATTCTTGGAGGTGTTGTTATTGGTGGAATCCGTTCAGAGGGTGTTTCAAAATCATTATATGTTTTTTTGAAATTTTCTTCATTGTTTGTTTCTTCATTATGTGTTTCCATGAAATTTTATTCATTGTTAATTTCATCATTATTTGAGTCCATTAAATTTTATTCATTGTTTGTGGGTAAAGTATCATGCATAGGCTCTTCATCAACATAATAAAAAACTTTAAACTTTGAATGTGAATTTCCAACTTCTATTGTCAATTTCATCATAATTCAATTCATTATCATGAATTTCATCATAATTCAACTCATTATTATAAATTTTATCATTATTTAATTGATTATTATCAATTGCCTCATTATCTAAGGCATTTGGCTCATCAGAGTTAATGTTTATACCTTGTCTAAAATGAATTGCTTGCATTCGTACCTTATTTTTCTCTCAACTCTTCTAATTGCTCTAATGTTTTGTTCTTCAACTTATTCCTCCTCCTTGAATGCGAACTAGAGCCCATTTTGAAAAAAATAACCAAGAAATTACTTCAAAGGTGGGGTCTAAAAAAAAAACTGCAACCAAAAAAGTACATAGAGTACGCAAGGAATGTCTGTGGGGACAACAATCTTGGTTAGGGATAAAAATAGACATTGAAAAGTGAGTTTTTGTTTTTACTTCAAGGAATGTGTACGTGTTATAATAACACATTCATGTTATAGGAACACGTATGCATTATAGGAATGCGTACGCATTTCTATAATGCATATGCATTCCTTGAAGTATAGGTATATACTATACAAACAAGCAAAAGGCTCATATTCAAGTATTTTTTCCATTATAATACTATAATATGATGCAATAACACTCAATAAGACTATAATATGATGCATAAATCCCTAATATGATGTAATAAGACTATCAGATTTTGCATTAATGCTATCATATAGTGTAATAAGGCTTAATATGATGCAATAAGACTATCATACAATGCAATAAGACTATCATGTGATGTAATAAGTCTATCATGCGATGAAATAAGACTATCATGTATGCAATAAATTTCTAATATGACACATTTAGACTATCATATGATGTAATTAGGCTACCATATGATGCAATAAGGCTCAATATGATGTAATTAGGCTATCATATGATGCAATATGGATCAATATGATGTATAAATCCCTAATATGATGCATAAATATCCAATACATGATGAAATAAGACTCTTGATAATACTATGAAGAAATAAGACTAATGAATGATGCAATAAGGCTCAATATATAATACAAAATGAGCTAATTTTGCCCAAAATCCCATTATAGGTCCTTACAAAACTAGGTGAATAACAGGTTCACCAATTAACACTAATCACATTCATGAATTTATGCATTTGTGATGAAATCAAGGAAATCAGGGGTTGTGATTGTTATAAAATTAGGATTTAGGGTTAGGGGTTTAGTGTAACAGGTGTATATGTCATAAAATTAGGTTTTAGGGGAACTAAATACATGTTCAAGTGATAAAATTAGGGTTTACGATCAACATGTCATAAAACATGACCTAATTTAGCCCTTTCAATCACATTGTAGACTCTAATTTAAGTTCAATGGGTTGAAATTGGCCACATTTGCATTCGTATTTATATTTTTGATTAAATTAGGGTCAGTTAAGTCATACATGTTGCATCTAGATTATACAATTGATTGGGCCATAAATTTGGTTTAAGGGCTCAATTTTACCTAAATAACGTCCTTAATTAAACCAATTGACTAATTGGTTCAATTCACGATAGATAGAATCATACTTAATTTTATCCCAAATCATATATATCATGATCTTATAGTTATGTCAAGAAGGGGTTCAAATTGGCCTCCCATGCCTCCTTGATTGAATTGCCCCTATAATTGAACCTTATTGTGCCATGTGTGTACCTCATACACTCAAAAGTGTTAAAGCTATCAAATATGCATCAAGTCTTGGAAGTTTCAGAGTTGACAATGCCTTGGGAGGCCAAATTCAATTACATATCACCATGTATGCCTCGTACGTGCTTGAAAGTGTCAACACTGTTAGAGCTATTAGGTCCTAGAAGCTTTAAAGAGATAGATATCAGATCCCTGTAAGGCTTGATGAAATTAGATATGTATGCACATGTGTTTCTTGTTTACACATATTTGTGTTATAAATATAACTGTCACTTATCCTAGAAGCATCAGATTTATCAGAGCCTCATGATGCCCAATCCAATCAAAGATTTCCACATGTGTAGGTCTAGTACACCTAGAGAAGTGTTAGAGGTGTCAGATATGCACATCTTTGATAATTAGACATGTTCCATCACCGAGCCAACCAATCCAACTAAGGCCTATTCACAAATTTATCATATATACATAGAAGCCAATAATGTTTAAAGATTGACATTGATCTAATCAACTCATGTCTAGTAAATAATTCACATGGTGCGAGCCTTCAACTTGCCATTACTGAATGAAAATTGTCATGTAGAGTGCTTTAAGGTCCCATCTGAATTTAAACCAAGCACCAAATGTTCTCAGTTTTCTACATGTATGTATTCAAATTATTTAGATCCCTCTACCTTGAATTACCTCTAGAGATCCCAAAACTTACATTCATATTAAGCCCTACACATAGGAGAGAACACAATTTAGTAATGGATGAGCCTCAACCTCAAATCCCAAGTTGAAGCAAGAATTCTAAGACATGTACTACTTTATTTCAATCCACATCATAAGGTTTAAGCTCATTACAATGAAACATGGACATGATGATTGAAGATATATGTACAAAATATATATATAACATTGAAACCTTCAGTGAGGGGGTGCACACTGGTATTCAATTCTAATCAACCATCTATTTGAGGTGAGTAATTCATCATCCACATGAATAATTATTGGGTCTCTCTGCTCAACATCATCCTGGAGGTGAAGTAGGTCTCAGATGTAGGGGACATTGTCACAGGTTTAATGTATCTTGAATAAGTTTAATAGAGTTTGAGCTGGGGTAACTTATACATATGTCATGCTTGGTCAATGTCAGGTCTATGCCACATCCCTTAATGGTTTTGAACAAAGTCCCTAGTGCATTTAGATATTTTATAAGTTATACATTCATCACTAGGCACGTCATCTTAAAACAACATCTTAATTTACCACATCATCACTAATGGATACATGTGACCATTTCAGGTTTATTAAGCTCAAAACTACCTCTTATACAAAACAAAATGCATACCCAACTTGACCAAAATATTTAAGAATTTAACATGTAAATACATTGTAGGTCCATCATCCGACTTTCATATCTTACCATCCCAATTAAATAGTAAGGTATAAAACTCTATAGTATTGATAAGCATCAAGTGTTGTCTAGCTTATTTTTGAGCTTGCAATTGTTGTATGCATGGTGTGGTTAGGACTAGTCCCATGTCAAAGACACACTCTTTAGATGATGTGGGAATGGATGAAGTGGTTGATGGTTGTCCCATGTGTGATGAAAAGGTAGATGAAGGAGGTGCACAGAATGGAGGATTAACCATATTTTCATAAGAGATCTTAATTGTAGGCAAAATTTGAATAATGTATTTGAATACACTAGGGGAATCAAACTTTAATAATTTTAACAATAGAAGACTCTTGTTAGACTTTCAATTGGGACCTCAAAATGCACCTATTGAATTAGATGCACTAAGCGACCTTGGAGGAAACTTAAGGGATTTTATTCAACACATTTTAGGAATGTTTTTGGGACAATCCAAGGCAAGATTCATAGGAATTGATCTCCATTAAATAGAATTCTTGAAATAGATATCAAAGAGATGCACTATTACACCAAGGGATCAATTCTTATTTCTACTTACACAAGATTATCTATACTACATAGTCCAATTCAATGGGTTTGTCACTTAAATAAATTAGTTCAAAATTTATAAATAAAGGGGTCTGGTCAAAGATATCAAAGAAACAACAAAAGGGTAAGATAGGATTTTAGGCAATTAGGATATTATCAATAAGAAACACAAAATTTAAGGGCAAGTAGGATTTTAGGCAAGTAAGGTGGTAAGGTATATCCTTGCCCTACTAGGGGAAATATCCCAATAGCTATGCATGGTTCAATTGTCAAACAAGGCTTTTGTTAACATGTGTTCTATTAATGAAACATATTAGTGTATATATTTATATTAAAGTGCACCAGAATCTGAACATGTAATTCAAATACTTGTTCAACATATATTCTATAAAATTAATAGTAACCAATCACATCTTGACAAGTACGAGTCAAGTATTGCTACTCTAATGCATAATGATTGGTACACTAAAGGTTAAATTTTGATCATAGGTTTAAAAAATGCATTTTATGACCTCTTGTAATAAAATCAGTTATATTGTCAAATGTATAATGCGTTAGACCTTGAAACCTTAATTATAAGTAGTTAAGATGACATATTGAAATAGGTAAAAATTTCAAAGTCTAATGAGATGTTATGGTACCTTAATTCACTATCCAAAGCTAGTGGGACCTTTCCCCTATAAGAAACACGAACTTTGATATTTCCCCTATAAGGATGCACGACTAATGGGACCTTTCCCCCATAACAAACACAAAATTTGTTTGTTTCATTTTATATCAAAGAAATGCGTATGTGTTATAAAACGCGTACACATTATTTAAATTTGAATTTCAAATTGATCCTTTAGGCTCAACAATGACTTGAATTTCTGAGCCAAAGGCTTGGGACTATGCATCTACAACTGAGACCAAGAGTTTTAGGAAAAACCAACAAATTTCAACATAAATTATCAAATATGCTATGGATTTCAACATCAAAATTAAAAAAATTATTACTGTTATGACGAGCACATTGTCCTCTTTCTAAATGTATGATTTTTATATTTTTTGGGATATTTTAAGGGTTGAAACTATATTTATTTCTAACAACACCTTTTTTAGGCCACTACATGCCTCACACATACATGCCTATTCATGTTTATCTAATTTGTTTTTCATTGATCTAAATGCAAAAAGAATTATATGGTAACAAACTAGGCCTAACTCTACACACATTTAAAAAAAATCAAATTTCATTTTTTTTGGAGGTAGTTAAGGTGGGTCACATGGATGGCTATCCATTTTTTTGTTAGTTTTGAGGATATACTTAATTACAAAATTAATTAAAAAAAATATTCATCAAAAAAATATAAATAAATGTTTGTAACACACTAGAAGTGTTAATTTGAATATTCACCAAAGGGTTTCTAACAATATTAAACAATGCTAAAAAAATAACGGGTCACACGGAATGGTACAATTCAAAATTTCTTAAAAAAATAAGATGTCTTCTTCAAATTTTAGATGTTTGACCTATTTATACTTAACTATTTTTCAAAAAAAAATAGTTTTTTGGAAACTAGACTTGACATGATACAATTCATGTTTTTATAAAATCTTCAAATTTTGAGTGTAGCCATATCTAATTATCTACAAAAGTTCACATTTCTAAAATTTTAGAAAAATCATGTCCACGGGTGGGCCCTTTTTTGTCCACCAAGTTGGTACACTTACCCGTTGATTATATTATTTTTTGGCCCTTACCTTTGATTGTTGTCTCCCACCCCAAAATCCTACATAGACTTCCCAATGATGATGACACATACATATCAAGGCATGCAACCCCCAGTGCACACATAGTTTTGATAGAATTTGTAGGTTAATAGGGATCTATCATCTTCTTACTTCTTCCCACTTTCACCTCTTGGCTTGTGTCTTTTTTATTAATCTTCATCTTCTTTCTTCTTCTCAATTTTCACCTCTTAGCTTATTTTCATGTTTTATTGATTTCTTATAAAATTGATAAAACAAACTATATATATATATATATATATATATTATATATATATATATATATATATATATATATATATATATATATATTGTTTTATCAATTTTATATATCTTTGTGTATTACATAATCATGTGGTTTAATATATCATGATTACATGCCTTTTACTAAAGGTTTTAAATATACAATGCTTACACACATGTGTTGATGATGATACCATTGAGTTAGATGATTATAGACATACAATTGCTTAGCAACTTCATCACATCTACATTGAGGGCATCCTTACATTGGGGGTATGCTTACACTGGAGGAGTTTTCACTATGTTTAGGTTCTATCTTTACAATTTCCCATTGTTATATTGAGCTTTCTATTTGATTATATAGATGTTGCTTCTAACATATATCTTGCATGCTTCATTACATTGATACTTTGTGTTAAATTACATTTTTGTTGTTTGCCTTATGATTTCTCGTATTGCATGTGTCTTCTTATTCTTGTGAATGTTACTTTTAATTTATTATTGACTTCTCTATAGAGTATCATCTAGTTGTATATTTTGTGTTAATTCTGTGTGATTAATTGCTTTGTTTGCTTTTGATCACTTTATTTAGTTCGATTGGATTTACATTCTATTTTGGTTACATAATAGTGAATGCTTATATTTATTAACTATACTATAGGATATTATACATTTTGTGTCATGATCTATATCATGCATACAATTACTTGAGAGATTCTAGGTTTGTTGCCTACATTATCATGGTTTCTACTATGCATCTATTAGGGAACATCATTTATTCCTCTTTTCTTGTTGCATTGGAGCATAACACTTTTCCATCATTTCTTGTTTCATTAAGGTATAATGCTTTCCCCTCTCATTCCATTCCATTTATTATATTGCTTTTGCTTTCTCTTATTAGTATTGGGTTAGTTATGAGCATTGTTGATGACATATTTTTGTGATTATCTACATGTATTGCAAATGTTCTCTGAAGATTATTACAAAATTTTTATTTATATACATTATACATGGTGCACATAAATATTTTTATTTTTATATGAGTGATATGCATGAACATGGACCCTCACCTCAAAAGTGGTAGGTATCCAGTTTATCCTATCTTCAGTTACATGATTTCAAGAGGTTATAGAGAGGTACCAAATGTTTTCTTATTTAACTTGGAAAAAAAATTATGTCACTTAACAAGTTCAGTAAGATCCATATTTTAGATATTTCTCTACTGGCTAGAGTAGTCGGATCCATGATAATTTCATTTTTTTTCCAAAAATGACAACATGGTTTACATACCATCAAGGGTATTAATTCCTTTTGATTATTTCTCTTATTTCAAATTATTTCATTGGTTATATTATTATATATTTATTCAAACATTGATCTACTTGCAAACATTCATGTTTGTTTTCAGGTGCACTTGAGATGTTGACATAAGAGCATTGTTGATCATTCAAAAACCTTTAGTTATGCATATAGCAAGGAGACAAGTTTTTTATATTTTTTAGTTTGTTGGAGTTGGATGTGGATATAAGGTAACCTCTCTCCTCCTTTTTAATCTTATACCACTTTCATATCCAATACTAACTTTGGGCACAACTTACACATAACGAGGTGACCATAACAAAAATAATATCTACCTTTGTTTGATTAACTTTAATGTATATGCATGCACACATTAAAGTGGTACATTATGTAGACACTTAATTTTGGTATAACTCTTATAATTTTAATGTTCTTACCATGTTTTCATATATACAAGTCATTGGTTCAAATTGGGATCTTATTGGGACATTTTACTTTGTGTTGGACATTCTATAGCCTCTCCTTATCATCAATCACTCATAATCATCTTTAGATCTATTATTTGTTTTCCTCACGATACTCATAGACACTCTTGAAAACTCATTGATATTTATTTCTTGATATTTGATTGAACCTTGACCATTATTGGGACAATCTAATAGTGGTTTAACCATGGTCAGACCATCTCGATACTATTTACGTCAATTTTGGGTTCTTTTTTCCATTTTACCATGTTTTCTTCTACGTGATTATTAACGTTCTCAATTCCACAATGTTGGATTACATGTGAATAAGGTCTTAATTTAAATTTAATAAGTCTTTATATATGAAATCACCCTAATATATTTGATATATTAGAACCATATCACACATTGATGAAAAAGGCATTAGAATTACAATAAAAACAACTAGATAACACATCTATAACTTGCCTTTTTATTGCATTGAATATTTGTTGTTACATGATTATACCAAAATATAGATGAGTGAAGAAGCATATATAATCTCCCTAGTTGCATCTTGCATCTCATATCATAAGAATAAGGGATGGGATTATCATATACACAGATTTAATTGTTGACTAAGGAAGATGCCTAAAAACAAAACCCTTTTTTTAATGTCTTTTCAAGGCTTCATGGCGAGATTAGGGCTTGATCAAAGGATACAACATTAAATCAATTTAACACATCGATTCACTTCAATCCAAGAGAGGTTTATATCAAACAAGAGGCAAACGAAGGGATTTGAAAAGTTTCAGACTAATTTGATCAACATAACCTTTGTCAAATCATAAATGTCACTTTCATGATAAATTGTCACTATCATAATAATAATACAATATCGGTCAACCTCTACAGGGATAGTCTGATTTTGGGCACTTCATCAAATCATATTCATATTTTTTGGTTCTCTTCTGCATTATTTATGGGCCTTTTTCTCAACATTTTAAACTTATGTCAAAGTTCAAATGAGCTATAAATCAAGTAAACATCTCTAAACCTTGTTGTTAATTATAAATCATTCAATGTACTTTCATTTTATACCCCCTAACACAGGAAAGTATTTAATTACCATGATTCACTATATTTATATTACGTCTACCACATATGTCTATGCTTTGATGATTAGTGAAATATCATTTACCCCTTGTACACTTTTTATCAAAATATTTTGTTAGGTTGATTACCTCTCTTGAGGGGATTTAGATGTATACGGTGAAAAATCCCATGAAGGTAATAATCAAATAAAATTACACAAGGAATTTTAAAATTATCTTAAACAAAAATGAAGGGATCAAGTACCAATAGTTATGATAGTAATTGATGGTAAAGGGTCCGTTCTTTGTTTATTAATATATTAAAAATTTACAAAAAAATATTTATTTATAAAATATTTTGACTCTTGAATAATATATAAATATGAATAACAATGCATGTTCATTTAAAATGTAAATCTAAACTTTTAAAAAAGTCGCCCCCATATTTAAAATGGTGCATAAGTTTCTATAATATATTAAAAAAAAAACAATAATAATAATAAGATTAAACATTCCATACAATCCCTCCTTACTATCAACAAACAAGAACACTTGTGACCAAACATTCACCCCTATTTATATAAGTATAAAATATTTAATAATGACAATGCCAATAGAAATGCCATCCACCACCAATCTTAATTTGAATCTCACAAAATTATGTAGAGAATGTTGCCAATCTAGTGACATGATCCATGGGTACTCAACCCGCTATTACACTTAAAGGTAGTAGCCAATACTCTGTTAGGGGTACAAGGTATAAGGATTCCACACTCTGTTTTCTAATTCAAAGATACACTATTTTCTAAGAAAATTTTTAGGATAATGAGGGTGATGCACCTTTAAAATGCCTCCTAAACATGTATTCAAAAGAATATGAAAAGGGAATTAGTAATGCATTGAGGATTTTAGTAGAAAGAGCGAAGAAGAAAGCAAAATATATAAAAAGAAGTGTGTGTCTTAAGGGTAGATGCCATGGTATTGTCTTGACATCTAGTAGTGAGTTATTTTGCAAGCTTTGGAAGTGGCACTAGCATTTAAGGTACAACATATAGAATTTGAGTGGCATAATTACCATCCTTTTGTAGTATGTGAAGGCGCCAAACACATTTAATAATAGTGATTTTATTTTCAATAATTTTTTATTCATTTTTAACTTTAGTTTATATTAAAGTTAATATATAAATTTTAAATACGTTAAGAGATATTAGTTTTAAAATTTTAATTTTGAATTTTTTATATGTCATATTATTTAATTATTTAATTATATATTTTAAATATATTTATTTTAATTATGTTGAGAAATATCAATTTCAAGGTTTTTATTTTGATTTTTCACCTCTTAGCTTATTTTCACACTTTATTGATTTCTTATAAAATTGATAAAACAAAAAATAAAAAATAAAAATAATATATATATATATATATATACATATATACATATATACATATACATATACATATATACATATATACATATACATATATATATATATATATATATATATATATATATATATATATATATATATATATACATATATACATACACACACACACACACACACACACACACACACACACACACACACACACACACACACACACACACATCTTTGTGTATTACATAATCATGTGGTTTAGTATATCATGATTATTTGCCTTTTACTAAAGGTTTTAAATATAGAATGTTTACACACATGTGTTGACGATGATATCATTGAGTTAGATGATTATAGACATATAATTGCTTAGCAATTTCATCACGTCTACATTGACGGCATCCTTACATTGGGGACATACTTACACTGGAGGATTTTTCACTATGGTTTAGGTTCTATCTTTATAATTTCTGATTATTATATTGAGCTTTCTATTTGATCATATAGATGTTACTTCTAACATATATCTTGCATGCTTCATTACATTGATACTTTGTGTTAAACTACTTTTTCTTTGCTTGCCTTATGATTTCTTGTATTGCATGTGTCTTCTTATTCTTGTGAATGTTGCTTTAAATTTATTCTTTACTTCTCTATAGAGTATCATCTAATTGTATATTTTGTGTTAATTATCCGTGATTGATTGCTTTGTTTGATTTTGATCGCTTTGTTTAGTTTGATTGGCTTTATTTTCTATTTTGGTTACATGATCGCGAATGTTTATATTTATTAGTTCTATACTATATGATATTATACATTTTATGTCATGATCTATATCATGCATACAATTACTTGAGAGATTCTAGGTTTGTTGCCTACGTTGTCATGGTTTCTACTATGCATCTATTAGGGAACATCATTTATTCCTCTTTTCTTGTTGCATTGGAGCATAACACTTTTCCATCATTTCTTGTTTCATTAAGGTATAATGCTCTCCCCTCTCATTCCATTCCATTTATTATATTGCTTTTGCTTTCTCTTATTAGTATTGGGTTAGCTATGAGCATTGTTGATGACATATTTTTGTGACTATCTACATGCATTGCAAATTTTCTCTGAAGATTATTACATTTTTTTTAATTATATACATTATACATGGTGCACATAATATTTTTATTTTTATATGAGTGATATGCATGAACATGGACCCTTACCTCAAAAGTTGATAGGTATTCAGTTTATCCTATCTTCAGTTACATGATTTCCAGAGGTTATAGAGAGGTACCAAATGTTTTCTTATTTAACTTGGAAACAAATTTATGTCACTTAACAAGTTCAGTAAGATCCATATTTCAAAGATTTCTCTACTGGTTGGAGTAGTTGGATCCATGATAATTTCATTTTTTATTTCCAGAAATGACAACACTATTTACATACCATCAAGGGTATTTGTTCCTCTTGATTATTTCTCATTTTTCAAATTATTTCATTGGTTATATTATTATATATTTATTCAAAAATTTATCTACTTGCAAACATTCATGTTTGTTTGTAGGTACACTCGAGATGTTGACATAAGAGCATTGTTGATCATTCAAAAACCTTTAGTTATGCAAATAGCAAGGAGACAAGTTTTTTATATTTATTAGGTTGTTGGAGTTGGACTTGGATATAAGGTAACATCTCTCCTCATTTTGAATTTTATACCACTTTCATATCCAATACTAACTTCTGGCATAACTTACACATAACAAGGTGACCATAACAAAAATAATATCTACCTTCATTTGATTAAATTTAATGTATATGCATGCACACATTAAAGTGTACATTATGTAGACACTTAATTTTGGTATAACACTTGTAATTGTAATATTCTTATCATGTTTTCATATATACAAGTCATTGGTTCAAATTGGGCTCTGATTAGGACATTTTACTTGGTGTTGGACATTCTATAGCCTCTCTTTATCATCAATCACTCATGATCATTTTTAGATCTATTATTTGTTTTCTTCACGGTATTCATATACACTCCTGAAACTCATTGATATTTGTTTCTTGATATTTTATTGAACCTTGACCATTATTGGGATAATCTAATAGTGGTTTAACCACGGTCAGACCATCTCGATGCTATTTATGTCAGTTTTGGTTTCTTTTTTCCATTTCACCATGTTTTCTTCTGCATGATTTTCAACATTCTCAATTCCACAATGTTGGATTGCACGTGAATAAGGTCTTAATTTAAATTTAATGTCTTTATATGTGAAATCACCCTAATACATTTGATCTATTAGAACCATATCACACATTGATGAAAAATGCATTAGGATTACAATGAAAATAACTAGATAACACATCTATAACTTTCCTTTTTATTGCATTGAATATTTATTGTTACATGATTATACAGAAATATGGATGAGTGAAGGAGCATATATAATCTTCCTAGTTGCATCTTGCATCTCATATCATAAGAATAAGGGATAGGATTATCATATACACAGATCTAATTGTTGACTAAGGCAGATGTTTAAAAACAAAACCCTTTTTTTAATGTCTTTTCAAGGCTTCATGGCGAGATTATGGCTTGATCAAAGGATACAACATTAAATCAATTTTGCACACTGATTCACTTCATTCCAAGAGAGCTTTATATCAAACAGGAGGCAAACAAAGGGATTTGCAAAGTTTCAGACTAAATTTATCAACATAGCCATTGTCAAATCATAATTGTCACTTTCATGATAAATTATCACTATCATAATAGTAATACAATATTGGTCAACCTCTACAGGGATAGTCTGATTCTAGGCACTTCATCAAATCATAATCATATATTTGGATTCTCTTCTGTATTATTTTTGGGCCTTCTTTTTAACATTTTTAGCTTATGTCAAAGTTCAAATCAGTTATAAATCAAGTACACATCTCTAAACCTTGTTGTTAATTATCAATCATTCAATATACTTTCATTTTATACCCCTAACACAAGAAAGTATTTAATTACCATGATTCATTGTATCTATATTAAGTCTACCACATATGTCTATGCTTTGATGATTAGTGTAATATCATTTACCCCTTGTACACTTTTCATCAAAACATGTTGTTAGGTTGATTACCTCTCTTGAGGGGATTTAGATGTATATGGTTAAAAAATCCCATGAAGGTATTAATCAAATAAAATTATACAAGGAAATTTTAAATTATCTTAAACCAAAATGAAGGGATCAGGAACCAATAGTTATGATAGTAATTGATTGTAAAGGGTATGTTCTTTGTTTGTTAATATATTTAAAATTATAAAAAGACATTTATTTATAAAATATTTTGACTCTTAAACAATATATAAATCTAAATAACTATGCATGTTCTTTTAAAATATAAATCTAAATTTTCAAAAAAAAAAAAAGTCACCCCATATTTAAAATGGTGCATAAGTTTCTATAAAATATTCTTAAAAAAACCAAATTTAATAAGATTAAACATTCCATACAATCCCTCCTTACTATCAACAAACAAAAACACTTGTGACCAAACATTCACCCCTATTTATATAAGTATAAAATATTTAATAATGACAATGCCAATAGAAATGCCATCCAGCACCAATCTTAATTTGAATCTTACAAAATTATGTAGAGAATGTTGCCAACATTACATGATCCATGGGCACTCAACTTGTTGTTACACTTAAAGCTAGTAGCCAATACTCTGTTAGGGGTACAAGGTATAAGGATTCCACACTCTATTTTCTAATTCAAAGATATACTATTTTCTAACGAAAATTTTACAGCAATGAGAGTGATGCAGCTTTAAAATGCCTTCTAAACATATATTCCAAAAAATATGAAAAAGGAATTAGAAATTCACCTCGTATATATATAAAAATACAAATTTAAATATGTAAATAAACGTTAAGTTTCCACAAATAAAACTTCAGCTTAAAAAGAATAAGATTCATCTCTTTAAAACACAACTAAACAAGAATTATTATTCTCAAATTCTTTACAAACCCACAAACTAATCAAATTGCTTCAATTTTTTTTCATAATCATCAATTAATTCAAAATCATCCAATAAAAAATATTTAACATAAAATACAAGTTAAGAAATAAGAATCAACCAGTACAAACAAATCCGAGTTAAAACTTAATAAAAGAAATGAACACATAAAAAAAATAAATGAGGACCAAACATTCGAAACTTAAAAAGCAAATATTCATTGCAGAAACATTCCCTCAAAGGTAACAATAATAACATTGTATTAATACAAGAAAATGAGCCGTTATTTTCTTATTCTCAATAGTTACTAAAAGAAGAGTCTAAACATTTATGCAAGGCTTGAGAGCTAATTTATCGCTTATTCTTCCCATCTAGGGAAGATGGTGGAATCACCATTTTTCTTTTTAAAAGGAGATTTATTAGGCTCACTATAATCTTTTTATTAGGCTCTAGGAAGGATTAAACAACATTAGCTCTCAAACCTTGCAAAGGTGAAAGCTTAAAATTCCTTTAAGTTTTATTGTAAGTTTAAGATTTTACATATATGATTCGAACTTAGGTACAATTTAAGAGTTAGAATTAGTAATGTAGAATTTGTATTCATTTAGGACATGATTTTTCAACAAGTTTAAGTAAGGGTTGAATTTGAATTTTTGGTGAGGTAGTAATTGTATTGCATTTTTTTAAATGTATTGTTCGTCTTTGAAGAATGTTCTGGGGGTTTTTAACGATATTTTATGATTGAGCGTAAATAGATGGTGAGTTCTCCAGATAAGTCGACCAAAAATTCAAATCTACAATTATTGACTTAGCATTACGTAAGTTTTACCAATTTTACTTTCAAACGCAACAAGTTAAACACTCAAAATGATATATTTAAGTCAACCAAATAAAAAATTGATAAAAAACGCATTGAAAATAAAACTACTGACTAATTACAACTTTTGATAATTTATAATACCTATATATACTCGACATCATGCATAGATTATAGTGCCTATACAGTCTTAAACTTCAACACCATGTCATTGATATGAAGAAAAGGGTTAATATTTTACATCCATGTCAAAGGAAGAAGCAAAATAAAGCTCTACTCCAGTTCTTATGTAGATTTGCAGTAATGCATTGAGGATTTTAGTAGAAAGAGTGAAGAAGAAAGCAAAACATATAAAAAGAAGTGTGTGCCTTAAGGGTAGACGCCATAGTATTGTCTTGACATTTAGTAGTGAGTTATTTTTCAAGCTTTGGAAGTGGCACTAGCATTTAAGGTACAACATATAGAATTTGAGCGGCATAATTACCATCCTTTTGTAGTATGTGAAGGCGCCAAATACATTTAATAATAGTGATTTTATTTTCAATAATTAATTTATTCATTTTTAACTTTAGTTTATATTAAAGTTAATATATATATATATATATATATATATATATATATATATATATATATATATATATATTTTAAATACGTTAATAGATATTAGTTTTAAAATTTTAATTTTGAATTTTTTTATATATCATATTGTTTAATTATTTAATTATATATTTATTTTAATTGTGTTAGGAAATATCAATTTCAAGGTTTTTATTTTGATTTTTTACATATAATATTGATTAATTATTTTATTTTTTATGTAAATTTTCTTACTAATTAATGATAAATGACAACAATCTAATTTCAATCACTATGTTAGTTTGGAAAAAAATGGGATAAAATCACAGAAGCCAACCTCCACTATATGTTTTTGATTAAAAATTTCTAAATAAAAATATTTCTAAATAAAAAGAAAAAAATCTTTAAGTGACAATAAAAAAAGACATTAATTTTAAAGCTGAAATTTTCCTATGATAATTAAATAGATATCAAATTTAAGGTAAAACATAATTATGAACAACTTACTCTATTACACTTTCTTATTATGATTATAGAATGCTTATCAACATATTAATATATAAAATCAATAATTTATTAAAAAACATGATTAAACATGACAATATCTAATTAGAAATCATAAAAAGTACTTATATAGAATATTAAGATCATAAACTACCTTAACATTATTTTTAGACTATATCATAATATCTAGGTGGTACTACACACGTAAAGTTAAAAGTGCCCCCCTCCCCTATTACATTGCTCTTTTTATTCATTTAATCCACACTCATTTTCCGTCGAAATATCTATATCATAATATCTAGGTAGTACTACACACGTAAAGTTAAAAGTGCCCCCCTCCCCTATTACATTGCTCTTTTTATTTATTTAATCCACACTCATTTTTCGTTGAACTCGCATCTTAATTATTCATAGAATGTAACTTATAAAAAAAAAAAGATGAGATGGATAGGAAATGAATGAAATTGCTAATTTGCTGATAATTAAAGCAATGGCATGATTGATTAAGGGGAGAAATGTCATTAGTAGAACATTTTAGGCTTGTCAGATTACAATGCCATTTAGTTATTATGTAGGAAGGTTAAAATTATTTCATTTAAAAATTAGTATTTTAAAATACAAAGAAAGTCATATTTTGAAATAATTTAGAAATAAAAAGTTTAAAATGTAATTAAAAAAAAAGTATTGTTCAATACTTAAATATAATGTAAATATGTTATATATTATATACTAATTAATGAAAATTTGACATGTCATAATCTGATAATTATTATGATATAAAAATTAGATAATTAATATTTAATATTATGACAACTATTAAATAATATCAATTCAAGTATAAGACGTTATATAATGAAAATTCATGTTCACTTATTGACACACTTTTTCTCTAATTTAAAAAAATAGCAATCTAAATTTTGATCCGTTTGAAAATCATAACTTCTTCCACGATCTAATCAAATTTGTCTCTCTTTTAAACTTGCAATTCTTTCCCGCCAAGAAAAAAAAAGTTCTGCCCCCATTTCTGAATTTTCTTTCATTAAAATATAATAAATCGCCTTCCTCCACGGAATCTGATTTGTAATAAATTTAGCCATCCGATTTTCTGATTATGTGCAGGTTTTATTAAACCCAACGATGACATCCTCCTCTGTGGTTCTGAGAAATCTGCAGATTTTATAAAATGGCCATGGCTTCTTTTTACTTAGTCGTCCTTTTCAATTCACCAAAATCTGTTTTTTCAAATCATTGTTTTAAATTCATACCAACTCCTCCTTTCACGATCTTACTCAAGTTTTACCATACAATATATTTTTCATTCAAAATACATGAGGCACCTCTGATTTCATATTTTATCACGTTCGTCATTTAAATGACACTTTTTCAAATATTTCATAGTTTCAAAATCGTGTTTTAAGTGAATGGATGTTGGTTTAATTGGTAAAGTTGCTTGGCTCACAAAAATTCCATCAGGGATCAATTCTTGCTGCCAACAAAATAGAACTATAATTAGAAGAATGATTAATTAAATTAATTAAAAAACAATTTCATAAATACAATGTGGAGAATTTGATTAGAATAATGACTTAGAGAAGATGAATTGATTGTATTAATTGATCAACAGTGAAGGGGCATTAGTGAACTGATCTGAGTAGAAGAATTGACAAGAGAAAATGATCAAAATGATAATTAAACAGATCTAATACGGTAAATTATCCCACTTAGAGATGCCCCAAGGTGAATTCAAACTCGTATATGAGGTGTATAGAAAAATTTAGAGTAGTTTATATATAATTATTTGGAATCGTTCTATTTTACAATTTTAACATAAAAGTGATAAAAATAGTGTTTACATTTGCTCCTATTTGAGAAGGCTTTGTGAGATTTAGATGAAGTAATGTCTTCTCAAATAATGATAAGCCAAAAAAAGAGGATGAAAAATTAGATGATGAATAATAGATACTGTAATTTTGTCATTCCCAATTGACATGTGCAAAATATTGAATGGAAAGATAAGATGTTATTTGAATAAAATTAGTTAAGGATGATTCCCCCTCGAGAGGGCATGCAGAGATGAAAAATACGAATGTGCTCTCGAAAAAAAAGAATAAATTTGAATGGAATAGAAGATTAACCCATGGACTAGATAGGGATGTATGCACACAATCTAGTATGAAGTCATCTGTTCATCTAATATACGTGTTCGAATTCACCTTGGGGCATCTCTAAGTGGGACAATTCACAATATTAGACCAATTCAATTATCATTCCAGTCATTTTATCTGGTCAATTCTTTTACTCTGATCAATTTATTAATTCCTATATTCTAGTCTGAATTCATCTGTTCATCTAACATACAAGTTTGAATTCGCTTTAGGGTATCTTTAGATGGGATAATTCACCGTATTAGATCTATTCAATTATCATTATGGTCATTTTCTTTAGCCGATTCTTTTACTCTGATCAATTCACTAATTCCCCTTCACCGATCAATTAATATAATCAATTCTCCTTCTCTAAATCATTCTTCTAATCAAATTTTCTCACATTGTATTAATTTAATTAATCATTGTTCTAATTATAGTTCTATGAAAATAGAATTATAATTTCCTTTCAATTATTAATTTTTTATTTTCCTTCCAAAAAAACATTTTCATTCAAGAAAGGATCTTGAGATTCTTTAGAATAAACTTATGTAAGCTAAATCAATTTGATACGGGAATTAATACATAAAATTATTCTCCACCTTTCATCTTAGAGATAAGATGAAGGGAGCTTAATAAATCTTGTGAGATATTTTAAAAGCATTCTCGACCCTTCATCTTGGAAACAAGATGAAATGCCCACATGGGTGATTCATGTGTTTTCTTGGGAATGATTGTCTTCCCTTCATCTTGGAAATAAGATGAAGGGTCTAAATGGACTCTCACAAAGACATTAGAAGGAGAATTCTTCGCCCTTCATCTTGAAAACAAGATAAGGGTTTATATTAATCCTTATTTGATATTTTCAAAGATCATCCTCCCCCCTCATCTTGAACAAGATGAAGAGCTTACTTTAGTGATCCATGTTCACTATTGAAGACTATTTTTCAACCATTCATCTTGATTTCATGAAGGGTTCTCATTGATCTAAATTCACTATAAATAGACCTCATTAAATTACAATTCATCATATTCAAGATATACAACGAAGTGGTGAGAATTTCTCTAGTCCCCTTGTGCATCACCTTTTTAATTTTTGATCAAATCCAACTAGTCCATAACAAGGTATTTGTAGTGGAGAATCTTTGTTAATTTATGATTATTCTATTTTTCAAAGTCAATATTTGGTGATTTTTATGGAGTGGTCGATACGGTGGGATCACCTAAATTTTTGGGGTCAAAGTTAATTTCTAGGAGAGGTTAGCCTACATTTGAATATATTTTTTTCATTTAAATGTGATTCATCATTATCTCAAAATCGAATCCTAAAGAATTCACCATATACCAACGTGCGACTTTAATAATTCTTTTGGTTGTTTATATTTCAGGTCCCATGAGGGCTTCAAGAATCAATATTTTTTAGCAAGGTATACAATGATAGCTTATGGGAGTTTGACTGTAGTATGTCGGTACCCAATGCTAGCATTTGGGTGGATGATGGCAGGTTGTGGGTGGACGATGGTAGGTTACCTGTAGGTGGATGCTGACTACCTGTGTGCGAACACTGATAATCTATGAGCGAACATCGATAGTCTATAGATAGATGCCAATAGTCTATAGGTGGGTGCCGATTGTCTACTGTCGAATGCCAGTAGGTTACCATTAGGAAAGTTCAAAAGCATAAAAGCTTGGAATGCAATGAGAGGGTGGATAAAACATGATTTTTTAAGATGTTATGACAAATAATAATCCTACATACACAAAAATATGGTAAATAATAATCTCACATGCATGCCTAGATACATTCTCATTAGCAAGAGACACAATAAATACTCTAACCTCAAACTAATATTCTACATTGTACAGACATTCATCTGCATGGTGTCAACATTCCCCTGCACTATCCTGATGTTTGCTTGCAAGATGTCAGCATCTACCCACACCATGTCGATGTTCAATTATTTTGTGCAGGGGTTCATCTACATAGTGCTAACGTCTATCCACATCACACCAATGTTTATATACCCTATGTTTTGATTCACCCAAATCATATAGACATTCCTCTATGTGCCACCATCATTCACCTACATCATGTCGACATTTCCTTATGATATGTCGATGTTCACCTATGATATGCCATTGTTTATCTGTGAGTGTTAAAAAAACTTGGTAGGCCTTGTGTGATTTACTATGTGGCATCACATGATTCACTTGTAAAACTATACACCTTTTAAACTGATTCACCACCATTGTGAATTCGATTTACCTTGAGACCTCCATGGATTTTTTTATATGACCCACTAAAATGAACCTTGATCTATAGTTTAAATGGAGATGTCTCAACATGAATTGGCATTGACAAAGACCATTTAAAGTTACATGCAAGCTAAATCCTATATAAAGACATTTTCAATGAAAGTTTGCATACTTTTAGTTTGAATCTTATACATTGTTAGTTAATAGTTTGTATGCTCATGAGGTCTTAGTCTCAAGTAGTTTTTATTTATTTTGTTTTTGAAAGATTTAACATAAGATTTATGAAAATAGAGCTTGTGAATATTTCTAATAGAGTGTGAAGATTCTATGTTGTAATTTTGACACTGAAATGAAAAATATAATGCCTACATTTTCTCCTGTTTGAGAAGAGAGATGTAGATGAAGTAACATATTTTCAAATAATGAGAATAAATCCATTTATGTTATTAGGAACCTATTTAACCTTAAAATAATCTAAATTGAGGTTATCTATAATATTAAATAGGTATATAAAAATAAAATGGTACAAATGTGATAATCAGATCTATAGCAAGCCAATTAGATGCTAAACTTAGATATAAGCATACACTAAATTTATTATGCTGAGATAGTATAAATAGAGAAAGTATAATTATGTTAGATATATAAATGATAAAGAAATGAAGTACTTATTTTTTTGACGCTAATACAATTTTGGATATAGAACACATAAAAAGCAGGTGGGAAGGAAAATCTAGAATATTCATCAGATTCTATTTTTTATGCTTTTGGCTCTTTGGACAGTAACGTAAGCATGGGATGGTTACATCGATACTATCATCTAGGTTCAACAATAGTTTTCTATACATAATATCTACTAAAACAAAATACAACCACCTGGATACTTTTGGGTTTTACTTCGCCTTCACTTTGGTGTATTTAGATTTAGATCATGGATAGTCGTTCCTTGTGAAATGACAAAACCCTAGTTTTTTATATTCATAGTGACCTTAGATAAAAATGAGTTAGTGAACACACAGTGTTGAGATGTCTCAAAGACCCCTCAGTCATTGGGTACTGCTTATATATCCAATACTTTGAAGAGGGTCTCAGACACATATAGTTTTCCCTTACATGTTGGCTTGTGTGTGAATTATACAATATGTGAAAAATAAGGACAACATTGACCTACATGATAACTTGAAAAATTAGGATCTTAAGCTACTCCTTTAGTACTTCAAACTTGTAGATGTGTAGTCCCTATGATTGGTATGAAAATAAGAATAAATAAAAAAACCTTTTGATCAATTGAATTCTCTTTGGTCTTTTGATAGGTATGCGTAGATGTTGAATGAATGAGAGTTGATCTTATATCTACATCAATCCCTTTGGAATAATATATCATATTAAAGCACTTAGGCCTACCATTAGGATACATTTTATTTATAAATTAGATGTTAGGGCACTAGACACTTGTGTCAGGACATGCTAGTAATGTCAACATTATTGTCTATCCCAGACGTTAGTGTCTAGAGAGAATAAAAGTAGGTACATGTTTATAACTTACAATGATGGAAGATAAGTATATTTTAAGCATTATGGACAAGATAGAAGACATGGGTCATCAACATAAGATTGGTTAGACTAAGAAATATAAACCATGGGGCACAAAGATAGAGCAAATATGACACTTATGAAAGTGTAAAAGGTAAATAATGAAGAACAACCCAAGTGTGACTTTGCCAAGTGTACAAGACTGAGGTGTTATATAATCATAAAATCTTACCAACATCTTCCCCCTTTAATCTAGTAATGAAATTTCTAGTTTAAAGGAAAGGAATGTGTACTTAGGTGTGCATGCACACCTTGTATTTATGTGTGCCCAAATTTAGTGATCTAAATGTGATTGACATGTAACCAAGAGCATGTTACAATATAAACTCAATGTATATAATATGGGTTGAAATTACTTGAAATTGATTGAAATTAAAAGAGTAAGGTTTAAGAGTGCAACTGTGTCGATGTAATTGTCTTACCTATTGGCAAGTTGTTTTGAAAAAGATGTATTATTATAAGGCTTTGAGACTGAGATAAAGACAAATATAGATAAATCTTTAAAGTGCATATATCTAAGGGAATATATATATATATGTATATATATATATATATATAGAGAGAGAGAGAGAGAGAGAGAGAGAGAGACATGGCCCCAACTTTGGAGTAAAAGTGAATTCTCACCTGGCAATTGAGATTAGCTCAACCATGCAACCCAATGATACTTATAACTTGGTGAGGTTAGATGATGAAATCCAACCTAAAAACTTAGAAATATTGAGTGATTTGATCAACTTCACCATACTAAAAGGTGAACCAACTACTGTAGTATATTGACTTAATAAAAGTCCATAAAAGTTTGCGAGGTATCAGTACAAAAAAATCTATGATGTGGTAACAGTCCATAAAAGAGTTGTAGAATATGATGTCGGGGAATCCAAGAACAACACACTTGTTCTGATCCCACTTGTTAGGATCTTACTCCTCAAAAAGAGCACAATATGATTACCAAATATAAGCAATTAAACATGCGAAAATAACCAGAAGCACAAGTAACTAGAATTCACAAATAGCACAGAATATGAGAGACAATACACTATCTTGTATTAACACTTGTACAGAAAAGAATACAATAAAGAGCCGCCACACTCTTCCACCTTACAGAGGCTTCCCACACCTCAAGTGTACAATAATTCTTCTTCAAAACTCTCTCCTACCAAAAATGGTCTCAACAACCAACTCACACACAGAATTGGTGTTCACCTCTCCAACCAGTCAGTAATAACCCTGCCAGTACACCAAGCACTCTATAGTCCTTCAAGTTGATCTCCCATGAACCTGCAACCTGCAATTCAACAGATCATACTTACACATGTAGATCTCCTATGAGCTTGCAACAACCTGCAACTCAATGATCTTACAATGGAAGGAACTTTCTTACCTTCCTTATCAGCTCATACTTTACAATACATGCCAATGGGTCTATAAATAGATCCCAGACTTAAACAATAACTTAGACTCTTAATTTGAACTAATTATCCATGCAACTCAAGACTCAAAGTAGCCTTTACATGCAAACACTCAGTTCACTAAACTAAATGTTCGTGCAACGAATAGTTCTGGAACACACAGGCGATCGACGTCGGTCCCTGCTTGCCTGGTGCTGCCGACGTCGGCGACTTCCTACCGACGCTGGTTGCCTTTTGCACTGATCATGATCGACATCGGTCATACTACCGACGCTGGTGCTTCTGAATCTTCAGCAACCTCCATTTATTTGTCTGCATCAAGTTGAAGCTTTTAGCTCCACAATCTAACAATCTCCCACTTAGAGATAAATAGCTGCAACTGTACCTATACCTGTACACCATCTAGTTTGTTCCCTTGGCTCTGTATCCCTCCTCAAGATCACTCTTGAAGACCAACCACCACAAATCTTGTAGTGCAACACCTGTCACCCAAATCACCTGCCACATCTGCATCTACAAACCATGTAGAAAATAACTTGACCCTGCATAGCATGTTCACCTGCTACTGGTCCCTCTAAGAATCCACTAAACTGCCCTCCAATGCTTTTCTCTCGGATCGGCTCTAAACTTGTGACAACTCTCATTGCTTGGGAAAACTCAGGCTTAGTACATACCATGCACTTAACCTCATTATGTGAATCAAGACACCTGTTCTGTGAACTGCCCAACCATCGGCGTGCTAATCGACCTCACACAATCATCCTGAAACAAAGTCAACATATGACCTTCCATGTCTCTAGAACACACTCATGCCAAAGAATCTTGCTGCTCTCAGATTCCTCATGATACCCATCTGAACTAGCTTTACCTTTAGTTCAGCAATACCCTGTATATGTAACCCTGCAACAAGCACATCATACAGTAATAGGATAATGTAGCTAACATTATCCAACCTGGTAAAGAGAAACACAATGATCAAACCTCCATTGCCCTGGAAATTATACAAGACCATATACCCTGGCCTTCTGTCTCACATATCTATTTTTGCTCTTCTTCATCCTGAACATCCATTCGTCTCTCAGTGCTTACTTTCAGCTGGCAACTCCATCTAAAACTCTTGTTTGGTTCTCCTCTAAGGAATCACATCCTCCATCCATGCCAACCTCCCACTGTTTCCTGGATCTACCTGTTTTGCTTCTTCAATAACTTCCTGGTTTTATACCATAAGTGAGCAACAAGTAGTGTAAAGAAGAGAAATGACGAATTTGAGGCTTACATACCCTTTAAGTCCTCCATATGGGCACTTGTGACTCCTTGACAACTTGCTGTCCACCCAAAATTCGTCTCAGTGACCGATGCCGGTCACATCTCAGTCTGCACCCGACCAATGTCGGTTCCCTGCGACTGCCTCCTTGCCGATGTCGGTTCCCCCTGGCCGATGCCGGTAGTTATCTTCCCTGAGTCACCGATGTCAGGCTGCACATAGCCGATGTCGGTCCCTGTCTGGATGTCGACGTCGATTTTCCTGCCGTCATCGGTCTCTATGTTTTTCTAGTGAGAACTGACCTTTTCCCGCGAGCTCCTTTTAGATCAAACCTTTGTCCAAATCACCCTTGCTCTACTCAAAATTCTTCTGCCCCTTATGCTAAACTCTGTCTATCACTTTCTCCTTGAAAACCAAGGCTTTCCTACTCTTGTCACGAACATCAGATTCCTCAAAAAACATTACTTTCTTCTTCTGCATATAGAAATCTCGATTCATGCCTTCCAAATCTAAAAGCATATCCTTTGACTCAAGAACATGCATCTCTTTCTTATCCATGTGACCAAGCCTATTAAGCCACATCTTCGAATCTATAGCTGAAGTAGATAACCCAGAAAGAGAATCAGTAATACAAGTAGATAGATAAAGCGTACCTACTTTTTTACCTCTAGCTATAACAAGTGCACCTTTGGTAACCTTCCAAGAGTCCGCTGTGAGAGTTACTGTGCAACCCTCATCACCCAAACTTCTAACATAAATCAAATTTTGCTCCAGAACTGGGACATGGATGACCTCCTTTAACACCCATGTGTTACCTGTCTGCAATTTTAGCTTCACTTTCCCTTTGCCAACCATCTGACAAGGCTTACCATCCCCTACACAAATTTCTCCAAAGTCTCCCTGGACATACTCATGAAAAAATTCCCTATTTGGGGATGCATGAAAAGAGGCACCAGAATCTAAAACCCAGAGCATCCTGTGCAACGAAATCTGCAACATCTGCTTCTTCTTCATGTCCTTCATGCTGATCTTCACCCGATCTGCAATCTCTTTTTAAGTGCCCTTGCTTTTCACATTTTCAGCAGGTTATTCTGCCATACCTGGACTTGGATCTCTTGCCTATCTTCGACCTTGATCTCCCACGCTCTATCTTCTCTTTTTGCCTTCCTCTGCCTTCAACACTCAAAGCATTCCCTAATGATTCACCTGTGCTTTTTCTGCGTATCTCTTCATTCAAGATCACTCTCACAATATCATCCACTTTTAAGATTTTTGAAGCAGATGCAGTATTAGAAACTGCCATTACCAAACTCTCCCAACTTTCAGGTAATGAACACAAGATTAAGAGAGCCTTAATTTCATCATCAAAAATAATATTGACTGAACTTAACTGGTTTATCAAACCATGTAAATCACTAAGATGACTATGTACAGATCCACCTTCCAACATTTACAAATTAAATAATTGCTTTATAAGAAATACCTTATTTGAAGTCGAGGGTTTTCCATATAAATTTGTCAAAGATTCCATCAACTCCACTGTTGTCTTACACTGTGATAAGCTGGAAATCACAGATGATGCAAGACTCAATCTTATAGATCCCAGAGCCTTTCGATCAAGAACCTCCCATTCTTCATCCTTCATATCCTGGGGCTTGCAATCAACCCCACCCAACGGTAAGTACAAATTTTTCTGATACAAATAATCCTCAATCTGCATCCTCCATAATTGGTAGTTCTTGCCATTAAACTTCTCCATTCGTAGCTTACTATCTTCTGCCATTGCTCTACTCCCACTCAAACAGAAACCCTGTGAGTAACCTGTAATCAAAACACACTAACCAAATCTAATCCAATCTGTTAGTATCCCAACCTAAAAGCTCTGATACCAGTTGTCAGGGAATCCAAGAACAACACACTTGTTCTGATCCCACTTGTTAGGATCTTGCTCCTCAGAAAGAGCACAATATGATTACCAAATATAAGCAATTAAACATGCAAAAATAACCAGAAGCACAAGTAACTAGAATTCACAAATAACACAGAATATGAGAGACAATACACTATCTTGTATTAACACTTGTACAGAAAAGAATACAATAAAGAGCCACCACACTCTTCCACCTTACAGAGGCTTCCCACACCTCAAGTGTACAATAATTCTTCTTCAAAACACTCTCCTACCAAAAACGGTCCCAACAACCAACTCACACACAGAATTGGTGTTCACCTCTCCAACGAGTCAGTAATAACCCTGCCAGTACACCAAGCACTCTATAGTACTTCAAGTTGATCTCCCATGAACCTGCAACCTACAATTCAATAGATCATACTTACACATGTAGATCTCCTATGAGCTTGCAACAACCTGCAACTCAATGAGCTTACAATGGAAGGAACTTCCTTGCCTTCCTTATCAGCTCATACTTTACAATACATGCCAATGGGTCTATAAATAGATCCCAGACTTAAACAATAACTTAGACTCTTAATTTGGACTAATTATCCACGCAGCTCAAGACTCGAAGTAGCCTTTACATGCAAACACTCAGTTCACTAAACTAACTGTTCGTGCAACAAACAGTTCTGGAACACATAGGCAACTGACGTCGGTCCCTGCTTGCCTGGTGCTGATGACGTCGGCCGACTTCCTACCGACGCCGGTTGCCTTTTGCACTGATCATGACCAACGTCAGTCTATTGCCGATGCCGGTGCTTCTGGATCTTCAGCAACCTCCATTTCTTTGTCTGCATCAAGTTGAAACTTTTAGCTCCACAACCTAACATATGAAATATATTTAAATTTTAAAATATTAGGCACATGTTGCATAGATTATATACCTTAGATATGTATCATGTTGAAACTATGTATACCAATAGTAACAATGTATAGAATTTTATCATGACTATGAATTTAAATCATATAACTTAGTATTTTGGCCAAGAGTGTGGAGAACATGCTTCCAAAGCATGCCCCCACTATATATGGATAAACTTAAACACTGATATAATTACTAATGTGGAGGACATATTTCTAAAGCATGCCACCACTGTAAACTAAAAATGCTAAATATTGAATATGTGTGAAGAACATGCTTTCAAAGCATGCTCCCACTGAATCTAGGAACTGATATAAGTAACATATACTGAATGAGTGTGGAGAACATGCTTAAAAGTAACGTCCCTAATGAATCTAAAAATTATTAATGTGTGGAAGCCATGTCCATATGACATGCTCCCATTGAATATGAAAACTAATATAAGTACCATGTATTGAATGAGTGTGGTGAACGTGCTTCCAAAGCATGCCTCCACTCAATCTAGACATTGTGCCAAGCGTGAAAGATGTCTCTATGACATTCCCTAAATAAGAACTGGTAATTACCTCACCTCAAAAGGATAAAACAATTGTATAATTTATGAATTTAACCATGTAGCATATAGAAGGGACATGTCTAGGTAGACATAGACTTGAAGTGTATAGAACCAATGTGATTGCATATAGGCCTAAGATACATGGAAAAGACCATGGCAACACCTAGATATTAATATTACAAGATCAAAAAGTAAATAGGTACACACACAAGATAACTCAAAATCAAGTCAAAAGGCAATGGTCCAAGGAGACCACAAACAAGGGGCATGTTTAAATACTACACACTCAAAGGGACACAACTTAGTCAAATGTCTATAAAATCAATAATGACATATTCAAATGTCTATACAATAAATAATGACATATAAAATGTCAATGGAACTATACATAGGCATGGAAGCCACAAACAAATGAACATACTGATATGCTTAAACAAGGAATACAATAACAAGGCTAGACACTCAAATAAGTGCATAAAATAACTTATAAGCAACCAACATAAACATGTCATAGTAGCCTAGGGATCTAATGTGTTAGGAAAAGTATGTCAAGTGTATATCATATCAAGTACCCTATGTAAGATGTAATCATCGATAATAGGTATGTGTGAGTACATATTTAAGCTCAAACATGATAATATAGAGTGAATATTGAATTATATAATTTGTGTGTATCAAGAATAAATAAGTGGATGCCCCTAATGTCCATATGACATAAGTAGAGAGAAAGCCCAACATTTGAAATGGGAATGTATCATGTGTCTGTGTATGCTTGTATCATGCTCAAGTATAAGTGTGACACATATGTGTATGTAGGAGTAACTGAGTATGTCATCCATTAATATGGAACTAACTAACACATGGATGGCAAGGAGCCAATAAAACATGTAGGTACTGAACGTGTTTTTGAATTTTTTAATGTTTTTAATTTTTTTGGTATTTTTGGACTGTTTAAAGAGGAGAGATCATGCTATGATTCCATGCAATGGATGGTCATAGATATCTCCCCACTATGAATCTAGTGTAATACCTAGTTTATGTTATTAAGGAGCATGTATAGGTGTAATATTTATCATTATGGTAGCAATGGTGTTCTACATATGTAGAATAGGATTATGCAGTCGTAAAGAAATAATAGGAGTAACAAGATTAGGGGTTCTTGGAACCCACTATTGAGTGCTTGTTTATTTCTTTGGTATATCATTAGTACGTATATTTTTAGGTGCTTCGATATCTGATCATGGTGTGTATTAGAAGATTGGGATCCTGTAGAATCTATTGAATGTTTATGTGGTAATGGTATTTCAAGTACTTGCCACCTAGTAAAGGGGATTGCCTGTTACTTACCTTTTTGTGGTGAAGTAACCTTAGTAGGATTGATAGCTAGTTGTCTAGGTATAAGTTTCTTTTGTTAAAGAAGATGCTCATATGGAATTTTGGAAACTATAATTACGTGATTAACATGAATGTATTTAACATACCCATGCACTATATAAGAAACTACTCGAAGAGTGTGTATCCAAGGTCTTTTCAATAACATATCAAAGATGCTTGTAAAAGGGATAACTAAAAAGATGGTAACCATATCTGTGGAACCCACCTATAAAGGTAAGTCAATGTCACCAAGAACCTTCAAGGAGATTTTATCGAATTCTCTAACTAATCTAGTAGAGAGGTGTAAAGCATGATGAGTATAACCCAAGTGCATGAGTAATTTCATGGTGCAAATATTTTGCTTACACCATTATCAATCATAACATTTCATATGGGGTGTTTGTCAAGGTATGCTTGAATGAATAAAGAATGCAGATCAGAGTCATCATCCTTAATTTCACTATCATCAAACAAAATAGAAGGTTTCTTAACCATAAGAGGTATATATCATGCATAAGTACCGATAATCCCATCCAGTGGGTGCCCATATTGTGATGGAATATGTGCATTATATGCCATTTGCACTTTTGGTTCTTTCTTAGAATGGTCTTGGAAAGGATTGTTAAATATTTTTTGTTTATCATGATCACTAGATTGTGAGCCTGATTCCTTTAAAGGATCTTCAAATGAAAGCTTTTGGTCATTGATAACATCTTGGATCTTATGTTTCAAGGTAAAGCATCTGCATGTAGAATGTCTTGGTCCTTGATGATAATCATAATAAGGATTCACATCATATCCTTTAGGTATAGGTCGACTCATATCAACCTCAATAGGATGAGGGAAAGATATAAGCTGGCACTCTAACAACCACATGAGTAATGAAAGTAGGGACTCAAATAAATGTGTAAATTATCTCTTTAGTGCATTAGATAAGCCAAGTTGATTAGGCTATTGTGAAACTATGTTAACGATTGTGGTTGCTTTCTTTTTAGGCTCAGGAGGTTTTACCCTATAACTTATTTTAATTATAAACTTAGTACTAAATGTAAATGTAACAGGTGTGTTTGTTATATACTTGAGCTTATTCAATGATATAATATTCATTTCACGGTTCCGTATAACATGACATAAGTCATTAAAATATTTAAACTTATTAAAAATAATGGAATCATGTAAAGAAACACGAAAACTTTGCTTGAATATATGTTGTAACTCTTTTCCTATCATAAGATTCATCATTTTGGTTAGCATTATCTTAATCTCATGACATATTCATTGATAGGTTCATTAGTTCCTTGTTTGATTTTGGCAATTTGGGTGTAGGGAAAGATTTTCAAAAATATTGATAGAAAAGTGTGCTAAGAACTGGTTTACAAGAGGTTTCAATGCTTTTACGGATTAGAGAGGTAAATCATAGAACCACCTCAAAGCATAGTCCTTGAGGTTTCGTAGAAATAATTTGGTCAAAAGTTTATCATTGGAAGCATAGTCAAAGCATGTTACATAAAGGGCTCAAAGATGTTGTTCAGGATCACCCTTGCCATCATCAAATGTGAACTTAGGTGTAATAAATTTGGTTGGTAAAGGGTTCAAAGAGATCTCAACTGCAAGAGGGTGATGCAACACATCTTGCAAATCTATAGTATGAGGGGATTTTAGAGATTTTGTTCAATGTTTGTAATCATGTCTTCTAGGACTTTT
Source organism: Torreya grandis (assembly GCA_037957365.1). Taxonomy (NCBI): domain Eukaryota; kingdom Viridiplantae; phylum Streptophyta; class Pinopsida; order Cupressales; family Taxaceae; genus Torreya; species Torreya grandis. Next base: position 394,981 of record JARHVA010002389.1, on the reverse strand, counting down.
ATAACTTGAAGGAATGATTGAACTTTAGGCCTAGTGCAATTTAGATTAGCAAGTTGAATAGTCACCAAAGGGGATGAAAACATGTTTTGAGTAGTAATAGGCATTGAAACAAGTATTTATGTTGAAATAGTTGGTAATTCCATATTAGATGCATCAATAATAGTTTCAAAAAATAAAGGTTTAAACATATAATCCATGTTTCCACTAGACATTGGTGGATTAATAAGTGTAGCTTGAGTTATATTACCTTATAAAGATTCACCTTTACTAGGTGAGACAGCCTTAATTTTATCTTGTTTACTTATTTCATCTCTTGTAACATACAAAAATGCATCCATTATGTCCTTGTTATTATTGAGATGAGTAAGCAATGCTTCTTTATCTTCCATTTGGAATTAAGTTTTTACACTAACATTTTTCATTACTTCAATTTTTTAAAATTTGCAATAAAGTACAGTAATGAAAAAACCCTAAGTGACCTAGGATTTGATGTTTAAAGGTCAGGTTCACCAAATGTGTAACCCTAAAATGATCTAGAATGAGATTATATAAAATAATAAAGGGGTATATATAAATGAAATGGCACAAGGGTGATAATCAGATCTATAGCAGGCTAATTAGATGCTAAAATCAGATATAAGCATTCACTGAATTTATTATGTTGAGATAGTCTAACTATAGAAAGTATAACTATGCTAGATATAGAAATGATAAAAAAGTGAAGTAATTAGCTTATTCTGATGCTAATGCAATTATGGATCTAGAATAGGCAAAAATTAGGTGGGAAGGAAATTTTGGAATAATTATCTTATTCTAGTTATAATGCTTCTAGATCTATGGTCAATAATGTCAACCTGGGACCATTATGTCGACACTGCTATTTGGGTTCAATGCTAGTGTGTTGTATGAAATAGTTACTGAAATGGGATGTGACCACCTGAATGCTTATAAATTTTACTTTGCCTTCACTCTAGTGCATTCAGATATAGGTCATGGACATTCACTCTTTGTGAAATAAAAAAACCTTAGTTTTTTATATTCATAGTGACATTGAAGAAAAATGGGTTAGTGGACACATGATGTTGAGCTATCCCAAATAACCCTCTATTAGTGGGTACTACCTACATATCCAATGTTTTTAATAGGGCCTCACGTGCATGTAGTTCTCCCCTATGTGTTGGCTTGTGTGTGATTCGTATAATATGTGCAATGTAAGTATAATAATGACATATCTTGTAACTTGGTAAATTAGGTTCTTGGGTTTGTCCTTTAGTACTTCAGACTTGTATATGTGTAGTCCCTATGACTATTATGAAAATAATAATAAATAGGGAAGCTTTTGATCCATTGAATGCTCTTTAATTTCTCTTTGGTCTTTTATTAGGTTTTCGTAAGTGTTTAATGAATGAGGGTTGATATTATATTTATATCAATTCCTTTAGAGTAATAAGTCATATTAAAACACTTAGGCCAACCATTATGATACATTTCATTAATAAATTGGATACTTTAGGGCAATAGACACTTATATCTAGATAGGATAATAATGTTGACATTATTCTCTGTCCCAGATGTTAGTATCTAGAGAGTAAAAAAGTAAGTATAGGTTTAGAACTTACAAGGATGGAAGAAAATATATTTTAAGTGTTATGGGTAAGATAGAAGACTTGGGTCATCAACATAAGACTAGACAGACTAAGAGATATAGGCCAAGGGGTAAAAAGACAGAGCAGATGCAAGACAAGTGGAAGCGAAAAAGGTAGAGAACTGCGAGGAACAATTGAGGTCTGAATTTTTCAAGTGTATAAGACCAAGGTGTTATATAATCATAAAATATCATCTATAAAATATTCATTTATCTTATGTCAAGTCTACAAAAAGCTAAACTATTGAAAAATGCTTGAGCTTAAGACCTTGTGAGCATATAAATATTAGCTAATAATGCATGAAATTTAAACCAAAATCTTGAAAACCTTCATTAGAAACATCTTTTTATATGGTTCAACTCAGATTTAGTGTCAAATGATCTTGATCAATTCCAATTTGTGTTGAGACATCTCCATTAAAACTATGGACTAGTTGAATTTGATGACGAATTTAAAAAAATGGTGCACTTAGGGACTCAAGAAAATGTCAGCACTTTGTTGTATATCTTGGACATGATAAATTACAATGTAATGAGGTCTATTTATAATGAATTTGAATAAATGAGGACCCTTCATCTGGAAATCAATATGAATGGTTACAAAATAGTCCTCAATAATGCACATGTATAATTGATGTAAGCCCATTTAAGATGAAGGGTGGAGGATGATCTTTGAAAATATCAAATGAGGATTAATATAAGCTCTAAAAGCTAGCTGCTTTTCTTCTTCATCCATCGAGACCACCTCTTCTAAATTTGCATCATGCAAAGAATCTTTAGCCTCTGGAAAAAGTTGAGCCTAGATATTTCCAACATCTCTAATGCAATTTGTGCTCTACTTGTTAGTTGTAAAAAAACCCTTTAATTTATGACACACAAGGTCCTCTTACAAGATGGGTGGGTTAAGCTTCTCAAAATTGACGTTATGAAAGCCTAGGTGTGCTGCAGAGATTACATTCCTTGGAAACACTCCCTTCTCCACTAAAGGATTATCTAGGGGGGCATCAATCCTTCTGAGATAGAAACTAAGAAAATCTGAAGGCTATTCACAAGATCACTACTGGGGCAACCAATCTTCCTTACCCATTTCTTCAAAAGGGTAAAACCAAAAACATATAAAGATTTCCTTGGACACATCACCACTTTGTGGCCAACCTAGTTGCACTTGAAGCAAATGAAAGGACCCTTCATAATTGATGTATTGAGTCTAAACATCCTGAGAGGATTTGATATTCATTGAGTGAAAAAATGGTTTAGAAAAATCTACTAAAACACAAACCCTCACAAAACTTTGATGAGCAACCAAAGCTAGATAAGTTATGATAAACACACCAATTTTTTTATCCAACTACTAAAACAACCTTAAGTCATGCATGGCTAAAGGAAGATTATACAGTCCTACCCAAATCAGAGCATTAGAAATTATTGAATCTACTGGGTTAAAAAAGGGGACCCAAGGGCACAGTAACACCCCTTACTTTCCAACAAACTAAGGTCCATTTTTCTAAACAAAGTCCCGCTCTTCCACTGTCTGAAAGAGGATCAAGAAAAAACCATTAGGGAACAACGAGAGAGAAACCTCTTTAATGGAAGGCCAGGTGATTTTGGCCAGAGCAAAAGTGCTTCCTAGGAAGGGCATTTCCCCACACATATGCCAGTTAGAGATCTAAACCCAGACTCCTTATCAATTGTATCAATATCGTCATCATAGATGAAGGCCGAATAAAAAATGGCCTCTTTATACCCTTCAACTAAACCCCCCATACATTACAAGCAACAACCACATCCTCTTCCACTCTACTCTTGGGAGGTACAAAACATTTCTCCTAGCAATCAACTGGTGTTCAATCATGGGGTTTTCATGTAGAATAGCTACTTTGAAAAAAATAGAACAAGAATGAAAGGGGTTTGTATTATTCAGGCAATCAACAAGAACCAACTTAGAGGAAACCCTAGCCATGATCACTGCATCAACCTTTGCCCTATTGTCAGAACAACACCTCTCCCTCTCTAGCTTTTTTTCTTTTTCTCAGCCCTCCCAAAGCTGAGTTGAGCCATCTTTGGGGCTTCTAAAATCCTTCCCTATCTGCTCCTTTCCTGCCACCACTGCCATAGGGGTAAAAACTCAGACCATCACTATCACCATTATCACTACTATCATTAATGTCATTGCTATCCATATTCGCCCAACATGGTTGATGTTATTTTTATAATAACATATATATTTCTTTTATCTTTAACTTATTACACCATCTTAAAAAAATTCATATACTTTGTTTACAAATTTTAATATTCATATTGTGTTACATGAGAGAGTTATATCATCTCAAATATCCCTAAATTTTAACTATTTATAAAAGTTATTTTTCAAACCTCTTTTTAAACATAAATGAATTAAATATAAAACAATAACAAGAAATCTAAAGACAATAATAAGAAATCTATCTTGTTTTAACTTAGTTAAAATATATCCATATAACATATATCATTTTAAAAAGACTTCATTGAGGTACATAAGCTAGATAAAAATGTACTTGTAGAAAACATTGAGACTCATTTATGGATCAAGAGATTCTCCCCCCGCCCCTCCCAAAAAAAAATCCAACCCTATGTTAAAATTTATATCCAAAATTACTATTCAATTTTAAAAAATACAAAAATCATATATAATTTTTTTTTTCACTCATCAGGGAAAACTCAATTTTTTTTGAGTTAGTATGGCAAACCCCACTTTCAGTGATTATTTAAAGATTTAATATATATAGAGAGCTATATGCAAGACATACATGATATTATACAATGAGTTTGTTGTTTGCAACAAAATTTTGAACTAAGGATCCTAAGGAATGGAAAGCATATGGTAAGTTGTGCCATCAGAGACAATCTTTTTATTATTATTATTTTTGTCGTATTAGTTTATTGTTTATTCGTAAATAAAAACTCCTCAAACTTAAGGTTGTTTTAGATTTTTTAAAAAAATTAAAAAAATTAAATAATGTAAGTGACCTCCAACCTAAAGCATCCGGTCATATTCCTTTTGGACCATATTCACTATAATGTCCCTTGTCACCCTCTAGAAAAAGCTTGCAAGCATTGTTCCATGAGCATGATTAACAAAGACACAAATATATTAGAATGTGTTATATGACCTCTTTATAGTATTATTCTATTATCTTTTAGAAAAAGTGAATGGTGATGATGGCGATAATGATAATGATGATGACTTTTAATATTATTTTAAACAAGGGTGTTATATGTTAAGTCTTTGTGGATTAAGAATAAAATTAAATTTGTTCGATGTAAATCTAGACTTTTTTTAATGAAGCAGTGCATTGAAACATTACATTTGACAAATGGAGAGTAAGTTCTTAGAATACTCTATTTTGATTTTAAAAACTAAAAAAAATTATCTTTAAGTATTTCGTATCCTTTAGATATAAGTTCTATAGAACCAAGAAAACAAACTATATTACATATTTAAATATTATGCCAAATATCCACTACAATTATCCAAAATTATGTTAGCTAAAAAGTTGTCTTAGAAAAACAAAGTTGTAGTTTTTGCTTTGTAGTTCAGAGAAGTTCCAGATTTGAATTTAGGCATAGTACCCGTTGAAAAAACAATCATTTAATCCTTACAACCAATATCACAGAAAGCACCCTACAAAACAAACAACAATGATGAAAGTAAATCAGACATATAGAAATACAATGTGTATTATATGCTCACATGAAAGTAGTGTAGATGCAATAGGGATCTAATGGAGTTGTTATCATGCAAATGATGTATCTTGACAATTTATACATTTGCCATGATTGACATTTAAAAAAATAGTTCTTCAACATTTACACTCATGTACAAATGTGTCACATACCAGATAGTTAAAGTAAGTATCTGAGCAAAATCTTGCAATTGATAAATCCAAGTAAATTTACACGTCTGAGATTTTTTGCATTACAAAATAAAAACTATTATGCTTCTTAAGTTGTTCTCAGACCTTTAAAAATATAAAAATGGCATTTGGCTACATGATAAATGATGTGGCATGTTATCTTTGCATTTGCTAATTTTACATTAAATCAACCATTTTATTACATGGATTTTGTGCCAATCTTGACAATAAATCTGCTTTGAAACTACTTGACTAGGATTTTTTTCACTTCACAATCCAACTTGATGACAAATTCCAACTGATATCACCTTGCATAGGAAACTATAAACCAGTAGTGAAGTTTTAACCAATTTAAAATGCCATACAACTAGCCCATAGTGAAACACCCTACTAACTTGATATTGAATTTTTTAATCACCACAATTAATATATGTTGGTAGATTGTATCAAATGCAAAAATTTGGAAAATTAGTATATATAAATAAGCAAACACAATTAATTTTATAAGCAAGCAATGCCATTGATGTCATTTCAAACAAATAACTTTCCGTCAGTATTTCTAAGAGCAACTTCTGTAGTTGTATTCAAAATATGACTATAGTGATTGAAGCAACTTTTTTGAGCAAGTTTTTGCAGCTGATTCTTGTAGATGACTTGTTGTATAACTTTATTTCACATTTATATATGATGTTTTATCCCTATTTATTTAATCTAAAAATGATATAAATCTTAAATAAATAAATATAGTTTAACATTAACTCCTGAAGAAATGAATTTCCAATGAGAAGCCTATGACACAAAGGTTCCCCTCTTTTTTAGCATGTAAGTATAGCTCTGAGCCAAAGCATTTGTGATGGGTTATTGAAACAGATAAGATTGAGCCAACATCGTAGTAACACAATGACAAAAGATGAAGTAATCAACCATTGATGGAAACTTAGAACCACTTCCCAACAGGTCTGATCGTGAAGTTGCATACTACTTGAAGATACCAAAGTTGTCAATTCCCTAATATAAAACTAGTTGTTTGTATTTTTTTTCTAGAAGTTAGCATACAACAAAACAAATGTTAAAATACAAAGGCATGGGCTCTAAAATTTTCCCACCTTCAACACAACAAATAGGACTAACGATAATGGCAGTGTATGTGAAGACTTGACCCCATATCAAGATGAAATGTACTGATGTATGTATTTGATGCCCATATTAACATGCAAGGCATATATTCATCCAACCCTTACATATTGAAAAATTGAATAAACATTTACACTTCATAAAAAAGAGCAATAGCCTTTCTTTAGACACAAATTTTGTAGTTTGTTCCAACGTGTTACTTTGAGAGCTATTTTGTAATCGTTCTTTCTTCCATTCGTGGGATTTCTGTTTCTTGTTCTCATCTAATTTTTCAATAAAAAAAATAACCACATAAAATATTCTAATTCTCATTTAAAAAAAATAAAAACTAAATAATAAATTTACTTTTAAAAAATAAAATTTATAGGAACTTTCAACTTGAATGAAATGAACAAAATTTCACTTTTGCTTGAATTGTAAAGATCAAATCCAAAATCATTTATAAAAACTCTCTTTATCAGGTCATTTATTTTGACAAAAATTTAAAGAAATAACATGTGTTTGAATCTATTATAACAACTTTAATAATACAAATAAAAGACAAATACTTCAAAGAGTAATTAAATAAGTTCATGCTAGCACATTTCCATTTAATAAGTCCCTATAGCATTTTCAAAGCATATCTACTTTGTTTTGGGTCCCAAAAAAATGCATCAAAGGATCTGAAAAAAGAAAATGTTTACATTACAAATAAATTATTACATTTAAAATATCAAATCTTTGCATTTGAGTAAATTCTCTCCTTTTCTTTGTTTACTTACCCAAAATTGAGTTGCATTCAACATTCGTCACAAACTAGATTCCCAACGAGCTACCTTATGAGTTCTCTTGAGGCAAACAACTCAGCATCAAAATCATCCAACTTGCTTCTAACTTGGTGAGCCACCATCCACAAGATGTAGTGTGTAATTCCAATGAGCTCCTTTGAGTTCCTTTGAGTTGCATCCTATCGAGCCATCTACAAGATTTCAACTATTTATATTAGTGATTTGCATTATTGGAGTGGCATTAATTCACAACTCGACATTTATGGAATAATATCCTCTTTTTCACTACAAATCTATTGTTATAGATCTTGACCTTGAATCACTTCCACATCTCCCTCTTAACTTGGAAGCAACAAGCTCCAAAGTGAATTTGTCTTGGTGTAGGTGGCACCCAACTGTGTTCAATCAATAGGCTCAATTTTTGTGCTATCTACTCATATCCACAACTTTGATCTATGCTTGCAGCACAGTTCCCTCCAGTCTCATTCTCCTAAAGAGGACTCCTTCAAACTTGTCGATTGAATAAAAAAGTAGTATAAACATCTCACAGACCCTACAATGAGATCCTTGCAATTTGATTCTCACTAGTTCAATATACCACTCTCGATCGATAAACCCTACATCACTACAAACTTAGCTTCAAACACTACATCGATTCAACAAGATTAACATCAGATCTAGTGAGGCACTCTTCAACATGCATCTTTTGGCTTGTGATCCTCGTCGACACCCTCCAAACTTACAATCTATAGTTATAGGAATAATGTGCTACTTAATGTATATAAACCCATCTAAAGCAATAGACTAACATCTTTGCATCAATCATTTACCATCCATATCAAGGTGCTCATTTATCTACTATTCATTTATCATCCATTTCATTTTAGTTTCCACTCAGAGGCATCATTGTTGTCAGCCCGACCATGACTTGAGCAACATTGGATTGGGGTTTAAGGCATTCATGGATGAAATTTATGTGTTGGTGGTAGCTTTCAACATTAGATATCTCATTCCATGGTTAGACTAACTTGACATGTACTACAGTTCTTGAGCTCTATGTACCATGTCCATGATATCATTAAAATTGACTACTACAATCTAAAGTTGATTTGATCAAGTGTCCATCACCATTAATCCATGTACCAACTATACCTATTGATATTGAAGTGTCATTAGTTGTGGCTCGATTCATTTTTTGATTTAGAGAGTTAATTGCATATTTTTACATTAAATTCTATTTTAGGTTAGGGGATGATTCATGCCAAAGTACAAATTCATTTGTAAAATTGGACTCGCTCATTCAATATTTGTTGATGGTATCCAGGTGAGTGCACAATAAATAAAAAATAAAATCAACATTGAGGACCGCATGGCAGACAACAATGGATCTATTTTCATCTTCCCTATTGTCTTCATAAATGAATTTATTATGACACATACTGTGCATGATGTCACTAGTTTACCTTATAATAACATGTAAAAGATCTGAGTTAATGACAATAAAGATAAATGATTTTTTTCCTAATTTTTGTTAATAAATGTGCCACTGAACTTTTGGAAAAATACAAAAAAAAAATGAAAAAAATAATGCATTTTGATTGGTCTAAAAGACAAAGTTTAATCGAGGGTTAAATCAAATTAAGGCTTTAGTATACCCTTTGGGACTAATAAAATGATTTGTAGAATAAAATTAAAAAAATATATATATATATATATATATATATATATATATATATATATATAATTTTATTATATATATTTTTTTAAATACAATTTTTAAATTATTTTTATTGGTAATATATTTTATTATTTTAAACTCTTTCCAATTCAAATAATTTATTCAGATAATTATTTTAATGAGTATTTAGATTGATAGTAAAAAAATTAATATATATTTAACTATCTTGAATTAGAATTTCATGAAGTATGTTATAATTACAAATATTTATGTAAGATATAATATTATTTTAAAATAACTATATTATTTAGGTTATACAATTTACATATTATTTTTTTCTAAAGTATTATCGAGAGTTTTTATCTACCAATTTAACTATACATGATATATTATGTACTTAATTTCATAAACATTAGTTTATTTTTAAAACTTAAATAATCTTATACCAATTCAAATATGGGGTTGATGGTGTTATTATTATGCCAGATGTTAGGAATAAGTGATTAATTATGCAATAACATGCAACATGAAATTCATTCATTAAAATCACAACAACAAAGATATATGAAAGAAAATTCAAATTTAAGCAAATACACACATAACACCGATATAATATGGTTCACCCAATATGGACTATGCCCACCAAAAAACTCTCTATAATATTATAAACAAGAGTATAAGACAACTCTAAACGAGAAACCTCTCACAGAGATAACCTTCTCCAACCTGAATTCACACCAGAATTCCCGAGATGCTAAGCTACACCTCAAACCTGATCACACCAATCGAAGAGAGAATACAAAGCTAAAAAATGAGATGCAAAATTCAATGTTTAATGTGTTTCCCATCACCCCTATTTATACTTTCCAAAATCCTTTGAAAAATGTGCCATAACTTGGAGATAGGCATATCCCCACCAAAATGGCAAAAAATAAGGGAGGTTACAACCACCCAGGATAAAGATAATCCCTTGATTCTCTCACAATATCTTAAATCATACCCACTCCCCAAAAATCATGCCACAGATGTGCTAAGTGGTTGACACACTAAAAAATGCACCCCACCATTGTAAAAGTAAAAAATTACATGTTAAAAAATGCCTTGTTAATTTTATTTTAACCTTAGAGGTGTTGAAACAGGCTCCACATTCAACAATCTCTCACTTGGAGTTTGTTTCTCCTTGAACAAAATTTAACACTCCTCCATGATCTTCATGAAGACCAACCAAAGCTGAACATAACCTCAAATTCTCCAATGTGACTACCTTGGTCATCATATCTATAGGATTCTAGCTTGTATGTATCTTTTCTAGCTTCACCATGTTTTCCTCTAAAGCTATCCTCATGAAATGATTTTTGGTTAAATGTATAGCCCTTTGACTATCACTATGTAATCCTTCAACTTCTTGATTATGCTCCAAATCATTAAGTAAATGTTGTAACCAAATCATCTCCTTACTAGCCTCTGTAGTAGTAACATATTCAGCCTTTGTGGTTGATAAACCCACAACTTTTTGTATCTGGGAAATCCAACTAACTATTATATCCCTGATAGTAAATGCATAACCTATCATACTCCTCCTAATATCAACATCCCTATCCATAATTGAGTCCACATAATGATGCAAAGTGGTGTTCGATCCACCAAAACACAATGTTGTACCCATGGTTTCTCTCAAATATTGAAGAATCCACTTCACTGCTTGCCAGTGCTCATAACCTAAATTACTCATGTACCTACTTACTACTCCCACTACATGGGCAATATCTAGCCTTGTAAAAACTGTAGCATACATCAAACTACCAACCATCGATGAGTAAGGTACCTTGGACATCTTTAGCTTTTATTCTTCTATCTTGGGACACTACTCCTTTGACAATCTGAAATGGCTTGCCAAAAGAGTCCCAACTATCTTAGCAGACTGCATACTAAACCTCTCCAAAACATTCTTCACATACTCTTCCTGGGATAAGATCAACTTCCTCTCCTTCCTATCCTGAGTTATCCTCATGCTAAGGATTTACTTCACTGCACCCAAATCCTTCATAGAAAAGGAATCACCAAGCTGCTTCTTGAGTACTTGAAGCTATTATATGTTCTTTCCTACAACCGACATGTCATCTACATATAAGCATAGGATAATATAATTACAATCCTCAAATCTCTTTACATACACACAATTGTCAGGATCCTCTACTGGCCACTAAGGGCACACTTGATTACCTTTGTATTAACAACTAAACACGAAATTTAACCAGAATGATAAGTAACTAGAAATATGAAACAACACAGGATATGAGAGACAATACCCAATTGTATTAATACTCATTCAAAAGAAAATACAATAAAGAAGATGCCACACTTCTTCCCACACCTCTAGAGCTCCCACACTTCTATGGTTCACCTATAATTCTCCTTCAACACTTCACTCTCTCATCACGGTCACAACAATCAACTCAAACACAGAGTTGTTGTTCACCTCCACCAGTCAGTAACAACGCTACCTGTACACCAAGTACACAACCGTACTCCAAGTAGATCTCTCTTTCCTTGCTGCCACCTGCAAATCAACAGACCTTACTTACCATGTAGATATCTCTACACCTTGAAGAACCCTTGTCCTTGCCTCACCAAGTCCTCATGATTCTTCAACCAGTACCCCGGTGGATCTCCTAGTAGAACTTGCACAACTTGCAACTCTCCCTGATCATACACACTCAACACCCCTTTGGAACTAGGAGGAGCTACTCTTGCTCTCTCTACAAGCACAATGGCTTTCTAGCACACTTTTACAATACAGCCCATGAGTCTATTATATAGATCTCATGCATACAATAATTAGACTTTCTTAATTACAATAATTAGACTCGTAACTCCAAGACTAAATTAAGTCTTTACATGCAAACTGACTAGCCAAAAATAGACCAGTCCGGAACCCGCATGCAAACTACATGCACACACAGGTTGCCGATGTTGGCTCCTTCCTGATCGATGTCAGCCGACTCATAACCAATGTCGGTTCCTTCTGCATTGTAATATGACCTAAATTACTGATGTACCTACTTACTACTCCCACTACATGGGATAAACAGCTATATACCTATACGTGTACACCGTCTAATTTGTTTTTTGGCTTATATCCTTTTTCAAGCTCAATCCTGAAGACCAACCACCACACAACCTGTGGTGCACCTTCTGTCATCCAAGTAACCTACCGCATCTGAACCTACAACTCCATGTAGTGAAGACCTTGACCTTGCGTAGCATGAATCTCTGTTGCTGGTCCCTCTCAGATACCTAAGAATCCACCTACTCCAAACTCTCTGACAACTCCCACTGCTTGGGAAAACTCAGGTTTACACTAGACCTTATGTGATTTCAAACACTGGCTCACCTTGGACTATCCAGCCCTTGGTGTGCTTACCGATTCTGCAGCCAACACCTTCTTCACATCAGCTCCCATTCTTCATGTCTCTTATGCCAAAGAATAGGACATACCTCTGAACTAACTTTACCTTTAGCTCAGCAACTCTGCATGTGTAACCCTGCAAAAGGCTTAACAAGATAATGTTGCCATCATCCACCTGGTAAAGACAAACACAATGGTTACACTGACATTGACAAAAGCCCTACTTTGTCATCCACCTGTCAAAACCTGTACCACTATCCTGCAGCTTCCTCAAGACCATAGGCCTTTCGTCTCACGTGTCCATTCCCGCTCTTCTTCATCAACTTTCTCTCCTTCCTATCCTGAGTTATCCTCATACCAAGGATTTACTTCACTGCACCCAAAGTCCTTCATAGAAGAGGAATCACCAAGCGGTCACATCTCAGTCTGCATCCGATCGATGTCGGTTCCATGTGATTGCCTCATCGCCAATGTCAGGTCTCCCTGACTGACGCCAGTGTTTACTAGTCCTTGAGTTGCCGACGTCAGTCTGTACATAGCTGACGTCAATTTTCTAACCGACGTCGGTCTCTGTGTGTTACTTGTGAGCGATGACTTTTACTCACGAGATCCTTTTGGGTCAAAACCCTATGTCATCTACATATAAGCATTTCCAGGATAATATAATTACAATCCTCAAAGCCACATCTCTTTAATCAATAATATATGTAGATAGATAAAGGATACACACTATGGTCAAAATGAAGAAATAGACCTCTCCAAGACTAAAACCTGCATGACCTTCTTCACCTTGCTCTACAACATAAAATTGCCAAACTTTTTATACCATTATCGTGGAGCTTGTTTTAGGTAATACAAACTCTTCTTTAGTCTGCACACCAATTTCTTCCTTTCCTTTGACCTCATAACCCTATGGCTGATCCATATATAATTGATTACCTTTGTATTAGCAACTAAACACAAAATTTAACCAGAATGATATCTAGAAATATGAAAGAATGTAGTCTTCACATCTAATTATACTAAGTGGTCAAACAATCAACTCAAACACAGAGTACCTACCAGTCAGTACAACGCTGCCAGTACACCAAGTACACAATAGTAGATCTCCCTTTCCTTGCTTCCAAAATCAATAGACCTTACTTACCATGTCACACCCTGAAGAACTTGTCCTTGCCTCACCACCTCATGACTTCAACCAGTACCCCGGTGGATCTCCTAATAGAACTTACACAACCTGAAACTCTCCTTGATCATACACACTCAGCACCCCTTCGGAACTAGGAGGAGCTACTCTTGCTCTCTCTACAAGCACAATGGATTTCTAGCACACTTTTACAATACAGCCCATGAGTCTATTATATAGATCGCATGCATACAATAATTAGACTTTCTTAATTACAATAATTAGTCGCAACTCCACCCATGCTTGTCTAAAAATAAACCAGTCTGGAACCCGCATGCAAACTACATGCACACACAGGTTGCTGACGGCTCCTTCTACCGATGTCGGCCGACTCTAAGCCAGTCGTTCTGCACTGTAATATGACCGATTTTGATCATACCCTGCAACTTAACTCAACAACCTCTCATCCTTCCCTGTTTGCAATGCTTTTAGCTCCACAACCTTTTCCTTAACCTTGCTCCAACATAAAATTATCAAACTTTTTATACCATTATTGTGGATCTCAGGCCATACAAACTCTTCTTTAGTCTGCACACCAATTTCTTCTTTCCTTCGACGTCATAACCCTGTGGCTGCTCCATATATAATTCCTCATCCAGAAAGAATGTAGTCTTTACATCTAGTTATACTAAGTGCAAATCCTCTACTATGACTATGGTTCTAATAGAAGTCATCTTAACAACACTTCAAAATTCCTTTCTTTTGTGCAAACCCCTTGACACCAACCATGACTTGTACCTTTTAATTCTCCATCCTCTTCTTTGATTTTGTATACCCATTGCTCTCTTTTCCTTGGGTATCTTCACCAAATCCCACGTCTATTCTCCATGAGAGAACTATGTTCCTCTTCCATGGCTTGCTCCCACTTCTTCCTAGTTCAATTGCTTCCTCAAAAAATTATGGTTACCACTATCAAAAGAAAAAATAACTCAAATATGGGAAAAAATGTTTAGGAGCTTTTCTTACCCTCGAAGATCTTCTTACTACAAGAGTTTGGGTTTCCTATGTAGGAGGTTCCTGAACTATCTTCTTGGACAAGTTATCATTTGTAATATCATCTAACATTGTTTACTATTTTTATTTTTGTTCTTGCAACTAATACTTATACATGAATTTTTTATTTAAAGATAACATCCCTAGAACAGAATATTTTCTTATCTCTAAGACTCCAAACATGGAAACCAAAGTCATCCTCACTATAACAAATAAATGTGCATCTCTCAAACTGAGCTTCTAACTTGGTCCTATATTTCTTGGCAACATAAACAAATGCCTCACATCCAAAGACCCTAAGAAAGATAGGACCAAGTTAGAGGCTCCCTAAAAATGATTCCTTGATGCTCTTCCTGAACAAATGCCACACATCCAAAGACCCTAAGAAAGATAGGACCAAGTTAAAATCATTCCCTGAAGATAATTCCCTGATGCTCTTCCTTCACATTTCCTCACTAAGAATCACACCTATAACATTCTCAAACTTTAAACTTCCCTTAACAGGGATGACATTACTCACAACCATAACCAGGCTATCCTAACTATCAGGTAAGGAGCACAAAATCAATAAATCCTTAAATTCATCTTCAAATTTAATACCAACATAAGTTATCATACTCAAAACCATATTAAAATCATTTAAATGATCAAATACAAAACCATTTTTAGATATTTTCATATTAAATAACCTTCTCATCAAAAATATTTTATTAGAGGTAGAGGGTTTTTCATGTAACTCCCCTAATTTCTTCATCAGACCAAATGTGGTCGTCTCCTCTGAAATATTGAAGGAAATCAAAGATACAAGGCACAATCGTATGGCTCCCAATGCTTTCTTATCTAGAAAATTCTAATTTGCTTGATCCATCCCTGAAGGTTGGCCTACTTTTCCCATCAAAGGGTGATGAAGATCCTTCTAAAATAAGTAATCCTCCATCTACATCTTCCACAATCTAAAATTTTACCTATTGAATTTTTCAACTCTAGATATACCATTATCTGCCATAGCTCTTACTCAAACTAATATATTTCCCTGTGATTCACCACTTTCACAAAACTACTAAATCTAGCTTTGATACCAGTTGTTAGGAATAAGTGATTGATTATGCAATAATATGCAACATGGAACTCATTCCTCAAAATCATAGCAATAAAGACATATGAAAGAAAATTTAGATCTAAGCAAATACACACATAACATCGATATAATGTGGTTCACCCAATGTGGGCTTCGTCCACCCATAAGATCTCTATAATATTATAAATAAGATTACAAGACAACTATCAACAAGAAACCTTTCATAGAGATAACATTCTCCAATATGAATTCACACCAGAATTCCTGAGATGCTAAGCTACACCTCAAACTCGATCACACCAACCAAAGAGAGATTACAAAGCTGAAAAAAGAGATTCAAAATGCAATGCTTAATGTGTTTCCCCTCACCCCTATTTATACTTTCCAAAAGCCCTTGAAAAATGTGCCATACCTTGGAGATAAGTGTATCCCCACCAAAATGGCAAAAGATAAGGGAGGTTACAACCACCTAAGATAAAGATAATCCCCTAATTCTCTCACAATATCTTAAACCATACCCACTCCCTAAAATTATGCCATAAATGTGGGAAGTGGTTGGCACACTAAAAATGTGCCCCACCATTGTAAAAGTAAAAAATTACATGTTAAAAAATGCCCTATTAATTTTATTTTAACCTTAGGGGTGTTGAAACGGGCTCCACATTCAACACTAGAGGCATTTATTTTGAGAGGAATAAGGCTAAGATTTGTCCACAAATATTTTTATGTCCTTCACATTATATTGACATCTGTGACAACAATATGTTGATGGTAAATGCATTTAACCAATGACAATATGATTGACCCATGGTAACACCATCACCCCACAACATCTTCGTCGACCAATGATAATGCGATTGACCCACAACAATGTTGTCCCCCAAAAACACCTCTATCAACCAATGAAAATGCAATAGACCCACAATAATTTCATCACCTCATGGCATCTCTATTGATCAATGGCATCATCATCATTTGATGACAATGCGATCACCTAACAATATTGTCATTGATCGATAATAATGTCATCAATCGATAAAGATGTCATTGATCAACAACATTACCATCACTTGATGATATTACCATCAAGTGAATGCATTATTATCCCCTGATGGTAAAGTTGTTTCTTGACAGCACTACCATCACCGGACAACATAGTGAGAACTCTAAGAACAGACTACTAGAGTTGCAAGAGCCAAAATTCAAAGGTAAATTGGGAGGTCCTAACTCCATTTTTACATTAAGTGTAAAATACTAAGTTTATTCACATGGATGTGGACTTTTCAACAATGCTGGGTTCTAGTCCTAAATCGACACATAAATTGAGGTAGACTACTATAGTAAGTTGTAGTGCTGAGACCAACAAACTGTGAACATATGCAGGAGTAGAGCAAAAAGGTCAAAAAAAGGTCCCTATTTTCAATCTCAAAACGGGGCATGTTGTGTAAGCAACATAAATGGTGAGGTACAATGATAAGTTATTTCATGTAATATCAAACACTATAGAACCCATATCATACACTAAGCCTAGATTAAGGCCAATTATCAAATTTACATGACTTACCCATATTACAGAGGGGTACGTAGCTTATAATGTTGCAACATATTTGATTGACCATTTAATATTGTTAAGAGTGGATAAGGATTTCATGAATGTTGATTTGATTGTGACAGGACTCCATATCTGATGAGTGGCTCAAATCCACATGACAATGTTATTTATGTGTAGATAAGACATTATGAACTGACATATTAATGTAATATCATTGCATAATATTACATGTCAGTTATATCAAAGCAAGGTGGTAATATCTTTGATTGATTATTTTCTATTGTCAAGGTTGATTGAAGGCATCACGAGCATCGATTTGATTAAGATAGGGTTTCACGACTCTTTATCTTTATTTGGTGAAAAGAATAAAGGTAAAATTTTCATAATGACCACAAGACTATCCAATTTTGTGTATTTTTTTGGACATAGGTTCGAACCTCCACCAATTTCTACATGTTCCCTCCAAGAAATATGACAATTATATCTTCCTCTTCCATATATTTTCCATGACAGGAATAGCCAATTATATGCAAATATGGTTTACATGTTTTTTTCTCAAGTGATTTTTTGTGCCATAGTTCACTAGGACATAGTTCAATGGGTATTTCGATGAAGAAAAGGAAGAAATACATGGTTTACTAGAAGCTTGAGTTTTCTTATTCAAGGCATATCTATCAAAATATTTCTTCTATTGAATTTGTATTGGGCATATTTTTAAAAGGTTGTGAGACAAGTTTCTAATTATTCTGCAAAACCATCTACAGAAAAAACTCAACATGTGTACTCAAAAGGTGTTTATAATGTGCCAATTTGACATTAATGTATTTTCTACATGTGTCATCATTTTCATGTGTTCTCAGGGTGATGGCTTGGAGACATTTAGATGGGCCATCAAATTTAGAATTTGATGCTCATTGCTTTATTTACTACCTATTGAACCCCTTTTAGGTTGCTCAAATCCTTGCATCACTTGACAAATGTTTGGCTTTTATTTTTTGTGGGCTCTAACTAACCTACCATCCTATATCTACTTTTTTCTTGACTCGAGGCTACAACTGCCACCTGGCAAGCCTTCATTCACCTAGGTGCTTGACTTCCCTACCATCCCAGGAAGGGAGTGGGAATATGATTATCGTGTATAATATGGGCTCTCTTGGGTATAATACCACTTAAATTCCCTATCATTACCCCTCACCATCATTTCCTAACTCACTTAAAAATACTCCATGTTCATAGATTTGTTCATCATCCTCCCAAAAAACCACCACATACTTGGACACTTGGAAGCTACATAGGATAGGGGTGAGAGGTTTGTGGCTTGTGTCAGTTTATCATGCAAAAAAATCATAAAAAAATATGTTTATAAATTCAACTAGAGATTATGATAATTCAATTGATACTACTTAAAATCCTTAATATAACCACTTTTTGGAAATACCTCAAATTCCTCTTTCCCATTGTAAAATAGTAGTTTAAATCAAACAACTATGTGAGAATAAAAAAACATTCTAAAATATATATTTCTTCCTTAAAAAATTATAAAATATAATAATTCTCCCACTTTCTCAAATTACCACACTAATACTAGATGAAAATATCATCACATAAAACATTGTAAATATATATAAAATAATGAGATCTACACAATATGTATTAGTGGGTTGGGATGAATGTATTTGGAGGATACCATGAGTCACGTTGCAGACCTATATGTCATATCTCCTAGCCTCACTCTATATTTGTGACATGATAAAATCTTAACTTATATGGGTTCCACATTACCTTCTAGAGGGCTTTGATTGGCCTATCATACTATATCCACTTGGTTCTCATCTCAAAACTATGGATGCCACTTGGCAAAACTTAATTCACTCGAAGGTTTGACTTCCCTGCCATCCTAAGAAGGGGTTAGGGCTAGAAAGGGCCACATGCTCACCTTTCATTAGTTCTAGGCATTCCTAGGCCTTGTCAAAATTGGCAAGTTGGGATTGCACCCCTCAACATACTTTTATCTCATTGAGCCCGACCCTGTGCACTTTGCCACCCTAAAACCAATGGGGGATCACGACACATTACGTTGTAGACCCAGGTTCCAGATATCATAGCCTCAATTTGTATTCTCCATATGGATAAATATTACTTACTACAGGATCCACATCAACTTCTTTACGTCCTCTTGGACCCCTTTCATATTTCCTAGATCTTCACTTCGCTTCATAAATGTTATAATCTTATTTGTTGTGGACCTTCATCGGCTTACTAGCCTATGTCCACTTAGTTCCTGTCTCAATCATTTGCCCTGAGGTTTGTATACCTTGCCATCCCAGGAGGGGCTAGGAATAGTAAGGGCCATGTGCTCACGTTTCCTTGGTTCCATGCCTTCCTCTCATTAAGCCTAGGCCCTACACAGTCTAACACCCCAATAGAGGTTGGGAGAGTCTAAGCTTGAAAAGTACTTAGGTCTTTGATATTTTTACTTAGGTTAGGGTGAGTTTTTATCTACAAAGCAAAAATTAAGTTTGATCTTGGGTGCATAATGAGTTGAAACTGGGTGAATAAATTTTGCATGTTCAAGAAACATCAGATTCCACTTGAGTTTGGGAAATCCTTTATAGCTTAAACATGTTAATAAAAGGTCGAATATGCATTAGGGGTCCTAGGAAAGTAAACCAAATACTTTAAAAGCTAAAAATGACCCAGGGATTAAGCCAAAAGTGATCGAGAGAGTGAGAAAAGGGTGTGGTTGAAGTGAGTTCCAAATCTTATGTAAAGTGAATGCCACATGGATGCATAAGAGGGCATCGTTGTTTATGCAATGTGAATGTCATGGTAGAGGAGTCACTAATTGAGATGATAGGCAAACGATTGGTGATCAATTTATGGGGTGTCCACATCATACACTCAAAAGGGAAACACTTAAACATGCAATATACTCTATAAATGAGAAGAAATAACTTCTACATTCCTTCCGATGTTCCTTACACCCTAAGGGTAACTGCTAGTAATAACTTAAATTTATTTAATCACTATTTTTTTTTATCATTTTAAAGGTTCTAATATATATTTTATTTTTAAATTTAAACTTTAATCATTTTTTA
The DNA here is from genome assembly GCA_037957365.1 of Torreya grandis. Classification (NCBI taxonomy): domain Eukaryota; kingdom Viridiplantae; phylum Streptophyta; class Pinopsida; order Cupressales; family Taxaceae; genus Torreya; species Torreya grandis. Next base: position 374,548 of record JARHVA010002389.1, on the reverse strand, counting down.
AAAAGGTATAAATATAGACATCTTAAAAATTTAAACTATTTATGAAAGTCATTTTCCAATTTTTTTACTAAATTATTAAGTTATACACAATTTATTAAACAATGATAGAAAGATTATATGATCTTGAGTTAATCAACTTATATTTTTTTGATAGGTGTTTCTTCTCTTAACTAATGACACTCTCCAAATAGTGTTTTTGACTAGTGGATTGGATAGCCATGATTTAATTTATGGATGAAAATATGATTATCAATGATTGCTATTTGATCAGAACTCAAATAAAAACTAAATTACAGACATAAAATTAGCGAATTTAAAATTTTTAGTGTGTGTTGTGCAAGCAAATTTAATATTTTCCAGTAAAGATGAAGAAAACTAATGTTGTGGATTTGACAATTTTGACAATGGGCGCCAAAGTTTCCAAGTGGCAAATCACCTTTGTATTTATGTTTTCATGCTAAAAACTCCAAGTAATAATTTGTAGACAATGTATGCAAGGAGAGTTATTAGAGTAGGAATGGCAATGAATTCGTAGAATGTTTGAAAACATCTAAATTTCATTCAATTGGGACAATTACAGTTGCAAATGGTGTCTCTTTTTCATTATATTTATAGACGTAGAGATATACAAGCTTTTTTTTGTGTGATTTTTATTTTGATGTTAAAATATTTGATATAAACTCTATTTTATACTATTGTGGTTTTTTCTTCCTTCCTAGAATGTTTGCTTTCTAAAATGAATGAATGCTTCAAATTGCATGTATACAATTATTTACGCATGTTTTTTTAAAATGCAATGCACATGACATTTAGATCTTAACCAGCACTCAAAAATTACTGGGCTCCACATTCTGAACCAATCACACAAATCCATACTAAAAAGTACTAAATATTAAAAAAAATGATTGGTTACCCAACTAAAGTCAACCAGTTTATGAGTGTTGGTTAAACTTGCCTTTTAAGTAATAATATTTACAACCTTCTCATGTTATTTTTGGTATGTGTGCAATCCATTTGGTGCTTTGATTTATTTTCTTGTAAATATTTGAAGTTGCCATGTCGAAATGCATAATCCTTGTTGACTATTAGTTGTTGGTAGAAGATTTGATAAAAGAGATGGGATTTACTTCTGAGAGAGCAAGGGAAAAATTACAAAGTGGTTTTTTTGGTGTGGTTCTACTTTAGAAAAACTTTATAGTTTTAGCAGACATATTTTCACTCTCAACTTTGGTTGGGCTAAATGCACTCTTCCTTCTTTCATTGTGTTGTTGTCATTTTTACTATGTTCATTTGATTTTCATTTGGTTTGGTTTGAAGTAATACATTTGGTGCATTTGTTTTAAATTTTTTTAGGTTTAAATCATTTGATTTTTCCAATGAGATAATTGTTTATGTTTTTGTTCTATGTTGATAATATAAATTTGACCTTGATTGGTGCATTTTTTTTTTAGATATAGGTCTGGGAAAAAATCTTTAATGGGTCTTGCATTCTCTATAAATAACTTTTTTTTTGCATTGTTTCGAAAAATCAAAATTTTATCATTGAGAATACCCATAATCAACTTACTAATGTTTTTGTGGATGTGTGGTTCCATGAATGATCTGCATCACATGGCCCGTGATATTGGCATGGTGGACAATGCCATACTTGATAGTAATGTAAGCTTATCTAGATGGAATTATTGGTCAACACTCCTTGTTAGTATTATGCACTTCAAGATAAAAATCTATTGTACATGGCCTTTTTCTTTCTTTCTTATATTTGTTGTATATCTTTGGTGTTTATTTTATATTTTACATCATGTACATATTTTGGGTTCATCACATTTCCTTCTAGCCTTCTATTCTACAACAATTATCTCTTGAGTTGATCATTCCTTCTATATTCTTCCAATTTTGACATCCATGTATTTTAATTTTTAAGTTACCTTATTCTTTCAAATGTTTTGGTTTGCTATGTCATTCTTCTAGCCTCTTAGTTTATGTTGATTGTATTATTTTTTTGGCCCTTGCCTTTGATTATTGTCTCCCATCCCAAAACCTTGCACAAACTTCCCAATGATGATGACACATACATATCAAGGCCTTCTACCCTAGTGCATACATAGTTTTGAGAGAAGTTATAGGTTAATAGGGATCTATCATCTTCTTGCTTCTTCTCACTTTTATCTTTTCGCTTGTGTTTTGATTGATTAATCTTTGTCTTCTTTCTTCTTCTCAATTTTCACCTCTTAGCTTATTTTCATGCTTTGTTGATTTCTTATGAAATTGATAATATGTGTGTGTGTGGGTGTGTGTGTGTGTGTGTGTGTGTATGTATCTTTGTGTATTACATAGTCATGTAGTTTAATGTATCATGATTATTTTTCTTTTACTAAAAGTTTTAAATATACATTTTTTACCCACATGATGATGATGATGATGATGATGATGATGATGATGATGTTACCATTGAGTTAAATGATCAAATACATAAAATTGCTTAGCATCTTCATCACGTATACATCGGTGGCATCCTTACATTGAGGGCATGCTTACACTAGGGGAGTTTTCACTATGGTTTAGGTTCTATCTTTACTATTTCTCATTAATAAATTAAGCTTTCTATTTGATTATACATATGTTGCTTCTAAAATTTATCTTGCATGCTTCATTACATTGATACATTGTGTGTTTTGTTGTTTGCCTTATGATTTCTCATACTGCATGTGCCTTCTTATTCTTATGAATGTTGCTTTTAATTTATTCTTGGCCTATCTATAGAGTGTGATCTAATTGTATATGTTGTGTTAATTATGTGTGATTGATTGCTTTGTTTGATTTTGATCACTTTGTTTAGTTCGATTGGATTTAATTTTTATTTTTGGTTACATGATCATGAATGCTTATATTTATTGACTATACTATGCGATACTATACGTTTTGTATCATGATCTATATCATGCATACCATTACTTGAGAGATTCTAAATTTTTTGCCTACATTGTCATGATTTCTACTATGCATCTATTAGGGAATATCATTTATTCCTTTTTCTTGTTGCATTGGGGCATAACACTTTCCCATCATTTCTTGTTTCATTAAGGTATAATGATTTCCCCTCCCATTCCATTCCATTTATTATATTACTTTTGCTTCAGCATAGTAGTATTGGATTAACTATGAGCATTGTTGATGACAAATTTTTGTGATTATATACATGTATTACAAATGTTCTCTCAATATTATTAAAACTTTTTTATTTATCTATGTTATACATAGTGCACATAATATTTTTATTTTTATATGAGTGATACGCATGAACATGGACCCTTACCTCAAAAGTGGACATGTATTCAATTTATTCTATCTTGGGTTGCATGATTTCAAGAGGTTATAGAAAGGTACCAAATATTTTATTATTTAACTTGAAAATAAATCTATGCTACATGCTACTTTATAGGTTTAGTAAGGTCCATATTTTAGAGATTTCTCTACTAGTAAGAGTAGTTGGATCCATGATAATTTTAATTTTTTCAGAAATGACAACATGGTTTGCATACCATCAAGGGCATTTGCTCCTATTGATTATTTCTCATTTTTTCAAATTAATTCATTGGTTATATTATTATATATTTATTCAAAGATTGATCTACTTGTAAACATTCATGTTTGTTTACATGTACACTCGAGATGTTGACATAGGAGCATTATTGATCATTCACATACCTTTAGTTATGCAAATGGCAAGGAGACAAGGCTTTTTTATTTTTCAGGTTGCTAGAGTTGGACTTGGATGGAAGGTAACTTATCTCCTCCTTTTGAATTTTAGATTACTTTCATATATAATACTAAGTCTAGGCATAACTTACACATAACGAGATGATCGTAACAAAAATAATATCCACCTTTGTTTGATTAACTTTAATGTATATGCACACATAAATTAAAGTGAGATGTTATATAGACACCTAATTTTGGTACAACACTTGTAATTGTAATGTTATTATCATGTTTTTGTACATACAAGTCATTGGTTCAAATTGGGATCTTACTTGGATATTTTACTTTGTGTTGGACACTTTATAAACTTTCCTTGTCATCATTTACTCATGATCATCTTTAGATCTATTATTTATTTTCCTCATGATACTCATAGACACTCTTGAAAAGTCATTGATATTTGTTTCTTGATATTTGATCACTTTGACTATTATTAAGACACTCTGATAGTGGTCTCACCATGGTCACATCATCCTGATACTATTCACATCGGTTGTGGGTCCTTTTTTCCATTTAACCATATTTCCTTCTGCACTGATTGTCAACATTCTCATTTCCACAATGTCAGCTTGCATGTGAATAATATCTTAATTTGGATTTAAGAAGTCTCTATATACACAAGCACCCTAATACATTTGATATATCAGAACCATATCCCACATTGATGAAAACACATGAGAAAATTACAATGAAAATAACTAGATAACACATCTACAACTTTTCTTTTTATTGCATGGAATATTTGTTGTTGAATGCTTGTAAAAAAATATGGATGAGTGAAGGATCGTATATAATCTCCTTAGTTGCATCTTGCATCTCATATCATAAGAATAAGGGATGGGATTATATCATATACACGAATCTAATTTTTGGCATGTATGAGTGTCGATTTCCAACCCATTGAAAAGTAGATGTTGACTGAGGCGGACCCCTAAAAATAAAACCCCTTTTTTAATGTCTTTGAAAGGCTTCATGGTGAATATTAAATCTTGATCAAAGGATACGACATTAATCTATTTTGCATACAAAGTCACTGATCCAAAATAGGTTTATATCGAACAAGACGCAGATGAAGGGATTTGTAAAGTTTTACACTGATTTGATCAACATAGCCATTGTCAAATCATGATTGTCACTTTTAGGGTAAATTACCACTATTATAATAATAATATAATATTGGTTAGTCTCTACGAGGATAATTCGATTGTGGCCTCTTCATCAAAACACAATTATATTTATGGATTCTCTTCTCCACTATTTCTAAACCTTCTTGACATTTTTAACTTATATCAAAATTCAAATGAATTATAAATAAAGTACACATCTCTAACCCATATTATTATTTATCAATCATTAAATGTACTTTCATTTTATACCACTTAACACATTGGCAAATCTTTAATTACCATAATTCTTTGTATTTATATTGGGGCTACTCAAATATTAATTTAAATCTCACAAAATTATGTAGAGAATGATGCCAATCAAGTGACATGATCCATGGGTACTCAACCCAATGTTACACTGAAAAGGTCGTATCCAATACTCCATTAGGGGTAGAAGGTATAAGGATTCCACGCTTCGTTTTCTAATCCAAAGATAAACCATCTTCGAGGGAAATTTTTTTGGGCAATGCACCTTTAAAATGCCTCCTAAGGGTAGATGCCATGAAATTGAGTGTTATTTTGCAAGCTTTGGTACTCGTACTATCACTTACGGTACACCATGTTGAATTTGAACAGCATAATTGCCATCCTTTTGGAGTATGTTAAGGTGCCAAACACATTTAATAATAGTGATTTTATTTTCGATAATTAATTTATTCACTTTCAATTTTGGTATATGTTAAAATTAATATATATATTTTAAATATATTAAAAGATATTAATTTTAAAATTTTAATTTTAATTTTTTAATTTATTTTTATTTATTGATAATAAATGAATTTAATTTAGTTTCATTTAACGTATTGATTTTAAAAAAATCGAGGTAAAAGAATCCTAACTCCATTATATATATTTTTATTGACTTTTCTAAATAAAAAAGAAAAAAATTCTAAATGACATTAAAAAAATATTAAATTTAAAATCAAAATTTTCTAATAACAATTAAATAGATATCAAGTTTAAAGTCAAACATAATTATAAACAATTTATTTTATCACACTTTATTACTATCATTATAAAATATCTATCGATATACTAATATATAAAATCAATAATTTATATAAAAACATGATTAAACACGACTATGTCTAATTAAAAATCGTAAAAAACTACCTACATAAAATATTAAAATCATAAACTACTTACATAAAATATTAAAATCATAAACTACCTTGACATTATTTTTGGACTATATAATAACATCATAGGTGGCGTTACACACCCTTAAAGTTAAATGTGCCCCCCTCCCTATTACATTGATATTTTTATTTATCTAAACCACTCATTTTCCGTGGCCCTCGCATCTTAATTATTTATAGAATGAAACTTACAAAAACAAGACAACATGGGCGCCATGTGCCAAGTCCCTACTGGGGCTTAGAATAGTTTTGAAATTTGATTTAAGTATTGATCATAGAGTGAACTTTTATCAAGCAAAATTATTTAAATTGTGCTATAAACAACTAGTAGAAAAAAGAATGAGGAATTAATCCTGGATAGATACAATTAGGTGGATATTAGTTGTTTGATTGTCTTTAATAATATAGATAGCATGTTTGCATTTCAAGTTTGTTAACTATGTTGAATGTTAAATAATCAATGCATATTATAGGTACATCATTCACTATGTGAACACAAACAACAAAATATTAAAACAAAATTATTTGCCAATACATTTTAATATTCAAAAAACTTGTTATCTTGAAAACACAAATTATAATACAACAGTCACCCCAGCAGAATCGTCAAAAATAATTGACTAGTTCAAATACCTAGCTCGACCAAAGTAGTTTTTTTATATTTTTTATAATAAACTTTGATAAATAAGAAATCAATTCCAGAAAATATACTAAACAATGTAGCAAATAAATTAGTCAACATTAAAAGGATGCCATATTATCGTCCATCTTGAATTTTATTGCATCTTCTGTGAACTTCATCTTTGCATCAATTTCTACAGTAGTTTCCTCTCCTTTTGCAATAATTCTATTGTCTTTTGAGTTGAAGGCCATTCCTACACCAAACCTTAGCATTTGTAACAACTCATCTTCATTTATCACTGCATTAAAATAGGGATCAAACCGGTTTATTCTAGAGACTATCACGATTCAAAGTATAGTAGATTTGCTTCTTTAGTCTTAATACTTGATGGTGGGTGAATTAAGTAAAAAAATATCAGGATGCACAAGAAAACAAGTTTTGCATTTCAATCATATAAAATACACAAAGGAATAACAATTTATCTAAAATACATATCTCAAAAAAATAAAATATACAATCTTAAGTAGTTAACAAACTCATGCATTCATCAAATAAAGAGTAAGAAATTAAAAAAATTGACCCTTTTGGTGTGATCAATCAAGGTACTAGCCCTTCTGCTCCCAACTCCAATGCAGACTTGAACCTCATTCTCCATCAGCCCCCTTCTCTTCGCTCTATCAACAATTTTTTTTCACCATGGGTCCTTTTACAGGACTGTTTTGTATTATATCACTTTGTATCTATCAACTTGTCTATGATTTATCTAATTGGGGTTTAACTCCTATTTATTAGATTCTTTTGCTATCTAAGATTAATTTTAGATACTTTATCCATTTTTGTTTACTAAAGTCCCTTTTACCACTCTTGATTTGCTAAAGGAACTTGATGTTTTTTCAAGCTCAACTAACATACTTTGTCCATTAATGGACATTAATATGCTCTTTCTTTCGTCAGGGCTAAATATTTTTTATGATTGTATATCCTATAATACCCTAGTTGATTATGTTGGTTTTCCTTTGAAATTAGTCTGCTAAAACTCAACATTGTATCCGCTTGAGGATCCTCTGATGATTTCTAGATACTTCAACCAACAGAAAAAATGAGATCCCTAAAGCAATCATGAGAAACACTTAATTTTCCATTAACAGTCACAGCTGCAACATTACCAAAATGGCTAATAAATTTGAAATACTATTGAAACCATTATATGTACCATCACTATATCTTTGTTTTCACTAACAGGCTGGCTGGACATAGTTAGAATATGTTTTATCCTGTCATGTTAATGTGTTGGTGGTAGCGTTTTCCCACCATTTAAAAAAACCAATGAATCTACAAAGGGTACACCAGACATATGGCTTTCATGAAATATTTGTCTGATTAGCATAGATGACTCTAAACTTCAACTTTGCTTGAAAGGTATCAGGGTTGTTTTTGGAAATTGGCTATTTGTTAACAAAATTTTCAATTGCCCAATCACAAATTTTCCAAAAAAATTGACAATGAAATTTCTCGTCGCTCAAAAAATTCCCTCAAATTGACCTTAAATCTACATCCTTGTCTTCTAAATGACATTTAGCTGTTGATTGGGCACTCAGGTGTAAGTGAATTGACAAGTTTGAGTTTACTACTCAACTTGGTGATGGGTCAAAACTCAAGAGTTCAAAATGTGGATAGTATACAAGATAAACGTTTACACAAGAGTGGTCTAATACACCAAATTGGTCTCTTGCTTGACGATGACCTAGAAAACTATCATTACCTTTATCTTTACCTTTATATTGATTAAATCATTAGGGTTTGTTCTACACATACTAGAAAATCTCTATTGAAAATGGATTTGCTACCTTAACTGGATAGTGTTTAGCCGTATACATTGTCTACAATTGGTCATTATGCTCACTATTTCAATTACAAAGGTTATATTATGCAATACTTCAAAATTTGACAATACTTTAAATATATAACCTTAAATTAATAACAAGGGTAACAATACTCAAAACTTTGATGGAGTGTTTTCATAAATAACATATTGATATAATCAATAACAAAGGTATACAATACTCAAAAATTCAACAACATATTTTCATAGATAACCAAAAATCAATATCTAAGGCATGCAATACTCAAAAAATTTGACAGTATGTTTCAATAGATAACCTAAAATCAATAGTAAAAGTATGCAATACTCAAAAAATTGATGGTATGTTTTCATAGATAACCTAAAATCAATAGCAAAACCACATTTACCAACCAGGATTAAATCAACCTAGCTAGGTCAAAAGACAAGCATAAGCAATGACTTATGGTCTCAAGAAACATGTAGTCTAATAATAAGATAGTCATGCATAACCATTAATGACTTTCAAAGATCATTAAATAAATAGTTTCCAGTTCATATAAACAACTGAAAAAAAGTAGATTTAAGACTAAAGGAATCATCCACATGAATCAGTTATGCCATACATGGTTCAAAATAAAAAAGGACTTAGTTTGCATAGATTTGCCCTTTTAGCGTCTCAAACAAAAATAAATAAACTTTTGATATCCCTTATTTTTGGGGCAAAGCTATTGATTCCTAGAATAAGTCTACGCTAGAGAGATGACTTTACACCCAAAAATAAAAAAGCACCCAAAAAACAAACAAAGCATTTGATTTAAAACATTAAATCAGAACATGAGAACATCCATTCATAACATTAAATCAAAACATGGGAACATCTAGTCAAAACTGTATTGTTACTGCTGCCCCTGATCTGGTTCTTGTTATTAACTCTTTCCCCACATACCTAGGGAGGCCATGAAAAGAGCATTCCCGCACTATTCACATGCAGTCTTATTTAGATAGTTTAATCTAGCCAGTGGGGTGGTTAGAATGCTCTCATGACTTTGCTTTGGCCACATTATATTATGGTAAATATAACAGCACGGGACCTGGCATAGATACTTCACAATGAGTGAGGTGGAGTGGCTATTATGTGATGAATGTGAATGATACAAAAAAATTCACCATAACTTCATTCGTATCCAACGATGTGTGGTTACCATCAGTTATAGTACCATTTGATGCAGGCTTGATTTAAACCTAGACAACAACTAGAGTGCACCTGCACAATAGAATATTTTCAAACAAATTGATAATTAATAAAAAACAAATTGACAAGAGTAGCCATGGAAGAGAGTCAACCTTAGCCTTGATTGAGTTTTCCCATGAGGAGAGATGCCTTTGCCTCTTTTGCCCCACCGTGGCCTCCTAAAAGTGTTGCCGCCTCTTTATTATTATCCCTTCTTCTAGAGTGACACCCTCCTCTACACACCAGCTCTAGACATTCCTTTAAACCAAACCCTTCCCAAAAAAATGTAGAGTGCAGAAGGAGACAACTAACTTAGAGGCCATTATGGAAACAATAGATATTTTTATGCCAACACCCCATTTCAAATTCCAAATGATACATATTCATTATGAATACCCTGCCCATACCCATGCTATGGATACCATGAGTAGGATTGAATAGAGGGGCCAAACAGAGAATGCCACAAAATATTACACATTCCAACACCGTTTGAAGAGAGATCACGCACAACTAGGTGACATGGGGTTTGTAGGTGGATGACAGTTAAAGATCCACAGTCAAGGAGTCAAAGGACTGCAAGATCCATTTGAGAGAGACATGAGCCAAAGGAGTCTATTGTTCACCATGGATTGATAGACTGCCTAGGTTGACATTGAGTTCTTCCTCCAATACCATGGAGCCCCAAACCCCCATAATTTGCATGGCATCAAGCTTGATAGGCCCCAAGAGCTCCTATATAGACATCCACCTACAAAAAAATGATACCTTTGCTTAAGGTTCAAGTCATGCAACAAGCATAAAATAATGTGCTTAGTTTACCCAAAATTTTCAAGACAGGTGCTCTGACAGCACATTCATTTTATATACTGTGTATGACATTAGCTTCTGCCCCTTAATAATATGTATTCAATTTTAGCCAATCAAAATATTAATAGTTAGTTTTTTTCATATTTTTTGTTAAAAAATGTGTAACTTGACTTTTGAAAACTTGTAAATTTTTCAATGCACGAAGAATAATGAATTTTGATTGGTGGAGAATGCAAATTTTAATTAGAAATTAAAGCAAACTGAATGCTTTAGTATACCTCTTCAGGACTAATAAGATGAGACTTGCAATAAATGTTGTTTTAAGTTATAAATTTTCAATGATTGTGTTGTAGAGTCAGAGATGGAGAGGCAAGTGAATGACATTGTTTATTTGCATGATTGATTAGGTAGGAGAACTTCAAGTAGTATAACACTTTATGTTTGTGGGATTACACTATCATCTACATGTTGCATAAGAAGGATAAAATTATTTTATTTAAGAGTTAGTATTTTAAAATAGAGGGAAATTTATATTTTAAATTAATTTTGAATTAAGAAGTTTAAAATGTAATAAAAATAAGTATTGGTCAATATTTGAACATAATGTATATATGTCATATATTAGTATACTAATTATTTTGGTGTTCTCGCAGCCTCTCTCCATTTTTTGAAGAGCAGAAATATATGGCACACAAGCGATAATCATTTAGAATGAATGATTTCATGCCCAAAAAATTCATGTATAATAAGTTTTCTGTACTGGAAGTTCTCACAAAGGAGAATGATATCCACCTCGATCCTATCCAATGATTATGTACTCTTGGAATGTTTGAGGTCTTATTGATCCACCGTATAAGTATGCAATCAGGAACAATTGTGAGTTTTCCCACAACTTGAAAATTATTTATTTGTAAGAAGTCAAAATGTTGGGTTTTTATCCTTTAATAATGTTTTAGGTGCTGAAGTGTAACCCCAATGAGCTAGCACGCTAGCCCTTCACACAAGACTATGGTCTTACACACTCACCCAAAATGTGCAATTAGAGATAGGTTCCCATGGGTTATGTGCAGTAACATATCAGTCATACTCTTTGGGTTCAAACTTATATTTGATTAGAAGTTACATAGAAAAAGAGATACACTACTTTGGTCCTTTCATCATTAATCTCAACAACCATAATTACATAGATAAATGACATGGAGTTCAGAGATTATTACACAAAAAAAGTAAAAGTTTGCATAGATCTCATATTAAGTTATAATGATAGTACTCAACATAAATCTACCATAGATGTATAACTATCAATAAATTGGAATATGAACATCAGAACTAATTATAATATTTGTAACTTTATATTGTGTTTCAGTAAAATGATATCTAAAATCTGTCACTTTCTAATGCTTTCATATAGGGGTATTTATACTTGTTTTTCCTTGACCAAGTAGTTACATAATAAATGACAGGAGTAATCGACTAATGGACTCTCCATGAACTAAGAGTTGTGGCAGTCCAATAATTGGTTTCTCTTAAGGATCGAGCCTTTGCACCCCCTATATACTTGTTCTATGCTAGATCTTTGTTGCCATATGTCTATCTCTTAGCGGCTCAGTGTAAAACTTGTGATGGATAAGGTCTGGATGGCCCTTGAGAATCAATCTTTAACTGTCTCTTACTTCCCATGTGCTCCCTAAGTCTTTCACTGCTATTTTGAGTCTTATACTCTCAGGTTCCTCATAGTTATATATAATCTTTGACTGGGTCTTCTCGCATTGGTACTTTCATGCCTTTATCTTTTTGTGCCTCACTAGTTCTGCACCACACCTTAATATCTTTGCACTATAATCCTTTCACACCGTGTCGATTCCATGCCAAAATTCTAAAATACTTAGCCAAAATTTGAGATCTAACATCACCCCACACTACGCTCTTACTCCATCCCAGATTAAGTCTTAGTTGTGGCCTCCACCAAAAATTTAGGCCTCATTTGTTTAATCTGCTTCTTGACATTGTCCCAATGTGACAATGTGTCGAGTAACTTTGCAGTTATTTCTTCAATGGCCACTTTATATTTTTTCATTTCTTTGGGTTGGTCAGAATTCTCATTGGCTTTTTTGACCAATTCATCTAAGGACATACTGGCATCCTTATAAACTTCTTCCAATGTTGAGACTTCACTGATAACCTATCCTTGGAGGGCTAAAAAATTGGCATTTAGTTGATATCGATGCATGTTTATTTTCTCTTCCATAGTTTCCACATCTTTGAATGCCTTTTCACACTTGATATGATCCTATATTAAGAGGGAAACATCTACCATCTGATGCCTCTAGTATTCCTCTACATAGAGTCGAGCCTCCAAGATTTTATTTGGTCATGCCAATATTTCAAAAATCTTGTCCAAGATGGGGATGACTTCCTCAACTCTTTTGAGGGTGATCTTGCACACTTCTATCACCTAAGGAAATTTCTTCACTAATACTAGTGCTTCACTTATCGGTGTAGGTCACTCTTTGTAGTGCTTGAAAAGGAGATTCTCTAAGCTCTCTAGTTTATTTATGGCATCCCTGTCTACAGGCATGCCATCTACTAATGTTGGATCTTGGCCTAAAATTGTCATGTATAAATTTAAAGTTTTGACTTTGGCCTCTGTGGCCTCCTTTATTTGTTGTTTCAAAATGGCCACTTCTTTTACGATTGCCTTCCAAGTGGCAACCTATTTTTCATACATAGCCACCACCTGGCCACGTTTCTTCTCTGCATTGTGTGCATCAGAGTTTGATAGTATATTTTAGCATGCAACTTCAAAATCCATCTTTAAATTGCATCACTAGATTACAAAGAGGTGATCTTTTAGGGATCAACCCATAATGGGGTTAGTAGTGTTGGAGCTTGAAGACCTAAGAGGAGGTTGTCTTGAGGGAGCTCAAAATGGCACTCCTCATTGTACATGTCCAATAGGAAGGAAATTTTCCAGCTTATATCAAGGGTTGCATCTTAGGGGAGGAAGTGCGGCCATGAGTATAACATCCTATCAGGGATGCCCATTTGATATTGAACGTGTAGATTGGTGGATGCATCAATAGAAGGGATTTCTTCCTCAGACTTGATAGGCTCCTTTCATTTATTTGAGTTGCACTCCAATATCTTGACCTCGGCATTCATAGCTAACGAAGTGCTACTAATAACCATTCCACTCATCTACTGAGTGTCTTCACCATCCCCCTCTTCATTAAATGGACCCCTAATGTCTAATGGAAAGTCTTCAAAGGTGGTCTCCTCCTCTCGCACTAGGGAGGGTGTCTTTTTGAAATTAGAGTCAGATTCCTTTTGGATTGTAGGTTCTTCCTACTCTAGTTCTTTCTCTAGTGTTTTTTATGGTACAACCCTTGATGGTAAAGATGCATGTGAAGTTCTAGGAGGTGAATCCAAGGGTGGAGGAAAGTGTGGAGGAGAAGGTGGGGGTGGAGGGACCTATGGAGGTGAAACTTTGGGTGGAGAAGGTCTTAGAGGAGAAGGTCAAGGAGGAGAAGGACAAGGAGGAGAAGGTCTAAGTGGAGAAGGACTAGGTTATGGTGCTTGGGTAGTCTTTTACCATTTTAGAGGATCCTAATATAAACTTATGCTAGCATCATGCCCAACCTACTTCTTTGCCATAGGAGGTACCAGTGGGAGATTTTCTCGTATATGATCTGTACCCTTTGAACTCTTCTTCCTACGTTGTATCATGTAGAATAGATTATGCACCTGTTCTCCCACCATTGTTTGTTTGACTTTGATTTCAGTTTGGTCAATCTCCTACTTTTCCTTGTAGGCCTTCTTTCCTAAATAGATGTATATCTTCTAGAGAGTGTGAATCTCCAAGTCAATTTTGTCTGCCTCTAAGGTGATAGGCAATGCATCATATATGCAGTTCATTGAGTCGATGAAGTACTATGCTGAAAAAGCATAAGGTAGATGCAACCATGTAAATAGTTCTCTGAAAGATACCATTTTGATACACAACAAAGAGAAACGCTGCTTCACAATGAACTGAGCTTGCTTGCCAACCTAGGTGGGAAGTCTCTTGGAATGTACCATTCATTCTCAAATGCTTCCTTCATTCCATTGAACCAAGACTTCATCTTTATTTTGGAGGTGGGAGTGATGTGCCCTAGGCATGTGAATGCCTTATAGTGCTCAATAGGGGACTTGTGCTTGGGTGGGTATGTCCACTTCAGTGCTTTTATGGTGTAATCAGGTACACCAATCTCATCAAATACCATCAATAATAAAAATAATCCTCATGAAAGCCTATGACCAAGTATTTGATGGGTATTCTCCACATCCTCAATGATTCTATGGGCAAAGTACATAGCCCAATTATAGTTTAAGCCATCAGTAATTTGGTGGGAGATAGAGGTGGGCCATATCTACCTCTTTCCAATGATCAATGGCACTAATATTAGTCATTATGATGCACATCATAACCTAGAGGGCATGATCCTATAGGTTCTTGATGTGCATGGAGTGGCCCTTCTTTTGGGACATCAACATCATGGCTATCTTCCCAATCTCATAAGAGTCCTCTAAGTCAAACACTACATCCATTCCTGAACACTATAGCCCCAACACCTTACTTAACCTCTTGGATGTGATTTTCATGTTGTGCCCAGTGAAGTAAAGGTAGTCCTCATGGATGTGCGAGAGTAGAAACTTGATTGCCTCCATGAGTTTTTTAAAGTATGGAAGGTTAAATAATTGGAACAACCCCATAGCATCTAAAGCATTAAAAATATTGAGGTCATACAATAATTGGTTTTTGGTGTTCTAACACTCAACCCAATAGTCATTTTATAATTCAACTTCATTCCCACATTGATTGTGATTGTAGTAAAAAATTATGCAAGTGGGTACCTTTGAGACCCAATTTTCTATGCAGAGCACCGTCTCTGGGTCCTACATTTCTTCGATCATCAATGCTAGGGGTGGATATGATTATGCCTTCATTGCTTGGCATGCTATTCTAACCTCTTCTTCCACACATTGTACCTATTCTTTAGGTATTTATTCCCTGATTAGTAATGTTTCCCCCCAAGTGCTTCCTCTTCCTCTGATATCATTGGTAATGGATCAGTCCTTAAGGCCTTCTTCTTAGGCTGCATCACCCTTAGAGGATCTCGAAGGTTGAGGTCCAGTCATACAACATTATCAAAGGAATACATGATTAATGTGTCAGTGACTTCGGCTTTTCTTGTTTCATTGCCCTCTAATGGCAGACGTCTACCTTTGCAACCTGAAACTACTAGTTCTCCTTGTTGTGGCCATGTTTCAGAGTTAGCCCTATGCTTTGATTATGTAACTTGATGCTTGGTTCAATAACTGCTTATAGATTTGTGATGCTCATTTACTCGCTCTAGAATCACTCTACCTTTCTTCACTCTCAGCTTTATAATTATAGATGGAAGTAAAGGTAAAAATTAAGAAATGAGCTTCCTTGTACTTTTATAGGCTTGAGGGGGTTAACCCACATTTACTACCCACTTTCCTTTCGTCCATCACTTCCTATCATTAATTCATTTTTAATGACCACCATTCTTCAACCATCACTTCTCGTCATAAATGCATTTAACAATATTGTCTTGTCACGACATTGGCACATTTCTCATAAATACTACTTTTTTCACATTAACGACACATCTTGTCCCATGCTTTCCTTTAACGTGGAAGATAGCTATGTCCTATGCTTTTCTTTGGAGTGGAAGATAATTGTTCTATTTATTTCAAATTTTCAAACTATTTGGTGGGAATACCCTATCCTTGGGCTATGTAATTTGCATGCCTTACATAGCTTACATGCCCTAAGTATCTTGCGTGCTTGTCTTTAATCATGAATACAGATACCTTTTTCATCCCACACTAGAATTGTTTCATGGTCCTCCATGAAAATATAAGTACAAAACTTAAGTTATTCTATATTAAAAAAATGTTATGTATAACGAAGGCAGTGATTTTATTGAAAATATGAAATCCTAGACTAATGGTATAAGCCTTATTGTTATAAAATGATAACTAGTTAGAGGTGAAATATGGCCAGAGCTAGATTCCATTGTAATGTCCATGAAGAAATTGGTTGTCCAACCTTTGTGATCAATAAGCATAGGTAGGTTGAATGCTATAAATTTCAAAGGGACCATTCCAGTGAATTCAAAGTTTTATAGAATAACATGCAAACTTAGAATCATAAAGCAAGACTTTCATTCTAGGGGTGAATGTTTTATGTTTGATGTGTCGATCATGCCATGCTTTTTTTTTGTGCTTATCCACATCCTGACTCCAATGAGCAATGGAATGGGCTTCATCTAACTGTAACAAAGTATTCAATCATGCCTTCAAGGATGACTCTTCATTTAATTTCTAATATGTAAAAAGAAGAGATCATATCAAGAATTCAACTGGTAGGACTATCTCTTTGCCATATACTGAATTAAACGGTGTGTTCTTGTTCATGCACTTATAGGTTGTTTGGTAAGCCCAAAGTACTAAAAATACTCTATCATCCTAATTAGTTTGGCCAATATTAAAAAATTTCATCAGTGTCGTGCCTAAGATTTTATTGAATGCCTCAGTAGTTCCATTGATTTGAGGGTGATACAATGTTGTTTTATGATGAACAATCATGAACTCAATAAGTAAGATGCAAATAGTTTCATTTAGGAAATGGGTGTCTCAATCACTAGTAAAATTTAGTGGGCATCCAAACTAAGATATGATATATTCCTAAATGAAATACATAGTATTATCAATAGTACAATCCATTGTTGGTGTAACTTCAGCCCATCGTGTGAGATAATCAATTGTTCTTATGTTATACTAGGAAATTATTCATCTTCCAACTAGATTGATGGGGCCAAAAAAATCAATGGCCCATTTTTAAATGGTTTTTGACATAGAATTAGACATAAAGGCATGACATCCTGATGATTGGGAATTCCTACATGCTAACAAATGTCACACTTTCTAACATATATCTTAACATCTTGAAAAAGGACAGGCCACCATAATCCAACTAGTAGAACCTTGCATGTGGTAGCCTCTCCAACATAGTGTCCACTTGCAATACCTTCATAAACTTATCAGAGTACCTTAGAATGCTCATGTTTCATGACACATTGCTAAAGAATTTTGTCATGGCCAAGTTTGTGGAGGTCCCCTCCTATGAGTTAAAAGGGTGCGACGTGCATCATGAGTTGTTTTTTGGCTTGCGGAGTTAGACAGTTGGGCACTGAGCTAGTAATTAGAAAGGCTACAATATCTTCTAACTCCTTAGGTACATGAGTAACATGAAATATTTGAACATTAGGCAAGTCATCTTCAATAGTATGTGGTGGTTCACCAGAATCAATTTGAGAAAGGTGATCAGGGCCATAATTAGTTTTTCTTAGTTTGACCATGACAAAAAATTGTAATTCTTAAAATAACACTAACCAACGATAGATTCATCCATGTAGCACATGTTTGTTTACTAGATAATTTAAATCTCCATGATCTGTATAGAATACAAAATGATTTTTTAATGAGGATTGTCAAAAAAAATTTAGAGTATAGACCATTGATAATGCTTCGCAATCGATGGAGGTGTAATTTAGTTCAATTAGAGTAACTTTCCAACTAGAAAAGTAGATCGAGTGATCAAGGTAACCTTCACCTCATTGTGCAAGGATTGTACCCACTGCCATTCTAGAAGCATCAACATGGACATGGAATGGGCTTGTCCAGTCAAGGAATTAGAGGATTGGAGTGGTAACCATCTTGTCTTTTAGAGCCTCAAAAGCTTCTTGGTAGGAGCAAGTCCAAATGAAGTGCTCATTATGTTTTGAGAGTTCCTCCAGAGATGTGGAAATATTTGCATACCCATGAATGAATTTCCTATAGTAACATGTATGTCCTAGAAAGGCATGAACTTCATGTTGAGACTTTGATATTGGGAGGTGAAGAATGACAGATAATTTTATGGGGTCTACCAAAATTCTATCCTTGCAAATAATATGTCCTAGAAGAACACCAAAAGGTGTCACAAAAAGACACTTATTTAGATTTAGTGATATTTGTAAGACTCGAAAACACTCAAGCATGAGCCGTAGATTAGATAAATTATCCTTAACCAAGCCATAAACTATCTAGTCATCTAGGTAGACTTGCAGAAACTTATGTTTGAAATCTTTAAAATCTTCAATGACTATATGTGAGAACATAGTTGATGTGTTCTTCAACCCAAAAGGCATGACCATATATGCGAAGGATCCCCAATCAGTGGAAAATGTAGTCTTAGGTTGATCTTCCTCGATGATCTGGACCTGATGGTACTCCAAAAATCCATCGGTGAAAGTATATATTTCACACCTAGTGATGCCTTCAAGTATTTCCTCTATGAATGGTGTTGGGAAGAAATCAATGATGCAAGATGTGTTAAGTATCCAATAATCAACTCAAATTTGAATGTGTCCATCTTTATTTATACTTATCACTATGGGATTGACCTACTCAAAATCATCAATGGGGGTGATCACTCCAATTCACAACATACTATCAATTTCTTACTTTACACGTGTCTATAGATTCAAATCCATCCTATATGGCCTTTTCCTGACTAGTCGAGCACAGTCAACCAATTTAATATGCATCTTATCTAGGGATGGATGAACTCCTTTCATCTCACTATAGCTTCTTGGAAAGACATCTTGGTATTCTTTTAATAACTCAAATATATTTGAAACTTTTGTGTTAGTCCAATAATTACCCACAATAGCTATTTTTGGTTCTTCCTTTGTATCAATGTTATGCTGGACAATTTGAATTGGCCCCAAGTAAGGGTGGTCTATATCAAGACCAGTATCATGAAAAAATCATGTGCCATAGTCTGTAAGAATATCTAAATGATTTGACAAAGGGTCAAGTGGGTCGGACCCTTCACCCTCTTTTACCTGAAGTACTAGATTTTATTTCCCTTAGCGTATCTCTTCACATTGATCCTGATCAAAGACTGGTTTTGGCATGAGAAAAAGTTATGCAGATGGTTCATTGAAGAGAATTAGACCTTCCTTTGGGACATTATGGATATATCTCAAGTGATCTTCAATGGGATCAGGGTCACCAATAACTGCTTCACACATGGCCTGAAGAGTGAGGCACAAATCCATTCTTTGAGAGGACTAAGATAATGTCGAGTTCATGTTTTCCTTCAATAGATGTCAAAACCAAGTACCCATATGTCACTCTTCATGAACATATCATGCTCTTGCACAGGTTCATAAAGTTCCATAGAAAGCATGTACCCACAAGTTTTCTGGTAAGTAAGACTCTTCAACTCTCCATATTGACTCACATGCCTCTATACAGGGTTTAGGTGCTTCTACTCTGCTATAGCTTAGTCTTCCCTTGACTTAGTTGTCATGATGGAACTGATGATGTAAAGCAGAGCATACTTGATCCCATTGGAGAAGTTGCTCATTATTGGTTCTCCAACATCTTATAGTTATGCTATCAAAGAGGTTAACCAAAGATCTATACGATCATTATTAGAGTGATAAAATTCTTCAAGGCACTGGACAAAGTCACGGACTTCCATTTGTTTGTGAACCTGAGGAGCTACATCGAGTCTTTCTAAAGGTGAATCTATCACTGGTACCCTCATGACTTGGTTGGTAAGAGGTGAACAAACCTATGGCATTTATGATATTGGCATGAAATGATCTCCCGACTACCAATGGTACTACACACTCTTTCAGTGAGGTCATAGTCACAGTGGGCCCAACAATTACAAGTATTGCTTGTAGTATCAGAAAGGGATTGAGTATATGTCCATCAGAGGATGCCATCAGGAGTAGGATCACATTTCTCACCATATCTAGCAATGACATTATATATGTGGTTAATATCCTCTTCCACATTAACAAGTTCTATGTACGGGGGCCCGTGTGTTTGATCTAAGGGAATAACAATGCATTGATCAAAATTATCAAAACTAATGTAACACTTTTTGAAACTTAAGTCTGCATTGTTTTCTTAAAATCAGGGTCACCCCAATAGAGTTGGGAAGTCATCAACCTCTACTAACTCAAGAACTTTAAAGTTAGCTTTGAAGGGTACTCCAAGGATATCCACTATTGCTTTATTGAAGGTTCCAATCAATAGAGCACGAGTTTTATTATCCTTAAACAATACATGTGGTGAAGGTTGTAATGCTGAACTAGCCATTTTGCACCATGCATCCTTAGTGAGGACATTAAATTTAGTGTCAGTGTCAACTAAGATGTCCCGAATTACCCAACCGTTGATGACAAAATTCACTAGTATTTCTTTGTCCTCTAGAGGGATATGAGGAATAGGGGTATCTTACCATCAAGAACGATTTAAATGATGATCCTCAATCTATCGATTCATTTGAAGTTAAGTGTTAGTTGGTGCTTGCACCTAGTTTTTAAGCCAAATGCTTAGTTGTGGGACAATGTCTTCATATAACATACACTTGTAAAGCTGTTGACAATCATCTCAAACCATGTTTTGAGGCTCTATTGCCTTTTATATATCAACATGTTGTGTTACCTCTTGGTCCTTAAGAAATTAAATTTCTCCTTGTAGTTCTCATACCAACATTATAGTATCCTGGAGCACATCCTTCTATTGCTAAGCATCAGGATACTTCCTTGCCCGAGGCTCTTCACATTGTACTTTCTTAATAGGAGTAGATGTAGGCTGAGATTGTCCTTCACTACATGTAGTGATATTCACCTATTGATCTTTTGGGTTGCTTGAATGTATTTTATAGTGTGGTTTCTCAATGTAAATCATACATTCACCTTTTTAATTTCTCTCCTTGGTGATGGCTGTGTACAAGTCAGGACATTCTTCAAATCGATCATCCTTTTTACAAAAAGCACATGGAGGGTAAACTGGGCAATCCTTTTGATAGTGGTCTGGGGATCCACACTTATAACATGTTCTTGGTGTTAAATGACCACCTCCTCATCCTCATCCTCTACCTCAACCATGAAAGCCACCATTATCCTGATTGTTGGACATAGAGGTTTGGTGTATACCATGCACACATGCTTCAATAATTAGCTAATCATCATTTGTGTCATGGGTATATGCATTATATATTTTACAATATTCAGACACCTTATAATGCGTAACTCATTGTAAGAGAGGACATGAGCATACATCATGCTCTTCATGGTAGATTTCACATGACTACTTCAGTACATCATAGATATTTTTTCATAGGTAGTTGCTTCAGTTATGTCCTTCAAACTCGTAATCGATGCATCAAATACCATTATGAGTATTATACACATTGTTTATAGTTAGTTTTTCAAGATGTTTTGTCATTGAAGTTGTTTGGGCTTCCATGAAGGGACTAATATCAGTTTCAATACTACCAATAGCTTTATCGTGGAGGGTGGCTTCCAAAACTTCATGCAGGCTAGTAAAGGTCTTCTAGGATAATATTCATCGAAAAGGAAGTAAGAAACCTCCCATGAACCATTATGTATGCTGAGCAACATTGATTTTAGATGAAAACCTTGACAGAAGTGTTTTGAATCATGCATCATATTCCCATACACTTTCAGTGAGCTCTTGATTAATATCTTTCAATGTAGTAATACTTTGTTGATCAAATTTAGAAAGGTCAAATTCCTAAAGGAATGATGCATTGAGATGATCATAGTCAATTACTGCTTGTTTAAGGTCAAAATTTATATACCACTTATGCACTCTTTCCAAAAGTGTAGTCATGATTTTTCTGGCCTTTCACTCAAAATAAATGATGACTCATGCCCTCCAAATAAGTTTGCACTTATAAACATGTTCTGAATCATTCTCTATGCCTCAATATTCAGGGAGGTGAAGCATCATTTCATAATACACTATTAGCAGTTGAGGTACTTATGTTGGTGGTTGTTGACAACCCCCATATCCTATCCCTTGAGGGGGAAGTCTACCACTTCCTCCATGCCACCTCCTAGTCCACCTCTAATAACAACACCCATGCCATGGAGAATGATAGTTGGTTGATTAATAAGATTTGAGACCATACTCTATCCACTCTAAAGCCTAAGTCCTCTAGGTATCCCAAGTTGAGCCATGAAATTCCCTTGAAGAGGGAAAGAAAGGGTTAATTTCATATGAGTTACAATTGGTTCATCTATAATATCCTTTATAGGACCAATTTTTGATTCCATGCTATCTATATCCCAATTATGTATACATAATTCATCTGATTCAAAATCATGAGTGCACATTATGGTTAGAGAGCTTGGTTGGTTCAAATTTGGTTCTTCAGTTTCTGTTGTTCGGTTAGTTTCTCCTTCATAAGATAAAAATGGCATGGGGCATGGTTCAAAAGTGATGGGGTCCTCTTTGTGTTTTTTTTCTTCCTTGCAGATCCTAAAAACACTTCCTACGTTCTCTCAATCCCTTCTCATGGTGCTCACTCCTATGATCCTCTACCGAGCTTCATCATATTTTCACTTTCGAAATGACCACTGACTGGCTATCATTCTGAACCTAAAATCCTTTACCAACTCTTCTCTATTCCCCTGACAAATGTGTGTCTCATGCAAAGATGGATTTATCTCTCCATTGGCATAGTTTTAAGCCCATAGTTAATGAACAACTTCTTTATTTATAATGGTAAATGTCTAATATATCAGACACATGATTCTCTAAGGAACTAGAACTTAGCTTCTTTAGGACAAGAATAAGTGGTTACAACATACTCCAAAATGTATCTATTCAACACTCCTTTCCACCACATGTTAAAAACTCATGTCCACAGTGTTCCTAGTCATGCTAAAGCTCTTTGTCATTCTAATGTCCAAGACTGTCTTCTCTGAAAGTTTCATGATCGAACTTAAGCATAAGAAAATAGCCAAGTATGCAAATGAATCAAGATTTCAACCAAGAAAGTTTCATATAATGCAATGTAGAGATTTTGTTCTACCCATTGATGTGTAAAAACTCCTGGTTCAAGGTAAGGAACCACATAATTATCCTCAACCCCAGTAATCCATTGCTCAATACTCTCAAGGGTGATACATTCAAGCATCCTCCATTATTGTGCAACAAGTGCTATGGGTCCTGGTAAAAGAAGCAAAATGTTGGGTTTTTATCCTTTAATAATATTTTAGGTCTTGAAGTATAGCCCCATTGAGCTAGCATGCTAGCTCTTCATGCAAGACTATGGTCTTGTGCCCTCACCTGAAGCACACAAATAGAGATCAGTTCCCATGTGTTATGTTGTGTACTAACATATTAATCATACTCTTTGGGTTGAAACTTATAATTGATTAAAATTTACATAGAAAAAGAGATAAACCACTTTGGTCCTTGTATCATTAAGCTCAACAACCATAATTACATAGATAAATGCCATGGATTTCAAAGATTGTTACTCAAAAAAAAAAAGTTTGCATAGATCTCGTATTAAGTTACAACTAAAGTACTCAATGCAAATCTACCATAGATGCATAACTATCAATTAATTGGAACATGAACATCAAAATTGATTATAATATTTGTAACTCTATATTGCGCTTCAACAAAATGATATCCAAAATTTGTCACTTTTTAATGCTTTCATACAAAGGTATTGATACTTGTTTTTCCCTGACCAAGTAGTTACATAATAAATGATAGGAGTAATCGGCCAATGAACTCTCCATAAACTGAAAATTGTGGTGGTCTAATAATTGGTTTCTCCTAAAGACCCATGATTTTTCACCCCCTATATACTTGTTCTATGTTAGATCCTTATTGTCATGTGTCTATCTCTTAGCAGGTCAGTGCAAAACTCATGATGGATAAGCTATGGATGGCCCTTAAGAATCACTCCTTAACCATCTCCCACTTCCCATGCACTCCCTAAGTCTCTTACTACTATTTCAAGTCTTATGATCTCGAGTTCCTCATAATTATATCTCATCTTTGACTGGGTCTTCTCATGCTAGTGCTTCCACACCTTTATCTTTTCATGCCTCATTGGTTCCATGCCATGGTCTTGCTGCACTAGTCTAGTTATGTGCCTAATATCTCTATGTTATACTCCTTTCACATCATGCTAATTTCATGCCTAAATTCCAAAATAATTAGCCAAAATTTGGGGTCCAACACAAGATTTTTGGATTCTTACTATAGAATGCAACATAAATCATCTGGCTTGGGGCCATTTGTCAGGCCACTGGGCTTGATGATGGGCATGGTGGGGCCATTATTTTTTTGGCTCTAGACCTTGCTCAAAATATAATTTCATGGGATTCAGATCCCAAGCAGTAGGTGGTGAGGACCCTTTTTGATTTTGATAACTACATTATTGGGCTAGTAAATTTATACACCTCTAATGATGTTGTGGAGTAAGCTGCCTTGTGGAGGTGGTAAGTAGACTCTCTCCTAGATGCTCATTGGATCCTTTGTGGTGACTTCAACATGGTGGGATTGCTAGAGGATAAAAAAAATGTCTTACAATGTTGTGGTGTGATGGTGAGACATAGTTTTATATGTGCAACGAGCTCGAGGTGTTTGATCCTAACTATCACTAGAGGAAGGATTCAGACTCCCCCAGGTTCACTTGGTCTAACTTCTGACAGTTATAAGATAGGGTGCTCATCAAATCGATAGAGCTTTGTTGGTTGAGCAAGATCTTTTTTATTTTTATCCAATCTAGGATAGACCAGTCTCAGTCATTCTTGATACCCTTCTCTCAGATCATCATCCCATATTTTTTTTACTTTGAGTGGACTTCTTCTGAAGTTAAGCCTGTCTCCATGCAATTTTATCTCAATACTGCCCACCTTAAGAATGAAAGAATGGTGGGGCATATTGTTAGAATTTAGAATTTGGTCCCTCGATCAGAGGGAGACACTAGCTGGATCTAGTGGTGGTCTGATGCTCTTGCTCACACTTCCACCTTTCTTTAGATCTATGGAAAACAAGTGGTTATTGTTAGATGGCATCAACACAATGCTACAAACTGTGAGTATATTTGAGCCTCACAGGAGTTGAAACAGTTGGATTTTAATGTTTACCTTGAAAATCAAGTGTCACAATGGATACATAAACTTGAAATTGAGGAAGCACACAAAACTATAGGAGCTTACCTGTGAGCTCATATGCACTGGTTAAAAATTGGTGACAAGGTTTCCAAGGACTTTTTGGCCCTTATTTGCTCTAAGAGAGCTATTGATAGAATCAAAGTTACCAACGAAGGAAACGTAAGACTTACTAAACTTATTGACATTCTAAAATCCTTTGTTCATCATTACCATGGTATGTTATTGGTGCAAGCTTCTTCTCTAGAAAGGGAGGCAACTCTCCTTCAATGTCTCTAGGTTGTTCCCCACAAAGCCTCAAACTCTCAAAGAGTTGAATGTGATAGGCCCTTATCTCTAAGTGACCTCCATAACATTGTTAACTAGATGGCAGTGGATAAAGATCCAGGAATTGATGGTTTCTCGTGTGAGTTATCAAACTCTTTGGGACACTGTTGATCCTGATCTTCACTGGGTGTCTTCTAAAACTATTTTAACCAATTCCTTAGGAACCCTTATTAATCAGGGTAACATCAAGTTTATTCCCAAGGTTGGTGATCCTAAAATCATCATAAAATGGAGGCCTATTATTTTTCTCAATGTTTCCTATAAGATTATCACTAAAGCTCTAGATCTCAAGGTGAAGCACATTCTCTCTTTAATTTTTAGGAGTGAGCAAATAGGGTTCATCCAGAATAGGTTCATTCTAGATAATGTCATTATTGTCTGGGAAGGTATGGAATGGGCTAGGGTTTCTAATCAAAAGGATTTGTTTGTTAAGATTGATTTTGAGAAAGCCTATGGTGGCATTGAGTCACCATTCATTCTGGCCATGCTGTAAGTGCTTGGTTTTGACCCCTAATTTGTTCAGACTGTTAATATACTTTTCAGGATGCAAGGACATGTATCACTATCAATGGTACCCAATCTTTTGATTTGATATTCATCATTGTAATTGGTAAGTATGTCCTTTAGCCCCTTCATTATATGTGCTTGAAACATAATAATTTAGCTACCTCCTAGCTAACTATGCTGCCAAGGGTTTGGTGAAAGGTATCTCCCTCCCTCAGCCTAATAGACTACTTTTAAATGGTCATTTCATGGATGACTCTTTTCTCACTCTTCAAGAGGAAGAAGATTCCATTAAAAATTCCATGAAATATCTCCACATTTTTTGTTTAGCTTTAGGCTCTTCTAATCAATGGAGGAAGACCTAGTGTTACAGATAGTCCTTGGGACCCAATCCTTGGCTTGAGGAATTTCAATGGCAGTGAATTCTACCAAGAGTGCAGTTTAAGTTTCTTGGCACTCCTTTTGCCTTTTGGGATTATCCATGAGACTTATGGTCATATGTCGTGCAAAGAGTTGAAAAAAAAATTTCATTTTGGATCACTAAACCTCTTTCTCTTACTGGAAAATTTCAAAATTGCTCTAAAGTTTTAACAAATATGCATGTTTATTATTCCTCTTATTGGGCCCCTTGTAATGCTGCCTATAAAAAAATAGAAAAACTTTTAAGAGATTTTCTTTGGGCTTACTCTGAGGGACATAAGGGCTTCCATAGAGTTGCTTGGAACATTTACTATCGTCCCAAAGAAGTTGGGGGACTAGGTCTCCTTGATATTAAAATCCAAAGACTTACTCTTGGTGCCAAATGGATTATCAAAGGTCTTTCTAGGGATAAAGCCTATAAGACTCTTCTCCACCATTGTATCTCTAAGGAGCTCCCTTGTGGTAGAAAGGCTTGGCAAGCCGTATGACTTCATTCGCTGCTCATTACCCCAATGCTTATCAAAATTAAGGGCTCCTTTGTGATTCAAAGTTTATGGACGGATTGGGAAAAGCTTAAGCCTCACCTCAACTATGTAGGTGAAGGGTTCATAAATGGTTTCTCCATTAAATCTCAATCCCTTTGGTGATCACCTTGCCTAAATTTTTACAATGTTCCCTTTGCCTTAGTCCCTTGGGCTAAAAGGTTATGGCTCTTCTAAAAAGGTGTGAAGGTTATCAATGATCTCTTTTGTAAAGACAATAGGGTTTGGCTCACTTGGAAATAATTTAAGAATAAATTTCATTTTAATAAACTGAGATACAAAGGCTATTACATAAATTCAAGGCTCCATACCTGACGAGTATTTGCATAAAATTAGAGTCAACTCCCTTGTTCCTTGGTGGAAGGATTGGCATTGGCCTACAACCACCCCTTCACCCGATACTCTCCTCGGATGGGATATCATTTACTTGCTCCACAACATATTCCCGATGATATGCTCAATACCATATGGAATCTTCATTCTAGATATGGGATATAGGCCCATTGATTTAACATAGTGTGGTCTGCTTATTTTGAGCCCAAAAAAACTCATTTCTTATGGTGCCTTCTCTACTAGGGCTTGCTTGTGGGAGACAGGGTCAAGCATCTAGGTGTGCCTAACCCCATCTGCCCGGCTTGTCGATAACCAAAGATTGTTAAACACCCTTTCTGGTTTTGCCCGCATGCACAATCTACATGGTTCTGGATACATTCCCTTTTCCAATCCTTTTGTCTTGAATTCTTTATGTGGAAGATGGATCTCTTGGGGGACTCAGCTCTTTTGCTTGCAAAATATAATCCTTTTGGCAGATCTTTTGCGTTGATATTTTGTTTCAAATCTGGAAAGCTAAAAATTGTGCTTGTTTTAATCATGAAGAGTTGGAACGTAATTTTTCTATTTTAAACAAAATTATTGTTCTCTCTAATGTTACTCTTTAGATATAAAGCCAAACAAATAAGGTCCGTCTAGAACTTAACCACCTCCAATGTTTGATCGATCATTAGGGAAATGCTTTGTGTGTAGTCAGTCAGGAACTTTTTAAACCCCCATGACATCCTTCACCCCTAGGGATGAGGGTGTGGGCCACATCAACAACGGTCTAGGACCAGATGCAGGAGTCACTCTCCACGACGATCACCACCTCGTTGGTGTTCTCCTTATCGAGGTGGCCTGAGTGGCTCATCCAGATCTGAAGGTGATGGCAAACGCTGGGGATCTCCTCCCCCGTCCCAAGATGGTGATATCAGAGGCTAGGGTCTGCCTCCCCAAGGTAAATTTCCATGCTTAGCTCTGGCAATTTCTCTTGAAAGAAATCAAAATAAGACTTTAGAAGCTTAACAAAACACTGGTTGAGAGCCCTTACCTGTTTACGAGGACCTGCTACCTTGGGAGGATGAGGTGATAAGCCTCAGGGTCTATTGTCTCCTCCGCCTTCCTTGATGTCCATGTTTGTTGTTATTGCTTAAATGTTCTCGTTATTGTTATTTGTACCTTGTTTTTTCTGCTTTGTTGGTACTTACTGATGTGATATAATCTTTTGTGGGTGTGGTCACTTTATGATCACTTTTATGACTTATCATGAAGGTTTTTTTAAATCTTCGGTATATTTTTACTTGTGGAATACGACTTTTCCACCCATTTTTTTATATAATTAACGTTGTACCCTATCTTATCTTATAAATATATACACTTTTCAATTAAAAAAAATTGACATATCATAATCTAATAATTATTATGATATAAAAAATGATCAATTAATACTTAATACTATAACAATTATTAAATGATACCAATTCAACTATAAAATATTATATGTTCTAAAACCCATAATCACTTATTGATACTTCTGCTTTAATCATAAGGATAGCAATCTTATATTATATTCAGTCTATGAAACCTTGTTAATCATATAATGATTTTAATCATATCACTATCACTCATCTCCTTTTCATCGATATTACACATTCATGATGAGAATCACATTGATTCATCTACTTATTATTTTATTAGAAAAAACATTGAACAAAGGATAAGAAATATAAACCTGATTAAAAATGTTTGATTTTTTCGAATATTCTATTTATACCCGTTAAGAAGAGTGGTGTGTTATGATCCTCCCAAATATAAGAATCTAACAAACATAATTTTTTTTAATAAACGAACCTTAAAATAATAAAAATAAAAAATAAAATAAAATAAAAATCTAAGTTTTGATCCGTTCGAAAATCATAACTTCTTCCACGATCTAATCAAATTTGTCTCTCTTTTAAACTTGCAATTCTTTCGCCATTTCTGAATTTTCTTTCATTAAAATATAATAAATCGCCTTCCTCCACGGAATCTGATTTGTAATAAATTTAGCCATCCGATTTTCTGACTATGTGCAGGTTTTATTAAACCCAACGATGACATCCTCCTCTGTGGTTCTGAGAAATCTGCAGATTTTATAAAATGGCCATGGCTTCTTTTGCTTAGACGTCCTTTTCAATTCAGCAAAATCTGATTTTTTTCAAATCGTTGTTTTAAATTCCTACCAACTCCTCCTTTCACGATCTTACTCAAGTTTTACCATGCAATATACTTCTCATTCAAAATACGTTAGGGACCTGTGATTTCATATTTTATCACGTTCGTCATTTAAATGACCATCTTTGTAGAATACTTCATGGCTTCAAAATCATGTTTTAAACATGATTTATATACTTCCTAATCTGATTTTCTATTCCTCTTTTCATCCTAATGAAATATAATGCGTGTTTTTTTAAGTTCCATTCTTTTTATATATATATATATTATATTAAAAGGGTTGTAGTTTAATTGGTATAGGTCATCTACGAAAGTACAAATTTTTCTAGATATTTGATCAGGGGAGTTAATCGAATAGATTGAGGATCATTCTCTCGTTGATTTATACATTTATTTAACAATTTTAATCCGCTACATATGTCATGTAACAAACATATGTAACAGCTCATTATCAATTTATTGATTTTTGCCATATCAAATAATTGATGAATGGATTTTGAAATTGAATATTATTGAAACATGCAATGTTTATTGTTATCGAAAGGATTTTTACGCCTCAAAAAACCTAATTTTGAACTTATTGTTGATTGAAGATGTTTGTTGTTCAGTGACCTTACTATTAAGGCGACTCAATTATCCTATTATAAAATCGTGCGTCTTTTTATTAACTCTTCTAAACATTAATATAGATTTTAATATCTATACATAAATTAGATAGATCACAATACATTTATGGTATAACATCACATAACAAGTTTCAATAACCTCGTGATAATCCAAATAAATTAAATCATCACATGCTATGAAAAAATATATCAATCATATATATATATATATATATATATGTCACATCAATATGAAATTAGATAATACAATATGTGGGCATAAATAATGAGGCTTGGTTTTGAAAAAAGAACTCAACTAGGGTTAAATACTTGCCACCATTGATTTTCTTTGTGTTTTTTGGATTTCATTTTGTTTTCTCTTTAGAAAATAACATAATATCTATTTTGTTCTTCCACTTATTATTTTTGGGTAGTGTAACTCTTGGGTAACCTTTGCTTATTTAATGACAACTCAAAACATTAGTCAAATTGTTAAAATTGTGATTGTGGATTGTGAAGTTGTTAAGAATGCACCTCTAGATGAGCTTCTAGTGAAATTTTATTGAGCTATGTCGCCCCATATTAAAGAGGATTTCTATTGTTTTTATCTAGAGGCTTTTAACAAAAGTTCTTTGGGTCCTATTATTAATAGAGAAGTTATCAAACTTTTACTTAAAGGAAGAAATGAGGACTCCATTTCTAGCTGGCGACCGATTACTTTATTAAATACCTCTTATAAAATTATAGCTAAGGCTTTAGCTAGGTGTGTTAACCCAATGGTTCAAGGCATAATAAGCCCTGAACAAACTAGTTTTTTGGGGGGTAGATTTATTCTTGATAATTTAATTCTTGCTTGGGAGGTGAGTGAATGGACTCAATAGACTAGTCAAAATGCTTTGGTGGTCAAGCTTGACTTTGATAAAGCCTATAATAGAATGCATTGGAGTTTTATCCTCAAAATGTTACAATGGCTCGAATTTGGTCCTAAAATATGCAATCACGTTCAAATGTTATTTAAGGATGCTAATGCTCAATTAATTGTTAATGATCATATGTCAGATCCTTTTGTTCTATAACGCTCTATCAGAGCAGGGTTGTCCACTTGCTCCTTTTTTATATGTTCTTACAACTGATGCTTTGGGTTATTTATTACAGAAGGCTAATCAATTGAATCTCATATCAGGGATCTCTATTCCACAAAAGGTCAGTGTGATTAACTCCCACTTTGTTGATGACAATATGTTTTTTTTACAAAATTTAGAAGCAGAAATAAATAATACTCTTGACATATTGAATCTTTACTGTTCAGTGTCAAGTTCTCAATTAGCCCATGAAAAAATAGATTTTTTAATGATTCAAACTGGCCTTGTCCCCCAATGGATTCCTCGTGAATGGAAACAAATTAAGCATGGCAAGATAACAAGATACCTAGGCATCCCTTTCGCTTTGGGTGTCTCTCTTCATGAGATGTGGAAATGGTTTCTTAATAAACTCAAAAATAAACTCTTTAACTGGGGCAATACTTTTCTTTCATTGGCTGGTAGAATTCAAGTTGTCAATAAAATGTTCCTTGCATCTCATCTTTACTTTTCTTCATGTTGGATGCCTTCAAGCAAAGGGTCTGAGGATTTAAATAAGCTCTCTCATCAATTTATTTAGTCTAAGTGGGATGGCAGTTTTGGTTTCAAATATACCTCATGGTCTAATTGTATACAACCGAGAGGGAAAGGTGGATTGGGTGTGATTGATCCCAAAACCCAAGGGATATGTTTAGCGACTAAATGGATTGTCAGAGTAGTTCAAGGTGAAGAGCCATGGAAAATATTGGTAAGACACAGATTAAAATCTGCTTCTATTAAAAGTAAATGGCAGGAAGTTAACTGGTTAGATAAAATACTTCTTGCGCCTTTCTTTTGCATTAAGGCATCCCCAGCTTTACAATCTATTTGGAAGGCATGGTATAAGGTTTGTCATTTCCTTAAGTGGAAGGAAGCATCATTACAACATGGTTTCAATTTTGCCACTTCATCCATTTGGTGAAATAGACATGTTCAGTACGATGACCAACCTTTGGCTGTGATATTTCCCAAGCAGGCCTATTTGTTATTCAAAAAGGGACTTCATCAATTTAATGATCTTTGGGACTTTAATTCAATGAGTTGGTCATTGTGGGTTCTTACTATGGGACACTTTATGCTTAATAAGAAGCTTGAAGGTTTTCTTATCTTTGTTCAATCTTTAGTCTTAGAAGATCTAATAATGAATATGTGCATCCTAATTTAGTACAACTTTTTCAAGGATTGGTGTTGGCTTACTTATGGGCATTTTAGGCAATTCCCCTTAAAAATTTTTATCTTTCCCTACTCCCTCGTATGGATCTTAACCCAAAACTGAATCAAAAGTGGAAATGTAAACTTAAGAACAATTCTTGGATTAAGTTAAGTGCTCAATCTGGAAAACTAAAGCTGATGAGGATGCAAAAATCATGGCATGGAAGATCTTACACTATAAGCTACCTGTGGAAGATAGGTTGAAATGTATCTTAGTGCAACCTGTTAAATGTCCTTTCTACACCAGTAAAGAAACCTTGAAGCATTTTTTTGGGATTAGATGTTTGTTAAAAAATAATGGTTTGTTGTTTTTAAAAATATGCTTGCTATCTTTGGGCATCAATTAAAATGGAAAGAAACATTATTGGGATTTGGTTTACATAGTAATTTGATAGTGGATTCTATCAAATAGGGTATTTTATTTCATTTATGGAAAACCAAGCGTTTAGAAGTGTTCTCTAATGTTAAATTTCATTTGGAAACAATGATTCTATGACTTTACTCTGATATCATTTTACAGATTGCTTCTTTGTTTTCACATCTACATGGCTTATCGAAGAAGAATATATTCTTTGTTTATCATCTCAAGCAAATTAAATCTCAAATTTTATAGTTTGTAAATGCTAGAGCATTGAACATAAAACATCTGGAAGGGTTTATGAGATGGTTTGATCAACATTTTACTTCCTAGTCTATAGTTTGAGATAGTTTTGTTAGTTACTTCTCTGTGCTAATACTCTAGGTTTTGCTTTCAGTTGGGTGTTCCTATGTATAAGGTGTCATCTTTTCTCTAATTCAAATGTTATGGTGTCTCCTTTTGGTGATAGTTCTTCATGGAGATTTCTATTTTGCTTTGCTATGTTGTTGGCTTACTGTTTCATGGCAAGACAACCCTATTTATGCTTTGTAACTACTTTGTTTAGTAGTTGTTCTTCTATTTGCAGCTCAGTTGCTTTTATTTTTGTAAATGCATTTTTTCAATATAAAAAAAAATAATGTGCCCCTAATCAAGAAATTTCAAAAGTTCATCGTAAAAGTATTTCATGATGTAATATATCTTTATCTGATATTCTTTTAACTTTTTTTAAAATTTAATATTACATATAAATAATTTGAACAATTTTTTTACTAAAATATTTTATCAAAAGAATTTCCTATGTATATATTGAAAAGTTGAGTTCAATTCATATAAACATTTTATAAATTTAGCTTGATCATTATCCAAAAATATAATTAAAAACCTCTTTTTTTAATTTTATTTTATTACCCTGTAACATAGCATATATTTTAGGAATTAGTGCTAGTCATAATTTAATATTTGTGAGTGAGATAATATGAATGTGGTAATTATATGTCACAACCTTACCTAACATATTTTAAATGAAAAGTATATTGTATGGTAAAACTTGAGTAAGATCGTGAAAGGAGGAGTTGGTATGAATTTAAAACGATGATTTCAAAAATCAGATTTTGCTGAACTTGGAAAGGAAGACAAGTAAAAGAAGGCATGGCCATTCATAAAATCTATAGATTTTTGAGAAGCATAAAGGAGGATGCCATCCTTGGGTTTAATACAACTTGTGCATCGTCAGAAAAATAGATGGTTAAATTTATTAACAATCAAATTCCCTGGTGGAAAGTGATATATTATATGTTAATGAAGAAAATTCAAAAAAGGGGGTAGAATCTTTTTTTCTTGGGGGGAAAGAACTGCAAGTTTAAAGAAAAAAGTGTTTTTTGGATGAATATATCTATATATTAATAAAATATATAATATATAAATAATTTACAAAAAATTAGGCGGTATGGAAGCATGACTCGAGTTAAATTAGGTCAAGTTTAAGAACAAACAACAATAAAAATAAAAATAATGCTAGGCTTCGACAAAAAAGGAAACATTAAGTTATAAGAGAAATGTCAGAAGGTGGGGGATCCATATCATTCATACCCCAACCCAAGCTAGACAAGTCATTACCATCTAGAATTGGCTCCCACCCAGAAGCTTGAATAATGTCCTTATCATCTTCCTGTTGTCGAGTAGAAGAAATGGCAAGAGAGTCCTTGGGGAACTTATACATCATGTTTGTTTGACCTCCAGGTGGCACCCCCCAGGAATCTGGACACAGAGGAGGAGGATAACCCAAACCATCCTTCCCAGTAGGGGAAGGAAGTAGGGGCTGCCACCCTCGATGTTGTCCAAGATGAGACATGCATTGATATGGAATACCACTGTGAGAGCAGCTACATCAGTGACCACCTCAGGGAGGAAGACTAGCATTTCTTCCAAAAATTATGTTATCCTTGGGAAATGAAAGAGGAATCTGCATCACATCACAAGGAACATCTCCCCAATGAGTGAAAAGGTCTTGAAGATGGCCAAGCTCTATGGCAACTTTATTTTCCTGCACTTGAATCTACAAAAACACATTGGAAATAATGGAAGATTTGCTGAACATAAAAAAATTACAATCTGAAGGAACATTTCTAAACATTGTATTATTTCTCTCTTTTCGTAGCCAAAATAAAATCTCCACTCTGAAAGTATGTCAGGCTTGGTGGTATTTAAAAGGCAAGGCGGGTTTATCTCCAAGAAGGATATGCTGCCTCTAAAAGAACTTGGGTTGGAAAGGCTTAAAAAGGTCATGAATCCACGATGAGACCCATTATAATTTGGAGTAGTGCCAAAAAAGATGAGGGAGTGTTTCTAGATGGCCACATAAAGTGCATTTGGGAAGGGAAATTCCTAACTACATAAGCCATCTACCTATAGGTAGGCCTTACTATAGAACACACCAAGTGAAGTGAACTAACCTAGGCTCCAAATAAGCCTCTTAAATAGTATGAAAACAAAATCACCAGGTATGAATTGAAGAATAAAGACCCCAATGAGAGTTAAGCTTGTCCATCATAGGCATGTGGGGAGTAAGGCACCCATAGCCAAGTCAAGGAGTGTAATTATGAAATGAAGTTTCAACATACCACTTCTAGTCCTTCCACCAAGGATGAGTGAAAATAACAAAGATTTTGTGAAGCATTGAAGGTGGAACAACATTAAGGATTTCTTCATAAGATTCTTTATCAGTGTTGGCTAATCAGAATTTGGTTTTCACCTCCTCCCAGGATAGCCAAGAGTGAGGCTGCTTACAAAATACATTTTGGACAGTATGAATGCTTCTACAAAACAACTTGAGAGCATTGATCTAGGGAACCTCAGCCAGAGAGCTTCATTGAAATTGATAACAGGTGACCACCATAAAAAATGTGAGTTAATAAACAACCCATCTTAGAACCCTAAGCCATTTTAGATAAGCCATGGTTTGATCTTTTCCCATGTTTTCCAAATAATTTTAGCTACAAAGGACCTTATGATTTGAATAGGGGTTTGATGATGATTAGATTAGAGAATCCAAGTCCTTTCTAGGCCTTTTTGATTTTGGGTAGGCATGAAGATATGTAGTGCTAAAACAACACCTTCCAAGATTCCTTACCTTCAATGGTCCACATAATCCATTTAACACATAAGACAACTCCTTGATGAGCCACGTCGATGAGCCCCATACCTCCAATGTCCCATGTGAGGAAACAGTCTTCCCAAGCAACCCTGTGGAAGCCATGGCCATGTGAAGAATTTGCCCAAAGGAAGTCTTGAAGAAGCTTTTCAAGTTTTTGGTAAGAATTCTTGGAAGGAACTTATCATGAAGAATAGTAAACATGGGTGGTCGCAAAAACTTTCGAGCAAATTTGAATTTTTTTTGCTAATGATAAGGGCTTAGTCACCCAATAATTCAATTTATTTGCTACTCTGTCAATAAAATATTACCACAACATGGGCAGAGAGGCATCAAAATAAAAAAGGATGCCAAAAAACTTGAAGATTTCATCATGTTGGATGTAGGTCCACCCATACTTAGCAACCCACATTGATGGGGGGTGGTATGATTGTCTATAGAAATGGGTTTTTTGCCATTGGATGCTTGAGACAGAGATAAGGTAGAAGGTGTTGAGACTCTACAAGGCATTGTCCACATTGTCCTATTCTTCAATAATAGTATGGAAAGAATCATCACCAAAGTGACCATTCAATAATTGGGTATCTTTCTAAGTGTTTTCTTTATCTGGAGTGAGATAGATTCCTTTGACAAGGCCCCTATCTTGGGCATTGCTAAGAAAATATCCAAAAACCTTTGCTACAAGTACATATAGGACAGGTGCCAAAGGGCATCCTTGGTGAATGGACTGAAACAAACTGAATTATTCAAAAGTGACTCCATTAATAGAGAGGACAATTAAGGAATATAAAAATAAACATCTAGATGGTTTGAATGAAATTTGGCCCAAAGTCTAGGGATTTAAGCTTGGCCAAGATGAAAGGCCACTCAATACAGTCATAAGATTTTTGAAAGTCAATTTTTATGAACATAGCTTTTTTTATTAGATCTCCTAGCCCAGTCCATTCCTTCCCAAACTCAATGCTATTTTCTAATATATACCTACTTCTGATGAATCCTGTTTCCTTAGAGTGAATGATGTATAACAACATATTACGCAATCAAAACACCTAGCTTTCATATTTTTTTCTTAGGAAATTTTTAGGAGGATGATCATTCGTTAATTATAGATCAACTTAGGATCCCCTTGTTTAGGTATGAAATTAGTGTTTCCTTTATTTATATTCTTCCCTAAAGAATGTTTACAAAAGACTTCTTGATAGACATGGTGTAATTCAAAATCCACAAGATTCTAGAGGGTTTTATAAAATTCACAGGGGAAACCATCAATGCCTAGAGCTTTATCATTTGCCATATGAGCCATGGCCTCTTGTAGATCATCCACAGTGAGGAGCCTATCACAATTTACTCACTAAGCAGGAGTGAGTTTGCAAGGCACCACTATGAGACATGACTGAAGGGATATGTCACACTTTGTGAAGGATGCTTGAGATTTGAACACCTATTGATAATGGTAGACAAAGGCTTGAATAGTATATAGTGTCTCTGATAATCTCCTACTAGCATCAAAGATAGCTTGAATTTACTGCTTTGAGTTTTTAGCTCTAAGAATTTAAAATAACTCTTTGGAGGCATTGTCCCCTATCTTGAGCTAGTGAAGTTTGGATTTGATTTATGCTCCTTGAGCATTGTAATTATCTATAATCTAGATGCAATGACACAAAGAAGAGACTCTGACCTGCAAGATCTCATTGAAAGGATCTTTTTCTAAGGCTAAAGCCACATGGCTAAGCTCTGAGGAATTAACAGAGTAAGAGTGCCATTAAATTTTAGCAAGTTGGAAGCCATAGATTGTTAGAAAGTGAGAAGTCCTTTTGATGATATCATTCCACCAGAGAAATCAACCAAAATCTCAGGTCGGATGAGGATCTAGATTCCAAACTCTATGAATGTGAGCCATATTGGGCCCATGCTTGAGCAAGGAGGTATTGAGGAAGAATTGGGTTTTATGAACCTTGGGTTTTATGAACTACCATGTCACTCAAAATTGAATAGGGAAGTGATCGAAAAGCCCAAAATTTGACAGAGCTTGTATTGAAGGAGAAAAATTGTTATTAAAAAAGAATATGGTTGAGTAGAAATCATTGCTCAATCTAGGTGCTTCAAAATCCAAGCAAGGCCATCCCTAGGATTGGTTCAGGTGTACCACACTCTATCTATAGGCTGGAAGATCAATTTTGGGTCATAAGATCCCCATTTGGTGCACATATAATACCATGCCTCCCTTTCACCAACTGCCCAGTGCATTGGTAGGTGGCCCACTTTATCTTCAAGCAATGCAACCATATTAAAGTCACCATAAATGACCTAATGAGCATCAAGGAGATCATCCATAATCCATCGCCATAAATGAGTACACTCAATGGTGTCATTCAAAGCATAAATATTAACAAATCCAAAGGAATGGCTTTCAATGTTGAAAAGGGCCCAAACTAACTGGTTGGTGGGGTTCACTCCAAATTATACTAAGTATGGCTACCACCTTGGAGAAATAAACATGATCACACCACCATGTCTTGCCTCATGATTACTATGCAGAATAATACTATCATGCTAGATAGAGTTACTGACTACCATCAATAAAAAATCCACCACCTTCACTTCTTGTAGACAAATAATGTCCATGTTAGGAAACTTCTTTCTAAAATCATGCATAATAAACTTATGTTTTGAGTTTGTAAGACCCTAAACATTTCATTAAAAGCAATCCATAGATGATGGGTGTCAAGAGACATATCATTAGAGTCTAGGCCTTTTAAGGCATCATAACGATTCTATAAAAAATGACCACTATTGGCATTTAAAAAAACATCTAATTTTGCTTGTTTCCTCACATCATATTCAACCTGATACTCTCCTTCCTCTAACTCTTTGCACCTCTTAGGAGGGTTGAGAGAGTGCTTGGGTGCATCCCATCGAGTATGAAGTGGTAGAGAAGTTGGTTATGAGTCTAAAAAACTAGAAGAACTGGGTAGAGAAACCCATAGACCATGAGATAGAACATTGGCTGCAAGAGGGGTGTTATAGACCTTAGGTTTTTCTATCACTTTTGGAGCTTTAGCCTAAGAAGGCTCTTTCTCTATAGGAGCCTGGTCTTGCGAGCCATTACTTGATGATGGCTTGCCTCCTTTAGGATTTTATGCATTTGAACTCACAACTTTAATGTGGTTTTTCTTCTTCCCTAATATAGTCCATCTATCCTCAACTAGTTTTTTTTAGTTTTTGAAAAGGGCTTATGAGGAGAGGATGAGAGATTGGGCACATTGTTATGAGCTAGCTGAAGTGGATAGTCCTAAATTTTATGGTCAGTGGCTTGGCAGTGAAAGTATGTATTGGGAAAATTGATATACAAAACCTATTGGGAGTGTCTCACATCCCCAACTTGAATCTCCACAAGATCTTTAAGGTCCTGAAAAAGGTCTACTTTCACACAAACCCACTTCTGTAGCCTAGTAGATTAGAAATATCTTTGCTCATGACAAACAACCTGACCTATAAGAAAATTAATTTGGTGAATAAAATTCCAACTAGGGAGCAAAATACCTATAAATTCTACCCAAACCAGGACCTTGAGAGTAGTGTGCTCAGAGACTACAAAGTCTTGTGTCCAAGGGGAGACAACCATGAATAAGTTCTTAACATACCATGTGGTTGACTTATGGAGGATACCTCCTACATGGGAAAGATCAAGAAAATGAAAAAAAAAAACCCTTGGTCATATCCTGGACGCTCTCAAGCTTTATGCCATGAGCAGGTTAGTGAGCTTGAACCTAGGATCTAAGCATACTTTCAAAGGGAATTCGACCCACAAAATAACCTATCAAATAGAATTGTTATAGCTATTGATAAGTAGAGTTAAATTTTGGAATGGGTAAAATAACATCAGGTACTGAAGAGTTACCTTGTGATATACCTTTGGTATGAACTTCATCGAACGTATATAGGGTGAATTACTCGATGCTCTACCATCTCCTCCACAGCTGAATCAGTTAGGAGAGAATGAGGAGAAGTCATTAAATAGGCTAGCCTCACCCAAAGGTAAAAAACCCTAAAAAGAAATAAATGTTAGTCCTATAGACAACCTAACAAGGACCATGGTATGTAGACAAGCTAGCTTAATAGAAAATCAAGGGCCGATACAATGATACGCATGAAGGAAACCCTAGTAGTGCACATGTTTGATTAGATCATGGAAGAAGCTAACTAGCATGAAATGATTTTTAATATATTTGCACAAATAGATCTAAATTTACATTTTTCTGGAGATAGTGAGAACTTTTTTTTGCATGTATGTCAGCTTCTTTTATCTAGGAGGATCATATCACACCACTCTTTTTCTTTTAAAGAAAAATTGACATAATCAAACATTTTGAAATGGAGTAAAAAAATTTGTGCCTTATTCAATGATATTTAGGTTGTTTATTAATGTTGTTATTAGATATTGTTATTTGTACTTATAGTTAGATTTCAATCTTCTTTCTAGTAGTGTTATCATTGTCTCAAGTGACTTAATTATAATTATATGTTTTAGTTAAAAATATTAAATAAATGACTTTTTCCATCAATATTCATTATGTGTCAATCTTGTGACTATAATCTATCTATATCTATTTTGTAATAAGTTATTAAAATTTATATTGTAAGATGTCATTGTCTTTATGGTGTGTGTTGATCATCTATAGTTGAAAGTATTAAATAAGCCTATGTTAAAAAGGTAAATATTAATAAAACATAAATGATGATAGTGTAATATTTTTTCCTTTTTGTAGTGGACACCTTATCGGGTAAACCCGATGTCTATTTTATGGGGGCTTTATATTCACCTATGTCTGCACTAAGGGGGAAAATGATAGGAATCATCATTTGTCATAGCTTAATATTTGTGTGAGAGATAATATGAGTGTGATAATTATATGCGAGTTGTATTAACAATTCACTAGATATATTATGAGAGAGAATAAAGGAAAGATTTTGGAGTGTGAGAGATTCTAGGAGAGAGATTTATGGGATTAAGAGATATGTTTAACCCTACCATTGTAGGAGTTTAATAGGTTATTTATATTTAACCAAATGCTATTGAGAATTAATGATTGATTGACCCAATGTTGAAGATTTTCTCCATCATTTTCTACAAAAATCTTCCACTTAGTATGTTCATAGTTCCCTCTTGGTTTTATTGCCTTAGATGTGTGAATTTGTGTGTCATTAGGAATCTTCACAAGATATATTTTCACAAATCTTATGTTAAATCTATAAAAAACTAAATAAATTAAAAATACTTGAGTCTAAGACCTCATGAGCATACAAAAATTAGTTAATAATGCATAAGATTTAAATCAAAAGCATGTAAACCTTTATTAAAAATATCTTTGTATAGGATTTGACTCAGATGTAGTGTCAAATGATCTTTGTCAATGCCAATTTGTGTTGATACATCTTCATTGAAGTTATAGACTAGTTGAATGTGATGATGAATTCGAAAAGATGATGCATAAGGGGAATTGAAAAATTTTCAACACTTCATTGTCTATCTTGAGCATGATGATTTACATTGTAATGAGGTCTATTTATAATGATTTAGGATTGTTAGTAGAAGAACAAGCCCTATAAAACTATGAATTATAATTGTTTGCCATCTATGCATAACACACACATTTTGTCACAAGATAGTTTATTTTGTCCTTTCCCTCAAGAAGTTATAACAAGTTGGAAGACAAAGAGACTCCTTTTGGTGCCATGTTCAGGTAGAAGCTTGAAATTCATAGATATGTAAGCATCTATATATATGTTATTTTTTGTAATAAGAAAGGGTTTCACATTCAAAAGAGATCATTATAGATTTACTAGTTATGGTTACTAGCATGGTTTCTTTATTTGTTCCTTGCATACAATTCATTATGGATAGTTATGGTTATTTATCTTTTATATTATTTTGAATGCTTTGACTATAGTTGAATTTATTGTTGCCTTTCCTTAGTATGATATCACAGGATAAAAATGTACCTTAAATCTTTCAATTATTCTTTCCCTTCACAATACTTAGTAATCTGGTCTATGACTATGAGTTTATCACATAACTATCCTCATCCAAGCATGTTCTAATGAAATATCCAGAACTTGTTAGCCAAAATTGGTCTACATACAAAGCTTTTACCTAGATGGATCAGGCCACTCTCTTGAACCCTTATTTCTTGCATTTTCACGCACAATCATCCACCATGAATGAGCAGTTACAGGTGCTATGGAGAAGATCATCACTCATGTAGGAATGAACAAATTTGTTTTGTTGTGTATTTGATATGTGTACTTGGGAAATCAATCAAAGTTGAAGGAATACATGAAAATCATGTATTTTGTCCCATGAATATCCCTTGCAAGTTTGGTGTCTTGGTGTGTTTCCTATCTCAAGATATAACCCTTTAAATA
The DNA here is from genome assembly GCA_037957365.1 of Torreya grandis. Classification (NCBI taxonomy): domain Eukaryota; kingdom Viridiplantae; phylum Streptophyta; class Pinopsida; order Cupressales; family Taxaceae; genus Torreya; species Torreya grandis. The sequence continues at coordinate 331,703 of JARHVA010002389.1, read as the reverse complement.
TGATTTAGCAGTGTGAGACATGCCATGGGATGTCAAATTGAAGCCACAGGAAATAGCCATTTGGATTAAAAAATATTTAGCAAGATTCAAATTAAACATAGGTCTACCAAGTGTCAAAATCTTAAAATCTGGATCGCAGATCGATGGCATGTAGGTGATCAATTGAGTCAATAGGTCAAGATAAATCTATGGCATGTATTCAATTGTGCAATCAAAGATCAATGCCGATCATGAGGTCAATAAGTTAGAGGATCCTAAGATTGAATGTGGGGCTACCATGTGTCATGATCATGCTAAATTAGTAGATCAATAATGTGTGTTTGATTATGCATATCAAGGTCGATGGCACATGCTTGATCATGTAAATGGGGATTGACAGTACAGATTAAAATCAAGAAGTCAATAATCCTAGATTGCATGCAAGGCTACCACATGGCATAAGAGCATCAATCGAATAGAGACTGATATTAGGGTCCAAAGAAGGCACACAAGATTGCCAAGTGACACAATCTTGAAATCTAGATCAAAGATCAATGAGCAATGATGAAAGTCAAGGCCATGAGACTCTCAAGGAGATTAATGGAGCAAATTTGATCAAGTTCCAAGGGGCACAAGATGAAGACATGTGTCTGAAGTTACAATGGTCATAGTTTTTAAAATTAAATAAGTAACAACATGGTGAGGAAATGCCACATAGGTAGACATGTCAGATCAAAAGACTTTACCACCCAAGCATGCAAATGTATAAATGTGAGATCAAAATATGATTTGGATTACCATAAGTAGACCCTACAAATTCATATGCCATCATTAAAGCTCAGTTAAACCTCTCAAAAGTCCTCAAATATATGTTTTACATCTTTTTCATGATCAAGATACTAAGTAGCTTGTGGATATTCATTGATATACGAATATGTGAAAACCAATAAGGTGATTGGTTTTCATCTATAATGGACCTATGTTCAGGGTTTGGAGTAAGGGCAGAGTTGTAACTATGAAAGGAATGTCAGAAGGTACAATAGATGGATGAGTTCAAGTGACTATCTAATAAATTAAAGGACATATCAAGATGAAGCACAATGCTATAATCTCATTAAGAAGTTTCATAGTTGGAGGTTGAGAAGGGAAAGTGGAGTATTCAATGAAATTTTAAAAGTCTTTGGAGACTTCTCCTTCCCAATGGATCATGACTCATCATCCTCCACAAGTAATTGTCTTCTAGTGAATTTCTAAGCCTATGAGAGGGCTTGAAAGCTATTTGGAGTTGATGAATAGTTAATTTATTGAGTAACAATTGGTGCTAATCAATCAAAAGGTGGTTGGGACTCCATGAAAGTGGTTGGACCTTATTTATTGAATTCTATTTGATTGCTAGTTCCTCTCTCTCTTCCCCTTTTCTCTTATATCTCCCATTTCTCCCCCATGATAAAAGGAGACTCTTATTTTGATAAGACAAAACCCTATCAAAAATTTGTATGCAAGATCTCTTAAAGCAATAAAGATAATTTTTACCTATCTCTTGCCTTTGAATTGTGTTTAGCAAGCTTGTGCATGATGGCCTTGTGAAGGAGTGTCTTCCATGCCCATTACCATTCTTTCTTACCTATTTTAGGTGTTTTCAAGTTAGTTTTAGGTCTAAAATTATGTTGTTTTTACCATCAATGGATGTTTGGTGTGAATCTTAAAATTCCTCTTTACTTCAGTCATTGATTAGTGAGCCTAGTTTATTAAATACTTATTCAAATTAGTTAGTTTGTGAGGTTGTGTGAGAAAGGATTGTCTTATGCTGCATCAATGTTTATTTCATACTTATGTGAGTTCTCATTTAATTTGGTGCATCACCTTTTTTTTTATCTCTCTTAGTAACCTTATACCCCCTCTCTATCCCTTTTTCAAGTAGAAGTGATAGTTTAGGTGATCTACCAAAAGGAATTCGGCCTTCTCCAGAGGTTCAACCTCACTATAGGATACCCATAGCCTGAGATTGTTCCCATTTTATGGCTTAGTTGGAGAGAGCCTGAAGAACCCTCTCCAAGGGTGCAAATTAAGTCCACAATAGTTTTTAGCACACCCAGTGGGACCAATTTCAAATAAAATGGGTCAAGTTGATACTGGTTTGATCAATTTGTAGTGGTTATAGCTTTGATCTTTTAGTATCTAGAGACTCTGAAGAACACTCAACATTCTAGTGGTAGAGCAGTAGCTATCTTTCATGCTAAAGGTGACTGCAAGACCAACTTCTAGAGGTATTCCTTTTGAATTTGTTGAATTACCTTTAAATTTGGTAAAAAGGTTAAGATTTGCTAAGACTCATCCGTATAAAATAAGCTTTCCTCTTAAACCAATTTCAAAATCTACCTCTGTAAGATCTTTGTTGGGTCTTTTCACTACCATGGCAGCTCCAAGAGCTTTCCCTTTTATGGCTTTCAATGGTTAGAGTCATTTGGACATTAATCAATATGACCCTATCCCAATGGTATCTTTTAAAAGTGTTCCTTACCTTATGGGAAACTAGTTTATAACCCCTTCTTAGTACCTCAAAGATATAGCCAACTTTTACAATTTTCATGACATAAATGAAGAGAATGTGGCTATTAAGTTATTGTCCATCTATTTCAAGGGTAAAGTCTTAGACTGGTATAAAAACCTCATTACTAACTCCATCACATCATGTGATCAATTAGGTGATGCATTGTGTAAAATATTTGAATATAAGAGTGACCGCTTGTCACTTGCAGAGTAGTTAACTACAATTAAGAGGGCCCCTCATGAGGTTATGTAAGATTTCAATACCAAGTTTTAGAAGACATGGGATTAGATTCCCATCTCTATCAGGCCTAATCCTAACTATGATTTCCTTTATTATCTGAAAGCCCTCAACAGTGATATTGTAGTAATAATTCAATCTATGGGATGAAACACACTATCAAATGCTTATGAGGTGGCAATCAGAGTAGAGAATTGTCTAGTACAAGCTGGCAAGCTTTAATCTAGGCCACCAATGCCTTTGTTTCCTGAGATTCAACTACCTCCTATCATCATTCCTCCTCTTGTTTCCATTCATCCTATACCAACACTTGCTGCCATACTTACACCAAAGCAGGAAAATGCTTCAACTAGTCAATCTAGTGACTCCCAAGAAATCAAGAACTTCCAAGGGCTTAAGAACATGTTTTGATCCTTTGGAAATGAATTGGTGAATGTGAAGAGATAAAAATACCAATTTAATAGACCTTATCAAACTCCATATCAACCTCAGCAATAATCTTATCAAGCAAATAGGCCACCTTACAAAGGAAATTTCCAAGGACAAGCTCAAGGATAAGGGCAACCTAACTATAATAGACAATAATTATAATTTGAGTGCTGCAAGTAGTTCCAATACTTTGGTCCCTGATCAAAAAAACATTTCTCAAGAATGTGAGGGTAATATGCCTTAAAATCAATCATTTGGTCAATCCATTGTCCTAAATAATGAGGTTAATCAGGCTTTCAATGATCAATGATAATAGGCTACTAGTTATGGATACAATCAAGCTTTTATGGCTCATAACACAAAAGTACCTATGATGACAAAACTAGAAGAGCCTCAACAAGGTGAAGGGCATAATGAAGGACCAAACTAGTTGGGTGCTACAATATTTAATTATGAGCACAAAGAGTGTTATGCACTTAATCAATAGGTTAGTTCTAGCCAAGCATACATTCTAGTGCCATCTAATATAAGGTTCAAAAGAAGGAACATGGATGGTAACCAAAAAGCAATCAAAGAATATCCTACTATTACTCAATTACTATCAAAGCCAAAGGAACTTACAATGGCTCCAAAGGTTCCAATAACATAAAGGAATCAGAATCAGGGGAATGTCTTAGTGCCCTAAAACACACAAATCCAAAACATAATTGTGGCTCCCAAAGCACAAGCAAAGGTTGGTGGTTTGCCCATTAATGTTGTTGAACAAATGAATAAGTCTGATGTGAGTGTGCCATTGTGGGATGTTCTTTCCATGCCTGGTCAGGTGGAGATCCTTTAAGAAGGTTTGTCAAAGATCAATGTTTCTAAAAAGCCACCAAGAAAAGAAAATGTGGTTCTCACCAATATAACCAAGGGACCTAAGGAATGGAAATCAAATAAGGTGGTCAAACCTCACCCATTCTATATTTTTATGATCATTGGTGACTCTTTGGTACACAATTACATGGTAGATAGTGGAACAATTACTTCAGTGATGCCAAAGTCAATAGCAGATCATCTTGGTTTGAAGTATGAAACCTAATTTAAGGGATTTTTTCATCTTGATGGATCTTCCACCAAACTAGCTGGTATTATCAAAGATATAAAATTAACCCTGCATGCTTGTCTTAGTGTTTCAGTGGCTCAAGATGTGTTGATTTTAGATGTGCCTCCTCATTTTGATCTATGCTTATCTAGAGACTTCATAGCCAAAATTGGGGGTTATCTAGTATCAGATTGGTCCTACATGGCTTTTAGAACAAGGTATGGGACCAAGGTATCCATTAAAGCTAAGCCTATTGCACAATTTCACATACAACCTTATTGGATAGATAGAACAAACATTAATTGTACTATTCTTGATGAATATAAACACCTGGTTGGTCAAAAACTAAACACTCATCCTGAGGGGATACCTGATATGCTCTTGGATGAGTTATGGAGTGAAAATTAGTTAATTTACCTTTTAAAAGGTGTTTAGGAAAGATACATGGGAGTCTACTACTTGCATGAAGAGAAGGAATCCATGCCATCCCTCACTAGGCCACAAGAGGATACTAGTGGTTTGTGGAAATTTTTATTTGATGGCTCAAGGAGCAAATATGGGGTGGGTGCAGGTGTGATGTTGATATCTCCCTCCAATGATAAATATTTCTCTTCTTATAGGTTCTAATTTAGTTTCTCTTATAATGTAGCTGAATACGAGGGCCTTATCCATGGCCTCCAATGGGCTAGTAAGAGGGGAATCAAGCAATTACAAGTGTATGGGGATAGTGAGATGATAGTACATCAAGTTAAAGGCCAAAAAATCACAAAGAATACCTTGATGAAATACTAAAAACATAAAGTGTGGGATATACTTGAGAACTTTGAGGCCTTGAACATATAAGCAATGCCAAGGAACCAAAACTAGAATGCTGATAGGTTGGTAGCTGTGGGAGCTCAATTTGACATTCTAAATGAGTTAAATAAGTGCAAAGTGCAACCACATGTTAAAGTGGTGGTAATACTATCCATGCCAGACAATGAGGCTCATTGGCAGGTTTTCAACAGTGACAAGTAGATTGCTTGTTTCTTAATGCAGGAAGTAGAGTTTCCCTTAATAAACCAAGGTAAATTTTGACATCAATATGAAGATCAAATTGTTCAAATGAGGACTAAAAAAATTCCTAAAGGGTTGATCACCCTTGAAGTTTTTTTCCATTAGGGAAACCATATGAAGAAAGATAAAGTAGTGATGTCAACTGATGTGGAGAACTATGAAAGAGTTTTTATCTTCAAAGACAAGCTCCTCAAGCTTGGAAAGGTAAGAACTAAAGCTGAAAGGCATGCTTTCATTAAAATTTATAGGGAATATTTAGACATCTTTGCTTGGGAATACAATGATCTAAGAGGCTTTGATCCCAAGCTATTCCAACACACTATAAAATTGGAGGCTAATGCCAAGCCTATCAGGTAAAAGAAAATACCTATCAACCCCAAAATTGAAGAGCTAATGAGGAAAGAATTGACTAAATTGATTGAATTTTACATCATCTTTCCCATCAAGCACTCCTCATAGGTAGCCAACCTAGTACCTATGTAGAAGAAGAACGGGGAGATCTAGTTATGTGTTGACTTCAAAGACTTGAACAAGGTGTCTTTGAAAGATCATTACCCCTTATCATCCATGGAGTAACTCCTTCAAATGGTTGTTGGTTCATAACACTTTTATTATTTGGATGGGTACTCAGGATGCAACCAGGGGCTAGTAAGAGAAGAAGACCAATATAAGACTGCCTTCACCATAAAGTGGGGCACATATGCTTATTAGAATATGTCTTTTGGCTTGTCAAATGCTAGGGTAACTTTCCAAAGAGAAATGGGCATGGATTTCTAAGGCTTGTTAAATTAGATGGTGCTAGTCTACTTGTATGACATAATAGTTTTCTCCAAGAAGGCTATTGAACACTTGAATCACCTAAGATTGATCTTTGAAAGATGCAGAGACTATGGGATCTCATTAAATCCCAAGAAATGTGTGTTTATTATCCATGAGGGTAAACTTTTGGGACATATTATCTCCAAATAGGGATTAACTATTGAACTTGATAGAATAAGTGCCAATTTGGCATTATCCTTACCCAAGTACAAGAAGGGACTCCAAAGTTTTCTTTGGAAAATAAAATTCATGAGAAGGTTTATTCCTAGTTTTGCAAACTTGGTCAAACCCATCATTACCATGCTGAAGAAAAACCAAGAGTTCATTTGGTCAAATGAAGGTAAAGTAACTTTTGAGGATATCAAGAAATCCACTTCTCAAGCACTCACACTCATGAATCCTATTTTCTCAAGGGATTTCATACTATATGCCTTTGTCAATATTGACAATTTATAAGCTATGCTGATGCATAAAAGTGGTGAAGGACTTGAGCATCTAGTTGTTTTTTCAGTCAAGGGCTTGAAGGATACAAAGTAAGCTATACTTTAATATAAAAGTAAGTCCTTTTAGTGGTAAGAGGCCTTAAATTTTTTAGACCCATTCTCTCCAATAGCAAGATTTATCTTATGGTGTCTCATCTTGGAGTGAGGGACTTCCTTCTTAACAAAGACTTGAATGAGAAGAGGGCTGGTTGGATTACCAAGGTCATGGAATATGACATGGAGATCAAGGCCACTAAGCTATTGAGAGGAAAAGGCTTATGTGATCGTATTTTTTATAACCTTCAATAAGATAAAGAGGCTATCTTGGTGAAGCAAGACAACTCACAAATAGATGCACCTCCACCTCACACTAGCTGGCTCCAAGATACGACACATTTCTTGATAATAGGTGAATTCTTGTAATGTATGGAAAAAGCAAAGATAAGGTATTTTAGAATTTAGTCGATACCTTATGCATTTGTTAATGAGTTTATAGTCAGAAAGAACCTCAATAGAGTGCTTCTTAGGTGCATTAACGATGACCAAATCACTAGGCTCTTGGAGCAATTCCATGATGGGCCTACAGGAGGCATTGTGTTCCAAGGACTACAATAGGAAAAGTGATGAGAGATGGTTATTATTGGCCCAACCTCTTCAAGTATGCCTATGCATGGGTGAGAAAATTTCAAAAGTGTGCTTTCTTTGTAGGTAAGTAAATATTGGCAACCCTTCCTCTTAACCCAATCTAGATGGAACAACCCTTCATGCAGTGGGGTTTAGACTTCATAGGAATGATAATCCACCTTCTAGTAGAGGAAAAAAATGGGTACTCACTGCTACTGACTACTTCACCAGGTGGGTATAGTTATTTGCCTTTAAAAAAGCTAATGAAATAGTAGTGTTGGACTTTTATGATAACATAGTAATGAGGTTTAATATACCAGCAACAATAATTTTAAATAATTCCTTAGCATTTGTTGGCATGAGAACAAGTGAATGGGCATTTCAGATGAGCATCTACCTTAGTACATCCTAAAATTACTACCCCTAAGGTAATGAAATGGTAGAATGAACAAACAAAAACTTGATAAGGATCATCAAAAGGACTGTGCAAGATAATTAGAGAGTGTGGCACACAAAATTAAGGATAACCTTATGGGCTGATAGAGTTACTCCCAAAGTTGCCATTGGAAACTCACCATTGGTCCTTGTATATGGGAGAGAAGTCAAATTTCCCATCTCTCTTGATTTGTCTACTGTGGAGTTAGCCCATTAGTTGGAGTTGATGGACATTGAACCCATGAGCATGAGGATGACAAAGCTCATGGAGCTTGAAGAACCAGGGGACCTTTCAATGAAGACACTAAAGTCACATCAAGATTAAGTCAAGTAAACCTTTGACAAGAGAGGCATATCAAGGGAATTCAAAGATGGGGATCTAATCCTCAAATGGGATTCAAATAAGGCCAAACTAGGCAACCATACCAAGTTGACAGCTTGTGAAGTGGCCCTTACTTGATTCTTAGATGCAAATAACATAATGATTTTTAACTACTTAGCTAGATGGAGAGGTATTATCCATCCTAATAAATGACATTAATTTAAATCCTTGATATTAGAAGAGTTTACATCCATTGTGTATATTATAGTATATTTTTATGTTTTCCTCTAATTGCATTGTGCACATCTTTTCAGTTATGTATTTTCCTTCCCTAAGTGCCTTAGGCATAGTGTTTATTTTGTTATTTTTTATCTTATTACTTCAAGAGGAGGTTTTTATAAAGAGACAACCTTGTATCAATTTCATATCAGTTGGGAAGAAAGACTTGTGACCCCGTATGCTCAATGGATCAGATAAGGCAACTAATTTGTTGCATAGTAGGCATGTAATCCCAGGAGGTCACCAAAAATATTGGAAAAAATAGGCCTACATATGAATATTTTGCTTTGATGGATCAGAACACTCTCTTAAACCCTTATTTATTTCATTTTCATGCACAATCATCCACCATGAATGAGCACCTATAGGTGTTATAGAGAAGATAATTGCTCATGCAGGAATGAACAAACTAGTCTGGTTGTGTATTTGATAAGTGTACTTAAAAAATCAATCAAAGTTAAAGGAATACATGAAAATGATGTATTTTATGTAATGAATATCCCTTATAATTTTGGTGTCTTGGTGTGTTTCCTATCTCAAGATATAAACCTTCAAAGATGATCTAGTAGTGTGGGACGTGCCAGGGGATGTCAAATTGAAGCCACAAGAAATAGTCATTTGGATTCAATAATATTCAGCAAGATATAAATTAAATGTAGGGCTACCAAGTGTCAAAATCTCAAAATTTGGATTGAGGATCAATAACACATGTGTGATCAATCAAGTCAATAGGTCAAGATAGATCTATGACACACATTTAATTATGCAATCAAAGATCAACATCGAGCACGAGGTCAATAAGTTAGAGGATCCTGAGATTTCACACAGGGATACCATGTGTCATGTTCATGGTAAATTAGTAGATCAATAATTTGAATTTTTTCATGTAGATCAAGATCAATAGTGCATGTTTGATCATGCAAATGGGGATCAATGGTATAGATCAAAGTCAAGAAGTCAATAAGCCTAGATTGTATGCAAGGCTACCACATGGTGTAAGAGCATGAACCAAATAAAAACTAATAACAAGGTCCATATAAGGCACATGGGATTGTCAAATGACATGATATAAAAATCCAAATCAAAGATCAATGGGCAATAATGAAATTTAAGGCTAAAAGACTCCTAAGGAGATTGCTAGAGCAAATTGGATCAAGTTTTAGGGGGCACTAAATGTAGACAGATGTTTGAAGCTAGGATGGTCATCATTTTTAAAATTAAATAAGTAGTAATGTGGTAAGGAAATTCCACATATTAGACATGTTAGATTGAAATATTTTTCCACCTAAGCATGCAAATTTATAAATGTGAGATCAAAATATGATCTGGGTTAAAACAAGCAAACCTTGTAAATTCATATGCTGCCATTAAAGCTCAGTTAAACCTTTCAAAAGCCTTCGACGTAAGTTTTAAATCTTGTTCATGATCAAGAGACTAAGTATCCTATGGATCTTCATTGATATATGAATATGTGAAAACCAATAAGGTGATTAGTTTTCATTTATAGTGGACCTATGTTCAGGGTTTGGAGTAAGGGAGGATTTGTGAGTATGAAGGGAATGTCAGAAGGGACAACATATGGATGAGTTTAAGTGACTATATAATAATGTAAAGGACATATACAAATGAATCATGATGCTATAGGCTCATTAAGAAGTTTTAGATTTGGAGGTTGAGAAGGGCAAGTGGAGAGTTTAAGGAAATTTTAGAAGTCCTTGGAGACTTTTCCTTCTTAATGGATCATGACTCATCATCCTCCACAAGTTCTTGTCTTCTAATTAATTTCTAAGCCAATGAGAGGGATTGAAAATATATTTGGAGCTAATGAATAATTAATTTACTGAGCAAGAATTAGTGTTAATTGATCAAAAGGTGGTTGGGACTCCATGAAAGTGGTTGGACTTCATTTATTGAATTTTCTTTGCTCAACAGTTTCTCTCTCTCTTCCCTTTTTCTCCTATATCTCCCATTTCTCCCCCAAGGTACAAGGACAATCTCATTTTGATAAGGTAAAACCCTATCAAAAGTTTGTATGAAAGACCTCTTGAATCAATAAATATAACTTTTGCGTATCTCTTGCCTCTAAATTGTGTTTAGAAAGCTTGTGCATGATGGTCTTTTGAAGGAGTGTCTTCCATGTCCATTATCCTTCTTTCTTAAATATTTTTAGGTGTTTTCAAGTTAGTTTCAGGTCTGAACTTGTGCTATTTATACCATTAATGGATGCTTGGTGTGAATCTTAGAATTCCTCTTTGCTTTATTCATTACTTAGTGAGCCTAGTTTATGAAATACTTATGCAAATTAGCTAGTTTGTGAGGTTGTGTGAGCAAAGAATGTCTTATGTTGCATTAGTGTTTATTTAATGCTTATGTGAGTTATCATTTAATTTGGTGCATCACCTTTTTTTTATCTCTCTTAGTAACCCTATACCCCTCTATATCCCTTTTCCAAGTAGAAGTAGTAGTTTAGGGGATCTACCAAGATGAAGTCAACCTTCTTTGGAGGTTCAACCTCACTATAGGATATCCACAACCTGACGTTGTTGCCATTTTGTGGCTTAGTTGGAGATATCTTGAAGAACCCTCCCCAAGGGTGAAAATTAAGTCCACAATAGAACCTCTACTAATAATAGTACGATGAGCATGGAAATTCTTTGGAGGAAGCTATGCTAAGATGGTTACTAGGACAGAGGGATATAGAAAGGTGTATGGAACATAGAGTATATAATTTCACAAAAGAAGAGTCAAAGAGAACTAATTTTACATTTTAAGAGATTATTCAAGAACACATTTATGGTGAAATATATGAAATATTCTGGTGGAAGTTGCCTAGGTTATTAGCTAATTGGTTAACACGATTGGAGTATTATTATTTTTGGCCCAAGATGATATAAATTATAAATTGGATTGAAGACAAGGTAGACTTATTACAGAGGTTGTAAATTGATTGGATGCAAGTAATAGACCATTGGTTTGCTACTACTCTTGACGGATACATAACTAAATTTGTAATACAAGGATAAATAGATTTTGAAGCTACAAAAGATTTGTTTATAAGATTAATTTGAGGAAAATTTTTGCAGTGACTACCTACTCTTATGAAAATGTTGGTTTCAAAAAAGGACATGGTGCCTACTCCAACCAACATAGAGTAGTCACTTCGGGCCTCAAGTGGATGTGTGTGACTAGACAACTTGAATGATGAGTAGATGAGTAGATAAAGCTTAGACCTAAATCCAAAATAGAAACCCAAGAAAAAAAGAATTAGAAGAAAAGTCTAGATTTAGAACGGAAACTATGACAATAGAATAGATAGAATAAGTAGAAAGGTATTTAGGTAGTTGTGAAAAGAAGTAAGAACAATATTAAAGTAGTAGAAGAGTGAGTATTAAAGAATTATGAATGAGAAAAAAAGGAATGATGAGATAAGGATGAGAATAGATGAGATGAAAGATGTTGACAAATGCCTAAAAAAATTAGAGAGGAAAGAAGAGTGAGAAAAGGATGAGATGTGCGAAGATGAGGATGAGAATAGTGTAGAAGTAGAATAACTAGTAGTTAATGGTAGTTTAAAATTACAAGAAAGGGTATTTTAGGAAGAAGAAAATAAATTATTGAGTGGAGAGAGAAGACAAAGTCACATAGAAATCATATGTTCAAGCCTTGATAAAGAAGATACTATAGATAAAAATCATTCACTAGAAAGGTAGTCATCCGCCCAACCCAATATTTCTAATCTCAAAAGTAATTTCTTAAAAGAGGGTCAAGCAGGCTATAGTTGGGAAGAACTATTTTTAAAACAAGTTCATAAATGGGGAACATAAATTGAGACAACATAAATTTATAAAGCTTTGAAATCTATAGGTTTAATCAGGAACAAACAACATGAAGCGAAAAATGTAGGAAATCAAGGTTCATATCAAATAGTAAGTTTGCTGGTACATCCTTTAAGCTTATATAAAATATGCAAGGATCACATCCAATAATTACTATAGTTTTGCAACAAATTTCAAAAATACCAGCTTGTAATCCAAATATGGCTCATTTGGGAGCTTTTATAAATCTAGCACAGTATGATGGGTCCACAGACCCTGAATGGCATTTAATCATCTGTCAAGTGAAATGGCAAGGCAAAGGTATTAATAAAAAATTAGTAATGAAGTCTGAATTTATTGGGGCATTAAATGGAATAAATTTAAAATTCATGTATCATAGAGATATTAATCAAGTTTCTCAAAAAGATGTGAAAGAATGGCTTGTTGCAAAGTTCAAAATTAAGGAATGTGCAAGTCAGACCATCCAGGATCTAAAATAAATTTAATATAGGTTTGGAGAGAAAATATGTGACTATGATCATAGATTTTTAGATGTCATGAATAGGGTTGAGTTTGCTTTATAGGACAAGGATAAGGCTGCATGGTTCGTAGGACTACAAATAAGAATCTAGTTTACGATAGCTCAAACTCAATTTGATACTAAATCAAATGCTTGAGCTACTGCTATTAGGGTGGAAAAAATTGAATACTATGGAGAAGATTCAACATCCAACTTTAAGATTGAGAATACCTTACAAGCCTTCATGAAAATAATGAAACAATATCATAAGGAAGATAAACCCAAGTTAAGAATATGGTGTATGGAATGTGGCAAAGAAGGGAATAACTATAATGATTGCCCCAAAGTCAAAACATAATTCTACATAGATATTAAAAGTAATAGGACATGCAACATCATAGTGTCATTTGTTATAACAATATGTAAATAACCCACATAACTCATATTATAATTTTTGTAAATCCCCAAACCATAATGAGAAGAGTTATAGAGCTTTACAGGAGTTGAATGTAGATATCACAAAGAATATTTTTATAGTCACTGCATAATAGGTGTCTACAATGAAACAAGTGATTCCAACCTTAGAGGTCGATATGATTTTTTCATACCAAACATGTCCACAATGGATTCTAAACTCACCACAATACTAACCTCATGGTTTGGCTGGATGGATTCCTCACCAAGTTGGACACCACCATAGAATCTTGCGATGACTCAACATAAACTATCCAGTTGAACTCAACCTAGTTCTCAATAAAAATATGGGGGTTGCAATAATGTTCATATCAATAAAGTTGTAATACTTCACAGCATCAGGGTAGCTAAAAAGGAGGTTATAGGGGTGGATATCATGGTGGTTATCAAGGAGGATGAGGAAATAATTACCAATGACCTCCATTTTAGTGTTATTTATATGGAGAGTATAATCATGTGTAAAAAATTACCTAATGAATCCATAGACGTAGTACTATTTTATGTATTGTAAAGTGTTGGATCAACATGATATAAAACATTGTCTAATATTGGAAAAATAAAGAAAATAAAAGGTTGTGCGAAATGTGAATATGGTCAATTTGTAATCTAGGAAGCATGCATTTTTGAATGCTATATGATCAAGGAATTTAAAAGTTCATGTAGGATAAATACCTAGATCCATCTATTGAAAAGGGATTGATGTATGAGGCTGTATAGATTTTTAAAAATATTAAACATCAAGAAATTACTGAATGAGGGGCTACGATTGTAGACATAAAAATGTATGGCTAAATTGTGCATATAATGAGATAAGACAGAGTTTTTACTACCTTAATAAATTTACTCAAACTATTAAACACACTACACATTAAAAAAATCTATAAAAATATCAAAAATTTATTAGAATGTGCAAAACGGGGGGAGTAAAAAATAGAGAAGCTAGTATGGTATACAAAAACTAAAAAATCTTGGGATGTGGATGCACATATAGATATTGAAATCATAGGTTATGAGATACCAAATTCTATTTTTGACTTTATAAGCATGGTTAATGTGATACCAAGGTCTATGTGGGAAGCTATTGGCCGACTAGTACTTAGCTATAGTCCAGTAACTCTCAACCTAGCAAATTATGGGAGTTAAACTTATTGGTCATCTAGAAGATGTTGAGATTAAATTTGCAAAGATGAGTTTGCAAGTTGAATTTGAGGTCATTGATATGAAGATAATCAAGACACATTATCCTATGTTGATTAGTAAAAATGGACATATGATGGTCAAATGACTATCAACACTGTGCAAAATCAACTAGAATCTCATCAAGGGGATAAAATCATAGTAATTCCATTGAATAAGGTGAAAAAATCATACATCATCCCAACATAACTTGATTCTCATTACATTTTTCAATAAAATAGACAAAGATAAATACTGAGGAGAATCCAAAGTCTCTGTGAGTAGCTGAATGTATTTTTATTTATGAAAAGGCTAAACCTCAGTTATAGTCTTTACTTACTGAGAAAATGAAGACTTTTGACATGCTAAATCCTAAAACAGTGATCACCCATCTATTGATTCCTCAAATTGAGATGGAAGATTATAAGTCTATGTCTATGAAATATCCTATCCATTCTAAAAGAGAGTTTTTATATCAAGTAGAAACCCATGCGTAGGACTATATAGAGCCCACTAAAGAAGGTACTTTACCATGGGAAATAGATTCATCCGTTAGTGGGGATTCAAACACACATCTGCTAAATTGGGCACTAGGATATCATGATCTAAGACTAATTAGAATGGTCTTTACACATGAATAATAACTACCTTAATACTTTGAAATAGAGGATATAAATCAACTTATTATGTGATTACAAGTCTATATGCCTACAATCAATTAGAGGGTGAGTACTTTGAATTATGCATTGAAAGGGGTTGATGAGACATGGTGGGAAATTCATAGGAATGATCAACTTTTCTAGGATGATGATTTTGAACTGATGATTAGCATTTTTTAGCTACCACAAATAATCAGAAGCAATTGGCCTCTTTTTCAAGAGGATGAATGCTTTGAATTGTACATACATAGGTGTGTTGAAGTATGTATTATAGAAAGCATGGCATCAAAATATTGGGTTCATATTTTCCATATACGCTAGTTATCCTTCCATCAACTTGGTAGATGCATCAAGAGTGCAAGAGGGAAATAAAGCATTGGGCATAGGTGTAGATTGACTTCATGTAAACATTTGTGTTTGAGGATGAGAATCCTTTGGTATATAATGCATTTCTCAAAATAAAAAAAATTCTATGTCATGAGTGTGAAGAGAACCTAAACACCACCACTAAGTCTTCTAAACAGAAAAATATAGCCCACAATTTGAACATAGATATATAAAGGTACAAATTTGACCAGACAAAAGAGCAGTCTATTATGTAGCTATGTCATAGAATAAATGATGAGGAGGAAGAAACAAAAGCTCTTGATAGTGATGGTGATCTAGATATGGATGATTTGTTTGAACTAACATGGGATGTTGAGTCACTCAAAGATCCAGTTGTAGAACGTATTGAGAAGGAAAAGCTGTGAAATATCAAGATTCTATAAAAGGAAGGATAGAGAATGCTACAAGATTAAATTTTTGAATAAAAATAACTCATCTATCAAGAACCACTCAAGAAGTATGTTGGTAATATTGGAAGTGAGGAGATTCCCAAACTGGCACACATTAGGGACTACTAAACCACAATAGAAGTCTTGAAAGCCATGTAACTTCTAAGACATTACCAAGATGTCTTCCCCACCAAATTTTCAAAAGTCTGAGGAGTAGATCCATCATTAGGAGAAATGCATATTGAACTAAAAGAGTGCATATGATCTATCAAGAAGTGACCATATAAGCTTAATTCTAATAAGAAACTTAAATTTAAGGATGAGTTGGATAGGATGCAAGATGCATGAATAATTTACCTAGTGGAAAAGATAGACTAGGTAAGTCTTTTGATAGTGCAACACAAGAAAACAAGATAAATCAAAATGTGTTACGACTATCGCATTCTAAATGACACTTGTAAATGATCCATTTCCTATCCCCTTTACAAATTAAGTATTAGAGGTAGTTTTAGGACATGGGGTGTATTCGTTCATAGATGGGTTTAGTGAATATCATCAAATACCGATCACAGAGGAGGACATGGCTAAGATTAATTTTGATACTAAGTGGGGATCTTTTGTGGACAAAATTATGCCTTTTGGGCTGAAGAATGCACTAGCTATTTTCTCTCAAGCTATGGTGATTACATTCAAAGATTTTATTCATGACTTTATGGAAGTTTACTTGGATGATTGGTTTGTTTTCTCTTTATTTAAGGATCATTTATCTCAGCTGTGATTGATGTTTGAATGATTTAGAGATTTGTGCATCACCTTGAATCTTAAGAAGTGTCTCTTTTTCATGCCTTTCAAGGTTTTATTGGGCCATGTTATGTCTAATGAAGGTATTCTACTAGATCATGCTAAGATCATAGTTATTGTTAGCATGATACCACTAGTCAGTTTTATTTAAGTGCAATCTTTTATCAGACACACAAGCTATTATCACAAGTTTATAAAAGGGTACTTAGCTATTTCTTCTCCACTTGAATATTTTTTGCACAAACATATGTAGTTTGTATAGACATCAGAATGTCAAGTGATATTTATAGATCTCAAACAAAGATTGGTCACTACACCAATATTAGTTTTTCCATATTGGAACAAGCTATTCTATGTGCATGTTAGTGCTTTAGGTATCGTAGTCAAGGATGTGTTTGCACAACCATGAGTTGGTGGGTTGGATCACCCTATCCACTTCACAAGTAGAAAGTTATTTGCTATCAAAAATAATTATATGACAACTAAAAAAGAAATATTGGGGATAGTGTTCACACTTCATAAGTTTAGGCACTATCTTCTTTCAACCCCATTTGAAGTCTTTATAGATCACCAGGCTCTATGATACCTAGTTACTAAGCCAATACTAGGAGGATGGATTTCTCGATGGTTAATGTTGTTTCATGAGTTCTAATTTATAATTAATTTCAAGTTGAGAAGAGAGAATTTAGACCTAGATCATCTCAACCAAATTACAAATGGGGAAGAGCCAGAAGAACTAAAATAAGATGCTCTAGATGATCATTTATTTCGTGTATCTACGATACCTAAAAATTTGAATAAATTACCAATTTATTAGAATAAGGAGTTTTTTATATGCACTATTAGGAATGGGATAAGAAGCAGTTTATGACTAGAGCCTTACCATACAACATCATAAATGGGGTTTTATATCACTTGGGGAAGGATGAAGTTATGCATCAGGTGGTTTTGGAACATGAACACCTGTAACTATTGCATGAAGCACATTAGGGAGTTGTAGAGGCCATTTCACAGGAGAATCCACTACGAGAAAAAATTTATAGAGTACGATTTTGTGTCCAAATTTATTTTAAGATACACACATAGTAGCTTAACACTGTGATGTATGTCAGTGTATGGAAATCCCAATCAAAGGGATGAAATACCATTGCATCCCTTACTTATCGAACAACCCTTTTAAATAATGGGGAATTGATTTTGTGGGCCTTACTAACCCCCAAAAAAAGCATAGTCAGGATATGTTAGGTTGTGGAGCTAAAAGCTTCACTGATGCAGACACAGAGGAGGGTGTAGAAGGGTTGCTGAGTGTCAGATACACCGGCATCGGTCAGGCCAACCGACGTCAGCAGGATAGGGTAGGAGAGAAACCGACGTCGATCAGTGATCGGCCGGCGTCGGAGACCCCCAGGCGGACAGGGACCGGTGTCGGTCACCTTTATGGTTTGACTGCGAGTTTATTATGGGCAGTCAGTTGACGAACCAAGTGTTTGCATGCTTAGTGCTAATTATAGACTAAGAGCTGTGGATCTAATTATTATACTAGGAGTCTAATTATTGTTTGGATGAGTTCTATATAATAGACTCATGGTTGTATTTTAAAATTTGTTCTAGTTTGAGTTGAGCAAAGCTAGCTCCTTCTGTGTGTGAGGTGAGCAAGGGTGTTCCTCCTAGTTCCACAGCAGTACCAAGGTGGGTGCTGGATTGGAGAGTCAGCTGGATTCTTCATGTATGTATGATCTTGGTCATCAGGTGAGCATGGCTTATAGGAGATCTACATGGTAAGTAAGATCATTGATCTGCAGGTGTGTGTGTGTGTGCAAGGTCAAGGTTCACAGGTGTGTAGAACCAGTATTGATCTGTAGGTTAGAGATCAGATAGGACAGCAACACAACAGGGAGTAGTATCAGGCAGGATCTACTTGGAGTACGGTGTGTACTCATTGGTGTGTACGTGGAGTACATGTAGAGCTAAGAGGGAGGCAAGGCAGTTCCTTTCATAAGTATGGTCTGTTGAATTGTAGGTTGTTGCAAGTTCATGGGAGATCTACTTGAAGTACTTTGAGTACTTGTGGAGTGCGTGGAGCACAGGTGTAAGGTGAACACCAACTTTGTGTTTGAGTTGGGTGTTGGGACCTAGTAGAGAGAGCTTTGAGGAGAGAATTACTGTTCACTTGAGGTGTGGGAAACCTCTGAAGAACTGGTGGAGAAGAAGTGGCATCTTCTTTATTGTATTCTTTTCTGTAAGAGTTATTAATACAAGTTGTGTATTGTCTCTCATATTCTGTGTTATTCTAAATTTTAGTTACTTGTTGATTTTGGTTATTTTCGCATATTAAGTTGCTTGAATTTGGTAATCAATTGTGTGCTTCTGGTGTTGGTCTTAATCCCAACATGTGGCATCAGAGCATGTTTGTTGTTCTAGGTGCCTGACAAGTGGTATCAGAGCTAAGGTTGCAGGAAGCGGTTTTGTGTTTGGTTACAGGGCACTCTCAGGGGTTTCTGATTGAGTGGGAGTAGAGCAATGGCAGATCAAAGTAAGCTAAGAATGGAGGAGTTGAAAAGCATAAATGGTCACTTAAGGTCCCATGGAAAGAAAGAGCAGGTAAAAGAAGATTGTTGGTTGGTAGCAGATCAACATGAAGAAACTGAAGATGCAGATGTAGCAGGTGTTGTTGCACAAGATGTGTTGGCAAGTTTCTTGGATAAAGTTGAATCTTGGATAAAAGATTCAGTTGCCTCTTTCCATGCAGCCCCAGGTAGAGGAGCTGGTGAGCCTTGCCAAAGAATTGGCAAAGGGGAAGTGAAGCTGAAATTGCAGGCGGCCAACACACAGGTGTTGATGAAGGTCATGCAGGTCCCAAGTTTGGAGATATGGCTAATTTCTTTAGAAAGATTGGGTGATGAGAGATGCATAAAAACTCTCACAGCGGGTGCACTTGAATTAGCTGGTGGTAAGAAAATATGTACTCTTTATCTACTTGTTTATATTATTGATTCTTCTTCTATTGTGGAGACGTGGCTTCGTAGGCTTGGTCACATGAGCAGGAAGGAGATGCATGTTCTTAAGTGGAAGACATATATATTTGATAGACTTAAGAACTGGAAAGCCTTGGTGTTCTTGGAGGAGATGGTGGACATAAACCAGTGGATGGTGCTGGATACTTCTGAGCAGAGCAGTTTGGACATGGAGATTGATTCAAAGGAGCTCGCGGGTAAAAAGTCATCACTCACAGGCGAACATAGATACCGGCGTCGATCATGAGGAATTGGCATTGAACAGACAGGTGTCGATGTCAGTCATGTGCAGACCGAAGCCAGTGATGTCGGGCAGGGTAAGATCGACGTCGGTCAGTAGGACCGACGTCGGCAATAGGGACACCGATGTCGGCAGGGTCGGTAGTCAGGGACACACGCATGGGAACCAACGTCGGTCAGATGCAGACTGTGGAGTGATCGAGGTCGGTCACTGTAACGGATTTTGGGTGGACAGCACACTGTCAAGGAGTCTCAAACACCCATACGGAGGACTGAAGATGTATGTAGGCCCTCAAATTTGTTGTTCCTCTTCTTTATACTTATTGCTGATTGTAGAGCAGGAAGGATCCAGGAATCAGGTGGGAGCATGGCAGGGATATGATGTAAAACCAAACAGGAGTTTTGGTAGGGTTGCCAGTCGATGCAAAAGCACAGAGATGAATGGATTCCTTAGTTGAAGAATAGAGAGAATGGATATGTGAGACAGAAGACCAGGCATATGGTCTTGAGGAAGCTGCAGGACAGTGGTATAGGTTTTGACAGGGGGATGACAGAGCATGACTCTAGTCAATGTTAGGGTAACTACTGTGGCTTGTCTTACCAGGTGGATGATGAGTCACGACATCATTTTGTTGCTGTATGTGGATAGTATGCTAGCTAGCAGGGGTGTACATACAGGGTTTTGCTGAGCTAAGGGTAAGATTAGTTCAGTGGCATGTCAGGAAGAGTTTGGAGCAACAAAATTCTTTGACATGGGAGACATGGAGATCACAGGTAGATTTTGTCTCCAGTGGGAGCTGATGTGAATTAGGTGTTGGTGAGGTTCAGGATGTAGAGCCAGAGCACACTAAGGGCTAGACAGGTACAATGTTCGAAATCACATGAGGTCTGGTATAGACCTGAGTTTTCCCATGCAGTGGGAGCTGTTAGAGAGTTAGGAGCCAATTCAGGGAAGTGGGTTCTCAGGGACTTGAGAGGGACCAACAGTAGGTATACATGCAGGGCCAGGACTTCACTACATGTGTTTGTAGGTTCGGATGTGGCAGGGTACTCGGATGACAGGAGGTACACCATGGGATGTGTGGTGGGTTGTCTTCAGGATTGATCTTGAAGAGGGATACAAACCAGGAAATAGATTAGATGGAGTATAGGTACAGGTACAATGCAGCTATTTATCTCCAAGTGGGAGATTGTTAGGTTGTGGAGCTAAAAGCTTCACTGATGCAGACACGGAGGAGGGTGCAGAAGGGTTGCTGAGTGTCAGATACACCGGCTTCGGTTAGGCCAACCGACGTCGACAGGATAGGGCAGGAGAGAAATCGACGTCGGTCAGTAATCAGCTGGCATCGGTGACCCCCAGGCGGACAGGGACTGGTGTCGGTCGCCTGTATGGTTCGACTGTGAGTTTATTACGGGCAGTCAGTTGACAAACCAAGTGTTTGCATGCTTAGTGCTAATTATAGACTAAGAGCTGCGGATCTAATTATTGTACTAGGAGTCTAATTATTGTTTGGATGAGTTCTATATAATAGACTCATGGTTGTATTGTAAAAGTTGTTCTATTTTGGGTTGAGCAAAGCTAGCTCTTCTATGTGTGAGGTGAGCAAGGGTGTTCCTCCTAGTTCCACAGCAGTACCAAGGTGGGTGCTGGATTGGAGAGTCAGCTGGATTCTTAATGTATGTATGATCTTGGTCATCAGGTGAGCATGGCTTATAGGAGATCTACATGGTAAGTAAGATCGTTGATCTACATGTGTGTGTGTGTGTGTGCAAGGTCAAGGTTCACAGGTGTGCAGAACCAGTATTGATTTGTAGGTTGGAGATCAGATAGGACAACAACACAACAGGGAGCAGTATCAGGCAGGATCTACTTGGAGTACGGTGTGTACGTGGAGTACATGTAGAGCTAAGAGGGAGGCAAGGCAGTTCCTTTCATAAGTATGGTCTGTTGAATTGTAGGTTGTTGCAGGTTCATGGGAGATCTACTTGAAGTACTTTGAGTACTTGTGGAGTGCGTGGAGCACTTGTGGAGTGCGTGGAGCACAGGTGTAAGGTGAACACCAACTTTGTGTTTGAGTTGGGTGTTGGGACCTAGTAGAGAGAGCTTTGAGGAGAGAATTACTATTCACTTGAGGTGTGGGAAACCTCTGAAGAGGTGGTGGAGAAGAAGTGGCATCTTCTTTATTGTATTCTTTTCTGTAAGAGTTATTAATACAAGTTGTGTATTGTCTCTCATATTCTGCGTTATTCTGAATTCTAGTTACTTGTTGATTCTGGTTATTTCCGCATATTAAGTTGCTTGAATTTGGTAATCAATTGTGTGCTTCCGGTGTTGGTCTTAATCCCAACATGTGGCATCAGAGCATGTTTGTTGTTTTAGGTGCCTGACAGGATAGATATATTCATTACTGTGACTGATTATTTTAATAAATGAGTGGAAGCTATTGTGATACCCAATTCTAAGGCTAAGGATGCTATAAATTTTATATAGGAAAATATTATCACATGATTTAGTTGTCCCATCAAGTTGGTAAGTGATCGAGGAACACATTTTTAAAATAACACTATCAAAACACTCACTGAAGAATTTGTGATTTCACATCATAAGAGCACTACATACCATCCTCAAGCTAATGGACAAGCTGAATCTTCTAATAATATATTTGGAAAAATGTTAACCAAAATTTATGATGTGAAGATGGATGATTAGGAGGATCATATTCTTGTAATCTCATGGGCTTATAAAACACACTACAAATGTGCTATAGGTTTTACTCCTTTTCAGTTGGAGTATGGGTTAGAAGTAGTCATGCCTATGGAGTAGTTGGTACCTAGCCTATTGATTTAATAATTTTAGTAATATTTGTATATTATTACTAATTTAGTTAAACATTTGAAATAAGAAAATTAGTAAATAAATATGCAATAATTAAGCTACTGATTTGTATAATTTGAATCTTTCTAAAAATAGTAATAAGGGAGAGAAAATAAGATTTAGATAGAAACTACGACAACTATTGTATGGTCTAAAATTCATTGTGTAGGACTAGGACACTATCGTAAATCAAGATTTGGCCTTCATTTATTGTTGGATAGGAAAGTTAAAATAGGACACCCTGGGGTTCAACACTATAGTCCTCTTTTACCACTATTGTCTAAGAGATCTAAGATTTCTAGGTTTTATTCGTTGTGTCTGTGTGAGAATTCTTATGAAGTTTCAACTATTGGATGTCTACAAAACTCCCTGTATACCTGATTTAGTCTTTACACCCTAGATTCCATTGTCCTTTGAAAATTTTTGGGAAAGAGGGGTGGGTTAGTGTGTGTAAAATTCATTAAACGTGTATCCACACCCCTTGTGTGGGCATGCTACCTACATACCAATACTCTGAAGAGGGATCAAGCCATATGTAGTTCTCCCACTTGATGTGCTTTGTGCAATAGTGTGTATGAAGATACAAAATGATAAATTGGATGTGCTTGAGGTGGATAGGCATTGGTGTAAGTATTTGAATAGGCTTGTAGTAGTATTGGCTATCTATATGTAGAGAATAGGGTAGATTGCCTTAGTGGTTTTGCTTGTATTCTTGCTTGCTTTGTAATAATTTCCAACCCCTTCTAAATGAAATTTTAATGGGATTTTATAGGGATTTATTGGTCATGGATTGAATGTATTCAATTTAGGCCAACAAAAAGGGGGAAATGAACCAAAAGGAACTGACCATTGGAGGTAAAAATGTACTTGGATAGGAGCATAGAAAATGGACACTAGAGGGCCCAACACTATAGTCCAAGTTGGGTGTTATAGTCTTGAGGGTACAAAACCTGGGGGGATAGATTTTTCATGGGAAAAGCAGTTTGGCTTAGCTGGGATTAGGTTTATAAGGCTAGAGATGGTTGGGAATTAGGTAAAGAAAGCTTATGAGGGTCATGAGAGCAAGCAAGAGGGACATATGGGTTGGGTGTCATAATCCACATTCAAGTTACCAATTTTCACATTTTATATGACTACACCTATGAATAACCCTTGTTATGCAACTCAGTGATCATGAATCTCTCACAAATAGAATTTTGGATCTAAATCAAATGGATGAATATAGGCACAAAGCATATTGGACACATGAAGTTCACAATAAAAGTCAGAAATCTTGGCACAATAGAAACCTGTGATGCAAGGAATTTTAGGAGGAGAAGCTAATATTATTATATAACAGTCAATTTAGGGCATTCCTAGGCAAATTGAATATTAGATGAAAATGATGATATATTATACATGAGATATCACCACAAGGAATAATCATTTTAAGGGATCTATAAGTAACCATCTTACCAGAGTAAGTAAATGGCTGTAGGATTAATCCCTTCTACTGATAATCTTACTTGATCTCTTTCTGAAGATGAGTGGGTGTTGAGTAGCACCAGGTAGATTAGGTTTTAATTTTTATCATGTTTTTATAGTGTCTTTCTTTTTTTGTGTGTGTATAGATTAAAATATGATCTCTTCATATTTAAGGACTAAATAGAACCATAAGAGGACTCACAATGTGTGATGATGGCCAATGGAGAAATTAATGTACGCTATGGATGATGTCACTAGAGGGGTATGATAATGGTGAAATTCTAGGAAGTGTATGACCAATACAAATTAGGAAATATATCATCAAAAACAATAGTCATAAAGGGTAGTTAATACCAAATCTAGGGTTTGAAGGATAAAGTATATTCCAAGTCAGTAATCAATTGTTATCACAAGATAACTACTCAAGTATGACCAAAAATAGATATAAAAAAATATCTCATCTCATGTGTCAACAACCATTGATTTATAATGCTAAATATTAAAATACACCACATAAGCATGCCTTATGCCCAAATCAAATGCACGTCAGCCCCAAAGACAACTTAAAAAGGCATTCAAGAGAAAATCAATTGATATAAAAAATATAAAGGTAACTCATTGACCACCAATTTCACATTTCACACTTATAGAAATTCAAATAACCAAGCTTAAAGTTGAGTGTTACACTTTCCAAAGTACATAGAATCAATGATCCACACTTCATATACTACTTGAAGAATCATCTAGGGCATGTGAGTAAATGAAGCAATCTCATCTTATCATGCCTTTGTCTGATGCATAGAAAGAATAAATGGGCATAAATCTTGTACTTCAAAAAATAAAATTTCATGATCCTAAACTGTTTGAGTTTATCTGAGCTATTGAGCAGAATTGTTTCCTTCAAACCCTGTACAAGATGCACAACCTCTGGCTCTCACATTACCATACTAGTTTCATAATTCAAATGTTAATAAACTAATACACCTGTCAAATTTCAACAATTTGGGTGAGGTTTTTTAGCCATTCCTTTCCCAGTATAATGGTGACAACATCTATCTTTCCATATATGTGACTATTGTGATTAATACACCAATAATGGCCAGAGAAATTAGGATGCCTACACATGGAGGCTCTCTTACACCTTAAAAATCAAAGGCACCTCTATTGCTTTAGGAAATCTAAGGTACCTACACCCATGGATCCTATGGCATACCCATCAAAGATATTCCAGATGAACCTATGCACATTTTGGATGAATACATAACCCATCGATTCTAACAGAACACTCAGTTTATGAGCCAAACAACTAAGGGTGTTATTAACATCGCTCACATGATGATTCATCACAATGAGCAGTTTAACTGGCTTAAGTTATTTATGTAGATCATCATCATTTATAAATTTTGCATGAATGCCAACCAAACTTTCTAGTATCAATTTTTCATATTTATACTTTTACTTCACACAATGGAATTCCCCAGAAAGAGAAGTACATCCAAACACTGACTATTAGCCTACATAATAGTTTTAGAATCTGATATAGACATAGGAATAGGGAACCCTTGATCATAAATCCAAGTTACATCAATGGTGCAAGGAAAGTGTGGAGTTCATTTCAACACATCCTTGAGTCCCACCTGACATCATTTAATACTTAGGACAACATGTAGCTATTACCAAGCTACCAAAAGGGATCACAATTCATATTTATGAGTTTCCAAAGTCACCATTTGGATCTATGTCATATTTCATTGACATGGCCATGGTAAAGGCAATTTGGGTAGAGAAATAAAAATCTTACATAACTTTGAGATCCACACCACTACAGACAATACCCCTAGCATAACAATTCCAAAAGAACAACAAGATGAGTCTACTATGTCATAGCTATAAAATAAAAATAAAAAATCCCTAGCCAAATGATATCCCTCTCTTTCACAAAGGTGGAAGACACGTAATACTAGAACTTGGATCAATGATCTAAAGGTACCTTGGATTGTGAGTAGCTATGAATTGACATAAATGGGAACCGATGAACAAGAAGTTTATGAGGTCAATATGGAAGACATGACTGGTGACTTATATGAAAATGAAAATGATTTTTTTTTTTTTTGGAAAGATGTGCATGTAGTTAAATTGAAAAAGAAGGTGCCAATAAATTTGTGGGTTAAAATCCCACCTTGCCCTTACGCGATCGTAGTGGATACTATGGAATAAGAGGCTGAGCACACAAAGATTACTATCAAGATATTTGAAGAGTGGTCATCTAAAACTTTCGCTATTCTAGACCCTTTCACACTATTATCCAAGATCCCTTTAGAAGCAATTATCTAAGAAGGATAACTCGATGAGAGACTCAGGTGTCCCCTAATCTACAAGAATGAGTCACAAATTTCACATTTTAGGCTGAGCCCTCTACACAGGAGGCACAATAATATCCTACTAAAATTTCACCACCAAAAAGTGAATATTGGTCACCCTGGGCAAGAAAAAGTCATATGCTTCCAACAACATTATGTGACAAAGTGACACACTTTCAGTTGAGGAAGACTCATTCACAAATACCGAGGAGTTGGTGCCAAAATAACCAAGAGTGTAGGAACAATAATCTATATGAGAAGAAGTATTAGGGACATAAAATGATGCATATGCCAAGAGTAGAAAAAACATCATAAAGATGAGGTACATCAGTAAGAAGAAGCTTAGTGATGAAATCAAGTTGAAGTGCAAATCCATGCCGAAGAAGCTGAGACCAAGAAAAGGTTTGAAGACACAAAGGCTCTTTGTAAAGATTCTGCTAAGGAAGCACAAAAGGTAGAATAAGTTATAGATGTAGCTAAATAAGTTATGGTGTAAAAACAAAAAGAAGTTACAGACACTGAAGCTCAGTGTAAGTAAGCCCAAGTTGATGAGATTGCTGCTCAATAATGACCTAATGAACCTGTGCAAAGGCAAAAATAAGAAGCTAAAGTACTCAGCTAGAATCCAGCCTAGGTCCATAAGGATAAAGAGGAAAAATAATGCATAATTGAGTCACATGCATAATAAGATGCACAGGAAAAATCCCACATTGCATAATAAAAGGATGTTGTGTTTGATGTGCAATCAGAGTAGAAGGAAGAAACACAATAACAACAAGTTGAGGAGGAACCAAAAAAGATGGAGGATGAGGTGTACCCACATAAATAATAGGAACCATAAGAAAACATGTAAGAGGATGTGGTAGAGCAGGCACCTCAATAATAAAATGCACCATAGAATGACTCTACCACCCAAGGGGCACATGCTCAATAGTCTAGATTTACTTTCAGAGGAGTGTGGCTATGGGATGTTCCCATGGTAATTGTGAGAAGCAACAATTTTTCTCTTCCTATTTTAAACATGTTGTGTACCAACCTAGTAACCATAATGAATACTTTTTCCATAATCCCACTAAGGTAGGAAGCATTTTTGGATGTTTCTCGCTTACCACTATCAAATTAATTGGAAGGTGCTACCACTTTTCAATAATCAATTGCACAAAAGGCCACATCATTAGAACAATATGTTGACCAAATCAAAGTGTAGATAATTAAAATCCAAGGATACTTATAAGAATCTAATAATATCATTTGAAACACCTGCCTAGCATTGGTCACATGAGTCATTGGTGATCAAGTCATGTCTGACGAACACAAGTTGAAAAGACTCATTTCTTGACTGATAATATACTAGTGCGTTGCACAAAAGGTGCAACAACTCAGTTCCTTAGGTAAGGCATCAAAGTAGAATTTGAGACACTCATCACTAATTGGAAGAGTATTAGAATATTCTAGAGGCTACCACAATATAAGCATAATAGGTTGTGGGAAACATTCTAGACTCAAAGCAATAACTAGATGCATCATTAGCTTGTTTAAGCTAAGATTTTGCCAAGGATGTTACTACTAAGGAAATATTGGAGAGCCATATGATAACATTAGGGGAGATGGATGTTGCGTTTCAATAATATTCAAATACCAGAGACAATGTGAGGGATAATCTTTTGGATTGGTAGATCTAGATTGTGTAGAATTATTTTACAGGACTTCAGGTATAGAGACACATAAATAAAATGGACAAACTTAGCAGTGAGACTCAAAAATGGATCACAAACACTAAAGTATCCATGAGCATCACTAAAAATTCTAATCTTGCACAAATAATTGGCTATCAAGCCCCTTTGTGCACATTATTGAGGCTAATCTAGGAAGCCATGATAGATTAGAACACCTACAAGAAAGATTTGTCACCATTCACTAGACCCATTATATATATCATCGACACTCCTGCCTACATGCCACCATTGAAAATTTAATAAATCATCTCCAAATGCAAGGCTGCACAAATATAGACCAAAGATACATCTATAATGACTCCATCTTCATTAATGCCACCTCTATCTAGTTAAGTACTGCACAATGCAAATTTTTGAAATTTTGGGATGCCATTTTGATTGGGGAAGACATAGTTTGATAAGTGGGGCCAGGATTATTAAAAACCCATAAAGGGTGGTAGGTTGGTACACTAATTAGTTGAAAACCCAAAAGGGTGGCTAAGTAGTGCATAAGAGGTGAAAACTAGAATGACACCTTGAGCGATTATTGTGAATCTTACTAGGTCCAACCAGTTCTTGCAATCAGATCAAATCAAATATCTTTCCGATGTTATCTTGGGATGATATAATAATTTAATTATAATAAAGTGTTAGTACAAGAATAAGGAATGTAAAACTATGAAGTATAATTGTTTTCCATCTATGCGTAATGCATTTATTTGTTACAAGTTAATTTATTTTGTCCTTTCCCTCAAGAAGTTTTGATCGATTAGAATACAAAGAGACTCCTTTTGGTGCCAAGTTCAGATAAAATTTGGAAATTCATAGATATGTAAGTGTCTATATATATGTTATTATTTGTAAGAATAAAGGTATTTTTTATTTATAAGAGATCAATATAGATTTACTGGTTATGGTTACCTGTGTGGTTTCTTTATTTGTTCATTGCATACAATTCATTAGGGATAGTTATGGTTATTTCCCTTTTTTATTGTTTTGAATGCTTTGACTGTAGTTGAATTTACTATTACATTTCATTAGTATGATATCATAGGATAAAAATGTACCTTAAATCTTTCATTTGTTCTTTTCCTTCACATTACTTGGTAATTTGGTCTATGACCACGAGTTTATCGCATATTTATCTCCATCCTTAGCAAGTTCTGATGAAATATCAGGAACCTTTGCTAGCAAGGATCAATGAGGACCCTTCATCTTGAAATCAAGATGAATGATTGTAAATGAGTCTTTAATAGAACATATGGATCGATACATAGATCACTAATGTGAGCCCTTCATCCTACTTGGGATGAAGGGTGGAGGATGATCTTTGAAAACATTAAAGGAAGATTAATATAAACCATTCTTATTATTTCCAAGATGAAAGGTGGAGAATTCTCCTTCTAAGATATTTGTGAGAGTGCATTTTGGGCCCTTCATCTTATTTTCAAGATGAAAGGTGGAGGGAGAATCATTCCCAAGAAAGCACATGGATAATCAATGTAGGCCCTTCATCTTGTTTCCAATATGACAGGTTGACAATGTTCCCTTAAAATATCTCACAAGTTTCATTGTGGGCCCTTCATCTTGTCTCCAAGATGAACAAAGGAGAATAATATTGTATATTAGTTCATTTAGTAAATTATTTGTCTCACAAAAGAATATACCATAGGATCTCAAGATTCTTTTTTGAATGAAGATGTCTTTTGAAAGGAAAATACGGAATTAACAATTAAAATGAAATTATAATTCCATTTGCATAGGACTATAGATAGAATAATGATTAATTAAATTAATCAAAATAAATTTAATTAATAAAACATGGAGAATTTGATTAGAATAATGATTTAGAGAAGGGGAATTGATTTTATTAATTGATTAACAGTGAAGGGGAATTAGTGAATTGATCAGAGTAGAAGAATTGATTGGAGAAAATAGTTAGGATGTTAATTGAACAGATCTAATATGGTGATTTATCCTACCTAGAAATGTCCAAAGATGAATTCAAACTCGTATATTAGGTGAACAAAAAAATTTAGAAAAATTTGTGTGTAATTATTGGAATCATTCCATTTTACAATTTTAACACACAAGCAATAAAAGTGGAGTGTCTATATTTTCCCCTCTTTGGGAAGGCATTGTGAGGTTTAGATGAAATAACATCTTCTCAAATAATGAGAAGCAAAAAATGAGGAGAAAAAATTAGATGATTAAATAATGGATACTATAATATTGTCATTCCTAACCAATAGTTGCAGGAGATTGAATAAAAATATAAGATGTAATTTGAGTAAAATTAGTTATGTATTATTCCCCCTTGAGAGGACATGCAGGGATGAAGGACATGGATGGGATTTCAAAAAAGAGAGGAAGAAGCTAGTGTAAAAGAGAAGATTACCCTGTAGACCAAGTATGTATGTACATAATCTAGTCTGAACTCAGCTATTCATCTAATATACACATTCAAATTCACCTTGGGGCATCTCTAGGTGGTATAATTCACCATATTAGATATTTTTAATTATTATTCTAGTCATTTTATTTAGTCAATTATTTTACTCTGATCAATTCACTAATTCTTCTACTCTGGTCTAAATTCATCTGTTCATCTAACATACAAGTTTAAATTCACCTTGCGACATCTTTAAGTGGAACAATTTACCATAATAGATATATTTAATTATCATTTTGATTATTTTATCTAGTCAATTCTTTTACTCTGATCAATTCACTAATTTTTCTTCACGGATCAATTAATACAATCAATTCCCATTCTTTAAATCATTCTTTTAATCAAAATTCTCCACATTATATTAATTAAATTGATATTTGATTAATTTAATTAGTCATTATTTTAATTATAGTTAAATGAAAATGGAATTATAATTTCATTTAAATTGTTAATTCCTCATTTTCCTTTCAAAAGGCATCTTACTGCAAGAAATGATATTGGAATTCTTTGGAATAAACTTTTGTGAGCTAAATCAATTTGATAAAAGAATTGATATATAATATTATTCTCTGCCCTTCATCTTAGAGACAAGATGAAGGGCCCTTAATGAATATTTTAAGATATTTTAGGAGCATTCTCAACCCTTCATCTTGGAAAAAATATGAATGGTCCACATGGGTGATTTATGTGCCTTCTTGGGAATGATTTTCCTCCCTTCATCTTGGAAATAAGATGAAGGGTCTAAATGGACTCTCACACAGATCTTAGAAGGAAAATTATCCACCCTTCATCTTGGAAACAAGATGAAAGGCTTATATTAATCCTCATTTGAAATTTTCAAAGATCATCCTCCACCCTTAATCTTGAACAAGATGAAGGGATTACATCAATGTTCCATATACTAATCCATGTGCACTATTGAGGACTCTTTTGCAACCGTTCATCTTAATTTCAAGATGAAGTGTCCTCATTGATATGAATTCATTATAAATAGACCTCATTACATTATAATTCATTATGTTCAAGATATATAACAAAGTACTGATAATTTTTCAAGTCCCCTTATGCATCACCTTTCTAATTTTTGGTCAAGTCAAACTAGTCCATAACTTCAATGGAGATGTCTCAACATAATTTGGCATTGACAAAGACCATTTGATACTACATCCGAATTGAATCCTATACAAAGCTATTTACAATGAAGGTTTTAATGCTTTTGGTTTAAATCATATAGATTGTTATCTAATATTTTGTATGCTCATGAGGTCCTAAGCTCAACTATTTTTCATTTATTTAGTTTTTGATAGACTTAACATAAGATTTATGAATATATAGCTTGTGAAAATTCTTAATGATTATTATTTTTAATTATATATTAAATTGTTGATGTGAAGTTTTTTTTCGGTGTGTGGTCATTTATTGACGACCTTTTAGACTTTGCCTGAGGTGTTTTCGCCCTCGATGTGGTAATGCTCATGGGGTGTGACTTCTCTACCAATTGTTTTTGTATGATTAGCATTATACCATATCATTGTTTGATTAATATATAGATATGATCTTAAATAAATTAAAAAAATGAATGGAGTGGGAATATTCTATTTTGTAATTTTGATACAGAAGTGATAAAAAGAGTGTCTACATTTACCCCTCTTGGAGAAGGGAGATGTAGACGAAGTAACATATTCTCAAATAATGAGAATTGGTTTAGATGTTTCATTAGGAATTTGTTTAACCCTAAAATGTTCTATATTAGGGTTATATAAAATATTAAAGGGATATATATATAAATGAAATGACATAAAGATCATAATCAGATCTATAGCATGTCAATTAGATGCTAAACCTAGATATATGCATACATTGAATTTATTATGCTGAGATAGTCTAAATATGGGAAGTAAAAATATGTTAGATATAAAAATATTAAAGAAGTTAATTAATTATCTTTTTCTGATGCTAATGTAGTTATATATGTGGAAAAAAAAGAGGAATGAGATTTTGGAACAATTATCGAATTCTAGTTTTGATGCTTCTGGATTTCTAAACAATAACAATAGTCTAGGGAAATTATATTGATGCTAATGTCTGGGTTCGATGCTAGTGTCTTATAAAAAATATATATTAAAATAGGATACAACCACCTAGATGCTTTTGAGTTTTACCTCACCTTTACTTTGGTGCATTCAGATCTAGGTCATAGCCAATCACTCCTTATCAAATGGTAAAAGCCTAGTTTTGTATATTCATAGTGACCTTGGTAGAAAATGGGTTAGTGGGCACATGGTTTTGAGTTTTTCCAAAAACTATTTTGTTATTGGGCACTACCTACATAGCCAATACATTTAAGAGGGCCTCAGATAGATGTAGTTCTCCCCTACGTGTTGGCTTGTGTGTGAATCATAAAATATGTGCAAAACAAGTACAATAGTGACCTAGCTTGTAACTTGGAAAATCAAGATCTAAGGGGGTCTTATTTTATTATTTCAAACATGTAGATGTGCAACCCCTAATATTGATATGGAAATATAAATAAATATATAATCTTTTGATTCATTGAAGCTCTTTGGTCTTTTGCTAGGTATTCATAGGTGTTAAATGAATGATGTTTGATATTTTATTTATATCAATCCATTTAGAGTTATAAATCATATTAAAGTACTTAGGTTGACCATTGAGATACATTTCATTTACAAATTAGATGAATTTATGGCATTGGACACTTGCATCTAGACATGATAGTAATGTTGATGCTACTGTCTATCTCAGACGTTAGTGTCTAGGGAGTATAAAAACAAGTACATGTTTAAAACTTGTAGGGATGGAAGATAAGTACATTTAAAGAATTATAGGCAAGATAGAAGACCTAGGTCATCAACATAAGACTGGTTAGACTAAGAGATATATGCCAAGGGGCATAAAGATAGAGAAAATGTGAGACTTATAGAAGCGAGAAATATAAAGAAATAAGAGGAAAATCTAAGATCTGAGTTTGCTAAGTGTGTAAGACTAAGGTGCTATGTAATAATAAAATATCATCTACATTTCTTATTTTTAATCTAGTAATAAAATTGCTTATTTAAAGGAAAATAATGCATACTTGGGCGTGTATGCACACCTTGTCTTTACATGTGCCCAACTTGAGTGCTTTGTTGGTGACTAACATTGAACAAAGAGAATATTACAAAATAAAATCAATATATATAAAATCTATGTTGAAAGTACTTGAAATAGATTAAAATTTAAAGTATTAGGTTTAGGAGTACATCTATGTGTCAATGTAACCGCCTTGCCTATTCAAAGTGCATATACCCAAGGAGATAAAGAGACAGATTAGAAGGTGCATGCTGCCAAATTTAGAGAAATATTTCAAAAAATAGGTCTCTATCCAAAATACTATTCAAATTTGAAAATATTTGAAAACCTAAACTCCACTTGTTTCCTACATTAGAAAAGACTACTCAAAGAAATGTGAACATTAATTTGAATATAAAGATACATAGGAGATTTAGATGTGTTTTCTAAGCTTTTTCCATTGGGATATGGATTCAAGATCCTTATTATAGAATTTTTTTAATATCACTATCTTTGATTCACCTATAATCTCTATAGGAGTGCAATTGAAGGTGTTATCATGTGCAAGGAGTTTTGTTATTTATGGATATCATGTGGATTTTGTTGTGCCCTAAAATACACCCCCATTTAATAAATTTTAATGGGGAGTTGTTGGACCCCAAATTTTGACTAAGTATTTTGGATTTTTGGTGTAGAACCATCACGGCATGAGAGGAACATGACACAGAAAGACCATGGCATGGAACCAACATGATGTGAGAGGAAAATGATGTGGAAGATAAAAATGCAATAATACCTAGTCAAAGATGAAACATAACTAATGGAGAACCTAAGATCATAAAACTTGGTTTAATAATAAAAGAGTTGGGGAGAATGAGGGAAGCAGGAAATGGTTGAGGAATAATTTTCAAGAATAAACTAGATTTTAATCATCACACGAGTTTTGCACCAACCTGCACAAAGGAGGACATTTGGCAGCAAAGATCTAACACCAAACAAGAATAAAAGGGGTGTAAAAGCCTAGGTCCTTAGGAGAAAACAAGTAAATTACTGCCATGACTCTTAGTCTATTGGATATTATTAGATAGTCACCTATTTGTCATTAATAATGTAACTACTTGGTTAGGGAAAAATAAGTATAAATACCCCTATGTAGAGATGTGTAAGTATGATTAAACATTGGTATTTTGTAACAAATCCTTATGGTAATAGTAGAATTACATAAGTTACCATTAGTTCTGGTGTTATGATTTAGTTGATTGATAGTTAAAACATTTATTAATAGTGGGTTTGGATTGAGTAATATGTGGCTTATATTTGACTATGATATATATAATATGCATTATATGAGCTTGTGTAATCAATACTTTAAACCTCATGGAACTTATCTTCATTTTCCTACTTGTTTGGACAGATGAAATAAGGTCCATAGTCATGTATTTTATTTTTTGTGTAATCACTAATGAGATATATGAACAAAATCAAGTATATGACAAGTGTGTTACTGTGCAACATAACCCATGGGATTTGGTTTCTTGATATGTGCTTCAGGTGAGCACAAGCTTCATCTTATGTGAAAAGCCATTGTGTAAGCTTATTAGGAATAGACACTTTAGCACCTTAAGGATAACTTGATAGAAAACACCCAACATGACCCACTATTGTTTGAATATCATTATTCAATGTCTTCTAGGCCTTAGAAATCCATGACAATGTTTTCAATTTGCATAATTCTAAGGTTATCTTAAAAGTATAAAGTTATAGAGTTCATGGTTATGAAAATCAAATATTGAATGTTGATTTTACTCTATATTAAAACATGATTTTTCAAAATTATTTTTATGATTTAGTTGGATTAACAAAACTAATATGTCTTATCCTAGTATTCCTATTTTTTGGTATGTTCGTAAGACTATGGCAAAGATTTGTAAATTATGCATTGTCAAGCCCTACTTTATTTATATAAGATAGGGACAAGTGGCATTCTTACATTACCTAGAGGCCTTCAAATTTAAATAAAATTTTAAGTGTTTCAAGTCTCTTAGCTTTGAGAACACACCACACAGTGCAATACCATGAACCCAAAGCCACAAAAATTTGAAACAAAGTTAATGGTTTAATGGTCCTGAAGTTTCGAGCTATGAGAATGATACAAGTGAAAAAAATTTATTAATCAAGAATTCAAAAGGATTAAACAAAGTCTAATGGATTTGAGGCCCTACAGTCTAATGGTCCCAAGGTTTCGAGCTCTGAAAACTTGATAGCTATCACATTTTCATTAACTTAGAGATTCAAAGAAGAAATATCAAGTTAATGGCTTAATGGCTCTAAGTCTCTGAGGATATGAGTTCATGCCACACATTGTAATCACATTACCCAGAGCATTCACAATGATGTATATAGTTCAAAAGGTTTAAACAATTTAGGCCCCTAGTCTCGAAGTTCTCATAGTCCTAAGATTGTTCCAAGTGGCACAATCATGTTAACTCGTATCCCTAGAACATACAAAGAAAGGTTATAAAATTAAATGATTAAGTGATAAATCAAAAATTGTCACAATCTAAGAGATGCATGGATGTACATATAAATAAGTTTAATGGAAAAGCAAATAAGCTGGTAAATGAGAAATTGACACTTGTCTCAAATAGGATGATTGGACATACAAGATTGACAAAAAGTTACCATAATGCAAATAAATAAACCCACCAAAGCTAACTAGTGAATTGAAATCCAAATAGGAATGAAATCAAATGCTATTATTTACATTGAAGTTACACAAATTGAGTATTCAAGGCATAAAGTTTGGGAAATATATACAAAATCTAAGCAAAAGTAAAGTCACTTTGCCATCAATCTACAGGGAAACATTACAATTTTGAGCCTTTCTATGACCAAATTTCCTAGCTTCTTTATCTAACATGCAACCTTGTTCATACCAGTTTGTGAAGGAATTACACAATTATGATTAAAATATGGATTTTTATTAACAACCATCATGCATTCAGGCCCCTTCTATATATTCTTGTGATGGAAATACTGAATATCTAGACATCATGTTTGAAAAAAGTGCCCTCGATTTCAAGTTTCCAAATTACTTGGCACTTTGGAATGCACTAGAGTTTATAGAACAATACTCTACATGAGACTTGTTGTCATAGGATGAGAAGAAATATGTTGATGACCTACTACCAATTAAACCATGAGGCTTCATCAAGTAGTGATAAAATCAAAGGTAATGCCCTGTATTGACTTGCTTTGTAATTTATTATTTAATGGTACTTACTTTGGAGAGTGTTTACAACTAAAAAAAGGGAAGATGCACTCACATATATTTATGGAAGGGTATTCGAAAGGTACCTTAGGCTCCCAATGCCCTAGGTCACCTATAACCAAGTCTCAGCCAATCTATTGGTCAAGCACAACAGGAAAATTGAAACAATGGATAGTGAAAGGTAAGAGATTGAATCCTTAAGGGGGTCATTTCCTCCAACTGCATCATTAAATTTAAGCCTAGGATTTGGATAACTATGACCCTTTTAAATAGA
The DNA here is from genome assembly GCA_037957365.1 of Torreya grandis. NCBI lineage: Eukaryota > Viridiplantae > Streptophyta > Pinopsida > Cupressales > Taxaceae > Torreya > Torreya grandis. Next base: position 294,448 of record JARHVA010002389.1, on the reverse strand, counting down.
CTATATGGTTTTCCTAGTATTACTTATGTACAAGTAGATTGGGTCCCATTGCTAGACATTCCCTTGACTTTAGATGAGATTGTTGCCTTGGGAGAGATTATAAGCCTTAGACTGAAGGTTCAGATGTTTAGAAACAAACAAAGGTTAGTTGAAGGAAATTTTTATACGATGTCATATTTTTTGGATGTAGTCTTTGGCAAATTCACAAAATACATGGAGAACTATGGCAGCCATCAATATAGTAAGTGGATAATAGGATCGATGAAGGCTACTCTTTCATGTTTGTATACAAATTCAAAAATGAAATAAAAAGGATTTTGGAGGAAGTTTATCCTCAAGTATACCAGGGCATTCATGACACTCAGATGCCTAGGTTATCTAAGAACTTAAAAACAATCATAAGTAAATGGAGGATTATTTGTATTACCCTGATTTCACAATTATCAATATTGAAGAAACTAGGGCACCTCCTCTATTCTTACCAAGACATGTCCTAGATAAGCTTACAAAACAAGAGGTGGACCATCTAGTGTATAACAACATAGATGTGCAGCTTGGCCTTAAACATCAGGTCTATTAATTCAAGACTCCTCTAAGTATTGGGTAACTATAGTTTATGGTAAGGGCCCATTTCTAATAATTTGGGAGGTAAGATCCCATGATAATTTAAATTTAGACCAATTTAGAGAATGAGACCCTAGAAAAAGAATCAAGAACTATATTCAACTCTTCAAAGAGAAGGGGGTGACCATCACATATGGTCACCAAAAATATGAACATGATGATATCTTAATGAATGTATGAAATGACATAGGGATATGAACTTGGATGAAGGACAATAAGATGCCCATGATAAGTCATCTAGGCCATCCAATATGACAAGGACATCACCAAGGAATAAACAAAGGAGATGGTGGACTAGGCCAAGAAAGCATGAAGTCATTAGTAGCCTTTAGCTAAACCTCAAGACTTAGTAGGCCAAGATTGATCTCCTTATGCTATAGTATAAGAGATAAATCTATAAGGGGAAGAGTCTAGTGGCCAAAGCAAAGAAAATCCCTAAATCAAAAAATAAATTCTTAGAGGTCTCCCATGTCCCCAACTAGATCTCACACATCTAGTTTTTACTACCATAATTTTGGATACAACTACTATAGTGGATAAGACTACATACCCTCAGGATAAACAAAAGAACACATTCTCTATGGTACCTCTGACTCCACTTACAACGGTCACACAAGTAAGTCTCTCAGAGTTTCTATAATCTTCTTTCTTGTCTATTTCATCTACTCTTCCTTCCCTTTTGACATCTCAAATAAGTGCACCTCCATTCATTTCCCCCAGTGAGGGGACCTCCTCTCAAACACTTTTTACCATACCAGTTTCCTTCCTATCCACACTTCCTTCTACTACTATTGTTCCATTCTCCATTCCCTCACCACCATCGATAGTAGTAGTTTCTACTACTATGGCTCCTTTAATTTTTTCATCATCCCCCTCACCTCCTATTTATCCCATATCCATTTATGAAGGGAGATCTAATGTCTTTCCAACCTCATCTAAATCTCAATAATTAGAGGAAAGACCATCATTTGGTCTAGCTACTATATAAGAATCCTCTACTGAGGAGGAACCAGAGGAAGAGGAACATGGACTTGCAATATCCTTAATAAACTATGCCACTAATGAGGAGGAAATAATTTCATAAATTATGATGGGATCTGAGTAGAAGGAAAGTGAAGAGGGAGCCCTAGATGAAGAAGATGAAGTGGAAGAATTAGAAAAATCCAAATCTATGAGCTTAGGAAACTTACAAGAAGAAAAAACTCTAGCTATATCTCTAAACCAACAAGTCCTCATCAAAGAGCAAAGGTAAAATATAAATAAGGTAGTTTCTTATATTTTTTTATTCTATCACTTTGGTAAATACTTTAGCTGTAGATTTTTCTCTGGCCATTCTGAGGTCATCATTGTCTAGTTTAGTTTATTCTTCCATTCTTTGAGCATCAACACAAATAAAAACTCTAAAGAAAGGAGTTCATTTTAAAAATTTGATTTTAGTTATAATTTTCAATCCTATAAAGCCACCATTCCCTTGAAATTATTTATCTCAATTGAATCTAGCCATTCCACAATCCTCACCTATACAATCAGCCACCATGAGAATTGAAATAACATTGAGCTTGACTAGATATGTGGCTGAAGTCACCTCACAAAGTGAGCCCTCACTATGGCAAATGATTGTTTATCCACCACTATAATTTCTAATTTAAATAAATGCTTCATTATCATCTCCAATAGTAGCTCCTCCTCTGATGAATCCTCCACCCTCTACCTCTAAAGACCCAAGCCAATCATAATAACAAGGGGAACTTACTGTTCCCCAATGGGTTAAATAAATGCAAGTCAAAAGTGATGAAAGATAAAATATGGTCATCATCAAATTACTTACAATCTCTACCTACTTTGATAAATAGAGTGGTAATATTTAGAGGGTGAGGAAGAGGAAGGTAGTCAATATATATACAAGGGAAGAAATTGAGTTTGAGTAAAGATAAAATTTGGTTCCCTTGGCTAAGAAAGCCAAAAATAATCCTAATGATCCAACATAGTATACAAAATATTTCTATTCTTTTATGGATTCAGTTGGGGAGGTAATGAAATAGATGTATAGGATTAAGGAGGAGGAACAATAGAGATTAATGCATAGATAGATTATTTATGCCCCTCATGAAATTATTGACAATGTACATAGTGCAGCCACTAGGCTATACAATATTTTGAATAGTATTTGAGTTTTTAGAGGAGAGAACTAATATGAAAGGACAAAGGTGCTTAGAATATGGCACCAACTAAAATAATATGATAAAAGTATCACTTTTTTGATCTAGTGTTTCAAGAGTAGTACATTGAACTAGTTGAACCTAATGTCTATCCAAGATGCAACATTGACTCTAAATTATGTAATTACTAAAGGGGATGCTGCCCTTAACTAGAATGCATAGATGAAGGTGTTAATGGGAAATTTTATGAATCATGAAAATGAGGCCTTATAAATTTGAAAGACATGAGGGTCACTGATGTGATAACCTCTGTTGGAGAGTTATTCAATGGGGTAAATTTTGAAACATTCATTAAAGCAATTGCAAATAGCTTTAAGGAGGAAGTTGAAGGAACAATGTATAAAACTAATGATGAGATATTGTAGTAAATAATTTTTTCCAAAGACAAAGTGACAAAGGCAAAGGCCCTTGAATCTGATTTCAAAAGATTAGAAATAGAACATACTAGTCTGATGGTTGAATCCATAAAAATATTTAAACCTTCCTTGCTCAATTTTGACATGATTAATAAATATTTGAAGCAACACATGCATTATTTGAGAAACGTAAAGATAAATAAGGAGATTTAGGGTTAACATCAAACATGTAGTCAATTTTTAGTGCTACCACATTGACACAGGCTTCTTAGTTTCTTGGATATGCAATCATGAATACTCCAAGTGGGCTAATTTTAATTCCTCAAGGAACTATAATGGATACTTCAGTTTCTATAGAGGTCACCCAATTGTTTTCTTCTACTAGTAGTTCCACATCAACAAAACTATAGATATAAGTATGTATTTTAATGTTTCAACTAAGTTGGAACATTGGTTCCTAATTTATTTTTGCATATATATTGTATTTTTAGTCGAGGAATTATATTCTGGGCACACTTTTTTGTACATGCATATTTTTCATGATGATTGGCACACAATGTTATTTTTGGAGATGTAAATTTAGACTTCCCTTAGAGGACGAGGCCTTCCCATTCCCAAGCCTATATATATTTGTATCCTCCCTATCCAAAAAGGAGGATAATTTTGGCTATTAAGATTAATAGGAAATTTTACAAATTATTTTGCAGTTATTCTTGATGTGTAAACATGATTCTTCTCCAAACCTATGAATCTTGTAAGAAGTTATATTATTATGGTATCTTATTATCTTGGTTGTGCATGAGTTATCTTTTCAATATAATTATTCATATTATGTTATTGCTAATTTTAATGCCTTTTATGTATTAATAATAACCCCCCCTTGTATATGTGCAAAAATAATCTTACAAACATGATTAGCTTTGATTATATATGCTTAAATTTATTTTAATCTTGTTTTCTTAGACTCCTAACTATACTTGATTGTTGGTGTGCTTCTAGCAGCTTATAGCAAACATTGGTCCTTGATTGCTTGTCCAAGCCTTAGTTTAAGAACCGACTTAGAAAGGTTTCATCTTGTTTGGTCCACATGCCTTCTCTTTTGTCTTACCTTTCCCTCTTTCTGAGTTAATATTGGTCAGATCCACCTTAAATTAGATCCATCATTAATCCACCCATATTAATAGGTTTAAATTCATCCATAGCCCAACCATCTATGGTAAACAACTGTTTTGCTCACCATTATTCTACCAACATGTTGCTTACAAAACCTAATACCTCACAATTCATGCCTTGGAGTGAATTTATTTCACTAATCCTAAAATGATAGAGGATACATTGCAAGGTTAATTGGTGTGCATAAAACCCACACCAACATATTTTACTTCGATACATGTAGATTGTTTTTGAGATAAATATTTACAAAATATGTGAAAGTAATTTGATGAAATGTGTTATTGCCTATGGAATAGTAAGGCATTAGTGTTAGGAGGACAAAAAAAACTTTATTTAATTTTTTCTTTCTTTTTTATGAATATTTGATACAAATATGTAAATATCATTTAAATTCTCATGAGATATTTTAATGAACACATGATCTTACTCATATTAGATGTTCATAAGGATCTTTAAGGTGTTCTAGGTGGATTTATGTGTTATTTATATTTTATATTATTACAATCCATATCTGATGTTTTATCGATGAATTTGTGATTAATGCCTTAGTGAAAATCAATATGAAAAATAAGCATAATGGGTTGCATTCATTAACTAGATATTTGTTGGTACATTAATTTAATTTCATCTTAGTTTTATTAGATTGTGAGGGAAGCCTTTTTAGGTATTGAAAATAATTAAGTGAGGAGATTAGACCCTATCTTATATATTTTTATCCCTATTATTTACCATTTTCATAGTCAATTTGAGATAGAAAAATTGACAAGTTGCCTTGGCAAATAATGAGATAAAACAAGGATGCAGTTCTAGGAACACACAAAAGGGTTCAACATGTCATAAAATGGATGAAGTGATGATTTAAGTCATCTTCCAAAGATCAAAATGCCAATTTATAGGATGGTGACAAAACAATCACTGAATGCAAAGCGATGTTTTTTAAAATGTCAATTTGCATTAACTAGTAGTTATGTATCCATATGTTTGTAATGGCCGACATTTTTCCTGTGGTGAAGGAATGGATAAAGTAACTACCTAGAATAATAAAAACTGACAAGTGGGTAATTTTTAAAGATAGAGGGAGCTTAAATAATATTGTATGATGTCCATGTTAGGTAGGCAAGTTCCATATTAGTTTTGGATAAGATTTGGGAGTTATTTGGAAATAAATCAAGTAAGTTGGGAGATAGATAGAATTTCAACCCCATGAGAGTAGAGAGCTAGGATAGAAAATTTTTTAACTCAAAGATATAGAGAGGGAGAGAGAGAGGGGAGTGATAGAGAAAGGATTACTATAGTGATGTATGTTCCTATAATTCTATCATTGGACTTAGTGTATGTATTCTTAATAGTTAGTATGGGAAGGGATGTGGGTGAATATATGTAACACTATTCAAACATTAAATAAAGATATTTATTGGTGTCCATCTCTAATTTTTTTATTTGTGTGTGTCTTTGAAAGACTGAAGGTAACATCCATTGGGGAGTAGTACAACCATTCATTTTTCCCTCTCATCCCTATATTAATCACTTTGACTATGATTAAATTAAATATATTTTTGTGTGGTATTATCAATAAGAATTGAAGTATCAAAAGGAGTAGGAGACAAAGGAGGAGGAGATGTCACATGTAGCTGGACAACAAATTATTGATAAGTTTGGGGTTTCTTGATATTTATATTTACCTTAGGATCTTAAACCATCCCAAAAGTTTTTTCAAGTAACCTATCTTAATTTAGAACTCCCCCACCTCTAGTAGCAATAGTGACTTGAGATGTAGTAACAACATGAGGAATTTTTTGAAGACTTCTTAGAGTAAGGTCCTATTATTTGGATGAATTAGATGAAGATGTATGCCCATTATAGCTTCACCATACATTATCATCCTTAGCACATTCCTTTTCTCTCTTTGAAAATCATGTAAATTATCTAAAAATCATTAATTTAGAATGAATATCATGAGAAGTGACTTTACGGGTTGTCTAATCAATCACTAGAAAGGGATAAAAAATATTTTCTTCTACAAGTAGATCAGTGCTTGTAAGTCACTACCATAATCAATCACCCCTCTCAAGATGCTATCCAAATTATATTCATCAATTTCATCAAAATTCAACCTATTATAATCTTTGTGCCTAAATTCATCATCATTATCAAAATCCATCCATAAATATAAATAAAAAGCAACATGCTATGTGTAATATCCATAATAGTTTTAATGAACTTATTGATATCAAAAGATATTATGTTTTCTCATAAGTACATGGTCAAGACATGCATGTTTTTTTAAATCACCTCGGTAACCATAAAATTCCTACATGTATAGTGTTTGATGGTAATATAGAAATAAACTCTCATCTTGTGCTTTGAAGAAAGGAACTTATGGAAATCTGATAACTATCTAAAATTTAGATCCATGAGTAGTAATTTATCACTTAAATAGTGAGGCAAATGATAAGGTTGGTCGTCAGATCCACAAAATCTGAATAATGTAAACTTGAGAAATTGGATGAACCAACTCCCATATTTTTTCACTTCAACAACACCTTCCTTTAAAATTATCTTATAAAAGTCACCTTCCAAAAATATAATGATTATTAAAGAGAGTGTCATTGATGTACCTATTTTTTTGAAGGATCTCATTTGTAGATAGTTGAGGGTAGAATTTTTAAACTCAATTCATGAAATTGAGGCTTCCCTTCTTTTCATCCCAACAAAAATTATTTTTTGAGATTCAACATATACCAAGTATGAGGTCATGGTAAAGTACCATGTTGAATTTAGTTTGCATAATTTCTAATCAATGGAGTCACTAATAATATTGGCCCAGTCAATGAAATGTTTACCAATGCATTTATATGACATTCATTTAAAACATCAATATATGAAATTCATTTGCTCATTTGTTTCCCATCACTCAATTCAACAATGTGATCATATATGATTATTCTTCCTTGAAATATGATCTCAAGAGATTCTTAAATTTTTTCTTAATTCCTTACTTGTTTGACTTCAACTAGATCTTATTGATGATAGTGAGGAATTTATCAATATTTTCCATCCAATAAGTTCTTCCTACATCAAAATAAGCTTATGAATACTCATCATGTGATGGGATACTCGAATTCATCAGATATTTCATAAGTCAAATGGGCAACCACTTCACCACTTAAACTTTGTACCTTGCATGTTATATAAACATAATTATTTGGACATAATGGAAAGAGGTTAATGCATTAATTAGATACAAGAAAAGTTTCTATTGAGGAAATTTTTTGACATATAATTTATAAGTAATAAAATAATGGCTTGGGGAACTTATTCTCATCTAAAACTACTCTAAATCAATATTCCCTATTTTAGTATTGGAGATGTTGGGGATGTTTTTCTCAAGGCTTGAGATGGGATCACCACTCTTGTATTCACACTTCATATTTAGATCATTAGATTTTATAAACATATGGAGTAAGAGATTAGTTGAATTTTTGTAGAAAAAAGTTGGAGGAAGAAACAACTTGTGAGGATGAGGCGGAAGAAGTACAGAGGTCATGAAAATCTTGAAATATGACTTGAAAAACCTTCCTTGTTAACCTTTTACCTTATCAAAAAACATAATTGTCTTAAACAATTAAAAACTATGAAATGCTTCACTTGGTGGAATCCAAACATTAAACCATTGAAAATCCCAAGATCAACACAAAGCTCCCAATCCTATAAAGGTCTGAATTTGAATAAATAAGTAACATAAATGTCTGAGATGGGAATAAATTTCATGATCAAACCTATTCTTTCAAAAAACCTAAGTTTTGCACAATAAAAAATCCACCTTCAAATACCATGAACAAACCCTTGTGGTAGTTGAGAAAACCCTTGGTAGAAAGAAATCACTATTTTGATCAAATACTAATTTTTAAGAAGACAAGGCCTAAAACCCCATTTGAAAGAAACCCTTGATCTCCTTAGTGAAATAGAATATACACCAATGAAGTGGTGGAAATTGAGAGAAAGAATGGAAAATGTAACAACCCCGCTAGAGTCAACTAAAAATACAAAAATAGACTACACCATGAGAATATACAAAGAATATATGAAATAATAAAAGTGTGATATTAACAAACAAGCAAATTACATCACACATCACTGATCTCTATTATCATGAGAACACATCAAAATGAAAATATATAAAGTAACTATATTAACTCAACCACAATCAATACAAGTCTACAACCACTTCTGTCAATTTACAATAACACATAATTACAAATATTCATAACAATATTCAATGATAAGTACAATAAATACAATGTACATATAAGATACATGGCTTCCCTGGAGCATAGTTCTCAAACTCAAGTATTTGTGGCAATCTCAAGTGTCTTCTCGATAAGTAGTACTATTGTGGCAAGGGAGAGCATCATCTGAGCACTCTTACACACCAACCATGGAACAATCATCCCCTGCACTAATCCCATCAAAAAATGGCCCTCTGTAAATGAATGTGTAGATAGCGATGGTAAGAGGATACATAGAGACAAGTAAGTACCTATGTGTTGTATGATTTCTAAACTAAACATGCAGTGTATCATAAAAATCCATTCTATTTTAAGATATTGCACAAACATGTAAATAATACTAATTAAATGATAATGTCTCACTAAACAAAATTTATCCCAAAGTTTTAAAAATAATAAATAATAATGATCTATAAATCAATAATATTCATACACACCACTTAATCAGACTGCCTTCACCTATCATTGTGATACAAGTAAGCCAATGAAGTCCATCTCACTCCTTAGTCTGTATCAACAATGCAGATTGGTCAAATACAATTCAGCCATACGATTCATTTAATTTACATCCTACTAGCCAACACATCATATAACATGCCAAACATAGGAGTAAACAAAGCATATATTTATTCTATCAAACATATGATTGAATCTTATTTTATTTTCTATCCCAGATGAGAAATAATGACCATAGTTTATATCACCTAGGTAAAATATTCATTTTAACTATAGATTTAAACAACCTTGATTAGGTTCTAAACATACTAATGACCAATTTTCAATTCATTACAATTTGTTCAACCATTTTCATGGAGAGCCAAATTACATTAACAGGGCATTTCAGAGGTCCAAAATTGCAAGTCAAGTAGGCTAAAGTGTTTTGGTTCCATTGTAGTGTATGTCGGGTTCTCCACAAGTCAAGTCTTAGCCCCTCGTAAACCCAAATTACATTATCAAGACCAAGTCAGGTTCTCTAAATGACTTAACTTGTAAAATTTCATGAGTAGAAGTAATTTGGGTTTACGAACCTGAATTACTCCTTCCAATGCTTCATGGGTTTTCAACGACGCATGACTTCAGGTTTTCCAAGGAGCAAGTCTTATGACTTTTATAAGCAAAATCATTTAGAAAACCTAAAATGGTCTTGATAATGTCCCAACCCCCACTACCCCGCGCACCCCCTCCCCCCGCCCCCCCCCTCCCCACAAGTGTCCCTTTAAATTTTTTTGAAGGGCACTTTGTTTTCCTAAGTGTGCCTTCAGACTTTTCTTCAGGGCACTTTTCTTCCAAGTGACCCTTCGAAAAAGTTTTGAAGGGAACTTTGTTGTCCAAGTGACCCTTTTAAAAAGTTTTGAAGGGCATTTTTCTTCCCCAGTGACCCTTCAAATTTTTTTTGAAGGTCTATTTCCTTTGGAAATGCCCTTCTAAATTTTTTGAAGGGACCTTGTGTCTTCCCCAAGTGTCATTTCAGAAACGTTCCTGAAGGAACTAACCATTGCCTTTCAAGAAAAATCCTTGAAAGAATTCCTTCGAACAAATTATCTAAAGGAATTAATTTGGGAAAATTACCCAAAACATAAACCTGATGGATCCCCATGATGTGCCATAGGATGTCAAGTTTAATATGGCCAATTAGCCATCAGGGTGCAAAGACTACATGTCATGGGATGTCAAATTTATGGTGGCCAACTATCCATTAGGGTGCAAGGATGACATGCCATAGTACATTAAATTTAGGATGGTCAACTAGCCATTGAGATTCAAAGATGACATGTTGTAAGATGTTAAATTCATGCCTAAAGTCTTCAAGCAGGAAGTAAAGCCTATAAAAGAACCTGACAGGGTCTTAATCAAGGATAGTGCAAGTCGGGTTTACCAAAGAGATTTGCTTATAAATTTAATAAGTAAAAGAAATTAAAAATCCTAAAAAGGAAGAGAAAATGCTTTACGGGTTTTAAAAAGAGCTTTACTTATGACTTTTACAAGTAGAAGCAATCAAAGATCCCGAAGAAGCAAGTAGAGGTAAAGTCACTTGGAAAACCTAAATGGCTCTGCAATGTAAAACATGAGAGTTCTCAAGAAGAATCCATTTATTTTTCAGTGATTCGAGCCATTTCTTGTGGAGGGTGATCTCACCATTGATTTTATAGTGATCCTAGTCATTTCAAGAGGGTGAATTAAAGAGAAGGACAAACTCCAATTGAATGAGAGAACAACTATAATCAATTTCACTAGGATGGCGACTATATACCATTTTGGAGGCTTCTATTTTGGCACCCAAGAGCTCTCTCTTCTCTCCATATTTTGCTATAAATAGGACCCTTGGGATCTTGTTTTATCATCCACAGATAGTATGGTGAAGCCATGCTAGAATGTTTTTCCATTTTATTGCCTTTGATCAAAGAAGCATAAATCTATTTTCTTTCTAAGTTCTAGACATTTGCCTGGGCATGCAAGAGACATAGAGTGACAACATGTGATGTTTTATCCTTATGTTCTCTATCCTTCATGTTTTTGAGTAAAGAGTTGATCCAACAGGTCATGGAGAGTGCATTTTAGCTATATGATATTGTGCACATGTGTAACCTTTTTCTTGACTATACAAGTTGTCTTTTCCAGTTATTTACCTTGTGTGAGCCCATTCATTTTATCTCTACATTGAAATATTTATGTTGGAATTTTATAGAGCTTGAGTTATAGACTATATTATACTTTATTGTGCATAAGTATAGGGCGTACATGTGGATACTAATTCTTGGTGTATCACCATCTTAGACTAGGCTTTTCATTTATGTAAACTTCTAACTCTTTTCACTCATATAAACTGGTTCAACAATTTTATTGAATAAAAGCTAATACAGTAGAGGTTCATTTCCACTTATAGGCATACCCATAGGCTTGGAAATGTCCCAATGTTACCCAAATATAGAGGAGGCCTGAATAGTCCTCTTTTAGGGTGCAAGATTTGGAGACAACACATACTATACCTTATAATAACCCATATTATCATAGTCTAATATTCTAGGACTTAGCTACTAGTCTTTCACAATCAATTTTAAAATAGACTTAAATACATGGAAACATAAGTTTCTATTCATGCAATTGGAGACAACAAAGCAAATCATAGTTTCCACAAAACACATATATTCTATCCTAGCATTAGTTAAACACTTAAAAGGTTTAATGCACGTATACATAAATTACTACTCCTGTCACATTATATTCATAGTAGTAATCAACACATCTACATTTAGTCAAACAATCGTAAATGTGAGTCTAGACATGACAATTACAGTATGTACCATTTGAGTATAACATACATTTATGCCATAATACTCTATGACATCTTATACCATCATAATTCATTGTTCATGATTAGATCTGCATATTTACACAAATCTAAACTTACATTTTCAAGGTTTAATTATGCACAAATGAACATAACAAATAAACAAGTATGGGTTTATACCGCCCATGTATAACCTATGTTTAAACAACATACTAGCATTCAAAAGAAACACAACTCATGGGCACACACCACAATGAACCATTACATGCTATATATGTTTAAAAACCTAAACAAAATATATTCATAATATGCATTACACACAAGTATTATTATATGTAATTTATTCAACAATTTAGTCTTGCCATTCTCAAAGAGTCAGATAAATCATTAACTAAGTTATTCCATATTATTTTATTTAATTAACTTAATTCCTTTCCTAGGTGACTGTTTCCTCATGGTTATAGTTTTGGTCCCACGAACACCTTACAACTTGATCAACCACTTAGTTATAGGTATAATCCTTATATACGAGTACTAGTATGCATCATATGTAAGTAATCAAAGGATATGCAAATACTATACCATTGTTCATTTATACTTTTAATCAAGAGATCCTTAAAGACATTTATAACTCTAACTGAGGATCACATAACGTATCCCTAAAGAATGAAGACCCATGCTAAGTTATAAATATGCATCTATCATTAAATGTTAGGTTAGGAGCCTAAAAGTTTATTTGACATAGTTCACAACTCTCAGTTCCCACGACTAATTCTTATATATTATATTCCCCTAGTACTCATGGATTTCTCAGGTGGCAATGTTGCCTGTAAATATAAATACATACAACTATGGCTAAAAAGTGTCAATTAAATCATAATCTCTATTATACATTGAATGAATATGATTTCTATTAATCATCTAAGTCAAAACATAAGATCCAAATCCTCTACAATGGTGTTGGTATGCACATAAAACATAAATCTCTATTAAACATAGTTCTATAGTTTACACTCACCCGTGGAACTATAATTAAAGCAACACACCCCTTCATTCAAGTATAAGCATAAGAATACCTATGTTCTTTTGCATACTCATCAATACGTAGATTTATAGTTGTACCCCTATAATACAGGTTTTGTACCCCAAACTATATACTAAACATATCAAGGTTATCACAAATTAATGGAAGTCCACATTTTGTACTCCACACAATACACAAGTAAACTGTTAAACATAAAATTATGTCATTACACATCAAGATTTAAGATACAAATGTCCTATATTAACTATCTCAGATATGCCATAAGATTAGATTTCCATATTCTTATTAAGTTATAACCCATTTATTTTGAGGTGTAGAGGATCCATAGTAATGTCCTCAAATAAATAATAGAGCAATTATAAACATATAGTCTGTAATATTGTTATATTCACCATTCATTAAACATGTGGGTCAATATGTCATAAGATGTATAAATTATCATGTGTAAACGCACATTAGAGACACAAGTGTTAGGTATAATAAATTCGGTATTACACAAGTAAATACATCCACCATTCACTATCTACATGAAAACCAAACACATGGCATGTAAACATATGTTAAAATTTCATTCATAGTATTTAATACTTGCATAAATGTATACTTATGTAAATACCCAAGTCAAATGTTTAGTATAATATAAATTGCTGACCCAAGTTAATTACTATTTCTAAGGCCACATGTAAACACCATTTATATAAGGGCTAGGGATTTCCTATAAGGTGGGGACTTCAGATCATATACTTAAAAATATAATAGTTACATAACACAAATTGAAGACAATATAAGCGATGCCTTCTAATAATATATGCATGCTATAATAAAAAAAATAGTACAATGATGACTTAAGTTAAACAAGACATTCTAAGGTGCTAACTTGATTTATCTTTACACATGCAGTGAGTTATCAATTGGTAAAGCTAGATCAAAATATCACACTCAACAACCTTAAAATATTATACCCAATGATTCAAAATTTTATAATCAGTGATTTAAGATTTTATAATATTAAGCTCAGTGATTTTATTATATTAAACTCAGCTATTTTCATAGTATTAAACTCAATGATTTTATTATATTACACTAGTTTAATAATATCACTACATACCCATGCAACTAATATTTCATTCAGATCAGGTTAAACTCTAAGCTAACAAAAAATACACAAACTAAGTGATGCTATATAGCTAATACCAAGAATGGGAGGTTGAATGACTCATTGTAGAATGTATTTATTGCCCATTTGACATGGGTTGATGCCACATTACAAATTTATATAACTACAAATATTTATTTTACATTGAAATTTGGTCTATTAATAGGTCTATGCCTATATGTATTAATTATACCAAGCATGTCTCAAGTCTGTATACCATGACTTATAATGCTCAATCCATTCATATACTAATTAGCATTCTATATGTACCAATTCACCGAGTTACACACATAAGACAACAAAATAATCAATGGTTTCTTTTTATACTTAGCCAATTAGTTAAAATGTACATACAACAACTCTAGTATACAAAAATTCATTGTTGGTCGTCTAAAACTATAGTGGCTCTATGTTGACTCTATGCCAATCGGTTAGTTATCCAAAACTTTATTGATTCACCTTGGCTAGAGAATTAGTTATGTGACACCATTGTCAAGACAATGAATCATTAAGGTCTTCAAATTAATAAACAACCCCCTTCTTCCTATATTTATTTAAATGGTAAGTCCAAAGAGTAACAACTTCCTAACAATGTTGGTGCAGCTGCTAATGATATGGTGATTTTTAACCCACTCTTTTATTTTTAGCTATCCTATAAGGACAAGTTATAGTGACTTTACTTGTACTATATAATATACACACACACACACACACACACACACACACACACACACACACACACACACACACACACACACACACACACACACACACAATTCAGCCATTCAATAATTATATTTACAAGGATAACAATGGTGACACCAAGATTTGAATATATAAAACATTCTTAATGAAATGTATTGACCAAAATATTAAATTTTCAGACTGAGTGTGTAATTGAACAACACCACCTACCTGACAACCTGCATGGTCTAAACTCATTTTTACTCTCTTCAACACTCCTTCTATGTCCTCCTCTCGTTATGGCATGAGCTCTCTCTCCCTTCATTCTTTTATTCAGACAAAAACTTCTATTCTTTTCTTAATTTCCTCCCTATAAGAATAGGTGTAACCTTCCCTTTGCTTTAGATTTTAGATTTTTTCATTTTTCTCCTTTTTTTGTTATTTATTTATTTTTAATTTGTTTTTCCCTATTATTAAATTTATGTCTTCTCTTTTATTTTTTTATTTTTTATTTTTTTGCTTTATACACTTTTTGATTATATTTACTAGTTATTAACATTAATATGATTTATTGATAAATCTGTTAATCAATAAATTTAAATTTATTCAAATTATAAAATGTTAATGGTTATAAATATGAATAACATGCAAAATGAGTCCTAGTTAACCATTAAAATAGACTAACCATGTGCAAGTAAATCTAAATATAATAGTATTAAACACACCATTGTAACCATTTAGATTATGCATCTAACATGAATTATTAATGCGGTGTGTGCAGTTTTCTCACTAATTCTATATCATCTTTTAACATCTCTATCCACATCACCCTCTCTAATGATTCTCTCCCTCTATCTCACTCTGAGGGATGAGATCTCCTATGTCAACCTCACAACAAGTAGGTAGTTAGACCATAATAGTCATGACATACATACATCATAAAATATAGTTGAAATGATAAATACACACAATCATATAGTAAACATATACTTATAGTTAACTCATAGTAGTATGATCATATAACCCAAGCAATATCCCATTGTCTCATTACAACATATATCTCATAGCTTAGTTAAAAATGACTAAATCTAAATTTGTCAACTATAGATATCCATGGATAATATAACAAGTTTGTTTGGTGAGGAATCAAGATGTAACATCTTTCCCCCTAAATCTAGTCATCATCCCCTATGACTTATTTAAACATAAGTTTTGAATTAAAAACATCAATTAGAAACATAAAACATGGTCTACAATATTAAATTAATCAAATAAATGGGAAATTACTTGTAAAACTCACCATAGTTCTTTCAAGTTGCACTATTCTCAGAGTATTGGTCTCACAAGACCTTGCTCTTTAACATCTCATTACTATGTGAACAAGGTTTATGAGTGTCACTGACTCTGAATATTATTTTCATGACCACCTCAGGGTCCATAACTAACAATAGAAGCCTATATTTGTATCTTAGAGAAAGTTTCACTGCCTTCCAAAAGTTCATGAAATCATCATGAAAGCCAAATATAAATGACTAGGGAAAGTTCTAAAAAACATTCCAACCCTTATACACATCTCTCTAACCCATAGAGTGTTTTTATTAATCTAGATAAAAGTATTTAGGGAACCTGATAAGAATGATGTGTATAAGTTAATACTATCACTACTTCATATAGTTGCTAATAAGTATAACATGTCAATACTATCATTACTCCATAGAGCTCTTGACAAGTATGACGATGAATAGGAATTGGAAATACTAAATTTCCAATGTATAAAAAATTAAGCAATAAATGTTCCACCGTATATGTGCATATGACCATACTATTAAATTTGACAAGTTCATCTGTCAAATCTAAAATTTGATAAATTCATCTGTCAGATCTAAACTCAATAACTACCAATCCAATGTGAGACAAAGTAGGATCCACTCATATCACTTAGTACTCATTTTCCTAATTCACCACTCTTCCCTTAGGTTTCCACAACCTAATGATCTCCATATGTGCACAAGGTTCAATGAATTACAATTCTATACTTAATAGTTCATAGAAAGCAATATTATATTCTAAGTAATTCTAGATGTATGAACATACATATAATAAAAATCATACAATCATTCTGTAATTGTATTAAGTTACTACTAGATAAGCATAACTAGTATCATATTCCATAACTTAACCTAAAGTGTTATATTCATAGTTAAGAGGAAATATTGATAAAATTAACATAACATACAAAGTCAAGGATCACATCATCCTCACAACCTTATAAGGGAACAAATGAGACAATGTCTCCATATTTATTAGGCTAGTACTCAACAAGTTAAAAGTTTATCTCGACCTTTTTAGACTACCATGATGTCCCACACATCCTATACCCTACTTGCTCTCAGTGAACGTACATAAATATCTCTCAAAATAACATGCTCTAAACATAAGAGAACAATATCAATCTAAATTAAGGGTACATAATAGCATAACAGTTATAATCAAATTATAATTCTTAACCTATAATTAATATAATTTCAAGATTGGCCTCTCCACTTGGTCTAAGTTCAAAAATTTGATAAATTAGAGACTCTAAAAACTCATAAGTGGAAAGTAGAGAACTAATGACTCAACAACAAAAATCTTAAATACCCTCCATTGGTAAAAATAAAACACTGCAAATCAAGTTGCCAAAATCACTACATACTTATTAAATTATAAGAGTAATAACATAGCCTACTTCCATAAACATAAGGAAAAATCTTAACCATAAGGACGTGTCAATCCATCCAATTCTATAATTTCCATCCTAATGAGAAGTAAGAGACACTATTCCAAAAACTTCAAGTAATATGGTCCAAAACAACATTTCAAAAATAAATTTCCATTTAAAAGAACACTAATTAACATCATGAAAAATAAAAATTCCTCTTAGGGCTTATAATAATGGCAAAGAAAAGTGAGGGAGTGACAACTCACCTTTATGCCCACTATGAGAGATGACACTTCATCCAAATCCATATATCATATGGGTGCCAATCCATAACAAACTCCTGACACAAAAGAATTATCATTCAAGACATCAACACACTACTACAAGAAAATTTCCACTATATTAGGTGGTACCAAATTAGAAATGGTATTATAAAATTTCTCACTCCTATAATTAGTGAATGAAAGACAAAAAAACTAAAGCACATATATTAAGTGAGAAGCATCTCATGATTATTATTAAATCACACACAAAACACAAATGGTGAAGGTGACTTGATTACCAAAAAAATATGTAATCATACTCGAGGTGTTCGATCTAAGTGATCAAAATATGGTAGAAATCTCTTGTTCACAACTTATTAACTATGCTATGCACTCACCTACCAAACATTTATTACAACCAACACTATCGAGACACTTGATAAACCAACCCTTTAACAACTCAAAAGAGTACGAGTGGTCCTAAGGTTACACACTTAATGTACCACAATCATTTCACTATCTTCCTTTTTATTAAACATAAAGACATGAAAATGCTAATAGACTCATTAGGTCCTAGAGTTTGAGCCACAACTCTCATACCACATGTAACAATCCCACTAGGATCAACTAAAAATACATGATTTTTTAAAATTAAACACACATACCAAAAATAGACTACACCATGAAAATTTATAGAAACCATATGAAATACTCAAAGAGTGATATTAGAAAACAAGAAAATTACATCACACATCACTGATCTCTATTATCATGAGAGCACATCAAAATGAAAATATAGAAAGTAATTATATTAACTCAACCACAGTTGATACAAGTCTACAGCCACTACTGTCAATATACAATAACAAGTAAATACAAATCTTCATGACAATATTCAATGATAAGTATAATACAATATAATGTACATATAAGATACATGGCTTCCCTAGAGCATAGTTCCTCAACTCAAGTATACATGGCAATCTCAAGTGTCATCTCGATAAGTAATACTAATGTGGGGAGGGAGAGCATTATCTGAGTACTTTTTTACACCAACCACATACCAATAATCCCCTACACTAATCCCATCAAGAAATGGCCTTCTCTTCATAGATGAGTAGATAGTGATGACATGGGAATCTAGAGAGATAAATAAGTACCCATGTGTTGTATGATTTCTAAACTAAACATGTAATGTATCATAAAAATTTGTTCTATTGAAAGGTATTGCATAAAGATGTAAATCATAGTCATAAAATGATAATGTATCACTAAACATACTTTGGCCCAAAGTTCTATGAATAATAAATAATAATGATCTATAGATCAACCAAATTCATACACACCAATTGATCAGATTTACTTCACCTATCATTGTGATAAAAGTAAGCCAATAAAGTCCATATCACTCCTTCATATCAGCAATGTAGATTGGTCAAATACAATTCAACCACAAGATTCATTCCATTTACATCCTACTAGCCAACACATCATATAACATGCTAAACATAAGAGTAACCAAACCATACATTTATTCTGTCAAACGAATGAATGAATCTTAAATTATTTTCTATCTTATACTAGAAATAATGACTATAGTTTATACCACCTGAGTAAAATACTCATTTTAACTATAGATTTCAACAACCTTGATTAGTTTTCAAACATACTACACCCTATGATAACCCATATTATCATAGTCTAGTATTCTAAGACTTAGTTACTAGTCTTTGAAAATCAGTCATTTAAAGTAGATTTGAATAAATGAAACCATAAGTTTCTATTCATGCAACTATATACAACAAAGCAAATCGCAGTTTCCATAAAACATATATATTCTATCCTAGCATCTGTTACACACTCAAAGGTTACATGCACGTATACGTAAAGTTCTACTATTGTCAAATACTATTCATAGTAGTAATCAACACACCTACATTCAATCAATTAATCATAAGTGTGAGTCTAGACATGATAATTATAGTACGTACCATTTGGGTATAACATACATTTATGCCGTAATGCTCTATGACATTCCATACCATCATAGTTCATTGTTCATGATCACATCTACATATTTATACAAAACTAAACTTACGTTTTCAAGATTCAATGACTCACAAATGTACATAATAAATAAGCAAGTATGGTTTTATACCACATAGATATACCCTATGTTTAAACAACATACTAGCATTCAAAATAAACACAACTCATGGGCACACATCACGATGCACCATTACATGCTATATATGTTTAAACAATTAAACAAAATATATTCACAACATGAACTACACACAAGTATTCACTACTATATGCAATTTACTAAACAGTTCAGTCCTGCTATTCTCAAGGAGTTAGAAAACTTATTAACTAAGTTATTCCATATGCTTTTATTTAATTAACTCAATTTTGTTCTTTGGTGACCATTTCCTCATAGTTACAATTTTGGTCCCACGAATACCTTACAACTTTCTCAATCACTTAGTTATAGGTATAATCCTTATATACGAGTACTTGTACATGCACCATATATAAGTACTCAAAGGATATGCAAACACTATACTATTATTCCTTTATACTTTTAATCAAGAGCTCCCTAAAGACATTTATAACTTTAACTGAGGATCACATAACTTATCCCTAAAGAATGAAGACCCATGCTAAGTTATAAATATGCATCTATCATTAAATGTTAGGTTAGGAGCCTAGGAGTTTATTTGACATGGTTCACAACTCTCAGTTCCCATGACCAATTCTTATATGTTATATACCCCCAGTACTCATGGATTCTTCAGGTGGCAATGTTGCCCGTAAATATAAATACATACAACTATGGCTCAAAAGTGTCAATTAACTCACAGTATCTATTATATGTTGAATGAATATGATTCTTATTAATCATCTGAGTGAAAACATAAGATCAAGATCCTCTACAATGGTGTTGGTATGCACATAAAACATAAATATCTATTAAACATAGTTCTATAGTTTACACTAACCCATGGAGCTATAGTTAAATCAACACACCCCTTCATTCAAGTATAAGCATACGAATACCTATGTTCTTTTGTGTATTCATCAATATGTAGCTTTATAGTTTTAACCCTATACTATGGGTTTTTTACCCCAAACTATATACTAAGCATATCAAGGTTATCACAAAATAATGGAAGTCCACATTTTGTACTCCACATTATACACAATTTAATCATTAAACATAAAATTATGCTATTACAAATCAAGCTTTAAGATATAAATGTCCTTTATTAACTGTCTCAGATATGCCATGACATCATATTTTCATATAATTATTAAGTTAAAACCCATTTATTTTGAGGTGTAGAGGATCCATAATAATGTCCACAAATAAATAACAGAGCAATTATAGACATCTATCCTATAATATTGTTATATTCACCATTCATTAAATATGTGGGTCAATATGTCATAAGATGTATAAATTATCATGTGTAAACGTACATTAGAGACTCAAGTGTTTGGTATAATAAATTCGGTATTACACAAGTAAAGACATCCACCATTCATTATCTACATGAAAACCAAACACATACTGTGTAAACATATACTAAAATATCATTCATAGTATTTAATAATCACATAAATATATACTTATGTAAATGCCCAAGTCAAATGTTTGGTATAATATAAATCATTGACCCAAGTTAATTACTATTTGCAAGGCCACATGTAAATGCCATTTATATAATGGTTGGGGATTTCCTATAAGGTAGGGACTTCATATCATATACTTAACAATATACTAATTACATAATTTAGGCTGGAGATAATGTAAGTGACACCTTTTAATAATATATGCATGTTGTAATTAAAAAAATAGAACTATAACGACTTAAGTTAAACAAGCCATTATAAGGTGTTAACCTGATTTCTCTTTACAGATGCAGTGAGTTACCAGTTGGTAAATCTAGATCAAAATATCACACTCAACAACCTTAAAATATTATACCCAATGATTCAATATTTTATAATCAGTGATTTAAGATTTTATAATATTAAACTCAATGATTTTATTATGTTAAACTTAGTTATTTTCATAGTTTTAAACTCAATGATTTTATTATATTAAATTGGTTTAATAACATCATTGCGTACCTAGGCCGTTAATATTTTATTTAGATCAGGTTAAACATTGAGCCAACAACAAATACATAAACTAAGTGATGCTATACAACTAATACCAAGAATGGGAGGTTCAATGCTTCACTATAGAATATATTTGCTACCCATCTGACATGGGTTGATGACACATTACAAATTCATATAACTACAAATATTTATTTTGCATTACAGTTTGGTCTATTAATAGGTCGATGCCTATATGTATTAATTACACCAAGCATGATGCAAGTATGTATACCATGACTTATAATCCTCAATCTATTCATATACTAATTAGTATTATATATGTACCAATTCTTGAGTTACATAAGACAATAAAATATTCAATGGTTTATTTTTATACTCATCCAATCGGTTAAAATGTACATACAACAACTCTAGTATACAAAAAATAATTGTTGGCTATCTAAAACTATAGTAGCTCTATGTCAACTCTATGCCAATCGGTTAGCTATCCAAGACTTCATCGATTCACCTTGGCTGGCAAATTAGTTATGTGACACCATTGTCAAGGTAGTGACTCACTAAGGTTTTCAAATTAACAAACAACCCCCTTTCTTCCTATATTTATTTAACTAGTAAGTCTAAAGAGTAATGACTTCCTAACAATGTTGGTTCAACTACTAATTATATTGTACTTTTTAACCCACTCTTATTTTTAGTGATCCTATGAGGATAGGTTATAGTGACTTTACTTGTACTATATATATAATATATATATATATATATATATATATATATATAACCATTCAATAATTATATTTTCAAGGAGGATAATGGTGACACCAAGATTTGAATATATTAAACCATTCTTAATGAAATGTATTGATTGGAATATTAAATTTTTAGATTGTGTAAAATTGAACACCACCAACCTGGCAGTCTGCATGGCCTAAAACACATTTTTACTCTCTTCAACACTCTTGTGTCCTCCTCTCATTATGACATGAACTCTCTCTCCCTTCATTCTTTTATTTAGACAAAGACTTCTATCTTTTTCTTAATTTCCTCCCTATAAGAATAGGCACAACCTTCCCTTTGCTTTAGATTTTAGTTTTTTTTTTCTCCTTTTTTTTAGTTATTTCTTTCTTTCTTTCTTTTTTTTTTAATCATTTTTTCCCCATTATTAAATGTATTTCTTCTCTTTTGTTTTGTTTTATTTTCTTTTCTACTTTATACACTTTTTGATTATATTTACTAGTTATTAACATTAATATGATTTACTGATAAATTTGTTAATTAATAAATTTAATTTTATTCAAATTTCAAAATATTAATGGTTATAAATATGAATAACATACAAAATGAGTCCTAATTAACCATTAAACTATACTAACCATGTACAAGTAAATCTACATATAATTGTATTAAACACACCATGTTAACCATTCAAATTATGTATCTAACATGAATTATTTATGTGGTGTGTGTAGGGTTCTCACCAGTTCTCTGTCATCCTTTGATGTCTCCATCTACATCATCCTCTCTGATGGTTCTCTCCCTCCATCTCACTCTGAGGGATGAGTTCTCCTATGCCAACCTCACAACAAGTAGGTAGTTAGACCATAACAATCATGCTATGCATTCATCATAAAATATAGCTGAAATGATAAATTAACATGATCATAAAGTAAATATATACTTAAAGTTAACTCATATCAGTGTGATCATGTAACCTAAGTAATATATTACTATCCCATTACAACATATATCTCACAACTTAGTTAAAAATATCCAAATCTAAAATTGTCAACTATAGATATCCATGGATAATGTAGCAATTTTGTTTGGTGAGGAATCGAGATGTAACAGAAAATAATAAAATTTTATCTACTAATTGCTATCACAATTTTTTTTAAAGATCAATATTGCACATACTATTAGAGAGTAAATCAATAAATGGGATAATTAAGGATGAACAAGTGAGGGGTGAAAATGAGGGGAATTAATGTGAGGATAAAGTGAATGGGGATATATAATTAGGTGAAAAACTAGACATACACCATTAATGGCTTGGTGTGCGTCAATGGTGATTTTGAGCCTTTTGGGTGTATCAAATTTCTCTCATGTTGTATACATTATCTCCAACCTATGCCTTATCTGATATCTTTGTCATTTAGTGTAATCATGAAAATTGAGGTTTACTGACATATTTCAGAACTAGTTGCCATGAATTTGAAGTCTATAAATTCTGATCCATCTTGCGTAGTATAAAAAGTTGAAAATTTTGGTATTTGATTATAATATGGCTCAAGATGTGTCATGTAATTGAAGTCTAAAATTTCTAGCCCATGTTTAGTTAAATAGAAAAAAATAGGGAAATCAAAGTTTGGTTATAAGTTGGATAAATGAGAAAACTTGTAATCAAAGTTTGATTTCTCTAATTTTCTCTAGAGAGGTAAGGAAAGTCAGAGTCTTCTTTCAAGATAAATCATCAAGGAAAAGTTTAACCAATGTTTGAAAATCTTAATACTTCCAATAGGTAAAAATTTATAGTTGAGAAATTGGAAACACGAAGACAAACTCATAATTTGTAAAATTTTTACAAAAACTATGACCTTTTGGACTTGAAACACAACATAAAGTATGATTGTCGAAATCAAGGTTGGAGGGCTTTGAGTATATGTAAGACATGTATTAAAAATCTAATTTTATTGAGTTTAGTCAAAACTAATAAATCAATTAAGTGAACTTTCTCAAAAGGATTTTTTTTTGAAAGTTTTGACACATGGGACACAAAATTTTAAATCCATCAAGACAAATTTTAATGACAACAAATATGTCAGATTTTAGTGCTACAATCTTTATTTTTGGCATGGAAATTAAAAGAATTAATTTAAATAGTAAATTTTGGTTGAATCAAGGGAAATATGTTGAGATGACATTGTATAGGTTTAGAATGCATGAATGTAAACCTGTTAATTTCGATATTACTAATGGATTAATTTTATTTGTAGAATAATGTCCCAAGACAAAAGATGACATTATGAACATGTCTCATGATCCTTATGAAATATTTTTGGAAGTATAATTTATGCAATACAATACACATGTAATGGGAATTCTATATGTGTGTGTGTATTAAACCCAGGGAAGGAACATTGGACTATTATAAAAATGGTATTTAGATAGTTTTTTAGCACTTCAAATTATGCAATATTCTACTAAGGAAGACCCAGAATAAAAAGAGTACTAGATGTATAAGGGTTTTTTTATGCATACTATGCTAAAGATCTTGATTATTAAAGATATACAAGTGTTTATGTGTTTACTATTTTTCAGTGAAGTAGTCAATTAGATGAGAAAGAGGCATTCATTTTTGCATTCTTAACTACATAAGATAAGTACATGACAATAACTTATGCATGTAAGGAAGTTATATGACTATAAATGTTATGTTTAGATGTTAGTTTATTATATAAATATTTAATGATAGAATATTATAGTTAAAGTGCAATATATTTGGAAAATAACCTTATATATGATGCCTGAATGCAACATATCAATGTGCAATATCATTTTCTTAGAGACATGGTTAAAATCAATAAGGTGTTGTTGAAGAAGGTTGATACTTTAAATAATATTGTTAACTCATTGATGAATTTTGTTAGTATTGATAAGTTTTTTTTGTACATGAAATCAATGGACATAGCTACCCTTAGCATGTGATTTTACGTATGTGCACCCCTTAGGCAAAGTGCTCAATAAGTGGGAGAATATTAGATATATATTTTATACTTTGCATGTTTTATAGCCCTTATTAATTGTACATGCTACCATGATAGGGAATATGGGGTCCTTATGAGTAGTTGGGGTCTTTACGAGTGGTTTCCACTAATGGTTTTATACACATTTATTGTAATTTAAATTACTTTGTGATATACATATAAACAATCACACATAGATTAGGGTTTAACATACTACCAAAAAATACCTTATTATATTGTGAATAGTTGAGTTAATACAACAAGCGAGTGTTTTTTTGTTGGATTTTTTTCTTAAAAGGGATTTTCATGTTAAATCTTTTGTATATTATGAGGGTGTCATTATTTATTTATGTTATGTTTTAATATTTTGTTAGCTTTGCTTTTATTACATGGATTATTGGTATTATTTTCTCTTAAATGATGTGGACTAACCATTACACATTCATGAGATAAGTGCAAATAGAATTTCTCTTGTATTACTTATAAGATAATAAAATAAAATAAAATAAAATGTACAATGCAACTCACCGACTATGTATATAATTATATAGAAGCATGATATGGATTATATTAGTTCTAGGATGCTATATCATGCATATTGATGTTTGTCATTTTTTCATATATTTTAATTTCTTCTATATATATTCTATTGAATGTACAAATATATTATAATATGTTTACACCACATAGACAGTTATAAGAACCTTTTGTGTTTCAACCATTTCATCTTCCATAATTATTTTATATTTTTGATGATTAGATGTTGATTCACCATCTGACATGGACCTTTTCATGTTACAAATATGGATGGTTTAAGTTTTAGTGTTATTTGTGAATAATGTGACAAAGCAAGCTTTAAAAATATGAGGAGCTTTAAAAATATGGGAAGCTTAAAAAATAAGGGAAAATTTGCAAAGAGGAAGTGAATTTCACATCAAAGAGGATATTCCCAACAAAGAAATGGAGATTCACAACAAAGAAATTGATTTGCAACAAAGGATAAACTTCATAATGAAGTATTTTTTGAAAATATCATAAAGGGATTTCAAAGTTTACAAACAACTTGAAAATATTTTGAATGATGCACAAAAATATTTTGAATGTGAAAACCTAATCCCATATTTCTGGAAATGTTATGATATTTAACCTATTATTAAAAAAAATAGTCCCCATTGTATGCATGGTTGATTACAAAAATTGCACTTGGAGTTGAGAGAATGTGTACCACTTAGCCTGTCATGCATACCATCCCTTATTTATAACTCGTAACAAATTATGTTCTCTATACCAAGTTTGAGTGGAGGTAGTGTTGATGATTGCATCTTTCTATACTAGACTCAGATGTGCATGAACCAAATCACAATAATGTTGGACTAGGAGGTTCTCAAGCACAGGTGAGTTATAGGGATTTAAGAACTAAAAATTGAATATCACACATGTGTCCAAATACTAAAGAAGGTCAATAGAAAAAATAAATCACTAACATTATAAATTATGGTGTATAGACAAAAACAAAATGGTTTGATCTTATGGTGATGACTGTAAAGTTATTCCTTCTGAAGATGATTCCATACATTGTCATCAATCTAGAAGATGTGGAGAATTTATCATTCATCATACCATTTCTTTTATTTGTGTTATTATTGAGACAATATATTTTTAACTTGTTGGTGGACTTGTTGTATAGGATAAAGGAATTTATATGCCTTGTTTGATTCCTTAGCCTTTACACTAGTTTTTAAGACTATTGGTGTGTAAAAGGTGATGTCTAAAGATGTTTTAGGGTGAAACCTATATCATTTATAAAAAATACTATGTCATATATAAATACAAATGCTTATTTTAGGATGTTGAATGAATTCCAAGTTGGTATCCCAAGTGCAAGGTTGAACATTTTTACACATACAAATAAATTGCGTGAGGTTATGGTTCACCACTTCAATCCAAACATTAATATGAGGAGGAACATTTATATACCCATCTATTTGTGTCTTGAACATATCCCACAAATATTTATACAAGTGACTAATAAATTGAGGTTCCTGATCAAATACAATGGAGATAATAACTACAAAGCATCTCTAAATGTGTCAAAAGAAGAGTGTAGTTGTGTCCAATGCACTATTTGCATATTTTCATATTGCCATGATTTTTATATTTGACAAATGATACATAACAAAAAAATGCAATCACGTCAATGTTTGGTTTTCGACAAACTAAAAATAAACTCCATGCTGATAGATTCCTATGATTTGGATGAAATTTTAAGAGGTATGTACTTACCCAATTTTTAGATGGAAAGATTGGTTGTGTTACAAGTAACACAAAACTTGATGTGATTATTAATGTATTTGTAAATATTTAGTTATTAGAAACACTAATACAATGCTACCAATCTCTTTTTTACTCTAAAATGTTTATAAGATTTTGAGTAGAGTGAGTTATAGATGAACCTTGTTTGAGGTGTACTTGAAAGAACACACACGTGACCATTTTTGTACATAATTTAGTCTTACAGATAGAAGTCACCAACTGATTATCCTTGAGAAAGGGAATTGAAGGTACATAGAAAGTATGGATCCATAGTATAGTGAGAGACATATTAAATGGTGTTATGGCCTTTAGTTTTGAGTACCATGAGGAGTGTGGTGACTATAGTTTTTCTTAGGAAGTTGGTTTCTTTTATATCTTTCCATTCTTGTTGTTAATATATATCTCTAACAATTGAAATAAGCCTCAAGGTTTTGATAAAGTGTTGGAAAGCCACACATTTGTGATTCAATAAAAAGAGATAGGAGACTAAACCCACTATCCAATTTTATAGCTTGCAGAAACTTAAGGCTAGACTCAACAAGAACCTAAATAGGATTAGAATAAAAAACCTAATCTACTGAAATAAAATGAAGCAAACATATCTAGTTTTCTATCCATAAAAATAAAATTAAGATATGGTAGACACATAAATCTGGTCATAAATACTTGACAATGCTAATTATTGACACATCCCAAAACACATGATTTGTGAAAAAACACATGACTCTTATTCACCATTCCTCTAATCTATTTATCGATATGTGGAATAATCTTTTGTTTTTCATCACTACTATACAAAACTTCCAATATCAAACGATCGTAATGTCTGAAAGCACCTTGAGACTGTTCCTAATAGAGGATAATTGTATCTGATCCTTCTGGACAAGTCCACGTTAAGCCAACAACCACATTATGTACTAAATAATGATTACTTTCTAAAATTCAAAAAATTATTTTAGGTCTTTCTGCACATTTCCCATGGTCAGATAGAGGAAATTACCAAAAGTTTTTCTTATAAATACACATTTAAGGTCATTCATTTGGACCATTGGGCATTTCAATTATCTTGAACATTCACACTATTGAACATTTAGAATATTTTCCCTATTCTCTCCAAATTTGAGATCATTCATAAGAATCAACCATAAACCAAGTCAAGATCCCTATAAATAAAATCAAGAGCTATAATTTTCAAGCATCGAAGCCATTTTATAGTTGCATACACAGAGTCAAAAGAGAAAAATTGAACAATCACTCTAGGTGGGATAACTACGTGGGATTTATTTCCCTCCTTAGAATATTGGATACGTAGGTAATGATCAATCATCAAAGAGGTGATTGATGTTAGCTCAACCCATTACACTCCCGTCCTTTTTGTCAATTTTTAAGCTATCAAATTTATCTTGAGATTTTGAAGATAATAGGAGAAACACAATAATTTATATGCGGTAGTATTTAGAGTGTGGTTTCTTAGATTAATTAATAGATAGAGGCATAACAAGCACAATGATCAATTTTTATGCATAGTCAACTGGGATAAGTCTACAGTCAACAAACTCAATCACATTATGTTTTTATCCACTCGTAATGGTTGTCTATAGATATCTGATGAATTTTCCTCTGATTTATCATTTCTAAAAAAAATGTTTCTTCATGTTTGTCACCTATCATAGTCAGCTAGGATGAGTGTGCAGTCAATGGACTTGAACACATTGTGCTATAGTCCACTTATAAAAAAATTATCCATATTATATTTTTGATCATAAACTTACACATTCACCTCTTCTTATGATTTACACTTTTATATAGTTTGAAAAATTAACATAAATATGTGTACAAGCTAAATATACATCTTCTTTGTGTTTTCAAAAAATAACAATTTTTCATATTTAGCAAATATCAAATAAAAATTGTTGAATATTATGCATCTTTTGCATTCTGATATTTTCCAAATTTACACCTATTAGGACACATACAAATTTATATTTTATCAGAAATAAGGTAAAACATATTAGTGAACCCGATTGATTATTTTAGAGCCTTTGATTTTATGTTTTGGTTATCAATTTTATTTTTCTTTGTTTTCCTAAACAATGTGTTCTGATAATTTTAAAATACATATGAGTTATGATTATGGGAAAAGTGGTGATTATTTTTACCTAAGTCATGGTGTGAAGGGTACTAACCCAATACTCAATCCATTAGACAACACTATTCACAAATTTTATTCTCCTCATACCTCAAGGTATATTATAAATGCCTAAGTTTTATTTTCAGTTATAAGAAGATTTTGTCCATTTGTTCTTGTAGTGCACCAGTAATAAATTTACCCAAGGAAGCTACTTTCAATTTCCCTAAGAGATATGATAATGCAGCTATGGGAATGGTATAATCCTTTGTAGTTAGTACCTTTGTGATTGTCTTCACTATTTATGACTAGGATTAGTATATATGAGATATTACAAATAAAACACACCCTTGACTAGTTTCACCCATTTTGCTTTATTTTTACAAAATTTCAAGCCATTAAAGAAATGTCCATCCTCCTTGACTCTAAGATGTAGTGATAGAAAAAGTGAAACTCCTATTGACCATATTAAAATTCATTTGATATTTTATAAAATGGATAATAAATTGATATTATTAATCAATATAATGATGCAACTCTCCAAACTTATGTCTAGATTGAAGATGATGTTAGTGATAAACATGATAATCAAGATAATGAAACTATGCATGATAATAAAAATAATGAAACTACGAATGATGATAAACATAATCATGAAATCTCCAATATAATTGATACAAATTTACATAATGGAGTATATATTGAACAAGTAAAGGAATTATTTGACTTCCATCAAGGGCTTTGACAATGTCCCCAACAAGTGGATAAGGTTTTCTAATTACTCCTTACATCTAGATTACATGTCAAGCAAAGATTGTATCATATCAAATACAACAATAATAAGTGCATTTCAAAGCTTTAAATCCTAATCCAATTAATACTATTCCTGTATCAATCTTATATATAGAAATGATAGGGCACAAGGATAAATATTAGATCTATAACAGGCCAATTAGTATGCTAAAATCAAATGTACCATATGCTAAATTTATTAAACTAAGAAAGGATATTAATGGAAAATACAACTATCCTAGATATATAAATGACTTAAAAGAGAGTACATAATTAGTTTTGATGCTAACATAATTCTAGATCTAGAACAAGTATAAAGTAGGTGGAAAGATAATTTTTGAACAATCGTTAGATTCTAGATCTAGTGCCTCTAGCTCTTTGAATATTTACATCAACTTAGGATAATTGCATCAACACTACTATTTGGGTTTGATGCTAGTGCCTTGTATGGAATATATGTTGAAATAAGATGCAACCACATGGATGATCTTGGATTTGGATTTACCTTTGCTCCAATGTATTTAAATCTGGGTCATGGACTATCACTCTTGGTGAAATGGCAAAACCCTAGCTTTCTATATTCAATGTAAGCTTGGGGAAAAATTAGGTTAATGGGCACATAGTGTCAAACTGACCCAAAATGATCTCATTGTCAAAGGGTGATGCCTACATAGCCAATACTCTATAAGAGGGCCTCAAACTCATGTAGTTCTCTCATATGTGTGAACCATGTAATGTGTAAATCAAGTACAATAGTGACCTATCTTGTAACATTGAAAATATGACCTTATGGCTATTCCTTTAGTACTCCAGACCTGTAGATATGTTGTACCTATGATGGGTGTGGAAATAGGTAAGATTTGAGCAATTTGAGTGCTTTATAATAAGTGCCTTGGTCTCTTTGGTCTTTTCTAGGTGAGGAATGAATTAAGGTTGATATTGTATTTATACCAATCCTATTGTGAGATAACTCATATTAAAACACTTAGGCCAACCATTGTAATACATTTTATTTGCAAATTAGATGAATTTAGGGAACTAGACAATTGTGTTGGGGTAGGATAATAAAATTAATACTACTATCTATCTCAGACATTAGTGTCTAGGGAGTAGGAGAGTAGGCACATGCTTAGAACTTACAAAGGTATTATATAAGTAAATTTTAAGTATTTTGGGAAATATGGGGTGTCTATGCCATCAATATAAGGCTGGTCAGACTAAGATATATGCCAAGGGGCACAAGATAGAGTAGATGTAAGGCTTATAGAAGCAAGGAGAGTGTAAAACTAATAGGAACAACTAGGGTCTAAGTTTTCCAAGTGTACAAGACTAAGGTGTTACATAATCACAAAATATATTCTACAAACCCCTATAGTTACATATGTGCCAAAATATTTAGGTATGAGGGCATCACATGGTTTACAATAGATTAACATGCCTATTTCTATAAGGGAATCATATAAACCTCCTTTGATTATTGCATAAGGTCCACTCCAATCTTTCCTAATGCATCCTCTCTTTATCAAATTGTTGTAGCCATACATGCTAAAATATTTCAATTAGAGTAAGGTGTCTCTAAATTTAGTCACTCAATAGACTCTCATACTTTGATTCAAAATCCTTCGGCACCTAAAATAGCCTCTTACCCATTACTAATAGGATTTTTAACATCTAAGATACCAATTTATGAGGGTAAACATGATCATGAAAACATCTTCATTGATTCAATGTAGCATGTTTGGATTATGCTTACAATTATAAACTACTTACCAATCCCTTTTTAATCTCAAGGATTGTACTCTATGATGGTTCTATGATCTCCTAATTTAACTAGTTAGAGAATTCAACTCATTAGAAGATCAATTTATAACACACTTTTTAATCAACATTGGTGAAAATTTATCATATGCATAAATTGAAAAAGTCAAGCAAGGGTCAAATGAGTAAAACAATGAATATGTTTTGTGGTACAAAAATATGCTCAGAAAGAAGACAAAATCTATAGAAAATAATTAAATACAAGATATCTTCACTCAAATATTGTTACCACTTTGATGAATTGCAATGAATTACAATGAATTATGAGGGTTGATATTATATTTATACCAATATTATCAAGAGATAACTTTTATTAATGCACTTAGTCTGGCCATTGCAATATATTTCATTTGTAAATTAGATGACTTTAGAGCACTTGACACTTATGTTGGGGCTTGACAATAATGTTGATAATACTCTCTATCCTAGACATTAGTGTCTAGGGATCAATAGAGTAGTATAGGCTTAAAACTTATAGAGGTATAAGGTAAGTACATTTTAAGCATTATAGGAAAGATGGGGTGGTTATGTCATCAATATAAGGATGGTCAGATTAATATATAGGCAAAGGGGCATAATATAGAGTAGATGTGAGGCTTGCAAAAGTAAGGAGAGTGTAGAAATAAGAGGAACAACCAAGGTTTTATTTTTCCAAGTGTACAAGATTAAGGTGATACATAATCACAAAATATTTACATTCCCCCCATTAATCTAGGAATGAAATTTCTATTTTAAAGGAAAGGACTAAGTACCTGGGTGTGTATGCACACCTTGTCTTTGCTTGCATTGAATTTGAGTGATTCACTAGAGTTGAATTTGAGTGATTTATTGGTGATTGACATATAACCAATATCATGTTATAGTCTATAATCAGTGCATATAATCTGGGTCAAAATTACTTGAAATAGATTGAAATTGAAAGAGCAAGGTTTAGGATTACACTTGTGTGTCAATATAATCACCTTGCCTATTAGCAAGTTGTTTTTGCAAAAGATGTATCATTATAAGGCTATAAAATTGAGATTAGGATAAATATAGATAAATATTTAAAGTGCATATATCGAGAGAGAGAGAGAGAGAGAGAGAGAGAGAGAGAGAGAGAGAGAGAGAGATGCCCCAAAATTTGGAGTAAAAGTGAATTACCACTTAGTGGTTGATATTGGTTAAACTATGCAACCCAATGATACTTATAAATGGTGAATTTTGATGTTCAAGTCCAAAATGAAAACTTGAAAAGATTGAGTGATTTAATCACCTCAACCATACCAAAAGGTGAACCAACTACTATAGTAGATTGTCTTGCTAAAGTATATAAAATCCTATAGGGTATCAATATGTATAATAGTTTTTGAATCTAAGATTAATTTGGATTTTGTAATAATAGGCACATGTTGCATATACACCTTAAATATGTCTCATGTTAAAGATATGTATAATAATGGTACCATTTATAGAATTTTGCCACAAATGTGTATCAGAATCATATAATTATGTGATTTAGCCAATTCAAAAATTATGTAAGTGTAAAGTACATGCTTCTAAAGCATGCCCATACTATATATGGAGAAATATAAAACTGATATAAGTACCAATGTGGAGGACATAATTCTAAAATATGCTCCCATTGAATCTAAGAACTGTGTAAAGTATGGAGAACATGATTCCCAAGCACACCCCAACTAATATTCCCCCCTTTGATATGAGGCAAAAATAGTACCTAGAAGTTACCTCACCTTGAAAGGGTAAGAAAACCATAAAATTTGTGAATGTAACCATATAACATATAGAAGGAAACATGTCTAGGTAAATGTATCATTATAATGCATAGAACCAATGTGTTCACATGTAGGCCTAAAATGCATGATAAAGATCATGAAAATGTCTAGATAGTGATAAGAAAAACTCAACAAGTAAACAATTAAACAAGTGTAGACACTCTTTTTTGACCAATTCCATGTCTAAATGGACTTCAAATTGATTTCTAGCAAACAATGTAAATTAAGTTGAGAAATCACTAAACATCACAATTTCATCCACACATTGGATGTAAATGCTATGAATCATGATAAGTATTATTTATTTTGAGAAATACCCTATATTAAATGATAACCTCTTATAGATTCATCCCCAATCAGGTTGTGACCTAAAAAAATGACATTTTTGACTAACTAAGCAGGGCACTTGACCAAATTCTTGAAATAACCAAAAGACTAAGCAGGATTGATTAACCAAATAAATCTACTTAAATGCTTAATTGAAAAATATATGTTGAATCAATGAATATCTAATTTCTAAAAATGAATTTTTAACAAATATCAAGAAATCTAAGGTCATGATCATGGCATCAATCTCAAAGTCAAAAATTACAAAAATCAACATAAAGGCCATAAAAATAATAAATTTTTAACCATGCCTTCATAAATGAATAATTAAGGCCATCATTAAATGAAATTGGACTCTCAACCTTAATCCTATCTGAATGACTCATGGGTTAGAGTTAGTAAAAAAAACTATTAATACAAGTGTCATGACCATTCTTCAACAAGCTGTTAGGTGCAAGCAAATAATGCCAAATTATTACTAGATAGCTTCATATCCAACACAAGCCAAGATCCAATTACCAAATAGAGGAAATTCTGCCCATGAATCATTATCATTGTCAAATATCATTTGTTCACAAGTCGAACACAAGCGTTCTCTCATGCCGATTGTAAGATAAAGTCATTCTAGGAAGATAAATGGTGTTTTTGTGTTCCATTTATTGATTTATTTGTTTTGTTATCATTTCCCCCCTAGTACTTAGGTTGAGAATGTTAGTTGTCTTTAATTTATTTTAGTTTATCCACTAATAATAAAAACTAATAATTATTTTTGTAATCATATGTTATAACAAGAACACACACAAGAGCACTCAAAAGCAAGTCAAAAAGTAATGGTCCAAGGAGACCATAAACAAGGGGCATGTTCAAATTACATAAAATCAAGTGGACATAATTTATTAAAATGTCCAAAAAATAAAGGAATGACATATTCAAATGTCTATACAATAACCAATGACATATTTAAATGTAAAATAAGGCAAACATTGGCTCATGGGACACATACAATGGAGCATGTTCAAATGCTCACACAAGCAAGATAATAGAAAGATAAATAGTCAAGGAAGTGTGTAAAGGAAAAGCATAAGAAACCATCATAAAAATGTCATAATGGCCCATAGATAGAATGTGTTAGCAAAAAATGTCAAGTACATAGCATATGAAGTACCCTACGTAATGTATAATCATGGATAATAGGCATGTGTAAGTACATATGTAAGTTCAAACATGATAATGTTGAGTGATCATAGAATCACATAACCTATGTGTATCAAGATCATAGATGATGGATTCCCCCAATGTCATGGTGATGTGAGTAGAGGGAAGGCCCAACACCCATAATTGTATCATGAATATGTGTATGTCTATATATGTGTATGTAGGAGTAAATGATATGCTAACCCTCAACATGGAATTGACACATAAATGCCAAGGAGCTAGTAGAACATGTAGGTGCCAAAAATGTTTTTAGATTTTTAAATGTTTTTAATTTTTTTGATATTTTTGGAAGAGACAAGATCATACTATGATCTCATCTAAAGGATGATCAATGGTATCTCCCCATTCAGAACATGGTGCAAGAAACTAGTGGTACTTCTAGGGAGCATGTATGGGTGAAATATATGTGATTGTAATATATGTGATGTTATATATATGTATATAGGACCTTAAGGTTGTGAAGTACCAATAGAAGGAATAATGGTTCTTGGAACCCGTCTGTGTACTCTGTGTTTTTTTTAGAATAACAAAAGTAGGAAAATGTTTAGGTGCTATAGATATATGAATATGGTGCATAGAAGATGATCATTACATGGAACCACCATCTATCTCTAACGTAATGGTTTCTCAAGTATTAACCACTTAGTAAAGGGTATTTCCTATTGATTAACCTTTTACAATGGATTAGCCTTAATATGATTGATAATTAACTACCTGAGTATGAATTTATATTGTTTAAGAGGATGCTCATATGAAATATCATAAACTGTAATTACTCGATTGACATGAATGTATTTACTACACATGCATTGTATAAGGTATTAATTAAAGAGTATGTATCCAAGATCATCCCTAGAATATGTCAAAGACACCTACATAAGGTATAACTAATAAAGTGGTAACCATATGTGTGGGGCCAACCTATAAAGGTAGATCAATCTTGCCAAGAACCTTCAAGGAGGTCCCATCAAATGCTCTAATTGATCTAGTAGAAGGGTGTAAATCATGATGTGTATAAGCCAAATGCGTAAGTAATATCATGGTACAAACATTTTCACTTACACAATTATCAATCTTAACATTATGTATGGGGTGTTTCTGAAGGTATACTCGAATGAATAGAGAATGTAGATCAAAGTCATCATCCTTAATTTCACTATCATCAAATGAAATGGAAGTTTTCTAAAGCATAAGACTTATATGTCACATATAAGTACCAATATCCACATTTAGTGGGTGCATATAATATGATGGAAGAGGATGTGAATTATATGAAATTTCAACTTATGGTTCCTTCTTAGAATGGTCTTTCAAAGGATTGTTAAATATTTTCTATTTATAATGAGCACTAGGTTGTGAACCTAATTCCTTTGGAGGATCATCAAATTTAATTTGTTGGTCATTGATATGGTCCCAAATATTATGATTCAAGGTAAAATATTTGTTCATAGAATGCCTAGGGCCTTGGTGATAGTCAAAATAAGCATTTTTATCATAACCTTTAGGTATAGGACTATTTACATCAACCTCTATAGGAGGAGGGAGAGATATAAAATGACACTCTAGTAATCACGGGAGTAATGAAGTAGGAGGCTCAAGTAAAAATGTAAATTATCTCCTTGGTGCATTAGATAGGACAAGTTGATTAGGTTATTGTGCAACTGCGTTAACCATGGTGGTTGCTTCCTTTTTATGCTCAAGAGGTTTTACCCTATAATTTGGTTTGATTGTAAAATTTGTACTAGATGTAGATGAAACTAGTGTGTTTGCTACATACTTGAGCTTATTTAATGACATAAAATTCATTTCAAAGTCCCACACAACATGGCATAAAAGAGTTGCATCCAAGATTACTAGATAAGCAAATGCATATGATGGAGTGATCTCATGAGTCAAGCAAGTGCATATCACAATGAAGTTGCTAGTGAATGAAATCAAGCATAGAAGAATATTGAAAAAGAAATAAGAGAAAATAAAATACTATATATCATGTTGAATGAAGAATACAAAGGGAGAGAGGTGTATATATAGGTTGGAGAGGGAAAGATATCACACATTCTAGGGAATGTGGTACTAATCTTCAAAAGTAACCCAAATGACTTCTAGAGCCCTAAGTAAGCTAATACAACTATGTAGGCAAAACCTAGTGAGGAAAAGGCCTACACCCACACCCCACCATAAGAGTAGCTTAGGTAGGTGATGATACAAAACATGGGTCGTGCCAACAAGGCTTGATGAGGTACCCATGTACAATGCAATCTCTCATAAATTAAAGAAAAGGAGAAAACCCAG
This sequence comes from Torreya grandis, assembly GCA_037957365.1. Classification (NCBI taxonomy): domain Eukaryota; kingdom Viridiplantae; phylum Streptophyta; class Pinopsida; order Cupressales; family Taxaceae; genus Torreya; species Torreya grandis. Next base: position 256,118 of record JARHVA010002389.1, on the reverse strand, counting down.
TGGGAAAGAACTTCCCCCCCTCTCCCACCAAAAAGAGAGAAAATAATAAGAAGAGACTAAAAGACCCCCCCAAAATAATATGTTGAAATAATCATCACTCTAAGTACATAGTGATGATCCCCAATTTCCTACAAAACATGAAAGAATTGTGCCTCCACATATAAGAGAGAGAATGTGAATGTAGAATGTCACATGGAAAATGTTGTAGTAGGTCCCTCTGTAACAAATGTTGTTTTTTCCTTTTAGAAGAAAGAAACCCCAAGCTATCAAATTGATGAATTCCCTCTCAAGTGGAATATGTGTAGGAGTCATGATGTAGATCTCTAAAAAATGCTCAAATGTCTCCCTACTAATGCTCAAATATGCTAAAGTTTGATTAGGTATCACATGACTAACTATAGAATATGGCAATGAAGAAGCATATAATGAAGGAAAGAGAACACTCGGAGAAGAAGATAGACATGGAACATTCATTGAAAAAATGTCCATGGGAATGAGAGAGCATGAATCAACAACCATCAAAATTGAAGATTGGCCTGTAAATAAAGCACTTAGATCTACAAGGTTAATGTCCATAGGAACATATAAGTCACTAATACTCTCAATGTGGATACTCTCACTAAAAATAGTAAAGTCCTCTAAAATGCAATTTTGTGAAGGCTTTGAAAGAGTAACAATTGGTACAAAAATGGAAGTAGAATTTGCAATAGAATAAATGAGGTATGATAGAATCTTGTCCTATAGTGGGGGTTCGATAGAAGGAAGAGCATTATCCACCATAGATATGTCATCACAAGAAATAAAAGTAGGATATGAGAGTATAATTGTCTCTAAAGAGATGATAGATAGTGGAGGAGGAAGTGTGATATCAATTTGAGCAAGATCTCTAAAAAGATACTTTAGGATGATCCAAACAGTGCATAGACACTCTATGTGTTCTACATGGAAATAAATATCCATGGAAACATTTAATAATAGAGTGACAAAAACTTTGTCACATGTGTTATGCCATTATGAAATCAAATAGGATCAGTAGGTGCAAGAATCTATCCATATAGAAATGGACTACGATTCTTGCGTGTGAGCAAATGTTCCATATAAGCATGCCACAAAGAATAATTATCCTTCCTAAGAAGGATAACTAGAGATGAAACAAATATCCTCATATAGATAGTAATAGTGCACACTCTGGAGATGGACTTTAGACTTCATCGAAAATGAGTCCAGTCAAATAAGAGCAATCAATGCACAAGTGATAATGCATGCTCAAATGAACATTAGGCTCTACTGACAATGTGCATAGGAATATAAGAGTAATTTGTATAAGTAGTCACTAAATGGGCACATGTAACAGTTATAAAAAATTGAATGTGTGCAAGAGAGAGAATACAAGGTCCACAATAACCTCTGAGACAATTAGCAAGTAGCCCCTGCCCCACCCCCTAGTGAATTTTACAAGGAAAATTAACCAAATGTGTGGGAAATAAAAAATAAATGTTTTTTAAAAGATGGTACTCAATTTCAAGTTACCATTTGCAAGATATTAACAATGCAATTTCCCATAAATAGGCCTATTACTAAAAACTTGAAACTTTAAAAAAATACCCTTGGATGAGGTAAAATATGCCTTCCAACCACTCATTGTAATCAACACTGAATTGTGGACTTCCTCAACATAATTAAAGGAAAAAAAATTTACCCAATCACCTTTATGTGTTTTTTACATGAAAAATCTTATTTGAAGGTGTTTTGATTAAAAAATTTGCAATGTTATTTTAAATAAAAATAAAACATGCTTTAATTTTTTAATTCTTTTTAGGTCATAATAAGGTTTTTAGACTTTTGTAAATGGAAGTGATTTATACGACATCGCCAGTCAACACCAGATCTAGTATGGGTAGTGTTGGAGCTACTAAGCAGAATTCACATAAAATTCACATGCATCAATGCATAGGTGTATGCAAGTGACAACCAGGTAGAGATTCTCTCTCAGGCAAAAGACAAGTTTCTAGCTTCCAATGATCCACACCACTACTCTTTGTAGTGGGAATACAACGTAGATCTGATCTACTCACACAACAGACTATATGAGCTCCCCTCCAATGTCAATGTAGATCTGATTTTTCATCTCTTTCTATGTAGAATGGAAGTGTGAAGATCGATGGTAGATCTAAAAACTACTAGAACCTCCTACGAACTGCATACACCTTCACACAGGCCATCGATCTGACTTGGCTCAACTAGGTAGAGCAAACACAACTACATTTGAAAATGGAGACCAAACATTAAGAGGAGGTGATTGAACATAGATCAGTCACGTGGAGACATGCAATAATAATTTGTGGCTTTGAAACCACTATAAATCTGTCCCTGAGATGATATACCACCATCTATTGCCAATAAACCAGATGAAGAGTGTAGAATAATGACTTCTTGAGGAGAGACATTGGTAGATTTAAACCTTCATGATGCTTGTAGGTAATGCTACCCAATCAAATCACATTTCAACCCGTTCTATTCTCACTATCCTTTATTGGTGTCTTTTTACTCCATAAACATTCAAGAATTATTTTAGAGTGGGTAGCAGGATGATTTGACCATTGAAATAAATTTTGGATTTTTTAAACCGATTAGAACTCCATCTTATACTGTGGGATGGTTTTTTGTCTAAAAATTTTAGATCTACAAATATGAGTTAATATAGCCAAAAAAATAAGTGCAAGTGTTGTTTTATAGGAAAACAAACCTCATGCAAATGTATAGGCTGAATAACAATGTTGTATTATAGTAAGAAAAATAATCTCAAACAAATACACAGATCTATAAATTTCCTATTTGTAAGTTACACTAGAATACAATACAACTAACACTGAGGGAAACAAATCTAAACACCTCATAATAAGATCTACACAAGATGTCTCAGTAAATTTCAATGCATATATATCTAAAGGATAGATTTGAATGAAACTCAACAAAAGTAGAAAATGACACCTAGCTCAGAACAAATTAACAGATCCAATAAGCCAAGTTCTTCTCAAAAAAAATTTCAGATCTGAAATCTCTCAACAATTTCTATGAGATAATAAAAAATCTTTAGAATTTCATAAAATAATAGAAATTAATACCAACCAACTAGATAATTATGAACATGGATAAAGAGTTGTAGTTAGGATCATCGGATCAATGAATGCATATGATAGAGTGATCTCACAAGTTGAGCAAGTGCATATCACAATGAAGTTGCTAGTGAATTAAATCAAGCATAGAGGAATATTATAAAAGGAGTAAGAGCAAGTAAAATACTCTATATCATGTTGAATGAAGAATAAAAAGGGAGAGAGGTGTATATATAGGTTGGAGAGAGAAAGATATCACACATTCTAGTAAATGTGGTACTAATCTTTCCAAGTAACCCAAATGACCTCTAAAGCCTTAAGTAAGCTAATACAACCATGTAGGCAAAAACCTAGTGGGAAAAATGCTTACACCAACATGGCATAAGTCATCAAAAGGTTGAAATTTATTGAAACTAATGGACTCATTTAAAGGAACAAACAAATTTTTCTTGAATATGTCTTACTCTTTATTTACATAGGATTGGTCATTTTGGTTAGCATTATCTTATATCTCAAGACATATTCATTGATTGGTTTATTGGTTCCTTATTTGATCTTTATAATTTGAGCATAGGAAACATTTTCGGTAATGTTAATAGAAAAGTGTGCCAAAAAATGATCTATAAGATGTTTGAATGCTTTCATGGATTGAAGAGATAAGTCATAAAACCACATCAAAGCATAGTCCTTGATGCTTCTTGGAAATAATTTGGTCAAAATTTTATCATTTGAAGCATAATCACGGCATGATGCATAGAAAGTTTGAAAATGTTTTTCAAGATCACCCTTGCCATCATAAAATGTGAAGTTAGGTGCAACAAATCTAGTTGGCAAAGGGCGCAAAGAGATCTCAAGTGCAAGAGGGTTATGCAACACATCTTGTGAATATATAACATGTGAATATTTTGAAGTCTTTTGTTCAATGTTTGTAACCTTATCATATAAGGCCTTTACAACTTGAAGGAGTGATTGAACTATAAGACCTGTGGGAATTTGATTAACAATTTGAGTAGTCACCATAGGAATGGAAACATGTTTTTATGTAGGAATAGGTATTGAAACTAGTATTTGTGTTAAAGTCACGATTAAGTCCATAATAGATGTATCAATAGAAGTTTCAGGGAATAAAAATTGAAACACATAATTTGTGCCCCCATTAGATGTAGGTGGATTGATAAGTGTGGGCTGAAATTTAGTACCTTCTAAGGATTCAACATTACTAGGTGAGGAAACCTTGGTTTTATCTTGTTTACGTATTTCATCTCTTGTAACATACAAAAATACATATATTAAGCCCTTGTTACTGTTGAGATGAGTAATCAAAGCTCTTGATCCTCCATTTGGAATCAAGTTTTTGCACTAATATTTTCCATTGCTTCACAAATGAAAAGTTTAAAATTTAAAATACAATATAGCAATCAAAAAAATCAGAAAACCCTAAGTGACATAGGGTTTGATGTTCAAGGATCAATTTCACCAAATATTTAACTCTAATTTGGATTGTGGAATCTTACTTGGGTAGATATTATTAAGGATATATAAATGATAAGGAACAAGGAAGAATATCAGATTTATAGTAGGCCAATTAGTGTGCTAAACTCAAATGTACCATATGCTGAATTTATTAAACTGAGATAGGTTATTAATGAAAAGTAAAACTATGCTAGATATATAAATGACACAAAAGATATTAATTAGTTGCTTATGATTCTAACATAGCATTGGATCTAGAATAGGTATAAATTAGGCAGGAAGATAGTTTTAGAATAGTCCTCAGATTCTATATCTAGTGCCTCTGGCTCTCTAGAGAGTTGTGTTAGGCTGGGATGGTTGTGTCGATGCTACTAATTGGATTCAATGTTAGTATCATGTATGAAATATATATTAAAATAGGATGTGACCACTTAGATGATTATGGTTTGGATTTTCCTTCATTCCAATGCATTCATATTTGGGTCATCGACTATCACTCCTAGTGAAATAGAAAAATCCTAGCTTTCCATCTTGAATGTGACCTTGGGGAAAAATGGGTTAGTGGACATATGGTGTTGAGCTGACCCATAATGACCCTGATGTTAAATGACATTGTCTACATATCCAATACTCTAAAATAGGGCCTCAAACTCATGTAGTTCTCCCCTACATGTTGGCTTGTGTGTGACCTAGCTTGTAACTTGGAAAATACGAGTGCTCCTTTAGTAATGATGTGTTGTACCTATGATTGGTATGGAAATATGGAAGCTTTTATCAATTTGAGTGTTTCATAGAGTGCTTTTTGATAAGTGCATTGGTCTCTTTGATCTTTTCTAGGTGAAGAATTAATGAGGATTGATATTTTATTTATACTAATCTTATTGTAAAATAACTCACATTAAAACACTTAGGTTGACCATTGTAATATGTTTCATTTGAAAATTCAATGACTTTAGGGCACTTAACACTTGAGGTAGGGTAGGATAGTAATGGCAATGTTATTATCTATCCCAAATGTTAGTGTAAGGGAGTAGGAGAGAAAACATAGGCTCAAAACTTGAAAAGGTATAAGATAACTACATTTTAAGCATTCTAAGTAAGAATGGTATCTATGTCATAAATATAAGGCTGATCAGACTAAGAGATAGGCCAAAGGGCACAAGATAGAGCATATTTAAGGATTGCAGAAGTAAGAAGAATGTATAACCAAGAGGAATAACCAAGGTTTTGAGTTTTCCAAGTGTACAATATTGAGGTGTTACATAATAAAAAAATATCATCTACAAACCTCTATAGATACATATGTGCCAACGTCTTTAGGTATGAGGGCATTACATGGTTTACAATAGATTAACATGCCTATTTTTTTAAGGGAATCATATAAACCTCCTTAGATTACTACACAAGGTCCATGTCCAATGTTTATTAATGCATTCTCTCTTGAGAAAATTATTCTATCCCTACATGCTAAAATATTGTAATTAGAGCAAGCTGTCTCTAAAGCTAATCACTCAATGAACTTTCATACTTTGATTCAAAATCCTTCAACACCTAAAATAGCCTCTTACCCACTAACCAATATGATTTTTATTACCTAAGCTACCACTTTATGAGGGTAAAAGTCACCATGAAAAACATCTATGTTCATTCCATGTTACATGCTTGGACTATACTTACAATGATAAACTACTTACCAATTTCTTTTGAGTCTCAAAGATTGTGCTCTATGATGGTTCTATGATCTCCCACTTTAACTAGTTAGATCATTCAACCCATTGGAAGATCAATTTTTAGGACACTTTTCAATCAATGTTTGTGAAAAGTTATATTATGCACAAATTTCAAAAGCCAAGTAAGGGTCAAATGAGTAAAATAATAAATATATTTTGTGGTACAAAAAGTTGCTTGAAAAGATGACAAAATCTATGGAAAATAATGGATTGCAAGATATCTTCACTCAAAGCTTGAAACTACCACTCCATGAATCAATTATGTTTGATAAATTCAAATCCTTTCATGAGGTATGCCATATAATCAAATATAGAGAAGTAAAGCTCATAACATTGAACAAGATAAAATATGCACCAAATGTTCCATCTACCTCAAATATCAAGTTTCAAAGCAAGTCAAACTAAAAGGTCAAATCTAACGAAGTCAAGAATGAATAAAAAGTGATAATTAATGCAATATCACAACCATTGAACAAGTTTTAGTTAACAACTCCACAAGGAGGCAATTTACAAGGTTACCACAATTTCCTCATATCTTGTTACAAAAGTTAATTGATTGTAATCTCATATCTCCACCTCCTTCATTTGAGCTTGATCTGACCAAACTCCAACCTAAGGATTTCAAAGGTAATGCATATTTTGAATATCATAGATTCATTGGGAATAATACAAAAAAAATATTATAGGCTAAGACATAAGATACAATATCTCATCAATGATAATAATATTTAGTTAAGCACACCCATAGAGGAATAAAAACCACAATAGAACGAGAATGCAAAGTTGAAAATATTTAGTAATCCTTTTCTAGACCATGGTTCAATAGAAAATATATACAATTCAAAAGTACATCATGCATACAATATGCATCATACTCCTAATATATTTGGGCATCCACTAGATATAAATTTTATTAGAACATTCACATGCACGTTAACACAATGCCTAATAATCATATTTGATGATAGTGTAATCAATGATGATGATTTAAATAATAATTCTCTATTTATTAGATCTTAGATCTACAAACAACCAACACATAACATTCTGATTGATAGGTCATAAAAAAATGCCTGTACAATGACACTCCTTCATAGACTTGAATACATAGACCATGATTTAAAATCTACATCAAGAGTAGTCAAAACATTTGATTGATATATACATGATACCTTGGGACATATAGTGATACCTCTCCAAATTGGTTTAGAAATAATGAGAACTCCATTTCTAGTCTTACCAAGAATAAAAAAATTCAATATGTTATTAGGAGGCCCTTGGATATATAAGATCACGTAGTACCATCTATAATGCATAGATGCCTTAAGCACATACATTGCAATCAACTGATCAAATTTCAAGGCATTTCATATGAGTAGCCTCTATAATTAGTGGTAACTCCTCATCCTAACCCACAAAAACCTCAATTGGCTGTGGACTCTATTCAAGAGAACCATAAAAATACAATTGTGATACCTGCTCCAAACCATGATACAAAGATAATAGTTTCACCTATTCAAAAGCATAAGGCAAAATCAATTATCACACCTATACAAAATATTTATATACATACATTTCAAGGGAAAACTATATATCTTCCTAAGTAACAAATTCATATCATAGATTTGCTCATGGATTAAAAAAGGCTAAGTCTCCTATAGTGCATCCTAAGGCAGTAGTATAAATAGTTCAACATGTTACACATCAAACATAAGAAGTTATACAATAGACTCCACTGAGTCATATACCTTATTCAATTACAAATGAGGAAATTTTGTCTATAAGCATTTATCATGATGGTTACATATAACACTATGCCTTTTCAGATTTAGATACACCCACATATATCACTTTTTACAAATAGAATACCATCTTTGAAATAAATGATCCAAACACACACTATGGTCCTCCCATTGTTGGGATCATAGGCTAGTTTCCTTTATAAATTTCAAAAAATACAAAAGTCAAATATTGAAAAAATGAAAAAATATTCAAAATATTTTAAAAAAATAAAAAATCAAAACCTGAGCATGACACATGATGCTAGCTTACTTCTTTACATGTGTTATTTAACACATATTTTGGTAGATAGTATACTATTTTTCTATACACACATGCATTTCACAAGGTATATGAGTGTGAATCAATACATGCATTTTACATGTTGGGACCATCTTTATCTATAGGTTACACTATGATAGGTTATATCTATATATGACCTCAACTGTAATGTTGAGCTACATATTTCACATTGTGCTATGTGGATATGCTGATTTTATCTACTATGACATTGATACATATGGATAGAATAGACTATTTTCACTTGTTCTATGTTCCTTCCATGTTGTTTATTTTATTGCATGATAGGCTAGACATTGCTTGCTTATCGTGTGCATTCATTGGCCCTTATGTGAAACTTTCTTGAACATATCTATGAGATTTTACTTGGTATGTGTGACAAATGAACATTTCATCTACTTTTGACACTTAGCCATATGTGTGAAATATTTTCTTATATGACATTTAAACATGTCCCTTGCATGCAGTCTTTGGCCTTATTATATGGCATTATGTGACATTGTATTGTGACCTTATTATGCTTGTTGATCTTGATTAGTGATGCCATGATCTATATCATTCACTCTTAGGGCATAATATACTTCAAAGATGCTTAATTTTTTAGGTGCTTCATTTCTAAATATATCTAGACATGATATTTTGTGTTTCTCACATTCACTATGTTACATACATGTTCCATAATGACAATTGCATTTTTTATAGTAACATACTCTCCAACATGATGGAATTATAATATATGATCATATACTTATCACATGATATAATTAATTATTATTTTTAGATGAGTGACTTGCAGGCTACACACCACATCTCAAAAGGGGGTCATCATAGTGGGCTTGTCTTAGAGATCCAAGGCTTCATGAACATATTTCAGATAGAACACATGATTAAAAATACAAAATACAAATTTTCAAAGATTTAAAGTAATAAAAAATTAGATTCTATAACATGGTACAAGTCTTTAAAAGATTCAAATTAATTCAAAAATCAAACATTAACACATCAATATAGATTTTAGGGGCATATGACATGCATATGCACTCACTTTTCAAAGACTCAAAGTACATAATCATACATACTTCAATGCATGTGTATGTACATATATAAAAGAAAATATAAGATTAAATACAATTAAAATTGAGCATATATATGTATATCATACTATATCATTGACACAAATTTAGGGGTGTGACACTCATTCATGTTCATACTTAATTTCAAAATGCAAAAAATCAAAGTTGAAAGATGAAAAATTCAAAGTTTCAAAAGTTCAAAATTTCAAGGTTCAAAGAGAAAAATATTCAATTAAAAATAAAAAATTCATTTAAATTTAAGTCTATGAGCAATGTGGTCATGATGGGGGCATGAATATTCTTCATTATCTTTTTCATGAAAAAATAAAATCTACATCTTTTTATAGTGGTGTGTTTTGATCTGTGTGGGTAATGTACATTGAAGTTTAGTGACATTCAATGGCATTGAAATTTGTTCTATCAAACCCATTGTGTGGTTCCATATTTTGTGTGACCCCAATAGTTTTGGCAATCCCTCTTTTTGGTATGACCAAATTCTACCAAAATTTGTAATGCAACACCTTTTGATGTAATAAAGACTGAATTCCATCATTTTATAAGCCAGATTAAAGTCCACTCTATGAATTCATGCATTATAATTAAGTGAATGTATGTTCATTTCTTATGTCCAGAGTTTTTCTCACCTTCAAGAAGTGCTTAATAGTTTTCATAGGTCTTATAAGTGTAATTTACAATTTATTGTCTAGCTTGAAAGTGGATATTTTACCTCTCTTGCTAATTTGATAACTGATCAATGCCTTATTCTAAAATATTTATGTGAGATTGATGTTATTTGGTCTGAAAAGTGTCTCATAGTGTATTTTATGTGAGTTAGAGTGATCAAATCATTGGTGCATCACCGCCTTTTTTACATGCTTTTATAAGTCTTATCAATTTTCTCTCCCTTTTCCAAGTAGGTGCTAGTTTAGGTTTAGTGGAGGTGATAGTTATATAAGGAATCCAACCTTTTCCAAAGGTTTGATCCACTTTTAGGACACCCACAACCTAGGATTAGTCCCATGTTGGACTAGATTTGAGTAGGAAGATCTGAACAATCTCCTCCTCAGCTAGGGTGCAAATCTAGAACCCCAACAATTTTGGCATGCCTAGTGGGACCCAATGGAGCTTATTTTGGTGGAATTGTAGTTGTGGAAATGTTCTTCATGAAGAATTTGGTGATTCCAAGCTCAAGAAATTGTTTCTAAAGTTTAGGCAATTTATAATTAAGTTCATTTTCATTGCATTATCTTGATGTTATTTTCATGGTTATGTATGAAGAAATCCCTATGTTATACCTCCTTATCATCCCTATGATGAAACATACCATCCTTGTAATTATCCATATGAGCCTTGTTATGAGCCAAATCAGCCTTACTAAGAGTTTTATCAGAGCTATGATGAGCCTTATCAAGTTTCCCATGATCCTTATTACCAAGAGCATGGCTCTTACCTTCTTTATGAACCATATCAGTTTCAAGACCAGATTTCACCTTTCCCATATGGATATGATGTTGTACATGAGAAAACATGTCTCCAAGAGAGAATGGATGAAACAGAGCTTAAATTTATAGCATATGCAATAAAAGTATGTTCAGATTCCTAGTATAAAGAAGTGAAGGAACAATTTCAAAATGTGTATAATGATCTAGAAGAAAGGCTAGAGTTTTGTACCTTTATATTAGAGAAAGTGGAAACTTGTGAGAGGCAACAAATTCAATTGAACCAATAATTTCAAAGACCCCTTTGTATTCCTTACCAATCTTCTTGTGTTCCTTATTATCATAAAGTTCTTAACCATGTTCAGTGTGAGCCAATGGAGATTCCTAGTTGGAGTCAAAAGCCTATTCAATAGGCTAAACCTACTTACAATTCCCTTTATTCACCAGTCATCCCTCAAGTTCAAGTTGTCCATGAGGTCAAAAAGGTTTCAAACCTTGATGAAGTGTTAGCCACTTAGAAGAAGTAGAATGTATAGGTTATCAAAGTTTTCTCTTTCCTTCCTCTCCAAAATTCCATTACTCCAGATATCCAAAAATCTGATCATGATCAACCTTCCATGCAGTCTCCACTCCTTTCCTCTCAAAATCATAGAGCCTTACCTTTATAGAGAGCCATTCAAGAGGCAAAGAAACATGAAAAGGAGGTGAAGGTGATCCAAGAAGAGCAAATTCAGGAGCAAAATCATGTATCTATGCTAACTTATGTGGACCTCTCTCATCTTGATGAATATTTTCAAGGGTCTACTATGTCACTCTTAGAGGAAGAGCCTCTTTTTACAAGGCAAATCGAGAAGATGCAATTAATGAGACAGAAAATAATGATCACTTCAGTGACCAAGAAGAAGAGATCATTATTGGTAAACCGCTTGGCAAGAGTAAGCATGTCTCAGTATTTCATAATGTTAAAGAAGATGAGCTGAAAGAGCATGTGCAAGTTGGATATGAGATCCAATAGAAAGAAGTTTTAGATGTTCATTAAGAGGTTGCTTCTCAAGAACATATTAATTATATATCAGTTGTCCAAGATCAAGAGTTTTCTCAAGATCTTGTGGGAGTTGATATAAATCAATTATAGACTCATATTTATTTGGAAGGTAGTCATGAGGACAACTCACACAACACCATTGCTAATATAGAGAGCATTCCTAAAGAAGAAGACCATTGGCAGTAGTTGTATCATGATGTCATGAGTGTAATTGAAGAGTTTAAGATGACATATCTTGATGAGAAAATAGTGCAACAAGTTGAATCTTCATCTGGGGATTCCATTAATGTTTTAGGGCTTAAAGAAGACAATGTTATTCTAAGGATACCTAAGCATAATTAGAAGGTATATCTTGATACGGAGGATATCCATGAGCAATTGATATAAGATGATGCCACAAATGATGTTGAGATCTCTCCACTAGAGAAAGATTAAGATACCTTTCAAAATGATCTTATTCAAGTTGATCAAAGTGAAGAATAAAAAGATGATTGACAACTATATTTTGAATCTCTACTAAAGATTGAAGAACTTTGTAAGGATATGTTGCCCTTTTGAGAGCATGATATTCAGATGTTTGATCAGGAATCACCTATTCAAGATCATGATGTAGCTTGGTTTGAATATTCAAAACTCCTTGAATAGTTGGATGAACTTGGAGTAGTTGAAAAGAAAGATAAGGTCATCCAAAAATCATGAATATATGAGATGTCAATTGGCAAGGTTGAAGTTGACAATCAACATAAAGAAAATCCAAAAGTACAAAATGAATTTGTATATGCTGGTGACTAGTTTGCTGTTGATGGATCATTTTAGGATATGTTAAGAGAAATAATTGGAAAAAAGAGTGCCTCTTCAAAGGTCATGTTTAATAAAACCCTACTTTGCAACTTGTTGGTTGAATATTTTGTCGATCAGCGTACTGATAAAAAAAAATAGGTCTGATCATCCAAAATAGGAAGATTGGTCGTCGAAATGTGCAAGTCTACCACATCAAAAGGGGACTAATCTCTCCTCTCATCAAGGGGAGGTTCCCTATAGATATGATATATATATATATATATATATATATATATATATATATAAATAGAAAATAATACTCAAGGGTAGGATAAACCATCCATCTCTTTTTTTTCAGAGATGATGCATGCAAATCAAAGGAAAAACTCAAGGGAAATGACAAAAAGCACTCCTCTTATTTTAGAAGTAATATTCAACAAACCACAAGAATGCTCCTAGTAGTAAATGCAAAAAGTAACCAAGGACGTAGTAACTAGCACATTGAGATGTAGCACAAAGTCTCCACCTGAATTGCCCAAGAGTGAGATACGAAGAACAATGAGGGCACAAAGTCATCCCAAGGTCCTTTACATAGAAATGAAAAGAAAACACACTGAAGGGCAATTATGGGGGCACAAAGTCTCTCCATAGTTGACTTCAGGACACCTTCCTGACTACTTTCACTAATTCTGCTTGTTGAATTAAAGAATAGAAAATATATTAAGGAAAAAGATATAAGAACAGTTTTCCCAACAATAAAGATATCACAGCACAAAGTCTAAAAAGTCACTTGCTTTCTTATTCCAATAACAAAATATGATCAATAATCTGAGCTCAAAGTCTCAGTAATGCCTTTCAATTTGGGTAGAGTTTTGTTTCTGATTGTCAGAGAGAGATATATTTATAATAAAAGAGAGTCCCTTATATAGCCTCTTCAAGAAGGACTCAAGAACAGTAACACATCATGTTGCATTGAAATTTGTTAAGAAGATAGGCTGGAATTTAGGGGCATCTACCCATTTGCTTTTCTCAATGCAGAGAAACAAGTCATGCTATTGAAAGTTTGCATCGTTCAATGTCCACCTGGTGATCTGATCCTTCTTCATCATTCTTCCTTTTTTGGTTAATTGAATCGGGTCCTTGATTCAATTTGATGCTCTGTTATTTAGTCGCTTCCTGCTGGTCTTGGCCTCAAAGCCTTTGAATGCATTTGGGTATGTAGATTTAAAAATACAAGGATCAACAGCTATTTCATTGTCGTAACTTTGACATCTATGGGCACGTCACTTTCCTCAGCAATTCTTTCAGTTTTGTCATTTGAGCTTTCTCAGAGGGGACTTGCCTTTCGAGCCTTAAGAAATGATCCACTTTGGGTCGGGAAGAGCCCCCCGCAAGGGTATCTACCCTTTGAGCGGTCTTAATATGGCCTTCAGGCTTCTTTATTCCGACGGGTCGCTAAGTCCTTTATTTTGCATCCTCCCGAAGGGAAGGTGACCCTTCGGCTTTGGGGGAGTGTCCTTTAAGTTGGCAGCTGAAAGTCCCCTGTAAGGGTACCTGCCCTTTGGGGTCCTTCAGCTGCCTTTTCTTTGGAGTCCTTTAGAACTTTTCCCGCAGACATTTCTTGTGGACATTTCTTGCGGACAAAAAGTCCACGTAATTGTTCTGATCACTTTGCCTTTTGTCTTTGGAAATTCCTTCGAGCTTTCCTCTAGTAATTTCTTTCTTGAATTCCTTCAGAATTTTTGTTTGATGGAATTCCTTCTTACAAAAGTCTGAAAGAATTATGCCTTAGTCTTTTTTGATTGCCTTAAACAAAAATCCAAAAGAATTTACCTTTATGGCCTCCTTGAAATGACCCTTTTGAAGGGTGCTTTTGTCAACCAAGTGCCCTCCACAAGGGCACTTGTCCTTCGGGAGGCTCTCTTGAATTTTTGCTTTGAACCAACCTTTGAACCGACTGAGTGAACCCAAGCTTTGAACCAAGCCAATGAACCAAGGCGATGAACCAACTGAGTGAACCGACTGAGTGAACCGAAGCATTGAACCAACTGAATTGAACCAACTGTCAACCAAGCTTTGGTTCAACAGTTTAATGGTTCATTCCCTTTGATTTGGCTAAGTCCTTTTGATCTTCATTGAACCAAACACGTTGAACCTATTGAACCTTGAACCCGTTGAACATTTGAACCAAAGTGGTTCAATGGTTCAATCCTTAAAAACTTGTTGAACCTTGATTGAACCTGTTTGTAGAAACCTTTGAACATGACTGAAGAAGCCTTTGAACCTGGAAGCAGTTGAACTCTTGCTGCTGATGTTGAACCTTTGACCCTATTGAGCCCATTGAACAAAAATGGTTCAAGGTTCAATGGTTCGATCCTTGCTTCTTTCCTACAGAGTCCATAGAAATCAACCTGAGAAGCCCATTGAACTTGGCCTACAGAGTCCATATATTTTGTCTTCTTGTAGAGTCCATAGATTTCTCTTTTCCTGCAGAGTCCGTAGATTTCTCTTTTCCTGTAGAGTCCATAGATTCAAGCCAGTAGAGTCTGTAGATTTCTGAGAAGCTTGAAAAATGAGGAATTTGAATGCCCAAGACAAATTTTGAAAAGGGAAGAAACAATTTTAGTTTGTAGGACCAAAATAGTTCAAATGTTGTCCCAAAAATGAGTGATATTTTTGGGGGACAACAACTGGCCCCTGTTGGGGAACTTCTATCAATTGTAAAAAGAATTGAAGGGAGTAGAATCTAGAATCTCTAGTGTCTTCATGTGTACCATTGGGCTACATAGTCATGTTACCTAGAAATGAAAAGCATCAAAAATGAAAACAAAAAAAACAAAACAAAATTAAAAACTATACAAATATACATATGTACAGATGCAATGATCTGATACTTCAAGAATTGAAGTGTTTTAGATGCTGCCAATTGTGAGGCAGAGAAAAGAGTGTGCCATCTTGATATTTTAGTAGAAAGCTATTTTCACCATTATGTTGATGAATTATAAATGGGCCTCTCTAAAGAGAGTCATACTTTCCATGCATCCCTTTTGGTTGTCTCCTTTTGTCCCACAACAAGACTTGATCCCCAATCTGGAAATCACGATTTTTGGCCTTCTGGTCAAAGAGTTTCTTTACCAGACTTTGATGAGCAGCAATTTAGTCCACCACCATGGTTTTATATTCGTCCAACTTAGTTAGGCACATGATTCTCTTATCAAGAGAGCTTTCATATGTTTGATCTTCAATTTCCTTTGCCAATTTCAAGGCTGGAAATTCTAAGGTGATTGGTATCTTAGCATTGATACCATAAAGAAGTTGAAAAGGAGACATACCAATTGCCCTCTTTAGTGTGATTCTATCTGCCCATAGAGCATCAACCAATGCTTTATGCCAAGCCCTTTGATTTTCATCTGCTAGCTTCTTGATGATAGTTACCAGGTTCTTATTGTTGGATTCAACTTGTCCATTCCCTTATGAAAAATAATCAGATGAGTGAGAGAGTGTAATTCCATAATGGAAACAAAATTATGTAATCTCTTGGGAGGTGAAACAAGCTGCATTGTCAGTAACAATTTTGGTTGGAACTCCAAATCTAAAAATGATATTCTCCTTGAAAAAATTGCATACAACTTATGAAGTAACATGCTTAGTTGGGATTGCTTCTACCCACTTGGTGAAATAGTCAATTGCTATAATGACATAGTCATGTCCAACACTTGAAGATGGGTTTATAGTTCCAATAAAATCAATCCCCCATTACTGAAAAGATTCTTTTATGATCACTGGCTTGAGAGGCAGGGTAGCTAACTTGGGTCTTCCAATAAATTGCTGGCAGAGTTCACATTTTCTCATGCACTTATATGCATCTTGAAAAAGAGTTGGCCACTAATACCTGGCTCACAAAATCTTGTGAGCAGTCACAGGAGCAGAAAAATGTCCTCCACAGGCTAGATTGTGAAAAGATTTTAAAAGTTGGCTTTGTTTCTCTTTGTCTACACAGTGAAGGAATACTCCATCTATGCTTCTCTTGTACAAGCCATTGTCCCAAAGGACAAAATTGGCAGCTTTCAACTTGATAGTCCTCCTTTCTTTATAAGACAAATGAGTAGGGCATTCACCGTAAGTAAGAAAATGAGCAATAATTGAATACCAATCATTGGTAGTGGAAACAAAAAGGACTGTTGGTGTATCTTCCATTTTAGCTTCTTCATGTTGTGTATTTTTTGGCTTATTGTCAGCAATTAATTGGCATAGGCCTTTTCCCTTGACCAGCTTTGTTGGCTTGATGACTAGATCAAACTCTTGGATCTTTGCAATCTAATTGCCTCTTTTTGTGCCAAACTTCTACTGAGTTAATATGGACTTGACTGTGGTGTCAAGAACAAAGGCAGTAGTGTGTGAATTTAAGATATAGAAGTGAAAATGTTTGACTGCTTTCACTAATGCATAAGCATGCTTCTCTACATTTGAATACTTCATCTCATGGGTTTTGAGAGGGAAACTCATGAAACAAATAGGAGATTCCATACCTTCTTTGTCTTGTTGAACAAGAATTGCTAAAAGCGTGTGTTCAGAAGCATAGCTGTATATGATGAAATTTTTGTTGTAATCTAGACAAACCAAGGTAGGGGCATGGGCAATGGCAATCTTGATATCCTAAAATACTGACTTGACTTCTTTAGTCTAGCTGAAAGTGGTCTTCTCTTTCATCATGTTCACAATGTGTCTAGTCTTCTCAACAAATTTGGGGATGAACCTCCGTAAGAAATTCACCTTTCTGAAGAAAGAATGAACAACATTTTTACTTGTAGGCAAATTAATTTCTTGAATAGACTTGACTTTGTCTGAGTCAATCTCTATGCCTTCTTTAGACACAATGTGTCTGAGGAGTTTCCCCTCTCTTACTCCAAAAATAGACTTCTTGGGGTTCAAGAAAATACCATTCTGGTGGTAGCGCTCCAACACTTATTGTAAGTGATGTACATGATCAGATCGATGCTTTGAAAAGATAGTCAAGTCATCAAGGTATACCACTATGAATTTACCCATCTCATCTTTGAAAGCCAGGTCCATTACTCTCTGAAAGGTAGCACCAACATTTATCAAGCCAAAAGGCATTCTTCTATATGCAAATGTACCCCAAGGTGTGATAGATGCAGTCTTGTATTTATCTGCTTCACTAACTTCAACTTGATTATATCTTGAGAAGCCATCCAGCATTGATAACATCTCTGAACCTGTCACTGTTTGAAGCACTTAATCCATAATTGGCAAAGGATAATTATCTTTCAAAGATGATTGATTAAAATTATTGAAATCTACACAAATGCAAATTTTGCCATTCTTCTTCCTTACAGGCACTATGTTTGCAATTAATGTGGAATGATGGATTGGGAAGATGATTCTAGCATTTAACATTTTTGTATCTCAGACAAAATAGTACCTAATATTTTTGGATTATACTACCTAGATTTTTGCTTATAGGGCATTGAGTCAGCCTTGAGAGGAATGTCATGGTAGATTTCATCAGGTCTAAGAGACTTCAGGTCTTCATAAAAATATGCTAAGACATCCATGTATTGCCAGAGTAAAGCGGTGAACTTGAATCTTTCTTTAGGGGTGCAACACTTACCAATGTTAACCATCTTGGGATTTTCTTTAGTAGTCATATTTACTTGATTGAATCCCTGAGAGAAACTTGAATCTATTTGTTGTTGTTTGATGAATCTATCATGCTTGTCAAATAGTTTTTCAAGAAAAACTAGGCCTTTGGGAATTTTATTTCCTTTTATCTGTAAGAATTCTTCATTTATATCTGAACTAGATTCAGAGACTGATTCATACTTCTGAGGTTCACTGCCTTCAAAATGTAGTTGTTCAAAATTATCTTTTGTTCCAAGAAGGCAATGATTTGATGGTCATCATTGAATACTTGCCAATGATCAGCATTGTCAAGAACACTTGGTCTACAAATTAGCTCAATAGTATACCTGTCTTCTTTGAAATTTGAGTGAGAAACTAAGAGAGTTCTTGAAACAACAAGTGCATCAACTCTATCATTAGATTCCCTGGCTATGGTAGAAATGTTGAAAGCATCAAAGCTTAAACCAGATTACGATAATGGTGTAATCTTTCATTCTTGGTTTGGTATAAGTTCCTCACTTGATAAACCACTAACTCAGCATCCCCTTTGGCATGAAGAAACTTGATGCCTTTTTCTTGAGCAGCCTTCAATCCAAGCAACAAAGATTCATATTCAGTTGTATTGTTAGTGTTGTTAAATTGTAATTTGTAAGATGAAGGAAACATATCTCTTTGAAGAGATATCAACACAATCTCGACTCCTAAACTGGTAGAGGAATAACTGCCATTGAATTCCAAAGTCCATACCTCATCAGACACTGATTTTTCTTTAGACTTTCCTTCATTAGAGAAGGAGGGTCCTTCTTCATTTGTATTGTAGCCTACTAGTTCTTCTGCTATTTTAGCTGAACTGATTTTTGGGTTGGCACTTTCAATAATTTTATCAGAAGCTTCATGCACTTCATCTGTAGATAGAAAGTAGTTACCCATACCTACAGATTCAAAAAGAATTTGAGCTTTAGGGGATGATGTTTGGGTGACCACATATTTTGCCTCTTTTTTAGGGAGCAACCTCTTCATTACACCTTGTACAGGGATCCTTGCCTCAAACAAGTCCATGCTTAGTTCTCCTCCCACGTCTTTACAAAAATTTTGTCCAAGCAAAATGCCATAGGACACTGGGACATCAGCCATCAAGACAGTCATCTTGATTCTCTTGTCTAGAAAGGCTGCAAATGCAAATTGGGCATCTTTGATTTACCCCATCAATGGTACTTTCTTGTTCTTCATGGAGAAACATCTCCCAAATGTCTTGGTCAGTGTGAGACCCAGAGACTCAACTACTTTAGCAGGCATGACATTGTCAGATGCGCTTGAGTCTATAATACAATTACTCAGCTTGTGACCATTTATTAACAAGGAAACATAGAAAGGTTCTATTTTTCTAGGAGCAGCTAGAGGAGTAATGACAAGATTATTTAGAATGGGCATGTTCTTTGGTGAATTAGGAGTTACCTTTTTAGTTTTTTGTCCTGCAGGGATGGTTTGGTTCTTGACACATTGGATCAACTTATCCAATTGATCAAGATTGGACTACAAATATTCAAATTCAGACATCTGTATTTTTGTCTTTTTGACATGATCAATTATGTCAAATTGCTGAATTGAGCTAAGTATAGAGGAAGGTATTTCAACTTTTTGAGTTTTAGGAGGGATAGGAGGAGGGCTAGTTTGCAAAATTAAAATAAAAGGTGAAGGTGAAATTGATGTATTTGCCTTTTGGGTGATCACCAAATCCTTTGACTAAAAAGGTGAAGTAGTTCCATGCTTAGCAATCGTAACTACTGGTTGAGGTTGCTCTTTTATCTTCCCTTTATCAGCTTGCTGGACTGATTGGTTCTTGGCCCTGGTAAACACTGCATATGATCCATCAAAAGCTTCTCCTTTGCTTCTGAGTTCATCCTGGTAGTTTAGGAAACCAATGTGGGAGTTGCCAGCTGATTCTTCTTGATTTTCTATAAGGAGATCAACATCATTTTCTTGATTCAATTCAGGCTGAAAAGAAAACTCTGATTCTACTTCAAGATATCCCATTGCTGAATTGGTTGGAGGAGCTTCTAGGGCAAGTTTTCCTTGTGGGGGAGAAAGATGATTTTATTGCCCTTGATTCCTAGCAACATTGCCCTGATATGATTGATTTGGGAATGTCCTTGGCATATCTCTGTATGAAAGAGTAGAAGACATTCCTTGTGCCATTTGATTTTTAAGAGTAAGCAACTCATTTGCCAATTTTTGCACCATTGGATCTATGGTGCTTGTAGATGAATATTCAGAAAATGATGAAGGTCTATTTCTCTTTGGATCTCTTCTTATCTTCCCTGCTAAGATGAGATCATCTTCTACCTCAGTGGCCAAATGTTGAGTTGCATCAAGATTTATTTGACCGGCACGTCTCAAAAGAAAACTTACTTCAAGTAACTGAGAATTAATAAAGAAGCATTTGAGATTCTCAACTACAGGTCGAGCAATTATAAGAATTCTATTCCTTAATTTGTTAAACTTGGCTATGAAGTCTCTCATTGTTTCCTGAGGCTCTTTTTTCATCTATGTAAGTTAAGCTAGAAGTGCATGTGCATCTTCTACAGGTTTGAATATGGCTTCAAACTTATTTTTGAGGGTATTCCAATCAGTTACTAACTGAGCTTGTAGATGATAAAACCAATCTACAATATCACCTTGTAATGTTTCTACAAATAGCCTGACTGCTACATCCTCAAATTCTACTCCAATTACTCCACAGGCTATGCTGAAGGCTGAAATGTGTTCATCAGGATGAACTTTTCTATCACCATAGAATTTGAGAAAATTCTTCCTTGAATAACAAGGAAGCTCATGTAGAGGTGAAGTAAGATTGAGAGGACCAAAAGCATTACCCCAGGGGCCTTGAATTGCCATTATAGGATTATGAAAATGAGGAATAACAAATCTCATAGGGGTAATTATTGGCAAAGTTTTATTAATAGCAAAAGTGGATACTTCGTTTGGCAATGGAGATCTGACTTTAGTAGGAGGAAAGCTTTTGGTTCGTTGGAGATGAGATGGTGAAGGAAATAGATCAAAATCACTTTGTTGTACCAACTCGAATACAAAGTCAACAATACCTTTAGCCCTTTGGCTTCGTGTATACCATGAATCTGCCAGATTGTGAAATAAAAATGGAAAAGAAATGACTTTGCTTTAGTTTGAAGCTTGAGGCTTTAAACTGTGCGTTCTTTCCCGGTTAGTGTGGAGGTGAATGGTAAGGCTATAAATGGATAATGGGTTATAATCCTCAGCGAAGTCGCCAAAAACTGTTGGTTGAATATTTTGTCGATCAGCGTACTAATAAACAAAATAGGTCTGATCAGCCAAAGTAGGAAGATTGGTTGTCCAAATGTGCAGGTTTACCACATCAAAAGGGGACTAATTTCTCCTCTCATCAAGAGGAGGTTCCCTATATATATATATATAATAAATAGAAAATAATATTCAAGGGTAGGATAAACCATCCATCTCTCTTTTTTCAGAGATGATGCGTGTAAATCAAAGGAAAAACTCAAGGGCAATGACAGAAAGCACTCCTCTTCTTTCAAAAGTAATATTCAGCAAACCAGAAGAATGCTCCTAGTAGTAAATGCAAAAATTAACCAAGGACGTAGTAACCAGAAAATTGAGATGTAGCACAAAGTCTCCACCTGAACTGCCCAAGAGTGAGATACGAAGGACAATGAGAGCACAAAGTCATCCCAAGGTCTTTTACATAGAAATGAAAAGAAAACACACTGAAAGGCAATTATGGGGGCACAAAGTCTCTCCATAGTTGACTTCAGGACACCTTCCTGACCTCTTTCACTAATTTTGCTTGTTGAATTAAAGGAACAAAAAATATATTAAGGAAAAAGACATAAGAACAGTTTTCCCAACAACAAAGATATCACAGCACAAAGTTTGAAAAGTCACTTGCTTTCTTATTCCAATAACAAAATATGATCAACAATCTGAGCTCAAAGTCTCAGTAATGCCTTTCAATTTGGGTAGAGTTTTGTTTCTGATTGTCAAAGAGAGATATATTTACAATAAAAGAGAGTCCCTTATATAGCCTCTTCAAGAAGGACTTGAGAATAGTAACACATCATGTTGCATTGAAATTTATTAAGAAGACAGGCTAGAATTTAGAGGCATCTACCCATTTGTTTTTCTCAATGCAGAGAAACAAGTCACGCTTTTGAAAGTTTGCATCTTTCAATGTCCACCTGGCGATCTGATCCTTCTTCAATGTTCCTCCTTTTCTAGTGAATTGAATTGGGTCCTTGATTCAATTTGATGCTCTGTTCTTTAGTCGCTTCCTACTAGTCTTGGCCTCAAAGCCTTTGAATGCATTTGGGTCCGTAGATTTAAAACTACAAGGATCAACGGCTATTTCATTGTTATAACTTTGATGTCTGCGGGTACGTCACTTTCCTCGGTAATTCCTTCAGTTTTGTCATGTGAGCTTTCTTGGAGGGGACCTACCTTTCAAGCCTTAAGAAATCATCCATTTTGGGTCTAGAAGATCCCCCCACAAGGGTATCTACCCTTCGGGCAGTCTTCAGATGGCCTTCGGTCTTCTTTATTCTGGCGGGTCGTGAAGTCCTTTGTTTTGCATCCTCCCAAAGGGAAGGTGACCCTTCGACTTTGGGGTAGTGTCCCTTAAGTTGGCAACTGAGAGTCCCCCACAAGGGCACGTGCCCTTCGAGGTCCTTCGGTTTCCTTTTCTTTGGAGTCCTTCAGAACTTTTCCTGCAGACATTTCCCGCAGACAAAAAGTCCACAGAGTTGTTCCGATCACTTGCCTTTTGTCTTTGTAAATTCCTTCGGGCTTTCCTCCCACAGTTTCTTTCTCGAATTCCTTCAAAATTTTTGTCTGAAGGAATTCCCTCAGACAAAAGTCCTAAGGAATTATGCCTTAGTCTTTTTCGATTGCCTTAAACAAAAATTTGAAAGAATTTACCTTTGCGGCCTCCTTGAAAATGACCCTTTCGAAGGGTGCTTTTGTCAACCAAGTGCCCTCTGCAAGGGCACTTGTCCTTCAGGAGGCTCTCTTGAATTTTTGCTTTGAATCAACTGAGTGAACTGAAGCATTGAACCAAGCTTTGAACCAAGCCAATGAACCAAGGTGATGAACCAACTGAGTGAACCGACTGAGTGAACCGAAGCATTAAACCAACTGAATTAAATCAACCGTTGAACCAAGCTTTGGTTTAATGGTTCAATGGTTCATTCCCTTTGATTTGGCTAAGTCCTTTTGATCTTCATTGAACCAAACGCATTGAACCTATTGAACCTTGAACCCGTTGAACCTTTGAACCAAAGTAGTTCAATGGTTCAAGCCTCAGAAACTTGTTGAACCTTGATTGAACCTGCTTGTAGAAAATTTTGAACATGACTGAAGAAGCCTTTGAACCTGGAAGTAGTTGAACTCTTGATGTTGATGTTGAACCTTTGAACCTATTGAGCCCATTGAACAAAAATGGTTCAAGGTTCAATGGTTCAATCCTTGCTTCTTTCCTGCAGAATCCGTAGAAATCAACCTGTGAAGCCCATTGAACTTGGCCTACAGAGTTAGTAGATATTGTCTTCCTGTAGAGTCTGTAGATTTATGTTTTCTTGCAAAGTCTGTAGATTCAAGCTTGCAGAGTCCATAGATTTCTGCGAAGCTTGAAAAATGAGGAATTTGAATGCCCAGAACAAATTTTGACAAGGGAAGAGACAATTTTAGTCTATAGGACCAAAATAGTTCAAATGTTGTCCCAAAAATGAGTGATATTTTTGGGGGACAACACAACTTGTACCATATTTTATAATGAGCAAATTCATGAATTTCCCTTTTGACCCTGGTGGATCATGTTTTGTCATGGTTATTTAGGTTAGTTTGTTTATATTCTATCCTAGATAAGTGTTTTATTTGCACATTTGCTTTTGTTAGGATAGTTTCCTTTATTTTGTTTTTTCTCTCGTTTTGGTGGAGTCTATTGTCTTTTCCAAGCAAGAGGTTTTATGTAGTCATGAAATAGATGTGTTATTTGTTATAAGTCAAAGGTCATGTACATGGTCTAAATTTGAGCATAACAAGCATGTTGCCTAGCCAAGTCACCAAAAATGTTGACAAATTTTGGTCTACATACTAAATTTTTCCTAGTCCAATAGATCAAGTGGAAATGGCAGAAAGTCTAAATATGTATTTTATTGAAGCTAGATCTCACACATGTAGATGAATCAGAGGAAAATATTCATACGAGTTTCTCCCCTTTTATGCCAAGATCATATTGTACCAAGTCTGAGGTCTTCAATCGAAGTGAAAAATAAGATACACATTTGCAAAGTAAGGCTTCTAGGCATTTTTGCTAAAAGTTTCCCATACTTAGCTAAATGAGCTAGAATGTCACCATGACATCATGAAAGCATGAATGAATTAGTCAAATTGAACATTTTATATCTAGAAGGCTTTTGAGGCTAATGGATCAATTAGTTTTACTCCTTTTGACCTCAAGAACATCTCCAACAAATTTGGCCCCTCCACGATTCATGTATTTCAAGAGATAAATTGTCAAAGTTAATCAAATAATGAATGATGGTCATATGAGAGTCAAAATAAAGACACTATAAAAATCCATATGAGATTAAATTGGATAGTTTGTATAACGTCAAATACATCCATGTGGATGTCAAATGACATTAGTACGAATGCCACATTTAATCAAGGTAAGTAATTGTTTGGGTTCAAAAGGTCCTTAAAAGGTTTGAAGTTGGTCAAGATCTAACGGTCCATGGAAACCCTCATTATGACACATAAGATCTAATGATCCATGTTGAATTAACCAAGTCAAAATGTCCCCATGTTAAAGCCTTTAAAGATATACAAGTTGGACATAATCCAATGGTGTAAGATGATCAAGCCAAAATCCAATGGAGCGCAAGAACTGACAGGAAAATGGGACCATAGAGATCTATGGTGCAAGTAAACTCATACATATTGATCAGATGGTGCACACGAGTCAAAATGGTTAGTGAATCAAAGGAGATAATGAGTCAAGGACAAGTGACACAAGCACATTCAATTTGTAGAAAATCAATGACTCATGGGCATCCATGCACAGATAGATCAACAAAGCGAGTGGAGTCAATAAGTCAAAAGGATCTGTGGAACCAATGAACATAAAGATAATTGAGCACAATGTGGACAATTTGAGTTGGCAATTGATAGCTAATAAGTAAGAGTGAGCTTGGGACATTTTTGATGAAAATTGAAGAAGTTTATTTTGGACCCAAGCAAAGAAAATATAAAAAAGCCGAGCTCAAAGGTGAACTAGAGTTGAACTAGGGCCACAGTTTAGAAACCAAGCATCATCAACAAAGATCCATATAGGTGAAATAGATCCTTTGGGTCTAATACAAATGTTGAGGATAGACTAATGATTGTGTGAAAACCAATGGTCTAAGATTAGTTTTTGCATATAGTGGACCTGTGTCTTACCTCATCATGGTTCAAATTTTTAGGTCCAGATGGCCACCTAATGCAAATGTGGCACTTTTTAGCCAGTCCTAAGACATGATCCTTGTAAAAATATTAGTTAAAGATGGCATGGAGGCCTGAGATGAAGACTTGGCAGTTGCATAAGGATCATGGAACATTAAATTCTTTTGTAAGCCCTTTGAAATTGTGCCTTCTTGGCAAGATACTGAGTCAACAACATCCTTGAATTGGTGCTAATCCATCAGAAGTAGTTGGTTATTTTCTCTCTCATTATTTTCTATAAATTTAGGCTTCTAAGCCTTGAAAATAATTGGTTAATCCCTCTATCCTGTTTGGACTTGTTCCAAAGTCTTAACGTTAG
Organism: Torreya grandis; assembly: GCA_037957365.1. Taxonomy (NCBI): domain Eukaryota; kingdom Viridiplantae; phylum Streptophyta; class Pinopsida; order Cupressales; family Taxaceae; genus Torreya; species Torreya grandis. The sequence goes on along the minus strand of JARHVA010002389.1, from coordinate 229,888 downwards.
GTTAGATTTCTGGTAGGTAATAAATAATTTTTGTAAATGGGGCATGCATCTTTTAGTAAAGACACCCCCATAAAATAAACTTACTTAGTTTAATTATTAGTTAGTTTTAATGTTTTATATTTATTAATTAGAATTACCTTACGGGTTGTTTTCCCGTATTTATTTGGTTATAGGATTAGTTGTTTTTACCGGTCATTGGTAAAAACTATATAAATCCATGGTTGCATTGTAAAAGGGTTAACAGAGTAAAGGCACCCTTATGTACTTTTTTTTTGAAATTAATAAAATACTCATGCACTCGCACTAAGCGGGGACAAGGTTCAACCTATTTTGGTTTAGGAGTTATCAGTGATATCAGAGCGTGGTTATTTTGGGAGCTTGGTGAATTCGAAGGAGTAAGGTGAAAAATCAATTCACGTGATATCATTTGGCATGAAGTATGCCATATAGTATTGGTTTAAATATTTTAAAAAATTATTAAATTATTTTAATTTTTCAAATATTATTTATATTTAAACCTGTATATTTTCCATATACCACAGTCTAGTCTTTTTTGATCATTCATACTCCATTGTCTTGTGTTCAAACCTCCTCATCTGGCATAAAAATGATTTTTTAGCATTTTAATGTTATTAAATTCATTGTTTTTTGGCCAAAACCAGATTTGTACGGCCTATTTATTTGAAAAAAAACCTCTGTAATATTTATTCATGGCTGCCATTATTGATTCATCTCATTCTCAAGCCTCTTAATAGCTAAAACACCTACCAATCTTGATCAAATGATATTAAACCCCTATTTTTTGCATTCAAATTGTAAATCTGAGAATTTTTTGAACTTGTACGACCTGTGGTATGGCCTTCCAATGCCCAGGATTTATTTTGATCTCATTCCCTGCAAATACACCTCAAAAAATTTGCAAAAACTCAGTGAAAATCCTTTTTACCCAGCCTTCACGGATTTGTACGGCCTATGAGAAAGAAAATAGGTGAAAAGAAACTTTCCAAGAGCTGCCATGGCGTCCCAGGCAAACTTGGCACTGCAATAAAATTTAGAAATTTATTTTTGTTGTTTCTAATGTATTTTGATATCAAAAATTTGTCTTAGTGGGTCCCACGGGAGGAAGCTTGCTTGAGAACGCTGTAAAAAGGGAAAATTTTGAATTTATTTACTCATATGTAATTTTTTTAAAAATTTTCCCTCATACACAAAATCTGGAATAAGTAGAAATTTTTTAGTATAATATTTTGAAAATGCTCTTAGAGCAATTGGTTAAGCTTATTTTGTTAGAAGCTTGGAAAGGAGGAGGTCAAGGGTTCAAATCCCTTCTTTTTGGAGAAAGTTTTTTTTTGCTTTGGAATATGCTTTTAAAAAAAGGAATATTCCCTTTTTAAATCTGAATATTGTAAAACACATACTTATTGTATTGTGTTATTTAATTTTTTGAAAAAGGGGAAATTCAATCATATTTATTTTGCATTGTTGTGGTGAGATAAGGTTGTAATTTGGCAAAATAAGGGTGTAATCATTGATTTTTTGGTGAGGTTAAGTGCAAAACCCATCAAAAATACTTATTTTTCTTTTACACTCTATGCGGAGGTTAAGTGCAAAACCCCATAGAAGCAGTGTCTTGTGCAGTGAGTGTGATATTTGTTTCATTTCTTTTGCATTTTGTTTCACTTTTCTCTACTGCACTTGCTTTCATTTCAAAATGCTAAAAATTCAGAATTTGCTTTCAGATGGTGATAGATTAACAATTTCCAATTATTTAGATTGGAAATGATTGATGGAGGCTTCATTAGTGTTTAATGAGTTATGGGATATTGTTAAGAATGAAAATCCCACATTGCCAACAGAGCAAGCTAAATTAGATATATTCAATTTGCATGATTCTAAGGCCTTAACTCTTATTAAATGTTGTTGTACTCATGATACTTATGTTCATATTGAAAATTCTCCTCATAGTTACACTGCATGGAAAACATTGTCAGATTTGTATGATAAGAAACTTAAGCATAAGAAGATAGATATTCATATGCAATTGTTTACTTTGTCATTAGATGAAGATGGGGATATGGGAGAATATATGTCTAAGTTGAAAAATATCACTACTGAGTATGCTAAGGCTAGTTTTGGAAAACTAGATGATGACCTCATAGTTACTACTGCTTTGAAAGGACTACTAGGGTCTTATAGGAATTTTGTTGAAATGTTGCATGTCTCTAACAAGATCACAGGCATCACCTTTGATAAGTTGGATGAGTTGCTCATCCAACATGACCTCTCTCTACCCAAGAAATCCAAGAAAACTGAAGAAGCCCATGTTTTGGAGTTAAAGCCTAGTTCATCTTCATCTGGGCATCAAAACAATAGAGGAAATAGTTATAGAGGGGGTCAAGGTTACAGAGGAGGCAGATATCAAAATAGAGGTAGGGGTCATTAAAATAATCAACAATCCAATCAATCACATTCACATGAAACAAGTGATTGAGGACATGGTCACAACTCATAAAGGGGTAGAGGTCGAGGTAGATCAGACATTCAGTGTCATAGATGTGAAAAATTTGGTCACATTGCCTCACAATATAGGATTCCTTTTGATAAAATTCAGAGGCCACAAAAAGCGACTAAGACTAACTCTGCTCAGTATGCCGATCATGACTATGATGAATCTAGTAATGCTGCCCATGAATCTGCATTCACTACTTTGGGGCACATTGATTATATTGAATATGAGGTTAGAGATGAGCTCACAGATGTATGGGTTTTAGACACAAGATCAACCAAACACATGACATTTAGGAGAGATTTCTTTTGGTCTTATAAGGAAGCTTCTCTCTCTCCAGTTGCCTTAGTAGATAAGTCTATGCATACACCACTAGGACTTGGATCTATTCGGATTCTTCTTCCTAATGGGTCTATAAATTACTTGGAGGATGTTTGGTATGTTCCCACATTGAAGAAACACTTACTTTCTTTGGTAACTATTCAAAAGAAAGGTTATCAAATTGTGCTTGAAAATGGGCTCATTTACATCAATTCAGTGAAGGATGATTATAAAAAAATGTATACAGGATATGAAGATGGAAACTTGGTTAGATTGCATTGTAAGGTGCTTCCTCCCAATATAGAACTTGCAGCAATTGTTGACATAGGTACAGGTACTATGTCTACATAGAAGTTATGGCATCTCCGCTATGGACATTTGAATATCTACTCTTTAGTGGATTTGCAGAGATATGGTATGGTGAATGGGTTGCCCACTTTTTGCAAAGATAGTATTCTTTGTGAGTCATGTGTTTTGGGCAAAAAAAATCAAGAAAAATTTCCTAAACAGTCATCTTGGAGAGCTAATAGATGTTTACAGTTAGTTCATAGTGATGTATGTGACATGAAAAAGTCATCCATTGGTGGGTGTAGATACTTTGTCTTGTTTATTGATGACTTTTCTAAGATGACTTGGGTATTCTTTATGAAAAACAAATCTGAAGTTTTCGCTAAGTTTGTTGATCGGTTACACTTAGTCGAAAAAGAAACAGGTTCACATTTGGCCACTCTTCATTCAAATAATGGAGGTGAGTATACCTCTAATTAATTTTTAGATTATTGTTGAGAACATGGTATTCATCGACAATATAGTAATGCTTATACTCCACAACGAAATGGAGTATTTGAACGAATGAATAGAACTTTAGAGTGCACAACACGTGCCATGTTGCACTATAAACAACTTGATGATAAGTTTTGGGCCAAAGCTATTGGTACTGTAGTGTATTTGAGAAACAGGTCCTCCACAGTTGCACTTTTGGGACAAACTCCATATGAGGCATGGTATGGATTTAAACCAAAAGTTAAACACTTGAAAGTGTTTGGATGTGTTTGTTTTGCTTTGGTTCCTATTAAACATAGAACTAAGTTGGAACCACGAAGTTGAAAATGCATCTTTCTTGGTTATTTTGAAGATAAAAAGGGGTTTCATTTACTTGCATAGGATTCAGGCAAATTCATAGTGAGTCGAGATGTAATATTTGATGAGTTTGGGAATATGAACACTGCAGAGATTGATTCTCAACTTGATAGATTAGAGAGGAAAAATACAAAAAGAGATAAGGGTTTGAATAATGGGGATAACTCTTTGAAGTTATGGTATGAGACTCAAATTCCTTCACTTTCCTCTCCTTCATTTACAAGTTCACAGGTTGATGACTTAGAAATTATTGAAAATTCTCTAAGTCCCCCTTCGAATGATGCACATGTTGAGAATTCTGGAGTCCCTGATTTGAATAATTTGTCTAAGTATCCAAAATGGGATCAAAGTATTTTTTCTGACTTGACAGCAGTGAAGTTGGTTTAACAGGGCCCAGGAATTCTCAAAAATAGATAAACTATGCTATGGTTGTTACTACTTCTTCCACTGAGCCATCCACTTTTGAGGAGGCATCTACTGAACATGTTTGGCAATAGGCAATGAAATGTGAGTATGATTCCATACTTAACAATAATACATGGGTTTTAGTTAATCCTCCTCCACATGTTAAACCCATCGGATGTAAATGGGTTTATAGGACTAAGTATAAATCAGATGGCTCCATTGATAAACATAAGGCACGACTTGTTGCAAAAGGATATGCGCAACAAGAAGGTATTGACTATGAGGAAACATTTGTACCAACTGCCAAATGGCACACTATTATAATGATACTTGCCTTAGCAGCATAAAATAGTTAGAAAGTACATCAATTGGATGTTAAAAGTGCTTTTTAAAATGGTGATTTACAGGAAGAAGTCTATATGAAACAACCTCAGGGTTTTGAACAGGTGGGTGTTGAACACAAAGTATGTAAATTGATAAAAGCTTTGTATGGACTCAAACAGGCACCCAGGGCTTGGTATGAGAAAATGGATTCATACTTGAAATCCATTAGTTTTCATCGTAGTGAATCTGATGATACTCTCTATTTTCGAGTGCAGGGTAAGAAAATGGTGATACTTGTTCTCTATGTCGATGACTTGTTTTTCACAGGTAATGATGAAAACCATAACAAGTCTATGAAGAAGGAATTAAAAGATGGGTTTGAGATGACAGATCTTGGACTTCTTCACTACTATCTCGGCATAGAGGTAACTCAGAAAAAGCATAGTATTTTCATTTCACAAACTAAGTATATTTCTAAGTTATTAGAGAGGTTTGGCATGAGTGATTGCAAACCTGCCCTCACTCCCATGGAAAGTAACTTGAAATTGTCTAAGGATGATAGTAGTGCCTTTTTTGATGGCACCACATATAGACAATTGGTGGGAGGTTTGATATAATTGATGACTACCAGGCCCGATATTTCATTTTCAATTGGAATTTTATCTAGGTTTATGCATGAGCCTAGAGAAATTCATTGGCATGCAGCAAAATGAGTACTTCGTTACCTTCAGGGAACGAAAACATATGGCCTTGAATACCGCCGCAACAAGAACTTCAAACTTGTTGGATATTGTGATGCAGATTTTGGCGGATGTGTGGATGACAGAGTGTCAACCATAGGATACACTATGCATATGGGTTCAGCTGCCATTGCTTGGTGTTGTAAGAAGCAGGATATAGTGGCAAATTCATCAGCAAAATCAGAGTATATTACACCATGGGATGCTTCTAGAGAAATTGTTTACCTTCGTAGTATTCTTAAAGATCTTCAGGTTTCTCAGTTTGCTCCTACATAGTTATACATTGATAATCAGAGTGCAATCAAGATGTCCAAGAATCTAGTGTTTCATGCAAAAATAAAACATATGGATGTCAAATACCATTATCTATGAATGTTGGTGGGAAAGAAAACTCTTGATCCAATATATTGCCCAACTGCCGATCAGACAATTGGTATCTTCACAAAACCCCTTGACAGAATCAAATTTGAAAAAATTAGAAAAATGCTTGGTATGTGTCCAAAGACCTGACTTTGGATCATAGGGGGGTTTGTTAGGACTTGTTCCAAAGTCTTAACATTAGGTTATATTTTTGGTAGGTAATAAATAATTATTGTAAATGGGGCATGCATCCCTTAGTAAAGACACCCCCATAAAATAAATTTACTTAGTTTAATTATTAGGTAGTTTTAATGTTGTATATTTATTAATTAGAATTACCTTAAGGGTTGTTTTTCCATATTTAGTTGGTTATAGGATTAGTTGTTTTTACCGGTCATTGGTAAAAACTATATAAATTCATGTTTGCATTGTAAAAGGGTTAACAGAGTAAAGGCACCCTTATGTACTTTTTTTTGAAATTAATAAAATACTTGTGCACTCGCACTAAGTGGGGACAAGGTTCAACCTATTTTGGTTCAGGAGTTATCATATCCCAACTTGATAATCTCTCTCTTGGGTATGACTAGACTTTGCCTAGATTTGATCTTTATAACCTCTTGAAATAAATGAAGGACTCTCTTTAAGATTTCATGATTTTGGTATAGTGTGTTAATGTCAGATTGATTTGTGTATGTGGTGGAAACTTCTCCCTTGTCAAATCTTGAATATCACCTAGCTACTAGAATACATTGTTTTGCATGTTATGTTTACTGTTAAATGTCATTTGATTAGAGCTAACAAGTGGATACATTGACTGGTTAGTGCCTTGAATCAGGCCTCTCCATCATTTCCCTTAGGTTTTGATCATATGATAAACCTTTGCATGAAATAATAATGCATAAACAACCATTTGGAGTTATAGATCCAATCTCACTTGTGTTTGTTAGAAGTTCAGATAGAGTGATGAATAATCACTACTAGTGCATCACCTTCTTTACATGTTTTCATGCTTTGTTACGCATTTCTATATCCCTTTTCCTAGTCAATTTTATTTTAGGTGATAAATATAAAAGGAAGTCAACCTTCTCCAGAGTTTTGATCTATTATTAGGATACCCACAACCTAGGATCAGTCCCATGTTGGTCTAGATTTGAGCAGAGGACCTGAACAATCCCATTACTTAGCTAAGGTGCCATCTAGAACCCAAAAGGTCATATAAATTAAAGTATAGTGACATTCAATGTCCTTGGCATCACTTCTAACGAACCCATTGTGGTTTCACCTTTTAAGATTAGTACATTAGGAATTATTCCCTACTCATGAGGGTTGGAATAATGCATATATACAACTCAAGATATTTATTAGTTATTAAAATTTAGACTTGATCACTCTCAATCTGTCATTGTTTAAAATTTTACAAATTCTTCAATAAGGGTGCATAAGTCTCCATTATTAGTTAAAGTTTATATGACAATTTAGTTTCCCCTACATACAAGTGTCCTCCTTGCCCTCTTAAAATTTTGTAATTTTAAAATTTTAAGGTTTCTTAAATTTCAAAATGAACAAAATGACTACTTCATGAATTGTTTCAAGGTTTACTGAATTTGAATGCCTTGCACAATTGAAGTATATGCTCAAATATAAAGTGTGTTTTACACACTCAGGTTCAATTCTTTATCATTTATTATAACAATTGCATTTCTAGAATAAAGAGCAATGGGGAGATGGGGAGGAAGGGAGGGTGTAGAGGGCACATAAATATCATTAGAGGTACTTGAAAGTGTTTCAACATTCATCTAATCCATTTATTTATTTGTGGGATCAACCCTTTTTTTTGTTGTCACTATTGTACATAAATTCTAATATCAAACACTCAAGCTATCTAAAAACATCTTCAAACTATTCCTAATAGAGAAAAATTATATTTAATTGTTATAGACAATTCCATGCTAGATAAACAAGAGAGTAGTGTGCTAATATTCACTTTTAGTGGCCACATCTCACTCCAAATAGTGACTAATTTGTAAAATTCAAAACATTATTTTGGGTCTTCCTGCATGTTTCACATGGTCAACTAGAGGAAATTATCAAAACATTTTACTATAAATAAACATATAAGGTCTTGCATTTGGACCATTGGGAATTTCACTTCTCTCAAGCATGCATATTATTTCACATTTAGAAAATTTACCCTATTATCTCAAAATTCAAGATCATTCATAAGGAGCATCCAAAAGTCAAGTCAATGGCCCTCTAAAGTAAGTCAAGAGATATCATTGTCAAGTATCAAAGCCATTTTCTAACTACACACACATAGTCAAAGTAACACAATTTCACAATCATCAAGGTAAGAGAACTACATGGGCTTGATTTCCCTACTTAGAGTATTATATACGTAGGTAACGATCAATAATCAAGGGGTGAATGAGGTTAGATCAAATCATTACACTCCCCTCTTTTTATAGTTTTTAAAGCTATCAAAGTTCCATTAGGGTTTTGAATATAAGAGGAACAACACAATGATTTTCATGTATTATTATTTAGAGTGTAATATCTTAGATTTGTCAATAAATAGAGGTGCAATAGGCATAATGGCTAGTTTATACGCATAGTCAACCGAGATAAGTCCATAGTCAACATACTTAAGTACATTAAGATGTTGTCCACTTTAAATAGTCTTGTCTAGAGATACCTTATACTTATAACTCATTTATAGAATTATTCTTTATCTATCTCTTATTATCTCTTCCCTATCATAGTCAATTAGGAAAAGTCTATAGTCAACAAATTCAAATGCATTGCACTATAGTCCACTTACAATGGACCTATCTAAATTTTGTTTATGATCCTTTGCTTGATCTTGAACTTGCACAATCACCTCTTCTTCTAATTTCCACTTCCAAACAATTAGAACAATCAAAAAAAATATTATATAAGTTATGTTTATTTCTTCTTAATGTTTTCAAAAAATAGAAGTTATCCATATTTAGTAATTTTTCAAAATAAAAATTGTTAAATATTGTAAAAAGTACTCATTCTAATATTTTATAGTTTTACACCTATTAGAACATATAAAAATTTATATTATTTTATCAAAAATATGATAAAACATATTGGTAAAATAAATACTAAAAGTAAATGTGATCAATAAATGAAATTCAAGTTGTTTTCAAGGGAAGAAAGTCATTTACAAAGCAAAATATAAATTCCAAAATGAAATGAAAATTCACATATACAAGCATGTTGTTTCTAAATAAATGAACGATACAAAAGTTACATAATACTTAGTAATAACATTGTGATTTAGAAAATAAAATAACTTAGCATACAAATCTAACCCTAGTAATAATATCAAAACTTAAGAGCAATTTTTTACACCTTGCTAGCAAGGTGCCATCATATCACTTTCCCTAATAATTCTAGTAAGTTTACCAACTTGTGATCCAAGTTAAACCATTCAGTGAGGAGATGGATAAGGGTTTATAACTTGGAATTAGGTATGTGATTCTTCGATGAAATCCATATCCAATTCAAACATGGAAAACAACCTAAAAAGAGAGAGTTATAACAAACCAAGGTATGGTGAATATTTTTCAATTGGGTGATCAACAATAACAAGTAGACAAATCACGTGTAGCAATCTAAGTATTGACACCATAAATGTGTAAAAAAGGTGTAAGAAACTAATTTTTTAGAAGCTAATGTGTGATAAAAATGATCAAGAAGTGAGTAATGGAGGCCAAGTGGCCAAGTATATAGGTCAAAATGGGGGGAAATGCCCAATAGAGTTGTTTATGACTATTGAAAGCCATTTTAGACAATTAATGGGAAAAATGATAATTTACAATTGAGGCATGAATTTCTTTTGAAAGAGATAGATAGGACTCGATTTTTCTTAGAAAATTCATTGCCTAGCTATAAAATGGTACATAGAGGGATAAACAAGTAGTGTTCTCACTCAAAGGGTCATTTTAGGACATAATTATCATTATCAATACAAGAAGATCAAATAAGGAGATGAAATGTAATCATATCAAGGAATTCGATAAAATGAGCAGTACATATCCCTCCCAAGTATGAGAAGTTAGTGTTCATGAGAACACAAGGGTAGAAAACACCTACAAACCATATAAAATGTGAAAAGTACACAAAAATCATACCTAAACTTACCTATGATGAGTTAAAGTATAAAATATGTCGACAATCACATACACAAGTGTAACTCTAAGCTCCTAATCCAACACCTAATAGGGGATAAAGAATGAGCTCATGGCTTAAGATGGTCCAAGCTAGTGTTCATTAAAACATAACTCTAGTGTTCTCCAATCGAGGGATGTGGGTGAATTATAAGTTCTCGAAAGGAGAAATCAAATCATATGTCACCTTAAAGAGGGGGATTAACCCAATGCTAAGGACATTCTAAAATGTAGTGAGTTTGGAAATAACTAAGATTGAATCAAAAATATTATGTATGACGTGCCCAGGCCATGGGTATTATGCAAACCCCCCAAAATTTCAAGATACTCAAACATGTGGTTAATATTAGTTGTCAGAAAGAAACTAACTATATAAATCTCATGACCTCAAGACTCATCAATATTCTAAGCAAAGGCTATAGGGACCAAGTTGCCTTACCTATCACCATAAATGTGAATCACACCTAAATGACAAGACATGATGAGGATCAAGGATGCAAGAGGAAGTTAGTATAAGATTATCTCAACATAGGGGATAATGAGGAGGTTATGAAAATGGAAAATGGAAACAAGTAAAAGTCACAATTAAATAAGGATAACCATCATTAGAGATTCCTCAACAAAAGGTCACAAAGGGAGAGTCAAGATCAAATGGATTCAATTTTAGTCAAGACATGTGAGACCAAGATCCCAAGACCAAAAAACTATTATGCATGGATCCAAATGATAAACAAAATTTAGTATATCGTAGATCCTAACAGATGACAATAACATGAAAAGGCACATGCATGCATCAAAAAGTGAAACTAACTCCACTATTGGATTTATAATGAATTGAAACTCATAGACATGAGTTTTTATGGTCATGGGATGAGTAATAAAGTCAAATAAAGTAAGAACCCAAAAAAAGTAAAGGGGCAAGTCAATAGTTAAATATAATAAAAAGGTCATTTTTGAATTCATTTTCACCATTAGAATTAAAAATAAAAGCCTAGAGAGCCCCACTAAAGACAAGTAGAGATACAAGACATATTAAAGCAATCATAAAATAACCATGATGATCTAATCAACCTCTAAGAACACAAAACCCTAAAAAAATATTTTTTTGTAGTTAGGTGGTTTGTAAGGACTATTTTAGTTGATTTCATCCAATTTTATGGGTAGAATTCGATGAAACTAGTGTCAAAAAGTTAATTGTGATGAACTAGTGATTTTACTCATGAGATGCTAAAAATAATTACCTAGGGAATTTTTTGGTCACCTAAAGTGGCATCATGAATTTTCATGGAAAGCGCACAGTCAATCGTGAGTTTTTCTAAAAACTCATGGCATAGCCACAAAAAAGTAAGGAAGAGAAGAAAGGTAAGGAAAGGAAAAAGAATGGAAGGGTAGAAAAACTTTAGTTTTTTTAGTGCAACATCCTTTTCCAAGGTTAATCCACTTTTATTATGTTATTTTTACATAAACATAAGGCATAAAAAGTCAAGAGGAGGCATGAGCCAATGACAACCAAAACTTGTTCCTACAACATAGTCAACTCTTCTAAACCATTTTGAGATAGGAAACCAAGAGAGGGTTCCCACATGGTTGGTAGTAGAGCATGAACTTATCACTAGCTAATCAGGCCACACTAATTGCATCACATTTATGGAGACTATCACATATAGTCTTACTGTATCATAATAAAAGTTGTTAAATGCAATAGTCCTAATGTGGGATCCTAATAGACATACGTTCTATATATGGCCTAATATCAAGAAATTATTTAGCATAAATGATGTATACAATATATTTGGATTAGTTTCAATAAGAAAATTAGTATATATATAGGCTATATATGACATATTAGTGTCCAACACATACCTAAGATGGCCATAGGGTGGACCAACACCCATGAGGTGGTGATTGAGAGAGGAGTTATGGGTATGTCATTGCTACAATCAATGATAACATGTTGTAATATAATAAGGGTCTATTGAGGACAAAATATTAACACCCTCTCACTAAAATGGACCAACATGGAACAAAGTGTGAATAAAGGACAAAGCTACATATGGGGTAGTATATCATATGTAGATTATACTACCAATTAGACTAGATCCTTTGATAGGGTAGTAAAGGGCTCACATAAATTATGCTCATCCAAGCTTGGACCTATGAGAGACTTTATATATTATGCATAGATATGATATAGATATGTAATTATCATTATTAGTATAACAGTGTATGATTTTTATGTAATGGTTATACCTTTCATGTTTTATGACTACTCAATACACACAATTAACATACAAATTTCTTATAAATAATCTATGTGGACCCACACTTGAATGTGGAAAATTGGTTATTATTGAGTGAGAGAGAAGGGATCCACCACACCACCATAGGTGAGGCTCATATAATAGGCCCAAAAAAGGGTCCTCAAACATGAAACATATTAATCAAAACTCATTAATTGGGTGTGAGATGGTACCACCTTAAAGGGTGGAGAGATGGTACACACTATTCTCTAGGCTCTACATGATCATGAAGGGTCCAACATTTTATAAGGGAGTTTGTTGTACTTATGGTATTACTTATCAAATAAGGGTATTATATCATTAACATGAATTGGAAATGTCACACTAACTTCTCAAACTACTGACGTTGGCAATTATGGGAAGCATAATTATCCTAAGAGCATTTATATGATGCTCATCCAAATTCTCTCCAATAGGTGAGAAGCTTCTTCTTCCTCATCAAATAGGGATATGATAGTCTTCACCTAAAGAGAAGATATGAAGACCTTAAGTATAATAATGGAATCAAATATTTACATTATACAATATGATGTTTTCCCATGGTAGTGTAACTACTAGTCTAATATGTACACATAACAATATATAGCATGATACACCAATATCTCTTGGACTCAACAATAGGTCTCTAAATATTCTTATTAAACATATTTGTATACAATTTGAATTGGCCATTACCCTATGCATAATAGGTAGATAATAAATACAACTTAAAACCAAAACTGTTGGCTAATTTGTGCATCTCAGAGCTCTAGAAGCTCGAGCCATTATAAATCATGACTATGGTGGGAAACCAAAACATGTAAAGGATCCATTTTAAATAAAAATTTGGTGTTTTTTCATTCACTCATACTACTAAGGGGCATGGATTCACCCTAATTTGTAAAGTATTCAATAACACTGGTGAGCTAGTGGTGTCTTTTTGATGAACTAGGATTGAACTCACTGAAAAAGTTGAGAGCCAAAGTAGAAAATGACCACAAAGCCAAAATAGACTACAAGGAACTAAATAGGGATTTGATCACATCCCTAATATATTTTTACATATCAGATAATGTCATTAATAAAAATGTGCCAATGGTATCCCATATGGATATTATATTGCGTAGTAGCCTATCTTCCAAGGTGGGCACCATAAATGTTTCCATGAGACTTATCTACAGTGAGAAGACTGTCCTTAGGGATGAGGCATTGCCTAAACACATGTTCAAGACCTATATTAAACAAGATCTTGCTAAAAATGACATATCAAATGGTGAGGTTATGGATACTCAAATGTTCTTGATAAGAAGTGTTATCTAGGTAGGAAAGGTTATCTAAGTATTTTATAATGTCTCAATACTATGCATAATTGAATACTTCTATTTGGTCTACCAAATAGACCTCATCAAAAAGTGCATCATCAAAAAGATGTAATGAATTTTTAAGAAATGCACAGTTAGTGAGTTTTTCAGATATGGCTAATCCATTCTTCAAATTTTTATTGGTGATGTAAAGGTCAAACACCTAAAGCAACATGACCCATCTCATAGTCTGACCTTATATATTGGTCTTTCCAATTAGGTAGAGAAGTGGATCAAAATGGACAATGAAATTATTCATTTTTACATGCATATAATGTCAAAGCTTCTTTGTATTAAAAATTAAAAAAAATAGAGGGAGGCACTACCTCTCCAAAGTGGTATAGTTGAGCTCCTTTCTGAATAATGTAGGATAGATGTAGTAAAATGCCATTTATGTGCCACTATCATCCTTTTGGGCCAGAATGTCCTTAATTGAAAAATCAGTGAAAAATTTGTATAAGTTGAAAACTTGAACTTTGATGGAACCATTAAAATGGGAAGATTGTGAAGTTTGTAATTCAAATCTTCAACCACCACATGAACCTTAAGGGCCAACAAAAATGGGTCACTCTTACAAATAATATGGGTGAGGGGTATGGATTTATGCACATACTCCTCAAGCGTCTTAGGAACTTCACTCTTCCTAAAAATTACTGAAACTAAACCAAGTTTCACAAGGGAGGCATATCAAGGATCACATTGATCATATATAGATCCACTTCAATGCCTCACTAAGAAATGAGGAAACTAATAAAATTCCCATTGGAGACATCAAAGATGCATTTATTGAGGTTAAAATTAATGTAAAACTCATATAGATGCTTGAAGATGAGTTTGAGATCTCTAAAGTGATCCTCCCATTTATAATATTTTCCTATAAATTCATCAACATAGCTTTCCATGATATTTTTGATAAGGCCATAAAAAAAGTGATTCATGATGCATTAATAGGTGGCACTAGCATTTTTCAGACTAAAAAGAAAGATAACATAACAAAACATACCCAAAGGGGTATTGTAATTCATCTTGTGTTAATATTTGGGGTGTAACTTGGACTGAGTTGTATTTATTTAAACCATCTATGAGAGATGGCATATCAAAACTAGTGATGGAGTCAAAAATTTAATCAATCAAATGAGTATGAAAGTTATCCTTTGGGAATGCCTAATTAAGACTATGAAAGTCAATATAGATGTAAATTGTCTCATTTTTTTATATTAAGGATGATGTTGGGAACCCATTGTGGATATTCAATGGATTTTATAAAGCTGACACAAATGAGTTTATCTATATTTGTATTGACTAAATGAGAAAACTGAGTAGCCACAAGTTGTTTCTTTTGACAAATGGAATTAACACCATTGGTGATTACTAAGTTATGAACAATGGTGTTAAGATCATTTCCTTTTATGTTAACATTATCTCAAGAGAATATGTCCATGAACTCACACATTAAGGTGATAAACAACTCTCTCCCCTTGAGAGATAGATTAATAATGATCTTAACCATCTTCAACTTCACAACCATTCCTAGGTTAATATCAATAGAACCCTCTGCAACCTTGTCTTTTCCCTCCTTGAAGCACTCTAGGGTAGGAGGAACTCTTTTGTCTAGTTATTCCCACCCGACTATTATCACATTGATGGTAGGTATACTATGGGTAGATTCACACTCGATCAACAAGAACTCTAAATCTTGCCTAAAAATAGGATATAAGTGATCGTTACAACATGTCTTCATGAGTTTCTTGTAAAATTTCCTCTTAGTGAATAGTTAACATGCCTCCACATGAATGAAATGACACTTTAGATTACCCTTGCAACTATTGAATCCTCATGAGAGGAATTAAAGACATTGATACCATTGAGGGTAAGTCTAGGGATGGTAAAATACTAATTCTTAGACAAAGAGGGAATATTAGCAAAGAGATCTCATATGATCTAATAGAAATTAGGTGGCACAAAGAAGCAATAAGTGATAGAGTGTGCATTGTCTATTGTGGCTGAGAATGAGGAGTATATATAAAAGAAGTGAAAGTGGCCCTTAAAATGAGATGGTTAAAATTATCATCCTTCACAAGGAAATATTCATTAATGGGGACACATAATGTAATGCCATGAAGCTAGGTGGTAATGTTCAAATCCTTGTCATATGGATTTGTCTTGGCATAAATCCAAACCCAAGGATCCAAATAAACATCCATGACATGAATTTTACCTTCATTCCAAAATTTAACTAATATAAAGGTTGCTAAATGGAATATCTACATAGTGGTCCAAACTTGACCCACACCATTTTGGGTCCAAACTTGACCTAGATTTTCACATAGCCCACTAGAGAAACCATATCATTGATGAAGTTGACACAAATACCATAAGAAGTGTAAATATTCTTATGAATGATTCCTAGTTTGTCAATCACCTACAAAGGCATGATGTTTAAAGTGTCACCCTCATCAATGATACACTACTTGTTGTGATTGGCAATGACTAAGGTCTCGATATAGAGAGGGAAGCAAGCTCTATATAAAAAAGTGAAGTATCATGCATTGAAGAAGGGTCAAAGGCTAGTACAAGGGCACATTTTGAAGTAGGTGAGGTTAAGAGAAATTTAGCCTCACTTCATACTAGCACCTTGATAAAGAGACTGATATCATTAAATATAAGTGTCATTTGATTATGGAAAAGGTGAAAAAGGTCTTAGATAGAGATCCCATGAAAAGGGATTGTAAATCTCGTATTATGGAGTAAGTTTTTCACCTTGCCTAGGGAGGAATGTTGTGTCTAATGTTAAACTTAACTTTGGGATTTATTTACCAAAAGGATTGAATCTAATGTCCAACACCACTAACATCTCCATTGGGTTTGGTAGTCTGACTCAAGAACATATTGACATAACACTCATAACTAGTGTCATCTATTTTGATGGTTGAAACAAGGTTCACCCATGGTGTTTGTCCTTCTATAGTGATGCAGACAAGGATGAATGAACTAAAGAGGTTGAAGAATGATAAGGTGAGAAATGGGAATTAACATTTGATTTATTCTTATTATTTTTCTTCTTCTCCTCCTTGTCATGGTTAGGAAGAGGCTCTTTAAATATGTATAGCTTGTGGTTAGGCATGACAAGCGGGGATTATTAAGGAGAGGCTTTATCATTATATTTAAGCATGGAACACTATTTATTAGAATGTCCCCTCATCTCATGCTTGTTGAAGCTTTTTTTGGGATTGTGAGGATACAATATCCTCTTCCTATCTATGCGATTTTCAAAATCCTTCTTACTCACAATATTTACTTATCAGCCATCCTTGTCCTTCTTCTCCAATAAAGAATTAGTGACATTGTCACTAGTCACATTAAATTTATGATCATAACAAGGGGAATAATTTTGACAATGAGGTGGCTGGATATTGTCTTGAACCTTACAAATATTGATTTTAAGACATTCATTAACAACCTTTTCATAGGAGACAGGGTCATCCTTAAGTACCTCAAGGTTAGTCTCACACCCTAATGCTCAGGTGAATGTATGAAAGATTTGATCATTCATGAAACTTGTTTTATAAGTGTGGATAGATGAGTCCCATCTATTTTTTTTCAAAGGTTGACCTACCCTTAGAATGTGTCATAGATGTGACTAATTGGATTATGATTAAAAGGTTTGGGAATATCAAAGAACTGAACAAATTTTTCTAATAGAAGCTCAAATCTATAGATGGAATCTAGTGGAATATTTTAGAACCAAAGTAAGGCCTATGCATTTATGATACAAGTGAATAACTTAATCATAATCTCATCATCATGTTTCTAATACATACATGCCATTATAAATGTCATGATATGTAATGAAGGACTAACAACATGGTTATCGATGAACTTAGTCAATTTAGATAAAGGAGTAAGAAGGGGAATAACTCGTATGTACAAAACCAGAGAGTTCCTACAAAATTATTTGTAAGATGACCAATAGATGGGAGATAACGACCACATACATGGGAGTCATTGGGATCTGCATATTTTATATAACAATAGGGGTCCCAAAGTCATTGGGCCTACTAATAGAAATGCAAAGTTGGGTTCTGAGGTGGAAGCTAATCAAAGTGACCTTTCATATGAACACAAGCAAGAAAAATTCTTATGAGGGAAACATGGTGATTAAGGTATCCATGATGTTGACTAGGTGAGTACTTCTAATGAGGGAAAAGATCATAGTTCAGCTATTGATAAACATGCTAAGCATCCCTGGGATTCTCACATCTCAATTGGTAGTCAAATTCAATGTGGGTAGATAAAACCTCAAAAGAAGGAGGAGGAAAAATGGTATCTCATAAGGATCATGATTTGAGTATTAGTGTTCTACTCCATGATATTAATGTGGAGTCACCCTTTGGAAATATGAAGGCATAGAAGGTTGTATCCTAAATGAACTAGTAGATTGACTTGAATGAGAGCTAGCCTTGGATCTATTACTAGAGACCAAACACATATGACCCTTATAGAAAGCTCAATAGCCCATGTGAACATTAATGTCCCACATGATGGGTAGGAAGTGATGCATCTATCTAAAGTCCCAAGGTCTCCACCTCGAACTGAGTTAGTCTAAAAGGCTAAAAAAGTGTGATTATTTTAATTATAAAATTTTCACTCCTACTCAAAAACCAAGATGAGATGGTGAATGTCATACTTTTGAGAGGTGGTTACATTAAACTTTCTAGCATTCCTATGTTGTTTCATAATGGATGATGCCTCCTCTAAATTCAACTTGAGGGTTCACCCATAATACGATGAGAGTGTCATCCCAAAGGAGGGAGATAGAACATCAGGTATACAAAGTAGGAACAAATGGGAATGATCAAAAGAGGAAAATTATAGGGAAACCAATAGGTAGTGGGAAAAAGATCCAAATGAGGATCATGACACCTAAAACATAACCAAATAGAATCTAAAAACATAGTCTTAAGGACTAGCTGCAAGTGAGTATAAAAATTTAGGGCTTATAAGGCTAGAAGCTACAAGTTCACACAGAAAATGATGCCCCGAGGCAAAAAGACTAGAAGCATTCTAAGGTTGGCTTAGAGGAGTTTGAAACTAAAAAAAAACATTGAAAAAAACAATGATGAAACTTATTAGGTCCTATTAGCATGCAAAAATGTAGCTCTAACAATAAAAATAATCTATAAGGGTTTGAGAAATGATTTTAAAGTAAAATACTTGTGATTTGGAGAAAGAGCAAAGAGTCTAAAGCTATTATCCAATTTGTTAGTTTGCATGGACTTAAGGCTAGACTCAACAAGACCCATGATAGGGCTAGAAAAAAATGCTTAGTCTACTAAAAGAAAATGAAGTAGATATATTTAGTGTTCTAGCCACAAAACTGAAAGGAAATACAATTTGTAAATTGAAAATGTGTATTTTTCAAGGAAATAAATGTCATTTACGAAGTAAAGTATAATTTCCACAATGAAATGATTGAGATACAATCTTGTTGTTTCTAAATATATGAATGATCAAAAGTTAAATGTTGTTTTAGAATAACTTTATGATTACTAGATGAAACTAACCTAGCATAAAAATCCATCACTAGCAATAATATCAAACCTTAAGAATAAACATTTTCACCTTTTTAGCTAGGTGCCCTAATATTAATTCTCTTAATAATTGTAGTAAGTCTACCAACCTATGATCTTATTTTATCTAGTTAGGGATGACATGGCTAAGGTTCTACAACTTGGGAGTACATGAGTATATAAATATTTGATGAAAACCCTCTTCAATACAACATGGATAACAACCTAGAAAGAGAGAACAATAAAAAAACCTAGGGTGTGGTGAAGATATGTCAATCAGGTGATCAATAGTAATGAGTGCACAAATCAGGTGAAATGATATGAATACTAAAAACATAAAGACGTAGTGATTTAGTACGAACAAATGATTTTATGAAAGCTAAAGTGTGAGAAGAATGCTAAAAAATGAGTAGTGGAGGGCAAGTGGTCAGGTGTATAGGTACTAAATGGAATAAAATTATATAAGAGAGCTATTTATGACCATTAAAAACCCTTATAGGCATCCAATGAGAAAAAAAATGCTAAGTTTTGGCTAAGTTGTGAGTTTATAAAGAAATGAGTAGTTGGGTTGCAAGTTTCCCTAGAAAATTTGTGGCCTAGCCATAAAAGAGTAGATAGAGGGATAAAAGGGTGGTGTTATCTCTAAAAGGATCCTTTTGGGATGTAATTATCATTGGTAAGTCAAGTAGATGGCATAGGGACATGAAATGTAATCATAGGGAGGAATTTGATAAGATAAGCATTACATAATACCAAATAGAACTGCTGCAGATAAGTCATCCACTTCATGTGTTCAAAATTACTCAACTTGATTTGATTATGTATAAATTGAAGAGGCTTGTGATTTGAATGAATGGTGGTTTGTTTATCTAGGTGGTAGTGTTTCAATTGCTTCACAACTTGTACGATTGCATAGATATTTTTATCATGAGTGTCTACAAACAATGTCACTGTGGTATGAAATTGAGTGTTCATGATGAGTGATTACATCGTTAAGAGTGAATATAGGTGCATTAGCATATATTTTCAAGTGTTGGTTTATTTGTGGCACTATAAGGATATGAGTTGAGAAAAACTTGGATTTGAGTTATTCTAATACTAGATAATGTGCATATGTCTACTAAAATGTTGATTTGGCCTAAAGTGTGAGAGACCCAACACAAACTATCGATAGAAGTTAGAAAGTCCAAGAAAGGTTCATAACCTAGCGATATTTTAAGGGGTTGGCCAAATTTTAATTATTTTGATCTTTTCTAGATCCATTTAAATTCCTTCATGATACATTATTTATCCTAAATACTAAGCTTAGTAACACCAAAGGTACCCTTTCCTAAGTTGGCTTGTAACTTGTTGGTGTGAAGTGTGTCGAGGTTCTTCTAAACACATGAAGGGTGCTATTCCCATGTATTATTATAGATCATGATGTCATATAAGTAAACAATAACAAAATAATTTGTAAAGGGATTTAAAATACCAAAAGACATAACTAACCATTCATATAGGCATTTTTAGTTTTGAATGCAATTTTATAAATGTCATATAGGTGGACTAATACTCGGTGATAATTTTATTTTATATTAGTCTCTGTGAAGTATTGTGCACCTTAGATTTGGTTCAAAATATCATCAATAGAAGGGAGAAGATACATGTTCTTGATGGTGACCTTGTTTAGTCCAAGGTAGTCAATGCAGAGATGCAACACACCATGCTTCTTGGGTGCAATGATAATTAGACTATCATAAGGTGAATATCTTGGAAAAATATTCCCTTGATCAATAAGTTTTTAGTTTTGTATTTAAATCTCATCATTCTCAAACATTAAACTACAATACAGAGGACTATTTGGAAGTGGTAATCCTCGAAGGAGATTGATTTGATGCTTAATCGATAAATATGTAGGAATGTATTCAGGTTATTTAAAGACATCACCGTATTGCTATAGGAGGTGTTCAAGATAATTCTTTTTGAACTAATTTTTTTCCTATTGGTGTTACAAGAGTATGCTTATTTTCAACATTATTTTATGACTCTTGGTGGACTATGAGTAAGCATGAGAATTTTTTTGCATTACTTCATAGATACTAATTAAATGTAATACATTGAAGGGGATTATAAAATGTAGTATGTGGATTTATTGATATTAACCAGACAAAATTATGGCTTTACAAGAAGAACATCCCATATTTCTTAAGGAACATTACATATAAGAGAATCTTGTATGGGTGAGATTCAACACTCAAATGTGAACCGATGAGTGAATTTGATATCACAGCCCTGCTAAAACCATCCAAGATAATATGGTTGAGGGTGTGTTTCCGTTACTGATGGCCCAGGTTATGGTGAAAATAATGAATAAATTACATTATGACAAAAGATTTTTTTTACACACCAAAATTGTATTGTATTATTTCTCGAATCAATATTTAAAAAGCACATGAAAAGCTTTATAGGCTTTTCACAGGTGGTTACGGGTTAAAACCAACTTTTCCATGAACCAACAATTTGTTTAAAACAAAGCATAAAATTAAATTAAATACAAACTATACTAACTAAATATTACTCTGACAAAATAAACTAACTTTGGATCATAAAATGACCCAACAAACTCCCCCTTGATCCAAAGTGGTATAGAAAGATTGGAGCAACAAACTGTGAGTCATCTAATTAGACTCTATCGTAACTGCAACTAGTACATTATGCATCTTGGACTGATCCACACCCTGATCATCTTCGTATTACAGTAGAACACGATCACGTATTGGTCAACTACATCGATCCTCACACAGAATTCATCCAACAAGTGACTTCCCTCTGTACTGTGTATGACACATCTCAAACTGATGACTAACAATTGCCAACATCTCTTGTAGGGCTTTGCTCACCACTAACAATGCTAGCAACACAACCCCCCTCTCATAGGCCAACATAAAAAGCTAACATAAATTGTCTTATAAAGGATTAATTTAACCATAATCTTTAAAACCTATAACCTACAAAAAAAACAAATTTCAAATAAAGGAAAAAAAAAGAATCTCACAACCTCAAAGGGAATAATTATCCTAAGAACTAAAGGATCAAAAAAAAAAAATTAAGATCCTAAGTGTAAATGTGATTGATCTACTTTCTCGATTGAAGGTATGTCATTAAATCTTATGCCAATTTGAATGCGCTTGTGACATTTGTCAATCACACATTTATACTTAAGATCTTATTTCAATACACAAATTTAAATAGAGTCTTTAGATAAGGGCTAGCTCCCTTTGATGCGTCTGAGTTATTCCAGTAAGTTGCTAATATATATATATATATATATATATATATATATATATATATATATATATATATATATATATATATATATGCCTCAAATACAATTTTTGAAAGCATATTATAACTCTGACAACTAGTTATAACTTAGCTTATATTGTTCATGTATAAAAAAAACTAAATTTATAAAGAATAATATCTAAAAATAATTAATACTTATAGTAAAATAACAACCATGAGGATTTTTAGAATGTACTCATCAAATTAAAAAGGTGTATTACCATTATGAATCTCCATTAAAAATTTTAGTTTGACTTGAAACCAATTATTATTCAAGATAGGCAATTATATATATATTAGAAACCTTATTTTGTCTTGTTCCTGCTAGTTAAACATGGTCAAGAAAGATTGAGTTTCTTATTTTGTGAGATCACTAAGGGTTTTGAGAATGTAGTAATCAAATTAAAAAGGTGTAATTAGACTAAGACTTACTAGACTTATCTAAATTTAGATATTAGATGAATGTATTTCTAAATGAAATCTTGAGATAAATTGAAGATGTATATATACATTAAACCAATCCCATTTAGTCACTTATAATTTAATCATTTAGTAAATTTCCAAGATAGTTGATTTGAATCAACAATCACAATGAACCTTTAAAAGGTATAAGACCATATTAGAAATCAACTAGGTTGAAAAGTTCCCTAACCTAAGTAATTAGGACAAGATGGTTGGGTCTATAATTGATCAAAACCATTTTCATAAACGGATCTATCTATATTCAACCAATTGATGGTGACCGAATGACACTTTCGGTCAATGGTCATAGGCTTAAGGTGTACAGAAGACCTCTCAACAAGGAAGAGTTTATTGAGCAGAATCAAGACTAGTTTGACCTTGTGGAAGAACCTGGTTCTTTCACTAAGGACAAATGATCTTTACAATAGGCATATAATAAAGGAGGAGTACTAAAAACTAGAAAATGAAATATGCAATATCTTCTCCCCCTATCAAGTGAGAGGTGAGAAGCTATGCAACAAATATATCAAGTACAAATCAATGAAATGCTCCACATCAAAGATCATATCAACACTACATCTATGAAAGCAAAGTACACAAGCCAACAATTTGCTATCCCAATAGTGAACCCATACTCCAAGCGAATAGCGAACTAGAGAAGGGAAAGTATCCTCCAACCTCTGTGGATCCTCCAACCTCCAGATTGCTCTGTTTAGCCTATTAGATCCTCAAGGCCCTGTGAACATCGAAATGTAATACCATCATCACCGACAATACAAGTGGTGGGACACATCATTACAATATTCTTTTGATATATACAACACATTTTTACTATTTGAGAAAAACTTGGGGTGTCAGATTCCACCGAAAATGCACCCGATTTCATTACAATGCATAGTTTATTCAAAATATGTGGAAAAAACATATTTACGCATGAAAAATAAAAAATTGTCCATATTGATGCTCGTATAAATCCATTTCCATGAAAAACGAGTGGTCATGTGAAGATTTTTGACACCGTATGCAGAAGATATGACACTTTGAAATTATGCTCTCTGTTAGGGTACATAGACCCCCTCTCAATGCTAATTCAGAGAATTTTACTAGTTACAGAGATTAAAATTTCATAGAAAGACATTATGGACCTCTCCTTGCTTATACTCGATGGAAAGCTATTTGAGTCTAGTTTCCAAAACAATAACTTTTACAAAATAATATGATAGTATGTTCAAGATATGGTAGAGACGGTCACAATAGGTACATATTTTCCTGGTTTTCATAATTAATTTAAATGACCTCTTTTCAAAAAATATATATTTTTGAGGACTTTTGAGAAAAAAAAATTCCCGTGAAAGTAAATTTTTAAATAAAACTTAAATCTTTTCAAGGTTTTATGTGGGTCCCATCTAGACCCTAATATTTGACAAACCATAATAAAAAACTCTACTAAATAAATTAAAAAAACTTTGCTCAAACTTCCAATGCCTCCATGGAACATTCCAACGCCAAAGCTGATTTGGAGAATTTTAATTCTCTTCTGGCACAACAATTGAGCCATACAAATCTATACGGGGCCTTTATTTTTTCATATACAGATCAATTTGAGACTTTTAAAGAGAATTTTGATAAATGAAGTTTGATTTTTGATGATGCAACGCTGTGCTTCTGCAATTTTCAGTGGTACAACTCTATTTTTTTCAACTTGAAAAAATTCTAGAATGCATTGAGATTTGATAAATGGTTTCCAAGAACTCAGATTCATTTCAATACGCAGGTAGATCAATTGCTAGATAAATGGAAGCTATTTTTATCCAAACACAGGGATATCCAGAATGGAAAGGGTATACAAATGCATATATAGGCTGTAATTTAATTTTCCAACTTGAAAAAATATAAATAAAAATCCATTAAAATCTGATCTTAAGAGACTCAAAACATACCAAGACTCAATAAATTGATTGAAAGGAGTTTGAATACGTTTTTCACATTTCACAGAGACTCCCAGGGTCAACAATGCTGTACAAATGATTTTTTAGCAAATTTTGGGGTTTGAAAAACAAATTTGGGTCACTTTGTGGCTTAAAAATCCAATATTTAATGCTTAAGATGGAATTTTGATATACTACTAGGGAGCAGGAAAAAACTTCTCCAATTGTATGGCTGTACACAGGGTATTTTTTCAAAAAAAATCATACTTTCTAATGTAAAATTATTTGAAAAATTAAAATATTTTAATAATTTTCCGAAAATTTCAACATTAGACTAAGTATGCAAAGAAAGAACAAACTTAAAAAAAAAACATACTATATACTATTCAACCAAATTCTAAAATTTGATTTCACGTGAGGCTTTTCATTCCACATGAATCAATTTTTCACTTTGCCTCTCCCGTATTCACCATGCTTCAACAAACCATGCTCTGATACCACTGATGGCCCATGTTACAATGAAAATAATGAATAAATTAAATTATAACAAAAGCCTTTTTTTACACACCAAAATTGTATTGTATTATTTCTTGAATCAATATTTACAAAAAACGTGAAAAACTTTATAAGCTTTTCATGGGTGGTTACGGGTTAAAACCAACTTTCCCGTGAACCAACAATTTATTTAAAACAAAACATAAAAGTAAATTAAATACAAACTATACTAACTAAACATTAATCTAACAAAATAAACTAACTTTGGATCATTAAATGACCCAACAATTACCAAGCCTACTTTGGAATTTATTGTGTGATAATATTGTTCTAGCTTTAGTTGTTAGTGATGACATGGAGTGGTTGTCCTTTCTAGCAAGAAAAATATAATAGGTCTCAAATCTCCTTTGAGCATGATTTAATAAAAAATATTCAATAGATGATCCTTCCTCTTACACAAGTTATCTAATCAAATTAATCTTCCCAATACAATAACTACTTCTCATACTTCTCATACATGTGGCATAATTACAAATAGAAAATGGGATGAATGAAAAAAGATATGCACGTAAAAATTTATTAATAACACCTAATACAAACAAAAAGAGTTAAGATGAAAGGGTCTTAACACTATGTTTATTCAACATCAATGGGTGTTGGTGGAGCATTGGTGCTCAGACAATTTTGAACATTAAAAGATTTATTTCTTGCACTTCATCAACTACAATCTGAAGAAGCAAAGTGTGTTATGCATGACATTATCGATCATCATTTGTGTTAACCTTGTGATGACTTCACTCTTTTGTCCCTTTTCCCTTGTCTTTTTTCTAGGAAGGATATTTTTGTTGAGTAGTCTATTGCTTTTATGAAGGCTGCCCATGAGGTTTTTGTTGTCATATTATACTACTTGATTTTTTACCACGAATATTTTTTTCTTTGGAGGAGGATCATGAGATGCCAAACCTTTCATATTTATTTTAGCTTATTCCTCAATTGTGCCAAATTTATTTCAACATCCCCCAAGTTATAACATGGTAGGAATTCTATTTCAACTTGTATGGAGTGAAGCCCACTAGAGTAATTTAGGACTTGATGTGGGCATGTTCTCTGAATTCATTAGTGTAATTAGTTATAGATTGATCTATTTCCCCCCTTAACAACATTAATTTCTTATAGATATAATGATAATATTTATGTGGATAGAATTGTGAACATACTATATCAACGGATTTTGACCATGTGTCATTAGGTTCATATTCACTCTCCTTCATCGATCTATGAGATCTCTAAAAGTTGAGTTGTCTATTGGATGCACTCAAAGTTGCAAAGGTGATATTTTCTTCATCAGAGAAAGTTTTGACAGTGTAATAAGCTTTCAGTTGTCAAAGCCATTCATCAATGATTTATCAATACTTCATCATTGATTTCCCCTTGACACATTAGGATATCCAAGTTGAATTTCATCACGAATAGATTTTGGTGCTAAAAAGAAGGGTTGGTAGTAGTTGCATAGGTGGTTGGACCTTGTTGCATCATTAGATCATGAAACTGAGAGAAGAATTATTTCATATGTTCTTTCAAATCCCTTTGTACAATTTATTGGATGTATTTCATAAGAGACTTATTCATTTCATGAGTCATTTTGGATTTATATCTTCATTCATTGGGATAGATTGAAAAAGACCAATGTTGAATGCCTTCTTTTTGATTATGTGATCATTGGAAGTAATATCGTAATCAATTATTTGGGTTGAACCTAGGACATTATTGGGAGCAATCTGTTTGTCTAATCACACAAGACAAACTCATTCAATTAAAGTTTTAGATTATGGAACATAAAATGGAATCTAATATGAAGATGTGGAATAAACATTACACATTCATGGGATAACAACTAGTAGAGTTTCTCCTCTATTACTAAGAACAAAAAATAAAATGAAACGTACAAGTGCCAAAATATGTATGTCATGTATATTAAACCCTGGAAAGGATTGTATTGGTGTTATTGGATGTTACAGATCGATGTGCAAATTGATGCTTGTTATTTTTTCATGTATTCTAAATTTGTTTATCTCTACTTTATTGAAAGCAAATATATGATACAATAAGTACATCATGTGAATGGTTATAAGAACCTTTCATGTTTGAACAATTTTTTCTTCCATAACTACCATTGATCTTGCAAGATAAGGGTTTGAATTGTTGTTTGACATGGAATTTTTAATAGAAATGATTTATTATGTTACACATGTGGAGCCTAAGAAGATGACAATTTGATTCACAGTCAATTTATGAGAACGTGATAAAGTGAGCTTCATAAAGAAGAGGACTTTTACAAAGAGGAAAAACTTCGTAAAGAAGATGAACTTTTCAAAGAAGAAAAGCTTCACAATGAGTGTAAAATAAATGATTCCATGTGTTGTACACATGGAGCCCAAGAATATGATGGTTCAATTCATAATCATTTTATGAGAGTGTGATAGAGCTTGCTTCGTAAAGAGGGGAAGTTTTGTAAAGAAGAGAAGCTTTACAAAGAATGGAAGCTTCACAAAGAGGGAAGGGAGTTTCAAAACAAAGAGGAGATTTGTAATAAACGATGGGACTTTTGAAACAAAGAGGAGCTATTGCAAAAACTCCTATTGAAAAACAACATTTGAACATGACATTGGAGGAATGTATACATCTTTTCCAGTCCCCAAACTAGAGTTCCTAAAGCATCATGCAATAAGGAATATTATTGACCTTATACTGGGTCTAACTCTTCATAATGTGTTACTCTAATACTAATCATTCATATAAAGTAGAGCTCAAACAACAAATTCTATAACATGCGTAAAGGACACATCATGTGTAACTCTTCCCCTAGAGGCAACACAATTGTGCTCATGCCAAAGAAAATTACATTAAAAGTAAATAAAGATTTGTTAGAATGATCGGTTCTACCTTTTTGCTTAACCAATTCCCTCTCGACATTTATGTAGATGATAAATGACAACTTACTTCATTTTTTATTATCTATTTGGATGACATACCCATTTTTAGTTGAACATGGCTATAACACTTAAATAGATCCTAGGATTACTGTGATGCAACTAGATCAAACCCAATTTGTAGGTAATGACTAGTATGATCATATCATCCACTATTTGTTATATGAGAGATACTCTCCTAGTTACAACTAACCTATCAGTGCAAGTTCGTGTACTCACTCTAACAAGTAATGGTTTTCACCCTCTCGTTTTAGGATCACAAAAATGTAACCTATCGCATGAGTTGTAAGTATGTGGTTTTAGAGATAACCAAGTGGTGGAATAGTGATTAAGCAATGTAGTCTGTAATATTTCCCAAAGTTTTCTTAGAATGAGTTTATTCAACCTAACTAGAAGACTCAACTATGCTAAGCATGGATATTCAGAGTGATGCTAGTGTACAAATATGTCTTGACTAAAAGAAACATAAAAGATAAGAGAAGGGTAGGACAAAGAAGAATGTTTCCTAAGCTAGCCAGGATATCTTCATAAACAAATCAACTTTCTGAAGTTCACTATGCAATTTAGCCAATATTTATTTAACTCTTAATTATTACTTAGATTTAGATGAATTAAAATGAAGAATTTAAAGGATAGCTATTGCAAAAAAAATCCTCTGACATCCATTGACAATTTTTTTATTTACAATAAATTGCTTAACATTAAACAAGTGCTCAACATTTTATTGCCGCTCAACTTGAAGAAATGTTTGTTCTCCATGAAGGAAATGCAATATGTTGGGTATATCATTGATGCACATGGACCACATGTGGATTTGGCCAAAATATGTGTCAACCAAGAATGACTTACACCAATTAAAACCCTTGCAAAACTTCACTCTTCCTTGGGGTTGGTAAATTTATATAGATTCTTCATGTCACTTGACCCTTGAATCAAGGCACTAAAGGTGTTCAAATGTAAATTTTGACTAGACAACTACACAACAAAATATATTTGAGGAATTGGCCCTAGAATCAACCCAGAGACTAGTTAAAATCAACAATCATTTGAGATAGAGACTAGAATGCATAAGAATATGCATTCCTTGTACTTGCATTACAAGATCTTCCACAATCATTTGAGATAGAGATTAGAATGGATAAAAACATGCACTTGAAACAATCCTCACTCAATTTAGTCACTCAAATGCCTACCACAATGAAACATTCACTACCAAGATAAGAAACCCTACAATTGATTAGTAACTGCCCTAGAAATCCTTATAAAGGCATGAACCAACCACACAAAGATACTCACTTAGAATAAATTGGAAACAAACTAAAACATGACAATTACCACAGAAAAGGTTGAAAGGCTGAAGGTTTGAGAATGTTTTTCGTCTCTTCACCTAGAATAAGCAAGGTTTCTTAAAAAGAAAGGAACTAAATATAGTTAACATAGTCACAACTATGTAACAATTGAAAATGTATGATTATACTTTTTTTTCATTTGCTGAAAGTGTAATCACAAAAAGTACAAAGAATATATATATCATTAAATTTCCGGTCTGCAAATATCTCTTATCCAGTTGATATTCTCAGAAGTATCTAACAAAGCAATAAAAAATTAATAAAATTCTGTCAATGTACTCCTACTTGTACATTTGCTGCAGTAACTATAAACTGGAGTGAATAAAACATTGAATTTTTATTTGACTTACAAGAAGGTGACATCGGAAAGTTAAATACTTGCCATTGACCCTTTCCCATAAATAATTATAAAACCATAAATAATTATTTATTTATAGAAGGGTTGCTACATAGGAGCAAAGTATAATTTTTAAATCCAATTTCTACATTGTGGTAAGTGTAAGATGATCTCAATACAAATTGATATTGAAATGTTTTTTTTCTTTTTAATTTTGAGCTGGTGATGTTTAGGGCAAAACACAACATCCTTTGAGTTTTAAGTTCGATTAATAGGACACTTCCCTATGCTGGCACCACAGTTTACCATCCTAAGCATCTGTAATCACTCTGGTTATAACCAGCTTATATGCAATTCCATGAGACCTGGAAAATTCTCTAACACATACAAGAGGCTACTCCCATGTGTGCCATGTAGAGCCCAATCCCTCTCACCTCTGCATACCTGGCAAGAGGGTTTGCCCTTCCTGCTTGGTGACTAGAGAAGCTTTGTAACGAAGGAAGGAGAAATTTGGTGATATGCTGAATGAGAGACCTCCAATCGTCAAATGTTGAACAAATTTTATATCATATTGCACTATGAGATGTCACTAAGGACTCATAAAATGGCAGGATTAAAATATACAGACCCAGTCAAAAGAAAATGAATACCTGATTAAAGGCCTCGAATGCCATAAAATGAGCCTTATCAATAAGCTTGCCTTCTAAATGAAGGTCCTCCTTAGAAAGATGCAGGAAGGTTTTTATGATGATGCCCATAGTTTTCATTTCAATGTTTCATGTAAATTTTAACTTCAAACTATTTGATGGGATTATCTAGATGACAAAAGCTGCTGTGAGCCATACATGAGAGACTACTGTTAGTACTATTCTTGGTCATAATTTAAAAATAAATAAATAAGCAACTTAATTGTCTAAGGATTACATACAAGATGATGTCCACCATAACTATTATTTGATAAAATGAAAGAGAAGAGGTTAAATTTAATTACTTATGTCATCACAATAAATATATACACACTTCATTAAAAGTGTATATATAAAATTTATTTTAGATAATTACATGGAATAATAGAAAAAAAAACAGTTGTACAAGCATGCATACATATGGTGTCACCATAACCATAAAAAAAAAGTAGTATCACTTTATTTAAGAGCATAACAATTGCAGTGACACAAAAAAAAACTTAAAAACTTTAGGAGGCCAAGGGAAGTAGTTCTATAAATTGTGAACTACATAAAAACATAATAGGAAATTAAGTAGTCTAGTTTTATCCATAGCGAACTACAGAAAGGGAAGTTGTTCATAGAAAATTACAGAGAAACATAATAGGAAATTAAGTGAAGTAGTTCTATCCATAGAACTACAGAAAACTTAAATACTTAATAGGAGATCAAGGAGTAGTTCTATCCATAGAGAACTACAGAACTCAAATGCAATAGAGCTTTCCAGACCTCTATAATTAGGAACAAGATATCCTAATCAGTTGGGAGGAGGGGAAAAAATGGCATCCTGAGTTCATTTGGAGCGGAACAGATTCTGTGTCTTCTTGTCTACATTGAAGGAGGCTGAAAGAAATCTCCCTAGAGAGGGTCTTTCATACAGATGTCCTCCCTCCCAAATCACAAAACACAGGACTAGACACACATACACACATGAACATTCTGCGTTAGAAGAAATCTTATCAAGCCAGAAATTAGATTAAAATCTCTTAAACAATCAAAATTTTGACACTTACTTGGGTGTAATAATGATAGAGAACCATTCCATCCCTTCGTCTCCAGCAATCTTGGAAACTACATAAAATCTGGGAACAATGAAGAGGGAACCAGCCTTTATCTCTGTCTCCAACACCCTCTCCCCATCTATTCCCACCACCTGCACCATTCCGCTGCCTCGGGCTATATATGTTACTTGGAAGGCTGAGTCCGATGAGAACCCGGGTGAACACATTGCATGCTGAAACAAAGATTTCATTTCAGTCCATTTCCATATTATAAATCAAATATACTGCTAGTACTAGTCTTGAACTGATAAAACTGTTCTATTCTATTGAAAAAAAGAAACATTGTAGTGTGAAAGAAGGAAGTTACCGGTTCAATTTTAACAAGGTCTGCTCCCAAACCTATTTCACCCAAAATGGGCAAGTAGCTACTTGTGATTACCACCGTTCGTCCTCCATTCTTTATATCCACATCCAATTTGGCTTCCTCGCAATTGAAAACCAGTTTTGGCTTATCCCCTGCTTCAGCTTCAGGGGTGGGCAGGCTTTTTCCTTTCTCTAACTTAACTATTCCACTCCCAGATTGGCTACCCAGAAGATGGTCGACCTCACTTTCCTTCAGATCCCATGCCCTGCACACGAATTCCTTGCTAAATCCATGGAACAGCCCATTTGAACTGCCAATAAGGTTGAAATCCTGGACACGTACATGCAGGGGTGTCACCATTATATCATGGTAAATAATGTGTATAGGGATGTTTTTTTTATTTATAGTTTTTACACTGATATATTGGTAAGCAAGGGTTAAGGGGTTTCAAAATTAAGAGAAGGTGATGGAGAATAAATTGATATACATACAGTGAACTCCCCTGAACGGTGTGCTTTTGATGTATCCCCCATGAAGAGGATCTCCAGCTGTTCTGTGGGGTTGTCATTAAGCCACCAGCTCAGCACTCCCATGGGAACTGCAACTGCGTCTCCTTTCTTAACTTTCACCACACGCTCAGATTCTGCCTCAGGCGGGAGTATGCCACAAAGTCCTGATCCTGCATGTCATAAACAGGGAGAAAGATCAATCCCATATACATTATAGAGAAATATCTTCAACAGAAAGTTTACTTGCCTGTGTAAAAAACAATAGACATATCAGAAGCTCCAAGACCACTACAAAGATCAAAGAGCTTGACACGCAACATTAAAATTGTTTGGTGATTGATGATAAGAGGATGCAATGTATGCAACCTAATAAGATTAGAACACAATTCAGAAACAAGGTTTGAAGAATCCATTATTAGAAAGGTGCCAAGTAAGAAAAAAACCTCCGTTTGAGAGAGACTATAATAAGTTAATAAGTTGTAAGTGCTTTGCCAAGGTTTCGTGTTTTGGTGAGGATTTATTTTTACAAGTTCATTCACCTCAGATCAAAATCCATAAATGACATGTTCTATGTCAAGCAAGAGAAAAAACTTTCATTTGAAAGAGGCTACAATAAATCAATAAATTGTAAGTGCTTTGCCAAACACCCTCTTTTGATGTTTTGGTGAGGACTTACATTTACAAATTCATTGACCTGAGAGTTTGGTGAGGACTTGCATTTACAAATTCATTGACTTAAGAGTTTGGTTTATGTGTGAATATAGGAAAAGAGCCTTGAAACGGATGATCTTAACTAACAATATTATATTAGTGATAATGAATTCCTTTATGGATTGTTCAATTGCTTTGCATTGCTTGGTTTATGTGTGAATAGAAGAAAAGAGATTTGAAACAAATGATCTTAACTAACAATATTGTCTCAGTGATAACGAATTCTTTTATGGATTTTTTAATTGCTTTGCATTTGCTTGGTTTGTGTGTGAATATAAGAAAAGAGCCTTGAAACAGATGATCTTAACTAACAATATTGTATCAGTGATAATGAATTCCTTTATGGATTTTTTAATTGTTTTGCATTGCTATTTTCAATAGATCTAGAGCCTTACTAGAGGGATCCCATGTTGGGGACCACTGCCTCTATAATTTTGCTCAGAGTGGGTCCCATGCACCATCACAAATTTTAAAATTCTTAAAAAAATATCACACCTTAACAACTATTGTTTAGGAAAAAGTTTTTGATGCACTTTAAAATAAAGCAGTTATTGTTTAGAACAAAGTGGGTTGAACATTTACATTGCTGCTCCTGTTTTTTTGTTGCCAATTATAAATTTATATCCAATCAAAAATAAAATAAAATTTAAAACAAATATTTTGGGTAAAATACTACCAATTTTTTCCAGCAACATATATTACACACAATTTAAATAATTATAGGACAGCTCACAAGTAAAAAGACTCCTATAATTTCTCAACAGCACCCCTTATATATAATTAGCCCCCTACATAAAACCCCTACCTATATTATTGTATTTATAATCAAATAGATAAAAGCTACTAGTTCTACAGATCTAAACTCTCCATAAATGGGCTCACATAACAATATTGCATTAATTTTTATCCCTCAATTGTCTTGCTTGACCAGATATATCAAAATGTGTCAACAAAAGAATTGATTTGATTTCAGTTTAGAGAAAAATAAAAGCAAAAGAATCATCAATTTCAAAGTTTCAGTCCAAATAACGTTTCTAGATAAAATTGTGTTACAATATTCAGAAACTTTCAAGTTAAAACTGTGTTACAATTTTTCAAATTGACATTTCAAATAACAGACAATCACAAGACAGTCACAAAGTGTGACCAGAAACCTCCATCTGAAATATCGGATCCTTGATCACTCAATTGTTTATAAACGTGTATCCATAATGGCTTTAACAAATAATACTTCCAGGATAAGACCTATCACTAGGGTCACAACTAATAACCCATCATTAAGGAAGAAGATGGCTCACCTGTTTTATCAGGAATCATTATTCCAAAAAAGAGAGAACATTGGAAACAACATAACTGAAATTTTATGACTTACTATTAAAGAAAAATGGGTAACAAAATGTCATCAGAAAATTGTAACACTAACATTATTTATTTAAAAAGATGAAAAAATGAAGAGAACTTTATGACATGAAAATTTGAACATGGATTTAAGGAAAAAGATGGGTCACAAAATGTGCCCTGAAAATTGTAAGTATATAAAGAATGAAGGGAAGATTAAGAACAATAACAGAAAAGGTGATCTGAAAATTATAATACAGATTTATTCAAAAACATTAACATAATAAAAAAAAGGCTATCCAAAAATTGTAAAATAGTTTTATTTTAAAATAGTATTTATTTTAAAAAATAAACAAAATATTAATAACAATATAAGAAAAGGTGATATGATAATTTTAAAACTGAGAGAAGATTAATAACAATCTAGTGGACTCCTCAACCTATTATTAAGGAAAAAATAAATATGATCTGAAAATTTTCAAGGAAAGGTGATCCTAAAATTATAACAGTTTGATTTAGAAGCATTATTCGTTTAAAAAATGATAAGAAGATGGATACAATATAGTGAGCCTCCATAATCCATGGAAAATACAAATATGATCTGAAAATTGTAACAAAGTTTTATCCGAAAGTATTATTTGTTAAAAATTGGAAGAGAGGATTGGGAAAAAAAAAAAAAAAATTGATCTGACAATTGTAACACGGTTTTATTTAAAAAATTCGAAGAGAGGATTAGTAAATTTTGTTATAAGCTTTCTGTAGGCGATAGTGATAAACCAGTTAAGTGTTCTGTATAGATGAACATGTAGCATTATGTATACATGAACATCCAGCATTTTTAATTGATGTAATGGATAAGACCTTTAAGGGAACATACCTCGAAGCACGTAGCAGACCTTAGAAGAGTCGGAATACTTTGGCAAGGAGAGGCCAAGATAGCTGAGAATGAGCTTGGCTGCCCCTATTCTTGCTTCTGTCAACATGTTCAGGTCTGAACTCAGCCATACCTGATAGCTCCCACCCTCTTAATTGATCATCTCCTTGGGCAGAGACGGACTTAACATTCTCTTGGGTGCAGCTTCCATTGTTATTGTTGTCCTTACAATCCGATAAAAACTGCATCATAAATTTAATCAAATATTACATACAAACCCAATCCATAAATTCATCCATGTCACTGCGAACCAAATTCAACAAATCAATGTTACAGACCATGAAAGTTTATGCTCAGAAATCTGAACTAATGCACATGAACATGTCAAAGTGTTAGGGTGAGAAAAATCCATACCCAAAACAACGGAGGACGTCTGAATGGAAAAATCTGTGAATGAAAATTTGAGGTGGAAGGCTTGTATATATAGGTCGGAATGTGGGTATACGCGGAGATTAGTTAGTCATTAGTTTCTGATATTTATCCCAACAGCTATCATTAGCGAAAAACTTGTAGAAGAAAACTATTGCCAGGTAAGAGCCACGTCATGCAGTGGATAGGAGATATTCTAAGGTCTTGGAATGGAATGAAGGGGAAATTCTTCTTCTTATGTTTGTTGTTTCAGTAAAGAGAGTACGATTTACATAGTAAAGCTTGTTATGCTTGTTGTTTCAATAAAGAGAGTACTATTTACAGGGTAAAGCTCGTCTCATTGAAAATAAAAAATTAAAAGGAAAGCATTTTTTTAAATTAAGACTAAGGTGGGGGTGTTTTTTGACTAGGGACACCAATTCCTATAATACGAATAGAAACAAAGAAGAAATTAAAATTTAAAAGGAAAGCCGAGTACCTAATTGGATGCCGAGTTGGAAATATCAAAGAATTGAACAAATTTTTCTAAGAGAAGCTGAAAGCTATAGATGGAATATAGTGGAATATTTTGGAACCAAAGCAAGGCCTAAGCATGTATGATACAAGTGAATAACTTAAGCATAATATCATCATGATGTTCCCAATCCATACACACCATTATAAATGTTGTGATATGCAATGAAGGAATAACATCATGGGTGCCAGTGAACTTAGTCAATTTATAGAAAGGAGTAGGAACGGAAATAACTCAAATGTGTAGGATCGGAGAGTTCACACAAAAGTATTTGTAAGAATGACCAACAACAGGGAGACAAAGACCACATATGTGGGGGTCATTGGGATTTGCATATTGTTCATGATAGTAGGGATCCTTGGGCCTAATGATATAAATGTGGAGTTGGGTTTTGTGATGGAAGCCAATCAAAGCAAGCTTTCATATAAACAAAAGTAGGAAAAAGGCCTATGAGGGAAACATAGTGAAGAAGGTACCATGATGTTGACTAGGTGAGTGATTATAAGGAGGGTAAATATCATATGTCAGCGATTTATAGATGTGGTAAGCATCCCAAGGATTCTCAAATCTCAAATGGTAGCTAAAATCAATGTGACTAGCCGAAACCTCAAAAGAAGGAGGAGGAAAAATGGTATCTCACAAGGATCGTGATTTGAGTGTTGGTGGTCTACCTGATGATCTTAATGTGAATATGAAGGCAGAGAAGGTTGACTCCTACAAGAACCAATAGACTAACTAGGACAAGAGCTAGTCTTGGTTGTATTACTAGAGACCAAACACCTAGGACCCCTATAAGAAGGTCAATGCCTCATGTGAACATTAATGTCCCAAATATGTCTATGAAAAACTTACATGATTGCATGTAGATACTATTGGATCCATCCAGAAAGAGGGTCTCCCCCATTTTGGGTAGGAGGCGATGGATCAATCTAAAGTCCTAAGGTCCCCACTTCAGACTGAATTAGTCTGAAAGACTAAAAGGGTGAATGATTATGTTGGTTATAAAATTGTCACTCCTACTCAAAAACTAAGCTAAGAGGTTGAATGGCATATTGTTGAGAGGTGGTTGCAGCAAACTTTATAGCATTCCTATGTTGTTTCATAATGGATGATGTCTGCTCTTAAGTCAACTCGAGGGTTCACCCATAATATGATGAGAGTGTCCTCCTAAAAGAGGGAGATAAGACATTAGGTCTACAAAGTAGGAACAAATGGGAAGGCATCAAAAGAAGAAAATTGTATGGAAACCTACATGTAGTAACAAAAAGAGCCAAAGGATGATCATGAAACCTGAAACATAGCCAAATAAAATCTAAAAACATAGTCTTAAGGCCTAGCTATACGTGAGTATAAAAAATTGGGGCTTACAAGGCTAGAAGCTATAGGTTCATAGGGAAAGTCATGCCTTGAGGTAGAGAGACCAAAAACACTCTAATGTTGGCTTGGAGGAGTTTGAAACTAGAAAAAACATATAAAAGAACAAGTATGGAACTTATTAGGTTCTATTGGCATGCCAAAATGTAGCTCTAACAATCCAAATAAGCCATATGGGTTTGAGAAATGATTTTAAAGTAAAATACTTGTGATTTAGGAGGAAGAGAAAGGAGTCTAAAGCCACTATCCAATATGTTGGTTTGCATGAACTTAAAGCTAGACTCAACAAGACCTAGGCTAGGGCTAAAAGAAAAATCCTTCTCTACCGAATTAAAATTAAGTACATATATTTAGTGTTTTAGCCACAAAATTGAAAGGAATACTATTTGTAAATCTAAAGTGTGTTTTTTCCAAGGAAGTAAATGTCGTTTACAAAGTAAAGTATAATTTAGACAATGAAATGATAGAGATACAAGATTTTTATTTCTAAATATATAAATGATCAAAAGTTAAATGTTATTTTAGAATAACTTTATAATTTCTAAAGGAAACTAACCTATCATATAGATCTATCCCTAGCAATAATATCAAAACTTAGGAATAAATGTTCTCACCATTTTAGCTAGGTTCCCTAATATTAATTCTCCTAATAATTGCATTAATTCTACCAACTTATGATACAAGTTTGATAGGGACAAGATGGCTAAGGGTCTAAATCGGGGAGTACGTGAGTATAAAAATATTAGATGATTTCCCTCTCCAATCCAACATGGAGAACAACCTAGAACGATAGAATGGTAAAAAACTTAGGGTATGGTGAAGATTTGTCAATCAGGTGATCAACAATAAAGAGTGCATGAATTAGGTGCAATGATTTGAATACTAACAACATAAATATGTAGAAATTTGGTGCAAGCAGATGATTTTATGAAAGCAAAGTGTGAGAAAAATGCTAAAAAATGAGTAGTGGAGGGTACGTGGTTAGGTAGATAGGTACAAATGGAATACAATTTTTTGAGAGAGCCATTTATGACCATTGACAACATTTGTAGGCATCCAATGAGAAAAAAATTGCTAAGTTATGGCCAAGTTGTGAGTTTATAAAGAAATGAGTAGTTAGGCTACAAGTTTCCCTAGAAAATTTGTGGCCTAACCACAGAAGGGTACATAGAGGGATAAAAAGGTGGTGCTCTCTAAAATGGTCCTTTTGAGATGTATTTGTAATTGGTATGTTAAGTCATTGGGAGATGAAATGTAATCATAGGGAGGAATCTGATAAGATGAGCATTACATAATTACTAAATGGAGTTGTTACAGATAGGTCATCCACTTTATGTGTTCGAAATTATTCAACTTACTTTGATTGTGTATAAATTGATGAGGCTTCTGATTTGAATGAATGATGATTTCTTTATCTAGGTGGTAGTGTTCCATTGCTTCAAAACTCATACGATTGCATAGATAATTTTATCATAAGTAGAGTATCTACAAACCATGCCATTGTGGTATGCAACTAAGTGTCCATTATGAGTGATCACATTGTTAAGAGTGAAATTAGGTGCATCGGTATATATTTTTAAGTATTGGTTGATTGATGGCACTATAAGGCCACAAATTGAATAAAACTTGGATTTGAGTTATTCTAACTCTAGATAATGGGCATGCGTCTACTTAAATGTTGATTTATCCTACATAACTAAATTCAATGGTCATGAGAGGCATGAGAAACCTAAGACAAACTATCAGTAAAAGATAGCAAGTCCAATAAAGGTTCATACATAACCTAGTGAGATTGTAAGGGGTTGGCCAAATTTGAATTATTTTGATCTTTTCTAGATCCATGTGAATTCCTTCATGATCAATTATGTATCCTAAATACTAAAATTGATTAACACCAAAGGTACACTTTCCTAAGTTGGCTTGCAACTTCTTGGTGTGGAGTGTGTCGAAGTTCTTCTAAACACATGCAAGGTGCTCTTCCCATATATATATTTTTTTGAGGATGTCATATAATTAAAAAATAACAAAGTAATTTGTAAAGGGATTAAAAATACCAAAAGACATAACTAACCATTCATATAGGCATTTTTAGTTATGAATGAAATTTTATAAATGTCATTTACATGGACTAATACTTGGTGATAATTTTATTTGAGATCAATCTCTGTGAATTATTGTGCACCTTAGATTTGGTTCACAATATCATCAACACAAGGGATAAGATACATGTTCTTGATGGTGACCTTGTTTAGTCTAGGTTATTCAATGCAAAGATGCAACACACCATCCTTATTGGGTGCAATGATAATTAGACTATCATAAGGTAAATAACTTGGAAAAATATTCCATTGATCAATAAGTTTATAGTTTTGTCTTTGAATATCATCATTCTGAAACATTAATATGCAATACAAAGGACTATTTGGAAGTGATGATCCTCAAAGGAGATCAATTTGATTCTTAATCGATAAATATGTAGGAATATATTTGGGTTATTCAAAGACATTGCCATATTGGCACAGGAGGTGCTCAAGATAATTTATGTTGAGCTATTTTTTTTTTCCTGTTGGTTCTAAAAGAGTATGCTTCTTTGAAACATTCTTTTATGACTCTTGGCAGACTCTGAGTAAAACAAACCTCTGAGCATGAGAATTTTTTTTTGCATGGCTTCATGGATACCAATTAAATGTAATACATTGAAGGGGATTATAAAATGTGGTATGTGGAATTGTTGATCTTAAACAAAAAAAATTATGGCTTAGATTTACACGTATCATCTTAAAAACAAGATTTTCCAAGAATAACATCACATATTTATAAAAGAACATTACATATAAGAGAATCTTTCGTGGGTGAGATTCAATATTCAAATGAGAACGGATGAGTGATTTTGATATCACAACCCTACTAAAATTATCCAAGATAATATGGTTGAGGGTGTGCTTCCATTTCTAAGCCTACTTTGGAATTTATTTTGCAATAACATTGTTCTAGGTTTAGCTATTAGTGATGACATGTAGTAGTTGTCCTTTGTAGCAATTGAAATATAACAAATATGCACTAAAATGAAAGAAGATAGTAATATTGTATTGAAATAATAGAAGCACACTATAATGTATCATGGGCCTCCTCGAGGGGTAATATCCTTTGAGCATGACTCAATAAAAATATTCAATAGATGATCCTTCTTCTTACACGAGTTCTCTAATCAATATAATCTTCCCAATACAAGTACTACTTCCCATACATTGGGTATAATTAAAAATAGAAAATGGTTTAAATGACAAAGGATATGAATCTAAAAGTTTATTAATAACACTTGATACAAACTAAAAGAGTTAAGATAAAGGGGTCCTAACACTATATTAATTCAACATCAATGGGTGCTGGTAGAGCATTGGTGCTCAAGCAAGTTTGAACATTAAAGGATTTGTTTCTTGTTCTTCATCAACTATAATATAAAGAATCAAAGTGTGTTATGCATGACATTCTTAGTCATCCTTTAAGTTAACCTTGTGATGACTACACTCTTTTATCCCTTTTCCCTTATCTTTCTTCTAGGAATGATTTTTTTTTTTGAGTAGTCTATCGCTTTTATGAAGGCTGCCCATGAGATTTTTGCTATGTCATATTATACTTTTTGTTGTTTTTTTTCCATGAAATTTTTATTCTTTTAAGGAGGATCATGACATACTAAAACTTTAATATTTATTTTAGATCATTCTTCAATCGCGATAAATTTATTGCAATGTCCCACAATTTATAACATGGTAGTAACTCTATTGCAACTTGTATGGAGTGAAGCCCACTAGTGTAATTTAGGACTTGATGTGGGCATGTAATCTAAACTTGTTAATGTAACTAGTCATAGACTGATCTTTTTTCCCCCTTAACAATAATAGTTTCTTATATCTATATAATGATGATATTTATGTGGATAGAAGTATGAACATACTATATCAATGAATTTAGACCACATGTTAATATGTTCATATTCACTCTCCTTCATTGATCTATGATATATCCAAAATTTGAGTTGTCAAATGGATGTATTCAAAGTTGTAAAGGTGATATTTTCTTCATCAGAGAACTTTTTCATAGTTTGATAAGATTCTAGGGTGTCAAAGCCATTCATCCAATGCTTCATCATCAATTTCCCCTTGACACATTAGG
This sequence comes from Torreya grandis, assembly GCA_037957365.1. Classification (NCBI taxonomy): domain Eukaryota; kingdom Viridiplantae; phylum Streptophyta; class Pinopsida; order Cupressales; family Taxaceae; genus Torreya; species Torreya grandis. The sequence continues at coordinate 187,786 of JARHVA010002389.1, read as the reverse complement.
ATATCTAAGTTTAATTTAATTGTGAATATATTTTGGTGATAAAAAGAAGGGTTGGCATTATCCACATAGGTGGTTGGACCTTGTTGCATCATTAGATCATGAAACTGAGAGAAAGTTCCTTCTTATGTTATTCCAAATCCCCATGTATGAGTTATTGGATGCATTTCAAGATACTTCTTCATTCATGAGTCATTTTGGAATTATAACTTCATTCATTGGGATAGACTAAAGAAGAACCAAGTTGATTGAATTTTTTTTCCATCAAATGTGATTATTGGAAATAATATTTGAAAGAAATTATTTGGGTTGAACTGACGAGATGAATGGGAGCAATCTAAATCTAACCAATCAAGATGAACTCATAAAATCAGAGTTTCAGATTATAGAACATAAAATGGAATCTAATATGAATAGGTGGAATAAACATTACACATTCATGGGATAACCACGAGTAGAGTTTCTCCTCTATTACTAAGAACAAAAAATAAAATGAAATGTACAACTACCAAACTAGGTATGTCATGTATATTGAACCCTGAGAAGTATTGTATTGGTGTTATTAGATGTTACAGATCAATGTGAAAATTGATGCTTGTTATTTTTTCATGTATTCTAACTTTGTCTCTCTTTACTCTATTGAAAGCAAAAATATGTTACAATCAGCACATCATTTGAAGAGTTAAGAGAACCATTCATGTTCGAACCATTTTTTCTTCCATAAATATCATCGATCTTTTAAGATAAGGTGTTGAAATATTGTTGGACGTGGACTTTGTAATATAAAAAAATTATTGTATTACACATATGGAGCCTAAGAATATAATAGATTGATTCACAGTCAATTTATTAGAATGTGATAAAGCGAGTTTCATAAAGAAGAGGAATTTTATAAAGAGGGAAAACTTTGTAAAGAAGAGGAACTTTTCAAAAATGGAATCTTCACAAAGAGTGCAAAAGAAATTATTCTTCATGTTGCACACATGGAACCCAAGGATATGACAATTCAATTCACCATCATTTTATGAGAATCTAATAAAGTGAGCTTCGCAAAGAAGAGGAGGTTTGCAAAGAGGGGAAGTTTCATAAAGAAGAGAAGCTTTACAAATAACGAAAAATTCACAAAAATGGAAGGGAGTTTCAAAACAAAGAGGAGCCTTGTAACAAAGGAAGTGAACTTCGAAAATAAGAGGACCTATTGCAATAATTCCTATTGAAAAATAATATTTAAACATGGTGTTGGAGGAATACAAGCATCTTTTCCAGGCCCCAAATTAGAGTTCCTAACTCATTACATAATAAATAATATTATTAACCTTATATTGGGTCTAATTCTCAATAATGTGCTAATATACTACTAATCATTCATAGAGAATAAATCTCAAACAATAATTTCAATAACATATGAGTAAAGGACACATCGTGTGTAACTCTTCCCCTAGAGGCAACACAATTGTGATCATGCCAAAGAAAACTACATTCAAAGAAAATAAATATTTATTTGAATGGTCAGTTCTACATTTTGGATTAACCAATTCCCCCTTTCCATTCATGTATATGATAAATGACAACTTCATTTTTTATTGTTTATTTGGATAACATACCCATTTTTAGTTGAACATGGGAATACTACTTAAACATATCCTAGGATTATTGTGATGCAACTAGATCAAACCCAACTTGCAAGTAAAGATTGGTATGATCATATCATCCACTATTTATTATATGAGACCTACCCTCCTATCTACAACTAACATGTTAATGCAAGTTCGTGTACTCACTCCAACAAGTAAAAGTTTTCAACCTATCATTTTAGGATCACAATAATGTAACCTATGGCATGAGCTATATGTGGTTATATAGATAACCAAGTAGTGGAATAACAATTAAGAAATGTAGTCTCTAATATTTCCCATTTTTTTTTCATTGAATGAGTTTACTCAACCTAATTAGCAAACTAAACTATTCTAAGAGTGGATATTCACAATGATGCTAATGTACAATTATATCTTGAATAAAAGTAACATAAAAGATAAGAGAAAGGTAAGACATAGAAGAATTTTTGTTATGCTAGTAGAGCTATCTTTATAAACAAATCAACATTTTTAAGTTCACTATGCAATTTAGCCAATATTTATTTAACTCTAGTTATTACTCATATTTAGATGAATTACAATGAAGAATCTGAAGGAGAGTTATTTTAAATAAATTCTTGTGACATCCTCTTGACAAATTTTTTATTGATGACAAATTTCTTAACATTAAACAAGTGCTCAACACTTTGTTGTAACTCAAATTGAAGAACTATTTGTTCTCCATAAAGGAAATGCAATATATTGGGTATATCATTGATACACATGGACCACATGTGGATTTAGCCAAAATATGTGTCAATCAAGAATGCCTTACACTAATGAAAACCCTTTCCTTAGGGTTGGTAAATTTTTATAGATTCTCTCACATCACTTGGCCCTTGAATCAAGGCACTAAAGGTGTTCAAATGCAAATTTCAGCTAGACAACTACACAAAAAAATATATTTGAGGAATTAGCCTTTGAATCAAGCCACTAAAGGTGGTTGAGTTCAAATTTCAACTACACAACTACACAACGAATGCAATTGAAATACTTTTCTATGTGATCATGCTTGCACTAGGGGTATTCGTCAAGGCGACCCTATTTCTTCATTTCTTTTTATTATACTTGTTGAAGGACTTGGTAGATTTTTCAGAGAAAAAGTCAATAGGGTCTTTTAAACGGTATCCACTTGGGTGCAGAGATATTATCTCACCTTCAATTTATGGATGATATAAGACTATTTAGAGAAGCTACTCTATTAGAGGATAGAATGACAAATCCACATTAAACACTTACATGGAGGCTACTAGGAAACAAGTGAATGAAGACAAATCTAAGGTTGTTTTCTTCAATACTGATAAAAGTATTCAAGAGCATATTTTATCTATTCTGAAATTTACCCAAAATACTCTCCCAATTGATTGTCTGGGAATTGCCCTTCACTTTAAGCATTTAAAGTCACCTAATTGAAAAGTTTTAATTGATAGGATAATTGCTAAAGTGAATCATTGGACTAATTGTTGGCTTACCTTTGGAGGTAAAATGGCTCTCATCCAACCAATGATCTAAGTTATGCCCATCTATAGATTCTCTATTCTCACTAACCCTAAGCAAGTTCTTAAATAAATGGATACAATTATGAGTTTTTTTTTATGGGATGGGGGTAAAAAGTAGGCTCTTATTAGCTAGGATAAAATATATCAGCTTAAAGCCCAAGGGTGTCTTGGTTTTCATAAAGCAATTTTCAACAATTAAGCTCTTGCTAAGAAGTTTTATTGGAGCTGGATTTCCAATAGGGAGGCTCTTTTTAGTAGAGTTGTTACTAGTAAGTATTTGGGTTCTACTCCTTATCAGGAAATTGCTCACATTGTGTTGAAGGGCCCTGGCTCAATTATCTTGAAAACTCCAAAAACTAGAGAACAATTGGTTAAACCTAGACTTTTTTGTAAAATAGGGGTTGGATATAAAACTAATTTTTAGATAGATTCTTGGGATCAACATTCTCACTTAATCACAAAATTCCTAGAGTTTATACTCTTAAAGGAAACACTTGAAGATAAAGGTTTGATAAAGGTGGCTTCCTACATTTCTTCTTAAATGATTGAAAATTTATCTTTCTCTCAATGGAAGAGACTTTAAGATTGGCTTGTAATTGTCCCTCTTCATCAAAAATTTATTATTGATCAAATTCTTAAGTAGAGGTACCTCTTAAAAAAAGTGAAAGAGGATGGGATAGCCTAGGGTCATGGTAGTCTAGGTATATATACATTTCAAGAAGGGTATAGTACTTTGCTCTCTCCTTAGGAGATCAGACATGGTGTCAAATGGGATAGAGTTTGGGTGGTTCAAGGTTGGCCTAAAATAAATTTCTTTGCTTGGGAAGTTATGCATCATAGTTATCTAACTTATGATAACCTTATGAAGAGAGGTTTTCATGGTCCTTCAAAATGCATTGTGTAATTCCCATGAAGAGATGCTTGATCATTTGTTGTTTCAATGTATTTTCACTCGTGACTTGTGGAACCATTGGCTAAAACTCTTTAAAGTTCAACTAGGATTTCAATTGAATCTTAAAAATATCTGGGAGACTTGGAATCGTAGAAAATTAAAAATACCTCTATTCAAATGGGATGATCCTTAGGTCCAAGTTTCATTTGGTGGCATAATTAATTGGAAACAAATTATAGAATTTTTCTCAAGGAATTCAATACATGAGAGTTAATTTGGAATAAAATTATTAGCAAGGTTTTTGAAACCATTCAAGCTCATCGTATAATCAAGAAATTCCAAGTGTTAAGCACGAAATATACTACGAGGGGGGGGGTGAATCAGTATATTATATATCTTTTATCTAATTTGATTTATTTTCTTTAACCACTCAATCATACATTCAAGATATGCAATAAAATTGAAATAATAATTTTCACCACACAAGAGAGAGAGAGAGAGAGAGAGAGACACTAGATTTTTACGTGGAAACCCAAAGTGGGAAAAACCATGGCGAACAATCTCAAGTATATGAATGAACACCAACTCAAAATACAAAGTTCGTAAGCACCAAATTTCAGGGGCACCAACTCCTTTGCCAAACACCAACACATCAACTATTTGTGAGCACCAACCCCTTACAAAGATTCGTGAACACCAACCCACAGGAGCACCAACCCCTCTTGTGTATAAAACACAACTATCTCTCAATGTTGCTTACTCAACAAATGATACAACTCTAAAATCTCTCTTGCTTTTCTCTATTTGAAAATAAATACAAACCATGCACTCTCTTGCATATTACAAATGGCTTCTCAAGCCTTTATTTATAGCTTTCTAAATGACCTTTGGCCTTCACCCTTTGTGACCCTTCAATGCTCATGGAAAATGATGCCAAACTTGCATGACCATTTGTATCCTTGCATTTGAAAAGTCATATGGTGACCCTTCATAAGCAAAAGCATCATTTCCTCTTTTGTCTTTATCTTGTGACTTTTCGTATTCTTCAAAGTGTCCCTTCATGGAAAAATGCACCATACCTCTTTTGCCTCCACATGGTGACTCTTGGAATTCCTCAAGATGACACTTCATGAGAAAATGTGTCCCATTCCTCTTTCGTCTTTTACCTCATGACTCTTTGACTTCTCCATGGGCCCTCTTTTGACTTATATTCAACCAAAAATATATTCATTAATATTAAATAAATATTAACACATATTATCCAAGATATAAATATTAGAAACACCATTAAATGCAATGGGGCCTATATCACCAATAATGCTAGACCTTTGACATCAATGACAATATTTTCAATAATCTCCCCCTTTGTCATTGATAGCAACCTCAAATTGAAACTGCCACATCCTAAAACCTGCACATATTATCATTTGAAAAACATACAGTAACTCCCCGTTATTGTAGCAACTTGTATCTATTCTCTGTACCTATTTCCTCACCTGTACATGTACTTGTACCTATTATTCTCCCCCTTTGACATCAATGGCAAAGGGCCTACCTGGAGCTAACACTTAGCTCCCCTCAACTGATGCCGAACCTCAATGGTAGGAAGTAAAATAAATTACTCCCAACTTCTCTCATAGATACTCAAATGTGTATTTCAGTAGTGCCTTTGTGAAAATATCTACAATGTGTTCTGTGGTATAGATACACTCCATCTTAACCTGTCGATTTGCAACCTACTCTCTCAAGAAGTGATATTTAAGGGGAATATGTTTTGCTCTTGAATGCATCACTGAATTTTTTGAAATATTTATAGCACTTGTGTTATCACAAAAAATAGAAATATGTTCATCATACTTTACCTTAATATCTTCCAAAGTTTGCTTCATCCAAAGCACTTGAGTATATCACAATACTGCTGCAATATATTCTACTTCAGCTGTAGAAAGTGATACTAAATTCTGCTTCTTACTTAGCCATGATACTAAGCTATCACCAAGGAAGAAGGCTCCTCTACTTGTACTCTTTCTATCATCCAAACACCCTACCCAATCTGAATTTGTATAAGCAACCAAAGTGAAATCTCTACCTGTGGGATACCATAATTTGTAATCTAATGTTCCCCTTCATCTATCTAGACATTCTCTTCATCAACTGAACATGACTATCTTTTGGAGTTGACTGATATCTTGCAACCATACCTACTGCATGCATGATGTCTGGCCTTGATGCTATCAAATATAAAAGACTACCAATCATAGATCTATACAAAGATTGATCTGTAACAAGTGAATCTTTATCCTTGTTCACCTTTTTTCCTGTACACATTGGTGTGCCAACTTGTGCACAATCCTCAAAAACAAATTTTTTCAATATTTACTTAGCATATTACTTTGAGATATGAAAATTACTATATCTGATTGAAATATTTGCAATCCTAAGAAAAATGACAATTCTCCAAGAATAGACATTCCAAATTCTTTTTGCATATTATTAGATTTTTTTTATATCATATTTTCAATATTTTCTCCAAAAATGATATCATCAACATATACCACAACAATCAATTGATGCTCACCTTCTATTTTGATGTAGAGATTACTATCAACAAATTCTCTCTTGAAACCTTGATCCTGCAGATACTTATCAAGTCATGCATACCAAGCTCTAGGAGCTTATTTCAATCCATACAATGCTTTCTTCAATTTATATACATGGCTACTAATATTTGAGAGAATAAATCCCTTAAGATGCTCAATGTAGACCTCTTCTTCTAGATTCCTATTTAGGAAAGTAGATTTGACATCCATCTAAAACACTTTGAAATTTTTAAACACTGCATATGTAAGAAATATTCTAATAGCCTCTAACCTTGCCACTAGTGCAAATTTTTTTTCAAAATATTCTCTCAATTTGAGCATATTCTTTACATACTAATCTTGCTTTATTTCTGAGCACTTCTCCATTTTCATTCATCTTATTTCTATAAACCTATTTTGTTCCTATCACATTGTGATCTTTTAGCCTAGGCACTAATTCCAAAGTATCATTCTTTTCTATCTAATTTAATTCTTCATCCATAACCTTAACCTAATGATTATCATGTCTAGCTTCTAAAAAAGTTCTGGGCTAAATTTTGGATAACAACAAGAAATTAACTTGTTTAGATTCACTTATCATCATTATTCTGGTGCGAATTCCTTCATTTATGTCCCTGATGATGTCAATTTCATTATGATTTATCTGAACATATTTGGATGGAGTTTTGGTGCCCTTTTTTCCTTCTTCGCATCTTCATCTGATTTTTCAAAACCTTCCTCTTCAATAATTTCAAGAATGTCTATTAGATCACTCATTCTTTGTGTTCCATATTCTTCTATCCTGACACTTGCACTTTCAACAATTTTTTTGTTTCTTTTTTTATAACATTTATACACTTTAATTTTGAAAGAATAACCAATAAATATACCTTCATTTTCTATAGATTCAAACTTACCAAGTTTTTTATCTGTTCTCTTTATGAAGCATCTACTGCTAAAAACTCTGAAATAATCAACTGTTGATGGTTTATCTTTCCATAGCTCATAAGGAGTCTTGTCACTATTGAATCTCAATAATGCTCTATTCTGAATATGCACTATTGTAGCAACTGCTTCTCTCCAATATTTATCTGCTATCTTAGATTTATTTAGCAATATCCTCGCCATCTCCTAAACTGTTCTATTTTTCCATTCAACTACTCCATTTTGCTATGGAGTTCTAGCTGCTAAATAATGTCTTTTTATTCCATGGTCTTCACAAAACTCAATAAATTGATCTGACATAAATTCTCCTCCCTGATCTGATCTTAGACACTTAATTGTCAAACTGGTTTCATTCTCAACTAATGCTTTGAATGCTTTGAAATGTTTGAAAGCTTCTGATTTCTTCTTTAAAAACATTACCCAAGTCATACGTGAAAAATGATCAATAAGCAACATGAAATACTTCTCACCTTGATTAATTTGAGTTCTCATAGGTCCACACAGATCAGTGTGAACAAGCTCTAGCATCTAAGTAGTCAAGTACTCTTCTATTTTGAACTGCTTTCTAGCCTGCTTTCCATGCTGACAAGGTTCACAAAGCGTGCCATATGGCTTTGTAATCTTTAGAAGATTTTTGACTATTTGCTTCTTGCTTATGTTGACAATATTGTCAAAATTTATGTGTCTCATTCTCTTGTGCCATAACCAACTTTCTTCAATCTGACTCAAACATCTTTGACTTTTGATGTCTGATAGCATATACAAATTACTGCCTATTCTTTGAGCATCTATAACCAACATATTTGAATCTTTTTTTTTAATTTCATAACCTTTTGCATAAAACTTTAGTGTGTGCCCCTGATCACACATTTGACTTAAACTCAAAATATTATGCTTAAGGCCTTCTACATATAAAATATTTTTAGTTTTAGTTCTACCATTATCCAAACTTAGTGTACTTTTTCTAGCAATTTTTGTAGTAGTATTGTCTCTGAATTTCACTGTGCCACCATTGATCTTTTTCAAGGTTATGGACTTTCTCTTATCTCTTGTCATGTGTCTTGAACATCCACTATCAATGAACCATGGCTTTTCTTCATTTCTTGCATGCAAAACAGTCTGCACCAACATAGATTTTTTAGGTTGTTTCCTTTGCCATGAACTTGTCTGAACTTTCTTATTGATGAATGGAGCCTTGAAACTCTAGTCCTTTTTGATTGACTCGAACACACTTCTATAGTATCGGGCTCTATGTCCAAAGTTTTTTCACTTTTAACATACTATGGCCTCTTCATTAAAGTCTGATAGAGGAGCAAAAGAGTTATGGCTTCTGCTTGACTCTGCATGGCTTTCCTTCTCTTTATTTTAAAAACTATTAGCTCTTTTTTGACATTTTAATTTTTTATGACTATATCCATTAAAATAAAAATAGTAACCATAAAAATATGACCTATTTGTGTATCTCTAACTTGATTGTCTTTTTTAGCTCTATTCCCTCCAGCCTTCTTTGTTTGAGATATCCTCTATATTCTTCATTTCTTTCTTTTTTATTTCTTCTTTTGTAAGAGCTTCAACATAGCTCTTTCCTTTTTTCTTATCTGTGAAAGTAGTAACCTCCTCTTTCTCTTTTTTAAATCTAAAACCTGTCTTATCTGACATTGATCTTTGATTTTCTTATATCTTATTTAACATATTAGTGCTATTCTCAAATTTTGAATCATTGACTGCTCTATCATTGATTGCTTTATTTGTTTTCTAAAGATCTGATTTTAAAGAATCAATTTCAATAACATACCTTTTACATTTTTTACTTACTATTTTCAACTATGTCGTTAGATCTTCTTCATTCTTTTTGGCTTTTTCAAAGTGTGCTTGTAGATCTTCAATTATTTCCTTTGACTCCTTTTTATTTTTCTCGATCTAGAGCTTTAATCTTCGATTCTTCTTTTCAAAAGCTTTTAACTCTTCTAAGACACAAATGAGTTCTCCTTCCAAATTCACTTTAGCTTCATCTTGTTCTTCTTCTTGATCATCTGTACTTTTACTTGCAGAGGCATCTTCATGTTTGGCCATGAATAAAATCTCTTCTTGTTCTGAGTCACTGACTCCACTATCTTTGCATGAGCTAGGATCTTTAGAATACACACTCTTCTTCTCAAATCTCTTCTTGCATTTGCCTTTTAAATTCTTCTTGTATGTAGACTTTCCTTCTTCATTGTCATCATTACCCTTATTTAGGTATTTAGCTGCAAAATGTCTAATCTTTCTATAATTAAAATATTTAAAAGGTAATTTTTCTTGATATTTATCTGTGCCCTTTTTCGACTTGTGAATGAATAGAGCTCTATTTTCATCTTTATCATTGCTAGAATTATCACTTGATTCTTGAATTTTAGCCTTCTTTTTCTTTTATGTCTTGAAAGCCACTTCTCTCTTTGAAGGTTTATCTTGTTTAGTCTGCATCTCATATGCTGCAAGAATACCATGAAGCTCATCCATCTTTAGCTTGGATAATTTTTTTATCTCTTTGATTGCCAAAACTTTCACATCATATCTCAATGGTAGAGATCTCAAATTTTTTTGAACCATAGTTGACTCTTCTAAATTTTCTCCAAGACCTTGAATCTGATTGACTATTTGATCAACTTGCAAGAGATAACTTGCTATATTTTTTTCTTCTTCCATCTTCAAAATCTCAAACTATCTTTTAAAAGTCTAAAGCTTAGCTTGTTGAACCTTTCCATCACCTTTGTAAATATTCTCAAGTTTTACCCAGGTTTCATGAGTAGATTTACATTGCATAACTTTAACAAATTTTGATTCACATAAACTGCATAAAATAACATTTAAAGCTTTAGCATTATTTTCACTTGCCTTCTTTTCTACTGGAGTAGTTACAAGTGTTTGCGGATCTTCATATTTCTCCACCACTGCTTGCCATATGGCGAATCCAAGGGCCATCAAATAAGTCTTCATCTTTATGCTCCAAAAAACATAATTCCTCCCATCAAACAAAGGTGCCTTATTTGTAGAAAATCCTTTATGTGATCTAGCCATCATGCTTTATCGATCTTCCTTTAAGCTGTAAAACTTTTTCAAAAGAACCTGCTCTGATACCAATTCTTAAGCACAAAATATACTAAAAGGGGGGGTGAATCAATATATTATATATCTTTTATTTAATCTGATTTTTTCTGTAACCACTCAATCATACATTCAAGATATGCAATAAAACTAAAATAATAATTTTCACCATGAGAGAGAGAGAGAGAGAGAGAGAGAGAGAGAGAGAGAGATGTAGCCATACTTCTCACCCACTACCTAGCCATCCTTTTAGGTTTTCAACTAAGTAGCATACCACCCTACCACATTTTATGAGTTTTCAATATGACAAAGTAACCAAAAAGGTTACCCTTTATGATTTTTCAACCTTCTTGACCCGTTCACAAATTTTTATGTGACCCACAATTTTTTTTTGAGAAAAAAATTAATCAAAATTATGAAAATCAAAATACCTTCCTACATGGGAGGTGGCATTAACTACATGGCTATAGAAATATTTAATAGAGAATCATGCATAGTCATTGATGATGTTGAAAATAATGTTGTGGAAGTTAGTTTATTGTCAGGTTCTCATTATTTAGGAGATTATCATGGAAGAATATGTTTTAGATGTGGCTTTTGAGTCGCCTTCTTCACACATAAAAAAATTGATGAGATCAGTTTGTTGGATGTATTTATTTTCATCCTTGATGTCCTAAACCAAACTTACAAGGTTTCTAATATGATGATTTTAATTGGTCTAATATGTTAGTGCATTCCTTACCATGCATAATAACATGCAAAGATACACCTAAATTTTTTATGATTTCTTGAATACCATCATCACTTACATCTACAATAAGTGGTTGATGAATCATAAGGGTTTTATATATATCATGTATAATAGATATCCTTTATGTGATCTAGCCATCATGCTTTATCGATCTTCCTTTAAGCTGTAAAACTTTTTCAAAAAGAACCTGCTCTGATACCAATTCTTAAGCACAAAATATACTAAAAGGGGGGGTGAATCAGTATATTATATAATTTTTATTTAATCTGATTTTTTCTGTAACCACTCAATCATACATTCAAGATATGCAATAAAACTGAAATAATAATTTTCACCATGAGAGAGAGAGAGAGAGAGAGAGAGAGAGAGAGAGAGAGAGAGAGAGAGAGAGAGAGAGAGAGAGAGAGAGAGAGAGAGACTAGATTTTTACGTGGAAACCCAAAGTGAAAAAAACTACGAAGAACAATCTCAAGTATATGAATGAGCACCAACTCAAAATATAAAGTTTGCAAGCACCAACTTGCAGGAGCATCAACCCCTTTGCCGAGCACCAACATATCAACTATTTGTGAGCACCAACTCACAAGAGCACCAACCCCTTACAAAGATTCATGAGCACTAACCCACAGGAGCACCAACCCATCTTGTGTATAAAACACAACTATCTCTCAATGTTGCTTACTCAACAAATGATAGAACTCTACAATATCTCCTACTTTTCTCTCTTCAAAAACAAATACAAACCATGCACTCTCTTGCATATTACAAATGGCTTCTTAAACCTTTATTTATAGCTTTCCAAATGACCTTTGGCCTTCAACCTTTGTGATCCTTCAATCCTCATGGAAAATGATGCCAAACTTGCATGACTCTTCATATCCTTACATTTGAAAAGTCATATGGTGACCCTTCATAAATAGAAGCGTCCATTCCTCTTTTGTCTTTATCTTGATGACTTTTCATATTTCTCAAAGTCTCCCTTCATGGAAAAATGCGCCATACCTCTTTTGTCTTTACATGGTGACTCTTGGAATTTCTCAAGATGACTCTTCATGAGAAAATGCATCCCATTCCTCTTTCATCTTTTAGCCCGTGACTCTTTGACTTCTCCATGGGCCCTCTTTTGACTTATATGCAACCAATAATATATTCATTAATATTAAATAAATATTAGCACACATTAGCCAAGGTATGAATATTAGAAACACCATTAAATGCAATGGGGCCTATATCACCAATAATGCTAGACCTTTGACATCAATGACAATATTTCCAAACCAAGAGTTTCAGGGGAATTCCAAGTCACTAATTCTGGACAAATGGAAACCTTCTCCCCAAGGTTGGGAAAATATAAATTCAAATGGTGCTACTAAAGACAATCTAGGGGTTGCTGGTATAGGTTTTCTTAGATGGGACTTTGTAGAGAAAATCCTACATTGGGAGCTCAAGGGTGTTGAAATGGCTACCAATAGTGATGTTGAAGTGTTAGCTATCAGGGAAGGTTCTCTCAATGCTTGGGAGGATTGGGAACTCACAAGCTTATAGTTGATTCTGATTCTCAAACCATGGTGGGTTTGTTATATCTTATTACTAATTTGGCTTTGAAGGCTTGGAGAACAAGTAATCTCATGATTCAAATCAAAAATATTTGGCAATTGTTTGAGGATGTCATCCTGGTATATGTTGTTGGACAAAATAACGCTGCAACTAATTTTTTGACAAAATATGTTTGTGCAAAATTAGCTAGATACAATGTGGTTTCTAATCAGGTTAGAGACATGTTAGATTGGCAGGAAGTGAATAAAATGATTATTCGGTTGGCGAGTATAGATTTATGTAAGGATCAAGATAGTTCTAGAACTAAGTTTTGGGGTTCTCTAGAGCTTAGTTATTTAAGTGATATTTTTTGTTGATTTCTTTAGATTGTAGGGCTTGTTAATATTGGCAACTCTTTGTTTGTATTATAATTATTTTTCAATATATATTTTTACTTTTTTTTTTTGCTTCTTCAGCTGATGATGTTTAAGGCAAAACACAACATCATAGTTTTAACCTTGATTAGTATGAAGTTTCCCAATGTTGACAGCACAATTTACCATCTCAAGCGTGTGTTATCACTCGAGTTATAACCAATGTATATACCATCCCACGAGACCTAAAAAATTCTCTAACACATATGAGAGGCTACTCCCATGTGTCATGTAAAGCCCAATCCCTATCACCTTTGCATACCTGGCAAGAGCGTTTGCCCTTTCTGCTTGGTGATTAGAGAATCTTTGTAACAAAGGAAAGAGAGATTTGGTGATATGTTGCATGGGAGACCTCCAATCGACGAATGTTGAACATGCTTTATATCATATTATACTATAAGATGTCATTCAAGGACTCGTAAACTGGTAGGTAAAATAAAAAGACCCGATCAAAAGAAAATGTATACTTGATTGAGGGCCTAGAATGCCATAAAATGATTCTTATCAATAAGCTTGCCTTCTAAATGAGCATAAATGAAGGTCCTCCTTAGAAAGATGCGGGGAGGTTTTAATGATGATGCCCATAGTTTTCATTTCAATGTTTCTATCTTCAAACTATTGGATGGGATTGTTTCGCTGACAAAAGCTACTGCGAAGCACACATTCGTTTGCTTGTCTCACCTTATTTCAGTGGTTAGGATCAGCTAAATTTAAGATGACAAGAAAGGAAAAGTCTTAACTATAATAAAACTAAAAACACTAAAACATATTTGATAAAAAGAAAAGATGATAAAATTAGTTACTCTATCATTATACAAGAATCTATGTACTACATTATGTGTGTACACTTTGGAAAAAAGATAAATTATAAATAAACAACTTGATCATAATTTTTTTTTAATAAAATAATTTAGTTGTCTAAAGATTACATATAAGATGGTGTCCACCATAACCATTATTTGATAAAATTAAAGAGAGGATAAATTTAATTACTCATGTCATCAAAACAAATATTTTCACTCTTCAACAATTATATATATATATATATATATATATATATATATATATATATATATATAATTTATTTTAAATAATTACATGAAATAATAAAGAAAAACAACAGTTAGATAAGCATTGCATACATATGGTGTTACCATAACCATAACAAATAAGTGGTATCACTTTAATACCACTCTATTTTAAGAGTGTAACAATTGCACCGACATAATTTTTTTTTAAAAAGAGATTTAAGTGAAGTAGTTCCATTCATAGAGAACTACAGAAAGGAAAGTAGTTTTATTCATAGAGAACCACCCCCAAAAAAAAAAAATGATAAAAATTTAAGTGAAGTCGTTCTATCCATAGAAAACTACAGAAAACTTAAAAACTTAACAGGAGATCAAGTAGCTCTATCCATAGAGAACTACAAAACTCAAATGCAATAGATCTCTTCATCTTAAGAACAAGATATCCTCATCAGTTGAAGGAAGGAAAAAACATGGCATCCTGAGTTCGTTTGGAGCGGAACAGATTCTCTGTCTTCTCGTCTACATTGAAGGAGACTGAAAGAATCTCCTTAGACAGGGCCTTCCATACAGATGTCCTCCCTCCCAGATGACAAAACACAGGACTAGACACACGCACATGAACATTCTGCGTTAGAAGAAATCTTATCAAGCCAGAAATTAGATCAAAAGTCTCTTGGACAATCAAAATTTTGACACTTACTTGGGTGTAGTAATGATAGAGAACCATTCCATCCCTTCGTCTCCAGCAATCTTGGAAACTACATAAGATCTGGGAACAATGAAGAGAAATCCAGCCTTTATCTTTGTCTCCAACACCCTCTCCCCATCTATTCCCACCACCTGCACCATTCCGCTGCCTCGGGCTATATATGTTACTTGCAAGTCCGAGTCCGATGAGAACCCGGGTGAACACATTGCATGCTGAAACAAAGATTTCATTCCAGTCCATTTCCATATTATAAATCAAATATATCACATATACTGCTAGTACTAGTCTTGAACTGATAAAACTGTTCTATTCTATTGAAAAAAAGAAACATTGTAGTGTGAAAGAAGGAAGTTACCGGTTCAATTTTAACAAGGTCTGCTCCCAAACCTATTTCACCCAAAATTGGCAAGTAGCTACTTGTGATTACCACCGTTCGTCCTCCATTCTTTATATCCACATCCAATTTGGCTTCCTCGCAATTGAAAACCGTTTTGGCTTATCCCCTGCTTCTGCTTCAGGGGTGGGCAGGCTCTTTCCTTTCTCTAACTTAACTATTCCACTCCCAGATTGGCTACCCAGAAGATGGTCGACCTCACTTTCCTTCAGATCCCATGCCCTACACACGAATTCCTTGCTAAATCCATGGAACAGCCCATTTGAACTGCCAATAAGGTTGAAATCCTGGACACTTACATGCAGGGGTGTCACCATTATGACACAGTAAATAATGTTTATAGGGATGTTTTTTTTATTTATAGTTTTTGCAATGATATATTGGTAAAAAAGGGTTAAGGAGTTTCAAAATTAAGAGAATGTGATGGAGAATAAATTGGTATACAGTGAACTCCCATGAACGGTGTGCTTTTGATGTATCCCCCATGAAGAGGATCTCCAGCTGCTCTGTGGGGTTGTCATTAAGCCACCAGCTCAACACTCCCACGGGAACTGCAACCGCGTCTCCTTTCTTAACTTTCACCACACGCTCAGATTCTGCCTCAGGCAGAAGGATGCCACAAAGTCCCGATCCTGCACGTCATAACCAGGGAGGGAGATTAATTCCTTATACATTATAGAGAAATTCCTCCAACAGAAAATTCACTTGCCTGTGTAAGAGACAAGAGACATATCATAAGCTCTAAGGCCACTATAATGATCAAACAGCTTGGCATGGAACATTAAAAAAGTTGGTGATTGGTGATAAGAGGATGCAATGTATGCAAACATATAAGATTGTAAAACACAATTCAGAAACAAGGTTTGAAGAATCCATCATCAATATAGGAAAAGAGCCTTAGAAACAGTTGATCTTAACTAGCAATATCGTATCACTGATCACGAATTCTTTTGTATAATTTTTAATTGCTTTGCATTGCTTTTTCCAATAGATTTATAGTCTTAATAATATTGTATTTCTAATCAGATAGCTAAAAGCTGTTAGTTTTACAGATCTGAACTCTTGATAAACGGGCTCACATAATAATATTGCATTAATCTTAATCCCTCAATTGTCTTGCTTGACCAAATAGACGTGTCAACAAAAGAATTGATTTGATTTCAGTCTATAGAAAAACAAAACCACGAAAATCCTTGATTTCGTGGTCCATAGTATTTAAACATAGATCATAGTAGTTTAAACAAATAACATTTCTAGATAGAATAATTAGAATAATAATCCATATTAATTTAAATAAATAAAGTTTTTTATAATAAATTGTGTTACAAATTTTTTTAAAAAAATAATTAGAACTGTTACAATTTTTCAGATCAACATTTTATATCACAGTTTCATGAAGTGTGACCAGAAACCTCCATCTAAAATTTTGGATCCATGACCACTTAATTGTTTATGTATGTGTATCCATAATAATTTTAACAAATAATATTCCAAATAAAATCAAAACCTATCATTAAGTAAAAAGATGGATTAACAAATAATGCTTCCAGGATAAGACCAGAATTTATCATTAAGTAAAAAGAGGGGTCACCAGTTTTATCAGGAAGCATTATTTGTTAGAGAAATAAAGAGAACATTATAAATAACACACCTGAAATTTTATAAGGAAACATGGGTCACATGATGTGATTATAAAATTGTAACAGAGTTCTATTTAGAAGTATTATTAATTTAAAAAGATACAAATAAAAATAAATTTTTTATGACCCATTACTAATAAAAAAAATGGTCACAAAATGTGCTTTGAAAATTATAATATAAATTTAAGAAAAAAGATGGGTCATAAAGGGTGTCCTGAAAATTGTAACATAGTTTTAAAAAAAAAAAAAAGATTAATAATAATATATTAAAAAAAAAAAAAAAAAAACTTGAAAATTGTAACATAGATTTATTCAGAAATATTAACATAGTTAGATAATTGTGATCGAAAAATTGTAACACAGATTTTTTCAAAAATATTATTTATTTAAAAAATGAAGAAAAGATTAATAACAATATCAAGGAAAAGTAATCCTAAAATTATAAGACAGTTTTATTTAGAATAATTATTTATTTAAAAAATGAAAAGATTTATGATAATATAATAGACTCTTTAACCTATCATTAAATATAAAATAAGTATGATTTAAAAATTGTAACACAATTTTATCTATAAATGTTATTTATTAAAAAATGAAATAATTTATAATTAAAATTTAAAATAAATATAATCTGAAAATTAAAAAATTGCAGAATCTTAAAAAACAAAATATAATGGAAAATTATAATTCAATTTTATTAAAAAATAAATTTTATTTATTAAAAAATTGAAATTATTTTAAAAAAAAAAGAAAGAAAAAAGAAAAGAAAAAGAAAAATTTAAAAATAATTATTAAAAAATAAAAAGAAAAATTGTATTAAAATCATCTAGCATTTCCAATTGATAGTAATCAGTTTTTTATATGTTGGTTATCATCGATAAAGCCTTTTAAGGGTACATACCTCGAAGCATTTAGCAGACCTTAGAAGAGTCGGAATATTTTGGCAAGGAGAGGCCAAGATAGTTGAGAATGAGTTTGGCTGCCCCCTTTTAGCTTCTGTCAAGATACTCAGCTCCGAACTGAGCCATACCTGATAGCTCCCACCCTCTGAACTGATCATCTCCTTGGGCAGAGCCGGGCTTAAAACTCTCTTGGGTGCAGCTTCCATTGTCATTGTTGCCCTTACAATTCGATTAAAACTGCACCATAAATTTAATCAAATATTACATACAAACCCAATCTATAAATTCATCCAAATATTGCATACACACCCAATCCATACATGCAAACCAAATTCAACAAATCAATGTTGAACACCTTGAAATTTTGTGCTCAGAAATCTGAACTAATGCACATGAATATATCAAAGTGTTAGGGTAAGAAAAATCCAGACCCAAAACAACGGAGGACGTCTGAAAGGAAAAATCTGTGAATGAAAAATAGAGGTGGAAAGCTTGTATATATAGGTCGGAATGTGGGTATACGCGGAGATTAGTTAGTCATTAGTTTTTGATATTTATCCCAACAGCTATCATTAGCGAAAAACTTGTAGAAGAAAACTATTGCCAGGTAAGAGCCACGTCATGCAGTGGATAGGAGATCTCAGGTTGGAATGAACCGGAAATTCTTCTTGTTATGTTGTTGTTTCAGCAAAGAGAGTACGATTTACTGTCGTTTCATTGAAAATTACGATTCAAAAGGAAAGCATGTTGTTTCATAATAAAAGCTTATGATTTGTAAATGAAATTTAATCTTTAAGTATATAAATTCACTAATCTTAGTAGTATATGAACTTAAATTAAATGTCGTCTTGTAATCAAGGAGCCTTTATTTTAAACTCTCAATAATGTCGAGGTTATACCAACCCGATTTTAAGTGTGTTTAGTTTAGGTAGAAATGGAAAATGGTTTGCAATGTAAAATGGATGACATGTCATCCTTTGAAGTACCTCTTTTCAGTTCAACGCTCAAAATAATAAAGAACGAAGGAGAAAATCACATGAAAAATAATGATTGCAAATCAAATGAGCAACACCACAAGTGTCACGAAAGTAACACAATAGGTGAGTAGATCAACAGTTTTTACCAAAAAATCAATGTAACAATCCAATACAGGGAAAAGCAAAAAGTATAGTGATAGATTAAGCCAGGATGGATTTGATAACAAGTCAATGTAAAAATGATTAAGAAGTTATAATGGAAACCAAATGGATGCATTAAAGGCAAAAACGGTGTGATATGGAAACAAATTATCATTTACAACTGTTTGAAACCTTAACATGTATTTCACCGGTTATAAATAAGAATGTGTGACCAGACTACAATGCGTGGCTAAACTACAAGTTTTAGAGAAAACAAACAACCAAGCTTTAGGTTTTTTACGGAGAAATTTTTTGAGGCTATTTATAGCCAAAAGACTATAAGTAGGTTTTTTCGATTTTAAAAATGGTTAATTCTGTGAAAATATACATAGGTCTAATAACCTCAATTTTATACAATTTCTTATACATGTGTTTCAAATTGCCTTATAAATTATACTCGATCCTATTTTGGGACACATATTCGCCATAGTTATTGTGCATGTATGGTTCTAATTCGTCATGAAATTATACGAGATGTATTGATTATCTGGAATCGCTTGGTGTGTGTATGTGTGTGTGTGTGTGTGTGTGTGTGTGAGAGAGAGAGAGAGAGAGAGAGAGAGAGAGAGAGAGGACCCCCTAAAATACAAGGAATTTAAGATAATAATTATATTTTGGTTGACATTGTTTGTTAATTGAAATAATTTTTTTTTTTTGAAAAGCCAATTATAAATATAATATAGTTTATAAATTCTTTTTAAAAAAAGAGAGGTAAAAATTTATTAATAAAGAAAACACCAATACAAAAAAAGGGGGGCATTCGCCCTCAGAAAGGCTAGAAGACCAAAAAAAAATACCAACACAACAACCACACAAACCAGAATTAGGTAAACATCCCCAACCCTAAAGCCCCAAATAGGTACCTCAGCGAATCATCCATATCCTCTAAAATCAACCTTTCCAACTTTTGAACATCATCTTGGGATAACCGGTCCCAACCACTAACATTCAAATGCCCCCTGATCCGAAGCCCACTTAGCCAAACAATCAACGACACGGTTCCATTCCCTAGGGACATGGACAAAAGAAACAAAGTCCAACGATTGACTCGATCGAAGAATCTGACGAACCACCGATGCCATCTATAATTGCACACCAACCACTACCTGCTCATTCAACATATTAATCACAATCTGGGAATTAGACTCACAAATAACCCTGCACCATCCCAAAGCACACCCTTTTTCTAAAGCACAGGGAATAACTAGAGCCTCCATAAAATTATTAGTTTGTTTCCCCTTATAAATAGAAAAGAAAAAAAAGAACGGCACCAGAGCTATCCCTTCCTAATCCCCCAATCCCAACATGACTTGGATTCCCCCTGGGAGAGCCCTCCGTATTAATCTTAAAACCTTACTCTTAGATTGGCCCTTATTCTTGGGCTAGGTTGAGCATGAGCCTCCAACATTTAAACCCAAATTTTGTGCCCCCTGCAACTCCCCAATGTCCAACGTAGTAGAGAGATCACACTTGGTTGTTAAGGTCTCCTAAAACATACTAACAATCCTCTACCACACTTGTTGAACCGCCAATTTCCTCCCCTGAAAAATCCTTCGATTCTTTCCAACCAAAGCTGCCACAAAATAAAAGGACCGATATTCCAAGCCACTTACAAAAAAGAGGCCTTAGCCGGGAATGTATCCAAACTTCTCCAAAAATCCACCAATGAAGAAGCGTGAATACATGCCTGCTTCCAAGCTCCCCACCAAAGATGCCAAATCTCACAAGCTAAAGGACATTGAAAATGTTTTGAATATTTTTTGGCATCATTTATAAAATCAAGTAAAATACACATTTTCTTCATTCTATATAGTATTAATAACTAAAAAACTTAATAATAAATAATTCTCAAATCTAATGTTTATTTTTTTTCTAACATTGAATGCTTATAGATGGAATTAAAGCTACAAGGAGGTTGATATATTGCCCTCTTTTTTAGTGAATTGACATTGGTATATTAAGGTGCTAAATTGAAAGCTCAAATCTCGCTCAAGACGAAGAAGAATAATTTGCAAAGATGTGATAAATAATAATGAAAAGCATTCTTTGGGAGAAACTGTTGTGGCTAAGTGTGATCTTACTGCATCAGTGGATCCTTGTGATGTTGGATGTTGTAATTGTCTTCATCTTCTGCCTCAGCAACATCATCTCATGCGCAACAGATGTAGACATCCTACCTCGAAGGTGAATAGGGAGGGGAGATGGTCTCCTCCTCCTCCTCAGGGTGTCTTAAAAATCAACACGGATGGCTCTTCTCGAGGTAACCCTGGTCATGCTAGGATTGGTGGTGTTGGTCGGGATAGCTTTGGAGATGTTCAGTTTATCTTTTCTGTTTATAAGGGTCTTCATACTAAGAATCTAATGGAGGCTCAGGCTATTCTAATGGTTGTGAAGCGTGGAAGTCAATTGGGCTGGCGAAGGATCATATGTGAGTCTAATTCCCAAGTTGTGGTGAATTTGTTGAATAGGTGGCATTTAGATGATGTCAACTGGGATTTGGCTTTGATTGTTGCTCAGATTCTTAACCTCTGTATGCACATTCCTAGAGAGTGGAATGGTGTTGCTGATTGTTTGGCTAAATGTGCTTCTGAGCATATTCATGATTAGAATTTGATGGACTGAGGTCATTTACCCCTGGATCTGTCTCAACAGTTGGATCACTTAGCGGAGCTTGATAGGGCTATGTAATTCCCTTGCTTTTTACTTCTTGATTTAATAAATTTTTACCCCTCCTTTATGTTAAATAATGAAAAGCATTGGGAGGAAGGCAATGCCTTAGAGCAGGATAGTGAAAAGCAGGTCTAATGGAGCTCCACTCCCTCTAAAACTCACCTCCCTTCTCTCTCCAAAGATCTCCAACTGCAGCTCGATGCTGACAGGGCCTTCAAACACGATTTCTTCGCAGGTCACGAGGATGAATTTAGCCACCTCTCCAGCAACTCAAGACGACTGCGATGATGTCGAAGAAGAAGAAGAGGAGGGGTCTACAGCTACATGCAAGGAAGAGGATGTTCGCAACTTCTTCGAGAAAGCCTTTGATGAGAACGAAGAGCTGGAAAGATTGTATGTAGAGAATTGTAAGCAGGGGAGCTTTTCGAGTGTGTGGTTTGCATTGTAACAAATAGAAAGGTGTGGATGATTTATCCAAAATGCACGGGGCTCATACAACATTCAATGACTATTCTGCATACTAAGAGCAACCCTGCTCATTAGGGTTATGGTTGTGTAATCTTTGCTCTTTTGGGTTGGAATTTTGATAAATTTTTAGGCCTTCTTGAAACTAAAAAACCTAAAATATATCAACATCGTAATTACTTTTCAGTTTATTTTTTTTCATGTGGTTTTATTTTCGGATAGAATTGCTAAATCTCGAACCAAAAATGATTTCATGATTTTGATTGGCATGATGGATGCTCTGTGGCTTGAGCTACCGGCCCCTTTATGGTTTAAGGTGTGGCTTGTTTTCTTCTAACATAGATGATATTTTGGGGACTCCCAACTAGATAATGGTATTGCCTGGACTTGTCCTACCAATTTACCGGCAGACTACAGCCACACTGCGCAATTACTCTTTCTAGCCTCAAACAAGGTACATTATCGTACCAAAATGGTCTGAGGGGTGCTTAAGTTCCCTCCCCCCCCGCTTCAATTACTGTGGATGCAAGATTGTAGCCTTGCCTAATTTGTTGTTGATAAATGATGCATGTTGTCCACACCGATGCATGCTTTCCTCACCGCATGCAATCCTCACCTCCCCTCTGCAGTCCTCATCGGTGCATGAGATTCTTTAATTGATAGTTTGCCTTTTCTTAATTCAGTTGATAAACTTTGTTTTAACCGAACTGCAGTCTTCTAGTGCAGCCAATATTGCAGGAAGAAATACATGTTTAGTGATGTAGTTTTTTAGACTATTTTTATACACAGCGATAGATCGCTTTATTGTAACTTTTTTATATATAGGCATGAATAAAGAATAGTCTTACAGTCTGCAAAATACAGAAAGCGCTCTGTTCTACTCTATTTTCTGAGTTAATAACTGTCATAACTTTCTGCTGTTATTTTTAATATATCTCTGCTGTGGTTTAGGAATTCTTTTAGAATCTACATTTGTGATGCTGCAACCATGGGTATTTTAGTTTAGTTTTTCTTTTATTTTCGTGGTTTTTTTTTTCAATTTTTAAATTTTGGGTTGGGATTTAGCACTGAGATTGTGGCTCGCCTTATTGTGTTGAGAGGGATTTAATTTTTTTTTTTTTAATTTAACTTAGGGTTTGGTATTGAAACTCTCTCCTCCTTAAATAGTGCTTGCACTTTTTATTTGGATTTGAGCTTTGACCTTGAGATTCATGGCATGACTTTACAGTGTGACGTGTTATTGAGGCTCTATATTGTTTTATTTGGAGTGAGGGAGCACTTTAATTCTTTGTAGGTAATTTGAACTCATGTGGTTTTAATAGGATTATATCTTTTACCATTTTATAATAATCCTTTTCGAATAAGAATTTTAGTTCAATTGAAGTTAGCATATATGTTACAACTTTTGGATTGGAGGAATTCTATTTCAATTACATTGAACACATAAAAATGAAATAGGCTACTTATATTGTTGCATGTATTTTTGACAAGTTTGTTATATCAGAGTTTTATATATGTGACAAGTTTGTTTTTTTTAGGGTTTCAGGGTTCATATGAAGGAGATAATGACGAGAAGATAGATTTTGACCACAAAAGGACAGTGGCTGCAAGGGAGACTATCAATAATGTTGACGAAGAGAAAGAAAATTTAGGAAAAATCTTTCGAGGAGTCTATCTCCATCTGACACATTTTGAGGCACTTCATTTAAGTCTTTTTTTTTAAAAATTTTGTTTGTTCTTTGCCCTGGCAGGGTATGGGCAGTCTTATTATTGTGTTGAGATGTGGTATGAGGTGAAATTGGAGGCCACCTTACAACTTTGTGGGTTTACATGTGGAAACAATCAAAAATGTATTTATTTTTTCGAGACTATGCAACATCACTTACACACATTCTAATACTCCATAACTTATGATACAAGGCAAAATTTAATGTTGGTCCAACACATCACCAGCGGGACTAATGATCCACTAGTTAAAAGACTTGCTGACTTGCTCTAAAAACCTTCACAACTATTGTATCCAACCCTAATAAAGAAGATACAAATGAATTGACTGTGAAGCTCATGTTTTGAAAACACAACCAACCATAGAAATTACAGAGAGGTTTTCATACTATATTTTGTTTTTAAATGTTTAAGGTAATAATTATATTTTAGTTGGAATGGTTTGTTAATTGAAATAATTTTTTTTTGAAAGGCCATTATTGATTATGGATATGATTAAAACATTTTGGCAGACCTTATCATATAGTTTATAATTTTAAAACTATGAAAATATTTTGAATATTTTTTCTAGTTAAATTATCATCATTTTTCATAGTTGTCTAACCATATGGCCCCATAGTCAATTTATACTCTATACTTTGATTTTTTGTCATAATTTTTGTTATACTTAGTTTATTATATTATCTCATTGGTTTTTTGAAAGATTTAGAGAGGTTTTTACTCAATTTATACCATGCCATCTGAGTAATTCCCTGAAGCATTGTGTCTTAATTGTAAATTCATCGTCAAATTAGGAAGTGCACATTAAAACACTAGAGTCCCATGTCAAAGTCTATCATCTTAAAAAATCCTAAAAATTTCTTACTTCCTGAAGCTGGATATGCCTAATCCATGTGTCTTGGAATTACTTTATGATTTTAAAATCCTCATATTATATCATATTTACACAATAGAACAAATAATCTTAATTGAGTCATGGCTTATGTATCTACAATATAATTTTAACTCTTTTTTATTCAAAATAACAAATTTTTAACATTTAGCAATGATAAAAATGATACCTCAAAAGTCAAAATTATGTCCATTAGATACATTATGTTAATGGTTTTTTAATTTAAGAAATCGAAAAGATTTTAAGTTTCAAAAGCACATCATCTAATGATCAAGTTGGTCTGATTGCACTGTAATTTTCATAGTTATCTTGCCCTATGACTCGAAAGTCACTTTATTATTTATACTCTGTACTCTGATTTTTTGTCACAATTTTTGTTATACTCAATTTATTATATTATCTGATTATTATTTAACACATACTTATTTTAAACAAATAAGAAATTGATTTCCTCTAAGAAATAATGACATACAAGATACTTCTTTTAAACAATGCACAAAGAACAAACTGAATAAATGCAACATAGCCTCATGATCATATTGTATTTTAATTTTAAATATTTAAAGTAATAATTATATTTTGGTTGACATGGTTTGTTAATTAAAATAAAAAAATATTTGAAAGGCCAATATGGATATGGTTAAGACATTTTGGTAGATCTTATTATATAGTTTATAATTTTAAAACTATGAAAATGTTTTGAATATTTTTTTCAGTAATGCCATCCTCACTATTTATAATTATCTTGCTCTATAACCCCATAGTCAGTTTATACTCTGTACTCTAATTTTTTTGTTAAAATTTTTGCTATACTCAGTTTATTATATTATTTGGTTGGTTTTTTGAGAGACTTATAGAGGTTTGTACTCAATTTATACTAAGTCATATGGCCATCAAATTTAGTCTTTAAAAAAAGGAACTATAAATAAGATATCAAATTTAGAGTTTTCATCCTCTAACTTAAAACACTAGATCCACAAAACCCTAAAATTTAAATTCATAAAACTTCATTTTTGTTAAAGTTTTATTCTTTTATGTAGAAATCATGAAGCTAATGACAGTTGCTAGAGGAGGCAAAGGAGGAGTCTAAGTAGCCAACAATGAAGTACAATCTAAGTAAAAAATACAAGCCCTACATATTTGTAAATATTTTCACACTTATAATGAATTATGTCTATCTTTTAAGGGATTTAAATTGCTACCATGCTATTTTTTTCATCAAATCTTTGCTTGCAGTGTGAAAACCCTTTTTATCTTATATCAAAACCCTTAATATTAGACATAATTTGGTTATCCTACAATATTGTTTGTTTATTAATGAGATTAAAAATATCTTTGCATTTGTTTGGGATTGTTTATTTAGTAACAAGATCAACAAGACCTCAAAAATATTGTGAATGTGTGTTTGGGCATTGATGTGGTAATGAATTTTTTAGAGTCACACACACCTACTTAGGGTTTAGGTTTGGGATGGGTTTGTATCAGTTCTTATTCATGTCCTCCTTGTTTGGAGAAAGGGGTTTAACTATGGATTTTTTTCATCATTTCTTGATTTAAATATGACATTTAATTCACCATATATTTATAATTTTCTTGAAAGAGATAATAGAAATCGCCAGTCAATTTATACCTACATGGCAATTTTGCCAAATATTATCCCATGAAATTATCCCTGAAATCTAGAATTCACCAGGATTTTATATTAAGTTTTAGGGGTCCATTATTAAAATTATCTCTAGTTTTCTCTCTAGGGTCCTTGATAGTGCAATAAGATTATAACTATCAAAGTTTCAAAGGTGACTTTTTATTCATTTGAGAACTTTTTGATACTGTAATAAGATTATAACTATCAAAGTCATTCATCCAATGCTTCATTATTGATTTTGCCTTGAAACATTAGGATATCCAAGTTGAATTTCATAGTGAATAGATTTTGGTGCTAAAATTAAGGATTGGTAGTAGTCGTATAGGTGGTTGGCCTTGTTGCATCATTATATCATGAAACTAAGAGAGAAGTTCCTTCCTATATACCTCCAAATCTCACTATACGAGTTATTGGATGTATTTCGTAAGAGACTTCTTCATTTCATGAGTTATTTTGCATATATATCTTCATTCATCAGGATAAACTAAAAAAGACGTAGGTTGAATGCCTTGTTTTTTATTATGTGATTATTGGAAATAATATCTTAAAGCAATTATTTGGGTTGAACCAAGGAGATGAATGGTAACAATCTAAATCTAACCAAACAAGATGAACTCGTTCAATAAAAGTTTCAAATTATAGAACATAAAATGGAATCTAATATGAAGATGTGGAATAAAATTTACACATTCATGGGATAACCACTAGTAGAGTTTCTCCTCTATTACTAATAATAAAATATAAATTAAAATGTACAAGTGCCAAACTACATATGTCATGTATATTAAACCTTAAGAAGGATTGTATTGGTGATATTGGATGTTAAAGATCGATGTGCAAATTTATGCTTGTTATTTTTTCATGTATTCCAATTTTGTCTATCTCTACTCTATCGAAAGCAAAAATATGTTACAATAAGCACATCATGTGAACAATTATGAGAACCATTTACGGTTGAACCATTTTTTCTTCCATAACTATCATCGATCTTGCAATATAAGGTGTTGAACTATTGTTTGGCATGGACTTTATAATAAAAATGATTTATCATGCTACACACATGGAGCCTAAGAAGATGATGATTTGATTCATAGTCAATTTATCAGAATGCGATAAAGTGAGCTTCATAAAGAAGAAGAATTTTACAAATAGGGAAAACTTCATAAATAAGAGGGACTTTACAAAGAAAGGAAGATTCACAAAGAGTGTGAAAGAAATGATTCTTCATGTTGAACAGATGGAGCCAAATAATATGACAGTTTGATTCAAAACAAATAGGAACTTTGTAACAAAGGAAGGAACCTTGGAAATGAAGGGGATCTATTTTGGTAATTCCTATTTAAAAACAACATTTGAACATGACATTGGAGGAATACAGGCATATACTAGAGCTCCTAAAGCATTACACAATAAGGAATATTATTGACCTTATACTTGGTTTAACTCCTCATAATGTTCTACTCTACTGCTAATCATTCGTAGAGAATAGATTTCAAACAACAAATTCAAGAACATATGAGTAAAGGACACATCATGTGTAACTATTCCGCTAGATGTAACACAATTATGCTCATGCCAAAGAAAACTATAATCAAAGAAAATAAATGTTTATTTGAATGGTTTGTTCTACCTTTTGGTTGGACCAATTCCCCCTTGACATTCGTGTAAATGATAAGTGACTACTTACTTCATTTTTTATTATCCAATTGGATGACATACCCATTTTTAGTTGAACATAGGAATAACGTTTAAATAAATCCTAAGATTACTGTGATGCAACTAGATCAAACCAAATTTTCAAGTAGTGATTGATATGATCATATCATCCACTATCTATTATACGAGACCTACCCTCATATCTACAACTAACCTATTAATGCAAGTTCATATACTCACTCCAACAAGTAATGGTTTTCACCCTCTCGTTTTAGGATCACAAAAATGTAGCCTATGGCATGAGTTGTAATTATGTGGTTTTATAGATAACCAAGCAGTGGAATAGTGGTTAAGTAATGTAGTCTCCAATTTGTCCCAAATTTTTTATTAGAATGAGTTTATTTAACCTAACTACCAGACTCAAATATGTTAAACCTGGCTATTCATAATGATGTTAGTGTAAAAATATGTCTTGACTAAAGAAACATTAAAGATAAGAAAAGGGTAGGACATAAAAGAATGTTTCCTAAGCTAACAAATCAACTTTTTGACTATGCAATTTAGCCAATATTTATTTAACTCTAGTTATTACTTAGACTTAGATAAATTACAACAAAGCATATGAAAGAGAGCTATTAAAAATAAATTCTTGTGACATACACTTGACAAATTTTTTATTTACAATCATTTTTTCAACATTAAACATGTGCTCAACACTTTGTTACAGCTCGAATTGAAGAAATCTTTATTTTCCATGAAGGAAATACAATATTTTGGGTATATCATTGATGCATAGGGATGCATGTAGACCACCTGTCAATTTGGCCAAAACATGTGTCAATCTAAAATGACTTACACCAATTAAAACCCTTGCAAAAATTCACTCTTCCTTGGGGTTGGTAAATTTCCATAGATTTTCTCACATCACTTGGCCCTTGAATCAAGGCACTAAAGTTGTTGAAATGAAAATTTCAGCTAGAAACTTACACAACAAAATATATTTGAGGAATTCGCCCTTGAAACAAGCCATTAAAGGTGGTTAAATGCAAATTTCAACTAAACTATACAACAAAATGTGTTTGAGGAATTGAAATATTCTTCTATGTACTCGGGCTTGCCCTAGTGAATCTTCAACAATCATTTGAGATAGAGACTAAAATGCATAAGAATATGCATTTCCTATGCTTGCATTACTAGATATTCAATAATCACTTGAAATAGAGGACTATAATACATAATAATATGCACTTGGAACAATCCTCACTCAATTTGGTTACCCAAATTCCTACCACAATGAAACATTCACTACCAAAATAAGAAACCCTATCATTGATTAAAAATTGCCCTAGAAATCCTTATAAAGGCATAAACCAACCACATAAAGGTACCCACTTAAGAATAAGATTGGAAACAAACTAAAACATGACAATCACCATAGAAAATGTTGAAAAGCTAAAGGTTTGAGAATGTTTTCCACCTCTTGACCTAAAATAAGCAAAGTATATTAAAAAGAAAGGAAATAAATATAGTGAACAGAGTCCTAACTATGTAAGAATTGAAAATGTATGATTATATCTTTTTTTTATTTGTTGAATGTGTAATCATAAAATTACAAAGAATATATATATATCATTGAATATCTGGTTTGTAAATATCTCTTATCTAGTTGATATTCTCAAAGTGATCTAACAAACCAACCAAAAATTAATAAGTGTCACGTAATGGCTAGTCCCCACCTTTAGTGTGTTAGTTGCAATAGAAATTGTAATGTACATTGTATCAAGTTAACTTAAAGTATTTTGGAGGTTGAGTTATAGTTCTCTAGATGAAAATTTACATATTAGAACTGGACAATCTCTGTAGTTGAATGTGTACAAAAGTGCATAATATATAAATAAAATTTATATAATAAGTGTGGTCATTTAAGTCACTAGCATTTTTTTAGATTTCATATATATATATATATATATATATATATATATATATATATATATATATATATATATATATATATATATATATATATATATACTCTCTCTCTCTCTCTCTCTCTCTCTCACACACACACACACACACACACACACACACACATATATCTGTGTGTGTGTGTGTGTGTGTGTGTGTGTGTGAGAGAGAGAGAGAGAGAGAGAGAGAGAGAGAGAGAGAGAGAGAGAGAGAGAGAGAGAGAGAGAGAGAGAGAGAGAGAGAGAGAGAGAGAGATAATGTAGTTGACAAAGTTTTTCAAATAAAAATGAAAATAAGATGAATAATTTAGCATTAAATGTCTACTAATCTTATCTAATAAATATTTAAATTTAGAATCATGAATAATAAATTATTAAAATTTATTATTAATTTTTTTTGATGAAATATATCTATATATTAACTTAACATAAATATACAAATAATTCATAAAAAAATAAGGTGGTATGAGACCACGCCACGCCACTAGGCAAAGCCTAGGAGCAAAGTATCATATCTAGACAACGCCTAGAGGTAAATCACAAAGTAAAAGTCATAAGAGAAAACTATCAAGCAACAAGAGCAAGGCTCGAAGGTGGAGGATCTATATCATCCAGTCCCTAGCCTGAACTTGGCAAGTCATTACCATCTGCAATAGGCTCCCAACCAGGGGCTTGAGATGTGTCTATTTCATCATCTGCTTGAGTTTGAGTCAGAGAGATAGCCAGTGAAAGCCTGGAAAACTTGTCTAACATGTCAGTGTGACCTCTAAGTAGTGCCCCCTATGTATCTGGGCACAGAGGAGGAGGAGGAGGAGCACCCTAGTTGTCTTGTCCAATAGGGGAAGGAGGTGATGAATTCCACCCTCACTGCTACCCAGGAGGGGAAACACGTTGGTACGGGGTACCACTATGAGAGTGGCACTTGGAGTGGTTATGATGATGTCCACCATGAGGTGGCCAAGGCACTCTGTCATCTATTCTGTGATCCCTGGGTGGAGAACATGGAACCTGAGCCATAGCACAAGGAGCATCTCCCCAGTGAGATAGGAGGTCTTGGAGAGACCCAAGCTCCATGGCCACTTTATTGGCTTAAACTTGTATCTACAATAGAACATTAGAGATAATGGAAGATTTGTGAAAAGCAAAAATATTACAATTAGAAGAAACATGATTGAACATATAATTATTTATTTCTTTCCAAATCCAGAAGTGAATCTCCACCATGAAAGTATGCTAGACTTGAGCTACTTTGATGGGCATCACAGGCTTGTCTCCCAGCAGGATGTGTAGCCAAAGGAAGAAGTCGGGCTGGAAAATCCTAAAAAGATCATAGATCTAGGACCAAACCCTTTGAGCTTTGGAATAGTACTAGAAAAGATAAGGTAATGTCTCAATATGTCCACAAAAGGGATGGGTAGGCAATTGGACTCCAAGATGAACTAGCCTTCTATCAATAGGTAAGCCTTGGTGCAACATACACCAAGTAAACTGGGCAAGCTTGGGCTCCACACAAGCCCCTCAAATAGTGTTGAAGCAAAAGCTCCACATTCTCATAGAAGAGTGCAACCCCCAATGGTTGTTAAGCTTGTCAACCATGGGCAAATGTGAGATGAGCCAATTATAGCCAAGGCGATGTGTTAAAAAAAAATTCTAAAAAATTTAATCACTATAAAATTTAACAAAAATAGAATATTTAAGTTTTAAATGTGTTATATGCAAAAAATATATTATTATATTTATATGACCGATACCTTTAATAATTTAAAACAATTTAAATAAATCAAATCAATCATTTTTTCTAAAAATTTAATTAAAGTATTAATATTAATATATAAATAATATTTATTGAAAAAACTTATATTATTAAAATGATTATAATATTAAAAAAATCTATATTACTATATTTATATTTATATAGTATATATGTTTAAAGATGTCAAATAATAAATACTACAAATTAATTATTTTAAAAAAAACCGAAGAGATAAAATCAGCATTAAATTATTATAAAAAAATAAGTTGATCCAAAAATTGTACTAATAAAATAATTCATAGTGATATTAAAAAATTTAAATCAAGTCAAAAAAATTAGAAAGAGCATGTATCTATTTGATTTGCCCCATAATAACAAGTTAAGAATGAGTTATATGTGAAACATATTAGTTAGAATAGAAACATATTAATTTTTATTAAGTTATATTAAATTTAATTAATAAATTGTATTACATAAGTTGAGGTCTCTGTTCATGTGATGTAAAAAATAAAATTTTTAATAAAACTTTGAGTCAATTATTAATAAATATATGATATATTCTACAATATCATCTTATGAAATATGCTTAAAAATTTGAAACTAAATTTTATAATAATTTAAATAATACATTAATCTCAACATTTTAATTTACTACAATCAAATAAATTATTAGTTTAAGTGAAAGTTATTGATCCTTCCCCATAAATAATTATAAAACCGTAAAGAAGGGTCGCTCCATAAAAGCAAAGTATTATTTTCAAATCCAATTTTTACCTTGTAGTAAGTGTATGATCTCAATACAAATTGTTATTATTGCTATTGTCAACAAAAATATGTTTTCTTAAATTTTTATTTTGAGTTGGTGAAATGTAGGGCAAAACACAACATCTTTTGAGTTTGAATCTCGATTAGTAGGAAAAACTTTTTATGCTGATATCACAGTTCATTGTCCCAAATGTGTGTTATCACTCTAGTTATAACCAACCTATATGCAATCCCACGAGCCTTGAGAAATTCTCTAACACATACGAGAAGTTACCCCCGTGTGTTCCATGTAAAGCCCAATCCCTATCACCTCTGCATACCCCACAAGAGGATTTACCCTTCCTGTTTGGTGAAAAGAGAAGCTTTGATGATCCGCTACATGAGAGACCTCCAATTGCCAAATGTTGAACAAGTTTTATATCATATTCTACAATGAGATGTCACTCAATGACTCATAAAATGGTAGGTAAAATAAACAGACCCAATCAAAACAAAATGAATACCTGATTGAGGGCCCAAAATGCCATAAAATGAGCTTTATCAATAAACTTGTTTTCTAAATGAAGGTCTTCCTTAGAAAGATGCAAGGAGGTTTTTATTATGAAGTCCATAATTTTCATTTCAATGTTTTATGTAAGTTCTATCTTCAAACTATTTGATGAGATTGTTTGGATGACAAATGCTGTTGTGAGGTATACATTCGTTTGCTTGTCTCACCTTATTTCAGTGGTTAGGATTGACTAAATTTAAGATGATAAAAAAGAAAAAAGTCTTAACTATAATACAATTAAAAATACTAAAACATATTTGATAAAAAAAAAAAGGATAAAATTAATTACTCTGTCATTATAGTGGAATCTATGTACTGCATTATGTGTGTATTTAATTGAAAAACAGAAAAATTATAAATAAATAATTTAATCTTAATTTTAATTTTTTTTGGTAAATAATCAATGGTAAATAAACAACTAAGTTGTCTAAAGATTAGATATAAAATGATGTCTATCATAACTATTATTTAATAAAATGAAAGAAAAGAGAATAAATTTAATTATGTCATCACAATAAATATATACATACTTTAACAACAGTAAGTATATATATATATATATATATATATATATATAATTTATTTATTTTAGATAATTATATGAAATAATTATGAAAAAAACAGCTGTGCAAGCATTGCATCATAACCATAAAAAATAAGTGGTATCACTTTATTTAAGTGGTAACAATTGCACTGACATAAAAAAAACTCAAAAACTTAATTGGAGATGAAAAGTAGTTCTATCCATAGAGAACTACAGAGAGGGAAGTAGTTCTATTCATCCATAGAGAATTACAGAATCAAGGGAAGTAGTTCTATCCATAGAGAACTACATAACTCAAATACAAGAGACCTTTTCATCATAAGACTTGTATAATTAGGAACAAGATATCCTCATCAGTTGGGAGGAGGGAAAAAAATGGCATCCTGAGTTCGTTTGGAGCGGAAGACATTCTCTGTCTTCTCGTCTACATTGAAGGAGGCTGAAAGAATCTCCTTAGACAGGGCCTTCCATACAGATGTCCTCCCTCCCAGATGACAAAACACAGGACTAGACACACACACACATGAACATTCTGCGTTAGAAGAAATCTTATCAAGCCAGAAATTAGATCAAAAGTCTCTTAGACAATCAAAATTTTGACACTTACTTGGGTGTAGTAATGATAGAGAACCATTCCATCCCTTCGTCTCCAGCAATCTTGGAAACTACATAAAATCTGGGAACAATGAAGAGGAAACCAGCCTTTATCTTTGTCTCCAACACCCTCTCCCCATCTATTCCCACCACCTGCACCCTTCCGCTGCCTCGGGCTATATATGTTCCTTGGAAAGCCGAGTCCGATGAGAACCCGGGTGAACACATTGCATGCTGAAACAAAGATTTCATTCCAGTCCATCTCCATATTATAAATCAAATTTATCACATATACTGCTAGTACTAGTCTTGAACTGATAAAACTGTTCTATTCTATTGAAAAAAAGAAACATTATAGTGTGAAAGACGGAAGTTACCGGTTCAATTTTAACAAGGTCTGCTCCCAAACCTATTTCACCCAAAATTGGCAAGTAGCTACTTGTGATTACCACCGTTCGTCCTCCATTCTTTATATCCACATCTACTTTGGCTTCCTCGCAATTGAAAACCAGTTTTGGCTTATCCCCTGCTTCTGCTTCAGGGGTGGGCAGGCTTTTTCCTTTCTCTAACTTAACTATTCCACTCCCAGATTGGCTACCCAGAAGATGGTCGACCTCACTTTCCTTCAGATCCCATGCCCTACACACGAATTCCTTGCTAAATCCATGGAACAGCCCATTTGAACTGCCAATGAGGTTGAAATCCTGGACACGTACATGCAGGGGTGTCATCATTATGACACAGTAAATAATGTGTATAGGGATGTTTTTTTTATTTATAGTTTTTGCACTAATATATTGGTAAACAAGGGTTAAGGGGTTTCAAATTTGAGAGAAGGTGATGGAGAATAAATTGGTATACATACAGTAAACTCCCCTGAACGGTGTGCTTTTGATGTATCTCCCATGAAGAGGATCTCCAGCTGCTCTGCGGGGTTGTCATTAAGCCACCAGCTCAACACTCCCATGGGAACTGCAACTGCTTCTCCTTTCTTAACTTTCACCACACGCTCAGATTCTGCCTCAGGAAGAAGGATGCCACAAAGTCCTGATCCTGCATGTCATACACAGGAAGGGAGTTCAATCACATATACATTATAGAGAAATAGCTTCAACAGAAAATATACTTGCCTGTGTAAGAGAAAAGAGACATATCAGAAGTTCCAAGACCACTACAAAGATCAAAGAGATTGATATGCAACATCAAAATTGTTTGGTGATTGATGATAAGAGGATGCAATGTATGCAACCTCTTATCATTAGAATACACAATTCAGAAACAAGGTTTGTAGAATCTATCATCAGAGAGGTGAAAAACTTCCACTTTAGAGAAGCTAATAAGTTGTAAGTGCTTTGTCAAACATCCCGATTTAGTATTTTAGTGAGGACTTACATTTTACAAGTTCATTGCCCTGGTTTATATGTGAATATAAAAAAAGAGCCTTGAAACAGTTGATCTTTAACTAACAATATTGTATCAGTATATTTTTTTTATAGATTTTTTAATTGATTTGCATTGCTATTTCCAATATATCTAGAGCCTGACTAGAGGGGTCTCATGCTGAGGCCAGTGGCTCTATAATTTTGTTCACAGTGGATTTCATGCACCATCATAAATTTTAAAATTCTTAAAAAAATATTTACATTTTAATAATTATTGTTTAGATAATTTTGTTCATAATGAGTTTTATGAGCCATCATAAATTTTAAAATTCTTATAAAAATATCTACACCTTAACAATTATTATTTAGAAAAAAGTTTTTGGGGGACTTTAAAGTAAGAAGCAGTTATTATGAAACTTTTGGGGTGGTCAGATGCTATAAAGGGTTGAACATTTACATAACTGTTCTTATTTTTTTTTTATCAAAATTTATGTCCAATCATATTTATATTATTATATTTTTAATCAAATACATACAAGCTGTTAGTTCTACAGATCTAAACTCTCCATAAATGGACTCACATAACAATATTGCATTAATCATCACTCAATTATCTTGCTTGACCAGATAAATGTGTCAACAAAAGAATTGATTTGATTTCAGTTTAAAGAAAAATAAAAACAAAGAATTATAGATTTCAAAGGTTTCACAGTTCATGATAATTTAAACAAATAACATTTCTAGATAAAATTGTGTTGCAATATTCAAATCTTTTCTTGATCACTCAATTGTTTATAAATGTGTATTCACAATAATTTTAATAAATAATACTTCTAGGATAAGACCTATCATTAGGGTCATAACTAATAACTCATCATTAACGAAAAAGCTAGGTCACCAGTTTTATCAGGAATCATTGAGAACACTGGAAACAACATAACTGTATTTCTATGACCTATTATTAAGGGAAAAATGGGTAACAAAATGTGACCAAAAAAACCTTATTTGTTTAAAAAGAAAAAAAAAAAGTAAGAGAAGAACTTTATGACCCATTATTAACCAAAAAAGATAATCACAAAATGTGACTTGAAAATTTTGACACGGATTTAAAGAAAAAGATGGGTCACAGAGTATGATCTGAAAATTGTATGTGTAAAAAATGAAGAGAAGATTAAGAATAATAACAGGGAAAGTGACTTGAAAATTGTAACACAGATTTATTCAGAAGCATTAACATAATAAAAAAAAGTGATTCAAAAATTGTGAAACAAAAATAATATTTGTTTAAAAAAATAAAGAAAATATTAATAATAATAGAAAGTTGATTCCATAATTATAATAAAATTTTATTCAAAAACATAATTTGTATAAAAAATGGAGAGAAGATTAATAACTATCTAGTGGACTCCTTAATTCATTATTAAGGAAAAAATAAATACGATCCTAAAAATATTAAGTAAGATGATCTCAAAATTATAAGAGTTTGATTTAGAAGTATTATTTGTTTATAAATTAAGAGAAGATTGATAACAATATAGTGAGACTTCTTAATCAATGGAAAATACAAATATGATATGAAAATTGTAATAAAGTTTTATCCGAAAGTATTATTTGTTAAAAATTGGAAGAGAGGATTGAAAAAGAAAAAAAAAAAAAACGGGGGATTTGATCTGACAATTGTAACACAGTTTTATTTAAAAAATGGAAGAGAGGTAGTAAATTTTTTTATAAGCTTTCTGTAGGCGATAGTGATAAACCAATCAAGTGTTCTGTATAGATGAACAGGTAGCAGACCTTAGAAGAGTCGGAATACTTTGGCAAGGAGAGGCCAAGATCGTTGAGAATGAGTTTGGCTGTCCCTATTCTTTCTTCTGTCAACATGCTCAGGTCTGAACTTAATCATACCTGATAGCTCCCACCCTCTGAACTGATCATCTCCTTGGGCAGAGCCGGGCTTAAAACTCTCTTGGGTGCAGCTTCCATTGTTATTGTTGCCCTTACAATTCGATTAAAACTGCACCATAAATTTAATCAAATATTACATACAAACCCAATCCATAAATTCATCCAAATATTGCATACAAACTCAATCCATACATGCATGCCAATGCAAACCAAATTCAACAAATCAATGTTACAGACCATGAAATTTTATGCTCAGAAATCTGAACTAATGCACACGAACATATCAAAGTGTTAGGGTGAGAAAAATCCCTACCCAAAACAACGGAGGACGTCTGAAATGAAAAATCTGTGAATGAAAAATAGAGGTGGAAAGCTTGTATATATAGGTCGGAATGTGGGTATACGCGGAGATTAGTTAGGCATTAGTATTTGATATTTATCTCAACAGCTTTCATTAGCGAAAAGCGCGTAGAAAAAAACTATTCCAGGTAAGAGCCACGTCATGCAGTGGATAGGAGATATTCTCAGGTCTTGGAATGGAATGAAGGGGAAAATTTTGTTATTATGCTTGTTGTTTCAGTCAAGACAGTACGATTTACATAGTAAAGCTTGTTATGTTTGTTGTTTCAGTAAAGAGAGTACAATTTACACAGTAAAACTGTCGTTTCATTGAAAATTACGATTCAAAAGGAAAGCATGTTGTTTCATAATAAAAGTTTATGATTTGTAAATGAAATCTAACCTTTTAAGCATATAAATCTACTAACTTTAGCAGTATATGAATTTAAATTAAATGTCGTCTTGTAATCAAGGAGTCTTCCTATTGAATTCCTAATGATTACGAGGTTATACCAACCCAATTCCAAGTGTGTCTGGTTAAGGTGGAAATGGAAAATGGTCTACAATGTAAAACAAAGGACATGTCATCCCTTGAAGTAGCCCTTTTCAATTCAACCTTAAGAATTACACAAAGAGTGAGGGAGAGAAGCACATGAAAAGTAATGATTGTAAATCAGATCACCAACACCAATAATGTCATGAAAGCAGGTGAGTAGATCAACAGTTTTGAGTGCAAAATCAATTCAACAATCTAATACAGGTCAAAGCAAAAAAACATGGTAATAGATTGAGCAATAATGGATCTGATAGCAAGTCAATGTATAAATGATTAAGAAGTCATAATGGAAACCAAATGGATGCATATAAAGGCAAAAAGGGTGTGATGTGGAAAACAAATATCGTTTACAACTGTTTGAAACATTAACATGTATCTCAACGGTCATAAATAAGAATGTGGCCAGACTACAGGTTTCCAGGAAAACAAGCAACCAAGCTTTGACTTTTCTCTCTCCAAGGTCCTTCCTAGGCATACTCGTCATCCATGGGTGTGGTAGGTGGTATAGGGAGCTTAATTGTAATCATCATGATTTAGATACTAGGAAATGAAAATTACATGCCCTCAAGGAATGAGCAATTGGGCTTTATAAGAACACAAAGTTCTGAAGTACCTAGAAGCCATACAAAATGTGAAGGGAACAAAAATCATACATGCACTTACTTATGATGAAGGACGAAAACCAAATGGTTAGCAGTTGTGATCTAGAAAGCGAAACTCTAAGCTACTACTCCAACACCTACAAAGGGACAAAAAAGGCGCACGGTCCAAGGTGGTCCAAGATCAAATTTACCAAAACGTTAGCTCTAGTGTTCTTTGGTTGAGGGCTGGGGGAAATATGGAAGTCCTCAAATGAAGAAACCAAGTCGTAAGCCTCCTTAAATAGGGAGAACAACTTAGAGCTAAGGACATTTCAAACCCTGGTGAGTTGGGAGACAACCAAGAGTGAGTCAAAAAATAACTACACGTAGGATGTGCCCAGCCCACATGCATTAGTAAGGGATTCAACATTCATGTGATACTTACTGACATTGTTAATCTCATTGGCTATAAAGACACTAGCCAAAATAGTCTTATGACCCCATAAGTCATCAATAGTCCAAGTGGAGGTTGTGGGTCCATATTTGCCTCGATTGCCATTATCGGTATGGATCACCATAGATTATGAGGGCCAAGGACACATGAGGTAAAATACAAGAGATTATATCAACAATCTAGAGATAATGGGAGAGTCGGACCAAGAACAAGGAAAAATCACAATAAAAAAGAGAATATGAACACTATTGAGGAGACCTCGGTGAAAGGTCATAATGGGGGAGGAAAACACAAGGAACAAACTTTGGCCAAGAAAAGAGGGATCAAAATTGCAAGGATAACTAACTACTGTGCATTGACCAATAAGAGCATAGATAAAGAGGGGGTCGATAGAATACCACAAAGGATTGACTACATCAAAGGAAGTGAGACTATTGATGCAAGGAAGTAGAAAAAACACTCCCACCCAAAGGTAACCTGAAGGGGATATATGGCCAAAGAAATCCCAATGAATTCAAAAGTGTTTCAAAGAGAAGAAAGATCGCATGTGACAGACCCTAAATCTAATAAGGGAAAGTGGTATCCAAGGGAGAGACAAATTCAAAGTGGCAAGCACAAAATAAGAGTTTTCCATGGTTGACTAAAACCCAAAGAGAGTAGCTTAGAACATTGACATGCAAAATAGTGCAAGGGTTGAGGGCTAAAAAACCAAATTTTAACCAAGGGTAAATCTAAAATAGATGAGCATGCTTATGGGGAGTTGCATGACTCTAAATAAGCACCAAAACATGATACAATTCGAGCCCCAATGGGTGATAGTGGTTGAAAGGGGCACTTGCATAACTCAGAAAGAGGTTAATAGGGATAAAGGATTCCTTTGGATTGAGCTCCACATAGATGGGAGCTCAACCATATAAGAGGGATCATTAGGAAAAAAACAATATGTTCCAAGGACAAGTTGTTGATGAGGAAGATGGTGGTTATTGAGGGAGACCTTCATTATCTTCTTGTAAGCATATCACTCATAAGATATGGATTGTGCTTCAATGTGTAAATAGTAACACCTGAATGGGTCATCTTCGGCAGTGCACTCCATAGGAGAGGCATTCACTACACCGATGGAATCTAAGTTTGATCCAAACCTAGAAGACATTATATGCTCAAAGGAGGAGGGGATGCCAGTGAAGAGATTCCCAAAAAGTGAAGGGTCAAGTGAGCTATGATGAGAGGAACTAGAAGAGGTCATGTGCATCTCTGGATGGGCCTGAGACTGATGAATAGTCATTGAAGGAGTGAAGGAAACCATGCACTTAGTAGGATCAAACTTTCCATCCTTGACATGGAATATTCATGAATGGGAACACATGTACATAGCTAAACCTTCATCATAAGGTTTAGTCTAGCATACAACAAAGTCCAAGGATTAGGTTCGACATCCATGACATGATTCTTACCTTCATGCTCAAACTAGACTCATCAGAAAGTAGTTAAAGCAATAATGTGCATAACAACTATTCAAGGACAACCACGGATCATGTTGTATGATAAATCTAGGTTTAACACACAAAAATCAGTTTGAGTTATCTTAGATCCAAACCTGACTAGAATATTTACATTTCCCACAAAAGAGACCATTTTATTGTTGAAACCCATAGAGTTATGGCACTTGTAAAGTTTATCAAAAATGATTCCTCGTTTATCGAACACCTATAGAGGCATGATGGTTCATAGAAACACCCTTAAATGATGCGGTAAGTTCCAATAGAGGTCTTGATGTAGAGAGTCCCACTATGCTCTTGGTCAACTTACTAAGGTGCTCTAAATTTGATTTTTTATTACAATAGACTAGAACTCATTTTATAGATAACTTAACTAAGGTAAAATAATGCCAACAAGACATGTGGTTATAATAATCTATAAATGTAACAAGAGGTTATAAAAGAGATGAAAAAAACAAGTTTTTATCTAAAGGATTCACTACAAGCGTAAATTCATTATCCAATTTTTTGGTTTGCATGAACTAAATGCTAAAATGAACATCAACTAGGCTAGAAAACAATAAAGAGATTAATCTTATGAACAATACAACAAAAAAATAGGCCATGTTTAGTATTATAGAAATAATCACTAACAGGGAAATGTTGAAAGATAAATACTATTTATAAGTAAATGCTTGGTATTTCAAAAAAGAGAGTACGATTTTCTCAAATTAAACTTCTAATGATACAAGGGTTCTATCAACTTGATTCCAAGTGTGTTAAACTGAGGTGGAAATGGAAAAGGATCTGCACTTTGAAATAAATGACTCATGGTTCCTTGAAGTAGCTCTTTCTGGTTCAACGCCTAGAATGACCCATAGAGTGAGGGAGATAAGCACATGAAGAATGTGCTACCCTATTTTTTATTTAACAAGTGAATGTTGTTTAATAGGTATAAAACTTGATAGATCTATTTATAGACACTTGAAATTCATCACTTTCAACACTTTTGATACCTTATTGTTGACATCCCTAATCATCTCTAATCGCCCCTATCATCACTAAACCCTAATTCAATTATCATTTTGACCCTAATCCTATCATTACATGACATTAATCCCATCATCAATATCTTCCTAACCTAACTGCATCACACCACCACCTCTAATAAATTAAATTCTATCACACCATTGTCCCATCTAAATCCCACCAAAATAAGATCTAAATTAATCAACAAATTAATCAGATTAGTTATTTGGCTAGTCCTAATAATAAAATCCATGCACATCCAAAATAAAAAATATATAAATAATTAAAGTCACCCCATCTATCATCACATCACTCAATCTTTGGTCAAATCCCCAAATCCAAATCCAAGACAAGGTTAATCAAGCTCATCACTTAATCAATCAAATCCACCATCCCTTATCAATGACAAGGCCATGCCTTTCCAACCCCTCACATTTATGATCTAACTCCCTCATTCAATGAGGATTTTGACTCAATCCTAGCCCTTCATTTTAAATTATATCTGACCATCCATTCACCCTCTCCAATCTATAAATTGGAGGCCCTCTCCCATTTCCATCAAGCCATGGTAGCCTAATGAGACCATGTCAAATTTATCAATCAAGTTCCCATAGCCTAATAAGACTAGAACACCTTCCTAAAGATTTTAAATTATACTTTCTAACAATAAATTATTCAATGTAAAATTAGTCATGTCATCCTCTGACAACTCAATATGGCCTATAGTTGGCGGGCTATGGGGTGAAGAGGTAAAATGTGCATTTTGAGTAGGTACACTTGGAACCTGAATAAAATCACAGGGATTAAAATCACTAGCATTGAGGTCTCCAATTTCAATCTCCATATATTCCTCATCAAGATCAATATGTTGTAAATATGTTAATACATGCACACTAGACACACCTCCAAGAGAGAAATTAGGGAAGTTAGAACCTGACAATTGCAATGTTCCTCTGCTTTGTGCTAGAAATGAAATATGTTTACCCCTTGTGCAAATTGGATTTGTTGGTGGTGTGGCATAGTTTTCCTCACATTTGAAGAGTGCCTTGTAAAAAGAAACTATATTTAAAAATGGAAAATTTAAAAACAAAACATAATGCTAATTTGAAATTTAACATTTAGTAATTGTAGTTGGAGAGAGTATGTCCAATCTACGTGTCATATTCAGAGTTACAATTGTGGTTTCAACTGTAAGAGACAATCACTCAGTCAATAAAATCTTAATTTAAGAAACTTCAATTCAAAAACCAAAAGTTGGAATGTAAAAAACCTTGAATAAGTGGTTGAGAAGACTATGGCACATGAAATTTTGGGTTTTGTTGAGCTCCTTCAACTTCAAAGTCAATGGATTTAGAGTCAACTAAAAAATCAAAGAAATAAATAAAATAATAGAAAAAATGTATTTTCATGATGAATTATTTATCATTGAAATTTGAAAGGTTAGAGTTGATGTTTTTTGAAGGTCATACAAGGCCTCATAGTAGAAGGTTAGAATAAAATTGGAACATGAAATTGTTGGACTCTTATTGCAACAAGCATAATTCAATTTTAATTTGATCCTAGTGAAAATAAATGTATACCAATCATAATTTAAACCCAAAAGTGTGCGAATAATGTAAACAACAACCCAAAAGGGAATGACTCCTGGTCTTCCCTATAAGACTATTCTTGCAAGGAAAATTTGAACCATGGATTTTAGAAATATGTTCAATATTTTGTAAACTTGGAGGCCTCTTTTAATCTGACTATCTGCAATGAAAGCAAAAAAATATGCAATTAGTGAAAATTAATGAAAATTTACAGAACATTGAATTTGAAATTTGAAAAACAATGATATACATATCAGTTGGACCAATCTGTAATTTATAGGCATACACCAAATATTTTTTGTCATTGTCAATCAACATCATTTTTGTGGTTACAAGGTTGGTATTGTAGTGTGGAAGCCCTGTCAAATTATGGATATCTATAGGCGAGGTACCAAATGCAATTAATTTGGAGTTCACCCTGACATTGAACCTTGTCTCACTATTGTCATAACAAGAAATTAGATATTTTAATAAGCTTGTGGAAATTTCATATTATGGCATATAAATGAGGCCATTGAAATTAAACTATGAAATCCAATCATTGTATGTGTTTGCATGTTGTAGTAATTTCAAAATATCCAAGCATAATAAATTCTTGAAAATTTATATGCATGTGGAATCCATGCCATTGTATCCTATCAAAATTTTAGGTGAATCACTATGGAAAATATGAGAGAGAATGAGAAAATTGTTGAACAAGACTGTAAAAATGAGGGCAAAGGGACTATTTATAAGTGGTGGAGAAGGCACTGCCCAAAAACCAAGGCAACCAATTACATATAAATTGAATAGTTTCTTAACCATTTAGTTGTACCAGCTAATCAATTGAATGAAAACACCATCCACGCAACTAGTGAAGGTTATCATTCAATTGAATTATGTAGCTAATCAACCAAAGATGTCGACCGATTGTAGAATACAACCCACCTACATCTAGGGTCTTTTGGTTGCACAACACAATCGAATGATAACCCTTGACATTCAGTTGCATAATGTATTTGATTAGTAGCCTTTACCAGTTGGTGGCATTTTGTAACCAAATGGTGGTCTTTATTATGTAATTGCATTTTGAAACTAAATGATGGCTTCTATTAGTCAGTTATATTTCACTGTTTAGTTTTTAATCATTCGGTTGCATAATGTAACTGGTCGATGATGGTTGTCATTCAATCAGATTATGCAATCAAATAATTATATGGAAAAATAAAAAAATTATTTATACCATC
Source organism: Torreya grandis (assembly GCA_037957365.1). Classification (NCBI taxonomy): domain Eukaryota; kingdom Viridiplantae; phylum Streptophyta; class Pinopsida; order Cupressales; family Taxaceae; genus Torreya; species Torreya grandis. The sequence goes on along the minus strand of JARHVA010002389.1, from coordinate 142,822 downwards.
ATTTTCAACACTCCTCCCAATGGATTTACCATTGTACCTTAAAATTTTATCATGCATGCGAATCATTAATCTATAGATTTGCCAACAAAATCCAAGGATTTTTTTGATAAGGGTTCTTAAAATTTAGCCTGATCTTCCCTTAGAGGCAACACAATTGTGCTCACACCAAAGAAAACTACATTCAAAGAAAATAATTGTTTGTTTGAGTGGTTGGTTCTACCTTTTGGCTTAACCAATTCCCACCCCACCCCCCCTGCCATTCATGTATATGATAAATGACAACTTCATTTTTTATTATCTATTTGGATGACGTACCCATTTTTAGTTGAACATAGGAATAACACTTAAACAAATCCTAAGATTACTGTGATGTAACTAGATCAAACCCAATTTTCAAGTAATGATTGGTATGATCATATCACCTACCCTCCTATACCTGTTAATGCAAGTTTGTGTACTCACTCCAGCAAGTAATGGTTTTAACCCTCTCATTTTAGGATCATAAAAATGTAACCTATGGCATGATTTGTATGTGGTTTTATAGATAACCAAGTAGTGGAATAGCAGTTAAGCAATGGAGTCTCCAATATATCTCAATTTTTTTTCTTAGAATGAGTTTATTCAACCTAATTAGCAGACTCAACTATGCTAAGCGTGGATATTTGTAATGATGGTAATGTACAAATATGTCTTGACTAAAAGTGACATAAAAAATAAGAGAAGGGTAGGATAACGAAGATATTTTCCTAAGCTAGCAAAGATATCTTCATAAACAAATCAACTTTCTAAAGTTCACTGTGCAATTTTGTCAATATTTATTTAACTCTAGTTATTACTTAGATTTAGATGGATTACAATGAATAATATGAAGGAGAGATATTGTAAATAAATTATTGTAACATCCAATTTACATATTTTTTATTTATGATAAATTTATTAACATTAAACAAGTGCTCAACACTTTTTTTCAACTCAAATTGAAGAACTATTTATTCTCCATGAAGGAAATACGATATATTGGGTATATCATTGATGCACATGGACCACATGTGGATTTGGCCAAAATATGTGTCAATCAAGAATGACTTAAACCAATTAAAACCCTTTTCTTAGGGTTGGTAAATTTATATAGACTCTCTCACATCACTTTGTCCTTAAATCAAGGCACTAAAGGTGTTCAAAAGCAAATTTCAGCTAGACAACTACACAACAAAATATATTTGAGGAATTGGCCCTTGAATCAAGCCACTAAAGGTGGTTGAATTCAAATTTCAACTAGACAACTACACAAAAAAAATTCACACGGGGAATTCAAATACTCTTCTATGTGTTTGTGCTTGTACTAGGGTTATTTTTCAAGGTGACCCTATTTCTTCATTTATTTTTATTATTCTTGTTGAAGGACTTGGTAGAATTTTTTAGAGAAAAAGGCAATAGGGTATTTTAAAAGGTATCCACTTGGGTGTAGAGAGATTATCTCACCTTCAATTTATGGATGATACAAGACTATTTGGAGAAGCTACTCTATTAGAGGCTAGAATGATGAATGCCACATTAAACACTTACATGGAGGCTACTGGACAATAGGTGAATGAATCCAAATCTAAGGTGGTTTTATTCAATACTGATAAAAGCATTCAAGAGCATATTTTATCTATTATGAACTTTACCCAAAATTCTCTCCCAATTGATTATCTAAGAATTCCCCTTCACGTTAAGCATTTAAAGGCACCTATATAGAAAGTTTTAATTAATAAGATAACTGTTAAAGTGTATCATTGGACTAATCGTTGGCTTACCTTTGGCAGAAGAATGAATCTCGTCCAATAAGTGATCCAAGCTGTGCCCATCTATATATTCTCTATTCTAGCTATCCCTAAGCAAGTTATTAAACAACTAGATACAATTATGAGATTTTTTTATGGGATGGGGGTAACAGGTAGGCTCTTGTTAGCTAGGATAAAATATGTCAGCCTAAAGCCCAAGGGGGTCTTGGTTTTTGCAAAACAATTTTCAATAATCAAGCTCTTGTTGGGAAGATTTATTTTAAATGTATTTCCAATAAGGGGGTGTCAGGATCTTGCTCCCCAATAAGAGCACATATGATTACCTCTTGTATTAGCAACTAAACACGAAATTTAACCAAAAGTAACAAGTAACTAGAAATATGAAACAACACAGGAATATGAGAGACAATACACAATTGTATTAATAATCATTCAGAAGAAAATACAATAAAGAAGATGCCACTTCTTCCACCTCAAAGGCTCGCCACACCTCAAGACCTTCTTCCCTCTCTTGGTCCCAACAATCAACTCCAATATAGAATTGATGTTCACCTCCACCAGTCAGTAACATGCTGCCAGTACACCAAGTACACAATCGTACTCCAAATAGATCTCCTGCTCTCTGTTGCTACCTGCAAATCACTAGACCTTACTCACCATTGTAGATCTCCAAAAGAAGCCATGCACACCTGCTGACCAAGATCATACATGTAAGAAGAACCCTTCTGATTCTCCAAACCAGCACCCACACTTGGTACTGTGGCACTAGGAGGAACACACCATTTCTCTCCTCTCTCTGAAGGAGCTTATTTGCTCTCTTACTCTCTAGCACTAGTTTACAATACAGCCCATGAGTCTATATATATATCTCATGCTTACAATAATTAGACTATCTTAATTACAATAATTAGATGCGCAACTCAAGACTGTAACTAGCCTTTAACATGTAAACTAACAGTCCAAACATAGACTCTCCAGAATCAACATGCAAACTGCATGTTCACGCACAGGCTGCCGACATCGGCACCTCCCTGACCGATGTCGGCCAACTGGTAACTGACATCGATTGCTTCTTCACTGCTATCTAACCAACGTCAGTTGATCAAACCGATGTCGGTTGCCCTGCAACTCTCTGTAACCTCTGTAACTCCTATTTGCATCCTAGTGAAGCTTTTAGCTCCATAACCTAACAATCTCCCACTTGGAGATAAATAGCTGCACCTGTACCTATACCTATACACCGTCTAAATTATTCTCTAGCTTGTATCCCTCTTCAAGATCAATCCTGAAGACCAACCACCACACAACCTGTGATGCTACACCTGTCATCCAAGTAACCTGCCACATCTGAACCTACAACCCATGTAGTGAAGACCTTGACCCTGCATAACATGTTAACCTACTACTAGTCCATCTCAAATACCTGAGAATCCACTGAACTGCCCTCCAGTACTCCTTCCCCGAATTGGCTCCATACTTTCTGACAACTCCCACTACTTGGGAAAACTCAGGTCTACACTAGACCTCATGTGATTTCGAACTATGTTCTAAGCTAAGCTTGAACTATCCAGCCCTTGGTGTGCTTTTTGATTCTGCATCCTGCATCATGAACCCTGCCAACACCATCTTCACATTAGCTCCCACTAGAGACAAAATCTCCATGTCTCTTATGCCAAAGAATTTCGCTGCTCCCAAATTCTCCATGACATACCTCTAAACTAACCTTACCTTTAGCTCAACAAATCCCTGTATGTACAAACCTGCTAGCAAATCACCCACATACAATAACTAGATAATGTCGTGACTCATCATCCACCTGGTAAGATAAACACAACGGTTAAACCTCCATTGCCCTGCAGCTTGCTCAAGACCATATACCTTGGCCTTCCGTCTCACATACCCATCCACTCTCTTCTTCAACTTGGGAATCCATCCCTCATCCAGTGCTTTCTTCCAGCTGACAACTCCACCAACAAATACCTGTTTGGTTCTTCTCTAAGGACTCACACTCCTCATCCATGCCAAGCTCCCACTGTATCTAGATTCTACCTGCATTGCTTCTTCACATCTTCCTAGTTCTTGACCATCATTTAGCAATATAAAGAAGGTGAACAATGAATATGAGGTTCACTTACCCTTTCTGACCTCAATATGGGTGTTTGAGACTTATTGACAGCTAGCTATCCACCCACCATTTGTTCCAGTGATCGATCTCAGCCATCTCCCAGTCTGCATCAGACTGATGTCGGTTCCCTGCACTGACCCTGACTGTCGACGTCATTTCCCTTGCCGACGCCGATATCCCTTCTATCGATGTCAGTTCCTGTATGACCGATGTCGGTCTTCCTATTGCCGACATCGGTTACTGTATGACCGACACCGGTACCTGTGTTCACCTGTGAGTGATAACTTTTTACCCGTGAGCTCTCCATGGATCAAAACCCTGTTCAAATCAACACAACCCTGCTCAAAATAATTCAGTCCCCTCAACTGATCTCTGTCCATCATCTCCTCCATGAACACCAAGGCCTTCCAGTTCTTAAGTTTATCAAAAACATTTGTCTTTCACTTAAGAACATGCATTCCCCTCCTACATATGTGACCAAGCCTACAAAGCCACATCTCTGCAACAGAAGGTGAATCAGTAATATAAGTAGATAGATAAAGGATACCTACTTTCTTACCACCATCTAATTCAAGTGCATCCACTGTGAGAGTTACTGTGCATCTCCCATCACCCAACTTTCTTGAAGAAATTAGACCCATCTCCAAGACTGGTACCTGCATGACCTCCTTCAACACATGTGTGTTATCCGTCTGCAATTTCAGCTTCACTTCCCCTTCGTCAATAATCTGACAAGGCTCACCAAACCCTAAATAAATCTCTCCAAAGTCTCCAAAGACATACCCATGAAAAGATGCTTTATTTCGGGCTGCATGGAAAGAGGCAAAAGAATCTGTAAACAAAGATTCTACTTTATCCAGAGCAACCTGTGCAACATCACCTGCAACATCTGCTTCTACACGCTGATCTTCTACCGACCAACAATCTCCTTTTCCCTGCTCTTTCTTTCCATCAATCAGACCATTCGTGCTATTCAGTTTCTCCATTCGTAGCTTACTTTCTTTTGCCATTGCTATACTTCCACTCAATTTGAAACTCCTGTGAGTGATTTGTAATCAACAAACAATAATCAGATCTGAAAACACCTGTTAGTCAACCCAACCAAAAGCTCTGATACCACTTGTTGGTATCAAGCTCAAGAACCTACAACCAGGCTCTGATACCACTTGTCAAGATCTTGCTCCACCAATTAGAGCACATATGATTACCTCTTGTATTAGCAACTAAACACGGAATTTAACTAGAAGTAACAACTAACTAGAAATATGAAACAACATAGGAATATGAGAGACAATACACAATTGTATTAATAATCACTCAGAAGAAAATACAATAAAGAAGATGCCACTTCTTCTTCCACCTCAAAGGTTCGCCACACCTCAAGACCTTCTTCCCTCTCTCTCTCGGTCCCAATAATCAACTCCAATATAGAATTGATGTTCACCTCCACCAGTCAGTAACACGCTGCCAGTACACCAAGTACACAACCGTACTCCAAGTAGATCTCCTGCTCTCTGCTGCTACCTGCAAATCACTAGACCTTACTCACCATTGTAGATCACCAAAAGAAGCCATGCACACCTGCTGACCAAGATCATACATGTATGAAGAACCCTTCTGATTCTCCAAACTAGCACCCACACTTGGTACTGTGGCACTAGGAGGAACACACCATTGCTCTCCTCTCTCTGAAGGAGCTTATTTGCTCTCTTACTCTCTAGCACTAGTTTACAATACAGCCCATGAGTCTATATATAGATCTCATGCTTACAATAATTAGACTATCTTAATTATAATAATTAGACGTGCAACTCAAGACTGTAACTAGACTTTAACATGCAAACTAACAGTCCAAAAATAGACTCTCCAAAATCAACATGCAAACTGCATGTTCACACATAGGCTGCCGACATCGGCACCTCCCTGACCGATGTCAGCCGACTGGTAATCGACGTCAGTTGCTTCTTCACTGCTATCTGATCGACGTCGGTTGATCAGACTGATGTCGGTTGCCCTGCAACTCATTTTACAACTCTCTGCAACCTCCGTAACTCCTCCTATTTGCATCCTGGTGAAGTTTTTAGCTCCACAACCTAATAGGGGGCTCTTTTCAGTAGATTCATTACTAGTAAGTATTTGGGTTCTACTCCTTATCAATAAATTGCTTGCATTGTGTTGAAGGGCTTTGGCTCAATTATTTGGAAAACTCTAAAAACTAGAGAACTATTGGTTAAACCTAGACTTGTTTGGAAAATAGGGGTTGGATATAAATATATTCTTGGGATTAACATTCTCCCTTAATCACAGAGTTCCTAAAGTTTCTAACCTTAAAGCAAACTCTTGAAGATAAAGGTTGGATAAATGTGGCTTCCTACATTTCTTCTAAAATGATAGGAAATTTATATTTCTCTCAATGGAAGAGACTTTAAGATTGGCCTATAAGTGTCCCTCTTCATCAAAAATTTCTTATTGATCATATTCTTAAGCAAAGGTACCTCTCAAAAAAATGGAAGAGGATTGGATGACCTAGGCCCATGGTAATCTAGGTATCTATACATTTCAAGAAGGGTATAATAATGTGCTCTCTCCTTAGGAGATCAGACATTGTGTCACATGATATAGAGTTTGGGTTGCCCAGGGTTGGCCTAAAATAAATTTCTTTACCTGGGAAGTTATGCATAAGATTTGTGTAACATATGACAACCTTATGAAGATAGGTTTTCATGGTCCTTCAAAATGTATTATGTGTAATTCCCATGAGGAGATGCTTGATTATTTCTTGTTTCAATGTGTTTTTTCTTGTGAGTTAGGGAATAATAGATTAAAACTATTTAAAGTTCAACTAGGATCTCAACTAAATCTTACAAATATTTGGGAGACTTGGAAACGTAACAAATTTAAAAATACCTCTATTCAGATGTGTTGGTCCTTAGGTCCAAGTTCGTTTGGTGACACATTTACTTGGAACAAATTATAGAATTTTTCATGAAGAATTCAATCGATGAGAGTTAGTTTGGAATAACATTATTAGTAAGGTTTCTAAAACCATTAGAGCTCATCATATAGTAAAGAAATTCCAAGAGTTTAAGGGGAATTCCAAGTCATTGATTCTGGACAGATGGAAACCTCCTCCCCAAGGTTGGGAAAATATCAATTCAAATGGTGCTAATAAGGACAATCTAGGGGTTGATGGTATTGGTTTTATTAGACGAGACTTTACAAAGAAAATCCTACATTGGGAGCTCAAGGGTGTTGGAATGGAATAGTATAGTGATGTTAAAGGGTTAGCTATCAGACAAAGCTCTCTCAATGTTTGGGAGGATGGGGTTCACAAGCTTCTATTTGAATCTAATTCTCAAACCATGGTGGGTTTGTTAGATATTATTATTAATTTTGCTTTGAAGGCTTGGAGAATAAGTAATTTGGTGACTCAAATCAAATCTCTTTAGCAACAGTTTGAAGATGTCATCTTGGTATATATTGTTAAACAAAATAATGTTGCAACATATTTTTTGACAAAATATGCTAGTGCAAGACCAACTGGATACAAGTTAGCTTCTAATCAGGTTAGAGACATGTCATATTGCCAGGAAGTGAATAAAATGGTTATTTGACTGGCTAGTATAGATTTATGTAAAGATCAAGATAGGCCTAGAACTAAGTAAGTCTTGGGGTTCTCTAGAGCCCAATTATTTAAGTGATAATTTGTGTTATTTTCTTTGGAATGTAGGGCTTGCCAATATTGGTAGATCTTTATTTATATTATAATTCTTTTTCAATATATCGTTTTACCTTTTATTAAAATAAATAAATAAATAAAAATCAAAAACCATTCGAGATACATACTAGAATGCATAAGAATATACATTCCATATGTTTACATTACCAGATCTTCAACAATCATTTTAGATTGAGGACTAGAATGCATAAGAATATGTACTTAACCATACCTGATAGCTCCCACCCTTTGATATGATCATCTCCTTGGGTAAATCCAGGCTTAAAACTCTCTTGGGTGCAACTTCCATTGTTATTTTTGCCCTTATAATTCAATAAAAACTGCACTATAAATTTAATCAAATATTACATACAAACCCAATTTATAAATTCATCTAAATGTTGCATACAAACCCAATCCATACATGCATGTCAATGTGAACCAAATTCAACAAATCAAAGTTACACACCATGAAATTTTATGTTAAAAAATCTGAACTAATGCACATAAACATATCAAAGTGTTAAGGTGAGAAAAATCAATACCCAAAACAACCAAGGATGTCTGAAAGGAAAATTTGTGAATGAAAAATTGAGGTGAAAGGATTTTATATATAGGTTAAAATGTGGGCATAAGTGGATATTAGTTAGGTATTTATTTTTTATATTTATCCCAATAACTTTCATTTGAGAAAAGCTTGTATAAAACAATTGTGCCAGGTAAGAGCCATGCCATGCAGTAGATATGAGATCTTCTGAGGTTTTGGAATGGAGTGAAGGGGAAATTATTTTTATTATGCTTGTTGTTTCAATAATGAGAGTATGATTTACGTAGTAAAGATTTTTATGTTTGTTGTTTCAGTAAAGAGAGTATGATTTAGAGATTAAAACTCTCATTTCATTAAAAAATTACATTTCAAAAAGAAAGCCTATTGTTTCACAATAAAATTTTATGATTTGTAAATGAAATCTAAGCCTAAGCATATAAATCCACTAACCCTAGTAGTATATTAACTTAAATTAAATGTTTCCTTGTAATCAAGGAGCCCTCGTATTAAACTCTTAATGATGTCAAGGTTATACCAACCTGATTCCAAGTGTGTTTGGCTAAGGTGGAAATGGAAAATGGTTGATAATGTAAAACATATGACACATCATCCCTTGAAGTAGCCCTTTTTTAGTTCAACACTTAGAATGACATAAAGCTAGGGAGAGAAGCACATGAAAAATAATGACTATAAATTAGATGATCAACACCACTAGTGTCACAAAAGCAACACAATAGGTGAGTAGATCAATAGTTTTGAGTGCAAAATCAATGCAACAATCCAATACAATTCAAAGTAAATAACATAGTAATAGATTGAGCAATGATGGATCTAATAGCAAGTCAATGTAAAAACTATTAAGAAGTTATAATAGAAACTAATTAGATGCATATAAAGGAAAAAAGGGTGTGATATGGAAAAAAAATATTGTTTACAACTATTTGAAACCCTAACATGCATCTCAATGGTCATAAATAAAAATGTGTGGCCAGACTATAGGTTTTTAGGAAAACAAGTAGCCAAGCTTTGGTTTTTCTCTCTATCGGGTCCTTCCTAGGCATACTTATCATTGATGGGTATGGTAGGTGGTATAGGGATCTTAATTGTAATCATCATAATTTAGGTACTAGGTAAATGAAAATTACATGCCCTCAAGGAATGAAAAATTGGGTTTCATGAGAACACAAAGTTTAGAAGTACCTAGAAGACATACAAAATGTGAAGGGAATAAAAATCATACATGTACTTATCTATGATGAAGGATGACAACCAAATGGTTAGCAGTTTCGACCCAAAAAGTGAAAATGTAAACTACTACTCCAACACCTACAAAGAGACAAAAAAGGCTCACGGTCCAAGGTGGTCCAAGATCAGATTTAACAAAACATTAGCTCTAGTGTTCTTCGATCTAGGGATGTGGGAAATATAAAAGTCATCAAAGTGAGAAACCAAGTCATGATCCTCCTTAAATAGGGAGAGAAACTTAGAGCTAAGGACATTTCAAACCTTGATGAATTGGGAGACAACCAAAAGTGAGTCAAAAAATAACTACAAATAGGATGTGCCCAACCCACATGCATTAGTTAGGGCTTCAAAATTCATTTAATACATATATTATTAATCTCATTGGTTATAAAGACACTAACCACAATAGTATTGTGACCCTAGAGTCATCAATAGTCCAAGTGAAGGTCATGGGTCCTTATTTGCCTTGATTACCAATATCGGTATGAAACACCATCGAGTAATGAAAGATGATGAGGGTTAAGGACATAAGAGGTGAAATACAAGAGACTATATTGATAATCTAGAGATAATGGGAGAGTCATACAATGAGAGACTAAAAAAAATAAAAAATCATAATAAAAAAGAGAATAATAACACTATTGAGGGGACCTTAGTGAAAGGTCATAATGGGGGAGGAAAACACAAGGAATAAATTTTGGCCAAGAAAAGCGAGATCAAAATTACAAGGAAAATAAACTACCATGCATTGACCAACATGAGCATAGATAAAGAGGGGGTTAATATAATACCACAATGGTTTGACTACATCAAAGGAAGTGAGATTATTGATATAAGGAAGTATAAAAAACATTCCCACCCAAAATTACCTTGAAGGGGATACAGGGCCAAATATAGCCCAAGGAACTCCAAAGTGTTTTAAAGAGAAGAAATATTGCATGTGATGCACCCTAAATATAGTAAGGGAAAGTGGTATCCAAGGGAGAGACCTCTTTGAAATAGCATGAAAAAATAAGAATTGTCCATGTTTGATTGAAACCCAAAGAGGGTAGCTTGGAGCATTGACATGTAAAATAGTGCAGGGGTTGGGGGCCAAAAAACCAAATTTTAACCAAGGTGAAATCCAAAATAGATGAGCATGCTTATGGGGAGTTATGTGACTCCAAATGAGTACTAAAACATGGTGCAACTCAAGCCCCAATTGGTGACAATGGTTGAGAGGGACACCTGCATAGCTCAGAAAGAGATTAAGATAGATAAAGGATTATTTTGGATTGATTTCCACATAGATGGGACTCAACCATAAAAGAGGGATCATTAGGAAAAATTCAATATGGTCTAAGTATAATTTGTTGATGAGGAATAAGGTGGTTATTGAGGGAGACCTTCATTATCTTCTTGTAAGCATGTTACTCATAAGATATGGATTGTGCTTTAATGTGTAAATAATAACACGTGAATGGGTAATCATGGTTAGTATAATCCGTAGGAGAGGCATTCACTATACCAATGGAAGCTAAGTTTGATCTAGACCACGAAGACATTATATGCTCAAAGGAGGAGGGGATGTTGGTGAAGAGGCATTCACTACACTGATGGAAGCTAAGTTTGATCTAGACTAAAAAGACATTATATGCTCAAAGGAGGAGGGGATGTCGGTGAAGAGGAATTCACTACACTGATGGAAGCTAAGTTTGATAGAGACCTAGAAGACATTATATGCTCAAAGTGAAAGTCCTAGTGAGATACGAGGAGAGGAACAAGTAGAGGTCATGTGCATTTATTGATGGGTATGAGACTGATGAATAATCATCGAAGGATTGAAAGAAACCATGTACTCAATAGGATCAAACTTTCCATCATTGACATGGAAATAATCATGAATGGGAACACATGTTTACATAGTTAAAACATCATCATAGGGTATAGTCTAGCATACAACAAAGCCCAAGGATCAGGGTCGACATCTATGACATGATTCTTACCTTTATGCTCAAACTAGACTCATCAGAAAGTAGTTGAATTGATAATGTGCATAACACCTATTCAAGGACAACCAAGGATTATGTTGTATGATAAATTAATGTTTAACACATAAAAATTAGTTTGAGTTGTCTTCGATCCAAACTTGACTAGAAGCCTTACATTTCCCACAGAAGAGACCATGTTGTTATTGAAACCCATAGAGTTGTGGTGAGACTCGTAATATTTATTGGGAATGATTCCTAGTTTATCAAAAACCTATAGAGGCATGATGGTTCATAGAAACACCCTCAAACAATGCCATAAGTTCTAATAGATGTCTTGATGTAGAGATTCCCACTATGCTCTTGGTCAACTTATTAAGGTGCTTTAAACTTGATTTTGAGTACATTAGACTAGAACTAGTTTTATAGATAACTTAACTGAGATATAATAATGCCAACAAGACATGTGGTTATAATAATATGGAAATGTAACAAGATTTTATAAAAATATGGAAAAAAAAATCTATCTAAAGGATTCACTACAAGCATAAATTCATTATCCAATTTTTTGGTTTACATGAACTAAACGCTAAAAGGAACATCGACTAGGCTAGAAAAAAATAAAGAGACTAATCTACTAAACGATACAACAAAAAAATAGGCCATGTTTAGTATTATAGAAATAATCACTAAAAGGGAAATGTTGAAATAAAAATATGATTTATAAATAAATCCATGTTATTTTAAGAAAGAGAGTATGATTTGAAAAGTAAAGCACATCATTTCAAAAATGAATTGTGGTTTTTAGAATAAAAACTTGTAAATTTTAAATGAAATCTAACCATAAGCATATAAATCCAATAACCCTAGCTTGGTATATGAACTTAAATAAATGTCACCTTACGATCAAGGTGCACTCATATTAAACTTATAATGATACAAGAGTTTTATCAACTTGATTCCAAGTGTGTTCGACTGAGGTGGAAATGAAGAAGGATCCAAAATATGAAATAAATAACTCATGGTTCCTTGAAGTAGCTCTTTATGGTTCGACGCCCATAATGACCCATAAAGTGAGGGAGATAAGAACATGAAGAATGTGCTACCCTATTTTTATTTAACAAGTGAATGTTGTTTAATAGGTATAAAAATTGATAGATCTATTTGTAGACACTTTATTTTCATCACTTTCAATACCTTCTTGTCGACATCCCTAATTAGCTCTCATCATCCTTATTCATCACTTAAACCTAATTAGACTATCATTTGACCCTAATATTGTTATTAAGGTAAGTGCATGGAATTATTTGAGACACCTAAACTCAAAACTTTAAGACACCTAAAGTCAAAATAAGAAACCTCAACTTGTATGAATTATTTGAGACAATGTCACAGTAATATGATTTGTAGCATTTCGAGTCTAGTTTCTAAACTATTAATTTTATTTTAAATGGTCAAGTATAAGTAGGTCAAACATAATTTTTTTGAAGAGGTATTACTAGTTTTTAGAAAAATCAGAGTAGATAGCTTTCCATGTGGCCCATCATTTTTTGAGCATCGTTTAGTTGTTTTTTTAACCCTTTGGTGGAAAGTTAGATAAGATCATCTAGTTTGCAACCTATATATTTTTTAAGTTAATTAATGAATATTTAATTTGTTACTAATTTCAAAAGTCAAAAGACCTTGAAATATGATAAATAATGTATAGCCGACTATGTGGCCCCCCTAACTACCTTAAAAAATATTGAAAATTAGATTTTTTAAAAATGTGTATAGAATTAGGTATAATTTAAAATCATATATATTTTTTTGGGTTTTAATCAATGAATGAAAAGATACATAAACAAAGACAGACATGTATAATTGTGGTATATAGTGATAAATAAAGACATATTTAGAAATAAATATAAATAATTACCTCAAAGTAATAAAAATATTAAAAAATTATATATTTAGAAAGAGGAGAGTTTAATCGATATTTTAGTAATATTTTCAAGAGAAAATTGATCAAATTCATAGTGTTTAGCATGGTCAAAGTTGTATTTCATTGTAATTAGTCAAAAATACACATTTGATGTTGTGTTTATAGGTTCATACCTCAGGCTCAAGAATTCAAACCATTCTTGAGCCTTTAGGTAAGTGTTTGAAATGTGAAATATAAACACCATGTATGCGGTGTTACCATGCACGTAGTACTACCACATACATAGAAAAACTATGGTACATGGAATTACTATTTACATAAAATAATGTGCATTTCACATGTATGGAAAATGAAGCAATGTGAACCTAATTTTCTTAGTCTAAATGTTGTTTTATTAGGGATAAAATGACTGGTTTAGAGTTTTAAGAGTTAAAGATCTATGGTTTCAGGGTCAAGGTTTAGGGTTTAGGAATTACGACACATGGTTTATGTTTTAGGGTATATAAGGACCAATAATGAAGGTAATTAGGGCCAAATTTATCTCCTTGAACTTATTCATAACTACAAAATATGGTTTTGGACTCAATTAGCCCCTACGTCATCACATATTGAGCCAATTAGTCAATTGGGCCAATGAGTGATGTGATTTGGGCCAACTTAAGCCCTATGAACCTAATTTTTGCTCTAAAGAATGTTAATTGGGTATAAATCAATTAGTTTATGGTATAAGGTTAATAATTTAGGGTTTAAGGTATAAGGTATAGGGTTTAGGTTTTTAGGTCCAATCATGAAGGAAATTGAGGATAATTTAAGTTGTTTGTAATTATTTGTGACTACAAAATGTGATTTTGGGCATAATTAGGCCCAACATCATCATAAATTGAACCCATCAGTCAATTGGGACAATAAGTAATGTGATTTACATTGAATTGAGCCCTAGATAAACATAATTATTACTCTAAAGGATGTTAGGTAGGGTTAAATCGATTGGTTTAAGGTTTAGGGTTTATAATTTAATGTTTAACATTTAGGGCTTAATGCTTAGGGCATATAGCCCTGGTTTAGGTTTTGGGGTATAAGGTTTAATCACAAAGGAAATTAGGGCCAAATTGAGCTCTTTTAACCTATTTGTGACTATAGAATGTGATTTTGGGCTCAATTAGCCCCCATATCATCACAAATTGAGCCTATTAGTCCATTAGGGTAATGAGTGTTTTGATTTGGGCCAAATTGAGCCCTATGAACCTAATTATTACTCTAAAGGATGTTAAATAAGGATAAATAAATTGGTTTAGGGTTTAAAATTTAGGGTTTAGGGTCTGATTGCAAAAGTAATTAAGGATAATATGATCTGTTTGAACCTAAATGTGACCATAACATGTGTTTTTGGGTTCAGTTAACACCCATGTCATCACAAATTGAGAGAATTAGTCAATTAGGGTAGTTAGTGGTGTGATTTGGACAAAATTAAGCCATGTGAACCTAATTCTTAGTCTAAATTTAATGGTAATTGGGGCTCAAATGATTGATAAATTAGGGTTTAAGGTTTAGGGTTTAGGGTTCATGGTTTATGGCTTACGTGGTTTAGGGCTTAAGGTTTACAATTTAGGGTTTAGGGCTTAGGGTTTAGGGTTTAGGGATTAAGGTTTAAGGTTTAGGTTTTAGGGTCTAACTATAAAGGTAAATTAGGATAATTTGAGCTTGTTTAAACTTATTTGTGAGTAGATAACATGTTTTTAGGTTTGATTGGCCCTCCATGTCATCACATATTAAGCTGAATTAGTTCAATTGAGGGTAATTAGTGGTGTGATTTAGTCCCAAATTTATTGCTATGAACTTAATTATTACTCTAAATGATGGTAATCAAGGATCAAATGAGTTGGATTGGGGTTTGAAGAGTGTACAGATTTAGGGTTTAAGGCTCAGGGTTTATAATGTAGGTTTAGGGTTTAGGTGTCCAATCATGAAGGTAAGTTAAGAATAATTTGGGTTGTTTGAACCTATTTGTGAGCATAATTTGTGTTTTTAGGTTCCATGTTAACCCCCATGCCATCACAAGATAAAACAAATTAGTCAATGGGGGTAGAACTAGTTAATGGTGTATTTCAGGCCAAATTTATCCCATATGAACCTAATTCTTAGTCTAAATGATTGATAATTAGGGCTCAAATGATTGGTTTAGGGTTTTTATGGATTTGGGTTTAGGGATTAAGGATTAAAGAACTTAGTGTATTTAGGGTATAGGGTATTAGTGATTAGGGTTTATGATTTAGGATTTATGGTTTAGGGATTAATGGTTTAGGACTTAGGGTTTAAAGTATAGGGTGTAGGGTTTAGGGTATCAACCATGAAGGCCAGTTAAGGATAATTTGAGTTATTTGAATGTATTTTTGAGCATACATTATGTTTTTGTGTTCTATTAGCCCCCATGTCATTGTAAATCAAGTGAATTAGTTAATTGGGGTAGTTAGTGGTGTAATTTAGACCAAATTTATCCCTATAAATATAATTCTTAATATAAATAATGGTAATTATAGATTAAATGATCAATTTAAGGTTTTAATTAAGTTTTTAATTCTATGGTTTAGGGTTTATAGGGCTTCAGTGTATCTAGGGAATAGGGATTAAAGAACTTACTGAATAGGGTTTAGGGTTTATGGCTTAGGTTATAGGGTTTATGGTTTAGGGATAAGGGTTTACCAGTTTTAGGGTTTAGGGTTTAGGGATTAGGTTGTCCAACTATAAAGGCAATTAAGGATAATTTGAGTTGCTTGAACCTATTTATGAGAATCAAATTATGTTTTAAGGTTCCATTATCTCCCTATGCCATCACATATTGAGTGAATTAGTCAATTGGGGTAGTTAGTGTTGTACAATTTGGGCCAAATTTATCCCTTAAGAACCTAATTATTAGTATGAAGTGATGGTAATTATGTCTCAAATGATTGATTTAGGGTTTTGAGAGTTAACAATTTTATGGTTTAGGGGTTTCTAGGGATTCAAGTTTAGGGATTAAGGATTTAAGGTTTAGGGTTTAGGGCTTAAGGCTTAGGGTTTATATGGATTTAGGTTTAGGGATTAAGGTTTAAGGTTTATGGTTTAGAGTATAGGGTTTAAGGCTTAGGTTTTAAGGTTTAGGGTTTAGGTTTATAGGTGTTTGTGCATATACACTTAATACCATGCATATGCATTTCTTATATTACAAAAAAAACAAAAAAACATGTACGATTGATGTCATTTTTTTATATCGAGGGTTTTGTCCCATACGTACTCTAATCTATATTGTTAATATGCACATGCTTCAAGTCTATTTTTTATTGATTTGATCACTGACTCAACCCTTAAAAGTAGAACAAATTGTATCTACTCATGGTTAAATAAAGAGTGCATAGGTCTATTTTTTAATGATTTGATCATTGTCACCTGCTTGGTACTACTACATCAAGCATAGGGCTATTTTTTAATAGTTAGATTTTTATCCCTACCCTCAAAAATTGACAACTTTGTGCAATCATGGGTGACAAATTTTGTAATAGTAAGAATAAGAAGTTAAAGCACAAAACACCAAAAGAATTAGAAGTGTAGAGAGAAAATCAAAGGCAATGAATGCAAAATCTTCATGTATGTATATTATCCCTAATGAATTGATTGTCATAAACAATGATGAAACAAATGGTGAAAGTATACCAAATTCTTAAATATTAATTGTCAATTTTGATAGTATACCAAATTACAATGCAAGTCTACATTCAAATTTTTAGGTTTTTTATTTTGGTGATGATGATAGTATGCATGATGATGTAAATTGCATGGAAACTCCAATAGTAAAAGTAATAATAAATAAAATAATATGGGACACTGTCGAATGAATAAACTAGTAATGAAGAAAATAATATTGAAACACCAAATCAATCAAATTTACCACTAAGAACACATCCTAAGATTTTGAAAATAAGACCCATGTATTTAATTGAAATTGATGAAAATATTTTGAACCCAATGCCTAAAAAATGTCCGAGTGCCATATGAGAAGAAACATTAAAAAAATTGGGACTTGCATTTTGAAAAATTAAATAAAATTGAAACTCAAAGATGTCAATTGTTTGTTACATTGATGAAAGTGCATAGGATGAGACCTAAAATACACACCCTAGGACTAAGAACATCTAATATTGATGGTGTAAACAAGGCAATTATTGAAAATTTTCATAATGCATACCATCAAGTAGGTGTGAAGAAATGCACCAAAAATGGCAATGTTGCCTAACGCGTTACTAGAAATTATTTTGTAAGTTGTCAAATAAAGAATAAATAATTGATTAGATAAAAAAGTTGAGTATTGCACATAAACATAAAAAATATAATGAAATTAATTAGGAGATATATAAAAATTGATGTTGTCAATAACAATGACTTGTGGGCATTCTCTGGTAAACTCCCACATAAAGATTTACTTGTAGAATTTTGGAAAGATAACACAAGGGTATCACCTAATATTAGAGATGTAGTGAAAAGAAGAGTTAGTTCTTGTAACCATGAACTACATCTTAAACATTTTTGGATATGACTCAAACATAATTTTACTCTAAATTTATCAAAAATATCCACATATTTATATTAGTCAAAGATATTTTGAAATGACCAAACCCTTCTATGTGAAAATCAATCACACACGCACTACTTGTTGTTGTAGGTAACATGTTAAATTTTTGATACATTATGATATTTGTCATCATGTTCATTGTACTTTGCATATTGACAATATTTTATAGGAGTGTGAAGTGGAATCCCCACCAAAATCAGCAAGGGGATTTATTATGTCCATTTTTTTGTGAAAGATGAGATGGAAACTTTTTTTATAACAAGGCATGTTTGGATGGAACTTGAAACATTTGTGGGAGATTTCCAAAATTGAAAAATTGCACCCATGAGGAGAGTGCACATTAAATTGGACAAGAATTAGTTGTTTTTAGTAAATATAAATCTGTGACATCTCAATTAAAAGCTGAAAAGGAATCTAAAAGGTGCGAGCTTGTTACATAACAAAAATGTTTCCAAATTTATGGATAAATTCAGAAAGAAATTGTATATGAGTATGCAAGGAACACACATAAATATTGATGGCTATATGAAAAATTCAATTTATGTAAGGACATATTACCACTTGATACTATTATTTAAGTAGTTGACTTTGTAGAGAATTACACATTGCAACCACAAAGAGAGGTCCAGTCACAATACTACAATTCATTATAGGTTTCCCTTTTTATGTATATAGCATTCATGCATTCACCTAACAATACAGATCATGATCAAAAAATATTAAGGGAGTACCACTTATATGTTAGCGATGATCAAACACATTCTTCAAATTTTGTACAAGGTTATTTTCAGATGTTGTATGGCAAGTTGAGTGACAATAACTTTAATTTTAATCAAAATTATATTTGGTCAGATAACTACACATCATAATTTAATAATACATGGATGTTCTCCTAGCTAAGCAAGATGCATGTGACTACTATTGTACAATATATTTATAATTTCACTAAATTAGGCCATAGAAAAGGGAAGCATGACAGTGTAGGAACATGTGTTAAAAGAGCACTTGCAAGAGAGGAGTTAAAGTTTGAAGAGGTCACTGATTTGATAGATACAAAAAATATAGTTGAATGATGTAATGAAAATATGGACCATGGTGCTCAACCAAAGTCCATTGTTCATAGATGTTTTTCACTGATGGAGGATGAAAAATTGGCAAGCTATAAATATTGTATGATAAAAATAAGATCAAGTGAGATACACTCATTTCATAACTCAAACACATGTTCATGGATGGTTCATACAAATCATATGGCATGATTTTTTTATGCATGCATTGACTCTATTTAGAATGAGTACGAGCCATAAGAATGGGTGGATGAATTGAGTTTTAGGCCTCTAGTTCCTATTGACACTTATAAGGTTTTACCAATATTACAACTTAAAAAATTGACATCATCACATGACTTTGACCATGTATCTGATCTAGTGAAACTAAGTACATCCATATATTTAACATGTGTTTCATACATGTACTAAATTTGGTAAAATGATATCAATAGATCATGTTATTAAATCATGTTTTATTTTGTGATGCAAGGCATGTTTATATAGTTATTGTAGAAGAGGATAATGAGGAGGGGATAAACTACTACTTGTGCTGATGTGTAGAGGAAAAATTGAAATTGACTTCTACAATCATAGATGGGGAAAACATTCACTATCCCATTGGGTTTGTGTTAGTTACTATAACTTGGATTTGATGTTATCCTATCAAAAATAAAAAAGTATAGTTATTTGAAGACTACAAAGTGCATAGGAAGATACTCCACTATTCAAATTTGGTTCTTGAAATAAATGTTCAATTGCACAAATATCAGGGTAGGCCATTAAAAAGGACTCTATGGAAGGTTTGTGAATCTGATCACAAATCAATTATTTATACTATAAATAATAGATCCAATCCTAGTGGTTTCTTATATTAAAATCCCAAGGTATGTTGACTTCTAAAATGTAAATGCATTTACTTTTAACAAAATTTATTTGTTTCTTAGGTATTACATATAAATTTAAATTTAATTACATATTAACATATTTTTTGTAGGTTAGTGGTGAGAAATTAGCTTCTAGCTTCACATGGTTGGAACTGTTAGTAGAGAATTTTATAATCTTGAAGCTAAGGGAATCTTTCAGTTCATGTAGATGATTGATTGTTTTACCTTATCTAGAGAAATGTCATCTTGAGGTTTGTGGGGTCAAGAATTAACTAAACCTAAGTTTTTACTTGGACTCATATCTATGTTTTTGTTAAGGTGTGGAGCTAAAAGCTTCACCAGATGAGCAGATGCTGAAGTTGCTAGATTCACACAGTCATCGACGATGGCAAGGAGTCGACCAGTAGCTGCTGGCATCGATCATGGATCGGCTGACGTCGGTCACAGGCAGATAGGCAGGGACCAACGTCGGTCACCTGTGTGTCCAAAATCTATTTTCGTGGACAGAACAGAATGTTTGCATGATAGGATTAGCTGTTAGTTGTAAGTCTGCGTTTCTATTTTTGGTAAGACTATTTTGAGCCTTTGATTAGGAGGTGTATCTAATGGTTGATATTGCATTGCTCATGATCCCTAATTCTATATAATGGGATAGATCTTCATAGCTTGTATACTTGTGTAAGTGTGTATGAGAACAGTACATGACATATTGTATATGTGTGTATCAATCCAGGTTGTTGGAATTGGTTGTAAAATCTTGAGGGAAAGAGATCTGTACATCTGAGAGGTGTGAGAAGAAAGTGTGTAGCTTCTTCATTGTATTTCCTTCTGGAAGAGTTTAATACAAGTTTTCAGGGTGGTTTCTTGTATCTCTTATTCTTTGTTATTTCTAATTCTAGTTGCTTTCAATTCTGGTTTAATTCCGTGTTTAATTGCTTACATAAAAGTAATCAAGTTTGTTGGTTGATCCCCAACAAGTGGTATCAGAGCTCAGGTTGACTAACAGGTGTTTCAGATCTAGTTAGTGTTTGTTGATTACAAGTCACTCATAGGGGTTTTTGTTTGAGTGGGAGAAGCAATGGCAGAAGAAAGCAAACTGAGAATGGAGAAGTTTAATGGCAAGAATTATCAATTATGGATAATGCAGATAGAGGATTATCTGTATCAGAAAGATCTATACTTACCATTGGGTGGGGTTGATAGAAAGCCCACAGATATGGAAGATGAAGAATGGGAAGTTCTTGATAGAAAGGCTCTTGGATCTATAAGATTGAGTCTGGGATCTTCTATGATTTCTAACTTTTCACAGGCAAAAACAATGGTAGAGTTGATGGACACTTTAGAAAATTTATATGAAAAGCCCTCAGCTTCAAATAAGGTATATCTTATGAAGCAGCTATTTAATTTGCAAATGCAAGAAGGTGGATCTGTATCTAATCATCTTAATGATTTCCATGGAATTGTAAATCAATTAAATTTAGTCAAAATAGTTTTTATGATGAAATTAAAGCTCTTTTAATTTTATGCTCTTTGCCTAAAAGTTGGCATAGTTTAGTAATGGCAGTTAGTAATACTACATTTGCTACAAATATCTTGAAAGTAGATGATGTTGTTAGTGTAATCCTAAATGAAGAGACTCACAGGAAAAGCACAAGGGAATCATCAGGTAATGCTTTAAGTATTGAAAGCAGCAGGAGGCAAAAAGAGAAGAGTAAGCTTGGGAGATCAAGGTCTAAGTCAAAGATGAGCAATAGATCCAAATCCAGAAATGGAAAAAGAAAGATAACCTGTTGGAATTGTGGAAAGAGAGGACATGCAAAGAAAGATTGTTGGTTGAAGGTTAATGAAGAGAATCATCATGAAGGTAATGAAGAAGCAAAAGTTGCAGGTATTGTTGCACAAGATGCTCTTTCACTTTCTTTGCATAATAAAATAGAATCTTGGGTTTTAGATTCTGGGGCCTCTTTCCATGCTACCCCAAATAGAGAATTTTTCAATGATTATGTCTAGGGAGATTTTGGAAAAGTTTATTTAGGGGATGATGAGCCTTGTAAAATTGTTGGCAAAGGAAAAGTGCAGCTGAAATTGTAGAATGGCAACACATGGGTGTTGAAAGATGTCATGCATGTCCCAACCCTGAAGTGAAATCTGATTTTTGTAGGAAAGTTGGGTGATGAGGGTTATACAGTAACTCTCACAGCTAAATTTTGGAAGGTTACCAAGGGTGCACTTGTACTAGTCAAAGGTAAGAGAGTAGGTACTCTCTATTTATGTAATTGTATTACTGATTATTCTCCTTCTGTATCATCTGCTTCAGATGTGGATGCAAAATTGTGGCACCAGAGGCTTGGCCACATGAGTGAGAAGGGAATGACTATTCTTAAGTCAAAAGGTAAGCTTTCAGATTTGAAAAGCATAGATCTATATTTTTGTGAGCATTGTGTTTTTGGAAAATAGAAGAGAGTAAGGTTTGTTAAAATTGGGTCAACAAAGAGGAAGCACAAGTTGGAGCTTGTTCACACAAACGTGTGGGGACCAGCTCAGGTAGCTTCTATTGGAGGATCATAGTATTATGTTACTTTCATTGATGATGCTACAAGAAAGGTATGGGTCTATTGCATAAAGAAGAAATCTAATGTTTTTGACACTTTTAAGATTTGGAAAGCTATAGTTGAGAATGAAACAGGCAGGAGATTAAAGTGCCTTAGATCTAACAATGGTGGTGAGTATTACAGCTATAAGTTCAAAAGTTATTGTTATATGAATGGAATATGCAGGCAAAGGATGGTTCCAAGGACACCTCAGCAAAATGGAGTTGCTGAAAGGATGAACAGAACAATATTAGAGCATGCACGGAGTATGAGATTGCATGCTGGTTTGCCCTTACAGTTTTGGGCAGAAGCTGTAGATACTGTAGTTTACCTAATTAATAGAGGACCCTCTACAGTGCTGGATGGTGGAATTCCAAAAGAGGCTTGGACAAGTAAAAAGGTAGATCTTTCATTTCTAAGAGTTTTTGGTTCTGAAGCTTTTATGCACATTGATAAGGAAAATAGAAAGAAGCTGGATGCTAAGTCTATGAGGTGCACATTTATTGGTTATGGCTCTAATGATTTCAGATTCTGGTTTTCAAATCTAGGAAGTAACAAAATAATTAGGAGCCGTGATGTTGTTTTCAATGAAAAAGTGATGTATAGTGATCAACTCAAGAAGCTGAAGAATTCTGAGCAGGGCCATGAAGAATTGGATGAGGTGACAGTCCAAAATGAGCTCGCAGAAAAGAATTATCATAGATAGGAAAACATAGAGACCAACATCGGTCAAGCAGGAACCGACGTCGGCAATATAGGAACCGATGTCGGTCAGACAGTGACCGACGTCGGTCAAGAAGCAATCGAGGTCGGTCATGTGGAACTGACGCCGATCAGTTACAGGCCTAGAGGTGACCGAGGTCGGTCACTGTCAGAGAATTTGGGCAGACAACGTGTTGAGAATGAGTCTCAGACGCCCATCAGGAGGTCAACAAGGGTAAGTAAACCTCCAATTCAATATTCCCCTTCATTATTCTATTTATTGCTCACTGATAGTGGAGAACCAGAGAGTTTTGATGAAGCAATACAGGTAGATTCCAAGAAATAGTGGGAGCTAGGCATGAATGAGGAGATTGATTCCTTGAAAGAGAACCAAACATGGGATTTGGTTGAGTTTCCAGCAGGAAAGAAGACACTGAAGAATAGATGGATCTACAGGTTAAAGGCAGGTGAGAATGGACAGATGAGATATAAGGCTAGGTTGGTAGTGAAAGGATTTGCATAGAAACTAGGTATTGATTTTGGTGAGATTTTTTCTCCTGTTGTTAAAATGACTTCTATATGGACTGCATTGTCTTTAGTTGCTATTGAGGATTTGCATCTTGAGCAGCTTGATGTTAAGACAACATTTCTTCATGGAGATTTGGATGAAGAAATATATATGGATCAGCCAGAAGGATTTGAGGTCAAAGGTAAGGAGAAACTTGTGTGCAGATTGAAGAAAAGCTTGTATGGTCTCAAGCAAGCTCCTATACACTAGTATTTAAAATTTGACAGGTTTATGACAAAGCATGGCTACAGTAGATGTCAATCTAACCATTGTGTTTATTTTAAGAGATTGGATAATGGTAGATATATTATCTTGTTGCTGTATGTAGATGATATGCTGGTTGTAGGTTCACACATGCAAGATATCTCTGAGCTTAAGGTGAAATTAGCTCACACATTTGCCATGAAGGATTTAGGAGCAACAAATAAAATCTTTGGCATGAGTATTAAGAGAGACATGAAAAATCAAAGGTTGATTTTGTCTCAAGAGGATTATGTGAACAAGGTGTTGGAGAGGTTCAATATGCAGAATGCAAAACCGGTAAGTACACCTATGGTTGGACACTTTAAGTTGAGTAAAGAACAGTGTCCTAAATGAGGTAGAGTACATGAGTAGAGTTTCATATGCTTTCACAGTTGGGAGCTTAATGTATGCAATGGTATGTACTAGACCAGATATTGCCCAAGCAGTGGGAGTTGTCAGTAAGTATATGGCCAATCCAGAGAAGGAGCACTGAAAATCAGTTCAGTGGATTCTCAGATATTTGAGAGGGACCAACAGTAGGCATTTGTGCTATGGTGGGTCAAACACTTCTCTACATGGTTATGTAGATTCGGATATGGCAGGTGATTTAGATGGCAGGAGAAGCACCACAGGATATGTTTTCACTATTGGTGGAATGACAGTTAGCTAGATTTCAAAGTTGTAGAAGGTTGTTGCCTTGTCTACTGCAGAGGCATAATACATTGTAGTCACAGAGGCTAGTAAAGAGATGATATGGATGACACGGTTCATGGAAGAGCTAGGAAAGGAGCAAGAGAGTTACAAACTATACAGTGATAGTCAGAGTGCAATTTATTTGGCTAAAAACTCAGCGTTTCATTCAAGAACCAAGCATATATAGCTTAGGTACCACTTCATAAGATAGGTATTGGAGGATGGTGAGTTGAAGCTAGAAAAGATCCATACAGATAAGAACCCTGTTGATATGTCAACAAAGCCGGTAACAAAGGAGAAGTTGAATTTTCATTCAACTTCTGTTGGTCTTCAAGATTGAGTTTGAAGATGGAGAAGCTAGAAGATGTTGTTGTATAGGTACTGGTGCAGCTGTTTATCTCCAAGTGGGAGATTGTTAAGGTGTGGAGCTAAAAGCTTCACCAGATGAGTGGATGCTAAAGTTGCTGGATTCACACAGTCACTGATGATGGCAAGGAGTCGACCAGTAGCTATCGGCGTCAGTCATGGATCGACCGACGTCGGTCACAGGTAGACAGGTAGGGACTGACATCGGTCACCTGTGCGTCGAGAATCTATTTTCGTGGATAGAATAGAATATTTGCAAGATAGGATTAGCTGTTAGTTGTAAGTCTGCATTTTTATTTTTAGCAGGATTGTTTTGAGCCTTTGATTAGGAGGTGTATCTAATGGTTGATATTGCATTGCTCATGATCCCTAATTCTATATAATGGGATAGATCTTCATAGCTTGTATACTTGTGTAAGTGTGTATGAGAACAATACAGGACATATTGTATATGTGTGTATCAATCCAGGTTGTTGGAATTGGTTGTAAACTCTTGAGGGAAAGAGATCTGTACATCTAAGAGGTGTGAGAAGAAAGTGTGTAGCTTCTTCATTGTATTTCATTTTGGAAGAGTTTAATACAAGTTTTCAGGGTGGTTTCTTGTATCTCTTATTCTTTGCTATTTTTAATTCTAGTTGCTTTCAATTCTGGTTTAATTCCATGTTTAATTGCTTACATAAAAGTAATCAAATTTGTTGGTTGATCCCCAACATTTTTTATGTGATTATCAAGTTAATTTGAACTCATATTTATGTTTGTCAACTTTGTTTGATCTCATTCCTTGTTGTTATCATGTTCCAAGGTCTAGAAAACCTTGAAAACTGAGTTTTGAGAACCCAAATTTAAGAAAGCCTCAAATTCTAATCAAATCCATAGAAGATCAACCATTTGTCTTAAATAAGAAAAGTTGGATAACCTCAAAACAAAATTTTTACCTTTTGAATCAGGTCTTGAAACATTGTTTTCCTCAATTTATGCATTTTTTATGTTTTTTACCTTGTGATAAGACAACCTAGGGTTTATTCACAGAATGTTTAATATAGTTTGATTTATTTAATATAATTATTTAAAACTTGATAGTCAAGTAGAGGAATTTTATAATCATGTTACAGTTCTTTTGGTTTATGGATATGACTTACAGTTTCCATTTTACGCCTATCCAAAGTTTGCCTAAAAAAATAGCAATTTTGCCTTATAGGGAAATGTTATCTTAAGACTAGAACATGTGGCCCATATCCTAATTGGGCATACTTGGATGAAAATAATGTGGTCCCAAAATTTAATCACCGCCCCTAACATGGTGTTGATGCTTAATTTCAATCATGAGGCTTCAAAGATAGAGGTCTCCAACTGTGGCTTGCATCTTGACAATGTTTCTTATTAATGTTACTCAAGGCCAGAATTTTTGAAAAAAAAGACATATTTGTGTGGATTCTAAGGACATGGTGGTGGTAACATGTGTAAATTTCATATCACAAGGTATTGAAAGTGATGGATTTTGAAGCAAAGGTCCTGTAAGTGGAAATGTCTATTGAAGGCAAAAAACTTGTCTCTTAACTACATAAAAGTTACATTTTAGGACTAATCATTGAATCATATGCCATGAGTGCATCGATGATTTTAAATTTAAGGAATTTAGGGTACAAGTAGAATAATTAAATAGGCACATGATACTTCTTTCTATTCATTGATATGACATATGATTTCTATTTTATGCATGCCCAAAGTTTTTTATTTTCCAAAGTTTGTTAAAAAATAACAATTTTGCCTTACAGGGAAATATCATCTTGAGGTTGGAATGGGTGCTCCATCTCTTAAACAAGTGTAATAAGATGCTAAGAATGAGGTCCTAGAGGTTAATTGGCATTGATAATGTGGTGTTGATGCCAATTTTTAGTCATGAGACCCCAGAGATAGATATATCCAATTATGGCTTGCATATTACATCTAGGGAAATGATGTCTTGAGGCCAGAATTGGTGGTCCATATCCTAATTGAGAATACTTGAATGCAAAAAAAGTGGTCCTAGAGGTTAATCACCACCCTTGACATGGTGGCAATATTGTTTTTTAGTCACGAGGCCCCAAAAATAGAGATATCTAACTGCAACTTGCATCTTGAAAATGTTTCTTGTCAATGTTGCTCAAGGCCAAAATTATTACAAAAATGACCTATTCACATATATTATAAGGCTATGGAAGTGTGAACATGTGTAAATTTCACATCTCAAGGTGTTATAAGTGATGTATTTTGAAGTGGAGGTCTCGAAAGTGGAAATGTCTATTGAAAATAAAGAACATGTCTCTTAACTACATAAAAGTTATATTTTAAGACTAATCACTGAATCCTATGCCACAAGTTCATAAATGATTTTAAATATAAGGGATTCAAGGTGAATGTATAATACTTTTATAGACATGTGACATCTCTTTTGGTTCATGTATATGACTTAAATTTCCATTTTATGCCTGTCCAAAGTTGCCTAAAAAACAATAATTTTACCTTGTAGGAAAATGTCATTTTGAGGTTGGAACGATTGTTATGTCTCCTAATCGGATGTACTCATATGCCAATAATGTGGTACTAGAGGTTAATCACCACCCCTAATGTACTGGTAATGCTATTTTATATCCATGAGATCCCAAAGATAGAGATATTTAATATGGCTTGCATCTTGATAACATTTCTTATCAATATTGCTTGAGGCCAGAATTATTACAAAAAAGAGTATTTGTGTGGATTCCATGGCTATGATGGTGGGAACCTTTATAAATTACACCTATTTTAGAAAATTTCCCTAATGTTTGAACACATTCCATAGGTTGAAAATTGAGATATAGGGTTTTTAATGCTTAAAACCCTAATCTAGGGTTTCTCAAAAAACACAAAAGCCTAAGAGCTTCTTAAAGTGATAGTTCATAGAGTTTAAGAAATCTTTGACATTTATAACATAAGACATTAATGGAAACACTAAAATTGTGACTTGATATATCACAAGCTCAAAAAGACAAAATCCTCTAGCTAAATGTTTTAGATGAACTTCGAAAAGAGGCACTCCATCACACAAAATTTATACAACAAAGAATTGGATGGCATAATACACACATCAAGTCTGAAGCATTCTAGCTAGGGGATTGGGATTTACTTTTTGACTCCAAATACAAAGATCATAAGGGTAAGATCCAAAGTAGATGGCTTGGGCCTTATGTAATAGAAATAATTTTTGATAATGGATATGTTAAGTTTTAGTCTATTATCCTAGTTCACTTTCATCTACTAGTCAATGACCATCAACTCAAATTGTACAATAAGTCTTTTTATAAGGAAAATTTCACTTGCTAGCTTCTTGATAAACATCAATTGTCTCTCTCTCAGCACAAGGATGACACCGTTCTTATTAATGGTATTTATTTGAACCCTTCTTCACAACCTTATTTATTTTAACAATTATTATGGTTGTTATAGGATTAATTCATGTTAATATAGGCTTAACCACCATCCTCAAGTTGTGCAACAACAAATAATTAATTCATGTTGCTACAAGATTAAGTTGTGTAGAAATAAAGAATTAATTCCTATTACTAAGGGTATTTCTTTAAACGCTTTTTCACATCCTTATTTATTTTAACAAATGTTATGTTGTTATAAGATTAATTCATGTTAATACAAGTTTAATCGCCACCCCTAAGTTTTGAAAAAACAAAGAATTAATTCATGTTTCTATAAGCTTAAGATATGCATCAATAAAGAATTAATTATTGTTGTTAAGGGTATTTATTTGAATCCTTCTTCACATCATTATTTATTTTAATAGTTGTTATGGTTGCTACATGATTAATTCCTATTTCTCTAGGCTTAATCACCACCCATAAGTTGTATGACAACAAAGAATTGCATAGCATGATAAACACATCAAAACTTGAGCATTCTAGCTAGGGATCAGGCTTAAATTTTTAACTCTAAATACAAAGATCCTAAGGGTAAGCTCGAAAGCAGATGGATTGGGCCATATGAAATAGAAATAATTTTTGATAATGGAGCTATTAAGTTGTAGACTATTGACCTAGTCCACTTTCATCTACTAGTCAATGGACAACAACTCAAATTATACAAGAATCCATTTTCTAAGGAAACTTTCACTTACCATCTTCTTAATGAACATCATTTGTCTCTCTCTTAGCATAAGAATAATATTGTTCTTAAAACACAAGGATATTTCTTTGAACACTTTTTTTCACCACTTACTAGGAATAAACTAGGTTCCTATAACTAGTACCATCATGGTACAAGATTAAGGGTATTTCTTTGAACCCTTTTTCACATCCTTATTTATTTTAATAGCTATTATGGTTACTATAGGATTAATTCTTGTTGCTATAGGTTTAATTATTGTTACTACAAAATAATTTTTTGTTGATATAGGATCCTTTTCTAATGCGATAGGATTAATTTTTATTGTTATAGGAAACAAACTATTGTGCTCCATCATACCCTGGTCTATTGACAGCTACTGCAAAATGCTTCAAGGTCTATTTTTCACATCTGCCACCATATTGACAAAAATATTTGTGTAATCATTGAATAACATGCTCTAAAATGCTCACTTCATCAAAGGACACTAAGTACATCTATGGTTCCAACTGTTACTAGTTATTTTATGATTATATACATATTTTTCTTAGGGGTTGGTGGATGCACAAGAATTTTTTTGTGTCACTCTATACACCTTTTGCATTTACACTCCTTGGGAGTTCCATATTTCTTCCTGCAGGTGATATGCACTCCATTAGACCATAGCAATACAACATCCATCTTCCTTAGCCACTTGAAGCCACCTTTAAATGATCACCATCATCCTCCACAATCATCAACCATCTGTATCAACTGCCACTTCAAACATCCACATATGTTTAGCCACCATTTACTCACTCCACGGTGGTGTGATAACATCATCCATGTTCTCTCTTGCTAACCGTATATACTCATATAATAATTAATCATGATGACTAATGTATTCATTTAATATTTTTTGAAGCATCCATCTAATTATTATTTTTATATAGTAATTATGAGTTATCATATTGATTTAATCAAGTACCTATTACTATGATAACCCTCATATCAATCCCTTTAAACTATATTTTTCATTCAAAATCCCATTAATCCTTTTCTCCACCAAAGATCCCATACCCATTTTTCCCATCTGACCTATCACACGTGTCATGATCTTACATCACTCAAGGATGATTGATATTTCCATAATGAGGAAGATAAATTTTCATAACAACTTTGAGCTATGAGATGTGGGTATTAAATGCCTAAAAAGGAAATAATTGAGCCTAAAAATCCTAAAACCTTACATTATCCTTTTTGTATACCCAAATATAGTAGCTTACATAGAAACTTTCACTTGCTCAAACACTCAATTCAACATCTTGCTCCTATTTATAATCCTTAGGTATAGGGGCAAGTGTGTGAAACATGAACCAATAAGCCTCACACCTTTGCTAAAATAGCCATATGTCATGAAAATATTCCAAAATATAGGGTGGTTGGCTTATTTTGAAAATTTAACCAGATATAACCATAATATAGCCAAAGAATTTTCTAGTTCACTAAATAACAATTTGGATATTGTAAAGGGCATGTAAATTAAGATAAGTGAGACATTTGTCAGTAGGGTGATTAGGTGACCCTATAGTGGAGACTTGTAAAAGGACAAATTTGACATAGATGTTGAAAGATAAATATTTTTCCAAAGGAATAAATGCTTAAGATCCTTCAAATAAGGGACAAGCTAGATATCATTACCACAGGTATGGGCTAGAGCAATTATTTTCATTGTGAGATTTTTCACATGTGAGGGTAGATATTCCATGTTCTATAGAACCCACTTCAAATATTTGAATCAATTGAGGCATGAAATCAGAATAGACATGCCAAATTTCTTATTGAATATGTTAATTAAAATGGTTGTAGAATATCAAAAGGGTAATCTAAAACTACTGACCCATTACTACTTAATTCAACTGATTATCCAACATTGCCTAAATAGAAAAATACCCAACCTAAGTTGGGAAGACTTTCTAAAATTGTCTGTAATAGCAGAAAGTGAAGATGAAGAAGAGGGTAATGATGAAATAGAGGGACAATAGAAGAATAAATAGAGACTAAAGAGGATTTTTGAGGAAAGAGAATATATAACTTCAAAAGTAGATATGGAGACTCCCCTTGCACAAGAACCCACAACCACACAAGAACTTTAGTCACACAAGAACTTACAATAGAATCTTAAAGGGATAACATAAAAATAAGGAGGAAGAGAAAATTGATCCTTCAATCTTCTTCATCATAGGAGTTATAGGATAAAGTTTTTTCAAAACCTAAATCTCCTAATAAATCCAAACAACCACAAGTCTACAAAAGGAGATCTCATAGGTTGAGAGAGAAATTACAAAAGAAACCAACATCCAAAACCCCTATTGTAATTCACATCATTGAAGGTTCATCTAATGAGGAAGTTAAATAAATTAATGTTCCATCATCTAGTAGTGAATAACCTTATGCCTCCTATAGTTTAGAAGATACAAATATGGATGACAAGGAGCAATCATCTGAATAAGGACATTAAACTAACAAAAAAGAACAATCTGATGGAAACAATAATGAAGAACATCTAGCTAAGGAAGATATGGGAGACTAATAGGATGGATGTAATGAGATAATATAGTCATAATATGAGGATGAAGTATAATAAGATCCTGTAGTATCCTTGCAACAAGAATTACCAACTCTAGAGCAAGCATTAAAAAAAATTAAGCTATTGAGAAAGAAGTTGAAGGACCAGGAAAGCCATGGACTAAATACATTAGTAGCAGTATCATCAAAGTTATAGGACCCAATTACCATAATTGAGTCCCAACCTTTAACACTTGAACATTAAAAACCAGTGGTTTATGGTCAACCTACATCCAAATTATTTGCCTCCATAGCCATTCAAACTGAAAGGCATAGTGCACCATTCACTCTATCCACTAACATGAGACAATCTATAGAGGAATGGGTTGAAAATTTTAAGCAATAAAATAAATAAACTGTGGTATTAAATAAGAAAGATAAAGTTTATGAGGAAAAAATTATGAAGTTGAAATATAAGATGGAGGAAATGCCCAAGTTAACAAGGCAACTTATCAATTATTAGCCTCCTACTAAGGTATACTCCATATATCTAGAGGATAATGGATAAAATTCAAGTTCATAAGGATCTATTTTGATATTCCATGTCAAGTATTAGAACTTGGAGATATCTTTGATATGTATAATAATAACCCAATAGAGGCACAATCCTAGTTATATGAATTTTTTATCCACAACGATGATGTGCATCATGACTTGGATTGGAACCCCAACTTACCTATAAGGGATGTATTATTGAAATCATTTTACTCATGTATGGCCAATGAATGTTGAAGAGGCTAAAAAATGATAGATTATAAGAGAAGGAACAACAAACTACATTAATTATTAGAGGGGAATCCAAAATTCTAGAAAACATCATTCAAAAATGGGTTAGCCTGATGAATAAAACATAAGGTTTTTCTTGGTTTGTAGAACAATAGTTAAAAGCTCAGAAATTCTAATTTGGATTAAGAGATTCTATAGGATTAGACAGACATAGAGCTTGCATATCCAAGTGGGGAGAACTCACCACATGGTTAAAGAAAAGGGAGCCATACTCACCTTTTAATCTAATAGTAGCTTTTGACAGGGTCAATACATATATTAAGATTTTTAGAAGGAAAGGGCCAAATAAGTTATCTATCATATTCCAACCTCCCCCATTATGGTATCCTATACCATATATTGAGGGAAAGCAACCATTATATCATAACGAGGAAGATATGAGATGGAAATGATATGAAGAAAAACATAGATTCTATGGTGAAAGGTCTAGTGGTTCTTGGAAACCATTGGACTTTAGATTTGTATATGGAGTTGAGATGCAAAGAATATTTTCTTGAAGACAAGAAACATATAAAGTTGGGGGGCGTGATGAACCCAAAAAAGGACATGTTTTGGGCATCTATTACCAACTTTAGCCTCTCCTAATCTAGCCTTTATGAGACTATCTCTTGTATATTCCTACTCGAAATAAGTCTAATATATGATAGATATATATTACTATATTACATATAGTAATGAGATTTTGATTTGTGATTTAAGTATATATGAATATATTTTGTTATATGGTTTATTAATTTTAATATTTTTTGATAAATTTCAAAGTAAAATAGGGATATTTCGTGAGCAACTTGAGTCAATATATCCTACAGCTAAAAGATCCTGTGTCAATGCATTCTGCAACCAAAGGATCATGTGTCAATGCATCTTGTAGCCAAAGGATTTTGTGTCAACATATATTGTATCCAAAATATCCCATTTCATCACATCTTATATCCACATGATGGTAGTTATGAAAAAAACATCATGAATATTATGCAACTACTAATTTAATCTATCGTAGCTACAAGATGAAGAAAGTTTAACTCACCTAGGATGTCCACCACCAGCCAAAATCTTAGAGACTATAATATAAATATTTGAATTCATGAATAGATTCTTCTAGGGTATCTCGAATCAAACTTTGGTTATGAATGATCTAGCATATTCCCTGTGTTCTATTGGGTAGAGTTTAACCTCAAGAATCAATTTTTATTTCCTGTAGTGAAACATTCTCATTATAGCTATATTTTTTTGTGATTCTATTTATTTAATAAATTTAAAACTACCACGTATGATATAAATATAATATATAAAATATGTGTAAATTATTGAGAATTTGTTTTAAGAATAGAAGTGTGTAAGCGTAGCAAGCAATCCAATTGAGATATTATAATCTACTGTAACAATATTAAATGGATAAAATATATCTCATCGTAACCCTTTAAATTTATTCTTAAATTATCTTAGATCACTCTATTTTCTCCACTTAATCACTCCATAGCTATAATAGAAAATCATGACAATAGTACCCAATCTTATGTTATCAAATTTCAATTTATACTGGTTCTACTACAGTTCTCAGTCTAGGTATGGTTTATTCTTAGAAAGGATATTTTATTCCAATTTCCACTTAATAACCCTATTGAATTACCTATTTAATTCTTATATATTGTCTAATATGATGAGAAACCAATTATTTTATTGGTTTCCCATAAAATCAATCTCAACAACTTTTACACTTTAGGTTTGTATAGGCCTACTCTACCTTTGATAGGTGTTAATTCATAATAATTTAACCAATAAATTTAATTACATTAAAATTCCATTTTATAGTGATTAATTATCATGGATATATCTTCATACAAGAGTTACAACCTAAGAATAAGACTAAACATCAATTCACTTCTCATATTTATGTTTTTTCAATGAAAACCTACATGAAACTAACACATAGTCATAATTTATTCATTATATAGGGATTATTTGTCAGGACCCGAAAGCACCATTGATTACCAAGCAACTAAACATGCGGAATTAAACCAGAAGTAACAAGTAACTAGAATTCAGAAACAACATAGAATATGAGAGACAATACCCAATTTTATTAATACTCTTCCAGAAGGAAATACAACAAAGAAGATGCCACCATCTTCTTCCTTACACACCTCTAGGGCTCCCACACCTCTAGGGCATAAATAGTAAATATTTTCAAGAGCTCACTCTCTCTCTTACGGTCCCAACACACAACTCAAACACAGAGTTGGTGTTCACCTCCAACCAGTCAGTATCACTACTGCCAGTACCACCAGTCAGTATCACTACTGCCAGTACACAAGTGCTCCATGCACTCCAAATTTGAGTACTCCACACACTCCAAGTACACAACGTACTCCAAGTAGATCTCCCTTGATCTTGATACTTGTTGTGTTGCTGTCACCTTTGATCCTGCTGCCCCACAGATCACCTTTGACCTCACACACACACACCTGCAAATCAATGATCTTACTTACCCATGTAGATTTCTCTACACCCTGAAGAACCCTTGTCCTTGCCTCACCAAGTCCTTATGATTCTCCAACCAGTACCCTGGTGGATATTCTACCAGATCTTGCTATCCCACAGATCTCCTTGATCATACACACTCAGCACCCCTGTGGAACTAGGAGGAGCTACCCTTGCTCTCTTCACTCTCAGAAGGAGCTAACCAAGCTCAACTCAAACTAGCACAAATTACAATACAACCCATGAGTCTATTATATAGATCTCATGCAAACAATAATTAGACATCTAATTACAATAATTAGATCTACAGCTCAAGACTAAAATTAGCCTTTCAACATGCAAACAACTGATTCGTTAACAAACTGTTCATGCAACTGACAGTTCCAGAACCACACAGGCGATTGATGTCAGTCCCTGTCTGGCTAGAGATGACTGACGTCAACCGATCCTTAACCGATGTCGGTTTGCTCTGCACTAGATATGACCGACGTCGATTGATCAGACCGACGTCGGTTGCTCTGCAACTCAACAACCTCTCAATAACCTCCTCCATGTCTACATCAGTGAAGCTTTTAGCTCCACAACCTAACATTATTTTCATATTATAACACTTATAATCCATTATAAACATATTCTATCACCTTCTTGCAGAGTTTAAATAATTTACACTAGTTAAAAATGTATTTATGGTTCAATTTGGGCCTTAAACCATGTTTTAGGGTTTTACAGGAAATACAGAGCCTGGGAACTCTTTATGGATTGTTCATAAATACAATATACTTTGTCTCTTTTCAAACACATATTTGAGGGTCTTAATAACTCTCTTCAACCTTATCGAGCCTTAAAATGAACTCATGTAACATGTAGTATGTATTATAAGTGCCTATAAATGACTAGGAATACACAAAACAAGGTTACTTGAAGGTTTCAACTACTTAGACCTTGAAAGAAGTGAAACTTATCCTTACATTGAATTTATTCCTCTTTATTTAGGTAAGGATAAGATGAATACAACAAATCTAACCAACATATCCCTTTTGATTGTAAGAAAATTAAGTTTCCTCATACATAGAATGCCTTTATCATGATAGACTGTCAATAAAACTCTATTTCTTATCTTAGCAATCAAGACTCATCTTAGGATATTAGGAACATATGTAAAAAGTAATAAAACATTTGAACCAGTACCTTTCATCCATAGAACATGCCTTCATTACCAAATAAGGCTTCCTTTATTGATCATTTACACAATCATATTTATAGTTCATGTAGACTTAAAGGCCTTCTTCACTCCTCCTCTACCTTAACAACTCAGAATGACCATGAGAAATCAGCATGACACTTGCACAATTTTAATATTTTCACATATTTATAAGAAATACATTCAAAAATTCAAATCATGTTTTTGGCACGAGAACTTGCCAAAACATCTAACTAGCCTATAAATTAACTTATAAGACCTTTAATAAGGCATTTATTGATTAATCTAACTACCTAAGACTCGATGAACTCTTGAAACCACCATTTCATCATACTTTCAATGATTTTCCTGCATCACATATGTTTCAACAACATTCAACATACTACAAGGTATATTTTTAATGTTCAATAAAAATTTAAGGCATATAATAATGTGAACATGTAATAAAATATCTAATAAATTATAAAAAAATCCAAAAGGTGAAATCAATGAGAATATTTAAAAAGTGGTTTTTTGAATAATGTATGTATATAATAGATCTATAAAATCCATATAAAGGCATACAGAATGTGAACAAGTTTGATACAATATCTTGGGTCAATGCCGTATAGGCACATAATGCAAGAAACAACTATACATCAAGCCATATAGACATACAAAAATGTCATAAGGCATAATAATAATCAACAAAATGCATTGATCTCTTTTCCTTGCTTGTAGAAGCCTCTCCCTGGGATGCCTTGCTCATAACTAGAGGTGTTGGATCTAAATGACTACGAATCCTCCTTTGTCTAAAACTTGCTTGTGGATCTAACTATTCATATACAAGTATTGACAAAAAAATTACATGTACCAAAACAAAATTATTAAAAAATTAAGTTAAGTTTTTAAAGTGATATAAATATTATTCACAAGGGAACTTACTGTAAACTAGTGGTCATAGTCAAATTAGGATCAATGCTCAATAGGGTCAATGATAGGTTCATGCCAGCGAATGGGAGTGTGAAATAGATCACCAATAGGAGTTGGTGATGTGCTCATGATAATATAATGGTTGGGTCCCTGAAAATGTATATATATAATAAAAATTCAAATTTATCTCATAAACATTTATATCAACTGACTAAATCATTGAATTATAATAGAAAATTTACATATTAAATTTTCAACTATACCATGGTATGTATGTTGATCATTTCAACAGGACTAGAGGTCATTATCGAAGGACTCTACATAGATAATTATTTTGTGCTTAGCTATTTACACATGTACATAATACAATTACAAAACACACATCCATATTTACACTTAAACATTATAATAACTCACATGTACCTTGGTTAGATGTTGTGTAGATGAAATTGCAATAACAACACATACATGTTCTCCCTCCAAAATAGATGGCAGAGTGTCTAGCATGGTCATCAACTAAAAAAATAAAATATCATTGTTAGTCACTTCATCTTACAAACACACACACACAAAAGTGTGTGAATATGACTAGAGTTGTAGACACAAAAAAGACTTAATTGAATCAAAATTGATCATAGTTAGTAAATTTATATTTTTATAAATAACATTAATTAATCCTTAACAATCACCTTTGTATAGGTATATACATGCATAGTAGATGCAACACACATGTTCCTGTGACGTCGAACATCCTATTGCAACATTAAAAATTCATATACATTATTGAGATTTCTATATGAAAAATAATTAAATGCCTTTTAAATTGTACAAATATTTAAAATTTGATAAGTCTGATAATTTTTTGCAACAAGTAAAATATTGAAGCTACTTTGGAAGTTGTATCCAAGGTTTCCAGATCAAATGCAGGTAACTAAAATATAGTGAGGTTGATATCATCTAGGCCCATATAAATACCACCATGAGTGGGTTGCATGATATCCTTCTCCTCCTTAGGTCTAGTACATATAACACCACATGATTTGTAATAATGAGCTCATCAAGTAGTAGTGCTAGGCAAAGCTTCACCATGTCCACGCTCACCAATAGAATTATGAGAAATTTGGATCATAAGCTGAATGAGGGTGTCAATAAGTGCCTTAAATGCATGCAAAGTATTAATATATATAGTGTCCTTGACTATAGAGGGGATTGTCTTAGGAGGATGTGGTTTCTTGATATGTAGGGGCATGATATACACCTAGCTTATCCTATGCAGATCTCTTTCCTCTGCCAAAGAACTTAGAGAAATCAAAATAGTTTTGAACTTTATTCAACACAAACTCACAATATAATTTTCTTAAAAAATACATCGGGACCTCATTATTGTTGCAAGGCAGGTGATCAAATACCATCCACCATCAGTTCCAAAAATTATGTTTAATGAAATTGTGAGTGCACCAATGGATTGGAATATGTTTGGCTGTCACATTTAGTGGCATACCTTTTTTTCCATCAATAAATAGGGCACAAATTTGTCCTTTCATTATATTTTTATCTTTCACAATAACTATAGATATTTTTTTGGAATAATATGCCCTACATTTATTTTTATAGTCAAACAACCTATCAATTTGACCTGTTAACGAGTCAATTTCACCTACTAATGTCTGTAATGTATTTGATAGATAAAGTTAGTGGGGATTGTTTGCATGGGGATCCCTCAATGTCCTAATTATATTCTCAAATTATAATTTTTTTTCAATAATATAGAATACTAAATCATCTCAACTATCATGGGGGATTTAGGAACTACATGAGGGCTAAGAGAGTTTTGTATGGGAGGAGGGATATGAGGGTTTTTCAAGGAAGGAGGGATATGAGGGTTTTGCAATTGAGAAGGGATAAGAAGTTTTGTGGGTTAGGAGAAAGAAGAGGTTCAGGTTTTTGTTTAATTCCACTTGCCTCTACCTGTTCTTAAAAACAAAAACAAAACAATTTCAAGACAAATGCAACAAAATTAACTAATTTTATTTCTAAATGCATTAAAATGCATTTGTATACCTCTCTTTTGACATGGATTATTAAATTTAGGTTGCCCTAGTCTCACTCAAGTGTGTATTTACTTATGTTATCCTTTGCTCATAATTTATGATGATTCCAAATGAATGGCATCGATGATTTTTATTTGGTTTTAAAATAATAGAATTGCATACATAACTCTAGTTCGGTAATATCGATCCCATGTCATATAATCATGAGTGTGATTTTTAAGAACCGCATATGCAGGTCTTAAAAACTCATATGTGGAATGTATTTCATGAAATTATGTTTTCTTTTTGGCCCCCCATTTCCATGCACTTACCCATTACATAACCTTAATCCCATCATCAACATATTCCTAACCTAACCACATCACACCACCATCCATAATAAATTAAATTCTATCACACCATTATCCTATCTAAATCCCACCAAAATAAGATCTAGATTAATCAAATAATTAATCATATTAGTTATTTGGCTAGTCCTAATAATAAAATCCATGCACATCCAAAATATTAAAAAAAAAATCTAAATAAGTCACCCCATCTATCATCACATCACTCAATCTTTGGTCAAATCCCCAAATCCAAGATAAGGTCAATCAAGTTCATCATTTAATCAATAAAATCAACCATCTCTTATCAATGGAAAGGCCATGTATTTCTAACCCCTCGCATTTATGAGCCAACTCCCCTCATTCAATGATGATTTTGACTCAATCTTAGCCCTTCATTTTAAATTATATATGATTTTCCATTCACCCTCTCTAAAATTTATAAATTGGAGGCCCCTCCTCCATTTACATCAAGCCATGGTAGCCTAATGAGACCATGTCAAATTAGCAATTAAGTTCCCATAGCCTAACAAAACTATGCCATTTGAGAGAACAAGCCTTACAATCATTCCATCAATCCAATCATCAGTTAACCAAGGGGATATGTTGTCAAATTATTTGCATATATTTCATTGAGAAACTACATTCTTTTTCAAACTAAGATAAATAAACAAAACATGGAGGTCCTTATGGTAAGTGAAGGTACATTGTATTTCCCTTTAAGCTCAATCTGAAGTATGATGCATGATTAGA
Source organism: Torreya grandis (assembly GCA_037957365.1). Classification (NCBI taxonomy): domain Eukaryota; kingdom Viridiplantae; phylum Streptophyta; class Pinopsida; order Cupressales; family Taxaceae; genus Torreya; species Torreya grandis. Next base: position 102,562 of record JARHVA010002389.1, on the reverse strand, counting down.
GTAGAAATTGGTGTTATTTTCTTGTTTCTATTTTCTTCGATCTAAATTGTGTTTATACGCTATTTATATTATAATATATGACTTTTAAGCTTAAATATGAATGTAAAGTATAATTTATTGAAATGGAAATTGACAAGCTACATATAAAAAAATAATAAGTACAACCAAATAAAAAATACTTAAATTTTTTGATCTTGGGTTGACTAGAACTAATGTTTGAGAGTGAAAATCAAAGTAAAATAAGACTATGACAACTCATAATTAGGAACAAAATATGAAAGTGTTTATCGATATGTCCACATTCCCTAGACAATAACACAGGTCAATCACATCCATTGACTACAGATTTGTCCATGTTGACTGTGATGAAAATATGACTTTACTGACTTTTGCACCTATGTTTTTTGAGTGGGTTGAGATATTCATATTTTGTAGATGTCATAAAAAGAAATTATTGTCCTTATCCTTACTTTAGAAACCATAAGGATATTTATGAGATCTAAAAACCTACAAAAAGATATGGAAAGTGTAATGTGTTGTGTTGACCCTAATCACTCTTGTTGATGATTGTCTACATATCAAGAACTCTGAGAAGGGAATCAAGCCATACATAGTTCTTCCATATAGAGTGCTTTTTCAATCGTACACCTTGACTATATGTATGAAACTTAAAATTTGGATTTGTTACTTGATAATTTTAACTCTTGACTTGATTTTAAATGCTTCAGACTTGGTTTGTGATTGCTCCTCATGAATGATCTTGAATTTGGGAAGAATAGGGCATATTTTATCAATGTGCAATAGTGTATAAGTGATCAAGTAGATATAAAGCTAAGCTCTAGTTATAATGAATGACCTTTGATTTATATTTATAGTAATTTTTTCAACAAATTCATTTATCCAACCTCATGAAATGTGTGGGAAGACTCAAATGGATATTAAAAATATTGGAAATTAATCATTATTAGTGTTAGGGAAAGGCTACACTAGGTGGACATGTATATGATAATGGACCTGTTTACCCAATACTTACATGTCTTGAATATTAGGGACAATTATTCTAATATGGGAAAAAAAATCTAAGAGTGATATATAGAGATTTGACCATTGACTTCAAAATTCTATATAGTATTGAGAGAAAACTTAGGGGTTGAGCCTGCATATAGATAAATGGCTTAGAGGAATGATGAATAAAAAAGATAAACTTTAGTGTGTATAACACACTTTGTCTTTGATAAGAAAATTTAATTATACAAGGCACTCCATTTTTAGCAAACATTGCAACAACACATGATGTAGGCTATGCTCATATTTAAAATTCAAGAATTAAAAAGAGAGTAAGGAAGAAGTATACCTCTATAAAGATGAAACTCTATTACTTTATTTCTATATACTTAGGGATATGAAATATTAATGTATATGGGTTGATGGATATGTAAACATGTGGTACACATGCCTCTTAGTTAGTTGTATGGGTCAAATATATTGGGTCAAATGATTAACTTGTGGAATTAGTACATTGGATAATGAGTGAGCCTACTTTGGAATTAAGTGAGTACCCATCCATTATTAATATTAGAGTTATATATAAAGAATATGATTATATTGTAAAGGATATTTTGTAATTGTTGGGTCTTCTATTTATTAGAAGGATATTGGAGTTATTCCCCTTGAAGTGGAATGGTGGAGTTCTTCCTCCCTAAAGGAATATTGTATGGTGTTTCCCTAATTTAAGGTATTATTCTATTTCTAAATATATTCATATTTGGGCCTCTTGGGCTACCAGTACATCTTGTGTTGTATTGATCTACATATAATCCACATAATTAAATTATTACAAGTGTGGATCAAACCCTAATTTTAGATAATGTGTATTGATCTTTGATTTGGGAAATTGTGTGGGTGAAACCCTAATTTTAGATAATCACTTGTATCTTGAAATATGTACGGATGTTTTTACAAAAAAATTACTATAATTAGAGCATTATTCAAGGATGCCATATTAAAAAATTAAGGTTTAACAATCATTGGGGAGTGATTTATTGATAATTTAAGTTTTTTCATGAATTCATCATATCAGTCGTATTTTAAAAGATTTATTCTTCACTTTTTTACTAATGTTGTAAAATTAGTTAAGGATGCTACAATAAATAATTTGGGATTTTGTAATCAATTTTGGGAAATTTATTTCTATTTTAGTGTTTCTCTTAATTTCCCTCTATCGACCAAAATTATAAAATTTTATGTTTTTTTACTAAATTTTTATAGTCATTCTAGGAAACTACACTAAAAACATTTTGGTTTTTTTCACTAGTTTAGTGTGAGTTATTTTGATTTTATGATTTTTCATTATCTTACTTTATATGGATATTGGAATTCAAAAGTAGTTTTTTCTAGAGAGGATGATATTGAGTTGAGAATAATTTTCATAAACATTTATGGCAAATAGATTGGTCCCATTTTTCCATAAGCCTTATTTTGGGTTGGGTATCAACTAGGTGAATAACAATTAGATTTTTCATTAGAATAATTGGAATAGATTTTCCTAGATTAATAGGATATTGAAGAAAGTGAGGATGAAGAAGAAAAAAAGAGTAATAAAGTAATGATGATGGTGGTGATGAGGAAGACTATATAGATGATGAAGATGAAAAATAACATGAATATACTAATGATGAGGATGTGGCTATAGATGATGTATAAGGAGAGATCGAAGATCATGATGAGGAAAAAAGAGAGATGGAGGATACGGTTTCAAATATTTTAGGTCAAAATAAAGATGCTTCAATATTTTAGTTTCATGGATATATTCAAAATAAGAAGTGATTATGTCCATAAACCCTAGAAAAAACTATAACTTCATCAACATGGATGTGGCCCAACATCTATAGGTTCAATAAAATAAAATCAAGGAGGCTCAAGTAGATGGTATGAATATTCAAGTTTTTGAATATTTGAAGCTCACTATGGAAAATATGAATTGAATTCATATTTTTATGCTTTAGATATGGATGGTATGGATATGGTTCTTAGATATCTTTGGTTAGAGACTTTGGGAACAATGAACATTAATGTGTATAATCATTTCATTAAATTTTGGTACAAGATAAATAAGGTCACTTTATAGGATATAAAACCTAGCAAAGCATGAAGAAATTTCAAGGTTATCATAAGGATGAAGTTGAAGATGGTGAATAAGAACATAAGCAATCTTTAGATGAATAAATAATACCAATAGAGAATAAAACTTTATCTACTCAAGTAATACCAATTAAAAAGGCAAATTAGGTTGAAAAAAAAGTTGACAAGGATAAAGTATCAAAAAATGATACTAAGGTTGGGGAATATAGACACCAACATCATCATCATGGGAGGAAAACATCATTGAGGCATGTCAAGGTGCATCATAAAATAATTAGTATAGCTACACTTAGAATCCAAAGAATAAATAATATGGTCATGCATGGATTCAAAATAACACAACAGAATATGGAACATGGATCAATGGATAAATAACTATGGCTATATGTGGAAACCAAATAATAACTACTATGGTCATGCATGGAAACATAATAGTGCAGTGGAATATGGAACATGAATTCAACGGAATCATTATGCATGGAAATAAAGGAGGTACAACTATGATCATTAATGTAATCATATTAGCATAATGTAATTTAAAAGAAATGTAGGCATGTTATCCCCTTCCAAAATCACATATGGATGGTTTGATAATAGGGCATGGAGACAAGTGTGCAATGATTTGAAGCACACTCATTACTTAGTATATTCTCATGTTTTTGGGATGAAACATGTCAAGGAGGGATGGCATGATATGTACTTATGGGTATGATGTATTAATGTATATGGGTTGATGTATATGCCAAAATGTGGCATACATCCTCCTTAATTACTTGTATGGGTCAAATGAGTAACTTATGGGATTAATAAATTAGGTAATGACTTATCCTAATTTAGGATTAGGTGTGTACCCATCCATTATTAGTATTATAAATATATATAAAGGAGATGAATATCATTGTAAAGGATATCATGTAAGTGTTGAGTCTTCTATTTTTAAAAGGATATTAGAGGTATCCCCTTCAAATTGAAATAGTGGGGTTATTCCTTACTTAAGGGGTATTGTATTATGTTTCCCTACTTTAAGGGTATTATAATATTTTTTCATATTTTTCATATTTAGAAATCTTGTCCCACTAATATATCTTGTGTTGTTTTGATATACATTACAATATGCATATCTGAATTATTATAAGCATGGATCATAACATTTTTAACCTATAAAAGATGATGAAACATTGGGAAATGTGCCTTATTTTTAAAGAACTTCAAAATATGGTTCCTCATAATGGTGAATTTAGAATGATAAAGTACTAATATTGAATAACTATTCATTCCCTTAAGTTATAAATATGCGACTCCAACCCTCATATATGGAGAGAAGTGTCTAATGTATTACTTGAAAATAAGTTGGAACCATGATGGGTCCACTAGAAGTGATGTCAAGGTTAATAAGTGTCACTAGACTCAAATTTACATCACCCATAATATAAAGTTTGAACCACATCATGGGTTTACTATAAGTAATGCCAAGGTCATTGAGTTTCACTAGACTCAAATGTACATTACCCATAATATAACAAATAACATTATTGTAGACAAATTTAGATTCTACTTGCATGATATAAAGATAATGAATAATATTCATGCCACATCATGACTATATTGCCAATAGATTTTAATTGAAATAACTATTTTTATTTTAATATATAAATTGTATTGTAGTGTATATGTGCATGATACAATATCATTCATTTTTCATTTGAAAATATGTATATGTGTGCATGAATCAATATGATCAACTATAATTGTATCTAAATTTTTTAATTTTTATCCTATAAGTATTCTACATATGCCCATTGTAGTCACTAAAATTAATATTTAATGGTAAAACAATGCACTTTGACATCTTCTTATACACACTTAGCATATTCTCAATTCTAAAATTCTAAACATTTATTCCTCTACTTATATGCATATGATCCTTATTCTTAAGCAATTTTGATACTAAACATTCCTATTCCTCATTCCAAGTAACCTAGAATCATTATTAAACCAATTCACACATTTACTTTAGCTATCTCTGCTCTTCAAACAAGGGTACTCCTTCAAGACAATATCACTCGCTAGTAGTGTCTAAAGCTGATTGGTTTTTCCTCCTATCAAATAATGACCAATTGCTCAAATTAATTCACCTAAGGGGTTGTCTCACACATTTAAAAATCACCATTCAATGAAATCCCAAGAAGACCACTATATAAGTACATTTTCTATTCATTTATTCACTAGTTATAAATAGGCTTATCTATTGAAAATAATAGAATTATTCTAACTACACATTGAGAGGAAAACACCTATTCTTCCCAATTATGAGTCCATTATACCCAAGTAGCCCTAATCTAATTATGAATAAAACTCTAAAGTTACAATTCATTGTTGAAGCACATAATTAAATTAGGATTGCACCAACATATAATATTACACCATTTTTTCACATACACCATTGTATCATGAAAAAAATACATGAAGTTTGATGCCTCTTCATATTATTGATATGTAGGAAACACTAAACATAGGGGGTGTTGGAGACAAGCATAACTTAATCCCCTAACCCATTTCCCCCATTTACTACATTTTTTCCTCATTATCTATTAAGCTAGGGTTCTAAGTGAAGAAGAAGGTACATAGTGGATTCCATAATGAATCAAGTGACCCCAATCACACACACATGACCTAAAGGAAAAGACACACTGATATAAACTCATAGAGAGAAAAAAGACTACCAAACATTGATGTACCCTATAGATAACAATGTAGACAAGCCTTGTCTAAATAGCAAGGCATTATCCCAGATTCAAATGGATCCATGTTCCTAATCATAGAAACCTCACATAGTCACACACTCACACAATTGATCACATTGTATTTATTGCAGTCCATCGGATTTGAGTGCCAACTAAGTAATTTGTCTTTAGTTTCCCATTTTAGTATATTTCTAAAATTAACAAGTTCTAAATCAGTCTTGTGTGATTTATTGCATACATTATACATTCTAATTTTACTCAATAGTTTACATAATTAGATTAACACTTATTTAATTTCCATTTTTGATAAAAATATATTGGTGAACCCACTTTATTTTTGAATATTCAAGCCCTAGTTTTCCAAAGGGTTTCATTTTATTTTTTTTACCCAAGGTTTCAGATAAAATTTTAATTTCCTTAGTATGTTGGATTATTGACTAGCATTAGCTTGTCTCTCTCTTATTGTTATCATTTTAGTATTTAGAAATTTTAGAATGGCTAAAAATAATCTCTTCCTCCTCCTAAGCCTCAAGATGGCAATGGATACTTTCCCTCTAACTAGGTCCATGATATCACTATCCTAATATTGAAGGTGACCCACTTATAGTGCCAAAGTGAGGTAACCGATATGTCCTTTTTCACCCCCTCCACCTCCCACATCTCCTCTTGATGGTGTCTATATGAATATTTAATTAGAAATACCTAGGGTTTTTTATTTCTAACTCCTTCAAGATCAATTCATCACTATGATCAAGTCAATAGAAGAATTTTAAAAAAATCATTATTTTATTTCAAAGATCGCATCATTTAAAAAATAGATTGCATATACAAAGGGCCCAAATAGGCAAGTGTTAATCATATATATATATATATATATATATATATATATATATATATATATATCTTCATCTAGTAACTTTATGCCTAACAAGACTTCATATCAAGATTGGAAAGTAACATACATCTAAAAAAGTGATCCAAAAAGTATGAAAAATGTTAATAAGAGTTCAAGTGAGATTCTAATAGAAATGCTTTGAAACAACTTGACCAAACTACCTCCTATACATCCTCTAAGAAGATCAAAATACTATTATGCATATCATAAAATGTATGGGTATCATATAGATATTTGTTTAACCTTGAATAAAAAAATACAAAGTATCATTGGTATTGGTGATCCTATAATAGATAAATCAATTAAACAAACCGCTCACATCATAGTTGCATCTCTTAAGGAACAAGTGGAAATTTTAGAATTAGTGCATAAGGAACAAAGGAAAAAAATATGGATACATAAGGATAATTTAGAGAAAAATAATTAAAAATAAAAAAAATTAGAGCAAAATAAGAATTAAAAAAGGAATAGTTTGAAAATTAAATGTTACAAAAAGAGAAATTACTAAAATAGAAGTTGCAAGAACAAATTCAAGATAAACAAGAAATCACCTTTGTGAAAGGGTTTCTCATGAAGGAATTTCCATAGCTAAATTTTCCTAGAAAGTATAATGGTATAAATATGGTTTCTAAGGATTCAGGTATTATATCTACTCCATGTGTAAAGGAAAAATATACATTTCACCCTAAACAAGCTACAATTACATCTTCAAATCAAGAAGTCAAAACACAAATTACTTCTCCTCCTAGTAGTCAAACAATGACACGATTATTCTCTAGATCAAAATAAGATGCAAGAATTTGATGATAATGAACATATTAAAAAGAAACATAATTTATAGAAGATAACTCCAATATATGGTGCAATGAATTTTTCATATGTAGATACACACGATGTTCAAAATGGCATCTCATAATTTCAATAATGACCTAAGAAGTTAGCACTCTCCTAGGATGATGATTACATTGATGATTTTGACCCTAATAATGTAGAATATTGGTATAATCATGATGAAACAAGATCTATAGAGAGACACATCATTGATGAGATATTGGGCTTATAATAAGATCATTCCTTGTACATAGTTTATTTGCTTATCATACTATATATTTCAAAAATATTTAAAAAATTAAACATTTCAAATAATTATAAAAATCATGACCTATGCATGATATGTGCATATATAACTATATTTGGTACAAGAAAAAACATCACAATATGTTTTTCATACCTTTGCAATTATAGGCCTTTTGACAAAGAGTTAGACATCTAGTGGTGCGGTCTCACATGGACCTCTTCAGTTCCATATTCTTTTATTGCTTTTACATGATCTTTTATATCTTTATGTTATCAAGTAGGCCTTTCATATAATATGATCTAGGGATACCTGCTTGTATCTTGATTATTTATGTGTTTTTAACCCCTAAACACTACCATCTAGCTTAGGACACTAGTGTCAATGTTAGTTTCCAAAGTAAATGATAATGTCCAGCCTTATATTTTGATCATTTTCTATACTTTTCACTTTATGACCATTTGTGAAGCCCTATGTGTTTATTCTATTGTTAGATTTCATGCATCACTAGGTCTTAATTAAAAATTAAAATTTTACCTATATATATAAATCTATGATATATTTTATAACACCAAGCAAAATTCTCAATTAGCATGTAATATGTTTTATTAAAAAACAATTGAATTGCATCATATATCAAATTTCTAGAACTAAAATTCTAAGGTATTCAAAAGTTAATTTTCACTTGCATTGCTTGTACTAAGGGTTGAAATAATATAAATATAATATAGTTACATGATGGCCTTTACAAATGCATACCTAAGAAGGAGAACTAATGAGAGTCTGAGGTCATCTTTAGAGTATATGGCCATGTAGGCAACAATTAGTAACAATAAGTTTTCTAGGGTTAGCTCAACTCAAGTGCCATTTTCATTGAGTCACATGATGTCAAATGAAAAGGATATAGGGTTTTGATTATTGACTATATTACATGTATAATATGATATGTTATGAAGGAAAAAAAAGAGTTATAGGTGACATCAGATATCTAAGATAAATTTACATTAGTTTTAGTACATATTCAAGGCTACACAGCTACATTGACAGTAGTGTCCATGATGGTAGTATCCAAGCAACATGAATAATCAAACATAGAGTGAACAAAACACAAAGTTTATTCATAGACTTCAGGAGAATTTGGATCACTATTGTAGCTCAAAACATAACACTAAATAATATATGATCTCATTACCCCTTGGTTGTACAACATTTGTTGTATTTATTGCACATGTTTAAATATGTTAAATTTAAATAAATTGTCATACATTCCTCAAATATGAATATTACATTGTTACATTTAGATAATTTATTTACATGGTATATTTATGTAATAAAACCATTATATATATAAAATATGTAGTTCATGTTCACCATTTTTTACCCCCAAGCCAAAAATGTCAACACCTATAATTCAAAACTTCATTCGTAAGGATTCTTAATTGTAAATTTATAGCCATCATAGTCTTGTAATGTTCTTCCAATGGTCACTTAAATCCTTATTTATCATTATTTAAGGTATTGACTTCATCATGTGTTTCTAAACCCATTAAGGTCAATTTAGAGGGTGTTAGGTCTGTGTCATGATGTGTCAAGATGATATATTGTCCCTCAAGTCTTTTCATTCTTTGGTTGCCTTGTTTGAAGCATCTTAGCCTTGTTTGAGGGAGTTAAGGTAATGTGGCATATTTTAAGGTTTTTTAAGAGCTCAATTTTTCATTGTGGTCAATTTAGACCTTCCCATATCCTCCTTGTGTGGGTTGATAAAGATAATGGTGAAAAAGTTAATTAGAGTCAAAGGCAATCTTAAAAAGATTTATGTTCACCTCATGAAGCTATCAGACATGCATCAGTTTCCTCTACACTTGTTAATACATTCCAAGGCCTATCAAGTCAGTTCATGGGCCAAATATGATGTATTTTACATACTTTTACAAATGTAAATCATATAGAGAAGGTTTCTAACATGCATAATGTCAAGAATTGGTTAGAGAGGGGTTAGAGTCATGAATTCTTATAGTTTAATGTATAAAAGAGATTGAATCAGTCCAAAGAAGATAGTTTTAGTTACTTATACGGGCATGAAGGGTCCATATTTAGGTGTAAATGCATGTATGGGTGTCTCTTCACATTCATAAGATCAATTTAATGAACAAAAAGCTTGCATAGATCCAAATAAGGTAATAAATGCATCAGAATCTCCATCAAGCCCTTGGTAGAATCATAGTGACCACTTTCATATGCTCATTTCATAAAAAGGAGAGAGAATGGTTACCTACGCTGTTGGTAATAAAAGAGGACCCTAGTATACTTCCATTTTATATCATTATTTCTTTGATCCATTCCCCCTCCTTTATGAACTATTGCTAAGATGTTAATGTGCTAAAAATTACCTATAAACCCTGTAAGCTCAAATTTTGCCTTTTAGATGCACTTTGGATCTTTATGAGAGAAAAATTATGATGGCAAGACTCTTTAATTATGCCAAGGTACCCTATAAATACCAAAAATGTTGCATATAACTATGGTGTAGGCCTACCCATGCAAATAAGTTGATGGTTTGTCTAGATTTGCAAGCTCAGACATGTTTCATGAACAGTGTGAGGTGTTTTCTACATAGGTGAGATAAAAATCAAGTGATAATGAGGTGAAATAATCTTTAAGAAATTAAATTATATCTTCCACATCATTTTAAATTCCAATTTGGCATGTTTGAGCCATCAAAAGATAAGAAATATTTAATTTTATCAATTTGCAAACTGGTGGTAATGGGTTTTAGATGAATTCAAGGTTTCAAGCTACTGAAATCATGTGGTCAAGGTTACCTCTACATATCTCCAATGCTCCACAAGGTCATTGAGTAGTATTTCAATGATTTTAAAGCCTAAAAACTTTCACAAGCATTCAACTCTTTCTAATTTGTAGGTGTTAGATGAAGAGAGAAGGCATAGTTTTCGTTTTGAGCATAAAACAAGTGAATAAATCCTTTAATTTTTTTTGTCTTCATAAAGTCTCTTTAGACCTCATAAAGGCACCATTAGGGATCAAAAGGAAAAAAATACTATGATTAGATGCACATAAGTTAGTTATGTATGTGCTTAGAATGAACACCAATAGTTACCTCTAAGAGAATGAGGAACACATGAAACTAGTGAAATAGGTTGAGTTACAAAGGCTACTGTAAGGTGAATAGAGTCTAGATTGGTTCAACAAAGCTCAATATAGTGAGCCTAGAAATCAATAGATAAAAATGTGCACTCACAGGCATGTTGCAGGTAGAATAGACATGAAACACATGTAAGGTGTTAGTCAAGGGATAATAAGGTTTATATAAAGTCAAGGAGAATGTGAATGATGTTGTGCAAGCTTGTTGTATGGAAATCCAAGAAGTATTGCAAGTATGGAAAAGGTTTTTAGGATTGAGGAGTTTAAATAAGGTGAAAAACATGTTATAATATTATTTCAAGAGTTTGATCCACGGAGAAAGGAGGAAAATGCAAGAGAAGACCTATCAGGGTCATTTTAGTATGACTGTCTACAAACCCCTATAGTGACATAATACATGTTAAAAAGGGTTTAAAGGATAAAAAATCACAAATAACCATCTAAACATGACTTGAATGACATAATAAACCTTTTTTAGATGATTATAAACTTCACAAACACTTTTACCTCTCTTCATGCAAGTTTTTCCCTACTTGAGTTCATAGTTGTAGGCCTACTAGCCTGAGAAGCTACCTTATCACGTGTGATTTAACACAAGAAGGTGCATGGGGGAAAATGATGTTTGGAAGGTGAAAAAGGTTTTTGAATTATAAATCCTTGTATTAGTTTCCTATTCAAAGTCACTAACTCTATGAATCATTGTTAAGAAAGCAACCACCTCAAAAGCACTATTTGGCCTTGTGAAGAACTCGAGAGAGCATTGTTTTTTACTCAAAACTTGGATGAGAAGATGCATGGGAATAATTTGTGTTTATATATGATGGATAGGTATTTACCCTCAAATTTTATGGTATTCAGAGGTAAATTTTGGATATGTGCTTTATGAACAATCCCTAAGAATGAAACATGCCTAAACCCCTCACAATAACCCGATGACTGGGTTTTCTCCTCAAATAACCCCAAATATATTTTTTTGGATTTGGAATGGTTAGGATGAATTTAGTGATTCTCATGGGCACCTAAATAGGCCATTTTTTTGCATGTGCAAGGTACTGTTGTATGAAAATTGGCCAAGAGATTACTATTATAGGCCTAAAAATGTAGGTTCTGATGTCTCTCCATGAAATCTAACTAAATGATGCCTAATGGAATATCTTGGAATCATATATGACCTTGGGAAATTTTTTATGATGCCATTAAAATCTCTTATGAGAGGTGTCAAAACAAATTTTTGGTTTTCAAACCAATTTTAGAGAAGTAGATAAGAGAACTTGAAGAGTCTCAAGGCAACTATGGAATTGGTGATAGTTGGACAAGATGTTATAGGTACTAGAATGATTGGAATACTTAAAAAATCAAAATGGAAGATTATCATGTATGAAAAAGTGTCCAAGATAGGGATTAATAGTTAGAAACCAATAAGATGACTTGTCAATCTTTAATCAAGAAGAAAAGAAGTTTTAAGAGAGAACGATTATGTGCCATTGCTATGCCAACTTCATTAAACTCATCATTACTACAAGTGCACACATGTTAAGAGAGTCCTTATGACTACTTATAACCTATTTATTGTTTGTAACTTGCTTCATCATGAGTGACACTTATCTAGGAGCTCTTCTATGCCTCGTTTTCTCTCTCCTTCCTCATTTTATCTATAAGTATGCCTAATTTTGGAATTTATTGGATCCTATCACCATGAGTATGGTGAATCCCCACTCTTTTAATGCCTCTGATCAATATATAGCTTATTTTTCCTTTTTTCATGGCTATATGTAGTGTAAATAGTTGAATGGTTGATGAAGTCAATTGTAAACTCAGCTCACCTTGGTTTATTATCTTGTTCTTATTGCCTTCATGTAGTTTAGATTACTATTGCAGCTTATAGAGAGTGTCACCATGGGTCACTGATGGATTAGAAGTGGTAATAATCTTCCCTCCTAACCCCATAATAATTTACCTCTCCACAAATCACTAATGTGATAGGTGTAAGTTGAGAGTAGTGCATGTATTTCAGTCCTATAGGTCATAGTGCATATGCAATAGGTGTTAGTGATCTTAAGATTTGGTGTATCACCTCCCTATTTAGGTTTATTTCATGTTATTCTTCTCCCTTTTCCTTACAATCTAGTAGTGTATATTTATGAGCCTAATTGATACATCAAGGTGAGATATCCCTATAATATAGAGATTCAATCCATGTATTAGGCCACCCACAACTTAGGATTATCTGTATGTTACCCCAAATTGTGAATGCTTGAACAACCTTCCAATGGTGCATATTTAGGTGATAATATTTCACTTACATCAATTGGTTTTTGTTTCAATATATGCAATACTTCTTTATATCTAGTTTTATATCAAATATGCTTCACAAGTATACTTGAGTGAGTTGCATAACATACATGTTGTCACTTTCAGATGTAGTTTTAGGTGGTGCTACTATCTCATATCCAAATATTTTACATAGATAAAAGCACACTAATCCAAACAATAACACACTACATGCATGTCTCATTCTAGTAGACTTGTCCCATTGAATGTAGGTTGTAATTTCTGAGATCCAAAATAGTCACAAACCTTCTATAACTTATATATATATCACAATAAATTCATTGGGCACATATTTTACTCGAGTTTTATCTCTCTTAAGTATCCTTTTTATTCCTATATAGTAAAACACATTACATGCATATTTTGATATTTTCTCACTTAATTTAACTTGATATCTTATTAGATACCCAATTTGTTGAATATATTAATGTTACAAATTTTTTATGTAGATTAACTTCACTTATTCATGCATGATTATCATGATTTATTCCTTCATACTTTATGTGTATTCATTACTTTGGATTTTAGACATTTTAACATGTCCTTGTTTGTGATTCTAAGCCTTACTACGTATTTTTATGTGTGTGAGTAAAATTTGAACATTTGCCTTATATACAACCCCTTGGTATTATTTCATGTTTTGTGTGCTCTTGCATGTGATCTTTATGTATGCATCATGGCTATAACTCTTATTTGATATTATTTTCTTAGTTTTCTATGCCATTATCAATAGTATGCATCTCCCTAGTTTGTTGATGCCATGATCAATATCAGACACCTTCCCTGAGTAGTTATATTCAGTTTCAAGTACTCAATTTTATAAATATATTCACTATGTGCCTGATTGCTAACATCTATCTAGACATGACACTACATATGCTTTGTCTTATAAGTATCATACATTACTACTTTGCTCAAATTGTCAATATGTTTCCATGATTTTCAATGTTATCATTATTACTCAAGGTTTTAATATTTTCTATAACATCATTCGCATACATTTTTATTTTTAGTTAAGTTATTATGCAGGATTCACAACTCACCTCAAAACAAGGGGCATACACAATGACTTATCTTAGAGACTAATCTGAAATAAATCACTATATAGAAAAAAAACAATAATTGCTTAGTTGTTCATATTGCATAATTAGTTTCTACCCATAAAGCATATTCAAATGGAATGGAGCCATTTAGACAAAAACATAGGTTATATCTATCTAAAACAACATGATTTTATCTCATAAGTTAAAAAAAATATTCTATAGATTTTTAATAATTATACTCAATCTACAAAATAATTTTCAATGTTGCTCAGAAATAGGTTGTAGATTCATACACATTATTATCACATATTTTTCTCAGATTGGGGGTATCATGCATGGTATGTATTTTATACTTTTACACAAGTTCAATCAACAATCTAGTTTATATTACTTAGTCATCAAAATCAATATACTCAGATATTAGATGGGGGGCATATGCATGACACATGATCACTTTCTTGCTCAGGTTTTACACCAGTTTTCATATAAGGAATTAAAACTCATGTCATTTTGTATGTTGTATACATTAGACTCAGATCACACAATTTTGGCACTATTTTTTCACTAGAAATGAATATTATTCTATTCATAGTGGTTGATTTAGATTTTTGTATTAGTTTTGCACTAGAATGATCTATTGAAATTCATGCAGGGATTCCAAGTTACTTTATTACCTTGAGTTGTGTGATGATGAATTCAAACACATCTTGAGTTCTTAAGTACATTATCTTACCCATTAATATTGGGGCATACACTATTTAATCTAGGTGCTTCAACAAAAATAAAATCTTTGAGGGTTACACCCTCTCTAGTCACCATTTTTGTACCATAAAAACATAATGGTCTACATACATGAAAAGTTGTATTATTTCCTTGTTATTTGATCTATAAATTTTTTATCTTTAATTTTAGATTTTCATTCTACATAAGGACTGATTTATACATGTTTTATTTTAGGTTTTTATGAAGGATAATTTATCTGTGTTCTACATCTAAGACTACTTAATATAGGCAAAATTAGGTAAAACTCTCTTCTTTTTAATCTAGTATTTCCACATTTAATGCATTACTAGAATAAAAGAGGGGAAAACGTAGTCACTAAAATTAACATTCGATGCTAAAAAAATGCACTTGTGACCTCTCCTTATACACACTTAGCCATGCTCAATTCTAAAGTTATAAATTATTATTCCTTTACTTTTATGTGAATGATCTTTATCCTTAAGTAATTATGATATTGAATATTTACATTCCTCATTCTAAGTAGCCTAGACTCACTATTAGATTGATTCATACATCTAGTTTAGCTATCTTTTCTCATCAGACAAGGCCACTCTTTATTGACAATATTGCTTTATAGTAATGTTTAAAGTTTCCAGTTTCATCTTCCCTCCAAACAATGGATGATTACTCAAACTCAAATTCACCTAACGGGTCACCCCACACATTTGTAAAACCCCAATTTGAGGAAATCCAATGAATACCACTATATAAACACATTTTTTATTACTTTATTCACTAGTTGGAAAGAGGTTTATGTATTACACACAAAAAAATTATTTTAAATTCACATTAAGAGGAAATCATAGATACATAAATTAACATTTAAGATAAAATTGTGCACTTGTGACCACTCTTTTACTCACTTAGCTCTGGACCTATCTTAGGGTCACTTTTGACTACCTTTTACACTCTTCTAAGATGATAGATGATATTTGAATATAATAATCCATATTATTACCAACATTAGACACCTTTTATTCTATGCCTAATACTCAAAATGATCAAATCACCCATTGCATGAGAACACCCTAGGGGACTATAGCTCACCACTGTAGTGTCCTTGCCCCCACTACCATACTCCCACTAAATAATGACTAATTTTTTAATTTAAAATCTATAAGAATGTCAACCTATGTCCCTAATGATCCCCATTAAAAGGAATTTCTTATATATGACTATATAAACACTTTTCAAAACATCTTTCACACAAGAGGCTTCCATATCAAAAAACACCATAATCATAATTGCACATTGAGAGTCAAGTAGCTATTTCTCCCAATTCTAATTACATACAACCCTAGTAGCCTGGTGCTTAAGTTTGAATATGTTTTATAATTCATAATTCATGTTTAATTCACTTAAGCATATCAATATTTTACAAACATCTAGCATATTAGACTAGTTATTCACACACTACCATAACATGGGAGAACTACATGAAGTTTGATTCCTCTTTAGAGTATTGGTATGTAGGTAACACTCAACAAATGGGGTGTTGATGTCCCTCCCAAATTAAAATACTGACTCATTTTTACCCCATTAATTTTCATTGGTCTTTACATGCCAAAAAGGTAGTATTTTTGAAGTAAAATCAATCATATAATGGTCTCCACAAGTGATCGCAAATTCCTGGACTATATACATGCTCCATAGATGAAGACACAAAGAACCATAAACCCTAATTTCCTAACTAAAAATATAAAAGAGTGTTACATAGTGGATAGGATATTCATCCATATATTATCTTTCCCATGGT
Source organism: Torreya grandis (assembly GCA_037957365.1). Classification (NCBI taxonomy): domain Eukaryota; kingdom Viridiplantae; phylum Streptophyta; class Pinopsida; order Cupressales; family Taxaceae; genus Torreya; species Torreya grandis. The sequence continues at coordinate 85,632 of JARHVA010002389.1, read as the reverse complement.
GCTATTAGCTAGTCCTAGTCCTAGTCCCAGTCCCAGATTCCTGATTCCTATCACTAGGCCACTCTACATAGGAAGTTTTAGACTCTGATTCCTCCTACAGATATAGTTTCTAGCTAAGTATTTATTTTATCATTATTTTTTTTATTTTTAATAAGTTTATAGAATTAATTAGTTATAAATTAGTGAATTCCATTATTGTTATATTATTCTCCTGATTATGCACAACAGTGTTGTCACTTAAGGTTTTTACATAAATCCTAGATTTGATAAAACATATTGGTGAACAGGTTAATTGTTTGAATGTTGACAATTATTAACCATATATATTGTTATGGTATGTATCCTTATTTTTACTATTTCCATTTTTTATTTTAGTATTTTTAGATTTGATATATTCTATTATAACAATAATTTTTTAAGTTTTAGTGTCATATTCTATTAATAAAAAAGAATATCTTCCTCCTCCTCCTAACCCTCAAGGTTGTGATAGCTAATTTACCTCTAACTTGGACCATGTTATCACTATACCAATAGGTAAGGTATCCCATCCTATAGTTCCAAATGAAGCTAATCAACATATCCTTTCTCAAACCCCTCCACCTCCCACATCTCCTCTTTAAGGTGTATGTATGCATGTTCAATTTGAATCACCTAGGGTTTATGTTTGTAAAGCTCTAAAAGATAAAATCATAAAAATGGGAAAGTTAATATTATATTTTCATAACTAAAATAAGTTTTTTAGTAAAAATATCACATTATTTTAACATTAGATTACATGTGCAAAGATTCCAAAATATGCTAGTAGTAATCATGTATGGGCATCTCCATCTAGCAGTGTTGTACCTAATCAAATTTCATATCAAAATGAGAAATTGAAATAGAATACATTTGCAAAAAGTGATTTAAAAAGTATGAAAATGGATAATAAGATTTCAAGTGAGATTCTAAGAGCAATGATTAGAAATAATTTGATCAAACCACCCCCTCTACATCCTCTAAGAATATCAAAATATTATTGTGTATATTACATAATGCACATGCATCATATAGATCATTGTTTGGATTTAAAGAATAAAATACAAAAGATAACTAATAGTGGTGATCCTATCATTGATACATCACTTAATAAACCCACTCACCTTATGAATGCATCTCATAAAGCTCAAGTGATAAAATCAAAATTAATACAAAAAATGTTTACCAAAGGATAATTTAGAGGAAGAAAGGGTTCAAAAGGCATAGCTAGAAAAAGAAAAGATTCAATAATCTGAGCTATATAAATCAAGAGTAAAAAAGTAAATAGATCAAAAAGAGCAATTAAAAAGGGAATAATTTTCAAAGCAAAGGTTACAACAAGAAAAAGTGGTATTATAAAAAGAGAAGTTATAAAATCAAAGTCAAGATAAGCAAAGAAGTATTCGTAAAAGAGGGTTTCTAACAAAATAAATTCAGAATAAAGAAATACCTACAAAATATATACTTTAAAATATGGTTACAAAGGGGGAAATTGCAAGCCTTTCCTCATATCAAGACCCTTTCACTATCACTGCTCACATAGATGGCAATCAATTTACAGATGTTAAGGTTAAGGAATATCAATAAATCATTTTTTTCTATGTCATTTCTTAGTTATCTTTGAAATGAGAATCAACAATTGAATCAAACTCATGCATCTACACAATGTATGGGATCAATTAAGTTAAAAGTTTATTTTGCTTCAAAAGAGTGTTATCCTACTTTTCATGTTATTTCAAATTTAAGTGCCTAAAATTTTATGCTTGGAGGATCATGGTTAAATTAAATAGGATCAATAATTGATAATAATAAAGGTTGCCTACTAGTTTATCATGAAGTCAAGGTAACATCCTTTTCCAAATAAGGGACATATTTAGAGCTAAAGAAATAGAAAGCAAATATACTTTTAGCTAACATACAAATAGATATAAGTATTGTAATATAACTAAAGGCACATGACACGTGACATATTTCAAAAGATAAATTAAGAAATTTAATACCATAGTATGGGAAAGTTTCTTATTCATATCATGATATAATAAAATACAAAAATGTCATTTCACAAGTTCAAAATATAGATGATGATTAGAAAAATATAGATTGGTATGATCTTGATGATATTAATTATACATAATAAAAAAATGGAAATAATACATAACCTACATAGCTACATGATACTTTTAATTTGCAATAAATCACCATTCAATTGTTTAACATAGGATCTGTTGATGGTAAGACTCTTAAGGGAGTCACCAATTAGTTTCCTTCTCTATATTTCTTAGTTCATATATATGAAAAAAGTAAAACATTTTAGAAAATAAAAAAATAAGGACCTATGTGTATACACATCTTTATCACTAACACTTTGTATCTTGTAGGAACCCATCGAGTCTCAATCTCTCTAAGTGCATGCCTTAAGGGGTGCAGTAGGAAAGGGGTGGGTAGACCATTAGTGATTCATAATATTGTTGTCCCTTTTGCCACTTGCCATATATACACTTGTCTCCTAAAACCATTTATCCTAAGCTTATTCTTCTCAGTTGTACCCATTCCAAATAGTTTTTTGCATATTTGTCCTCCTGTTTCTTGCCTTATCCCTCTTTTGATAGTTGGTTGTACTAGGTTGACTAGGTTGACCCTATTCATTTTTAGCCTGCTAGGTTGACCCTATACTATTTTGGGGTATTTTTCACTTTGGAGCTTGTTAGCCCTTTGGTTGATATAGCTCAGGACCTAGTGAATTATCTCCAAAAAACATATAGGGTTGACTGGGTCAACCCCATACAACTGACATATTAAGAATAATTTAGGTCAAGATTCACCTATATATACAAGTTCATTTCCAACCATTTAATAATAGAGTAGTGAATAAGAATAAGTGTGAATGAACATCTGCTTATTGACCATTCTACTAGAGGAATAAATCTTAGTGTTCTATAATTTCTTTGGAGATATGGATCTTGTCTAATGGAGAAGTCTTTTGGATGCATAGATAGTTTGTGTATCCTAGAGATAATTTGTATTTGGTGTCCTTACATACTACAAGAATATCTTGCAAAACACCTTAGCCAAGGGAGAGATTGAGGCTCAGTGGGTTTGTCTTTAAAGGTAAGTATTCTTAACTTTATTTCTCTTCTGTAAGAGTAGTGAGATAATGCAATTATGGTTCTCTTCCATGCATTAGGATTTTATAAACATTTACATGAGTATATGTATTTTATGCATGTTTATTTTAGTTTATTTTGTTTATAACCCCCACTTTATGCCATAAGCTTTGGTGTGCACTAGATTAGATTTACTTTCTTGTTTATTAGAATAGAATGAATATCAAAACCTAGGACTCTTTTAGGGTTGTTGCATAATTGTGTTGGATTGTAGGCTTTAGAACTCTTATTATCATGGTGTATTGTGATAAGTGATCCCCTAATTAGGTCTAATATATCCTCATATTGGTCATCCTCTCGCTTAATAAATGTATTCCCAATTGGAAGTGTAGGTATGATCTATCTTCTCTGAGACAGGATTGATTTATATACATGATGTATTTATGATTACATACATTTTGGTGAACTTGACATGAATTAGCCCTTGAAGGATTTGTTCAATTCATTCTTTTTCATCATTATTTTTATCATATATTTTCCATATTGGGTCGAATGCAATGACCCAACTCTAACTTTTGTGCACAAGTTTTTAGGTATAAGTTATTGGATCAACTCAGATGACCCAATACATGTTTTTAGATTTTCAAACTTCTAGTCCAGACTACTAGGTGATCTAGTTGACCCTATACTTTTTCAAGCATCTTGTTCAACATACTAGGTCGACCCAATTGACCTTGTACATTTTAGGCACTCAAAAATAGGTTTTTGCAAAGCTTGATCGACCCAGTCAACCCAGTTAGTAAAATTTACAAGCATATATCAAGGTCTTTAAACAAAAATCTTCATTCTCTGCATCTTTGATCCACCAAGGTTATTTTATATCTTTCTATCTCATTTTTTATAGTCTTTTATAGTTTGTACTCTTTAAAATTTCCCTTGTGTAGTTAACTGGATCGACCCTATCAACCCATTTATGTGTTCTATGTACTGTCTAGATAACTAGGTCAACTCTACCAACCTTATTTATTTTCAAACCTTGCTTCAATAGTATAAGATCAACCCTATCGACCCTATTCTGTATTAGGTGCATATACTATTGACTATATCAACACTATACCTTGTTTCAAAGTTAGAATTAACCCTATATGCTAGTAATTATTTCACGCTTTCATTTCTTATTATTTACATGCTTAGAATTGATCACATAGCTTAATTATGTGGTTTTCAATTAACCATTTATTTTTATTATTTTATATTTTATGCACACACGACTAAATCATAAAATCTAAATAAGTATTTTAAAATTTATCTACCCAAGGCCAACTTACTTGGATTCCATCACCAAGGGGGAAGCTGACTTGATGCACTGGTCAAGTATAAAACATGGTTGATGGTATATTTTGTCTAAGCACCTGACACCCTTGTCATTTTAGTGTGTGAAGTGAGGGGATAGGCCCCAATACCAAGCAAGTATCATTACCGCTAAGAACCCTTTCAACCCAAACTACCTGAAACCATCCTTAGATTTTCTACTAGTTCCTTGCTTATATCTAACTTCTCATCACATCTAAAATCATATTATAATAATCTAATAAACATTCAAGTTTCCCAATTAGTTATATATTTACTTTCCAAGTTGATTTGTTTCTCTTTGCTCAATTGTATTTTGTATTGCAAAAACTTGCATTAGCCAACATTAGTTCAAGGTTTTGTGTTGTGTGCTTCAATTGGACTGGCCAACATTAATGCAATTGATTATTTGTTTCCCTTCATTTATTAATTTTTAAATTACTTGAAAAATTATATTATTTTAATTCACAATCCGTTCTAGGTTTCTTAATTTTCCCTATTTAATATACTAGGTTGACCCAGTTGACCCTATAACTTTTTATAGCATATGTTCAATGTACTAGATCAACACAGTCAAACCTGTACTATTTATAGACCTTGCTTAATCTTTTTCTATCCTTTTTTTATTGTGTTAGATTGACCCAATTGACCTTTTACTATTTATAGACCCTATTTTTGTGCTAGGTTGACCCAATTGACCCTATACTATTTATATCATTTCTTGTTTCCTTGCTTTCTCGTCTATCTTTCTTTCCCTTCATCATGGCATTTCTTCTTGATGACAATATTAAGTTACAGTCAATAGACATGATGAATTTTACCAATCCGCATAGGGTCTCCCATAGATAGAATAAGGATCCTTTCTTAGATGCTAGTAAGTTCGCATTTCTACTCACATAATGAACTATGGGACTCCTAATACCTCTTCATAGTGTAATCCTCTCTTTTCATTAGAGACCAACCTAAATTAGAGTATACCCCCATAATTGTCTTTTTTATCTTTGAATATCCTCAACATTGAGGAAAAGATCCCTCTACCATTTATAATCTTATAATTAGTGGTCAATTTGAAGAGCATCATTCACCTACTCCTACATTCTCAACTAGATTTGGGGGTACCAATTTCTTTGATTCTTAGCCTCTTCCTTTGATTATGAACCCTTCTCATACCATGACCTCTTCTTCTCTAACTTCTTCCACCTCCATGCCTATTATATCCATTAACATGGCAGGTTATATATCTAGTGGACCTTTCATAAGATCCACTATCTTTAATCCATCCACTAGTGCATGATTTTATACCCAAGGTAATCATTCTACTAATGCTTCTTCTCAACCATTCACTAGTCCATCTTTTGTTACACAATAAAAATTTTCCACTAGTGCCTCACATTCTCATAATTCCTCTCAAGCTCCTATCAACACCAATAGTGGCACCCAATCCACTAATACCACATCTAATGCTCCTAATAATGTTAATCAAACACATCAACTATTGTTACAAACACTCAATCAAATGAATACCTTTCAATATCATAACACAAATCAAATGATGAGAATGCAAAACCACCTTATCCATCTTCAAACTCATCCTTAACTAATGGTTTAGTGCACACATAACCAAAATGTTCCCCTCCTCTTCAATATTCTCAAGGAAATCTCATTCCTCAATCTCCTTTGGTAAACAAAACCATTAAGCATCTCCAAAATGAACTTCTCACTACTTAAATTGCTAACATTGATATAGGAGGTATCACACCTATAATTTCTATAATGTGTTGGGTGAATATTTTTTCACTAGTTAATTGATGAGCAAAATAGGTCACTTCAACCACAGCAAGGGAGATTGGTCAGCTAAATGTGCAGGTTTACTACATCAGAGGTGGACAAATCCCTCCTCTCATCAAGGGGAGTTTCCCTATAAATATGAGGAGCTATATACTATATAGATAAGCAAAAAGTAACACTCAGGGGTAGGACTACACCATCCATCTCTCTTTTTTTAGAGATGATGCACACAAATAAAGGAGAAATCCTAGTGATAATACTGAAGGCACTTCTCTTCTTTTAGAAGTGATCTTGTAGGAAACAACAGGAGTTATTTCAGGTAGTGACAAGTAACTAGTAACAAAGGTGTAGTAACCAGCAAAATGAGGTGTAGCACAAAGTCTCCACCTCAACTGCCCAAAGAGTGAAATACAAAGGATAATGGGGGCACAAAGTCATCCCAAGATCCTTTAAACAAAAAGAAACTAAAAACACACTGAAGACAACTATGAAAGCACAAAGTCTTTCCATAACTGGCTTCAAGACACCTTCTTGATTACTTCCACTAGTTCTACTTGTTAAATTAAATAAACAAGAATGCTCCTAGGAAACAGACATAAGAACAATTTCCTAAGATAACACAAGCTATAACAACACAAATTTTGAAAGTTCATTTGCTTTCTCATTTAGATAAAGTAATATGATCAACAATCTGAGCTCAAAGTCTCAGTAATCACCTTTCAATTTGGGTAGAGTTTTGCTTCTGTATATGGAAAAAGATCTCCCTTGAATAATATAAGAGATTACAATATATGGCAGCCAAGAAAGGCTTGGCCCTTTTTCCCATGGGATGGCCCATGCTGCATTCAATGCTTTGAATGCATTTTCAATTTTGTCAAAGGGGCCATGATTGGAACAGTGCATCAGCCTTAACTATGGCATGCCCATTCATCTTATATGTCTCCTCATTAGCATGGGTTGTATGGTCTTTTTTCTGATGTATGCATAATTGTCCCCTTTGCCTTTACTTCATGGAAGAAAAATAGGTCGCATCCTTGATTTGGCGTGCTTAAAAGTCTACTTGGTGGACTGTTTCACCTACTATAAATAACTCCCTTGTAGATATTTCTGATATTTTTGTATTGTTATCTCTTCCCTGTAGCAATTTGAGCTCTCAGGCTACCTTCTTCAGCTGGTCACTTGGTTTAATCTTTAAGTCCCACTCTATATTTGAAAATCAACATATAATCCATTAACTTAAATTTGATGTTTGTGGGGACATCAATGGTCACTGGTTATTTGAACCATATTGAACCATGAACCTTTGAACTTTGAAAGTTCATTGGTTCAATAGTTCAATGGTTTAGGCAGTCTTGATTGGTTCCTTAGTTCAATCACTTCCCTGGTTCAATTGCCTTCTTGCTCTTTGGTTGAACCATCCCTTTGAACTAGTCTTCTGGAATCATCCGTTTCCTTCTTTTGTCTGGAGCTTCCTTTGAACGGTTGAACTTGTGAACCATTGAACTTTGAACTCTTTTGGTTCAAGGTTTAATTGATTAATTGGTTCATTTTTTGTTCCATTTCTTAGGGATATCTTTGAATCTTTGAACCTTTGAACCATTTTGGTTTAAGGTTCAATGGTTCAATGTCTTTCTCAGAATCCTTTATTTTTGGCTTAAGTCTTTTGAAGCCTTGAAATTCCTTTGGCTCTATGTCTTTGGGACACCCCAAAGGGAAGGTGTCCCTTTGGGTCTTTGATAAAGGTCCATTTTTGGGGTGCTGAGAGCCCCCCACAAGGGTACCTACCCTTTAGGTTTCTTTAAGTGGCTTTTGGGTTAATTCCTTAGGGCAGCCTTGATCCTTCATTTCCTTCAAACAAAATGTTCGAAGGAATTCCTTCGGACATTTTATCCAAAGGAAATCTTCCTTTGCTTTGTCTGATTTTCTTTGGGCTTTTGCTTTTCCTTTTGAGTGAATTCCTTCAAACAAAAGTCTGAAGGAATTCCTTAGGACTTTTTGTCTGAAAGAATTTGCTTTGTCTTTTTCCTTGTTCATTTTTCTAAAGGAATTCCAAATTTTTTGCCTTGTTCATTTTTTTGAATAAAATATCTTTGTCCACTTTTTGATCTTTTGAACCAATGTTCCCTACCCTCTGCAAGGGCACCTGCCTTTAGTTCACTACCCTAAACAAGGGCACTTGTTCCTTCAGCTTTGGGGCAGTCCTTTAAACTGACTGATTGAACCGATCGATTGAACCAACTTTGGTTCAACGGTTCAATCTCTTTCTTGGGAACCTTTATTTTGGCTTAAGTCTTTTGACCGCTCGAACCAAATGCATTGAACTAACCACTCGTTGAACCTTTGAACCATTGAACCCATTGAAGCTTTGAACCAAAATGGTTCAAGGTTCAATGGTTCAATGGTTTAAGCCTTCTTCTTTTCGTTAAGTGTTTTAAAGCTGTTGAACCTTGAAGCGATTGAACTTGTTGAAATTTTGCCGAAGCGCTTAACTCTTTAAGCTTGCTGACATCATTGAACCAATTCTAAAATTGCCTAAGTGTTGGGAACTTGTTCCTTTGTGATAATTTGCATGTTGAAGCTGTTGAACCTGCTTGTCCTTTAACTGAAAAAGCTTGAAAAATGAGGAATTTGAATGCTCAAAATATTTTTTTAAGAAGGGAAAAGAGGATTTTGGCCTGCATGACCAAAATAGTTCATATGTTGTCCCAAAAAATGAGTGACAGATTTGGGGAACAACAGCTAGCTCCAGTTGGGGAACTTCCTTCAGTTGAAAACTTGGAACAGCTGAGGGGAGTAGAAACTAGAATCTCCAGTGCCTTGAAGTATGCCATTGGGCTACAGAGTCATGCTACCCAAATAAAAAGGTGCCAAAAATGAAAATTAACAACACAAAATAGAAACAAAGACTATACAAATATACATATGTACAATCTGACTTATCTGATACATTAAGGATTGATGTGCTTCAGATGCTACCCACTGTGAGGTACTGATCGAGCCTACAGATGATAGAACCAGTCTACAACAGTGCCTTGTAGTGTTTCCACAAACAACCTAACTACCATGTCCTCAAATTCCACACTTATCACACCACAGGCTATGCTAAAGGCTGCAACATGTTCATCAAGATGAACTCTCCCATCACTAAAGACTTTGGGGAAATTCTTCCTTAAACTGCATGGAAGTTCATGTAGAGGTGGAGTCAAATCGAGTGGGCCAAAAGAGTTACCCCAAGGGCCTTGAATTGCCATGATTTGATTATGGAAAAGGGGGATAACAAATCTAGATGGAGTATGTATAGGCAAAGATCTAATAACAATAGAAAAAGAAGCTCTGACTTGTGTTGGTGACCTGGTATGGGTAGGAGGAACACTCCTGGATTGTTGAACTTGAAGTTGGGGAGGGAACAAATTGAAATTACCCTGCTACACCAACTCAAAAATAGGATCAACAACACCTTGGGCTCTCTGGCTTTTAGTATAGTGTGGAGTTTCCAAATTGTAGAATAAAAATGGGAAAGAACTGGCCCTGCTTCAGCTTGAAGCTTGAGGCTTCAAACTGTGCGCACTTCCCCAGTTGGCATGGAGGTGGAGGAAGATGGTAAGGCTATAATGATAATGGGTAAGACATAGACCAGAGTTGCCAGAGTATATAATGGATAAGGGTAGGAACTGCACGTTTGATCCCTAATGATATGAAATTCTTCAATTTAAATGGACTGAAAATGCTCGTTGATCCCTAGCAGAGTCACCAAAAACTATTGGGTGAATATTTTGTCACCAGCTAACTGATGAACAAAATATGTCTCTTCAACCACAACAAGGGAGATTGGTTGGCCAAATGTGCAGGTTTACTACATCAGAGGTGGACAAATCTCTCCTCTCATCAAGGGGAGGTTCCCTATAAATATGAGGAGCTATATACTATATAGATAAGCAAAAAGTAACACTCAGGGGTAGGACTACACCATCCATCTCTCTCTTTTTAGAGATGATGCACACAAACAAAGGATAAATTATGGTGATAATACTGATGGCACTTCTCTTCTTTTAGAAGTGATCTTGTAGGAAACAACAAGAGTTATTTTAGGTAGTGACAAGTAACTGGTAACAAAGGTGCAGTAACTAGTAAAATGAGGTGTAGCACTAGTCTCCACCTCAACTCCCTAAAGAGTGAAATACGAAGGATAATGGGGGCACAAAGTCATCCCAAGATCCTTTACACAAAAAGAAACTAAAAACACACTGAAGAAAACTATGAAATCATAAAGTCTTTCCACAACTGGCTTTAGGACACCTTCCTGATTACTTCCACTAGTTTTGCTTGTTAAATTAAATAAACAAGAATGCTACTAGGAAATAGACATAATAAAAATTTCCTAAGATAGCACAAGCTATAACATCACAAAGTCTAAAAGTCACTTGCTTTCTCATTTAGATAAAGTAATATGATCAACAATCTAAGCATAAAGTCTTAGTAATTGGCTTTCAATTTGGGCAGAGTTTTGCTTCTGTATATGGAAAAAGATCTCCCTTGAATAATACAAGAGATTACAATATATGGCAGCCAAGAAAGGCTTGGCCCTTTTTCCCATGAGACGGCCCACATTGCATTTAATGCTTTGAATGCATTTTTAGTTTTGTCAAAGGGTCCATGCTTGGAACAATACATCAGCCTTAACTATGGCGTGCCCATTCATCTTATACGTCTCCTCCTTAGCATGGATTGTTTGGTCCTTTTCTTGATTTTTGTGCAACTGTCCCCTTTGCCTTTAATGCATGGAAGAAAAATAGGCCACATCCTTGATTTGGCGTGCTTAGAAGTCTACTTGGTGGACTGTTTCACTTACTGGAAATAACTCCCTTGTAGATATTTCTGATCTTTTTGTATTATTCTTTCTTCCCTATAGCAATTTGAGCTCTCAGGCTACCTTCTTCAGCTGGTCACTTGGTTTACTCTTCAAGTCCCACTCTATATTTGAAAATTAATGAATAATCCATTACCTTAAATTTGACGTTCATGGGGACGTCAATGGTCACTGGTTGTTTGAACCATATTGAACCATGAACCTTTGAAATTTCATTGGTTCAATAGTTCAATGGTTCAGGTGGTCTTGATCAGTTCTTTGGTTCAATTGCTTCCATGGTTCAATCGCCTCCTTGCTCTTTGGTTGAACCATCCCTTTGAACTAGTCTTCTGGAATCATCTATTTCCTTCCTTTGTCTAGAGCTTCCTTTGAACCGTTGAACATGTGAACCATTGAACTTTGAACTCTTTTGGTTCAAGGTTCAATCAGTTTATTGGTTCATTCTTTGTTCCATTGCTTAGGGCTATCTTTGAATCTTTGAACCTTTGAACCATTTTGGTTCAAGGTTCAACAGTTCAATGTCTTTCTCAGACTCCTTTGTTTTTGCCTTAAGTCTTTTGAAGCCTTGAAATTCCTTTGACTCTATGTCTTTGGGACATCCCTAAGGGAAGGTGTCCCTTTGGGTCTTTGCAAAAGGTCCATTTTTGGGGTGTCGAGAGCCCCTTATAAGGGTACCTACCCTTCGGGTTTCTTCAAGTGGCTTTTGGGTTAATTCCTTCAGGCGGCCTTGATCCTTCATTTCCTTTGGACATTTTGTCCAAAGGAAATCTTCCTTTGCTTTGTCTGCTTTTCTTTGGGATTTTGCTTTTCCTTTCAGGTGAATTCCTTTGAACAGAAGTTTGAAGGAATTCTTTCAGACTTTTTGTCTGAAAGAATTCACTTTGTCTTTTGCCTTGTTCATTTTTTTGAAGGAATTCCAACTTTTCTACCTTGTTCATTTTTCTAAAGAAAATCTCTTTGTCCACTTTTTGATCTTTTAAACCAATGTTCCCTACCCTCCACAAGGGCACCTACCTTTAGTTCACTACCCTCCACAAGGGAACTTGTTCCTTTGGCTTTGGGGTAGTCCTTTGAACCGACTGATTAAAACAACCGATTGAACCAACTTTGGTTCAACGGTTCAATGGTTCAATCTCTTTATCGAGAACCTTTGTTTTGGATTAAGTCTTTTGACTGCTCGAACCAAATGCGTTGAACCAACTACTCGTTGAACCTTTGAACCATTAAACCCATTGAACCTTTGAACCAAAATGGGTCAAGGTTCAACAGTTCAATGGTTCAAGCCTTCTTCTTTTCATTAAGTGTTTTGAAGCCATTGAACCTTGAAGCAGTTGAACTTGTTAAACTTTTACTAAAGCACTTAACTCTTTAAGCTTGCCGATGTCGTTGAACCAATCCTGAAATTGCCTAAGTGTTGGGAACTTGTTCCTTTGTGAGAATTTTCTTATTGAACCTGTTGAACCTGCTAGTCCTTTAACTGAAAAAGCTTGAAAAATGAGGAATTTGAATGCTCAAAATAATTTTTTAAGAAGGGAAAAGAGGATTTTAGCCTATAGGACCAAAATAGTTCATATGTTGTCCCAAAAAATGAGTGACATATTTTGGGAACAACATAATGGATCAACCAATCCCACCCTTCATCTTAAAACATTTGTAAATATTTATAAGGATTGGGTCAAATTGAACACCTTTATTGCTACCAAACTCTTAGCCAAAATTCTCACAGGTGATACATTGGATTGGTAAAACCAATTTAGAACTCATTCGATTAGTATTTTTGAGGATTTAGGGAATACTGGAGTTCAAGAATTCCAAACTAGTGATCTTTCTAAAAAAAATTTGGCCCACTTCATAAATTACAAACAACTTGAAAATGAAATTGCTCAGGCCTTTGTTAAAAGGTGGAAACCTTAATCAAACAAGTGTGAACATAATATGGTTGATGAAAATATTTTACATCTATTTACTAATGTGTCTTTCCTAAATTATAATATTAGGTTGGTACTCTCTCTCCACATACATTGGAGGAGGCTATTGACCAAGCTAAACAACAATATTTCCTTATGCATTAATTCAAGCCAACACAACCTTCTATGGGTCCTCATCTCTTACTTAAAAACAAAAATCACAATGTTACCAATGATGGTGTTATGGATTCTTATGACACCATTCATAATGTTCAAGCTGCCATTCCTAATCAATCTTTAGAACTAACTCCTCCTTCTCAACAATATACCAATCCTTACTTATCATCACCTAACAACATTAATGTTCATAAACCTCTATCCTCAATTTAATTGCTTAAGTGTCTACCTAGGCCTCTTCATGAGAACTTGACCCTACCCATCCTATGAAATCCTAGTATGATCCTAACAAGTTTTGTTGGTTTTACACTAGTCGGGATCATTCTCATGAGACCTATAGACAGCTTTGTGATTTATCTATAGACTTTCTTCTTGGTCCTAACTTTGATCACAATTCTATAATTTAAAATCATCAATAAGCTTATGAAATTGCTTTTAAGGATGATCACATGATAAAACTCAAGCCTTGAACCAAGCCAATGCTCATTTGGCTATATTCAAAGATCCTCTTCTTAATCATCAACCTATAAAATATAATCAAGACAAGAGGATCATATTTTATAAAATATAATCAAGACAAGAGGATCTTGTTGACCCCACTTATAAGGAGAATGTGTTTGACATGACTAATATGTGAAGGGTAGTTGCTTTTATCAATTCTAATCCTATCTACACTCCTCCTTCATCTCAAACATATCTTATTATCCAATATTTTTCCCCAACTCATTTAAATGAGTTGGGACAAGATGGCCTTATAAATTTTGATGATCCAATTTCTGATTCTCCCTTGGATAAAAATTATTATTCTATTTTTACCACTCTTTCATCATATTCTAAAATTAATTATACTCAAATTTCTACTAATACTTCTTCTACCAATTCTCAAAATCAACTTGAATCAACTACTTCATCATCACAACATAATTTACAATCCTATTCTAGAACTTCTTCTTATCAACATAAATTCCAATGCACTTTGGCTCCTCCTTCCGAGGACCTCCTTAATCATTATGCACCTATATCTAAATTTTTTATTATGGGTTATGATGAGTGGGATCCCATCATGAAGCTCACCAATCTCCCATCCCAAATTTCATTCCTTGAGCTTATGAGGACTTTTCCACCTCATAGAAACCATCTCATGCAACTATTATGTGAGATGAATGTCCCTCATCCTCCCCTAGTAGGATGGGAGGTAGTCTTATCTAGATCTGAGGATAGTATATTATAAAAATGTGAAGAGATGTCTATCAATGTTGATGAAACTATGGACACTTCTCTATCCTTAAAAATTCCTATAGATTCTATGATTCTTGATGAGATTCTGCTTCATGTGGATGATCCTCCATTATTCATTAGTGTCCAAATAGGTGATATCTATGTTAAGCATACATTGATTGACAAGGGTTACAACACCTACATTGACTCTATTGACTTCATTAAGACCCTTGGATATTCATAATGCAATATCAAGTCTACATGTAGCACCTGTCAAGGTTATGATAAAAGGAAAATGGCTCCTCTAGGTTGTGTGTGGCTTCTCATTACTATCCCCCCTGTCACCATTCACATGAAGGTGATGATATTTAACTTTCCCCTTTATTATAACATATTTCTTGGTAGGCCATGGACCCATTGTATGAGATTCATTGCTTCTTCCACCTGTCAATATGTTAAATTCCCTCATAATGGAGCCATTTATAAGATTTAGGGTGACACTAACCCTTGGAGTTTTGAACAATTCCAAGATTGTGGTGTCTTCAAGATTACTACTCTTGAACCTTTACTTTACATTTCATTCTATGAGTCTCAACATCTCAAATTTATTATTAATTCAACTCAAGGTTATAATGGGCATCCCAAACTCATTGAGAACATTCACCTCTTAGATTCTGATGATGATGAGCTTGATGAGATTAACCTAAAGATTAAAACTTCTGATCTCTTACCTCACCTCATCTTGTAGCTTCTTGTTTCCTTGTAGCCTCGATATCACAAGCCTCCTTATGATGATATTCCTATAATCTTAACCAAGACTCAACATTATATTCACCACACTTCCTTAGATGAAAAGGTCATCCCTACTTGTGTCATTGATCTTCACACCCTAGATTATGATGATGGTTATTCCCTAGATGATCTATTATTAGGTGGTCTTGTATAGGCCCATGATGTCAAAATTATCTGTTATAATTCTTATTTACTTGATTATTTTCATGTATCTTCATATCTTCCTTCATTTATAGTTTAAAATTTTAGTATTTTTCCTCTTTATCATAGGGTAGATATGGTACCAACACATCTAGTTTCTGAGGAGCCTTGTAGGAGTATGCTCATGGATCATGCTATGATCGGGCCTTACCACTTTTATAGGTACCTTGATCAATGTATTTGGTTTACTCCTAAGATTAGTGAGACCCTTATTAGACCTTATGTATATCCTACTCCTCCCTTAGTATATCCCTTATTGGATCCCATTCCCTCTCTCGCTATAGTTGAGCCCATTCTTTCTCCTGCTATAGTTGAGCTTGTTCCCACTCCTACTCTCACTAAGCCTACCCCTAATTCTCATCCCATTACTCCTTTCATTGAGCCTAGTTCTATTTATTCTCCACCACCACTTTCCCTTGGTGATGGTTTGCTTCCCTTACCTTAGATGGCTCTATTTCCCACCAAATGGATTGATGAGTCTTCTCTAACTTATTCTACTCCTGTTACACCTCCTTATGTGAGTGCTTCTCCTAGGACCACTCACAAGTGTATTTGTAAATTCTATGGGATAAATAATCATTATTCTATCCATTATCACCAGTTGTGATAATATATTCATACTTTGCATCCTTCTTCTACTTCCTCATACAAATCCATGCCTCCCTTAAAGGTTATACCTAAATATATAAGTATGGTGAGGTGTATTGCCTGTGGTACCAATGTGTCACCCATCACACCACTCATTACCACATCTTTCAACAACACCTTAAGGATCACCTTATAGCTATTTCCAAACCTTCTTCCATTCCTCTCATAGGTTGTCCACGTAAGAAGGCTTCTCCTTCTTTTCCCATGGCTCCACCTTTAGTGGTTCTATCCCTTCATATGGTCCCTTCGTCACCTTTTGTGCCTCCACCTGTGACTCCTTGACCTGTGGACCTTCCCTCACATGTGGATTATTCCCCACTGGTGATTCTTGCATCTCTCATATATTTTTCTCCCATGTATTCTCCTGAGCATCCCTTGCCTAATTTACTTCCTCAGCATGATCCATTGAGTATTCCTACTTTTCTATGGAGGAGATTAGAAGAGAAGTATTTTCCCAATTTTCATTAAAGATTGACAAGACATTAACAATAGTTCATATCCATCTCCATACAGATCTATCTAATGTTTTGGATAATGTGTGGGGGTAGATTTATCAATATTTATGAGCACATGCATGGTTCTCTTACATTTACACTTAGATGGGACATGTTCTCCAAAATTATATTTTATCTATCTATTATATCATTTGACACTATGTCAAATTCATATTTTTCTTATAGTGATTTTACATTTTGTACCATATATTGCTTATATTGTCATTTATATTTGCATACAATTGTCTTTCTTTACCATTGCTTTCTCTTTCTCTCTTGATTTTTTCTCAAAACTCTCTTCTAGTGTCTTTATGATTGTTTGCTTTATTATCTCTATTTTTCACAGTTAATTGTCATTGGGACTTGGTTATACAAACCCTATTCCCTTTGGTCCTTGTCTCCTTTTACCATGTGATCAATTAACCAACAATCCATCTCATTAAAATCTCCTTTCACCAATCCACCTTTAGATCTCCTTTTTACTTTCTTCCTTTTTTGTAAACTAAGCATATAAATGGTTGAGACTTGAGATCACATGTTAGTTCATTATTAAACCTAAGTGTCCTAGCCAGTATTTATCTTTAGTTACTTAGCTTCCTTTAGACTTAGCCTAAATTTCATTCGTGTGTATCACTACATATCTCATGATTGGTCATTCCAAATCTATATGGAGGTGGAATCTTAAAAATCCATAAAAATCTAAAAGCCAAATCATTTTAAAAAGGGAAATGATATAAAAGGAAAAAATATTCTTAAAATTCAAATCACACTAAAATACATGATTCAAATCACATCTCCTTCTTCTAGTTGAAGCTCAAACTCAACAGTTGGTGTCACAATAGATTCAAAGTCCTTTGGGGTGCAGTAGGCTAGTAGATTATAAAAGGTGAATAAAAAAATCTTTTAGTGCTACGTACTTTCTCACGTAAGTACCCAATCTTCATAGTGGATCGACGACTCTGTAAGGGGTCCTAAAGAATGGAGAACATGTCATGGGAAGGTAGGTCCATTTTACCTTTTCTTGTACCAATATGCCTTCATGAGTTGATATTATTAGAACTCTTATATGCCTACAAATCTTTGTGTCTATAATGAGCAAGTTTCCTTTGCACATTGATGGTCACTCACTTAGTGTCTTCTCATGTTCTTAGTATGCATCTTGCCTCCTAAGATCTTCTCATAAGACACCTAAATATGATTTTTACACTCCCATTTTCATTACCTATATCCCTCATATGTCTTCTTGAGAAATATTGTTTTGTCTACTGATCACTCCCCATGGGATTTCATTTGTGAGTTGCTTTGTAAGACCATAGATAGGACCCAATTTTCCTCACAAATTACCACCTTTTTCCTTCCTATTACCCACATATTTTATTACCTAAATTTTCATGATTATTCCACCCTGGTGGTGTTCTCTTTGTGAGTTATTTTGTAAGACCGCAAATAGGACCCGACATTTCTCATAAAATTTTCTAATAATACAAGTCACAAATAAAATTACATGTTCAACTATTAGATAAGATGTGTTTGATTATGAAGTTACACATCATTAACATGCTTCTTATCTTGATTTATTTTGTTTTATGCTTTTATCTTTCACTTTTATCTTCTTATATTCTAAGTGTATGTAACAATACAACCATTTCTTGAATTTTCATACTTCCCATCTTGAATTAGTGTGATAAATTTAAGACCAATCTTTTACCAATCTTGTTTTTCTATTATACTTCCCAATGTGATTTAGTATAATTGATTGACTTAATTCAATTTTTTTTTATACCATTTGTGCCCTTTTACATACCTTCCATTTTATTTCATTGTTTTCATACTTCCCAATGTGATTTAGTATGATTTTACTTATTTTAATTTGGTGCAAAATCTTTCAATTTAGTTTAAAAACAATTTTTTTTTTTTACCATCTTGTTTTACCATCCCTTGGTTCTTTATAATTAATCATTTTCTTATTATTACACATTTCCCAACTTGAAATAGTGTGTAGTACATATTTGATTTATTATATTTTACCAAGTCCTTTTTGTCTGTTTATTTTTACCCATGCATGTGTTCTACATAATGCTAAAAAACAAACCACATCTCATATATTTCTTATAACATATACAAAAATAACTAAATACATGTTCTACAAAGAAATATATCCAAAGCATCCACAACCACAACCACAATGATGAAAACATACACAATCAAAATCAATATGCCAAAATTATATATATATATATATATATATATTGATACAACAAGTATAACCATATATAATACTCCAGGTCTATGGTTAGGCTCCATCTTATCTATCTCATAGCGTAACCACATTACTTATCAAATATTTAGTCTGAATCCTTCAAATAATATGCTATAAATAGGTTGTTTGAGATCTTAGTCCCTCTACTTATCACTGCAAGTGCGCTACCTGCACCAACTAGGTTAGGGTTATTGTATGTGCCTATGTCATTTGTGTCACTATATCTTGATGCATAGCTTTGTCCTCTACCAGGTCTTACCATGCACGTATATTTCTTGCACCCATATTTATTGGTGGTTTCATCCTCTCTCTCTCTCTCTCTCTCTCT
This sequence comes from Torreya grandis, assembly GCA_037957365.1. Classification (NCBI taxonomy): domain Eukaryota; kingdom Viridiplantae; phylum Streptophyta; class Pinopsida; order Cupressales; family Taxaceae; genus Torreya; species Torreya grandis. The sequence goes on along the minus strand of JARHVA010002389.1, from coordinate 66,483 downwards.
CTCTCTCTCTCTCTCTCTCTCTCTCTCTCTCTATGCTCGTATTTACCTCACTACCTCTCTAGCTAATCTAAACTAGCTCATTTGAGCTGGGGCAAATGGTACATTGGGGTCCTCCATTATAGTAAGGTCATATGACATCAACACCTCATCCAGTATGTCATAGAATTCTCCCCTCATAAGGGACCCTCATCTTTCCTCATCCTCTTCTATGCCTACAAAATCATACCAGATAAATATTATATCACCGTTATATCTCAAAATATCTATCTCTAGTTTTTATTTTAAAATAATAAAAATTTAAGTAATAATATCTATCTATCTTTGTTTCTATTCATCCATTTTTTGAACCACAAAATGCATTGGATTCTTAATGACATAGAGAATATTTCCCACTATTATATGCCTATTTTTCCAAAAAAAATGTTTTTTGGCTATTTTCACACTAACATCTACAGGTTCACCTAGTGTTCTTCACATTAAACACCTTCACATCTCTTTAATTCTAATTTTTTATCTACAACACTAAATTAAGTAAAATTATATGTTTTTCAATTTTGTCCTATTATTTATTTTATTTGCTGATTACCATACTTTACTTAGAATCAGTGTTGTGTGTTATCATGTTCTATCTTGAAGCACCATCTCATGTTGCACTTACATGACACGTGATGAGATTTGAGTGAGGCATATGTATACACATAATATTTTCAAACTTTTATCACTTACTGACACTTTGTATCTTTCAAGAACCCACTGAGTCTCAATTTATCTGAGTACATGCCTTAAGGGGTGCACTGAGAAAAGGGTAGGTAGACCATTGGTGCTTTGTAAGATTGTTGTCCCTTTTACTACTTGCCATACACACTCCTATCTCCTAAAACCATTTACCCTAAGCTTATTCTTCTCAATTGTACCCATTCCAAATAGTTGTCACATATTTATGGTCATGTTCCTTGCCTTATCCCCCTTTTGACACTTGGTTGTATTAGGTTGACTCTATATAGTTTTCAACCTCTGATTACTATATAGGGTCAACTAGGTCAACCTTGTACTATTTTGGGGTATTTTTCACTTTTGAGCTTGTTATCCTTTTGGCTGACATAGCTCAGGACCTAGTGAATTATCTCCTAAAAACATACAAGGTTGACTGGGTTAAACCTATACAACCAACATATTTAGAAGGACTTGGGGCAAGATCCACCTATATATACAAGTTCATTTAGAAAAATTTGAGAATAGAGAAGCAAAGAATAATAAGTTAGAATGAACATCTTCTTATTGACCATTCTACTTGAGGAATAAATCTTAGGGTTTCATACTTTCTTTAGAGATATGGATCTTGTCTTGTGGAGAAGTCTTCTAGATTCACATATAGGTTCTATAGCCTAGAGATAATTTATCTTTCTTATCTTTACATATAACAATAATATCTTACAAAGCACCTTGCCCAAGGGAGAGATTGAGACTCGGTGGGTTCATCTTCAAAGGTAAGTATTCATAACTTTATTTCTCCTTTATAAGAGCAGATATATAATGCAGTTGTGCTTCTCTTCCATGCATTAGGATTCATATACATTGATGTGTGTATATATCTTCTATACATGTTTAGTTTAGTTTTTTTTAATTTCTAACCCCCATTTTGTGTCACAAGCTTTGGTGTGCACTAGATTAGATTTAATTTCTTGTTTATTAGAATAGAGTGAATATCAAAACCTAGGACTCTTTTAGGGTTGTTGTGTGATTGTGTTAGACTGTAGGCTTTGAAACCCTTCCTAACATGGTGTATTGTGATAAGTGATCCCCTAATTAGGTCTAATGGATCCCCATATTGGTCATGCTCCCACTTAACAAATGTATTCCCAATCATAACTGTAGGTATGCTCTATCTTCTCTGAGCCAATATTGATTTATAGACATGATGTATTTCTAGTTGCAATTGATTACAAAGGGGGTAATTCCAAGCCTTTCCTCATATCAAGACCCTTTCACTATCACTGCTCACATAAATGGCAAGTATTTAATATATGTTAAGGTTAAGGAATATCAAGAAATCATTTTTTTCTGTCATTTCTTATCTTTCTTAGAAATGAGAATCAAAACTTGAATCAAACTCATGCATTTGCAACATGTATGGGATCAATTAAGTTAAAAGTTTATTTTTCTTCAAAAGAGTGTTATCCTACTTTTTGTGTTATTTCAAATTCAAGTGCCTATAATTTTATGCATGGAGGATCATGGTTAAATTAAATATGAGCAATGATTGAAAAAAAAAAAGGTTGCATACTAGTTTATCATGAAGGAAAGATCACATCCTTTTCCAAAGAAGGGACATATTTAGAGCCAAAGTAATAGAAAATAAACATACTTTCAGATAACATACAAACAAATATAAGTAATGGCATATCACTAAAGGCACATGACATGTGACATATTGCACAAGATAAATTGGGAAATTTAATACCACAGTATGGGGAAGTTCCTTATTCATATCATGATACAATAAAAGACAAAAGTGTCATTTCACAAGTTCAAAATCTAGATGATGATTAAAATAATCCAGATTGGTATGATCTTGATGATATTTGTTGTCCCCCAAAAATATAACTCATTTTTGGGACAACATTTGAACTATTTTGGTCCTACAGACCAAAATTGTCTCTTCCCTTTTCAAAATTTGTCCTGGACATTCAAATTCCTCATTTTTCAAGCTTCTCAAAAATCTACGGAGTCTGCAAGCTTAAATCTACGAACTCTGCAGGCTTAAATCTATGGACTCAGCAGGAAGAGGAAATCTACGAACTTTGTAGGTTAAGCTCAATGGGATTTACAGGTTAAAATCTATGGCTTCTTTCAAGGTTAGGGAAAACTATGGACTTGGTTTCTACGGACTCTGCAGGTAGGTTTAATTCTATAGGTTCTAAGGCTTTTGCAGGCGGGTTTAACCAAAAGAATCAGTTTCTAACACTTGGTCATTTTCAGGATTGGTTCAGTGCCTTTGTTCAATCAAAAATGTCTATCAGCAAGCATTCAAGCAAAAGAGGCTTGAATCACTTTAGTTCAAAGGTTCAACGAGTTCAAGGTTCAATCGGTTCAATGCTTTCAGTTCAAGGCTTTGTTTGAACCATTGTTGGTTCAACAGTTAGTTCAACGTCTTTTGGTTCAACGGTTAGTTCATCACTTCAATTCAATCAAACGAACCATCGGCTTGAACCATTTTGGTTCAAATCCTTAGTTCAACAAAGAGGTTCAAAGCCTTGGTTCAACTAAGAGGTTCAAAGCCTTGGTTAAACTAAGAGGTTCAAAGTCTTGTGGTTCAATGGAGCAGTTCATTGACTTGGTTCATTCAATTGAACCATTGGCTTGAACCATTTTGGTTTAAAGCTTGGTTCATCAACTTGGTTCAACGTTTGGTTCAACCAAGTGGTTTAACGCCTTGGTTCAATAGAGTGGTTCAACAACTTGGTTCAAAGGAGCGATCCAATGTAAAAGTTCAAAGAGCCTCCTGAAGGACAAGTGCCCTTGCGGAGGGCACTTGGTTGACAAAAACACCCTTCGAAAGGGTCATTTTTGAAGAAGGCCGCAAAGGTAAACTCCTTCAGAAATTTTTTTTAAGGCAGACATTCATAATTCTTTTAGACTTTTGTCTGAAGGAATTCCTTCAGATAAAAAGTTTGAAAGAATTCAAGAAGTAGGCAAACAAAACAATTTCCTCATACTTTTTGTCCACAAGAAATTTTTGCAGGCTTTTTGTCCATGAAAATTTGCCCACGGAGAAAGCTCGGGGAAAATACCCATGGGAATTGTCCGCAGGAAAGCCCAATGAATAGTCCACTAAAGAAAAAGCTGCAAGAGACTCTAAAGAAGCCCGAAGGCCATCTAAAGACCGCTTGAAGGGTAGATACCCTTGCGGGGGGCTCTTCTCGACCCAAAGTGGGTCATTTCTTAAGGCCTAAAAGGGTAGTTTCTTTCCAAAAAAGTGCCAATCAAGAAAGCCGAAGAAGGACCAAGGGGTGACGTGCCCGAAGACGTCAAATTTAACACAACGAACTAGTCATTGAAAACATAATGACAGGTGCGCGAACGTCAATTTTAAATCTCATAAAATAGTCGTTGATCCTTTGAACCTACTGACCTGAATGCATTCACAGACTTCAAGGCCAAGACCAACAAAAAGTGAGGAAGGAACATAACAAAAAATTGAATCTAGGACCTGATTTAATTAACCAGAAAAGGAAGAATGATGAAGGTAGGATTAGATTGCTAGGTGGACATTGAAAGTTACAAACTTTCAATAGCATGACTTGTTTCTCTACATTGATAAAATCAAATGGGTAAATGCCCCTAAGTTCCAGCCTATCTTCTTAATAGATTCCAACACAAGATGATGTGTTACTGTTCCCGAGTCCTTCTTGAAGAGGATATATAAGGGACTCTCTTTTATTGTAAATGGATCTCTTTTTGACAATCAGAATGAAACTCTGCCCAAATTGAAAGGCACTTTTGAGACTTGGAGCTTAGTTTGTTGATCATATTTTGTTATTGGAATAAGAAAGCAAGTGATTTTTTAGAATTTGTGCTGTAATATATTTGTTGTTGAGGAAATTGTTCTTATGTCTTTTTCCTTAATATATCTTCTGTTCCTTTAATTCAACAAGCAAAATTAGTGACAATAGTCAAGAAGGTGTCCTGAAGAGTCAACTATGGAGAGACTTTGTGCTCCCATAATTGCCTTTAGTGTGTTTTCTTTTCATTTCTGTGTAAAGGACCTTGGGGCGACTTTGTGCCCTCATTGTCCTTCGTATCTTACTCTTGAGCAATTCAGGTCTAGACTTTGTGCTGCATCTCAATTTGCTGGTTATTACATTTTGTTGTTACTACCTAGAGTATTCTTGTGGCTTGCTAAATAGTACTTTTGAAAGAAGAGGAGTGCTTTCTGTCATTTTCCTTGAGGTTCTCCTTTGATTTGCACACATCATCTCTGAAGAAAGAGAGATGGATGGTTTGTCTTACCCTTGAGTATTATTTTCTATATATATATATATATATATATATATATATATATATATATATATATATATATATATATATATATATATATATATATATATATATATATAGCTTACCTATAAGGAACCTCCCCTTGATGAGAGGAGAGATCAGTCCCCTTCTGATGTGATAAACCTATACATTTGGATGACTAATCTTCCTACTTTGGCTGATCAGACCTATTTTGTTTATCAGTATGTTGATTGATAAAATATTCAACCAACAATATTAATTATACATAATAAAAATATGGTAATAATACATAACCTACATAGTTGCATGATAATTTTAATTTACAATAAACCACCATTCATTTGTTTAACATAGGATCTATTGATGGTAAGAATCTTAAGTGAGTCATCAGTTATTATCCTTCTCTCTATTTCTCATTTCATATATATGAAAAAATATGAAAATAGTAAAACATTTTAGAAAATGACAAAATCAAGACCTATGCATGCTTATATGTATTTTATCATACATCAATTTAGTTGTGCACAATATTATATGTGTGCTTTACCTAGTTTTATATCATGAATGATTATATATTATATAGAAAACTATTTCCAAATTCAATTGTAAGTATTTTCACTGTTACACACTCAAAAAATGCATTTAGATAGGAACAATATGGAGGATAGGAGCGTAATACTCTAGTGTCCCTCACACCTCTATTGTCCCAATGAGCTCAGACTATCACCACTTAGTTTTAGAGTACACAAAGGATTTCTTTAGTATGTACATTCATCAGTTAGCTATTAGGGCCATGGTAAACATAGGTTTTATCCTTCTTTACCCACATCATCTTACTCACATCCCAGATCTTTACATAGAACTCCATCTTTCATTATGATATAATAATGTTTATCTCTATTATTAAATATACTCAGGTTACAACATAACTTTTGTTGATCAAATTATATATTCAGGGATGCTTTATACATTGCTTTTCCTAACTTCATATATTAGGTGTATTCTCTATTTGTTTTGAGGACATTTGAATTTGTCATTTCCAATTGGATCTAAGCCTTTATATCCCTGATTCTATGCATGTGAGAGAATTGAACATGTCCTTGTATGTGCCTTATATTTGTATGTGGACATTTGAATATGTCCTTATATGTTTCTCTATGCCTCCTTTGTTTAAATTTATGTGTGTGAGGGCATTTAAGCATGTCTTTATATGTGATTTATATTTGACTGAGGGAATTTGAAAATGTCTTTAATGTGCCTTTTATTAAAGTGTGTGACATTACAGAATGTCCATTGTATTCACCCCTTGGCATTCTATTATGTGTAGGTGTGTTGTGTGTGTACTCTTTGATTCTGTGCGACATGGCCATGATATATTACTTACTTCTTTGTTTAGATTTTTGATGCCATGATGGACATTATGCATCCACCCAACCCTTATAATTCTATAATGAATATGATACAAAACTTAGAAGTTTTGGTTGATGAATATTTCAAGAACACAGAAATAACACAGTAACAATGAATTCTCTGAGAAGAGATGTTTTATTACTCAAGATCACAATACAACTATATGCTTATCTTTGGGAAGAGATGTCTGATTTTCTAGTTTGGGTTACATCTTCATTTATACACATTTTGAAATTAGGGGGAGGATGTGGAAGGTCACCAATCTCAAGGGAGATTAAGTGGTTCGACTTACATAATTCAAAACAATACAAAGTTTGAGGAATTACTATTTTTAGAAATTTACTATTTTTAGACTGCATTACTAAAATTGAAATTTAGGGCACTTCCATTGGGTTTTTGGGGGTCAAAATTTATTTAGTGGATCTCAATTCCATCTCACCACGTTATCCTCATTCTTAACTTTCCAATGGTTCAAATCGTGAGTCAATTGGAGCTATAGTGTAAAATTTATGGCTCCCAAAAGTTCTATCATCAATTGGGTGGAACTATCACCCAAATTGTCACCTGAATTATTGTTCAGATTATTCCTCCCTCCTTAAAAAGAAATGGTCCCAATTTCATCAATGTTTCTCATTAGGTGTGGTAGTTGTGTCTTGATTTGACTCTCTATGATCCACTCACCTTGGTGGCTAAGTTGGCCCCTTTTGACCACCCGATAAAGTGAAATAAAGCGTCCTCTTGTTGTCTTCATCCAAGTGTCCACAATCTGATCCTCTTCCACTAGAGAAAAAATTTGTGGATCAATCTCATCAATGTCTAGTTGTTCTACTATGACTGAAGTGTCTAGCAGAGGTGGATGATATGGTTTGAGAAGCTCCGCATTGAATATTAGATGCAGACCAATGTAGGCTAGTAGGTTCAACTCAAAAGCATTTTCTCCAACTTTTTTGGTGATGGTGTAGGGACCATATGATAGAGGCCAAATTTTTATGTGTGGGCCTACAAGTCATTCCTTATGAAGCCACAACCAAACCTTGTCACCCACAATAAAATGGTGTGCAATCCTATGTTTGTCATGGTGTTGCTTATACGTCTGATTCATCTTTGCCAGGATGTCATGAAATTTTTGTTATATGTGTTGCATTTATTCAATGAAATTTGTTGATTTTAATGCCTCAAATTCTCCATGAGGTATGTATTCCATTGTGGAGAATGGAATGGCTATATCAATTGGTGCCATGAGTTGTAACCCAAAGCATACTTAAAATGGACTGTGCTTGGTTGAGCTATGCAGGGCCCAATTGTATTAATGTTGTATGAAAAGAAGCCCCTCATCCCATTTGCATGGATGTTTGGAGTGATACATCTAAATCATGTGAACAATCAAGCTGTTCACCACCTCTGTCTGACCATCAGTTTATGGATGGAAGGCTATGGATTTCATTAGCTTGGTGTCCATCATCTTCCATAGAGTGGACTCAAAGATGCTCAGGAACCTACTATCTCGATTTGAGATAATGGACTTGGGGAGACCAAAATGGAGCCATACATGACTAAAATATAGTTGAGTAGTTTCTTTAGTAGATATATTTTTCTTAAAAGCAATCATGATAGCCATTTTTGAAAAATGATCAACTACCACAAAATAACAGAATTCGAGGAATTACTATTTTTAGAAACTTACTATTTTTAGTGATCCAAAAATCAAAAGCTTTGGTTGAAATATAATTCAAGAAACAAGAACAAAATAATTCAAATAATTCTATCTCTGATAAGAGATGTTTTACTGATCAAATTTGCAGACCCAAACATATGCTTATCTCTAAGAAGAGATGTCTTATTTCCATTTCGGGTTACATCTTCATTTATACATGTTTTGAAGGTGTGGGGAGTATGTGGAAGGTCACCAATATCGAGGGAGATGATTTTTTTTGACTTCCATGATTTACAACAATACAGAATTTGAGGAATTACTATTTTTAGAAACTTACTATTTTTAGACTGCACTACTAACATTGAAATTTGGGACACTTCCATTAGGTTTTATGGGGGTCAAAATTCATCAAGAAAATATCCATACCATCTCATGATTTTCCCCTCATTATTATCTTTCCAACTGTTCAAATGGTGAGTCAATTAGAGCTACGGTGCAAAAGTTATGGCTCCCGGAAGTTCTGCCATCAATTGGGGTGGACCCATCACCCAAATTGTCATCTGAATTATTGTCCAGATCATTTAGAATACACTAATAAAATTTAAATTTGGGGCACTTCAATTGGGTTTTCAGGGGTCAAACTTAGATTTCCAATGGTTTAAATGGCGATTCAATTGGAACTATGGTGTAAAAGTTATGGCTCTCGAAAGTTCCATCATCAATTAGGGTGGAACTGTCACCCGAATTGTTGCCTAAATTATTGCCCAAATCAGAATATCATGCATCTTTTCCTAAGTAGTTCTATTCAATGTTATAAAATCAATTGATCACTTATCTACCTTCATTGTCACATCTATCTAGACACACTTACTATGAATGCTTATTTCCACATGCATCTTACATGATTGTTATGCTTAGTTTACATACATAATGATACCATGCTTTTGTTATAACATTTAATAACTATGTGGGCTATTTTAGACCCTTAGTTTACTTTGGTGTGTAATTAAATAATATTAATGGATTATTTAATTACATGAGGTGAAAACCTTGTGTAAATAAATAATAAAATATATATTTGTTTATTACTTATCAAATTATTGTTAAATGATTCTCAAGGAAGGACAAACCCGTTGGTTACAATGGCCATCTCCCTTCATCCCCATTATAAATAAGGTTTTACCCTTAATTTAATCTATTAAACACATTTAATGAAAACATTTTCACATTGAGTGAATTGATTTTTGCATGTGGCAAATATCTTGTAAAGGCTTTGTGAAGAAGGTTTATCAGAGAAGAAGTGAGAAGGATGAAGGCTATGTATTGAGTTCAATAGTTTCTCATATATATGACTATCATCTTTTTGGGTTTTTTACCTCTTAATGTTTTCCTATGTTAATCTATGTGTCATGTTTACATTGATCTATGTTCATTTATTTTATGCTTTTCCATCATTTACATTCTAGATCATGTCTTGTATTACTTCATTTATTTTTTCAAGGTATTAGAGCTTGAAGGAATGTGGAGGATAGGCAAGCAACTTGTATTAAAATCAATATTAAATTTAAAAAAAAAATCATTTCTTCCAAGCTTGTATGGTCATGGGAGTTTCATGAAATCTTCACTCTCGCTCAAAGTTTGTTCCTTGCATTTCTCTTGCTTGTGGAGCATTTAGTTGCATATATGATCAACTAAAAGCAAATTTCAAGATTTTTTTTCATCTAAAATCAGCCTAGGAAATTTTTGTACAGCTATGAGTGGCCATTACATGTAAATTTTTTATAAAAAATCTTCATTTTCTAATTGTAGAGTCTCTATGCAACCTGTGAACTATGATTTGAGTAAAAGAACTACTTGAACCTTCATTTAAACAACCAGTCATTAATCTAAGAAAGTAAATCTACTCAGAGGTGCCATTATATGGCATTGTATGGCCTTTGTGGAAGAAAAATCAATCCAAAATTTAGTTTTGATTATCTATAACCTATTTTCTTCTCCGTAAGGTTGAATCTTCTTAGTTTAGACCTGCGTAAGCCTCTTGTAGAGCCTAACGAGCAACATAAAGAGTTATTATTATTTTTATTCTCTATGTGAGGCATTATTATGTAGCCTAGAGAGCTTTAAATTTTTTATTTCTAAACCAAAATTTAACTTTTAAGCTTCCTACATCAAAATCAAGAAGGTTGGCAAGTTTTTAAGCTCTATGGTGGCTTATATCATTTTCTATGATTACTTCTACATATATAAGATTTTCATACCAATGCCATGACAAGCTACATGTATGAATTTTATTTCATATAATTTGAAAAAGCATTCAAAAAATAATTTATTTATTAAATCTTTATTTTTCATAAGTATCCCCTACCTTGTTTTAAATTATTTTTACCAAAAAATTAAACAATAAAGACAGTTAATAATAAAACCTATAAAAATAAAAAAGGGAAGAAATCTAATCAAAACCATTAGAAGAATCAAAACCATAATCAAAATAACAATCAAGAACATAATTCTAACGTTATTGATTTATATGTCACCTTGTTTACTTCTAATGAGAATGAATGGATTTTAGACAGTGGTACACCACACCAATAGCTTTCTTATCTAACATTTTATCTAATACTAGAGATATTTATGAAAATATCTATTTAGGAGATAATTCATTTTTATATGTAACTAAGCAAGGAAAGGATAAATTTGTAAATGTTTTTATTAAAGATGTTTTCAATGTACTCAAGAAAAAAATATTATTTTATTCTCAACTTACTCCATAATGTCTCTAATCTTAGTTGGATCCACATAAATTCCTTATGCAGAGATAATATGTCCCAAGTATTGTACTCTTATTTTTAATAAGGCACACTTAGAAAATTTTCCATAGAGTTTATACTTCTAAAAGTGATGCAATACCAAACATAAATTCTCAACATGTTCTTATTCACTTTTAGAATAGATGAGAATGTCATCGATAAAGACTAACATAAATTGACCAAGGTAAGACTAACACAAATTGATCAAGGTAATCTATAAATAAACTATTCATGAGGTTCATGAATGTTGTAGTTGCATTCGTTAGTTTGAAAGGACGTAATGTGAATTTTAATGTCCATCATGAGTACTGAAAGGTTTTTGGAATATCTTCCTCTCTAATTCTCAATTGATGGTACTTGACATGATAATTAATCTTTGAAAATATTGTTGCACCATGCATTTGATAAAAAATATCATCAATGCAAAGTAAAGGATACATTTTATTGATTATTGTGTTGTTTAGTATTTGATAGTCAATTCATAGATGAAGGGTTTTGTCCTTATTTTCGATAAAGATTATAGGTACACCCCATGGTGAAACACTTAGCTGAATCAACCATTTGGCTAACATCTCCTAAATTTTTGCCTTTAACTCGACTAAATAGGTTATTGTCATTCTACAGAGAACCTTAGATTATGGTTTTGACCCTAGAATGATATCAATGGTGAAATAAAATTCCCTCTTGGGAGGTAGACCTAATAATTAATATGAAAAAACATCATGAATTTTTTGTAGAAAAGGATAGTCTTCAATTTAAGGTTCCTTAACTTCACCAATTTCATCCGTCTTTATTAAGAACACTTGAAATCCATTTCATTGAGCCTTTTTCAACTGAATGGCTAAAGTTTGCCTTAGTTTTAACTCTATCTAATCTCCTTGAATTTGGGTTTAATTTTTCAAATCATGTACACACTTAACCTTCTTAAGTAAACAATAAAATTTGGCTTTGTGTTTAGATAGTCAATTCACTCCTAGGATCACATCATATGATCCTAATGGTGTTGTATAAATATCAATAACCATACAGTGAATTATGCAAACTTTATTTTAGCTTCAACAAGATATTTATCAATTTTGACCTTGGATTAATTTCCATACTAAATTGACCAAGCATTTACCATAAAACCAACTTTTCTAGACAATTTACTTAACATTTTAAGAGAGATAAAACATTAAATGGCTCCTATATCTATCAAAACAAAAATAGTATGCCCAAACAAAGTACCTAATCTCAATGGGAGAGGCTTGAAACTTTTCTTGATGATTGTCAACTGCTGCATGAATATGCTATAAAAAGGTTCCCTAATATGATGTATAGGTGTATGAATTCTTATTTCTACCATTTGTCTTCCACCAAGGACAATGCTTAGCATAATGGTATCCTTCACATGTAAAGCATCTTCTAGGTGGTCCCTTTCTCTCAACCTGATTAACTCCCTTGAATCCTTTTTTGAAACCACCTCTAGGTTTCTTGTTCCTTAAATCATTATTGAATCTTGCATTATGGCTATCAAATTAGTTCTTGAAATTCCCATTCTATTTTCAATTATTTTTATTGAAGATTGTATTTGAGCTTACAAACTTCATTTTAATTTTTTATTTAACCCCAGAAAATGATTTTAGTTTTGTTCTTGCTTAACTACCTTCTCAAAGACCTAGCCCATAGTGGATGGTCCATGCACATCCACTTCACATCCTATTTGGGGTTTTAAGCCCATGATGAACTTACTAATATGAAAATGTTCATCTTTTTGATACTACAAAACATACTTCAAGAGCTTTGTGAATCTCTCTCACTATTCATTTATAGACAAGTCCCCTTGCTTCATATTCTATAAATCTATTAATTTTTTATCAAAGTACAACTGAGATAGTCATCATGCCCTAGAAATAATCACAAACTACTCTCAAATAGTGGTAGTAGAGTCAAGACTCATCTCAAACTTATTATTGGCCCACCAAGTTATTGATTCACCTGATAGTTGGTAAGCTCCTCAAACAACCTTAGTCACCTTAGAATAATTTTGAATCTTAAAATATTTTTCCATCTCAGTGAGCCAAGATTAAACCCCATCACCCAATATCGCACCATCAAACTGGGTAGGTTCACTTTCTTCATAACACATGTAAGCTCTATAGCTACTTGAGCTCTTGATACTTGTTGTTCATCATCATGTCCTTGATCTTGAGACTATTCCTAATCATTTGGTTATTCCCTAGAACCTCTTGTTTATATTCCTCCTCATATCCATAAACTTATCACTCTATAGTTGTTATCTTGTCTCTAGTCTCATTCATGACAATGAGTATTTAATCAAGTTTTGTAGCTTATTAGACTACTATTTGATTAGGATCAATTTGAGGGTTTACATTTTAAGTCCCTCTCCACTTGATTTACCTTGTGCCATTCTCCTCACTGAAATTAGGAGAATTAATTTTTATATTAGTGGACTCATTAGGTCTAAGTGTCAAGCCTTCACTCTGATACCACAATATTAGGACCCATTCTAGGCTTCATAATTAAAAAAAATTCTATATATATTGCTTATAAAATTATCCATAATCATATGTATAATTATTGTTTGACTAATAAATCTATATTAAGTAATAAATGTAGAAATGAGTCAACCCAATAGTTAATATTATGATCTATTTAGTTTTCAAATAGTCCCTAACATAATATAAGATGAATATTTCATATAAGATAAATTGTGGAAGGAGTCAAATACATCAAATATCTGATATAATCCATGAATATAACTATAAATAAGCATACAACCACCACTATTATAATATTCATAATTTTTACCAATCTCACAGCTAGTGTTGTGTTGAATCATCATCAATAATAATGCACCATAGATTACAATTAAGTACAAAGTCAAATATATAATATAATATGTATGATAATATAAATGAGCCTAAAAAATAGATCAATGATCTATACAAATAGACATGAGTATGATCCCCAAATGATTGAAGATTTTAAGAGAGGGAGAGCATCATCTTAGAGATTTACCTCCAACCACAGACTGTCAGTCTACTACACACCTCCCCATTGGGAGTGGTCCTTCCATTTACATAGGAGTAGATAAGAATAGTGTAGATATCAAGAAATCAATTAAAACTCATGTGTGTAGAATCATTAATGCATCTATCAGTCACATAGACCATAAAAAACAATCCTCTTTCTAATATGACATCAACATACACATATAAACTAGAAAGTATAGTGGAATGATAATGTCTCAGCTATAACATTACTTTGGCCAAAGTTTTCATTATAAAAATCATATCTTGTATGGATCTGAGTTATTTTTCACTCACCCAAACTCTTTGCTAATGAATCATAATCTATTAGATGATATCAGAGGGTATATATATGATTTTCAAGTCAATATCATTATATATCTATCACCTGTTCTCATATGCAACATGCCTAGTAATTTATACATATAAAAGCAAGGCATAAAAAAATATATTTCAACAACCACCAATCTAAACAATCATGTAATGAAAGGAGTAAATAATCATTACTTAACAATCTCATTGCTTCAAACTCATCAATGTCATGTATAGGTTCAACATTCAAACTAGAAATGCAAATAGGTCTATAAACAAGTATCCAAGATTTAAAACACTATATCAAATTTTCCACATATCTTAATTTTAAAAATTCAAATAATATAAGATTTGATAGTATCCAAATTTTTTAAAATATAAGACAAATGAGTCTCTAGATAGTTCATATAACACAAATAATGTATCTTAAGCTCATTATATATTTCATTGATAACTCTATCCTTTCTAGACTTATTTATTCATTTCCTCATTATATGAAAATCTCATGGTTTTAATTGATATAAGATTACAACCTATAATTGTTTCATAAAAAAGGTTTTACCTATTAGTTATATATAAATTAAAGAACCATTGTAAATAATACAATATCTAGAAATATGTATAATTTAATACCCATATATTAGGTCTTCACAATTTTACATGATCCAAACCCTATTAATCATTCGTGCAACCAATGGATAATCATCCTTATCAATAAACATAGTCACTTATATAATTCATACTCAAAACTTCCTATTATAACCCATGGTTGATTAAAATCATCCAGAAGGAGACAAATATAAGCTTAGGGTCAATATCCTAGTAATAGTTGATTATAAATTTGCATACATATATGAATGTAATAATATTTACACACATACACACATTTATTTATGCATACAAATAAATTAAGTTTATGATAAATATATTATTGATTATATATACTCAAATTTCTCCATTCAAATTGATAATATATAGGTCTATTAAATCCATGTGTGTGTGTGTGTGTGTGTGTGGATTCATATACATATGTATACACACACACACACACACACACACACACACACACACACACACACACACACACACACACACACACACACACACACACACACACACACACACACACACACACACACACACACACACACACACACACACACACACACACACACACACACACACACACACAAACCTATTTTCATAATTTCATTGTGTGTTGAAACTCAAATGTCCCAACCTGAGTTCCTATAATTAAAATATAAAGCTACAAATCTTGGTTTATGATATATATATATATATATATATATATATATTCATATAAAAAAATTCCACCATATAATAATTCTATTTGTATGTTCTAAATAAAATAGTTTTTTTATTGCCCTTCTATCACTTGACAATCAACACAAATGCATAGGTTGTCTCCAAATTAAATGAACTAGAGATAGTTATTATAACTTGTTTATTTATGCTCAACCCATGTAATATTTTTATCTATAAGGTAAATGATTTAAGTAAAATGTATGCTTACTCAAACTTTATATAATCTAAGTTTATTTTCCCCCATTGAAATTTGCCCAACATTGTCTATATACAAGGATAAAAAAAGACACATAATATTCTCCTTTAATAATTTCGATAAAATACATAGTTATTAACCATTATTTTTTTAGCCTCATCTATCTTAGACATACCCTCTTTTCTTCTTAAATATGACTCAACCTCATCACTATAGGCTTGTGGATGGAACTGAGTTTCATCCCTAGGTATATAAACTTGAAACCTTGATTCAAAACAATAAAATTATACCATTTCACACATTTAGAAAAAATATAATAAAAAACCATATTGAAGAACCATATTTTCTTGTTAAAATATGTATACAATCCATAATCAAATTTCAAATTTAATTTTCACCAACCTAGTTTTGCAATGAATTTTGTTTAAGTGTGTGAAATGGAAACTTTTTCTTCTCCCTACCAAACTCTATTATCCTCCCTTATGTGTTCCATTCTATTTCTTTGCTCTCTTCTTATTTATTTCCAAAATCTTATCCACATTTTGCATGACTACTTGTCTCTCCTACTAAACTACAAGTGCTTTATTATGAACTCACATCCACTTCTGCCTAATTTGCATGCTAAGCCTATTAACTCATAGTGCATGCCTTGATTTATAGCATGTCCATCACATGTAGCTTCTCCATCATTGTTGAATATCTAAGTCAACTCCTTCATAAAAAAAATCTAATTTCTTCCCTTTTGAACTTTGTGGCATTTGATAATAACCATTAACCCAAAAAAATCCAAAGTTTCAAAGTTTCTTTTTCATTAAATTGTTTTGGATTCTTTCACTCTAATTTACCTCATCACTATGTTACTAAAAGGGAACTACGGTAAGCAACTCAAACAAGATCAATAAACAACTAACACTCTCCTAAGTATTAGAACACACAAATGGTTTACCTTACACATAATTTAATTCATATTGACTTTTAATGGAAACATAATAATTAATACAAATCTACATATAGTATGTTAATTAAAAGCATTAAGATAAGTAACCATTCAAAATAAATGCAGACATGCCTTACTATTTATAAAGATAAATAATGCAAGCATCAATCAATATATTAATAGAATATTGATTTGCATTCATTTCACCTAATAAAATGAGTATATCATATGTGTATATAGGTTTGGTTCAATTATATTTATCTCCATTGTTGTTATTTGCACCCCCCACTTTGATGATACTCTCCCTTTGTACCACTTGTGAGGGCGAGACAATCCTAATACCACCTTGATCAAACAAATGATAGTTATTTTGATTATAAAAATTAATCAAATACTCGTAATATAAAAGTATCTATAAATAGGTGTAATGTAAATCATTTACAAATGAAATCATAGTTAACATGATCATACCTTATTTTTTTCTCTCAACTCTTCTAATTGCTCTAGTGTTTTGTTATTCAAATTCTTCCTCCTCCTTAAATGCAAACCAGAGCCCATTTTGACAAAATCACCCAAGAAATTACTTTAAAATGTGGGGTCTAGAAAGTACTTCAAAATGTACGTAGAGAATATGTAGAGTGTGCAGGGAATGTCTGTGGGGACATCAATCTTGATTTAGGACAAAATAGATGTTGAAAAGTAAATTTTTTGTCTATACTTCAAGAAACACATATGTGTTATAGTCATTAATATGCGTTACTATAATGCATACACATTCCTTGAAGTATAGGCATATATTATTAAAAAAACAAAAATGCTCATATTCAATGCATAAATCCCCTATAATACTATAATATGATGTAATAAGACTCAATAAGACTATAGTATGATGGATAAATCCCTAATATGATGTAATAAGACTATCATATGATGAAATAAGGCTCAATATGATGCCATAAGACTATCATATGATGCAATAAGGCTATCATATGATGCAATGGGGCTCAATATGGTGTAATAAGGCTCAATATGATGCATAAATCGCCAATATGATGCATAAATCCACAATATGATGCAATAAGACTCTTGATAATACTATGAAGCAATACGACTATCATATGATGTAATAAGGATCAATATGTAAGGGAAAATGAGTTAATTTTGCCCCAAATCCCATCATAGGTCCTTGAAAAACTAGGTGAATAATGGGTTCACAAATTGGCACTAATCACATTCATGAATTTATGCATTTATGATGAAATAAGGGAACTTAGGGGTTGTGTTTGTTATAAAATTAGGATTTAAGGTTATGGGTTTAGTGTAACAAGTTTGTAATGTGTATATGCCATGAAATTAGGGTTTAGGGTAACTGTACTTATTTAAGTGATAAAATTAGGGTTTATCATCAACTTGTCATGAAAGGTAAGCTAATTTAACCCCTTTAATCACATCGTAGACTCCAATTTATGTTTAATGGGTTAAAAGTGGCCATATTTGCATTTGTATTTACAATAAGACTCTTGATAAGACTATGAATCAATAATATTATCATATGGTGTAATAAGGATCAATATGTAATGCAAAATGAGCTAATTTTGCCCCAAATCTGATCATAGGTCCTTGTAAAACTAGGTGAACAACGAGTTCACAAATTGGCACTAATCACATTCATGAATTTATACATTTGTGATGAAATTAGGGAACTTAGGGGTTGTGCTTGTTCTAAAATTAGGATTTAAGGTTATGGGTTTAGTGTAATAGGTTTGTACATGTGTATATATCATGAAATTAGGGTTTATGGTAACTGTACTTATTTAGGTGATAAAATTAGGGTTTATGATCAACATATCATGAAAGGTGAGCTAATTTAACCCCTTTAATCACATCGTAGACACCAATTTATGTTAAATGGGTTCAAAGTGTCCACATTTGCATTTGCATTTACATTTTTGATTAAATTAGAGTGAGGTAAGCCATATATGTTACATAGATTATACAATTGATTGGGCCATAAATTTGGTTTAGGGGTTCAATTTTTCCAAAATCATCTCCTTAATTACACTAATTGACTAATTGGTTCAATTCATGATAGAATCATACTAAATTTTGTCCCAAATCATATATCATGCTCTTATAGTTACATCAAGAAGGGGTTCAAATTGGCCTCCCATGCCTCCATGATTGAATAAATCAACTCTTTGGTTCATTGTATATATACATGATGAAATTCTAGGGTTAATTTTACTCCAAATCACATCATGTATATAATTCAAAATAGGTTCATACATGGGATGTTTTGACCCTAATTGTCCTGATAATTGAACCTTATTGTGCCACATGTGTATCTTGTATACCCAAAAGTGTTAAATCTATCATAGACACATCAAGTTCTGGAAGTTTTAGAGTTGACAATGCCTCGATAGGCTAAATCCATTTACATATCACAACATGTACCTTGTATATGATCAAAAGTGTCAACATTATTAGAGGTGTTAGTTCCTAGAAACATTAAAGAGCTATTAGATCCCTGTGAGGCCTGATCCAATTAGATGTCACAATGTGTATTTTGTACACACATATAAGTGTTAGAGATCTAAATTTAAAGTCCTATAAGCATTAGATTTGTCAGAGCCTCAAGATGCCCAATCCAATCAAAGATTTACACATGTAGGTCTAGTACACTTGGAGAAATATTAGAGTTGATAGATATAGATACATTCTAGATCCAAAAATCATTAGAGAAGTTAGCACCCCAAGAGTCTTGATCTAATCAAATATGTCCATGTGTACTTTTATACACCAAGTGGCCAATTTGAATAGATAATAAAAATAGGCTAGGCTTGGCCCTGCTATGTCAAGTCATAAAAAGTACTCAATGATCCCATCAGTAATAAGAAACACTTAAAAAATATGAACACATCTTATATGCCATGAGGGCTAAATCTAGGCATGTGCACACTACACTCTCTACATTTATTAGTTCACATGAGTAGAACTCATGATGTTAGACATGTAGACAAGTCCCATCACCTCCAACCAATCCAATTATGGCCTATTCATAAATATGGTACATATATATAAGCCAAAAATGTTTAAAGATTGACATCCATCCCATCAACTCATGTCTAGTAAATAATTCACATGATGTGAGCCTCTGACTTGCCATTACTATACAAAAATTATCATGTAGAGCCCTTTAAAGTCCCATCTAAATTGAGCAAGCACCGAACATTATAAATTTTCTATATATGTATTCAGATTATTTAGATCCCTCTACCTTAAATTATCTCTAGATATCAAAGTATATTCATATTAAGTCCGACACGTAAGAAAGAAAATAATTTAGTAATGGACTCCTCAACCTCAAATCCCAAGTTGGAGCAAGAATTTTGAGATACTACTTTCTTACAGTCCACATCATAAGGTTTAAGCTCATTAAAATGAAATATAAATAAGATAATTGAAGATATGTACAAAATATATAATCTTTAAACCTTCAGTGAGGGGGTGTAAATGGGTATTCAATTCTGATTAACCATCTATATGAGGTGAGAAATATCATCCACATGAACAATTACTAGGTCCTTCTGCTCAACATCATCCTTGAGGGGAATTAGGTATCAGATTTAGGAGACATTATCACCTTTAATGTATCTTGAATAAGCTTAATAGAGTTGAGTTGGGGTAACTTATACATATTTCATACTTGGTCAATGCCAAGTCTATGCTACCCTATATTTTTAAATCATATCCATCCCTTAATGGTTTGGAACAAGGTCCCCAATGCATTTAGATATTTTCTAAGCTATACATTCATCATTATATGCACACCATATTAAAGAATATCTTAAAATCACATCATCACTAATGGATACAAGTGACCATTTCAAGTTTATTGAGCTCAAAACCACATCTTATACAAAACAAAATGTGTACCTAAAGACCAAAATATTAAAATATAAGAAAAATGCGTACCTTGCACCCATCATCCTAATTTCCTATCTTACTATCCCAATTACATAATGAGGTATAGAGCTTTATAGTATTGATAAGCACCAAGTGTTGTCTAGCTTGTTTTTGAGCTTACAATTATTTCATCCATGGTGTGACTAGTCCCATTTCAAAGACACACTCTTGAGATGAGGTGGGAATAGATGGAGGGGTAGATTAAGGAGGTGCAAGGAATGGAGGATTAACCATATTTTCACAAGAGATCTTAATTTTAGTCAAAATTTGAATAATGTATTTGAATATATTAGGGGAATCTTGAATAATTGTAACAATAGAAGACTCTTGTTAAAACTTCAATTGGGACCTCAAAATGCACCTATTAAATTAGATACACTGACCTTGGAGGAAACTTAAGGGACTTTATTTATCACATTTTAGGAATGTTTTTGGGACAATCCAAGGCATGATTCATTGGTATTGGGCTCCATTAGATAAAATTCTTGAAATATATATCCAAGAGATGCACTAGTACACCAAGGGCTCAATTTTTATTTCTACTTACACAAGATTATCTATACTACATAGTCCAAATCAACAAGTTTGCCACTTAAACAAATTAGTTCAAAATTTATAAATAAAGGGTTCTGGTCAAAGATATCAAAAAAACAACAAAAGGGTAAGATAGGATTTTAGGCAAGTAGGATAAT
The DNA here is from genome assembly GCA_037957365.1 of Torreya grandis. Taxonomy (NCBI): domain Eukaryota; kingdom Viridiplantae; phylum Streptophyta; class Pinopsida; order Cupressales; family Taxaceae; genus Torreya; species Torreya grandis. The sequence continues at coordinate 45,132 of JARHVA010002389.1, read as the reverse complement.
ATCAATAAGAAACATGAAATTTAAAGGTAATTAGGATTTTAGGAAAGTAAGATAGTAAGGCTTGTCCTTTCCCTATTATAAGAAACATAAAATGTGGTTTTATGGTATTATTTCAAAACAATGCATATGCATTATACAACATGTATGCATTATATAATGGATACACATTATGCAATGCACACATGTTATTTGAATTTGAATTCAAAACTGAGCCTTTAGGCTCAAAAATGGCTTGGATTTCTAAGCTAAAGGCTTGTGACTGTGCATCTATAGTCGAGACCAAGAGTTTGGACAAAAACCAACAAATTTCAAATTCAATCACCAAATATGCTATGTATTTCAACATTAAAATTCAAAATATTACTACCATCATAATGAGCACACTGTCTTCTTTCCAAATATATGATTTTTATAAATTTTGGGCTATTTTAAGGGTTCAAACTATATTTATTTATAACTACACCTTTTTAAGCCACTACATGCCACATATATACATATGCCTATTCATTTTTATGTAATTTTTTTTAATCCAAGCGCCTAATTCTACACACATTAAAAAAAATCAAATTTCATTTTTTTTGAGGTAGTTAGGGGTGGCCGCACGACCATCTATCCATTTTTTGTTAGTTTTCAAGATCTACTTAATTGCAAAATTAATAAAAAAAATGTTCATTTAAAAAATATAAAAAAAATCATAACACACTAAAAGATCTTATCTAAATATTCACCAAATGGTTTCAAACAATATTTAACGATGCTCAAAAATTGGTGGGCCATACGACCATCTATCTATTATGTTTTCTTGAAAAAAAATAGGTCCTTTTCAAATTTTAGATGTTTGACCTATTTATACTTATCCATTTTTAAATAAAAATATTTTTTTGGAAACTAGACTCAAAATGATACAATTCATGTTTTTATACCATCTTCAAATTTTGAGTGTAGCCATCTCAAATTATCTATAGATGTTCAATTTTCTGAAATTTTAGAAAAATCATGTCCATGGGTAGGCCCTTTTTTGTCCCTCAAATGTGTGTACTTACCCTCTACCTGATTTGCATGCTAAGCCTGTTAACTCATAGTCCATGCCTTGATTTATAGCATGGCCACCACATGTAGCTTCTCCATCATTGTTGAATATCCAAGTCAACTCCCTCGTAACAAAAATCTAATTTCTTCCCTTTTGAACTTTGTGTGGCATTTGCTAATAAAAATTAACCAAATAAAATATAAATTTTCAAAGTTCCTTTTTAATTAAATTGTTTTAGATACTTTCACTTTAATTTAACGCCTCACTATGTTACTAAAAGGGACCTATGGTAAACAACTCAAACAAGATCAATAAACACCCAACACTCTCCTAAGTGGTAGAATGCACAAATGGTTTACCTTGAAAAAAAATCATAATAATTTAATTCATATTGAGTTTTAATGGAGACACAATAATTAATACAAATATACATATGTTATGCTAATTAAAAGCATCAAGAACAGTAACCACTCAAAACAAATGCAGACATGCCTTATTATTTGTAAAGACAAATAATGCAAACAACACTCAATATATTAGTAGAATATTGATTGCAATTCATTTCACCTAAGAAACCAAGAGTGTGGTGTGTGTGTGAGAGAGTTTGGCTCAATTATCTTTATCTCCATTTTTGATATTTTCACCCCAACTCTCTGATGATACTATTCCTCTGTACCACTTGTCAGGGCAGGACAGTCTTGTAACCACCTCGATCAAATGAATGGTAGTTAATTTGATTATAACAAGTAATCAAATACTCATAATATATAAGTATCTATAAACTAGTGTAATGTAAATCATTTAAAAATAAAATCATGGTCAACATGATCATAAAACATAGTATAAACATATGCAAATGTTCTCCAATTATAACCGATCACAAAAAAAACAATATGACTATCAATCATACAACATAAATATGTAGATCAAACATGAAAATTAGAACTACAAATCATTAGTTCCATATACTCTAATAATACTTAAGTATTTTTTTTGGAGTGGGACAAGATGTGATACTTTGTTTCAAACTATTACACACATTCAAAATATTTTTATTATGGAAATTTGACCTGAAGGTACTAAGTAACAAACAGTAGTGGTTAATGATACCAATGCCACATCACAACCCAACTCTAGCAAAGGTAAGGGCCTTACAATGAAAAAAAGGAAAATAAATGCCAAAACTTAAGGATAATCCATTCGTTCAATATAATCCTTCCCCAAGTTAAAATAAAGGCAAATATAAATTAAATTCCAATATCGACCAAGAGTGTTGTAAGAACTAAGCCATGCTAGATTTCAATGCTTAAAAAAATAGCATACTTAGAAGAAGAGATGAAAAAATGTATCTTCCCCCTCTCAAGATAGGAGAAAATTTTCTGTAACAATAGGATCACCTATGTCTAAATACTTAGAAGAAGATATGAAAAAAATTAGCTTCCCCCTCCCAATATAGGAGTAAAATTTTATGCAATAATATGATCACCTATGTCTGAATGGACTATGGATTCAAGAGCTTCTCACCATATGGTGCATGATGGCTCAATGTTTGAAAATATTAACCAATTTTGCCTATCTAAAATTTTAGTGGGCAATCTAGTCCTCTATTTGTTGAGGGTGAAGGGGAAGTTGAGATGGAGAATGACATATTCAACAAAGTTATCCATGTTCCACACTTGTCTGTGAACCTCATATCCATATATCAGATCACACATTTTGGTGAAGGTAAAATTGTTGAGTTGGCACCTACTAATATTGTCATAAAAATATCAAAGATCAGTCCACTATTGTAACCACTGACAAGGTCAATCATCTTACATGATTATATAGATTCGATAATTTTGTGTTCACTCAACCTTCACAAGTCATGATTGACCAAGTTAATGACTTGATTAAAATTCAACATAAGCATTTCGGTCACCTCAACTATCACTTATTGTAGGACCTTAATAAGCATCACATGGTCAATGGTTTTCCATAATTTTATTTCAAAGATAAATTTTGTCCAGGTTGTACACTAGGAAAAAGACAAAGGGATCCACTTCCTAAAGGAAAATCCTTTAGGTCAAGTGACATATTATAGTTGGTTCATAGTGATCTTATATCCTTTCCCAATGTTTCTTTTCAAAAACATAAATATGCATTTACATTCATTGATGATTTCTCTCATAGAACTTAGGTCTATTTAAAAAAAATAAAAACAAATTCTTTGAACACTTCAAAATTTTAAAGGCCTTTGTTAAAAACCTAGTAAATAAAAAAAATTAGTGTCTTATAACAAATAATGGAGGAGTGTTGGTCAACAATTGGATGATTAATTTCTATAAATATGTGGCATTCAACTTCAATGCATTGTACCTATACCCCTTAGTAAAATGGTAGAGCTAAGTGACAAAACCACACACTGAAGGAAATGGATAATTGTATGGTACATTCTAAAAAATTTACTCCACTATATTGGGCAGATCCAATTTAGTGTGAAACCTACACCCAAAATTATATTGCCCACTCCACAATGTAAAATATGATTTCTAAAAAAAAATGGTCTAGTGTCAAGTGAAATGTTTTTGATTTCTATGTTTTAGGATGTAATTCATGGGCACACATTCTAGGTGAAAAGTGCAAATAAATGGAGAAGAAGGGTTATCCTTAAATTTGTGTTGCCTACTATGAAAATGTGAAGGCATATTATATTTTTTTAAGCACCAATGAAGTGATTTACTGATAAGATGTGTTATTTGATGAACAATACCAATATTTCATGCTGATATCTCCTAATCTTCCTCCTCCATTACCTTCTATCGAGTTGGACACAACTTCTAAGGTCTAGATTATGAAGAATAGGACAATTTAGATGAATCCCATTCTAAAAGTTACTAAAGTTAAAATAATAAGCCACAACGGGAAAAACTAGAACCTCCACCACCAATGCCATAAGACATTTATAATGCACCTACACAACCAACATAATCTTTACCAAAATATATTCATGTAGTTCACCATGAGGTTGGTGTATGGACATGGAGTTTCATTAAGTAGATTCATGAATTTCAAGCTTGGATAATGAAGTATTTTGAGATGAATGACTTGGGATTGATGTATTTTTCCTTGTTCTTTAGATTTCACAGTCTAAGAAATGGATTTTTGTTAAACATTCCAAGTATACTCAAGACATACTTAACCAATTCAACATGAAATATTGCAAGTCTACATTGATTCCTTATCAATATAGAGTCAAGATATTTTCTAAGTGTTCTTCTTCAGTTGATGGTACACTCTACAGGACATTAGTGAGAAGTATTCTTTACTTGACTCATAACTAATATTTCATTTACTATGATCTTGGTATCACATCACTATCATGACCCCTATGAAATACATTAGGAAGCTACAAAAAAAAATGTATCTTCATGGTACTACTAACTATGGGATTAAGTAAAATCTAGTAAGAAAATACTTAATTTATGTTACACTTATGGTGGAACACAATAATAGTCAGTGACACAGACACTGATTAGGAGATCTAGATGATTTTAAGTCAAATGCAAGATACATCTATAATCTTAGGGTAGGTCTCATGACTTGGGTATTTCCAAGTGAAAAGTTATATTTTTTTATCTAATATGGAATCTAAGTATAGTGGAGTTGTCATTGTTGTTCGTTAGTTAGTTTGGATTCAACTCTTGATTTATAAATGTGGATTTTCACAATCTAGCCCACATCACTTTGGTGTGATAATTAGAGTGCTATCTGCATTTTTCACAACCCAATGGAGCACTAATGCACAAAGTACATTGAGATTCATATGCATTATATTTAAATGATACAAGAAAATTTTGTTGATCTTAATTTTTTTTGAATAAATAATAAATTTGTAGACATCTTCACAAAACCCTTATTTGAGGCCCATTTGTTCATCTTAGGAAAGTTTTGGAAGTGAAATAACGTATAGTTAAGGGGAGATAATTAAGTGATTCCTCCGTCCTTCCATTCATAAAAGTACATCTTAAGTGAGGATGTCAGTGTAATTAATTATTTATACACTTTTGTATGGTTTTAAGATACATTTCTATTATTTATTTATAATTTATGGGTAGGCACTTATTGATGCATACTTATCCATAACTTATTATTATATAAGATTATTATTTAAGTAAATATTTAATTGAATTCAGTTAATAATGGTTTGGTATTAGTATTTTTGTACCAAATCCCTAACCCTAATCCTAGCCTCCCTTATTTATATGATAACATAAAAGGATAGTGGGTGAGACATATTATGGATGAAATTTAATGTTATACTAGAAGAATGAAACCACTCTTCTTATTCAAAATAATTAGCTATACTACTCAGGTGAATTTGTGTTGCTTCATTTCTAAATTTTCATAAATTTATTATGCAAATATTTTGATTGTTTATCCTATAATTGTTAATACAATTTTGAAACCTAACCAAATAATTTAATAATTTGAATTTTATTGTGATAGTTCATAGTGTCATGTGACCACTTCTTATTCCTTCACATTCCAAAGAGTTCTTGGGGTTGATTTTTATTCCAAATGAATCTTCATGAGGCCATATATCCATGCCTTTATTGAATTAACTTCACTTTTGTCACACTCCAGCTTTTTATTTTTCTTTTCCTACATTTGTTAATCACTCCAATCTATATTATTTTTTCATGAATCCAATTTTCTGCATAAGAAATAATGTGGCCTTGATTAATAAAGAATATACGTAAATTCTAAAAAAAAATTATGATACAAATTTGAAAACATGTGGCATGTATATAAATATTATAAAATTATGTAATGGAATCATGGGATTTGGTTCACAAGATTCGATCCACTAGATTTTATTAGGCTATAGACTCATTAAGATATTTAATCTACTTCATTTTGTCATAGGTTAATGGAGTATTACAAAGCAAGGCTTCCATGGACTTAAGACTTAGGATAAACCAAAGGGGGCACCTTTGTTTGCAAATAATGTGAACCATGATTATTTAAGCATCTCAAGTGATAATTTGTTTGTGACCTTTAGGCTTGGACATGAATTAGAAAGGGGGAATTTAGGTTTAAACTATAATGAATTAAAACATGAAATTTAGTCTTAGGTAAATAAAATGAATGTGGATTAATATATTAAAATCAAATTGTAGAAAGGTCACACTATTAAATATGTTTGAAATTTACTATGACAACTATTCCACTTGTCCTCATCTACGATCAATAAGAGATTCATATATGATAGGTTATTATTAATTATGGGGTCATGGAGTTTACATAATGGTTGTGAATTTACATTCCATGAGGATCCATTAAGGTTATCTAATTCATTTTATATCATCTACAAGACCGCATCTTTCATGTACATCAAAAAAGTGGACACAATTAAAAAAATATTAAAATCACCTTTCAAAAGTCAATATAATAAACTGAAGTTCACAAGTGAAATAAGTGGCATGTATATAATGAACACAAAGTCCATCATAGTCATTCAAAATTTTCAAGCAAAGAGCTAGGACACACAAATAGTCACACAAAAATCATGGAACATAGATATCAAAATTCATAGTTCATGAATTTAAAAAGTCACTTAAATCATTTATGGCCTTAGAGAAGATCATGTTTCTATGGTCAATATTTAAATTGATAACCTTAGGTTATGGTACAGTATAAGGTAGGGTATAACACCCTCAATATCTACTCCAAAACTAGTTACAAATTTTATTTTTAAAATGACTTAAACACAATTACATGAAAATCCAAATTTGTGGTAGCACACAAACTAACATCTATTGCACTAAATCAAAATGAACTTAGGGACTCATCCAAAATTAATCATATCATATCAAATTAATATGGATATATGGATTTAAATTTTAATTCACCAAGTATCTACCAGGTTATAATCCTAGGATTATGGTCAAAGCCTCACAAGAAGAACATTCCAAGTTTATCAATGACTAAAACAAACCTCACCATTGGATTCAAAATATCTTGAAACCTAGGGCATGCCTAGATCCACGTCCCTTTTGGACATAAAATGTGAAACCCTAGTTTAGTTTGAGCTCTTTGGTTAAATTTCCAAAAAAATAAATTTAACGTTAATATTCTCAATAATAATAATATTTATTAAGTGGTCATGGGGTCACAATTCATCATGGAGCCCGTAGAGTCTTTTGACATCCATGGACTCTAAAAAGTCTCTCACAATATCCACATTAAATGTTATGGTCACTTTAATACATATATAGTCTAACTACACTATGATGGCCACTTCCAAACTTAATACTATATTAACACCTAATTATATATATATATATATATATATATATATATATATATATATATATCCACTTGCAAACATTTTATTCACATTATGACATAAGGTGGTAACTAATTTTTCCACATGGTCTCCCATTTATTTTTTGTCACATTAATCTATAAATATCCTAAAACATACAATTATGGTCAATTTGAATTAAATTGAGTAATCATCACTTACAAATATATATGTTATGATGATATACTCACAACTATTATTATTAATATGTTAATATTTATAATGATAAAAAAATACACATGCAATCATATTCTTATTTTATCACATAGTTAGTAGCCCGTGTGGTGGTTAACACATACTTCAATATTTATGGAATGCAAACTAGAGTCCCATGGGTCCATGGACTCCATTGAATTCACATGTTCTTCATTAGGGTGGTTGCACCACATTCAATAATAGGGTACAGTGGGTCCTTCATTGTTCACATGATTGATGATACCACTTGTATCTAATATCTAAGATCTATGTGGCCTCTTTCAATGCCCTCATAGTTACCAAGACCACATATCACATCTTACACCCTAAACAAGTGTCACCTATAATATTTGTCATAATAAAGGATTGCATCCTTTGCAAATTTCCAATAAGTTTAAATGTGGCCTATGAAACCACTTGTTCATGGACTCATGCATTTGATAGAGTTTATATTTAAAAAATGACACTACCTTCAAGGTAAGGGAAAATATGGTTGTTGTGATCCATATCGACCTTGTACTTCCAATAATATTTGGTAATAGTGCCTCATTGAAATGTTTATCCACAATATAAGGAACAAAATCATGAAACCATTTAACTTTATTATCAAGCCTATGACATAATTGTTATAAATAATAACATGTTTTCCCACTGTATGTATTCACCATTATCTCAGTCATGAAATTTAAAACTCTGACATAAATGAAAACTATGGTGAGAGATAAAAATTCACCTAGTTAACAGTTTATTTCATGCCCAATTGAAGGTTGTCTAGTCATTTTTATGAGAAGTTTTAGACCAAAGTTTTATTTTGAGTTCTAAAATCCATTTCTTTAACACATGTTTTCTCTATATGTGGGCTACAACCCAATCATGTAGTTGTGATTGATGATATAATCATGGATTCTAAAGATTTTTAAACTTTGATCAACACCAAATTAGAAAACATCCCCACATGAATTATGGATTGGTTGGCATTACATTGGTGGAGGGTGGATTGGGAAATGTTAAAGGTTGGTTATCCTATCTTCCTTACTCAATCTACTAGTGCTAGTGAAATTTGTGATCTTGTGATAGGTTGAAAAATGTCAATTTTAATCCAATGAGCACAAGGTATCATGATAATACATGTGGCATGATTACTTGACATCGATCTATTTATTATATAGTTACTAGTCATGGGCTTATCAAATTTATAACAATGTTCATCGAATTATGTGGCTACCTATGATTGGCTCGGGGTCATAGATTTCATATGTATCCACTAGATGAATTTTGGTGATGGTTGTGAGCCCATTGTTCATGAATTATTCCATGACCAATGAAATTATGATGGGTGATATGATTATATTCACTTTTAGTCATGGAATAGTAGGTTTTCATGGATTTTTTTATGTTCATGACAAACCCATAACTTTATTCAATTTGTTTAATTTTTCCACACATCTATTGTCCACTTGTAGTCATAAAAAACACATAGTCAATCACTTAAAAAATATAAAGAAATAAAATAAATTAATATGTGTATAACATCAATAAATACTATGGCACATGGCTTACACCAAATGGTCATGGGGCATGGGTTTAAGCTTTTGTTTTTACAACACAAACATGTTAGGTTTTTATTTCTGGCTTATAGTCTCGGCCGGGTCAGAATATGGGTCACAAGGATCACTTTTACTTCAATTTATATGTACCTATGATCACCAAACATTTTGTTTATTGAGCGCATGGTAGTCAAAATGGAATGAAAAGTGGGTCACAGGAGAAAATGGTAGTACCATAGGGTGCTTAAGGCCACAAGATGCACATGATCCTCATGATAGTGTGGGGAAGATTATGAACATGTGAGTTTATTTACTCTATTGAATATGTAATCAAGTCTAAGGGTAGTAGTGAAGTCTAGGACAAACATATGGTCACCAAGTGATAATATTATTTTACAAAAGGTATGCATGAGAGGCTTAAGTTTTAAAATGTGTAAAGGTGACACAAACTAGAATGAACCTTTAGGTTTAAAATAAATTAAAGTGGCCATGAATTTTAAAGTGAATCTTTTTAGACTTAGGTATGAAATATGACCAATTTATGTTAATAGATTCCCATACTAGTTTCATAGTGTGAACTAAACCCTAGATGCATTACTACTATAAGATATGTATATCCGTTCAGGATGAAAGAGGGTCCTTTTTTCATCTAATAAATTGGGAGGCATGTTGGTCATAAAAATTGGCTTATTATGCACTTTTTACGAGTCCACATGGTCATATTATATTGCAAAATTCAAAGTAAATAAGCTATGATATAAATATTAATGGGACCATGACACATGTTGTTGTGATGAAAACAAACTCTATGGTAGAGGAGGTCCCTGATCTCGGTGCCATGTGGCCTCATCACATAAGGGGTATTTCAAGTGACCAAGGTCAAAATTATAAATCACATGGCCACCTGTAAGTTTAATACTAGTATTAATTTGGTTGGGATGACTATAGTCAGGTATATTATATTCACATTAAATGGTTTTTAAGAGTGGCAACTTATTCCAGTTCAATTTAATAACATGAGACTAGGAGGATGAGTGAGAAGATCAAAATTACATACATGCCACAAATTAGAATTTATCAAATAAGAGGAAAGAAGTGGTCATAATGTGGAGTTATAGGGTTATTAATCCAACCTTTATAAATTTTATGTCATAGTGGCCACGTGGCATTATCACACAATGATTCACCTTTGTAGTTTTGGTGTTCAATTGCTCCTCATGTCATCATCAATGACCAATCACCGATTGATAGGTTATGGTTAAATTGTCCAAGTACATGCCAACTTATGATATTGAGCTTGAGGTTAGGATATCAAGAAATAACTATACTCAAGGTCTTTGAAAACTAAAATAGACCCACCATTGGATTCAAAATGTTTGAAAGACTAGGAAACACATGTAAACTTGTTCTTATTAGGCATCTAGTATAAACCCCTAATTTAATTAGCATATTATATTATATAAAAAAATAAAATCATTTTATGAAATTTCAAATTAATTAATAAATTTAATATTAATATCTTAATATACATTTCCCTTGGTCGTATGTTCATTAGGTCATAAGTATCAATAGAGTGTGTGGGGTCTACTTGGACACCACAAAGACTCTTTTAAACAGATTAACCACCTATTCTTTATTCAAATCTTAATCACTTTAATATATATATATATATATATATATATATATATATATATATATATATATATATATATATATATATATATATATATATATATATATATATATATATATATATATATATATAACCCTACAGTTGTGGTAACTCTCAACGTATTATAATATCCATACTATAATTGACTTAATTACCATAATTACCTATGGCCACTCATTACCCAAAGTTTATTAAATTAGGCATTAAAAAATTATGCATATTTCATAAATGTATTAACTACTGCCTAATAATTCCACGTGCTCTTGAACTTAGGATATTATTCACAAAGTTTTTGGCCAATTCACTGCTATATTTGAGGTAAGATATGGTATGTCCCTTTTTTGCATCCAATTATGATTATTCTTTTCGAAGCTTAGCCATAAACATAATTTAATTTCACTATGAAAACCAATATAATATTATTATTTCAACCTATAATCTAAGTGATCACCAAAAATCCCATCTGATCACATTACCTATATTTTGCATAGAGGGTGCTCACTACAGACTTCAAATTTTATTGACCAGAATTTAAACTTCCATGGGTCCACACACCTCCCAAACTCATGAATTTCACTACTAAATGGCAACACCTCGATCAAGGTAAAGATACCATGTTTAAGGTAGCATACAGTGAATCCCTTAATTTATAAAATCCAATCTTATCACTATTATGGCTGCCACATGGCACTTCTTACTCACCTTTTCCTCACATAATTTCTTCATGACATCACTTTTCCAATTTTCACTCTCCCTAAGCTATCCCATCAAGACATGAGGAAACCTACTATTCCTTTGTGATCATGAAGCAACTTTAGTTCCTTGGGTTTCTTTGACTTTCACTTTCACTATGATAACATAGAATGTTTCATGTAGCCTCCTATCATTACCTTGAACCTGGAATTCTCACACTACACTCGCTATTCCTTGGATATTGTAAACTTGTGCTTTTATTTGTTATAGATTTATATTCACTATAAAAAATCAAAAACAAAAATCCCCTGCAAGAATTTTAGATTTAAGTGGTTGTGGACCACCTTTAGAAAAAATGGTCAAGTAAGTATCAGGCCAATTATTATTCTAATATCTGGTGCCTGAACTAAAGATTCTATTTTTTTTGGTAAAAAATACTTCTAATTAAATTAATAAAGAGAAGTACATCTAAAATTTAAAGCTATTACAACACAAAATAAAAAACTTAGCTCCTAGCCAATATCACCAACAAATGATCGAAGATTTTAATAAACTCTATGTGAAATTTGTTCATGTAAATAAGTAATTGAAAAAAAGAAGACAAAAAAATGAAATTGAAAAAAAATTAAAAAGATGCATATCTACCAACTAAAAGTAATAGGTAGCCATTAGCAGTAAACTACATATCTAGTTTAAGTTCAGAAAGCAAAGCTTAACATTAGGCCTAGTTAAAAAACTCCAAGTAGCAATATAAAGCCCAATATAATGATCCACTCAAAGAGGATAGATATCGATTGTAGTAGTGAATATATAGAAATAATATGAAAATTAGCAATAAAACAATGATCATCAATGTCATACCCACTTTTTAAAAATCCCCAAAAGATCTAACCATCTCTAACAAGAATAGAATTAAACAACATGGCGATGAGGAAGAATAGAGTGGTCATCCTCACGACCATTATCCTGATGAAGCTTCAAATTTAGATAGTACCCAACGTCAAGAACAAGCCACAAACACCCATCTTACACCAACTCCTCCATTAGTATATTGGTAAAGGGTCACTTCCTTTAAATTACAATAGCCTCTCTAGCTTGAGAACCTACATTGATCATATCATATAACACATGAAAAATATGACTAACAAAAGTATAAAGATCATCCTTTATTCCAAAGATAGCAACATTCTGAATTTGTTTGTAAAGGGTGTCAAATTCCTCTTCCTTACTCACAATTCCATTATGATTCAATGTCACAATGAGAGTGTAAGTCTTTTGGATCCATAACCTCTTTTGAAATGTTTTTAAAATTCTTTCCTTCGTAAGAAAACCAAATCATGACCAATTTCATATTGAGAATACCAATTTAAATGTTATGAGGCAAAGGGGTCCAAATTACCAAAAATAATAGGGGTATCTCCAAGCAATTGCCTTTCAATTGAAAAGGGCTTTGCCTCATCTTTGATAGACACCTTAGTTGACTAAATGGTGGCCTAAAGGCTGCTAGTGATCTAAGATTTATAGAATTCATTAACAACAACTTCATTTTTATAGGTTGGTATGCCTTGGTCAAGTCTGATGGGGGTCCAAGGGTAATGTCTAATGGACACAAGGAATAACATTGGAAATAGAGTGTGGCAATATTTGGGGACTGCTAGAAGTGATTCCCAAATTCTATGATGATGGAAATAGTTGAAGAATAAAATAAATAATAAATAATAAATAATAAATAATAAATAATTAATTTTAACAACTTACATATTACAAGTTAAAAATATATTTAGTAGTAGACAAACTTGAACTAATCATTGATTTTCTCATTAGTGGTGGTAGACAAAATATTTTAATGTTTTCTTGAGATTCGAATGGTATACATTTAAAAAAAATAAAAAAAAGAAAAAATATCATTTAAGATTTAGTTATTTTTTTCAAATTTTTAGAGCTCCAAGTGGGGCCCCTATGGGGAGACCCCTGAGTGTCTCCCCATGGGATATCAAAAAAAGGTGCAATGGGAATCCCCAAGTCATCCCTTATCAAAGGGGGTCACTCATGGGTATCCCTATTGCTTCTCCTTCCTCATGATGGCATGCCCCTTAGGATACCCATCAAACACATGCTCTCTCTACCTATATAGGATAGTCAACCATGGATGTTCTAATAGGTTTTAGGGGTATACCATTATTCCTCCTAAAATTCTCTAGTTAGACCCTGTCAAGGTTATTTTTGTATGGGTATTGACCCTTTTTTCATGATCGATGATGGAATTGTTGGTTCTTCATTTCCCAACTTTGATAGAGATTATAACTAACTTTTATCTTCAATCTTAGTTTCTAGGTTCAGTTTCCATCAGCTCCCTTCACACAACTTCATTAAGAAGCAATGATTTCCATGGTGGTTTATATTTTATAATTAGGATTTTATCTTTTCTAACTTATCTAGGGTTTACATGGTTTGGGTTAACTTATTTTGGGTTAACCCAGTTTGTTTAGGTTATTTCATTAGTCTCAGTGTCAATTAATTTTTTAGGGCTTCAAGTGTTATTTAACACTCCTAATTTATATTGTAACTTCCTGTGATATTAATTTTGATTGACTTAATTTCATCATTTATGGAAATAAATATAATTTCTTTATTTCCAAGTTGATGTAGGTGGGCTTAACAAATAACTACTTTAACTGAATTTGGCTTCACTTAATAATCTCATAGGCTTCTCTATCAAATAAGCCTTCACAATAATATAAAGGTTATAAATGCAATATAACCTTCAAGAATGGAATATTGATTTATTAGGTTTCCTTAGACTTATCTTGATAGCTCCATACCCTTAACATAGTAACACCTATCTTCTTTATGATTGCAATATCAAACACACACCAACAAAGCTTTATGAAAAGGGGTTTTAACATGATCTACAATATTGAATAGAGTAAAATTTGGTTTCCATTATGACCTTGAAGTTTTTATAGGGTCTTCTTGCACTTATTTGATGTCAGAAAATTCAATTTAATAATTTATTCTTTCCCAAGACAATTCAACAAACACATAACCCCTTAAGACTATAAGACCAAACTAGGATTAAACAATTCTTTCATGGAAATGGGGTTAGATAATCATTTAAATGGGTTTTCTCACTTAATAATATAAAAAATAATTTATAACAACTTTTCTTTAAGGATTCATAATTGACTTTGCATCTAAACTCCATTAGCTTCAAAACAGGCCTAAAGGCTACTAGGCCTTAAACTAGGATTACAAACTCTTTTCAAGAATCTGACACCTATACCAACATTCAAATCACTTGTCTAGGTTTTTCATAGCATAATCAACATGAAAAAAATCAACTTTCATGGTCCTTCCCTCTGTTTGGTCTAAATATACATCAAATGCCTCAAAGGGCTAATAGGTCTAAAAAGGGCTAGTAGGCCTAATTAGACCTAATTGGTATCTTATTCAACACATAACTTAAAATATTGATCATTGGTGATTATTTTGGCTTGGACACATGCAAATAAATAGGTTTTATCATTTACTTGACCTTAAAACTTTCCCAACACAACTTAAGAGGGTTTTAAGCCTTATATCCCAATATACATGGATTGTATTTTGGGTATAAATTTTAATGTATAGTTCCAATCATAATGATAATTCCTTCATCCTTTAGAGTACATTAAAATATACTTTCTCCCAAAATTTCATGAGATTTGGTTTGTTAAATCAAAAATATTCATTTTTTTCTAAATTAAAAAACCATAGGTCTATCAACATGTCGAGAGCTTATCAATTTCAGTTTTAAAGATTTTAAAATGATTTAAAGACAACATAAGACTTGATTTTGGTCTTCCCTATTACCATACACATTATTCAATCCCCTATTCCTTTTATTACAACATTAAATGCATCTAAATCATGACTATTCTCTTTAAATTCTGAGTTTTCAAGACTGTGACAAGGTTGAAAGATCTTTGTGGTTTATATCTTGGATCATGAAGATTATTACTAGTATCATAAGGTTTGTATAAGATTCATATAGAATCCCCAACATTACTTATCAAATTTTACTCTTGAACTATCTTCCAACTAATGAAATATTCCTTGGAGATGACTATGTAAACCTTCTTCTCCTTCTTAACAAACTTGTTTACCTTTTCAATGGACTTATAGGCCACAAAATCAAACACATCCTAATGAAAAATGAGTTTATACACCCATGGTATAATCTTGATCATACACATTTGAGCATTTATTCACCTTAAATTATGAAGAAACTCTTCTGCATAGTCTTAATGGCTAAATATAGTCTTATAATAGGCCTGCAAGTTACTTGGGAAACCAAATCTCATTTCAACAATAACTTAAATGGCATGAAACATTCCTTATCATAAATACTCAGATATGCAAGTAATTTCAGACTGAAGAAACTCTTTTATTCAATAATAAAGAATATAAACATAATTCACTTATGCATTTCTCAAAGAACCTTTCACACCTAGAGACCCCTTTGCCACTTTAGATCTTTCTTCTTATTTTTATGGCTATCCTAACTCCTCCTCACGTGGATGTGAGGTCTATCACCTTAAAATTTATATTATAAACTTGGTTTATTCTTAACAACATACCAAATACTTCTCAACCTCCTTAATGACTCATTAAACTTGTTGATTTTAGCTTTCTTCCAACGTTGCATGCTTTTAGTTAGAGTTTGAGATGGATTTACATGGATTTAAATTGAGATGGACCAATCCATTTACAACTTGCTAAATGGCTCAAAAATTTTAGTTACAAATTCAAATATTTTTAATATCTTCTTTTGGAAGGAAAATAGAAATCATGCATTAGTGACCATCCTACTAGTCCATAAACCTCCCTAATGTCTTAAATGGACTTTCATGGCTATTTTAGTACAAAATGAAGCATGAACATGTTCTATTAAACCTCCTAAGACCCTTTGAGACATTTTTCATCAATATTTACATTGTTCTTATGACGCTCCTGCATCATAATCCCTAGGTGGGAAAATTTTGAGCTCCAACTCAAATGGAGTTTTGATTTCTTCTTTTTTCTCTTTAATTTCTTGGTACCTTGCTTTGCTTAGCTTCATGCTTACTCTTGTATTCACTTCTTTCTTTTGTATCTTTCTTGTCTTCATTTGCTTCCTTCTTCCATACTTCTTCATGCTCCTCTTCATAGTTACCTTTTATAAATTTGATCATATCTTCTTTATTGTATAAGATCCTTAAATAGGACTCTAACTCTTTTATACCTTCCTCTTTATTACTTTTATCTTTACTCCATTCATCATTGCCTTGGTTTAAGAGCTCCAATAGCTCATCTTTTGCCTTCTTAATTTCTTCTTCATCTCCTATGAGGTCTAATGATTTTGATTCTTTGTAATGTCCCCATTTTTCCTTCTTAATTAAATGGGTATGAAGACCTTTAGTCTATTTCCCCATAGATTAAAGCAGCCCTTTTTGGGAAAATTTATTTTATTAGTTATTTATTAATTATCGAAATAGTGATTTTTATCACAAGGTAATTATTAATTAATTAATTAAATATTTTAAAAGTGGTTTTTACCACTAAAGTGCTTAAGTGAAATAAATATTAATATTTTTGCCTTAAAGTAATTTGTATTACTATTTTTAATTAAGGCTAATATTTAATATATTTTCACAAAGGAGACTTTGGCATGGGAACTAAAGTGAAGATAAGGAAAGATGTTTTATCTTACCAAAGGGGTTTAAACCCTTTGAAAAGTTATAAATACCTGGCAAAGGCTACAATAGAGAGCATGATGATTTTGATATTCTTGTTCTTCCTGTGTGAAGAAGACTATTGGGATGCATGCCCAATAGAGATCCTCTACTTTGGTGACTGATCAATCTTACAAAGGTATCTATTGACACCACCTTGTGAAAGGAAAGCTTGTTTTGTGCCCTAGAAGTGGGGTGAACTACCTTGGAGGGTTTTGGTGCTTGCTCTTGAGGGTTTGGTAATATTTTACTTATTTTTTTGACTTGCTAAATTATTATATTAATTTTTAAAGTAGAGTGAACCACTTGGGAAGGTTGGTGCTAGTGTTTGAAGGTTCTTTTTGGTCAAAATATTCACAAAATAATTATCTATAATTATTTAATATTTTTTTAATTATTATTTTGGAATTTTAGATGATTTGCAAAGGATTTTGAAGATGAATAATTAATAGATAATTTTTATAATTATTATTAATTTTTCTAATAGGTTTCCAAATATTTTCTTGCTTGTGGAAGGCTAGAATAGTCCCTCTATTTTTATGCTAATTTTCCAAGGTTCCTAAGAGTGGGCGATTGACCTAAGAGGGTCAAATTGAAAAATTTTATGCCAAAATAAGGTGCTGGTATTTTTTATATTTTTTTGAGGTTGGAAGTGATTTTAGTAAGGGTTTTGAAGATCTTTTATTCTTCAAATAGTAGTAGAAAATTAGATATTAAATCTAATTTTTCTTTCATCATTTTTTGGCAGGAAAAAGGGAGAAAAAAGGTATTTATTTAAGTGGATTTAAATCTAAAATTCACTACTTATTTTTAGATTATTTCAAGGTATTTTATTGGTAGAAATTCCCTATAAAACCCTCATTTTTTGGCGTCTAGGGTTTCTTACATTAAATAAGGATTTTGAGAATTTATTTCTCAATCTAGGGTTTGCTAGTTTTCAGATCAGATTCAAATAAATTTAGGGGAAACCCCCTTTTTCTTAATTCATCCCATTTGGGGACACTACCATGGTATCAGAGCACTGGTCTTGTATACCTGTGTGTGGGTTGTTGGATGCAAACATATAAGGAATACATAGTTTATCAAAAGAGGAAAAAATAAATGAGGGACCAAGAGCAAGGGTTCTCTCCAGAATAATTTAAGATTATGCATATCTTGATCAAGGAAATCCAAAAAGAACTTCAACAGAGTTTGAGTGTGCAAATTGTAGCTATGTTGAAATATGCTCTTCCAAAAAAATATCACTTCTCCAATGGAGAAGGACATTCAAATAATGATGAAAGGGTTTTTATTAATCCACCTCAAAAATTCTTTGATGCCACTTTTTTTGTAGAAGGAACCAATTTTGGAAAAAAAGACACAAAGAGAAGATATTTTGGATACTCGCCAAGAGGAATATACAATCCTAAGCTTGGCCACACAAGGATTGTTGAATTTTTGGGATTTTTGTGAAATGAAGGAACCAAATCAAAGGCTCCTAATACACAACCCCACAGAGACTTTTAATAAAGGTTGGGTAAGATTTATCTTCTTTTTTTTGATGGTTTTGATAAGCTTCATGTGAGGTCTTGGTTACAAAAGATAGAAACATATTTGTCACTTAACCCCATGTTTGAAGAGGAGGCTCTAAAATTCATTGCCCTACATTTAGAGGGAATTACTCATGAGTGGTGGTTTCATGGCCTAATAAAATAAGGCCATGGATTTATTACTACCATGGAAGAATTTGACCAAAGAATCATGGAATGATTTGGTGGAAAAAATCTGGATAGACATTTTCAGGAGTTGGCACAACTCAAACAAGAGCATGATGTTGAAAGATATGTGGCTGATTTTTAGAAGGTTTCAATAATGGTTTTTGACATTAGTGAAAAAATATTAATTGTTTTATTTTTTGAGGGCTTGATTGAACCCTTGAAAGGGTTGGTGAAGGCTTTTAACCCTCTCTCTTTGCAAGATGCCATCACTAAGGCATTAAATCTAGAATGTTTAGCATAAAGGGATTATGAAGGGCCAAAGGGACAGCCAAGAAAAACCACCTATTCACTACCAAAAGGAATAAATAGAGGGAAGTTGAGGACTGATTTGAATGGGTAACAAAAAACACAAGGTGGGCGGTCCAAAGCACCACCAAATGAGCCACCAAAGAAGCCTTTTTCACCATATGTGCCACCTTATAAATCGCTGCCCTACAACAACAACATGAGAGATGAAAGATATGAATTAAGGAGACAAGGCTTATATTTCACATGCAAAAATATATGGACCAAAGGTCACTATTGCATGGGCAAAGGGCATGTCTACTATATTGAGGTAATCAATAATGATTCAGATTTTGATATTATTGATACTAATGATGGGAATGATGAAAATATAGTTAATGAGTGTGTGCATGAAGATGAAACACAATACATGGGAAACACTCTTTCTACTCTTTCAAGAGCACCCAAATACTATCCTTTTAGAGTAGGATGAATTATAAAGGAGCTTCAAGGTAATCATCTTAATTGATAGTGGTGCTACACATAATTTCATTGGCAAAAATTTGGTAACTAAGCTTGATTTGGTTGTAGAAGATTTCAAGGGCTTGAAAGTAACCATAATAGATGGGTGTTCTCTTCCTTGTACCAAAATAATCACCAATCTTCCTATTACCTTGGGAGAGAGTATGCGGTATGTGATGATTTTTATGTAATTGACATTGGAGAGATGGATCTTGTTCTTGGGGTCTAATGGTTGCATTCATTGGGGCAATTTACCCTCAACTATCAAAGCTTAATGCTCAAATTCAAGGTAGATGATAAAGAGATAACACTTCAATGTATGGTCAAAGGAATACCTCAAATCACTTCTATATTTAATAAAGCTTTACAATAAGATGCAAAAATGTATTCTATGTCTTTTATAACAACATATTGGAAAGAATTGATTACCATGGAATATGATAAAAATTAGTCTACTAAAAATTTATTTGAGGGTATAATTTTTGATGAAAAATTTAGAATTGTGGATGACCTCATACTTTACAAAGAACAAGTTTATTTGGTGCCCAAATCCAAGGTGAAGCAAAAGATCTTAAGAGCTGCCCATGATACTCCTTTAATGGGCCATCGAGGGTATTTTAAAACTTACAAACTAGTGAGGGAAAGATGTTATTGGAAGGGTTTAAAGAAAGTTCTCAAATACATTCAAGAATGTTTCATATGCCAAAAAAATAAAAGTGAGCATGATTTTCCAGCAGGCCTCTTATAGCCCCTTCCCATTCCATCACAAAAATGGGAGAATATCTCTATGGATTTCATTATTGGATTACCCATGGTTCAAGATAAAAATTGTCTTTATGTTGTGGTTGATAGAATTATGAAATTTGCACATTTTTACCCACTCTTAGCTAAGTACAATGTTCTTATGGTTGCTGATGTGTTTTTTAAGGAAGTTTTTAAGTTACATGGGTTGCTCAAGAATATTGTGTGATAGGGATAGAAGAATTGTGAGTATATTTTGGCAAGAAATCTTTAAATTAATAGGTATAGAGCTCACTCTTAGCACTAATTATCATCCGTAAACTAATGGCCAAACCAAAAACATGAATAAATGGTTAGAAGGATATTTGAGGAACTACATTGCAAGACAACAGTCAACATAGATAAAATGGTTGCATATGGTTGAACATTTATACAATACAACTTTTCATATGTCCATAGGTATGACTCCTTTTAAGTCACTTTATGGTTATGATGCTCATTCTTTCATTGATTTGATTATGATAGATAGTAGAGTGCCTGGGGTAAAGGAATTGGTACAACAAAGCTATGACATCATGAGAGCTCTAAAAGAGAAATTTCAAAATGCCCAAATTTGATAAAAATTATATGCAGATCAACATAGGGTGGAAAGGTCATTTGAAATTAGAGATTGGATCTTTTTAAGGTTGCAGACTTATAAGAAATCTTCACTCAAACAAAGTGGTGTGGAAAAACTAAAACCTCAATTTTATGGACCATACAAGGTAAAAATCAAAGTGGGAGAAGTGGCATATGAATTAGAGCTTCTAGAAAAAGGTAAGATCCATAATGTGTTTCATGTTTTTTGCCTTAAAAGGGTTCTTGGGTAGCATGCTACCACTTCTTTAGAGCTACACCCATTGGATGAGGAAGGAAAAATTATATTAATTCTAGAAACTATCATGGAGGTTTGTGAGAAGAGGTTAAGAAACCGAAGTCTTAATGAATACTTAATCAAATGGAAGAATCTTCCACTTTAGGAAGCTACTTGGGAGGAAGAAGAAATTTTAATGCATCCAAATTTGTAATGTCCTCATTTCCCCCTCTTAATTAAATAGGTATGAAGACCTTTAGTCTATCTCCCCATAGATTAAAGGATCCCTTTTTGGAGAAAATTATTTTATTAGTTATTTATTAATTATTGAAATAGTGATTTTTATCACAAGGCAACTATTAATTAACTATTTTAAAAGTGGTTTTTACCACTAAAGTGCTTAAGTGAAATAAATATTAATATATTTTCCTAATTAATTATTATTATTATTATTATTATTATTATTATTATTATTATTATTATTATTTTTAGTTAAGGCTAATATTTAATATATTTTCAAAAGAGAGATTTTGGCATGGGAGCTAAAGTGAAGATAAGGAAAGATGCTTTATCTTCCCAAAGGGGTTCAAAACCTTTGGAAAGTTATAAATACATGGTGAAGGATACAACAGAGGGCATCCTAATTTTGATATTCTTGTTCTTCCTGCATGAAGAAAACTATTGGGATGCATGCCCAATAGAGATCCTCTACTTTGGTGATTGATCAATCCTACAAAGGTGTCTACTGACACCACCTTATGAAAGGAAAGCTTGTTTTGTGCCCTAGAAGTGGGACAAACTACCTTGGAGGGTTTTAGTGCTTACTCTTGAGGGTTTGGTAATATTTTATTTTCATTTTTGACTTGCTAAATTATTATATTAATTTTTAAAGTAGAGTGAACCACTTGGGAAGGTTGGCATTAGGGTTTGAAGGCTCTTTTTGGTTAAAATATTCACAAAATAATTATCTGCAATTATTTAATATTTTTCTAATTATTATTATGGAATTTTGGATCATTTTCAAAGGATTTTGAAGATGAAAAATTAATAGATAATTTTTATAATTATTATTAATTTTTCTAACAGGTTTCTGAATATTTTTTTGCTTGTGGAAGGCTAGAATAGTCCCTCTATTTTTTTTCTATTTTTCCAAGGTTCCTAAGAGTGGGGTGATTGACCTAGGAGGGTCAAATTGGTGATTTTTATGCCAAAGTAAGGCACTAGTACTTTTATATATTTTTATAAGGTTGACAGTGATTTTGGCAATGGTTTTGAAGATATTTTATTCTCCGAACAGTAGCAAAAAATTAGATATTAAATCTGATTTTTTCCTTCATCATTTTATGGCAAAAAAAAGGAAAAAAAAGGTATTTATTTAAGTGGATTTAAATCTGAAATTTACTACTTATTTTCAGATTATTTCAAGGTAATTATTGTAAAAAATTCCTTATAAAAATGTCACTTTTTGGCATCTAGGGTTTCTTGCATTAAATAAGGGTTTTGAGAATTTAATTCTCAATCTAGGGTTTGCTAATTTTCAGATCAGATTTAAAGGAATTTAGGGAAAACCCCCTTTTTCCTAATTCATCCCATTTGGGGACACTACATTCTTGCATGATTTGATTCCATATCATCTTATCATCATGATTATCTTCCATTGCAATACTAACATGTTGTTCATGTTTCTCATTTTCACTTTCTTGCATACCTACAATAATATATCCAAACATATTGAATAGAAGTAAAACATTGAGGCTTATTTGCCTCTCCAAGTTTCTCCTTTATCAACTGCTCTTCTTGCTCTTCATATTTATTATATTTAATTTCAATTCTTCTCCATTCTCTATTTAGTTGCATGGAATGATTTTGAGCTCTTTCATGAGCTTCATTTGTTTGAAGTCTACTTCCTCCATCATTTAGAACTTAGATTTTTTCCATGACCTTCTCTTCATCATGTGCTAATCTAAGCACTACTCCATGAGGTACTTCATCTCTTCTATTAATGAGCCTGTTCATTGGCCCAAATGCTTCACTTTCATAAATTTGTATACCTTCATGCATACATTTAAAAGCAACATTAGAAATAAAATAATGAGGCCACATAGCTACTAGGTTTGTTTTTGGCTCCAACGTTTCTCCTTCTTCAGGATAGCAAATACTAATTTATACATCATCCTTCATGGCTATCTCATCTATCTCAAGGTGTTGATCACCTTCTTGCATGTTCATATTGAGGTTTTCTACTTCCTTGAGCTGTTTGTATTGCAACTTCTCTTTATTTTTGTTGTCTCTCATATCCATCCCTTTTCAAGCCACTTAACCTTCTTCTTTATTCCAAACAAAAACCCTTTGCTTTCAGTTTCTCTCCAACTCTCTATCATGAGCTGCATCATTTCCATCCTCTTATTTAACTCAACTATCTTTACATTAATAATTTATTTTATCATTATATCCTCCCTCTTTTTCATACAACTTTATTTTTCAATGAATCCCTTCATTTTCTTTCCCTTTTTCTTCTCTCTCTCAGCGTCAATGTGCTTCTCTTCAACTCTTATTTCTCGCTTTTCTCTATAAGACCTCAATGTGTCTTTATTTCTCTCTAGTAAATATTTTTCACCTTGCTTCCTATTGATACCTCATCCTAGGTGGCTTCTTCCTATGCTTGGTCTTTTGATATTCTCTTCCAAGTCTATTTCACCTTGAAACTACCTCTCTTTTTCCTAAGTTTCAATGAACTCCTCTTCACAAGCTTCTATGAGCTTATCTTCACAAACCTCTTCTCTTTCCTTTCAAGGCTTAATTCTCAAAAATAAACTTAGATCTGATACTAAACTAATATAAGTGGGCTTGACAAATAACTAATTTAATTGAAGTTGGCTTGGTTCAATGATCTCATAGGCCTCTCTATCAAATAAGGCTTCACAATAATATCAAGGTTATAAATGAAATATAACCTTCAAGAATGGAATAATAATTTATTAGGCTTCCTTATACTTATCTTGATGACACCATACCCTTAACATATTAACACCTCTCATTTTTATGATTGCAATATCAAACACACACCAACAAAGCTTTATGCAAAGTGTTCTTAACATGATCTACAATCTTGACTAGAGAAAAATTTGGTTTCCTTTATGACCTTGAAATTTTTATAGGTTCTTATTGGACTGATTTGATGTCAAACAACTCAATTTAATAATTTATTCTTTCCCAAGACAATTCAACAAACACATCACCCCCAAAGACTATAAGACCAAACTAGGCTTAAACAACTCTTTCATGGAAATGGGTTTATAAAATAGTTTAAATGTATTTTATCAGTTAATAATATCACAAGTAATTTATAAAAAAAATCTTTGAGCTTTCATACTAAACTTTTCACCCAAACTCTATTAGCTTCAAAATAGGCCTAAAGGCTACTAGGTCTTAAACTGGGTTTACAAGCTCTTTTCAAGATTTGACACCTATACCAACATTCAAATCACTTTTCCAAGTTTCTAATATCATAATAAACATGAAAAAAATCAAATTTCATGGTCCTTCGCTTAGTTTGTTTTGAATATACATCAAATGCCTCAAAAGGCTAATAGGCCTAATTAAACCTAATTGGTTTCTTATTCAACACATAACTCAAAATATTGATCATTGATGATTATTTGGAATTGGATCATAATATTACATATATCCACATCTAAATCAATAGGTTTTATCCTTTACTTGACCTTAAAACTTATCCAACACTACTTCAAAGGGTTTTAGGCCATATTTCCCAACATACATGTACTGTATTTTAGGTATAACTTTTTTTTGTATAGTTCCAATCATAATTAGACTTATTTAATCCTTTAGAGTACATTAAAAAATAATTTATTCCAAATTTTCACAAGATTTTGTTTCTTAAATTAAAATATATTCATTTTTTTCTAAATTCAAAAACCCTAGGCCTATCAACAGGTCGAGAACTTTTCAATTTCAATTTTAAAGTTTTTAAATTGATTTCAAGGAAAAAAAAGACCTGATTTGGGTTTTACCTAATCCCATACACATTCTATAATCCCCTATTCCTTTTTTTACAACATTAAATGCATCCAAAACACGACTATTCTCTTCAAATTTTGAGTTTTCAAGACTGTGACAAGGTTGAAAGCTCTTTATGGTTTATATCTTGGATCATGAATCTTCTTACTGGTATCTAAAGGCTTGGATAAGATGAATATATCATCCCAAATTTACTTATCAAATTTTACTCTTGAACTATCTTCCAACTCATGTATTATTCCTTAGACATGATTGTGTAAACCTCCTTATCCTTCTTACCAGACCTGTTTATCTTTTCAATGGACTTATAAACCACAATCAAGAAATTAAACACATCCTCATGATAAATGAGTTTTTAAAAACTTGGTATAATATTGATCATACACTTTAAAACATTTATTCACCTCAAATTTTGACGAAACTCTTCTACATAGTCTTAATGGCTTAATACAGTCTTATAGTAGACCTGCAAGTTACTTGGTAAACCAAATCTCATTTCAACAATAACTCAAACATCATGAAACATAAATTATCATAAATAATCAGATATGTAAGTGATTTATACTAAAAATAAATTATTTTATTCAATAATAATTAATACAAACATAATTCACTTATGAATTTCTCAAAGAACCTATCACACCTAGAGACCCCTCTATGACTTCAGACCTTCTTATTTTTATATCTATATTGACTCTTCACGTGGATGTGAGGTCTATCACCTAACCACTGGCATTATAAACTTGGTTTATTCTTAACAACATTAGTAAGAATTCTCAACCTCCTCAACCTCCTCAATGGCTCATTAAACATGTTAATTTTAGCCTTCTTCTAACGTTGCATGCTTCTGGTTAGAGATTGAGATATATTTAGATTGAGTAAAAGACTAAAAATTTATACCATATGACTAAGACCATTTAAAAAAGGACCAATACATTTAAAACTTACTAAATGACTTAAATATCCTAGTTACATATTCAAATATTTAAATATGTTCTTTTGGAGGGAAAACAAGAATCATGCATTAGTGACCATCCTACTAGTCCATAAACCTCCCTAAAGCCTTAAATGGACTTTCATGACTATTTTAGTACAAATTAAATCATGAACATGTTCTATTAAACATCCTAAAACCTTATGATACACTTTTTATCAATATTTACATTGTTCTTATTATGCTCCTACATCACAAGTTCAAGTATTAAGTAACTTTTATGTTTTAACTTATGTGTGATAGTTGCTTTTTAATTATTTCTCATGGAATTTTGTTATTAATTTAAATCATTTTATAACCCTACCCTCAGGGCAGTTCATTTAGATGGCTCATCCCAGTCACCACTCATTTTTTAATTTATTATATTCGTATAATTTTTTGTCTAACAGAATAATCTTGTCCAATGAAAAAGAATTCACTTAAGATGATAAAATGTGATGAAGGCTAACTGATACTAATCTAGACAAGAGCACAAGTCAAACTACATGATATAACCAAATTTTACATAAGAAATAAAGATCCAGACATTTCATGAGTAGTCAAAACTATCGCATGACAAATCATGCCATAATAATTAAGCCCCTAGACACTTCATAGCATTTCATACTAGAAACACGAGATCTCCCAATACAATTGTCACACATGAACAATCATAAAGTCACAACTAGGTTATGATTGTATGAGAAACAATGGTGTAAATGTGATTTGGTGATGATTTTATAAGTATAAATTTCATACTAGACTTATCTCTGTAAAGTGTATTAAGTTTTGGCTAGCAAATATAACATCTGTAAAGTTTTCCATGACTCTAGACACTAAATTATTATCATTCAATGACACCAACTGTGAATGTATCCAAGATATTTTATTGGAACCTACCTTTAATATAGTGCCATGAAGTGTATCACGTGATGAAGATATCAAAGATATATATTTTTTTGAGACAAGATTATGATAATTATCATAACATATTATAGTTATAGGTGAAATATGATTAAAAGCATCATTATGATTTTTTTGATAAAATAAAGTATAATATGACAATTCTCTTAAATTATGATATTTTTTTCTAATTAGCATAGTTTCTACTTTTAATTACTAATATGTACATGATAATTATTATCTTCTCTTTCTTTCATCTCTTTTTTTCAACCCATCATAAAGGTTGGCAATATAAAGTGTGCTTTCGATATTGTTGCTTCTCACATTGAGGGGGTAGGTTAGTATGGTGGCACTCATCTCAACACAACACTATTATTAAGGTACTCTACACTATCTCTTGGTGATATGAATCTACCCTTACTCAATGTCTTGGATTTGCTTTGTAGTATCATGGATATACTCCTTTACAACCACTTCCCAAGTTATGGGGACAAGCACACATTACGATTTTCTTCATTACCATGGGAGTTTCTTTGGCCTTGGATTTTATGAAGGATTATAGGGTAAGTGTTTTTATTCCTCATAGGATTACCTAACCTGGCCCTCTCAACTCTAAACACTCCCTGATGAGCATTATTAGATCTTGCATTTGCCCTTTCACAATGATAGATGATGACACAAATGATTCCTTTGTGCCGAGTATAGTTAGAGATGTTTGATGGGATTACCATCTAGTTTCCTATTTCATCAACCCACGCTCTTTAGGGTTTCTTGGTCCCCTCACATGGATATTTGTATTGGTACCCTAACCACATGGGTTGGGGTTTTATTGCATTGGGTTTACTCTTCATTTATTTTTAGTGTTTTTGTTCTTTTTTTAGCTAAAGCATTATTCCTAGGGTCCTTTTTACCTTAGCATCTATTATAATTGGTTGTATTATTGAGTCTAATTTACCTAATTTTAGTATTCATAAACATTAATATTTATCTCTCACTCACGTAAGTAAATATGATTAAATGAAGAGAAACTAGAAGGCACACTTTCAATTTTGTGTGCATCCTTCATTTATTAATTGTGAACAAGTTACAAAAAGTTGAGGTGGTTGATAGTTATGTTAGTTGGACCTCAACTAATAGAAGATTAGTTAAGTCTCAATAACATATTGAAGTAATATATTTAATACCCCTCTTAGTGACTAAACAAAAAATAACACCAAGTTTGTCCTAAAACTTTAGAAATAGAATAGGACTAAGAGGTTTAGTCATTAGATCTGCAGGCTATTTGGTAGAATCATAGAATTAAAGAGAAATATCATTGGAATCAATCAGTTTTTGAGTATATTGACGATGAATCTCAATATGTTTGGGGTGTGCATGAAACACAAGATTCTTCACTAACATAAATACACCTTGATTATCAAATTAAAGTGGAGTAGGTGTAGATGGCAGAAGTTACAAATTAGTTATAATTTGATGTAGCTAAACTAATTCAAAACTGGCACTCTAATTATTTCCTTGTATTATACTTCAGTGGAAGAGATAGATATAATATGTTGAAGCTTTCTCTACCATGAAATAACTCTTGAACCAAAGGAAAACATATACATGGTGGTATACCTCTGAACATCCATCAATCCTTCTCAATTAGAGTCTGTATAACCAATCAAATTGAAATCCTTTGCTCTTTGATATAGGATTCCAAAGTCAAGAGTTCCTTTGACATATATCAAAACACATTTTTATATTGTCTAATTAATGAGCTTCGACTAAGATAAAAACCAAGAAAGATAGTTAACAACAAAATATATATCTAGTCATGTGGATGTAAGATATATCAAGTTTCCCACCAACTATTTGTAGAGTGATTCATTTCCTAGTAATGAATCATCATGGGCTAACAACTTTGGTGCAACCTCCATAGGTGTAGAAGTAATATTATAATCTGTCATTCAAAAATTCTTAAAAAGAGTTTTGGCATTTTTAACCTAAGCTATGAAAATGAGATGGTCATGTTCCCAACATTATACACCTAAGTAATAGTGTGGGATGCCTAGATTAGTCATTTCAAAATCAACACACAAATCTATTTCACTCATTAAATTATAGTAGCCTCACTACCTATGATGGAAATATCATCAACATAGGCAATGAGTATCACAATTTCATTACCATTACTTTTGACATAAATATTTAGATTAGAAAGACTTTTTCTAAATCAAATCCTGTAGATTCTAATCAATTTAGATATACTAGGATCATGGAGCCTACTTAATCCTATATAGAGACTTTATCAATATTCAAACCAAATGATCACTACTAGGCACTCAAAAAACCTTTAACCTACACCATGTAGACTTCCTCATCCAAATATCCATTTAGGAAGACATTTGTAGCATCCATCTGAAACACTTTCAATACAAATTGTACTACTGTGGAGAGAAGAAACCAAAATGTGATCATTCTTGTAGTAGGTACAAATGTCTCCTCATAGTCTATTCCCTTATATTTGGAAAAACATTTCACAACAAGACAGGACTTGTACTTATCTAAAGTACCATTGGTCTTGCATTTTAATTTGTATATACCCATTTTCAGTGAATGGGTTATTTCCATGGGGGTAACCACCAATTTATAGGTATGATTCTTCATCAAGGCATCATATTTTTATTGCATGATAGTCTCCCATTTAGGTTTGTCTTGTGCTTCAAAATGCCTCTATGGTTATGATTAGAAATAAGAGCAAAATGAACATGTTTCTTAGTTAAATACACAACTTTCTTGCCTATCCTTTAAGGCCATGCATTTGATTGAAGAATTTCATACACACACATATCTCATAGGGTGGATTAAAACCACTTAAAACTCTAATGTATTGAAGAATCCTATATTAGCTTAGTATTAGCTTAAGTGTTAGCCAATACAGGTTGACATTTCTAATATACTAGTCGAGTCTATGGATTATCAGCCATGGGTTGCTATAAATTCATCATATTTTAAAGGAGTGACATCACTAGATTTAAGTACCTTAGGTATCTTAGAGAGTGCTTATTGTTACAAATAAAGAATTATTTTGTCTCCTTTGCATCAACATCTTGATTAATAATGATCTTGTTAGTGGAAACATTAATAAGTTTACTAGCCTTAGATTTTTCACTATATCCAGAAAAAATATCTAGCTTTCTTTGAATCTAGTTTACTCTTGATTTGTATTGGGATTAAAATATATGCATTAGAACCAAAAATACAAAACTGTGTTATTTTAGGTTTGATTCTAGACTATGCTTCCTTAGGTGTGATGTTTTAAAAATCTTTGTAGGGACTTCTATTCAGAATGTAGACTATCATGTTTATTGCTTCTCCTTAATATTTGTATGACATGCCCCTATTATTGATCATGGACTAAGACATCTCCATGATCGTGTGATTGATCCTTTTAACCATTCCATTTTATTATGGAGTGTATGGGGTTATTAACTATCAATGAATTCCTTCCTTATTGTAGTAGTTGTGAAACTACTTGGAAGTACATTCGCCCCCATTATCAGATCTAAGAGTGTTGATCCATTGGATTGTATGGTTTTCCACTAGTGCTTTGAATTTCACAAATTCAACAAAACAAGTAGACTTTTTTTTTAAAGAAGTAGGTCCACTATCTTTCTAGAGAAGTCATCCACCAACAATAGAAAATACCTCACTTCAAGGACTATAAATGATTTCCAAGATGACTCACAAAGATATGCAATATTTAAGAGCCCTTTTTCTTGTCAGGGACTTTTAGTGGGAAATGGTTTTTTGTTTGCAAGCCAAACATCCTAGACATATGTTTTATTTTTTATTGGATAGAAGGTAAACTAAGAACCATATTTGTTCTTCTCAGTTTGACTAAACATTGAATATTGAGATGTCCAAATCTCTCATGCCACATAATAATGACATTATCCTCCATAATTAATGCATGAAAATTGATTGTGGTAGTATCAACAAGCTAATATGGGCCATTTTTCCCAATGTTTAGAGCTATGGCTTTGTCATGTTTTACATTTGACAATACATTTCTTCCCAGAGAAATTGATTGAAATGTGAGGATTTTCAGTTAATTGATTAATAGATAAGAGATTTTTATTCATTTTAGGTACACACCTAATGTTATTTATGATGATTTTTGTATAATTATTCAATACAATGTATATATTTCCTTTCCCTTTCCCAACAAGTGATCTTCCATCACCTAATGAAATTGAATCAGAGAAACTTGCTTTTGTATTAAAGTTAACATACCTGTCTTTGTGATACATAAAATGTCTAGATGTGCTGGAATTAAAGAACTAGTGACTTGTAGCACTATCATTTGAACAAGATTCCATTAGAGTGTATGCTTCTTCAATATCAATGTCATCTACTACCACTAACTTTCCCCTCTGATTTTTGTTATGTGAAAGATCATACTGTCATTTTTGAGAATATCCTTAACATCCCTAACTTTATGAGAATAATAATGTTTCACCTTAGAATTGGAACTAGATGTAGATGCTTTTGGGTTTATTTTCCACTTCCCCTTTGACTAAGCAACAATTGCACTTTCTATTTGGCAAAAACTAGAGTCACTAAATTATGTCTATCGACATTATTTTTACACTAAATAAGTACTAATATAATCAAACATTAGGGTGTTAATTTTCATCATCAAGTGTAGATCCTCCATAAAATATTCATAACATGATGTCAAAATGTTCAGAACTAACACCACCATATCATTTTCATCCACCTTATTATTGATTTTTGTCAGTTGGTCTTGGACATCTTTCATCTAAAATAGGTGTTCTGACAAAGACACACCCTCATTCATCTTTTTATAGAAAATCATATTATTCAAATATAGGACTCAATGTTTCTCTGAAGTTTGATATTTATTCTTTAGATTGGTCAATAACACACTTCCCTGAGCGGCATTCTAGATCTCAAGAATCCTGTCATTTGACACAAAGAGTTTCAATAACAAGGCCTCTTTATGATGTTTGTCATAATTAACATAGTTTTTTGTGGGTCTTGTTTATGTTCTATGAATGATTTTATCACAATCATGATATTTTGTGATTGCCAAAGTCTTATGACTTCAAACATTGTAGTTTTGTCTAGGTAACTTCTACGTTTCCAGTAGAACCAAGTTTTTTATGTTGGTCATTTTATACTTAGAAAATAATAAAATATGGAAAATACAATTTTGACCCAAAATTTAACGTAATAGGAAAAGTCTTATTTTGACTTAGATATATGTGCAACTACAGTTTTTTATCTAGAATTTCATGTAACAAAGAAAAGCATAGTTTGTTTCATTGACTTAGAAATCAATGCAACTTGGAATGTATTTTAATAGGATTTTTTTTTTAAAAATTCTTAAAAATAATCTTGAAAATAAAGGACTTACTATGTTATGCTCTACTACTCTATTAGATGTCATACCCTAACAACATAGACTACAAAATCATATGGTGTTCTTCACTAATTTCTTTCCCTATCATCATGCCCTTGCGAAGAGTTGAAGACTACTCATTATATATTTTATGGGTTATCTGTGGCTTTCTCTACCTTTGTATTTTCATGTGCCCTAAGCGACTATGTATAGATCAAACTAGTCACATTTTCTTTTGCTATGTTTCAATGACTTTGTTTGGTCATGTTTTCTTTTGTTGTTTGCTTCTTCTTTGCATGTGTTCTCATTTTATTTCAACATGTTCATGTTTTCTTTTAACATCTTCATCTTTTCATCTTTTTTTTTTTACCTAGCACCTTGTTATCATGGTTCATAGTATTTTACTTCTATGTTTTCCAGTGAAGGCTCTACATTCTACGTGTTCTTTGTTATCTACATTTTCACATAAAGGCTTTGCATGTTTTCTACATTTTTTCCCATGTGATTCATTTGCATGTTTCACCACACAATTCTTCTACATTACATGATTTTTTTCTCTTTCATTTTTACAAGTTATGCCTTAATAGGGTTTCCTCAACCTCTACATGATGTTTGTTTGTACCTTCTCCTAGGTCTTCCTTGAAAACTAAATTTGATACGATTTTAAGAAAATATGATTGAATGAAGAGAAACTAGAAGGCACACTTTTTTTTAATAAAAAGGGGGTAAAAACTTTATTAAAAACTCAGACAAACAAAGTATAAGGCTCGTACGAGCCAAAAATCGAAAACAACAAAAACATCAAACACCACTCACCGAACCACCCTCACTCCTCTGTCCCATACCTGTCCTCCTCTAAAATCCTTGCCAAGTTGTCTCTAACCTCTGACGGAAATAAAGTATCCTCTACTACCAGCCGCTCTCCAACCTCTTCTGACACCCACCTAGCCAGGCAGTCAGCCACCCGATTCCACTCTCTCAGAACATGAGCAAAAATCACCGTCTCCATGAGCATAGTAATCTGCAAAATCTGCTGAACAATCAAAGCCAATTGCCAACTCACCTCAAAAACTTGTCTTTCCTAGATCATATTAATCATTATCAGCGATTCCACCTCACATATCACTTTTTGCCATCCAAGCTCGTAAGCTCTCCGCAAAGAAAATAAAATAGCCATTCCTTCCATCTTGTTAACCGTCTGAATACCCCTGTGAGCCGCAAACACAAAAATAACCAAACTCGAGGCATCCCTCGCTATCCCCCCAATTCCAGCCTACCTTGGGTTACCTCTAGAAGATCCATCAGTATTGATCTTCAAATAATCGCCAAGAGGAGGTGTCCATTTTCCCTCTCTCTGCACCCTCTGCCTTCTCTCACCACTCCTCACACAGGCATCACCTGGAGACAAATCCTGCAATCCCAATCTGGTCGCCAACTCAGGATCTCTTTTATCCATTGGCAAGGTGACCTCACATTTAGTTTCCACCATTTCTCAAATCATCCTGGTGACTCGATTCCACACTTGACCAGCTTCCATCCTTTCCCCTTGGAAAATGCACCGATTACGCTCCAGCCACACCTGCCAGAGTATAAAAATTGGCCCAGCAAACCATACCTCCTGAAGGAAGCACGCAATAAGGGGTAGTATTTCAATTTTGTGCCAAAACACAGCCAGTGTGGGGGCATGTATGCAGCTGCCACCCCACACACCCCACCAAGCATGCCAAATCCTGCTAGTATACTGGCAGTTGAAAAAAAGATGGGCTGAGCGCAGCACATCACACACCTTGAATGCCCCTCAAAACCTCTCTTCCTGATGTTGTCCCATGTTAATAAATGGTTCCAAGCGAGCATCCAAATGAAACAATTGCACTTTGGCCATGAAAAGCTGTTCCACATTCGTTTCCACCAAGTAACCTCCCTATCTTCCCCAAGCTTTTGCACCACAAGTTCTTGGTACCCCACAGAAATAGAATATTTCCCTTTGGGGTGAGGGAACTAGGCAAGTTCATCCACCCCAACAAGGGTGCAATAGGTGCGCCCAACCAAAATCTCCTTCAACTCCTTGCACTCCCTCTCCATTCCCCTGATTGGCCATTCTTCTTGACTTTTTCAGCTTGCTTCCAAAAGCTAATTTTGATGACCAAAAGTTTTAAAATCACTTACCTGCCACCATCTGGCCTCACATAATCTTTGTGCCAAATTGTGTAAGTGAGGGTACTACACTACAATGGGTGGAAACTCATCCCAAGAGTCATACCAGAACTGCGCCTCCCTCCTGCTTTTGCAAATCCAGAATAAACCTCTCTTTATTAAATCTACCCCTTCTTCAGTGTGTCCCAAATCACCGAACCACTTCCCACCAAGCCAAATCTAGGAATATCCTTATGGTTATTCCCCAAAAAATACTTATGAGCCACAATTTTAGCCCAGCTCTGGTCCTGCTCTGTGCACAATCTCCAGTATAGCTTGGCAGCCATAGACATACCAACCAATGTAGCTTGTCTTAATCCCAATCCTCTGAATCTCTTCGGACTGCACACCACCTCCCATCTAATAAGACTCCACTTAGTAACTGCTAAGTTACCAGCCCACAAGAACTATCTCACCAGAGAATCCAACTCCTGCACAAAACTAATTGGTGCCACCTGCAGCATACATCTATACAGGGGGATGGCTTGGACCACAGATTGGATCAATTGGACCCTTCCCGCAAATGATAGCCACCTATGAGTCCAATGGCTAACCTTGACTCTAAACTTGTTCAGAATCCCCTTCCAAGACTCCTTAGAGTGTCTACCTGAAGTAACCGGCATCCCCAGATACATAACCAAAAGGCTACCGATTTGGAATCGCAGAACATCAGCCACTCTCCTTTGAATGGCCTGAGGAGTATTGAAGAAAAAATGGAAGATTTATCCTCATTAATAACCTGTCCCGAGGCTGCTAAGTAGGTATCCAAACACCTATAGATATTGTTCACTTCTCTCATGGAGGTAGCCCCCAACAAAGCCACATCATCAATGAAATGGAGGTGGGAGAGAACCGGCAATCTGCCACCCCACTTCCATCCTTGAATCTCCCCATTTCTGGTATATTCTCTAATTTTCCACCCCAAGCCCTCCACCAGGAGCATAAACAAATAAGGGGACAATGTATCTCCCCGGTGCAATCCCCTAGCTACCCTGAAAAGATTGTAATGTT
The DNA here is from genome assembly GCA_037957365.1 of Torreya grandis. Classification (NCBI taxonomy): domain Eukaryota; kingdom Viridiplantae; phylum Streptophyta; class Pinopsida; order Cupressales; family Taxaceae; genus Torreya; species Torreya grandis. The sequence goes on along the minus strand of JARHVA010002389.1, from coordinate 9,267 downwards.
CCCCGTTAACCAATACCGAGAAAGAGGTTGTTGTCACACAGCTCATAACCCACTCAATCCATCCCCTTTCAAAGCCAAATGCCACCATCACCTTATGCAGAAAGGTCCATCGAACCCAGTCATACGCCTTGGACATGTCAAGCTTCATGAACATTGCCTTCTCTTTGGATCTGGACATTAAATGAACCGCCTCTGTAACCATCATGATGCCATCCAGAATCTACCTTCCTTCCACGAAACCACTTTGCTCCTATGAAATCAGCTCTTTTAAGCAATTCTTTAACCTTTCAGCAATCAGCTTTGCGAGAATTTTGTAGATGACATTACAAAGAGAAATGGGGCAAAATCGGCTAAAGCGATTAGCCCCTTCCTCCTTCGGGATGAGGGGCAAAAAAGTAGCATTCAGCGCCCTCAACATCTACCTATTAGTCTGGGACTCCTGCATCACGGTGAGCAACTCACCCTTAATAATTTCCCAAAACTCCTGGTAGAATTCTATCGAAAACCCGTCCGGTCTTGGAGCCTTACCTTTCTTCATCAAGAAGACTACTTTCTTCAGCTCCTCCTCCGAAATGGGTCTTCTCAATTTCTCTTTCATGCCTTGAGTAACAATAGAGGGAATATAGGCTAAGATCGAGTCCTCCACCTCCTCATCCCCTGGTCCTTCTTCCTAAAAGAACAAGCTGAAGTGCCACTCGGCCTCCTCACATATTTCTCTAGTGGAAGAGATAATTTCCCCTCTTTCCGTAACCAGCGAACTAATAACATTCCCATGTCGTCTTGCTTTGACCAAGTTGAAGAAGAAAGCAGTGTTTCTATCTCCTTCTTGCAACCATTCGATCCTAGATTTTTGTTTCCAAAAAATTTCCTCTCTCACCTCCCAGTCCTCCAAGGTTTTAACAGCCCTTGCTTCCTCCTCCAGTAAAGACCCTGTGATTCCCTCCTCCTTGATTAATCTGGTAATATAATTTAACTCTTCTTGCACCCTCTTCTTCTCTTGGAGGATGTTGCCGAAGATGTGCCTATTCCATCTCTGTAGCTGGTATTTGACAAATTGGAGGAGTTTTGCAAACACATACATGGCTGTCCCTGCCGTAGGTCGGCCTTCCCTCCACCACTCCATGACCTAGTCATATAATTCCTGTTCCCATAGCCACATCAGCTGGAATTTGAAAGGTGGCTTCTAATGCCGAATAGCAGAAGAAATATCCAATTTTATCAGCCAGTGATCCAAACTTTGCCAATCTGGAATCTCAAAGCTAAGCGTCCATCCACCTCCCACCCAAAAACAAGACACCAAAAATCTGTCAATACGCTCAGTAATGTAACTGTCACCCGGCCTCTTGTTGTTCTAGGTGAATCAACCATTACTCAGTTTAATGTCTACCAAATTTAAAGCCAAAATCTTGTCCCTAAGGAGACAAGAGGATGGCTCTAATCTGGTGTTTCCACCCATTTTTTCTGAGCTGTCTAGAATCGCATTGAAATCTCCCGCAACAATCCATGGTAAATATGGAAACTCTTTATGAACCAGCTGAATGTTATTCCAAACAAAAATCTTACCTGACATATCATAGGGGGTGTAGACATTTGAAAGTAAAACATACTCACCTGAGTCTATTCATAAGGCCACCAATGTCAATACCGACTTGAATGCCATCCACACCACCAGTTTAACCTTTATTGGATTCCACAGGCACGCTAAACCTCTAGCAGTCCCCTGAGATCCGATGCATTGGCATGCCCCTTGGCCCCATATCCTTGGGGTAATGTCCAACATGAAGTCCACTGTCCCCTTGGTTTCTTGAAGAAAAAGAATATCAGGATGTTGACTTCTGACTAGTTCACGAATAGCTTTTTATCTGGGCCCGCTATTTAGGCCTCTCACATTCCATGATAACACAATCATTTTGAGGGAGGAGGAAAATGTGCTTCTAAAGTCCTCACCGACCCCGATTCAACTAAGTTCTCTCTAATCATTTTGAGTGTATCTAAATCCTTTCTTCTTCCTATGTTGATATTTTTTTTTGTAGCTCCCTTCTTGCTTTCCTTTTGAAGAATCCCCAAGCACTGCAGAGCTTTCTCCTGCTTTTTCGTCTTATCCTCCCCTGCCTGAGCTGCCTTCTCTGCAAATTTTGTGCCTTGCCCCCTTGCTACTATACCTACTGCTAAATTCAGCACTTCCCCTTGCCTATCCAAAAGCATATGAGTAGGCTCTTCAGCTATTTTCTTTGGAGAGAATGGCATAGTAATTACAGCCCCTTCACCCTCATCCATCTGTTCTTCTCTGATTGTTAGACCCATCAATACCTCTTACTGTCCCAACTCCTCCAACATCTCAAATCTGTTGTAGGAATCCTCCCCTTGTCACTCCATAAATGTTCTCTTAAGTCCCTTGTTTTTACCCTTGGATTTCACTTGCATGAATCCCTCAGAGTCCTTTCTACCTCCACTTCCCATCTTCTTCCCTTTATCCTCCAGTTCTGCCATGTTCAAAGGAGGCACTGAAGAAGGTTGTTGGTCTGCCATTTTACTCTTTGGACATCTTCAGACCAAATGTCCGTACTCATGGCATAATCGGCATCTGAACGGTAAGGTCTCATTATTTAGTTGTTGTAACCATGAGTACGTTCCTGCACTCATCTCTACCACATCAAGCAATAGTCTGCTCAGGTCAACTTCAACACAGATTCTTGCATATGTCATGATCTTCTTCCCAAGTGTCTGCATAGATGCTCCCACCGGTTTTCCTATTATTGAAGCAATCATAAGCAATACATCCTCGCGGCAGCATTCAACCGGCATTCAAGGTAGGCACACCCACACGGGAACCCTACTGGGTAACTCCTTTGTGGGATTAAAACCAGCTTGCCATGGTTTCATGAAAAGGCATGCCTGATTATAAAAATAAGGCCCTCCTTTGAATACCCAGTTCTTGTCTTCCAAGTAATTGAAAGTCACCATAAAAAGTTATTAGCCAGCAACATCATCTCCATCTCTCCAGCCGGCTCCCATACTCTCCTGGCCTAGTTTTTCAAGAAAGGGAGCGAAACTTTCATCCCCAGGAATTTGCAATACAGGGAGTGATTGGAGTAATACTCCACATCTTCCGCAATCATGTCAAAAGGAATGATTAGTTTTGGCCTTTCAATGCACCGCTCCAAACAACCATTCACCTTATTAATTCTGGAGCCTCCATTCGAGCCACTGCCCTGTAACCCTGAAAACTGTATGTTCTCTGCAACCTCCTTCAATCTGGCATCCTCTCCTTGGAGCCCCTTGCCTACCACATCTCTAAAGATTTTATTTCCTTTCAAGTTACTTCTTTCCACTTGTTCTATTGTGACACCTGCTGCCCCTTCTCTTCCCCTTCTGCCAATGCCATCCAGCTTCCCACACCGATATCTGAACAGCTCAACCTCACCACCCTTACTCCCCATGTTCTCTTCTATCTCTACTCCCACACACCAATAGTTTAATGCATTTCAGAGCTAGGGCATGGCTGCCCTAGCTTCTCGGTGAACTCCTACGTTCGCCCTTCCTTCCCTCCATTCTTGGCCTGGTTTGGGTTCACTAGAAGGCACACTTTCAAATCTATGTGCATACTTCATTTATTAATGCTGAACAAGTTAAAAATAGTTGAGGTGGTTGACAGTTAAATTAGTTAGACATTAGCTAATAGAATAATAGTTAAGTCTCATTAACATATTAAATAAATATATTTAATATCTCTCTCCTTTCTCCTTCTCTTTATTTATTTATCTCTCCCTCTTTCTCTCTTTCTCTTTCCTTTCTATCTCTTTCTTTCCCAATATTTCTCTCTCCTTTCTTTGTTTCTTTTTCTCCTTTTTGTTTCCTTCTCTTTATTTTTTCCTCTTTTTCTCTGTCTATTATTTATCTCTCTTTATTTTTCCTCTTTCTTTCTCTCTCTATTATTTCTCTCTATCTCCTTTCTCTCTATTTCTCTTTATTACTTTTTGTCTCTCTTTATTTCTCTATTTCTCTTTCTCTCAATCTCTCACTTTGTCTCTCTTTCCTTCTCTCTTTATCTTTCAATCTTTTTTTCTTTCTCTTTGTCTTTTAATCTTTATTTCTCTATCTCTCTCTCTTTATTTATTTCTTTCTCTTTCTCTTTCTCTCTCTTTCTCTTTATGTGTGTCTTTATCTCTCTCTACCTGATTAGTAATGGATCAAGAGATCAAATGGACTAGAGTCTCAATGTTATGACACCGATAAGACCAATGCCACATGGCATCACCTAGTTAGCAAAATTAAGGCATAATGTGTGAGAGCCATAAATATTTCATGAAATTAGTCTAGTCTTAAATTTGACATGGTGCTGCTTGACACCCTAAACCATCTACATGTAAAAATTCATGTTATTTCCATTGTTTTATCTCAAAAAATATAAATATTTTTGACTAAAATTTATCCATAACTTAGTCATATAATGATAAAATAATCTCGATTTTAAATTTAGTCTGGTGATGCCTATCACCACTTACCCACCAAAAGTTAGCTCTTAACTCATATTTATCCCATTAAAAAGAAAAAAAATAGAACAATATATTTTGACCATATGGCATCATTTGGAGCTGAATTTTGATTTGTAGTGACTAAGTAATTTCCCAAATACCCACTAAAAATAAGAAAAAGACTCATCTATTTGATGCCCCAAAATTGGAAGAAATAGTCTATATATCTTATCTTATGAAAAACAAAATACTTGGGAAAGGAAAGGTTGGAAAAACAAAACAAGGAGGTAAACATGACTCCATACCTAAAATAATGGGCCGTGACTCTGTAGCCATTTATCAAGATTGAATAAATGCAATCATAGTCTTCAAATGTTGGAATTTTCCATCAATAGGTTTCTCTATGGTAAATCTATTGTTCACCATGTGCATATTTGTTAAAGCTATATTTATTTCCATGTTTGACTACTTTATGTCATAATATGGTTTGCAGTGAATGGAAAGAATGTATGGACATTATTCACATGTGCATATGTATGTCTTAATTCCAACAAGATTTAATTAGCTTGCATTTACAAGTTATAAGATTTATAGTTTTTGAAGAAAGGATAAACATCTAATTTACAGTAGTGCAGCCATGCATAATAGCCATAGATAGATAGTAACTTAGTAGCGAGATGTAATTGACAACACATAGTTGTAGCATGAAAAACATATTTTCATTACAAATCTGATTTCCAACACATTAAGCATAAGTAACTTAATTTATATGTTGTAAAAATTATTTTAAGAAATTATTGTTAGGCTTTTTTCAAGGTTTCTTGGAATTTACAGATCTATCCTAAATCTATGTGGTTATTCTTCTCAATGACAATTCTTTTTAGGTTCTACTCCTAGTCTCCCCCATCTCTGAGTGGTTTGAACTGGGTATTGATCCTTTTCAAGTTCACTCCAATGTATACCTTGTGTTTGAGGGGGATGCCTGAGGTGAATACACTAGAGTTTCACTCTTTTCTAAAAACATCAATGTTTTTTTATTGATAAAAATGCAAAAGATTGAAAAAGTCAACACTTCAACTTAAAATCTAAAACCATTTAAACAAAGGATATTTTGAACATATACTATAAACCATCTTAATTTATCATTTCACACCGAAATTTGAATTATAAACTATCAATCTAAATCTTATCTCAAGAAAAACCAAAAACTTGGGAAATGAAAGGTTGGAAAAAAATCATCATAATAAAATACATCATTTGAAGAAGGGGAATGCTTCCTTTCTAAATCAATGGAGGATTTAGATAAAATAAAATAGAAGAGTGGGGGGTAGACATGATTCCATGCCTAAAACAAAGGGTCATGAATCTATAGCCATTATCAAGATTGAATTAATGAAAGCATAATCTTTGAATTCTAGAATTTTCCCTCAATAGGTTTCTTTGTGGTAAATTTGCAGTTCACTATGTGTATATTAAGAAGGTAAAAGGCATTATTGTATTAAAAAAGAGGCTTCCTTATACTATATAGAAACATATAGAAAACTATGTTACTTAAGAACTTAATGTCAAAAATTGTCAACATTTAGCAGTCAACTAAACATTGACAACCTCTAAGACATCTACAAGGTAAAGTCTCATTGAGGATCTTGGCATACATTTGTGTGTGTTTAATAATATATGTCACCATTGGAATAATTTTCTTATGAGCTTATTTTTCCATAAGTTTAGATTTGCAGGTAAAGTATTCCTACATGGATTTTTTGCTATTAGAACATAAGTGAAATCTTTGAAAAAACCCATAGATAGGTTTAAACTTGATCACACATTGTTACAATGACCTTAAATCCCCCCTCAAAATTTGTAAGATATGTGGTTTATTCTGATGGTGGCCTAAGAAAGCAACCATCCAGACCTCTACTGATATGTAGCCTTCTAACCTCTTGCATCTACCACATTTAGCTAAGACTAGAGCAAAAGAAACCCTACTCTTAAATGGTCTAGGGTGCTTGAGAGAAGGCACCATAATCTAATTGATGGAGACATACTCTCTCTCATCTGTCTCTTCTCTCTCTCTCTCTCTCTCTCTCTCTCTCTCTCCTCTCTCTATCTCTGTCTCTCTTCTCTCTCTCTCTATGTCTTCACTATCTCTCTCCTCTCTCTATCTCTCTCTCTCTCTCTCTCTCTCTCTCTCTAGGTGTCTATGACTCTCTCATGGACACACACACACACTCTCTGTCTGTCTCTCACACACACACACACACACACACATATAATTTTATACCTAACCAGGACATGTATTTGTGTGTTTATCTTTATTATCTATAGTTGTGTGCCTAGACTTAATGAAGGGTAAATTCATGAGTCCCCCTTGAATTAACCCCAGGGGTTTCTAGTGGTTGAATACAAAAGGCTAAATAACCTTAAATAGATCTATCTCTTGTTAAAATATCAACTTAATGTAACATATAGAGAACCATTGTGTGATCATCTTTTTTGTTACATGATACGATTTGTAGGTGCAATCCACACTTTGGGAAGTAGATTGTCTCACATTTTAAGTTAATCAACATTTCACTCTATATTTTTTAGTTCCATTTTTTATTTTATTTAGAATCTTAGTAAGTTTTATGATGATCTTTAGTTGATATTTTATTTGTATCCATTTGCAAAATGTCGATGGGAGTTTAACCAATAAAAAATTGATATTTCATGACCAAAGAGGAGATGAAGAGGTTATTTGATGAGTTCTTTCTTAGACCTCCATTTAGACACTTAGACCTCCATTTAGACACTTCTGAAAGTTCCCCATTTGAGTTCCAGGAGACCAAAATATTAAATGTGTAGGACTAGTCCCATTATGTGGATTTGTCAGTGACAAATTATGTCTTTTAAGATAAATTATATGTCATTGATATTGGGGATATGGATGTTTTTTTTAGGCATTCAATGGTTATAGTCACTTGCAACATACTCCAATCATCAAGAGATATTCTTGACATTCAAACAAGGGGACCTTTAGTATACTATCAAGTCCTTACCCTCAAGGGAAATTAAAACTATAGATTCTAGTCAAATGAATGAAATTTTGAAGAATGGGAATTTTGGATTTATGTCTTAGCTCTATATTATGGATGTGGATTCTTATACCACACATGAATAGGCTCTAAGGATCCTAGAGTTATGAAAATATGAATTAGTTTTCCAAGATCTACCAAAGAGATTTCTATGAGATAAGGAATTAAAGCACATTATTTTTACCTTAAAAAAGGAGCCAATGGTGGTACACCCTTGAAGATACATGCATTTTAAAAATTCATTTATAGAACACTTAGAGGTTGGAACCATCTTGAGTGAGATACCATATGTTGCCCCCAGTCGTATTAGCTAGGAAAGAAGGATGGATCATATAGACTCTATATTGATTGCAAAGTGGTAAATAAAATGACAATAAAAAATAAATTTCCAATGCATAGGATTGATGATCTAATTGATGAGTTGCATGGGGCAAAGTATTTCTCAAAAGTAGATCTCAGCTTGGGATACTATTAGATTCCAATTCAAAATTAAAGATTAAGAGTAAGATAGCCTTCAAAATGTATCAGGGCCACTACCAATTTAGGGTCATGCCTTTTGGTTTTAGAAATGATCCAACCACCTTTCAAGCATTAATGAACAAAGTATTCAAAAAAAATTGCTTAAATTTGTTCTTTTATTTTTTGATGACATTCTATTTTATAGTTCTTCATTGGAATCCCATCTAGAGCATTTGGATTTTGTGTTGGATATACCACTAAAGGAGAAGCTGTATGCCACAGGCATCTAAGTGTGAATTTTTAAAGGCATCATTAGAATACCTTGGTCACATAATTTCTGTTGATTGGGGTTAACACTAACCCTGCAAAGATCAAGGCCATATTTTTATTGGTAAACACCCAAGAATCTTAAGAAGACTTTGTGGTTTCCTAGGTTTGGTAGGATTTTATAGAAGATTAGTGAGGAATTTATCAACAATAGTTGTCCCTTGACTGGCCTCACTAGGAAGGATTCATTTCAAAGTGGTCCATAAAAGCACAAAAATATTTTGAGGATCTCAAAAAAGATTTTGGTTGTACTCCAATATTAACAACACCTAATTTATCAGATCTTTTATTATTGAATATGATGCCTCTAGATCTGTAGTGAGTACAATTTTGTCTCAATATGACCACCCAATTGTAGTTATAAAGTAGGAATTTTAATTGAGAAAAGTATGCCCATATTTAATAAGGAGATGTTTGCCATCCCTACCTATGGTTCTTAGATGGCATTAGTTTCTGATCAAGAGCGAGTTCTTTTTTAAAATCTATCAAAACAAAAATGGATTGATTACATTCAATCCTATGAAAGCCTATGAATTTGAGATCCTTTACAATAAAGGGAAGGAGAATGTGGTGGTAGATGCACTATTCCCTTAGGAATAATTGCTAGTATTTTAGGTCATGTCCATTAGTCAACATGTTTAGATACATAACCTTCCACATGACTACTTAAGTCATCATGCCTCAAATAAACTCATGAAATAAATTTAAGATGGGAATGAAGGAAGTGCTTGGTAAGTTATTAATGTCATTATGTTTTTAAAAGGATGCATTTAATTGAGGGGTGACTCTCCCTTTGTTTAAAAGGCGCTAGAGAACAACCGTGTCTCCATTTTCAACCCATATTTCCCTTTGTTCAAAAGGCACTAGAGAACAACCATGTCTCCATTTTCAACCCTTATTTCCCTTTTTTCAAAAGGCACTAGAGAACAACC